>CM065810.1:171894714-176694714 GCA_033398695.1 Orobanche coerulescens
ACCATCGATTCCCCCAGGACCGAGTAGAGGGCGATCGCGTCGCTCACGGGCTCGCCGCTGAGGATGATCTCATCTACCCGGTTGATGTAGTCTGCGTCAGACTCTTCTTCCCCCTGCCTGATTTTCATCATGCGGTGGGGGCCTTCTGGTCGAGCGACCTTGGCGGCGAAGTACGATGTGAAGTCGTTCGCCAGTTGTTCAAAGGAACAGATGGATCGCGGTGGCAATGAGATGTACCACCTGTGGGCCAGGTCGCCCAGCGTTAGCGGGGACATTCGGCATATGTTCGCGTCTGATGTCCGACATCCGGCCATGTAGATCCGGAACTTGCTCAGGTGAGTCTAGGGGTCCGACCTTCCCTCGTACAGAGGTGTTTGCGGAGGAGCGATCCTACGCTGCACGGGGGCGAGCTCGATGTGGACCACCAGTGGCTCGCTCGGCCCGGCGATCTCTCTCTTGGCGCCTGCCCCAGATTCTAGGAGCGCCTTCATGTCGTCGAGCTGGCGTTGCATCGCGGCCATCGCTGTGGCTTGGTCGCTCGCGGTTCGGATTTCGGAGCGGGAGCTGAGGCAATCATGTACCGATCTCCTGACTACGCGGTAGGCGATGAGGTCGTCGCCGCCGATCTCGGCTCTTTGGCGAGGAGCCAGATGGTTGGCCTGCCTTCCGGGAGTTGGGTATGCCGAACTCCTGGTGACGGACTCGGGCTCCGTCGTCTCATGGCTGGGACCAGAATGCCCCGGTCGCCACGATGGGTCGCTCGGCTGAAGACGGAGGTGTCCCGCATTGCGAGCGCCTTTTCCTGCGAATCGGGGCCTCCTAGCTATCGCTCGGTCAGAAACCCCTTGAACTTCCATTTGCTCACGCGGTGGATCGCCGGGGGGGGTTATAGCGGGTGCGTCGAATGCTCTCCGTCGCTCCCGTAGGATGGCCATGGCCTCTTCGATCTGTTCCGCGGTTTGGAACTGATCGAGCGAGAGGTTTGGGCCGTCCCTCGGGGGCGGGATTGAGAGTCTCGGGTCGCCGCGGCTACCCTCCGCCGTAGGCCGGGGCTCGGATTGAGACGGAATGAGGCGTCTGGCGGATCGATCAGCGGTTTTCTTCGACGTGGAGGCAGAAGTCATGGTTCTGACAGCTTTCTTTGAAGAGCAGTGAGTGTCTCTTCAAGTATATGCCCCGGAGAAAAGTGAGTGTTCTTCGAGATGGTAGGAATAAAAATGAAGGTCCAGATCCCCTTCCTCTAGCGATAATTGTTTCTGCCCGAAATATTATGCGGAGATAGATATTGCTGGAATGAACGGACAGCAAATAAGGTGCGAGAGCACGTCCGTAGGGATGGAAATAACACAAGATTTGCCGGGTTTGTTAGGCCCGGACTTGAATGCTCTCGCGAGATGTTATTAATATGAATACGTTTGAGTACAAATATTAATGTAAGAATGCGATTACAATGAGTGTAAAAGATCCTAGTTATCTAGCTCTTGAGCGAAGCTTTGTGTGTTCTTGTTCTCGTTTCTGCCGACCGTCTTATGGGATCAGAGGTCTCGAGAGTGAGAGAGAGAGATATGCCCGAAGTGTATAGCATTGCCAAGATAGTGAAAGCCAAGTTATGAGCTGAGCTTCTGAACCCGTTTCCCACTGCTGGAGGCTTCCTATTTATAGGACTGGCCACTGCTGGGCGATCGCCTTTTCTGTGATATAATAAGGGGCGATCGTCTTTTAGCACATGGGTTATCTGTCTTGAAGTCCGCGGCTGCTGCTGGCAGCCAGCTGTGCGGTCCAATGAGAAGTCCGCACACGTCCTGAGTTGCTATCACGGGAGGTCCCACTTGCACCTTTCGGCGGGTCTGTCGGTAGGTGAGATTGGTGACAGACTGTGGTCAATGATCCATGTCCTGCGGCGCCTTTTCCGGATCTGCACATGGGTCTCTGTACGAGCTTCGTCCTTCGCCGACTAGACATGTCGGCTTTGCGTGGCGAGAGGCGGTCGCCACTGGCCGGGAACCAGGGTCGATCGCCAGGTGCCAAGAGACGATTGCCTTAGATGTCGATCGCTCGGCGCTGGGACTTGACCTGTTTTTCCTTTCTTTTTTCCTTTATTCCTACGCCTCTTTTTTTCCTTTCTTAATGTCACGGTTCTTCGGGGTTCTTCTTCTGGTCATGACTCTTTTTCTTTCTTCTTCTTCGAGTCTCCCCCTGTATATTTTGGTGTTTCTATTGCGTTTTCTTCTCCTCTACCCTTACAGGTAACTTTATTTTCTGATTTGTATTTTGCTTTGTTGCTATTGTGTTTCTGATTTATATTTTGCTTTTGATGAAAACAAATTTTGTATCTATTATAAAAATAGATACAAATATTTCACAAAATTTTCTTTGTTTTCTTTAAGGTGCTTCATGTGGAATGCTTGCAGATTGCTGAAAATGGGTTTAATTTTATTTCTTTTAGGGATATCTGCAAACATGATACATCGTTAGTCTTGGGTTAGTGTATTTATTTATGTGAATTAAATTCTAATTTTATTTTGCAACTTTCTTATACCCTATGATGGATTGACATTCAAAATACATATATGTTGCAAATGTTCTTGGCGAGGTAAAGACTAGAGATATTAGCATAGAGTCGGTAGAAATGAGAAACGACAAGGCTGCAAAGTGTGATATAATATTAGTTGATGCAGAGTATGATTCAATCATTAATTTTTTTTAACATAACATTAGTTGACACAGACTATGATTCAACTCTTAGTTTTTTTTTATTTGACAATGTTTTAAATAAAAATATATTCATTATTTGTAACAGTGGCACACAGTTGACTTGCGTGTTGTGGAAGTCCTTTGCTAATCAACTCAAGCTATTTATGGACAACATGTCAACCAGTGATACGGAACCAGTTATTGTGGCTTTACAATTTGCAATGATATCAAATTATAGAGGTTTGAATTTCATTCTTACGTTTGAGTATTTATTTTATGGATTTGCGGTTTGCAATGTTATCAAAATTTAGAAGTTCAGATTTTTATTTTTTATGTTTTAGTCTTCTGTGTTTTGAGTTATGTGCTTTACAATTTGCAATGATATCAAATTATAGAGGTTTGAATTTCATTCTTACGTTTGAGTATTCATTTTATGGCTTTGCGGTTTAAAGTGTTATAAAAATCTTGAGGTTCAGATTTTTATTTTTATGCTTTAGTCTTCTGTGTTTTGAGTTACGTGCTTTTAGATTCCTACATTTTAATTTTGTGTTTGAATCTTTATTTGTTTTGAGTTGGGTAGATTTTAGATTCTTGCTGTTAATTTAAAATTTACTGCAAATCAAACTTTATTTTAGATTCATACTTATTATTTTTATGTTTGAATCGTTATTTGTTTTGAATTTTACTGCAGCCGTAATTAAGGTATCTACAATGAAGCACGCAAGCAGGTTCTTTATCCGTCCTGATATTCAAGAGGTTAAGGATTTTATTTTGAGGTGTGTAAATATGTATTGTGTTCATAATAAAGTTGTTAAAGAATATTTTTTATATGTTTTATTATGTTTATTTTGATATTCCTTAAATGATCACAATATTATAATAAGGCGCGGTGTTAGTGGAGCTTCGAGCAGTCGTAACATATTTGATATTTACAATGGTGCCCGAGATTTGAACAGTGAAGAATGGTTGAATGCTGGTTCTTTAAGGACCATTAAGGAGATAATAAACTCAGATGCGGTGAAGTTCCTTTCGTTATATCTACTTATATGCATTTCATAATGATTTTATGATATTCATCTTACTATCTTTATTTCAATATATAGGTTGGAACTTATACCAGTAGGGGGACAATAGTTGACTTTCACCCTGAAGAGTCATGATATTATCAATCATGTGGAAATAAGAGATGTTACAAAGGTGTTCCAAAAGGAAGCAAAGTGGTGGATTATTGAAAGAAGTGCAACGGGCCAATTGGATCCATAATTATAAGATTCATATTGCTATAATCTATCTATAGATTCATAAAAGATAGTTGTTATTATTAATGCTTGCTGGCTATCCAAATATTTTATGTTGTAATTAGATATTTCATGAAGGTGCTTGTGGCGGATGGGGACGAGCAAGCATATTTTACCTTTTTTGAAGATTGTGCACTTTATTTTCTGAAAAAAATGCTAACCAGGTCATGGAAGAAATGGAAGAACATGTTGTTCATTCTATTTGTAGTTATACATAATTAACAACATTTTTTTGGGTGAATTGTTTTTTTTATACATTAAATATCACTGCACTCATTTTATTATACTTTTATTTAACCGGACCGGCGACAGCATTGGCACGCCTGATATAATGTCTACCATGCTGGATAGGGAGTGTTTATTTAAGGTGGAGGTGACTGTGAGATTTGGCGACCGTGTGTATACCGTTAAAAATGTAACAGAATATGCTGAAATGATGGCTCAGTTTTCTTCCATATCCTATGCTAAGGTGTGTTAAAAAAATTGATGTATTTATGGATATGTTAACATAGTTATAATTAATAAAACATCAATATTATACATGTATAATCTTTCAGGAAGCAGTCTTTAAATCTAAAAACTCTGGCACTCCAGTTGATGATAATGTTGTGCAAGAAGTATGACTCACTTTTCTTTCATTTTTTTCTTTAGTTGCTTAAAATCCTTCCAATATATCTACATTTTGCTTATTGGGTTTATTATTGTAGGATCATGTGGCAGTAATTGAAGAAATCTCTTCCAGCTCTACAATGTCAGAAATCACTCCGCAAAAACGTAGTCGCGATAGTGATTTGTCTCATGTTGATTCGGATGGTGGTGATCTACAGTTTTCTTCGACAAGGGTTTTAAAGAAGTAGAAAATTATGTTATGTCTAAGAATTTCTCTATGTTTTACACATTATCAAATGATGTTCTTATACGAGATGCAGTTAATCCTATTGCAGCTATAGTGGAAAACATATACCCGGATATATTACAGACTACATCGAATCCAGAAAATTTTAAGGATAGGGCTATACTGGCCCCAACTAATGAGATAGTTGATACAATTAACGATTACGTCATGTCTCTAATGCTTACCAAGGAAATGGTATATCTTAGTTCAGACAACGTCTGCAAAGCCGACGGAGTAGTTGATATGGACGGTGACATATTTTCAGTTGAATATCTCAACACATTCAAATGTTCGGGATTGCCAAGTCATGAAATCAGATTAAAGGAAGGGTGCATCATTATGCTTCTCAGAAATATCGATCCGTGTAGTGAGCTCTGCAATGGCACTAGAATGATAGTAACTAAACTTGGAGACCGCATAATTGAAGCAAAACTAATTTCGGGAAAGAATACAGTCAAGCAGTTTCCAATTGCGAGGATGATCATGAGCCCTTCAGATTTCACTAAGTTTTCCATTCGATTTTAGAGGAGGCAATTCCCATTCACTGTCTGCTTTGCTATGACCATAAACAAGAGTCAGAGGCAATCTTTATCCAATGTAGGACTATACCTTCCAAAATTTGTGTGCCATGGCCAATTGTATGTCGCACTCTCACGAGTCACTAGCAAAAAAGGTCTGAAAATTCTAGCCCTTGACAATGATGGTCGAGCGCATAACACAACGACTAACGTTGTGTACAGTGAAATTTTTGACAAATTATGAGGTAGTGGTAAAGTCAATTGTTCTTTGAAGTCATATTTTATTAAAATTAATGTTCAGTTTATAAGAAATATTACGTTATTAAAATTTTTAAAAAATGTTTTTCTTGCAAATCAAAGAGGTACTTGGAGAAAAATAAAGTGAAAGAGATGAATAGTATGTTGAGTTTCTTTCAACTAAACATTACAATATACATCTTTATTTTATGTGTTTATATATAAATTTCCACATAACGTTATTCCCGTCGAGACTCGACGGGTTATACACTAGTAATTATTTATGATGCAACCTCTACCGGTTTTTGTTCGAAATTACTTCCTTTTTTTTATATAATTATACGTTCTTTTCTTTTTCTTTTTCTTTTATGTGTTTTTATGTTTATAAATTTACAAGTTAGTCCTTTAATCTTATTTCTACAAATTAGCCACTTGTCCATCACATAAGCGTATGGATTATATGAAATACAAATTAGTGTATGTTTATACCCAAAACATAGAAAAACTTAAATTTAAAGTTTTTAATATTTTGTCTAAGGTTGGAATCGATTTTTGGTAATTAAAGTGCACTAGTAAAATCGACAACCAAATTGATTTAAATCGCTTGAAGTAGCCAAATTCCGCTTAAGTAAGTTCCATGTGGATCAAGCCATGGGCTCAGGTATGGTCTCAAGCTGGGGGTCTTCACGGAAACAGCCTCCCTACCGTAATAAGTAGGAGCATGGTCTGCGTACATCTTACCCTCCCCAGACCCTACTCTGAGCGGAATATACTGGGTATGTTTGGTTTGATTTGGTTTAATCAATTTAAATTGATGTTCAATAATTCGGTTGGATGAGTTTAACTAATCCGTGCGATCAATTCAATCAATTTTCAGTATATGTAAAAAAGTCCAAACCTATTATATAATATAAAATGTATATGTATATGTACTTTCTTAAATATTCAATTTGACATTACTATATATATAATAGGGCGTCATTAAACGACGCCCTTTATGTCGTTTCCTTCTCTTTTTTTCCTTCCTCCGGTTTGGCGGTTTATTGTGGTATCGTTTTTTTCCTTCTTTTTCCGCGGTCATACTTATCTTCCTCGCTTTTTTTTCTTTTCTGATTTCTTCTCCTCACGCCAAGTTGCTTCGTCTTCGTGAATCGACACTGCCATTACGTTGCTCCTTCGATCGAATTGGAGGCCGGGGAAAGGTTGCATAGACAGGCGCCGTTGTCTTCTCCTGAGAATTGTCAATCGGGGTTGTTTCCGATCACGTCGATTCCCGACTTAGGTTTCTTTAACTGAGTTAATCTTCCTATACTGCTGTGACGAAGGTGGAGGTGTTCAGTGTTGTGCGGCGATTAATACGCCTCGATAGGCGATCGGCATCACAATCAGAGAAGCCAACCATGGAAGACACACTGTGGACAAACGCCTAGAGTTCGGCACAATGCGGCGACCGTCTGTTGGTACCCAGCGATCGTCTTTTGATGTCTGACGATCGTATTTAATGAGCGAACCAGAGGCGATCATCTCGTGCCACGTATGGATCCAGCATCCATCAAAGTCGTCGAAGACCGAATCTTGGACGGTGGCCCGCATGCGGATCTTCAAAGGATACCGACAGATAGGACCTTTGACCCCAGCCTGTCACCTACCACACCTACCGACAAGGCCGCCGAAAGGTACAAAGTGGGTCCTCCTGACGGACTCAAGACGCGTGCTGGCTTCCCATTGGTTCGCCCAGCTGGCCACCCGCAGCGACCTCGGACCTCAAGGGAACAGGCCCACGTGACGGGACAATCGGCCATTTTATTTTAATATAGAAAACGGCGGTCGCCCGCGATCGCCCGAGGAATCTCAACTACCTTGTCCCCTATAAATAGGGAACTCACTGCTATGGCCAAAAGGAGGCAAATTTACTACGAATTCAGTGCAAAATACACACAAAAGAGAGAATCAAAGGCTCTTTTGGCAACCACTTATACATTCATAGTGATATTCATAAGCATTCATCATATATCCCAAGCAAGAACTCACAGATTTATCTATCTGGTTCTTCCGGCAATCTACGCGTTCTAAAGCCTAGATAACTAGAAGTCTTTACACTCCTTGTAATAGATTCTAACATTAATATTTGTACTCGACAGTATATTTATTAATAACATCTCGCGAGAGCATTCAAGCCCGGGATTAACAACCCCGACAAATCTTGTGTTATCTATTTTCTCACGGAAGTGTTCTCGCATTTGTTTGTTACTCGATCATTCCAGCAATACTATCTCCGGATAATATTTTGGGTAACAACAATTGGCGCTAGAAGAAGGGGACTGAACCTTCATTTTTATTCCTACCGTCTTGAAGAACACTCACTGTTCTCCAGACATATACTTGAAGAAACACTCACTGTTCTTCAATAGAAAAGCCTTGAGGAAAATGACATCAGCAACGACCTCCAAGAGAGCCACCCTAAGATCTGCCGGAAATCTCATTCCGGCGCGGACCGAATCCCAGCCCACGGTGGAAGGCGACCATGGCGACGCTAGGCTCTCACTCCCGCCCCCGATGGACGGTTCTAGCCTCTCACTCGATCAGTTCCAGACCGCGGAACAGATTGAGGAGGCTATAGCCATCCTCAGGGAGCGACGGAAGGCCTACGACTCGCCCACCGTCACTCCATCGACCATCCGCCGGGCAGGCAAGCGGAAGCTTAAGGGGATCTATGTTGAAAAATCGACAGAAAGCCCCGAGCCGCAGGAGAAGGCTCTCGTGAGGCGGGACGATTCCGTCTTCAGCCGCCTGGGGAGCGATCCCTCATGGTGACCCGGGCACTCAGGCCCCAGCCGGGAGACATCGGTATCCGAATCCTTTACCAGGAGTTCGGCATATCCGACTCCCAGGAGACAGGTCGGTCAGCGAACCCCTGCTCGCCCGATAAAGGAACCCACTGGCAGGGAGCTCGTCATTGACCAAGGAGCTAGGGGATCAGTACACGATCGCCTTGGTTCGCGTTCTGAGAGCCAATCGGCGAGCAGTCAGGCGACAGCGATGGCCGCCATGCAACGCCGGCTCGACGAGATGAAGGCGCTCCTAGAAACTGGGGCAGGTGCCAGGAGATCGATCGCTGGGCTAAATGAACCACTCGCGGTTCAGATCGAGATCGCCCCAATTCAACCAAAGATCGCTCCCCCACAAACGCCTCTGTATGAGGGGAGGTCGGATCCAGAGACCCACTTGGGCAAATTTTGGATCTATATGACCGGATGCGGAGCATCAGATGCGACGAAATGTCGAATGTTCCCGTTAACTCTGGGCGATCTCGCCCACAGGTGGTACATCTCACTACCATCTCTCTCAATCAATTGCTTTGAGAAGCTGGCGAACGACTTCACGTCGTACTTCGCCGCCAAAGTCGCTCGCCCGGAAGGTCCCCACCGCATGATGAAAATCAGGCAGGGGAAGGACGAATCAGACGAGGATTACATCGACCGGGTAGACGAGATAGTCCTCACTGGTGAACCCATCAGCGACGAGCTCGCTCTCTACGCAGTCCTGAGCGGATTCCACGGACGCTCGCCCATGTTCAGGCACCTCATAAAGGATATTCCCCCGACCTATACGGTCTTCTGCGTCAGAGCCGCTGATTTCCTGTCCAGGCAGAGGATGCTCTCACTCCGCTTAGACGAGGGACCATCCGAAGAAGGAAAAGCACCATCCCATGTCCAGAAGAAGGCGGTCGCCAAGCCCAGAAAGGCGGTCGCCAAGCCGCCTGGCGAGTTCAAAGCCTTCGAGGATGTAGAGGTCCACCTTCTCCACAACCTCAACTTATCTCCGGCCCACATCTTCAACGCAATCAAGGGTCGCGAGTGGCTTTCCAAACCAAAGCCGATAAGGGACCACGGTCACCTAGACCGTAGCAAATTCTGTGCCTATCATAAGAGTCCCGGCCACAACACCAGCCAATGCCGCGACCTCCTCGCATACCGCGATCGCTTGAGGAAGGCAAACTGGACAATTTGGTCACCAAGCCAGAACCCAGGACGGAAAGAGCCGGAGGGCGCGAGTGCCGACCAAATGAAAGAATTCCTCCCAATCCGATCGCCAGAATCGAGCATGAGCCGGAGTACTCTGATGAGTCGATCCCTCCGATCAACCCTGGCGGTCGGATCAATATGCTTCAAGCAGGAGGTGGAAGCCTCGGGGGCCTTTCCCCGGTTTCCACCCTGTCAAACAGAAAGCGAAAAGCCGAGCTGAGGGCGTTCGCCGAAATCCATGTTGTGGTACCTCCGGAGCCGACCATCTCTAAAGACGCGCTCATCACCTTTTCCAACAAGGACAGGGAGGGAGTGCAATGTCCCAAAGAGGATGCACTAGTGATCTCCGCTTGTATCCTTGGGAAGACGGTCGATCGCGTGCTGGTCGACAATGGGAGTTTCTGCAACATCATATTCAAATCCGCCCTAGACCAACTCGGCAACTTAATCAAATTCATCAAGCCTTTCGACACCGTGCTCCAAGGGTTCGGCGACAACACAGTCCAAGCCTACGGGAGGATCAAGCTCTCCGTTGAGCTAGTATGCTTTTATGATCCCAAGGTTAGGATTACTAGGAACCTAAGCTTTGTAATCATAGATAGGCCCAGCATCTATAATGGGTTCCTAGGTCGCCCCTTTTTAGAAACCTTTGAGGCGGTCGCCTCATATTTCTTTTACTGTATCAAATTTCCCACTGCCGATGGGACGGTCGGTACTGTAAAAGGAGATCAGCTAATGGCAAAAAGATGTTTGAATTACTCCTATGTTGTTACTTCTTTCAATACTTCCCATACTATATGTAACATTGAAGCGATCGACGATCAACCCATGGAGATCGACGAGCCGAGCGCATCGTACCAACCCGACTCAGGGGACGTCATCTCTCATCAATTGACGGACGACATCGAGCCAAGGATCGGTTTCGAGCCAAGTCTCGACATCGATCCAAGGACCGAGTCCGGAGATCACACCAAACGAGAGGCGACCGTCCCTGTCGAAGAGTTGGAAAACATTACGATGGATCCGGATCATCCAGAACGGGAAGTACAGATCGGCGCAAACATCGACCACGAATTAAAGGGAGATCTGATCAACTTGCTACGTAGGAACATCGGAGTCTTCGCCTGGTCGCATCAAGATATGGTTGGCATAAGTCCCGAACACGCTTGCCATTATCTAAAGATCGACCGACCAATGAAGCCTGTTCACCAGAAGCGTAGGAAGTTCGGTCCCGAGAAATACGCGGCGCTTGACATAGAAGTCCAGAAGTTACTCGACAACAAATTGATCGGAGTAGCCACAGACGAACCACAGTGGGTCGCCAACGCGGTGCTCGTCAAAAAGCCAACTGGCTCCTGGAGGTTATGCATTGACTTCACCGACCTCAACGCGGCATGTCCAAAAGATCACTTCTCGATGCCTCATATTGATCACTTGGTCGATAGTACGGCAGGTTGCGAAATGATGTCATTTATGGATGCCTTCGCCGGGTATCATCAAATCCCAATGGCGGAGGAAGACATAAAACACACATCTTTCCACACGGAAAAAGACATATACTTTTGGGTCCGAATGCCGCTCGCTTGAAAACGCAGGGCGAACTACCGATTAGTCAACAGAATGTTCGCTAATCAGATCGGCAAGACCATGGAGGTCTACATTGACGATATCGTCGTCAAAAGCCTCAAGAAGGAAGATCACCTCAACGATCTCGCCGAGACGTTCGCCATCCTTGAGAAGTTTAACATGGCCAATCCCAAGAAATGCAACTTCGGAGTAGGTTCCGGGAAATTCCTGGGGCACATCGTGAGCCAAAGGGGGATCGAGGCGAACCCCACCAAGATACAGGCGATCCTTGACATGCAGGAACCGCGAAACATCAAGCAGGTGCAACGCCTCACAGGTTGTCTAGCCGCCCTCAACCGTTTCATATCACGGCTCGGCGATAAAAGCAAGCCTTTCTTCGCGACCATCAAGAACAAGAAGTTCGTATGGACGAAGGAAAGCCAGATAGCATTCGCCAAAATAAAGGAATATCTATCTAACCCCCAGATCCTGGCAAAGCCGATCCCCGGTGAAAAACTATTCCTTTACCTGGCAGCCTCGGAGGTCGCACTAAGTGCCGTTCTGGTGAGAGCGGAGGGACAAGCCCACTTTCCCATCTACTATGTTAGCCAGGCGCTCCACGACGCTGAGACACATTATACACCATTGGAGAAGATCGCCTATGCCCTTGTCATGAGTGTTCGTAAGCTGAGGGCTTACTTCTTCGATCACCAAGTGGAAGTCCTAACAACTCTACCTCTAAGGCAAGTCCTACACCGGCCGGACACTAACGGGCGACTCCTCAAGTGGTCGCTGGAGATCGCCCAATACGGTATCACATACGCTCCTCGCACGGCGATCAAAGGCCAAGCTCTGGCGGACTTCGTGGTGGAATTAACTTTCCCTCACAGTCCGACCCAGATCGGCCGACCCGCCTGGAAATTATATGTGGATGGCTCGGCAACCAATTCGCGAGCAGGGGCAGGGATTGTCCTCATCAGCCCCGACGGAAAAAGTTTCACAAATGCTGTGCGTTTTGGTTTTCGTGCGACCAACAATGAAGCCGAATACGAAGCCTTGGTAGGCGGGCTCGATCTGGCCCTCGCCCTAGATGTTCGTCGCCTCCATATCTTCATGGACTCCCTTTTGGTCGTGAACCAAGTTAAAGGGGAATATGAGGCACGCGGCGAACAGATGGTCAAATACCAAGAGCTGGTCGCCGAAATGTGCGCAAAATTTGAAGAAGTACTAATCGAACAAGTCCCGAGAGAGAACAACTCCCAGGACGATGCTCTTTCCAAGCTAGCATCATCGGATGGGCGTGACTTCTCGATATCCAAATCACAAAGTCGGCAAGGCCGCGATCGGCGAAGCCTGGTTACCACAGTCGCCATCGCCGAGGAGAACTGGATGACTCCGTTCATCAAATACTTAAAGGACGGAACGGTCCCTGACGACCGTGTTAAAGCTCGCCAACTCCAGCTTCGTGCGACCAGATATACCTTATTGGACGACCGGCTTTACAAGCGAGCCTTCAGCCTTCCCCTCCTCAAGTGTATTACACCGGAGGAAGGTCGGCTCGTTTTAGCTGAGATTCATGATGGGATTTGTGGAAACCATGCGGGCGGGCGAGCCCTCATCCATAAGACAACCAGACAGGGGTTTTTCTGGCCATCACTTCGGAAAGATGCGATCGCCTATGCCAGATCGTGTCATAGGTGTCAGATAATGGGCCCCAACATTAAACTATCACCCGAACAGCTCACCTCTATGTATAGCCCTTGGCCATTTGCGCAATGGGGCATCGACCTTATAGGTCCCTTGCCGACGGCTCCAGGGGGCTGTAAGTTCGCCATCGTAGGGGTCGACTATTTCACCAAATGGGCTGAGGCCGAACCGCTCAAAAAGATCGGCCAGGAACAAGTGATCAAGTTTATCTGGAAAAACATCATATGCCGATTCGGTCTGCCCCAGGCCATCATCTCCGACAATGGAAAACAATTCGACGGCCTAGAAGTCATGCAATTCTGTGAAAAGTGGGGAATCAAAAGGTTATTCTCAGCGCCCTATCACCCTGCAGACGAGCAGGCGAGTAGAGGCGGTGAATAAGATCCTCAAACACACGATTAAAGCGCGACTCGAATCCGAGGCAAGGACGATGGGCGAGCGAGCTCCCAGGGCGTTTTGTGGTCCTACCGACGGCGACCCGCAATTCAACCGGCGAAACCCCATTCGCCCTTGCCTTCGGATCGAAGCGGTGATCCCTTCAGAGATCGCCGTCCTCGGCCATCGAACCGGCAGAGATGACGACCGACAACGATGTGGCCCGACGAATCGACCTAGACATGCTCGAAGAGCGACGGCTGACCTCAGAAATGAAGAACACAATCCACAAAAGGAGAGCCGAGAAGTTCTTCAATTCAAAGGTCAAAGAAAGAAGGTTTCAAGTGGGCGATCTCGTCCTCAAGAAGATCCAGCCCACACGGGCGTTTTCGGTCCGAATCGGGAAGGACCTTTCGGAGTATCCGGATGGCTAACTAAAGGAGCCTACGTCGGAACATCTGACGGTACCGGATCAATACCTGGAACGCCGTGCATACGAAAAAATACTACCGGTGATAATTTTGTATTCAATTTCAATAATATACAAGGAATATAATGAGATTTTTCCTATCCCATCTATTAAGCGATCGCCCCACCGGGCATATCGCATACCGACGATCGCGATCACGGCGATCCTAGGTAAAATCAATGCGGCCATGGTCACGGAGGTCGATGGAACCAAGCGGCTTCGCCCATGCAAGGTTCCTTTGGGCTGAGATCGCCCGCCCTTCGTTTAAATACGAGGCCGGCGTAGCCGAAGGACCCTCCAAAATAATCAGTAGACACGATCGCACGTCCTCAAGGTACATCATCTAACATGGTGAACCCGGACAATGCGACGTGCCACTACCCCCGTCTCAACGTACACCGTCGAGGGTCGCCATCTTCATGGCGGGTCGAGGTGGAAGCAGAGCTGACAAGCCGCAGACGTGGAGTCGAAGAAGCCGACGACACTCCGCGCAAGGACTCCTCCAGACCAAGATCGCCCGCCTTTCGTTTTAACACAAGGCAGGCGTAGCCTAACGGAGGACCCTCACAAAAAGTGAGTCGCGGGATACACAATATCCCTCGCACACAAAGACGCGAATGGGGAGGTCGGTCCATCGAACACCCCAACCGTACATGATTCTTCAGAATCGGCAATACCGAAGATAGCTCGCCGGACAAACTAGTTTTTGTTTCCTTACTTACAATATGTAAACAAAAACAAGGGGGCAGAGATGGGTCGAGCTAATCCCAAACACGATCGCTCAAACACAAGCAGGACGATCGGAGTCCTTCGACAAAAATTACAAGTAAGAATTCCGATTCAAAACATATCAATGCTTTCAACACTCAGACGATCGGTCGGATGATCAAAACGCCGAAAGCAATCATACACGTACTTGTAAAAGTTGCACGCAAACATTCAAAGGCGATCGTATGTAAAGAGACAGTATGAAAAGAGGAACATTTTATTCATAACGCAAGTTTCATACATTACGGGGCCCGAAGGCATTACAAAAGAAAAAAGTACAAGTTACAAAGGAAAACAAAAATGCCTCTCAAGGCCCCGCCGGCTGGTCATCGCCCTCGGGTTGCGGATCGGCTCAGCGGTGAGCTGGAGGCGGCGAAGAAGGAGCTGGAGAAAACCAAGGGTGAGAATGCCGCCAAGGTGGTCGAGCTGGCGGAGGCCGAGAAGACGGCCGCGGATTTGAAGGGGCAGCTGAAAGCGATCGAGGTCGATCCCTACCTCAACGTTGAGCTCGTTGGCGAATTCGCTTATTACGTGGCCTATGCTGACGCTGTTCGAGCCGCTAAAAAGGCAGGGATCGAGATCGGTCCCATGATGGAGAGCTTCAAATCCTATGCCTTCGAGCATCCTCTGCATCCAGAGTTCTCCTTGCCGATCCTTGACTTTGTCGACTTCGGGATCGACATTTTATTCATAACGCAAGTTTCATACATTATGGGGCCCGAAGGCATTACAAAAGAAAAAAGTACAAGTTACAAAGGAGAACAAAAATGCCTCTCAAGGCCCCGCCGGCTGGTCATCGCCCTCGGGTTGCGGATCGGCTTGGGCCCCCCCATCGGCCTCGGGATGAATGAGTTTACCAGTATACCAACTCAAGTCGATCCCGAAGTCGACAAAGTCAAGGATCGGCAAGGAGAACTCTGGATGCAGAGGATGCTCGAGGGCATAGGATTTGAAGCTCTCCATCAGGGGACCGATCTCGATCTCGCCTTTTAGCGGCTCGAGCAGCACAAGATAGGCTACGTAATAAGCGAATTCGCCGACGAGCTCAACGTTGAGGTAGGATCGACCTCGATCGCTTACCGCCTTCAAATCGCGGCCGTCTTCTCGGCCTCCGCCACCGACCACCTTGGCGGCATTCTCACCCTTGGTTTTCTCGGCTCCTTCTTCGCCGCCTCCACCACCGAGCCGATCCACCATCACCTTCAGCCCGGCCGCCTCCTCCTGCGAAGCCGCGTACTTCTGGCGGGTGTCCTTCTCCTTATCACGGGACCGGTCGGCGGCCTCCTTAGAGCGGCTCAGCTCCTGCTTCAATCGGTCGACGTCCTGTTTAGCCCTTTTGGCCGTCTCCTCATACTCCTTCTCCATAGACTGGATCCGGTTGGCAAACTCGATATTTTTGTTCCGGGCGGACTCGAGGTCGCTATGGAGACGAGCAGTGGAGGGTCGCCCCTCAAAATCCCTAGCGGCTTGGACGGCCATCGTCGCCGTCTGGAGAGCCAGGGCAAGGGTCGCCTGCATGGCATCTCCAGATCGACGACGAGTGATCGCATCAAGATCGGTCGTCCAGGCCTTGGACAGAGAGGAGATAGCCTGCTGGATGTAAGTGGGGATGTCGAGAGATGTTTGCGGAGCCTTGCTCGACAAAAAGTCCAGCACCATAGGAGCAACGTCCGGGTCGGCGAGACGAACCCTGCAGCACAAACCAAAGAAACCAAAGAGTTAGCCTATACCTTGCCCAGAATGCCTAACTCAGAAAATTTTGATCCTGTCTTACCTGTTGACCAACTCGGGATCGCGTCCAAAATAAGGCTTGCCCCGAGAGGTTTCCGCCTCGGCGATCGCTACCTTCTTCATCGAGCCGCCAGATGATCGGGAGCCGGAGACCGAAGGCCTAGGACCCGATCGCTCCATCATCGGGATGGCATAGATAGGTGCCGCAGCAACTGGAGGCTCAAGAATGGATACATCCACCTCAGAAATCGACGGGGACTCCTCCGACCTCCGCCTCTTGCGGCGCTGAAGCTGTTCCTCTCCCTGAACCACCGGCTCAGTGACTGGCACCTCGGCAGGCCTCGTCACCGGAGCAGGGCTAGACGTCGTCGCAGGAACGCGACCAGTCTGCTTACCCAAGTGAAGGCGACCGATGAGTCCCGGGTTTGACATGGCGATCTCTGGCGATGGCTCGGCAAATCGGGGAAAATGAACCTCTGTCAAAGAAGAGATACAAACAAGTTAGACAACAACTTAAACGATACGACCTCCTGGGGACGATCGTCAAGCAATGAAGCACCACTTAAGCTCATACCTGGAACTTTCAAGTGACGGGGGTAGCAGAACAATCGAGCCCCCAACCGATGAGCTTCGGTACCAAGCGAGCGAACGTCAATAAAGGAGTTCGGCAAGGCATGGATCCGCTCCCAAACGATCAAGAAATCGAATGGAAGGTCGCCGATCGCTGGAACGAGAGGTCCTGCAAAAAGAAAACAAAATTAGATCAGTCCAAGACAAGCTCAATCAAGGGGAGAGTTAAAATCCTTACTCGGATTCCTCTCCCGGAAAGTGGTGGTGATCTCCAACTCCTCATTCGGCCTGTCACTCGATGCCGATCGCCACGCCCCGCCGACCCAAAGACCATTTAGCCAGTCACCCCGGTCTTATTCGGCACACCGAGGACCACTCTCCCGATTCGGCCTTGGATATGATTGCGCCGATCGACCCTTTCGCGCGCTTTAAGCAGATAATTCATCTCCAGTAGTAGTAAGGAGGCGGAACAACCGGTGACCGCCAAACAGTGTCAATGTGCAGATGATCCGTGAGCTGCGTTGGCGTCGATTGAAGAGGCGCCAAATTCAGCGATCGGCAAGTAGGAGACGGCGAATGGCAGAGGAAATCGCACCCGCCTCCATAATCATCTCGCCGACGCAACCATATCCTTGGGCGGTTGGTCGGCACGTTCATTCTCCGAGGGCACGTGCAAGGAAACGTCGAGGGATGTGATATTTGGCCCTCCAGCTCAGTCTTTCTTGGTCGCCGTACTCGGATCTTTCCGAGAGTCCACGAGACGGACGGCGGCTCGAAAACCGTCCGCTTCACATGTTCGTAAGGGTGAGCGGCGGAGTAGGCTTCGAAGTTGAATTCCGGACAGGGTCCGGCGATCGCTTCCATCATCTGAGCAAAAGCCACATAGGCAGGGCCGAATCTACTCTCTCATTCCCAAGCCTCCCGCACCAAATCATCCTCGTCCACCGGCAAACCCCCCTGCTCCGCCGTCGCCACCGTCCTCGCCACTTCGGCCTCGTTGAAAAGTTCTTCGAGTTCTGCGGGTGCAATCCCCGCACGAATAGCTAACGGCCGTCTCCATATCCACTCCAACGGGAATCTCCTCCCGTTCAAGCGACGCGGCGGCAGCGGAAGAACTTCCGGTATCGAAGGTTCTGGATCCTCCCGACATATTAGAAAGTAAAGGGAGAGAGAAGATTAATTTTTCTTACCTAGAGAAAAGAAGGAGATCGGCACAAGAAGCTCCAGAAATTTTTGCAGAATTTCGGCTATGGATGCAAGGACGCGTAAAAAGTGAAGGAGAAGAAGCCCTGGCCCTTTTATAGATGGAGACGAGGGTCTAAATGCAAATAGGAGAAACCTCGAGGGCTGGATCGCAACCGTCACGTGGGGACGCATTAAATGCTGCCCTCGAATCCCGCATACGCGTCTTTTCGAGGGCATGCCAGCCGACAAGTCCGACAAATCGTCGGACTCCCCCAACAGCGGCGCGACGCGTGTCCCTGCCACTTTTAGAAAGCCCTCCTTCATTTCCCGCTGCTCCCGACACGAAAGAAGATCGTCCAGATTTGAATTCAGATCGGCTGATCGATTAAACATTGGCGATCGCCAACAGTGCCACCTCACCCCATGTTTTCAACATCGAGGCGAGCTGGGGGGCAATTGTTGTGCGGCGATTAATACGCCTCGATAGGCGATCGGCATCACAATCAGAGAAGCCAACCATGGAAGACACACTCTGGACAAACGCCTAGAGTTCGGCACAATGCGGCGACCGTCTTTTGGTACCCAGTGATCGTCTTTTGATGTCTGACGATCGTCCTTAATGAGCGAACTAGAGGCGATCATCTCGTGCCACATATGGATCCAGCATCCGTCAAAGTCGTCGAAGACCGAATCTTGGACGGTGGCCCGCATGCGGATCTTCAAAGGATACCGACAGATAGGACCTTTGACCCCAGTCTGTCACCTACCACACCTACCGACAAGGCCTCCGAAAGGTACAAAGTGGGTCCTCCCCGGACAGCGACTCAAGACGCGTGCTGGCTTCCCATTGGTTCGCCCAGCTGGCCACCCACAGCGACCTCGGACCTCAAGGGAACAGGCCCACGTGACGGGACGATCGGCCATTTTATTTTAATATAGAAAACGGCGGTCGCCCGCGATCGCCCGAGGAATCCCAACTACCTTGTCCCCTATAAATAGGGAACTCACTGCTATGGCCAAAAAAAGGCGAATTTACTACGAACTCAGTGCAAAATACACACAAAAGAGAGAATCAAAGGCTCTTTTGGCAACCACTTATACATTCATAGTGATATTCATACGCATTCATCATATATCCCAAGCAAGAACTCACAGATTTATCTATCTGGTTCTTCCGGCAATCTACGCGCTCTAAAGCCTAGATAACTAGAAGTCTTTACACTCCTTGTAATAGATTCTAACATTAATATTTATACTCGACACTATATTTATTAATAACATCACGCGAGAGCATTCAAGCCCGGGATTAACAACCCCGGCAAATCTTGTGTTATCTATTTTCTAACGGAAGTGTTCTCGCATTTGTTTGTTACTCGATCATTCCAGCAATACTATCTCCGGATAATATTTTGGGTAACAACAGTCAGGAAGTGAGGTTTCTTTAACTGAGTTAATCTTCCTATACTGCTTTGTGTTTCTGGAAATTGTTGTGTGCTTATTTATTTGTTATTTGGTTGGCTTTTGATGCTTGCTTATTTTGATATTTAGATGATTGTTCTATTATTTTTCTTCTTCATATGATCTCGGCTTCGGCTGCTCTCCATTTTTATGATCATTTAAATAATGCTTTGTTGTGTCAGACTGCGACGAGCATGATCAGTTTTGTTAATTATAATGATAATCAATGTGTTAATGAAAGTGGTCAGCACGAAATTTTTTGGAATGGCCGGTGTGTTGGTGCTGTCACTGATGTTGGATCACCTTCTCTTCGTAATCATCGCCGTGCTGATGTGGCTCCTCATATGTCGCCCGTGTTTTCTACAGCCATGAGTGGTCTTCCGAATTATGATAATGGTCAATGAGTTGGTGTTTCCATGGATATGGATGTTTCGATTCCTTATGTTCAGACCTTACCTCAGCTGGTTACTGCTACGAGATCATCCACTGGCATAACTATTACCGAGGCATGTTCGGCGTACAGTGTTCGAGATACCTGTTCTCAGGGATTCTCGGAATCTGACGATGCACTTGGCAAAGGAAAAAGGAAAATATATGAGATACCGTTCGATGGTTCCTATGGTAATCTTTGTTTTCTGTTTAGACGTTGTTTTCTATCTGTGATTTCGGATTTCACACTCTTTGTGCCTGTTTTCTTTTCTGCAGAGTTACAACTTATCAAAGGAAATATGTGTCAGACTTCCTCTGTTGCCGGCTCCGATGTTCGTGGCGGTTCACTTTCGTCCGCTTACGGTGCGCCTGCAGGTGATGTTGCGCCTCCAGATTCGGGTTCTTTTATTCGTATTGTCAATCAGGTTTACTTGGTTTATGTTTACGCTTGGATTGTTTATGTTACTGGTCTGCCGTTGTGGGATGTTTAACTTGCCTCACGCTCATGTTTTTTCCTTCGGTAGAAACGCCTAATGATTTTGGGTATTTTTCTATGTCGACTACTGCTCATGTTGTTACATCACTTACACGCGGATGTATGCACTTTCTTTCTTTGTAATCAATGTCTTCCTCTTTTTTCTTCATTGTTCATGGCTTATCTTATATTGCTGTTTTCGCAGGCCAACCACACGTTTCTGAGCCGGTGTCTGTCACTTCTGCTGTCATCTTGCAGTGGCCTATCTTGACACATAATTTGTCTGGTCCGTCGAACGGTGGATCGGCGGCTTCTGTAGATCCATCCTCATCTACGTCAGCAACTCAGCGTAATGGACTTTTTTTTCCGATTTGCATATTCCTGTATATCTAGGCTTCACCTTTATTGATGAATATGTATTATCGGATTTCTTCGACCCTATTTTCTCTTGCAGCTCGCTGTCACGTCCCGAACCCGAGGCATACACGGGTGTTGTGCGGCGATTCATACGCCTCGATAGGCGATCGGCATCACGACCAGAGAAGCCTATCGTCGAAGACATACTCTGGACAAACTCCTAGAATTCGGCGCAATACGGCGATCGTCTTTTGGCACCTAGCGATCGTCTTTCGATATTTGACGATAAATCTATAATGAGCGGACCGAGAGGCGATCATCTCATGACCACGCATGGGTCGGCATCCGTCAAAGTCATCAAAGACCGAATCTTGGACGGTGGCCCACATGCGGATCTTCGAGAGATACCGCGAGATAAAGACCTTTGTCCTCATCCTGTCACCTACCTCACCTACCGACAAAGCCGCAAAAGGTACAAAGTGGGTCCTCCTCACATCCGCCCGGGACGCGCGTTGGCCTCTCATTGGCTCACACAGTTGACTCCAGCAGCAGCTCCTGACTTTAAGGGAACAGCCCCATGTGACGGAACGATCGGCCACCTTATTATAATATAAAAAAAACGGCGGTCGCCGGTGATCGCCTCAGGGATCCCAACTACCTTGTCCCCTATAAATAGGGAACTCACCGCAGCAGCAAGGAGAGACAGTTTTGACTACAGATTCAGTGCAAAATACACACAAAAGAGAAAATCAAAGACTCTCTTAGTAACCGCTTACACATTCATAGTGATATTCATACATATCCATCTTATCTCCTAAGCAAGAACTCACAGATCTATCTATCTGGTTCTTCCGGCAATCTACGCGCTCTAAAGCCTAGAAAACTAGAAATCTTTACACTCCTTGTATTAGTTTCTAACATTAATATTTGTACTCGACAGTATATTTATTAATAACATCTCGCGAGAGCATTCAAGCCCGGGATTAACAACCCCGGCAAATCTTGTGTTATCTAGTTTCCCACGGAAGTGTTCTCGCAATTGTTTGTTACTCGATCATTCCAGCAATATTACCTCCGGATAATATTTTGGGTAACAACAATTGGCGCTAGAAGAAGGGGCAATCTAAACCTTCATTTTTATTCCTACCGTCTCGAAGAACACTCACTGTTCTCCGGACATATACTTGAAGAAACACTCACTGTTCTTCAATAGAAAAACCTTCAGAAAATGACATCAGCAACAACCTCCAAGAGGGCCACCCTGAGATCTGCCGGAAATCTTATTCCGGCGAGGACCGAATCCCAGCCCACGGCGGAGGGCGAGCGTGCCGACGCTAGGCTCTCACTCCCGCCCCGAGGACGGTTCTAGCCTCTCACTCGACCGGTTCGGACATGGAGCAGTTGAGGAGGCTATAGCCATCCTCGAGGAACGAGAGGGCCGCGATACGCCTACCATCACCTGTCGGCTAACCGCCGGCAAGCAAAAGGAAGCTCAAGGGGATCTATGTTGAGAAATCAACAGAAAGTCCCGAGCCGCAGGAAGGCTCTCGTAAGGCGGGACGATTCCGTCTTGGCCGCCAGAAGCGATCCCTCATGGCAACACAGGCACTCAGGCCCAGTGAGACATCGGTATCTGAATCCTTTACTGGAGTTCGGCATATCCGACCCCCAAGAGACAGGTGGTCGACCCCTGCGCCAAGGAAGGAACCAGCTGGCGAGCTCGTCATTCACCCCGGGGCGGGGATCGCACACGATTGCCTCGGTGCACGCTCGAGAGCCATTCGGCGACGATCGAGGCGGCAGCGATGGTGCCATGCAACGCCACTCGACGAGATGAAGGCGCTCTGCAAAATGGGGCGGCGCCGAGACCAATCGTTGGGTCAAGCGAGCCACTCGCGACTCGAATCGAGCTCGCCCATCCAACCAACGATTAATCCCCCACAAACACCTCTATATGAGGAGAAGCGGATCAGGAACCCACTTAAGTAGGTTAGGATCTACATGACTGGATGCGGAGCTTGAGACGCGACGAAATGTCGTATGTTCCCGTTAACTCTGGACGATCTCGCCCACAGGTGGTACATCTCGCTACCATCTCGCTCAATCAATTGCTTTGAGAAGCCGGCGAACGACTTCACGTCGTGCCGCCGCCAAAGTCGCCGCCGGAAGGCCCCACCGCATGATGAAAATCGGGCGGGGAAGGACGAATCGGATGAGGATTATATCGACCGGGTGGGCGAGATAGTCCTCACCGGTGAACCGTCGGCGGCGAGATCGCTCACCACGCGATCTGAACGGATTCCACGGACGCGCCCATGTTCAGCACCTCACAAAGGATTTCCCACCGACCTATACAGCGTTCCGCGTCGAGCCGCCGATTTTCGGCCGGGCAGAAGATGCTCTCACTCCGTTTGGACGAGGGACAGCCCGAAGAAGGAAAAGCACCTTCCCATGTCCAGAAGAAGGCGGTCGCCAAGCCTAGAAAGGCGGTCGCCAAGCCGCCCGGCGAGTTCAAAGCCTTCGAGGATGTGGAGGTCCACCTTCTTCACAACCTCAACTTATCTCCGGCACACATCTTCAACGCGATCAAGGGTCGCGAGTGGCTTTCCAAGCCAAAACCAATAAGAGACCACGGTCACCTAGACCGTAGCAAATTCGTGCCTATCATAAGAGTCCCGCCACAACACTAGCCAATGCCGCGACCTCCTCGAGCATGCCTATGGCGGCTTTGAAGAAGGCAAGCTGGACAATCTAATCACCAAGCCGGAGCCAAGGACGGAAAGGACCGGAGGGCGCGAACGCCGACAACGCGAGAGAACTCCTCCCAATCCGGTCGCCAGGATCGAGCATGAGCCGGAATACTCTGATGAATCGGTCCCTCCGATCAACCCTGGCGGTCGGATAAACATGCTTCAAGCCGGGGGTGGAAACCTCGGAGGTCTTTCCCCGGTTTCCACCATGTCGAACAGGAAGCGAAAGGCCGAGTTGAGGGCATTCGCCGGAGTCCATGTTGTAGTTCCTCCGGAGCCGACCATCTCTAGAGACGCGCTCATCACCTTTTCCAACAAGGACAGGGAAGGAGTGCAATGTCCCAAAGAGGATGCACTAGTGATCTCAGCATGCATCCTTGGGAAGACGGTCGATCGCGTGTTGGTCGACAATGGGAGTTTTGCAACATCATATTCAAAACCGCCTAGACCAACTCGGCAACCTAATCAAATTCATCAAGCCTTTCGACACCGTGCTTCAAGGGTTCGGCGACAACACCGTCCAAGCCTATGGGAGGATCAAGCTCTCTGTTGAGCTAGTATGCTTTTATGATCCCAAGGTTAGGATTACTAGGAACCTAAGCTTTGTAATCATAGATAGGCCCAGCATCTATAATGGGTTCCTAGGTCGCCCCTTTCTAGAAACCTTTGAGGCGGTCGCCTCATCTTTCTTTTACTGTATCAAATTCCCCCGCCGATGGGACGGTCGGTCTTGTAAAGGAGATCAACTAATGGCAAAGAGATGTTTGAGTTACTCTGTGTTGCTACTTATTTCGCTATTTCCCACGCTATATGTAACATTAGGCGACCAACGATCAACCCATGGAGATCGACGGGCCTAACACTTCGCCATTACCAGCGGACTCGAGAGGACGCCATCTCTCATCGATCGACGGACGACATCGAGCCAAGGATCGGTTTCGAGCCAAGTCTCGACATCGATCCGAGGACCGAGTCCGAGATCGTACCAACGAGGCGGCAGTTCTGCCGAAGAGTTGGAAAACATTACGATGGATCAGATCATCGAGCGGGAAGTACAGATCGGCGCAAGCATCGACCGCGAATTAAAGGGAGATCGATCAACTTGCTACGTAAGAACATCGGTGTCTTTGCACAGTCGCATCAAGATATGGTTGGCATAAGTCCCGAACACGCCCGCCACTATACGAAGATCGGCCAAGGCGATGAAGCACATTCACGAGCGTAGGAAGTTCGGTCAGAAATACGCGGCGCTCGACATAGAAGTCGAAGTTACTCAACAACAAATTGATCGGAGTAGCAACAGACGAACCACGGTGGGTCGCCAACGCGGTTCTCGTCAAAAAGCCAACCGGCTCCTGGAGATTATGCATAGACTTCACCGACCTCAACGCGGCATGTCCAAAAGATCACTTCCCAATGCCTCATATCGATCACACAGTCGGTGACGGACGGCGGTTGCGAAATGATGTCGTTTATGGATGCCTTCACGGATATCATCAAATCCCAATGGCAGAGGAAGACATAAAACACACATCCTTCCACACGAGAAAAAGACATATACTTTTGGGTCGAATGCCGTTCGGCTTGAAAAACGCAGGGGCAACCTACGGCGATTAGTCAGCAGGATGTTCGCGATCAGATCGGCAAGACCATGGAGGTCTACATTGACGATATCGTAGTCAAAAGCCTCAAGAAGGAAGATCACCTCGGCGATCTCGCCGAGACGTTCGCCATCCTTGAGAAGTTTAACATGAAGTCAACCCCAAGAAATGCAACTTCGGGGTGGGCTCAGGGAAGTTCTGGGCACATAGTGAGCCAAAGGGGGATCGAGGCAAACCCTACCAAGATACAGGCGATCCTTGACATGCGGGAACCACGAAACATCAAACAGTGCAACGCCTCACAGGTTGTCTAGCCGCCCTCAACCGTTTCATTTCACGGCTCGGCGATAAAAGCAAGCCTTTCTTCGCGACCATCAAGAACAAGAAGTTCGCATGGACGAAAGAAAGCCACGTAGCATTCGCCAAAATAAAGGAATATCTATCTAACCCCGAGATCCTGGCAAAGCCGATCCCGGTGAAAAATTATTCCTTTACTTGGCGGCCTCGGAGGTCGCGCCGAGTGCCGTTACAGTGCGAGCAGAGGGGCAGTCCACTTGCCAATCTACTATGTTAGCCAGGCGCTCCACGACGCCGAGACACGCTATACACCATTGGAGAAGATCGCTTATGCCCTTGTCATGAGTGTACGTAAGCCGAGGGCTTACTTCTTCGATCACCAAGTGGAAGTCCTAACAACTCTACCTCTAAGACAAGTCCCGCACCGACCGACACCAACGGCGATGCTCAAGTGGTCGCCGGAGATCGCCCAATACGGTATCACTTACGCTCCTCGCACGGCGATCAAAGGCCAAGCTCGCGGACTTCGTGGTGGAATTAACGTTCCTCACGCCCGACTCAGTCGGCAGACTGCACGAAATTATACGTGGATGGCTCGGCGACCAATGCGAGAGCAAAGGTGGATTGTCCTCATCAGCCCCGACGGTCAGAGTTTCACAAATGCTGTGCGTTTCGGTTTTTGTGCGACCAACAATGAAGCCGAATACGAAGCTCTGGTAGGCGGGCTTGATCTAGCCCTCGCCCTAGATATTCGTTGCCTCCATATCTTCATGGACTCCCTTCTGGTCGTAAACCAAGTCAAGGGAGAATATGAGGCACGCGGGGAACAAATGGTCAAATACCAAGAGCTGGTCGCCGAAATGTGCACAAAATTTGAAGAAGTACTAATCGAACAAGTCCCCAGAGAGCATAACTCCCAGGCCGATGCTCTTTCCAAACTAGCATCATCGATGGGCACCGACTTCTCCAATATCCAAATCACAAAATCGGCAAGGCCGGCGATCGACAGAATTTGGTTACCACGGTCACCATCGCCGAAGAGAATGGATGACTCCGTTCATCAAATACTTAAAGGACGGAACGGTCCCCTCGACGACCGTGTTAAAGCTACTTGACTCCGGCCGTGCGACTGTATACCCTATTGACGATCGGCTTTACAAGCGAGCCTTCACCTTCCCTCCTCAAGTGTATTACAGGAGGAAGGTCATTTGGTTTTGGCCGAGATCCATGACGGGGTTTGTGGAAACCACGCGGGCGAGCCTCATCCATAAAACAACCAGACAAGGGTTTTTCCGGCCATCACTTCGGAAAGATGCGATCGCTTATGCCGATCTTGTCATAGATGTCGATAATGGGCCCCAACATTAAGCTATCACCCGAAGCTCACCTCCATGTATAGCCCTTGGCCATTTGCGCAATGGGGCATCGACCTTATAGGTCCCTTGCCGAAGCGGCTCCAGTGTAAGTTCGCCATCGTTGGGTCGACTATTTCACCAAATGGGCCGAGGCCGAACCGCTCAACAAGATCGCCAAGAGCAGTGATCAAGTTTATATGGAAGAACATAATATGCCGATTCGGTTTGCCCTGTGCCATCATCTCCGACAACGGAAACAGTTCGACGGCTTAGAAGTCATGCAATGCAGTGAAAAGTGGGGAGTCAAAAGGTTATTCTCGGCGCCTATCACCCTCGCATTTAACGGCGAGGTAGAGGCGGTGAATAAGATCCTCAAACACACGATCAAAGCACGACTCGAATCCAGGCAAGGAAGATGGGCGGCGAGCTCCCGACGCTTTATGGTCCTACCGAACGACGACCCGCAATTCAACCGGCGAAACCCCTTTCGCCCTTACCTTCAGGCAAGCGGTGATTCCTTCGGAGATCGCCGTCCTCACCATCGAACCGAACAGAGATGACGGCCGACAACGATGTAGCCCGCGAATCGACCTAGACATGCTTGAAGAAAGACGGTGACCTCGAAATGAAGAACACAATCCACAAAAAGGAGAGCCGAGAAGTTCTTCAATTCAAAGGTCGAGAAAGAAGATTTCAAGTGGGCGATCTCGTCCTCAAGAAGATCCAAACCCATACAGCGTCTTTGGTCCGAATCGGGAAGGACCTTTCAGAGTATCCGGATGGCTAACTAAAGGAGCCTACGAATGGAACATCCTGACGCAGATCGGACCAGCACTTCGAACGCCGTGCATCCGAAAAAATACTATCGGTGATAAATTTGTATTCGATTTCAATGATGTACAAGGAATATAATGAGATTTTTGTTATCCCATCTATTATGGCGATCGCCCCACCGTGCATCGCACATCACCGACGATCGCCGATCACGACGATCCTAGGTAAAATTAATGCGACCATGGTCCTGGAGGTCGATGGAACCGACAGCTTCGCCCATGCAAGGTTTCTTTGGACTGAGATCGCCCGCCCTTCGTTTAAATACGAGGCCGGCGTAGCCGAAGGACCTTCCAAAATAATCAGTGGACACGATCGCACGTTCTCAAGGTACATCATCTAACATGGTGAACCCGAACAATGCAACGTTCCATTACCCCCGTCTCAACGTACACCGTCGAGGATCGCCATCTTCATGGCGGGCCGAGGTGGAAGCAGAGCTGACAAGCCGCGGACGTGGTGTCAAATAAGCCGACAACACTCCGCGCAAGGACTCCTCCAGACCGAGATCGCCCGCCTTTCGTTTTAACACAAGGCGTAGCGTAACGGAGGACCCTCACAAAAGTGAGTCGCAGGATACACAATATCCTCGCACAAGAAGACACGATTGGGGAGATCGGTCCATCGAACACCCCAACCACACATGACTCTTCAGAATCGGCGAAATGAAGATAGCTCGCCAGACAGACTAGTCTTTGTTTCCTTACTTACAATAAGTGAACAAAAACAAGGGGGCAGGGATAGGTCGAGCTACTCTCAAATACGATCGAACAAAGAGAAACCATATTCGATCGGCCGCTCAAAAACATGCAGGGCGATCGAGGTCGTCCACGAAAATTACAAGTAAGAATTCCAATTCAAAACACATCAATGCTTTCAACACTGCACAATCGGCCGAACGAAAAAAAAAAAGTCGAAAGCAAATATACACGTACTCGTAAAATTGCACGCAAATAAAGGCGATCGCATATAATGCATTACGCAGAATGAGAAAAGGAGTATTTTATTCATAAACACAAGCTTCATACATTTCAAGCCCGAAGGCCTTACAACAAAAAGTACAAGTTACGGAGGAAAACAAAAATGCCTCTCAAGGCCCCTTTCTTGGTCTTCGCCCTCGGGTTGCGGATCGGCTTGGGCACCCCATCGGCCTCGGGATGAATGAGCTTGCGGTATACCAACTCAAGTCGATCCCAAAGTCGACGAAGTCAAGGATCGGCAAGGAGAATTCTGGATGCAGGATGTTCAAGGACATAGGATTTGAAGTTCTCCATCGTGGGGACCTATCTCGATCCTCGCCTTCTTAGCGGCTCGAACAAAGACGGCAAAGGCCAACCGATAAGCGAATTCGCCGACGAGCGCAACGTTGAGGTAGGGATCGGCTGGATCGCCTCATTTGCCCCTTCAAATCCACGACCGTCTTCTCGACCTCCGATTGGGCCGCCTTGGCAACATTCTCGCCCGGCTCGCTCCAGCTCTCTCTTCGCGCCTCCGGCTCACTGCCGAGCCGATCCATCGCAGCCTTCAACCCGGCCGCTCCTCCCGCGAAGCCTCGAGCTTGGCGAGTTTCTTTCTCCTTAGCACAGGATCGACGGCATCCTCCTTGGAGCGGCTCGGCTCGCTTCAATCGATCCACGTCCGGCTTAGCCTGCTTTGGCCGTCTCCTCATACTCTTTCTCCATAGGCCGGATCCGGTTAGCATCCTCAATATTTCTGTTCCGGGCGGTCTCAAGTTCGCGATGGAGATGAGCAGTGGAGGGTCGCCCCTCAAAATCCCGAGCAGCCTGGACGGCCATCGTCGCCGTCTGAAGAGCCAGGGCGACGGTCGCCTGCATGGCGTCTCCAGACCGCCGACGAGCGACCGCATCAAGGTCGGTCGTCCAAGCCTTGGGCAGAGAAGTAATAGCCTGGCGAACATAAGCAGGGACTTCGAGAGAAGTTTGCGGAGCTTTGCTCGACAGGAAGTCCAGCACCATGGGGGCGACGTCCGGGTCGGCGAGACGAACCCTGCAGCGCAAACCAAGGAAATCAAGGAGTTAGCCCATACCATGCTCAAAATGCCTAACTCAGAAAAGTTTGATCTTTTCTTACCTATTGACCAGTTCGGGATCGCGCCCGAAATAAGGCTTGCCCCGGGAGGTTTCCACATCGGCGATCGCCACTTTCTTCGCCGAGCTACCGGATGGCCGGGGCCGAGACCGTTGGTTTGAAGCACAGTCGCCCGTCATCGGGATGGCAGAGATAGGAGCCGCAGCTGACCGGAGGCTCTAGAATTGATACATCCGCCTCACGAAATCGACGGGGACTCTCCGCCTCCGCCTCTTGCGGCTGAGCTGTTCTCATCGTGGACTTAGGTTCGGCGATCGGCACCTCGGCGAGCTCGTCACCGGGCAGGCGAGACGTTGTCGCAGAACGCGATCACCCGCTTGCCCAAGTGAAGGCGGCCGATGAGTCCCGGGTTCGACATGGCGATCTCTGCAATCGGTTCGGAAATTCGGGAAAATAAACCTCGACAAAAGAGAAACATAAACAAGTTAGACAAAACAAAACGACCTCATGGAAACGATCGTCAAGAAAGGAAGCACCACTTAAGCTCATACCGGAACTTTCAAGTGACGGGGGTAGCAAAACAATCGAGCTCCCAACCGATGAGCTTCGGTACAAGAGAACGAACGTCGATAAAGGAATCGTGCAAAGCGCGGATCCGCTCCCAAACGATCAAGAAATCGAATGGAAGGTCGACGATCGCTGGAACAAGAGGTCTGCAAAAAGAAAACGAAATTAGATCAGTCCAAGACAAGCTCAAACGAGGAGAGTTAAAATCCTTACTCGGATTCCTCTCCCGGAAAGTGGTGGGGATTTCCAACTCCTCATTCGGCCTGTCGCTCGATGCCGATCGCCATGCCCCGCCAACCCAAAACCATTTAGCCAGGTCGCCCGGTCTTACTTTCGGACACCAAGGACCACTCTCCCGAGTCGGCCTTGAATATGATGACCGCCGATTGACCCCTTCGCACGGCCAACTTAAACAAATAATTCATCTCCAACGCGAAAGGAGGCGGAATAACCGATGACCGCCAAACAGTGGTCAACGTGCGAGATGATCTGCCCAAGCATTCGGCGCAGTTGAAGAGGCGCCAAATTCCAGCGATCGGCAAGTAGGAGACGGCGAATGGCAATGGAAATCGCACCCGCCTCCATAATCATCTCGTTGAGCGGCAACCATGTGCTCAGGCGGTTGGTCGGCACGTTCATTCTCCGAGGGCACGTGAAGGGAGACGTCAGAAGGAATGTGATATTTGGCCCTCCAACGGCTCAGGTCTTTCGTGGTCGCCGTACTCCGGATCTGTCCGAGAGTCCATGGAGACGGGACGGCGGCCCGAAAGACCGTCCGATTCACATGTTCGTAAGGGTGAGCGGCGGTGTAGGCTTTGAAATCGAATTCCGGACAGGGTCCGGCAATCGCTTCCATCATCTGAGCAAAAGCCATGTAGGCGGGGCCGAATCTACTCTCTCGTTCCCGTGCCTCCTCACCAAATCATCCTCCTCCGCCGGCGAGCCCCGCTCCGCCGCCGCGCCGTCCTCGCCACTTCGGCCGTTGAAAAGCTCTTCAAGTTCCGCTGGTGCAATCCCGCTCGAATAGCCGGCGGCCGTCTCCATATCCACTCCAACGGGAACATCCTCCCGTTCAGGCGACGCGGCGGCGGCGGAAGAGCTTCCGGTCTCGAATGCTTTTGATCCTCCCGACATATTAGAAAGTAAAAAGAGGGAGAAGGTTAATTTGTTCTTACCGAGAAAAAAGTAGGAGATCGGCACAAAGCTCTGAAAATTTCGCAATTCGGCTATGGATACCAAGGACGCGTAAAATGAAAGAGGAGAAGCCCCGCCTTTTATAGACGGAGACGAGGGCCTATATGCAACAGGAGAAACCCCAAGGGCTGGATCGCAACCGTCACGTGGGGACGCATTAAAAAATGTCCTCGGATCCCGCGTACGCGTTTTTTCGAGGGCACGCCAGCCGACAAGTCTGACAAACCGTCGGACTTCCCCAACCGCGGCGCGACGCGTGTCCTTGCCACTCTAAAAAGCCCGCCTTCTTTTCCCGCTGCTCCCGACGTAAAAGAGGGTCATCCATATTTGAATTCAGATCGGCTGATCGTTTAAACATTGACGATCGGCTACAGTGCCACCTCACCCCGTGTTTTCAACATCGAGGCGAGCTGGGGGGCAATTGTTGTGCGGCGATTCATACGCCTCGATAGGCGATCGGCATCACGACCAGAGAAGCCTATCGTCGAAGACATACTCTGGACAAACTCCTAGAATTCGGCGCAATACGGCGATCGTCTTTTGGCACCTAGCGATCGTCTTTCGATATTTGACGATCGTCTATAATGAGCGGACCAGAGACGATCATCTCATGACCACGCATGGGTCCGGCATCCGTCAAAGTCATCAAAGACCGAATCTTGGACGGTGGCCCACATGCGGATCTTCAGAGATACCGGCAGATAAAGACCTTTGTCCTCATCCTGTCACCTACCTCACCTACCGACAAAGCCGCCGAAAGGTACAAAGTGGGTCCTCCCCTCACATGCCGCCCGGGACGCGCGTTGGCCTCTCATTAGCTCACACGGTTGACTCCAGCAGCAGCTCCTGACTTTAAGGGAACAGCCCCATGTGACGGAACGATCGGCCACCTTATTATAATATAAAAAAAACGGCGGTCGCCGGTGATCGCCTCAGGGATCCCAACTACCTTGTCCCCTATAAATAGGGAACTCACCGCAGCAGCAAGGAGAGACAGTTTTGACTACAGATTCAGTGCAAAATACACACAAAAGAGAAAATCAAAGACTCTCTTAGTAACCGCTTACACATTCATAGTGATATTCATACATATCCATCTTATCTCTCAAAGCAAGAACTCACAGATCTTTCTATCTGGTTCTTAGGCAATCTACGCGCTCTAAAGCCTAGAAAACTAGAAATCTTTACACTCCTTGTATTAGTTTCTAACATTAATATTTGTACTCGACAGTATATTTATTAATAACATCTCGCGAGAGCATTCAAGCCCGGGATTAACAACCCCGGCAAATCTTGTGTTATCTAGTTTCCCACGGAAGTGTTCTCGCAATTGTTTGTTACTCGATCATTCCAGCAATATTACCTCCGGATAATATTTTGGGTAACAACAACGGGCAAGGAGGCGGTTGGGAACTTCCATGGAGAATAACAGGGGTGCGTTCGGTGTCCTTTTTATTTGGTGTCTTTATTCCGTTTTGAATGTTTCGCAATTGACGTTTCCTTAACATATTTTCTCTTCGCTGTGTCCTATGTAGGGGCGCCGGCTGCATACGTATCGATGGGTTAGTGTGACCGGGCTTTCCGTCACTGCAAAGCATTGTTTTGGCTTGAGGAGAGAATTAAACATGGAAGTGTTCGATGTCCAGAATACCATCGCTGTTGTATGGGTGGTAGGGTCCGATTACGTCGCCAGCCTCAATACCCGCTTTATATAAGGTAGCTGTTAACGGATGCGCATTTTATGGAAAATATAAGAGCTTACAATTCGATGTTTTCTATGACTTCTCTGGGAGCAGACGTGGATGACTCGATTAACAGAGGGCACGACCCTTACGTCTTCAAAATCTCAGGACATATTTATCATCGGATTGGTGGCCTTTGTCCGGCCGATGACAAGAGCCCGCGTTTTCTGCAGTTGTATATATTCGATACAGAAAGCGAGGTCAATAATCGGCTGCAGCATTTTTACAGCGGCGGCAGAATATTGCGTTCGGATATTGTAGAAAATCTGATTCGTTTGCTAGATGATAACAATGAATTGGTTAGGATATTTAGAACCGCAAGGGACATGATAGCTGCTGGTAACGTTCCTAACTTCAAAATTAGATTGTTTGCAGTGACGGGGTCGCGGCAGCATGAGCTACCGACTGGGGATTCGATAGGTGCCATTGTTTATGAAGGAGGTCCCGATACGGGAACCGAATACGACTTCATTATTCGGAAGAAGGCTGGTGATCCGGAAAGGGTGAGCAAACTGCATCCATGCTACATGTCATTCCAATTTCCGCTGCTCTTTGTTTTTGGGGAAGATGGTTTCCATATTGGTTTACAATTATGGGATGTTAATACTCACACGGTTGATGAGGATAAAAAGATGTCTATGAAGATGTACTATGCATATCAGCTTCATGAACGATTTCAGCAATATACTTTGTTAACAAGGGTTGGGCGGTTGTTTCAACAGTATGTTGTTACCGCCTAATGTAGTATTGAACAGTATCGGTTGGATTTTATTTGGGAGCATCAAGATGACATCATAAACGATTACCTCTCAGGTTTGTATGATGCCATTGCTCGAGGTGATCAAAATGGCTCCAACGTAGGAATGCGAACCATTCTTCCTGCATCGTTTGTTGGTAGTCCGCGTTATATGTATAATCACTATCTCGATGCTCTCGCCATTTGCCGGGTTCATAATAACCCTTCCTTCTTCATTACATTTACAAATATAATGTCAGATGGCCAGAAATATTGGAGTTCATGGAACAGTTTCTGGATGTTAACGTGGCGGACAGACCGGATGTTGTTGATCGGGTATTTGAGCAAAAAATTCATCATTTGATCACGTATCTGCGTGACGGACGACCTTTTGGTCCGGTTGTAGCTGGTAAGTTTTGCTTCTTATTTAGATGTAGTTATGCATATATCATTTACTATATATTTGCTCGACTAATTTATTGTTTTTATTTAGTTTTGTATACAGTTGAGTTCCAAAAGTGCGGGCTGCCGCACTGTCACCTGCTCCTCTGGATAGAATCTCATTCAAGGGTACGTACAAATGCGGACATCGATCGATATGTATCTGCCGAGTTGCCTGACAGAGGGTCTGATCCAGAAGGTCATCGCATTTAGGGCTGGGCACTTGAACCCGAAATCCCGATCCCGTCCCGATCCCGTCCCGAAAACTAGCGGGACGGGACGGGATAGTTTATTAAAATGGCAATCCATCCCGTCCCGTCCCGCTCTTTTACTATTCAAATGGGACGGGATGGGATCGGGACCGTCCCGATCAATCCCGTTCCGTCCCGTAATATTTAATATAATCAATTTTTTATATATCTTTTAAACATGTAAACCCTAAATTGATGTATGATGTATGAAACATCAAAGTTTCAGTTTTAAATTTTCAGTTTTAAGTTGAAGTTTTCTGCACTTTCAATTTGAATTTTATCTTCACGTGTTGATTTTGATGTAATATGCATTATGCATTTGGATTATTGATCTATTGTCTTTTGTGCGTGTTTACGTTACTATCTATTTTGTTGTGTATTTTTTAAGTTTCTAATGGATATTGAGAGTCACTTTTTTTTGGAATGACTAGTTTGGATTTTTTTTTAATTTCTACCTCATTCATTTGATAATTCTAAAATTTATAGTTGTCTCATTCGTTTTTTCACAATTTCTGTCAAGGTCAATAAATGTGCGGGATATCCCATCCCGTCCCGATCCCGACCCAAACCCGAACGGGATCGGGACGTGCGGGATGAATTTCAAAATACGCAATCCCGTCCCGTCCCGTCCCGGTAATTTATTTTCGGGACGGGACGGGATTCGCCCAATCCCGACCCATCCCGTCCCATGCCCACCCCTAATCGCATTGTTACAGAGCTTATGATGCACGGCCCCTGCGGGGAGGCTAATAGGGCAGCTGCCTGTATGAGGGACAGTGATACGTGTAAGAAAGGTTTCCCAAAACCGTATTGTTATGCCACGTCTATCGAAAAGAAAGGCTACGTCCACTACTGCCGTAGACCTACGGCAAATACGGCGATAAGGCAGAAGGTTCAGCTGGATAATGGCTATGTTGTGCCACATAATATGCAGCTTCTTGCCAGGTTTTATGCACATATCAACGTCGAGTATTGCGAATGGACGATGTTGATCAAATACCTATTCAAATATATTTCTAAAGGTACGGATCGCATTGTCACACAGATAACTAGATTTGTGGGAGATACACCGTCGACGAGCCAGCCACGTCCAATGAGAATTGATGAAATAAAAAATTATATTGATGCAAGGTATATAGGACCACACGAGGCCTGTTGGCGAATATTGGGATTCGATATCCATTACAGAGATCCGCCGGTTCAAATATTAGCTGTTCACTTGGAAAATATGCAGCGTATTAGCTTACACAGGAACGAGACTTTGGAATCTATCATAAACAATCCGGTTAACAAGAAGACCACACTTACACAATGGTTGGACTTCAATGCTCATTCTACGTTGGGCAGACATTTGACATATCTAGAGTTTCCTTCCGAGTTTGTTTGGAATGGCCCTCAAAAGTTTTGGTCTCGAAGACAAAATCTTAACAGGCTATCTCTTGACAGATTAGCGTACATACATCCAAGTGCTGGTGATTTGTTTTATGAGCGGCTTCTGTTGTGCCATCGAAAAGGCTGTGTATCCTTTGCAGGCATACGTACGATCAGGGGTCGCACTTATGCCACAAATAGAGCTGCGTGTGAGGCAATGGGCTTGCTAGCAGGTGATGGGGAATGGTCGTTGGCGTTGGTAGAGGCAGGTTTAACGGCTACAGCATCAGAGATTAGGCAGTTGTTTTGTCAGATTCTGATATTCTGCGATGTCACCAACCCTATAGGTCTGTGGAATCAGCATTGGCGCCTGATGAGTGACGATGTACCGAGAATATTGTCACAGCTTCTACATATTTCGGAGGTAAACCTTACTGATCAAGAGTTGCAAGCCGGAATTTTGTACGAGTTGGAAGGGACTCTAAGATTTTATGGAAAGTCCATTACAGATTTCGACATGCGCCTTCCTTCACCTGATTTACTCGACATCCTAAGAAACAGAACAGTTATGGAAGAAAGAAGTTATGATCCAGATGTTATGGCCAACGAAAGAGATCGGTTTCTGCCAAAGCTTAACAATGAGCAGCGAACGGTTTTCGATGTCGGTATCCAGGCCGTATCTGATAATAGGCAACGATTAATTTTTATTTACGGTCATGGAGGCACGGGAAAGACTTTTATATGGAAGAGTCTAATTTACTCGCTCAGGTCTGACCGCAAGATAATTCTTGCAGTTGCTTCCTCCGGTATCGCGTCACTTCTCTTACCGTCAGGCCGTACCGCTCATTCTAGATTCAAACTGCCTCTGGACCTCACAAATGAGTCTATGTGCACCATCAAGAAGCACACTCAGTTGGCTGATCTCTTGATACACACAGATGTAATTATTTGGGACGAGGCCCCTATAAGCGAACACAGATGCTTTGAAACTTTGGACCGTACTTTGCGGGATTTGCTGGACATGCCAAACGATGTCTTCGGGAAGAAATCGGTCATACTAGGTGGCGACTTCAGGCAGACTCTGCCTGTGAAGAAAAGATCCTCGAAAGAGAAAATCATAGGATCATGTATTACTGAATCATATTTTGTGGAAATATTTCGAAGTTTATACGTTGACAGACAATATGCGCCTAAGGGGATTGCAAAGTTCTCCTGAGGAGGTGAATCGCAGTGGAGCATTTTCTCAGTGGTTGCTGAATGTAGGGAATAGTACTATCGGTCAGCCAGATGATGCAGATCCGGAAAATACTTCATGGATACAGATACCTGAAATGTATCACATTGATGATAGTGAGAATGCAGGAATGGACCTTATACGGTTCGTATATGATGATAACATACTTCAGTCACCGACCGTCGAAGCGTTGCAGAAGAGAGCAATAGTTTGTCCGAAAAACGAAACAACTGATGCCATAAACTCAGATATTTTGAAGATGTTGTCTGCGCCCAGTCATACTTATACAAGTGAGGACATTGCTATATCACGCGGAAACGACGGAGGGGCTGCTGAGTTGCTTTACCCGCCAGAGTACCTTAACACGCTTACATTCGCCGGAATCCCACCCCATAATCTTGAACTGAAGATTGGTGCGCCTATTATGCTGCTCAGGAATCTTAACTTAGCGGGAGGCCTTTGCAACGGCACACATATGATCGTGACACAGATGCTTGCTCGGGTTATCGAAGCCAGGATTATTACCGGCACCCGAATGTTGCAAAAGGTGTTCCTCTCACGGATCATGCTGTTTAACAGAGACGAACAGCTCCCATTCATATTCAAAAGAAAGCAATTTCCGGTTAAAGTTTGTTACGCAATGACCATTAACAAGAGCCAGGGCCAGTCATTGAGCAAGATAGGTGTCTTCTTAGCTGAACCAATATTTGGCCACGGTCAATTATATGTGGCACTTTCAAGAGCAACGAGTCCTGCAGGATTAAAGATTCTCATCAAAGATCAGCCAAACAAACCGCCTAATACTACGAAAAATATCGTATACAAGGACTTTTTAGAAAGCGTTGTCAGGCGCCAGGTTTTGGTCATAACAAATTTGATTATCACACTCTTTCTGTTGGCATCGGTACCAATAAGAATACAACTAACTATAAATATTTTTGGAGAACTGACTTTACGTACAACCTGGCTGTATATTATTTGCGGTTTTAACTTTTGTTTGTTCTCTATTTTTTAAGTTTATCCTTGCATATATTACAGAATATTGCTTTACCGTGTGCTATCATGGCTAGCTAGGGTTGCTATGATTCTTAAAATGCGATAACACTGAGAACAAGTCGTGCACTGGTTCTGTGACGTTCTTATCTGAAGCGTACATATACAGACCAATGCTGTTTTGTTTATTCTGATATTAGATACCTGTACAGATTCTTTTTTCTCTGTTTGCTCGATCCTAGGATCATCACTGATGCATGGTTGACAAAACATATCCATTCACAGAGGCAAAAAAAAATGTATTCGTTGATTTCCTACATTAAGGTGAATCTAGCAGAGTAGTTAGGTTCTCGGTTAGATTAAGTGGTATGTGTTATTTGCCTAGGCTATTCTTATATTTTTGGCACTTTCATTTCACGAAAATACTGTTTAACAAATCCATGTATTTATGAATATTAACGAATCCTGCATTTCATTTAATTTATAGGAAAATGTCGGATTATAGAAGGGCAGCTGCTACTGCGAAATCTATTGGAAAAAGACCGCTTGAGGAAATTGAAATTATTGGTGTGGCAAATATCGGTCTACCAGACACTGGCAAGGGCGTGCGTGTTAAAGTGTACCGAAAATGGACAGTGACACCAGCAAGAGGCTCGCGACAGCCAACTTTTAGCTGCATACTACTGGATCAACAGGTGATATAATTTTGTGCCCTGTTTGAGAACAGGTATTCAGTTCATTATATCTTAACATGTCTATTTCTTCGTTATGGTGCAGGGCGGGGCGATACAGGCAAATGCAGAAGGCCGGGAACGTATCCGCTTCGACAAGACTCTTCGTGAAAATGAGGCATATACAATTACCGGCTTTGGGTTATTAGACACAAAACCGTGGCTGCGTACATTGCCAAATCCTTTCACACTGATATTAGGAAGTGCTACGGGCATTCAGCCATTTTCTGGAAATGACTTTCCACCACATCATTTCAACTTTGCTACCTATGACGAGTTATATTTACGTGCTGATAGAAATGACATCGTACTAACAGGTAACTGTCATCGCCGCTATTATTTTATCTCCATTACCCTGTTTGAGTGCATGTTTCTAAATGCAGATTATATCGGTTGTGTTTTGAATGCCGGTGACTTGCAAGAACCCAGGGTTCCCAGCCAAAAACAGGTTATCTGGAGAGATATAATGCTTCGTAACCTAGAGTAAGTCTTCACACATCCACAGATGCATCAATGTTTCTCAGTGATAGTCAAATAACGGTCCCTTTTTCTTGCAGAGGAGACACTGTTAGATTCACTTTGTGGAATGAAAATGCCAAAGCATTTGACAAAAACGCGTATGAAAAAAAAGTTAAGCCAACTGTAATGGCAGTCAGTTCGTGCTGGGTCAAAACATACAGAGGTAATGAGATTATTACATGTACACATTCATGACAAGCGCGTGATCGTATAACTAATAAATGAAACGTTAAATGCAGGATTACAACTTTCCAGCACCCCCGCCACCTGCTACTACTTCAACCCTGCCATTCCTGAAACGGATTATATACTCAGCATGTGAGTTGTTAAAAAACAGAATATGTATCATACATTCAAACATCTTCATATCATATGTTGCAAAAAACCTTACAATGAAACATCCCTTTCAATATTCGTGTTTACAAATAATATTTGGTTGCACTACCAAAACCTGCTTCTAACTTCCCGTAGCAATACAGGTATGACGAACTTCTAGCACCGCCAGTGATACAGAATGTCCGGGGTCAACGATATGACAACATCGAACAGGAAAAATTAAGAAACAGAGTGACCATCGATCAGTTGCTACGAGAAGATCCGCGTAACCAAACAGTAAGGATTACCAATTTCTAGAAATTGAATCGATAATAATACTGGCCAGGTATAAAGACAGAAAAATCGTGCCTCCCACTTTTAATATCATATCGCCAGAACTTTAGATAGCTTTTTACCAAATCAGGAGATCCAAATTTATAACCATTTTTTAAATTATTGCAAGGCCAATTTCAGATACGGACAATCGAAATGCATGTGTCATAAGCTCTAATCTTATCCTAATTTACAATTCATCTTCGTATTAGTCTTTGATAATTTGAGCTATTGATTTTTCTCAATCCTCTTGCATCTCTTTATTCATTTGAGGCTCAATCTTGCAGGGTGTCCAGTTTACAGTCATTGGCACAGTCCTGGAAATAGTTGTTGGAAGGCCATGGTTCTTTCGCAGATGCCGCGACTGCAGGCACAAAATATTAAACGACCGCCCACATGCACATTGCCAGCCACCTAATCCTGGAGAACCGAATGACTACAGGTACAATAACCTAACAAGCCAAAAACCGTATTACTGTAATATCTTTTCAACAAGTGACATATGAAATGTAATCTTAAAAAATTTACAGCATATTCAACGAATATATTCGACTAAACCCACCATAGTAAGTTAGTTTGTAAATAAGAAATAAAAACCGCTGCTATAAAATAATCACAAAAACAAAAGTTTTAAAGATGTCATTTTTTGCTTTTCAGTCTAGGTGAGGCTTTCGGAAAGTCGATATAAAAAGCGAAGTTTAACAAAATTTCAAAAACACCCTATATATATCTATGCTTCCCTTTAGTAACCTATTTGTTTTTTTAGCCTTCAACTCTTACGTAGAATTTTTTTTTCCCTTTACTTTTACAGCTACATTTTCCGGATGCTGATATCTGAAAACACCGGAGTTTTGACATTGACATGCTTCAGTAACGAGGCCAACTCGATGGTCACTGAATGCAACAAAATCGTGTCAGACCAAGGCTTCACAGATCCATATGCGCCACCGCCTGTTTTAACAGCACTTGAAGGAACCGTTCACATATTTCAGCTACATTATTCAACAGACTCTACAAAAGAAAATCCGATATATATTCTCGACACGGTATTGGAAACAGGCCCGCATTTGTTGATACAAGCAGAGGAACACGCACCCGCCAACCTCACAATCGGACTATCGCAAAGCGAAACACTCTTACTAATAGGTCCTGAAACCGAGACACAAGCAGGAACCCACTCACCATCGATACCGATAAGAAGCAACACCCCGCAGGCTTCAATACCCGCAGCTCTTGAAACTGTCACGAATATGCACACCGCAAAAAGGTCCACCCCTGTTACTGTCGAAAACATAGCTACTGCTCACAGAGAGTGCGAAAAAATCGAGGTCGGAAAAAGATCTGTTCGAAGACAGTTGCTAAAAGAAGGAACAGAAAAAGAAACGCACACAGCTACGAAAAAAAATAAGCAACAAGAATGATCATGTAACAGGTAACTCAATTCCAGTTAATATGTACAAATGTAGCGTAATGATGTAAAATAAATGGTTGGTAATATTGGTACAATGCTTAGTTTCAATAGCATGCTTTTTTATTTTTATTTCTTCCCCCCACGAAAAAATACACTGCATCCACTTGATGATCGTTTAAAAGTGTGTGGTTCTGCTTTGGGTAGTTGGTGGAAGGTACTTAACCTCCTCTATCTCATCCACATGTTGTTTATTTGTTAGTTGTGAGGCGGTTGTTGTGTTCGACAACTTTTTCTGATCATCAAGATCTGGTGTTTTTCAGCAAACAATCGTTGTTGCTAGGTCTGTAATCTTTCTTGGTTTTTTGGTTCGATTATGTTTTCTGTTGTTTTAATTGCCTGGGGTTTGAAGGTAGGATTTTTATGATTGTGTTGTTTGATTATGTTTTCCGATGTTTTAATTGCATGAGGCATGAAACTAGGGTTTTGAATTTTGATAATTGTGTTAGGTAATTTTTTTTTCGGCATCTGGATTTGGTTAGTTTTTTTGGGAGGAAATTGTTGTTGTTCCTGGGTTTGATTATGGTTTCAGATGTTTGGTTTGCATGAGGTGTGAAACAAACCTTTTACCAACTGCCCATATGTTTGGAATATTTATGCTTTCTCATGTTTTAATTGCATGTGTAGGGTTTTTTTTCTCAGCGAATTAATGTATGTGGTTATGATAGATATTTGATGTATGTGATTGTGATGGTTATGTTTTTTTATGAGTTTATTTGGTTATGATTATTGAAACAAAATTGTACCAAAAAAACGACGCATTTTATACAACAACTGAAAAGATAAACAGATTAGTATCCAACGATACTAAACAGTTACATAAACTGATTTTGTTCATTCAACCACCATATACAAAAACATTTCCAAAGAAACCTACTAAATAACAGTCAATCACATGGAATTTTTCGTTATCAGTGACTGTGACCAGTGCACTAATCATCTAACCAGACAGGTATCATATTCTCATTATACGCACACGAAAACGAACACTCGACGGCCCGCCGCAACGCGGCGGCCTGTAGCTTTCCTTGTTATAATAGAATAAGCACATTATAATAGAGCCGGCATATATGAAACTTTGGGTGATTAATATAAAGCTACACTGTAATTAATTAGTAATTCCATATTTTGAAATCGGAATCTTATTTAATTTAAGATTCTTATTTTGACTACTAGTTTTATTTGACATTACACGTCAGACCATTGATTGTAGTGTGCATATTATAGCCAAGGGAGAAAACTTGTTTCACCATTTTACATATAGTATTATTCTTTTCTGTTTCAAGTAACAACTTTTTTGATACCTAAATTATCGTAATTGACCTTTACTCGAATAAATTCGAGTCATATATTGTAATTCGAGTAACATAATTTCGAGTCAACTTCAAAAAATACAGTATTGGGGAAGGTTGAAAATTGGGTAACACGTATTGGACTATCGAGTTACTCGAATCGAGTCACACGAGCAAAATCGGGTTACACGAAAATTAATCGAGTTACCCGAGCAAAATTCGGGTTACTCAAAATCTAGTAACACGAAGAGTTTTATTCGGAAAAGGGTTACTCGAATACGTGTTACTCGAATCCTGACTCGGGTAACCCAATTTGTTTCGAGTAACCCGACCGTTACTCGAACCGTGACTCGAGTATTAAATTCGAGTAGCTCGAGATCTAATCGAGTAACCTGAAACCCGTCAATTTTCGAGTAAGATCAGCTATCCGAGCAGAATTCGGGTTACTCGAAATCAAGTAACCCGAAACTCGAAATTTCCGAGTAACCCGAGAAATCTGAGTAACCCGAAAAATCACTCGAGTAACCCATTTTGATTTCGAATTATATGTTTTGGGTGAGTTACATAGCCTCGAGTAACCCAAAAAACACCCTCGAGTAACCCGATTACGTCGAGTTTCAGAATAATTAATATCATGCTCACCAAGCCACAACATCCATTGAATTGAACTATCTCTCAGCAATATTTTCACCTTTATTTTATGATATTATCTCACCGATATTTTTACCTTTATTTTCTGATAAATTATCTCACACCAGGAGCTCTCTCACATCGAAGAAGAAGGATTATTCGGACTGCCAAAAATAAAAGGTATATTTGTAGCTCAATTTTCAATAATGTTTATACTTGAAATATCAAAAATACTCAAATATTATTTAACTGTGTAAATTTTTAGTTAATAACCTAAATTTTTTATATTATTTGACATATGAGTTTTTGGAAAAAAGTTATCATTCGTTTAATGGCAAGTGACAAGATTTAGACTATCATGGTGGAGAAGAACAAATATTGCCTGTGCCCGTTGGTGTGAGCTATGCAACATTAGTAGATAATGTCCATTGTCTTGTTGAAGCTGATAGAACAAAACATGTTTATGTTTTATTTTCAATTGATTGTAATGGGAAAAAAAAGAAGAAAGATGAAGATAAAGAATGATTCTGATATAAATTACTTGTTCCAATTCAATGTTGAGCCTGTGATTTTTGTTAGCCTTCAGAATGCAACTAGCATTCCTCAAACAGCTCCATCATTTGGTCCACAATTTGACTTACCTGGATCTAGCTCTTTTTCGGTACCGTATAATTCTAACCGTATGGATTATATGACCAATTGGGGTTCAGGCATGCAAATTCCTCAGGAATTTGATGGTTCTCGATTTGATGGTTGCGGTCCTTCAAATAATGTATGTGATGTTGGTGGTAATTGTGGTGGTGGTGGTGGTGCTGATGTTGGTAGTAGTGATGATGATAATGACGACATAAATATCGATGATATCAATCTCGAAGATGCCGAGCTTCAGAAACATTGATTTGAAAAATTTTGCAAAAACTGTGAGAAAAATGCATGTTCAATAAAAGATTGGTAAAAGAAGCAGAACTAGGACCAGAATGGAGACCCTATGATTTCGATCAATTAGTAGATGAAGAAGGTGCTCCAGCTCCTCCCTCTGGTCCTGGGTGGAAAATTCCAGGCAGACCTCCATATGTGTCTCTTTCTGAAGTTGATGATGATATGGATGAGCAATTTAATCCTGCAAATACACTATCTTTACACAGAGGATTTATATTTCTCTCCAAATATAGATTGAAGAACGCTGTTGGGCGATATCATTTGGAAAAGAAATCTGACTATCGTACTCTAAAATATGATAAGCAGCGCTATTCTACCGTTTGTACAGATGAAACTTGTAATTTTTTGTTGAGCGCCTCCGGGAGGGGTGGATTTTGGAGAGTGCAATCACTGAACGAGCATACCTGTCATTTTGACCCAAATCGCAAGGCACCTAAGCAGTTGCCTTCTAAGATGATCGGTGAATACATGTCCGACAAACTATTAGTGGTAGGACAGATTATGACTCCGAAGCTAGTGCAGGATCAACTTAAGAATGAGCATTATTTGACAATCTGTTATGGGTTGGCATTGAACATTCACAACCATGCTATCTCGGTGATATATGGAGACCATCAAGATTCTTTCAGAATGATCCCATCATACTTGCATATGTTGGAGGTGACGAATCCAGGTACCATAACTGATTATGTGGTTGATGCAAATACTGGAAAATTTAAATACATGTTTTATGCTTTGGGGGCTTCGGTATCTGGATTTCGTTATGCTAGACCAATTATTGTTGTTGATGGGACACGCCTTAGGGGTAAGTATCGAGGAGTATTATTTGTTGCTGTTACAAAAGATGGTAACAATCAGATATTTCCACTTGCTTTCGAGATTGGCGACGTCGAATGCGATGAATCGTGGAAGTATTTCATGTACAAATTGAAAGAGGCCTTTGGTTGTCCAAGGGACCTCTTGATTGTTTTAGACGGGCACAAATCCATAGCAAATGCTATAGGAGAGGTATTCCCACTTGCGCATCATGAGTTATGTTGTTACCACGTTCATAAGCATTTGGTTAAGTATGGTCAACATGTGGTTGCAATTTTCAATGCTGCAGCTCACAGCTATAGTATTGAGGACTATAATAGGCATATGGAAAGTTTAGAAATAGCATGTCCAGCTGTATCTACCTACTTGAAAGAAGCTGTCAGTGAAAATAAATGGGCTCGTGTGAAGTGTTTAGTCCGGCGATTCGAGGTTATGAATTCAAATGCCGTTGAAAGCATGAACAACCATCTTCTCTGGGCTAGAAGGCTGCTTGTTTCCGTACTTCTCGAGGTATGTCGAACCGTGGTAGAAGAATGAATATCTGATCGACATAAAAATGCAAATGAGTGTCCTGGACCTTTAACGAATCATGCATACGAGATATTGATGAAGGCGGTCGGAGCTGGATCGAACATAAACGTTCAATTCCTTAGTGATGGGTGTTCAGGGTGACCTCTAATAGGAAAAATTATGTTGTGGACTTGAGAGAGTAAAAATGCAGTTGTATGATGTTCCAGCATGATATGATCTCGTGCAATCATGTCGTTGCAGCTATAAGGTACCTAAATCACGACCAAACTGTGTAAATACATGATTACTATAAAGTGTCCACGCTTCGCCAAATGTGGGGACAGTCTGTGATTCCAGTGCCTCACCCAAGTGATTGGTTCATTCCTGCTAACATCAAGGTAAAAGTTTGTGAACCACCAGACAATCCGAGGCAGGCAGGGCGACCAAAAGAAAGGAGACACACATCAGGGATTGAGTCCTCGACTCATACCCGTAAAGTTCAAACATGCCTTAGATGTGGAGGCACATAGCACAATAGAAAGACTTGCACTGCAGTTATTCCCCAACTATTTGAGGATTTCACAATGCAACCAACTACGTCTAAAAAGGGACGTGCAAAAAAAGTAGTATATGTCATTCTGTTGACCACACTGCTCATCGTTTCGACCTAAATGAGCCCCCAATGTAAAATTAGTTATATTTATTTACAGTATTTATATGTTTCATATTTATTATTTCGGGTACTAAAATTGAAGCTTGAACTATTTGTATGTTTCAAACTTCAAATTGACTAAGTTCAACTTCAAACCAATTAAGTTTAATTTTAAATTGATCAAGTTCGATTTCAAATCGCTTAAGTTCAATTTGAACCAATTAAGTTTAATTTCAATCGATTAAGTTCAGTCTGAACCGATTATGTTCAAATTTCAAATTGATTAAATTAAAATTGAATCAATTAAGTTCAATTTGAACCGATTAAGTTTAATTTCAAATTGATTAAGTTCTATTTCAAATTAGTTAAGTTCAATTTGAACCGATTAAGTTTAATTTCAACCAATTAAGTTCAGTTTGAACCGATTATGTTCAAATTTGAAATTGATTAAGTTAAAATTGAATCAATTAAGTTCAATTTGAACCGATTAAGTTTAATTTCAAATTTATTAAGTTCAATTTCAAATTGGTTAAGTTCAATTTGAACCGATTAGTTTAATTTCAACCAATTAAGTTTAATTTCAAATTTTAAATTGATTAAGTCCAATTCTTTAAGTTCAATTTCATTGATTAAGTTCAAATTCATTGTGTATTTATTAGAAAAGAAAGCTATCCTACACAATATTCATTATAAAAAAGAATTGTTATCTACTAATTTGGAATATTTATATACATGTATATCACTAAAAGAAGACATCACTAATCTCTATCATCCCACCGTATAAATAAACTACTGGGATCACATACTACAGTATCTACATCATCGCTAAACCTCTATATAGCTCGGGCCATACGTCCTCTAATTGCATAAATATCCACCTCGATCTTTCCATGAGAGAAAGATTGATGAACGAAAGACTCTAAAGTCCGTATAGAATACGCACAACAAGAGGACGAGTTATCCTGTACATAGCATAAACAAACTACTGGGATCACATACTACAGTATCTACATCATCGCTAAACCTCCATATAGCTCGGGCCATACGTCCTCTAAATGCATAAATATCCACCTCGATCTTTCCATGAGAGAAAGATTGATGAACGAAAGACTCTAAAGTCCGTATAGAATACGCACAACAAGAGGACGAGTCATCCTGTACATAGCATAAATCCTTCCTCGCTGTAGCAACTCGAAACGGAGTAACCGAGGTGATATCAGGGCGGCGCTCGTAAAATCCAGAATGCTGTACAATGGTAGGAATTAAGCGACATATACCCGATGCCTGCCGCGATCTCAACATATAATATGCATCGTGTTCCTGCGCCAGAGAATCGTGCATGATGATGATACTCTCCTCGAGTCTAATGCGGAGAACAACCCAATGTCCGCTCGAGGACTCTAGAGACGTATTCCAGATGGTCAACACCTGGATTGTTCAAAAAGTACATTGTCAGCACAATAGTACATGAATAACTAATACAAATAAATATCAAACCATGCAATAAATTATCACATCGCGTAACTTCCACCAAGGGCGATGATCGCCCCAAAATGGTCTCAGACCGTGAACGTGGCTGGTCAAGAAACCGAGATCCTCATCATCAATACACAATGAACCTCCTCTCCTAGTAGAATTGTTCCATACATTGATACACGTAGCCTAATATAAAATAATTTTGCCAGTAACTAAGCACTCAATTAATTTGGAATAAATTTATTAATATTTTTTCATTACCAAGAAGCTCATATGAACCGAAACCGTCTGGGCAGCCCAAACATCGAGCCATCGCACGCCAACAAATCCGGGATCAAATTGTAGGATCCCCATATATACATCCAGATGCTGGATATTATTTAAATTTCAAATAAATTAAACATTTTCGATAACTACACATTTCAATAAGAGATTACGTACATATAAATTGAAAGACTTAGGCCCTGTTCTTTTGGACTTATTTTTGATTTTGATTCGATTCGATTCGATTCATGTCCATTCGATTCGATTCGATTCGATTCAGTCCATTCGATTCGATTCGATTCAACTCAGTTCTTATTATTATTATTATTATTATTATTATTATTATTAATCTTAATTATTATTACTGGTATTATTACTAATAATATTACTATTATCGTTGTTGTTGTTAATTACTATTATTATTATTATTTACCATTATTATTATTATTATTTACCCTTAATATATATTTGATTCGATTGATTCATGTCCATTCGATTCGATTCGATTAAGTTCGAATCCATTCATTCGATTCGATTCAATTGATTCATTCATTGATCTAAAAGAACAGAGCCTTACTTCTGCATCTATCAATCTGGATCCGTCCTGCAGCACCAAAAACCATGAGGCACTAGCTCCGCGTGCAGCACCAACATTGACACTACAATTTACATTTTGTTTAAGTATGGACAATTCTAGTAAATAATATTTAATTTATAATTTAACCTGCCTCTCGCCGCTGGCCAACCACCTCCTATACGCATCCTCATCCAAGTTCTTCCTCTTCCGAACTACAGTGGTCGAGAAGGAGGAATGTGGCCTGTATGACCTATACTGTAGTCTATGCGCATCATACACATTTGCTCGAATAGGAATAGAAGAATACTCAAGCGGGATAGGGCTCAGATCTGCAGTGGAAGAGGATGGTCGAGTCCTAAGGGCAACCTCTAGTGGTGTCGCCAACATCTCAGCAGGAATAACTGGGGGTGTAACTGTCGGGACCGAGGCTTCGTAAGCATGATGATCGAGACTCTGAGTGTGCTCTACTGGGACCGAAGCTCTATCAGCATGATGATCGAGACTCTGAGTGTGCTCTACCGGGACCGAAGCTCCATCAGCATGATGATCGAGACTCTGAGTGTGCTCTACCGGGACTGAATCTCCATCAGCATGATGATCAAGACTTTGAGTGTGCTCTACTGGAATCGACGCTCCGCTGGTGCTAGGAACACCCTCGGTCTGCTCGGTGATAGAGGACGCTCCATCAACACGAGTCTCTGTCGGCAACGATGCTCCGCAGTGCCAGGGACGCTCTCAGTCTGCTCGGGGGGAATAGGCGCTTCGTCAAATCGAGGCTCTGTCGGAAAAGAGACATGATGAGGAGAATCGCCCATAAAATCACTAATACCTGTAAAGTCCCATGGCGGCGTATCAAGAGTAGCACTCTGGCCCACTACTTGTTCAACATGTCGACGAATCTGCTCGACACTCTTTTCCACTTTGTCATCAACATATCGATGCATCTGCTCGACCGCTGAATCGATATATGTACACAGACGAGTGAAAAGGGTATCAAAGTCAGTAATGCGTGCAGGCTCCTGAGTACCCCATGCCGGAGAAGATGCAGCCTGGTGAGGCTCATGAGGCTCCTCAGTATGCACAGGCTCATGAGACTCTCCTGATGACTCACGTCCAGTAATAAGATATATAGGCTCAGAAATAACCGGACCGAATGTCCGCTGCCAGACAGTACGCTCTCCAGCTAGATCACCGACAGAATCATCACCATCAAGAGCCCTCCCCTTCCCCTTTCCCTTCCCTTTCCCCCTCCCCCTCCCTTCTTGCATAGAGCCATCATGTGCGTATACTGCACCCGCTCACTCGCAGCATCACTAATGGACTGCATATACAGATTCTACTCCTCCTTAGGTGTCGTAGATAACACCTCAAAACAATCAATCTAAATAAAATTCAATGATGCATTTTTAGTCATTGTTACCTTAAATATCTACAAGAGTATTTATGTATTGAAAACCTATAATTGATTACCTCCTCATCGAAAAATGTGTAAAAGCAACATGACCCAGCTTCTTCAATTTTCAGTGTGTACAACGAGGTCGCTGGATGAAAGAAGCTCCGAGCATGATCCCACATTTAGAGCCTAACGAAGGTATAGCCTCGCAAGCCCATATCTGAAAACAATAATTGAATCCCAACATAAGAAATAATAACAATATTTATTTTGAGTTTCAGTATATAATTAAGTTAATGAATACGAGGACGTACCATAATAGCGTATATGTTACCATAAAAATGGTAACTTGGATCCAGACCAGCGGGGACCTCAGTGGGAACATCGCTCAAGTACGTAATCAATATATGATGTGAATACAAGCCCCATGGAAAGCTCTCCCACGGAGTCTCCTCAACCAACGTCCACAACCACCGGTCAGCAATACGCTTCCCACAATCTACATTGAATATCAAATAGCAGACGCACAACACCTTAGCGACCTTCAGCGCATCACCGGGCTGCTCTCTAAAATATCCAGCAGCAAATCGATCACGAATATGGTCTAACATCTGCCCCCACGACTGAGCAATGGATACCGATCGTACACGCTTCCCTCCGATGGGACATCGTCCTCGTCTACATCAAAGTCGGAGTCTTCGGATCGCAAACCGGTGACTAACGCATACTCATATCTAGAAAATCGGATCAAGCGATGACTGATCCTAAACCAAAACTCATCGGCCTGTGCATCCGGTCTAATCACCTCGTTCGATAACAAGGCATGCAATGCGGCATTAGAGACAAACCCCCCACTCCTCCCATATAAAGTGTCCAAGACACGACCCTCTAAACTCTCTAATAGTGTCGTCACCTACACTCCGCAACTCAGCAATAATAGTCTTAACAATCCCTAATCTAACATACCCATTTATCGAGCATTTCGAACTAGGGGTGGGCATGGGACGGGATGGGACGGGCTTGGGGTCATCCCACGTCCCGTCCCGTGTTATAACAAGCGGGACGGGATGGGACGGGATTGGTGATTTCAAAATTTTATCCCGTGCGGGCCTTATCCCAGTTGGGACGGGACAGAACGGGACGGGACGGGTTTAGTCCCGCATAAAAATGTTCAAATTATAAATTAGAAAAAAATAAGAAAATCTATAATTTTATACATCTAAATTCAGGAAAAATATCCAATAAACTAATTTAATAGCCTAAATTAAACTTTTAAAATATCAATTATTAACACTGAATACAACATATCCATTTTTTTTGAAAAAATATCAGTTACTAACTTTATATCGGTTGATTAGGTTTGTGTATAATTATAATATACAGATAAGAAAAAATAAAAATAGTTTATTATTAAAAATTAATTAAAAAAGGGTTACAAATAATAAAAATATATGGTTTTAAAAAGGGCTAAAAACTTAGCGGGACGGGACGGGCCTCAGATTTTTTGTCCCGTGTCCCGTCCCGTAGTTACTCTAATGGGACGGGACGGGACGGGCCTAGTGTTTTTAATTTTGGATTTCGTCCCATCCCGAGTAATTTTGGGACGGGACCGGGACGGGATCGGGATTTCGATTTTTTGTGCCCACCCCTATTTCGAACCCCACATATTTGGCCTCTTCCAAACAACCTGACGATTCAAATATATCTTAATTTTAGCTTCCTGAGGGTGTATTCGGGTAATATGTAATCGGGTACTAGACAATTCGAGTAACCGTAAAATTTATTCGGTTTATTTCCATCGAGTTATTCTAATTCAACTTGAGACATTCTAATTCAATTTCAATCATCTAATGCAATTCGAGATATCCTAATACAATCCGAGTCATCATAATTCGAGTAGTTTTATGTCAATTTGAATCATCCTAAATCAATTTGCGTCATTCTAATTGTGGAAGAACCGATTAGTCTTCTAAATTAATTTGAGAAATCCTAATTGGTCGATTAGTCCATTTCGAGCAACTTATAAATTATATTCGAGTAATACAAATAGAAAAAGGAATTAAATTAACTAAACGAAATAAACTAACTAAATTCAACACGATATCAATATTTATAACATGCCCAAATTCGAATTGAACCTCGAGTAAAACGAGTAAGGGGGGTTAAAACGAGCCTAAATTTCGAGTACAACGAGTCTAATTTCGAGTAAAACCAGTCCAAATTCGAGTAAAACACGTCTAAATTCGGGTAACACGATACACGAGTGAAAACTTACCTGGTTTTCGGCAGATCCAGGGGCAGCGGCGGCGGACTCGGCATCGGCGTGACCGGCGGTGTCAGCTTCTCCATCGGGGAACACCTCAAATTCGGTAAAGTCGAATTCGCCATCGAGAAAGAGGTAAAAACTCGATTCGTGAAACTCAGATAGAGGTGTTACTCGGGAAAAATCGATTCGTGAAACTCGGATATAGGTGTTACTCGGAAAAACTCAATTCGCGAAACTCATTTTTTGTTCAGTCGTGAAACTCGTGTATATTCGTGAAACTCGTCTCTGTTCAGTCGGATGAAGAAGTGAAGAAGACGACTTGGTTTTTAAAGAGTTACTCGCCTATTCGAATAACTCAAATATTTCGAGTAAAACGATTCGTCTTACACGAATTAAACTCGTGTAACCTAATTCGTGTACACGAATTAAAACTCGTGTTAATCGAGAAATACTCTACGTGTTATACGAACTAAAACTCGTGTAACCTAATTTGAGTAACCCGAACTGGACCCGGACATCCCGAATGAAAATCGTGTAAGCCGATTTCGAGTAACCAGCCTATTTTGCTTTCAATCTATCTCTCGGGTAAACCGAAGTAGACTCGTGTAACCCGAATTCGGTCGATCCGTATTGTGTAAGTCTAATTCGGGTAACTCGGTAGTTTAATTCGTGTTACCCGGTTGTCAACCTTCCTCAATATTGTATTTTTTTGAAGTTGACTCGAAATTATGTTACTCGAAATTACAATATATGACTCGAATTTATTCGAGTAAAGGTCAATTCCGACAATTTGGGTATCAAAAGAGTTGTTACTAAACCTGATGCAAAAAAGAATAAGACTATATGTAAAAGGGTAAGACAAGCTATTCACACTATAGCCAATCAAATGGTGACCTAAGAGGATGAGAGAAAGAAGTGGAAGTTAGCGGCAATATTGATTTTACTTTTTTAGCTCTAGCTTTTTAGGGTTTTTAAGATTTATAATTTTGACCAATATAACTATTATTTATTTATTTATTTATTTATTTATTTTATTTATATAGATACTTGGTTCAGTTTCGGTTTGTTATCGATTTTAATATAAAAGATACAAAATCGAACCGAATTACACCAGTTTTGTTCGGTTTCATTCCAAATTATTTGATTTTTGGATTTTGAATAATTTCAGTTCAGTCGGTTTTTTTGATTTGAATCAATTTTTCATACCAACGTCCATGAATGAGAAATCATAGACCGAACTTGAATCGAAAATATTTGGTACTATCATATAGCTTTATATCTGCTAAGTTCATGAGTTGCCGATAAGAGAGTTCGATCCGCTTATCCACTGCAAGGTGAACCACCGCCTCTCATGCCCCTCAATTAATTCTACTATCGACACTAATGATAGACAATAATATTTTCGGAACACAACTTATTCGTATTGTGTTCTCCAAAGAGCAATTTTCTAAAAATCTCATTCAAAATATGTCGAGTTGGAATCCCATTATAACTAAGGATAGAGGTGGCAAAAAATGCCAAAATACCATATCCCAAACTGACCGCTTCCTATATACCGGGGTTGTATTAAGGTTCGGGTCGAGCTGAATCGAGCTTTTTGAAAGTGTGCACCCGGAGCGAGCTCGGCTCGTTCGAATTCGGTCTGAGCTTCAAAATTTTTCAGATTTTTCGGGTTTCATCATGCTTGTTCAGTAGAAGTGTTCACGGTTACGGTCGAACTTATGAACCAGTGGTTTTGAACCGTTGACCAAGGACACAACTTATAAATTTAAGTTTTTCCAAAACTATCGGTTTTTCCATAATTGAAATCCGAGCACTGACCCAAATTCTTCTTTCGGATCAAGTTGGATTCGAACCCTATTTCTTTTGTTGAAAACCGTGCGGTTCGGTTTCTAGCATGAACTTTTTCGAACCAAGACCAGATTTTCGAGCCCGAAATTCCGACTTCACTCTATAGTCATTGTTTCCATGTGAAAGTCGAGAAAAGTTCTCAAACTGGGAATCCTAGCAAAACCCGGTTCCACCCGACCCGCACAAAGAAAAGGAAGGGAGTTTTCTTTGGGAAAAAGAAACCCTTTCTTAGAACCAAAAAGGAAGAAAGAGAAGGCCGTTTACCAGTACTGTATGTATATTATTAGGAGACTTGTCTTGCAACTTGTCGTCTGTCTTCTCTCACCTCTCTCTCTCAGTCTCTCTTCAAAAAGGTTTAGAACCAGCACATAGAATAATAATAACCAGACAATTTATTGGTCTGCCTTTATAAATTATTCCCGTTCGAGCATTCGTTTATTGGCGCAGAAAAAGAAGAATCAAGCCCCAGGAAAAGAAGAAAATGCATTCGAGTCAATTGCTACTCGAGGAGCCAATCCGGATGGCCACCATCCTGGAGCCATCCAAAGCGGTGATTTTTTTTTTTTTTTTTTGGGTTCTCTCGAAATTCTGAAATTTTATATGGATCTGTTTTTCCCGCAATATCCCGCAATATCGATTTGTGTATGTATGGGTGCAGGGTTTCTTCCCTGCACTGACAAAGATCGTCGGGACACTCGGACCACGCTCTAGATCCGTCGAGGTTATTTCTGCTTGCCTTAAGACTGGAATGTCGGGTAATCAATCAATTTGGTGTGTGTTTTTTTGGTCTTTGATCTTCGTGGAATTGTTTTTATCATTTTTGTTCTTTTGGCAGTGGCGAGATTTGATTTTTCATGGGGTGATGCGGAGTATCACCAGGAGACTCTGGAGAATTTGAAGACTGCTATTAAGAGCAGTAAGAAACTCTGCGCTGTAAGTCTTGGTGATTCTTAGTTATGTTTGATTTGTCGTTTCAATTATTCCTGCGATTTAAACAATACTGGCCTTTTCAAGTAACTGGAGCACTTAGTGGAATTAATGTATGCATCTTCATGTTACTTTGATTTCAGGTTATGCTCGATACTGTCGGCGCTGAAATGCAAGTTGTTAATAAAAGTGAGAAAGCTATAACCCTTAAGGAAGACGACAATGTTATTCTAACACCTGATCAAGGCCAAGAAGCATCTTCTGAAGTTTTGCCGATCAACTTTGCTGGACTGGCCAAGGTTCTCCTCATAGTTCTCGTGCAGCTTTTGTCTTAATTGCTGGAGTTCGTCTAATTCTTTAGCATATATTTGTGTTTTGCTTGCTTAGTTCGTAATCAAGTTTATGATTTTGCAGTCCGTGAAGAAGGGAGACACCATTTTTGTTGGTCAATATCTATTCACGGGAAGTGAAACCACTTCTGTTTGGCTGGAGGTATTATGTTTAATTTTGATAATTTAATGACTTCTGTTATTTTGCAGTATTTTAATTGTTATGTGGCTATATTAAATGCTATATTGTTAACCTGTTCTTACTTCTTATGTTGTATGTTTTTTAACCAGTTCTAATGGTGTCGATTCTGTTTAGCAATGAGAGGGCTTTCTTTTATTTCATGTAGCATTTTTTTGTGAGTTTGCCTCAGTTTGTAGATGAACCATCTTTCATTTGTTACTCCGTCTCACTATTTGACGTGTGTAATTTGGTTCTTCATTGTTAAAATCTCCTTTAAGATAGAAAAAAACCCTAGTTTGCTTACATAAACTCCGTTTATTTTTGTCTTGGGCTGAACAAATCATAAGTTATTTGTTCGAGTTCTGTATTAACTGAGAACGGTGAGTGTGCTGGTGACAGGTAAATGAAGTAAAAGGGGATGATGTGGTTTGTGCTATCAAGAATTCTGCAACATTGACTGGATCATTGTTTACCTTGCATGCTTCTCAAATTCATATCGACCTTCCTACGCTGACTGATCAGGACAAGCAGGTATAGTGTAGTGTATAATGTGTATGCCCCTCTGTGCCAGACACTTGTGAAGGGCATTTTTGAAAGGGTTATTTGTAAATCTAGCAGTACTTAAGCAGCCTTTGTCGTCCGTCTGGTCTAATAATGGATTTTGTAATTTCCTTCTCTTTTTCCCTGTCTTAATCTATTTGTTACATAGAGTTTTTAGTTCTTTTCAAGTGTGTCATTTATGGTTCAGGTTATCAGCTCATGGGGTGTTCAGAATAAAATCGATTTCCTGTCATTGTCTTATACACGTCATGCAGAGGACGTCCGTGAGGTAAGATGACAAAGGATGAGATGGTCCTTGATTTCTATGTATTGTGAATGTGCTCTTATGATTTTCAAAGTTATGTTTATGATTAGGCACTGATGATTTTGGTTGATGCAGGCCCGTGATTTTCTTTCCAAGCTTGGTGATTTAAGTCAGACTCAAATCTTTGCTAAAATTGAAAACGTAGAGGTGAATCTAATATTGATGTAGTTCTGATAAAGTGGAAATTACTTCGCAAAAGATTGATGAGTTACAAAGTTCAACTGCTAAATGTGGCTTTGCCTGTTTTTTCAGGGGTTAACCCACTTTGATGAGATCCTACAGGAGGCAGATGGCATCATCCTATCGCGTGGAAACCTTGGGATAGATCTCCCACCTGAGAAGGTTAGCTGTCCTGAAATAGACTGTGTTGCTTATGACCTCGACATGACATGAGCGTGAAAGGGGGTTATCTACTTGGACATTTAGAAAATATTACTCCCTCCGTCCCATATTATATAGGACTTCGAAAAATTCGAACTTTTTAAGAGGCATCATTATTGCACTTGGATAATACGAAATGATTTTGTGATTTACAAAATCGCCCTTAGTTAATTAAAATTGATCGTCAATCTAGGGGTAATATGGAAAGAATGCTGACTATCTTAATTAACAAATATTGTAATGCGGAAAATGGACAACTATTTTGGGACAGTCCAAAAAGGAATAAGTACCATATAATATGAGACGGAGGGAGTATATTTTTTAAAATGTAGTTTAACTTATTTTGTTGCAATTATATAACTCCTAATCCAATCACAAGTTGTCATGAGTTTTATGGGCTCTTTTCGATACGATTGTCTCATTCCTACTTATGACTTAGTTAACACACCTATCTGGATTTGAAGTTGTGAGAGATATTACTGTGTAAAGCTTTATTTTACCGCAATAATAAAGAACTAAGTTGTTGATACTATGGCTTCTGTCAATCTTTAGAATGTTATATTAATGAACCTTCTTCTGTATTTGCAGGTGTTCTTGTTTCAGAAGTCTGCTGTTTACAAATGTAATATGGCTGGGAAGCCAGCAGTGGTAACTCGTGTGGTTGATAGTATGACCGACAATCTCAGGCCTACTCGTGCCGAGGCAACTGATGTTGCTAATGCTGTTTTAGATGGTGAGTGGGTGGCTCTCTTAAATACTTGATGTGGTATTTCTGTTCCTGGATATAATTTTTTGCTGGTTCAGCTTTTTATTTTTTTAGTGTAGTTTAGTTTATTCTTCAGCCCCTTGCCTAATTTATTATTTGTTGAACCTATAAGCCAAGAGTGATAAGCAATGTGTGTATATCAGGATGTGACGCGATTCTTCTTGGTGCCGAGACCTTGCGTGGATTGTACCCTGTTGAAACTATTTCCACTGTTGGCAAAATTTGTGCTGAGGTTAGTCATCTCTTGTCTTACGTGGATCCTTTTTTTCTTTCTTCCTAGTGTAGCATAAGATCACGTACTTGTTTCCAACTCTAATATAGTCCCGTTTGAATGTTTTTTTCAAGTATTTAACACAATTGCTAAATTAACTGCCATTTTCCCTTATTTTCTCACAGGCAGAGAAGGTATTCAATCAAGACCAATACTTTAAGAGGACAGTAAAATTTGTTGGCGAACCCATGACCCATTTGGAATCAATTGCCTCCTCTGCGGTATGTTGTTAAACAAATAGTGAAAATGATAATGGGGTGAAGACAAAGAAAAAGAAGAAACGCTTCCCGCCTTATGCCTAACCGAGTATTTCAGTAACTGTTTCTGCCTTTTACCTTTAGGTCCGTGCTGCCCTTAAAGTGAAGGCATCTGTCATCATATGCTTTACATCGTCTGGAAGAGCAGCAAGGTATTGACCTAATTTTTCTGAGTTTGTCTTGATTTGATAGTTTAGGATATTTGCTAATGTACTGATTTTATCATGAGTTCATGAAACATTCTCCCGCTCGGTGCAGATTGATAGCCAAATATAGGCCAACAATGCCTGTTTTATCTGTTGTCATTCCCCGTCTGAAGACAAATCAACTTAAGTGGAGTTTCACTGGTGCATTTGAGGTGAACCTTTAGCCATTATTGAGATGATATTTTATTGGCTTTATCGTAATTTTTTTAATGGGTTCCATCATAGTTGTTAAAGGCGAAAGGCGCACTAAGGCGATATGGGCTCCCATCGCCTGAGGCGCAAGGCGCAAGGCGAGGCGCGCACCTGAGAGAAGTAGAGGCGCATAAAAACTAACAAATAAATTATATTATCATAAAATTTATAAAGACACAGTCACAAGAAAATATAAATATCCACAAAAAATTAACAATTAACAAAATTAAAGTGTCACAAGAACAAAAATAACTTTTAAAGTATTCTGAAAATATAAAGAAAAAAAAAGAGTCCTGATGTAGAGGCACGCCCAAGGCGCACCAAGACGCACCGAGGCGCAGCAAAAAGGCGCACTGAGGCGCGCGCGCCTGGCTGAGCTCGCCCGCCTTATTGCTCAAAAGGCGACCTGCCTTTTTTTCTGCACGCCTTTAACAACTATGCCTACGCCTCAATATTATGATATTTAACTAGCCTTATCTATACCTTTTTTGCTCTTTTAGTAACTTCTTTCAATAATGTGATATTTTTCGTGAGATTTTTAGGATTTCTCCTTAATTTTAGTCGAGGCTTACTTATTGCTTCATCTGCAGCCAAACTGTCCCAAACTTGCCTCGCACCTGGTTTAAGGGGAACTTAAATCTGCATGATTAAAATGCTTCTCTTCCAGTTTATTGGTTTTATCATTCTGGTAAATTATTTTCCTTGTGATGATCTTATGGTTTATAGTCTCTATATGTTCAGGCAAGGCAATCTCTTATAGTACGTGGGCTTTTTCCTTTGCTTGCTGATCCTCGACATCCAGTAAGTTCTTTCTTCAGTTTTGGTGTACCGTATTTGCATCATCACCATCATCATAATCAATTGCACCTTCATCTCAATTGTGTTGTGATCGGTGACATGAAAATTGTAGTGTTAATAAATTATTTAAAATTAGTCAACATTGTCTACTAAATTAATGCCCAAAGAACAAAGTGGTTTTTATGCCGGATGACCTCCCCGTTGCAACCTTCATACGAAGGAAAATGAGATGAAATTCCAAATCGCGAACATCATAGGTGTGGTATTCCAGTTACATGGAAAATATCATGAGACGACGTTGCTACAATCATGTCATATTTGTAATTGATATTGTAAATTCAACACGTACATCATGGAAGATGACCAGTTTTGCATACGGACTAAAGAAAACCATAGTTTTTTTATTTGAAATCTGGGTTTGATTATTTGAACATTCCATATATATTTGGTGTAGCTATTATCTATATTCAATTGCAAGATATACCTACCCTTGACATTTAGTCTAATTACAAAAAAGACAGCAATTTCTGTAAAAAGTACAGGTACCTCCTTTGTATTTGTTTATTTTTTTTACAAATTGCATCTTTAGCCTCCTAATATGAAATCCCGTCAATTTGCTTATGAGGTGTTTTTGATGTTAACAGGCGGAGTCTACAAATGCAACAAATGACTCGGTTCTTAAGGTTGCACTTGATCATGGAAAAGCCTCGGGTGTGATCAAGTCCCACGATCGAGTAGTCGTTTGTCAGAAAGTCGGAGATGCATCCGTAGTCAAGATTATTGAGCTTGAAGATTAAATTATTTAAGAAAAAATAAAACCTATATGTTATGTTTTTCTTTTAATTTAGCCACATTCACTTGTTTGTCTCACTCTCTTTTCTATTTTGTTTTCCTGTGACTGGAAATGATAATTATTGGCGCTGCTGCTGCCGGCAATGAATTTTGATATTGAATTTGATATTGAATTTTGATGTTATGGAGTTTTTTGTTCTTTCTTAGAGATTTTTTTTTTTTTAGGGTTTTTAGTTTTTTCCTGAATTCTAATTTCTTTTCTTTTGTTTTTAGGAATTTTTTTATTATGTAGACTCTTTTTTCTCTCTTTATTTATTTTGTTATTTTAAATCTTTAGGGTTTTTAGTTTCTTCTTCTGTTCCCATTTGTTAGAAATACATTTTTCCAGCCGCCCATAACCAATGTTCATTAGTCCTCCCTTTGACCTTTCTTTCCAATTTAAGTTGTAAGTTTGTATTTTTTCCAATTATCAAATTAGTGTTTCAGGATAAAGTAAAAGACTGTAAATACGAGTCAATTAATTGTATTTATAACACTGATAGAGGGGTTTTTATATAGGCATTACAATGAGAGTTCTTTTATACATAAGATTCCTAGATAAGGTAACACATATAATAGGATCATACTACCTCTAGAGGATCTAGAATCTTTCATCTATGTATCTACAACCAGTATTAGGTAAGACACTATCACCTGGAACATTTCCCTTGTGTCGAGCACTAATACAATAATGGTGCAGAAGATGTTGCCTTCGTAAAAACCTATTCCAAGCCAAAACAAAACTCCATGGGAAAAATAAAGGCTTGATGAGGAAAAGATTGCAACGCACCAATATAACATGTCATGTATATTCCCCCTGATGTATACATAACGACTCTCCCTGATGAGTACCTCAAATCATAGGAGTCAGATGCCAAGTTGCCCTCACAACTACGCCAAGGAAAAACCCAGTGGGAAAAATACCTCTTGGTCTAAGTTGAACAGAAGTACAACGCATCATTGTATGGATGTTCTCATAGGTCGCCTCATTAAAAACCTTACCAAGTGAAAACCCAATGGGAAAAAACAAATCTTGGTCTAAGGACAAAAAGAGCGCGACGCATCCAAAGTGCAGAGTCGCTACCATGCACTAAATCAGTCATTACTTCTTCGATTCAATAGGTATCAATGAAACTGTAAAAACTTATGAAAACTAGACACTCATAGCTTTTCATTCACATACAGTACGTAACCTAGATCGACCTGAGCAGATCACAAAGCTCTATCGAAGTTGGCTCAGCAAATTACCGGACATATCCTGTCCTACTTTGCAACAATAGTCATATGTCGCTCAACATGATGGATGTGATCAAATAGTTGGTTTCCTTGGAAAGTAGACACAAACTTTTCCAATGGTACCAATTTCACCATTTTTCAGCAAGTGGGCTACCCTGTAGGTCATACGAGAGATAGACCAATACATTTAGGGCAAATTCGGGTATCGATATTCAAGTGTCCTTTTATTGAGATAGAGCGAGCTTCAAGTTTCTTGCCAATTACAGACATTGCGTAAGCGCATCCTAGACCATCATCACAGTGGCTTTACCGGATTATTACGAATGAGTACATTGAATCAAACATGAGTACATAATACCGTACTTTTCTTTAAGACTGCATCATCACTTAAGTGAGCCAAGTCTTATTATGACTTCGACTAGTCATTGGGAATCATATAGGCATTACTTTATCGTCTCTTAGGGAAACCACCCCTTAGATTGCCTTAAACCGATTGATGAATACGCATCATCAAGTGTCCCCAAGATCCTTTCATTCTTAACTTTGGATTTAGCGGAATCTCTTAGTCTCACAAGAGTACATCACTATAAACCCTTAGTTTTACACGCAAAAGCTTCATATCTCTTCCAAATCAAGTATTATGCGTTCCCGACAATCACTTGTCGACGCGCTCCGTGGTCAGGAGCCACTTGATTTGAGTCTGATCCGCCACGAGATCCTTTCATCACTTAACTTAGTTCCCCATTAAGATAAGATTTAATCACAAGCTGCACGTCAGTTTTTAGGAAACTATCTAACCGAAAAGATAGTGGATGTTATAACATCCATTACGATAGCACAACTTAGTTTCGTGTCATCGTAGTCGATTCCAGTGCGTTCATGAGAAACCTCGCGCCATGAGGTGAGTTTAACTCTTTCTCTCATTCGCTTTGACAAAGTATACAGATAGATCTTATCTTTGGAGTATCGGCACCACTTCAACAAAGGGTTATCACTTTGTTCATACTGGAGTCGCATATATTTCCATTTTTAGGCCAAGGCTACAACGTTGTAGATTTCAACGAAGTATGGTTCGATTAAACTCACATTTCACCTCCTTATGCACCGGCTTTATCATAGAGTACTCTTTATGGATTGGCATTCATTGAGGCGTCCCCCAATGATGATTGTAATCCAGCACATGAGACGGATGAGGTCATTTGATCATATGATCAAGTTTCATGTACCAAACTCGCATACATTCTTAGCGAGAGTATTTATCGAACCAAGTGGCATCCCAATACTCGATGAGATCCACGGCCTAGTAACACCGTCTACCACAATTTGAGGTGTTACCATATCACTATTTATAGGTGACGAACATCCATGACCGGACACAATTCTTGCAGACATGTTTGCAGCATGTATTTAATCTCGTCACTTTAGGGAACTTGGTGAGGCACAGTAGGGATAAAGTACTACAATTTCAAGTCGTTCTACTCGAACATGATTTTTCACATTTCCCCCTAACGACGGGAAGACTGGCTCATCAAAGTGACTTACGAGATCGTCTGCCAAGGTATATTTTAAGCGGACTATGATTGAAAGCGCATGTCATATTCATCATTTATAATCCGTCATAATGCGTTGTGGTGACGCACTTTGGCACATGAACATGTGGATGATAAAGGTTTTCATTGTTAACACAATCTAGTTAACAAAATGCATACGGTTACACTTGTAACTAAGTATTTGAATGATGATAGGTATAGGTGAATATGACATGTTGACCTATGCTATATAACCGTAGCTACTGGTCTTGAGAATCCAACAAAACCGCCACCATGCACCACCGGGATCGAACATAAAGAAACGATTGAACCGATGATAGGCCGTTGGTTTTATCGAGCCTATAGTGCTTTCTTGAAGAGTTCACTCCCTTCACCAGCCCCGAACACTTCAAAATTTCGTGAGCATGTATAAACGGGTGTTGGGATTCCAAAACCATCAACCTTGTGGTCAGAAACCGGTCGAAATGTCATCGAACTGGTTGATAGGACGACTGGTGGTATGTGAAAACTTCATTTAAGTGGTTCACCTCCTTCCAACACTCCAAATGGCACCGAAATTTGTGAGAAGGTAGCCTTTGATGTTAGGAAGTACTCGCTAAAATTTCACTTTAAGACATGGTCTAAAAGTGGGTGAAACGACCTTTACAATGACTGGTCCGCAAGTTGGACAACCATAAACTCAGGTTTCATCAACTTATCAATCATTGTTGAAGGAACCACATAACATATAAATGAGTACGACCATTTGTGAACACCATCATAGCATTATAAGCACCCAGACTAATACTTATGATCATGCATGTATAAGGACTCAGTGAAAAGGAAGGACTCAGCACCATGCTTATGCGAGTCGCTACATTATTCTCTTTAGCATAGGAGGGTGTCATCTCCTAATCGTGCCAAAGAATAGGCTTTAATTAATGAACATGGCTAAGAAGGATCATCGGGGGGTCTTTGGCGTCACACATGCTTATGAAAATAAGACTCGGATGACGCAAATATCATCATCGGTCATGAGCCTTGCTCATGACTCCACTAATCTACTTTGGTGTCTTTGATCCAACTAGCTTTTTTATTCAAAGAAAAAATGATGTCCATGGCAATACCGCGGTATATGGATCATCATACTGTACAAACTCCGGACTATTAAAGCCTAAATGTGTCAGTATCCCAATACATCTTCTGGTTACAAAAATCGATGCAAGTCGGACCATATTGACCAGTTGCGAAGCTAGAAAATTTTCAGTAGGGGGTCGGGATCTAAATTTTTTTTCCTAATGCTATTTTTCGGGTAATACCGAAATTTTGGGGGGTCGAAACCGAATATACCGAAATTTTTCTACATGAAAACTATATACCCCCTACATCGGGCGCCCCCCCCCCCCCCTCTGTAGCTGCGCCCCTGATATTGAATCATGAATATTTTTCTTTTTCACATATCCAATACAAGTGATGCATAAGATTTTATTCTCACAAATCACAATGAGATGCTATGAGTGATACATTTTGGCATATATATCCTCGAGTCATAACATGGTTCAATTGTTACGGAACATATGCGACTAGAAAACACCATTCGGCATTCAACAACTTGAGCATTATACCACTCATTGATTGTGATGACCTAGTCATCATAGTCACAATGGATTTATAAACCGAAATCCAAAAATATCGTGCTCCTTGAAAATAGCTTAATACGCACTCAATTTCGCTTGCAAAATTTTACAAACATGAGCATAGTGAACACTCTAACAACATAGAGATTTTATACCAGATACGATCAAAATGATCTATCATATTGAGTGCATAACATGGCAAGGTTATATGCCTAAGGGGCAAAGTTACGACACAAGCATGGTGTAAAACTACCATGCACACGCTCGAACTTCTTATAAGGGTGCGTATTTTGGGCTTCCCCAAGGAAACTGTTTTTCAACATTTGAAAGGTGATATTTTAGTGTACAATGCATACTAAAAATTGCACCATCTATGGAAAATTCGGCCAAAAAGAGGTTGAAAAACATGTGTCGTAAGACCACTTACAAATTCAAGATGAGAACCAAGTTGGTTGGGACAAAAGTTAGCACAATCGCTGGAAATAAAATTTCGTGCAGCTTGACCTTTGTTCACTAAAACAGCAGTAACTCCCTTTTTAGGAAGGCTATGGAAGAACAGTCAGATGTTTTAGAAACTAGACTTCTGTATCTTTCTATCCATAGGTTGTGCACCACACGGATCATTAAACTCAGATCACAGTGCATGTTTTAATTGGTTGCTTTAATATTTCCCAAGTTTAGTGAGAAAACGAGGTTGAGACCATATTCAATGGCATAAGTGTTGATGCAAAAATATGGCAATGACAGTCATAGGTGCGTTTAAATGCAGTAGGGTGTTCGATTTCTTATCTCGACTAATGATCTTTTCGGTAACTCCAACTTGGTAGACTTGCAGAGAAAGTAGGAATGTCGGTACAGCTAAGGCTATTTAAAAACCACTGATTTCGTTTGAACTTTTCAAAGCATAAACAAATAACAAGAAGGATGCGCCTATTTATGATCAAAGTGTAGACAAAAATCCACCAAAGTGCATCAAATCAACCAAGAATTTTGATTCTCAATTTGCAAGTATACGTCATAATAGCCATGTTATGTGGATACAATGCGGTGCATCATAATTAAGCATTTTGAACCATGAGACATAATGAATATACCATAACCAACTCGTCTTGACCATCCAATAAGATCGACTAAACACAGTAAAATGTATAAGGCACATGCCTTTACAAATACTCGGAAAAGTATTCGGACCTATAGTCATACGAACTATAATCGAGGTCAACGAATTCATGTACTTAACGCAATATGCCATTGCTTTACATGTTGAAAAAAATGAGAATTACTCGTACATTCTTTCATATATTATATTGCAAGTAGATGATGCATGTCTACACCCACATGCAATATTTTATTTTAATAGGATGAAAGATGGAGTTCTCCAAGTATGGGATTGGGTCAAGACCAACATGGTGGTCGCTCAATTCAACGTGACAAATCCGTCACAAATCAATTTTAAACACGACATATCCGGCGCAATCGATGTTTGTCCCATTTGCACGTCACAAATTCGTGACTAATCATGAATAAGTCATAACTTTACCGTTACCGACAATATTCATTTTATTCAATTGTTGGTTTAAAATCGACAAAACGGCAACGTCAAATCGCACCCAAAACGTGATGTATGCAACAACCACAAATATCGACTTTCAACAATTATCCGTGACTCCCCCAGGACCATCACACAGTTTACTTCGACATATGAGAGTGATACCACCTCTCCTAGTCTCATCTACCGCAAAGTAGCGTGGGAGATAAAGAACCCAATTCCCCAATTCCAAAAAAAAAAATCCCAAAAGATAGGAATTGAAAAATGGGAACTTTAATAAAATCTTACGGGTACTTGATTCCATATTTGCTTTGGTCCTTGAACGAGATAATAAATTTGACTTCTCCATATGAGCAACATATTTCCGTAGGTACTCCGTTCTATATTTACTTTGATTCTTGAACGGGATAAATATGGCTTTTCTCAATATTTTGCACATCATCATGAGCAACATATTTTCCAATATTCACGTAAAACATAAACATGGTAAGATTCATAAGTGTACAAATCAATAAACAAATGAATCATTAATTAGGAAAAGATGGAGAGTTGAGAAATGCCCGGAAAGGGCTATTGGACTCGATAATCGGCCGAAAAAGGACTCGGGCGCGGCGGTGCAGTAGCTCGGTATTGGATGAGGTTGGATCTCCAAATTTCCTTGTAAAAATCTGCTTCTGTTCGGCGGCAGATTCAATAATCAAAATTAGTCAGAATCCGATCTTCACCGTTGAATATATAGATATTTATGTTGGTAAGTTGCTGTAAAAATTTCACACCAATACGACGGTTAACGAATCAGAAAACATGATTTTGGTATGACTGCGCTGTGCAGAAATTTACACGTGGAAATTCCCGTCCCACGTTTTTTTTTTCGAGATTTTCTTTGAGAGAGATAATATAAACAAATCCTCTAATGTCACTTTGAGAGGCGTCACCACCCTTACGGCTCCGAGATGATAGCAGAAGCTTACCCCATATTTGACATTTAAAGATCGGAATTATGAGAAAATCTTCCTTTTCAAGATCATGATGACCCATTGGAATTCATCAACTCGATTCATCATCAAACCCAAATTCAGTAATCGAACCATAAACTCTGGACAGAAAGCAAACCCTTCTCCAGATTTTGATTGCAAACCATGACCGTATGACTCATCTTCAGCCTAAGGACACCGAGTTGCCGAAAAACCCATCGGGGTCCTTTTAACCTAGCACCACCGGATCTGGCCTGATTCCTCCGCGCCGCCCGTCTCCAATTTGCTGCGGGTGCGGTGGCCAACGACTGTACGCGATTCCGATTTTGAGTTTTTTTTCTTTTTTCGGAATTTCTTTTTCGAGATTTTCGAAAAGAAAAAGAAAAAAAAAGGAAGAGGAAAAAAAATTTCTTGCTCAGTTGGGGACTACGTGCTGATAACGTGTTTCAGGAGAAAGTAAAAGACTGTAAATACGAGTCAATTAATTGTATTCATAACACTGATAGAGGGGCCTTTATATAGGCATTACAATGAGAGTCCTTCCATACATAGGATTCCTAGATAAGGTAAGACATCTAATAGGATCCTACTACCTCTAGAAGGATCTAGAACCTTCCATCTATGTATCTACAACCAGTATTAGGTAAGACACATCATGGGAATAATAATTTCCGGATTAATTAGAACTTGTTTCAGGAGAAAGTAAAAGGACTGTAAATAGAGTCAATCAATTGTATTCATAACACTGATAGAGGGACCTTTAAATAGGCATTACAATGAGAGTCCTTCCATACATAGGATTCATAGATAAGGTAAGACATCTAATAGGATCCTACTACCTCTAGAAGGATCTAGAACCTTCCATCTATGTATCTACAACCAGTATTAGGTAAGACACATCACGGGAATAATAATTCCCGGAACACTCCCCCTGTGTCGAGCACTAATATAACAATGGTGCAGAAGATGTTGCCTTCGTAAAAACCTATTCCAAGCCAAAACAAAACCCCATGGGAAAAATAAAGGCTTGATGAGGAAAAGATTGCAACGCACCAAGATAACATGTCATGTATACTCCCCCTGATGTATACATAACGACTCCCTCTGATGAGTACCTCAAATCATAGGAGTCAGATGCCAAGTTGCCCTCACAACTATACCAAGGAAAAACCCAGTGGGAAAAATACCTCTTGGTCTAAGTTGAACAGAAGTACAACGCATCATTGTATGGATGTTCTCATAGGTTACCTCGTTAAAAACCTTACCAAGTGAAAACCCAGTGGGAAAAACAAACATTGGTATAAGGACAAAAATAGCGCGACACATCCAAAGTGCAGAGTCACTAAAGACTTATCCGAAAATCAAGTTTTCTAAACTCTTGACTTCCATGCACTAAATCAGTCATTACTTCTTCGATTCAATAGGTATCAACGAAACTGTAAGAACTTATGAAAACTAAACACTCATAGCTTTTCATTCACATACAGTACGTAACCTAGATCGACCTGAGCAGATCACAAAGCTCTATCGAAGTTGACTCAGCAAATTACCGGACATATCATATCCTACTTTGCAACAATAGTCATATGTCACTCAACATGATGGATGTGATCAAATGGTTGGTTTCCTTGGAAAGTAGACACAAACCTTTCCAATGGCACCAATTTCACCATTTTCCAGCAAGTGAGCTGCCCTGTAGGTCATATGGGAGATAGACCAACACATTCTGGGCAGATTCGGGTATCGGTTTTCAAGTGTCCTTTTTATCGAGATAGAGCGAGCTTCAATCTTCTTGTCAATCACAGACATTGCGTGGGCGCATCATCATCACAGTGGCTTTACCGGATTATTACGAATGAGTACATCGAGTCAAACATGAGTACATAATACCGTACTTTTCTCTTAAGACTGCATCATCACTTAAGTGAGCCAAGTCTTATGATGACTTCGACTAATCATTGGGAATCATATAGGCATTACTTTATCGTCTCTTAGGGAAACCATCCCTTAGATTGCCTTAAACCGATTGATGAATACGCATCATCAAGTGTCCCCAAGATCCTTTCATTCTTAACTTTGGATTTAGCGGAATCTCTTAGTCTCACAAGAGTACATCACTATAAACCCTTAGTTTTACACGCAAAAGCTTCATATCTCTTCCAAATCAAGTATATACTTAGTATGCGTTCCCGACAATCACTTGTCGACGCGCTCCGTGGTCAGGAGCCACTTGATTTGAGTCTGATCCATTACGAGATCCTTTTATCACTTAACTTAGTTCCCCACTAAGATAAGATTTAACCACAAGTTGCACGTCAGTTTTTGGGAAACTATCTAACTAAAAAGATAGTGGATGCTATAACATCCATTACGATAGCACAACTAAGTTTTGTGTCATCGTAGTCGATTCCAATGCGTTCATGAGAAACCTCGCGCTATGAGGTTAGTTTTACTCTTTCTCTCACTCGCTTTAACAAAGTATACAGATAGATCTTATCTTTGGAGTGTCGGCACCACTTCAACAAAGGGCTATCACTTTGTTCATACAGGAGTCGCATATATTTCCATTTTAGGCCAAGGCTAAAACGTTGTAGATTTTCAACGAAGTATGGTTCGATTAAACTCACATTCCACGTCCTCATGTATCGGCTTTATTCATAGAGTACTCTTTATGGATTGGCATTCATTGAAGCGTCCCCCAATGATGACTATAATCCAGAATCACATGAGACAGATGAGTTCATTTGATCATATGATCAAGTTTCATGTAACAAGCTCGCATACATTCTTAGCGAGAGTATTTATCGAACCAAGTGGCATCCCAATACTCTATGAGATCCACGGCCTAGTAACACCATCTACCAGAATTTGTGGTGTTACCATATCACCATTTATAGATGACGAACGTCCATGACCGGACACAATCCTTGCAGACATGTTTGCAGCATGTATTTAATCTCGTCACTTTAGGGAACTTGGTGAGACACAGTAGGGACAAACTACGACAATTCCAAGTCATTCTACTCGAACATGATTGTTCGCATCTCCCCCTAACGACGGGAAGACTGGCTCATCAAAGTGACTTACGAGATCGTCTGCCAAGGTATATTTTAAGTGAACTATGAGTGAAAGCGCATGTCATATTCATCATTTATAACCCGTCATAATGCGTTGTGGTGACGCACTTTGGCACATGAACATGTGGACGATAAAGGTTTTCAGTGTTAACACAATCCAGTTAACAAAATGCATACTGTTACACACGTAACTAAACATTTGAATGATGATAGGTATAGGTGAATATGACATGTTGACCGATGCTACATAACTGTAGCTACTGGTCTTGAGAATCCAACAAAACCGCCACCATGCACCACCAGGATCGAACATAAAGAAACGATTGAACCGATGATAGGCTGTTGGTTTTATCGAACCTCTAGTGCTTTCTTGAAGAGTTCATTCCCTTCACCAGCCCCAAACACCTCAAAATTTCGTGAGCATGTATAAACGGGTGTTTAGGATTCCAAAACCACCAACCTTGTGGTCAAAAACCTATCGAAATGACATCGAACTGGTTGTTGGGACGGCTGGTGGTATGTGAAAACTTCATTTAAGTGGTTCACCTCCTTCCAAGTCTCCAAATAGTACCAAAATTTGTGAGAAGGTAGCCTTAGATGTTAGGAAGTATTCGTTAAAATTTCACTTTAAGACTTGGTCTAAAGGTGGGTGAACCGACCTTTACAATGACTGGTCTGCAAGTTAGACAACCATAAAACTCAGGTTTTATCAACTTATCAATCATTGTCAAAGGAACCACATAACATATAAATGTTATCACTTGAGTACGACCATTTGTGAACACCATCATAGCATCATAAGCCACCCAGGCTAATACTTATGATCATGTATGTATAAGAACTCGGTGAAAAGGGAGGACTCAGCACCATGCTTATGCGAGTCGCTACATTATTCTCTTTAGCATAAGAGGGTGTCATCTCCTATTCGTGCCAAATAATAGGCTTAAATCAATGAACATGGCGAAGAAGGATCATTGGGGGGGGGGGGGGGTCTTTGGCGTCACACATGTTTATGAAAACAAGACGCGGATGACATAAATATCATCATCGGTCTCCACCAACGTACTTTGGTGTCTTTGATCCAACTAGTTTCTTTGTTCAAAGAAAATGATGTCCATGACAATACCGTGGTATATGGATCATCAAATTGTCCGAACTCCGGACTATTAAAGCCTAAATGTGTCAATGTCCCAATACATCTTCTGGTTACACAAATCGATGTAAGCCAGACCATATTGACTCATGAATATTTTTCCTTTCACATATTCAATACAAGTGATGCATAAGATTTTATTTCTCACAAATCACAATGAGATGCTATGAGTGATACACTTTGGCATATATGTCATCGAGTCATAACATGGTTCAATTGTTACAGAACATATGTGATTAGAAAACGCCATTCGACATTCAACAACTTGAGTATTATTCCACTCATTGATTGTGATGACCTAGTCATCATAGTCACAATGGATTTATAAACCGAAATCCAAAAATATCGTGTTCCTTGAAAACAGCTTAATACGCATTCAATTTCGCTTGCAAAATTTTACAAATATGAGCATAGCGAACACTCTAACAACATAGAGATTTTATACCAGATACGATCAAAATGATCTATCATATTGAGTGCATAACATGGCAAGGTTATATGCCTAAGGGGCAAAATTACGACACAAGCATGGTGTAACACTACCATGCACACGCTCGACCTTCTTATAAGGGTGCGTATTTTGGGCTTCCCCAAGAAAACTGTTTTTCAACATTTGAAAGATGATAGTTTAGCGTACAATGCATACCAAAAACTGCATCATCTATGGCAAATTTGGCCAAAAAGAGGTTGAAAAATATGTGTCATAATACCACTTGCAAATTTAAGATGGAAACCAAGTTGGTTGGGACAAAAGTTAGCACAATCGCTGGAAATAAAATTCCGTGCAGCTTGACCTTTGTTCACTAAAACAGCGATAACTCCCTTGTTAGGAAGTCTATGGACGAACGGTCAGATGTTATGGAAACTAGACTTCCGTACCTTTCTATCCATATATTGTGCACCACACGGATCATTAAACTAAGATCACAGTGCATGTTTTAATTGGCTGCTTTAGTATTTCCCAAGTTTAGTGAGAAAACAAGGTTGAGACCATATCCAATGGCATAAGTGTTGATGCAAAAACATGGCAATGACAGCTATATGTGCGTTTAAACGCAGCAGGGTGTTCAATTTCTTATCTCGACTGATGATCCTTTCGGTAACTCCAACTTGGTAGACTTGCAGAGAAAGTAGGAATGTCGGTACAGCTAAGGCTGTTTAAAAACCACTGATTCCGTTTGGACTTTCAAAGCATAAACAAATACCAAGGAGGATGCGCCTAGTCATGATCAAAGTGTAGACAAAATCCACCAAATGCATCAAATCAACCAAGTATTTTAATTTTCAATTTGCAAGCATACGTCATAATAGCCATGTTATATGGATGCAACGCGGTGCATCACAATTAAGCATTTTGAACCATGAGACATAATGAATATACCATAACCAACTCGTATTGACCATCCAATAAGATCGACTAAACATAGTCAAATATATAAGGCACATGCCTTTACAAATACTCGAAAAAGTATTCGACCTATAGTCATACGAACTATAATTGAAGTCAACGAATTCATGTATTTACCGCAATATGCCATTGCTTTACATGTTGAAATTCATGAGAATTACTCGTACATTCTTTCATATATCATATTGCAAGGAGACGGTGTATGACGACACCCACATGCAATATTTTATTTTAATAAGATGAAAGATGGAGTTTTCCAAGTATGGGATTGGGTCAAGACCAACGTGGTGGTTGCTCAATTCAACGTGACAATTCCGTCACAAATCGATTTTAACCACGACATATCCGTCGCAATCGATGTTTGTCCCATTTGTACGTCACAAATTCGTGACTAATCATGAACGAGTCATAACTTTACCATTACCGACAATGGTCATTTTTTTTCAATTGTTGGTTTAAAATCGATAAAACGGCGACGTCAAATCGCACCCAAAACGTGGTGTATGCAACAACCACAAATATCGACTTTCAACAATTATCCGTGACTCCCCCAGGACCGTCACACAGTTTACTTCGACATACGAGAGTGATACCACCTCTCATAGTTTCATCCACTGCAAAGTAGCGTGGGAGATAAAGAACCCAATTTTCCAATTCCCAAAAAAAAATTCCCAAAAGAGAAAAATTGAAAAACGGGAACTTTAATAAAATCTTACGGGTACTTGGTTCCATATTTGCATTGATCCTTGAACGGGAGCTTCTTTCCATATGAGCTGTAACACCCCAAGATATTCGGAGTATGTTACAGCGCCGTGGACCCCTACATGGGACCCACCAGGCTACAACAAGCGGGTACCCCTCGACTAACCATCTCGGTTAGCGGGGATACACACTCAAATAATACATCATGTGAAAAATACACCCGAAGCAACCGACGAAATGAGCAACCATCGACAACGTAGCAATTTAAAAATGATACAACACAGGGTTTGAATTGAAAAGCCTAAGTACTCGCGAGTACAGTCTATCAGTTTATAAATATAGAAAACAACCAAATCGAAATGGACAAAAGAAATAAGTAAACACAAGTGCACATGTCAACGACTCTGCCGCATCCTCGCATCGTCCCAAAGGCTCGCCGTCCAGGATGATCATAACACGAAATCCATAACAAGAATTTCCCCAAAGCGGGTCCCCAGAGGGGTTAGCAATTACGTTAGTACAAGTAATCAAGGCAAACCAATCGCTTACACATTTTATAGTACATGCACCAATATCATTTCGAAAACCAAAACAAGACATGTCTTTTCCGGAAATAAACAAATAAACAATTTGCCGTGGGAATGTGGCTATACCATTGATCCCGCTCCGTGATCCCTAAGGACCCTCCCGAGCCGGCCATATTATAAAACAAATCACGCACACGCATCGCCTTGGGAACAGTGGCTATACCATTGATCCCGCTCCGTGATCCCTAAGGACCCTCCCGAGGCTAAGCGAAACAAACTCGTGAATCTGTGGCTATACCATTGATTCCCTCCGTGATCCCGCGGACCCTCCCGAGGTGAGCAATCACACACAATATACATTACTATTTCACGTTAAGCATAAAGGTTTCCAAAAATACTTGCCTCGATTAAATAGACGATGACACGAGCGAACGGAAGAATCAAGCACAACCGCGAGGAACCAACGAAAATGAACCTAATGATTCGAATAGCACAATCACAACCATTTCTAAATGAATACGGAATTGGAATACACTGAAAATCCGCCTACGATTCATGTATATTCGTATATAAACAACAACGAGGGCGACCACAACCAAACCCTCTCGATTCCGTAAAAATCACGAAATATACCATGAATCCGTAGGGAAACTAAGAATACCAACAAGATTAATCATATTCATCATGAATTAATCAACAAAACGGAACGAATCGGACAAAAACGCGAAAACCCCAATTTTACCAAAAGTAGGGTTCTAAAGATCTAACCTTGATTATTTGGATCAAGGGATGATATCGACGGATTATTGATGATATGACCTCAACAACTCCAAGGATATGTTGTTAAACAACATGGCTTCAAGCTTAGAACACGCCACCGCGGAAGAGGAGAAGAAGAAGGTGAAAAATGGCAAGAAAACGTCTGCGGGGCCTTATATAGGGGTTGATCGCTTTGACACGGCCCGTGCCGACCGGCACGGTCGTGTCGCACATCCGCCGACAGGACTCGACCGTGTCCCGCTTGACACGGCCGCGCGCGTAGGGCCCTCCGACAGTGACTCGGCCGACACGACTTCAAGACGACTCGACCGTGTCACGGGACACGGTCGGGCGTGCCCGGCAGTCGCTTCGCTTATCCGGAAGAGTACGGCACGGGCGTGTCGGCCGACACGGTCGGGTCCGGCGATGATCGCCAAAATCGAAACGACCATAACTCTCTCGTCAGGACTCGATTGACTCACCGTTTGAACCATTGGAAAGCTAACTCGATTTTCTATAATATTGCAAAGATTTAGAATTTTTGGAGTCACCAAAAATTAATGGTGATATAACAAAGTCGAACTCATATGAGGAAGTTGAAACAATGAACAATAACGAGAGTACAGTTCACGATTGACAGGAAGGACATCTTGAAAGATACACGAGGGTCACTATGACCGAGAAATATACCAAAAATGAAAATACAAGGGAAAGAAAAATACCGGATATTACATTCTACCCCTCTAAAAATAAGTTTCGTCCCGAAACTTAAGAAACAAACAACTCAGGGTACCTAGCACGCATGCTATCCTCGGTTTCCCAAGTTGCCTCCTCGACACCGTGTCTCGACCACTGCACTTTGACCAAAGGGATGGTCTTATGCCTCAGTCGTTTCTCACGATGCTCCAAAATCTTCAAAGGACGCTCCTCGAAAGTAATATCTTCAGCAATATCAATCTCGCCATAATCGATGACGTGACTAGGATCCGGAACATATTTCCTCAGCTGAGAAACATGAAAAACGCTATGAACATGACTCAAGGCCGGAGGTAACGCCAAACGGTATGCTAACCCACCGACTCGCTCGAGAATCTCGAAGGGTCCAATAAATCTCGGACTCGGCCTTCCCTTCTTCCCGAAACGGAAAACTCCTCTCGTTGGCGACACCTTCAAAGAAGACGTGGTCTCCCACCTCGAATTCTAAAGGTCGACGACGGACATCGGCATATGACTTCGCCGACTCGGGCCGTCAACATCCGTTCTCGAATTAATTCTATCTTCCGCCTCGTCTCTAAAACGACATCCGGCTCGGTCCCGACTAAATCGGACGCCTCATTCCAACAAATCGGCGATCGACATCGTCGCCCATAAAGTGCCTCATACGGTGCCATCCGAATCGACGCGTGCCAACTATTGTTGTACGTGAATTCGATCAATGGCAAATGCTCCTCCCAGTCGCTACTCCAATCGAGGGCACAAGCACGCAACATGTCCTCGAATGTCTGGATAGTGCGTTCCGACTGTCCATCTGACTGGGGATGAAAAGAGGTACTCAAAAGCAAGCGGGTACCTAATGCCTTATGCATCGCCTGCCAAAAGTGCGATACAAAACGGCCATCACGATCCGAAACAATAGACTTCGGAGTACCGTGAAGTCTCACAATCTGCGCGATAAACACACGAGCCAATTTCTCCGGGCCCCAAGTGTCCTTGATGCCCAGAAAATGTGCCGACTTGGTCAGACGATCAACAATCACCCAAACCATATTCATGCCCGATCTCGATCTCGGCAAACTCGTAATGAAATCCATCGATATATCTTCCCATTTCCATTCCTAACGGAAGTGATCGCAATAACCCGGCCAGTCCGATGCTCGATTTTGACCTCCGACAAGTCAAACATCTCGCTACAAACCGTGCGACCTCCTCCTTCATATCATTCCACGGAAGTTCCTCCTCGTGTCCTTGTACATCTTACTCGAACCAGATGAACGGAATAGGGTGTGGAATGGGCCTCACGCAAAATACTGTCGCAACTCGGATCGCTCGGTACACAAAGCCGACTGAATCTCAAAACACCATCCTCGTGAATCACAAACCCGGAGACTTTCCTTTAAGAACGTTCTCTCGGATTTGAGTAATCATCGGATCCTCTAATTGCTTGATTTAATTTCATCGATCAAAGACGATTTAAATTTCTAAGGTACAAAGTTGCCCGGAGATCCAGCAAAGACAACCTCAACATCTAACTCGATCAAAGCCCGCCGAAGCTCGACCGAGGCGTAAGGACTCAAGCGTTTGCAACGCAATTGGTTTCCGACTCAAGGCGTCGGCCACGACATTCGCCTTACCGGATGATAAAGGATTTCGAGGTCATAATCCTTAATCAACTCTAACCACCTCCTCCGCCTCATATTCAACTCTCGCCGAGTAAATATGTATTTCAGACTTTTATGATCGGTAAAAATCGACATGCAGAGCCGAAAAGATAGTGACGCCAAATCTTGAGTGCAAAGACAACCGCCGCTAACTCCAAATCGTGAGTAGGTAGTTAAGCTCATACGGCCTCAAGCTGTCTCGACGCATAGGCAATGGTCTTGCCGTCTTGCATCAATACGCACCCAAGACCACGACCGAAGCATCGCTAAAGACGGCGAAACCCTCGTTGCCACATGGCAATGCCAAAATCGGGGCTGAAGTCAAACGCTTCTTCACTCTCCTCAAAACTCGATCGCCTCTCATCGGTCCGCACGAACTTCTCGGATTACGGAGCAACTGTAAGTGGTCGAGCTAGTTTTGAGAAACCTCGACGAACCTACGGTAGTAGCCACCCAAGAAACTACGGACCTCCTTCACATTTGTGGGCGATGCCCAATCCAACACTGCCTCAATTTTCTGCGGATCCACTCGAACTCCCTCGGCTGAAATCACGTGGCCCAAAAACATCACTTCTTTCAGCCAGAACTCACATTTCGAGGATTTCGCATAGAGTTGCTCGGTCCTCAAAATGTCTAACACTACCCGCAAATGATGGGCATGCTCTTCCTCGTTCCTCGAATAAATAAGAATATCGTCAATGAAGACGACGACACACTTATCCAAATACTCGATAAAGACTTTGTTCATCAACTGCATGAACACCGCCTGCGTTAGTTAACCCGAAAGGCATAACTACAAACTCATAATGTCCGTATCTCGTCCGAAAAGCCGTTGCACGCGGACTCCCTCACCCGGAGCTGATAGTACCCCGATCTCAAATCAATCTTTGAGAATACCGCCGCTCCTGCAATCGGTCGAACAAGTCGTCAATCCTCGGCAAAGGATACTTGTTCTTGATGGTCACCTTGTTCAGTTCACGATAGTCGATACACAAACGTAGTGAACCATCCTTCTTACGCACAAACAAGACCGGTGCGCCCCAAGGCGAGGCGCTCGGTCGAACATACCCCGACTCAAGAAGCTCACTCAACTGCTTCTTCAACTCTGACATCTCTGAAGGTGCCATGCGATACGGCGCCTTCGAAATCGGAGCCGCACCCGGCTCTAACTCTATAGCAAACTCAACCTCACGATCCGGTGGCAATCCCGGCAACTCGTCAGGAAATACATCAGGAAACTCACTAACGACTGGAATTGATGAAAGCTCGACTCCACCATTCTCCGCCTTCAAGGCGTAGCACCAATAACCAGTACACCCTTTTCGCAGGAGTTTCATCGCCTTCAAGGCGTTAATAACAAACTTCTGGTTTCTCTTTCGCCCCGCGAAAGAGTGTTCAGTGCCGTCCTCGGCTAACATGGTAATGATCCTCGTGCGGTAGTTCATGATTGCACCATGCCGTTCGAGCCAATCATTCCCGAGAATTAAATCCTCGCCCTCGATACTCACAACAATAAGATTAGAGAGCCAAGCCCTCTCACAAATAATCACAGAACAGTCCCGGACTTCCCGATCACCGACAATTCTATCACCGCTAGGAAGTTTAACGATGAAAGGCTCGCAAGGTGACAAGCAGTCGAGACTCAAACGGCGTACACACTCTAGAGAAATGAATGAATGCGTAGCACCCGAATCAAAAAGCACACCGACAGAATGAGAATGGATATGAACGTACTGCCGCCACAGAGTCGCCTTGGGTCATCGGCCCTCCTCATCTCGTATATACGCGGCTGGGCGGAGCCGACACTGGAAACTCCACCCCTAGCGGGCTGACCCCGACCTCTACCTCGGCCGGCACTCGGTGGAGGCGGCGGAGCAAATGAGCCCTGGTTCACACTCGGCTCCATAGGTGCTGGGTGAGAAGAACGGGCACCGCGAAGCTGTCTGAGCTGATCACAAAAAGAAGCCTTGTGGCCCGACTGACCACAAGTATGACAAGTCAAAGGTGGACGAGGACAATCCCGGTTCTTATGACCCGAAAAGCCGCAGTTAAAGCATGTGAGTTCACGAGTGGGGGTTCCGGCACCGAAAGCTCCCAGAGAAACGAGCCGAACCGCCCGTAGAAATATTTGCGGCTCGAGATTTCTGCTGGCCTCCACTCTTGGGACCGAAAAGTTTCGACCGACTTCGCTTCTTGCTCGCGAGCCAAATCGCTAGCGGTCACCGACATATCATAAGCAAGAGCTCGACTCGATAATCCTTCAAGGTAGTACAGACGAGCCTGCATATAGTCCCGAATGGACAGTTTCATCCTCTGGAAAAATGGAAAATCTTGTCGCTCTTCGACAACTTGGGTCTTCACATAACCCAACTCCTTGTTAAAATCGGCAATAGCTTGGGATACGGGGATATCCCGTGGTTGAGCATCAAAGAAAGCATGCACTCGAGCCTGTCGGACCGGCCATGGACAATACTCGGTCTCCATCAACTCCCGAAACTCGGCCCACGAAGCAACATGATCTTTGGGACCAACGGCCTCCCACCAATCTGTAGCATCTCCCGTGAGAAAGTATTGAGCAATAGGGACCTTACGGTCCTCGGGGCGGTTGGTAGCGGTGAATACTTTGGATATCTCCTTGATCCACCCTTCCCGGCCGATCGGGTCCGAAGCTCCCGAATCGGGAGGATGCATCTTGATGACATCCTGAAGCCGCGATCCGCTCCGCCCGATTAACATGGGCCTGGTTGGGGTTCTGGACCACCCGAGCTATAGCCGCCATTTGGTTAACCATTTGTTGCATAACGGCCGCAATACCAAGATCGGCGCGCTCCCGAGAAGAAGCATGATCGTGACGGTCGCCAGATCGCCGGCTCTCGAAGAGTGCGACGTGGCCGCCCCACCGGCCGCCCCACGTCCTCGGCGCGTCCACGGCCACGACCACGACCACGGTTTCCTCCGGCATCCATACGAAGTTGAGAGATAACGAAGTATATCGATGATGAGTAAGGGAGGAAAAGCAACTACGATTCAAAAGTTGAAATACAATGCAAGAAACAAAAGAGCCGAATAAGAAAACTTACGAGTACCGGAAGTACTTGGGATCTTTAGCGGTGTGACAATGTGCAAAACAAATACGACTAGACCTAAATAACCAACAAGCCTAGGTATCCATAAACCTAGAGCTCCGATACCATTTCGTAACACCCCAAGATATTCGGAGTATGTTACCACGTGGACCCCTACATGGGACCCACCAGGCTACAACAAGCGGGTACCCCTCGACTAACCATCTCGGTTAGCGGGGATACACACTCAAATAATACATCATGTGAAAAATACACCCGAAGCAACCGACGAAATGAGCAACCATCGACAATGTAGCAATTTAAAAATGATACAACACAGGGTTTGAATTGAAAAGCCTAAGTACTCGCGAGTACAGTCTATCAGTTTATAAATATAGAAAACAACCAAATCGAAATGGACAAAAGAAATAAGTAAACACAAGTGCACATGTCAACGACCACGCCGGCATCCTCGCATCGTCCCAAAGGTGCTCGCTCGTCCGGATGATCATAACTCGAAATCCATAACAAGAATTTCCCAAAACGGGTCCCCAGAGGGGTTAGCAATTACGCTAGTACAAGTAATCAAGGCAAACCAATCGCTTACACATTTTATAGTACATGCACCAATATCATTTCGAAAACCAAAACAAGACATGTCTTTTCCTAAAATAAACACCAAACAATTTGCCGTGGGAACAGTGGCTATACCATTGATCCCGCTCCGTGATCCCTAAGGACCCTCCCGAGCCGGCCATATTATAAAACAAATCACGCACACGCATCGCCTTGGGAATGTGGCTATACCATTGATCCCGCTCCGTGATCCCTAAGGACCCTCCCGAGTGGCTAGCGAAACAAACTCGTGAATCTGTGGCTATACCATTGATTCCCTCCGTGATCCCGTCGGACCTCCCGAGGTGAGCAATCACACAATATACATTACTATTTCACGTTAAGCATAAAGGTTTCCAAAAATACTTGCCTCGATTAAATAGACGATGACACGAGCGGAACGGAAGAATCAAGCACAACCGCGAGGAACCAACGAAAATGAACCTAATGATTCGAATAGCACAATCACAACCATTTCTAAATGAATACGGAATTGGAATACACCCGAAAATCCGCCTACGATTCATGTATATTCGTATATAAACAACAACGAGGGCGGACCACAACCAAACCCTCTCGATTCCGTAAAAATCACGAAATATACCATGAATCCGTAGGGAAACTAAGAATACCAACAAGATTAATCATATTCATCATGAATTAATCAACAAAACGGAACGAATCGGACAAAAACGCGAAAACCCCCAATTTTACCAAAAGTAGGGTTCTAAAGATCTAACCTTGATTCGCTGGATCAAGGGATGATATCGGACGGATTATTGATGATATGACCTCAACAACTCCAAGGATATGTTGTTAAACAACATGGCTTCAAGCTTAGAACACGCCCAGCTGCGGAAGAGGAGAAGAAGAAGGTGAAAAATGGCAAGAAAAACGTCTGCAGGGCCTTATATAGGGGTTGACTGCTTGCCGGACACGGCCCGTGCCGACCGGCACGGTCGTGTCGCACATCTGGCCGACAGGGACTCGACCGTGTCCTGCTTGACACGGTCGCGGCGCGTAGGGCCCTCCGACAGTGACTCGGCCAAGCGGCTGACTTCAAGACGACTCGACCGTGTCCTGGGACACGGTCGGGCGTGCCCGGCAGTCGCTTCTGGCTTATCCGGACGAGTACGGCACGGGCCGTGTCGGCCGACACGGTCGGGTCCGGTCGGCAGTGATCGGCCAAAAACTGAAACGACCATAACTCTCTCGTCCGGACTCCGATTGACTCACCGTTTGAACCATTGGAAAGCTAACTCGATTTTCTATAATATTGCAAAGATTTAGAATTTTTGGAGTCACCAAAAATTAATGGTGATATAACAAAGTCGAACTCATATGAGGAAGTTGAAACAATGAACAATAACGAGAGTACAGTTCACAGTTGACAGGAAGGACATACTGAAAGATACACGAGGGTCACTATGACCGAGAAATATACCAAAAATGAAAATACAAGGGAAAGAAAAATACCGGATATTACATGAGCAACATATTTTCATAGTACTCGATTCCATATTTACTTCGATCCTTGAACGGGATAATAAATATGGCTTCTCTCCATATCGTGCACATCATCATGAGCAACATATTTTCCTATATGCACGTAAAACATAAACATGGTAAGATTCGCAAGTGTACAAATCAATGAACAAATGAATCATTAATTAGGAAAAGATGGAGAGTTGAAAAACGCCCGGAAAGGGCTACTGAGCTCGATAATCGGCCGAAAAAGGACTCGAGCGCGGCGGTGCAGCAGCTCGTTATTGAATGAGGTTGGATCACCAAATTTCCTTATAAAAATCTGCTTCTGTTCGGCAGCAGATTCAATACGCAATACTACTCGGAATCTGATCTTTACCGTTGAATATACAGATACTTGTGTTGGGAAGTTGCTGTCAAAATTTCACACCGATCCGACGGTTAACAAATCGAGAAACATGTTTTTAGTACGACTGCACTGTGCAGAAAATTTACGCGCGGAAATTCTCGTCTCTCGTTTTTTTTTCTTTCGCGTACAGTTTCATCGAGAAATATTGTTCCGAATCAGATCTTCACGGTTAAATTTGTAGTTTTTGCTATATGGTTGAGAGGGTAAAAAAAATCTGATTTGTTGCAGCTGTCGGGTCGGGTCGATCAACAGCGAGCGCGGACGGGATGGAGGAATTCGATCTGTTTTTTTTTGTCCAAGGTTCTGAACCGGGTCGGACTTGGCTGGGCTGGAGCTGGCCGGTGGCGGCGGCGGCGACTGGGCGGCGGCGGCGGCTGTGGTCCGGCGGCGGCGGCGATCCGACGACGGGCTGGGCTGGCCGATTTTTCATTTTTTTTTCTTTTTTTTTCTTTGAGCTACGTGTTGATAACGTGTTTCAGGAGAAAGTAAAAGAACGGTAAATAGAGTTAATCAATTGTATTCATAACACTGATAGAGAGGCTTTTAAATAGGCATTACAATGAGAGTCCTTTCATACATATGATTCCTATATAAGATAAGACATCTAATAGGATTCTACTACCTCTAGAAGGATCTAAAACTTCCATCTATGTATCTACAACCAGTATTAGGTAAGACACATCACGGGAATAATAATTCCCGGAACAGAACTTGATTTTTTTTATTTTATCTTTGCTTATATTATACACTCCTTTTTATTTAAAGTGAAAACGTTTACTTTTTTTAATTTCAAAATAAATTTTGCATTTAAATATTTTTATCATTTTTTTATTCAGATTTTATATTTCAACAAACTATTGCAACTCATAAAAAGTATTGCTAAATTATTCTAGAGGTATAGATTCTCCCCGAAAATGGCGAAAAAGAAAAACACAACGGTGAGGAAGCGAGGGCGGCCTAGAAAAGCTGTCGTTGCAGCACAAAATAAACCTGCAGAACCGGTTGTTACTCCACTCAACGGAGGCAATCGATCGGGTGGGGTGGGGAGAGATGAACCTACGAGAGATGTAAGGATAACTCAAACCCTAAGTGAGGCACCGGCACCACCAAACGGAACTACGGTTTCTCCGGAAACGGTTGGCCTGGTGATTGCTCAGCCGGAGTAGGCAGCGGTTTCTCCGACCTGGTGATTGCTCAGCCTGAGTCGGTAGCGGTTTCTCCGACCGACACAGGAGAGGCGATTAGAGACAGACCTTGTCAGACGGCAACATATTGTTCGTCGTCTGCAATGTCGGGGAATTCGCAGGCAGCCGAAGCAACTAATCAACCAGATCCACAGAATCCACCTGTTGAAACAGACTCATATGCTCAAGTTACAAGGGGAAACCGATTAGCAGCTAATGGCCTCCCATTGGACTATGAAATTCCAGCAACAGATGAGGTAGGAATATGTGCTACGTTTTCTGATGAGGATCTAGATGAAGAAATTGAGAAATGGAAAAACTCATTGGTTATGTACGTGGTTGGAGCAGAGCATACTCTGGGATATATGCAACAATTCATTGCTAAAGCGTGGGCTGGTCTAGCGTCTCCAGTACTTCATCAACATGAAAAAAGGTCTCTTCATAGCTAGATTTGCTAATAGAGAAGACTGTGATAAAGTTATGTTGAATGGACCTTATATAGTGAAAAATCAGCCAGTTATTCTGAAACCATGGACGGTAGATTTTGACTTCCAGCATGAACAACTTAATAAGGTTCCTATATGGATAAAACTTCCACGTTTACCTCTACAATTCTGGGGTCGTAAAAGTTTGAGCAAAATTGCTAGTATTATTTGTAAACGGATGCATACTGATGAATGCACAGTGTTACAGACAAGAATAGCATTTGCGCGTATAATGGTGGAAGTTGATATCAGTCAGCCGTTATTAAAGGTGGCAAGATTGAGGACACCATCTGGGTTAATTGAGCAGGAGATAGAATATGAATGGGTTCCTTCCCTTTGTCAGAAATGTCAAATTTTAGGCCATGAATGTAAGGAGGTGAATCGCCAGGAACCTGAAGCAGCCAGACCAAGAAGGAATAGACGCAGACCTCAGCCTGTTGAGCAACGGGTGCCGGTGGTTAGGAGAAGGAATGGTAATAATAATCAACAGCAAGTGCAACCTACACCCATGGCACAAAATATTCAGGTATCTGAAATTACTCAGCAGAACTCTTTTGCAAATTTTGCTAACTATGATGAAATGGGTATGGGAAATGTTAGGTTTGGTACATTTGATGCCCACCAGGATGATCCTGGACCTCCCAATATATAGATGATTGTTACAAGTTGGAACGTACGTGGTTTAAATAAGTCGTTTCGACAATGTGAGGTTAGTAGGTTTTTAAGTCAGAATAAAGTTTTATAGCCGGGTTACTAGAAACCAGGGGAAAACAACAAAAGGCTGAGAAGGTAAGGAGATGCCTAGGAAATAAATGGAGTATTGTTGATAATTACTCCAGTGCTGTAAACGGCCGCATATGGGTGTTATGGGACAAAGCTCAAGTGCAGTTTACTCTGATAAGTAGTACAGATCAAGTGATGCATGGTTGGGTTGAAAATAATGAAGGCACTTTGAAGTTCTTCATCTCTTTTGTATATGGGTTGAATAATCTAGAAGGTAGAGAATCACTGTGGGAAGAACTGAAAAATTTGGCTAGTGTCATTCAGGAGGCCTGGGTGGTACTAGGGGACTTCAATAATGTCCTAAATGTGGGTGACAGAATTGGTGACCTTCCTGTTACTGACTCAGAATGTAGTGGTTTTAAAAATACTATAGCAGCTGCAAATCTTCAAGAATTCTCATATACATGATGGCAGTTTACTTGGAGCAATAAGCAAAGCCAAAACCTGATTTATTCAAAGATTGATAGAGGTTTTGGGAATGATGTCTTGTTACAGAAATTTGGTCTAACAACTGTGGATGTACTAAATCCAAACTCTTCAGATCGTTCACCACTAATGCTTAGTGTTGGATGCAATAAAAAGCCAACAGTGAAAAGATTCAAATTTTTGAACTGTGTAGTGAAGCATGAGGGGCACAAAGAGGCAGTTCATAGTGGGTGGAATACTCTCATCAAAGGTGTAAAAATGTACCAAGTCTGGATGAAGATGAAATGTGTTAGAGAGAAACTGCGTAGCCTGTAAAAGTTCTACTCTCAGCCTACTATAAGAACAGCAAATGCAAGGCAACTGGTTGCTAAATTGGAGACAGAACTTAGTACAGACCCCATGAATGTACAAAAGTTCAAAGCTGTCCAAGATGCCCAAGGTGAATTAGATAAATGGAGTAGTATTGAGGATCAAGTTCTGAAACAAGAAGTCAAAATCCATTGGCTTAATTACGGGGATGGCAACAATCAATACTTTCATGCATCTTTGAAATCTAGAGGGACTTCTAACATCACTGTGTTGTATGACATATCTGGAAAGAAGATTGCAGAAGATGATGAAATCAAAGCTGAGGTTACACGTTTTTATCAAAGTTTGTTGGGTACAGCAGCTTCTACCTCACTGGCAGTAAACAATGTACTAGTGCAAAAAGGGAGAGTGTTGACTCATGCACAAAGAGCAGGACTGGTGAAGGAAGTCACTATCCAAGAAGTTATTGATGCCTTGAACTCAATAGGTGATGAAAAAGCTCCAGGCCCCGATGGCTTTTCATCATTTTTCTTCAAGCAGTCATGGGATATTGTTGGCAAAGATGTGGTGGCAGCCGTGCAAGACTTTTTCAAGACAGGGAAACTACTCAAGAGTGTCAATATCACAATTATTACACTTCTCCCTAAGAGTCAAACAGCTAATACCATTAGGGACTATAGGCCTATAGCCTGTTGTAGTGTTTTATACAAGATCATTTCCAAAATATTGACTACAAGGCTGGGAGCAGTTATGAACCACTTAGTTGGTGATGAACAAGGGGCCTTTGTCCCGAGAAGATACATTCATGATAATACCATTATGGCTCAAGAGATAATACGGGGATATGGAAGAAAGAATATATCTGCAAGATGTTTGATCAAAATGGATCTACAAAAAGCGTATGATTCGATTCAATGGTCATTTGTTGAACAGTTATTACGATCATTTGGAGTTCCGGCAGAATTTGTGAATTGGATAGTGAAGTGTCTAACAACAGTTTCCTATCAGATTTGTATAAATGGGCAACTCACAGACTCATTCCCAAGGGGTAAAGGGCTTCGGCAAGGAGATCCAATCTCGCCGTTTCTATTTGTACTATGTATGGAGTATTTGAGTCGGCTTTTGCGCACTTTGAATCAAGATGCAGAATTCAAATTCCACCCCAAGTGTGACAAGTTAAATCTGACACATCTTATATTCGCTGATGATTTATTATTCTTTTGCAAAGGAAACTTAAAGTCTGTGACAAAGCTTCTGGAGCAGTTTAACATATTCAGTCAAACGTCAGGTCTTGTTGCAAACAGAAGGAAAAGCGAAGTCTACTTTGCAGGAGTGAAAAATGATATTAAAATCAGTATTCTGGAATACAGCCGGCTGCAAGAAGGTACACTTCCATTTCGATACTTGTGTATTCCATTAAATGCAAAGAGACTCTCCATAACTCAATACCAGCCGTTACTTGAAAAGATGACAATGAAAATCAATCAAGATGACAATGAAAATCAATCATTGGACATCTAAATTCTTGAGTCATAGGGGGCGTTTACAGCTGGTCCAAAGTATACTCTATGCAGTTCAAAACTATTGGTGTCAAGTGTTCTATTTCCCAAAAAAGGTGATAACTGCTGTAGAGAATATATGTCGTGTCGATTTTGGTGGACGGGAGAAGCTGGAAATAGTAGGAAGTCCCTTGTATGGGATGCAATTTGTAGACCTCGTACGGAGGGAGGACTTGGTCTCACCCATCTACCGTATTGGAACAAGCTTGCATATCTGAAAATGTTATGGGCTATTGATAAGAAATCTGATAAATTGTGGGCGAAATGGATTCATACATATTACATAAAGAGTCACAGTATGCGGAATATGCTTGTCCCCAATCAAGTATATGTGTTCTTCAAGAAGATACTCAAATGCAGGGATATGATAAATGATGCAGGGGAATGGGAAGGATTAATGCAGAGTACATCATTTAACAAATTTGCTGTATATAAATTATTGAGGCCAAATATAAACCAAGTGGCATGGAAGAGTCTCATATTACATAACAAGGCGACTCCACGAACTAAATTCTGTCTGTGGGTTGCTTTATGGAATCGGACTGCAACTAAAGATAGACTACTCAAAATCCATGTCCAGGTGGATCCGAGCTGCGTTTTCTGTGAGGCGGCAAATGAAGATATTGACCACATATTCTTTAACTGTTATGTCCTACAACCAGTTTGGAAGGCTTTATTAAATTGGTTTGGCTCAAACTGTGATGCTGTAACTTGGAAAGAAACTGTGCAGGAACTGTGCTTACTAGTCAACCCAGAAAATGTGTTCTTAAAGTCTTTATTACTGAGTTTCTGTATGCGGTGTGGATAGAGAGAAATGCAAGGATATTTCAAGGTGTGTCTAAAGACTAGAATCTGCTGCTAAGGGATGTCATTGTTAAAACCATTGGAAGATGCCTCGTGGATAAGAAACTCAAGGAAGTATGTGATGCTTGTATAGACTATCCAAGAGTCTCAAGGAAGTAAAGATCATTTCAAGTCTCGTTAGTCCATGGGATGATCCTGATAGGGTTGAGACTTGTCAATGAAGGTTAATTTTCGACTAGTTTTGTTACGTAATGTGTTCTTTTGTTACATAATGTGTTCTTGAAACTATTTTGACCCGAGACATCATTTTCGACTTGTTTTGCTCAAGGACGTTATTTTTGACTCGTTTAATCCGGAATTTATTTTGGGCTCATTTCGCTTCCAAACGTATTCATTATTTGATATCATTCTTTTTTTTAATGGAAAAAGCTCTGTAATATCATAATCTATTGTAGAATCGTTTGAGAAGTTAGAGAAAAATAAATTACATTATATAGTTTGTTTTCTACACTGGAAAATTTTGGTCGGTTTCGATAAATAAATTTTCCTTCGAAACCAATACCCTCACTTTTAGTAAAGATAGCTACATCTATATAAAATATTAGACAGAGATCTAACAACAAGCGCCCATGGCCTAATGGATAAGGCGCTTGACTTCTAATCAAGCGATTGTGGGTTCGAGTCCCACTGGGCGTGTGTTATTTTTGTGCCCCCCTCTTTTTTTAATTAAATGCAACCACCATTTATAATAAAATGAATCGACCCAATTATTTATGTTATTTTTTTGTTTGGTCCAATTCTATATTCCCTCAGTTCAGGAAAAGTGTTTTTTTTCTCGTCCATAAAAATTGTGATCTTTACATAAATAAAAATGACCTAATTTAAAATATTACCTTTTTCCATCCAAATACCTCTTTTTGAGTCTCTCAACTAAAGAATACAGCTATCCTCTATTTTACTAAAACTCGTATCACTCCCTCTGGACCACTCTTTACATGGACATAGAGAGTACTAGTGTCCACAGTTTGAACAATTACATTCAAATTTCGTATCTGGTATTGACTTTTGGTAATTTATAATTGTTCAAACTGTTTGATAATGTAGATATTTGTTTGAACAATTATATTCACAGTCGAATCTTACTCTCGGTGTTGGTTTTTGAACCAATTTATAATTATACAAATTATGGGTATCAACCAATTTAGATAATTATACCTATATATATATATATATATTTGTGTGTGTGTGTGTGTGTGAATATGGTATAAATCGTCCTTCTAGGACCGTACGTACGCTAGTTGGTTCCGTATCAATATTGATGTTTTTGCTTTTTGAATACTATAAATAATCTGATCAAAAAAAAAGAATACTATAAATAATTTCTAATTAAATCTTTAAAGGAAGATGTAAAAATATTTAAAAAGATAAAATTAATATAATTTCTAGATTTATTAAAATAATAAAGAAATAAGTAATCAAGAATATTAAAAAAAATGGAGCTGAGTATAATTTTTATTGCACATTAAATGAATGAGTTTCAGTTCCACAATAAATAGATAGATATAATGTATTTCATAAATATATGACATAAAATGTTATGAAAAATATTTTCAAAAATAGATCTAAATATATAATTTCTAGATTTATTAACATAATATCTAAATAATGAAATACTCAACAATATTAAAAATAATGGAGTGAGCATAACTATGCGTTCCACAGTAAACTAATAAATCCCAAAATAAATAACTGAATGGCATGCATATATTTACCCAAATTTTATCTTTTATCGATATCGAAATAAGGGGCTGTTTACCAAATTGTATCTGTCTGGGTAAATTATCTGTCTGTGTAAATATGTCTGTCTGAGTAAATTAATGATTTGTTTACTTTTTCATCTGAATAAATGGTCTGAATAACAGAAATGACCGATTTACCCCTGAATATGAATTATAATCTGTTTTATAAATTGTTGTTTATTTTTTAAGCAATATAAATGATATAATCCAAAAATCAAAACATAAATTCATAAAGTACATAAAAATCCAATTTCAAACAAAAAGAAGTCAAGTTCAAACACAAAGTAGACAAATTTAAAAATTATTTAAAAATCAAATTTGACTCATCTTCTATATATATATATATATATTATTTAAATTTAAACAAAATATTATACATAAATGATTCAATTTTGTATGTAAATAATATATAAAATATTTAATACATATATAAATAATACGTATAATATACAATATATATTTATATATAAAAATATATTTTAAATAGATAAGAACATATATAATAAATATTATACATATGAATAAATGTTAATATATAAGTAATATATAATATTTATTTATATATTCATAATATATATGATAATTTTGTAGATACAAAAGTTTTTTTATACAATAATATATAGTAACAAATATTATATATAAACTAATAATGTATATTATTTATATATGAATAATATATATTACATTCATTTATATTAAAACCTAAATTTTTTATATTGTATATATAAATGAGTATATATAATGGGGAAAAGAGAGTCATTTTTTTGTCCTAAATTATTTATATTGTATATATAAATATGTGGTTTTGAATTAGGGGTAGCAGAGTCATTTTTTTGTCTTAATGGGAACAACACTACTTTTCATGCTTAATGAATAAGTCATTTTTGTATGTGCGAATAAACCATTATGCCACCAGTAAACACCTCCAAACGTTTGAGCGAATAAGATATTTTACTCATTAAGCTGATTAAGTCACAAGCAAACAACCCCTAAATTGAATCAAACTATCCACGATTTTATATATATATATATATATATATATATATATATATATATATACTACTTAAAACTTATCCCCCTTAATTTAATGTGGAAGGGGATTTGTGCACAAAGTAACCAAATAACTACAAATTCGTTTATGATAAACTCATTTTGAATGACTTAATCAATTCTTAGTAATGCAAATCATGAATGCAACCATTAAGATGAATATGAAGTGTTGCATTTAAAGGGGTCTATACATATGCCCATGCAACCATTAAGATGAATATGAAGTGTTGCATTTAAAGGGGTCTATACGTGTGCCCTAGAAACGTTTTATGCATTCTAATGTATAAAGGTTAAGCCGCGGGCGAAGAGGGACCCTCTGCAGAACGGATATTTCCAGTTGCCGGAGCTTGAAGCGTTCTTTGGATACGCGTCTCGGGAGCGTGTAGCTTGGGCTTTGTTTTTAAGTACACTGTTCCCCAAAAGGGCCAGAACCAGCTTCTTTTAGGTGTGTGTGCGTATATATATATGGTTCTGGAATTAAATGGAAACAGGAGGCGGGAGAACGGTCTGGCCGAACCATAGGTAAGGTGTGGCTGCTGGCACCGGAAAATTGCTAGATAAGATATCTTAGTTTGTATATGTATATGTTTCTTCCCTTGATGTCTATGGTTGGTTGTTTTGTTTTGTTTTTCCAGAAGGAGCTACAGATGAAGTACTGTAATGTTGTGTTTGGTTTTAGATTTCTTCCATAAATGTAGAGTATTTTAATGTATTTTCTGTTAATTTCTTATCTTTGTTTGTTTACAAACTCTTAAACAACAAATAAAACCTACCGGAGACCCCATTGGATCTTGAAGCCTTATACTTGCTATCTTGATTCGAATGGAACAGAAAATGAAGATATAGGTGCGTACGGTTTGAGTTTGTATTTGTGAGAATCGTTTTGAAGGGTTTAGTATTCGGTTATGGTTAGATGATGAAGATGAGATAAGACGTGAGTTTGGTGACAGAGAGTTGAGATGGGGGCGGAGTATACAATGTATGTGTAGGGTTAGGTTAAGAAATGATAATTAGTTATCTTACCTGTGTTGGTTTGGATAGTTTAATGTTTGATAGACGGGCTTCTCATTTGATTTTGGGCTATATCCGGAGATTGAGCTTAAGCTAATTAAATATTATGAAATTTATTATGATTTCTTGAATTGTTCATATCGGAACTCTCGAATAGAACGTTCATATCGGAACGTTGCCAACCCTTACTCTTCTTGAATTGTTCATATCGGAACTCTTGAATTGTTTTTTGTTCAAATTACATACCAAAGCTAATAAACAATATATTCTTTTCTATTCTCATATGAACGTTCGAATACACTTTATATCACAACCATATTGTCTATTTAACATGTGACCGACACGGGTCAAAGTATTTGCAAACGCAAGTAACAAAAGCGGTATCAAGGACGTCCTAATCTACTAAATTATATTCGACGCCAACAAAACGGTACCAACAAAAACGCTTAGCTTCAAACATAACCAAAATTAGTTCCGCACATTAAGCGAGGAATGGTTTTATAATTCGCTATGACAAAAGTGACAAATAAATAGGAAAAAAAATTTATGTAACTTATTCATATTAAAAGATTACATGTGAAAATACTATTTTAATTATAACTTTTAATATAAATAAACTAATTTAAATATAAAAGTTATGATAACATCACAATCAAATCAACTAAAATAAATATAATACATTATATATAACTAATTATATAGACTAAAATAAAAGGATAATAACAATAAAAAAGCCTATAAACTTCTCTAAAAAACATCTAAATTTCGTCATATGCTTATTCAACCGTCTGCACCAACATTACGTAAAACCACGTAGATATTCAATCAAAGACTTTGCAATGCACGGGTTGGATAAAGCCTATATATATATATATATATATATATATATATATATATATATATATATATAGCGTTATCTAACAAAAGTCAGTCCCACGTCAAATAAAGGCGCGCGTTGAATTAAATGCAATAAGAAAAATACTTCTCTCTGGACCTACAGAGGCAAAGTCAAAAGCTGGTGCGAATTATTTCCACCTGATTGATCTGACCTCCAAGATATGCTACAATCAGGTAAAATTGTTAATTTGGTCGTGCAATTAGAGGAGATGTTCTATCTTAGTCCTCCAAGTATTTGATAAATTTATGGATGGCAATAGGGCGGATCACGGAGGTCGGTGAAGACCCAGAACCGTCCATGAACGGAGCGGGACGGGTCGATCCATCGTGGGTCGTGGGACGGGGCGAGACAGGTCGACCCATGCAGAAAACATGTTACTTCAAATTTAATAAAATAAATATTCTGATGAGTTTTTTATCTAGTCTTTATTTTCACAATACTTATTATTTATTAAATTTGTCATTTTAACATAGATGTTTAAGATCTAATAATAAATGTATGAAAAAGTAAAAAAATATATAAACTATATATAAAAATATATATTAAATATATTAAAAAAAACTGTGTGTGGTGGGGGCGGGGCGTCGCGAGTGGGGCAAAATTGGTGCCCTGTGGGGGGTGGAACTGAGCGAGTAATCACTGCGGGTCGCAGTCCAAATCCTTACTTGACCGTATCCGGCGCTGCGAGACAGTTCTTGCCTCGTAATTGGCACCAGTTCAGCCATTCGGCGAGATTAGATCATGCTGGAAGGGGCAGGGGTACTCTCTATTGTAAGAAGACCCTTCAAGAAGGCATTCGAGTTAAGAGGAATAGCCCATAACCAGACCCGGGCCCGAGGTTGTAACCTAAGTTACGATCTCTCCCTGATAAATTGTGTTTTAGTGCAATTATAGTTGAAATTATGTCAATAAATAATAATAAAACGAGGAATAAAAGTCACGATAACTGATAATCGATATTATAATGTGACAGCGATTGAAGCAGTGGAAGATTTCGAGGCGAAGATTTTCTCGTTATTCAAAACGAGGAATAAAATCCATAATAATTAGATTTAATTATATATTTTTTATTGTTGGTTCTATTATTTTGGATGTATGACATGCATGAACGTATACGTGATATGTTTCTTACATGTTAGGACGAGAAAACATTGAGACTAAAATAAATAAGTGATTAAATTAATTTATTTTTAAAGTAAAATCAAATTGGCCTCCATAATTAATTTAATTGTGAAGTAATTAACATGCGCGTTGACATTAGGGTCTTCCTCCGTATTGGATGTGCTAATTACATGTTTACTAATTTTAAGTTTCAAATGATAACAAAAGCTAAATATTGTTTTTTATGATAGAATCCCTCCATCTATAAGACTATTATTTAAAAGATAATATTTTAAGGTTGTTAAATTATGGCGTTCACTTAGGTGTTAAATTATGGTGTTTGTTGTGCGGCGATTTATACGCCTCGACGGCGATCGGCATAAGGGCCGAGCGACCAAAGACAGCATCAAATAATCCAAGGCAGACTTTCCAAGCGAAGAGTCCAGACCGAGATCAGGTACCGAGCGATCGACGTCCAGGGTGATCGCCTCTTGACACCTAGCGATCGACTCTAGTTCCCGACCAAGGATGACCGTCCTATGTCACGTGTAACGCCATCATCCGTCATATCTATGAAGACCGGATCTCGGAGCGAGGATCCACGTGCAGATCCGCGAATGGCGCCGCAGAATAAGGATCTTTGACTCCAGCCCATCAACAGCTGTCAACGACAAGGACTGCCTCACCTACCGACTGTAACAGCCCAAAAACAGTGGCTATTACAGTGCCGTGGACCCCTACTGGGACCCACCAGGCGATATCACAATATACATTTAAAATCTGACAACGTGGCACCGTACCACAACATTTATCAAAACCCCGGTGTGGAGCATGAGTTATTCATATCTTTAAATACGGGCAAACAAACACAGGATCCAAATTCGGTACAGACCATATGACGATGGACAGTACCTAACAAATCTTAGTACATTCATCCGACACAAAATAAAAATGAAAGTCACAATAAAACATAACCGAACAACTAAAAGACTCGGGGCCCCCGAAATAGCATACATCAGAATCCTCCGTCGCCATTGTGCTCCTCCTGTGCCTTGCCCTTTCCTCGCCCTGAAATACAAGTATTTCGCCCCAAACCACAGGGTCAGCTATACATGATAATAATTCTCATGACATTATACAATTCATATATATAACGATCTCAAAGAAATCACCGACTACTGAATATACCCCGAAGGCGTATAAACAATCAGTCCCAACTGTCGAACATAACCAAATATACGAACGACCATATACTACGGCTCAAGACGGACGTCACAGTACGCCCGATCCGTAAATGTGTCCGTGCACATGTCCACCCCGTATACGGAATCCAGAATATACGTGGGACGATGTACCTAATTAGCCTCACGAACTACGTCTCGTGTGCACGATCTAAATGCGGAAAACCTCCACGCATGATCATCAAGTGCCCGGCTAAAAATCCTACACATAACCAATCGGCGCGCAGATATGACTCCAGAGATGTCACGATACAACATGACAACGAAACTCAACGAATTACACTTTTACTAAGGAATCGAACAACTCACCGAAGTGTCAACAAAGCTCAACAATATCAAGGGTCCAAAAGTAACGAACTTGGGAATACAATCCCACGATGAAAATGGGACATCATTAAGAACAACCTCAAGTTACAAGACACAAGTTTATAAGTGTTTCTTATACACGAAATGCATAATTATCATAAGAATCTACACATCATTATAACCAAGCAAGATAACTTGCCTCTGTTCCGTGGATGAATAATCCTTCTTTGAATGGTCAAACGAACGGTATCCTCGTCTAACAATACTCACGTGAACAAGCACCTTGAATGAAATGTAATTCATTCAACAACACATTTGTACGATAATGGTAATATTACATAAATAATATTCGTAATTTTACTTGAATAAATCAATCATCCTATTGATCATTTTAATGTTCTTATTACAAATCATTGTATGTTTATCATGTTCGTTCACATATTCTAACCTTAATGTCAAATACTTGATGTCTAGTTTATCATCAATGTAATATCGTGAAAATATCATTTCAAATCATCGACACTTCTAATTACGATATAAGTTTGTGTTTAATTACGTTCTTCATTATTTTACCAATGATTACATTCAAAACTTGATTACTATATGAAACATAAGTTTAAGTTTTTAGTGAATTAAGAACATCATCTTAATTTACGTTTCTTAATACGCCCGGATTAATGAAATGGAATTCGGCTACTCATCTACCGCATTTGTATCATCATTTTCAACACAATCCTCTTAAGAACATTATCAATCTATTAATGTAGTAATTAACACCCTTTAATGAAATCGATAAATTCGAACATATGAAGATTACAACTCCCTTCTATCAACATTCATTGTTTTACTTTGAAAAATTTATTAAAAGCCAAGTTATATCATTGGATACTTGAAATTTTTGAAGTAACTTCATCCATCTAACAAAGATCATCTACAAAGGGTTAACATAATCTTTCCAACAATTTCATTACAAAGGTTTTAGAGGCCAAAAATCATGTTTCCATACTACCTTCAAGAATCAATAGAATGTTCAAGACAAATTTAACATTTCTCACTTTTAATCATTAAGGATATCATCCCTAACATGTTCCTAGTGTTGAGACTATAATTAACTTCCGATTATCATGTTATACATCAGGTTTTTTAAGTATATCATTATCAACACAATCACATTATGAAGTCATTTACAACAAGAAGTAACACTAATACCTTCAATGTTAATCTTCACTTAGTTTGAGCATGATTCAATTAACTTATCATGTTTGTACTAGTATAAACTAACATTATGTGAAGTATTTATCTACTAACATCATCATAAGCATGGAATTGATATGAGTTAAAGAAAGACCAACCTTAAAATGAAGAACAACACCAACACTTCAAGGGATACACTTCAATCTCTAGCTCTCCAAGTCACCAATCAAGTGTTGAAGCTCCAACACAAGTTAGGAAGGCTTAGAAATGAAGTTGGAGGGGAAAAGAATCGTTCCTCAGTTGGGAGGTTGAAAAGGGTCGAGTAGGAAGTGAATGGCAAGTCATAATTTTATAATCTGAGCTTGACATTACGTACGTTAACGAACGTGGTTAACGTACGTTATAACCTTTACGTACGTAATCTTGTGATCATTACGTACGTAACCAATTTCATCAAATCTCACTGACTCAAAACACGCAATTCGTTACGTACGTAACTATGTAGCTATTACGTACGTAATAGCCGTTGACTTGGCTGTCGCGATCGACTCCCGACCACCTACCCCTGCTCGGCCCCACCCGCCGAAAGGCGGACTGCTGGAGGATCTTCCGCATTACGTACGTTAACGTATTGATGTTACGTACGTAAGGCGGCCTTCATAGCGTACGTTATGAAGACAGGTTAACGTACGTTAAGTACTATAACAAGCATAAATGGAATTTTCCCAATATCACCCAACAACTAATATAGTATGAATGACCATGAATCCAACTTAACATAATTAGTCGATACTTGCTACAATATCACAGATATGGTGCGAAAACACTAGACTTAAATCATGAAATACAATATTAAAGGCGAGGGTATTACATACTCCCCCCCTTAAAACGAGTTTCGTCCCCGAAACTAAGAGGTAAACAGTTCGGGGTATTTCTCTCGCATGCTATCTTCGGTCTCCCACGTAGCTTCCTCGACTCCATGTCTTGACCACTGAATTTTTAATAAGGGAATCGTCTTATTCCTCAGCTGTTTAATTCTTCTCTCGAGTATCTGCACATGCCGTTCTTCATACGAATGGTCGTCGGCTATTTCGACCTCGTCGAATTGAATAACGTGACTTGGATCAGCAACATACTTCCTTAACTGAGATACATGGAATACGTTGTGAATCCGACTCAAAGCTGGTGGTAATGCTAAACGATAGGCTAGGTCGCCTACTCGTTCCAGGATCTCAAACGGACCAATATACCTTGGGCTCAATTTGCCTCTCTTCCCGAATCGGAAAACACATCTGGTAGGAGATACTTTGACCAGTACATGGTCACCAACTTCAAACTCGAGTGGTCGCCGACGATTATCTGCATATGATTTCTGGCGGCTTTAGGCCGTTAATAGACGGCTCTTGATCAGGGAAATCTTCTCGCGGGCTGCCAATAACATATCGGGTTCCGTACCAATAGATTGAGATAATTCGTCCCGGACAAAGGGGACCTACAACGACGACCATACAATGCTTCATAAGGTGCCATCATGATCGAGGCGTGCCAGCTATTATTGTATGTGAATTCTACCAACGGCAGTTGGGCTTCCCAGTCAGGCTTCCAATCGAGAGCACATGCCCTTAACATATCCTCTAAAGTTTGAATTGTCCTCTCAGACTGACCGTCGGTCTGAGGATGAAAAGCCGTACTGAAGTTCAAATGTGTACCCATAGCACGATGAACCGCCTTCCAGAAGTGCGACACAAACCGTCCGTCCCGATCTGATACAATACTCTTAGGGGTGCCATGCAGTCTCACAATCTCTTTGATGAATAATTGGGCCAATCTCTCAGGGCCCCAAGTGTCCTTGATCTCCAAGAAGTGGGCTGATTTAGTCAATCGATCCACAACCACCCAAATCGTATTCATGCCTCAACGGCTCGTCGGCAAACTAGTGATAAAATCCATCGATATGTCTTCCCACTTCCACTCGGGAATCGGAAGCGGTTTCATCATGCCTGCTGGTCGTTGATGCTCAATCTTGACCTGCTGACAAGTCAAACATTTCGAAACGAATTCGGCAACCTCCCGTTTCATGTTACCCCACCAATAATACGACTTCAAATCCTTATACATTTTGTTTGATCCCGGGTGTATGGAATACGGGGTAGCATGAGCCTCCTTCAGAATAGTATTCCTCAACTCTTCGTTTGCTGGTACACACACTCAATTTTTAAAGCGTAACAGTCCATCCTCGTGAACCACAAATCCAGGGGCCTTCCCCTGATCGATTTCTCCTCGAATTCTGGATAAGAATGGGTCCGTCATCTGTGTCGTCCTGACCGTCTCATCAAGGGATGGTGAAATCTCAAGCATGCACAGTTGTCCCTGAATGCGTTGTATCCAGACCTCAATCTCTGGTCTCATGAACTCTAATTGCAACTCCCTCTGGGCGGTCAAACGAGCTAGTATCTGCTCCTGCACCATCTTGCGGCTCAAGGCATCGGCAACCACGTTTGCCTTACCTGGATGATAAAGGATCTCGATATCATAGTCTTTGATTAGCTCTAACCACCTCCTTTGTCTCATATTCAACTCCTTCTGGGTAAAAATATACTTCAGGCTCTTGTGGTCCGTAAAAATCTGGCAGGCAACTCCATACGGATAGTGGCGCGATTTTTAAAGCAAACACTACTGTTGCTAACTCCAAGTCATGAGTCGGGTAGTTGACCTCGTAAGGACGCAGTATGCGGACGCATAGGCGATCACTTTCCCGTCCCGCATTAACACGCGGCTAAGGCCCCGCCTCGATGCATCGCTATATACCACGAATCCTTCCGTTCCTCTAGGTAGTACTAACACAGTGCTGAAATTAATCGACCTTTGAGTTCATCAAAACTTTGCCGACATGCTTCCGACCACAAGTACTTCTTATCTTTTCTCAACAAATTAGTCATCGGTTGAGCAATTTTGGAAAATCCTTCCACGATAAATGCTGTAATAGCCTGCTAGACCCGTAAAACTACGAACTTCCTTCACGTTCTTCGGGGTAGCTTGACCTCGGATAGCTTCCGTCTTACGTGGGTATACTCTTACTCCCTCTGCTGATATCACATGACCCGGAAAAATAACTTGGACATCCGTAATTCACACTTAGAAAATTTCCCATAGAGTTGTTCTCGCCTTAATGCGTCGAGAACACAAGTGAGGTGACACTCATGCTCCTCATGATCACGAGAGTAGACCAAGATGTCGTCAATAAAAACGACTACAAAACGATCCAGATAATTAATAAAAACCCGATTCATCAATTCCATGAACACTGCAGGTGCATTAGTCAGTCCAAATGGCATGACAACGAACTCATAATGCCCATAGCGAGTGCGAAAAGCTGTCTTCGGGACGTCAGACTCTCGAATCCGCAATTGGTGGTACCCGGACCTCAAGTCGATCTTGGAAAATACAGCGGCTCCTTGGAGCTGATCCAATAGATCATCGATGCGAGGTAAATGATATTTGTTCTTAATTGTTACTTTGTTCAGCTCCCGGTAATCAATACACAAACGCAGCGATCCATCCTTCTTCCGTACGAATAACACCGGCGCTCCCCAAGGGGATGCACTGGGCCGAACGTATCCTTTCTCAGTTAATTCTTCGAGTTGTCTTTTCAACTCCTGCATCTCAGTCGGGGCCATACGATATGGTGCTTTCGAAAGCGGGGACGTCCCTGGCTCCAACTCAATGGTGAATTCCACTTCTCGCTGTGGGGGTATTCCTGGAAGCTCGTCTGGAAATACGTCTGGATAATCCCGAACTACTGGAATATCAATCAATTTGACTGGCCGGTCATTTGTCTTAGTCATGTAACACCAATAACCAATGCATCCCCGATTGATAATCTCATAGCCTTCATAGCCGATGACTCTCCCGAATGATTGGGATTATCACCCCGAAAAATACACTCGACGCCATCATCCGATGTGACGGTCACCATTCGCTACGGACGCTAAGCACGGCATCGTGACGATCCATCCGATCGATACCCAAGATTACATCATCTTTAGGTAAATCAACTACAATTAAGTCGGACAACCACTCGCGGTTGTTCATGCTAATCAGACGATTCAGTACTTCACGACTCCCAATAATTCTTCTACCATCGGGTAGACCAATTACATAAGGTTCACAATCGGTAACACGATTCAAATGCAAACGACTCAAACAAGAACTAGACAAAAAGGAGTGTGAAGCACCAAGATCAAAAAGAACACAAGCGGCCGAGAGTGGATCTCGAGAGTACTGCAATCATCTTTGGCCGGATCATCGGCTTTCTTCATTCGTAGACTCGGGGTTTTGCAACCCCTAAGGTGTGTAACAACTTGATTTCCACGGCCCATCCCTTTGTTCGCCTTAGTCCGGTAAGAAGCGGATGGAGGAGCACGTTCTGAGCAAGACTGTCTTGGAGCAAGAGATGCTCTCGAGCACGCCGAGTCCACCGGCAATAGCGAGCACGATGACCGTTCTTCCCGCAAGTGTGACAGGCAACGGCCGGCCGGACACTTGGAGCTGATATGCCCTGGTCCCCACGGTTATAACACACGACAGGTGGTGATTGCCCGAGTGTGGGTTCCTGCTGGTTTCGGTGCCTTTGGTGGCCGCTCGAAGGATTTGGTACAGTGGGGTTTCTTGAATACCCGATTCTGTCTCCTTGGGTGCAGTTCCTGGATCTCTTGTTGGAAAACTGAGGCTGCTTCTTGGAAATCTCCTTCGCAGTAAGTTCATACTCCAAAGCCTTCTCAATAAACTCCGGTAAGGTCGTACAGTGGTGATTGAGTAATTGCATCCTCATTCGGGGTTTAAGCCTCTTGAGGAAATATTTGATCTTATCAGCTTCCGAACGGACAACTGACGTAGCAAAAGGGAGAAGTGCTTGGAATTTTTCGGCAATCGCTAACACATCCTCGTCCTCCGATGGGTCGGGGTTTAGTAACTCGGACAGTTTGGCTTCACGGAGGGGTGCAGGATAGTAACGATCTAGCATAAGATTCTTGAATACCTCCCAAGTACTCGCAACTTCGGCAGGCCTCACAGAAAGCCACCAAGTATGGGCACTCTTACTAAGGTAGTAGGCTGCCACAGCAACTCGATTTTCTTCTGGGCACTCCACCATTTCGAACAGTTTCTCGAAATGCTCTATCCAGTGTACAATGTCGGCAGGCTCAGATGAGCCTTCAAAATTCGGAGGTCGCTGACGTGATATGTCGCTAATAATCCGGCTCACGATCCCGCCAGGCACCAGAGGCGGAGGCTGTTGTCCCTGCTGTTGACCAGTAGTATTCCTCTGCATAGTTTCCATCAGCTGACCCATTTGGGTCATCTGGGCCATCATGCCCTACATCACGGTGTAAGGATCGACACGTGCATTCTCTCCGGTGTGGTGTGATTGGTCCCTAGAAGGCGAATCACTGCCTGCGGAACTCTGTTCCACATTCGCGCGTCTGTTAGCTCGTGGTATCGGAATTCGGCCTCTTCCGCGGCCTCGTCCCCCTCTGCCACGGCCTCTCAGGTTCCTTTCCATACTGAAAGAATCAAGTCACAAGTACAGTTCGATTTATCAATCATAATTCATGCTAAGTTAATAGCAATAGGGAATTTCCTATCCAACAAAGCAGTTGTAGAGAATCACTGGCACTACAAATGTTACACACTCAATATCGTATCAACATTAAGTCAAAACAATTCCAATCACATAATTAATTTAGGTTCTCCTCAAACAGATGAATTTTGCTTCATGGTAGCAAGATGCCAAGATAAGTAAGGAGACCAATACATCGTCAATATCATGCCAGTAATCAAATTATGGTTTATGAGAACATACCGTATTCGACGGGTCAGACGCTTGCACAGGTTACACGTGGCACGAAGTTTTCTTGATGCTATTTCGATTCTACAATGACTCAAAATAAAAACACACTCTCTGATACCATCTTCTGTAACAGCCCAAAAACAGTGGCTATTACAGTGCCGTGGACCCCTACTGGGACTCACCAGGCGATATGACAATATACATTTAAAATCTGACAACGTGGCACCGTACCACAACATTTATCAAAACCCCGGTGTGGAGCATGAGTTATTCATATCTTTAAATATGGGCAAACAAACACAGGATCCAAATTCGTTACAGACCATATGACGATGGACAATACCTAACAAATCTTAGTACATTCATCCGACACAAAATAAAAATGAAAGTCACAATAAAACATAACCGAACAACCAAAAGACTCGGGCCCCCCGAAATAGCATACATCAGAATCCTCCGTCGCCATTGTGCTCCTCCTGTGCCTTGCCCTTTCCTCGCCCTGAAATACAAGTATTTTGCCCCAAACCACATGGTCAGCTATACATGATAATAATTCTCATGACATTATACAATTCATATATATAACGATCTCAAAGAAATCACCGACTACTGAATATACCCCGGAGGCGTAAAAACAATCAGTCCCAACTGTCGAACATAACCAAATATACGAACGACCATATACTACGGCTCAAGACGGACGTCACAGTACGCCCGATCCGGAAATGTGTCCGTGCACATGTCCACCCCGTATACGGAATCCAGAATATACGTGGGATGATGTACCTAATTAGCCTCACGAACTACGTCTCGTGTGCATGATCTAAATGCGGAAAACCTCCACGCATGATCATCAAGTGCCCGGCTAAAAATCCTACACATAACCAATCGGCGCGCAGATATGACTCCAGAGATGTCACGATACAACATGACAACGAAACTCAACGAATTACACTTTTACTAAGGAATCGAACAACTCACCGAAGTGTCAACAAAGCTCAACAATATCAAGGGTCCAAAAGTAACGAACTTGGGAATACAATCCCACGATGAAAACGGGACATCATTAAGAACAACCTCAAGTTACAAGACACAAGTTTATAAGTGTTTCATATACACGAAATGCATAATTATCATAAGAATCTACACATCATTATAACCAAGCAAGATAACTTGCCTCAATTCCGTGGATGAATAATCCTTCTTTGAATGGTCAAACGAACGGTATCCTCGTCTAACAATACTCACGTGAACAAGCACCTTGAATGAAATGTAATTCATTCAACAACACATTTGTACGATAATGGTAATATTACATAAATAATATTCGTAATTTTACTTGAATAAATCAATCATCCTATTGATCATTTTAATGTTCTTATTACAAATCATTGTATGTTTATCATGTTCGTTCACATATTCTAACCTTAATGTCAAATACTTGATGTCTAGTTTATCATCAATGTAATATCGTGAAAATATCTTTTCAAATCATCGACACTTCTAATTACGATATAAGTTTGTGTTTAATTACGTTCTTCATTATTTTACCAACGATTACATTCAAAACTTGATTACTATATGAAACATAAGTTTAAGTTTTTAGTGAATTAAGAACATCATCTTAATTTACGTTTCTTAATACGCCCGGATTAATGAAATGGAATTCGGCTACTCATCTACCGCATTTGTATCATCATTTTCAACACAATCCTCTTAAGAACATTATCAATCTATTAATGTAGTAATTAACACCCTTTAATGAAATCGATAAATTCGAACATATGAAGATTACAACTCCCTTCTATCAACATTCATTGTTTTACTTTGAAAAATTTATTAAAAGCCTAGTTATATCATTGGATACTTGAAATTTTTGAAGTAACTTCATCCATCTGACAAAGATCATCTACAAAGGGTTAACATAATCTTTCCAACAATTTCATTACAAAGGTTTTAGAGGCCAAAAATCATGTTTCCATACTACCTTCAAGAATCAATAGAATGTTCAAGACAAATTTAACATTTCTCACTTTTAATCATTAAGGATATCATCCCTAACATGTTCCTAGTGTTGAGACTATAATTAACTTCTGATTATCATGTTATACATCAGGTTTTTAAGTATATCATTATCAACACAATCACATTATGAAGTCATTTACAACAAGAAGTAACACTAATACCTTCAATGTTAATCTTCACTTAGTTTGAGCATGATTGATTAACTTATCATGTTTGTACTAGTTTAAACTAACATTATGTGAAGTATTTATCTACTAACATCATCATAAGCATGGAATTGATATGAGTTAAAGAAAGACCAACCTTAAAATGAAGAACAACACCAACACTTCAAGGGATACACTTCAATCTCTAGCTCTCCAAGTCACCAATCAAGTGTTGAAGCTCCAACACAAGTTAGGAAGGCTTAGAAATGAAGTTGGAGGAAAAGAATCGTTCCTCGGTTGGGAGGTTGAAAAGGGTCGAGTAGGAAGTGAATGGCAAGTCATAATTTTATAATCCTGAGCTTGACATTACGTGCGTTAACGAGCGTGGTTAACGTGCGTTATAACCTTTACGTCGTAATCTTGTGATCATTAAATGCGTAACCAATTTCATCAAATCTCACCGACTCAAAACACGCAATTGTTACGTGCGTAACTATGTAGCTATTAAATGCGTAATAGCCGTTGACTTTGTCGCGATCGACTCCGACCACCTACCCTGCTCGGCCCCACCCGCGAAAGGCTACCGGAGGATCTTCCGCATTACGTGCGTTAACGTATTGATGTTACGTCGTAGGCGGCCTTCATAGCGTGCGTTATGAAGGCGAGTTAACGTACGTTAAGTACTATAACAAGCATAAATGGAATTTTCCCAATATCACCCAACAACTAATATAGTATGAATGACCATGAATCCAACTTAACATAATTAGTCGATACTTGCTACAATATCACAGATATGGTGCGAAAACACTAGACTTAAATCATGAAATACAATATTAAAGGCGAGGGTATTACATACTCCCCCCCTTAAAAGGAGTTTCGTCCCCGAAACTAAGAGGTAAACAGTTCGGGGTATTTCTCTCGCATGCTATCTTCGGTCTCCCACGTAGCTTCCTCGACTCCATTGTAACACCCCCAAATCCTATTGGGTTATTACAGTGCCGTGGACCCCACACCAGGAGATCCACCAGGCAAACATGACTATAATACATTAAATTAAACAACAAGGGAAAATCATAGTCCCTACCATGATATCCGACACAATATTCCGATAAGGAATTTCAACGACAAAAGTGGCCTACATGGCCAAAATGAAATACAACAGCATCCACGAACATGCATTGGGTAATACAACACGACAACAATCGACAAGACCGGAGTACACTCCAGTGGTGACCAACAATGAACAACTCGGACTAGTATCGCTCGAATGCCTCGTCGCCAACGTCATGCCCTGTGTCTCAACTCTCTCCTCGCAAGCACCTAAAACATGAAAACATGTTCCGCCCCACGAGTCGATCATCCAGATAATGAACATCAAATACATGTATAACATGATATGCATCCAAAGGCAGAATTAAAAGGTACAAAGATAATAATAGTACGAGATTCTCACAAAACAAAGTAAGAACCGAGCAATCCAGAAATACTATGCCCACGGCATACTATTAATACATTCGACGAGTTAGAACATAAATGCCCAACGGCGAATCAAAATCCCGAATATCGCAATGAATTACACAACATGAATCCATCAAGAATGAATTAAACATGAATCACAATGCCCGAAGGCCCCAATGAAATTATCAAGACAATCACAAAGGCACAAAGCCACTCGGCCGAAGTGTCCAAATATCACATTCACATGAAACCGGAATAGCCGAAGCTATAATTAATGAGGGCTAATAAGGTCATAACCACGACCGTGACCTCCGAGTTGTAGGTGTTGGGAAGCCAACCGCGAAGGTTCAAGCCCCAAACTTACCCATAAGATCATAAACACGACCGTGACCTACGGAGTTGTAGGTGTTGGGAAGCCAACCGCGAAGGTTCAAGCCCCAAACTTACCCATAAGATCATAAACACGACCGTGACCTACTGAGTTGTAGGTGTTGGGAAGCCAACCGCGAAGGTTCAAGCCCCAAACTTACCCATAAGATCATAAACACGACCGTGACCTACTGAGATGTAGGTGTTGGGAAGCCAACCGCGAAGGTTCAAGCCCCAAACTTACCCATAAGAGGCACTAGCCGAGACTAGCCTCCAAAAATATAATTAATCACAAATGACAACGATTCGTAGACTACGAATTCATGAGAATGATAGTGTGCTACCTTGAGTCGGCGGCCACGATAACAATGATGCGGCGGATGATTTCATGAATGCTTGAGCGCCGATTTCCTTATAATGGCTAATCGATATGAGCGATATGATGAATGATTGAATACCTCGATTGCCTTAGAGCGGTCAATCGATACAATGATATTGTGATTGATTGAACATTTCGATTTGCTGCGACGGCAATTCGATAACAATGATATGAAGGATGCCTCGGTACCTTTAATCGGTTCTGAAGCGGCGAAGGTGAGAAATGAATAAGCCAATGCCTTTAATCGGCGTATACGGTTTTAATGACAATCCAAAAAGGAATAACAATAAATATTTGGCAAAATTGCCGAAAGGTATCGTATCGAGCGATCTCTTAATATCAATGAATTCGTGGAGAGACTAAGTCTCGGAATGATACAACACATTTATACACATATATGATGACATTAATCTCATTGACTAGTACAAGTATAAAACTTGCCTCAAACCGAAGGCGAGAAGGTACTTCCACGATCAACGTCCTTAATGAAATTATCGGCGCTCGAACAACCTTGAACAACATAAATACCAACAATTCTCTTAATACACGAATCAAGCATGATCACAACCAACTCAAAAGTCGATACAACAATACCCGAAACTCATTGGGGCATTAAAACAAACGCGTTGTAAACAATCTCCAATTGTTTACAACCAAAACTCAATTACATCCGAAACCAACTTCCAATGAATGATTCAAACCCACAAAACCTCATGAATACTATCAATAATCCAAAATGAATATCCGAAAACGTGATTATAACGACAATTAATCGAAAACCCCCAATTTCAACTCGATATTCAAAGTGTTCTTGAATAATCCCTCAATAATCCAATGAATCCTTATATAAACTCATAATCATATACATGTCCCTTCATATAACATGATTATAACGTCCAAAACATCATATCTCAACATAGAATCGAAATTCAAGGTGTTGAAGGAATTACCTTTGAAGATTCAAGCACTTTAATCAGAAGAACACGCGTTAGGTCGATTATCCGGGCTTCACGATCGAAAGGAGATGAAGAAAATCAACCACCCAAATGATTTGTGAAGGAAAAACCCTCCCTCAAGCCTTATCTCTCGGTTGAAGGTGAAGAAAAGGAAGAAAAATGGGCTGAAATGCAGAAAAAATGAATTTATAGGGGTTGACTCGCGGCCAGACTCGGCCGTGTCGGCATGACACGGTCGCGGCGCGCGCTCGGCGGCGAGGACTCGACCGTGTCCGGCATGACACGGTCGCGGCGCGAAGGGGCCTACCGACGGTGACCCGTCCGCGGCGCTCGGCATTGACTCGGCCGTGTCACGCACACGGTCGGGCCTGCGGCGACAGTTACAGCCTATCCGGAAGGTGCGACTCGGCCGTGCTGCACGACACGGTCGGGTCCTGAGGCGGTTCGCGGCATTATCCGGACGAGTGCACGGGCCGTGTCGGGCGACACGGCGAAGTCGTTGGCGATGATCGCCAAAATTGAAAAAATGAGCGGGTGAGCTAAAACGACCATAACTCTCTCGTCCGGACTCCGATTGACTCACCGTTTGAACCATTGGAAAGCTAACTCGATGCTCTATAATATTGCAAAGATTTAGAATTTTTGGAATTACCAAAAATTAATGGTGATCTAACAAAGTCGAACTCATATGAGGAAAGTTGAAACAATGAACAATAATGATACACCACTCGAAGTTTTTCCGAATGGTGAACACGGTGAAAGAATATGATTGATGAATGATTATAAATGAGTGAAAATCCACTGAGTGACAATCACCGATTGAATTTACTGAATGATAATGACTGAATTACAACCGGGTATTACATACACCCCCCCTTAAAAGAGTTTCGTCCCCGAAACTAAGGGTCAAACAACTCGGGATAACTCTCTCGCATACTATCCTCGGTTCCCAAGTAGCCTTTTCGACTCCGTGTCTAGACCACTGAATCTTGACCAAAGGAATCGACTTATTTCTCCACTGTTTGATTCGCCGCTCCAACACTCGTACCGGACGCTTCTCGTACGAATGATCATCCGCGATTTCGATTTCGTCGGCTGAAGTATGTGACTCGGGTCGGCAACATACTTCCGCATGGCGAGAGGCGTGAAGCACATTATGAATTCGGCTCAATGCGGAGGCAAAGCCAATCGATAAGCTAACTCGCCTACTCGATCCAAATTTTCAAGCGGTCGATGAATCTCGGACTCAACTTCCCCGTCTTCCAAAGCGGAAAATACCTCGACTTGGTACCTCAACGATTAGAGGTATATCCGACGATGAACTCGCCGCTAACTATGATCTCAGAACGTCACGAGAATGAAAGTGACTAAAATGAATGATGAATGATAATTGACTATAAATCCGACCAGGATTAAGAATGGCTCACCACGGTGAATTAATAACGTCATGAGTGATAGCTCAAGTGAAATTATTGGAACCGTTGTTCCTCGTGAATTAAATGATTAATTTCATGATGACAAGTCTCAACATGATTGATATATGATGAATGACTTAAGTGAATGAATGAACGACAATGAAATGAATGATTATCCTATTACCGAACAAGAATTAACTTGCTCGAAATCGGAGATGAATGTCCTTACCTCGGGCTCTCGAAGCCTGATAGGACCACTTGAATGAAGCACGAGCTGGAGTAACAAGGTCCCTCGAGGCCCTTGAGCTCTCTCGAGATCTACCGGCACTAGAACTCCTGCAGTATTTCCCAAGGTGTCCTGCCGCCACACAAAACAAATAACGGCTGCATTGAACACCGGTCTTTGCGATGTCCTATTACATCACGGTTAAAGCAAACAACGGTCGAACTCGTGGCCTTAGAAGAGGACGCTCCCTCCGCACGAAGACGACTAGAAAATGACTTCTTGGATGACGGGGTCCGATGTCCCTGCAGGCGAGCCGGCATTCTAGTCCTCTCACCCAAGAAGCGAAGGATGCTTCGAGTAAGCTCCTTGATCAAAAGCTCTGCTCCAAGAGCCTTCCCAATGAACTCACTAAGTGAATTACAATTGTGATTGAGCAGTGCATCCTCAATGCGGATTTAGACTCTTGCTAAAATATTTGATCTTATCCGCCTCGGTACGGATAGCGTGAAGCAAGCAAGTAGTCCACGAAACTTCTCGGCAATGGCAATAACACCCTCGTCCTCGACGGGTTCGGGGTTCAAAACCTCGACAACTTGGCTTCACGAAGTGGAGCCGGATAATACCTCTCTAACATGAGGGTCTTGAACTCACTCCAACCACATCGCGATCGGTGGGTTTCATAGAAAGCCACCAAGAATAAGCACCCTTACTCAAGTAGTAAGCCGCTACCGCCACTTTACTCTCCTCAGGACCTTTGAACCATGTCGAAGAGTTTATCAAAATGCTCAAGCCAATGAACAATATCGGTGGTTCCGATGAACCCTCAAAAGTAGGCGGCCTCGGCGAGAGAGATATCGCCAACAATCGATTCACTCCCCGGTCTGTCCATGAAACGGCACTGAAATCCTGTTGCGGTGGACCACGAACCATCGAGGTCTGCATGGTCTCCACTATCCGCGTCATCGAGTCATTTGGGCCATCATGCCTGCATAAATATGAATGGGTCAACCCGAACACCTTAAGTGAGATGCCTCTCAGTGCGGCTCCCTGAAAGTGAATGATTATCTGACAGTGAATGAGTAGACTCGCTATTTGATGAATTAATGATATCCCTTGCGTTCGCGTGGGTATGTACACGAGATCCCGAGTTACGGCCCGCATCGCGGCCTCTTCCCATGCGTCCTCTGACAGCTCTATCCATACTGAAGCAGGAAGGCCACATGATAATTATAGATTCCGCATGAATATCGCATTATGATTACGTGACAGAATGATAAAAATGAAAATACACACTCCAGCACAATGAATGCATTAATGATGCAATGAAATGATCGTCGACATTACGTCGGAATATGATAAGATCGTATGAAAGATCAGGTGAGGTAACATGATTATCTGATGAAATTCCTGAAATGCTTACCTTGAATAAGTTAACAAGGTTGAAAATTCGATCCACAAGATCAACAACTGAACCGTGAGATGGTGGATGATTAATGAATTAAGCGAACAATGAGGTTGGTGAGTGATGAGCGAATTAACTAAGCGATGAGATTGGTGGGTGATGAATGAATTAAGCGAGCGATGATATTGGTGAGTGATGAATGAATTAATGGAGCGATGAGATTAACTGAGTGATGAATGAATTATCTAAGTGATGAATAAATTAACTGAGTAATGATATTGACTGAGTGATGAATGAATTATCTAAGTGGTGAATGAATTAACTGAGTAATGATATTGACTGAGTGATGAATGAATTATCTAAGTGGTGAATGAATTAACTGAGTAATGATATTGACTGAGTGATGAATGAATTAACTGAACGATGATATTGGTGAGTAATGATATTAATCGAGTGATGAATGAATTATCGAATGAATGAATGATATTGGTGAGTGATGAATGAATTAACTGAGTGATGAATGATATTAATCGAGTAATGATATTGGTGAGTGATGAATGAATTAAGCGAGTGATGACTGATATTAACTGAGTGATGAATGAATTAACTGAGTGATGAATGAATTAACTTGATCGAAAAGATCAAAATGATGATTGAGGATTATTAACTGGTGAATGAGTTGATCCTTAGCACTTATACAGGTCACACGTGCTCCAAAACAATTAGTCATTAATCAATCAAAACAATAATATCACATAAATGTTTCCACAAAGCAAGAATAATTAATGACATGATGAAAGAAAGAACATAAAGAGAAAAGAGTCCTTACGAGTCATACGAAGCTTCGAGGTCTCGCGATACTAGTCTTCAGCGACGACTCGATGAATGAATGACTCGTGCGGTCGCACTAATATTACGACTCACAAAACTGGTGACTAGATTGTCATAACTCGACAATCCCACTACTACCGCTGACGGTAGGACCACATAACTCACATCTCGGGGTATTACACAACCCAAAGCTCCGATACCATTTACGTAACACCCCAAATCCTATTGGGTTATTACGGTGCCGTGGACCCCACACCGGGAGATCCACAGGCAAACATGACTATAATACATTAAATTAAACAACAAGGGAAAATCATAGTCCCTACCATGATATCCGACACAATATTCCGATAAGGAATTTCAACGACAAAAGTGGCCTACATGGCCAAAATGAAATACAAAAGCATCCACGAACATCTGTTCGGGTAATACAACACGACAACAATCGACAAGACCGAGTACACTCCAGTCGACCAACAATGAACAACTCGGACTAGTATCGCTCGAATGCCTCGCCGCCAACGTCATGCCCCCGTGTCTCAACTCTCTCCTCGCAAGCACCTAAAACATGAAAACATGTTCCGCCCCCGGGTCGATCATCAGGATAATGAACATCAAATACATGTATAACATGATATGCATCAAAGCGAGAATGAAAAGGTACAATGATAATAATAGTACGAGATGCTCACAAACCAATGTAAGAACCGAGCATTCGTGAAATACTATGCCCACGGCATACTATTAATACATTGACGAGGTTAGAACATAAATGCCCAACGGCGAATCAAAATCCTGAATATCGCAATGAATTACACAACAAGAAAACATCAAGAACAGAAATAAACATTAGTCACAATGCCCGAAGGCCCAAATGAAATTATCAAGACAATCACAAATGCCTGAAAGCCACTAATCCGAAGCTGTCAAAAATCACAATCACATGAAACAGGAATATACCTAAGCTGTAATTAATGATGGCTAATAAGTTCATAACCACGACCGAGACCTACTTGAGTTGTAGGTGTTGGGAAGCCAACCGAAGGTTCAAGCCCCAAACTTACCCATAAGATCATAAACGCGGCCGTGACCTACTGAGTTGTAGGTGTTGTGAAGCAAACCGCGAAGTTTCAATCCCCAAACTTTCCCATAAGTTCATAAACACGACCGTGACCTACTGAGTTGTAGGTGTTGGGAAGCCAACCGCGAAGGTTCAAGCCCCAAACTTACCCATAAGATCATAAACACGACCGTGACCTACCGAGTTGTAGGTGTTGGGAAGCCAACCGCGAAGGTTCAAGCCCCAAACTTACCCATAAGAGGCACTAGCCGAGACTAGCCTCCAAAAATATAATTAATCACAAATGACAACGATTCGTAGACTACGGAATTCATGAGAATGATAGTGTGCTACCTTGAGTCGGCCACACGATAACAATGATGCGGCGGATGATTTCATGAATGCTTGAGCGCTCGATTTCCTTATAATGGCTAATCGATATGAGCGATATGATGAATGATTGAATACCTCGATTGCCTTAGAGCGGTCAATCGATACAATGATATAGTGAATGATTGAACATTTCGATTTGCTGCGACGGCAATTCGATAACAATGATATGAAGGATGCCTCGGTACCTTTAATCGGTTCTGAGCGGCGAAGGTGAGAAATGAATAAGCCAATGCCTTTAATCGGCGTGTACGGTTTTAATGACAATCCAAAAGGAATAACAATAAATATTTGGCAAAATTGCGAAAGGTATCGTATCGAGCGATCTCTTAATATCAATGAATTCGTGGAGAGACTAAGTCTCGGAATGATACAACACATTTATACACATATATGATGACATTAATCTCATTGACTAGTACAAGTATAAAACTTGCCTCAAACCGAAGGCGAGAAGGTACTTCCACGATCAACGTCCTTAATGAAATTATCGGCCGCTCGAACAACCTTGAACAACATAAATACCAACAATTCTCTTAATACACGAATCAAGCATGATCACAACCAACTCAAAAGTCGATACAACAATACCCGAAACTCATTGGGGCATTAAAACAAGCGCGTTGTAAACAATCTCCAATTGTTTACAACCAAAACTCAATTACATCCGAAACCAACTTCCAATGAATGATTCAAACCCACAAAACCTCATGAATACTATCAATAATCCAAAATGAATATCCGAAAACGTGATTATAACGACAATTAATCGAAAACCCCCAATTTCAACTCGATATTCAAAGTGTTCTTGAATAATCCCTCAATAATCCAATGAATCCTTATATAAACTCATAATCATATACATGTCCCTTCATATAACATGATTATAACGTCCAAAACATCATATCTCAACATAGAATCGAAATTCAAGGTGTTGAAGGAATTACCTTTGAAGATTCAAGCACTTTAATCAGAAGATCACGCGTTAGGTCGTTTATCCGGGCTTCACGTTCGTAAGGAGATGAAGAAAATCAACCAACCAAATGATTTGTGAAGGAAAAACCCTCCCTCAAGCCTTATCTATCGGTTGAAGGTGAAGAAAAGGAAGAAAAATGGTGAAATGCGAAAAAATGAATTTATAGGGGTTGACTCGGCGGCCAGGACTCGGCCGTGTCCGGCATGACACGGTCGCGCGCGCATCTGGCGGCGAGGACTCGGCCGTGTCCGGCATGACACGGTCGCGGCGCGAAGGACCTACCAAGTGACCCGTCCATGGCGCTCGGCATTGACTTCGGCCGTGTCTGGCACACGGTCGGGCCTGCAGGCGAGCGATTACGGCCTATCCGGAAGAGTGCGACTCGGCCGTGCTGGCGACACGGTCGGGTCCTGAGGCGAACAACTGCGGCATTATCCGGCGAAATGCGGCACGGGCGTGTCGGACGACACGGCCAGTCGTTCGGCGATGATCGCCAAAATTGAAAAAATGAGCGGGTGAGCTAAAACGACCATAACTCTCTCGTCCGGACTCCGATTGACTCACCGTTTGAACCATTGGAAAGCTAACTCGATGCTCTATAATATTGCAAAGATTTAGAATTTTTGGAATTACCAAAAATTAATGGTGATCTAACAAAGTCGAACTCATATGAGGAAAGTTGAAACAATGAACAATAATGATACACCACTCGAAGTTTTTCCGAATGGTGAACACGGTGAAAGAATATGATTGATGAATGATTATAAATGAGTGAAAATCCACTGAGTGACAATCACCGAATGAATTTACTGAATGATAATGACTGAATTACAACCGGGTATTACATCCATGTCTTGACCACTGAATTTTTAATAAGGGAATCGTCTTGTTCCTCAGCTGTTTAATTCTTCTCTCGAGTATCTGCACAGGCTGTTCTTCATACGAATGGTCGTCGGCTATTTCGACCTCGTCGAATTGAATAACGTGACTTGGATCAGCAACATACTTCCTTAACTGAGATACATGGAATACGTTGTGAATCCGACTCAAAGCTGGTGGTAATGCTAAACGATAGGCTAGGTCGCCTACTCGTTCCAGGATCTCAAACGGACCAATATACCTTGGGCTCAATTTGCCTCTCTTCCCGAATCGGAAAACACCTCTGGTAGGAGATACTTTGACCAGTACATGGTCACCAACTTCAAACTCGAGTGGTCGCCGACGATTATCTGCATATGATTTCTGGCGGCTTTAGGCCGTTAATAGACGGCTCTTGATCAGGGAAATCTTCTCGCGGGCTGCCAATAACATATCAGGTTCCGTACCAATAGATTCAGATAATTCGTCCCAGCACAAAGGGGACCTACAACGACGACCATACAATGCTTCATAAGGTGCCATCATGATCGAGGCGTGCCAGCTATTATTGTATGTGAATTCTACCAACGGCAGTTGGGCTTCCCAGTCAGGCTTCCAATCGAGAGCACATGCCCTTAACATATCCTCTAAAGTTTGAATTGTCCTCTCAGACTGACCGTCGGTCTGAGGATGAAAAGCCGTACTGAAGTTCAAATGTGTACCCATAGCACGATGAACCGCCTTCCAGAAGTGCGACACAAACCGTCCGTCCCGATCTGATACAATACTCTTAGGGGTGCCATGCAGTCTCACAATCTCTTTGATGAATAATTGGGCCAATCTCTCAGGGCCCCAAGTGTCCTTGATCTCCAAGAAGTGGGCTGATTTAGTCAATCGATCCACAACCACCCAAATCGTATTCATGCCTCAACGGCTCGTCGGCAAACTAGTGATAAAATCCATCGATATGTCTTCCCACTTCCACTCGGGAATCGGAAGCGGTTTCATCATGCCTGCTGGTCGTTGATGCTCAATCTTGACCTGCTGACAAGTCAAACATTTCAAACGAATTCGGCAACCTCCCGTTTCATGTTACCCCACCAATAATACAGCTTCAAATCCTTATACATTTTGTTTGATCCCGGGTGTATGGAATACGGGGTAGCATGAGCCTCCTTCAGAATAGTATTCCTCAACTCTTCGTCTGCTGGTACACACACTCGATTTTTAAAGCGTAACAGTCCATCCTCGTGAACCACAAATCCAGGGGCCTTCCCGTGATCGATTTCTCCTCGAATTCTGGATAAGAATGGGTCCGTCATCTGTGTCGTCCTGACCGTCTCATCAAGGGATGGTGAAATCTCAAGCATGCACAGTTGTCCCTGAATGCGTTGTATCCAGACCTCAATCTCTGGTCTCATGAACTCTAATTGCAACTCCCTCTGGGCGGTCAAACGAGCTAGTATCTGCTCCTGCACCGTCTTGAGGCTCAAGGCATCGGCAACCACGTTTGCCTTGCCTGGATGATAAAGGATCTCGATATCATAGTCTTTGATTAGCTCTAACCACCTCCTTTGTCTCATATTCAACTCCTTCTGGGTAAAAATATACTTCAGGCTCTTGTGGTCCGTAAAAATCGCGGCAACTCCATACAGATAGTGGCGCGATTTTTAAAGCAAACACTACTGTTGCTAACTCCAAGTCATGAGTCGGGTAGTTGACCTCGTAAGGGCCTTATTTATGCGGGCGCGCATGGCGATCACTTTCCGTCTGCATTAACACGCGGCCAAGGCCCCGCCTCGATGCATCGCTATATACCACAAATCCTTCCGTTCCTCTAGGTAGTACTAACACAGTCTTGAAATTAATCGACCTTTGAGTTCATCAAAACTTTCTTGACATGCTTCCGACCACAAGTACTTCTTATCTTTTCTCAACAAATTAGTCATCGGTTGAGCAATTTTGGAAAATCCTTCCACAGATAAATGCATGTAATAGCTGCTAGACCCGAAAACTACGAACTTCCTTCACGTTCTTCGGGGGTAGCTACCTCGGATAGCTTCCGTCTTACGTGGGTATACTCTTACTCCCTCTGCTGATATCACATGACCCGGAAAAATAACTTCGGACATCCAGAATTCACACTTAGAAAATTTCCCATAGAGTTGTTCTCGCCTTAATGCGTCGAGAACACGGCGGAGGTGACACTCATGCTCCTCATGATCACGAGAGTAGACCAAGATGTCGTCAATAAAAGCGACTACAAAGCGATCCGGATAATTAATAAAAACCCGATTCATCAATTCCATGAACACTGCAGTGCATTAGTCGATCGAATGGCATGACAACGAACTCATAATGCCCATAGCGAGTGCGAAAAGCTGTCTTCGGGACGTCGACTCTCGAATCCGCAATTGGTGGTACCGGACCTCAAGTCGATCTTGGAAAATACAGCGGCTCCTTGGAGCTGATCCAATAGATCATCGATGCGAGGTAAATGATATTTGTTCTTAATTGTTACTTTGTTCAGCTCCCGGTAATCAATACACAAACGCAGCGATCCATCCTTCTTCCGTACGAATAACATCGGCGCTCCCCAAGGGGATGCACTGGGCCGAACGTATCCTTTCTCAGTTAATTCTTCGAGTTGTCTTTTCAACTCCTGCATCTCAGTCGGGGCCATACGATATGGTGCTTTCGAAAGCGGGGACGTCCCTGGCTCCAACTCAATGGTGAATTCCACCTCTCGCTGTGGGGGTATTCCTGGAAGCTCGTTTGGAAATACGTCTGGATAATCCCGAACTACTGGAATATCAATCAATTTGACTGGCCGGTCAGATGTCTTAGTCATGTAACACCAATAACCAATGCATCCCTGGTTCAGTAATCTCATAGCCTTCATAGCGCTGATGACTCTCCCAGAATGATTGGGATTATCACCCCGAAAAATACACTCGACGCCATCATCCGATGTGACGGTCACCATTCGCTTACGGACGCTAAGCACGGCATCGTGACGATCCATCCAGTCGATACCCAAGATTACATCATCTTTAGGTAAATCAACTACAATTAAGTCGGACAACACTCGCGGTTGTTCATGCTAATCGGACAGTTCTGTACTTCACGACTCCCAATAATTCTTCTACCATCGGGTAGACCAATTACATAAGGTTCACAATCGGTAACACGATTCAAATGCAAACGACTCAAACAAGACCTAGACAAAAAGGAGTGTGAAGCACCAGTATCAAAAAGAACACAAACGGGCTGAGAGTGGATCTCGAGTACTGCAATCATGCGCCGGGATCATCGGCTTTCTTCATCTCGTAGACTCGGGGTTTTGCAACCGGAGCCAGTGTAACAACTTGATTTCCACTTCCCATCCCTTTGTTCGCCGGTAGTCCGGTAAGAAGCGGATGGAGGAGCACGTTCTGAGCAGAAGATCTTTGGAGCAAGAGATGCTCTTGGAGCACGCCCAGTCCACCCGGCAATAGCGAGCACGATGACCGTTCTTCCCTTAAGTGTGACAGGCGGCCGGCCGGACACTTGGGTGATATACCCCTGGTCCCCACGGTTATAACACACGGCAGGTGGTGATTGCCAGAGTGCGTTCTGGGTTTCGGTGCCATAGGTGGCCGCTCGGAAGGATTTGAGTACAGTGGGGTTTCTTGAATACCCCGATTCTGTCTCCTTGGAGTGCAGTTCTGGATCTCTTGTTGGAAAGCGAGGTCGCTTCTTGGAAATCTCCTTCGCATAAGTTCATACTCAAAGCCTTCTCAATAAACTCCGGTAAGGTAAATGCAGTGGTGATTGAGTAATTGCATCCTCATTCGGGGTTTAAGCCTCTTGAGGAAATATTTGATCTTATCGGCTTCGAACGGACAAGCGCGTAGCAAAAGGAGAAGTGCTTGGAATTTTCGGCAATCGCTAACACATCCTCGTCCTCCGATGGGTGGGTTTAGTAACTCGGACGGTTTGGCTTCACGGAGGGTGCGGGATAGTAACGATCTAGCATAAGATTCTTGAATACCTCCCAAGTACTCGCAACCCGGCAGCCTCACGAAAGCCACCAAGTATGGGCACTCTTACTAAGGTAGTAGTGCCCACAAACAACTCGATTTTCTTGGGCACTCCACCATCTCGAGCAGTTTCTCGAAATGCTCTATCCGAGTGTACAATGTCGGCGAGCTCGGATGAGCCTTCAAAAGTCGGAGGTCGCTGACGTGATATGTCGCTAATAATCCGGCTCACGATCCCGCGAGCACCGAGGCGGAGGCTGTTGTCCCTGCTGTTGACCGGTAGTATTCCTCTGCATAGTTTCCATCAGCTGACCCATTTGGGTCATCTGGGCCATCATGCCCTGCATCACGGTGTAAGGATCGACACATGCATTCTCTCCGGTGTGGTGTGATTGGTCCCTAGAAGGCGAATCACTGCCTGCGGAACTCTGTTCCACATTCGCGCGTCTGTTAGCTCGTGGTATCGGAATTCGGCCTCTTCCACGGCCTCGTCCCCCTCTGCCACGGCCTCTCAGGTTCCTTTCCATACTGAAAGAATCAAGTCACAAGTACAGTTCGATTTATCAATCATAATTCATGCTAAGTTAATAGCAATAGGGAATTTCCTATACAACAAAGCAGTTGTAGAGAATCACTGGCACTACAAATGTTACACACTCAATATCGTATCAACATTAAGTCAAAACAATTCCAATCACATAATTAATTTAGGTTCTCCTCAAACAGATGAATTTTGCTTCATGGTAGCAAGATGCCAAGATAAGTAAGGAGACCAATACATCATCAATATCATGCCAGTAATCAAATTATGGTTTATGAGAACATATCGTATTCGACGGGTCAGGCGCTTGCACAGGTTACACGTGGCACGAAGTTTTCTTGATGCTATTTCGATTCTACAATGACTCAAAATAAAAACACACTCTCTGATACCATCTTCTGTAACAGCCCAAAAACAATGGCTATTACAGTGCCGTGGACCCCTACTGGGACCCACCAGGCGATATCACAATATACATTTAAAATCTGACAATGTGGCACCGTACCACAACATTTATCAAAACCCCGGTGTGGAGCATGAGTTATTCATATCTTTAAATATGGGCAAACAAACACAGGATCCAAATTCGGTACAGACCATATGACGATGGACAGTACCTAACAAATCTTAGTACATTCATCCGACACAAAATAAAAATGAAAGTCACAATAAAACATAACCGAACAACCAAAAGACTCGAGCCCCCCGAAATAGCATACATCAGAATCCTCCGTCGCCATTGTGCTCCTCCTGTGCCTTGCCCTTTCCTCGCCCTGAAATACAAGTATTTTGCCCCAAACCACAGGGTCAGCTATACATGATAATAATTCTCATGACATTATACAATTCATATATATAACGATCTCAAAGAAATCACCGACTACTGAATATACCCCGAAGGCGTATAAACAATCAGTCCCAACTGTAGAACATAACCAAATATACGAACGACCATATACTACGGCTCAAGACGGACGTCACAGTATGCCCGATCCGGAAATGTGTCCGTGCACATGTCCACCCCGTATACGGAATCCAGAATATACGTGGGACGATGTACCTAATTAGCCTCACGAACTACGTCTCGTGTGCACGATCTAAATGCGGAAAACCTCCACGCATGATCATCAAGTGCCCGGCTAAAAATCCTACACATAACCAATCGGCGCGCAGATATGACTCCAGAGATGTCACGATACAACATGACAACGAAACTCAACGAATTACACTTTTACTAAGGAATCGAACAACTCACCGAAGTGTCAACAAAGCTCAACAATATCAAGGGTCCAAAAGTAACGAACTTGGGAATACAATCCCACGATGAAAACGGGACATCATTAAGAACAACCTCAAGTTACAAGACACAAGTTTATAAGTGTTTCATATACACGAAATGCATAATTATCATAAGAATCTACACATCATTATAACCAAGCAAGATAACTTGCCTCAATTCCGTGGATGAATAATCCTTCTTTGAATGGTCAAACGAACGGTATCCTCGTCTAACAATACTCACGTGAACAAGCACCTTGAATGAAATGTAATTCATTCAACAACACATTTGTACGATAATGGTAATATTACATAAATAATATTCGTAATTTTACTTGAATAAATCAATCATCCTATTGATCATTTTAATGTTCTTATTACAAATCATTGTATGTTTATCATGTTCGTTCACATATTCTAACCTTAATGTCAAATCCTTGATGTCTAGTTTATCATCAATGTAATATCGTGAAAATATCTTTTCAAATCATCGACACTTCTAATTACGAGATAAGTTTGTGTTTAATTACGTTCTTCATTATTTTACCAACGATTACATTCAAAACTTGATTACTATATGAAACATAAGTTTAAGTTTTTAGTGAATTAAGAACATCATCTTAATTTACGTTTCTTAATACGCCCGGATTAATGAAATGGAATTCGGCTACTCATCTACCGCATTTGTATCATCATTTTCAACACAATCCTCTTAAGAACATTATCAATCTATTAATGTAGTAATTAAAACCCTTTAATGAAATCGATAAATTCGAACATATGAAGATTACAACTTCCTTCTATCAACATTCATTGTTTTACTTTGAAAAATTTATTAAAATCCTAGTTATATCATCGGATACTTGAAATTTTTGAAGTAACTTCATCCATCTAACAAAGATCATCTACAAAGGGTTAACATAATCTTTCCAACAATTTCATTACAAAGGTTTTAGAGGCCAAAAATCATGTTTCCATACTACCTTCAAGAATCAATAGAATGTTCAAGACAAATTTAACATTTCTCACTTTTAATCATTAAGGATATCATCCCTAACATGTTCCTAGTGTTGAGACTATAATTAACTTCTGATTATCATGTTATACATCAGGTTTTTAAGTATATCATTATCAACACAATCACATTATGAAGTCATTTACAACAAAAAGTAACACTAATACCTTCAATGTTAATCTTCACTTAGTTTGAGCATGATTCAATTAACTTATCATATTTGTACTAGTTTAAACTAACATTATGTGAAGTATTTATCTACTAACATCATCATAAGCATGGAATTGATATGAGTTAAAGAAAGACCAACCTTAAAATGAAGAACAACACCAACACTTCAAGGGATACACTTCAATCTCTAGCTCTCCAAGTCACCAATCAAGTGTTGAAGCTCCAACACAAGTTAGGAAGGCTTAGAAATGAAGTTGGAGGGGAAAAGAATCGTTCCTCAGTTGGGAGGTTGAAAAGGGTCGAGTAGGAAGTGAATGGCAAGTCATAATTTTATAATCTGAGCTTGACATTACGTACGTTAACGAACGTGGTTAACGTACGTTATAACCTTTACGTACGTAATCTTGTGATCATTACGTACGTAACCAATTTCATCAAATCTCACTGACTCAAAACACGCAATTCGTTAAATGCGTAACTATGTAGCTATTACGTGCGTAATAGCCGTTGACTTAATTTATCGCGATCGACTCGACCACCTACCTGCTCGGCCCCACCCAGAAAGGACTCTTTGGAGGATCTTCCGCATTACGTGCGTTAACGTATTGATGTTACGTGCGTGTCGCGCCTTCATAGCGTACGTTATGAAGACAGGTTAACGTACGTTAAGTACTATAACAAGCATAAATGGAATTTTCCCAATATCACCCAACAACTAATATAGTATGAATGACCATGAATCCAACTTAACATAATTAGTCGATACTTGCTACAATATCACAGATATGGTGCGAAAACACTAGACTTAAATCATGAAATACAATATTAAAGGCGAGGGTATTACATACTCCCCCCCTTAAAAGGAGTTTCGTCCCCGAAACTAAGAGGTAAACAGTTCGGGGTATTTCTCTCGCATGCTATCTTCGGTCTCCCACGTAGCTTCCTCGACTCCATGTCTTGACCACTGAATTTTTAATAAGGGAATCGTCTTGTTCCTCAGCTGTTTAATTCTTCTCTCGAGTATCTGCACAGGCCGTTCTTCATACGAATGGTCGTCGGCTATTTCGACCTCGTCGAATTGAATAACGTGACTTGGATCAGCAACATACTTCCTTAACTGAGATACATGGAATACGTTGTGAATCCGACTCAAAGCTGGTGGTAATGCTAAACGATAGGCTAGGTCGCCTACTCGTTCGGGATCTCAAACGGACAATATACCTTGGGCTCAATTTGCCTCTCTTCCCGAATCGGAAAACACCTGCAGTAGTAGATACTTTGACGGCACATGGTCACCAACTTCAAACTCGATTGGTCGCCGACGATTATACGCATATGATTTACGGCGGCTTTGGGCGTTAATAGACGGCTCTTGATCGTGGAAATCTTCTCGCGGTGCCAATAACATATCGGAGTTCCGTACCAATAGATTGAGATAATTCATCCCGGACAAAGGGGACCTACGGCGACGACCATACAATGCTTCATAAGGTGCCATCATGATCGGCGTGCCGGCTATTGTGTATGTGAATTCTACCAACGGCGGTTGGGCTTCGATCGGAGCTTCGATCGAGAGCACATGCCCTTAACATATCCTCTAAAGTTTGAATTGTCCTCTCAGACTGACCGTCGGTCTGAGGATGAAAAGCCGTACTGAAGTTCAAATGTGTACCCATAGCACGATGAACCGTCTTCCAGAAGTGCGACACAAACCGTCCGTCCCGATCTGATACAATACTCTTAGGGGTGCCATGCAGTCTCACAATCTCTTTGATGAATAATTGGGCCAATCTCTCAGGGCCCCAAGTGTCCTTGATCTCCAAGAAGTGGGCTGATTTAGTCAATCGATCCACAACCACCCAAATCGTATTCATGCCTCGACGGCTCGTCGGCAAACTAGTGATAAAATCCATCGATATGTCTTCCCACTTCCACTCGGGAATCGGAAGCGGTTTCATCATGCTCGGTCGTTGATGCTCAATCTTGACCGACAAGTCAAACATTTGAAACAAATTCGGCAACCTCCGTTTCATGTTACCCCACCAATAATACGGCTTCAAATCCTTATACATTTTGTTTGATCCGGGTGTATGGAATACGGGTAGCATGAGCCTCCTTGAATAGTATTCCTCAACTCTTCGTCCTTTGGTACACACACTCGATTTTTAAAGCGTAATACCCATCCTCGTGAACCACAAATCCAGGGCCTTCCCGATCGATTTCTCCTCGAATTACGGATAAGAATGGAGTCTGTCATCTGCTTCGTCCCGACTGTCTCATCAAGGGATGGTGAAATCTCAAGCATGCACGATTGTCCCCGAATGCGTTGTATCCAGACCTCAATCTCTGGTCTCATGAACTCTAATTGCAACTCCTCTGGGCGGTCAAACGAGCTAGTATCTGCTCCTGCACCGTCTTGCGGCTCAAGGCATCGGCAACCACGTTTGCCTTGCACGGATGATAAAGGATCTCGATATCATAGTCTTTGATTAGCTCTAACCACCTCCTTTGTCTCATATTCAACTCCTTCGGGTAAAAATATACTTGAGGCTCTTGTGGTCCGTAAAAATCGCGGCAACTCCATACGGATAGTGGCGCCGATTTTTAAAGCAAACACGATGGCTGCTAACTCCAAGTCATGAGTCGGGTAGTTGACCTCGTAAGGACGCAACTGTCTGGACGCATAGGCGATCACTTTCCCGTCCTGCATTAACACGCAGCCAAGGCCCTGCCTCGATGCATCGCTATATACCACGAATCCTTCCGTTCCTCTAGGTAGTACTAACACAGGTGCTGAAATTAATCGACCTTTGAGTTCATCAAAACTTTGCTGACATGCTTCCGACCACAAGTACTTCTTATCTTTTCTCAACAAATTAGTCATCGGTTGAGCAATTTTGGAAAATCCTTCCACGAATCGTCTGTAATAGCCTGCTAGACCCAGAAAACTACGAACTTCCTTCACGTTCTTCGGGGGTAGCCAGCCTCGGATAGCTTCCGTCTTCTGTGGGTATACTCTTACTCCCTCTGCTGATATCACATGACCCAGAAAAATAACTTCAGACATCCAGAATTCACACTTAGAAAATTTCCCATAGAGTTGTTCTCGCCTTAATGCGTCGAGAACCTGGCGGAGGTGACACTCATGCTCCTCATGATCACGAGAGTAGACCAAGATGTCGTCAATAAAAACGACTACAAAACGATCCAGATAATTAATAAAAACCCGATTCATCAATTCCATGAACACTGCAGGTGCATTAGTCAGTCCAAATGGCATGACAACGAACTCATAATGCCCATAGCGAGTGCGAAAAGCTGTCTTCGGGACGTCAGACTCTCGAATCCGCAATTGGTGGTACCCGGACCTCAAGTCAATCTTGGAAAATACAGCGGCTCCTTGGAGCTGATCCAATAGATCATCGATGCGAGGTAGAGGATATTTGTTCTTAATTGTTACTTTGTTCAGCTCCCGGTAATCAATACACAAACGCAGCGATCCATCCTTCTTCCGTACGAATAACATCGGCGCTCCCCAAGGGGATGCACTGGGCCGAACGTATCCTTTCTCAGTTAATTCTTCGAGTTGTCTTTTCAACTCCTGCATCTCAGTCGGGGCCATATGATATGGTGCTTTCGAAAGCGGGGACGTCCCTGGCTCCAACTCAATGGTGAATTCCACCTCTCGCTGTGGGGGTATTCCTGGAAGCTCGTCTGGAAATACGTCTGGATAATCCCGAACTACTGGAATATCAATCAATTTCTTGGCCGGTTTGTCTTAGTCATGTAACACCAATAACCAATGCATCCCTGGTTCAGTAATCTCATAGCCTTCATAGCGCTGATGACTCTCCCAGAATGATTGGGATTATCACCCCGAAAAATACACTCGACGCCATCATCCGATGTGACGGTCACCATTCGCTTACGGACGCTAAGCACGGCATCGTGACGATCCATCCAATCGATACCGAAGATTACATCATCTTTAGGTAAATCAACTACAATTAAGTCGGACAACCACTCGCGGTTGCTCATGCTAATCGGACAGTTCTGTACTTCACGACTCCCAATAATTCTTCTACCATCGGGTAGACCAATGGAAACAGGAGGCGGGAGAACGGTCTGGCCGAACCATAGGTAAGGTGTGGCTGCTGGCACCGGAAAATTGCTAGCTAAGATATCTTAGTTTGTATATGTATATGTTTCTTCCCTTGATGTCTATGGTTGGTTGTTTTGTTTTGTTTTTCCAGAAGGAGCTACAGATGAAGTACTGTAATGTTGTGTTTGGTTTTAGATTTCTTCCATAAATGTAGAGTATTTTAATGTATTTTCTGTTAATTTCTTATCTTTGTTTGTTTACAAACTCTTAAACAACAAATAAAACCTACTCGAGACCCCATTGGATCTTGAAGCCTTATACTTGCTATCTTGATTCGAATGGAACAAAAAATGAAGATATAGGTGCGTACGGTTTGAGTTTGTATTTGTGAAAATCGTTTTGAAGGGTTTAGTATTCGGTTATGGTTAGATGATGAAGATGAGATAAGACGTGAGTTTGGTGACAGAGAGTTGAGATGGGGCGGAGTATACAATGTATGTGTAGGGTTAGGTTAAGAAATGATAATTAGTTATCTTATCTGTGTTGGTTTGGATAGTTTAATGTTTGATAGACGGGCTTCTCATTTGATTTTGGGCTATATCCGGAGATTGAGCTTAAGCTAATTAAATATTATGAAATTTATTATGATTTCTTGAATTGTTCATATCGGAACTCTCGAATAGAACGTTCATATCGGAACGTTGCCAACCCTTACTCTTCTTGAATTGTTCATATCGGAACTCTTGAATTGTTTTTTGTTCAAATTACATACCAAAGCTAATAAACAATATATTCTTTTCTATTCTCATATGAACGTTCGAATACAATTTATATCACAACCATATTGTCTATTTAACATGTGACCGACACGGGTCAAAGTATTTGCAAACGCAAGTAACAAAAGCGGTATCAAGGACGTCCTAATCTACTAAATTATATTCGACGCCAACAAAACGGTACCAACAAAAACGCTTAGCTTCAAACATAACCAAAATTAGTTCCGCACATTAAGCGAGGAATGGTTTTATAATTCGCTATGACAAAAGTGACAAATAAATAGGAAAAAAAATTTATGTAACTTATTCATATTAAAAGATTACATGTGAAAATACTATTTTAATTATAACTTTTAATATAAATAAACTAATTTAAATATAAAAGTTATGATAACATCACAATCAAATCAACTAAAATAAATATAATACATTATATATAACTAATTACATAGACTAAAATAAAAGGACAAAAACAATAAAAAAGCCTATAAACTTCTCTAAAAAACATCTAAATTTCGTCATATGCTTATTCAACCGTCTGCACCAACATTACGTAAAACCACGTAGATATTCAATCAAAGACTGTGCAACGCACGGGTTGGATAAAGCCTATATATATATATAGCGTTATCTAACAAAAGTCAGTCCCAAGTCAAATAAAGGCGTGCGTTGAATTAAATGCAATAAAAAAAATACTTCTCTCTGGACCTACAGAGGCAAAGTCAAAAGCTGGTGCGAATTATTTCCACTTGATTGATCTGACCTCCAAGATATGCTACAATCAGGTAAAATTGTTAAATTGGTCCTGCAATTAGAGGAGATGTTCTATCTTAGTCCTCCAAGTATTTGATAAATTTATGGATGGCAATAGGGCGGATCACGGAGGTCGGTGAAGACCCAGAACCGTCCATGAACGGAGCGGGATGGGTCGATCCATCGTGGGTCGTGGGACGGGGCGAGACAGGTCGACCCATGCAGAAAACATGTTACTTCAAATTTAATAAAATAAATATTCTGATGAGTTTTTTATCTAGTCTTTATTTTCATAATACTTATTATTTATTAAATTTGTCATTTTAACATAGATGTTTAAGATCTAATAATAAATGTATGAAAAAGTATAAAAATATATAAACTATATATAAAAATATATATTAAATATATTAAAAAAAAACTGTGTGTGGTGGGGGCGGGGCGTCGCGAGTGGGGCAAAATTGGTGCCCCGTGGGGGGTGGAACTGAGCGAGTAATCACTTGACCGTATCCGGCGCTGCAAGACAGTTCTTGCCTCGTAATTGGCACCAGTTCAGCCATTCGGCGAGATCAGATCATGCTGGAAGGGGCAGGGGTACTCTCTATTGTAAGAAGACCCTTTTAGCCCATAACCAGACCCGGGCCCGAGGTTGTAACCTAAGTTACGATCTCTCCCTGATAAATTGTGTTTTAGTGCAATTATAGTTGAAATTATGTCAATAAATAATAATAAAACGAGGAATAAAAGTCACGATAACTGATAATCGATATTATTATGTGACAGCGATTGAAGTAGTGGAAGATTTCGAGGCGAAGATTTTCTCGTTATTCAAAACGAGGAATAAAAGACATAATAATTAGATTTAATTATATATTTTTTATTGTTGGTTCTATTATTTTGGATGTATGACATGCATGAACGTATACGTGATATGTTTCTTACATGTTAGGACGAGAAAACATTAAGACTAAAATAAATAAGTGATTAAATTGATTTATTTTTAAAGTAAAATCAAATTGGCCTCCATAATTAATTTAATTGTGAAGTAATTAACATGCGCGTTGACATTAGGGTCTTCCTCCGTATTGGATGTGCTAATTACATGTTTACTAATTTTAAGTTTCAAATGATAACAAAAGCTAAATATGGTTTTTTATGATAGAATCCCTCCATCTATAGGACTATTATTTAAAAGATAATATTTTAAGGTTGTTAAATTATGGTGTTCACTTAGGTGTTAAATTATGGTGTTTGTTGTGCGGCGATTTATACGCCTCGACGGCGATCGGCATAAGGGCCGAACGACCAAAGACAGCATCAAATAATCCAAGGCAGACTTTCCAAGCGAAGAGTCCAGACCGAGATCAGGTACCGAGCGATCGACGTCCAGGGTGATCGCCTCTTGACACCTAGCGATCGACTCTGGTTCCCGACCAAGGATGACCGTCCTATGTCACGTGTAACGCCATCATCCGTCATATCTATGAAGACCGGATCTCGGAGCGAGGATCCACGTGCAGATCCGCGAATGGCGCCGCAGAATAAGGATCTTTGACTCCAGCCCATCAACAGCTGTCAACGACAAAGACTGCCTCACCTACCGACAGACCTGTAACACCCCCAGATCCGAACGGGAATATTACAGCGCCGTGGGCCCCGAGATGGAACCCACAAGGCTGAAGGAAATTTTCGCAAACATTTACAAACGCCCAAGAGGCTAACGACGGTATTATCTATTAAAAACATTCGAAGATTTATAAAACTCGTTTATCAAACCGTCGTAAAAACTCATTTGAAACCACAAGGCCCAAAATGCCAAAACTCAACAGTTTAAAAACACATACGTTAAGCTATCGCTTACACGTATCGACAGAATAGATTTAGAAAATGATTGCCAAAGTAACCTAAGTTACCAGATACCAAAAAGGTCATTTAAAAATACTCACGCAGCGAATAAAGACAAACAATTCAAACACTCTAGCAGCGGAATACAACAACTGATTAGAAACTCAAAACACAAATACATGCCCTTGCCAGTATCCTCCGGGAAGTTCATCTCTCCACGACCGCTACAAGCTTGATAATCCAAGAACCTAAAAGGAAAGCCCACGACGGGGTCAGCCATAATATCCAACAATGATAACCATCACATCTCATCAATAATTACATATCAATGGAAATACTAAGTAAGAATACGACCAATGTAATCTTACCGTCGTAACTTTACGAGAATCCACGATTCGTATCCTTAACAACACATTAAAATAATACCGAAATATCTGTACGGTATCTCAACAATACTCAAGGTTCACAAAACATTATCATAATTCGCGATACGGAAATTATACCAACTCTGACCAATTCAATCCCTCGGATATCATCGACAATTCCAATACGATAATCGATTGTCCATCAAAGGCAAGTACCAAGGAAATACGGAACATACCTCAAGATACGAAATACCATTACCATCACGTCAGTCTAATCCGAGATCAGATCAACACAACATACGGACATGGTCCTAACACAAGACCTACAAATGCATACTCATATGACAACGTCAATATGATCACAACAATAACGACAATGTATACTTATGGCCACCCATAATATACATATGCACAATAACAACAACATATGGTAATCCAACGATCCAGCGCACACAGCTATAGATTCCCATGATGATCCCATCGGACTAACGCATGGTGGCATTACCTTTCCAGCGATCCAGCGCACACAGCTATAGATTCCCATGATGATCCCATCGGACCAACGCATGGTGGACATATTACAACAATGCACAACTGCACAAAACAACAGTGCACAATACACGACAACAACAATGCACAAATGCATGATAACAACGATACACGAATATATCACAACATGATCGACTCAAATGATAAAAATGATTAGAGTACTTGCCACGAGTCCTTCAAGAACGATCTCAATGCCTAAACCATCACGAAATATTATCCTCAATACTCGACGGTCCAAAGTATCACGGATTGCAGATAATTCATATCTCCGTTTTCATCACGATATATCCTCGATATACAAGTATACCAATAACAAAAGCAAATCATATACATTATGATTTAGATTCCCAAAACTCGAATATGATTTATAATCTCAAGTCTCCTGTGATTACGATTATAAACATTGTTATACGAATTATAAACGAATGAAATGGAAACCATTCATTAAATACTATAAACTGAGTAAGTAATAACTTACTTCGATACCGATACAATGACGAGGAAGCTGTTACCAAATCCATTGCCGTTATCTACAAGTTCCTCGGTCTCGACCAAAGCAATCAACGAACATTCTCGAGCTCGACCGCAACACACGATTGTAATCACTGATCAATATTATCAACCTATTACAGTAATCGATAGACAACAAGTTCGACAACAATTAACAATCGATAAAACCAATTTACAAACCCAACGGCTCGACAATATCTCGATTAAACACTAGTCGGATCAATCCTACTCAAACCAGCACGAATTTACAACCACAACACGAAAATACTGCACTTTCTGCCTTCTTAGCGCACGTTAATCACCTAACGTAGCGTGCGCTAAGTTGCTCCTGTTAGCGCGCGCTAGGCAGTAAACGTAGCGTGCGCTAATGCTGTACAGATGCATGTTTTTCAGATACCGATCAACTTATGGCGATTTCAAGAACACCAAGTGATTATGAATCATGTTCAAAACTATCAAAACAACGAAATCCGATATCCTTTAACATATAAACAATCATCCAACTTATAATCCAAGTTCTATATCCATATATCATCTTCCTCAATATCAACATCATGAAACATTAAGAACGTAACAACACTTTCATAATCTATCATTACAGGGAGTAATCATCGACAATAACATCAACATCCGAAACTGAGGAGAAGGATTAATCCACTTATCTCAAGAAAACGAACAACACTATTCAAACCACAAGAATCATATCAATATCTTCATGTCAACAATAACATCATCATAATCCGGTAATCCATCTCATAATCATGCTTATCAACTTGTTTATGTAATAATCATCAACTCAATAACATCAACATTCAATCCAAAACGAAATCCAAAGATGAAGAGTAATTACCTCTTTGAAGGAATGGATTGAATCCCAAGGTTGAATCCGTTTTCAATCACTTCCAAGTTTTAAATGTTGTTAGGAATGATCAACTCAAGTGTTTGGGACCTCAACTTCTCTCTAAGACCTCTCTCTATCGTCTGAAGGTGAAAGAATGGACGAAATGCTTCATAATACCCGTTTGTCCCTTATATAGAATAAATTACTAGCGTGCGCTAAACCTTATGTTTAGCGTGCGCTACGGCCTTAGCGTGCGCTAACTGACCTTTGTTAGCGTGCGCTATCGCAGTCCAGAGGCAACTGTCTTACTGCATGAAGTGATTTACGTACACAATGCCCATGCAATAGCGTACGTAAATGCCTCTATTTAGCGTACGCAAGTGTCTTACCTTAGCGTGCGCTACTCATAGTTGACTCGTTTGTCTGTATGCTCAAGACCGGGTCCACACACCGAAAGTCTTGACGAGGATAAGATTCCTTTTTGTCCGATATACGATTAGCATGCGCTAATCAACATGCATTAGCGTGCGCTAACACTACATTACAACATCCGTTGACTTATCGTAACGTGCGAAAGTGGCACGGTCCACACGCAGATTCCTTCCGATCCATTGCATTAGCGTGCGTTATCTTATATCTGTAGCGTGCGCTAAACCTGCACGATAGCGTGCGCTACTCCTGATTATTAGCGTGCGCTAATAATGTTACACTTAGCCATTTTCAGCTATTCTTGTCCAATCGTCTCAACATACAGAATATGAACATACGGCATACTGAATACATATACTTCTTACATCTAATTGTCGACCAAGTACGACAATTATACCAATACAGATATCTTGGTCCTTCAATTATTTTACCCATACTGTACAGATTCCACGCTGTACAACATAAATCGGATAAAATAATCTTAAACAACAGTAGTGGAAATTCCGGATATTACATACTACACCACTTAAAATAAGTTTCGTCCTCGAAACTTGCAATCCGTCATAAAAAAACAAACAAATCGTTCAACCAAAATATCCCAAAACCATCACGACAACGATCAATCATCATTATTACCGAATAACCAAAATAGCATACTTACTTATGCGCCAAGTCGACGCTCTCCTGAGATGCTAGCAAGTGACTTCACTGTAAAGCTTCAACACGCTTACGATCACAATTCCATGGATCTCAACAAAAATATAACATCTTCGGAAGAAATAATCTATCTGTTTCAAATCACACCGCTTGATTACACAATCAAGTCCAAATCCTGATACAAATCAATAATACACGATATATCTGTGAAACAACTGCCCAACACAATGGCAACAAATCCCGAAATATCAACACAAAATCTGAACGCTCAGATGATCACCAGCAATGATCAACTCATAAATTAATCGAGAATATCATTGACATGATGAACTCTAATATGACCAATCCAAAGGTCAAAACGCAATCGAGAATATCATCACCATGATAAACTCCAACACGGTCAACACAGAACCACGGAAACCGATATAGAGTTCTCAAAACGACACACCAATCACATACAGTGGATCTCAACGAAACACAACCGACTGGTGAACATTCCCCTCGGCATACGAACAACGAATCGCAAATCGACGAACATACCAATTCATACAAGGAGTGGGAACGACCACTCAATATCCAAAACAACCAGCATGGGGTCACCATCCCCAAATTTACACTTACAAAGAAATCAATCAAAGATCATTATGTTAAAATTGCGCTACTATCGCACCAATGGAATCACATAGCACATATGTTCCGGTTTCACAATATCCCAAGTTTCCAAAAGAATATTATGTGCATGAATCTACAACACGCAACATATTTCTCTTATCTGTTAACTCAACCGATCATCACCGGATAATCAAATTGCCATACTAAAGTTCGAATCTCTTTTCCTCGTACCATACTGATGTCTTATCCAGTTCGTGAATCTCATTCAGAACTTCACCACGATATGCATTATGCATTAAATGCGTATGTACATCAATCACATTTTCAAAACCAGTTTGAAATCATATAATCTTGTCAAGGAGACAAATTTTCGAAAGTTCTTTCAAAAATTTCAAAACTCAAAACATAAATTTTGGTAAGACCACCAAATCAATTCTCGAAAAATAAACTGGCTCGCTGGTGCCAAGTATTTGATAACAGTTTCCTTCGAATACACACGATTTCGAAGTTTTAAAATGAAAACTATGCAAATGATTGACCACATCCGTACTCCTATATACCAATCCGGCTCGCCACAAATCCCATGATATTCCATCGTAAAACTACACGATAGAATCCAAAATCTCAATGTATAAACTTGACAAAAACTTCTTTTCCACATATGACTCGCAACGTCAAACATTTTCCATCTGGATCACCTCAATTATGCTATGACAATGCATTGAAACAAATCAACACAATGAAAGACTTCGAGAAGTTTCTTTTGAACAAGTAATCCGGAACCCGAAAGGCGGGAACAACATAGATAAGCGATTGATAAAGTGTTTTACAAGTCTCGGAGTTTTTAAGAAAGCTGAAAAGTCTTTTGAAATATTAGGGTCTCGGCCCGTATCTCGTTCCGCATTACAAGAAGTTTATAAAGTAGGAAACTCTTTTCGGACCCCAAGTCTGAGTTATAAAACAATTTCAAAAATCTATTGGGTCTCGGCCTAAAAATCATTTACGGTAAAACATCCGTAAAACATTCATTTTGAAAAGTATCATTTTCAAATGCTCAAAAACAGTTCATATATCTCAAAATGAACTAACACGACTACATGTTCTCCTGAACAATCCACAATATTTCTCCCAAATGCACAACTCCGTTCCAAAACTTAATCGACATATTGATTTCCAAAATCATAACTTCTCAAGATCATCAATCCTGTCCCAACTCTGTCATCTTATACTGTAACGCATAATATCTTTCTGAACCTCAGAACATATCAACTTAGAACGACAATAAATCTCAATGCAATTCAAAAATCCAATACTTACGGATCGTGAAGCCGACGATTCCCGTGATCTTGGCACATGTCTCGACTCAAGAAAATACTCGACACGTATATTTTCAAAACACACTTTTGCAAACTCGGTTCAACTCGAGAAAACAACACGGCTGTCTGCGAAGAAACACGTTAATACTATTTGGAAAAGTTTATAACAAGACCGATTACACTGCAAATCGCACAACGCATAAGCCCGAGTGAACAACAAAACTCACGGATCGATATTTTTCAATCGACAACTCAAATGACGCAGCGAAACATGACCTAACTCGACCATTGCCTAGGTTTTACGAACCTAAGCTCGATACCATATTCGTAACACCCCGATCCGAACGGGAATATTACGGCGCAGTGGGCCAGAGATGGAACCCACAAGGTGAAGGAAATTTTCGCAAACATTTACAAACGCCAAGAGGCTAACGACGGTATTATCTATTAAAAACATTCGAAGATTTATAAAACTCGTTTATCAAACCGTCGAAACTCATTTGAAACCACAAGGCCCAAAATGCCAAAACTCAACAGTTTAAAAACACATACGTTAAGCTATCGCTACACGCATCGAATAGATTTAGAAAATGATTGCCAAAGTAACCTAAGTTACCGATACCAAAAAGGTCATTTAAAAATACTCACGCGGCGGATAAAGACAAACAATTAAAATACTCTAGCGGTGGAATACAACAACCGATTAGAAACTCAAAACACAAATACATGCCCTTGCCGGTATCCTCAGAATTTCATCTCTCCACGACCGCTACAAGCTTGATAATCCAAGAACCTAAAAGGAAAGCCCACGACGGGGTCAGCCATAATATCCAACAATGATAACCATCACATCTCATCAATAATTACATATCAATGGAAATACTAAGTAAGAATACGACCAATGTAATCTTACCGTCGTAACTTTACGAGAATCCACGATTCGTATCCTTAACAACACATTAAAATAATACCGAAATATCTGTACGGTATCTCAACAATACTCAAGGTTCACAAAACATTATCATAATTCGCGATACGGAAATTATATCAACTCTGGCCAATTCAATCCCTCGGATATCATCGACAATTCCAATACGATAATCGATTGTCCATCAAAGACAAGTACCAAGGAAATACGGAACATACCTCAAGATACGAAATACCATTACCATCACGTCAGTCTAATCCGAGATCAGATCAACACAACATACGGACATGGTCCTAACACAAGACCTACAAATGCATACTCATATGACAACGTCAATATGATCACAACAATAACGACAATGTATACTTATGGCCACCCATAATATACATATGCACAATAACAACAACATATGGTAATCCAACGATCCAGCGCACACAGCTATAGATTCCCATGATGATCCCATCGGACCAACGCATGGTGGCATTACCTGTCCAGCGATCCAGCGCACATAGCTATAGATTCCCATGATGATCCCATCGGACCAACGCATGGTGGACATATGACAACAATGCACAACTGCACAAAACAACAGTGCACAATACACGACAACAACAATGCACAAATGCATGACAAAAACGATACACGAATGTATCACAACATGATCGACTCAAATGATAAAAATGATTAGAGTACTTGCCCCGAGTCCTTCAAGAACGATCTCAATGCCTAAACCATCACGAAACATTATCCTCAATACTCGACGGTCCAAAGTATCACGTATTGCAGATAATTCATATCTCCGTTTTTATCACGATATATCCTCGATATACAAGTATACCAATAACAAAAGCAAATCATATACATTATGATTTAGATTCCCAAAACTCGAATATGATTTATAATCTCAAGTCTCCTGTGATTACGATTATAAACATTGTTATACGAATTATAAACGAATGAAACGGAAACCATTCATTAAATACTATAAACTGAGTAAGTAATAACTTACTTCGATACCGATACAATGACGAGGAAGCTGTTACCAAATCCATTGTCGTCATCTACAAGTTCCTCGGTCCCGACCAAAGCAATCAACGAATATTCTCGAGCTCGACCGCAACACAGGGTTGTAATCACTGATCAATATTCTCAACCTATTACAGTAATCGATAAACAACAAGTTAGACAACAATTAACAATCGATAAAACCATTTTACAAACCCAACGGCTCGACAATATCTCGATTAAACACTAGCCGGATCAATCCTACTCAAACCAGCACGAATTTACAACCACAACACGAAAATACTGCACTTTCTGCATTCTTAGCGTGCGCTAAGTTGCTCCCATTAGCGCGCGCTAGGCAGTAAACGTAGCGTGCGCTAATGCTGTACAGATGCATGTTTTTCAGATACCGATCAACTTATGGCGATTTCAAGAACACCAAGTGATTCTGAATCATGTTCAAAACTATTAAAACAACGAAATTCGATATCCTTTAACATATAAACAATCATCCAACTTATAATCCAAGTTCTATATCCATATATCATCTTCCTCAATATCAACATCATGAAACATTAAGAACGTAACAACACTTTCATAATCTATCATTACAGAGAGTAATCATCGATAATAACATCAACATCCGAAACTGAGGAGAAGGATTAATCGACTTATCTCAAGAAAACGAACAACACTATTCAAACCACAAGAATCATATCAATATCTTCATGTCAACAATAACATCATCATAATCCGGTAATCCATCTCATAATCATGCTTATCAACTTGTTTATGTAATAATCATCAACTCAAGAACATCAACATTCAATCCAAAACGAAATCCAAAGATGAAGAGTAATTACCTCTTTGAAGGAATGGATTGAATCCCAAGGTTGAATCCGTTTTCAATCACTTCCAAGTTTCAAATGTTGTTAGGAATGATCAACTCAAGTGTTTGGGACCTCAACTTCTCTCTAAGACCTCTCTCTATCGTCTGAAGGTGAAAGAATGGACGAAATGCTTCATAATACCCGTTTGTCCCTTATATAGAATACATTACTAGCGTGCGCTACGGCCTTAGCGTGCGCTAACTGACCTTTGTTAGCGTGCGCTATCGCAGTCCAGAGGCAACTGTCTTATTGCATGAAGTGATTTACGTACGCAATGCCCATGCAATAGCGTACGTAAATGCCTCTATTTAGCGTACGCAAGTGTCTTACCTTAGCGTGCGCTACTCATAGTTGACTCTTTTATGCAGTATGCTCAAGAGTGGTCCACACGCCGAAAGTCTTGTGAGGATAAGATTCCTTTTTGTCCGATATACAGTTAGCGTGCGCTAATCAACATGCATTAGCGTGCGCTAACACTACATTACAACATCCGTTGACTTATCAGAACGTGCGCCGAAAGTGGCCTGGTCCACACGCAGATTCCTTCCGATCTAACTGCATTAGCGTGCGTTATCTTAATCCGTAGCGTGCGCTAAACCTGCACGATAGCGTGCGCTACTCCTGATTATTAGCGTGCGCTAATAATGTTACACTTAGCCATTTTCAGCTATTCTTGTCCAATCGTCTCGACATACAGAATACGAACATACGGCATACTGAATACATATACTTCTTACATCCAATTGTCGACCAAGTACGACAATTATACCAATACAAATGTCTTGGTCCTTCAATTATTTTACCCATACTGTACAGATTCCACGATGTACAACATAACTCGGATAAAATAATCTTAAACAACAGTAGTGGAAATTCCGGATATTACAAGACCCGCCGAAAGGTCCTAGGTGGGGCCTCCCAAGACAGCGACTCCGGACGCGTGTTGTCTTCTCATTGGTTCGTGCATCCGGCTGCCAGCAGCTGTTGCGGACTCTAAGGAGACCAACCCATGTGCTAAAGACGATCGCCCGCTTATTATAATACAGCAGAGGCGATCGCCCAGCTACCTCCACTCCTATAAATAGGAGACCTCCAGCAACTGGAAAAAGGGTTCAGAAGTTCCAACTGTTGTTTTCATACGAGAGTTAAGAAACCATCAATCTTCCAAGAGTTGGGTCAGAAACACAGAAATCTACACAGCATTTCATCTTTGTTACAAGAACTCACAAAGCATCATCTCTGGTTCTTCCGGCAATCATCAGCACTCAAGAGCTATATAACTAGGGTCTTTACACTCATTGTAATTGTACTCTAATATTAATATTTGTACTCCCAAGTATTCGTATTAATAATATATCGCGAGAGCATTCAAGCCCGAGACTAACAACCCCGACAAATCTTGTGTTATTTACCTTCCCACGGACGTGCTCTCGCATTTTGTTTGTTACTCATCCATTCCAGCAATCCCTTCCGAATAATATTTTGGGTAACAACAGTGTTCACTTAGGTATATTAAATTATGTTGTTAAAAGCCATGATAGTTGGAATAAAACCCAAACCCACATTGAATGACAATCAGTGTCACATAATAATATCGATGATCAATTTTATTATAGTGACGTTTTTCGCCTACATATTGCGTCGAAAGATAAAACCGACATAAAATATAGAGCGCACATAAATATAACCTACATATTGTTAATTTGACCATTGAAAGTCAAAACAGGACAACTAAATAGGGACGGAAATAGGATGAAACTGCTGAAATAAATATATTACTTCTAAATACTATTGATGTTGGGAATATTTATTTCGCACGACTTCATTTCTATTAATTAAAATAACTTAATGTTACGTATAATAATGGCAGTTCTGATTATATATCTATTTATACTATATAAAACTTATCCCTCTTAATTTAATGTGGAATGAGGATTTATGTCACTTATTCATATTAAAGGATTACATATGAAGAGACTGTTTTAATTATAACTTTTAATATAAATAAACTAATTTAAATACAAAAGTTATGATAAAAATCAAAATGCAAATGCACCTTCTAATACACAAGGTGATTAAAATGAACTTTTAAATGATAGTATAAATTACAAGATGGTTAAATTTTAGCTATGAAATCTTAGATACAATCGGTGTATCGCATGAGTTGAATAAACCAAAAACAACCCCAGAGCAACATACGGGTTAGTAAAGCCTCATTTCATATAACTAATTACATAGACTAAAATAAAATGACAATAACAATAAAAAAAACATATAAACTTCTCTAAAAGGCATTTAAATTCTGTCATCTGCTCATTCAACCATCTGCCCCAACATTACGTACAAAACACGTAGATATTCAACCAAAAACCGTGCATCGCACGGGTTGGATAATGCCTCGTATAGAGTAAATCTACTCAATAAAAGATGTACACACTCCAATTTTAATAGTACCAATTTAATTTAAAGTTCACGTCTTCACTAATTATCTCATTATGAGGATTTAATTTTATCAATTGTATTTTGTGTATTATTTACATTATCAATGATATAAATACTCTCGTCAATATCAAATATAATAAATTATAAATTAATTAAAAAGAAGATTTAAATTACAAATTGATAAGAATAAGATTTAACTTACAATAAGAACTTGGTATAATTTGCGATTAAAATCGCTACTAATTATGATATTTTGAAAATTATGGTCACACCACATGAGGATGGAAATACGATATTAAGTATAGACAATAATATTTAATATGAAAACTTATAAGATGTAACACCCCCAAATCCTATTGGGTTATTACAGTGCCGTGGACCCCACACCAGGAGATCCACCAGGCTAACACGACCAAAAATACAACTAACTGACCAAAAGGGGAATCACAATCCCTACACTGACATCCAACATAATATTCCGATATGGAATTTCAATGACAACAGTGGGCCTACATGGCCCAGATAAAATACAACGACATCCACGAGCCTTGCTCGGATAATACAAAATGACAATAATCGACAAACTGAGTACTCCAACCGCGACCGACATGAACACCAAAACATCTCGGACTAGTATCGCTTGAATGCCTCGCCGCCACCGTCATGCCCCGTGTCTCAACTCTCTCCTCGCAAACACCTAAAACATGAAAACATGTTCACCCACGGGTCAGTCATCCAGATAATGATTATCAAATACATGTACAACATGATATGCATCAAAAGGGCAGAATGAATAGTATAGTAATGGTAATACGAGATGCTCACAAACCAAAGTAAGAATCGAGCATTCGTGGAATACTATGCCCACGGCATCCGATCAATACCTGCTCAACAGGTTAGAACATAAGTGCCCAACGTCGAATCATCAATACAGAACTCAACAATACATCACCCGAAGGTAACCCAAGCCAAACACTGAAATAGATACGAATCACAATGCCCGAAGGCTCCGACAGGAATACCGATACATCACATTGGCCTTAATAAATGTACCATTGTTTATCATCATAATACCACGAATGTCACTCGGCCAAATCATTAATCACCACAATGGCTCGAAGCCAAAATGATTGTATCAATGAGGGCCGAAGCCACGGCACGAAGCCGTATCACAATGAGGGCCGAAGCCACGGCACGAATCCGTATCACAATGAGGGCCGAAGCCACGGCACGAAGCCGTATCACAATGAGGTCATCCAATGACCGTGACCTGCTGAATTGCAGGTGCTGGGAAACCAACCGCGAAGGTTCAAGCCCCAGACTTACCCATAATGAGATCACCCAGTGACCGTGACCTACTGAACTGTAGGTGTTGGGAAACCAACCATGAAGGTTCAAGCCCCAAGCTTACCCATCGAGCACTAGCCGAGACTAGCCTCCAAAACAAATTTAATCACAACAGTAACAATCCCAAGATTACCAAACTCACAAGAATAATAGCATGCTGCCTTGAGTCGGCCAACACGACAACAATAACTCACGGATGGGCTCCGTCCACGGCAGTCCCAATTCAAATACCTCGATTGCCTTGGAATGGCCAATCGATCACAACAACTCGACGGATGGAAACTATCCTTGACAGTCCCAATTCAATACATCGATTACCTTTAGGACGGTCAATCGATAACGATGACACAACGGATGGGAATCATCTTCGATAATCCCAATTAAACATGTCGATTGCCTTAGAACGGTCAACCGATAACCAATAATACAACGGATGGGAATTATCTTCGATAATCCCAAATAAATACATCGATTGCCTTAGAACGGTCAACCGATAACCAATGATACAACGGATGGGAATTATCTTCGATAATCCCAATTAAATACATCGATTACCTTAGAACGGTTAATCGATAACCAATGATACAACGGATGGGAATTATCTTCGATAATCCCAATTAAATACATCGATTACCTTAAAACGGTTAATCGATAACCAATGATACGGTAGAATAGATATCCCGGCGTTCTAAACCGACCACCGAAACAGATATGATAACGAATATATCAAACGCCTTCATTCGGCCAATGCAACCTCATAGTAATAGTTCCAATTCGGTAATAACGATTCAACGACCTCAGAACGACATTAGCGTCAACAATAATAATCGATACATCGATACCGCGAACCGGCTATCGACAACAAGAATCTCAATGCCTTAAACCGGCCGTTAACGAATAACAATCACAACTGGTAAAATCACCGAAGGGTATTGTATCAAACAATCCCCAAATATCAATAAATCACGAAGAGACTATGTCTCGAAATGATACAACACATTCATACACATATATGATAACATTAATCTCATTGACCAGTACAAGTATAAAACTTGCCTCAAACCGAAGGCGAGAAAGTCCTTCCACGATCAACGTCCTGGCACGAAACGACGAACGGCGCCTCCCGACGATCACAATACTCGAACAACCTTGAATGAAAACGATTCATTCAAAAACACAAAATCAATAGAAAACAACGACAAGGACAAAGCCCGATTCAAACACGAATCGATCACACCGCACGAACGAATATCATAGTCCTCAACTATGAATTCTAACATTCTCCAACACCTCGATGATCAATTAACATGATCATTACGTTCTTAACACTTGTGAAATCCATTCAACAAGATTCATTTAAGAACAATCATCAAAACAAACATCTCAAAGTGATAATATCACCAATATCATCAAATTGATCCTCCCACAATGATAATATTATCACTATTATCATTATCACCCCAAGAACATCATTAACTCAAAAATCATGATGTCTGAAACAAAATCCTTCATCAATGCATCATGAATTCGGATTAAACCACAAGATTCACTCAACCATTTTCAAATTATGATAATCACTTCTTGAATTATCATAAATCCTTACTAAAATGGTTAAAATCTTACAAGAACACTACCAACAACAATAATCATCTCAAGACTATGTTAATCATATAACAATCTTAACATAATCTTTCCTAGACATGATTAAAACCTCCAACCAATCTAAAACATCAAGAACATAATCCAACTCAAGTAATACCATCATGTTCTTCATCAAAGGTTTATCAAAACCATGAAGAATCATGATATACTCCATGAATCAAACAATACCCGAAGAAAACAACAACAACAACTCGAAAATCACTTGAAGAACAAGAGATTGAGGGAACTTACCAAAGAAGAACAAGAAGAAGCCTCCAACACCAAAGGAGCACCAACAAGCTTCCAACTTCAAGCTTCAATCCAAGCTAGGATGATTGAGATCGAGTTGGAAGAGGCTAAACATCAATAACAAGTCTAAATGGACGATTGTAGGGAGAGGAAATGTGTTTTGGTTCGTGAGGAAATGAAAGACGAAACCAAGATAAATAGACTGACCAATTCGTTACGTACGTTATACACTTATGGTTAACGTACGTAAGAGGCATTACGTACGCTATACTAAGACATTAACATACGTAATGAAAAATCCAGAACTAACTGGACTAAAATACGAAGGCCTTAACGTACGTAAACAAGAACTTATTACGTACGTTAACAAGACCTACTTTACGTACGTAGAGCTCACCTCTTAACGTACGTAAGGGTCCGTTGACTGCAATAGTGAGATCCGATCGGAAGATGCTCGGGACCCACCGGCCGAAAGCGACTACGAGGAAGGTTCCTGCCACCTACCAAGCATTACGTACGTAACCTTACAGGCATAACGTACGTAATACTCAGCCCATAACGTACGTAAGTCTACCCATATAGCGTACGTTAAGGCTAGTGTACTTAGCCAAAAATCCAAACTCTCCAACCAACATTCAAATGACGAAACCAACCCGACGACAAGTATAAATATTCCGATCCCGAAATATTCCAATACAATATATATTGTATCGGTCCAAAACAACAACACTTGTACAATTCCAAATGAATACGTACAAATCAACAGTAACACGAAAAAAAATTACCCCCGAATATTACATAAGAAACATATATGAATAATCAATCTAATTTTTTATTCTTCTAGCGACATCACAAAACTTTTGAAGATAGAGCAATCATGTTAATAACACGTTATGACTTAGAGAAAAAAAGTAAAAGATAATAGAAAATCTGTGAATTTGTAGGTTTATTATGAATATTATAAACCTCTATTTAGACGTATAAATTTAAAGTTTTAAAAACACATTAATCATTCATTACATATATTAATTTATGATATTATCAATTAAATAAAGGGTCATGATTTAGAGCTCTCTAATAAGGCTTATTTAGTAATTTTACCGTTTATTTTATTTTTAATTAATTTTAAAAATCAAGGTATTTAGATTTTTTATCCTTTAATTATTTTAAGTTAGAGATTACAATAATATTTGATTTAATTATCCACCACCTCTCTCTCTCTCTCCATACTCTCGTTCTCTCTCTTTGAACCTCTCTCACCTCCCTCGTAATCTCGACGTCTTCCGTCCATCCGGCGAATCCATCGTCACCGCCCTTCAATTTTTGGAGGCGTCAGCCGCCGTCACCCATCATCTCCCTCAACCCTCTCTATCTCATGAACCACTAGTATCGTTGTTATTATCATCGTGACTATACCTGAAAATATCATCATAGGACTCGTTCAAATTCATATTTTTTTTCAATAAACGAGTGAAATGAAGTAACAAGGAGATATAAGCTACTGTTCATAATCAACTTTTTTTTTTAATTCTTCGTAGGTATTAAGCATGCCTTTTTTTAAATTATACTCACGTATCTCCATCCAAAACAGCTTTTAATATATTATAAAAATATATTCCCATATCTCCATACCAAATAACATAAAAGTGTATTGTCAATACATAAAATATAATTATGAAAAAAGATTGTCAAAAAATATTAATAAATACACCAAAGCCGACAACAATATGGTCAAAAGTAATGGATTAAGTTCAAATTAAATTATAGATAGTTGCACTTATATTTAAGAGGAATGCTACACCCACAAACAAACTTCTACAAAAATACCTATAAAATGACGTGTGAGCAGATGATTGGTGTATTTTGTGGCAGTTTTTCTCGCCTCTATCTGATTACATCAATCACCCGATGACACGTCATTTTGTGGGTGTTTTTGTGGAAGTTTGTTTGTGGGTGTAGCATTCCTCTTTATTTAAAGAAGGGATAGTTGCCAAAAATTTAGTTCCTGTTGTAAATAAGTCATGTATTTAGTGAATGACTAATATGCCCATGAAAACCTAGATGTGTACCTATAAATAGAGGCTTATGGCCTTCATAATGAGATACACAATTTCATTGGTGTCTCAATCTTCTCTCATATTTTCTTCTTTATTTCAATGTTTATAACACGTTATCAGCACGATATTCTACCAGTAAATTTTTTATTTCTCTCCGATTTTCGAAATAAAAAAAAAACGCAGCAGATTTTCTGCACTGCAAGACTGCGCAAAAATTGCGATTCCCGCTTTGGCAACCATCGGATCAGCATGAAATTTTTACAGTATCTTCCTGACAAACAGATATACAAATTCAACGGTGGAGATCGAATTCTAAATTGTATTGCATACATAAAAAAAATCCGAGCAGAAATAGTATTTTTTTTTGCATTGGTGAACGGTATTAATTCTATTTACTCCTTCAAAAACTTTCTTGCATTTTATGATTTCGAGAAAAATATATATTCTTTAGTTATTAAATTTTATATTTTTGTGTGCATCATATATAAATAATATATATGATGAACTCGAAATTTATTATCAAATCATATTCCTCTTTGTTTCCGGAAGAAACACGATTCAACAATACTTAATAATCCAGAAGATTATAGATTTGTTGTAGTTCTTGAAGAAGGACAATGTTATCTCGTCATATTCTAGTCTGATGCGATGTGTTTATGAAGAACACTATGAGATCTAATAATTTGTATAAATTCCTAATGAAAAATACAAAATAATATTCCTGAAGAATATTGTAAGTGCTCTTGAAGAAACAATTATTTTAGTTTAGTTATTTCGAGCCTTGATTAAATCTCGTACTATTTTATTTCCCTTTGTATATTCAGTTATGGATCTTAAAATTATTACTCCCGAAGTAGCACAATTAATTGTAATATTCTTGAACAATATTACTATTCTAAATGAATAATTCTTATTTATACATAAATTATGTGATGATACAATATTCCTGAAGAATATTGATTTATTACTTATAAATATAATAGCATAATTAAATCATTATGCTCTTGATGTAGCATGATATTATCCCTGAAGGAAAATATAACTTATATCTCAAATAAAAATATTAATGTGATTTGAGAATATTCTCTATTGAGATTGTACAAGATATGATATACTCCACAATCATAATCTGACTGTGCTCCAATGGTAGCAAGATTAGTGAGTGGTCGGATATTCCTATCAAGTTGTTCCCGGAAGTGAACAATATTAAATTAAAAATTTCAATATTACATGGCTCAAATTTTATCTCCCGAAATAGATAAAATTTAGGGTTTATCCTTGCAGGGGATAATTACTGATAAATTTTATTCCATGGAGTGGATATTATCAACTCTTAATGATAAGGACACGAAAATGACAATCTTAAGATTATATGTCAATATCTTATCTTATATATTCTGTGGTTTAATATTTTATTATCTCTTATGATATATTATGAGTTTTTATCAAAATGAGACATGATGTTGTTGGTATATTATCGGATATTTGCGCCGTTTTATGCGGAAGCGAAAATAAATTGCGGAAAATAAATCACACAAGGATTTATAGAGGTTCGGCTATTAACGAAGCCTACGTCCTCTCTTGATGTATCTTTTTCCTTAGGCTTAAGATCAAAACCTCTACGCCTCTCTTCTATCGGTCGAGGGATTACCGTTACAAGCTCGTCTTCTATCGGTCCAAGTAAAACCGTTTTTCCTTTTCTATTGGATAAGGAATCAACCACTCTAGCTTTCTATCGGTACTAGATAAACCTCACTAAGATAGCGATTGTGATTCTAACAATGCCGGATCCTTGATCCTAATAACACCGAATCAAATCGTATCTTTTCTTTTTCTCGCTCGTGTATAATGTTGAATGTATAAACACTCCAACTAATAATATAAGCTCAATATTACAACAACAATGTAAATATATGATTCTCAGATGAATATCTCGTGTGCTTGAAGTTGTTGTACTCAAACAATACCATAGGAATGGTATTTATAGGCATTTCCCACAAACTAGCCGTTGCTGGCTGTTTTGACTTGCTAGCGTGCGCTAGCCTTCTTTTGTAGCGTGCGCTAGATCTTTCCAGTTTCAGTCCAGTAGCTTCGTTTCTTCTTTAACGTACGTTATGCCTTCTTCCTTACGTACGTAACCTTCTTGTATTAGCGTGCGTTAATAACACATTGTAGCGTGCGCTAATCCAATATATCCGTTGCATGGATTGTCAAAGTATCCGTTTGATATGCTGACTTTGACTTGCTTTTCCCAACGTTCGGATTGACTAGATTCAAACAACTTAGCGTGCGCTAATCATACTTTGTAGCGTGCGCTAATGATGACTTCATTGCATACGTTATTCTGTGTTTGAATTCTTCCACAACAGTAACGTGGCTCGATAGCGTGCGTTAATAATGAAGTGTAGCGTGCGCTATACATCGGCTTACTTCACTGCAGCTTACTTCAAAACTTGGCTGGAATGCAGCTTACTCCTCGTTAGCGTGCGCTAACATATATGCCTTAGCGTGCGCTAATGCAGTCCAGATTGCAACTTTTTGCGTCTTCGTCTGCTTCGTTGTTTTGCTTTGCCTCGATGTTGTTTTGTAGTTTAGCAACTTTAATCATCAAAACATAAATTAAATAATGTGTGGAATAAATATTCCAACAATCTCCCCCTTTTTGATGATTACAAAACAACTCTTGAATTGGATAATCTGTAAAAAATAATATATGTATATTTCTACGAATCAAAGTTTTCGGCTTTGATCGTTTCGTTAGATTCTCCAATCCTTTTCTTTTCGACATCTCCTTTATTTTTCAACTCCCCCTATTTGTATGCTTTTCTTCTCTTTTCGACTTCTTCGATTTTTCTCATTTTTATCTCAATTCATCTACTTCTCCCCCTTTTTGTCTTCATCAAAAAAATAACAAAAATATAAAGGATACCAAATAAAATATAAATATGCATGATACCAATTTATGCATAAAGGTATAAACTCCCCCTGAAAAATATTATTTTCCCTCAAAAATATTCCTTCTCCCCCTTTGTAAAATATCATTTGTTAAAATTTATTTTTGGGGATTCAACCGATAGTTGGTTTTTCTTTTGAAACATAGACGATGTTTGAAACGTTTGTTCCTTTAGGAACCCAAATTTTCTTAATTTTTATCGTCCGTCTTGGGCTTTTGCAATTAGAAATATGATGCCCGATTTTTAAACACTTTTCGCAATGGGGTATATTGAAATTGACGGGTTCGTTTTTCGAACGTGATTTGAATCCTAACCCCTCTTTATTTAAAGTATATTTTTGAACACATAATATTTGTTCAAATTTATCGTTGCCGCACGAAAATTTCTTTGTCAAAATTTTTAGTTCATCTTGAACTTTTAAAAGATCATTTTTCAAAATATTTTCATTTTCAAGGCATTTCGAATGATCGATTTCAACAAATTTCCCTTTTTCAAGTATTTTGGAATTTTCAATTTCCAAAGTTTTGTATTTAGACTTGAGGGATTTAATTTCATTTAAAGCATTTTGATAGTCCGTATGTAATAACTCGAATGCTTCAAAAAGTTCATCGTAAGAATTACTTACTTGGCTTTCGATTTCGCTATCGTCGAATGAACTCCGGGCCATGAGCGCAAGATTATTTTGTTCAAGAAAATCTTCATCGGGATCTTCGTCGCTCCATGTTGCGATTAAGACTTCCTTTTGCTTTACTCGATAGTTTTTGGCAAAGTGGTCTGGTTTACCACATAATCGACAAGTGTTGTCGGGTTTCTTCGATTCGCCTGCTTGGATGTCCTTCTTTCTCCGGTTTAATAAGTGTTGAAACTTATTAATATTTTTGGCATAATATGCCATTTCTTCGTCGCTTTCGTCCACCGGGGTTTCTTCTTTCTTCTTTGACATTTTAGCCTTGAAGGCTATCGACCTCTCCTTCGGTTTCGGTTTGGCATTCCGAGATTTTAGGACAATCTCGTAGTTGATAAGGGAACCAACGAGAGCACTAAAATCGAGAGTATTTAAATCTTTGGATTCCATTATTTCCGTAACCGTACCGTCCCATTCTCGAGGTAGTGATCGGAGAATTTTCTTTACTTTCTCACTACTCGAAAGTGGTTTTCCGAAACATGCTAATCCATTAGTGATGACCGAAAATCGGTCGAGCATAATTGAGATGGATTCATCGTCCTTCATTTGTAATAATTCATAATCGTGAAGGAGCATGTTTATCTTCGTCTCTTTGACTTGAGACGTACCTTCGTGTGTTACCTCAAGCATTTTCCAAATTTCTTTGGCACTATCACACGATGATATCCGGTTGTGTTCTTCCGGATTTAAGGCACAATAGAGGAGTTGAGTTGCCTTACAATTGAAATGGTCGTTTTTCCAATCGGAGTCGTCATAATCTTCAAAAGTTTTAAGCGTACCGTTGGAATTCGTTGGAATTTTTGGACCAAGACAAATCACCTTCCAAAGTTCTATGTCGTAAGCTCGAATGAATATCGACATCTTCTTCTTCCAAGTCATGAAGTTCACGCCATCAAAAAATGGTGGTCGGTTGAGAGCAAGGCCTTCGACTGGAGCCATTTGAAACGCCATTTGATCTTATTCTCCTCGGATGTTAAGCCGCGTATTAGAGTACCGCTCCGATACCAATTGTTGGTATATTATCGGATATTTGCGCCGTTTTATGCAGAAGCGAAAATAATTGCGGAAAATAAATCACACAAGGATTTATAGAGGTTCGGCTATTAACGAAGCCTACGTCCTCTCTTGATGTATCTTTTTCCTTAGGCTTAAGATCAAAACCTCTACGCCTCTCTTCTATCGGTCGAGGGATTACCGTTACAAGCTCGTCTTCTATCGGTCCGAGTAAAACCGTTTTTCCTTTTCTATTGGATAAGGAATCAACCACTCTAGCTTTCTATCGGTACTAGATAAACCTCACTAAGATAGCGATTGTGATTCTAACAATGCCGGATCCTTGATCCTAATAACACCGAATCAAATCGCATCTTTTCTTTTTCTCGCTCGTGTATAATGTTGAATGTATAAACACTCCAACTAACAATATAAGCTCAATATTACAACAACAATGTAAATATATGATTCTCAGATGAATATCTCGTGTGCTTGAAGTTGTTGTACTCAAACAATACCATAGGAATGGTATTTATAGGCATTTCCCACAAACTAGCCGTTGCTGGCTGTTTTGACTTGCTAGCGTGCGCTAGCCTTCTTTTGTAGCGTGCGCTAGATCTTTCCAGTTTCAGTCCAGTAGCTTCGTTTCTTCTTTAACGTACGTTATGCCTTCTTCCTTACGTACATAATCTTCTTGTATTAGCGTGCGTTAATAACACATTGTAGCGTGCGCTAATCCAATATATCCGTTGCATGGATTGTCAAAGTATCCGTTTGATATGCTGACTTTGACTTGCTTTTCCCAACGTTCGGATTGACTAGATTCAAGCAACTTAGCGTGCGCTAATCATACTTTGTAGCGTGCGCTAATGATGACTTCATTGCATACGTTATTCTGTGTTTGAATTCTTCCACAACAGTAACGTGGCTCGATAGCGTGCGTTAATAATGAAGTGTAGCGTGCGCTATACATCGGCTTACTTCATTGCAGCTTACTTCAAAACTTGGCTGGAATGCAGCTTACTCCTCGTTAGCGTGCGCTAACATATATGCCTTAGCGTGCGCTAATGCAGTCGAGATTGCAACTTTTTGCGTCTTCGTCTGCTTCGTTGTTTTGCTTTGCCTCGATGTTGTTTTGTAGTTTAGCAACTTTAATCATCAAAACATAAATTAAATAATGTGTGGAATAAATATTCCAACAGATGTCATACCTGAAGTATGATTTGAATTGATCGTTGCTATATAATTAGTGATAAAAAGGGTCAAATATCCTGAAGATTTTTGCATCACTCAAATTCTTGGCTTATCTTATTTGTTCCTTTTGTGAATCGAATGCCAAGTTCTTGGGATTAAATCGTGGTCATAATTTATTGTCTCATCAAAGTGCAAATATGCATGATATCTTTAGAAATAAATGATACTCTCCGTGTGAAAAAAATAGTGTTAAATTTATTGACAGTTCCTGAAGAACCACTAAATTCCTCCTTATAGGGTTAAAGATTATGCACTATTTGTAACACCCCCAATCCGCTCAGGGATATTACACGCCGTAGAACCCTTCCTCAAGGATCTACCAGGCTGGTAACAACATATAACAACTCAACAATGCCTTTAAGGCTAAAATGACTCAGTAGACCGATTTGGTCTTTCAATAAATACATACAACTCAAATACAAATCATGCCCACGCAGGGGTCAAAATACAACCACACCCGTACAACGGGAAAAGTATAGCAGCGGAAAATAAAGTACAACTGAACCAATAAACAATATACGGTTCCTCATGTGATTAGTATCGATTATCTTTCATCATCCTTCGTGTCGTCCCTGTGTTATGCTCCAAAACCTGAATGCAAAAATAGACATCCACCCCCCGAATACTCGGGGGTTAGCAAAACTCCACTGTTTTGCTAGTGCAAGAACAAAGTACAAATACGAGCCATACAATTCACATTCCACGAACGATAATAATTCGGAATCCTCAAAGGTTCAAATACAACAAGATGAACACTTCCCGAGGCGAGAGTTTGAGTAAAGACTTCCCAAAATTTCAAGATCAAAATATCAAGGGAAACAATCTATAAAATGATTTGAAATACCATCGGGAGTTTTAATAGAAAATGATTTAGGATTATCAAATCCTACTTTTCAAAAACCCAAAATACGAAAGGGGTCACCGCCCCAAAGGTTTACTTTCCGAAAAACGACCTTTACCAAACCGTTGGGATTTTAGCCCCAAATCCGTAAAATGACTTTTACAAGACAATTGGGATTTTAGCCCCAAATCTCATCAACTCACAGTACATAAGAACGACCACAAGGTTCGTCTCCCAACATCAAAATCCACAAATAAAGGATTTAACACAAACAACAAAATACTCTAATGCCATCCTAGCCAAGTAAGCCAAACAAACAACTTACCTCTTACACACTTAGTCGATGCATGCAATCATGAAAACCGTTCAAAAGCACTCATTTCCGGAAATGCCATTATCAATTCACATTTGCAAAATGCACCACAATTAACCGCGGACCCACCCCTCCGTGGATCCCTACCGAGACCCCGTCGGATCTAACCCGTAGTGGTTAAAAGCAAGCTCGCGGATCCACCCCTCCGTGGACCCCTACCGAGACCCCGTCGGATCTAACCCATAGTGAGCATACACACACACACGTTACTCATGCAATACTAATATGCTAAGAATGTAAGTTCATTAAGAATACTCACTAGAGATGGCCATTAACTCGACACCATTATCAAACTCTTCAAAACACAATATCAAGATTAAATACGGAATACACGATTCCAATAACTTTAAACAATAGGAGTATCATCATCAAATCCTTCAACGTTCAAAATAATCAAATCATAATCAATTCCCAAAACACGCCGTTCACAAAACGCACACGCATTTGAAAGAAAGCCTTTAACGAGGCCAAACCGAAATCTTTTGAAACTTCGTTTCAAACAACCAAACAAACACACTAATACGATCACCGATCATCATATCCACAAAATAAGAAAAGTATGGGAAATGTACTTGCCTCGATATCACGAGCAATGGAAAAGTGAACGGATACGGCCGGGTAGCCCTCAAATTCTCGAACACTATCTACAACGCGATAGCACCGAAATTACTACGGGAAAACACCACATGAATCATCAATCACCAACAGAATTCAACATCGGAATCATCGAGCACCTATAATCCTCCGTAAGGAATAATAAAACATGATTACGACGAGAATCAAGGCCGAAAACAACGGAAATCCCAACAAACTATCAAAGGGAACTCATTCGAACATTTAATCGAACATTAAATGTTCAAGACCCTTCAAGAACAAAGAAATCACCCCTCGGGTTGAACGAACCAAAGATACGAGTATCCAATCCGTAGAACAAGTTCAAAACAACGTTTATACAACAATTAATTGATTAAAAACAGATTGGAATCGAAATCAAAAGCAAAATCCCCAAATCTACAAAAACAAGGGTTCAAGCCAAAAATACCTTGATTTGGATGAATGATTCAAGTAGAGGTCGAAAATCTACAACAAGACTTGAGGTGGATGATCTCTACAAGTTTGGGAGCACTCAAATCGCCCAAAATCGCCCTTGAAATCGTCTAGAAGGGTAGGAGGAAGAAGAGAGGAGAAAATGAATGTTTCTCCTCGAAAATCTGCTCAAAAACGCAGAAAAAGCCCGTGTGCCGCGGCACAGGACAAGTGTGCCGCGGCCCAGGGCCACAAAAAACGCCCAGGAATCAGCTTAGTGCCGCGGCACAGCTGAAGTGTGCCGAGGCACACGGTACAGTCCACTCCAACACGAAAAAAGCACATCGTGTAGTCTTGGCTATTTCGACCATAACTCCTTCGTCTGGACTCCGATTGACTCACCGTTTGAACCATTGGAAAGCTAACTTGATGCTCTATAATGTTGCAAAGATTCAGAATTTTTGGAGTTTCCAAGAATTAATGGTGACTTTACAAAGTCGAACTCCCACGTGAAAAAGTCGATTAAGGACACGGAACTCAACAAAACGACACCGAAACGAACTCGGATGACAAAAAGTGCAGAATTAATCATTCTCGAAATGACGAAATGGTCATGAGCGAGTCGTCAAAATGGACTTCCGCCGAAAAAGAAAATTACCGAAATTCGAAATTGCGGATATTACATTCTACCCTCCTTAAAAGAAGTTTCGTCCCGAAACTTAAAACAAGTAGGGAGAAGCAATATCCCGCCAGGAAAACTCAACGAGATATGCAAGGAAACGCGTAACTTATGCCCATCGGCGAAATGTTACAAGCAACGCAAGGAATATACGGCGTGAAAACACGCTCCACGACGATCAACACAACGTCGCCGTTAAGGATATAATAAAACCAACAAGTGACAAGCGTCATCAAATGGATAATACAATCAAGTCAATTATCCGAACAATCACAAAACACAACGAACGAAAATCAATACGATTGACCAACCCAACGGTACATCAATCAAAACGCGAGCCAATCGCTGAACAAATACGGAATTCCACCGCCCAAGGGTTGGAAGATCGAAAACGAGACTAATTTCCCAAACTTAAGGGAATTAGGAAGGAGCCTGAATGCTCAACGATCACGAAACAAGGACAAAAACCGAACAAACAAACGACCGAACCACAACGGTCGAGACAACAAAAAGCGAACAATCATGTTCGAATCACGAAGAATAATAAAATTCAAACAACAACTCCAAGGTTCACATCTCGACTCGAGACAATATATGATCCGGTGAAAACAACAACATATGCATTCACATAAGATCCACATGAAAGGGAATAGAAATTGAAAAGTCACAACGACAAACGAGCTATTCCGAAACAATACCACACTCGTTCGATCAACAAAAGCAAGGGGCAGGACAAGCTCAGAAATGTCAACGAACATGATGAGTCGACAAAGTCGAAAACACAAGAGTTCCAAATCCGATCCACCTCGAATAAAAGAACTAATAGAACTAGATGATGTCACTTCCGAACAAGGTTCACAAGAATCGAACCGAACTCGAAAAAAAATCACAGCGATAACCAGATCAACCCACAACAAGATCACAGTTCGTTCGGACGATGAAACCGAAATACAGAACAAGTTCAGAAAGTATCAACGAATACGAGCGAGTCGAAAGAATGGAGAAAGAGAAAATATAGAAGTCAAAATAGTACGGGCATTACCTTCGACCTCGTCCACGAAATTCACAAAAACGGGAGCAAGGTAACAAGACATTAAACAACCGACACATAACGGAACCATCACCGATGCACACGGTCATACCAACCCAAGCTCTAACAGCTCGCACATGCGCGACAACGCAGAAATCACCACGAGACGACAACATTCAACACCAACATCCCACCTCTCACAGGGGGCTAGCACAACAAATGTGTGGAAAGCGACTCAACGCTCACACCGCCAATTCGATCATACTCGGGAGTAAACATCATAATGACAATGCGAACATCATACATACATACCCAGCCCTCAAACGGGAATGGATAGGTTTTTTAAAAAAAAACGAAAACCTCATTTTGAAAATAATTTAGAAGAACACCGGTTGATCTTGAGTATCACCCTTCAAAAAGTACAAACGTGAAACATTGTTATCGAGACTTTGGAGAACCATTTCACATTTGGTAAAAATGAGGACACTTTCTTTTAGTGAAAAGCTTTCAGAATATTCGACCCTCGGGTCTAAATAAAAGTGTTTCTAAAACATTGAAAATATCTCAAAACATTTTGGTCCTCAATTGGAGTAATTTTGAAACATATTGCGGCACTAGAAGGCACCTTGAAAGTACTGCGAGAAAATAATTCATTTTAAAAGTACGTCTCGAAATTTATTTTCTAAGATACTCAAGTTTTCAAAGATAATTCAATGGGCTAGAATGCCCAAAAATTTCAGGTAATTACACAAAATATTATAGCGCCGTGGGTCCCACGCCGGAACTCACCAGGCTAAAAACCATTTACAAAAACACCAAAAAGGCCGATGACGGTAATATTTCAAAAACTCACGAAAGCCATTTACAAAATACTAAATACCGTCATAAGAATTTCGCCAAAGCGATCAAGGCCATAATGCCAAAAACTCGGTTAAGGGAATCGGTTATCGAAATAAAACTCGGTCGGTAAAATACCGAAAGTCATTACAAAAGAACTCACGCAGCGGATAAAAGAAATACGATTCAACATGCACAATCCAAAGAACACTACTCCTCATAAGAACAAAATATTAGAGTCAAATAACGACATTGAACAAAACCACTGCCCCATTCGAGGTCTCTAAAGACCCTACCGCACTGGCTAGTGAACAAGTCGAACGTGTATAAGCACAAAGCTTCCACAAGAGAACTTGTAAAACGTGCAAATCGATTCGAAAATCATCAGCAACGGACAAAAACAACAATAAAAAGACATCACAAGCGACGACACTCCTCGTATAAATCAAATACGAGAGTCGATTAAATACATATCGTGAAATCAAAATCCACATAAGGATTCCATCACTTAACAAATAATCATAAAAATAATTCGTGTCACACGAGGCACAACACAAAGAAGGGAGACTTACTTCCACAGGTCGCACGAAGATGATGATCGCCCCACGATACTAATCACGACCAACAAACTCAAACGACGCGTCGCGACACGACTCAATCAGATAAAATCCGACGAAACAAGACTCAAACAACACGACTTCACCCGACAGCCTAGGTTTCCTCAACCTAAGTTCTGATACCATTTATGTAACACCCCCAATCCGCTCAGGGATATTACACGCCGTAGAACCCTTCCGCAAGGATCTACCAGGCTGGTAACAACATATAACAACTCAACCATGCCTTTAAGGCTAAAATGACTCAGTAGACCGATTTGGTCTTTCAATAAATACATACAACTCAAATACAAATCATGCCCACGCAGGGGTCAAAATACAACCACACCCGTACAACAGGAAAAGTATAGCAGCGGAAAATAAAGTACAACTGAACCAATAAACAATATACGGTTCCTCATGTGATTAGTATCGATCATCTTTCATCATCCTTCGTGCCGTACCTGTGTTATGCTCCAAAACCTGAATGCAAAAATAGACATCCACCCCCCGAATACTCGGGGGTTAGCAAAACTCCACTGTTTTGCTAGTGCAAGAACAAAGTGCAAACACGAGCCATACAATTCACATTCCACGAACGATAATAATTCGGAATCCTCAAAGGTTCAAATACAACAAGATGAACACTTCCTGAGGCGAGAGTTTGAGTAAAGACTTCCCAAAATTTCAAGATCAAAATATCAAGGAAAACAATCTATAAAATGATTTGAAATACCATCGGGAGTTTTAAAAGAAAATGATTTAGGATTATCAAATCCTACTTTTCAAAAACCCAAAATACGAAAGGGGTCACCGCCCCAAAGGTTTACTTTCCGAAAAACGACCTTTACCAAACCGTTGGGATTTTAGCCCCAAATCCGTAAAATGACTTTTTCAAGACCATTGGGATTTTAGCCCCAAATCTCATCAACTCACAGTACACAAGAACGACCACAAGGTTCGTCTCCCAACATCAAAATCCACAAATAAAAGATTTAACACAAACAACAAAATACTCTAGTGCCATCCTAGCCAAGTAAGCCAAACGAACAACTTACCTCTTACACACTTAGTTGATGCATGCAATCATGAAAACCGTTCAAAAGCACTCATTTCCGGAAATGCCATTATCAAATCACATTTGCAAAATGCACCACAATTAACCGCGGACCCACCCCTCCGTGGATCCCTACCGAGACCCCATCGGATCTAACCCGTAGTGGTTAAAAGCAAGCTCGCGGATCCACCCCTCCGTGGACCCCTACCGAGACCCCGTCGGATCTAACCCATAGTGAGCATACACACACACACGTTACTCATGCAATACTAATATGCTAAGAATGTAAGTTCATTAAGAATACTCACTAGAGATGACCATTAACTCGACACCATTATCAAACTCTTCAAAACACAATATCAAGATTAAATACGGAATACATGATTCCAATAACTTTAAACAATAGGAGTATCATCATCAAATCCTTCAACATTCAAAATAATCAAATCATAATCAATTCCCAAAACACGCCGTTCACAAAACGCACACGCATTTGAAAGAAAGCCTTTAACGAGGCCAAACCGAAATCTTTTGAAACTTCGTTTCAAACAACCAAACAAACATACTAATACGATCACCGATCATCATATCCACAAAATAAGAAAAGTATGGGAAAGGTACTTGCCTCAATATCACGAGCAATGGAAAAGTGAACGGATACGGCCGGGTAGCCCTCAAATTCCCGAACACTATCTAGAATGCGATAGCACCGAAATTACTACGGGAAAACACCACATGAATCATCAATCACCAACGGAATTCAACATCGGAATCATCGAGCACCTATAATACTCCGTAAGGAATAATAAAACATGATTACGACGAGAATCAAGGCCGAAAACAACGGAAATCCCAATAAACTATCAAAGGGAACTCATTCGAACATTTAATCGAACATTAAATGTTCAAGACCCTTCAAGAACAAAGAAATCACCCCTCGGGTTGAACGAACCAAAGATACGAGTATCCAATCCGTAGAACAAGTTCAAAACAACGTTTATACAACAATTAATTGATTAAAAACGGATTGGAATCGAAATCAAAAGCAAAATCCCCAAATCTACAAAAACAAGGGTTCAAGCCAAAATACCTTGATTTTGATGAATGATTCAAGTAGAGGTCGAAAATCTACAACAAGACTTGAGGTGGATGATCTCTACAAGTTTGGGAGCACTCAAATCGCCCAAAATCGCCCTTGAAATCGCCTAGTAGGGTAAGAGAGTAGAAAATGAATGTTTCTCCTCGAAAATCTGCTCAAAAACGCAGAAAAAGCCCGTGTGCCGCGGCACAGGACAAGTGTGCCGCGGCCCAGGGCCACAAACAAAACGCCCAGGAATCAACTTAGTGCCGCGGCACAGCTGAAGTGTGCCGCGGCACTGCAGTCTGATCCACTCCAACACGAAAAAGGCACATCGTGTAGTCTTGGCTATTTCGACCATAACTCCTTCGTCTGGACTCCGATTGACTCACCGTTTGAACCATTGGAAAGATAACTTGATGCTCTATAATGTTGCAAAGATTCAGAATTTTTGGAGTTTCCAAGAATTAATGGTGACTTTACAAAGTCAAACTCCCACGTGAAAAAGTCGATTAAGGACACGGAACTCAACAAAACGACACCGAAACGATCTCGGATGACAAAAAGTGCAGAATTAATCATTCTCGAAATGACGAAACGGTCATGAGCGATTCGTCAAAACGGACTTCCGCTGAAAAAGAAAATTACCAAAATTCGAAATTGCGGATATTACACTATTATCTTCTAAGTATCGATAAATTTATGGATTTCTAAACTATCGCTTGAAATATGTATGATTCCGCGATAACAAGTGAGACAAATGTATTAGAGAAACTATCAATTTAAATGACATATAAAATTCACCACTTATTAGACCAGAAGTCCACTAGTCCCAATACTTTCAATATTTGCGTGTTTAAAACTACATGTTGAATGTTAAAGTCTATTTATAGCATATTTATATATATCCTGAAGATATATTAGTACAAATTCTCACATGTTGTATGCTAAATATCATAAATTACTAGCGAATGTCCTGAAGTACATTTATATACTTAAAATTATTTGAGTTGACCAATTTTCCTCAACATTCTATAAATGTTGGATTAATTGCATAAGAATCATTGCACTTTCTTCTGCAAGAAGAGTAATAACGATAGTTATTACATATAATATTGATGATGATACATATATCATTGATAAAGTATAAATATGCAGTTGAGAAAACAAATTTTCTCCGTGAAGGAGGAACTACTACTATTTTTTAATAAGATAGAATATTATTGATATCTTCTAAAGTAGATTATCGAATTAAAAATTCAATAAAATAAAGGTTGATTATGTCACAAACTCATTCAAGAACGAATTCGAGGTTGACATAGTTGTCTTTATTCTTATTTTGAATTCGAATCATCATCACATTAAACCTAAAGTTTACATATTTGAATAATTTATGATTTGATATCGATAAAAGTGCATTATTTTGAATTCCGACAAGTAATTCAGTGTGCATATCCCCCTTTATGGCTCCAATTGAATATGAAAATATGTCTGGTATGGTCATATTTATGACAATACCTGAAGTATTGATGGGTGATATCAGATATGAATAAGATTGATATCATAAGACAGTATCATTCCCGATATTAGGGGGAGGAAAATATCAACCGATCAAGAAAATTATTTGAAAAATTATGAACTTGAAGTTCCAATGATTATCGATTTTGCAGGAACTGCAACCAATTATATGTATATACTCTAGAAGAGTTTAAATAAATCCAGCTGGAAATTGATGTCATGAAAGACACATGCAAGTGCTACAATTGAGTTTAAGGCTAGCCCACCTAAATGGTGAGAACTATATTATATATCTCCGGAGATCAAAAAATAAATATTAGTGACAAAATTCAACGTCCTGAAGACGTCGCTCTTGAAGAGCATACTCTTGAAGAGAATTAAATTATAGAACGTTTTACGAATTTTGTTACAATGAAATTTGGAGCCTATATCAATAGATTTAACAATAGCACTTGATACCAATAAAGATCATAATGATCTAAGTTGATTAATGTCGGAAATGAAATATTTGGTCAAGATGGACAAAACATTCTAATATGATTTAGATTTATGTCAATACTTTGTTATTTGGCCTGCAGTTCAAAATAGCATATTGAATAAAGTTTGTTGAATATTGATTAATATTCATACATTATATGATTATGATGATTGGAACTCTTGAAGAGTTACCAATAATTTTAAGCATTACTCATGCAAACATGAGATATGAAGCACGACTTTTGTAATCAAAATTGCTTACAATGATTATATTTTTTTATAAGATCACTTCTGAATTGAATTATATATAGATATTGAGTGAGATTTGAAAGTACATAAAAATTTGTCTTATGAATACATAAAATCCTAGAAGGATGATATGCCTGAAGCATATAAATCAAAATTTAAATATATGTATTCCTTCAAATTGCAAGAGTCTTTATATAGATTCAAATATTATAGTCGAATTTGAAATAACCATCTTAGGGCCTGTTTACTTTTTACTTAATTAGCTTAATGCTTAATCAGCTTAATCAATCAGCTATATTTTGTTGTTTACTTTCTACTTAATGATCTTAATAATGTCTTTTTCATTAAGCAACTTTTGGGGTGTCCTTACCATTAAGACAGAAATACTTCCCCAATATACCAAAATTACCCTCTTTAATAATAAAAGAATTGAGTATATATAGTATAAATTATCATATAATCTTAATTATAATTAAGTATATATAATATAAATTTAAAATATATATTAATATTATACATTTAAAATTCATAAAATATAAGCTATTTATTGATAAAACATTAATATAACTATATATTAAAATATAACTTAATATATTTATAAAAATATTGTCTGATTATTTAACTATACCTGAAAATTATAATATAATTTATGAATATAAGTATATTATAATATAAATTAAAATATATATTATTTTATTTATATAAATTGATTTTTTATATTGACTATTAAAAATTAATATAACTATATATAATAAAATATAACTTAATATATTTATAAAAATATTGTCTGATTACTTAAATATACCTGAAAATTATAATATGATTTATGAATATAAATATATTATAATATAAATTAAAATATATATTATTTTATATTATATAAATTAATTTTTTTATATTGACTATTAAAAATTAATATACCTATATATAAAAAAATATAACTTAATATATTTATAAAAATATTGTCTGATTATTTACATATACCTAAAAATTATAATATGATTTATGAATATATATTATAATATAAATTAAAATATATATTATGTTATATTATATAAATTGATTTTTTTTATATTGACTATTAAAAAAATAATATAATTATATATTAAAATATAGCTTAATATATTTATAAAACTATTGTCTAATTATTTAAATATATCTGAAAATTATAATATAATTTATGAATAAATATTATAATATAAATTAAAATATATATTATGTTATATTATTTAAATTAATTTTTTATATTGATTATTAAAAAATTAATATAACTATATATATATATATTAAAATATAACTTAATGTATTTATAAAAATATTGTTTGATTATTTAAATATATCCAAACATTATAATATGATTTATGAATATATATTATAATATAAATTAAAATATATATATTATGTTATATTATTTAAATTGATTTTTTTATATTTACTATTAAAAAATTAATATAACTATATATATTTAAATATAACTTAATATATTTATAAAATATTGTCTGATTATTTAAATATACCTGAAAATTATAATATGATTTATGAATATATATTATAATATAAATTAAAATAAATATTATGTCATATAATTTAAATTGATTATATAAACTAAAATGCTCAATCCGTCCTTTATCAAAAAGGACTTAATTCATATTGAGGGGTAAAATGGTCATTTTTGTCATTCAGATAGTTCATTCAGAAAAGAAAGAAACAACAGCATATTTTTTCAAATCAGACAGATTAATCCACCCAGACAGCTTAATCCATTCAGGTATTAATGGAAAAAAAGTAAAGAGACCCTTAGTCAATATTATTTGACTAAAGAAAGGTATATTAATGACTCAATGTCATATATAGATATGAATGATCTTAGATTGATTGGAACTCCAGAAGAGATCCAACTGACATTTGAATATTTGAAAAGATGATTTGAGATCGTATTGAAATATCTAGAATATACTTTGGATTACAAACACTTGGAAAGTGTATTATTATATATCAACTCACTTATACCTAGAAGGTATAGAGCGATTTACATGAATGAAATACGCTCATCAAAATGATTGATCTGTCACCTGATCCTATTAAGGACACCTTTATACCAAATGATGATGAAGAGATTCATGGTCCGGAAGCATCACATCTCAGTGCAATTATTGCATTTGTATATCTTACTAGTTCTACATGAACTAATATATAATCAAGGCTTAATTCATCATCTAATGGTCAACATTCAAAGAATGTATTGAAAATTTCAATGCTATCTGCAAAGAATTTTTTAATTTATATGGTTCTTTGCATTTATAATGCATTGAGAGCGCGTTGAAATAAGATCAATCACCCACTAGATCTGAAAGAATTGTGGGCTATAATAGAAGAATGAATTTATCCCTACTATTTGCATAGAGTCAATATGGTGTGTGGTGAGAAGAAGATATTTCTATTCGTCATCTACAAGTGATGTGTGGATCAAGGGGAGAGACGATATAAATGATGATATGCGATCCGAAATTTTCATAAAGAAAATAAATAATGGATTTGCAATTATAACAGTATAAGTTGATGCTTTAAATTTAATTGGGACTCATGAAGAGCTCAATAAAACTGCCACTGAAAATCTATGAAGTAAGTCTTACTAGCAGCATCTCTCAATCACTATGAGATTATTGCAACACATGAAGCAAGTGGAGAATGTGTATGGTTCCTGAGTTTAACCACTACTAATATGAAATCTCCAGAAGAGATGACATGTCTCACCAACATGTGAGTTTGAGATTGCAACTTGCACTGAATGTGATATCAATGCTAATTTGCGGAGGATTTTTGAAATGCCTGAAGCATATTTATATAAAATACGCGTTGCACTCTTTTTTCCTTAGTTGAGGTTTTATCCCATTAGGTTTTCCTATCAAGATTTTTAACGAGGCAACTAGGATGGCGTATTAACATGAATAGTGTACTCTTTTCCCTTCATTAGGATTTTTCCCACTGGGTTTTTCCTAATAAGGTTTTAACGAGGCATATTCATGGCATAATGAGGATATTACAGAGATCGGTATTAGACCTCAAGATTTAAAGTAAGAAGGAGTAGTTGTAATCTTTTTCCTTCGATCAAGTTTTTCCCACAAGGTTTTCTTGACAAGGTTTTGATGAGGCAACACATGGATACTCCTATAAGAATATTCTGTATACGGAGAAACGTATACTCTTATGATCACTCAGTTTTTGTCTCATGGGGTTTTACTGCGGCGGCACATGGATATTCATACAAGTGATCGATATGAGGGGGAGCAAGTTCAATTATTATATATTGCTCAGAACTTTTCCTAACAGCAGTATGATGCATCAAGTTATGCGTGTTACAAGCTCACTCCAAACAGTTTGGAAGTTTTTCTCTCATTGGATTTTTCTTCAAACTAGTCCAGTAGATATATATATATATAATAGTCATTCAAGGGAGAGTGTTGTAAATAAGTCATGTATTTAGTGAATGACTAATATGCCCATGAAACCCTAGATGTGTACCTATAAATAGAGGCTTATGGCCTTCATAATGAGATACACAATTTCATCGGTGTCTCATTTACTTTTGAGTTTCTTGGCTGTTGTTTGAAAACATCAGGCTTAGTTGTTCTCAAGATTACGTTGTGATTTTCAGCAGGCTGCCCTCAGTATTTTTTGGCTGTAATTTGGTTGTTCTACTCCTTAATATCTGTAATATTATTTACTAGATAATTAAATATTTCAATCATCAATTTTTTTCTCAATTTTTTCTACTAAAATTTGTATCTATTTTTGCAGCAAAATTAATAGAATACTAAGGTTGACTACTAAAAAGAAATTACTGTTTTAAAAACAAGGTTTCTTTTGTATCTTCAGATAATAATCTCTTGTGAATTTAACAATTTTCACTTCAGAAATATCTTGTACGAGTTTCGTCCTTTTTTTACGTCTGCACTAAATTACTGTAAGATAACAGTGTGATTTTTAACTAACCCCTGAGCTTTGCCGTAACTTGTGCTTGCGCCGCCCCGGGCTGCTGGTCATCTCTGGCCGGCGTATCGCCGGAAGAATAACTTTACACCGCGGCATTCATCCCTCCCCGTCAACCTAACAGTAGTATTGTATTTTAGCTGTCTGTTTTGCAGGTTTCCCGTGCTGCTCCCAGGTGTCGTCGGCCTATCGATCGCCTTTTCCCTATTCAGGAGTCGATCGGTTTCCAGCTTCCACGGCTTCTCCTCCCTCGTCTTCAAGACGTGTCGAAGTCCGGTATCATTGTACTTTTCTGTTAAATTTCATTTTTGTCTGCCATATATCTACCATTTACTGCGATTTTATGTAGTTTGCTTGCTTTTATATTGTCTTTGTCATTCTCATCTTATTTTCATTTTTGGCTTCACTACCCTATTTATTTCTCGTAGTGCGTTTGGATTTTGTATTGGTCGATGTCGCGCTGTTTGCGGGTTGGTAGTTGGAATTTGGGTACCTTGTCGGGTAAGCTTTTGGAGCTTGTGGATGTTTTGGGTAAGAGAAGGGTTGATGTGGCTTGTATTCAGGAGACTAGGTGGAAGGGGGCGCAGTCCAGGGAGGTGAACGGTTATAAATTGTGGTATTCAGGCCTTGATAACTAGAGCAATGGTGTGAGAATTCTTTTGTCTAAGGAGCTTAAGGACAACGTCGTGGAAGTAAAGAGGTGCAATGATAGGATTATGTCCGTTAGAGTGGTGGTTGGGGACAAGGTGGTTAATATGGTTTGTGCGTATGCCCCACATGTGGGTTTGGGTGTGCTTGATAAAGAAGCCTTTTGGGTCTGTTTAGATGAGTTGGTCGGGTGTATTCCGGACGATCAATTTATTATTTTGGGGGGCGATTTCAATGGGCACATTGGTGAGGGGGTGGATGGTTATCATAGTGCGCATGGGGGTTTCGGCTTCGGAGTTAGGAATGCAGGAGGTTCCGCACTGTTGGAGTTTGCCACTGCGCATGAGTTGGTAATTGCTAACTCTGTTTTTCAGAAGAGAGGTGAGCACCTCATCACCTTCAGTAGTGGGGGGCACAACACGCAAATTGACTACCTTCTTTTGCGCAGTCGGGATGCTAGGGCGTGCGTGGACTGCAAGGTGTTCCGGAGCGAGGCATGTGCTTCTCAACACCATTGCGGCTATGGATTTATCCATGAGAGGTCGTGTTGTTAGCAGGGTTAGAGAAGCTAGACCTAGGATTCTCTGGAAGGATCTGAAGGGTGAGAAGGCGACAGTATTCAAGGAGTCTCTGACCCGCGAAGGAGGTTTTTTGCGTGCGGGCGATGCTAACCTTATGTGGACCAGCATAGCCAATGCTATTAGGAGAGTGGGCGAGAAGGTGGTAGGGGTTGGTTCGGGCAGGTATAGTGGACCTAGGGAGACTTGGTGGTGGAATGAGGAGGTCCAAAACAAGGTTAAGGCAAAACAACCGCTATTTAAGGAGCTTTTGTCGGTTAGTGAGGGGGAGGAGAGAATCTTGAAGATTGTAGCGTACAAGGTGACGAAAAAAGAGGCTAAGAAGGCAGTGGCTAAGGCTAAATGTGAGGCTTACGAGGAGATGTACAAGCGTCTAGACACCAAAGAAGGAGCGAATGCTATTTTTAAACTAGCGAAAGCTAGGGAAAGAGGGCGGCGCGACCTGGGTCCCGTTAAGTTTATTAAGGATGATTTGGGTCAAGTATTAGTGAATGATGTGGCTATTAAGGAGCAGTGGAATAGGTATTTTTTCGAACTTTTCAATGAGGCTAGAGGTAGTGACTCTGTGGTGCAAGGAGTTAGTCTATCTCCTGCTCGTTCGTTTAGTTCTTGTGAGAGCATCAGCAAGGAGGAAGTAAAGGGTGCCCTAATGAAAATGGGTAGAGCTAAGGCTGTAGGCCCGGATCAGATCCCTATTGAGGTGTGGCTTTGTCTGGGGGAAGTCGGAGTTCAGTGGCTAGCAGAGCTGTTCAACATCCTCCTCAAAGGCTCTAAGATGCCGACAGAGTGGAGGCATAGTATTGTCGTGCCTTTTTTCAAGAACAAAGGCGATGCTCAGAGTTGTAGTAACTATAGGGGTATTAAACTCCTCAGTCATACTATGAAACTATGGGAAAGAGTGGTGGAATGCAGGGTTAGAAGAGAAGTGGAGATCTCAGAGAACCAATTTGGCTTCATCTTGGGAGGTCCACGACTGAGGCCATTCATCTCGTCAGACGCCTTATGGAGAAGTTTAGAGAGCGGCGTAAGGACCTCCATATGGTGTTCATAGATCTAGAGAAGGCTTATTATAGCATTCCACGCGATGTTATTTGGAGGAGCCTAGTAGAGAGGAGGGTGTCGTTGCCGTTCGTTAGGGCGATCCAAGACATGTACTCCCAAGCTAGGACGTGCGTTAGGACCCCAGTTGGTGACACCCAGTATTTTCCGGTTGAGATAGGGCTACACCAGGTGTCGGCGCTAAGTCCTCTTCTCTTCGCTCTAATCCTTGACGTCATTTCGCGAGGGATTCAAGATGGCATCCCGTGGTGCATGCTTTTTGATGACGACATTGTGTTAGTGGCGGAGTCGAGGAGGGAGGTGAACTCAAAGTTGGAGCTTTGGAGGGCTAAGTTAGAAACCCAGGGCTTGCGTGTGAGCCGGTCTAAGACCGAGTATCTCTGGTGTAACTTTAGTGGTGAGGCCAACGAGGAAGATGTTGAGGTAATGATTGCGGATCAGATCGTATCCCGTACGGATAAGTTCAAGTATTTGGGTTCGATCATTCAGAAGGAAGGTGAGTGTGAAGATGATGTCACGCATCGCATCAAGGCGGGGTGGCTAAGGTGGAGAGCAGCGACAGGGGTCCTGTGCGACAAGAAAGTCCCTCTAAAGTTGAAGGGTAAATTCTATAGAGCGGCAATCCGACCTGCAATGTTGTATGGCTCCGAATGTTGGGCGATGAAGAAGTCGCTTGAGAGCAAGTTGGAAGTGACTGAAATGAGAATGTTACGTTGGTCATGTGGTCGCACAATGTTAGATAGAATTGTGAACGGGATTTTTAGGAACGCGCTGGAAGTGGCGCCCATTTCAGCGAAAGTTAGGGAAGGGAGATTGAGATGGTTTGGCCACGTCCGCAGGAGGCAGGCTTCTGCTCCGGTGAGGAGGGTCGAGAGTTTAATGGTTGTCGGGGAGAGGAGGAGGCGGCCAGGGAGGACGTGGGAGGAGCAACTGAGATTAGATTTGAAGGCCTTAAACCTTTTCGAGACCATGACTGTTGATAGGTGCGCTTGGAGGCGCCAGATCAGAGTTGTGGATTCTTTTGTAGGGAGCGGTGCTGTAGTTGAGAGCCTCAGGGTTGGGTTGTCTCCGTTAGCTTTGACCTAGAGCATTGCATTTTTACTTTTATTGTATATTTTATCCTTTTGTCTTTGCGTGTGGTGTATTTTTGACAAGTGAAATGCGCAGAGCCAACCTCTCTTTTGTTAGAGCGGCGTTCATCCAGGTGAAGTAGCCAAATTCCTCCTAGGTAAGTCATGTGGATCAATGGACTCGGGTATGGTCTCGAGCTTTTTGAATCATATGTTTTCCTTTGTATTTATCACACAAGACTGTTGTCTTTTAAAATTTGAAGTCTTCGGAAGCAGCTCCTCTACCGTAATAAGTAGGGGCATAGTCTGCGACATCTTACTCCTCCATGAGGCCTGCTTGAAGCGGGATATCTTTGGGTATGTTTGGTTTGGTTTGGTTTGGTTTAATTTCATCGATGTCTCAATCTTCTCTCATATTTTCCTCTTTCTTTCAATGTTTATAACGTTCCTATATTATTGGCTTTAATATCCACTAAAAGTAAATATGTGCTGTAATTGCAAAAGAACTTGTTTTATACTTTTTTTGCTAAACTATCTATCGACAGTTTTTACGTTTAAAGTATTGTTTCGATAATTCATAACTTTATATTGCGCTTACTCTCAGTTTTTTGCTATTTTCAGGAGTCAAACACTCGAACTCTGTACTTCTGAGTTTAGGGACAAATTCGTTGTAACTCAACACGAATACTCCCCCTATTTCATAATAAATGATATTTTGTTTTTCTCGAATTGAACTTTTATCGTAAATTATCTCTCAAAAATATAGTGATGAAAATCACTAAAAATATATTATAGAACTATTGGATAACGAAATCTATCAGTATAATAATTATCCTCGGGAATATTTCGGGACATTCGGGACATTTCGAAAAATTATCCTCGGGACCGGGACTTACATTTATCCCATTTCGGAAATCGAGACTCCCGAAGTCCCGACCGGGACCGGGACCGGGACCGGGACCACCAAATTGGTAATTTTCGGGACCGGGACATTCGGGACTCGGGACCGGGACCTCAGGATGTCCCGATTCTCAACCCTAAATTTTTATAATTTGATGGTATATCGAGACTTACTAGCAGCTTAATGAAGCTTATTGATTTCTTATAGCTTTTTCGGACAGCTGATAATGGGTTTATCAAGAGCTTAATCAATAAGATAGCAGCTTAATGGGACAGTGATCCCCCAGCTCCTTATTCGGTATGCTATCATCTTAATGGAACCAAATGACTATTATAACTAGATATTGTGTTATATTATTATGATGTTGTGCAATTTATAATTGTATGGTGTTGAACTATTTTGGATATAAATATTTAATACATTTTTATATATATCGAGGGAGTAAAATGGTCATTTATGCCATTCAGACAGTTGATTCAGCAATACAGGTAAACAACATTTCATCTTTATCCAGACAAACAACATAATCCAAACACATAACTTATTCCACTCAGATCTTAATGATAAAATTGGTAAACAGCCCCTTCGACTTTATTAAAAAGACCTTCCAGGTTTATGGTTGTAGTTTATGAAATAGTCATTTAGCAAGGTTCTGTCTAGAAAAAAAATGTCAAAACAAAGAGAGTACTTCTCTATATTCTAGTTTTACAATCAATATAATTAAATAGACCATCTAAATCTCTTTTAAACATTCCAAAACATCCAATATTTTTTCATACCATATTTATACGGAATTAAAATAATTTTTACTCAATTCTAATTATTAAATTTTAAGATTAACCGAATCATATATTCATTACTCCCTCCAGTCCCAATTATAAGCAAAAAAATATACTATCAGACACATATTATGAAAGCTGAGAGATCTCATATAATTTTATTAAAAATTTAAATTTACTTACTATCTAAATTACCCTTCCTCTAAAACTTCAATTTTCATCACTAAATACATCTATATTAAATAGATCCATTTTCACATGTCAAGTATTATTAAGTTGGAAGAAAAGTAACCATTTATATTCATCATTAAATTAAGAGTATTTGGAAATAATAACACTAAAATATAATTTAAATTAAAAAATTAATTAATTAAAGATAATAAATTTTAGGCAGAACATGCTTTCTTCAAAAAAAATTCCTAAGTACGAGTTAGGACAATTCGAGCTCGAGTTAATCGAGCAACTCGAATACACTTCTTAAACTAAACGATTCGAATACGAACGAACAAAATTCGAAAAGTGCTCGAATGACAATCGTACTTAAAAGCTCGAAATATTGCGACCCAGTTCGGCTCAACTAAATTAGGGAACTAAGCAAAATTGTATAAGACAATATTATAATTATCAATAATTCGAGAATAAATTAGGATTGAGTCCCGCGATTTACCGACGGAATTGAAAAGAAATAAGCACAAGGAAAGAACAATAGGCTTGATCAAATATCGGTTCGATTCAGCTCGGTATCGATAAAAAGGAAAATTCTAATAATTTGATAAAAAGATTTAAATGGAGTAATAAATAAAGTAGATTTCATTACAGAACAAAAAGTTAAATGGAGGAGCAGTAGAGCAGTCGAAAAACGAAATCCTCTTTCCCTCTCGACTCACACCACCGTACGGCGTCGTATCACCACCGCCGGAGTATTTTCTTGTAGAAAATATCCTTCTATCGGAACACAATACTCGGTACGTGTGACTTACGTGTTATATGTATGGGATCATCATTGTCGACCGAGAACGGGTCGGGCAACGGCCGGCCGGGCCTGGGGGACATACCGGAGAGCTGCGTGGCGTGCGCTTTTCTCCATCTATCGCCTCCGGAGATATGCAACTTGGCTCGGCTCAACCGCGCCTTCCGTGGCGCCGCCTCATCCGACGCCGTTTGGGAGACCAAGCTTCCGTCCAATTACCACCACCTCCTAGACCTCCTATCGCATCCCGATGTCCATAAAAACCTCACCAAAAAGGACATTTTTGCCCTCCTATCACGGCCTCTTCCCTTTGAGGACGACAACAAGGCACGCTTTTTCAGTATATTTTGGCATTTTTACTACTTCCTCTCTTTTTCGTATTCTCATAGATTGTTTTGTTAACTTTTGTTACTGGTACTTCGATTCCTCTGTGATTCAATCAGTTATTTTATTATTCTGCTGGGTTTGGATATACTTGAATCTTTGTGGTACTTTGATTTCTTGCAATGATTTGAATTTCGATTTCATTTTCTGATCATTTTGTCCCGATTATTTTCGCAACTCTCAAAATTGGGAAATTACACTACTTTCTGTTTCAACTGATAAATGCAACTTGGATTTCGTTCGCAAGGTATTGAACATTTATTTAATTTACACGGGCTGTGGAATGGTCGAAAAAGTCTGATTGTTGAGCCATCATTTTCTTTCAAATTCGTTAGTACATGGGCTATGTGGTTAAATCATTTTCTTTTGCATATTGAGCGGCAAGACCAGAAGTTAGTTTTTATGCAGTGTTGCTCTATTATTTTAGATATAGTTTACATTCCACATGGGGGCAATTTCAGGTGGTGTGGGTGGACAAATTTAGTGGGAGAGTCTGCATGTCGATATCAGCCAAGGCAATGTCAATAACCGGCATAGAGGACAGGAGATATTGGAATTGGATCCCAACAGATGAATCTAGGTTAGTTTTCGGCTTCCTGTATTTGCATAAGTACATGTACTGATCCACCAAATGATTTCAACAATCTGAAGTGGTGAAGATATGATTGTGTTCGCGTATTCTTAGTGACTTATATTTTACAAAATGAGCACAAATTCTTAGTGACTTATGTTCGGATCATGATATTGTATATAACAAAGGAAACTTCTGATTACTCCATCTTTTTGAATGGAATGGACCCTTAACCCTCCAAAAGAATCGGGGGATACGCTATCCTGTTTGTTATGTCCCACATTGAATATCTTTCACTGTCTTGTTTACTTGTGCTGCTTTACAAAAATGTATAATTGCAAAGAAATATCAGGCAATTGGTATTTGAAGTTTCAGATTCCTGTCCCATTCGAACTTGTTTTTTATATTTAGGGTGAGAAGAAGTACTTATTAGACTATGAAATATTTAAAGCTATGAAAAGGGAGAATCATGTGGAGTTGCTGTTTTAAAAAGGAAAAAAACAAGATCTCTAGCTTATGTAATTTGCAGTTTCTTGAATTTACTAGATTAAGTTAATTGAAAATTCAGATGAATGTTTGAAGTTAAAAAATCGTTCAGTTAGAAAATGGCTGTTAATATTTGAAAATGCACATAAGCAGATTTGAGCCAAACGATTTCACAGTTTTGGAGTTTCTGCTAGCCATATCATGACATAAAGCTTGGAGCAGTCTCTGGGAGTATTAGACTGAAATTCGTGTGTATAGGGTCTCAATTTGAAAGAATCAGTAACGGGTCCTTCCAATGTAAAAACTTGCATTCCAGAAAGTCGAAAACTGTTACTGGTGTATTGTTTTGGAGCTGGCTTAGCCCTAGTGTAAAAGGCATTATTCACAACCCATCGTCCCAATCCCTTCTGTGACAGCAGTGGATCCCTAGGTAGCACGGAGACGGGGACGGGGATGAAAAACGGGGACGGAAACGGGGACAAAAAACGGCAAAATTAGAATTTCAAAAAACGGGTACGGCATGGGTACGGGGAAAAAAGTTCCAAAATTAGAAAATCCATACATAATTCTAAAATTAAAATCCATACATAAGTGATAAGTCACAATTATAACAACAAAATAAAACATAACTAAAAATTCAAAATCTTCAAAGAACAATATAATCAATCAAATTAATCCTCAATGATCAATTTGTTCAGACGTCATGGTGGTAAGGCGTCGCCGGTCGACGTCGCCGGGAGGGTCGTCGGAGTTCAGACGTCGCGAAGTTGAAGAGAAATGTGGACTGCCGGTTGTGTTCTTTGTTCTCTCTTGGGAGACTGGGGTGTGGGAATAATAGGACATATTTGCCCTAGTTTATATATTTTAATTTTTTTTCTCTACCAAAAACGTCCCCGCGCCGTCCCCAGGTTTTCCCCGCGCCGTCCCCAACCATCCAGATTCATGCTGGGGACGATTCCCCGGCGTCCCCGTGCTGTCCCCGTCCCCGAAACGTCCCCAACACGGGAACGGGGCTCAAAATGAAGTCCCCGTGCTTCATAGGTGGATCCTCGCTGATATTCATTGTAAATGCTCGTATATATTTGCCATATCTAAATGAAGGTGTCAGATAACTTTTATCACAATGATAGGCTGGAAACTGTAAGTTTTTTAAACATTTTACCATTTGGATTCAGATTTGTCCACAGACCGACAAGCCAAACAGCAAAACCTGTGGGTCTCCTACAATGCAATAGGGAAAACAAGTCTTTAAAAAATTGATATAGCTTATTTATTGATATCATGACATTGAGGGATTTGATTGTGATTAGAATGTGAGATTTTTTTTTTTTTTTTATCAGGGCTGTCTCTTACTTTAACGTCGGATGAAGCAAAATGTCTTTCTTCCATTTTACTTTTCGTGGGACAATGGGGTTTCATGGAAGCTCTAGTATATGTGCATCATTGTCTTTTTATTTCATGTTGTGGGATTATGTACATCTTTATGTTCACTTCTTCTTAGTTTGGAAACTCGTTAACCATAATTAAATCGATTCTCTCAGTATTTGTTTGTTTCGTCAAATCTGCCAAAAGTTGTCCCAAGTCCAGTTGGCTTCTATACATAAGCCGAAAATCAATTTACGAAATATTACAGCCACCATGTCCTAAACCGCGGATATCTGCTCCATTCTTGCAGATTTAACGTTGTAGCGTATTTACAGCAGATATGGTGGTTTGAAGTTGACGGCTCCATAAAATTTCCCTTCCCACCCGACATATACACTCTGTCATTCAGGATTCACCTCGGGCGATTTTCCAGAAGACTCGGACGTCGTGTCTCAAATTTCGACCATACTCACGGATGGGAAATCAAGCCTGTACGGTTCGAGTTCTCCACATCGGACGGCCAGCAAGCGTCGAGCGAGTGCTTTCTAGACGATCCACAGCAAGACGATGGTGGTAATAATAGTTATAATACAAGTCACAAGCGCGGCTGCTGGATAGATTATAAGGTTGGCGAATTTATTGTCGACCAATCGGATTCAGAAACCGAGGTAAGATTCTCTATGAAACAAATTGATTGCACGCATTCTAAAGGTGGGCTCTGTGTCGACTCCGTGTCGATTGTACCTGTTGAGTTGAGAGCTCGTAGAGGAAGAGGGGTTTTGAAGTGAAATATTCTCCTGCTGCTTGTTGTTGTTTCTCTCTTTTTTTCCTTTTTTGTGTGTCTCGGGGTTTTGTTATACGCCTTATGGTTCTTAAAAAGGATCGGGTTTTGAATGTAGGTATGTCCTTCTGTTCCATTTGGAGAAAATTAATTAAAGAAATGTGCATGCTTATTTCTTGTATTTTCCTCGCCCGCCCTGCCTCTAGAGTCGAGTTGTATACTGTACTTGTTTTGCCTCCAGAGTCGAGTTGTATACCGTACTTGTTTTTACCATTTTCTTTACGCAGAAAGCGCATACACCAATACGGTATTGTTTGATTTGGTGTTTTTTTTTTTTTTTTTTGCTTTTATCACACATTTTGTCTCTATGATTAATTTGGTTGTTATCATGCCACATTAAGTTCTCTGCTTTTGATCTTTTTTTTTTTCTTTTTTTTTTTCTGCTACTGCGTGGATCTGTGGTTACATCCGACAAGCATATTTGTGCGAAAACTTGCGACAGACCGCTGTTTTTACTATTCAATGATGAGCCCCGTACTGTGTTTTCGATGTGTAACGTCCAAGAAATTAAGAAATTAATACTAGTTATCAGGATAAATTTTTCCCCAGACTTCACGGTCGAAAAAACCGTGGGTGTGGTTTAAATCTGGTGGTTGATGTACTGAAGCTTACGGCAAATTTTTCACCAGACTTCAGTATAACCTTCTATTGTTCGGCAAACTTACGGCAACACAGAAACCCAACCGAATCGGTTGTGTATTTCCCTTTTCTACCTCTACTTGGGAATCAGCATCGGATGGAAGGGTCGTATTGAGAAAGTGAGAAAGCGAGGGCACTTGCCGCCTGTGCTTACTCTGCCCATCAGGAATCAATTTTGGACCACATACGGATTAAGGATGTAAAAAGATAGAACTGATAAAAGATAGAACAGGATCTCCTCCATCGATAGGAAATCATGCTCTGGAATTACCTTTGTAATACTTTTTGTTCGTATAAAGAAAACCGGGTCGAGTCTTCTCTTCTCGAGTTTTATACGACAATATTAAATATTACAACGTCGGCGGAGGTTGTATACATATAAAAGGAACAAAATAGTTAAATTAAGTATAGAGGGAACATCATTATACCATTACCTAAATAAATAGAAGCGTGGTCCCAAATTTATACATCAAACGACTCATATACAAACACAAGTACGAACACAAGTACAAAATACTACTCAAAAGCAGGTGGTATCCTTCCATTATTGTTCATATTACATTAATTGTCCCGACTCACATCTTCCCAGTACGGTCCACTCGAACACGTGCGACGCCCTCATCACCCATCGGTCCGACATCATTGAATGATGTCTGCCCCGTCGCTTGGTCTGCCTCTTTCAGCACGGAAGCCACTGCTCCGGCAGGCGTCTCATCCATCAGCACTACCGGCGTGCCTTCTTCATCCACCGCCAGCCGCTGCCCGGCCTTCGCCTCACCTGTTCCCCCATACGAAACACGCGTCCCCTGTTCCTCCCTCTTCTCCGCCGGCTGAGGAGCCAATTTATCTTTGATAGCACCTAGGGCCCCCAGTATACCGCCGCCTCCGCCGCCTCTGGCCTCATCAGAACTCCTAGTCAATCCGGCCATTATTTAGTTTCTAAAAATGGACACAATAAATTGGAGTAAAACCACAAAAAATGCATTAGTACCTTTCAGCTCCGGCTTCCGATCTTTCTCCTTCAATCTTCATTTCTTCCATTTTTCTCCTCGCATCTTCCTTCGTATCTTCATACTTATCCTACGTCACCAAGGACTGTAAATGACGACATACTCCCACATAGACAAACCCGGATTAGAGAGGAAATTTAAACAAAGGGTGAGCTTATTCAACTTTTTTTTTTAATTGAAATCTGCCCGCGGGTTTCCCGACACAAACATCATGCCTTTTGCCCGTCTCTGACGAACCCATGGCGGGACGAAACCAATTGACATGGGACGACGGATAAGACTGGTCCCGCCACTAGGGGTACCGCGGGGGGATAAGGCCAGGGCGACTCCCACATAGGCGAACCCGGGAATAGAGAGAGAATTTAAACACAGGGTGAGCTTATACAACTTTTTTTCATTCAAATGTGCCCATGGGTTCCCCGACCGAAACATGATGCCCTTTACCCGTCTCTGACGAACCCATGGCGGGACGAAACCAACTGATATGGGACGAGGGATAAGACTGGTCCCGGCACTAGAGGTATCGCAGGGGGTAAGGCCAGGGCGGGGCCGCGGGGCCAACCCAATCCTCTCGCCTTCAAGGCAAGGCGGGGCAAAACCAGTTGGCATGAGATACGCTGGTCCCAATCATTGATTGACCCTGTCCCCGATTGCCACAGTTCTGCCCTGCATATTTATCTCAAAGCCATTTTTTTTTTTTTTTGAAAAATGGAAAACTTGGCTAACCTCAATTATCAAACATGATTTCATTTATTTATTAATCAATTTTGAAAATTACAAATTTCCATACACCTTAAGCGTAAAAACATCTCAAGAGCATTGAAAGCTTAAGTTCATAAGCGGCTAACCTTGGCAGCTCCCATAGTCTCTCCAGTCTTCTGCTTCGCGGCCTCCCCTGTTTCCACAGCCTGCGTCTTAGTATCCTCCTTTTTCCCAGCCAGGTAATCCATAGCCCTCCGAGCCGCATCAGCAGCCGAATCCTTCAGCTCTGTTATCTTCCCCACGGTAGTATCCTTTCCTTCTTTAGCCTTTTCAGCACTGTAGTCCTTGTACTCGCCGGTTTTCTCCATCGTCGTATCCTTGGCTTGTTTCGCCTTATCAGCAGTGTAATCTTTGTACTCGCCCGCTTTCTCCGCTGCGATATCTTTCGTTTCTTGAGCTTTCTCCATTGTCGTATCCTTGGCTTGTTTCGCCTTGTCAGCCGCCGTATCTTTTGCCTCTTTAGCTTTCTCCGCCGCCGTATCTTTTGCCTCTTTAGCTTTCTCCGCCGCCGTATCTTTTGCCTCTTTAGCTTTCTCTTTTGCCTCTTTAGCTTTCTCCGCCGCCGTATCCTTGGCTTGTTTCGCCTTGTCTGCTGCGTAATCTTTGTACTCGCCAGCTTTCCCCATGGCTGAGTCCTTGGTCTCCTTTGCCTTATCCGCCGTATAGTCTTTGTACTCTTCCATTTTTCCGGCGGCGGTGTCTTTCGCCGATCTCGCCTTCTCGGCCGCGGAGTCGGCGGTTTCCGATGCCTTCTCCGCCGTGTAGTCTTTGTACTCTCCCATCTTTCCGGCAGTAGCATCTTTGGTCTCCTTGGTTTTCTCCGCCGTGTAGTCGGCGGACTCACGGGACTTCCCCATGACTGCTTCCTTAGCGTGTCCGACGGTCCCCTGTACGGTCCTGATAAAGCTGCCGATTACACCGGGTTGAGCTTTTTCTTCCTGCACGCCACCCGTTTGATGAAATTCCTCCGTCGGTTTCGTCTCCATTTTCCTTTCGATTTCACCCTCTCTTCTTTCTCTGTTCGCTTGGCTGAGCTCGTCCGCGGCTGCTATTGCGGCAGCTTCAGCTCTCTCTTCTCTCGATGTTTGCCTTGACGCCATTTTTGTTCTCTCTCGTGTTTATACAATGTTGAAGAAATTTACCCTTTGATATGCATTCTATTTAAGCGCGAGGGAGATGCATATATATATGAGCTTTCGTTCACTCGATTCTCAGCGGCGCGCCGGCGACACCTGTAGCATTGAGTTTCGCTGGGCATGCCGGTAGGGCAACACGTAGTAATACAAAAAATTCAAAGTCATCTTCCCAAGTTTGGGATAATATGTCGGTCGGCTCTATCCTCCAATTTTATCAAAGTGTCGTGTTCTAAGAATTTATGCTTCTTGTTTTTGGCACATTTCTCAGTTCCATGAATTTATGATACACGTCGAGATTACTTTTTTATCCACGTCTCGTGAATCAATGAATGGGCGTGAAAATTCTCCTATCCTACTGCCGATCTTCTTCTAGCAATCTGCCACCCAGAAACCAGTTGAGCTGCTCATGCGGACGCCTCAGGATCTTCTTACTCTGTACATGAGATTTTCTTTCAGGTGATAAATCATGGATAGGACGCAGGTTCGAGTCCCGGCAGTCGTAGTGTGGGAGTTTTATCCCTCTAATGTGTGATAGGCTCGCGCACTGCACTGATGCTCCTCCCACCTAATGTGATTTAAGCCAGCGTCCTTCACCAATCCTTTTCGGACTGGGGGTGGGGGCCTTTTGCTAGAAGGTGATAAATCATGGTCCATCTGATTATTTTTATTTTATTTATTGACAATTTGGTTCCTCCTCTAGACACCGTGCTTGCTTTAATATTTTCCTTTTGGTCCATTTATTTCTTTAATATATCTCTTAAAACCCTTTTCAAGACTTCAATACTGGGTGGATTATTTAAACTCTCGTTTTGAGCTGAATTTTGATGAATCGAATCGAAATTACTGAATAATAATAAGTAGTATTAGATAACAAAATATACTATATATATATATAGTTATATACACAACAACAATAATACTGATATATATTACAACAACAATATTAATAATAATAATAGTATTTATCTAATATTATTGATAATATTAATATAAAAGATAATAATAATATCACAAACAATATACATAACAACAATAAAAATATTTATATTATAACAAGAAACAACATCAACAACAACAATAATAATAATAATAATAATAATAATAATAATAATAATAATAATAATAATAATAAATCATTAATAATACTACCGATTATATATGATACTATTTATAATGTTGATATTATTATAATAATAGTAGTATTTAATAATAGAATTAGATAACATTATATGTAATAATAATCATTATTTATATTACAATAACAATAAAAACAACAACAATAACAATCAGATTAATATTATTAATAATATTTATATAATAATATTGATGATATAAATAATTATAATATTAAAAGTATTATTTATTGCATTTGGTCCATCCGATTATTTTTTTATTTTATTTGTTGACAATTTGGTCCCTCCTCTAGACACCGTGTTTGCTCTAATGTTTTCCTTTTGGTCCATTTATTTCTTTAATATATCTCTTAAAACTCTCTCCAAGACTTTAATAATGGGTGGATTATTTAAACTCTCTTGTTTTGAGCTCAATTTTGATGAATAGAACCGAATAATAATAAGTAATATATTAGATAACAATATATATATATACACAACAACAATACTAATATATTACAACAATAATCATAATGATAATAGTATTTAGATAATATTATTGATAATATTAATATAACAGATAATAATAATATCACAAACAATATACATAACAACAATCACTACCAAAATCGGGGGTTTAGCCGACGACTTTAAGTCGTCGGCTAAAAAACCGTCGGCCGATATTCGTCGGCCAAGGTTTAGCCGACGACTTTACAAATGTCGTCGGCTAAAGTTTTTTCAAAAAAAAAAAAAAAGTAATATACTTTAGCCGACGACTTTGTTAAATGTCGTCGGCTAAAACATTTTTTTTAAAAAAAAAAGTAATATACTTTAGCCGACGACATTTAACAAAGTCGTCGGCTAAAATATTTTTTTTCAAAAAAAATTCAGATTTTGGGAACAATTTATAGTCAACACAATACACCAATTAATAAATTAGCAAAAAAATACATAACAATTCAACACAAATACATAACACATATACAATACACCAATTCAACAGCAACAAAAATACGCCACTTCAACAGAATACACCAATTAATATCACAACATACCAACAATACATCCAATTCAACACAATACACCAATTAATAACACAATACATCAACAATACATCAAACAAATACAATAAATTTATCAAACAAATGAAAACTAAATAAAACACAAAAATCTAAAAACTAAATAAAACCTAACCTAATAAACTAAAAAAATAATAAAAACTACATGAAAAACAACCTAATTACAGATAAAATTAATACACTAAAAATGCACAAAAAAAACGGGTTGCCTGTGCGGAGGTCGGGCGGCGGGCGGACGGTCGAGCGGCGGGCGGGCGGACGGACGGTCGAGCGGCGGTGTTCCGGCGGGTGGGTGACGGGCGGTCTGGTGTTGTCGGGCGGCTGACGGGCGGGTGGGGGAAGAAGAAAAAGAAGAAAATGAAGAAGAAAGAAGAGAAGAGGGTATACATATATTTAGAGGTTTAGCCAACGACTAGATCTAAGTCGTCGGCTAAACCCCAATTTTTTTTTTCCGGATGCCGAGCTGAGGACGATATATAATTTTAAATTCGAGATTTAGCCGACGACTTGATCTAGGTCGTCGGCTAAAGTATATTATTTTTGGAGTTGACAAGACTTTAATAACATAACTATAACACGACTTGATCTAGGTCGTCGACTTTAATAACATAACTATACGTGGTTTTTGGAGTTGACAAGACTACACATACGTTCGCTCGTTCGTCCGGCCAGCTCGGTCCGGATTCGTGGATCGTGGATCGTGGACTTTAATTCTTGGTTCTTGGCAACGGGTCTTTGCGTGGTCTTGGGCTTGGGCGCATTATTATTTTTTGGTGCCAACGTTTGAACTCCCTTTCGGTTTTGACTGTTGAAATGAAACAGTCAGTTACAAGACACTGTGTAGGCATTATTTCCGAAATACAGGTCCGGAACATGGATGGCCGCGACACACTTTTCCTTCACCGCGGCACACAATTTTGAGCTTAAAAACGGGAATGCATCTGGACTCCGGGCCGCGACCCCCCGGAACTTCATCTCGGCCATTTCTTTGAGTGTGCCGCGGCACACATTGTCCGGGCCACGGCGCACGAAGTCAACTCAGCTGGGATGTTCTTTTTAGCAGCGTTTTTCCTGCGGTTTCTTCACTTTACTCACCCATTTAGAGAGATACACAAGAAAAGAGAGAGATGCAAGAGAGAAAAAAAATAGAGAGATATACTTGTTCGATTTCCCGGAGTTGTATCGATCGGATCGTCGTGATATTTTGATAAGAGTTTGGTAGCGATTGGGCAAATTTTTTCACCGGAGTAGATCGAGGTTTTGATTCCGGAAGTTCGGGTATTTTGTTAGATTTTTGTGTAAGCTATTTACGATGTTTTTCTTTCTCGATATTGTTGTTGTTGTGTATTCCAAATACTTGAAGTTTATTTATTACCAAGTATTTGAAGATTATCGTTGTATACCTCTAGTTTGTACTAGGGACGAATCGTGTATTGTGAATTGGTGATAGTGGATTTAAGCGGCTTCGGTCCCGTGGTTTTTACTCTCTTCTTGAGGGGTTTTCCACGCTAAAAATTGTGTCTCGTTGTTTATAGTTTTTTATATCATTTGTATTGTTTATCGAGTTGTAATTGATTTACTCTACTTGTCGGTAACCTCAAAGTTACAATTGAGATTGGGAAAGTTGTCAAACGTTGTTCCGCATTTTCGTTGTGACGTCTTTGTGTCGTTTTTTTCCAACAAAGTGGTATCAGAGCCACGTGATTTGTTGTTTCGTGGTTGTATTATCTCAATTATAACATGGAAGCCAATACAAGTAGAATGGTGAATTTGAATGGTTCGAACTACCATGTATGGAAAGGCAAGATGGAAGACCTTCTATATGTAAAGGATTATTATCTACCGGTATTTAGCAAAGACAAATCGGAAGGCAAGTCTGACCCGGATTGGGCTATTTTGCATCGCCAAGTGCGTGGATATATTCGACAATGGGTTGATGATAATGTGTTGAATCATATTAGTGGAGAAAAGGGCGCTCGAGAATTGTGGCACAAGCTCGAGCAATTGTATGCTCGGAAGACGGGGAATAATAAGCTATTCCTCATTAAACAAATGATGAACCTAAATATCGAGATGGGACTCCTCTGTCGTATCACTTGAATGCATTCCAAGGCATCATTAATCAACTTGCAGGAATGGCATTAAATTCGAAGAGGAGGTTCAAGCTTTGTGGTTGTTGGGCACAGTGCCGATACTTGGGAGACGTTTCGTACGTCATTGTCTAACTCTGCCCCTGATGGTGTCATTTCCATGGAACTTGCTAAGGGGAACATGCTGAACGAGGAGGTTCGAAGAAAGTCACAGGGATCTTCGTCACAGTCGGATGTTCTTGTTACTGAAAGACGGGAGAGAGGTCAAAGCAGAGGCCCGAGTAATAGAGGGCCACAAAGAAGTAATTCTAGAGGGAAATATGCCAATATTGAATGCTACCATTGTGGTAAGAAAGGGCATACGAAGAAATTTGCCGACAACTAAAGAAGGAAAATCGTCAATGCAGAGAAAACACTCAAAAGAAGGAGAGCGGGAGTAATGAAAAAGCCGAAGTAAATACTACTACCGAAGAGTTCTTTGTATGTCGCGATTATGACATGGTGAACTCTGAGTCGAGTTGGGTGGTCGACAGTGGAGCTACGTGTCATGTTACATCACGTAGGGATTTCTATTCTTCTTATACTCCGTGTGACTATGGGATAGTCAAGATGGGTAACGATGGGTTATCTAAGATTGTTGGAGTAGGAGACGTACACTTGAGGTTCAACACCGGTGTGGAACTTGTTTTACGTAATGTGAAACATGTTCCGGATATGAGGCTAAATGTGATTTCCGTTGGCTTACTCGATGATGATGGCAATTGTAGCGGTTTTGGCAAGGGAGTGTGGAAACTCACTCGAGGATCGTTAATTGTCGGAAGAGGAGAGAAGACAGGGAAACTATACGTGACACTTCTAAAGGCCACGATTAATGCCATGAACACAGTTGACAATAATGACATGACCGAGCTATGGCATAAGAGGCTCGGTCACATGAGTGAGAAAGGGATGGCGCTATTATCAAAGAAGGAGGTGTTATCCGGGGTTCACAATGTACATCTTAAAAGGTGCTCTCACTGTCTAGCTGGGAAGCAAAGGAGAGTCACTTTTAAGAGCCATACTCCTTCACGGAAGGAAAATATTCTTGATCTTATACATTCCGATGTTTGTGGTCCTATGAAAACTAGGACGCTTGGTGGTTGCCTATACTTTGTCACATTCATTGACGATCATTCGAGGAAGGTGTGGGCATACACCTTAAAGACCAAAGATCAAGTTTTGGATGTTTTTAAACAGTTTCATGCATCGGTGGAGAGAGAGAGACCGGGAAGAAGTTGAAATGTATTCGGACGGATAATGGTGGAGAATACACTGGGCCTTTTGACGAATATTGTCGAGAGAAAGGGATCCGACATCAAAAGACGCCACCGAAGACTCCGCAACTTAATGGCTTGGCGGAGAGGATGAATCGGACTTTGGTTGAGAGAGCTCGATGTATGCTCTCACATGCCGGATTACCAAAGTCATTTTGGGGAGAAGCTTTGAACACGACGGTTCACGTGATTAATTTGACGCCGTGTGTTCCTTTGAAGTTTGATGTCCCGGATAAAGTGTGGAGCGGTAAAGACGTTTCATATCGCCACTTACGGGTTTTCGGATGTAAGGCATTTGTACACATTCCGAAAGATGAGAGGTCTAAGCTTGATTCCAAGATGAAGCCATGTATCTTTATTGGCTACGGGCTTGATGAGTTCGGGTATAGGTTGTATGACCTGGTGACTAAGAAGCTTGTTTGTTCGAGAGATGTTTTTGTTGAAGATCAAACGATGAAGGATATTGAGAATGGAGAGTCAGCTCCACAACATGATTATGATCTTATTGATTTGAACCTCGTTCCTCCACAACATGTTCAGACGCCCGGTGGAGATGATGGCCAAAATAATGAACAACATGATGTCGGTGACAATGATGAGTTGGTACAAGATGATACCGATGGAGTTCATCCCAAACTACCCGTAACGAACATGCCCACATTTGTTCCACTTAGAAGGTCGACGAGGGACCGTCATCCCTCCACTCATTCTTCGGCCGATGAGTATGTTTTACTCACCGACGAGGGAGAACCCGAATATTTCGAGGAGGCTATGGAGGATGATAACAAGAAGGAGTGGATGGATGTCATGCAAGACGAGATGAGCTCGTTGCATTAGAACAATACATACGAGTTGGTGAAGTTGCCGAAGGGCAAGAGAGCTTTGAGAAATAAATGGGTGTATAAGGTGAAGTCGGAGGAGCATACTTCATTGCCCTGATACAAATCTAGACTCGTAGTCAAGGGCTTTAGTCAAAAGAAAGGCATTGATTTTGACGAGATTTTTTCTCCAGTTGTGAAGATAGGATCGATTCGATTGGTCCTTGGTATAGCGGCTAGTCTTGACCTTGAGATTGAGCAAATGGATGTCAAGACAACATTTCGACATGGAGACCTCGATAAAGAGATATATATGAAGCAACCTGAAGGGTTTCACATTAAGGGAAAAGAGGATTATATTTGTAGACTCCGTAAGAATCTATACGGTTTGAAACAAGCACCACGGCAATGGTATAAAAAGTTCGAGTCGGTTATGGGGGAGCAAGGCTACCGGAAGATGACCCTAGACCATTACGTGTTTTTCAAGAAATTTGGAGATGATGATTTTATCATCCTAGTGCTTTAGTGGATGACATGTTGATCGTTGGCAAGAATGCCGAAAGGATTGCCAATTTGAAGAAAGAGTTGAATAAGTCTTTTGCCATGAAAGACTTGGGGTCGCTAAAGAGATTCTTGGGATAAGAATTACTCGGGATAGAACAGCCCGGAAATTACACATGTCACAAGAGCAATATATTGAGAAGGTGCTTAAACGGTTTAACATGGATAAAGCTAAGGTTGTTAGTTCGCCTCTTACTAACAACTTTAAATTGACGAGCAAGGATTGCCCTATGAAGAAGGAAGAGATTGAGGAAATGGATAGAGTTCCTTATGCCTCTGCGGTCGGGAGTTTGATGTATGCCATGGTATGTATGAGGCCCGACATTGCTCATGCCGTGGGAGTGGTGAGCCGTTTTCTATCGAATCCGGGAAAGAAGCATTGGGAAGCCGTAAAGTGGATATTTAGATATTTACGGGGTACTTCCAAATTGGGGATCACATTTGGAAATGGGAAAGCGATGCTTGTTGGTTATACCGACTCGGATATGGCAGGTAACGAAGATAACCGAAAATCCACTTCTAGTTATTTGATGACGTTTGCATGGGGAGCCGTGTCATGGCAATCGAGATTACAAAAGTGTGTTGCCTTGTCAACAACGGAGGCCGAATATATTGCGGGGGTGGAAGCGAGAAAAGAGCTCTTATGGTTAAAAATGTTTTTACAAGAACTGGGCTTCCAACAACGACGCTACGTGGTTCTTTGTGACAGTCAGAGTGCGATTCATTTGGCGAAGAATGCAACCTTTCACAAAAGAACAAAACATATCGATGTGAGATATGATTGGATTCGAGATGCATTGGAGGACGGTTTGTTTGAACTTGATAAAGTTCACACCGATGATAATGGTTCCGATACGTTAACTAAGGCGTTGAGTAGAGAGAAAGTTAAGATATGTTGCTCGATCGCCGGGATGGCAAATTCTTCCTATATTTCAGAAAGGGGGAGATTTGTAGGCATTATTTCTGGAATATAGGTCCGGAACAGGGAGGGCCGAGGCACACTTCTCCTGCGCCGCGGCACACAATTTTGAGCTTAAAAATGGGAATGCGTCTGGACTCCGGGCCGCAGCACAAGCCTTCCGGGCCGCGGCCCCCTGGAGCTTCATCTCGGCAATTTCTTTGAGTGTGCCGCGGCACACATTGTCCAGGCCGCGGCGTACGAAGTCAACTCAGCTGGGATGTTTTTTTAGCAGCGTTTTTGCTGCGGTTTCTTCACTTTACTCACCCATTTTGAGAGATACACAATAAAAGAGAGAAGAAAAATAGAGAGATATACTTGTTCGATTTCCCGGAGTTGTATCAATCGGATCGTCGTGATATTTTGATAAGAGTTTGGTAGCGATTGGGCAAATTTTTTCACCGGAGTAGATCGAGATTTTGAGTCCGGAAGTTCGGGTATTTTGTTAGCTTTTTGTCAGCTATTTACGGTGTTTTTCTTTCTCGATCTTGTTGTTGTGTATTCCAAATACTTGAAGATTATTTATTACCAAGTATTTGAAGATTATCGTTGTATACCTCTAGTTTGTACTAGGGACGAATCGTGTATTGTGAATTGGTGATAGAGGATTTAAGCGGCTTCGGTCCCGTGGTTTTTACTCTCGTCTTGAGGGGTTTTCCACGATAAAAATTGCGTCTCGTTGTTTATAGTCTTTGATATCATTTGTATTGTTTATCGAGTTGTAATTGATTTACTCTACTTGTCGGTAACCGCAAAGTTACAATTGAGATTGGGAAAGTTGTCAAATGAGGTTCCGCATTTTCGTTGTGACGTCTTTGTGTCGTTTTTTCCAACACACTGATTGTGTGTATTAAGTGTCTCTTAATGCAGCAGTTTTATGGTCATTAAACATGTCTAAATGCAGCAGTTTTATGATCATTAAATATGTCTTAATGCTGCAGTTTCGTGTCTTAATGCCCAAAGTTAATATCGTGCATGATGGAGATGCCTATATATGTCAGTGCATAATATCCTGCAACTTAGACAATCATCTCATCTCATACTCGAAACTCAGAGCACTCAGTATTATACATACAATCATACAGTTTGCTCAGCTCTCGCACATTTCTAGTTCGTTGGAGTTTCTTTTCTGGTGTGCTATATAAAGGAAGACGTTAGTCGTTGTATCTTTGGGGATATTACGTCTGAAAACCTTCAGCACTATATGGACGTAATTATCTTGCAGACGGATTACAATCGCCTCGGCTTACAAAAACTTTACGTGTAGTTTTATTTTCTATTTTTCAGTTGTATTTTGTAATCGAATTGTAAGAACAGTAGTACTGTTCAGTAGATTTTTTTTCCCTTTTATTGTAATTTTCAAAATCACCGAAGCAACATAACATGTAGTCATGCTTTATCCACATCAGACATTTGATCGACGTGCTGCAGAGCCCTCACTGGACCTATGTCAAATCGCTCCCCATACGATTGCGAGTACCATCTGATTGTTTGGTCCCGTGATACACTCCAGTTAAAAAACCTGCCCTGTCAAAAAACTTTAGCCCACCCCATAATTCGGACAACCCGTTTATGTTTGACTCGGCCCGACTTGAACTCTCGAAACGCTAGTCACCCGTATTTCACATCCCCAACTCTATTATCGAGTAATAATGTTCTTTTTTTTATTTCAATTCCCCTCTTTCGGAAAATTTTAGTTTTAGGAACTTGCGCTTGAGTTTTTTATTTTCCATATTACTTTATGGTGGATGAAACTGCATGAGAAATCAATATATATTAATAAAGTAAACATTTTTATGTGTGATGGTCTTGCGAAAATAGCTCGTAATTTTGGCAAATCAATTATGTGGGCAGTTGCATGCGCGACCGTCTTGATGGATATATTATTATCGCCATTTCATTGATATATCGAGTAATGATAAATTTACTTCTTGTAAGCATCAATTTGAACCTTTTAACTTGTCAATGATAATCATATAAGACTAAATTTCTTGTTTATATTTTGTATATATCAAGTAACACAAATATTTAGGGAAAAGACCCGATTCGAATCTCACAAGAGGAAACAAATTTACAGATGCCAATAATTGTTAAATATACTGGTGGAATGATTAAATATTAACAATTTACTGGTAGAATGATTAAATATACTGGTGGACTGATTAAATATTAAAAATTTCAAACATCAGTGTAAAGGGCCAAAATTCGGTGGGAATTTGAAAATAACATGTACATTGACGACTTAAGTGAAAGCAGTTCTAATAATCATGCGATCTTAATATTGATGATCCTAATGGAGTTTGGAGATTAACGGGCTACTACGGGTATCCGTAGAGGAATCGTAGACGCGTTTCATGGCAGTTACTTAGGCAATTAAGTGCTGTTAACAACAATCCTTGGATTGTTATCGAAGATTATAATGATTTGCTTACTTCGGCTGATAAGAAGGGTGTGTTGAACATCCTTAATGGCAGTTCATAGGTTTTAGAGATGCTGTTACATATTGTAATTTAATTGATGTTCAGTTGACTGGTTACCGATTCACATGGTTCTGGGGAAGAGATTCATATAATGTTGTGGAACAAAGATTGGATAGAGCCATGGGTACTCCATCGTGGCATGCGCGTTTCAATAGAGCTACTCTTACGAACTTAGTAGCCCCTATTTCCGACCACAATCCAATTCTGTTAGGCACTTCACCAGTTGCAACTAGATCCCGAGCGCGTCACTTTCGCTCCGAGAATCGTTGGATTTTTGCGGGAGAGTTGAAGACAGTAGTTCGGAAATGCTAGGGAGATTTCAATGGCTTAAATTTCTTGAGCCGTCTTAATTCTACAAAGGAAAGTCTTATGTTATGGGGCCAACAAGGCGGATTCGAAATTTCGGATGGAGAAAAGGGCAATTTCCGAGTAACCTTAATAGCACAAATGTTGTCCTCATTCCCAAAGTGGACAGCCCACAGACGGTACATGATTTAAGACCCATATCGCTTTGTAATATAGTGTATAAAATTGTCTCAAAAGTCCTATGCAACCAGTTAAAATTGGTTCTTCCTAATTTGGTGGATAAAGCACAGTCAGCTTTTTTTGGTGGAGAGCAATTCAATATAATGACGTTGTGGCTTTTGAGAATTTATATGCCATGAAGAACAGACGTAGGGGAAACCGCGGAGACTCAGCGTTAAAAATTGATATCAGCAAAGCTTACGACAGAGTTGACTGGGAGTACTTAGATAAAGTGCTGTGCAAATTAGGTTTTTCAGAGAAATGGGTGAGTTGGATGAGGCTATGCATTCGATCGGTCACTTACTCGATACAAGTAAATGAATATCATGTTGGACCGATTATTCCTGGGCGTGGTCTCCGTCAGGGAGATCCATTATCTCCATATTTATTCATTTTATGTATGGAGGGTTTGTCGACTGCATTAAATAATGCATGTATGGAAGGCAGTTTGCACGGGAATAAGGTGTGTCGGGGGGCTCCTGTAGTCCCTCACTTGATGTTTGCGGACGACTGCTTACTCTTGTGCAATGCTTCAGTTGTGGAATGTACTAAGTTGAAACAAATTCTAGCAGACTATGAGCGTATATCTGTCCAGACGATTAACTTTGGCAAATCTGGAGTTTTCTTCAGTCAAAATGTCTCTGACGAAAGACGGGAGGAGTTAAAGAATATTCTGGGAGTTTACAGCCCGTTGAATACATGGAGATACCTCAGCTTACCATCGTTGATCGACCGGGGTAAGAAAGCTATCTTTAATTATATTAAAGAGAGGTTATGGAAGAAGTTACAAGGATGTAGAGGGAGGAAATTATCGAAGGCCGGGAAAGAGGTGTTAATCAAGTCAGCGGCTCAGGCTATTCCCACCTATATAACATCCACATTTTTACTTCCCTCGACTCTCCTCGATGAATTGCATATCATGCTAAACAAATTCTGGTGGGAGAGTAATGGAAGGATTGAAAAAGGAGTGAAATGGATGAAGTGGGAGAGAGTGTGCGTTCGTAAAGAGGCAGGAGGCCGGGGTTTTCGTGATCTCCATTTATTCAATATTTTGTTGTTGGGGAAAATGGGTTGGAGGCTCATGCACGACCAAACGTCGTTAGTTTGTTGTGTGTTGAAGGCCCGATATTTCCCGAATTCTTCTTTTCTGGAGGCTCGAAATGGTTGGAACCCGAGCTATACTTGGACATCTATTTTTGAAAGCCAGTGATTACTTAGTGTCGGATCGCGTTGGAAGGTTGTGTTGGGACAAGATTGGTCGGTATCGCCGTTTGGAGATAGAGTTATAAAACTCTTATGCGTTGCGGAAGCGGTTTAAGTAATGGTGTAGAAAATAAATCGACACAGGAGTTATAGAGGTTCGGCCAAACGTGCCTACGTCCTCTCTCGGTATCTTTTTCTATAGGCTAAAGATAAACCTCTGCACCACTCTTCTATCGATCGAGGGATAACCGTTAAAATCTGGTCTTCTATCGGTCCGAGTAAACCGTTCAATCACTTGTCTTTATGTCGGTCCAAGTTAAACTGTTTTCCTTTTCTATTGGACAAGGAATCAACCAATCTAGCTTTCTATGGGTACTAGATAGACCTCACTTAGATATCGATTGCGATTCTAATAATGCCGGATCCTTGATCCTAATAACACCGAATCAAATCGTATCCTTTCTTTTTCCTCTCTTGTATGATTTTGTGTATAACACTCAATCACTATCAATTCAAGCTCAAGTACAACAACTAGGATGTTTACAATGATATAACAAGTATACATGTTTTGCTCAAGGTTGTTGTGTTGTTTGATACCAAGTGGTTTGGTATTTATAGCCATTTCCATCCAACTAGCCGTTAGCTCCTTTTGACTTGCTAGCGTGCGCTAGCCTTTCTTCATAGCGTGTGTTATGCCTCGTTACATACGTTATAGGTTTCATGTAGCGTACGTTATCGACTTCCAGTTTCAGTCCAGTAGCTTCGTTTCTTCTGTTACGTACGTTATAGCTTCATGTTACGTACGTTAACTCTCTTACGTAGCGTACGTTAACCGTGCATCGTAGCGTGCGCTAACTCATATACCCGTTGCCTTCATTTTGTCAAAGTATCCGTTTGATTCTCTCACTTTGCCAGATCTTTTCCAACTTTCATTTGTTTGAATTCATATGCAAACTCCATTACGTACGTTAACACCTTTGTGTTACGTACGTTAGATGCCTTCGATAGCGTGCGTTAATCTTCAGCTGTAGCGTGCGCTATCTTCATCAGGTAAGTCGTCTGATCTGCAGGTAAGTCCTTATTACGTACGTTATCCTGAGTATGTTACGTACGTTATCTCCGTTCGATTGCGTACGCTATTCTTGGCAGATAGCGTGCGTTATCCATGCAGTTTGATCAACTTTTTGCGTCTTCAACTCATTCGTTGCTTTGCTTCGCTTCTTTGTTGTTTTGTTTTATTTAGCAATTTAATCATCAAAACTCTATTGATGAATATTTGGAATAGAATATTCCAACAGGTTGGAGATGGCAAGAATATTCGAGTTTGGGGAACACCGTGGGTTCGAGATGACGAGGGATTCCGAATTCGTTCCGGGGTTGCAGAACATGCATGTGCATGAATTAATAGTGGAGGAAACTTCCACCTGGGATGTTCAGCTTCTTGAAGCACTTCTGGAGGAGGACGATGTTACCCGCATAACGCGCACCCCGCTGCCTCGTCGCGGTGTGCCGGATAGATTAGTATGGCATCACAATAAAGATGGGCTTTACTCAGTTCGCTCGGGCTTATCGTCTTGCTGCACAGCTTTGCCGAGATCAGTCGATGGAAGTGCAAGGTGCATGGACGGAAGTATAGCGACTGAAAATCCCGCCGAAAATAAAGGATTTCTTGTGGCGGGTATGCAGGGATTGCTTGCCGGATAAAGTGAACTTGTTCGGGAAACAAGTAAGGGACAAGAAGTTGTGTGTCCTATGTGGTAACTTTGATGAGACAAACTGACACCTTTTTGTTGACTGTATTCACGCTAAAGATTGTTGGGATTGAGTTAATATGAGAAAGGCAATAGAGGATCTTACTGGGGAAGGTGAGGGTTTTCGCGATTTGGTTTTCCAGATTATATCCATACAAACAGTCGAGTTTAAGGAAATATTTGCAATGATCACTTCGCAAATATGGAAAGAAAGGAATGCAAAGTTGTGGACGGGAGTCTTTCAAAATCCGACTATGGCAACGTTTGCTTCGGCTGTTATGCTGAAGGAGTGGAAATCAGTACAGGTGGGGGCTGGAAAGTAGGGGTGGACTCGGTTCCATTCGGTTCGGTTTTTTGACCGAAACCAATAACCGAACCAAATATTCGGTTTCGGTTTGGTTCGGTTCTTTTTGAAGTTCGGTTCGGTTCGGTTTTGGTTTGGTTTGATATTTTTTCGGTTCTTTACAATATAAATTCAAATATTATATTCAATAGAATAAGTTATATATAACAACAATCCAACAAAAATTATATATATGCTCAAATAAGAGGTACACTTGCATAGCAATTTACAAATATCTCAAAAGATGTAACAATTACAAATCACAATAGCTCATTCTCTAACCCTAAATTAGTTGAATCACGAATTACACAAGCATATTATCGGTCCTCCTTGGATCCATGAGGGTCTTAAAAAAGAAAAACAAATTACACTAAAATCTCAAACACATAAAACTCGGAAGAAGATGTCGTTTTAGTATGTGAGTTTGACTTCGGTCCATTTCGGTTCGGTTCGGTTCTGTCCGAACCCGAACCGAGAACCGAACCAAACCAATTCGGTTCGGTTCTGTTTTTCTATTTTCGGTTCGGTCTTCTTTGATTTCGGTTCTTCGGTTTTTTTTTCCGGATTTTTTCGGTTTGGTTTTCAATTTTCGGTTCTGAAATGCCACCCCTACTGGAAAGGGTGCAGCACGACTGGTAAATATGCAAGATGATAGAAATCGTAACTGTTGCTCTTGGCATAAACCGATGGCGGGTTTTGTGAAGATAAATATTCACGCCTCTTTTCTTGAAGATTCAAACCAGACGGGTTTGGGCCTGATAATCCGAGACGAATATGGGATATTTATACTGGCTAAAACAATTCTGGTTACCGGTCGACTGGAGGTTGACGTGGGAGAGGCGATGTGTTTCTACGAAGCCTTATCATGGGTGAAGGCGCTAGGTTTTGAACGAGTGGTGATTGAAGGAGATGCCAAGGTTATGGTGGTTACAATTAAAGCATCGTGTTCTCCTATTTTTCTTTTTGGGAATTATGTGACTACGTCATAATCTGAATTATGTAATTAATTTCGTTAGAAGGGATGTCAATGTAATGGCTCACGAGTTTGCACGGGCTTCTATTGATTATGGACCTTCGTTCTGTTGGTTAGACCCTCCGTCGTTTGTGGAAGGACTAACGAACCCCCCTTGCATTTGCAATAATATGAGCTAAGCATTATTGCGCTCAAAAAAAAGTGAGAGCAGTTCTGAGAGACTTGGCTAATGATTCTTTTAGAGGACAGCTAAATATAACTTCTAACCTCAATATTAAAAACAAGTAGTGATGTAACTATATTACTCCCTCCGTCCCGCTCAAAAGTTTAATTTTCTATCAAAAAGTAGTCCCTTTAATAAATTTACATATATCACTTTTTACAATCAAATCAAACAATCACTTTTTACTTTTTAATCTCCACCACTCATTCATCATCAATATTTTTTACTTTTTAATCTCCACCACACATTTAACCATCATTACTTATATCAATCATTACCTAAAATACACCAAATATACACCATTTGTCAACCTTTGACTGGGATAGAGGGAGTACAATTTTAATTGGTCAAAATCATAAATAAATAAATATCATCTCACAATAAGTTGAGAAAAAAATATAAGTATGTTGGTCTGTAAAAAAAATATATGTAAAGTAGCATCAGAGTTGTTTTTATATCCATTGTCGTAAAAACACTGAAAACGATTTAAATTTACATCTGATAATTTCATATTTTTTTTTATGTCACAACAATACGAAACACGAGCTAAGATTCATAAATTAAAAATATAAAACAAAATAACTTAAAGAACACTTGGTCAAAAAAAAAATACATTCAAAAACACCTCAGCTGTGATCGGATTCGGATCCTACCTACACCCGTTCAAGAACCCGAGTCATCATTTTTCATGAAGACGAACATTGAGCCTTCTCAGCCAAATCGAATGCAAGATCATATGAAACACATCGTATCTCTTCGGCGGCGAATTAATTTCGAAGTGCCGCCTCATCTGTATCCCCGTCCTCTGCATCTTCACGTAGTCCCTCAGCTTGATACCCATCAGTATCCTCTTCAAATTCGGGATATCCCTCACCGGAACCACCACCGCGAACGCCTCCCAGTTCAGAACGTCGCTGAACGGGATGACATATCCGTCTTTGATCAGGACCGGGACGCAGCCCGAATAGAGGCCCTCGACCATCCTCGGGCTGGCCACCTCGTACCCGCTCGGGCACAAGCAGTAGCGGCTTTTCCTCATCATCCCGTAGTAGGAGACGTTCTTGGGGAGGTACCTGTGGATCTGCACGTCGGGGTCGGACTTGTTCTCCCAGTGCTCGAGGAGGATCGGGCGGATCGGGCCGTGGACGCCCCCGGCGTAGAAGACGAGTATGGGCCGCTTGGACGGCGGCGGGCCGCCCATCATGCCGCGGGTTGTGCCGCCGGGTAGGTGGATCTCCGGGATGGAGACGTCGCGGGATGGGTTGAATTGTTCGGAGGTGTTGGCGTTGCACAGGGCCCGAATTGCGTTCTTGTATAGGTTTGGGATTGCGAATGAGATCTCGGGCCCCTGGAATGAGCAAGCAATTGGGCCGGAGAACATAATGCAAATGTGAAAAATAAAATAAATAAAAAAATTAAAAATCATATTTTGATTTGAGATAAAGGATGTTAAAATTATACCCTACTCAAACTGATCAACTCGATACATAAAAAAATATCAAATTATTCGAGCTCATTTTGAGTTCGATTCAGCTAAAACTGGACCAAACTAATAGTCAAACTAAATTCTAATACAAAATTCGCAAACATATTTTAATACTACTCGATTAGTTTCATGCGCACTCCTGGACAAGGTTATAAAAGATACTAAGTATTAGGCGTTCGGATTGCTAAAGTTACATACATATAAAATAACCAAAAATAGTTAATATTTTCCATTTAAACAGACATAATCAATTATATATTAAATTTGAAGCCATGATATAGCTGTAAACGAGTTCATAATTCATAATATCTCAGTTTATGAATTTATAGTACTGTTAAAATAAAGACAAAAGCAAAGAAAAAGTATAACCGCCTATTCGCCTAGCAGCCCACCAAATTAGAAAATTTGAAACATTGATATAGATATAAATGATCCATTAATATCCATAATATATCAGTTAAAGAAATTATATTATTGTTAAAACAAGAACAAAAACGTAAAGCCTAACCAGGCGCCTCCCTAACTTGTCTTTCTAGGCCCCGACCAGCCCCTCTAGACGACTGTTTAATCACTCAAACACCCAATACAAGCGACCATAATCGAAACGGTAGAGGACCTTCTACGGATTAATCGGTCTAGGCGAGAATTTTAAAATACGTCCGAATGCACATCATGTGTTGCAACAAGCATATCATTTTTTTTCTTCTTTTTGTTATAACATTTATCAATTTGTATGAAATCATTAGAAATAAAAAATCGAAATCTAACCTCAATTAGAATTTCTTACCCAGTCATGGCAAGCAAGCATGAAATGATCGGCGCCAAGGCTACGATTCCAGTAAGGATGCTTCTGAGCAACGACATCGATATAATCCGAGGCCGTATTCTTCATGAGGGTCCATTCATGGGAATCGGGCACGTAGATCACCTGAGTTAACATGGTGACGCTGAATGGGAGGAAAAATAAATGAGCCTTCTCTTGGTCAAATGTGCGAAATCGACTAACTTCCATGCTCGAAATGAAAATTCCCTCGATAGCATATGTGTGCTTGCATGGACCAAAATGAAATACCGGAGGATCCCCTTCTTCATAGATGTACACTTTCAATTTCTTCTCCATCTCCAAGTAGCTCCTGCACTTAGTAGACAAGTAGTGTCGACAAGTTTGGGCTAATTGTAATTAAAAAAAATCATTTTCCTTATCTATACTATATAAAACTTATCCCCCTTAATTTAATGTGGAAGGGGGATTTATGTCACTTATTTAAATATATAATATAAAAGAATCTAACAAAATACATAAAGAAGATTTAAAAATTATAATTATACCTAACTTCAAAAGATGGTAGTAGTATTTGGAGGTTACGTAAGGCAAGCAATTGTCTCATTTATTAATTTTTATTATCATAATTTCATATTTTCATTTATTAATTTTTGGTTTTAGCAAAGACATTGCGAAGGGTATTTTGGGAGAGAAAGCATCGGTTTATGTGGCACCAATTATTGGGGTGGAATTACATATGAAGAGACTATTTTAATTGTAACTTTTAATGTAAATAAACTAATTTAAATACAAAAGTTATGATAAACATCACAATACAAATGCACCTTCTAATACACAAGGTGATTAAAATGAACTTTTAAATGATAGTATAAATTACAAGATGGTTAAATTTTAGCTATGAAATCTTAGATACAATCGGTGCATCGCACGGGTTGAATAAACCAAAAACAACCCCGGAGTAACATACGGGTTAGTAAAGCCTCATTTCATATAACTAATTACATAGACTAAAATAAAAGGACAATAACAATAAAAAAAACATATAAACTTATCTAAAAGGCGTTTAAATTCTGCATCCGCTCATTCAACCGTCTGCCCCAACATTACATACAAAACACGCAGATATTTAACCAAAGACCGTGCATCGCACGATTTGGATAATGCCTCATTAATAAAAAGACCACTACTTCCAGAATAACTAAATGAATGAACCTCAATTCAACATTTTCAAATGTTATCGTAAATTGCATTTTCGTACACTGGTTTTTGCTATTTGGCCCTTTCATCGACTAATTTAAGAGCTTGAAAAATTAGGAAATCGACTTTGAATCCTTTTGCAACTCGAGACCGAAAATGGACGGCCCCGACTCCAATTGTCCTCCACTACATAGTATGAAAAATTCGAATGTTTGAAAGATAGGTGGCAGAATGTCCTATCCGACGCTTAAACCAGACGAAACTTGAGAAGAAAAATATATAAGGAATATGAAAGTTACTTCCTCCGAAACGTTTAAAGGTTTACACTTTATTTCAAAACTTGTACTTTAGAAAATTAATCACTTTTATACAGTTAAATCAAACAACAAATCACCTCATTTAATTTTCACCCGTAATTTTTTTTTAATAATATCGCATATTTATTATTAATATTTTACACAAATAAAACATCCGCGCTCATCTTAATTATTACACTTCCATTCCCTTTCCCAATATTTGACTCGAACGAAGAGGGTAAATATATATAGAGAATTTGTATGTTAGTGATCCCCTTGTCCTCGTTTGTCCTCACGCATAATTCATAGACGATATTATAGGGATATCAATTTTATCCGTACTCGATCTTATCTATTGAATAAACTCATGGTAGAGTCGGGTATCGATCGAATCCAAAATTTTACGATCAAGTACAGATAGGGTATGGGTAAAGTGTATTACCCGATTACCCGACCCGCTTACCCGTTTAAATTATACTATAAGTATATTATTATCGTATATTATACATAAATATTATATTATTATTCTGTATATTATATAAATTATTACATAAAATATAATATTTTAAACATTTATTATACTAAATTTAATTTATTAATTATATTATATATGATATATATTAAAAATATTTATATTTTTAAATATAGGGTCGATTACTCGATAGGCAGCACCCGAACCCGATTCCAATCAAATAAGGTAGGATATGAGGTAAGCATACTCACACCCTACCCGACCCAAAAATAACTACCTTCAATAGTAAAAAAAAAATTAGAAACCTTCATTTTATATACTTGCAATAAATATTACTCCCTCTCGTCCCTTAATACTAGTCCTGTTAGAGATAAATTTGTCCCATAATACATGTCATTTCTATTTTTCATGCAACTTGTAAATTTTTTTCAAGTATACCCTTAATTTATTATGGGCTCTTAAACTTCAACATATATAAACACATTAATTAATATAGCTGGTTTATTATATTAATGTAATTAATAAGGATAAATATGGAATTATCTAATTATCATAGTATACCTTTTAAAATATTAACATTTTTAATTATATATTAGTAAAATTATGAATATGATAATATTTTGGAAATACATTCAGATAAATACAATAACATTTTATATATTAATATTTATTTTTATATTAATAGAAAAAAGTATAATTAAAGATTAATATATAAACAGTATAGAAGTCAAACTGTTTGAGAGGTTTAAAAAAAAGGTGAGGGTTCCTGTAGTGCACAGCACCTACTGTGCACTCTCACGTACACACACCCGTGCGGGTGTGTGTGATCGGACAGTTGGGATGCAGCACAGCGTGCTGTGCTGCAGAGTAGGGGTGGACTCGGTTCCATTCGGTTCGGTTTTTGACCGAAACCAAAAATCGAACTAAATATTCGGTTTCGGTTTGGTTCGGTTCTTTTTGAAGTTCGGTTAAGTTCTGTTTTATAAATATTCGGTTCGGTTTCGATTTGGTTTGATATTTTTTCGGTTCTTCACAATATAAATTCAAATATTATATGCAATAGAATAAGTTATATATACCAACAAGCCAACAAGAGTTATATATATGTTCAAGATAAAAGCTAGAGTTGCATAGCAATTTCTAAATATCTCAAAATATATAACAATCGTAAATCACAGTAGCTCATTCTCTCAATCCAAATTAATTGAATCACAAATTCATGAGCATATTATCGGTCCTTCTTGGACCCATGAAGGTCTTACAAAAGGAAAACGAATTATATTAAAATTCGAAACACACCAAAATTACAAAAACAAAGTCATTTTAGTATGTTGAAATTTGATTTCGGTCTGGTTCGGTCCGCCCGACCCCGAACCGAGAACCGAACCAAATTAGTCCGGTTCGGTTCTTTTTTTTGGTTTTTCGGTTCGATCTTCTTCGTTTTTGATTTTTCGATTCTTTTTTCGGATTTTTTTGGTTCGGTTTTCAATTTTCAACTCCGAAATGCCACCCCTTACCGTAGAGGATCCCAACCCTTAAAAAAAAAAAAGGAGGGAGGGGGTAATAAATTTAACCTATTATAACAAGCATGTACCTGTGGAAGGCTTTGGGATCCCAATACATGGGCCCGTCCGGGACATAGTCAGGGTCTTGTAAACTTCCATTACCACCTTTGGCTTCTCTAATGGCGGCCCGAGCTTGTGCAAGATCGGCTTCCAGCATCTCCAGATCACTGTACTTCCTATCTGATGATGTTGGTCTTGGAATCCTTGTAATATTTGAGCATCTCCCTTCATTTTTGACCTGTAAAACTATTCATACATGACCATCTACACCTTATAGACATCCTTATATAATCAAAAGCCGATACTCCATCTGCCCCGCTCGAAGCCCGACAGAAGGTGTATATTTGATGTATTTTAAGTAATGATGAACGTAAGTAATGATGATAAATGCATGGTGTAAATTAAAAAAATAAAAAGTATTGATAGTGACTGTCTAGTGGAGATTAAAAAATAAAATGTGGTTTGATTTATAAAACTTATGAAAGGACAAAAAAAGAGGTAAATATAAAGTTTTAGGCGAGATGTAGGAAGTGTCTTTACTGCAATCAGAATTTCAAATTGTACTTATATTCCAGCAAATGAAGCTCTAAATCTTATGTTTCACTTATAATCAACATAATATCGACTGTTTACGAAGCCGTGGCCTATGTGCTATCGGAAACTATATTAGATATTGGACGGTTCAAATCGTTTTGTATACATAAAGTGTAAGAACAGATTATAAATAGGACTGGGACAAGAGGATGTGCAAAGTGTATGACCGGCTGGAATTCAAGAAAAAAAGAACCAACAAGCTCGAATTAAATAAATAAATCACTAATCCTTATAGTATTATTATTAAGTAAATAAAATGAGTGTCAGAATCTCTATTTTGAAGGGGAGATGATAGATAAATAATTTATTTTGCTTATATACTTATATGTATATCATATAATCGTATTTCGTAACAAGTCCTATAGGGTTGTGTATATGTATACCTAGACCCGCCTCAAACTCGTGGATTATTTCTCCTACCCACCCCAAACTCAGATTCAGACTCGAAAGTGATAAATAGACCCATTCGAGTAAAATATAACGAGTATCCGGACCCACGACTAATTGTGCCATCTCTATATACATGGGCACTTATATAAAACTTTTCTATTGATTGGACCACAAGGTACTTAGGATACTAATTCTAGTTGTACTAGGCAAAAGGTGCTAGAAGCCTACAGACACCAAAATGGATTATTATTATTATCATTATAATTATTATTATTATTTAAAAATATATACCTATATACAAATACATGTTCATGAGGGCGGCATCAACTTTATAATCATGGACGGATCCAACATCAGATTTCTATTGATGCACCAACCACGATAACTGAAGTACTGATGAGGTGATATAAGTAAAGAGGGTTTTTCTTACAAAATTTTGGTGGTGCACTTGCACCACCAAACCCTTACATAAGTCCGACTTTTTTTATAACAGTCGGGACAGAAAATACTTCCTCATTCTAATTTATTCCTTTCATATGAACTTTTACGGTTCAAACACAATTTTAATAAGTAACTAGATGTCCTCCCGTGCGATGCACGGCGTAAAATATTAAATATTTTATTATATTAATAATATGTGATCGAATTTCAATAATATTATAAAATTATTATAAAATATACATGAGTCAGTATACATACTGTGAGTACATATACTATTATTTGATTTAATTTCATTTATAAATTCTTATCATGTAATCTAAGGGCACATGATAGGAAACCGTAAATTAATAAAGCACCGGCATTTGTTTTTTCATATAGGACAATATGAGTCTTATATCTAATTTTATAAATAAGAAATTAAATTATATTTATTATTATCAACTTTCATTATAGCCTATCCCAAAGTATTTTGGGACTAAGGCTCTGATGTTGTTGTTGTATTATCAACTTTCATGAAAAGTATACAACCGGTATTCTTACTAATATAATTTTTTATATGATTTGACATTAATGTAATATATTTTACTATTTTATAATCAGAACAAAATAATTCTTAAAAATCAATAATTGTTTATGAAAATAAACTAAAAATATATTTTTCTTCAATATTCTTATATTTTTATATTGAAATATTTTAATCATCTAAATATATTATAATGATATTTATATTATTTTATATATACTATATGGATGTCAAATTAAAGAACACGAAGTAAGAATTAATTTGACATATTTTTTTCAAAAATAAAATTGATACGTAAAAGTTGTAATTGTTTAAACTATTATCTTAAAAATAAAAGGAATAAAATGAGAGAAGTTTTTAATTGGTAGATAGTATATAATGGAATAACCCTCTAACCCCCTCCTAAATTAAACGTCCATTTTTTTTAAGATTTTTAAAAAGAGGATTAACGTGGAGATGACATATATGTCCTTAGATTTTTTGGCGACTCTCTTTTAATATTAAGTATAGATAGATGTGTAAAAGTTCGATATAAAATATATAAACATGACAGTAGTCTATATGATCATTGTATATTTGTAATATTTATATTAATATACTAATATAATTACATATCAGTATACATACGAAAGAACGTCATATATTTTTAATAAATATTTAGATTAAAGTCATACATTTTATACTTAATAATATACCATGAGATCCACAATGATATTAATTCAGTAGGCATAGGGTGATAAAGTATATTATTGCGACGTATTTAAGTAAAAATATAATCAACTTATTATATTTATTTATATAATTTTTCTTTTCACAAAAAGAAGAATCAATCAAAAAATTATTTTAACTAATAATATATATTTCTCTTTGGGAATTGTAAGTCTAACATGTCTATAATCTTTTTCCCAACTATTTTTAAAATAAAAGAACTCAATAATCTACTATTATTATAATAAGGTGAAAAGTGAAGTAAAAGTATTGATCTTGTAAAAAGATAGATTTATTTCAAAAAAAATATTTGATTTTTGTATTTTATATACAAATAATTTAAAATCATGATATAATGTAATAATTATTCAAAAACAACTTATATTCAAAAAGAAATATTTTAATTATATATATGCTTAATGAATGTTAAATCAAATATCATAAAAAGAAGATTAATTTAAAATATTAGTAATAAATAATAGAGTTGAAACGATAAAACTATTAACTTCTAAATATTGAGAGAAAAATAAAAAGATTCATTAACTCTCATTCAAATAGGAATTAATGTATTTTAAAAAAAAAAAGATAATTAATCCAAAAAATCTACGTAAAAACACGTATTTTGTACAACTTTACTTTAATAGTAAAGTAGATATGCTACATTATTTGATACAAAAAAAATATAAAAATTAATATCTTAAAAGAATACATCGCATCAAGACAAACATAACAAAGTTCCATTCTTTTTTTAAGTACAAATTATAAATAATGACCAAAAGAAAATGAATGAGTTATATAAATATCCAAATATAGTGTATTAGAATGAAAGAAGTATAATAGCGTGGGGTACTAATGGATACGAATATTACCGAGTACATATAATTATAAGTATGAATATAGAAAATTATCCAATTTCCGATCTAATTAGCATACCGATTTACCCCTTTATATTTTTTTACCAAAATTATATATATATATATTGTAACACTTGTTAAATCAATGTGACTCGTACACATACTTATATATGATTCATGTTATTAAATCATTATGCATGTTAATATCGTAGTCTTATTGCATATATTAATAATATAAGTATTATTTATATTGGAAATGATTTGCGTATCCGAATCACTGGGCATAACATGTATTTCACTCAATTGTACAATTCATTTTAGAACGTATATTCCCAAATTTTTAATCAATTAATATTGTAATTTATATAATAAAATTTTAATTTTAAGAAATAATTAAAAAAATATTAATTAAATATTAATCCTTTTGCCAATGTGGACTCTACTATAGAGACAAAACCATACAACCTCAATTTTGTATAACTATCTTTTGATTTTTTTTTTTTTTTTTTGTAGCATTTAAAATAGTTTGTCAAATTAATATATCTAACCAATTTCCAAACATATCGAAAATCTAAAAAGCATATATTATTGACTTTGACTTTCATAAGACTCTTTCGTATCCTAAAACCCATGAAACATCACTTGATTCCATTTCTTTTTTAGAATGTATCAAAATCTTTTATTATCTACTATATATATATATATATATATATATATATTCCTACCGGGGTGGGTTCAGGTGAAAACGCAATTTAAGTTAAGAAATAAGAATGAATTTCATCCATAAATCTTGAAAAATGGATGACCTAGATTTAATCTCACAAAAATTTGGTGCATATATTGCAATATTTTAATGGATCGATATTTTGATGCATATTTTAATGCATTGCAATTTTGATGCACGGAATGCATATATTTAATGCATAATTAGTACAAAATTCATGCATATTCGCAATTCGCAGGATAAGAACTATTCTCATTTGATCCTAAATCTATCCCTATAAAGTAAACTACCATAGTTTTTATATATATATATATATATATTGAATAATAATATACAATTAAATATTACTTTTGCAACAGTGTAAAAAAACTGTGTGAAAGTAAAAAAATCGAACTATATATAAAACAGGACATATGAAATACTTACTGATGGCATTGGATTCAATCCACCATTTACAAATGTCTGCGGCCTCGAGTCGCAACCGGAAGTGTCGTCTCCCGGACGAGAATCCTTGATTAGAAACCTATAAGAAAGAAATGATGCCTGCTGGGGGGCCATAAACACCACCACCGCCGCAAGAAGTAGTGGTGCCAGAAACCATAGTTGCTTCAAACACAAACATGATGAAGAGAAACACATCATCGTTTTCTCTATGTATGTACATGCTCCATCTCCATATATATATATATATTATATATATTATATATATATATATATTATATATATATAATAATTAAAGAAAGAAAATTAATGGAGTGTGGGAAGAGAAAGGAATGGGGGCTTTTAGTTATTGCATCTGCTGCTGCTGTGCTCTTTCATACATTACATATGTATAGTAGTATATGAATATGAAGTGTTTATTTCATGCAAAAATGGAAACTTAGTAATGACGCTTGACTTTTTTTTTTTTTTTTTTTTGGGGTCAAGATTCTTTATCTTGTACGCGGGTCTTTCATTATTTAACTTTGATGTAATTAAGGTAATTAAATACAAGATAAACTAGTTAATTTAGTATATATATATATATATATATATAGTGGTGAGTTCAGGTGAGAATGCAATTTAAGTTAAGAAATAAGAATGAATTTCATCCATAGATTTTGATAAATGGATAGCCTAGATTTATTCTCACAAAATTTTGATGTATATAATGCATATATTTCATGCATAATTAGTACAAAACTCATGCATATTCGCAATTCGCAGGATAAGAACAATTCTCATTATATATATATATATATATATATATATATATATATATATATATATATATATATATGTAGGGATAGGTTTAGGCAGGAAAGTTTTTTTTTGTAGGAAATAGGAATGATTGTAGACCATTGATCCTTGGAGATTAACGGTCCAGATTTCGTTCTGGTGTGCTAACACGAAAAGCTAGGAGTGCTAACGAATTTAATTATTAGAGTGCGATGTAATTTGACTAATTTCACTTATGGGAAGTTCCTACAATCATGGGAAGTTCCTATGTTCATGGGATTTCATATTTTAGGTTAATATATATATTTTATGGGATTTCATATTTTTTAATCGTTCAGATATTTTATATTTTTGGTGTATTTATTTTTATTTTTTTAAAAATTATTTGATTTGTATTTTTAAAAATCGGAACTGTTGTGCTAATCATTTGTTTTATGTGTCTTTGCAAATTGAAAGCAGTGCGATTAAGTTATGTTCCAATTATGTGAATTTTTTTGTTATGCTTTATTATGTACAATGCAGTCAATTTTGATACAATGTCTTGTGCTTTTTTCCGGAAGATAAATAATTTGAATTGATATGTATTGAATTTAGGTAAATTAATGTTGTACAAGTTTCTGCTTATGTTGTGACACATGATAGGTAGTATACCTTGTGTGCAACGTTGATATGAATAGTGTGCTAGGTAATATATCTTGTTGTGCTTATCGTACTATAGTTTATATAACTTGTGGTAAATTACTATTCAACAGATGTGTGCAACGTTGATATGAATAACGTGCTAGGTAATATAACTTGCGGTGCTTATCGTGACACGTGATAGATATTATACCATGTATATATATCTTGGAACATATATCTTAGTGTGTTAGGTATTATATCTTGTATCAAAATTGACTGTATTGTACACAATAAAGCATAACAAAAAATCACATAATTGGAACATAACCAGAACCGCAATCTGGTTTCCAATTTGCAGCACACACAAAACAAATGGTTAGCACAACAGTTCCAATTTTTAAAAATACAAATCAAATAGAAAAGAATAATGTTAGTTTTTAAAAAAATAAAATAAATACACTAAAAATATAAAATATTTGAACGACTAAAAGATATGAAATCCCATAAAAAATAGATATTAACCTAAAATATGAAATTCCATGAATACAAGAACTTCCCATGATTGTAGGAACTTCCCATAAGTGAAATTAGTCAAATTACATTGGTACTCGATAATTAAATTAGCGACTCACAGTTTTCCGTGTTAGCACACCAGAATGAAATCTGGGCCATTAATCTCCAAGGATCAATAGCTTATAATCATTCCTATTTCTTACACTTATACCATTTCACTCCATAACTCACCCCTATATATATATAGGGAAAACAATGATTTTTGTCCCTGTAATTTGTATAATTTTTGCTTTTAGTCCCTACGAAAATTAAAATATTATTTTCATCCCTGTAATTTTTAAAACGTTCTTTTTTAGTCCCTGCCGTTAACCTCCGTTTATTTTTAAAGGAAAAACAATGCTTTTCGTCCCTGTAATTTGCGTGATTTTTGCTTTTAGTCCCTACGAAAATTGAAATATTATTTTGATCTCTGTAATTTCTAAAACGTTCCTTTTTAGTCCCTGCCATTAATTGTATATTCCAAATAACATAATAGTGCAGTAACAAATTAGACCCTGCAATTTACCACACGATACGAAAACACGACATGAAAACGACACGAAAATTTAGTGTTTGGGTTTGCATTTTGAGTACACGACACGAAAATACACGAACACGAAAGTACACGACCGAGATTTAGTGTCGGTTTTGTGTTTACCCTTTGGGTACACGGCACGACACGAGATACACGAAATAAATAATTAAATAAATAAATATAATATTTTATATTTAATTTAATAAAAATATATATTTAATGAATTCATTTATACTAAACTTTAAAATTTGAAAATATAATGTGAATTTTCATAAATTTCATGTAAACATTCGTGTTTTCGTTGCCATTCGTTTCATTTCGTCTACTAAAACCTATAAAAATAATATTATAATATTAAAATTATTATTTTTTATAATATTTTAATATTTATTTTATATTATGTGCGACACGAAAACACGACACAAAACAACACGAATTTGCGCGGTACACGACATGACACGAATTTATTTAGTGTCGTGTATGGGTTTGGGCTTTTGGTACCACGAAACACGAAAGTACGACACTAAATGATTACGTTGTTATTTTCGTGTATGTACTTTCGTATTTCGTGTACCAAAAGTCCAAACCCATGCACGACACTAAATAAATTCGTGTCATGTCGTGTCGTGTACCGCGTAAATTCGTGTCGTTTCGTGTCGTGTTTTCATGTCAGGCACATAATATAAAATAAATATTAAAATATTATAAAAATAATAATTTTAGTATTATAATATTATTTTTTATAGATTTTAATAGACGAAATGAAACGAATGACAACGAAAACACGAATGTTTACATGAAATTTATGAAAATTCACATTATATTTTCAAATTTTAAAGTTTAATATAAACATAATTCATTAAATATATACAACATCTAAGCCTTAATTCCAAAATGATTTGGGGTCGGCTAACATGAATCAAACTATGAAACCGTCAATGATCGTTACATAAATAACATAAAAGGAAAAAAAGAGGGAAAAAAATAGAGAAAAAAGCAAAAAAAAAAAAGAGAATGAATGTTAAAAAAAAAAGAAAAAAGAAATGAAAATCCTGAAAAATAAATTAAAAGATAACATGAAATAAAAAAAAAATAGAAATAAAATAAAAAAAGAAAAAAGAGAAGAAAAAAGAAGGAAAAAAAAAGAATCAGATTCCATCCACCATCCGTATTCCTTCCCGCCAAATTTATGAAAATTCACATTCTAGTATAAACAGAATTCATTAAATATATATTTTTATTAAATTAAATATAAAATATTATATTTATTTATTTATTTATTTCGTGTACCTCGTGTCGTGTCGTGTACCCAACGGGTAAACACAAAACCGATACTAAATCTCGGTCGTGTACTTTCGTGTTCGTATATTTTCGTGTCGTGTACTCAAAATGCAAACCCAAACACTAAATTTTCGTGTCGTTTTCGTGTCGTGTTTTCGTGTCGTGTGGTAAATTGCAGGGTCTAATTTTTTACTGCACTATTATGCTATTTGGAATATACAATTAATGGCAGGGACTAAAAAAGAACGTTTTAGAAATTACAGGGATCAAAATAACATTTCAAATTTTGTAGGGACTAAAAGCAAAAATCACGCAAATTACAGGGACGAAAAGCATTGTTTTTCCTTTAAAAATAAACGGAGGTTAACGGCAGGGACTAAAAAAGAACGTTTTAGGAATTACAGGGATGAAAATAACATTTTAATTTTCGTAGGGACTAAAAGCAAAAATCGTGCAAATTACAGGGACGAAAATCATTGTTTTCCCATATATATATATATATATATATATATATATATATATATAGAGAGAGAGAGAGAGAGAGAGAGAGAGAGAGAGTGTAACTTTATTTTCAGATCTCTGTTACGTGCGAGAACTGCGAGAACCATCTTTTATACTCCTAATAATACACAATATACATCATGTCAATGCATACAATCCCTACGGATCATAACCCCTACTATATAGTCGGGGTTATATATATAGTAGGGTTATCATCAGTAGGGGCTATTATAATAGGGGTTATCATCAGTAGGGGTTATCTTCCCGTAATAAAAATTGTATTTTACTATAATACCTTTTTAAATTAATAATATTTTTTAATATTTAAAAAAATCTCATTGGTTTAGAGGAGTTCTCGCAGTTCTCGCACTTAAGAGAGTTCTGAAAATAAATCTCTCTCTCTCTCTCTCTCTCTCTCTCTCACTACCAAAAAAAGGACTTTAGCCGACGACCCGAAAAAAAACGGCTGACGACTTTAAAGTGTCGTTGGCTAAACTTTGCACTTTAGCCGACGACTTGATCTAGGTCGTCGGCTAAAGTATAACATAGTCGTCGGCTATAGTAAAGAGGTTTAGCCGACGACCTAGATATTGTTTAGTCGACGAGAAAAAAAAAACGTTTTAGCCGACGACTTGATCTGGGTCGTCGGCTAAACCTTTTCCAAAAATAAAAAAGGTTTTATTCGACGACTTGATCTGGGTCGTCGGCTAAACCCTTTCCCAAAAAAAAAAATCAAATTTTAGCCGACGGCAAGATCTAGGCCGTCGGCTAAAGCCTTTCGAAAAAAAATAGGGTTTAGCCGACGACCTAGATCAAGTCGTCGGCTAAACCTCCAAGTGAAAATTATATATAGTTCGCGGAACACCAACCCAATCTTGCCCCTCTCCCCGCTAAAGAGCACATTTCTATTCCCGATCCTGTCAGTTATTCCCGAAAAAAGCTTGTGAGTTGCTACTTTGAGTTGTGCTAGCTGGAGTGACGAAGGTTTCTACCGGTTGTTATAATCACCATTTCGATTAAGGTACGTATTTTATTATATTTTTTATTGTGATTTCGAAACTTTGTATTATTCATGTTGTACATTCGAAAGCTTTTATGTATAACGATTAAGTTTTATGATGATAATCATTATGATTAATTGTTTGTTGTTATTTCATTTATAATTTGAACAATATTAGTTAGTTGGATTAATATTGGAAAATTTATACATTTTCAGGATGGACAAGAGTTGGATTGGGTTACGAAAATGGGATCCAAGTGTAATGGATGGGATGAAGCAGTTTATGAGATTTTCCGTGTAATAAATGTAGATGTCGCAGTGATATGTTTCGTTTTCCATTTGATGAGGTCTGGGAACACCTAAAGAAGAATGGTTTTTGGAGTAAATATACATGTTGGATATACCACGGTGAAGCACCGAATTCTGTTATGCCGTATGATCACAGACAATTTAGTCGGGTTCACCAATCCAAAGAGGAGGTTGATTGATGATGTGTTTGGTTTTTCCGAGACATTTGTACCAACTGAGCTAATCCCACGACCCCGTAGACCGTTGCCTTGCAATAATGCTGGGCTTGACAGGTACAACAAGCTAATTCAACTCCAACAGACCCCTCTATACCCAGGGTGTAACATGACTGTTCTTGATTGTGTCATGGAAACGATGAGATTAAAGGTGGAAAACAGATCATCCATCAAGTCAGTAGATGATTACTTGGATCTTACGAGTAATATGCTTCCACAGGGTCATCATCTTCCTAATACATATACAAAAATGAGACGAATTTTGAAAGATCTTGGTCTTTCCTACATTAAGATCCATGTCTGCATGTATGATTGTGTTCTATTCTGGGGGCATCCTAATGAAGACCTCACGAGATATCCTGTATGTGATACAGAGAGATATAGGATCACTCCTTCTGGAAAAGAGAAACCGGTGAAGGTACTTTGGTATTTTCCACTGAAGGACAGGTTGGAACGGCTTTTTATATCTCCTCACACGGCAAAAGCAATGAGATGGCATGCCGAGCCGCGCACTAATGACAGGGATACTATGATACACCCTTCGGATGGAGAGGCGTGAAAGCATATAGATAGGGAGTATCCGAATTTTTCTTCAGATATCCGAAATGTGAGGCTCGGGATTGCATCTGATGGTTTCAACCCTTTTGGTAACATGAGTCTTTCATATACCATATGGCCTGTTGTAGTAATTCCTTACAATCTTCCTCCATGGATGTGTATGCGGAAGGAGTATAATATGTTGACCTTGTTAGTCCCGGGGCTGGGATATCCGTGTAACACCCCCAGAATACGACCGGGAATGTCACACGCCGTAAACCCTTATCACAAGGATCTACCAGGCTGAGCTCCAAAAGACTACTCAATGGTTGACCGACCGGGGTCAAAATTAAATGCAAAGCAGACCGACAAGGTCATTAACCAATTCAGGAAATAACGACATTCACATTACAATGACAATAATAAACTTGAACACCGAAAAGAATGTCAACTCAGTTTAATAAATGAAAACTACACCCATGCAAGGGTGAATACTCGAACGACAGAGAAATACCGACCAACTGAAACAAAGGAAAAGACTCTGACTCTGGCGTGATTAGTATCATTGTCCTCCATCTCCTTCCAAGCCACTCCTGTGTTGCTCCCGAGCCCAAAACTCGAGCGCATAACAGCACTCCACCCCGAAAACTCGGGGGTTAGCAAGCTGGAATTTTGCTAGTGCAAGTACATAATATACAAGATATACGAATAATAACAACACAAATCTCAACGATCGTGAAGCCTTAACATAAGCCACACATTCCCATAGTCCACACAGAATAGTATCACATACACAAAGTGAAAGATAATCACATAGTCATATTCTCGTACGGAACATAACGCCAATGAATCTTTAAACGAGCCCAATGAGTCGGAAAAATCCCTTTTTATACAAGGAAAAGTATTTTGATAAGAAAGTTTGAAAACATCATTATTGACTCGGGCTATCATGGGATTTTGAAAATCAAGCGGGCATACTTTTAGAAAATACTTCAAAACTCTCGGATCCTCGACCCGGATGTGGAAAACAATTTACAAGAAAACCATTACAACGTTATTCGGGGTCCTCGACCCAATGCAGAATAATCATCACAAGACAATCAAAGGCACAACCTCTCATTCGACAATTCTGCTCAAGACCCTTGATTAATTAACCCTGAGATTTCGTCAAACATCCTTGGTTAATTAACCCCAATACCAACGTCTTAAAAACAATTTGAAACAAGCTTTCAAAAACACGAATCACAGATCTATATCGAGACCGATTATTTTAAAAGAGTTGAAAGAACTTTGAAATACGAGGATTGTTGATAGCAGGGTCTTAGCTATCACTCGAATATCCGTTACCAATAAGCTGCCGGGCGCCTCCCTTACACACTGTGCACCGGCGTTCACTCCACTATGTTGGCCGCCCCTTGAACATGTCACCGCGCAGCGATCACTCTGACAGAGCCGCCCCTTGCACGCGCATTAGGTAACACCGGTGTTCACCAAACATATGGAGCCGCACATTGCATCGTACTCCAGGCCGGAGTACACACCCCGCCCTCGAGGTTCCGGATACGACGTCTCTCACAACAAGTATTCACATTATTACAAACATCAAGTACACAATCAATCAATTCAACAATTATCAAATCAATACACCAATTCACACAATTTATCCGACAGTCCATAACCACACAATAAACAATAACACGTACATGATCAATCAAGATCCAACACAATAAGCCTTCGGCACAACCAACCAACGCTACACATATATCCTTGTATTGCGACTCAACCGAATATATATATATATATATATATATATATATATATAGATATATAGATATATATATGTATATATACATATAACCTTACTATATTATATGAATAACTATAGTTCGCCCATCAATCCAAGTTGAGTACGTCAACTAATGTTAGAATTCAACACTCGTCGATCACCTACATAAACATATATATTAATATACGTATATACATACATATATTTAACATGTAATTATATATATAAACACATATATATATATATACACATACATGTATATACCTCCATGTAAACTCATACACTTCGACAACAATGATTTCACGCAGTTACAATTCGTATATCGAGGTACTTGCCTTGGTAATACGACTTGAAGGAGACGAAGGAATAGGTTCCGGTCCGAACAATCCTCTCAAATCCGACCCTAACACAATAATGATATACAATCAATCTCACATCATGAATACGAGGAAATCCCTCCTAGTTCTACCGTTGGGACAATTCATCGGACACCAAGAGTGTGTAGGGAATTGAAATCGGTTAACGGTGAACTAACGGGATTTCATCCCAACCAAAAACAAGAAAACCAAGGGTCACGAGAGTACTATCAAAATCTAACAACAACATCGGTTAATTCGGATTAAAACACAAGATCAACACCAAACCCTCCCCAAAATCATACTAGGGTATAAGAGATCTTACCTCTTGAAGATACAAACCCTATAATCCGAAGAACACGTGCTAGATCCACAATCCGAGCTACACGATCGAAGGAAGATGAAGAAAAACACACAATCAAAAGGGTGGATGGTGAAGAAATCCCCCTCTCAACCCTCTCTCTCTCGCGCACGGTGGAAGAAAAGGGAGGAAATGAGCGAAACTTCATGGCAAACGCTCGATTATAGCGGCCCGCATCGTGTGCCGCGGCTCGGCTAATCGTGCCGCGGCACGGGGCAAAAATTGCGCCCGGTGGTGGTGGCCGCTCGTTGTGCCGGCTCATTCGGAGTGTCTGCGGCTCGGACTCGGCATGTGCCGCGGCCTGCCGGGTGTGCCGGGCACGCAGTGCAGAGGTTTCAACCGGTAGGTGCCACACGGGTGTGCCGCGGCCCAGACAAGTGTGCGCGGCTCGCAAACCTTGTGCCGCGGCACAGTACAGTGCTCGGCCAATCTGGGAAATGAGAGTGACTTAGCTAAATCGACCATAACTCCCTCATCGGACTCCGATTGACTCACCGCTTGAACCATTGGAAAGCTAACTCGATGCTTTATAATATTGCAAGAGTCAGAATTTTTGGAGTTTCCAAAAATTAACGGTGATCTAACAAAGTCGAACCCGCGGAAAAAGTCGCTAAAGAACACGGAACTCATCAAAGCGACACCGGAACGAACTCGGATGTCAAAAGTGCAGGATAAAACATTCCCAGAATGACGAAACGGTCCTAAGCGGGTCGTCGAAACGGACCTCCACCGAAAAAATGAAAATTCGGGAATCGAAATTGCGGGTATTACATTCTACCCTCCTTAAAAGAAGTTTCGTCCCGAAACTTAAAATAGAGAGCGGCGGAACAATCAAGGAAATAACTACTTACTCAGCCCCAAATCATCACGAGCAAAGCGCGAATGCAAGGTTCCGTAAATACGATGAACCGACTAGCGAGCATATGGTACGTGAGTCGAGGCGATAAAAATGTATGGGAACACGATAAGTTGAGGTGAAGGGGTATGAATTTGGATACCAAAGCTCCCGAGTTAAGAGAATCACAAAATAGTTCGGACGTCACGGAAATCATGTTTGAGCTCGACCAACCGCATCCAAGTTCAAAACATATTCGGAAGTGCTAATTACACGCGTGGGAATAATAGTTCCGAACAAAATTTGCAAGGATTTAGTTCAGATACGGAAGGACCACCATAATCCACGGAATTTAACAAAACAGCTCCGAAATTCGTTCGGAGGACGGCAGGCTAAGTAGAACAAGATAGTTTAAAATCGTCGAGAGGATCATAATTGAATTACCAACAATGAAAAATCACACAATGCCGAAAATACCAAGGAAAGTACGGGTAATACACTTCCCCATACTAAAAGATATTTCGATCCCAAACTTAGAACAACAAGAGTTGGAAACATAGAGCAATGAAATGAAGAGCGATCAAAGTCACGATTGTTCAAAACAGCAACAATTAGGACATATTGCAAAATATTCATCCTCCCATGTTAGGCTCTTCAGAAGGAAACATAGGGTTTCGGGACATTCTCCAGTCACTAGCTCTGCTCTCTCTCAGGGCGGCATCCTTTGCCAATTCAGAAATTATCTCACAATGCTTCTCCCGATGGCCTTCACACCCGCACCAGTAACAAGTCAAGAGTGGAAAGGGACAATTTACGAACATGTCACGGCGATTGCGGTTGAAGCACCTCCTTCTTACCGAGAGTCACTGGTGCTGGCTTGGGATTCCAAGCGCTCACTCCCGATCGCGAAGACGACGCGTTCGAGCAGCGTGGGGGTTTGGGAGCCTTAGACTCTTCACCGCTCAAAAACTTCCCGGATGTCCTCCGTCTCTTGGCCGCTCGAGGGCTCGACCCGAGGAGATTTCATAGGATATTGTTTGATCTAGATACTCCTTCACCGTAGCATGGATCGTGGTCGCACGAACCACCTTGCCGCTTCCATTTCCATCATCACGTCCACGTCCGTCGTGGCTCGACATACTAATACAGATAGTACCATTCGGCATTATCAAATAATCGATTAAATACGTATACCACCCTTATCAACACAAGGTTTAGTTAACATCTAAAGAATAACGGTAATATCATAGAGCATAAAGATTTATGAAGTCAAGTTCGAGTTCCTCGACGAGGACGATCATTATATGTATGCACTTAATGAAATCAAATTTTTGAAAAAGGTGGTCACGTTGCGCCCAAGACTCGTAAACACTGTCTTTTATTTCGGAAGAGGAAGTTTACATAATGACTCTAAAAATTATTTTCGAGTGATGAATAAAAGAAAAAAAAAAGGAAATCGAGAATTAATTCGTAACTAATTTGAAATATTTTGAAAATGTTGAGTCCCAAATATCAAAATTTTGAAAGTCTTTCCTCTTCTTCAAAAATGTTTATTCGAAAGGATTCTCCACCGAGATACGTGACCATTTAACATGACGGTATTAAATCATGGTTTTACACAATGTTAGAAAATTTCAAAGCATTACTTTAAAATATTCGAGATACTACAGCACCGTGGGCCACGTGCCGGAACCCACCAGACAAAAATTCCTTAAAAATATGATCAAATGCCAAAAAGGCCGAAGTCGGTAACATTCTCAAATACTCACAAAAGTCATTTATGAAATATCAAATACCGTCATAAGAATACTATCAAAATATGCAAAACCAAGATATCAAAACTCGGTTTGCAAGATAACAAAAACCATCTTAAAATACTCATGCGGTGGATAACATTATCATTCGTAATTTCATTCTAATAAAGTACCTAAGCAGAGATAAACATGTTCGACCTCCGAAGCATACTACGTAACTATTTATGCTCGGACCGCATGCGCATGTTATATCCTAAAACGATAATATCGCCAACAAGTTCCAATTCCTAGTTCACATTAAGCATATTAGCACGACGTAATCAAATACGTATATAAGGGGACTTACAATCGGGAGGCTTACCATCACGAATTGCCGGAAGATGATGTCGGAACCACGATACTAATCACGACTCTGATGCGCGCGACTTACACAAGACATGGACTTGACCCAACGGCCTAGGTTTTTCGCAAACCTAAGCTCTGATACCATATTTGTAACACCCCCAGAATACGACCGGGAATGTCACACGCCGTAAACCCTTATCACAAGGATCTACCAGGCTGAGCTCCAAAAGACTACTCAATGGTTGACCGACCGGGGTCAAAATTAAATGCAAAGCAGACCGACAAGGTCATTAACCAATTCAGGAAATAACGACATTCACATTACAATGACAATAATAAACTTGAACACCGAAAAGAATGTCAACTCAGTTTAATAAATGAAAACTACACCCATGCAAGGGTGAATACTCGAACGACAGAGAAATACCGACCAACTGAAACAAAGGAAAAGACTCTGACTCTGGCGTGATTAGTATCATTGTCCTCCATCTCCTTCCAAGCCAATCCTGTGACTGCTCCCGAGCTGCCAAAACCTGAGCGCATAACAGGCACCCACCCCCCGAAAACTCGGGGGTTAGCAAGCTGGAATTTTGCTAGTGCAAGTACATAATATACAAGATATACGAATAATAACAACACAAATCTCAACAGTCGTGAAGCCTTAACATAAGCCACACATTCCCATAGTCCACACAGAATAGTATCACATACACAAAGTGAAAGATAATCACATAGTCATATTCTCTGTACGGAACATAACGCCAATGAATCTTTAAACGAGCCCAATGAGTCGGAAAAATCCCTTTTTATACAAGGAAAAGTATTTTGATAAGAAAGTTTGAAAACATCATTATTGACTCAGGCTATCATGGGATTTTGAAAATCAAACGGGAATACTTTTAGAAAATACTTCAAAAACTCTCGGATCCTCGACCCAGCATGTGGAAAACAATTTACAAGAAAACCATTACAACGTTATTCGGGGTCCTCGACCCAATGCACAGAATAATCATCACAGCACAATCAAAGGCACAACCTCTCATTCGACAATTCCTGCTCAAGACCCTTGATTAATTAACCCTCGGAGATTTCGTCAAACATCCTTGGTTAATTAACCCCAATACCAACGTCTTAAAAACAATTTGAAACAAGCTTTCAAAAACACGAATCACAGTCTATATCGAGACCAGTATTTTAAAAGAGTTGAAAGAACTTTGAAATACGAGGATTGTTGATAGCGGGTCTTAGCTATCACTCGAATATCCGTTACCAATAAGCCTGCCAGCGCCTCCCTTACACACACACCGGCGTTCACTCCACTATGTTGGCCGCCCCTTGAACATGTCACCGCGGCGATCACTCCCGAGCCGCCCCTTGCACGCGCATTAGGTAACACCGGTGTTCACCAAACATATGGAGCCGCACATTGCACGTACACCGGGCGGAGTACACACCCCGCCCTCAGAGGTTCCCGGATACGACGTCTCTCACAACAAGTATTCACATTATTACAAACATCAAGTACACAATCAATCAATTCAACAATTATCAAATCAATACACCAATTCACACAATTTATCCGACAGTCCATAACCACACAATAAACAATAACACGTACATGATCAATCAAGATCCAACACAATAAGCCTTCGGCACAACCAACCAACGCTACACATATATCCTTGTATTGCGACTCAACCGAATATATATATATATATATATATATATATATATATATATATATATAGATATATAGATATATATATGTATATATACATATAACCTTACTATATTATATGAATAACTATAGTTCGCCCATCAATCCAAGTTGGGTACGTCAACTAATGTTAGAATTCAACACTCGTCGATCACCTACATAAACATATATATTAATATACGTATATACATACATATATTTAACATGTAATTATATATATAAACACATATATATATATATACACATACATGTATATACCTCCATGTAAACTCATACACTTCGACAACAATGATTTCACGCAGTTACAATTCGTATATCGAGGTACTTGCCTTGGTAATACGAAGAAGGAGACGACGAAGGAATAGGTTCCGGTCGAACAATCCTCTCAAATCCGACCCTAACACAATAATGATATACAATCAATCTCACATCATGAATACGAGGAAATCCCTCCTAGTTCTACCCGTTGGGACAATTCATCGGACACCAAGAGTGTGTAGGGAATTGAAATCGGTTAACGGTGAACTAACGGGATTTCATCCCAACCAAAAACAAGAAAACCAAGGGTCACGAGAGTACTATCAAAATCTAACAACAACATCGGTTAATTCGGATTAAAACACAAGATCAACACCAAACCCTCCCCAAAAATCATACTAGGGTATAAGAGATCTTACCTCTTGAAGATACAAACCCTATAATCCGAAGAACACGTGCTAGATCCACAATCCGAGCTACACGATCGAAGGAAGATGAAGAAAAACACACAATCAAAAGGGTGGATGGTGAAGAAATCCCCCTCTCAACCCTCTCTCTCTCGCGCACGGTGGAAGAAAAGGGAGGAAATGAGCGAAACTCGCTGAAAACGCTCAGTTATAGCGCTGACCGCATCGTGTGCCGCGGCTCAGCTAATCTGTGCCGCGGCACAGGGCCAAAAATTGCGCCCAGTGGTCGGCTGACCGCTCGTTGTGCCGCGGCTCATTCGGAGTGTGCCGCGGCTCAGACTCGGCATGTGCCGCGGCACTGCCGGACTGTGCCGGGGCACGCGGTACAGGAGGTTTCAACCGGTAGGTGCCACACGGGTGTGCCGCGGCCCAGACAAGTGTGCCGCGGCTCGCAAACCTTGTGCCGCGGCACACGGTACAGGCTGCTCGGCCAAATCTGGGGAAATGAGAGTGACTTAGCTAAATCGACCATAACTCCCTCATCTGGACTCCGATTGACTCACCGCTTGAACCATTGGAAAGCTAACTCGATGCTTTATAATATTGCAAGGAGTCAGAATTTTTGGAGTTTCCAAAAATTAACGGTGATCTAACAAAGTCGAACCCGCACGCGGAAAAAGTCGCTAAAGAACACGGAACTCATCAAAACGACACCGGAACGAACTCGGATGTCAAAAAGTGCAGGATAAAACATTCCCAGAATGACGAAACGGTCCTAAGCGGGTCGTCGAAACGGACCTCCACCGAAAAAAAATGAAAATTACTGGGAATCGAAATTGCGGGTATTACAATCCGGGAAAGTGTATCGATGTGTATATGAGACCTTAGATAGAGGAGCTGAAATTGTTGTGGGAGCAAGGCCACCCCACGTACGACAGTTATTCGTCCGAGACGTTCTACTTGCACGTCATATGTATCGGCACTATTAGTGATTTTCCTGCATATGGAATGCTGTTTGGATCTGTTATTAGCGGATATAGAGGTTGTCCAGTATATTTGAATGCAGATTGTGCTAGGTACCACTGTAGGAAAGTTATCCGAATGCATCATCGGATAAGGCTTGAGAGGGAACATGAGTGGTGTATGGATGCTGCAGCATTTGATGGCACTGTAGAAATGGGCGAGCCACCACGACAGTGGACAGGTGATGAAATACTATCGATTCTTAATGAGTACGATTTTGGTCAGCTTAGCAACCATCCTGATGTGATTGCAGCAACCCCTGAAAGGCCCGACGGGTATAAGTATTGGTCGCACAAAAGTATATTCTGGGAATTGCCTTACTGGTCCAAGTTACTGATAAGGAACTTCTTGGATGTCATGCACATTGAAAAGAATGTTTTCGAAAGTGTGGTTGGGACAACCTTATGTTGGGATGGAAAGACCAAAGACGGGCCAAAAGCACGCAAAGGTTTGGAAGAAATGAGCATAAGAAAACATTTGTGGTTGAAAACTGTCAAGGGAAAACAAAAAATGCCTAAGGCAACGTACACCATCACTGCCGAGCAGAGAACTGAGATATTTTGCTGGATAAAGACGGCTAGGTATCCTACCGGGTATGCTGGAAATATAGGAAGATGTGTTAATTTCAGGGAGAACAAGTTAACTGGTTTGAAGAGTCATGATTGTCATATCCTATTCCAACGCCTATTTCCGGTATTTATTCGACTGTACTTACCAAAACAGGTGGTCGAGCCGTGTGTTGCATTGTCAAGATTTTTCCAGAAATTATGTACGAGAGAAGTGAAGAGATCTGATTTGCGTAAAATGCAAGATGAGATCATCTATATCTTGTGCAAGTTTGAGCGAATATTTCTTCCAAATTTTTTTGACCTCATGTCTCACCTCATGATCCACCTTCCCCGACAGTTATTGGTCACTGGTCCAGTGCACTACACGTGGATGTACCCGGTTGAAAGGTAACATAATTTTGTATGATATATATATATATATTGTCAAATTAAGTATGATTTCTAACACAATGACAATATTACAGGCAACTCGGTGATTACAAAGACTCGTGGCCAATAAGTGCACTAGGAAGGATGCATTGCGAGAATCTTACCTTGCGTCGAGTGTATTACGCATATCAAGTTGTATTTGGGCACCTTGAGCCCCCTTCCGCTCTATTCCATGAGATAAAATACAATTCAATCTTTCTATCATATCCACCAAGGTTGACGTCTATGGGAGGTTTCCGGAAGACAATTAGACCCGTCACGAGTCACGAATTGCACATTGGTGGATATTGCTCAATTGTCCGAAGTTGATCGGAAAGACATCCACTTGTCATGCGATATGGTGCGAGGTGACACTAGATTCCACAATGACACTTTTGCCGACTATTTTGGAGAATGGGTACGTATACATTCAGTTGCTATTGATTTTGGACTTAAGATATTTTTTTACATAAAAAGTTTATTTACGACAGATGACACACATACAAGATGACGGACACCCTAACTGGTCGCGTGAACTTATGCTTCTTTCTATGAAGCCGGTTATGTCAATAATTTATTCGATGGCCAAAGTCAACGGTGTCACATTCGTATGTCTTGAGAGAGACCAAAAAAGAAGATGTCAAAATTCTGGGGTTATGATAGATAGTGGATATTACGGTGTTCTTTTGGAAGTGGTAGAACTAATTTACGGGGAAGGCATGACAATTTACTTGTTTAAGTGTAGATGGTACGACACCAGTCTTGGAACCGATATGCAAGACGACTACGGGTTGTTATCTGTTGACACTTCCACTTCATGGTATGAAAGTGATCCTTTTACATCAGCAAAGTCGGTGTATTATTTGGACGACTTGGTTAAGAAAGGCACATGGAAGATAGTGAACGTTGTGACAACGAGGAATATTTGTAGTGCTGCTACACTGGGAGAAACAACAGGTAATGATGACGATGATTCTTATCAAGAGCCAAATACAGCAAATATTCCACCATCAATGACAATTACAATGAATAATGTTCCTGAAGGACGAGTCATCCGACTCCGTGGTGATGCTCGCGGGTACATTGACGTTGATACAAACGAATTACTTGAAAATTCTGATGACGATAATGTGGACGACTTGAGGCATATGTTGCCGGATATCAACTTAGATAATGAGACGGACTGTAGTGATGACTCAAACTATGAGCCATAAATTTATTAGATGTATATTTTCATATGTTAAATATAATTAAAAAAATAGTAATAATAATAATCAAAACATTAATATAATATTAATAATATTATTAAAAAAAATCGGGGGGTTTAGCCGACGACCTAGATCTAGGTCGTCGGCTAAAGTTTTTTTTTTAAAAAAATATTATACTTTAGCCGACGAGATTCAAATAGTCGTCGGCTAAACCCCAACAATGACCCGACCGCGTAGTCTAACACGGTCAAGTCAGGCATACAACGTGTTTTCACTTTATGGGCAGGTGTGACACGGCCCGTGTCTCCTGACACGGTCCACTAAAGTTTTTTTTAAAAAAAAAAGGTTATACTTTAGCCGACGACTCTATCTATGTCGTCGGCTAAACCGCCGACCGTGTCAAATGACACGGCCCGTGTCCCACCTACCCAGAAAGTAAAAACACGCTGTATGCCTGACCCGACCGTGTTAGACTGCACGGTCGGGTCATACTTGGGCTTTAGCCGACGACTATTGGAATGTCGTCGGCTAAACCCCCTACATTTTATACGTTTTCTCCTTCCCAACTTGTATTATTTTCTCCTTCCCTCACCCACCCCGATCGTCCATCACCTAGACGTCGCCCGCCGATCGTCACCCAACCCCCAACCCCCGTCACCCGACCGCCCGTCACCTAGCCCCCGTCCCGCCGATCGTCACCCAGCCCCCAACCCCCGTCACCCAACCGTCGCCCGCCCGGCCGCCGTCCCGCCGCCTGTACGAGCCCCAGTCCCGCCGCCCGCCCGGCCGCCGTCCCGTCGCCCGTACGACAGCCCCCGTCCCGCCGCCCGCCCGACGCCCTCCGCCTGCCGTCCGACCGCCTCCCGACAGGTAACCCTTTTCCTTATTTTTTTATTTTGTTTGTTGAATTTATTGTATTTGTTTGATGAATTTGTTTAGATTATGTGATGAATTAGATAAATTGTTTAATGAGTTGTGATGCAATATTTGATGAATTTAGTATTTTCAATATTTTGTGTTTAATGAGTTGTGAATTTGATGAATTTGTTTAAGGAGGAATGGATTGTATAGCCGGCGTTAATCGAAAGATTAACGTGGTATGACATTGATAATTACTGTTGTGTTGAGTTGTGAATTTGATGAATTTGTTTAGATTATTTGATGAATTATGTAAATTGTGTAATGAGTTTTGATGAAATATTTGATGAATTTGTTTGAGGAGGAAGGAATTGTATAACCGGCGTTAATCAAAAGATTAACGTGGTATGGCATTGATAATTACTATTGTGTTGAGTTGTGAATTTGATTTATTTGTTTAGATTATGGATAGAATAAAGAAAGCGTTGGGGAAGAAGTCGACAAAGTCGACCACTCCCGATTCGGGGGGAGTTCGGCAGCCTTTAGTAAGGCGGATCCCGCTACACTATACATATCTCAGAGCAGCGTTCGTGCCCGCCAGATACTAGAAGCTACCGGCATGAACGCTGACGATTTTTTTAGGGCGACAGATGAGCCCGCTGCACTAGCGTGGTTTTTATCCTTTCAGACACCACGGCCGACCCCCTCGCAGCCGGAGACTCGTATGCCTCCCATCCACCGACCCACGTCTAGCCCTCACACATCAGGAGATGTACGGAGTTCCTCGTCCGCGGTGCCCCACGGTCCGCCGCCGACTCTATTCATGCCTCCGATGGTTCCGACTATTCCAGAGGTCGATGAGACGGGAGTCCGAGTTCCCGTTCGATTGATTAGCCCTGACGAGGCGTACGTCTACGAGTCTTGGCCAGACAACATGTGTTGGCGGAGTTGTCGGGTTTCGAAGACGAAACTGTACGAGGAGATATAGAGGGAGAAGGAGAAGGCGAAAAATGTAGTCGAGGAGGAGGAGAAAAAGAAGAAGACTCGTGGCCCAGCAAAGGGTCTGGCGCTCGACTCGTACATAAGTAAGCATTGCCGTTACGAGATTCCTCTAGACAGACACGGACGGCCGGTGATGTCTTCTGACGCTGCGGCATCATATAGCCGTAATGTTGGCTTTGTCATTCGGGACAGAGTCCCCATTTTGTGGCCCGAGTGGGGGACGTGCCGCAGTGCGTGAAGGATGCTTTGAACAATGCTATGTCGGTAAGTTAATAAATATTTAATAAGTGTTTTTCAATCAACACGTAGTTCTTCAAAATGCAATATGTGATATTTTTAAATTATTGCGTATTTATGCTGTTCATAGGTGTGGTTTGTCATTCCCGACTCTCTACTACGTACTTGGTGTGACGAGGTGCAGTCTACCAAGTAAGTCATTTTAATTTATTTTGTATCTAGATTGTTTGCGTAACTTTTTTTCTTACGAATAATATATGTTGTGCAACGTGTGTTGTAGGTACAAATCTTGGAAAAATGAGATGCACATGTTCAGATGACTTGGGTGATACAGAGAGGCTAGTCCGGAAGAATTCAAGTTCCGGGAGTACGAGTTGAAGTGGCTACGCGCCCATTTTCGCGACCCGGAGTTCATGGTATGACTAAAATACCCTCATTTCATTATTTCTCTTTCAATTTTTATTTTTTTGAATTCTAAATATAAAGTCGATTTTTTTAAAAAAATCGGAACTTCAGGTATTTTTTTTAAATTCTAGAATATTATTAATATTAAAAAATCGGAATTTTTTATTCAAAAGTGGAAATAAATTATTTTAATAAAAAAAAAAAGTAGAATATAATAATCCATAAAAAAATAAAAATCAATATTGTATTTTATTTATTAAAAAAGCGCTAGTATTTAATAAAAATAATAATATTTCAGTTTTATTTTTTTGAATTCTAAATATAAACTCGATTCTAAATAATATTTTTTGAAGGCGACTAGCTTGACCAACACGACCAATCGTCTTTGATCGACCATCACGATCGGGTTCGATCGTTAGCGAGTTGCGCCGCGAGGCCATTTCTTCTGATTCGTTGGACGCATTTGCCTACGTGACTCAGAAAGCATATCCGAACCGTTCCGAGGAGCATGTAAGTCTTTATTTTATTTTATTTTGGTAATAAAATAAATGCTTTTGTATCATACTTTATTGATATTGAAATATTTATTTTCATATTAACTTAGGAGCGTGTGTGGGAGGAGTCTCAGAGGATGCTTGCTGAGATTGCTCGGGAGCAGTATCCGGACTTAGCGGAGACCGACCTCGATTCTGCCATTGGACAGATCGATCAGGCCGATCCTTATGTTCGCGCTAGGGTGTTGTAACACCCCGAGATATTCGGAAATATGTTACAGCGCCGTAGACCCCTACATGGGACCTACCAGGCTACAATATGAAAACTCCACTCGACTAACCATCTCGGTTAGCGAGGATACACAATTAAATAATATGACATATAAAGATACGCCCAAAACAACCGGCAAAATAAGCATCAACCAACAACGTGACAATTTAAAAGTAGTACAACACGGAGTTTGAATCGAAAAGCCTAAGTACTCGCGAGTACAATCTATAAGTTTAAAGCTGCGGGAACAACCATATCGAAATGGACAAAGGAAATAAGTAGACCCAAATGCACATGTCAACGACCCTGGCCAACATCCTCGTCTTGTCACGGTGCTCGCTCGTCAGGATAATCATAACTGAAATCCATAACAAGAATTTCCCCAAAACGGGTCCCCAGAGGGGTTAGCAATTACGCTAGTACAAGTAATCAAGGCAAACCAATCGCTACACATTTCATAATACATGTACCAATATCAATTTCAAGAGTCAAAACCAGACATGTCTTTTAGGAAAATATACTGATCCACAATTAGCCTTGAGAACAGGGCGGCGGCATACATTCTCACTCGAGGCCTCGCAGGGACCCTACCGAGTTGGCTACAATTACGAGAAAAACAAAACCACGCACACGCTATGCCGTGAGAACAGGCGGCATACATTCTCACTCGAGGCCTCACAAGGACCCTACCGAGTTGGCTAGCGATGCGAAACTCGTGAAATCCGGGCGGCGGCATAGATTTCCCTCCTTGACCACTGTCGGATCAACACAAGGTGAGTTACACACAAGTAATATACATCACCATTTCATGTTAAGCTTAAAGGTTTCCAAAAATACTTGCCTTGAATTATTGGCCTTGACGAACGGAAAGGAAAGTCAGAGCGAACGCTAGGAACCAATGAAACCGAACCTAACGATTCGAAGAATACAATCACAACCATTTCTAAATGAATACGGAATTGGAATACACCGAAAACCCGCCTACGATTCATGTATATTCGTATATAAACAACAACGAGGACGGACCACAACCAAACCCTCTCGATTAGTAAAAATCATGAAATATACCATGAATCCGTAGGGAAACTAAGAATACCAACAAGATTAATCATATTCATCATGAATTAATCAAAAAAGCGGAACGAATCGGACAAAAACACGAAAACCCCAATTTTACCAAAAGTAGGGTTCTAAGGATCTAACCTTGATTATTTGGATTAAGGGATGATATCGGACGGATTATTGATGATATAACCTCAAGAACTCCATGGATATGTTGTTAAACAACATGGCTTCAAGCTTAGAACACGCCCAGTGCGGAAGAGGAGGAGAAGAAGGTGAAAAATGGCAAGAAAAAGCGTCTGCGGGGCCATTTATAGGGGTTGGTATCTGCCGGACACGGCCGTGCGGTCGGCACGGTCGTGTCGCCTGGTGGCGACAGGACTCGACCGTGTCTGCTGACACGGTCGCGGCGCGAGGGCCTCCGTGATGACCGTCAAGCGGCTGACTCGGCATGACTCGACCGTGCCAGACGACACGGTCGGGCGTGCTGGGCAGACGATTCTGGCTTATCCGGAAATGTTCGGCACGGGCCGTGTCGGACGACACGACCGAGTTCGGTCGGCAGAAACTTTGGCATTTCCGGAAGAGTACGGCACGGGCCGTGTCGGACGACACGGTCGGGTCCGGTCGGCAGTGATCGGCCAAAAACTGAAACGACCATAACTCTCTCGTCCGGACTCCGATTGACGCACCGTTTGAACCATTGGAAAGCTAACTCGATGTTCTATAATATTGCAAAGATTTAGAATTTTTGGAGTCACCAAAAATAAATGGTGATCTAACAAAGTCGAACTCATATGAGGAAAGTTGAAACAATGAACAATAACGAGAATACAGTTCAACAGTTGACAGGAAGGACATACTGAAAGATACACGAGGGTCACTATGACCGAGAAATAAACCAAAAATGAAAATACAAGGGAAAGAAAAAATACCGGATATTACAGGTGTGGGGTACCGTCTACCCTCCTAGAGGTAGTCGGTACCGCACTAAGATGATGGGAGCCGAGGGTCACCATGTATTGAAAGATACCCCCGGCTTCCAGCGCCCTCGCGGATGGGATGCACGGACTATTGATTATTGCATAATTTATCTAAAAATTCATATACAAAATATTCCTTTTACGGGCATAATCGTACTGATTTGTGATTAAAAATACATATTTTACAGATATATCCAAACATGAGCTAAAAATGGTTATTTTACAGATTACTTACATGAAACGTCAAAAAGGACGGAAAACAAGATCAAAATCAACGCCGGGAATTTTTCAAGGCAAAACGACCATTCAACACGGCGCAAAAAGGACCGTGTTATGTAGGTCGTTTCACATACGGCGAAACAAAGGCCGTGTCTTGGGCCGTTTCACACACGGCCGGCATTTAGCGCCGTGTCCTCGCGCGTATTCCGGAAGAGACCGAGTCACCACAAAACGACGCACAACACGGGGCAAATTGGGCCGTTTTTCATCACCATTTTCATGCTGATATTTGTGAAATTTTCCACATTTAGCATCTTGTGAGCTCAACAACTATGTAAGAAGTCAATGATCTGAAAATCAAGACATGCAAGGAAGATCAAGTGTGAATCATGTTGGTATAAAATCGGATATTTGCGCCGTTTTGTGCGGAAGCGAAAATAAATTGCGGAAATAAATCACACAAAGATTTATAGAGGTTCGGCTATTAACGAAACCTACGTCCTCTCTCGATGTATCTTTTTCTTTAGGATTAAGATCAAAACCTCTACGCCTCTCTTCTATCGGTCGAGGGATTACCGTTACAAGCTCGTCTTCTATCGGTCCGAGTAAAACCGTTTTTCCTTTTCTATTGGATAAGGAATCAACCACTCTAGCTTTCTATCGGTACTAGATAAACCTCACTAAGATAGCGATTGTGATTCTAACAATGCCGGATCCTTGATCCTAATAACACCGAATCAAATCGTATCTTTTCTTTTTCTCGCTCGTGTATAATGTTGAATGTATAAACACTCAAATTAACAATATAAGCTCAATATTACAACAACAATGTAAGTATATGATTCTCAGATGAATATCTCGTTTGCTTGAAGTTGTTGTACTCAAACAATACCATAGGAATGATATTTATAGGCATTTTCCACAAACTAGCCGTTGCTGGCTGTTTTGACTTGCTAGCGTGCGCTAGCCTTCGTTATTAGCGTGCGCTAACTCATTAGCGTGCCTGTAGCGTACGTTAGACTGTTCCCAGTTTCAGTCCAGTAGCTTCGTTTCTTCTTTAGCGTACGTTATGCCTTCTGCCTTACGTACGTAACCAACTTGTATTAGCGTGCGTTAATAACACATTGTAGCGTGCGCTAATTCAATATATCCGTTGCATGGATTGTCAAAGTATCCGTTTGATATGCTGACTTTGACCTGCTTTTCCCAACGTTCTGATTGACTTGATTCAAACTTCTTAGCGTGCGCTATTCATACTTTGTAGCGTGCGCTAATGCTGACTTCACTTCAGCTTACTTCGAACTTGGTTGATATGCAGATTACTCCTCGTTAGCGTGCGCTAACGTATGAACACTTGCGTGCGCTAATGCAGTCCAGATTGCAACTTTTTGCGTCTTCGTCTGCTTCGTCATTTTGCTTCGCCTTAATGTTGTTTTGTTTGTTTAGCAACTTTAATCATCAAAACACAAATTAAATAATGTGTGGAATTAATATTCCAACAATCTCCCCCGTTTTGATGATTACAAAACAACTCTTGAATTGGATAAAATCTGTAAAGAATAATATATGTATATTTCTACGAATCAAAGTTTTCGGCTTTGATCGTTTCGTTAGTTTCTCCAATTCTCTTTTCTTTTCGACATCTCCTTTATTTTTCGACTCCGTCGTTTTTCAATTTTTCAACTCCCCCTATTTGTATGCTTTTCTTTTCTTTTCGACTTTTTCGATTTTTCTCATTTTTATCTCAATTCATCTACTTCTCCCCCTTTTTGTCTTCATCAAAAAGTATAAAGATATAGAGTATATCAAATGAAATATAAATATGCATGATACCAATTTATGCATTAATAAGCAAATATACTCCCCCTGAAAATATTATTTCTTCCTCAAAAATATTCCTTCTCCCCCTTTGTAAAATATCATTTGTTAAAATTTATTTTTGGGGATCCAACCTATAGTTGGTTTTTCTTTTGAGACGTAGACGATATTTGAAATGTTTGTTCCTTTAGGAATCCAAATCTTTTTATTTTTTATCGTCCGTCTTGGGCTTTTGCAATTTGAAATGTGATGCCCGATTTTTAAACACTTTTTTCGAACGGATTCATTTTTCGAACGTGGTTTGAATCCCAACCCCTCTTTATTTAGAGTGTATTTTTGAACACATAACATTTGTTCGAATTTATCGTTGCCGCGCGAAAATTTCTTTGTCAAAATTTTTAGTTCATCTTGAACTTTCAAAAGATCATTTTTTAAAATATTCTCATTTTCAATATATTTCGAATGATCAATTTCAACAAATTTCCCTTTTTCAAGTATTTTGGAATTTTCAATTTCCAAAGTTTTATATTTAGACTTGAGGGATTTAATTTCATTTAAAGCATTTTGATAGTCCGTATGTAATAACTCGAATGCTTCAAAGAGTTCGTCGTAGGAGTTACTTACTTGGCTTTCGACGTCGCTATCGTCGAATGAACTCCGGGTCATGAGTGCGAGATTATTTTGTTCGAGAAAATCTTCATCGGGATCTTCGTCGCTCCATGTTGCGATTAGAACCTCCTTTTGCTTTACATGACAGTTTTTAGCAAAGTGGCCTGGTTTGCCACATAATCGACAAGTGTTGTCTGGTTTCTTCGATTCCCCCGCTTGAATATCCTTCTTTCTCCGGTTTAATAAGTGTTGGAACTTATTAATATTTTTGGCATAATATGCCATTTTTCATCACTTTCGTCCACCGGGATTTCTTCTTTCTTTTTCGAAATTTTAGCCTTGAAGGCTATCGACCTCTCCTTCTGTTTCGGTTTGGCATTCCGAGATTTTAGAACAATCTCGTAGTTGATAAGAGAACCAACGAGAGCACTAAAATCGAGAGTATTTAAATCTTTTGATTCTATTATTGCCGTAACCGTACCGTCCCATTCTCGAGGTAGTGATCGGAAAATTTTCTTTACTTTCTCACTACTCGAAAGTGGTTTTCCGAAACATGCTAATCCATTAGTGATGACCGAGAATCGGTCGAGCATAATCGAGATGGATTCGTCGTCCTTCATTTGGAATAATTCATAATTGTGAAGGAGCATGTTTATCTTCGTCTCTTTGACTTGAGACGTACCTTCGTGTGTTATCTCAAGCATTTTCCAAATTTCTTTGGCACAATCACACGATGATATCCGGTTGCTACATTTCGACATTTAGATGATTTTGGTAGTGGATTGTAGTTGAGTTGTTGTAGTACTCTTGTATATTTATATTTGTGTTACAATTGTGTAAGTGATTGTTGACGCGACTAGTGTGTTGATGAAATTAATGTTCTTGAATGTGTTGTGCGTTGTGCTGCATATAATGTTGGGCATATTATTGATGGTATTAGTTGAATGTGTTGCGCGTTGATTGTTGTTGATAATGAGAGCTGGTGTATAAAAATTGCAGGTGCAAAAAATACAGGTTTTGGGATCCCAAAATCTGAATTAATTTTTTTTATATTAGGTTTGAGCCGACGACTTTCCAAAGGTCTTCGGCTAAAGTAAATTATTTTTTTTTTAAAAAAAAAAGGTTTAGCCGACGACATATAAAACGGTCGTTGGCTAAAGTGTATTTTTTTTTAAAACACGTTTTAGCCGACGACATACGCAAAGGTCGTCGGCTAATTTTTTTTTTTTTAAATCAGGTTTTAGCCGACCGACTTGATAAGGTCGTCGGCTAAAGTTTTTTTTATTTTTTTATTTTTTAATAATCAGGTTTTAGCCGACCGACTTGATAAGGTCGTCGGCTAATTTTTTTTTTTTTGCAACAGGTTTTAACCGACGACTACCAAAAAAGTCGTCGGCTAAACCTTGGCCGACGAATATCGGCCGACGGTTTTTTAGCCGACGACTTAAAGTCGTCGGCTAAAGTGTGAATTTTGGTAGTGTCTCTCTCTCTCTCTCTCTCTCTATATATATATATATATATATATATATATATATATATATATATATATATAGGGATTGACTACACATAGTATGTTGTAATATATATTCATTTTTCGGGATTCATTCCACACATTTAGTATGATTCATGCATTGTGCATTACAACACACTATGAGTTAAAGGTTTGGTTTATAATTTTTTATTTAAAACAATCCTTATATATATATATATATATATATATATATATATATATATATATATATATATATATATAGGGATTGACTATGGTGGAAACACCATTAATGGTGAAATCTAGAAACCAATTGCATTATTAAGTAATTTCATTGCATATTTGTTATTATTTGTTGCATCAAGCTGGTCGCTAGTATATACAACAAATAATGCAATAAAAAATACATAGATCATAACGTCTGTAGATAAGTAGAATTATATGCATTTATGTATTTTTTTAATGAAATAGATCATATGAAAACTAATTACCTTGTGAAATCTAGAAACTTTTGTAGGTCATTGATACTAGTGATCTAATGGCCGTAGATAAGTAGAATTATATGCATTTATGTATTTTTTTATTGCATTATTTGTTGTATATACTAGCGACCAGCTTGATGCAACAAATAATAACAAATATGCAATGAAATTACTTAATAATGCAATTGGTTTCTAGATTTTACCATTAATGGTGTTTCCACCATAGTAAATTCTGTTGGAAAAATAGCTTAATTAATACCATAATTAATTATGGTAAATAATGACATTAAATGGTATATTTGGAATCTACATTTTGTGTAGATTAATTTAGTATATTTACTTGTTCAATTTCGTTAAGAAATGAATGAGTAATTAATGCACAAAGTTAAGCCATTTAATAGTTGGGAATGTGGTGTGGAATCCCATCCCACATTGGAAAAGTAAGGAAAAGTTGAGCTATTTATAAAGGACTTTCCATCATAAAGGAGCAATCAAGTGTGCTCCATTATGGTGCACCCTAGTTGGCTTTAATTAATTTTTAAGGCTAAAATCCGAATCCTACGAGGAAGGTGCAAAGCACCTTCCGAGTCCGAGTCCGAGCACGTGCACGTCGCAACGGGCGCTTCGTAGGCGCACATCCAGTAGTTCGCCCGGAATTCGATTCCTAGTACAGGGTATCGAGTTCATCGAAAAAACCGTTGTATCTTGGGGACGTTTGCCGTTCAACCGTGTGTACTGTGCGGGGCAATTTCGTCTTACGGAGAGAGAGTCCAACTCTTGCCTCGATTTACCATCATTTGTCATTTTCTACAGCATTATATTCAACAAATTCCTCTCTCTCTCTCTCTATATATATATATATATATATATATGTGTGCGCGCGCGTGTGTATGTGTGTATGTGTGTTGGGTTGGGGGGCGCTTATGGTCGGTCTCTTTTTTAATACCTTTTTCATAATAAAAGCCGCTAAAATCTATATATGAGCACTATCACTCCAAAATCTGGATTCGATTCTCTGTACTTTACCATATGTTATATAGCTTGAGCATTCAGAGAAACGGAACTATACATGCACAGAGATTGCTTCGTTTAGGATTCACGTTCTTAGATAGAAAGTAGGAACTAATCATAGCTATTGAAATGAGAAAAACAAAACAAAAGCTTCATTCTTTTCGAGTTGATTTTTGCTGGATTAAAATGTGTCGTATTGAATTGAACTGAAATTTGTTGAGAGTTGAAGTGAGCTGAATTGAAATATGAAAATTAAACTCAAAAGAACAAAGTCTAATAGTTGGATGGTTTTTTTTCTAAAGGCGGAAACATTGTTGTACATGCAACTAGCTAGGTAAGTTGGTCGTTTTTCTTTTTTAAGTATCATAAATTACTTATTTTGTTATCGTTTTCAGGTGATCAAAATATATAAAATTAATCGTACTTCTATGATCTCGGATCGAGAGTCGGTCATGGCCAGAAAAAAGTCCAATGCGAAAAATAAAATTAGACTCTTTGTGCTTTAAGAAAAAAGCTCCCTCAAATGGTTTCTATTTTATACCCGTTGAGGCAATGACGAATTCAGGGCCGGTCCAAAACTTCTTGATGCCCTGGGTCGTGACACTTTAAAAGAACTCCTAAAATTAACTTTTTGAAAATAGAGGATTTTAACACAATCTTTTAATATAAAAAGTTCTCAACCAAATACCAAAATTAGAGATTCATAAAATCAAACTCCTAATTTACTTCAAACTGTTCCGGGAATTATTATTACCGTGATGTGTCTTACCTAATACTGGTTGTAGATACATAGATGGAAGGTTCTAAATCCTTCTGGAGGTAGTAGGATCCTATTAGATGTCTTACCTTATCTAGGAATCCTATGTATGGAAGGACTCTCATTGTAATGCCTATATAAAGGCCCCTCTATCAGTGTTATGAATACAATTGATTTGCTGTCTTTTACTTTCTCCTTAAACACGTTATCAGCACGTAGCCCCCAACTGAGCAAGAAAAAAAAATGCCCGAAATTCAGAAATTCCGAAAAAAAAAAAAACGCGTGCGAAAAACCCTAGCAGCCGGAATCACGAAAACCTGCGGCGCCTCCTTCCTCCTCCTCTGTCGCGATCTGCAACCCCCCGGGACCGCGACCCCACCCCCGACCAAGGTTCACATCGATCCGGCGGCGAGTTCGGCTCCGTCTCCACCGCCTTGTCCTTTCGACCATTGTCCGGCAAGCGCGCCGTCTTCAACGCCGCGCCGTCTTCACACACTTCGGCGGCACTCTGCGGCTCCTCCACGGCGGCCTCCGGGTGGGATTCATGTACATCCCCTCCGGAAAGATCGACGCCCGCAAGATGCGATTCGTGGCCGCCATGTTTCAAATCCGACTGGCCAGCTGCCCGGCCGTTGCTCTGATCGGATCTCGGCCCGACCAGAACCCACGGCAACCCGGCCCATGCGGTCAACTTTTGTTGTCTAGCCGGTGCAGCCCATTGTCGGCCAACAGATTCAACGAATCAGAATTTTTTTAGCCCCAACCGCGAAGTAAGATCGAACCCGTTTCTGCCCCTTCACGAAGTAAGAACTACAAATTTAACGGTGAAGATCTGATTCGGAGCAGTATTTCTCGATGAAACTGTACGCAAAAAAAAAAAAAAAAACGAGAAACGGGAATTTCCGCGCGTAAATTTTCTGCACAGCGCAGTCGTACGAAAATCACGTTTCCCGATTCGTTAACCGTCGGATCGGTGTGAAATTTTTACAGCAACTTCCCAACACAAATATCTGTATATTCAACGGTGGAGATCGGATTCTGAGTAATATTATTTACTGAATCTACTGCCGAACAGAAGCAGATTTTTACAAAGAAATTTTGAGATCCGACCTCATCCAATACCGAACTGCTGCACCGCCGCGCCCGAGTCCTTTTTCGGCCGAATTATCGAGCCCAGTAGCCCTATCCGGGCGTTTCTCAACTCTTTATTTTCCTAATTAATGATTCATTTGTTCATTAATTTGTACACTTATGAATCTTACATGTTTATGTTTTACGTGTATATAGGAAAATACGTCGCTCATGATGATGTGCACGCTATGGAGAAAAAGTCATATTTATCCCGTTCAAGAATCAAAGTAAATATAGAACGGAGTACCCACGGAAATATGTTGCTCATATGGAGAGAATCTCCCGTTCAAGGATCAAAGCATATATGGAACCAAGTACCCGTAAGATTTTATTAAAGTTCCCGTTTTTTTTCAATTCCTCTCTTTTGGGAATTTTTTTTTTTTGCGGAATTGGGTATTTGGGTTCTTTATCTCCCACGCTACTTTGCGGTGGATGAGACTATGAGAGGTGGTATCACTCTCGGATGTCGAAGTAAACTGTGTGACGGTCCTGGGGGAGTCACGGATAATTGTTGAAAGTCGATATTTGTGGTTGTTGCATACACCACGTTTTGGGTGCGATTTGACGTCGCCGTTTTGTCGATTTTAAACCAACAATTAAATAAAACGAACATTGTCGGTAACGGTAAAGTTATGACTCGTTCATGATTAGTCACGAATTTGTGACGTACAAATGGGACAAACATTGATTGCGACGGATATGTCGTGGTTAAAATCGATTTGTGACGGAATTGTCACATTGAATTGAGCGACCACCACGTTGGTCTTGACCCAATCCCATACTTGGAAAACTCCATCTTTCATCTTATTAAAATAAAATATTGCATGTGGGTGTAGACATGTATCGTCTCCTTGCAATATGATATATGGAAGAATGTACGAGTAATTCTCATGAATTTTAACATGCAAGGTAATGGCATATTGCGGTAAATACATGAATTCGTTGACCTCGATTATAGTTCGTATGACTATAGGTCCGAATACTTTTCCGAGTATCTGTAAAGGCATGTGCCTTGTACATTTGACTATGTTTAGTCGATCTTATTGGATGGTCAAGACGAGTTGGTTATGGTATATTCATTATGTCTCATGGTTCAAAATGCTTAATTATGATGCACCGCATTGCATCCATATAACATGGCTATTATGACGTATGCTTGCAAATTGAGAATTAAAATACTTGGTTGATTGATGCACTTTGGTGGATTTTGTCTACACTTTTGATCATGACTAGGCGCATCCTCCTTGGTATTTGTTTATGCTTTGAAAGTTCAAACGGAATCAGTGGTTTTTAAACAGCCTTAGTTGTACCGACATTCCTACTTTCTCTGCAAGTCTACCAACTTGGAGTTACCGAAAGGATCATTAGTCGAGATAAGAAATCGAACACCCTGCTGCATTTAAACGCGCATATGGCTGTCATTGCCATGTTTTTGCATCAACACTTATGCCATTGGATATGGTCTCAACCTTGTTTTCTCACTAAACTTGGGAAATACTAAACAGCCCATTAAAACATGCACTGTGATCTGAGTTTAATGATCCGTGTGGTGCACAATATATGGATAGAAAGATACGGAAGTCTAGTTTCCAGAACATCTGACCGTTCGTCCATAGCCTTCCTAACAAGGGAGTTGTCGCTGTTTTAGTGAATAAAGGTCAAGCTGCGCGGAATTTTATTTCCAGCGATTGTGCTAACTTTTGTCCCAACCAACTTGGTTCTCATCTTGAATTTGCAAGTGGTCTTATGACACATGTTTTTCAACATCTTTTTGGCCGAATTTTCCATAAGATGATGTAGTTTTTGGGATGCGTTGTACGCTAAACTATCATCTTTCAAATGTTGAAAAACAGTTTCCTTGGGGAAGCCCAAAATACGCACCCTTATAAGAAGGTCGAGCGTGTGCATGGTAGTGTTACACCATGCTTGTGTCGTAATTTTGCCCCTTAGGCATATAACCTTGCCATGTTATGCACTCAATATGATAGATCATTTTGATCATATCAAGTATAAAATCTCTATGTTGTTAGAGTATTCACTATGCTCATGTTTGTAAAAAATTTTGCAAGCGAAATTGAGTGCGTATTAAGCTATTTTCAAGGAACACGATATTTTTGGATTTCGGTTTATAAATCCATTGTGACTATGATGACTAGGTCATCACAATCAATGAGTGGTATAATACTCAAGTTGTTGAATGTCGAATGGCGTTTTCTAGTCACATATGTTCCGTAACAATTGAACCATGTTATGACTCGATGATACATATGCCAAAGTGTATCACTCATAGCATCTCATTATGATTTGTGAGAATAAAATCTTATGCATCACTTGTATTGGATATGTGAAAGGAAAAATATTCATGAGTCAATATGGTCCGGCTTGCATCGGTTTGTGTAACCAGAAGATGTATTGGGACATTGACACATTTAAGCTTTAATAGTCCGGAATTTGGACAATTTGATGATCCATATACCACGTTATTGTCGTGGACATCATTTTCTTTGAACAAAGAAACTAGTTGGATCAAAGACACCAAAGTACGTTGGTGGAGTCGTGAGCAGGGCTCATGACCAATGATGATATTTATGTCATCCGCATCTTGCTTTCATAAGCATGTGTGACGCCAAAGACCACCCCAATGATCCTTCTTAGCCATGTTCATTGATTTAAGCCTATTCTTTGGCACTATTAGGAGACGACACCCTCCTATGCTAAAGAGAATAATGTAGCGACTCGCATAAGCATGGTGCTGAGTCCTCCGTTTTCACCGAGTCCTTATACATACATGATCATAAGTATTAGCCTGGGTGGCTTATGATGTTATGATGGTGTTCACAAATGGTCGTACTCAAGTAATAACATTTATATGTTATGTTGTTCCTTTGACAATGATTGATAAGTTGATGAAACCTGAGTTATGGTTGTCCAACTTGCGGACCAGTCATTGTAAAGGTCGGTTCACCCACTTTTTAGACCAAGTCTTAAAGTGAAATTTTAAAAAATACTTCCTAACATCCAAGGCTACCTTCTCACAAATTTTGGTGCCATTTGGAGACTTGGAAGGAGGTGAACCACTTAAATGAAGTTTTCACATACCACCAGCCGTCCCAACAACCAGTTCGATATCATTTTGATCGGTTTTTGACCACAAGGTTGATGGTTTTGGAATCCTAAACACCCGTTTATACATGCTCATGAAATTTTGAGGTGTTTGGGGCTGGTGAAGGGAGTGAACTCTTCAAGAAAGCACTAGAGGTTCAACAAGACCAACGGCCTATCATCGGTTCAATCGTTTCTTTATGTTCGATCCCGGTGGTGCATGGTGGCGGTTTTATTGAATTCTCAAGACCAGTAGATACGGCTATGCAACATAGGTCAACATGTCATATTCACCTATACCTATCATCATTCAAATGCTTAGTTACGAGTGTAACAGTATGCATTTTGTTAACTGGATTGTGTTAACACTGAAAACCTTTATCGTCCACATGTTCATGTGCCAAAAGTGCGTCACCACAACGCATTATGACGGGTTATAAATGCTGAATATGACATGCGCTTTCACTCATAGTCCGCTTAAAATATACCTTGGCAGACGATCTCGTATGTCACTTTGATGAGCCAGTCTTCCCGTCGCTAGGGGGAGATGCGAACGATCATGTTCGAGTAGAACAACTTGGAATTGTCGTAGTTTGTCCCTACTGTGTCTCACCAAGTTCCCTAAAGTGACGAGATTAAATACATGCTGCAAACATGTCTGCAAGGATTGTGTCCGGTCATGGACGTTCGTCATCTATAAATGGTGATATGGTAACATCACAAATTGTGGTAGATGGTGTTACTAGGCCATGGATCTCATCGAGTATTGGGATGCCACTTGGTTCGATAAATACTCTCGCTAAGAATGTATGCGAGCTTGGTACATGAAACTTGATCATATGATCAAATGAACTCATCCGTCTCATGTGATTCTGGATTATAGTCATTATTGGGGGACGCCTCAATGAATGCAAATCCATAAAGAGTACTCTATGAATAAAGCCGGTTCATGAGGATGTGGAATGTGAGTTTAATCGAACCATACCTCGTTGAAAATCTACAACGTTGTAGCCTTGGCCTAAAATGGAAACATATGCGACTCCAGTATAAACAAAGTGATAGCCCTTTGTTGAAGTGGTGCCGACACTCCAAAGATAAGATCTATCCGTATACTTTGTTAAAGCGAGTGAGAGAAGGAGTTAAAGTCACCTCATAGCGCGAGGTTTCTCATGAACGCACTGGAATCGACTACGATGACACGAAACTTAGTTGTGCTATCGTAATGGATGTTATAGCATCCACTATCTTTTCAGTTAGATAGTTTCCCAAAAACTGTCGTGCAGCTTGTGGTTAAATCTTATCTTAGTAGGGAACTAAGTTAAGTGATAAAAAGGATCTCGTGGTGGATCAGACTCAAATCAAGTGGCTCCTGACCACGGAGTGCGACGACAAGTGATTGTCGGGGATGCATACTAAGTATATACTTGATTTGGAAGAGATATGAAGCTTTTGCGTGTAAAACTAAGGGTTTATAGTGATGTACTCTTGTGAGACTAAGAGATTCCGCTAAATCCAAAGTTAAGAATGAAAGGATCTTGGGACACTTGATGATGCGTATTCATCAATCGGTTTAAGGCAATCTAAGGGACGGTTTCCCTAAGAGACGATAAAGTAATGCCTATATGATTCCCAATGATTAGTCGAAGTCATCATAAGACTTGGCTCACTTAAGTGATGATGCAGTCTTAAGAGAAAAGTACGGTATTATGTACTCATGTTTGACTCGATGTACTCATTCGTAATAATCCGGTAAAGCCACTGTGATGATGGCCTAGGATGCGCTCACGCAATGTCTGTGATTGACAAGAAGCTTGAAGCTCGCTCTATCTCGATAAAAAGGACACCTGAAAATTGATACCCGAATCTGCCTAGAATGTGTTGGTCTATCTCCCATATGACCTACAGGGCAGCTCACTTGATGGAAAATGGTGAAATTGGTGCCATTGGAAAGGTTTGTGTCTACTTTCCAAGGAAACCAACCATTTGATCACATCCATCATGTTGAGTGACATATGACTATTGTTGCAAAGTAGGACGGGATATGTCCAGTAATTTGCTGAGTCAACTTCGATAGAGCTTTGTGATCTGCTCAGGTCGATCTAGGTTACGTATTGTATGTGAATGAAAAGCTATGGGTGTATAGTTTTCATAAGTTCTTACGGTTTCGTTGATACCTATTGAATCGAAGAAGTTATGACTGATTTAGTGCATGGAGGTCAAGACTTTAGAAAACTTGATTTTCGGATAAGTCTTTAGTGACTCTGCACTTTGGATGTGTCGCGCTCTTTTTGTCCTTAAACCAAGGTTTGTTTTTTCCCATTGGGTTTTCACTTGGTAAGGTTTTTAACGAGGCGACCTATGAGACCATCCATACAATGATGCGTTGTACTTCTGTTCAACTTAGACCAAGAGGTATTTTTCCCACTAGGTTTTTCCTTGGTATAGTTGTGAGGGCAACTTGGCATCCGACTCCTATGATTTGAGGTACTCATCAGGGTGAGTCGTTATGTATACATCAGGGGGAGTATACATGACATGTTATGTTGGTGCGTTGCAATCTTTTCCTCATCAAGCCTTTATTTTTTCCCATGGGGTTTTGTTTTGGCTTGAAATAGGTTTTTACGAAGGCAACATCTTCTGCACCATTGTTGTATTAGTGCTCGACACAGGGGGAGTGTTCCGGGAATTATTATTCCCGTGATGTGTCTTACCTAATACTGGTTGTAGATACATAGATGGAAGGTTCTAGATCCTTCTAGAGGTAGTAGGATCCTATTAGATGTCTTACCTTATCTAGGAATCCTATGTATGGAAGGACTCTCATTGTAATGCCTATATAAAGGCCCCTCTATCAGTGTTATGAATACAATTAATTTGCTGTCTTTTACTTTCTCCTTAAACACAAACCTCTCATTTTAGCTCAAAGAATTATTTTCCAAACGATGTTCTCGTTATAGGAGCATTTTCAACCTTACGGTAATTAACCTTCTGTAATAATGTTCGGTAAATAGTGTAATTTAGCACCGTAAAAATCCACACTGGATAGATTTTTTAAGCTCCAAACTTGAATTATAAGAAAATGTGTAAAACTAAAAAGTTCATCAGGTGGATTACACATGCCTTATAAATAATGAAGGGCAAGATATAATAGGTGTGTGGAAACAGAAATATGAATGAATACATGAAAAATCATGTAGTTTTTTATTTTATTTTGATCATTATAAACTCAATTTTGGTCATTTTAATTTCAATTTTGATAAGCATTTCACTCGAAAGAATTTGAATTTCAGCCGGAAATTGATACGTGGCACGTGGATATTAATATTTAATATACTTTTTCTACATATATTTTAATATATTATTAAGTTTCACATTTAAATTACCATGCACTAATAATTTTGGAATTTTCTTCAAATTCTTATATATATATATATATATATATAAATATAGGGGAGCTTTATTTTCAAAACTTTCTTAAGTGCGAGAACTCCTCTAAACCAATGAGATTTTTTTAAATATTAAAAAATATTATTAATTCAAAAGGGTATTATGGTAAAATACAATTTTTATTACGGGAGATAACCCCTACTGATGATAACTCCTACTATAATAACCCCTACTGATGATAACCCCTACTATATATATAACCCCTACTATATAGTAGGGGTTTTGATCAGTAGGGGTTGTATGTATTGACATGATGTACATTATGTATTATTAGACAAAGGTGGTTACCATGATTACCATGACTTAATAGAGTTCTGAAAATAAAGTTACACTATATATATAATGTATATATATATATTTCAGATTTAATATGTAAATGATATATTTTCATATTTATTTCTAAGTATTTTTTCATAATAGATATGAGGTGGCAAATGACAAAATCCAATGTGGCATGTTATCTCTATATATCTTCCAGATCAGTAAAATAGTGGAATGATATATCAAATTCCAGTTGAAATTTATTTATTTTTTGCCACAAATGACATTGATACATACACGATCAAAACCGAGACTAATATATGATCAAAGTTTAGATTCATAGAATCTCCAACATCTTCCTCATAATTATTTTTTCTCTATAGTGAAAAAGAAAAACATGTTGGTAAAATTGGATATTTTATCACTTCACAATATATATATTATATATATATATATTACAATATATAAACATAAAGGAGGATGAAAGAAGATGAAGAAATTGAGCTTTTATTAGAATGAATTGTGTGTCCAAAGCTCTACCAAAGAGCTCTATTTATAGCTCAAGATTACATGCTATACAATAAATTAATATTATTTATTATACAACATAATTGTCTTTATATTAGATATTTCAATCCAATAATTGATTGAATTATTGATTGTTGATCCCACATATCATTATTGGTGATATTATAACACTGCCCCTTTGAAATATCTTATATCATGATATCTCATTTGGGAGCATCACAAGCTGCCTCGTTAAAAACCTTATTAAAAAAAACCGAGTGGGATAAAAACTTAATAAGGGAAAAAGAGTAGAGTTGTATGCTCCCCCTCAACCCAGCATGGGTAGTTCTTCTTTAAAGGTCTCGAAGATGATGCATTCCAATATTCTGAAGGTGTTTCTTGAAAACATTCGTAGGGAGTGATTTTGTGAAGAGATCTGCCGCATTATCACAAGATCGAATATATTGGATGTCGATATGTTTATTTCTTTCAAGTTCCTGAGTGAATGCGAAGAACTTTGGGGGGATATGTTTGGTTTTATCGCTTTTGATGTAGCCTTCCTTCATTTGAGTAACACATGCAGAGTTGTTCTCATATACTATTGTTGGGCCGTTATCGATTGACAAGCCTGATGTTTCTTGAATATGTTGTGTTACTGATCTTAACCATCTACATTCTTTACTTGCTTCATGAAGAGCTATTATCTCAGCATAGTTTGAGGAAGTAGTCACGATTGTCTGTTTTTGAGATCTCCAGGATATTGCAGTTCCTCCATATGTGAATACATATCCAGTTTGTGACTTAGAATTATGTGGATCAGATAGATGACCTGCATCTGCATAGCCAAGCAAAACTGGCTTTGTATTGTTAGAATAAAACAAACCAAGATCAATCGTACCTCGTAGATATCTGAATATATGTTTTATTCCGTTTCAATGCCTCTTTGTAGGACATGAACTGAATCTTGCTAGTAAATTTACTGCAAAAGCTATATCCGGCCGTGTACAATTAGCAAGATACATTAGGGCTCAAATTGCGCTAAGGTATGGTATTTCAGGACCAACTTCCTCTTCATTTTTTTCCTTTGGTCTGAATGGATCCTTTTCAATATTAAGTGTTCTGCCGACCATTGGGGTGCTCAAAGGTGTTGATTTGTCCATGTGGAATCTTTTTAATACCATTTCTGTATAATTTGATTGGTATACTAATATTCCATTTTTAGTATGTTCCATTTGTAGACCAAGGCAGAATTTTATTTTTCCCAAATCTTTCATTTCAAATTCTTTCTTTAAGAAATTCATTGCTTCCAAAATTTCTGCATTAGTTCCAATGATATTCAAATCATCAACATAGACAGCAATGATTACAAATCCGGATGTTGTTTTCCTTATAAAAACACAAGGGCAAATAGGTTTATTCACATAGCCTTCTTTAATCAAATATTCACTTAATCTGTTATACCACATGAGTCCAGATTGTTTCAACCCATATAAAGATCTCTGCAATTTAATTGTATAAATTTCTCTGGGTTTCGATGCTTCAGGCAACTTAAATCCTTCAGGAATTTTCATATATATATATATATATATATATATATATATATATATATATATATATATATATATATATATATATATATATCGACATCAAGTGATCCATATAAATATGCTGTAACAACATCCATGAGATGCATATTAAGATTATAAGATACCGATAAACTAATTAAATAATGAAAAGTAATGGCATCCATAATAGGGGAATATGTTACCTCATAATCAATCCCAGGTCTTTGTGAAAAACCTTGTGCAACAAGACGAGCCTTGTATGTTACAATTTGGTTTTTCTCATTTCGTTTCCTTACAAAGACCCATTTATACCCAACAGGTTGTTGGAACATTTTGTTCCATACATAAATTAAAAGTGTTTTGATGATTAATGTTGATAAGCAAAACAAAACAACAAAGAGACGAAGCAAAGCATCGAAGGAATCGAAGTACAAAAAGCTGGAAAAACACAAGCCTAACGTACGTAACTCAGCATGATTAACGTACGTAAATGAAGCAGCTTAACGTACGTAATGGAAGTCAGATAACGTACGTAATGCAGTTCAAACAAGTGAACGTTGGAGGAGTCAAAGTCAAAAAAGCATGCAACGGATATATGACGTCATCGGTGATGTAATGTTAACGACGTAAGGCTTTATGCTAGCGACGTAACCCAAAATGACGAAACTCACCGGGTGATTTGTGAAGATGCTAACGCACGTAACCACCACGGTTAACGACGTAATGAGGCTTACGACGTAATGGAGAGCATATAACGACGTAAAGAAGGTTCGGCTGACTAACGGCTAGTTTGAAGATGGAGCCTATAAATACCATCCCTATGGTATTGTTTGAGTACAACAACCTTGAGCAAATTGTCTATACTTGTGATATTATTACACACATTCTTGTTGTTGATATTGAGCTTAATTGTAAGTGTTTGAGTGAGAATTCACGAAAACATACACGAGTGGTAAAAGAAAAGATACGATTGGATTCGGTGTTATTAGGATCAAGGATCCGACATTATTAGAATCGCAATCGCTATCGAGTGAGGTTTATCTAGTACCCATAGAAAGCTAGAGAGGTTGATTCCTTGTCCTACGAAAAGGAAAACGGTTTAACTTGGACCGACGCAAAGACAAGTACGAGTGGTTTATCACGGACCAATAGAAGACGTGATTGTAAGCGGTTATACCTCGACCGATAGAAGAGAGGCGTAGAGGTTGCTATCTTTAACCTATTGAAAAAGATAAAGAGAGGACGTAGGCTCGTTTATAGCCGAACCTCTATAAATCCTTGCGTCATTTATTTTCCGCACTTTTTATTTACGCTTCCGCAAACGGCGCAAATATCCGATCCCGTACCCAACAATTGGTATCGGAGCGGTACTCCAATACGCGGCTTAACATCCGAGGAGAAAAGATCCAAAAATGGCGTTTCAATTCTCTCCAGTCGAAGGCCTTGCTCTCAACCGACCACCATTCTTTGATGGCTCAAATTATTTGACGTGGAAGAAGAAGATGTCGATATTCATCCGAGCATACGACATCGAGATTTGGAAGGTTATTTGCCTTGGCCCGAAAGTTCCAATCAAATCTGACGGTACACTCAAAACTTTTGAAGAATACGACGATGCCGATTGGAAAAATGACCATCTAAATTGTAAGGCCACCCAACTTTTATTTTGTGCCTTAAATCCCGAAGAGGTCAATCGAATCTCGTCGTGTGAAAGTGCGAAAGAAATATGGAAAATTCTTGAAATCACACACGAAGGGACGACTCAAGTCAAGGAGACGAAAATCAATATGCTTCTCCATGACTACGAGTTATTCATGATGAAAGGTGACGAGTCCATCACCAATATGCTCGACCGATTCTCGGTCATCACAAATGGACTTGCGTCATTCGGAAAACCATTATCTAGTAGTGAAAAAGTTAAGAAAATTTTACGATCACTACCTAGCGAATGGGACGGCACCGTGACCGCAATTATGGAATCCAAAGATCTCAACACGCTCGATTTTAGCGCCCTCGTTGGTTCGCTAATTAATTATGAGATCGTGTTAAAATCACGAAGTGTCAAGCCGAAACCGAAAGAAAAATCGCTAGCCATGAAGGCTAAGATGTCGAGGAAGAAAGAAGAAATCCCGGTGGAAGAAAGCGACGAAGAAGCGGCATATTATGCCAAGAATATTAATAAATTCCAAACCTTATTAAACCGGAGGAAGAAGGATATCTCGAGCGAAACGAAGAAGTTCGACAACTCTTGTCGACAATGTGGAAAACCAGGCCACTTCGCTAAGCATTGCCGTGCCAAACCCAAGAAGGAGGTTCTCGTGGCAACATGGAGCGATGAAGACGAAGACGACGATTTTATCGATCAAAATAATCTCGCTCTCATGGCCCGGAGTTCGTTCGACGACAGCGACGTCGAAAGCCAAGTAAGTACATCCTCTCGTGATGAACTTTTTGATGCATTTGAATTACTTCATACGGATTTTCAAAATGCATTATCGGAAATCAAATCCCTTAAGTCTAAAATTAAATCTTTGGAAATTGAAAATTCCAAAATTATCGAAAAGGGAAAATTTGTCGAAATCGATCATTCAAAGTGTATTGAAAATGAAAATATTTTGAAGAATGATCTCGCTAAAATCCAAACCGAGCTTAAATCTTTGACAACGAAATTCTCGTGCGGAAACGAGAAATTTGAACAAATGCTTGGTGTTCAAAAATTTACTTTGAATAAAGAGGGGTTAGGATTCAAACGACGTTCGAAAAACGAATCCGTTAATTTTAAAATACCCCATTGCGAAAAGTGTTTGAAAATCGGGCATCATATTTCAAGTTGCAAAAGCCCGAGACGGACGATAAAAATTAAGAAAATTTGGGTTCCTAAAGGAACAATGGTTTCAAATACCGTCTATGTTTCCAAACAAAAACCAACTATAGGTTGGATCCCCAAAAATTGATTTTTTGTATTTTACTCAGGGGGAGTATTTTTTTAAAAAAGGGGAGATAATATTTTCAGGGGGAGTTTTTACCCTTTATGCATTTATTTATCATAAATTAGTATCATGCATATTTTATATTATGGTATTATTTATTTCAATTGATATTTTATCCACTTTTTGATGAAAACAAAAAGGGGGAGAGAAAGGAGGAAAATAAGAAAAATGGGATTAACCCTAAAAGGGGGAGAAAATCGAAAAATGAAAAGGAGAAGTCGAAAATGATAGAAAAAGAAAAATGAGGAGACGTCGAAAAGACGATGAAAAATTCAAAAAATTCGATAAGTTAAAAGAAAAGGAGAAAGAAAAGAAGGAGTCGAAAAAGAAATGGGAGAAGATTCTAACGAAACGGACAAAGTCAAAAACTTTGGTCTGTAAAGATATACATATATTTGTATTTTTGCAGGAAAATCCAATTGACGTATTGTTGTTTTGTAATCATCAAAAAGGGGGAGATTGTTGGAACATTTTGTTCCATACATAAATTAAAAGTGTTTTGATGATTAATGTTGATAAGCAAAACAAAACAACAAAGAGACGAAGCAAAGCATCGAAGGAATCGAAGTACAAAAAGCTGGAAAAACACAAGCCTAACGTACGTAACTCAGCATGATTAACGTACGTAAATGAAGCAGCTTAACGTACGTAATGGAAGTCAGATAACGTACGTAATGCAGTTCAAACAAGTGAACGTTGGAGGAGTCAAAGTCAAAAAAGCATGCAACGGATATATGACGTCATCAGTGATGTAATGTTAACGTACGTAACGGCTTTATGCTAGCGTACGTAACCCAAAATGACGAAACTCACTGGACTGATTTGTGAAGATGCTAACGTACGTAACCAGCCACGGTTAACGTACGTAATGAGGCTTACGTACGTAATGGAGAGCATATAACGTACGTAAAGAAGGTTCAGCAGCTAACGGCTAGTTTGAAGATGGAGCCTATAAATACCATCCCTATGGTATTGTTTGAGTACAACAACCTTGAGCAAATTGTCTATACTTGTGATATTATTACACACATTCTTGTTGTTGATATTGAGCTTAATTGTAAGTGTTTGAGTGAGAATTCACGAAAACATACACGAGTGGTAAAAGAAAAGATACGATTGGATTCGGTGTTATTAGGATCAAGGATCCGGCATTATTAGAATCGCAATCGCTATCGAGTGAGGTTTATCTAGTACCCATAGAAAGCTAGAGAGGTTGATTCCTTGTCCTACGAAAAGGAAAACGGTTTAACTTGGACCGACGCAAAGACAAGTACGAGTGGTTTATCACGGACCAATAGAAGACGTGATTGTAAGCGGTTATACCTCGACCGATAGAAGAGAGGCGTAGAGGTTGCTATCTTTAACCTATTGAAAAAGATAAAGAGAGGACGTAGGCTCGTTTATAGCCGAACCTCTATAAATCCTTGCGTCATTTATTTTCCGCACTTTTTATTTACGCTTCCGCAAACGGCGCAAATATCCGATCCCGTACCCAACACAGGTTTCACATTACTGGGTGTGACAACAATCGGTCCAAACACTTTTCGTTTTCTAAGAGAATTTAGTTCGGCATCTATTGCTTCTTTCCATTTTGGCCAGTCAGGTCTATTTTGACATTCGAATATAGATATAGGTTCAGGATCGTCATCTCCAATTATTATATCACACGCAATGGAGTATGCAAATATCTCATCAATGTGATTATTTCTCCTATTCCATAAATTCCCCGTATTAATATAATTAATAGATATCTCGAGATCATTTGTATTTTCAGTTTCATTTTCAGTGACCTCCTTATTTGCCTCAACTTGTGTTTCAACATGATCATATTTTTCATCATTTTGTGTTTCTTTAGCACATTCATTTATATTGGCTATTTTTCTTTTCCGGGGATTTTTATCTTTGGAACCAATAGGCCTTCCACGCTTTAAGCGTGCTTTAGATGTACTTCTATTTTCATTGTCTTTTGGAATTTCAATCCGAGCAGGAGTATTAACAGCTGGAACATGTGACTTTGTCACTCTTTTCATATCAGTAAATGCATCTGGAAATTCATTTGCCAAACCTTGTAAATGTACAATTTTTCTTACATTTTCTTCCCATAATTTTGTATATGGATCCAAATGTAATAATGATGGTACATGCCATGTTATGTCCTTTTCCACCTGTTTATTACCTCCCCCTAAGATTGGGAATCCCGTCTCATCAAAATGACAATCAGCAAATCTTGCTTGAAAAACATCACCTGTTAGAGGTTCAAGATATCTAATAATAGAGGGTGAGTCATACCCAATATATATTCCCAACCTTCTTTGAGGTCCCATCTTTGTTCTTTGTGGGTAGCTATTGGTACATATACTGCACAACTAAAAACTTTTAGATGGGAAACATCTGGCTCCTGACCAAGTGCAAGTTGATATGGAGTATATTTATGATTAGCACTTGGTCTTAACCTTATTAGTGAAGCAGCATGTAAAATTGCATGACCCCAAACAGTAACTGGTAGCTTTGTTCTCATTATTAGTGGTCTAGCAATATTTGAAGGCGTTTAATTAATGATTCAGCTAAACCATTTTGTGTATGCACATGCGGAACAGGATGTTCGACTGTAATTCCAATTGACATACAATAATCATTAAATACTTGTGATGTGAATTCACCAGCATTGTCAAGTCTCACATTCCGTATAGTATAATCAGGAAATTTGTGCACGGAATCTTGCAAATGCCATATCACGACTTGACAATAAACAAACATGTGACCATCTACTAGATGCATCAATTAAAATCATAAAATACCTGAAAGGTCCTGATGGTGGATCAATAGGTCCACATATGTCACCTTGAATTCTTTCGAGAAATGTAGGTGATTCCTTTTCAAGTTTGCCTGGTGAATGCCTTATTATAAACTTTCCAAGAGAACAAGCTTCACATAGTTTATTATTTATGAGTTTTACACCTTTCATTGGGTGACCATGTGTACTATTAATTATTTTCCTCATCATCGTGGAGCCAGGATGACCTAGGCGTTCATGCCATAATGTCAATATTTTGGGATCCTCTTTTATTATCAAATTACATTCAGTTTCATGAATATGTGTATAATGTAATCCACGAGATAATTGTGGTAGTTTTTCCAGTATTTGTTTCTTTCCCAAAATATTAGCAGTAATGTACATATATTTCATATTACCTTCAGTTACTGTTTCAGTATCATATCCTTGACGGTATATGTCATTAAAGCTCAACAAGTTTCTCTTAGATTTTGGAGAAAATAAAGCATTATTAATGACAAATTTTGTTCCATTTGGTAATATGAATTTAGCATTACATGTTCCTTCAATCAAGTCCGCGGGACCTGAAATTGTATTTATTACTGCTTTTGTAGATTGTACCTCAGTAAAATATTTCTTATTTTTGAGGATTGTATGAGTTGTGGCACTGTCCGGGATGCAAATGTCTCCAATACCTTCCATACTCAAACTCCTTAATGAATAAGAATATAAGACTAAAAGATGGTAAGTTAGCTTAATATAATAACATTTATTAAATACTTCATACAAGCTTCAAATGAGATAATACATATATCAAACAAGAGAATACAAACAATAGAATACAAATAAGTACAATAAAGATGCAACAAATATGGAAATCACATATTTCTTTCTTTCTTTATTTTTTATTTTATTCCATGTCCATGTCCACGTTTGCATCCTCAGTAAAATCTGCAGCTTCTAGGTAAGTTGAGTCGTCCTCAGGTTCATGTTAATGAAAATTGACTTCCTTTTCTTTATTTTTCAGAGATGCCTTATACATTTTACAAATATGGCCTGGCGTTCTACAAACCTTAGCCCAATGTCCCTTTTTCCCGCATCTGAAACAAGAATTTTCATTTTTATTGGATGAACCTTCTTGGACATACTTATCTTTGTCTTGTTGGTTTTTATTAATCATTTCATTTTTGGGAGGCCTAAAGTAATTTCCATAACCACGGCCACGACCTCGACCTTGTAACACCCCCAAAACCATATGGGAATATTACACGCCGTATACCCTTTCCACAAGGATCTACCAGGCTAAACATCCATAAACAACCAAATGCTTGCCCAGCCAGGGTCAAACGATAAAATGATACAGACCGATATGGTCATTTACACGTGAATACACAGACCGATGAGGTCACACAACCCAATCGACAAAACTGACTTAAATAACATTACCCACACAGGGGTCGAAATACAATACAGCGGAAGACTGAAATCAACTCTGACAACACAACAAAAATCAAAACAACTCTCGATTAATGATTAGTATCGCAGCTCGTCATCCTCTTTTGCCAATCCTGTAACTGCTCCCCTGAATTTTCATGTACCTGGACGCAAAACAGACATCCACCCCCCCGATTACTCGGGGGTTAGTAAAACTCCACTGTTTTACTAGTGCAAGTATCAAATCATACGAAATGTAACAAGCAAATAATAATCGTGAATCCAATATAATAAACAAGTATCAAAATATTCCCGGGAGGTTTTCACAAGGGAAGATAAACTATGAAGCATTCGAAAATAAGATTATCATCTCGGAATTTTTTTTAGATTTCAAAACCTTTAAGACCTCAAGTCCCGATTCACAAAACCTTTCGAAAAACTTTAGGGCCTTAACCCAAATCTTGTTTCATAACTCAGCAGTTTACAATACGGGAAACATTTATTCAAGCTTAGGACTCGGTCCAACATTCATTTTCATAAAACTTTTCCTTTCAAAACTTTGATTTGAAAATAATCATGCTCATGACACCGTGATCCACTGTCACGTGTCTCCGTAGGTTCAACAACCCGCACGGACTACACCACGCACAATTAAACAAACATAATCAATTCTGACACCGTGATCCACTGTCACATGTCTCCGTAGGTTCAACAACCCGCACGGACTATTAACCAGACATAACCAATTCTGACACTGTGATCCACTGTCACGTGTCTCCGTAGGCTTAACAACCCGCACGGACTATATCAATTACAACAATCACACACACTGTCCTGACACCGTAATCCACTGCCACGTGTCACCGTAAGCCCCGTCGAGCTCACCCGGTTGGACGTACTGTGTCCAAAACTCATGGTCCACTGCCATGCGTTATCGTAGGCCTCGCTGCATCAAAGACGATTGGACCTCAGTACCTCACTAAGTTCTGACCCCGTAGTCCACTGCCACGAATCCTCGTAGGTCCCGTCGAACCAACACGAGTGAACTTAGCGGTCACACACATATTCATATTCACATTCACATTACATACAACAATGAGCACAATTAATCAATCACATTGATCACCACAAAATCGTACATCCCACTCACATAACACAATCTCAACACTCGCAACAACTATCGTCAATCAACGACACATAACCAACATAACACACGTTCGGTACACAATACATTGCACAACCAAGTGTACAACCATCCCATATGTACGTCGCAATCCTGCACAAATGGCACAACGCCTAACACGTATACTAATATAACACTATTATCGCAAAGCCTTCAAATTACGGAAAACACAACCAACTCAAACGGAACATAAGTACGAAGGCAGGCAAAATCATCATACATCTCATACGTAATTACTAATCACCTGATACAAGTCGTATAATAAGATACTTGCCTTAATAACCGCTACCGAATACTCCGAAGAACACGATTCGACCGGGAAGCTTGGACCCTGAAGAAGACAACGAACGGAAGGGTTCCGACTCGAATTCTTTGCGAGAAATCTGACCCTAACATCATACCATCAATAAATTAACGAACGAATGAGGAAGAATAATCGTAGAACGCTCGAATTCTCTTTGCGACATTTTATCGAACACCTTCAAGGCGTCGATAAGATACTCAATAAAACGATGAATCCTCGGCGATTCAACCGTGGAACAGCAATGAATTCGACATAATATTGTTTAACAATCATAAATCCATCACTATTCTGAGTTAAAACGGATTAAACGGACAAATCGAACAAAATCCCCAAAACTAGATTTTAAGAAAACTTGCCTTGATTATTTGGATCAAGGATGTTACGTGATGATAAATTGATGTTATGAACTCCAAAACTTGGATTCATAGTATAGCAACATGTCTTCGACTTCCCAAAGAATCCAAATGGACGGGAAGGACAGAAATGAAACGAGTGAAAAAAACGATCGCTCGGCCATATTTATACGCTGCCGGACACGGCGCAAAGAAACGGCCCACACCAGCGGGTGTCTCGGCCGTGTCTCGGCAGTGCCGGTCTGGCCGACGGCCAGAGGACACGGCGCTCGCAGCGCCGTTGCAAGCCGCCTGTGTCCGCCAGCTGACCTCCGGCATGAAATGAAAAATCACAACGACGATCCGAACGACCCCGAAACCCGAACCTGAATACGAATCGAAGATACGGTTACGAAGTACTCGCAAAGACGAATCTAAGAGCTAAGAGAACACACGATTCCGACCACCCGAAGGCTCGAAATTCGACAACGGAAGGTAATTACCCCAAACTTTGGGAAATTACGAAAATGGCCCAAAACGTCCGAAAATCACGACACGTGATCGAATAACCAAACCGAAGTTCACAACACGTCTAACAAAGTTAAACGGACTTACGGGAAACTCGAAACAGTAATTTCGGACGAGATTCACAAGAATCAAACTCGAGTGCGGAAAAGTCGCTAAGAAACACGGGACTCAACAAAACAATACCGAAACGAACTCGTATGATAAAAAGTGCAGAATTAATCATTCTCAGAATGATGAAACGGTCCCAAGCGAGTCGTCAAAATGGACATCCGCCGAAAAAGAAAATTACCGGAAATCCGAAATTGCGGATATTACATTCTACCCTCCTTAAAAGAAGTTTCGTCCCGAAACTTAAATCAAGTAGGGAGAAGCAATATCCCACCAGAAAAACTCAACGAGATACACAAGAACCGAAAAAAAAAATCGTGCCCAACGGCGAAACGTTATAGGCAACGCGAAAGAATATACAACGTGAAAACACGCCCCACGACGACCATAACAACACCACAGGCAATGATTCAAAACAATAACGATCAATTAACGACGCATCACATACCACATCATATGCACACATTTAATCAAAGAAACGTACGGGACAACAAGTCGCACCCGACTAAAACGGCTATGTGATAGAAACAAATAGAGTATTACGATAGAAATCATTCTGATTCTCATCAACAAGAAAATGTCCGACGTCAAAACACAAACAATTCAAGATAACGGAAGACGAGAATACCGGATATTACATTCTATCCTATTAAAATTAAGTTTTGTCCCGAAACTTAAAATAAAACATCATGATTGAATACAAACAAAACCAATAAGTTCACGCAACAAATATCAATCTCTACACGAATTACAGCACAAAGTACGATACACAAATACATCACTAGACACCACCGGGCCCTCCCCGAGTAGGAACAAAAACCCGATTCCCGAACATCTTGGCAACGGTCTCACAATGCACCGCTTGGTGCCCCAGTTGGCCGCACTTAAAACAATTAACCGATGGCGAACGTCAATTCTGTCTCGCATGGCCTACACGACTGCAGTTAAAGCAGGTCTTCACACCGATCGTCTTACTCACCTCTGGAGTAAGGTTCTTAGACTGGTCAACCGAACGAGGTGTGCTCCCAGAAGGATAATGCGAAGCAACAGGCTCACGGATCTCACTTCTCTGGCCTCTTGAAAAATTTCTCGAGGTTTTCTGTCTCTTATTCTCTGAACTAAATTCCGACACAGAAACAGCCATCTCAATGGCTAAAGCTCGGTCCTGATATTCTTTCAGGGTGGTACACATAAGCGGAGCCATACTCTCACGGATATGGGGTTTCATGCGCATATTAAAGTATCGGACCTTGTCCGCTTCACTTCTCACTTGATCCCGAACATAAGCCAACTGTCGATTATAATCGACTATCGCCTAGGATATTGACACATCCTGGGGCGTAGCCGAGAAAAACTCAACGATTCTGCGTTCACGAACAGGCAACGGACAATACTCTGCCTCCATGGCAGTCTTAAACTCAGCCCATGTAGGTGTACGATCTGCAGGCACTACAGCGTGCCACCAGTTTGCAGCTTCTTTGTCGAGTAGGTACTGAGCAATGGGTACCCTCCTATCATCCGGACAAGCTACAACATCAAATATTCTGTCCAACTGGAAGAGCCAGTTTTCCCAACCTAACAAGTCAGATGAACCCACAAAACGCGGCGGTTGCATCTTCATCACATCTCGTAACCACTTACTAGTTCCGTTATCCCTATTTGGGTTTTCATCCCGACGTACGGCCTGATTCATCTGCACCAACTGGTCAACCACCTGACGAAGGATGGTGGCGGCGCCAACGTCAACATTAACGCTAGTCGAATGTCCCAGATCTGTACTGAGCTGATTGGTACTCGGCAAGGAGGGAGTCGCCCTCTCCTGCTCCCGGTTACGACCACCACCACGACCACGGCCACGGCCTCGACCTCGACCCCTTAGCATACTGAACGGAAAACCAATCAGAATAACAAGATAAAACAAACCTCACATAATCGACATAAGCCCACAATCAGCAGCACAATGCAATATTCACACGTTCACATTGACAAAGATGTACGACCTATACCTCAGCATACACGGTTAAAACATTAAGCATACCATTGTGGTCCAACACCGATAATATTCTAAAAAAAACAAGTTTATCGAGGTATTTGTTCGAATGATAATATTAAAAAAAATTCGCAAGTTTGAAAGATTTTCTTTGGGATGAAATTTTGAAAACACTTTGTTTAATACCTCGGTCATTGGAGTGGGGAACGATACCTAACAATGTATCCCGCCACTTGGGCATACAACCCAGATTTTCTGACGAGAATAATAATATAGCAACTCACTGCACGACTTAACCTCAATACATAAACACATAACGTTCTAATTTACGGAAGCCAAAGTTGTTTTGCAAAACAGAAATTTTCCAAAATCCTTTAGTTCATAACCAAAACGACGGTAATATTTTACAATGTCCGAAGTATTTCAAAACACATTTTTCAAATACCGTCTGATTGTGTCAATTGAAAATACACGATCCATTTGTCAAAATTTAACAAATTTTAAAAATCCATATAAACCATGGTTTGACCGCACCACCAAAATATTTTCCAAAAATCGATTTCTACAAAATTCTCAAACTGTAAAGTCCTTCAGGAAACATTCTCAAACTTACCCATAGCGGACAAAAATTACAACATTCCAAAAATAGTCGAATTTAAAACCACATACTCAAATGGCAACCAGGGTCGCCAATTCAATTAAATGCATCTCGTGGTATCAAGTTTAAACACACAGCAAAATAATTCATCGGAGTTTCTCACAAACTCTACCGTCGGTACCTTTTCGAAACCCATCAAGGTTTACAACTTTCACAACATACCACCCCACCCGGTGGTTCAAAGATAAAACAATAACGTGCCCAGTTCTATACACATACTATGTGCCACAAGTATTAAACACAACTATATTACACAATACTGTGTAAATAAAATTATGCACCGCAATTAACTCACTAAGATAAAATCGAGATACACAGGTATTACGCATAAAGGAGGAGACTTACATCCACAGGTCGCACGGAGGTGACGGTCGCCCACGATACTAATCTCGTCCGACAACATAACCGACACGTTGTGCCTACGCACAACTCAACTTGTCACCTGACGACTCGAACGACAAGACAACACATTACTCGACAATTCACGACTTGACTCGACCCGACAGCCTAGGTTTATTACACGCCGTAGACCCTTTCCACAAGGATCTACCAGGCTAAACATCCATAAACAACCAAATGCTTGCCCAGCCAGGGTCAAACGATAAAATGATACAGACCGATATGATCACTTACACGTGAATATACAGATCGATGAGGTCACACAACCCAATCGACAAAACTGACTTAAATAACATTACCCACACAGGGGTCGAAATACAATACAGCGGAAGACTGAAATCAACTCTGACAACACAACAAAAATCAAAACAACTCTCGACTCATGATTAGTATCGCAGCTCGTCATCCTCTTGTGCCAATCTCAGAATCGCTCCCCGAATTTGCATGTACCGGACGCAAGCAGACATCCATCCCGACATTACTGGGGTTAGTAAAACTCCACTGTTTTACTAGTGCAAGTATCAAATCATACGAAATGTAACAAGCAAATAATAATCGTGAATCCAATATAATAATCAAGTATCAAAATATTCCCGGGAGGTTTTCACAAGGGAAGATAAACTATGAAGCATTCGAAAATAAGATTATCATATCGGGAATTTTTTTAGATTTTCAAAACCTTTAAGACTTCAAGTCCCGATTCACAAAACCTTTCGAAAAACTTTAGGGCCTTAACCCAAATCTTGTTTCATAACTCAGCAGTTTACAATACGGGAAACATTTATTCAAGCTTAGGACTCGGTCCAACATTCATTTTCATAAAACTTTTCCTTTCAAAACTTTGATTTGAAAATAATCATGCTCATGACACCGTGATCCACTGTCACGTGTCTCCGTAGGTTCAACAACCCGCACGGACTACACCACGCACAATTAAACAAACATAATCAATTCTGACACCGTGATCCACTGTCACGTGTCTCCGTAGGTTCAACAACCCGCACGGACTATTAACCAGACATAACCAATTCTGACACCGTGATCCACTGTCACGTGTCTCCGTAAGCTTAACAACCCGCACGGACTATATCAATTACAACAATCACACACACTGTCCTGACACCGTAGTCCACTGCCACGTGTCATCGTAAGCCCCGTCGAGCTCACCCGGTTGGACGTACTGTGTCCGAAACTCATGGTCCACTGCCATGCGTTATCGTAGGCCTCGCTGCATCAAAGCACGATTGGACCTCAGTACCTCACTAAGTTCTGACCCCGTAGTCCACTGCCACGAATCCTCGTAGGTCCCGTCGAACCAACACGAGTGAACTTAGCGGTCACACACATATTCATATTCACATTCACATTACATACAACAATGAGCACAATTAATCAATCACATTGATCACCACAAAATCGTACATCCCACGCACATAACACAATCTCAACACTCGCAACAACTATCGTCAATCAACGACACATAACCAACATAACACACGTTCGGTACACAATACATTGCACAACCAAGTGTACAACCATCCCATATGTACGTCGCAATCCTGCACAAATGGCACAACGCCTAACACGTATACTAATATAACACTATTATCGCAAAGCCTTCAAATTACGGAAAACACAACCAACTCAAACGGAACATAAGTACGAAGGCAAGCAAAATCATCATACATCTCATACGTAATTACTAATCACCTGATACAAGTCGTATAATAAGATACTTGCCTTAATAACCGCTACCGAATACTCCGAAGAACACGATTCGACCGGGAAGCTTGGACCCTGAAGAAGACAACGAACGGAAGGGTTCCGACTTGAATTCTTTGCGAGAAATCTGAACCTAACATCATACCATCAATAAATTAACGAACGAATGAGGAAGAATAATCGTAGAACGCTCGAATTCTCTTTGCGACATTTTATCGAACACCTTCAAGGCGTCGATAAGATACTCAATAAAACAACGAATCCTCGGCGATTCAACCGTGGAACAGCAAGGAATTCGACATAATATTGTTTAACAATCATAAATTCATCACTATTCTGAGTTAAAACGGATTAAACGGACAAATCGAACAAAATCCCCAAAACTAGATTTTAAGAAAACTTGCCTTGATTCGCTGGATTGAAGGATGTTACGTGATGATCAATTGATGTTATGAACTCCAAAACTTCGTGGATTCATAGTATAACAATATGTCTTCGACTTCCCAAAGAATCCAAACATGACAGAAGGATAGGAAATGAAACGAGTGAAAAAACGATCGCTCGCCATATTTATACGCTGCCGGACACGGCGCAAAGAACGCCCACACCGGCCGGGTGTCTCGGCCGTGTCTCGGCAGTCGCCGGTCCCGCCGACCCGGCGCAGACACGGCCGCGCGCTGCCAGGCTGCTTTCGCCTGTGTCCGCCAAAGCCTCCAGGCATGAAATGAAAAATCACAACGACGATCCGAACGACCCCGAAACCCGAACCTGAATACGAATCAAAGATACGGTTACGAAGTACTCGCAAAGACGAATCTAAGAGCTAATAGAACACACGATTCCGACTACCCGAAGGCTCGAAATTCGACAACGGAAGGTAATTACTCCAAACTTTGGGAAATTACGAAAATGGCCCAAAACGTCCGAAAATCACGACACGTGATCGAATAACCAAACCGAAGTTCACAACACGTCTAACAAAGTTAAACGGACTTACGGGAAACTCGAAACAGTAATTTCAGACGAGATTCGCAAGAATCGAACTCGAGTGCGGAAAAGTCGCTAAGAAACACGGGACTCAACAAAACAATACCGAAACGAACTCGGATGATAAAAAGTGCAGAATTAATCATTCTCAGAATGATGAAACGGTCCCAAGCGAGTCGTCAAAACGGACATCCGCCGAAAAAGAAAATTACCGAAAATCCGAAATTGCGGATATTACATTCTACCCTCCTTAAAAGAAGTTTCGTCCCGAAACTTAAATCAAGTAGGGAGAAGCAATATCCCACCAGAAAAACTCAACGAGATACACAAGAACCGAAAAAAAATCGCGCCCAACGGCGAAACGTTATAGGCAACGCGAAAGAATATACAGCGTGAAAACACGCCCCACGACGACCATAACAACACCACAGGCAATGATTCAAAACAATAACGATCAATTAACGACGCATCACATACCACATCATATGCACACATTTAATCAAAGAAACGTACGCGACAACAAGTCGCACCCAACTAAAACGGCTATGTGATAGAACAAATAGAGTATTACGATAGAAATCATTCCGATTCTCATCAACAAGAAAATGTCCGACGTCAAAACACAAACAATTCAAGATAACGGAAGACGAGAATACCGGATATTACATACCTCGACCACGAAAGTGGCCGCGACCGCGTCCCCGACCTCGACCTCTAAACCAACCATGACCACCACGTCCTTGATTAGTAGTTGTGACATTTGCTTCAGGAATCGCTATCACCCCTGTAGGACGAGACTGGTAACAGATCATTATTCTTTTCAGCAAGTAAGAGAGCTGCAATTAATTCAGAGTATTCGGTATATCCCCGCATTCTGTATTGTTGTTGCAGTATTAGATGTGACGTCTTTTCCAAATTTTCACCTTCTGTTATGATTTTACCACAAAAATCTAGTTGTGATACAATTCTGAACATAACAGAATTATACTCGCTCACACTTTTAAAATCTTGGATTCTTAACTTGTTCCATTCATCAACTAGTGCGGGTAATAACACTTGCTTTTGATACCCAAATCTTTTCTTAAGATTGTCCCATAAAATTTTGGGATCATCCACGTTCATGTACTCTAGTTTTAATCCCTCATCAAGATGTTGCCTCATGCATTTTAATGCTTTTGCTTTATTCATAGAAAGCTCTTTTTCATCTACCTCCGTTTCTTTCGTAGCATCTGCCATATTATTTGTTATAATATTTTCGAGTCCTTTGCACCTGAAATGTGTCTTCACATCATTTGTCCAAGACATATAATTGTCTCCATTAAGATTCAAGGGAGCAAAATCGAGCTTAAGATTGGACATGGTTATCTATTACAAAACATAAGATTGAAATATAATTAACACATTGCTGTTACATTTAATGATGTCAGCTAAACAAAAGTATAATTGAAATTATTACTCAATACAAATACCATTCATGCTTAAATATTAATCACAACAAACCAACTAAAAACTAAAAGAAGAATCGTGACCATCATAATGATGATCACATATGTCTCACTAAAGCAATCGACTTGAGTGTAGCAAGTGATGAAATTGAAAAATGTAATAAGAGTGAGGAAAGTCATAAAATATTTACCCATTTTGTAAAAATTGGTAGATATTTTGGAGATGATTAATAAATGTGGAGTATGATATGAGTATTTATAGATTTGATTTTGAAATATGGTCGTTTATGACCGTTGGAGAATTTTTTTTATTATTATTGTTAATTATCATTAAAATTGGTGAATATATTCTTATATATTTAATGAACTAACCGTTGGTAATTAGAGTTTGGGGAATGGAAATTCATATATATATATATATATATATATATTATAATCTATACAGTTAGTTATAATAATATCACTACTCATATATATATATATATATATATATAGTTAGTTATAATAATATCACTACTCGATTATAAAATCTTTCATGACTACTAAAAATAAAAATATCACTACTCGATTATAGAATCTTTCATGATTACTAAAAATAAAAATATCACTACTCGATTATGAAATCTTTCGTGGTTACTAAAAATAAAAATATCACTACTCGATTATAAAATCTTTCGTGGTCATATGAATGGGGATTTTGTATTCCTCCATTAGTAATCCTCTACAAAATATAGATGAAGATTCAACTCTTCACTAATAAATGGAACTCTTCAAATAAAAATAGGTGAAGATTTTTACACTTCACACAAATTCATTATTATTTGGGTCTTACATATATAATTAGTCCATAGTCCAAGAATCATCTTAAAAATAAGATTGAGCTTAGGTCCTTACGCATATAAATTTAAATTGATGATATTTACATAATTATTATATTTGCTTAAATATATTAATTATCATCAATAATGATATTAGATTAATACCATATCTAAATATTATTATTACATAAATTAAATATAAATAAAGTTAATTACATACCTTTAGAATTTAAGGATGATGTACCAATATATCGAGTCCGGGTGCGGAATGGGATTAAATCGGTAGAGCTCGTGCTGATAACGTGTTGTAAAATCGGATATTTTATCACTTCACAATATATATATATATATATATATATTACAATATATAAGCATAAAGGAGGATGAAAGAAGATGAAGAAATTGAGCTTTTATTAGAATGAATTGTGTATCCAAAGCTCTACCAAAGAAATTTCTATTTATAAATTTCAAGATTACATGCTATACAATAAATTAATATTATTTATTATACAACATAATTGTCTTTATATTAGATATTTAAATCCAATAATTGATTGAATTATTGATTGTTGATCCCACACATCATTATTGGTGATATTATAACAAAACACAATTTTTTTGCTCCAACAAAAACACTTCTCTCATCTTGGAGAAATAGAGGAGAGAGAAATTTCCCTATATTTACAGACACACACATCAAATTTCCAAAATTAATTGTTAGCAGTGAAGTCAATGATTACCGTCAAAACAACTCTCGATTTTGTGAGAAACGGATGAGAGAGAAATTTGTTTCCCTATATTTATATAAATTCATGTTTGAAATTTTTCAGAATTCAAAATTTATAATATTTATTTAATTATGGGGAAACTTTAAATGGAGAAAATGTTGGAGTTTGTGAGAATTATGATGAAACTTTTTTAGTTAAACAACATGAGAAAATTATCAAATTGGTCTCGTATGTGGACCAATTGGCAAAAAAATCCGTCTGTCTCCGGTGGATCAAAAAACCCCACATCTCCCCCCTGCTTTCACCAATTTAGTCCTCCGTTGCTAGGGGTGAAAACTGGGCGGATATTTCCCGCTCGATCTGGAGCCGTATCCGATCGGGATCGAATTCGGGATGAAAAATAGGTATCCGGTCGGATTCGGATCCGGATAGTTGAATTCGGATACGGGTTCGAATTCGGATAATGCAATATCCGCCCGTATCCGAGTTTTTCCATATTTTATCGGATATTATCCGGACACCAATCTAGATAATAAATCCGGATATCCATATTTTTAAATTTTAAATATACTTTATTATATATATATATATATAAATATATATAACACTTTTGGACTTCAGTGTAATAAATTTTCAAACTTTCAAGAAAAAATATTATTTAAAAAAAAAGTATTTTCTGGAAAAATATATTATTTTTCGGAAAAAAAAATTCTAGGAAAAAAATTATATTTATGGAAATTTTTTATTTCTTCGAAAAAAATTAAAAAATATTTTCTGGAGACAAATTATTTGTTGGCAAAAAAAATATTTTTTCGGAAAAAAAATTATTTTCTGGAAAAAATATATTATTTTTTCGAAAAAATAAAATTATTTTCTGAATTTTTTATATTTTTTGGAAAAAGAAAAATACTTTGCGAAAAATAAAAAAAATTATTTTCTGGAAAAAAATTATTTTCTGAAAAAAAAAAAATTTAAAAGAAATGTATTAGTCAAACACTTTAATACTAACTTATAAGCTATTTGTTTCATATGAAATGTATTTTAAAAGAAATGTCCTATTCAAGTAAGTAGAGGGGCAATTATATATATTATAATAATTGTTAAAAACAATTAAATTAACACTTTTTAGTCTTTGCTAAGTATGTAGTTTATGTTTTTTATGGGAAAAACTGAATAAGTAAAAATGAGGGAATGTTATTATGAAACGATGTTTAAAAAATTTACTATAGTTTGCATTAGAACTTTTATGAAATATTGTGTAGGTAGTTTTTTTATATGTTGCAATCACTTCCAAATGATTTTTGTATGACACGTATTATCCGATTATATTTATTCGAGTTCGGCCTGAATCCGTCCTGTATCCGTCCCGTATCCGTATCCAGAATAATTCGAATTCGTATCCATATCCGGCCTTCCCGTATCCGACTCCGAATTCGAGAGAAAAATATGGGTTAGGATACGGGAAGAGCACTATCCGCCCGTATCCGATCCGTTTTCACCCCTATCCGTCGCCGCCCGGAGTATTTTCCGGCCATCGGAGCTGACGTAGCTAACATGTGGCAAAAATAGTGGGTTCATGTCAGACCATGTGGCTGACACGTGGCAAAAATTTAAAAAAAAAATTGAGAAATATAAAATTAAAAAAAAATAAAAAATTATAATGTTTTTAAATTAATATTTCAGAATTAAAAATAATTACCAAAAGTTCCAATTTTTTTAATAAAATATTATCAAATTGAGAAAAATGTTATTATAATTTTCTATAAAATATAGAAAAAATATTTTGAAAAAATTATCAAATTGTTGATTCAAATTTTTTATTTATTTTATAGAAAAAAAATTCCAATTTTCTTTAAATAAAAAACAGTTTATAAATATATTCCAGATATTTTTAATTTTTTTATTTTCGAATTTTTTAATAAAAAGTTCTAATATTTTTATATTAATATTTCATAATTAAAAATAATCACCTAAAGTTTTAGTTTTTTTAATAAAATATTATCAAATTGAGAAAATATTATTACCATTTTCTATAAAAAAATAAAAAAAAATTATTTTGAAAAAATTATCAAATTGTTAATTCAGTTTTTTTATTTATTTTATAGAAAAAATTTCAGTTTTCTTTAAATAAAAAACAATTTATAAATATATTCCAGATGCTTTTAATTTTTATTTTCGAATTTTAAATAAAAAATTCTATTATTTTTATATTAATATTTCAGAATTAAAAATAATTACCTAAAATTCAAATATTTTTTTAATTTTCCTGATTTTTTTAAATAAAAAAATAAGTTGCAATTTTTTTTTAAATTTTTTATTATTTACGTCTTTATATTTTTTTTGCCACGTGTCGTCCACGTCAGTTCCGATGGCCGGAAAATACTCCGTCCGACGACGGATGACTAACTTGGCGAAAGTAGGGGTAGACGTTGGGTTTTTTGGTCTGTCGGAGACAGATGGCGCTTTTTGGCCAATTAATCCCACATACGGGACCAATTCGATAATTTTCTCTAAACAACATACCAATGTTCCTACTTCCTACATTAGTATGCTCCAAAGGCTCTATTTAAAAATTAATTATGTATATTAATACAATAAACTTTATATTAATTAATAAAAAACTCCACTATATAAAAATACACGTAATTAATATTTAAAAACAGTCCTCAGACTTTATATACAGGGGCGGAGAGAGGGGGTTCAAGGGGTCCACGGCCCCTTCCGGCGGACGGAAATTCCCTTATAAAATTGAGACAGTTATATATATAATTGTCCGACCTCCGTATTTTCTATAGCTTCGGATCCCTCTGAGTAAATGTTCCGCTTCCGCAGCGGTTTATATAGCAAAACCCAAAAACAAATTGTAAGTGAGTTATTTTTCTCCGACCTCTTAATAAAAATTCATGAACATTACAGTTGGCAAGAATTTGTTAAATAAACATTGTAGCTGATATGTTTTTATATATTGCATGTGAGTAGTTTTTTTCCATAATTTCGGTTCCGTCTCCCCACATAGTGCATTATCTGTTAATCCATCGACACATGGCGTGTATGTGGGATGCAGATGTTCTGTCAATATGCATTATGTGGAGGGCCCTACATACACGCTACGTGTCGATGGATTAGCAGGAGATGCACCCATAATTTCCAATATGGTTTCTCTAGCTTGCCACAGGCTCCCACAAATGAAAAAAGGTGTTTGTCTCTGTCATCTATTTTCATCGTAGAAAAATATTGAAATCATAAAAGATAAAATTGTTATAAAACTAATATTAAGCAAGACTATTATTGAAGATAATAATAGTATAAAATAGAAAAATAACAAGGGAACAAGTATGGAGGAAATGAGATGAAGTTTTATTACTTTTTTTTTGTGTGTAATTTCTTCATTTCCATAACCACATATTTATAGTAACAAATATGGCACTATTACAATCACAAGTTTTGTTACTATTACATCACAAAATTTGCTACTATTTGTCTTGTGATAACAATTAATGCTAAAGTCCAAAATGATATTATAACACTCCCCCATGGACGTAGCCTTATAGCAAGCTGGATGAGTATGCCTCGTTAAAAATCTTAAGCCGGAAAACTCAGTGGGACAAAAATCGGTTATAAGGGGAAAAGAGTACATTCTCAGATCCAGACCTTGTGCATAAGCTGCCTCATTAAAAACCTTCAGCTGGAAAAACCAAGTGGGATAAAAACCAGTCATAAGGAAAAGAGTACAGCGCACGTATTTGATTTCCCTCCCCCTGAAATAAAGAGTTTCCAAATTGATTCATCAATCTTGGTTCTTGTTAGCTCTTCTCATGCCTATGCCGTATACCAGTTTCTCGAATATCGATGTCGACAATGATTTTGTAAATATATCAGCAAGATTGTGGCAGGAGCGAATTTGTTGAACATTTATTTCTCCATTTTTCTGAAGTTCGTGCGTGTAGAAAAACTTCGGTGAAATATGCTTGGTCCGATCACCTTTTATATATCCACCCTTGACTTGTGCTATGCATGCTGCATTGTCTTCATAAATGATTGTGGGAGTGTCTGTCACAAGCTTCAATCGGCATTCATTTAGTATATGAGCTATAACTGATCTTAGCCAAACACTTTCTCTGCTAGCTTCATAGAGAGCAATTATCTCAGAATGATTAAAAGATGTAGCTATTAATGTTTGTTTGGTCGATCTCCATGATATAGCCGTACCATTATAGCAGAATAAGTAACTGGTCTGTGAGCGAGCCTTATGTGGATCGGGTTTGTATCCCGCATCAGCATAACCAACTAATCCAGAGTTAGTAGCCTCTTTTGAATAGGATAAACCCAGGTCAATGGTACCATTGAGATAACGAAAGATGTGTTTGATACCATTCGAGTGTCTTCGAGTTGGTTCAGAACTGTATCTTGCAAGTAAATTTACTGCAAAAGAAATATCGGGTCTGGTGCATTGTGCTAAATACATGAGTGCTCCAATAGCATTGAGATAAGGCACTTCAGGACCCAAAATTTCCTCATTTGGTTCCTTAGGTCGGAAAGGATCTTTCTTAGGATCTAAATTCCGTATGACCATAGGAGTACTCAGAGGATGAGTCTTGTCCATATTAAATCGTTTGAGCAATCTCTTGGTATAAGCAGATTGGTGGACAAGTATTCCATTATCTTTATGCTCGAGCTCAAGACCAAGACAGAGTTTTGTTATTCCAAGGTCTTTAACCTCAAATTCTTTCTTCAGATATTCAGCAGCATTGGATAACTCTTTAGGAGTTCCGATTAAATTTATGTCATACACAGACTGCAATTATAGCAAATCCAGTATTGGATCTTTTAATAAAAACACATGGACATTTAAGATCATTTTTATAATCTTACTTGGAAAGGTATTCATTCAATCTATGATACCACATGCGGCCGGATTGCTTTAATCCATACAGTGATTTCTGTAGTTTGATCGAGTATAGCTCACGAGGAGTAGCAGATTTTGGCATTTTATATCCATCAGGAATTTTCATATAGATATCAGAATCTAATGAACCATATAGATATGTCGTGACTACATCCATTAGTCGCATATCCAAACACTCATGGACAGCCATACTAATAAGAAAACGGAAAGTGATTATATCTATCACTGGTGAATACGTTTCGTCATAGTCAATCCCAGGTCGTTGGAAGAATCCTTAGGCTACGAGTCGGGCTTTATATCTCGCAATCTCATTTTTTCTCATTTCTTTTTCGAACAAACACCCATTTGTAACTAATTGGTTTTATATTATTCGGTGTTCGAGTAATTTGCCCAAATACCATCCGTTTTTATAAGGAAGCTAATTCAGATTCTATTGCTTCCTCCCATTTAGGTCAATCCGACCTTTGACGACATTCAATTATTGAATGTGGTTCATTATCGTAATCATCGTTCATAATTTCTTGTGCAACCGAGAAAGCAAAAAAATTATCGACTATCATGTTTTTTCGATCCCATATCTCATTGTAATAATTTATGGCATTATCGGTGCTTTCAGAATCCATGATCCCATCATTATCTGTAGTATTACGCTCTGCAGATTCATCTGCAGCATGCTCACTAGAATGATCTTGGTTTGTGATCCCAGTACTTCTCCCCTTTCTTTTTCGAGGAACAGTGTCCTTCGAACCAACAGGTCTACCACGCTTTTGTCATGGAGCATCATCTTCCATTTTTGTGTCATTAGGAACAACAATCCTAGCTGGAGCGGAATGTAAGACTTTGTTACCTTACTTGCATCATTAAATGCATCAGGAAGTCTATTAGCAATATTTTGTAAATGGATGATTCTTTTCACCTCATTTTCACATTATGTAGTACGTGGATTTAGGTGGGATAAGCTTTGTACATTCCAGGAGATATCCTCAACTGGTTTTTGTTCATCTTTGTTAAGAACAGTCTTATCCCTGCCAATTGATGGAAACATCGTCTCATCAAAATGACAATCGGAAAACCGAGCAGTAAATAAATCACCCATTGTTGGTTCTAAATATCGAATTATTGATGGGGAATCAAATCCAACGTATATTCCAATCCGGCGTTGAGGACCCATTTTTTTCCTTTGAGGAGGTGGAATTGGCACATGAACAACACATTCGAATGTGCGTAAGTGCAAAATATTCAGCTCAAAGCCTAGAGTTAATTGCATTGGGGAGTGCATATGATAAGCAGTGGGGCGTAATCTGATGAGTGCTGATGCATGTAATACTGCATGACCCCACACTGCACTAGTGAGTTTTGATCTTATTAATAATGTACGAGCAATAATTTGAAGTCGTTTGATCAAGGATTCAGCCAATCCATTCTGGGTGTGAACATGTGCTACTAGGTGCTCAACATTAATTCCCAGTGCTTCACAATAATCATCAAAAGTTCTTGATGTGAATTCTCCGGCATTATCCATTCTTATATTTTTTATAGAATATTCAGAAAAATATGCTCAGAGTTTAATAATTTGGGACAAGAGTCGTGCAAAAGCAACAATTCTGGTAGATAATAAACATATGTGGGACCATCTGGATGATGCATCTATTAAGACCATAAAATATCGGAATGGTCCACTTGCTGGATGTATTGGTCCACAAATATCACCATGAATGCGTTGTAAAAATGATGGTGATTCATAACCAACCTTTTCCATAGAAGGTGTAGTAATAAGTTTTCCACGTAAACATGATTCACAAAAATAATCTTTGGACATTAGCATTTTTGTGCCCTTTAATGGATGTCCATGAGTATTTTCAATAATCCTGCGTAACATAGAAGTTCCTGGGTGCCCAAGGCGATCATGCCATAACCCAAATATATCAGGATTCACCAGCTTCCAAGTCATGGTAGCATAGGTTTCAAAAGCTCGAATAGGGACACAATACAGTCCAGAAGTAGTTGCTTTAATTTTCTCGTGGACAAGTCGAGTTTCCATTTTATAGGATGTAATATAGAGATGTTCTTTATTATTTTCAATCACTGTTTCCAAGTGATAGCCATTTCAGCGTACATCCTTAAAACTCAACAGATTTCTTTTTGATGTACCAGATAATAACGCATTTTCAATGTGTAAAATTGTTCCATTAGGCAACATCACAGTTGCATTCCCGGAGCCATCAATAATCTCTGCGGGACCAGATATAGTTGTAACGTGCGTCTTGCATAATTTCATGCTCGAGAAATATGCTTTATTTGTAAATATTGAGTGCGTTGTTGCACTATCAACAAAACAATTGTGTATTTGTTCGATACTTTCCATTTGTATTCCTGTTCAATCAAATCATCACAATAAATATTTAAGACATGAAACATTTTTTTATTGATAATGGAAATGTAAACATACATATTTTTTTTAATAATACATTTTTGTATGTATCATTAGTGCTGATACAAGGCCAACAATATAAATGATAAATGAAACACCAATCCAGAATAATTCCGGAGGGAAGTCTTTGCTAAACATCAGTATTATGATCATGCTGATCATTGTGAAAATAAAGACGAGAGATCCGTTAATCATTTTCGAAGAAAATTGGATGAAGATACTTAAGAATTTCTACAAGAGGGTAGAGAATATGAGTGAGTTGTTGAATAAAATGTGTGCATATTTATAGAATCAAAAATCACTATTACTAGCCGTTTATAGCCGTTGGAAGTGGGAGAAATTTAATGTAAAAATATAGATGATTTTATTGATGTTTATATTATACATAAAGAAACACACACAAAAACAACTGGGGTATTACAAGCCAGAAAGTAAATATACGACATATATTGCATAAATATTTTATTTCAGCCATTCATCGTCATGTCCCACTGAACCACGATCTTCAAGGAAATCTGCTAGCTCAAGTGATTTCCAGTCCTGGTCAGGATTTCCATCAAATATGTTCCCAGATGTGTTGGCCTCAATAACTTTGGATGGCTCGAATGTTTCGGTGGTATGAGCCTGGGCATTTTTGCCTTTATTTTTTAGTGATGCCTGATATGAATCCACAAGGTATTGGGAAATACGACAATGTTTAGCCCAATGTCCAGTTATACCACATCTACTGTAATATCCGTAATTTTCCCATTTTTAGCAGTTTCCATTTTTGGTGTATGTCTATTTTTATCGACTCGTTTGTAACCGTTTCGACATTTCGAATCTATTTTGTTCTTGGAGTTTTTCCATTGGGATGAGTTTTGATGATGTTTTCACATAATTTCGTTTTATGACATGTTTTGCCGTATGAACGTTCGATTCTTGTAAAACTCGTTCGTTTTCGTTATTTCTGGGTTTGTACAAGGTCGTATGGTTGAGTTGGTCTTGTGGAGACTTTCGGTTCAGAAATGACGTCGTTTCGTGATTTTCGGCACTTGGGCCATTTTTGTAATTTCCTAATAGTTTAGGGAATCTCGTTTTCGTTGTCGCATTACGGACCCTTCGGTGGTCGGAATTGTATTTTCTTTCAGCACTTAGCTCCGCTGTCTTGTATGCTTCGTGTTCATGTTCCCGGATTCTCGGTTTCGTCGTGTGTATCGTATCATACCTCGACAAAGCCTATCTGGCCGATATGACATCGCAGATCAATCTTTGTGTAGGTAGCGCACGCTACCCTCGCCTTGCGTGCGCTATCAAGAACAGCTTAGCGACGCTAACCCTTATTGTTAGCGTACGCTAACGAATGTGGCAAAGAGCCATCGGACTGCCGCGCCCCGTTAGCGCACGCTACATATGGCGATTAGCGTGCGCTAACTTCACACTATATAAGCCCAATGCGCCAGAGCAGCAGCTTTCATTCTTTTCCCTTCGTTTCCTCGACGTGCGACCTCGCAGGCGATTTCCATCGCCCGATCGGCGTTCTATTCACATTCCATCACCGTAGAGTTGTGCTAACATATTATCATCTGTATAATCGTCATCCATCATCCGAAATCAAGGTAATTTCGTCTAGAACCCTAACTCGTCAAATTTGGGGGTTTTTCCGGGTTTTACTAATTGGAACCGAATTATTCCAGTATGTTAGGATATTCTTCACCGATTGTGATTGTTGAATGATTCCAAATCCAATTTCCTTGATTTTAATCCGCGAATTATCGATACGGGGAGATTTTGCGTAAGCCCTCGCCCGTATCAATTGATCGTCTATTGTCGTTATTGATAATCGGGGTTTTGGGAGTATTCCTTTCGATAACTGATGACCGTAGGGACAGAGTTATGCTAATACATCGTTTAGGAACAGTCGATGTCCATTCGGATCATCCGTAGTCACTTTTCACTTCCGATCCTTCGAAGATGTCACAAAGGCAAGTACTTTACATTTGTTTACATGTTCTAGTATTTGAATTATGGCTGTATCGTGGTGGTTGTGGATGGTTATGTGTATGTTCACCTAGGGACGGTCCGACGGGGCCTCTAGGGATACGTATTGCCGTGAGTGTGCGTATCGTGAACTGTGGTTAGCCACCTGTGGATGTCCGACGGGACTCTGCGGGTACGGTGGCCGTGAGTCTCGTGCAACGGTTAACTTTGAATCATGATTTGTTGGAGATAATGTGTTGTGTTTGTACATCATAAATATTAGGAATATAAAATATTTTCTAAAATGATTTTTGGCGCATGTATTCATCCGATTAGAATGTAGTTCAAATGGATTGTACTTGCACTAGCAGTTGTCGCTAACCCCTTAAATGGGGAAATACTTTTGTATTTCGTATTGATCGTGGGGACAAGCGAGCACTCGGGCCGTATGAGGATGATGGGCAAGCATGATATTGTCCAGGTTTGATTTTCGATGTCATGTCCGGTTACTATTGATGTCCGGGTTTTGAGATTTATGTATTATAAAGTTGGTTTAAGTACTGAGTACTTCTGCTTGAAATTGTTAATGTTGTGTTCCCATTTTGGGAAATGGATTTGATGTCGATTTTAATTGTCGGTTGGTAGTCTTTTATTTTAATTGTCGCTTTTATTAATGATAGTTTGTCGTTGTCAAATGTCTTGTTGGTATGTTAGCTCGGTGGATTCCACACAGGGGGTCCACGCGCTGTAATATGCCCCGAATGTCTTGGGGTGTTACGAATATGGTATCGAGCTTAGGTTTATGGATACCTAGGCCGTCGGTCATTCGGGTCTAGTTAAGTGTCGTTTTTGGGACAAGATCACCGCTATGCCATCATCTCAAGACGCCGGTGCTCGTAAGTTTTCCTAACTTGACTCGCTTCACCGCTCGTTTCTATTCTGTCTTAGTATCTTTTGCTTTTCGCTTGAATTGTACTTACCCGTTGCTTCTTCGAATTCCTTTGGTAGAGGACGCGACGCGGCCGCGAACGCGGTAGGGGACGTGGGCGCAATGGTGGGGCGGCCATGTCCGATCACTGGGAACCGATTCGGCGATGCCCTCTTTGTCGAACAGTTGTCCCCTAGTTCGGAGGTCACAGGACCACCGCTAGCTCCGTAATGCTCATGAGAATGTTGGAGTGGCCAACATATTACGCAAGTAGCGAACCAGATGACGCTACCGACTCAGCCGTTCAGTCGGCCATGCTAATGCCAACCCGGTTCCGCCACTGGATCCTAATGATAAGCTACTGTGACGTGATTCGTATGCGTCCTCCGCAGCTTGATGGTGCTTCGACCCTTCCGGTTGGGAGAATTGGTTATTCGAGTTGGAGAAAGTGTTTGAGGTGCTAATTGTTCCGAGGAGAGGAAAGTACCCATTGCTCAAGACTTCCTCGCCAAGGAGGCGGCTGACGTGGTGGCAAGCGGTGAAACCGCGTGACCGGCAGCTACGTGGGCGAGAGTTTCGAGATCCGATGGAAGATGAATATTGTCCTTGGCGCTGAAAGAGGGGAGGATCCGAGCCTTCTTTGAGGCTAAGCCCCAAGATGTTCCTATTTCTCAAGCTATCAAGGACTACAATCAACAATGTGCATTACGTGAGAAACCAAGTCCGAGATGAGCTAGATAAGATCCGCCACTTTGATATGCGGATGAAGCCGAGGGTGCGCCACTACATGTCCAGTCCGGGGTGCACGACTTTGAAAGATTATCGAATAAAGCGATGGCTTACGAGATGTCGTCATGCACAGAGACGGCGGTGAAGGAAAGAAGCGCAGACCTCCGGCCGGGCCGGGAGGCAAGTCGGAGGGTATCCGAAGGCTCACCCGGTTCGCGGGTCTTCGGGGCCGGGCCGCCATCGCTGGTCGAGGGAATGGTTCTAGGTCCGCTCCCGCCGGGTTCCGTTCATGGTCCTACATGCTTCAACCGCAATCGTCCGGCCACATGATGAGTGAGTGTGATAGGCCTCCGATTCGATGTCTTGCTTGTGGCCGTATGGGTCACCGTGCTAAGTTTTGTACGGATGCGGCTCGGGCTCCGTTACTCGGATATCTGCTCCAGTGCAGGAGAGCCGAGTGTGAATCGAGCACCGACGCTTCCTCACCGGCAGCAGAGTTTTGGTAGAGGTCGAGGTCGTGGTCACCTTCTAGAGGGGGAGCTTCTAGTGCGGTCCGTTCCGCCCGTGTGTATGAGATGAGGCGAGCCGAGATCCCGACGCGACGGTGGCTGTACCGTCCCACATCCTTGACCATCTGTTTCCGTATTGTTCGATTCTCGTGCTACGCATTCTTTTATATCTATGGATTGCGTGCGTAAATGCATGTTGATTGCCTTGTTGCTTGTGAGCCTTTTGTTGTTAAACTTCCTAGCGGGGATAGCATCGTGAGGGACCGTGAGATTAGAGATTTTTACGTGAGTATCGCGGGAGGGATTGGCTTTCTAACTGATGCGATAGATATTAGAGATGAGGATTTGATTCTGGTGAGGATTGGCTCGACCGTCATGGGGCGATCATGAATTATAGAACGAGGATCGCATGATGTTAGCCTCCGATGGTACCGAGCATTCTTTTGTGGGGCGTAAGCGGGGTAGTCGAGATTACCGATCAGCGCTTTGAGGGCGGTGAGGCTTCTTCGGGAGGTTGCACGGCTATTGGTGTTACGCTTTGAGATCGGAAGAAGGGGAGTCGAGCTCTCGTCTATTCCGGTAGTATGTGAGTATCCCGACGCTTTTCCAGATGAGTTGCCGGTTTGCCGCGCCAGCCGAGAGGTTGAGTTTACTGTCGATTTAGAGCCGGGTGCAAGACCTATCTCTAAGACGCCATACCGTATGGCGCCCGCCGAGATGCTTGAGTTGAAGAAACATTGGGAGAGATTCTTGGACATGGGATATATTCGACCGAGCGCTCGCCTTGGGGCGCACCGGTCCTATTTGTAAAGAAGAAGGATGGGTCACTTCGTTTGTGCATCGACTACCGAGAGTTGAACAAAGTGACCATCAAAAACAAATATCCACTCCCGAGGATTGATGACTTGTTTGATCGCTGCAAGGAGCGGCCGTGTTTTCGAAGATTGATTTGAGATCGGGTATTATCACCCGAGTGAAGGATACCGATATTCGAAGACGGCCTTTCGGACGAGATACGGTCACTACGAGTTTGTGGTTATGCCTTTTGGGCTAACTAACGCACCAGCCGTGTTCATGCAGCTTATGAACAAAATCTTTATCGAGTACCTCGATAAGTGTGTAGTCGTTTTTATTGACGACATCCCGATTTACTCGAGGAGCGAGGAGGAGCACGCCGTCATTTGCATATTGTGTTAGATATTTTGAGAACTCAGCATCTTTTGCGAAGTTCTCAAAGTGCGAGTTTTAGTTACGGAAGTCATGTTTCTCGGTCATGTGATCTCGGCCGAGGTGTTCGTGTGGACCCACATAAGGTAGAGGCAAGTTGGATTGGGCGCCGCCCAAGAACGTGAAAGAGGTCCACGGTTTTCGGGATTAGCCGGCATTACCGCAGTTCGTCGAGGGTTCTCTAAGCTCGCTCGACCGCCGACTCGCTGTTACGTAAGTCGGAGAAGTTTGTGTGGACCGATGAGAGGCAGAATAGTTTTGAGGAGTTGAAGAAGCGGTTGACGACCGCTCCCGTGTTGGCTTTACCGAGTGGTAATGATGGTTTCTCTGTTTATAGTGATGCTTCGCCAAGGGCTCGGATGCGTACTTATGCAAAGACGGAGGACGATTGCCTATGCTTCCCGTCGCTGAAACCGTATGAATTGAATTACCCTACGCACGATCTTGAGTTGGCCGCAGATTGTGTTTGCGTTGAAAATCAAGGCCATTACTTGTATGGCTCGTCGTGTCGATTTTCACCGATCACAAGAGCCTCAAGTACATCTTCACGCGAAGGAGCTTAATATGAGACAGAGGAGATGGTTGGAACCGATTAAGGATTACGATCTTGAGATCCTCTATCATCCGGGCTAGGCTATTGTGGTAGCAGATGCCTTGAGCCGGAAATCGGTATCGCTTCGGGTGCTTGAGTTACTCACGGCCTCGGGACTTCAGCGAGAGTTTATGAGGTTGAGCATTGAGATTGTACCGCCATAGAGTTCCGGCGATTGCGTACTCTTGAGATTTCTTCGTCTCTCGTCGAGGACATTAAATCGGGACACTGGAGGACCCGATGTTTATTCAAAGTGCGGGAGAGTGTAGAGAAGGGAAAGCCCTGGATTCGTTATTCATGAGGACGGCGTGTTGAGATTCCGAGGTCGGTTGTGTGTTCCGAACGACTCGGAATCGAGACAGAGCATTATGCGAGAGGCTCATGCGTCACCATACTCACCCATCCGGCTCGAGTAAGATGTATAAAGATCCGAGGAAGAATTTCGGTGGAGCGATATGAAGAAGGAGGTAGTTCAGTTTGTAGCTAAGTGTTTGACTTGTCAACAAGTCAAGATTGAGCATCAGCGGCCAGCCGGATTATTGAAACCACTTCCCGTTCCGGAATGGAAATGGGAGGACATCTCTATGGATTTTGTCACGAGTTTACCGAGGACGAAGACTGGTATGAATATGGTGTGGGTAATTGTAGACCGACTGACTAAGTCGGCACATTTTCTGGGCATCAAGGATACTTGGGGTCCGGAAAAGTTGGCTCGTATTTTTATCACTCAGATAGTGAGGCTTCATGGTACGCCGAGGACCATTATTTCGCACGAGAGATGGCCGATTTGTATCGCATTTTTGGCAAGGTGCATAAGGCATTGGGGACTCGCCACGCTTGAGCACTTCGTTCCATCCCTGCATCGACAAGGTCGAACGCACTACCATTCGTGACGTTCGAGGATTTGTTGCACGCGTGTGCGTTAGATCGAGTAGTAATCGGGAGGATCATTTGGCCTTGATTGAGTTTACTTATAATAATAGCCGCACGCTGGCCGATTAAGATGGCACCATATGAGGCACTTTATGGCGGACGTTGTCGATCACCGATATGTTGGGATGAGCCGTCCGATTTGGTTGGCACCGAGCCGGATCCGTGTTGAGACGAGGGAGAAAGTCGAATTGATTAGAAAGAGGATGTTGGTCGCCCAGTCGACAAAAGTCTTATGCGGAAGTTATGCGTAGACCTTTGGAGTTTGAGGTGGGAGATCACGTCGTTGAGAGTATCTCCGACGAAAGGAGTTTTCCGATTCGGGAAGAAGGGGAAACTCGGCCCGAGATATATTGGACCTTTCGAGGTATCGAGAGAGTCGGTGAGTTAGCGCACTGCTTGGCTTTACCTCCGTCGCTTAGTCATGTACATAGCGTATTTCACGTTTCCCGCTTGAGGAAGTGCGTTCGGACCCGTCCCCACATTATCGACTTTGGGGACGTGGAGATTGAGAAGGATGTTACGTTTGAAGAGAGACCCGTTAGAATTTTGGAGCGTCGTGATAAACTGTTAAGGCACAAAAACTTTCCTTTGGTTAAAGTGCAATGTTCGAGGCAAGGAGTAGAAGATGCGTCGTGGTATTTAGAGGAGGATATGCGTTCGTGATACCCCGATCTTTTTGTTTCTTAAGTTTCGGACGAAACTTTATTTTAGAGGGGAGAATGTAATATCCGTAATTTTCCCATTTTTAGCGCTTCCATTTTTGGTGTATGTCTATTTTTATCGACTCGTTGTAACCGTTTCGACATTTCGAATCTATTTTGTTCTTGGAGTTTTTCCATTGGGATGAGTTTTGATGATGTTTTCACATAATTTCGCTTTTATGACATGTTTTGCCGTATGAACGTTCGATTCTTGTAAAACTCGTTCGTTGTTATTTCGGGTTTGTACAAGGTCGTATGGTTGAGTTGGTCTTGTGGAGACTTTCGGTTCAGAACCGACGTCGTTTCGTGATTTTCGCACTTGGGCCATTTTTGTAATTTCCTAATAGTTTAGGGAATCTCGTTTTCGTTGTCGCATTACGGACCCTTCGGTGGTCGGAATTGTATTTTCTTTCAGCACTTAGCTCCGTCGTCTTGTATGCTTCGTGTTCATGGTCTGGATTACGGTCTCGTCGTGTGTATCGTGTATCGTACCCTCGGCGGCTGCTACTGGCGATATGACATCGCAGATCAATCTTTGTGTAGGTAGCGCACGCTACCTCGTTGCCTTGCGTGCGCTACGAAGAAGCGATTAGCGACGCTAACCCTTATTGTTAGCGTCGCTAACGAATGTGGCGATAGCCCTGGTATCGCCCGGCCCGTTAGCGCCACGCTACATATGGCGATTAGCGTGCGCTAACTTCACACTATATAAGCCCAGTGCGATTTTGAAGCAGATTTCATTCTTTTCCTTCGTTTCCTCGACGTGCGACCTCGCAGGCGATTTCCATCGATTCGATCGGCGTTCTATTCACATTCCATCACCGTAGAGTTGTGCTAACATATTATCAGTATAATCGTCATCCATCATCTGAAATCAAGGTAATTTCGTCTAGAACCCTAACTCGTCAAATTTGGGGGTTTTTCCGGGTTTTACTAATTGGAACCGAATTATTCCAGTATGTTAGGATATTCTTCACCGATTGTGATTGTTGAATGATTCCAAATCCAATTTCCTTGATTTTAATCCGCGAATTATCGATACGGGGAGATTTTGCGTAAGCCCTCGCCCGTATCAATTGATCGTCTATTGTCGTTATTGATAATCGGGGTTTTGGGAGTATTCCTTTCGATTACTGATGTCCGTTGGGACCGAGTTATGCTAATTCTTCGTTTAGGAACCGTCGTTGTCCATTCGGATCATCCGTAGTCACTTTTCACTTCCGATCCTTCGAAGATGTCACAAAGGCAAGTACTTTACATTTGTTTACATGTTCTAGTATTTGAATTATGGCTGTATCGTGGTGGTTGTGGATGGTTATGTGTATGTTCACCTAGGGACGGTCCGACAGGCCTCTAGGGATACGTATTGCCGTGAGTGTGCGTATCGTGAGCGTGGTTAGCCACCGGGGATGTCCGACGGGACTCTGCGGGTACGGTGGCCGTGAGTCTCGTGCCACTGTTAACTTTGAATCATGATTTGTTGGAGATAATGTGTTGTGTTTGTACATCATAAATATTAGGAATATAAAATGTTTTCTAAAATGATTTTTGGCGCATGTATTCATCTGATTAGAATGTAGTTCAAATGGATTGTACTTGCACTAGCAGTTGTCGCTAACCCCTTAAATGGGGGAAATACTTTTTGTATTTCAGGTATTGATCGTGGGGACAAACGAGCACTCGGGCCGTATGAGGATGATGGGCAAGCATGATATTGTCCAGTGTTTGATTTTCGATGTCATGTCTGCCGGTTACTATTGATGTCTGGTTTTGAGATTTATGTATTATAAAGTTGGTTTAAGTACTCGAGTACTTCCTGTTTGAAATTGTTAATGTTGTGTTCCTATTTTGGGAAATGGATTTGATGTCAGATTTTAATTGTCGGTTGGTAGTCTTTTATTTTAATTGTCGTTTTATTAATGATAGTTTGTCGTTGTCAAATGTCTTGTTGGTATGTTAGCCTGGTGGATTCCACAGTGTGGGGTCCACGGCGCTGTAATATGCCCTGAATGTCTTGGGGGTGTTACATCTACGACATGGATCATCACCAGAATTTTCCATAGGCATTTTTCCCTTATCACGATGCCCGTGAATTGATTGCCTTGGTCTGTCGGAATATTTATTTTGATGGGAATAATGATAATTATCACGATTATTATAGTTACGTCCGCCGCGGTCATTTTTGTAATTATTTTGATGGTAGTCACCACGTCCACCACTTTTCCGGATTCCACGCCCGGGTCTATTTTCACGGCTCTTGAATCGGCCGGAAGCTGTACCAGAGCTGGTATGTGCTTCAGGTTCGACACGGGACCCAGAAGGTCGTAGTTCATGATTTTTTAATAATAACTCATTTGTCTTCTCAGCCGTGAGAAGAACTGAAATTAGCTCAGAATATGTTTGAAATTGTCGTTGCCTGTATTGTTGTTGAAGCACCATATTTGAGGAATGCATCGTGGTAAATGTTTTTTCCAGCTTATCAGTCTCAGATAGCGTGTACCGCACAAGGCCATCGAGACTCAATTTTGAATAAGGTGAATTTTAATCAAGAATGATTTAAAATCTTGCAATCTTAGTAGTTGCCATTCATATTGAGCTTGTGGCAATATTACAGTTCTGGTGTGATCAAATCTGTCTTTGAGCTTCTTCCAGAGCTCAGAAGGCCTTTCAATTTGTATATATTCATTCTTCAGATCCTCGGATAAATGATGGCGCATGAATATCATTGCATTTGCCTCATTTTTAATATCGGCATTAGCAAGTTCCACAGATTCCAAGGTAGTAGCCAATCTCATACCTTGGAGGTGCAATTTAACATCAAGGCACCATGATAGATAGTTATTTCCAGTGACATCGAGGATCTGAAATTTTTTATTTTCAATTCCGGCCATTTTTTTTCTACAAGAATAAAAACGAGTTAGTATAAATAAATTCAAACTCGAATAATACTAACCTTTTTCGAGCAATAACTCGTGCTGATAACGTGTTATAAAACTAATATTAAGCAAGACTATTATTGAAGATAATAATAGTATAAAATAGAAAAATAACAAGGGAACAAGTAGGGAGGAAATGAGATGAAGTTTTATTACTCTTTCTTTTTGTGTGTGTAATTTCTTCATTTCCATAACCACATATTTATAGTAACAAATATGTCACTATTACAATCACAAGTTTTGTTACTATTACATCACAAAATTTGCTACTATTTGTCTTGTGATAACAATTAATGCTAAAGTCCAAAATGATATTATAACAAAAACACATATAATGTAAAAAATGAGAAGAAAAAATCTAACTTCATCTTTGAAATAATTTTACGTGACATATGGTAATCGAATTAAGTTAGTTCGCCAACAAATGTGATTCGAAGTTTCGAATTGTAGTTTGTTTTTCAATTAAAGAAACGGCTATAAAATTTTAAAACAAACGCCGAGTTAGATTCGTTTTTCTTTCTTCTGTAAGGCTCTGTTCTTTTGGGTGTGTGAATCGAATCGAATCGAATCGAATGGACTCGAATCGAAATATATATTAAAGGTAAATACTAATAATAATAATAAAAATAAACATAAAATATAATAAAATAATAGCAATGATAAGTTGAGGTCTATTTGATAAGGGTAAATTATAATAATTTTAATGATATTAATAACAATAACGATAATAACTATAATAATAATAACAATAATAATAATAACACAGACAATAATGGTAAATAATAATAAATGTAATCAACAACAACAACAACGATAATAAATATTATTAATAATAATAGTAAATATTATTAATGATAATAACAATAATAATAATTAAGATTAATAATACTAATAATAATTATAAATGTGATAATAATGGTAAATAATAATAATAGTAATCAACAACAACAACGATAAATATTTCGTCCAGCGGATTTGTTGTTATATTACTGGGACAGGGGCCGAGATGTGTGTGTGGATTTGACTGGTTCCTCCCCCTTAACCCAGTCTGCTATGGTTGACTATGGGCCTGGACGAGTTGTGATTGATGCTGCTCGGCGTAAATGTGCCAAGTACTAGGACTTGTGTGAGGCGCGGGTATATGGTTTTTTACTCTTCTCGTTCTCTCCGCTGGGTGAGTTGGAGACGGGTGCTATTGCATTACTAAAACGGGTTCAGAAGATTTCGGTGTCTCAGGATGTTGGGAGGCGTGCTGCTGCTCATATTTTTACTCGAGTTGGTTTTGTTATTGCAAAAGGAGTGGGGGCCCAGATAGTATCTCGGCTTCCCACTAATTTCTTGTAAAATATTATTCATTTAATAAAATTTATTTTTTTAAAAAAAATAATAATAATAATCTACTTTACTATTAAAAGAGAGTTGTACATGACATGTGTCTTTATGTAGATTTTTTGGATTAGTTATCTTTTTTTTTCTTTTTAAAAATACACTAACTCCTACACATTTGAATGAGACTTAATGAGAATCATTTTTTTCTTTTCTCTTTTTATTTTTCTCTCAATATTTAAAAGTTAATAGTTTTATCGTCTGAACTCTATTTTTTATTATTAATATTTTAAATTAATTTTCTTTTTATGATATTTAATTTAACATTCATTAGGCATATATATAATTAAAATATTCCTTTTTGAATATAAGTTGTTTTTGAATAATTATTACATTATATATTGATTTTAAATTATTTGTTTATAAAATACAAAAATCAGATATTTTTCAAATAATTTCCTTGAAGTAAATCTATCTTTTACAAGAATAATAATATACTTTATTACCCTATACCTAATAAATTAATATCATTGTGGATCTCCTGATATATTATTAAGTATAAAATGTGTGACTTTAATCTAAATATTTATCAAAAATATATGACGTTATTTCGCTCAGATATCGATAAGTAATTATATTAGTATATTAATATAAATAAATATACAATGATCATATAGATTACTGTCATGTTTATATATTTTATATCGAACTTTTACACATCTGTACTTAATATTAAAAGAGTCGCAAAAAAATCTAAGAAAATATGTGTCATCTCCACGTTAATCATCTTTTTAAAAATCTTAAAAAATGGACGTTTAATTTGGGAGGGGGTTAGAGGGTTATTCCATTATATGCTATCTACCAATTAAAATATTTCTCTCATTTTATTCCTTTTATTTTTAAGCTAATAGTTTCAACAATTATAATTTTTATACATCAATTTTATTTTTGAAAAAATATATCAAATTATTTATTACATCGTTCTCTTTAATTTGACATACATATAGTATATATAAAGTAATATAATTATAATTATAATGTATTTAGATGATTAAAATATTTCAATATAAAAATATAAGAATATTGAAGAAAAATATATGTTTAGTTTATTTTCATAGCTTTTTAACAATTATTTGATTTTTAAGAATTATTTTGTTCTAATCATAAAATAGTAAAATATTACATTAATGTCAAATCATATAAAAAAATATATTAATAAGAATATCAGTTGTATACTTTTAATAAAAGTTGATAATACAACAACAACAACAATATCGAGCTCTTTTCTTTTGGACTTATTTTGATTTTTAGTTGATTCGATTAGTTGGTCAGTCCATTCGTTGATTGATTATGCCTATACTTAGATCACATGATAAGAGTTTATAAATGAAATTAAATCAAATAATAGTATATGTACATATGTGTATACTGACTCATGTATATTTTATAATAATTTTATTACATTATTGAAATTCGATCATATATTATTAATATAATAAAACATTTAACATTATACGCCGTGCATCGCACGGGAGGACATCTAGTAATAAGAAGAAGAAGAAGAAGAAGAAGAAGAAGAAGAACTAAACCGAATCGAATTGACTGAATCGAATCGAATCAATTGAATGGATACGAATCGAATCGAATCAATGAATCAAAATGAAAAATAAGTCCAAAATAACAGGGCTTAACTTGATAAACATGATTTTCACACGTCGATTAAGTTTTTTTTAGTGAATATTCAGTGACAATCCCTGTGTCAATTTGGGATTACTTGTACAATTTAAATTTTTATGAAATTTCATATGTTTTGGAATAGTTGTGTTTAAACCTAATAAAACAGGTTGAATAAAGTTGGAAGACGTCCAAAATTGAAAACCGTTCAAAAGGACGAAAAAACGACCTGGGTACTGTTACAAGGGAAAGGGACACAACTGGTACCGTCCATGGTACACCCCCACGTAGTGCATCTCTTGCCGGATGCACTATACGTGGCGTGCATGGACGGTGCAGCTCGATGCTCCATCTAGTACATCAATCTGCACCGTCCATGCACGCTGTAATATCCGCAATTTTCGATTTTCGGTAAATTTATTTTTCGGCCGGAGTCCGTTTTGACGACTCGCTCATGACCGTTTCGTCATTTCGAGAATGATTAATTCTGCACTTTTTGTCATCCGAGTTCGTTTCGGTATCGTTTTGTTGAGTTCCGAGCTTTTTAGCGACTTTTCCGCACTTGAGTTCGATTCTTGCCAATCTCGTCCGAAACTGTTGTTTCGAGTTTCTCGTAAGTTCATTTAATGTTATTATTCATGTTGCGAGCTTTGGTTTGGTGTTCCGATTGCGTATCGTGATTTTCGGACGTTTTGGGCTATTTTCGTAATTTCCCAAAGTTTTGGGTAATTACTTCCGTTGTCGAATCCCGAGCCTTCGGGTGGTCGGAATCGTGTGTTCTATTAGCTCTTAGATTCGTCTTTGCGAGTACTTCGTAAGTAACCCGATTCGTATTCGAGTTCGGGTTTGGGTCGTTCGGATCGTCGTTGTGGTTCGGACGTAATTTTGGCTGTCTGGAGGTGTTGCCCGGACACATGCGTGCGACCACAGCAGCGGCTGCGGCGCCGTGTCTGCGCCGGTCGGCCGGGGCAGCGACTGCCGAGACACGGCCGAGACACACGGCGTCTGCAGGTTTGTTCTTCTGCCGTGTCCGTGAGCCTATAAATATGGCCGAGCGATGCTTTTTTCACTCATTTCATTTCCTATCCTTCTGTTCATGTTGGAGTCTTTGGGAAGTCGAATACATGTTGTTATACTATGAATCCACGAAGTTTTGGAGTTCATAACATCAATTGATCATCACGTAACATCCTTCAATCCAGCGAATCAAGGCAAGTTTTCTTAAAATCTAGTTTTGGGGATTTTGTTCGATTTGTCCGTTTAATCCGTTTTAACTCAGAATAGTGATGTATTTATGATTGTTAAACAATATTATGTCGAATTCCTTGCTGTTCCTCGGTTGAATCGCCGAGGATTCGTCGTTTTATTGAGTATCTTATCGACGCCTTGAAGGTGTTCGATAAAATGTCGCAAAGAGGATTCGAGCGTTCTACGATTATTCTTCCTCGTTCGTTCGTTAATTTATTTATGGTATGATGTTAGGGTCAGATTTCTCGCAAAGAATTCGAGTCGGAACCCTTCCGTTCCTCGTTTTCTTCAAGCTTTTCGATCGTGAGTGTATTCATTGTCTTCGCCGGAGAATCGTAGGTGTTCGAGGTGTCCCGACTGATCCGTGATTGTGGGAGTGTCCGGTATCGATTATCGAGGCAAGTATCTTGCCCATACATTACGTGTTTTGTGGATATAATGGTTGCTAAGTGTCGATATGTGCTAAGTAAATATTTATAATCATTTTTCAAAAGAATCGGTATATTTACCATCATGGTTTTCGTTAAGGTGACCCGTGTGGGTCGGGAATTAATATGCTTAGTTGATTATGTTTGCTAGTTTCGAGTATAGGATCACCTTACTTTTGTGTGATGTCATTATGTATGATTATGGCGTCGGTAAATGTAAAGTGTAATTCTCTTGTCAAATTATGTGCTTGGAGTCCCGTGGTTACGGATGAATATGTGAGTTTTTGTGATATTAGTTGTGTCGTTCGGTGCTGTTGAGATCTTGTGCTCCCTTGTGAATTGATATAGTTCTGGGTCATGAGTACGTGTTGGATAATTTGGCCATTCTAGCAAGGTACCTCGACTATATATATATATTTTGTGTGTTTGACCTTTGAGAGTCGTGGTTTTGTAATCTGTGAATTGTTACTCTTCCACCTGGGGATGGCATGTGGCCTCCGGGGGCCGATACTAATGGTTACGGCCACGGAAGTGGACTTGGGTGCGTGTGTTGATGTTCTTCCACCTGGGGATGGCATGTGGCCTCTGGGGGCCGATACTAATGGGTACGGCCACGGAAGTGGACTTGGGTACGTGTGTTGATGTTCTTCCACCTGGGGATGGCATGTGGCCTCTGGGGGCCGATACTAATGGGTACGGCCACGGGTTACCAAGTGTGGTTTCTGTGATATTGATGTTGATGTTTTGATGATCAATTGTGATATTATCCGGAGTATCACAATGCTTTGCGCTCGGGGTCGAGAAACATTATATATCGAGTCTTGGTGCTTGGCTAGAATGGCATAAGAATAATGTGTTATGTGTAATGTGTCCTTGTTAGTGAATTGCAGTGGATGATTGGGTCGTTGGCCCTGTGTTTTGTGATCGAAATGGTTGGGCCGTGGACCCCGTATTTTGTTAACGGATTTATATTTTGGAAAAAGAACTTTGGGGCTGTGACCCTAAATGACTTTCGAGGAATTAAGAACTTTTCAATTTCAAATGTTTTCAAAACTCCCGAGATTTGGAAGTGTTTTCAAAGTGCTTACTTACTTCGTTTCTACTTTCAAGACTTGAACTATTTTTAACTAAATATACCTCGGGAAGTCTTTCGTTGTATTCTCGGAATGTGTTGTGTATGGCTCGTATTTGCACTTTATACTTGCACTAGCAAAACAGTGGAGTATTGCTAACCCCCGAGTAATCGGGGGGTGGATATCTGTATTGTGTCCAGGTACATGCAGGTTTTCGGGAGCAAGACACAGGATCGGTACGAGGGATGATGAAAGACGAATGATACTAATCACACGAAGGCCAGTTTTAGGTTCAGTTAGTCGGAGTCCATTGTATTGTCTTTTCCGCTGTCTTATTGTTCGTTGTTGCAAGTATTTTACCCTTGCGTGGGTATGAGTCTGGATGAGTTTATGTATTTTGATTTGTAAGTCAGTGACGAAAGACCAAATCGGTTTGTTGGTCCGTTATTTTGATTCGTCGGTATGTAATGTAATGTGTTGTTTTGATGTCTAGCCTGGTGGATTCTCACGGAGAGGGTCTGCGGCGTGTAATATTCCCGGTTTGATGTGGGGGTGTTACATTTATGGTATCGGAGCCAGGTTGAGGAAACCTAGGCTGTCGGGTCGAGTTATGTGTTGTTGAGTCTTGTATTGTCAGATTTTGTCTGACTGAGTTGTAACACCCCGAGATATTCGGAATAATTACAGCGCCGTAAACCCTTAAGTAAGGATTTACAAGACTAATTTAAAAGAAATGTAAATATAGAACATCAATATCACGGAAATTCAAGTTTACAAAACCGTACAACTGGTTCAACGAGTAATTAATACAACCATATCGAAATGATATTAATAAGACACGCGTACTCGAGTACTAAAATCAAACCAAGAAAGACAAATCACCAATAACAACAAACATCACTGAACCCCTTCGTCGTCACATCGGTACTGTGGCTGTTTCCCTGCTCCTCGGCTACCTGAACATCAAAACAAATGTCCACCCCCGAAGGGGTTAGCAAAACGATGCTAGTAAAAGTATCATTTAAACGAATCAAATATGCATCAAAAATACATAACAAGATACACCACACGGACTTCCGCTACCGGAATCCGACAATGCGAATCCAAAAGATTCCATTAACATAGCAAGGGTATTCCAATGATCCAGCGCCCTCAGCATAGATCCCAAGATGATCCCGTCGGACCAACACGAGGTGGAAATAACCCGTCCAATGATCCAGCGCCCTCAGCCTAGATCCCAAGATGATCCCGTCGGACTAACACGATGTGGACATCCGATCCAGCGCCCTCAGCATAGATCGCACAACAAACACAAACATAACTCATGCATACATATATGCCAAATCGTCATGTCCATCAACATGAACATACAAACACTAGATAACGAATATCATGACAAATCAACGAAATAAATCTCATGTTCAACTGTAATATCCGGAATTTCTACTACTGTTGTTTGATATTATTTTATCCGAGTTATATTGTACAGCGTGGAATCTGTACAGTAGGGATAAAATAAATAAAGGACTGAGATATCAGTATCGGTAAAATTGTCGTATTTGGTCGACAGTTACATTTGAGGATATTGTGTATCAGGTTGTCGTACTTTTGATATTGGGTATATCGTATGATGATATTATTGGATTCAGTGTTTGTGTTCAGTGTGTCTTATGTTCGTTTTTGGTATGTCGAGACGTTGGACAAGAACTGCGGAAAATGGCTAAGTATAGCCTTATTAGCGCACGCTAATATTCATGCATAACGCACGCTATCGTGCAGGATTAGCACACGCTACGTTTATAGGTTAGCGTACGCTAGTGCAGACAGATCGGAAGGAATCTGCGTGTGGACCCGGCTGCTTTCGGCGCACGTTCTGGTAAGTCAACGGTTGTTGTCCTGAAGTATTAGCACACGCTAAAGATTAGGCTTAGCGCACGCTAACTATATATCAGTCAACAAGGAATCTTATCCTTGCCAGATGCTGTCGGAATGTGGGGGCGAGTGGTAGGTGAACACTGTAGCAAGTCAACTTCGGATAGCGCACGCTAAGATAAACGACTTGCGTACGCTAAGCAGGATGTTTTACGTACGTTAATGCATGGGCATTACGTACGTAAGTTAGTTTACGAAGCAAGGCAGTAGCCTCTGGGCTTCGATAGCGCACGCTAACAAAGTCAGTTAGCGTACGCTAAGGCGGTAGCGCACGCTAAACATGAGATGTTAGCGCACGCTAATAATGAATATTATAAAAAGGGACAGAAGGGTGTTATGAAGCATTTCGTCCATTCCTTCCTTGTAACCGAGAGAGAGAGTTTTTAGAGAGAGGTTTGAGGTCCCAAACACTAAGGGATGATCCTCTTTAACAAGATTAAAGATGGAAATCATGGAGTAAAGCTTTGTTCTTGAAATCATTGGTGATTCTTGGAAATCAATCCTTTCCTTCAAAAAAGGTAATTACTCTTCACTTTGAGATTTCGTTTTGGATTGTATATGATGTTCTTGAGTTGATGATTATCATATAAACAAGTTAATGAGCATGACAACGAGTTGGATTACCGTACTAAGTTAGTGTTGTTATCAATATATGAGTATTGATATGTTTCGTATGGTTTTGGATGGAATTCAAGATATATGTTGATGTAATTCCCTTCTTCAATTCGGATTTTTGATGTTTTGTCGTTGGTTACTTCGTATGGTAACGATTATGGTGATGCTACTGTGATTCTTGAAGTTATATGAATTGTATGTCGAAGAACATGATGAATAAGGATTTTTAGATGTTAGAACACATCGGATTTTATCATTTTATGGATCATGAACGTGAATTTGGATAATTCGTGTTCTTGAAGAGCTATTAAATTATATGTCATGATTTTTATGAAATCCTTAATCTCGAGATGAGTTGATCATTGTCATGATGGAAGTGTTAGACGATGCTTGAAATGCATGCCACTGCACAGCATTAGCGCACGCTACGTTTACTGCCTAGCGCGCGCTAACGGGAGCAACTTAGCGCACGCTACGTTAGGTGATTAACGTGCGCTAAGTAGGCAGACAGGCGGATATTTTTGTGTTTTGATTAGGAATTCGTGATGGTTTGACTTGGTTGGTTCTGACTGTGTTTATTCAAGGTTGTGTTGAACCGTTGAGTTCGATTGGTTAGTTTTCTCAGTTGTTGACCGTTATCGGATATGTGTTATTTGATTGCTTCGATAGGTTGAGATTATTGATCGGTGATTATAACCGGATATTGCGGTCGTGTTCGAGTATGTCCATTGTATTGCGTTTGATCGAGGCTGAGGAGCTCGTAGATAAAGGCAATGTGTTCGGCAGCAGCTTCGTGGTATCGGTATCGAGGCAAGTTATTACTTGCTCAGTTATAATATTTAATGAATGGTTTCAGTTTCATTTCGTTTATAATGCATATAGCGATGATTATTATTGTGAACTCTGGGTATTCGGATCACATATCGTTCTTTCGATTCTGGGAGGCAAATCATAATGTATATGCTTTATCTCAGTTATTGGTATGTTCGAGTATCGAGGTTACATTATGGTAAAGACGAGGATATGAGTATCTATAGTTCAGTATACGTGTGGATCGCCGAACATTGAGGATAATCGTCGGTGATGATTGGACATCGAGGTTGCTCCCGAAGGACTCGGGGCAAATATTCCATATTGATTATGGTTTAGTGTTATTTATTTTGGTCTCGTACATTTTCTTTCATGTTGTTGAACATGAAGTAGTCCTGGTATATTGTCATGTTGTCGTGCATGTTATGTTGTTCATGTTGATGAACGTGTTAATTTGCATATGTGTATGCATATTGTGTTGTTTATGTTGTGTAAATAATCCGATGGGATTATGAGGATCTATGCTGAGGGCGCTGGATCGAATGTCCACCGTGCGTTGGTTCGACGGGATCATCATGGGGATCTATGCTGAGGGCGCTGGATCGTTGGACAGGTTTTCCACCATGCGTTGGTTCGACGGGATCATCATGGGGATCTATCTTTGAGCGCTGGATCGTTGGATTACGGTATTGTGTTGAAGGAATCTTGTGAATTCGCATCATTGATTGTATCATGAGTAGTTGGACACATGGGTATTGTTAGATATCCACCTAATAATGATCTGATAGGATCAACAAGGGATCTATCTTTGAGGCTGGATCGTCGGATTTCCATTGAGTATACATGATTGTTATTGTTGTGATCATATTGACGTGGTCATATGAGTATGCATTTGTAGGTCTTGTGTTAGGACCTTGTCCGTATTGCATTGATCTGATCTCGGATTAGACTGATATGATTATCGTGGCACATCATATCTCGAGGTATGTTCCATATTTTCTTTGGTCTTGTCTTTAGTGGACAATCGGTTACCGTCTTGGGATTTGTTGATATTATTCGATGGATCGTATTGGTCAGATATGGTAGATTTCCGTATCGTGAGTTGGTTCTGATAGTTTGAGGATCTTGAGTATTGTTTGAGGTACAATACAGATATTATGTTCGAGTTTATTGGTTAATCGAGTACAGGATGTGAAATGTGATAATGGTTATTCTGATGAGAATTTCTTGAGTAAGTAAAGATTACGTTGGTCGTATTCTTATGTTGTATTCTCATTGGTATGTTATTATTAATGTGATGTGACGGTTATCATTGTTGGATATTATGGTTGACCCCGTCGTGGGATTTCTTTTAGGTTCTCGGAGTATCGAGCTTGTAGCGGTCGTGAAGAGATGAGCTTCCCGGAGGATACTGGCTAGGACACGTTCTGTACATTGAGTTTCTTGTTTGGTTCTTGTTTTCCGCTGCTAGAGTATCGTTTTGATTGGTCTTTTTCCGCTGCGTGAGTATTTTGAGACGCACTTTTGGTATCTGGTAACTGAGGTTACTTTGGAAATCGTTTTCTAAACTTTTGAGTATCGGCTGTTTGGCCTTGCGATTTCAAATGAGTTTTACGACGGTTTTTGATCAATGGATTTTATATAGTCTTCAAATGTTTTAAAGATAGTACCGTCGTTGGCCTCTCGGGCATTTGTAAATGTTCGTGAAAATTTCTTTTAGCCTTGTGGGTTCCATCTCGGGGCCCACGGCGCTGTAATATTTCCGGTTAAATCTGTGGGTGTTACAGAATATGGTATCGGAGCTTAGGTTGAGAAAACCTAGGCATTTGGGTCGAGTTGGGTCGTGTTTTTGTTGCGTAATTCGAGTTGTCAATTGACTAATACTAGAGCCGTGAGTTTTTGTTGTTCACTCGGGCTTATGAGTTATGTGATTTATCAGTGTGGTACTGGGATTGTTGTAAACTTTTCCACATGGTGTTAACGTGATATATTGTGTTCTTGAGTTGCACTGAGTTTGCAAAACGTGTGTTTTGAAAATATCTGTGTCGAGTATTTCCTTGAGTCGAAACATGTGCCAGTATCACGGGGAATCGTCGGCTTCACGATCTGTAAGTATTTGGATTTTTGAATTGCATTGAGATTTATTGCTGTTCTATAGATGATATGCTTTGAGATTCAGCAGAATATTATATGTTATAGTATAAGGTGACAGAGTTGGGACAGGATTGATGATCTTGAGGAGTTATAATTTTGAGAATCAGTATGTTGGTTAGATTTTGGAACAGAATTGTGCATTTGGGAGAAATATTGTGCATGGTTGAGAAGAACATATAACATGTTAATTCATTTTGAGATATATGAATTGCTTTTGAGCATTTGAAAATGATACTTTTTCAAAATGAATATTTTACGGATGTTTTACGGAAAATGATTTTGGGCCGAGACCCAATCGATTTTGAAATGGTTTTATAACTCAGGACTTGAAGTCCGAAAAGGGGTTTTCTACTTTTTAAACTTTTTGTAATGCGGAACGAGATACGGGCTGAGACCCTAATGTTTCAAAAGACTTTCATGTTTTCTAAAACTCCCGAGATTTGCAAAATACTTTACCAATCGTTTACCTATGTTACTTCCGCCTTTCGAGGCTTTGGTTTACTTGTTCAAACGGAACCCCTCGGGAAGTCTTTCGCCGTGTTTGATTTGCTTGATTTGTTTCAACGTTTTGTCATATCATATTGGAGGTGATCCAGGATGGGTAAATGGTTGACGATATGAGTCATGTGTGGAAAAGGAGTTTAGTCGGAATTTATACCTTGAGATTTTGGAACTCGATCGTGTGGTTTTCCGATGGAATATCAGTGGATATTGGTGACGAACCGAATTGGTATACAGGAGTATGGATATAGTCGAGCATTTGCATACTTTTCATTTTAAAACTTCGAAATCGTGTGGATTCGAAGAAAACTGTTATCAAATACTTGGCACCATCGAGCCAAGTTAATTTTTCGAAAATTGATTTTGTGGTCTTACCAAAATTTATGTTTTTAGTTTTGAAATTTTGAAAGAACTTTCGAAAATTTGTATTCTTGACGAGACTTTATGATTTCAAACTGGTTTTGAAAATGTGATTGATATACATACGCATTTAGTGCATAATGCATATCGTGGTGAAGTTCTGAATGAGACTCACGAACTGGATGGTACATCAGTATGGTACGATGAAAGAGATTCGAACTTCAGTATGTTAGTTTGATTATCCGGTGATGATCGGTTGAGTTATCGGATAGGAGAAATATGTTGCGTGTTGTAGATTCATGCACATAATATTATTTTGGAAACTTGGGATTTTGGTGAAACCGGAACATATGTGCTATGTGATTCCATTGGTATGGTAGTAGCGCGATTTTACCTTAGTGATTCTGGAATGATTTCCTTGTAAGCGTAGATTTGGGGATGGTGACCCCATACTGGTTGTTTTAGATAGTGAGTGGTCGTTTCCACTCCATGTATGATTGGGTATGTTCGTCAGTTTGTGATTGGTTGTTCATATGCCGAGGGGTATGTTCGCCAGTCGGATATGTTTATTGAGATCCACTGTATGTGATCGGTGTGTCGTTTTGAGAATTTTGCTTTTTCGTATATCCATTTACGTGGTTCTGTGTTGATAGTGTTGGAGTTTACCGTGTGAAGGTATTCTCGATTTAGTTGATCGTTCGTTGGTCGTATTGGAGTTTATCACGTTGATGATATTCTCGATTGTGTTTTGACCTCTGGTTGGTCAGATTGGAATTTATCCTGTCGATGATAAATTTGGTTGATTGTTGATCATTGTTGGTGATCATCTGAGCGTTGATTGTCTATCGATGTTTCGGGATTCGTTGCCATTGTATTGAGCGGTTGTTTCACGGATACATCGGATATTATTCGTTTTATCGAATTGAGACTTGATTATGTAATCAAAGACAGGATTTGAATTCGGGCGATTGTTTGATCCGAAGATGATATATTTTGTTGAGAATCGGGAATTGTGATCGTAAGCGTATTGAGGCGTCTGGTGAGAACGGCTGGCTAGTATCTACGGAGATAGTCGACCGCGTATTTGTAAGTATGCGGTTTTGGCTATTCGAATAATGATGATTGATCAAAGGTCGTAATGGTTTTGGGATATTTTGGGTTGACAAAGATGGTTGTTCTTTTTATGATGGATTGCAAGTTTCGAGGACGAAACTTATTTTAAGTGTAGAATGTAATATCCGAATTTCTACTCATTGTTTGATATTATTTTATCCGAGTTATATTGTGCAGCGTGGAATGCATGCAGTAGGGATAAAATAAATAAAGGACTGAGATATCGATCGGTAAAATTGTCGTATTTGGTCGATTACATTTGAGGATATTGTGTATCGGGTTGTCGTACTTTTGATATTGGGTATAACGTATGATGATATTATTGGATTCGGTGTTTGTGTTCGGTGTGTCTTATGTTCGTTTTTGGTATGTCGAGACGTTGGACAAGAATCGCGGAAAATGGCTAAGTATAGCCTTATTAGCGCACGCTAATATTCATGCATAACGCACGCTATCGTGCGGGATTAGCACACGCCACGTTTATAGGTTAGCGACGCTAGTGCAGACAGATCGGAAGGAATCTGCGTGTGGACCCGCTTTGCGCACGCGTTAAGTAAGTCAACGGTTGTTGTCCTGAAGTATTAGCGCACGCTAAAGATTAGGCTTAGCGCACGCTAACTATATATCAGTCAACAAGGAATCTTATCCTTGCCAGATGCTGTCGGAATGTGGGGGCGAGTGGTAGGTGAACACTGTAGCAAGTCAACTTCGGATAGCGCACGCTAAGATAAACGACTTGCGTACGCTAAGCAGGATGTTTTACGTACGTTAATGCATGGGCATTACGTACGTAAGTTAGTTTACGAAGCAAGGTAGTAGCCTCTGGGCTTCGATAGCGCACGCTAACAAAGTCAGTTAGCGCACGCTAAGGCGGTAGCGCACGCTAAACATGAGATGTTAGCGCACGCTAATAATGAATATTATAAAAAGGGACAGAAGGGTGTTATGAAGCATTTCGTCCATTCCTTCCTTGTAACCGAGAGAGAGAGTTTTTAGAGAGAGGTTTGAGGTCCCAAACACTGAGGGATGATCCTCTTTAACAAGATTAAAGATGGAAATCATGGAGTAAAGCTTTGTTCTTGAAATCATTGGTGATTCTTGGAAATCAATCCTTTCCTTCAAAAAAGGTAATTACTCTTCACTTTGAGATTTCGTTTTGGATTGTATATGATGTTCTTGAGTTGATGATTATCATATAAACAAGTTAATGAGCATGACAACGAGTTGGATTACCGTACTAAGTTAGTGTTGTTATCAATATATGAGTATTGATATGTTTCGTATGGTTTTGGATGGAATTCAAGATATATGTTGATGTAATTCCCTTCTTCAATTCGGATTTTTGATGTTTTGTCGTTGGTTACTTCGTATGGTAACGATTATGGTGATGCTACTGTGATTCTTGAAGTTATATGAATTGTATGTCGAAGAACATGATGAATAAGGATTTTTAGATGTTAGAACACATCGGATTTTATCATTTTATGGATCATGAACGTGAATTTGGATAATTCGTGTTCTTGAAGAGCTATTAAATTATATGTCATGATTGTTATGAAATCCTTAATCTCGAGATGAGTTGATCATTGTCATGATGGAAGTGTTAGACGATGCTTGAAATGCATGCCCTTTGGACGACATTAGCGCACGCGCTTCGTTCTTGCCTAGCGCTAACGGGAGCAACTTAGCGCACGCTACGTTAGGTGATTAACGTGCGCTAAGTAGGCAGATGCGATATTTTTGTGTTTTGATTAGGAATTCGTGATGGTTTGACTTGGTTGGTTCTGACTGTGTTTATTCGAGGTTGTGTTGAACCGTTGAGTTCGATTGGTTAGTTTTCTCAGTTGTTGACCGTTATCGGATATGTGTTATTTGATTGCTTCGATAGGTTGAGATTATTGATCGGTGATTATAACCGGATATTGCGGTCGTGTTCGAGTATGTCCATTGTATTGCGTTTGATCGAGGATGAGGAGCTCGTAGATAAAGGCAATGTGTTCGGCGACAGCTTCGTGGTACCGGTATCGAGGCAAGTTATTACTTGCTCAGTTATAATATTTAATGAATGGTTTCAGTTTCATTTCGTTTATAATGCATATAGCGATGATTTTTATTGTGAACTCTTGTAATTAGGTTTTCATATCTTTCTTTCGATTATGGGAGGTAAATCATAATGTATATGCTTTATCTCAGTTATTGGTATGTTCGAGTATCGAGGTTACATTATGGTAAAGACGAGGATATGAGTATCTATAGTTCAGTATACGTGTGGATCGCCGAACATTGAGGATAATCGTCGGTGATGATTGGACATCGAGGTTGCTCCCGAAGGACTCGGGGCAAATATTCCATATTGATTATGGTTTAGTGTTATTTATTTTGGTCTCGTACATTTTCTTTCATGTTGTTGAACATGAAGTAGTCCTGGTATATTGTCATGTTGTCGTGCATGTTATGTTGTTCATGTTGATGAACGTGTTAATTTGCATATGTGTATGCATATTGTGTTGTTTATGTTGTGTAAATAATCCGATGGGATTATGAGGATCTATCCGAGGGCGCTGGATCGAATGTCCACCATGCGTTGGTTCGACGGGATCATCATGGGGATCTATCTTTGAGCGGCTGGATCGTTGGACGGAGTTTTCCACCATGCGTTGGTTCGACGGGATCATCATGGGGATCTATCTTTGAGAAGCTGGATCGTTGGATTACAAGATTGTGTTGATGGAATCTTGTGAATTCGCATCATTGATTTTATCATGTGTTGTTGTTCACATGTGTATTGTTAGTTATCCACCTTATATTGATCGATAGGATCAACAAAGGGATCTATCTTTGAGGGTCTTTGGATCGTCGGATTTCCATTGAGTATACATGATTGTTATTGTTGTGATCATATTGACGTGGTCATATGAGTATGCATTTGTAGGTCTTGTGTTAGGACCTTGTCCGTATTGCATTGATCTGATCTCGGATTAGACTGATATGATTATCGTGGCACATCATATCTCGAGGTATGTTCCATATTTTCTTTGGTCTTGTCTTTGGTGGACAATCAGTTACCGTCTTGGGATTTGTTGATATTATTCGATGGATCGTATTGGTCAGATATGGTAGATTTCCGTATCGTGAGTTGGTTCTGATAGTTTGAGGATCTTGAGTATTGTTTGAGGTACAATACAGATATTATGTTCGAGTTTATTGGTTAATCGAGTACAGGATGTGAAATGTGATAATGGTTATTCTGATGAGAATTTCTTGAGTAAGTAAAGATTACGTTGGTCGTATTCTTATGTTGTATTCTCATTGGTATGTTATTATTAATGTGATATGACGGTTATCATTGTTGGATATTATGGATGACCCCGTCGTGGGATTTCTTTTAGGTTCTCAGAGTATCGAGCTTGTAGCGGTCGTGAAGAGATGAGCTTCCCGGAGGATACTGGCTAGGACATGTTCTGTACATTGAGTTTCTTGTTTGGTTCTTGTTTTCCGCTGCTAGAGTATCGTTTTGATTGGTCTTTTTCCGCTGCGTGAGTATTTTGAGACGCACTTTTGGTATCTTGTAACTGAGGTTACTTTGGAAATCGTTTTCTAAACTTTTGAGTATCGGCTGTTTGGCCTTGCGATTTCAAATGAGTTTTACGACGGTTTTTGATCAATGGATTTTATATAGTCTTCAAATGTTTTAAAGATAGTACCGTCGTTGGCCTCTCGGGCATTTGTAAATGTTCGTGAAAATTTCTTTTAGCCTTGTGGGTTCCATCTCGGGGCCCACGGCGCTGTAATATTTCCGGTTAAATCTGGGGGTGTTACATCAACAACATGAATAATCACACGCATGCTCAAAATACCAATATTAACATATTACGATACTTGCCTCGAAGATGGCAAGAACGAAACACTTCAATGATCTCAACACACTCGAAGGCCGCCTCCTTCGATCAACGTAGCAAGCTCGAACCTTAACAAAAGAAATGATATACAAATCATCTCAAGTCGAACGATTGCCTAGCAATTCGGTCTACGGCCAAAAGCTCAAAATATACAATCTGCCTGAACCACTTAGCGTACGCTACGTACTCTACGTAACGTGCGCTAAGCCTGCCTGTTAGCGTACGCTATCGTCTAAGCCTAGCGTACGCTAGCCATGGACTGACAGTTCTCTCTGATCAGCCGACTGACTCGGCTGATATCATAACGTACGTTACGTACCAAACGTAGCGTGCGTTAACTTATCCCCGATAGCGCACGTTAACTTACGTATGTTAGCGTGCGCTAACCGTGCATGGCAGATTACTACTGGCAGAAAACTAGATCTATGGGTGATGAACTCATGAATTCTATGGTGATAATACATGTCATCCCCGTGCATATCATGCTCATAAGGTTTATGAAAGACCTTTATGGATTAAATGACTACGAGACACAAGGATACGTATCATCATTACTACACCATAATTCATCTTGATCTTCAAGAAAATATTCTAAGTTTCATTCATTCCAAGTCCCAAAACATATGATTCCTTACGTAAAACATAAGAACTTGATGCTCTCCCCATACTGGTCATAAACAGTTTTGAAGATACATGAATACGTTTAGGAATCCAACACTAAAAGGTTTAAAGGATCATACGATGAATAAGTGCCGAAACGTCGAAAATATCCTTCTAACACATGATGTTCGACTAATAATGAATCTAACTGACTAGATAAACATGATCAAACGTCCTTCAGAATACCACTAATATTGGTGAAGAATCACCTACCTCAAAGTAGTGAAGAACAAGGAGGAAATCGAAGCAATCCAACGTCGAAGGCTTGAACACCAATCCTCAATGATCTACAATCTTCAACACGAGCTAGGATTCTGATATGAAGTGTTTAGGATGTAGATAGTAATACTCTAAGTATAAGGATTCGGATGTGGGAAAAGAAAGGACTGAAAATACGAAAAGGATGCTGTCCTATTTATAGGAAATGGTTATTAGCGCGCGCTAGTCCATACTCTTAGCGTGCGCTAACGGCTTACTGACTTCACTGTACTCAGCACTTAGCGTGCGCTATTCTCATGTCAGTAGCGTGCGCTAAGGCGTTGACACGCTTTTCGGCCGTCCAGGTTCATCCCGACACAATCCGACCAAGATCCCCAGCCTGATCTCACCTACCACACGTCTCAATCATATTGACCACGTATAGCGTGCGCTAATGTTCCTTTGTAGCGCCCGCTATGGATCCATGTTAGCGTACGCTACACATAGACGATAGCGTGCGCTACATGCGCAGAATCATAATCTTAAATCACATTCATGAAATTATACGCTCAACAACACCGGACTATGAGATACGGAGAATAATACTCAGATTAAAGTGCAACAATTACAATATCACAAGTTCCAAATACATATCAGAAATCTCGGGTATTATTGTCAAATTTTGTCTGACTGAGTCGTGACGCGTCGTCTGGGATGTCGGCCGTGATTAGTATCAAGGTGCAGCCATCATCTTCGTGCGATCTGTGGATGTAAGTCTCCCTACTACATGTTGTACCACGAGCTATACAAGCCTGTATGATTCTATGTTATGTAGTAGTATTTGAAGGTGCATCGTGAGTAAGTGACATATATTTGTTAATTCCCGTTTTGTGCTAGAATGAAGAATGATATGGCCAAATGTATCCTTGTATGAACTGTTTTTCTTGCAAGAGCAACAACCTTGGAATTTTTAGTTTCGAGGGCTTCCGGGGAGCCACGTAAATTTTTAAAATTTTCTAAAAGAGAGGAAAAATTTCGATTTTTGTATGATAACCTCAAGGTCGAAAATTTTTAGACTTCAAACTACCGAGATTTCATTCTCATCTCATACTATAAGTTTTCAAAACTCGAGTTTTTAACTTAAATAAGGTCTTCAAAATATACTCAAGACGTGACTCTCGTTTGTAACTTTTCGGTTTCATGAATATTGGTCAGAAGATGCGTATTGATGATGCTCTCGTTGTTGAGCAGTGGTGCCAGTTTTATGATTAAAATAGTAACGTGAATGTTGAGTCCATCGGTATGTATGTGTTGAGATAGTCCTCTTTATTGAGAAGTAAAATTTTCATTTTTGTAGGATGATTTTCTTTTGATGGTTGCTTGTGAGATGTTATAATTATGTGAATCGATGACATTTAGACTCGTATGTTGTTGCTTATTTGTAACTTTCGAGTCTAGTATTACCTCATATATGTTTGCAATCGTGTTGGTGATTAGAGCAGTTAGCACAGGCTTAATACGAGCCTAACGCGCGCTAACATGGCGTGTTTAGCGCACGTTAATCTTTGTTGTAACGCGCGCTAATCAAACTGGGCAGAGGCTATGGAACCGCATTATAGCCGTTAGGTCTAACTTTTGCGGCCAATCACCTGTAGTTGTATTCTCTACGTGGTGTCTAGTGATAACAATTGTTGTGCGTGAATGTGTGTTAAGACTTTTCGTATTGCTAGGTGATATTTGATTGTGTTTGATGAATTGATAAATTATGTCTGCTGCATGTGTTCAAAAACACTTTCCTGGAAACTTCACAAAGTTTTGACGGTTCGATTAATCGGCGGCTCCGTGTATACTTTGAAAATTATTTGGAATTGCCAAGCCGGCCTTGGATTCTCAAATAAAACCTCGATGGTATTTGAAAGAGTTGTTTTAAAGTACATGTAGACATTTTGTAAAATATTACCGTCGTTGATGTTTGTGAAGTGTTGGGAGAATTTTCGAAAATGATTTTTAACGTATTGTTGTATTTTCAAATAATTCGAGTGAATGATTTTCAAAAATCTTTCACACCATAAAAATATTTTATTTCAAAAACCAATGCGATTTTTATTTTCAAAAAAAATATAGTGAAAGATGAAAAATCTCACTCGATGTAAAGTTCAAACTCGGATTTGGAAATGTTAGAGTATGTAAGAATGATTTGATGATCTTGCATGGTTAACTTGTTAGTTGTTAACGGTGATGATGATACGTAGATGCATGATGACTTCAAATGATTTCAAATGAGACGGTTAAAGTATGTTGTTTACAAGTTTTGATGAAACAACCCGAGGTACCAAAAGTACTTTTAAAGTTTATTTTAAATAGCATACAAATCCAAGGATTTTCAAAAGATTTCCTTTAAAAGGATACCTCGTGAATTTTCTTTTCGAGTTGTTATTGGTTACCTTATGTGATATGTCGTGCTGAGTTGGTACTTTAGTATAATATTTTGCGAAGTTGTGCAATCGTATTGAGTGGGAATCCGCTTAGTATGCCGATGGGCAGAGGATACAGTCGTGACCACGATACTAATGGCTATGAAGATCGGATGTGGACCAAGAGGATATGGTCGGGAAGGTTGCTATTCCAGCACTTCGTTCTCGTTGTTTAGGTTTCGGGACGAAACCTCTTTTAAATGTGATATGATGTAATACCCACATTTTTCTTTCTTTCTCTTCTATTTCGTCCAACCGTAACGACTCGACTGTGTTCGTTGATGCTTCTGACCTGGTGTTGTTTCTCACCTTTGTCATTCGAGCGAGTTCTGATATTGTCCCAAATTGATCTATATATCGTTGTGACCTTTCCAAGTTCGGAAAATTAGTCTCGTTTTCGATCTTCCAACCCTTGGGCGGTGGAATTCCGTATTTGTTCAGCGATTGGCTCGCGTTTTGATTGATGTACCGTTGGGTTGGTCAATTGTATTGATTTTCGTCCGTTGTGTTTTGTGATTGTTCGGATAATTGACTTGATTGTATTATCTATTTGATGACGCTTGTCACTTGTTGGTTTTGTTATATCCCTAACGGCGACGTTGTGTTGGTCGTCGTGGAGCGTGTTTTCACGCCGTATATTCCTTTGCGTTGCTTGTAACGTTTCGCCGATGGGCGTAAGTTACGCGTTTCCTTGCGTATCTCGTTGAGTTTTCCTGGCGGGATATTGCTTCTCCCTACTTGTTTTAAGTTTCGGGACGAAACTTCTTTTAAGGAGGGTAGAATGTAATATCCGCAATTTTCGATTTTCGGTAAAAAAAATTTCGGCCGGAGTCCGTTTTGACGACTCTCTCATGACCGCTTCGTCATTTCGAGAATGATTAATTCTGCACTTTTTGTCATCCGAGTTCGTTTCGGTATCGTTTTGTTGAGTTCCGAGCTTTTTAGCGACTTTTCTGCACTTGAGTTCGATTCTTGCGAATCTCGTCCGAAACTGTTGTCTCGAGTTTCTCGTAAGTTCATTTAATGTTATTATTCATGTTGCGAGCTTTGGTTTGGTGTTTCGATTGCGTATCGTGATTTTCGGACGTTTTGGGCCATTTTCGTAATTTCCCAAAGTTTTGGGTAATTACTTCCGTTGTCGAATTCCGAGCCTTCGGGTGGTCGGAATCGTGTGTTATATTAGCTCTTAGATTCGTCTTTGCGAGTACTTCGTAACCGTAAGTTCGATTCGTATTCAGGTTCGGATTTCGGGGTCGTTCGGATCGTCGTTGTGGTTCGGACGTAATTTTGATGCCTGCGGAGGTGGTGCCCGGACACTGCGCTGACGGCCGAAAGCAGCCTTTGCTGGCGCCGTGTCTGCGCCGGGTCGGCTAGGACTAGCGACTGCCGAGACACGGCCGAGACACACTATGCTCTGGGCCGTTTCTTTGCGCCGTGTCCGTGAGCTATAAATATGGCCGATCGTTTTTCACTCATTTCATTTCCTATCCTTCCTGTCCATGGCTGGAGTCTTTGGGAAGTCGAAGACATGTTGTTATACTATGAATCCACGAAGTTTTGGAGTTCATAACATCAATTGATCATCACGTAACATCCTTCAATCCAGCGAATCAAGGCAAGTTTTCTTAAAATCTAGTTTTGGGGATTTTGTTCGATTTGTCCGTTTAATCCGTTTTAACTCAGAATAGTGATGTATTTATGATTGTTAAACAATATTATGTCGAATTCCTTGCTGTTCCTCGGTTGAATCGCCGAGGATTCGTCGTTTTATTGAGTATCTTATCGACGCCTTGAAGGTGTTCGATAAAATGTCGCAAAGAGGATTCGAGCGTTCTACGATTATTCTTCCTCGTTTGTTCGTTAATTTATTTATGGTATGATGTTAGGGTCATATTTCTCGCAAAGAATTCGAGTCGGAACCCTTCCGTTCATTGTTTTCTTCAAGCTTTTCGATCGTGGGTGTATTCATTGTCTTCGCCGGAGAATCGTAGGTGTTCGAGGTGTCCCGACTGATCCGTGATTGTAGGAGTGTCCGGTATCGATTATCGAGGCAAGTATCTTTCCCATACATTACGTGTTTTGTGGATATAATGGTTGCTAAGTGTCGATATGTGCTAAGTAAATATTTATAATCATTTTTCAAAAGAATCGGTATATTTACCATCATGGTTTTCGTTAAGGTGACCCGTGTGGGTCGGGAATTAATATGCTTAGTTGATTATGTGTGCTAGTTTCGAGTATAGGATCACCTTACTTTCGTGTGATGTCATTATGTATGATTATGGCGCCGGTAAATGTAAAGTGTAATTCTCTTGTCAAATTATGTGCTTGGAGTCCCGTGGTTACAGATGAATATATGAGTTTTTGTGATATTAGTTGTGTCGTTCGGTGCTGTTGAGATCTTGTGCTCCCTTGTAAATTGATATAGTTCTGGGTCGTGAGTACGTGTTGGATAATTTGGCCATTCTAGCAAGGTACCTCGACTATATATATATTTTGTGTGTTTGACCTTTGAGACTCGTGGTTTTGTAATCTGTGAATTGTTACTCTTCCACCTGGGGATGGCATGTGGCCTCTGGGGGCCGATACTAATGGGTACGGCCACGGAAGTGGACTTGGGTGCGTGTGTTGATGTTCTTCCACCTGGGGATGGCATGTGGCCTCTGGGGGCCGATACTAATGGGTACGGCCACAGAAGTGGACTTGGGTGCGTGTGTTGATATTCTTCCACCTGGGGACGGTTCGACGGGACCTCTGGGGGCCGATACTAATGGGTACGGCCGCGGAAGTGGTTTCCCACCTGGGGACGGTCCGACGGGGCCTCTGGGGGCCGATACTAATGGGTACGGCCACGGGTTACCAAGTGTGGTTTCTGTGATATTGATGTTGACGTTTTGATGATCAATTGTGATATTGTCCGGAGTATCACAATGCTTTGCGCTCGGGGTCGAGAGACATTATATATCGAGTCTTGGTGCTTGGCTAGAATGGCATAAGAATAATGTGTTATGTGTAATGTGTCCTTGTTAGTGAATTGCAGTGGATGATCGGGTCGTTGGCCCTGTGTTTTGTGATCGAAATGGTTGGGCGGTGGACCCCGTATTTTGTTAACGGATTTATATTTTGGAAAAAGAACTTTGGAATTTGTGACCCTAAATGACTTTCGAGGAATTAAGAACTTTTCAATTTCAAATGTTTTCAAAACTCCCGAGATTTGGAAGTGTTTTCAAAGTGCTTACTTACTTCGTTTCTACTTTCAAGACTTGAACTATTTTTAACTAAATATACCTCGGGAAGTCTTTCGTTGTATTCTCGGAATGTGTTGTGTATGGCTCGTATTTGCACTTTATACTTGCACTAGCGAAACAGTGGAGTTTTGCTAACCCCCGAGTAATCGGGGGGTGGATATCTGTATTGTGTCCAGGTACATGCAGGTTTTCGGGAGCAAGACACAGGATTAGTACGAGGGATGATGAAAGACGAATGATACTAATCACACGAAGTCCAGTTTTGGGTTCAGTTAGTCGGAGTCCATTGTATTGTCTTTTCCGCTGTCTTATTGTTCGTTGTTGCAAGTATTTTACCCTTGCGTGGGTATGAGTCTGGATGAGTTTATGTATTTTGATTTGTAAGTCAGTGACGAAAGACCAAATCGGTCTGTTGGTCCATTATTTTGATTCGTCGGTATGTAATGTAATGTGTTGTTTTGATGTCTAGCCTGGTGGATCCTCACGGAGAGGGTCTGCGGCGTGTAATATTCCCGGTTTGATATGGGGGTGTTACACACGCCACGTGTAGTGCATCCGGCAGGGGATGCACTACATGGGGTCTCTCAATGGATGGAACCGACACAACCCATGTTAAATGAAAAGAAAACAAAAATTGTCTTTTTTGGCCACAAGGCTCTCCGAGTACACAACAGGCGACATGACTGCGTCTGTGTGGCGTGTGACAACAATTTCAATCATATTTCAATCTATTATGGTACATGTACGAGTGTGTGTATATATATAGGAAATAATATATAAAGATTCAGTCCTCTTATTTAATATGGAGTATTAAAGTTCAAACTCATCTATGAAATTAGTCATCTACACGATTAATTGCAGTTAGTGAAATTAACAATCAAGTTGAATATGAAGTGTTCCTGCGAATACAAACCATCATGGAGTTACATCAATTCTGCAATTACAACCAAAAAGAATACTAACCATCCTAGAGTTACAAATAATTATATCAATAAGTCGTTAAATGTGACTTTTCAGTTGGATTTTTGAAGATTATAAATCAACAAACTATCACCATCTTTGAGTACATCGACTTGACCATTTGTTTCCTATTTATCATCGTTGTAGGCCTCCTTGAGTTTATTATGTTTACAAAAAACACATTCATGTAGGTCCATAAGCAACTTTCTATGTTGTATGACAATTTTAGCTATTCGTCACGTGACATACCTCAAGTATTGCCATTTCGTAGCCATTAGAAGATATAAATGAGTTGGGTCGGGCTAGCTTTAGACTGTTTGTATAGTTGGGCTATAATGGGGCTTAAGCTAAGTTGTTTATAAAGTTAAATTGTGCTAAAGATTAGGGTACTACTATTTGGAGAAGTGTGACTAGCTTTAGAAAATTTTATTTGATGTAAAAGGTAAATGAATAGCATTGTACGAAATATTTAGTATGTTAGTTTTTATATAACAATCAAATAAGTGTTGTCGGCTTAACTTGACGCCCCAATTTTATCTATGGGGAGATATTATCTCTTTTAACAAGTGAACAAAACCGACTCACATGTTTAGTTTAGTAGATTGGTCTTTGCAATGCTCATTAATGGACAAGGTAATCAATTTTCTAAAAAAGTTGAGTTTTAGACATAAGAAAAAAAACAAGACTTGTGCATCGCGCCTGTCTGAATGTCTCGTGTATATATATATATATATATAAAACTATAAGTTATATATCCCTATTCATAAAACTATAAGTTTTTGATACCAAAATATGTTAAAAGACTTTATTACCCTTAAAGTCTACCACTAAAAGATAAAAAAACATAAAAAAAGAAGATTATTAAAAGGAAACAACAATAAAAAAAACGGTCCCACAACTCAATATTTTCCTGTGCAAAAAAACTCTACTCATCTCTCTGCAAAAAAACTCTCCCGTCGTGAAACCCTTCTCCGGCCAGAAAATGTCGAACTCCGACTACCACAGAGAATCTGAAGACGCCAGAAGTTCCGCTAGTGACACTCCATCTGAAGAGGAATTCGTCAATGATCCGTCAGTTAGTGTATTTTCATTCACACACGATCGTGCCACGACGGTTGTTCATCGTCCCACGATGGTGCTGAAGAAGATGACACCATTGTGTACATGATGGTCTTTCGTGGGCACGATGGTTACACACGACGGTCGTCGATCGTGTGTGCTGTCGTGTGCTAGAAGACCAAAGGCTCCTGCCTTGCACACGATCGCAGGCACATGATCGATGCCCGTCGTGTGAACCGTCGTGTGGCACACGATGGTCTTCACACGACGGGTATCGATCGTGTGCCTGCGATCGTGTGCAAGGCAGAATTTTTTTTTTCGTTCTCTTAAGCATTCTATCATATTCTTATGAGTTGTATGTCTATATTGCAGACTGGTTGCGTATGGAAGAGACCTACATTGCGTTTTGTTACACATCAAGTGAATCTTTACATATGGGAGGCGATATTTAAAGAGATCATTGAGACACTAAGAAGTATGAGCCGCAATTCCGTAGTTGCTGATCGAGCTATCGAGAGCTTGACTGAGGGGGTCCTGGGGCACTTGATTAAAGTTAGGAGGAATGAGAGTTCAAATACTGCCCAACATCACTTGATTGCCCGTCAATTGGAGGGTGATCAAATCCCTGGATGAGTCATGGTTCCAGGTTCGCGGGAGGACCATTCGTTTTACGGCCCGTGATTTTTCCATGATCACTGGATTCCATTTTGGAAACTCTACCTTCCATCCCCAGGACGACCATCTCCTTCCGTCTGATGGTATTTTCCACAGAATACTCCATGGCAAAAATATTAAGGTTAGTGTTCTGCGGAAGAGGTTCAATGCTCGAGATTTTGGTAGAGACATAAAAGATTATGTAAAGGTTGCCAATTTGCTTAAATACTACTACTTTATCCTATGTCGTGACGACATGATGGTCGAGACATGGGCATGGGCATTAGTTGAGGATTTCGAGCAGTGGGATATGTTTCCTTGGGGTTCTTATGCCTTTGGGGTTTTATCTTACTACATAGGCAACGTTGCCATGAAGGAGGGACAAGAGCACAAGGACTATCACTTCTATGGTTCTGTTTGGGCTTTACAGATATGGTCGTATGAGATGATTCCTTCATTGGGAGCATTGTGTGGTATTCGAGATAAATCTGTCCAAGTCCCCCGGTGTTTGATGTTGACTACGAGGAAGATGTTTTGTGATTTCACTCATTTCTTCGACGATAAGGTACATAAATTTGTAAACGTATTTTCTCTTAACTTCATCTCTTAAACGTTATGTGATTGCCTATCTAATGGTATGCTTTAGTGACTAATTTTGCAGCACATAGTACTTCCCTCTTTACCGCATTTGGAGGAGGATGAGGCTGAGTACTACTACCTGAGCTTTGAGAATGGCTCGCCATATGACGTTAAGTTCATTAAGCCTGTAAGAATAGCTATGAAGAATAAGGAGGATGAGCCTGCGCCGATCCCGAGGAAGAAAGTTATAGATAGGTTGAAGAAGGCTACTGGAAAATTAATTACATATGAGTCGGCACATAAAGTGTCGAAGCGACGCCGGCAGAGTACCCCACCAATAGATGGTGCAGAGACATCGGACCGGGAGAGGCAGCCAGAGAGGGTGTGTTGTGTCCACGGACTTCCTTGTCCGGACCACACCCAGGACACGAGCAGGGATGAGTACTTCGATCGTCGTTTGAAGGCGATCTTGTATGACGATTCTGAGTCCGGATTTATTGCTCGAGTTTCTCGCCGGGTGCTTTCTGGGATCGTGGATTTCTTCAGACCTATGCATAGACGTTCTAGGAGCCCGGTGCACTACTCAGTTGGGAGCCATGATAGGCCTCGTCATTCTGCATCTGTTAGCAGCGCCCAGCGGAGGATTCCTGACCCTCCACGTCACTCGATGCAGCGCGCGCACAGTCACCATTCTCAGCGTCAGCCTAGTCATCATTCTCAGCGTCAGCCGAGTCACCATTCTCAGCGTCCGCCTACCCACCATTCTGAGGTCCAGCACAGTCACCATTCTCAGATTCATCATTCTTTTGAGCGGACTCAGCAGCCCCTTGATTACGTGTAGGCAGCAGTTCTAAAGAGTCCTATAGCATGCGCACCTAGGAGGTCAGATTTTTTGCAAGATGGTGATAGCACAACCCGTGGAATGCATTCGGATAGACGGCTCGAACAGTATTCTGAATGCTCTTATGTTGGTCACTCACAATCAGTAAATCTTCCATCGGATTGTAGCATCTGCGCAGGTTATACAGAAAATAAGTCCATGACTCGTCGTTCTCTATCGGACCGAGACCAACTGAAAGAGGAAATACTTGCTCGTTCCCATCAAATGTGACGGCCGCAAATAGAGTTCCTTTATTCCTTCCCTTCAGGTGGGTCCCATCAACTATAATCACCGGTCGAAGGTGTAACACCCCCAATCCGCTCAGGGATATTACACGCCGTAGACCCTCTCCTCGAGGATCTACCAGGCTGGTAACAACATTTAATATCTCGACAATGCCTTCAAGGCTACAATGACTCAGTAGACCGATTTGGTCTTTCCACAAATACATACAGCTCAAATACAACTCATGCCCACGCAGGGGACAAAATACAACTACACCCGTACAACGGGAACAATACAGCAGCGGAAAATAAAGTACAACTGAACCAACACACGATGTACGGTTCCTCATGTGATTAGTATCGATCATCTTTCATCATCCTTCGTGCCGACCCTGTGTTATGCTCCAAAACCTGAATGCAAAAACAGACATCCACCCCCCGAATACTCGGGGGTTAGCAAAACTCCACTGTTTTGCTAGTGCAAGAACAAAGGTGCAAATACGAGCCATACAATTCACATTCCACGAATAACAATAACCAGGAATCCTCAAAGATCCAAACAAACGAAGAGTACTTCCCGAGGCAAGAGTTTGAGAAAACCTTTCAAAATCGAAATATCATAAATCAATGGAAATAATTTATAAAACGGTTTAGAATGCCATCGAGAGTTTTAATAGAAAACAATTTAGGATTATCAAATCCTACTTTTCACAATCCACAAGACAAAAGGGGTCATCGCCCCAAAGTTTACTTTCCGTAAAATAACCTTTACCAAACCGTTGGGATTTTAGCCCCAAACCCGTCAAATGACCTTTACAAAACCATTGGGATTTTAGCCCCAAAACTCATCAACTCACAGTACACAAGAACGACCACAAGGTTCGTATCCCAACATCAAAATCCACAAATAAAGGATTTAAAACAAACAACAAAATACTCTAGAGCCATCCTAGCCAAGTAGGCCAAACGAACAACTTACCTCTTACACACTTAGTCAATGCATGCAATCATGAAAACCGTTCAAAAGCACTCATTTCCGGAAATGCCAATATCAAATCACATTTGAAAAATGCACCACAATTAACCGTCGATCCACACCTCCGTGGACCCCTACCGAGACCCCGTCGGATCTAACCCGTAGTGGTTAAAAGCAAAGCTCGTCGATCCACACCTCCGTGGACCCCTACCGAGACCCCGTCGGATCTAACCCGTAGTGAGCATACACACACACACACACGTTACTCATGCAATACTAATATGCTAAGAAAGTAAGTTCATTAAGAATACTCACTAGAGATGGCCATTAACTCGACACCATTATCAAGCTCTTCAAAAATACAATAACAAGGTTAAATACGGAATACACGATTCCATAACTTAAACAATAGGAGTATCATCATAAAATCCTTCAACGTTCAAAATAACCAAATCATAATCAATTCTCAAAACACCGTTCACAAATCACACTCGCTTTGAAAGAAAGCCTTTAACGAGGCCAAACCGAAATCATTTGAAACTTCATTTCAAATAACCAAACAAACACATCAAGACGACCACCGATCATCATATCCATAAAACGAGAAAAGTATGGGCAAGGTACTTGCCTCGAATAAAAACAACGCCGAGAATCGACCGAAGTAGGTTGGCCCGAACCGACTACGAACCGGCCGACTCCACCGAACGCCAACTCACGTTCACAAACTACGAAGGACAAATAATAACAATGAAATGAATTCCATAACACGACTCAAAGCCGTTGAATTCAAAGAACGAATGACGAAAGTTCACGGATTTCCCCCAAAACGGCCAAGAACACGATTCGTTCCGTCAAAACCCGAAAACGGAATTCCAAGTTGAAATATGGATATACAATCCATAGAATATGTTTAACAACATCATTTAACCATAATCGATCCATCGAAAACGGATGAAAAATGAGATCGGGGACAAATCCCCCAAAAAGTCAATTCGAAGGAAATCAAGAATTATACTTCGATTCAACGAAGAACAATGGATTAAATGATGTTAAACACAAGAATACTATCAAGATTAATCATACCCATCATGAATTAATCAACAACACGGAACGAATCGGACGAAAATGCAAAAATCCCCAAATTCACGAAATTAGGGTTCTAAGGAAGATTACCTTGATTCGCTGGATCAAAGGTTGATAACGGATGATCGATTGATGTTATGAACTCAAGGACTTCATGGATTTGTTGTTAAACAACATGGCTTCGTCACCCATGAATCGCCATTCGCGGAAGGAGAAGGAAGGGAATGAAAAACGAAGTGAAATGTGACTGCTCAGCCACATTTATCTTTGGGCAGACTAGCGTGCGCTAGCCTTCCCGGACTAGCGTGCGCTATCGGCGGGTATCGACCGAGTACCCTCGGCCAGGGCCCACACGACCGGCACCACCGACCAAATTCCGCCGACCATGACTCGTCTCCCGACTCCCGCTAGCGTGCGCTACACCAAAGCTGCGCCGAATTGGCCCAAAGAGCCACCGGATCGAATCGCCCGGCCAGTAACGACGCTAGCCGGCCGACGGCGGCGCTACGCTGCCGACTAGCGCGCGCTACGCGTAGCGTGCGCTACCGCCGATCTCGACCGAGTCGAGCCTCGAAACCCCACCGCCTGTGCCCGATAAGCGTGCGTTAGGCGGAAGCGTGCGCTACACTGCCGGTTAGCGCGCAGCCTTCCGGCCGTAGCGTGCGCTACGCCGGTTCCTGCCGCACCCGTCCGGCCGGTGCCCGCAATCGTCCGGCCAGTCCCGCCACCGTCCGGCCAGTCCCGCAACCGTCGGGGCTCGACGACCCGATTTCCGAAATCGCACGGAACGAACACGACGAAAAGTTCACGGACGACATAAACGACTCGAAATGAAAACGTAATACCATATTTAGTCATACGCGACCAAGAAACGGGTCGAGACAAAAATTACAGATACGGATACCCGTAACTTTCAAGAAATTACAAAATGGCCCAAAACGCCCGGAAATCACGATACGTGATCGAATAACCAAACCGAAGTTCACAACACGTCTAACAAAGTTAAACGGACTTGCGGGAAACTCGAAACAGTAGTTTCGGTCGAGATTCGCAGAAATCGAACTCAAGTGCGGAAAAGTCGCTAAAAAGCACAGAACTCAACAAAACAACACCGAAACGAACTCGGATGACAAAAAGTGTAGAATTAATCATTCTCAGAATGACGAAACGGTCATGAGCGAGTCTTCAAAACGGACTCCGACCGAAAAAATAAATTTACCGAAAATCGAAAATTGCGGATATTACATTCTACCCTCCTTAAAAGAAGTTTCGTCCCGAAACTTAAAACAAGTAGGGAGAAGGAATATTCCGCCAAGAAAAACTCGTCGAGATACACAAGAATGCGTAACTAACGCCCAACGGCGATACGTTACAAACAACGCAATGGAATATACGGCGTGAAAACACGCTCCACGGCGACCAACACAACGTCGCCGTTAGCGATATAATAAAACCAACAAACGACAAGCGTCATCAAACGGATAATATAGCCAAGTCAATTATCCGACAATCACAAAACACAACGAACGAAAACCAATATGATTGACCAACCCAACGGTACATCAATCAAAACGCGAGTCAACCGCTGAACAAACACGGAATCCCACCGCCTAAGGGCTGGAAGATCGAAAACGAAACTAATTTCCCGAACTGAAAGGAATTCGAAGGAGCCTGAATGTTCACCAATCACGGAACGAGGTCAATAAAAACGAACAATCAAACGATCAAACCACAACGATCGAGACAACAAAAATCGAAGAATCATGTTCGAATCACGAAGAACAATAAAGTTCAAACAACAACCCCAGGATGATCCGGTGAGAACTACAAGACATTCATTCCAATAATTTCCTCATGAAAGGGAATATCGATTAAAAAGTCACAAAGAAAAACGAGTTTTTCAGAAACAATACCACACTCGTTCGATAAACAAAAACAAGGGGCAGGACAAGCTCAGAAATGTCAACGAACATAAATGAGTCGACAGAGTCGAAAACATAAGGGTTCCAAATCCGATCCACTTCAAATAAAAGAACTAATAGAACCAGATGATGTCACTCCCAAACAAGGTTCACAAGAATCGAACTGAACCCGAAAAAGTAACATCGATAACCAGATCGACCCACAACAAGATCACAGCTCGTTCGGACGATGAAATCAAAATATAGAACAAGTTCATAAAGTGCCAACGAACATGAGCGAATCGATAGACTGGAGAAAGAGAAAATACAGAAGTCAAAATAGTACGGGCATTACCTCCGACCTCGTCCACGAGATTCACAAAAACGGAAGCAAGGTAACAAGACATTAAACAACCGACACATAACGGAACCATCACCGATGCACACGGTCATACCAAACCAAGCTCTAACAGCTCGCACACGCGCGACAACGCAAAAACCATCACGAGGCGACAACATTCAACACCAACATCCCGCCTCTCACAGGGGGCTAGCACAACCCATGTGTGGGAAGCGTCTCAACGCTCACACCGCCAATTCGATCATACTCGGGAGAAAGTATCAAAATGACAACGCGAATATCACACGTACATACTCAGCCCTCAAACGGGAATGGATAGGTTTTAAAAAAATGAAAACCTCATTTTGAAAATAATTTGAAGAATACTGGTTGATCTTGAGTATCACCTTTCAAAAAGTATAAACGTGAAACATCGTTATCGAGACATTGGAGAACCATTTCGCATTTGATAAAAAAAATGAAGACACTTTCTCTTAGTGAAAACTTTCAGAATATTCGACCCTCGGGTCTAAATAAAAATGTTTCTATAACATTGAAAATATCTCAAAGCATTTTGGTCCTCGAAGTAGAAATTTTTTGAAATATATTGTGGCACCTAGGATGTACCACAAGAAAATAAGTCATTTGAAAAGTATGTCTCGAAATTTATTTTTCTAAGATACTCAAGGTTTTCAAAAATTCAATAGGCCAGAATGCCCAAAACTCACACATATCGATGTTCACTAAAACAACTCCTAGCACACGCATCAAAAAGTTTAAAATCAAGACAATATATGTCTTTAAACGGAAATAAACGATAAAATACCACATTCAGAACAAAACCACTGATAAAATACTCTCCCGCACTGGCTAGTGAACAAGTCGAACGCGTATAAGCACAAAGCTTCCCCAATAGAACTCGTAAAACGTGCAAATCGATTCGAAAATCATCAACAACGGAGAAAAACAACAATAAAAAGACATCACAAGCGACGACACTCCTCGTATAAATCAAATACGAAAGTCGACTAAATACATATCGTGAAATCAAAATTCACATAAGGATTCCACCACTTAACAAATAGTCATAAAAATAGCCCGTGTCACACGAGGCACAACACAAAGAAGGGAGACTTACTTCCACAGGTCGCACGAAGATGATGATCGCCCCACGATACTAATCACGATCAACAAACTCAAACGACGCGTCGCGACACGACTCAGTCAGATAAAATCCGACGAAACAAGACTCAAACAACACGACTTGACCCGACAGCCTAGGTTTCCTCAACCTAATCTCCGATACCATTTATGTAACACCCCCAATCCGCTCAGGGATATTACACGCCGTAGACCCTCTCCTCGAGGATCTACCAGGCTGGTAACAACATTTAATATCTCGACAATGCCTTCAAGGCTACAATGACTCAGTAGACCGATTTGGTCTTTCCACAAATACATACACCTCAAATACAACTCATGCCCACGCAGAGGACAAAATACAACTACACCCGTACAACGGGAACAATACAGCAGCGGAAAATAAAGTACAACTGAACCAACACACGATGTACGGTTCCTCATGTGATTAGTATCGATCATCTTTCATCATCTTTCGTGCCGACACTGTGTTATGCTCCAAAACCTGAATGCAAAAACAGACATCCACCCCCCGAATACTCGGGGTTTAGCAAAACTCCACTGTTTTGCTAGTGCAAGAACAAAGTGCAAATACGAGCCATACAATTCACATTCCACGAATAACAATAACCAGGAATCCTCAAAGATCCAAACAAACGAAGAGTACTTCCCGAGGCAAGAGTTTGAGAAAACCTTTCAAAATCGAAATATCATAAATCAATGGAAATAATTTATAAAATGGTTTAGAATGCCATCGAGAGTTTTAATAGAAAACAATTTAGGATTATCAAATCCTACTTTTCACAATCCACAAGACAAAAGGGGTCATCGCCCCAAAGTTTACTTTCCGTAAAATAACCTTTACCAAACCGTTGGGATTTTAGCCCCAAACCCGTCAAATGACCTTTACAAAACCATTGGGATTTTAGCCCCAAAACTCATCAACTCACAGTACACAAGAACGACCACAAGGTTCGTATCCCAACATCAAAATCCACAAATAAAGGATTTAAAACAAACAACAAAATACTCTAGAGCCATCCTAGCCAAGTAGGCCAAACGAACAACTTACCTCTTACACACTTAGTCAATGCATGCAATCATGAAAACCGTTCAAAAGCACTCATTTCCGGAAATGCCAATATCAAATCACATTTGAAAAATGCACCACAATTAACCGTCGATCCACACCTCCGTGGACCCCTACCGAGACCCCGTCGGATCTAACCCGTAGTGGTTAAAAGCAAAGTTCGTCGATCCACACCTCCGTGGACCCCTACCGAGACCCCGTCGGATCTAACCCGTAGTGAGCATACACACACACACGTTACTCATGCAATACTAATATGCTAAGAAAGTAAGTTCATTAAGAATACTCACTAGAGATGGCCATTAACTCGACACCATTATCAAGCTCTTCAAAAATACAATAACAAGGTTAAATACGGAATACACGATTCCATAACTTAAACAATAGGAGTATCATCATAAAATCCTTCAACGTTCAAAATAACCAAATCATAATCAATTCTCAAAACACCGTTCACAAATCACACTCGCTTTGAAAGAAAGCCTTTAACGAGGCCAAACCGAAATCATTTGAAACTTCATTTCAAATAACCAAACAAACACATCAAGACGACCACCGATCATCATATCCATAAACGAGAAAAGTATGGGCAAGGTACTTGCCTCGAATAAAAACAACGCGGAGAATCGGCCAAGTAGGTTGGCCCGAACCGACTACGAACCCGCCGACTCCACAGAACGCCAACTCACGTTCACAAACTACGAAGGACAAATAATAACAATGAAATGAATTCCATAACATGACTCAAAGCCGTTGAATTCAAAGAACGAATGACGAAAGTTCACGGATTTCCCAAAACGGCCAAGAACACGATTCGTTCGTCAAAACCCGAAAACGGAATTCCAAGTTGAAATATGGATATACAATCCATAGAATATGTTTAACAACATCATTTAACCATAATCGATCCATCAAAACGGATGAAAACGAGATCGGGGACAAATCCCCCAAAAAGTCAATTGAAGGAAATCAAGAATTATACTTGATTCAACGAAGAACAATGGATTAAATGATGTTAAACACAAGAATACTATCAAGATTAATCATACCCATCATGAATTAATCAACAACACGGAACGAATCGGACGAAAATGCAAAAATCCCCAAATTCACGAAATTAGGGTTCTAAGGAAGATTACCTTGATTATTTGGATCAAAGGTTGATAACGGACGATCGATTGATGTTATGAACTCAAGGACTTCATGGATTTGTTGTTAAACAACATGGCTTCGTCACCCATGAATCGCCATTCGCGGAAGGAGAAGGAAGTGAATGAAAACGAAGTGAAATGTTGCTCGCCACCACATTTATCGGGCCGGACTAGCGTGCGCTAGCCTTCCAGGACAATCGTGCGCAATCGGCCGGTATCGGCCGAGTACCATCGGCCAGGGCCCACACGCACCGGCACCACCGACCAAATTCTGCAGACCATGACTCGTCTCCCGACTCCGCTAGCGTGCGCTACGGCCGGAAGCTCGCGCGCTAGCCGACTGGCCCAGAGCCACCGGATCAATCGCCGGCCGGGTAACATACGCTAGCCGGCCGGCTGCGGCGCTACGCTGCCGACTAGCGCGCGCTACGCTCGGCGTAGCGTGCGCTACTGCCGATCTGGCCGAGTCGAGAACCTCGAAACCCCGCCTGTGCCCGGGCGATAAGCGTCGTTAGGCGGCCGGTAGCGTGCGCTACACTGCCGGTTAGCGCGCAGCCTTCCGGCCGTGGCGTGCGCTCGCCGGTTCTCGCACCGTCCGGCCGGTGCCCGCAATCGTCCGGCGATCCCCACCGTCCGGCGATCCATAGCCGTCAGGGCTCGACGACCCGATTTCCGAAATCGCACGGAACGAACACAACGAAAAGTTCACGGACGACATAAACGACTCGAAATGAAAACGTAATACCATATTTAGTCATACGCGACCAAGAAATGGGTCGAGACAACAATTACAGATACGGATACCCGTAACTTTCAAGAAATTACAAAATGGCCCAAAACGCCCGGAAATCACGATACGTGATCGAATAACCAAACCGAAGTTCACAACACGTCTAACAAAGTTAAACGGACTTGCGGGAAACTCGAAACAGCAGTTTCGGTCGAGATTCGCAAGAATCGAACTCAAGTGCGGAAAAGTCGCTAAAAGCACTTAAGTCAACAAAACAACACCGAAACGAACTCGGATGACAAAAAGTGTAGAATTAATCATTCTCAGAATGACGAAACGGTCATGAGCGAGTCGTCAAAACGGACTCCGACCGAAAAAATAAATTTACCGAAAATCGAAAATTGCGGATATTACAGAAGGCATGTATCAAATGCCCTAATACTTTGTCCGAGTGCAACGAACATGTGGAAAAACACTCCCTCACGAGTCGTTTGCAAATCATAAATTGTCCTTGGATTACGCTGTTTTAACAAATACAGATAAGATGGGAGCCTCTGATACGACTCATCAAAGCCGCCATATGTATTCTCTATCGCTATATTCCTCGTCCGGAGAGCAAAACTGTATAGCATGTCAATGTCGTACTCCCTACACATCCCTGCAATCATCTCCTTTGGCCTCAAAGTGACCCCCTCACCGGTCAATCTTTTAGCAAAATAATGGGCGGCAACCTCAGAAGTGACCGATCGTGCGGCAGCACGGTTCAAATCAGGGTGACACCTGTGCTCCAATGTCAACTTAGTAATTCTCCAAACAGTTGCACCCTCAATAGCACACAACCTAAACTGACAATTTTTTCGCCCACTCTTACAGACAAACACTATACGTTTATCGGCGGAACGATCAGTGATACACTGTAGCATGTTTTCCAAATGATACATTCCTACAGTTATCCTCAACTCTGTCTTGGAACGAAAAGTGGACCCCACCTCTAGCTGACCGGTAACCGGTGGAGGCTGCTCGACCCAACCCAAAGTCCCGGCACTACCGGGGTCCGAAAATGGAATGATCCAGTTACGCATTGATTGTAGATGCTCATGCTCGCTCGCAGATTGATGGTCGGATGAGAAGTTCCGGCGACTCATAATCCTATCCATTTGGTTCGGTTGGCTAACCCAAGCAAGAAATTCCGCAGATAGTGACTCAAGCAAGTCTTTACAACAATCTTCATCTTCGGATATATGTACCTCCTCATCTTCCTCGTCTTCCTCATCTTCCTCGTATTGATACTCTTTGGAAGGCATGTCATAATTTATGTTGTCGGGCTCTACTCTCGAGCTGCTACATCCCATATTAACCTCGGGAGTGGAGGAGCTGCTGTTCTCAACATAGACCTCAGGATCCTCCTTGTATTCTACTAGTAATCGAAGTATCTCGGTATCGCCCCGTAATAGGACTTTTACTTTGTTTCCCTTGGCCATGTGTGTCAAGTACCATAATTTGTAATCGGACTCATTTAGACCACCCAAACCCTCTCTCATAACCCCCACGAGGTTTGCACGACTAACTTTGCTCGTGTCGATATAGACAAAAAAGGATTCCCCGTCTACATATGTCGATCGCTCTCAATGACCACCGTGATGTATCAAAATACGCTGCCACGACATCTGATTACAAAGAGATGAATAACTATTCAGAAAATTGAGTGAACAATATTATAAAACGGTCTGCCTTGGACACGACCGATGCACACGGTCGTATACTACCGTGTGCAAGTTTTTGGACATGAACACGATCGCTGCACACGATTGTAGACGATCGTGTTAAACGATCGTGAACACGTTAGTGGTGTGCACGATGTCAAGGTCGTTGGACACGACCGTTACACACGATCGTTGCACACGGTGGCTTCCCATCGTGTGCAGCGATCGTGTCCGTAAGAACAGATCGGGAATTTTTTTTTCCATCGTTCAAATACTGATGCATACCTTCTTTATGAATTCAGAAGCACGACAAATGAAGTCCTATTTCAACGTCAACTTTTCTTTTCGAATAATCTTGTGATTTCTATAAGATTTTTGAGAGACCCTTTGTCAAAAATAAAATGGTTGTGTTGTTTTGATGTATATGTTTGTAGTTAAATTTTGGTTGTTGGACATTAATATCGATCGGAGGAGGAAAGTAAAAAAAGAAAAAAGAGAAGAAAAGTAGTTTAAATTAAATAAAAAAAAAGTGAGAAGTCAACAATACAACAAAAGAGAGGACATTTTACTCTTTTTAATCAAAATGGTACTAAAAATTTATAATTTTATGAATGAGGATATAGAACTTATCAATTTTATGATTTGGTATTAAAAATTGATTCCCACTATATATATATATATATATGTATATACACACACACTAAAGGAGTCTGGATAATTGAACATTATTCTCATCGTTTTGGATATTACTAGATGAGTTAGAACATAAATGGATAATACAATAATCATTTAACTGTGTGTGGCGTATACGGATATATAAATTCTAAATAGGTTTTGTGGCTGAACTCTAGCCTCATTATTCCATTCGCCGCCATAAAAGACTCCGGGTAATCGATATCAACCTAAATATTAATTTATTTATTATAATTTTACTTATAAATTTAAACATAATGTGATTTCTCGTCCAATCGGGTTAGACACTAGTTCATCTTATACATCTTGTACCAACATTAAATATGTAAAACCATTTGCGAAACAATTTTAAGTTAGCAATTTTAAAATATCTGTATGAATACAATATATATATATATATATTATCAAATATATAGCAAATAACTTTCATCATAAATAAATTCAATACTTACTTATTGTACTTCCTCTGTTTCACTTAAAGCTTGGCAGAGAGGATGTATTTTTAGTGTATTTTAGATAGTGATTGTTGTAAGTGACAATAAATGTATGGTGAAGATTAAAAAAGTAAAAAAATATTGATATTAAACGTGTCATGAAGATTAAAAAGTAAAAATAATTATCTGATTTAATTATAAAAGCGATAAATATAATTTTTTAGAGTGATAAATCTTTGCCTTTTCTAAAAGAGTACGATACATTATGTTAGAACTTCCCTTTAATTTTGCTCAATTTTTTCACATTGAACAAACACTTTTTTTTTTATAACGGGGAATCCGCAGTCGCTACTCTTTGAGTGCGTACTGGATAAATCTTCGAACTGAACGTAATAGCCTGCAAATTACGTTAACTAGGTAAACCACCTTGGGCAAGCCCTGTGTGACAGGCTCAACCAAAAAAGTATTGGTAGGATGAATCAAACTCATGATCTTTCAGTCCCGCGTCTATCTACTCTACCAACTTGACTGACTTGCGGGTTTGAACAAACATTCTCTAACTTCACGAGCCATTGACGTGTGTCCATTGGGTCTAAGTCGGCTCGACATGGTTTCGCCCCAATTTGTATTAATCTCGGAACTAATTTCAAATGTCCAGTTTTCGTACATCAACCATGGCGCTTCGATTGGTGGCGAGGAGATCCGTCTCTCCTTCAACCCCGTTGGTTCTGAAATTGACAACCACCGGTGACATCTCGATCATTCGCCATGACCGATGCGCCTCCTATTCGTCGTCATCCTCTCCGTTATCATCTTCTTCTCCTTTGCCCAATGAGAAAGTGACGAACGATCGTCTCGCCTCCGTTATTGAAGCCGTCAACGACCGTAAACTCCCGCCGGAGCTCCGTGGACAGCGTAATAACGTCAGGTCAATTATTTATCTATTCAGTATAATTTCGATTTTTGACCGGATTTTTTCCCTACATTTCTCTACATTTTTTTTATCTGAACACCTACAATTCAGAGAGCTTCGTGGCTGTTTTAAGATGGAATTTGAGAGAGGGATAGAGGGAGAGAGGGAGAGGGAGAGGGGGAGAGAGAGAGAGAGGGAGGGGGAGGGAGAGGGAGAGAGGAGGGAGAGAGAGAGAGAGAGAGAGAGAGAGAGAGAGAGAGAGAGAGAGAGAGAGAGAGAGAGAGAGAGAGAGTTCGGCCAGCTGAGCTCAGCTGTTCAATTACACAATTTCATGCTGTACAAGGGAATACTTTCTCATGCTTGATTGGTTCCAAAATCCTTTGATTTTCGCACACCCCAAAGATTTAGTTTCTTGTATAAATCCCTACAGTATTATTAACTAGCTTTTGAGCTTAGTAGATGTTTGATCTTAGTAACTAACTGGTGATTGTAGTTTTGTAGTATATGATAGAGTCAGGTCTGTTTTTGGTCGTTCATCTTTTCACAAAATGTTTTTTTGCATTTTTCGAGAAAACCCCTTTTTATCCATTTTGACTAAAATATGACAGTCATATTGAAGCATTAGGCGTACATAGGGAAAATACAAGTCTTGTGATAAATATATAAAGATTATGGGCTACTCCTCTCACTGCCAATTGGTTTTGAGAGCTTCGGACTTTAACATGGTATCGGAGCAAGCTCTCTACGCGTGCTAGCCCAACTTCCCACGATGTTCTAGCTCCACGCCACCCGAGCTAATGAAAATATAGTTTCATTCCCTACGAACTTTTAAACAAAGGACAAGTTGGTCTTTGTGTGTGTAGTTGGTATGATTTTGATAGGTTTTGTAGATAATGAAAATATGCATTTGGCTCGTGGACTATGAATGGATGCAAATAGAAAAAGGCAATCTTAGTGGCAAAATAGTGTTGCATTGAATTAATAGTCCTGTGTGTAGAATTTGTGTTGCTCTCATGCCTTGTGCCCAATAACACTTGTTCCCCTAATGTCGTTGATTTTTTAATATAATTCGAACTCGACACTAATGTTTGTTTTGTTGCAGCTGAAAAAAGGTCGGTCTGAATTTCCGAACACTAACCTATTTAAAATGGAAACAAGAATTGCTGGCTTACGATTTTTTATTATGTATTTTAGGTCGGAAACCGACATTATGAATGTTGTCGAGCAACGAGTATGGCATGCAATGGAAGAAGGTAAATTTGAAAACCTGCCAGGGAAAGGAAAGCCCTTGGACCTAAATAGTAACCCTCATGCTGACCCCGCTGAGGATACTCTGTATAGAATTCTCCACAAGAACGGATGTGCGCCAGAATGGGTTGAACTTAACAAAGATATACGAAATAGCATCGCTGGGTGGCGAACAGCCCTTAAGAAAGCTTGGATGCATAAAGGTGGGATTGACGATTCCAAATGGCACGAGTCGTCGGAGGCGTTAAAACTCCGGCTGCGTGATTTAAATATCAAGGTATATTACTAGTATTGTTTTTTACCAAGTGAAGACAAAAGTGTCCCTAAGGCAGAATACTGAGACAATGAAGAAAGTGCTTCAGTTTTTCTAGTTTTTACTTGGCATAGAGGTTAATATAACTTGTCAAAATATTTATAACTATTCAGGTCGTACGTTTAATGTATCTGTAGGTCTCTCATTACAACCTCATTGTTCCGTTTGGCCGCCACATGTTTGGATTCAAGTGGGAGAGAGAAATAGATCGACTGGAGGAGGAAATTCATATGGATAACGATACACATTCGGCTTGATTTTTTTTCCTTTTTTTTTTCCTTTCTGTGCATATATTATGCTTTGCATTTGTTTTTGATGTTTTGGTGGGATTGTTTTTTGTTGCAACGTTTTAAAATGTGCCCGTTTGTGCGCTACCACGGGTCTCGGCTGTAAAATGCGAATAAGCGCTCACGGAATGGCACCTGGAACAAATAAGAAGCTCAAAGCGTGAATGGCTAATACGATAATGTGTTGTGCAAGAACTTCCATACATATCAACCTCTGAGATGTGACCATAAAGCAGCAGTGAATGTAAAAAATCGTGCATATACTGAATTCTAATGTTTCTTATACAGCATTTGTTGTGATTTTATGAAAATTTACTAATGAGCTGAATACTCATATATATTACTACTTTTCCACTTAAAGCCTAATGTTTACTTAGTTTTTTTGTCTTATAAAAGTTTTACGTTTTTAGCTTACACACACTCGTATCAAACAATTACACTCACATTTATCTTCTTCACCATACTATTAACATCAATACTTTTTGCATTTTACTATCCACTACACTCTAATTAGCACTACTTATACAACTTATGAATCTACCATATCCGATCATTTACCTGAAAAATATCCTAATTACACGATATATCAAGTTTTAAACGGGAGAAATGAAGTAATATATAGTTGTTCTATGGTGTGTTTGTCAATCAAACTAGAAATGTTCAAAAGCCCGTCCACCTGCGGGCTCTCCCGTCTAAACAAAAAAAAGTTCTTCATATATTTGTCTAACATTTATATACGCAAGTCTAATACACAAATAAAATGATTACAAAATTGCCACATTTGATACTTGCAAATAGTAATTTAATTATTTGAAATATTACAGTTATAAACCAGTTATTCTGTAATCCAACACCGACATAAATTAAATTGTATTGAATTGTATTGCATTTGAATACTTACAAGTAGTGGTTGGTTAACTGAAAACTCTTTTTTTTACTAGATTTTCACCTTTGCGTTCAGGGCCAGCCCAGGCGGCATGTGCGACGGCCCAGGACATCATCAGCCTAAGGGGCATCAACTGATGAGCCACAGACTATATATATTGTGGTCTGCACTTCTTATTACTAAACAAATTTCAACTATACATGCACAATAAGATTAGAGCTCATGACCTATAACCTCACCCACTTTTACTAATCATCCACGAATAGTTTTTATTTACTTTTTGTTCCCATTTACTTTTATTATTTTCCTATATTATTTTCTTATTTCCCAATTTTCTCATTGATTTTGAAACTTATAGCTTTTTAGCTTGTAAATAACTTAAATCATATATAAGCTAAATATACTGAAAAAAAAAACAGTCATTGTTAAATATTTAAATTTTTATATTCTATAAATACAAATTATGTTTACAATTGAATTTGTTACAAAACATATTTTTTAAACTCGAGAATGACTTCAAAGACCAACTAATTAAATGCACTAACCTACTTTACAAGTAGTAAAAGAAAAGGAGTCAATATAGATTGTTGTTCTTTTAGTAGAACATATGTCGAGTTATACTATGGGTGCTAAATGTATCTTAGTTTCGAATAAATGGTTTGGTAATAATACCTTCCATTTATATAAAGTTGCAAGAATTAAAAACTACTAATCCAAGATTTTTATGTTATTCCAAATGCATATTCGGTGCGACTGCCGCTAAGTAACATCAAATGATTTGCTTTTTCTAATTGGGCCAGTTTTAAGCATTTCGTCCAAGGATATTAAAAATCATGGAACCGATACTGGAAGAGAGACATCTTTGACTCTCCGCCCAGTTGGACCAACCCTGCGTGCGAAGCACGGAGAATAATTTAAGTCTTGTTAAAAAATTATTTAAATTGTTATTAAAAAAAATATATTTGTGATTTTAGTTCTTGCAATTATATATAATTGGATCTTACAAATAAAGAGTTTGTTGTATACATTTTTTGATTCCTGCCTTTTTTTTAAAAAAAAAAAAAGATCTCTAATGTATTGTCTAACTCTTTTTTCAACTAAATATCTCATATTTAATATCATGCAAATTATATTTCCACTAAATATAAGTAATAAAAATAAAAACTAAGAATCTAAAATATAAGTAATAAAAAAGCTTTTGTTTTCTTTGCTTCCAGAATTTTTCTTCCATCATCATCTTCTTCTTCTTCTTCTCCCATTCTAAACTTTCCCTATTTCTCCTCTTTTTCCTTTTCATTTTTCTTGCAATTTCTTCCAATTAAGAACCTCAACATTTGTTTTCTTTTCCTTCATACTTTGCAAGTTTTTATATCTGGAGATTTGATAATAATGTTTGAATCGCAGAATTCATCTCTCTCTCTCTGCTGATATATATATATATATATATATATATATATATATATATATATATATATATATCAGCAGAGAGAAAACCATGCGTTTAATTTCTTGGAAGTCCAAAATGCAGCCGCGGTGCCGTTCTCCAATTGCCAATGGAGTGATGGATTCCATTTTATTTTAAATCTATTGTATTCGATTAGGATTCTATTTCATATTTATTGAAACAATTTACTGATTATAACTACCTAGACTGCAATTACTGTTGCGCATGCGTTCTCCATCTCGGATATCGCCTACAAAAATGCTATAATAAATATTTCATGGCCTGCTATGTTGTAATATGTATTTACCATTTTGTCCCTGCATTTGGGCGGAAAAAATAATTCAGAATGACTATTGCTATATATATAGATAGTAGATAGATTGTCAATAAGTGATGTTTTGAAATTTGGTGTATTTATGAAGAATGAATTTCTATGCCAAAGATAGTCTTACTTATGCTAATTAATCCCTAACTACGACCATACATTAATTGGAAGGAAAAAGAATCAAGAAACATAACAATAAATGAAGGAGTGTGAATAAGGGACACTCTAGAATAAAATGAAAAAACTAACCAAAACATCATTTATTAAGTAAATAAATACTTAAAAATTCAAAGTATCACTTATTAAGAATGGGATGTAATATTGTATTTGGATATTCAGTCAAATTGTCATTTTGTAATTATTTAGTGTGATTTATATTTTTGTAATATTTTTATAAAATATATTAGATGGTGTAATATTTTTATAATTTCGAGACAATCTTCAAACAATCATAGATTTTATTGAAATAGATGAAGATTCTGTTGGAAATGGTTTAGTAATTAACCATTTATTAAGAATAAATATTGTTAATTAAATAATTATTATTTAATTAAAATATTTATTGAATGTTAATCAACGTCATGAGTAGATGAACGTGATATATTTAATATTTCTAAACTGATTTTCGGTGAGTGAGATATTATATGTTAAAGTTGGATGTTGGAGTAGGAACTAACATGATGTTAGTTATCCCACATTGATTGTGGATGGAGGTTTTGACTTGTATTTAAAGTCTTTGCCTTTATGGGCTTAATAACAAGTGGGTTGGTGTGTATGGGTGTCCTCGCACACATACACACGCGCGCGCCGCCGCCGACCGACCGACCGACCGACCGTCCGTCCGGGTCGGGTCGGGGTCGGGGTCGGGGTCGGGGTCGGGCTCGGGCTCAGTCCAGGCCCAGGACGTGGATCTTGGCAATTGGTGCTTTGGGCTGGTGGAATGCTATATATATGTCAGCATTCTGTTCATTGCAAACACACGAAAATCAGTGCATATTTAGCATATCATACGATTCGATCTTCGTTCGTCGATTCGCAGTGCTCGGTCGGTTGCGGTCTTTGCTCTCTGCCGGGACGTTCAGATCGTTTTAACCTTTGGGGACGATCCGCTTCACCGAGAGCACTACCGGGGCGTATTCTCGTCTTGCGGGCAGAAGCTCCAGCTTCGGACGATCTTTGTAGTTTATTAAAAAAAAATTGTTCGTTCATTACAAGTGTAATCTTTCGTTTCTGTTCTTTTTATAGTTTAAGTTCAGAATATTTTTGTAATACACGTCCAAGTATCGAATTATTCTAACAACCGCAAGACGAGAATATTCGACCATACTTGTTCGTGTCGTCCTAAACCTTTTGCTGGGGAAAAATGTCGCTCAATGCAACCACCGGCGCATCCACTAATCAATCTGTAATATCCGGTATTTTTCTTTCCCTTGTATTTTCATTTTTGGTATATTTCTCGGTCATAGTGACCCCCGTGTATCTTTCAGTATGTCCTTCCTGTCAACTGTTGAACTATAATCTCGTTATTGTTTATTGTTTCAACTTTCCTCAGATGAGTTCGATTTTGTTAGATCACCATTAATTTTTGGTAACTCCAAAAATTCTAAATCTTTGCAATATTATAGAGCATCGAGTTAGCTTTCCAATGGTTCAAACGGTGAGTCAATCGGAGTCCGGACGAGAGAGTTATGGTCGTTTGATTTTGGCGATCACTTCCGGGAGCCTTTCGGCCGATAGGGGGTCGATAGACCTCTGCCCGGCGTGCATGAGTATCGGCTCCAGAGCCTTTCGGCCGATAGGGGGTCGATAGACTCTCTGCCGGCATGCAGTAGGGGTATCGGTTGGGCTATCGGCCGATAGGTGGCCGATAGGTTCTGTGTTACACTATAAATGTGTTGTTTTCGGCGTAAATCGCTCATTTCCTCCCCTTCTTCAACCGTGCGAGAGAGAGAGAGACTTGAGAGGGAGAGTTCCTCCATCTATCACTTACTTGTGTATATTTCTTCATCCCTTTTCGATCGGGTGGCTCGGATTGCGGATCTAACCCGTGGTTTTTGGATTTGAATGCTTGATTCATCAAGAGGTAAGAATTCCTTTAACCCTACCTTGTTTGATAATTGTGGATATTGGAGTTTTTTCAGATTATTTCCGTTTTGTTGATGAATTCTTGATGAATATGATTAATCTTGTTGATATTCTTAGTTTTCCACGGATTCATGGTATATTTCGTGATTTTTACGGAATCGAGAGGGTTTGGTTGTGGTCCGCCCTCGTTGTTGTTTATATACGAATATACATGAATCGTAGGCGGATTTTCGGGTGTTTTCCAATTCCGTATTCATTTAGAAATGGTGGTGATTGTATTCTTCGAATCGTTAGGTTCGGTTTCATTGGTTCTAGCGTTCATCGGTGACTTTCCTTTCCGTTCGTTGCGTCGTCAATAATTCAAGGCAAGTACATGTATTACATTTCGTTATGTATATTGTGATTTTCGAAATGAATGATGAATGGTGATTTTTGAGTGCGTGAGTTGTGTTCCTTCCACCGGAGTGTCACGGGATGTCCGAGTCGATACTAAGAAGTACGGCCGCGGAGGTGGACTTGGGTGCGTGTGTGGTTGAACTTCCACCGGAGTGTCCGACGGGATGTGCGGGGTCGATACTAAGGGGTACGGCCGCGAAGTGGTATTCCACCGGAGTGTTCGACGGGATATGTCCGGGGTCGATACTAAGGGTACGGCCACGGGATACGGTTGTGATATCGTGATGATTGGAAATTAATGTGATTGCCAATGTAGTATTAGGAATATATATGTGGCAAATGACTTACGTTTGGGATGATTGTGTAAAAGCGTATTTTGTATATAATGTTGTGTAATTGTGTACTTGCACTAGCTATTCGAATGCTAACCCCTTAAATGGGGAAATGCGTCTTATGCATTTAGTCTGAAGAAGAGTGAGGAGCAGGCACGGGGCACGCACGCGAAGGATGGGATGGCTTGATGATAGTGGCTCGAGTCTGTATTGTTCTTTTTATGTTTTGTCATTGCATTTGTTGAGTATTGGAGTTAAACCGCTTACTTCGAATTTGGTTTAAGTCCCTGCGTGGGCAATGAATTGATATTTACATTATGTTTCATGTACTCCGTTGAAATGTTTTGGCGAGGCCACGGCCTGTTTACTTTTGAGTGCATCTTTTGGGGTTTGTCATTGTGGTTATGTGTCTTGTGTTAGCTGGTAGACCTCACGAGGTTTCTACGGCGTGTAATGTCCCCTTTGTGAATTGGGGTGTTACATTTATGGTATCGGAGATTAGGTTTTGAATACCTAGGTGTCGGTGAATTTTGGGTCTGTCGGTTATGTCGTTAGAGTCGGTCGTTGAGCCTAATATCATCACGCTACCGTCTTTTCGTGCGACCGTGTTGTAAGTCTCCTCGAACTCTTATATTTACGTAATTCGTTTTCTTGCGTAGTTCGGAATTGTGACTTGTGTTACCAACTTTGTGAATTGTGAATCTTTACGATCTTGTTCTTTTCGTATTTTCTTGGTATGTTGAGAGGTCGTGGTAGACCGGCTAGGGCGCGGCCGAGGCCGTGGTCGAGTGCGATAATGAAGAGGGCTCACTTTCTCGATCCTCTGCAGACTCGGCCTCTCACTCGGTGCCGTCGGGTAATAATGCCGGCAGGGCTCTTGCCGTACTTGGCGATTAGTAGCCCGGCTTACTCGAGATAGCTCGGGGTGGGCCTTGAGAATCCACCCCGACACTGAAGAGGAAGCTAGTAAATGGCTTGACGGTGACTAAGATGCACCCTCCTCGTTTCTCGGATCTTGACTCCCTCGGTTGGGAGAATTGGCTCTTCGGTGTCCAGGGCCTTTGATGCCGTAGCTTGTCCCGAAGACGGAGGGTACATATTGCCCAGTACCTCCTGGATAAAGCAGCGGCGGAGTGCTGGGAAGCCGTTGCGCCCCGAGATCGTCGGGCCACTGGGGAGGAGTTCAGGGCTGCTAGGGACGCAGCATATTGTGCCCCGCCCGTGAAGGAGCGCAGAATTGTGGAGTTTTTCACCGCTACACCTCAGGATGTGCCGATTTCTCAGGCCATTATTTCCTACAATCAGCAGTTGGGTTTTGTGAGAGATTAGGTGAGGACGGAGGCTGATAAAATCCGTTACTTCAATATGCGCATGAAGCCGCATATCAGGCAGAGTATGGCACCGCTCATGTGTGCCACCTTGAAGGAATATCAGGATCGCGCTCTGGCGATCGAGATGGATGTCCCGGAATCAGAGTCGGTTTCGGAAGCTAAGAAGCGAAGACCATTGGCGGGTTCTCGGCGGTTAAGGTTGGTCTGTTTTAGAGGTCTCGTTACATTCCTACACACGGGAAGAGACCGTTTCATTGGCTGGGATCTCGGGTAATCGTTCGATCCGATCGTTTATACGGTGGCGGGGTTTGTTTTAAGCGCAACCAATATGAGCATTTGATGAGGATTGCCCTTTACCTCCGATTATTTGTTTTACTTGCGGGCGATCGGGCATCAGGCGGCCCATTGTGAGAGGGCCACGAGTGCTAGAGTCCCGACTACCACCGCCGATCGAGGGAGCACTGACATTCGATTACTCATGTTCCGCAAGGTTCGGGCCGTGGTAGGGGTCGGGTCACGGATCACCGTCTGTCGAGTTCGAGTTGATTCACCCCGGTTGTATCGGATAGGCGTACAGAGGAGACAGACGTTCCAGTGGCGTCAGGTACCACTCAGATCCTTACTCATCCAGTTTCAGTACTTTTTGATTCGGGTGCTACCCATTCCTTTATTGCTTCGGATTGTGTGAGTCGTATTGGTTTTGACTGCTTGTTTGAGTGTGAGCCGTTTGTAGTGGGTACACCCAGTGGAGATCGTATGGTTGGGGACCGGGAGGTTAGGGATTGCCCAGTGAGGATCGGGAGCCGGGATTGGCCCTCGAATCTCATTGTTATAGACCTTAAGGGTGAGGATTTGATCCTCGGGGACGATTGGTTAGATCGTCACGGTGCTATCATGAACTATCGGACTCGTACCATCTCGATAGTTGCCGAGGACGGCACCGAGCATACTCTAGTCGGTTGTAAGCCGGGTAGATCGGGGAGTGTGATTAGCGCCTTGAAGGCGATGAAACTTCTGAACCAGGGTTGCGTCGGCTACTGGTGTTTCGCCCTGCAGGCGGAAGATGGTGGGGTTGACATATCGTCGATTCCAGTTGTTAGCGAGTATCCTGATGTATTTTCGGACGACTTGCCGGGATTACCACCACATCGAGAGGTGGAGTTTCCTATTGATCTTGAGCCGAATGCGGCCCCTATTTCTCGAGCACCATACCGTATGGCACCGTCGGAGATGCTAGAGTTGAAGAACCAGTTGGGAGAGTTGTTAGATAAAGGGTATATTCGACCGAGCGCATCGCCTTGGGGTGCGCCTGTACTTTTGTCAAGAAGAAGGATGGATCGCCGTTTATGCATCGACTATCGAGAATTAAACAAGCTAACCATCAAAAATAAATACCCTTTGCCCGGGATTGACGATTTGTTTGATCGGCTTGGGGCGGCAGTCTTTTCAAGATTGATTTGCGATCGGGCTACTACCAATTGAGGATTCGGACGTCGATATTAGAAAGCGCCTTTCGGACGAGATATGGCCATTACGAGTTTGTGGTTATGCCTTTCGGGCTAACTAATGCCCAGGCGATGTTCATGCGGTTGATGAACAAAGTTTTTATTGAGTATCTGGACAAATTCGTAGTCGTTTTTATTGACGATATTCTCATCTATTCACGAGTCGGGAGGAACACGCCTTACATCTTCGGATTGTATTAGACACTTTGAGGGCTGAGCGGTTATGCGCGAAGTTCTCTAAGTGTGAGTTTTGGCTCGAGGAAGTTACGTTCCTCGGGCATGTGATTTCAGCAGAGGAGTTCGGGTAGATCCGCGAAGATAGAGCGGTGATGGCTTGGGAGCCGCCTAAAAATGTGAAGGAGGTGAGGAGTTTTCTGGGTCTTGCCGGCTATTACCGTAGATTCGTTGAGGATTTTGAAAATCGCTAGACCACTCACTCGGTTGCTCGAGAAAACTCGGAAGTTCGAGTGGGCTGAGACAGGTAGGGCAGTTTTGATGAGTTAAAGAAGCGTTTGACTACCGCACCCGTGTTAGCGTTGCCTCGAGGCGAGGACTTCGTAGTGTATAGTGATGCTTCGGGCCTTGGTCTAGGATGTGTTTTGATGCGGAGAGACAGAGTGATTGCGTATGCGTCCCGATTGAAACCTTATGAGGTGAATTACCCCACGCATGATTTGGAGTTAGTGCGGTCGTTTTGCCTTAAAAATGCGGAGGCACTACCTCTATGGGTCATCATGTAAGATTTTACGGACCATAAGAGCTTGAAGTATATCTTGATCGAAAGAATTGAATATGAGGCAGCGTAGGTGGTTGGAACTAATTAAAGATTACGACCTCGAGATACTTTACCATCCGGGTAAGGCTAACGTAGTGGCCGATGCGTTGAGCCGAAGCCGATGGCGTTGCGGATGTTAGAGGTACTTACACCACGAGTAGGATCCAAATGGGATTTTATTCGTCGGGATATCGAGGTTTGGGTTCGAGAGAGTTCGAGTCGATTATGTGCGTTGGAGATCGCCGTCCTTGGACCGATGATATCAAGGCGAAGCAATTTGACGATCCGTTTTTGTTCAGTGAGAGAGGATGTGAAGAAGGAAAGCCCCGGATTTTTAGTTCACGATGATGGAGTTTTGAGATTTCGCGGAGACTATGCGTCTGCAGTGTTGTTGAGTTGAGACGAAGATTTTGAGCGAAGCTCATACCACGCCTTACTCCATACATCTGATACGAGTAAAATGTACAAGGATGTGAGGAGTAACTCTTGGTGGAGTAATTTGAAGACAGACGTTAGCGAGTTTGTGTCGAGGTGTCGACTGTCGGCGAGTTAAGATCGAGCATCGGCGACCGCGGGCTTTACGACCACTTCCTATTCGGAGTGGAAATGGGAGGACATTTCTATGGATTTCATTACCGGTATGCCTAAGACTCGGACGGGAATGAACATGATTTGGGTCGTTGTTGATCGACTAACCAAATCAGCTCATTTTCTAAGTATTAAGGACACTTGGGGCCGGAGAGGCTTGCACGAGTGTTTGTTGCGGAAATAGTGAGATTGCATGGGACCCCTAAGAGCATTGTTTCGGATCGTGATGGCCGGTTCATATCACATTTTTGGCGGGCCGTTCATAGAGCTTTGGGAGGCGAGTTAAGACTTAGTACATCCTACCACCCTCGGACAGACGGACGATCGAGCGGACGATCTGACGCTAGAGGATATGTTACGAGCACGTGCTTTAGATTGGAAGGATGATTGGGAGACACACTTGCCATTGATCGAGTTCACGTACAACAATAGTTGGCATGCCTCGATCAAAATGGCACCATTCAAGCGTTGTATGGGAGGAGGTGCGGATCGCCGTTGTGTTGGGATGATACGTGAGCTAATCGGTGCAGAGCCCGACATGATAGTTGAGGCGAGGGAGAAGGTTACCTTGATTCATGGTAGATTGCCGACGGCCCGAGTCGGCGAAGTCTTATGCCGATACACGTCGCCGACCGTTGGAGTTTGAGGTGGGAGATCACGTCTTGCTTAAGGTGTCGCCGACACGGGAGTTTACCGCTTGGTCGGAAGGGTAAACTTAGTCAGGTATATTGGACCGTTTGAGATTTTAGATAGAATTGGAGAGCTTGCGTATCGGTTAGGCTTGCCGCCGTCACTGAGCCACGTGCATAACGTATTTCATGTTTCCGGCTTAGGAAGTACGTATCGGACCACTAGCCATATTATTGATTTTGGAGAAATCGAGTTGGGGCCCGACATTACCTTCGAGGAGAGGCCGATTCAGATCTTAGAGCGTCGAGTGAAGCAACTCGGGCACAAAACAATTCCCTTGGTCAAAGTGCGGTGGTCGAGGCATGGATCCGAGGAAGCCACGTGGGAAACGGAGGAGAGTATGAGGTCGAGATACCCCGAGTTATTCGTGTTGTAAGTTTCGGACGAAACTTATTTTTAGGGAGATAATGTAATATCCGTATTTTCTTTCCCTTGTATTTTCATTTTTGGTATATTTCTCGGTCATAGTGACCCCGTGTATCTTCAAGTATGTCCTTCTGTCAAGTTGAACTATAATCTCGTTATTGTTTATTGTTTCAACTTTCCTCGGATGAGTTCGATTTTGTTAGATCACCATTAATTTTTGGTAACTCCAAAAATTCTAAATCTTGCAATATTATAGAGCATCGAGTTAGCTTTCCAATGGTTCAAGCGGTGAGTCAATCGAGTCCTGACGAGAGAGTTATGGTCGTTTCGATTTTGGCGATCACTTCCGGGAGCCTTTCGGCCGATAGGGGGTCGATAGACCCTACTGCGGCATGCAGTATGAGTATCGGCTCCAGAGCCTTTCGGCCGATAGGGGGTCGATAGACTCTACTCTGGCGTGCAGCAGGGTATCGGTTGGGCTATCGGCCGATAGGTGGCCGATAGGTTCTATTGTGTTACACTATAAATGTGTTGTTTTCGGTAAATCGCTCATTTCCTCCCCCTTCTTCAACCGTGCGAGAGAGAGAGAGACTTGAGAGGGAGAGTACCTCCATCTATCACTTACTTGTGTAGATTTCTTAATCCCTGTTCGATCGGGTGGCTCGGATGGCGGATCTAACCCGAGGTGGTTGGATTTGATTGCTAGATTAATCAAGAGTTAAGAATTACATTAACCCTACCTTTTTTGATAATTGGTGATTTTGTGGTTTTGTCAGATTCTTTCCGTTTTGTTGATGAATTCTTGATGAATATGATTAATCTTGTTGATATTCTTAGTTTTCCACGGATTCATGGTATATTTCGTGATTTTTACGGAATCGAGAGGGTTTGGTTGTGGTCCGCCCTCGTTGTTGTTTATATACGAATATACATGAATCGTAGGCGGATTTTCGGGTGTTTTCCAATTCCGTATTCATTTAGAAATGGTGGTGATTGTATTCTTGAATCGTTAGGTTCGGTTTCATTGGTTCCTAGCGTTCATCGGTGACTTTCCTTTCCGTTCGTTGCGTCGTCAATAATTCAAGGCAAGTACATGTATTACATTTCGTTATGTATATTGTGATTTTCGAAATGAATGATGAATGGTGATTTTTGAGTGCGTGAGTTGTGTTCCTTCCACCGGAGTGTCAGGCGGGATGTGCGAGTCGATACTAAGGGTACGGCCGCGGAGGTGGACTTGGGTGCGTGTGTGGTTGAACTTCCACCGGAGTGTCCGACGGGATGTGCGGGGTCGATACTAAGGTGTACGGCCGAAGTGGTATTCCACCGAGTGTTCGACGGGATGTGCGGGGTCGATACTAAGAGTGCGGCCACGGGATACGATTGTGATATCGTGATGATTGGAAATTGATGTGATTGCCAATGTAGTATTAGGAATATATATGTGGCAAATGACTTACGTTTGGGATGATTGTGTAAAAGCGTATTTTGTATATAATGTTGTGTAATTGTGTACTTGCACTAGCTATTCGAATGCTAACCCCTTAAATGGGGAAATGCGTCTTATGCATTTAGTCTGGAAGAGCGAGGAGCGAGGCACGGGGCACGCGAAGGATGGGATGGCTTGATGATAGTGGCTCGAGTCTGTATTGTTCTTTTTATGTTTTGTCATTGCATTTGTTGAGTATTGGAGTTAAACTGCTTACTTCCGAATTTGGTTTAAGTCCCCTGCGTGGGCAATGAATTGATATTTACATTATGTTTCATGTACTCCGTTGAAATGTTTTGGCCGAGGCCACGGCCCTGTTTACTTTTGAGTGCATCTTTTGGGGTTTGTCATTGTGGTTATGTGTCTTGTGTTAGCCTGGTAGACCTCACGAGGTTTCTACGGCGTGTAATGTCCCCTTTGTGAATTGGGGTGTTACACAATCCACCGGTTCTGGAACTATTGGATCATCAAGCCCGTTCAGCAACATATTCCGACACAGATAGTCAGAATGAACCCAGGTATCATAGTCGATACGCACTTGAACATTCGCCTCGTTCTCAGCAGGGACAGGAGGCTTTTCTTCACGCAGGAAGCTCGCAAGCCCCATTGTGGTAATGTAAAACAGCATCTTTTGAGACCAACGTTTGAAGTCGGGGCCCGAGAAAACAGGAGGTTTCTCGGCGATAGGCATTAGCCGAGCAGCATTGTGAATGGGAGCCATTGAAGAGCTTGATGAACTTCAAAAATGAAGCCGAGAATCAATTAGGCTGTCGTATCAAGATGGTTCGAAGTGATAGAGGAGGTGAATATGTAGCTCCATTTGAGGAATTATGCAACGAAAGTGGTATAATTCATCAAACCACGGCTCCATATGCTCCACAATCTAATGGCGTTGCCGAACGTAAGAATCGAACACTTAAAGATATGATGAATGCATTATTAATTAGTTCAGGGTTGCCCCAGAACATGTGGGGGGAAGCTGTCTTGACAGCCAACTACATATTGAACAAAATTCCACGCAAAGGTAAGGATGTTACTCCTTATGAGTTGTGAAAATGAAGAAAACCATCATACAAATATCTCAAAGTGTGGGGGTGTTTGGCGAAAGTTGAAGTGCCTCTACCTAAACAAGTTAAAATTGGTCCTAAGACGATCGATTGTATCTTTATTGGTTATGCACTTAACAGCAGCGCATACAGGTTTGTTGTACACAAATCCGAGATACCCGACATTCATGTAAATACAACGATTGAATCAAGGAATGCTGTATTCTTTGAAAATATCTATCCTTATAAGAATTGATAACACTCATTTTTACACATATATTTACATCAATTTTCTGGGTTTTAAGATCCTAAAATGTGTAGAACTGTGTCGTTTATACTCGTATTATGTTTATTGGACTCGATCACGCTTGGGTACGTTTTATTGATTTTATAGGTACTTCATGGACATAAATCAAGCAAGAACGAAGTCTCCAACCCCAATACATATCAAGCAATGCGGAAACGAGAGATCGGAGTCAAAACGGTGACAAAACGAGCCGACACAAGCCCGGCCGTGTCAATCGACACGGGCGTGTCATTATCGGCCGTGCCATATTGACACGGTCGGGTCTATCTACCAGCCGTTTGTGCTTATTTGCGTCAAGTATGACACGGGCGTGTCATTTGACACGGTCGTGTCATTTGCTCGGCCGTGTCATTTGACACGGTCGAGTCACTGTCATTGGCTTTTGAGCTTTTGAGCATACTATGACACGGGCCGTGTCATTTGACACGGCCGTGTCACTTTTGATGAAATATCTCCTTTTGACATTTTTGAGAGATTTTGGTGGAAAAGGTGGATGCTTTATCTTTATAAAAGGGATTGATGGGGTAAGAGAGGGGATATCTTTGAGATATGGGAGTTTAGAGAGAGAGAATAACAAAGAATCAAAGGAGTTTCATTCCAAAAAAAGAAGAAGTTTTGAAGAAATTCTTGAAGAACACTTCAAGAACAAAGTGAAGGTTTCAACCGGGATCGACCAAGACACACCACGAGTTTTATCTTCTTCCTATCTTTTCTTTTTCTTGTTGTTTTTATGAGCATGAACATGATGATTATCTATCTTCCTTTCAATTCCATGTCCGGCTAAACTCTTTAGATTAGGGCATGGGAGTACGTTGATTTACTATGATTTTGAGGGATTGATAATTATATTTACCTAGTGCGATTTCTTTATCAAATACTTGGTTTGATTCATGTTTAGACACTTGATCAATGTTTTTACATGTTTAACTTAATTGCTCATAATTCGAGAGAAGAGGGCATTAATAGGTTCGAGTATTTGACGTAGTAAATTACGGGATTGAGAAATCGGTGATGAACTATGATGATATCTAAATCTTACGAACAATTTGGAGTTAGATAATTTATAGTAAACGGAGACGTTGTTGTAAGTTGTTTAATCTACGTTTTAACGCATCTCGAGAGGGACTTTAGAATATTATTGTGATTATCATTTTGGAAACGCACTTAGAACTTTTGAAACCAATCCCGACTAAATTTAGTAATCAACGGAAACCTAGCCTTGGAATCTAACGTTCTAAACTCTTGTAACTCGCTTCCATTCGGATATTTTCAATCGTTTTAATTTATTGTGATTTTTGTATGCTATTTCATTAATCGTCAATTTTACCTTTCGATTGTCTAGATAAGTCGAGAACACTACAATCTAATACTCAACACAATAAAAATATTTAGTCTCTGTGGAATACGACCTTGCTCGCCGCTTTCTACATATTTTCCGTACACTTGCGGATTGGTTAAAAATACGGTGAACAAGTTTTTGGCGCCGTTGCTTGGACTAAAATAATTTTTGTGTTGATATTACGATTAGTGTTTTTAGTCTTACTTTAGACATTTTCTTATTTGTTACTTAACTCATACAATTTCTACTCGGGAGTGCATGAACACTCGTTCATCTCGAGTACCGTTAGAAACTTTCATCCGGAAGTAGAAGCATTTGCCCGAAGAACAAGTGCTACCTCAAGGAAACTAAGAAGGGATCTTTTTGAAGATATGGAGAGAGCGGAGACAACGTAGAAAGGGGCAACGCAAACGAGAATGCAATAATCCAAGACAACGAGGGCAGAAGGATGGAAATTCCACCAACTAGGGTGCAATCAATTCGGGATGGATTCCGACCGAAACTCGACCGAAACTTTGGAGGAATCACTCATGTCCCCATCAATGCTAATAATTTTGAGTTGAAGCCGGCCTTAATTTCAATGGTTCAACAAAATCAATTTGGAGGATTTGCTGTCGAAGATCCACATGCACATCTCACTCATTTCATGCAAATATGTGATACTATCAAAATGAACGGAGTCTCGGATGATGCTATACGCTTACGATTGTTTCCATTCTCTTTGAGGAGAAAGCAAGAAATTGGCTTGGAACCTTAGCTCCGGAAGTATAAAGACATGGGAAGAATTGAGCGAAAAATTTTTGTTCAAATTTTTCCCACCAAACAAGACGATGAAGCTAAAGGGTGAGATTACTCAATTTCATCAATTGGATTCGAACCATTATATGAAGCTTGGGAGCGTTTCAAAGATCTACTAATGCGATGCCCTCGACATGGTTTCCCGAAGACCAACAAATGTGTTTCTTCTACAATGGTCTTATGGGGAAACAAGGAATTTTATTGATGCTTCGCGGGGGGCATTGCTAGCAAGAAGTGCTGAAGAAGCGTATGGATTGATCGAAGAAATGGCTATGAATAGCTATCAATGGCCAACGGAAAGATCAAATATTAGAAGGGTGGTGAGATATCCGATTCGGATCCCATAAAGGCATTAACCGCACAAATGACGATGCTAACAACTCAATTGGGGGCTCTAACAAAAGGAGGTGATTGAAGGAGTTTCTCAAGGAAGTTCAAGTTCACTACCATCCGATCCATTGGAAGAAGCACACTACATTAATAATCGGAGTTACAACAATTACAGAAATAATCCACCACCGGCTTCTACCATCCCTCAAATCGAAATCATGAAAATTTTAGCTATGCCAATCCAAAGAATGCTTTGCAACCACCGGCGGATTCAAGGTATCGAATGGGGAGATAATTGAAGAATCAAAACCGACGTCGAATCTCGAGAATATTCTAGCTACCTTCATGATGGAGACGAAAAGTCGATTTAGTCGAGACGAGGAGAAATTAGACCAAATCGAAGGCCATGTCACTCAACTAGCTACCACCATGGGAGCTCAAATGAAAAATCTCGAAACTCAAATTGGACAATTAGCTAAAGTGGTTGGGAGTCAACATCAACGGGGACAATTTCCAAGCAATACCGAAGTGAATCCCAAAGAGTCGTGCCAAGCAATCACCTTAAGAAGTGGAACAAATTATGAAGGGCCAAAGATGCCAAGTGAGGAAGTCAAGGAGGATCAATTCGAAATTGAAAAGGAAGAAGGGAAGCATGATACAACTAAGGGTGAGAAGCTTAAAATATCTCTAACTCTACTCCTAACGTTCCTCTACCTTTCCCTCAACGTTTCAAAAGAAAAAGTTAGATGCACAATTCGCAAAATTTTTAGACATCTTCAAGACAATTAATATCAATATTCCTTTTGCAGAAGCTTTGGAACAAATGCCTAACTACGCAAAGTTCTTGATGGATGTGATGTCAAGAAAAAGAAAGATGGAAGATCATGAGACGGTTAAACTAAACGAAGTATGTAGCGCTATTATCCAACGCAAATTGCCTCAAAAGCTTAAGGATCCGGAAGCTTTACCGTCCCATGCACTATTGGAAACGTATCATTCGATAAAGCTTTGTGTGATTTAGGTGCTTGATTAACCTCATGCCGTTATCTATTTTCAGGAAATTAGGTGGCGGAGAAATGAAAACCACAGCGGTTATGCTCCAATTAGCGGATCGATCCATAACACATCCCAAGGGGATTGTTGAAGATGTGCTTGTAAAAGTCGACAAGTTTATTTTTCCAGTGGATTTTGTTATCCTTGATATGGAAGAAGACGGAGATTTACCACTTATCCTTGGGCGTCCATTTCTAGCAACGGAAAGGCTCTTATTGATGTTGAAAGGGGAGAATTAACACTACGTGTTAACGGCGAGCATGTTCTATTTTCTATTTTCAAAGCTATGAAATTTCATGATAATACGGAATATTGCAATGTTATTGACCATATAAGCTCGTATGGAAAGAAAAAAATCCTACACTCATTATCGTCGGATCCGTTAGAGTTCGCTCTTACGAATTCATGTTTTTCTAGTGATTCAACTTTGGAGTTTGACGATTGACTTGTTTGATTACGTTTCGAATTGAATTCTCTACAGAAAACGCAAAGCAATACGTTCGATGATTTAGACGAAAGGAAGCATGAAGTAGTTGCGAGAAATCAAGTGACGGACGAATCAAACATGTCCAATGACATGGACAAAAATTTGGGGTCCGTTTCATCTCAATCGGATTCATCTCAACCAAGCTTGGACCTTAAAACCCTCCGGAACACCTCAAGTATGCATTTACGGATGATAACAAATCCAATCCGGTAATTGTATCCTCTTCACTTTCATCCACTCAACTAGATAAATTGCTTCGTGTATTGAGGGCACATAAGTCGGCTATAGGGTGGTCTATCTCAGATTTGAAGGGGATTAGTCCCTCCATATGCATGCATAGGATTTTGCTAGAAGAAAATTTTAAACCTAAAGTGCAAAATCAACGGAGACTTAATCCCATAATGAAAAAAGTGGTGAAAAAGGAAGTATTAAAACTTTTAGATGCCGGGATGATATATCCAATTTCCGATAGTGAGTGGGTAAGTCCTACTCAAGTGGTGTCAAAAGGGAGGGATGACCGTAACCAAAGACGAAAAAGATGAATTAATTGCTATGAGAGTAGTTACAGGATGGCGAGTATGTATAGACTATAGGGCTTTAAATGCGGCTACTCGCAAAGATCATTTTCCTCTTCCCTTCATTGATCAAATGCTTGATAGATTGGCGGGGCATGAATTTTTCTGTTTTCTTGATGGATATTCAGGATATAATCAAATCTATATAACAGGAAGATCAAGAAAACGGCCTTTACATGTCCTTATGGAATTTATGCTTATCGTCGAATGCCGTTTGGTTTATGTAATGCTCGACCACATTTCAACGTTGTATGATGGCTATATTTCACGGTTTGATCGAAAATATAATGGAAGTTTTCATGGATGATTTTCGGTGTTTGGAAATTCATTTGATCATTGCTTGCATAATCTTACTTTAGTTTTGCGGCGATGTGAAGACACTAATCTCGTGTTGAATTGGGAGAAATGCCACTTTATGGTACAAGAAGGAATTGTCCTAGGCCATCGAGTGTCCGCCGCCGGTTTGGAGGTTGATAGAGCGAAAATTGTCGCCATTGAGAAACTTCCCCACCAAAGAATGAAAAAGCAATTAGGAGCTTCCTTGGACACGCGGGTTTTTATAGGAGATTCATAAAAGACTTTTCAAAAACCACTAAACCTTTGAGTAAATTGCTAGAAAAAGACACCTCTTTCATTCTTTCTAACGAATGTTTGCAGGCCTTTGAGACTCTAAAGAAGGCATTAGTGAGTGCTCCTATCCTCGTGGTACGGATTGGTCTCAACCTTTTGAGATCATGTGTGATGCAAGTGATTATGCGGTCGGTCTTTGTGTTGGGACAACATCGTGAAAAACTCTTTCGGGCTATTTATTATGCAAGCAAAACATTGGGCGGAGCCCAACAAAATTACACAACAACGGAGAAGGAAATGCTTGCCGTAGTGTTTGCTTTTGATAAGTTCGATCATACTTAATTGGGACAAAGACGATAGTACACACGGATCACGCGGCTATTAAATACTTGTTTGAGAAGAAAGACTCTAAACCTCGCCTAATTCGATGGATTCTTCTTTTACAAGAATTTGACGTGGAAGTCCGAGACAGAAAAGGATGTGAAAACGTGGTAGCCGACCACCTATCCCGCCTCGAGTACAAAAAGGAGGAGGAACCGGAGATCGAAGGGATTAAAGAAGAATTTCCGGACGAGCGGCTCTTTATGGTAGAAGCTAAATTTCCGTGGTTTGCTGACATTGTTAATTTTTGGTCGCAGGTGTGCTACCCCCGGATCTATCTCATTACCAAAAGAAGAAATTCCTACATGATATTAAGTTCTATATGTGGGATGATCCATTACTTTTTAAGAGATGTGCCGACATGATCGTGAGGAGATGTGTACCACAAGAGGAATGGGATGAAATTCTTCAACAATGTCATTCATCCCCAACCGGAGGACATTTCGGAGCAACACGGACAGCTGCAAAAGTGTTGCAAAGCGGATTTTATTGGCCGACGCTATACAAAGATTGCTATCTCTTTATTCAACAATGCGATAGATGCCAACGAGTAGGAAACATTTCAAGACGTCATGAGATGCCCCTAACCAACGTAATTGAGGTTGAACTATTTGACGTTTGGGGTATCGACTTCATGGGTCCATTCTCATCATCATTCGGAAATAAGTACATTCTCCTAGCGGTCGAGTACGTATCTCGATGGGTCGAGGCAATTTGTTCTCCAACAAATGATGCTCAAGTAGTAATGAAATTTTTAAAGAAGAACATCTTTTGCCGATTCGGAACTCCAAGAGCATTAATCAGTGACCGGGGATCGCATTTTGTCAACAAAATCATGGATAAACTTCTTCAGAAATATGGGGTCCGATCAAAAAAATCATTGGCCTATCATCCACAAGCAAATGGACAAGCCGAAGCGGCCAACAAAGAGATCAAGTTAATCTTGGAAAAGACGGTGAATACATCTCGGAAAGATTGGTCATCCAAGCTCGATGATGCACTTTGGGCTTATCGTACGGCCTATAAAACTCCTTTGGGAACATCGCCATATCAACTCATTTTTGGGAAATCATGTCACCTACCTTTGGAATTGGAGCATAGAGCGATGTGGGCGGTGAAAAGAATAAACTTAGATTTTGAGGCCGCCGGAAAGAAAAGATTGCTAGAGTTAAATGAATTGGAAGAATTAGGGATGAATGCTACGAAAATTCTCGAATTTACAAAGAAAGGTCTAAAAGATGGCATGATAAGATGATCATTAAACGTGAATTTATGCCGGGACAACAAGTACTTCTCTATAATTCAAGACTGAAATTGTTCCCCGGAAAATTGAAATCAAGATGGTCGGGTCCATTCGTGATTAAGAAAGTACTTCCACCTGGAATAGTCGAGCTCATGAGCAGAGACGGAGAGCTATTTAAAGTTAACGGTCAACGAGTCAAACATTACTATCATCCCTATCAAAAGGAAGCCGTATCCGAAATAACTTTAATCGAGCCATAAAAGACTTTCACGTCCGGCTGAAGACGTTAAACTTAGCGCTAGTTGGGAGGCAACCCAATAAATTTTATTTGCATGTTTTAAATTTTTTTTTCTTTTCGCATTTTGTTGTATAACTAACCGGTTCAAATTTTGGTGTTCAAATCGCAGGAAAAACACACCGAGGACAAAACTGCATTTTCCAGGACAGCATGGCACGGGCCGTGTCAAATGACACGGTCGGGTCGTGCAACCAGTCGAAATTTTTACTTTCTGGCGTAGTACGGCACGGGCCGTGTCATTTGACACGGTCGGGTCCGTTAGCCAGCCGATTTGAAGAATCCAAGAAGGTATGGCACGGGCCGTGTCATTTGACACGGTCGGGTCGTGCAAACAGGTCAATTTTCACTTTCTAGTATAGTACGGCACGGGCCGTGTCATTTGACACGGCCGGGTCAGTTGGACAGCGGCAAAAGCTTACAAACGGAGCAGGTATGACACGGGCCGTGTCATTTGACACGGGCCGTGTCGATCGGGGGGTATAAAAGGCGCTGTACGGCCGATTCACTTCATCTTCTTCCCCAAAACTTTCCTCCTCCCCAAATCCATAAACCCTAGTCCCGATTATCATCAAATCCGGCAAAATCAGGCAAAAATAGTGTCAAATCTCACAAAAAAAAACAAAGTGCTCATCATTATCCCACAATCCTAAAGCTTCAAGGGTGAGAATCGGACGAATACATCCGGGTTGGGTCGCGATTTTTCTGAGTTTTTTTTCAATTTTCACTCCAACTTCAAGGTATGATTCACGATTTTGGAAGGTTTAATTATTCTTTACATTCACATTGTGTGAAACATGAATTATTGAGCAACTTAGGGTTCTTGAATGGATTATATTTTTGAGATTTTGAGAAATTTATGGAGTTGAAATTTTTGTTGGGGATTATCATACATGATGGATATATATGATTGATGTCATTACATGTTTGGGATTTTACTTACATTTGGGGTTGAAATTTGTGGTTGGGATATTTTGAAGAAAACACATATTGTGGGGGTACGTGTATTATCGAAAAATAGTGATTCGGAGCTTGTGTGAATAAGTGATAATTGATAATTCTCTTGTAGGAAATGGCCAGAGGACGAGGAAATGCTCAACGAGGACGAGGAAATGCCCAGGACGAGGCGCAACTCAACGAGGAAGAGGAAGGCCCATGCGAAATCGAACAACCAGAGAGAATACCTACTCAAGGGGTGTCGAGACGCCCGAGACGTATGGGATTGAGCTTCGCCGAGCCGCTTAGCACGATGGGAGACATTGGGACAGAAAAATGCTCCCACGCGATGGCACGATGATGAGTGTATGATGCGATGGGGATAAAAGAAGATGTTATGCGGCTACTCGGACGTATCGGTGGGCGACGCTAATGACTCAACATTGGCCCACTTACCGATGTCTCACCTTGGAATTTCTTAGCACACTCTCCGTTAAGAGAGACCCGATTACGCATGAGCCGACCGCCTTGGAATTTCGGCTCAACAACAAAAATGAAAAATTGGGTCGGGCGAATTGGATACTATATATGACGCTCGAAGACACGGAGAATACCGAATCAATCGGTTTGAGTGTGAGACTTGCGGAGGACAATGATTGAGTACCCGGGAGCGGTGCACGTCCCTACATTCCCAAATCGGCGAAAGGATCATCTCTTCGTAATCCTATTCTCCGCTATTTACACAAAGTCATCGCAAGCACTATCTTTGGGCGGAAAGAAAGCGGGGCCGATAACTCGGAGAACTTTATGTCCTAGCTCATATACTCGACGGAACAAATCCCGCAACCGGAGCTATTATTATGGACCATTTCGAGGACGTTGCTACTAAACCGAGAGGGAAATTTGGATAGGGGTTTAATTACCCCTATCGCACTTCATCTTGACGTACCTCTACAAAACCGAACTCCCCTCAGGAAATATGCTTCTATCAATCCAAGTCATGAAGTTGATGAATATCTTGGACTACGATTCCAGAGTTATTTTTCTCGAGAATGACGGTGATCACTTCCTACTCCCGAATACAACTCTGACAACTATTTCTAGTATTCGGGACATAGGAAATTTGCAAATGTCCACGGAAGCGCACAAATTGGCCCGGGAGGCAGCTGGATTAATTTCCCCGAGTGAAAGATATGTTGGCCGTAATGTCCGTCTAGGCGTACGGAGTTTGAGGATGAAAACGAGAGGATGAGAGAAGAAGAGAGAGAGGAGAGAATGGAGGAGGAATTCGAGTATGAAAGAGGACCGGAAGAAGAAAGAGAATCGGGGGAGGAAGAAGAAAGAAGGAGAGATCGGCCCGAGTCGTCAAGACAAGCAGAATCAAGAAGTGCCGTATCTCGTGAAGAATTCGAGGCTTTCCGAGAGGAGACCCGTGAAACACTAGCCGGGATGCAAGCAATTTTACAACGAATGGAAGATTGGCATGTCCAACAAGGGCATTATCCTCCGCCAAGTCATTAGGACCGGTTGTAAGTATATCTTGACCCAAGGTTTTTCGTTGTTTAAATACTATACCCCCTTTTGTGTGCATAATCTTTAATTCAAGTTTGGGGGGAGAGATTGGGTCAAGAAATACTTTTGTTTTGGCTTGAATATTTTTGGTGTGTTTGGATTTTGTTTTGGCTTGAATATTTTTGGTGTGTTTGGATTTTATTTTATGTTTTGGTTTCAATTGTTTACTTTGGTGTGTTTCATTTTGGTGTGTTTTATTTCGAACTTGGTGTGTTTTGATGATGATGAACTTTGATGAAACTCGAAAGAATGAACTCTTGTCTTGGATGCCTCGGGATTTATTCTGTTATTTTGATATACAAATCGAGGATAATTTGAAGAGGAAAAATTGTACAATAATCAAAAGGGTGTGAAATTGAATAAATAGCCTAATCTCTTGGAAATATGAACAAATCTAACTTGTGAGCTTTTGAGCCTTCGTGCATCATTAAATATGCAAGTTTCATTGTCGAGTGTTCCATTCATATTTTAAGACTCTAGAACTTGCCAGTATCTTATTGAAACTACAAGAGTGCTTGCAAATTAGTGAAAATGATTTAAGGCAATTTTTATTTGACAACCTTTCAAACCTTGTGGCCAACCCGAAAATTTTATTTCCCTAGTTAGCCCGATTGAGCTTAAAGCCTATTTCTTGTTAACCACATTATGAGCTTTCCGTTCCATTATAAACTTTTGTCCCTATACTTGAGCTACTTAGAACAAATTGGCAAAAGAAGGAAAAGATATGTGGAGGCGACGGGGAAGATTGTTGGTTCGAAATGCAATGATTTATCAAAATAAATTTGAAAGAACATTGGTGCGATTTAATGATGATGTTGTCCACCAAAAAAAAAAAAAAAAAAAAAAAAATCCTAAGGAAGCATTAAAGAGGAATAAGGTTGTGATTTTCACTTTCAAAACTACTTAGTGCCATGATATTCAAATCAAGGGGTTGGAAGAAACAAAATCCTAAAGGATTATGGAGCTTCTAATTGAGCGAAGTGATTGAGGAGATAATGTTCTAATTTGCTCAAGTCAAGTCACTTTAAGCCATATGTATCCTACCCCGACCAAAAAGCCTACAATACAACCATTAAAGTCCTTTTTGATTCACCAAATTTGCATGCACAACTAGTGGTAGAGATGTAGACGATTGGCAAGCCTATGGGGATTCTTATTTCATTGAATGAGTTTTGAGCGTTACTTATCCCTTTATACACTTTGAGAGTGAGGGAATACACTTGACCGGCGAGGTTCGTATTATTCAAATATTAGCTATGATGTTAAGGAAGCACCCCGAGATTTGAATACTTTATAGAACTCGACTTATTTATTTCTTGAGGCGTATTGATAAATTTTCAAAATGATCCTTTGAGGTATGTTGAGGGACGAGTTCCCTTAAGAGTGGTTATTTTAAAGTGCATTGCTCGGGACGATCAACGTTCAAGTTTGGGGGATTTTGATAACACTCATTTTTACACATATATTTACATCAATTTTAAGGTTTTAAGATCCTAAAATGTGTAGAAGCGTGTCGTTTATACTCGTATTATGTTTATTGGACTCGATCACGCTTGAGTACGTTTTATTGATTTTATAGGTACTTCATGGACATAAATCAAGCAAGAACGAAGTCTCAACCCCAATACATATCAAGCAATGCGGAAACGAGAGATCGGAGTCAAAGCGGTGACAAAGCGAGCCGACACAAGCCCGGCCGTGTCAATCGACACGGCCGTGTCATTATCCGGCCGTGCCATATTGACGGTCGGGTCTATCTACCAGCCGTTTGTGCTTATTTCGTCAAGTATGACACGGGCGTGTCATTTGACACGGTCGTGTCATTTGCTCGGCCGTGTCATTTGACACGGTCGAGTCACCTGTCGGCCGACTTTTGAGCTTTTGAGCATACTATGACACGGGCCGTGTCATTTGACACGGCCGTGTCACTTTTGATGGAAATATCTCCTTTTGACATTTTTGAGAGATTTTGGTGGAAAAGGTGGATGCTTTATCTTTATAAAAGGGATTGATGGGGTAAGAGAGGGGATATCTTTGAGATATGGGAGTTTAGAGAGAGAGAATAACAAAGAATCAAAGGAGTTTCATTCCAAAAAAGAAGAAGTTTTGAAGAAATTCTTGAAGAACACTTCAAGAACAAAGTGAAGGTTTCAACCGGATCGACCAAGACACACCACGAGTTTTATCTTCTTCCTATCTTTTCTTTTCTTGTTGTTTTTATGAGCATGAACATGATGATTATCTATCTTCCTTTCAATTCCATGTCCGCTAAACTCTTTAGATTAGGGCATGGGAGTACGTTGATTTACTATGATTTTGAGGGATTGATAATTATATTTACCTAGTGCGATTTCTTTATCAAATACTTGGTTTGATTCATGTTTAGACACTTGATCAATGTTTTTACATGTTTAACTTAATTGCTCATAATTCGAGAGAAGAGGGCATTAATAGGTTCGAGTATTTGACGTAGTAAATTACGGGATTGAGAAATCGGTGATGAACTATGATGATATCTAAATCTTACGAACAATTTGGAGTTAGATAATTTATAGTAAACGGAGACGTTGTTGTAAGTTGTTTAATCTACGTTTTAACGCATCTCGAGAGGGACTTTAGAATATTATTGTGATTATCATTTTGGAAACGCACTTAGAACTTTTGAAACCAATCCCGACTAAATTTAGTAATCAACGGAAACCTAGCCTTGGAATCTAACGTTCTAAACTCTTGTAACTCGCTTCCATTCGGATATTTTCAATCGTTTTAATTTATTGTGATTTTTGTATGCTATTTCATTAATCGTCAATTTTACCTTTCGATTGTCTAGATAAGTCGAGAACACTACAATCTAATACTCAACACAATAAAAATATTTAGTCTCTGTGGAATACGACCTTGCTCGCCGCTTTCTACATATTTTCCGTACACTTGCGGATTGGTTAAAAATACAGCGAACAAGAATAAGGTTGATCCTAACTCTAGCAAAGGAGTTGATGATGAAGCTACAAGTTCTAAACTTGTAGATGAGCATATGTGTTATGAAACCATAGATGAAGCCTCTAGCCCGAATCCGGTGTTATCGAGCAGCCCAAGCGAAGCGACCTAGGTCTACGCCAGTCAACGTAGAACCTAGACGAGGTACTAGAATACGGAAAGTAAAGATATACGGACCCGACTACGTCATTTTGATGTTAGACGGTGAACCAGTATCTGTAAAAGAAGCTTTATCCGGTCCAGATGCGGCTTTCTGGAAAGAGGCAATAGACATTGAGATTGAGTCTATTATGATGAATCATACTTGGGTGTTAGTTGAACTACCACAGGGTTGTAAGGCTTTAGGATGCAAATGGATCCTAAAGAAGAAGTACAAGTCTGACGGTACTATTGACAAATATAAGGCCCGACTTGTAGTTCAAGGCTTTAGGCAAAATTCAGTTATGATTTCTTTGATACCTACTCGCCCGTGACAAGACTTACTTCTATTAGGGTGCTACTCGCTTCTTGCTTTACGCAATCTCGAGATTCATCAAATGGATGTTAAGATGCATTCTTGTATGGGGAGCTAGAAGATTAAATCTATATGAAACAAGCTGGAAGGGTTTGCGATGCACAGGAAAGAGCACATGGTATGCAAACTACAACGGTCTTTATATGGTTTGAAACAAGCACCTCTGCGGTGGCATTTGAAATTTGACGAAGTGATGTTGTCAAATGGTTTCAATATTAATGAGAGTGACAAATGTGTCTATGTTAAGAAAATGGGTGACAATTACGTCATTGTTTGTCTATATGTAGATGACATTTTGATAATGGGTAGCAACTCTCGTGTGATTGGTGAAACGAAACGAGTGCTAAGTAAGAATTTTAGCATGAAAGACATGGGTTTGGCTGATACTATTCTTGGAATTAAGATTCTGAAAACGCCTAACGGAATTGCTTTGACGCAATCTCATTATGTTGAGAAAGTGTTAAGGAAATTCAACGCTTTTGATAAACCCATTGCTAAGACTCCTTGGGAACCTAATGTTCATCTGAATTATCATAAGGGTGAACCTGTGGGTCAAGATGAATATGCTAAGATCATTGGGAGTTTGATGTATCTGTCAAATTGTACCCGTCCTGATATAGCATGTTTGGTTCACAAGTTGAGTAGCTACACAGCTAATCCAAGTAAAGAACATTGGAGGGCTCTAGAACGAGTACTGAGTTATTTAAAATATACTCGAACTTTGCGATTCATTATTCAAGAGAGCTCTTTGTACTTGAAGGGTATTGTGATGCTAATTGGATATCCGAATCGAAAGACTCATTTTCTACGAGTGGATATGTGTTCACTATTGGAGGTGGTCTTTGTATCTTGGAAGTCCAAGAAACAAACTTGTATTGCTAGGTCTACCATGGAATCGAATTCATAGCTTTGGATAAAGTGGTGAAGAAGTTTGAATGGCTTAAAAATTTCCTCGAGGATATTCCATGTTGGGCGAGACTGTGCCGTCTGTGTTGATACCTTTGTGATAGCCAATTGCTATTGGGCCGGGCACAAAATATGTTTTATAACGGTAAGTCTCGACATATTCGTCGACGACATAATGCCGTGAGACATTTGATCTTGAGTGGGATTATCTTAATTGACTATGTAAGGTCAATAGATAATCTGGCGGATCCGCTGACGAAGAGTATTAATCGAGATCAAATGTATAAATTGTTAGAGGGAATGGGTGTTAAATCCACATCTTAAGGATAATTATAGCGGAAACCCAACCTTGTAGATTGGAGGATCCCAAGAGCTTGGTTCAATGGGATAACGAAGTTATAATAATCCGTGTGTTAAAACACTCAAACATACCTATTCTCTGAGAACAATGAGTGATTGATTACCTACATGTGGTGAGGTTAAGTCTTATGATTTTTAATGATTCTTGATTACCTCGGAGAGGTCAAGTATAGTAGGATACTTGGGAATAAGAATAACCTATATAAGTGTGAAGTGAGGGCCGCTTCAGTTGATACACTTATGAATCCAAAGGGGTGTCCAAGGCCGAAAAGGACACAAAACGTTAGAACGGAAGGAATTGAGATGATATTGTGTCTATATTATTGTCTCAGTATACACCATGGAGGACTAGTTCAAGGTTTTCATGACCACTATGCCGCCAGTATACTCGATGATGTTGACAATGGATAGGTTCAAGGTCACAAGCCACCTAGCCAAATGCAATATTGTCTCTTGAGGACTGAACTATGCATTTGCATTCATTTTGCATTGGCATTCTCACTCATGTGGGGGATTGTTGGAAATGGTTTAGTAATTAACCATTTATTAAGAATAAATATTGTTAATTAAATAATTATTATCAAATTAAAATATTTATTGAATGTTAATCTACGTCATGAGTAGATGAACGTGGTATATTTAATATTTCTAAACCGATTTTCGGTCAGTGAGATATTATATGTTAAAGTTGGATGTTGGAGTAGGAACTAACATGATGTTAGTTATCCCACATTGATTGTGGATGGAGGTTTTGACTTGTATTTAAAGTCTTTGCCTTTATGGGCTTAATAACAAGTGGGTTGGTGTGTATGGGTGTCCTCGCGCACACACACACGCGCGCGCGCCGCCCCCGCCGACCGACCGACCGACCGACCGACCGTCCGTCCGTCCGGCTCGGGCTCGGGCTCGGGCTCGGGCTCGGGCTCGGGCGCAGTCCCAGTCCCAGTCCCAGGACCAGGACCTTGGATCTTGGATCTTTGGGCTGGTGTTTGGGCTTATCTTTTTGGCCCAAATCCGTAAGTCCACTAGCCTTTTGGCATGGACAAGACTCTTGAGTTGGCTTGACTCTTGAGTTGGCAAGACTCTTCATCCGACCACCCCTTTGGGCGTCTGAAACTGCCACCCATCATGGCAGGAGTAATGGTTATGAGTCCCTTCACATGATCAAGGAATGTTATATATATGTCAGCATTCTGTTCATTGCAAACACACGAAAATCAGTGCATATTTAGCATATCATACGATTCGATCTTCGTTCGATCCGATTCGCAGTGCTCGGTCGGTTTGCGGTCTTTGCTCATCTGCCGGGACGTTCAGATCGTTTTAACCTTTGGGGACGAGCCGCTTCACCGAGAGCACTACCGGGGCGTATTCTCGTCTTCTGGGCAGAAGCTCCAGCTTCGGACGATCTTTGTAGTTTATTAAAAAAAAATTGTTCGTTCATTACAAGTGTAATCTTTCATTTCTGTTCTTTTTATAGTTTAAGTTCAGAATATTTTTGTAATACACGTCCAAGTATCGAATTATTCTAACAGATTCCCCTCGCAGAGCCATATGTAAGACTCTCATCTCGTATAGCTCAAGCAAAAACACTTAAACAAAAATAAGAGTCGAATATTAAGAAAGTTGAAAACTTCTTAGGGCCCGTTTGGTTCGCTGGAATTCTTGGGAATCCTAAGGAATTGGAATCTAATTCCCAAGGATTTCAATGTTTGGTTGAAAATAGAGATGGGAATTGAAATCTTGGGATGGGATTGAATTCCCAAAGCTATGGGATTTTCAATTCCTTCAAGATGAGGATGGATTCTCAATTCCATCAAGGAAGGAATTTGACATTTACCATTTTATCGCTTTCCGGCCACCGCCCTCTCCGGCCCATCTCCGGCCACCGCCGCCTATCCGATCACCGCCTCTTTAGTCCCGCTCCGGCCATCTGCCGCCTCTCCGGCCACCTCCGCCTCTCCAGTCCTGCTCCGGCCACCTGCCGCCTCTCCGGCCACCGCCTGCCGCCACCGTCGCTCGTCGCCACCCGTCAAGAAGGGCAGTTATGTCATTTTGCATTTCTGAAATCAAATTCATCTGAAATGTCTGCGAACCAAACAGACTATGGAATTGAATTCTAATTCCATTTCCTGCCAACCAAACAGATTATGGAATTGGATTCCAATTCCTGACAGATTCCAAATCCAATTCCAATTCCAATTCCAATTCCATCAGTAATATTCCAGCGAACCAAACGGGCCCTTAATCTCCGAATCCGATTCAATCTTCTCTAAATGTACAAAATAAAAGAACTTTAAAAGGTGTTCTTTGTGGTGATAATACCAAAATATCAAATTGGCTCATTGTCTTTATGTTTCCCCTTAACAGCCCTTTGAATCATCTTTTTGCCTATTTTCCTTTATTTATTATGCTTTTCTTTCTAACTTTTTATACTAATCTATGGTTAAAATAAATATGATAACGCCAATATTATAAAGATAGTAAATCATATTATGTTTCCATGTCAAAGTACAATATAGCATTTAGTTTTTTTTCCTTTAAATTTATGCCTGTTGGTACGCCAAAAATATATTTCTCAATTTCTGAAGAGGACGAGCCATGTTGGGATGAATTATTACACGACCTTTTTTTAAGAAGATATATTTTTTATTCGGCGATACGGAGACTGAAATCATGAATAAAGTAACGAGTAGTATAATATATCTCAGTAATGAGGATTCGATCAGTTGTCGTTTATAAACTCCTGCAGCGGGAAGATTGCGGATGGAATAACTGTTTATCAGGCTATACGAGAGGTGCAGACTGCAGGCAAAGGTCACTACCATAGGCTTGGGAATAGCCGCGGGAATGACATGTTTCGCCCTGGTTGGAGGAGAAATAACCAAACGTGTATTTTCCCTCACCTTTCTGTAATGATGTGTGAAACCTCCGTTTCTTCTTTTTTCTCAGCGACCAGCGACAATATATATATATATTTTAAGAACAACGTAAACACTCACCCACTAACCTATTCCTAAATCTACACCTAACATCATTGTCCCCAGCGGGACATGAACCCTCAACCTTTGCCTGAGAGCCACCTATCCGTCAACTCCTGATACCGCTATAGGCCAAAGGACATTTGGTACATACTATATGTATGAATCGGATATATGGGTAACATGTACATAACATGATTTTTCTTGTATTCATTCATTTTTCTTAGGATTTCTTAATTTATTTTATTTTTTGGGGTAATTGTTTTTTTAATTTTTCAACACATCTAAAAGTTTATTCATTTTTTTTTTAATTAGTATTAAAATTGAGTTGCAGGAATGTATCTCAAAACAAAATTGCCAATGTGTATGACTGTATATAAACGCAAAGTTGGAACCGTAGGGGCGGCCGACCCTCTCTATTATGCCTCCGTACAAAAGCAAATAAATATCCAAAATATATATTGCAATTATACTGTAATGCGCCAAACCTTTTCCACCTCCTTCCCCCACCCCTCTCTCTCTACTTACATCCAACGGCTTATATAAATCTTGAGCCACCCCTTTTGATCTCGACCGTCCGTTTCTCAATATTTTAGGCTTTGTTCTTTCCCAGCCTAGCCTAGGTGAGAAATTGAAAACTTGTGTGACACTCATAATTTCTTCTATTGAGTTTCTTGTGGAATTCAAAATCCGGTCCTTTAGGTTAGGCCTCCCTCTCCCCCCACTCTCTTTCTCTCTCTACTGCAATTCCTCTCTCTTCCGATTTTTCATCATCACTGGGAGGACAAATCGATCCCAATTTGACAATGGTAATGCCCAATTGAAATTAGTCTCTCTTTTTTTATTTGATAAAAAAAAAAAAGATTCGGATTGATTTTACTTGATTCTCGTGCCGTCGCTTTTTGTTTCCTCGATTTTTTCTCTCTCTTAGACACTGTGTGTGTGTGTGTGTGTGTTGGAGTAGGAGGAGTACACAATGCCGGTGCCTCCGTGGCTAGAAAAGCTGCTGAACGCCACATTCTTCGACCTCTGCCGGATTCACAGGGCCGCCGCCCGGAGCGAGTGCAACATGTTCTGCTTGGATTGCAATGTCGACGCTTTCTGCATATACTGCCGCTCATCCAAACACAAAGATCATCAAGCGATTCAGGTTTTTGCATTTTTTTTTCTTTTTTATTTTTTTCTGTTAAAAATTGTAACCTACACAATAATATCTTAAGTCCTAAACAATGCCGGAACTAGACGTTACAAGACTTAGCGCGCGTGTGTGTGTGTGGCCTAGTGGTACCGGAGGAAGGTTTAGCCCAGTGTTATCGGAGCCTCTATCACTAAAAAACACGGGCTTTTGCATCGGTTTCTTTTTTTTTTGCCATTCGATGGCGTCAGTTTTCCGATGCAATTTTTTTATAGGGTCGGAAAATTGATGCCAACGACGAAAAAAATCCTGATGCAAAAGCTCGAGTTTTCTTGTAGTGCGGTGATGGATAGTATCCGGCACCCCAACAGCACATCACTAGGTGTTCCTTATGACACGACGACAATGTGACAAGTTGTACGAGAGGTTTTGGATTTTAGATAAATACGTCAAATGTGTAACGTGAGCACGTCGCTAAGGTGCTCTTAGTCGCAAAATACAATTCGCGGAGATTGGGAGGTTTAGACTGAGAGATTTATTGAGGGGTTACATTTACATATAATTTTATATGTCTATATAATAATTTATAATTTTGAGAATTTTTATGATATAAATATATACTATATATTATATATGTAAATAGATAAGGCGATCGTCGTATCATAATGTGGTGAGGGTTACGGAGATTCAAAAGGCTTTGGACATAAGCGGCGTGCAGACATATGTAATAAACAGTGCAAGGGTTTTGTTTCTGAATGAGAGGCCTCAGCCCAGAGGTGGAAAAGCTGTTTCTCATCTCTGCGTGATTTGTGGGCGGAGCCTCTTGGATACATTTCGTTTCTGCTCTTTGGGATGCAAGGTCAGTCTCTCTCTCTCTCTCTCTCTCTCTCTCTCTCTTGGGGAGACTTTTTCTTTTTTTCCTTATATAAATGGAAGTATCGTAGTTCCTCCGTTCTTTTATTATTGCAACGTATTGATTATTACACTGTTCATATACTCTCTTTTAACAATTTTTGTGATTTATACATATAAAAAAATATAGTCATGTGGGATCTTGTTAGATTCATCTCGAAATATACTTTCAAAATATCAACTTTTTATAATTTTAAAAGTAAAAAATTGAAGATATTAATAATCAAAGTTGTGCATTGGCAAACGTGAAAGTCCAGATGTTACAGTTATAAGAGAACAGAGGTAGTATTTGTTCCAATAAATTTGACGCGTTTGATTTTTTCTGGTCAATTTTTTTTTAATTTGGACCATAAATTTATGGAAAGATGTATTTAATTATGATGTGATATTAATAAAAATAGATTTATCTTGAAATGTATTTTTTTAAATAATTATAAAATTAATAATAGTCACGATCAAAATGTTGTTAGTTTGATCAGAAAAAGTGAAACGTCTCAGGTTCGTTGGGACGGAGGAACTAGTATGGTACATGGGTGTTAATTTGGTAAATCTTGAATTTGTTAACTGACCACTATATTATAAGAATATTCCATATAGAAATAAATTCTATGAAGGAATAAAAACTGTCAGGTCCAAAGTCGGGATGAGTAATAAATAGAAATTAATAACCTTCACATTGCCATATTCCTTTAAATTTTATGGTCCATATAATAAATAATATGAATTTAAAACTAGTTAAACTACATAGAGAGAGAGATGGTGGATCAAATAAAAATATATTTTTAAGTCATAAATAAGGATAAATATAACTTATTGATCTTCATGTTATTTAGGGTTCATATCAATGCATGTATAAAATAAATGCATTTTATGGACCAGAATGTCAATGCATGAAAATTATGCCTTATATGTATAAGAACATCGAACATTAAAACAATACATTTCATGCACAACTTTTTGTGAGAATAAATATTAAACATTCATTTTAATTAAAATATACAGACTAACTCTATTCTTATTTTTTAACTTAAACTTTATTCTCCCCGGAACTACCTCATATACATATATATATATATATATATAATGGCGCGTTCTATGCAGTATCAATATTAGATGCAGTACTTTATAGTACTAATTTATACACGAGTTTTATACTAATTATGCATGAAATATATGCATTTCGTGCATCAAAATTTCAATGCATTAAAATATGCAATATATGCATCAAAATATCGATGCATTAAAATATTAGACTATATGCATCAAATATATTGTATATTTTAATGCATTGAAATTTTGATGCACGAAATGCATATATTTCATGCATAATTAGTACAAAATTCATGCATAAATTAGTCAGTAAAAATCTTGCATCTAATATTGTCTTGCATCTAATATTGATCTTTGTAGAGCGCCCTATATATATATATATATAATTGAAAATGAATCATGACCCACATACATTAACCATCTCCATCACCATCACCATCATAGTAAGTTGTAACAAACTCATATAAAGTAGTCATCATCTTTGTGCAACTCTCCCTGGACTGGAATTGGCTATATGTGAATATGGCCACAGCCCATGCTGCACTGATGAAATAAAAAGGAGAAAATATACAAATCAAGATCAAGCTAGCTAAGCCCCTTTAATGGAAACTCTCTCAATCACCATCATATTTCATCACATAATAACCAACTCTCACTATCATCTTTTTTTTTTTTATTATTATACTATAATGTATGCACATCATTTTCACAATTCCAATTACATAATAGTATTCTTTAATTTTTCACTTGAAAGATTGTTCATTTGGTAATTCTTGTTTCATTTCGGTTGTCGTTTTACTTTTTTTTCGAGTTGAATTTGGACCGCACAATATTTTATAAAAAATAATCATAAAATTTACGAAAATTATACTGCTAAACTTTGCGTTCACAAATATTTTTACAATAGAATTTTATTATAATTTCAATCATTATATTCTTAGATCTAATCCATGATCAAATTGCAACCCAAAAAACACAGAGGGAGTATTATATTACGAGCCTTTGGATTTTTTATTTCACTCTCCTATTACTTCATTTTAAGGCTTTTGACATATGTAGCTCTAGAGATAAAAATAAATTTATTAATTACGTGTATTAATTGCATCAAAATCTATGTTAATTACTCTGAATTCTATAGGTGCCTGCAGTTTCAATGCATTAAATCCACCACTACCTAAGTTTTTACTCGTGCCATAAAGAGTGAGCACACTCTTGCAGGACGAATGTAGTATATCATTTGCCTCATTTTAATTCATGAATGGTGCATGTTTTCGCAATAAATGAAAAAAAATCCTATTTTGATTGAGGGTTATTTTTTTCTTTATCATTCATTTATGGTTGAAAATAAATATAGCTTATAGGAATAAAGAGCAATGGAGATGCAAGCTTTTGCTTAGATACCAAGATCAATGAGGCATTAATCCAAAGAGGTGAAGGAAGGAGAGTGAATGATATATCATCATCATCATCAAGAGAAGAGGAAGAATTTGGTGAAGGCTCACAACAAGACAATATGTGCCCAACCACACCACCTCCACCTCTTAGTGCAAGAAGAAGAAAAGGCATCCCACAAAGGGCACCTTTTGGGTCTTAATACATAATTTCTTTAAATGATTATTTTATTATATTTTTACAACTTTTTTTAAAAGCTCATGATTTGGGGTCATGAATTTATCCTCCCCACTATAGAAAGTATAGTATGTCACATTTTTCATTGCCCTTGTAAAAAATTAAAAAAAAAATGACTTTTTTAGGTCTTTTTTCCTTGTTGAAAGAGTAATGATATATAATTAATGCTTAATTGTAATTTGCTGGAGCTTATAATAAGAAACCAATCAAAATTAAGAAGTCTTTTTGTAGAGTTTGTTTTTATACTACATATTCTCCGGTGCAATGCAGCAGACAAAATAATTATTATTAAAATATAAATTCTCGATCTCCAAATTTATTATCGAGAATTTTCGACATGAATTTTAATAAAAAAACTTAATCAGTATATTATGAAGTGTAATATAATTGGAAAAGAGTATCACATCAACATAGTGTTAAGTAAATTAATATCAATTACATGAAAATAACAAAACAAAGTAGGAATAAATTTTGGGAAAAAAGTAGTATATGATTAAGTCTTAATATATATTTGTGTGTGCAGTTTATGTTTTATAATTTTTAATTATAATTAAAAAGTATTATAATTTATTTTTCATAGAAGCAATTAGTCTTAAATATATTTCATAAAAGTAAGTTAATTTATTTTTATTTCGCCTCAAACAATTTTATGGAAAACTAACATCTTGAAATGAGAATGAATTTGATATATTTTTTACTAAAAACAAAATTGATATAAAATAATATAAATATTTAAAATTGTACGCTAAAAAATAAAGATTTTTTTTATTGATGGATGAGTGTAAGTTGTGGAAACTCGAAACACCCACAAAACATATTTAGAATTTTCTTTTTCTTTTTTTTTATTTTTTTGAAAATTTAAGAATATACTTCTTGTTTCAGGAGAAAGTAAAAGACTGTAAATATGAGTCAATCAATTGTATTCATAACACTGATAGAGGGATTTTATATAGGCATTACAATGAAAGTCCTTCCATACATAGGATTCCTAGATAAGGTAAGACATCTAATAGGATCCTACTACCTCTAGAAGGATCTAGAACCTTCCATCTATGTATCTACAATCAATATTAGGTAAGACACATCACGGGAATAATAATTCCCGGAACACTCCCCCTGTGTCGAGCACTAATACAACAATGGTGCGGAAGATGTTGCCTTCATAAAAACCTATTCCAAGCCAAAACAAAACTCCATGGGAAAAATAAAAGCTTGATGAGGAAAAGAATGTAACACACCAACATAACATGTCGTATATACTCCCCCTGATGTATACATAACGACTCCCCCTGACGAGTACCTCAAATCATGGGAGTCGGATGCCAAGTTGCCCTCACAACTATACCAAGGAAAAACCAAGTGCGAAAAATACCTCTTGGTCTAAGTTGAACAGAAGTACAACGCATCATTGTATGGATGTTCTCATAGGTCGCCTCGTTAAAAACCTTACCAAGTGAAAACCCAGTGGGAAAAACAAACCTTGGTCTAAGGACAAAAAGAGCGCGACACATCCAAAGTGCAGAGTCACTAAAGACTTATCAAGTTTTCCAAAGTCTTGACCTCCATGCACTAAATCAGTCATAACTTCTTCGATTCAATAGGTATCAACGAAACTGTAAGAACTTATGAAAACTAGACACCCATAGCTTTTCATTCACATACAGTACGTAACCTAGATCGACCTGATCAGATCACAAAGCTCTATCGAAGTTGACTCAGCAAATTACCGGACATTTCATGTCCTACTTTGCAACAATAGTCATATGTCACTCAACATGATGGATGTGATCAAATGGTTGGTTTCCTTGGAAAGTAGACACAAACCTTTCCAATGGCATCAATTTTACCATTTTCCATCAAGTGAGCTGCCCTGTAGATCATATGGGAGATAGACCAACACATTCTGGGCAGATTCGGGTATCAGTTTTCAAGTGTCCTTTTTATCGAGATAGAGCGAGCTTCAAGCTTCTTGTCAATCACAGACATTGCGTGAGCGCATCCTAGGCCATCATCACAGTGGCTTTACCGGATTATTACTAATGAGTACATCGAGTCAAATATGAGTACATAATACCGTACTTTTCTCTTAAGACTGCATCATCACTTAAGTGAGCCAAGTCTTATGATGACTTCGACTAATCATTGGGAATCATATAGGTATTACTTTATCGTCTCTTAGGGAAACTGTCCCTTAGATTGCCTTAAACCGATTGATGAATACGCATCATCAAGTGTCCCAAGATCCTTTCATTCTTAACTTTGGATTTAGCGGAATCTCTTAGTCTCATAAGAGTACATCACTATAAACCCTTAGTTTTACATGCAAAAGCTTCATATCTCTTCCAAATCAAGTATATACTTAGTATGCGTTCCCGACAATCACTTGTCGACGCGCTCCGTGGTCAGGAGCCACTTGATTTGAGTCTGATCCTCCACAAGATCCTTTTTATCACTTAACTTAGTTCCCCACTAAGATAAGATTTAACCACAAGCTGCACGTCAGTTTTTGGGAAACTATCTAACTGAAAAGATAGTGGATGCTATAACATCCATTACGATAGCACAATTAAGTTTTGTGTCATCGTAGTCGATTCCAGTGCATTCATGAGAAACCTCGCGCCATGAGGTGAGTTTAACTCCTTCTCTCACTCGCTTTGACAAAGTATACGGATAGATCTTATCTTTGGAGTGTCGGCACCACTTCAACAAAGGGCTATCACTTTGTTTATACTGAAATCGCATATGTTTCCATTTTAGGCCAAGGCTACAACGTTGTAGATTTTCAACGAAGTATGGTTCGATTAAACTCACATTCCACATCCTCATGAACCGGCTTTATTTATAGAGTACTCTTTATGGATTAGCATTCATTGAGGCGTCCCCCAATGATGACTATAATCCAGAATCACATGAGACGGATGAGTTCATTTGATCAGATGATCAAGTTTCATGTACCAAACTCGCATACATTCTTAGCGAGAGTATTTATCGAACCAAGTGTCATCCCAATACTCTATGAGATCCACAGCCTAGTAATACCATCTACCACAATTTGTGGTGTTACCATATCACCATTTATAGGTGACGAGCGTCCATGACCGGACACAATCTTTGTAGACATGTGTGCAGCATGTATTTAATCTCGTCACATTAGGGAACTTGGTGAGACACAGTAGGGACAAACTACGACAATTCCAAGTCGTTCTACTCGAAGATGATCGTTCGCATCTCCCCCTAACGACGGGAAGACTGGCTCATCAAAGTGACTTACGAGATCGTCTGCCAAGGTATATTTTAAGCGGACTATGAGTGAAAGCTCATGTCATATTCATCATTTATAACCCGTCATAATGCGTTGTGGTGACGCACTTTGGCACATGAACATGTGGACGATAAAGGTTTTCATTGTTAACACAATCCAGTTAACAAAATGCATATGGTTACACTTGTAACTAAGCATTTGAATGATGATAGGTATAGGTGAATATGACATGTTGACCTATGCTACATAACCGTAGCTACTGGTCTTGAGAATCCAACAAAACCGCCACCATGCACCACCGGGATCGAACATAAAGAAACGATTGAACCGATGATAGGTCGTTGGTTTTATCGAACCTCTAGTGCTTTCTTGAAGAGTTCACTCCCTTCACCAGCCCCAAACACCTCAAAATTTCGTGAGCATGTATAAACGGGTGTTTAGGGTTCCAAAACCATCAATCTTGTGGTTAAAAACCGATCGAAATGACATCGAACTGGTTGTTGGGACGGCTGGTGGTATGTGAAAACTTTTAAGTGGTTCACCTCCTTCCAAGTCTCCAAATGGCATCAAAATTTGTGAGAAAGTAGCCTTGGATGTTAGGAAGTACTCGTTAAAATTTCACTTTAAGACTTGATCGAAAAGTGGGTGAACCAACCTTTATAATGACTGGTCCGTAAGTTGGACAACCATAACTCAGGTTTCATCAACTTATCAATCATTGTCAAAGGAACCACATAACATATAAATGTTATTACTTGAGTATGACCATTTGTGAACACCATCATAGCATCATAAGCCACCAGGCTAATACTTATGATCATGTATGTATAAGGACTCGGTGAAAAGGGAGGACTCAGCACCATGCTTATGCGAGTCGCTACATTATTCTCTTTGGCATAGGAGAGTGTCATCTCCTAATCGTGCCAAAGAATAGGCTTAAATCAATGAACATGGCGAAGAAGGATCATTGGGGGGGTTTTTGGCGTCACACATGCTTATGAAAGCAAGACGCGGATGACATAAATATCATCATCGGTCATGAGCCCTGCTCACGACTCCACCAACGTACTTTGGTGTCTTTGATCCAACTAGTTTCTTTGTTCAAAGAAAATGATGTCCATGACAATACCGTGGTATATGGATCATCAAACTGTCCAAACTCCGGACTATTTAAGCCTAAATGTGTCAATGTCCCAATACATCTTTTGGTTACCAAAACCGATGCAAGCCGGACCATATTGACTCATGAATATTTTTCCTTTTCACATATCCAATACAAGTGATGCATAAGATTTTATTTCTCACAAATCATAATGAGATGCTATGAGTGATACACTTTGGCATATATATCATCGAGTCATAACATGGTTCAATTGTTACGGAACATATGTGACTAGAAAACACCATTTGGCATTCAACAACTTGAGCATTATACCACTCATTGATTGTGATGACCTATTCATCATAGTCACAATGGATTTATAAACTGAAATCCAAAAATATCGTGTTCCTTGAAAATAGCTTAATACGCACTCAATTTCGCTTGCAAAATTTTACAAATATGAGCATAGCGAACACTCTAACAACATAAAGATTTTAATACCAGATACGATCAAAATGATCTATCATATTGAGTGCATAACATGGCAAGGTTATATGCCTAAGGGGCAAAATTACGACACAAGCATGGTGTAACACTAGCATGCATACGCTCAACCTTCTTATAAGGGTGCGTATTTTGGGCTTCCCCAAGGAAATTGTTTTTCAACATTTAAAAGATGATAGTTTAGCGTATAACGCATACCAAAAACTATATCATCTATGGCAAATTCGGCCAAAAAGAGGTTGAAAAATATGTGTCATAAGACTACTTGCAAATTCAAGATGGGAACCAAATTGATTGGGACAATAGTTAGCACAATCGCTGGAAATAAAATTCTGCGCAGCTTGACCTTTGTTCACTAAAACATCGATAACTCCCTTGTTAGGAAGGCTATGGACGAACGGTCAGATGTTCTGGAAACTAGACTTCCGCATCTTTCTATCCATATATTGTGAACCACACGGATCATTAAACTCATATCACAGTGCCTGTTTTAATTGGATGTTTAGTATTTCCCAAGTTTAGTGAGAAAACAAGGTTGAGACCATATCCAATGGCATAAGCGTTGATGCAAAAACATGGCAATAACAGCCATAGGTGCGTCTAAACGCAGCAGGGTGTTTGATTTCTTATCTCGACTAATGATCCTTTCGGTAACTCCAACTTGGTAGACTTGCAGAGAAAGTAGGAATGTCAGTCTGACAAAGTACATTTAAAAACCACTGATTCCGTTTGAACTTTCAAAGCATAAACAAATACCAAGGAGGATGCGCCTAGTCATGATCAAAAGTGTAGACAAAATCCACCAAAGTGCATCAAACAACCAAGTTTTTAATTCTCAATTTGCAAGCATACGTCATAATAGCCATGTTATATGGATACAACGCGGTGCATCATAATTAAGCATTTTGAACCATGAGACATAATGAATATACCATAACCAACTCGTCTTGACCATCTAATGAGATCGACTAAACATAGTCAAATGTATAAGGCACATGCCTTTACAAATACTCGGAAAAGTATTCGGACCTATAGTCATACGAACTATAATCGAGGTCAACGAATTCATGTATTTACCGCAATATGCCATTGCCTTACATGTTAAAATTCATGAGAATTACTCGTACATTCTTCCATATATCATATTGCAAGGAGACGATACATGTCTACACCCACATGCAATATTATATTTTAATAAGATGAAAGATGGAGTTTTTCAAGTATGGGATTGGGTCAAGACCAACGTGGTGGTCGCTCAATTCAACGTGACAATTCTATCACAAATCGATTTTAACCACGACATATCCGTCGCAATCAATGTTTGTCCCATTTGTACGTCACAATTCCGTGACTAATCATGAACGAGTCATAACTTTACCGTTACCGACAATATTCATTTTATTCAATTGTTGGTTTAAAATCGACAAAACGGCGATGTCAAATCGCACCCAAAACGTGGTGTATGCAACAACCACAAATATCGACTTTCAAAAATTATCTGTGACTCCCCCAGGACCGTCACACAGTTTACTTCAACATCCGAGAGTGATACCACCTCTCATTGTCTCATCCACCGCAAAGTAGCGTGGGAGATAAAAAACCCAAATACCCAATTCCCCAAAAAAAAAAATTCCCAAAAGAGAGGAATTGAAAAACGGGAACTTTAATAAAGTCTTACGGGTACTTGGTTCCATATATGCGTTGATCCTTGAATGGGAGATTCTCTCCATATGAGCAATATATTTCCGTGGGTACTCCGTTCTATATTTACTTTGATCCTTGAATGGGATAAATATGGCTTTTTCTCCATAGCGTGCACATTATCATGAGCGACGTATTTTCCTATATTCATGTAAAACATAAACATGTAAGATTCATAAGTGTACAAATCAATGAATAAATGAATCATTAATTAGGAAAATAGAGAGTTGAGAAATGCCCGAAAAGGGCTACTGGGCTCGATAATCGACCGAAAAAGGACTCGAGCGCGGCGATGTAGCAGCTCGGTATTGGATAAGGTCGGATCTCCAAATTTCCTCGTAAAAATCTGCTTCTGTTCGGCGGCAGATTCAGTAATCAATATTACTTAGAATCTGATCTCCACCGTTGACTATACGGATATTTGTGTTGGGAAGTTGTTGTCAAAATTTCACACCGATCCGACGGTTAACGAATCGAAAAACATGTTTTTAGTACGACTGCGCTGTGCAGAAAACTTACGCGCGGAAATTTTCTCTTTTTTGTGTGTGTAAAGATATGCTTCTGTTCGCATACAGTTTTGTCGATAATACTATTCCGAATCAGATCTCCACCGTTGGACTTGTAGTTCTTACTTCGTTACTCGGACTAAAAAAAAATTAATTAAAAGCTGTCGGGTCGGGCCAGCAACTGGGTCGGGTCAGCACTTGGTCAGTGGGCCGATAAAGAAGGTCAGTCACAAACACGAGGCGTCGCTGGTCGAGTGGCTGCCAGGGCGTGGTGGATTTTAGTTGCGGTGGGATTGGATCCAATCTGTGCATACCAGTGGAAGACGGCCGTGGCGGCGAGCGTGTCCAGTGTCTTTGGAAAGACGGCCGTGGCGGCAGCGATTTTCAAAGTACGAAAGGAGCAATCGGAGAGCTGCTATGACTTTCTAAGCGGCAGCGACAAGTAGCGCTTGATGGTGTAGGGGCTGCAGATGCTCTGTGCGGGTGTTGGCCGAGGGCAGCGTCGGCACTGGTATTGCGGCAACAATGGTGTCTCCGATTTGCGAGAAGACGAACACGGTTGAGGGTCAGGAAGCGGCGGCCGATTGAAGAAGGTGAAGGCAACAGTTCTGAGACACTGGGTTGCGTTTGGGGGATTTGCGGCTTCTTGCTCGCGGCGGCGGAGGTTAGGGTTTCGTAGAAAAATTCAATTTTTCGTTTTTTTTTAATTTTACGAGTTTGGGCATTTTTTCTTGCTCAGTTGGGGGCTACGTGCTGATAACGTGTTTCAGGAGAAAGTAAAAAGACTGTAAATAGAGTCAATCAATTGTATTCATAACACTGATAGATGGGCCTTTATATAGGCATTACAATGAGAGTCCTTCCATACATAGGATTCCTAGATAAGGTAAGACATCTAATAGGATCCTACTACCTCTAGAAGAATCTAGAACCTTCCATCTATGTATCTACAATCAGTATTAGGTAAGACACATCACGAGAATAATAATTCCCGGAACAGATTCCTATTTATCTAAAATCTTAAATCCCGCATCAATTTAAAATAATACTTAACTGATAGACAATCCAAATAAATAGAATTCGATATCTTGAATCCCACATCGATTTAAAGTAGGACTCCACCAATGGAGAACCTAAATAAGTATTTAGAATCAATATGTATTTTTCAACCACTTCTCTTATTTTTGGATTCCTATTTATCTAAAATCTTGAATCCCACATCAATTTAAAATAATACTTAACTAATGGACAATCCAAATAAATAGAATTCGATATCTTGAATCCCACATCGATTTGAAATAGGACTCCGCCAATGGAGAACCTAAATAAGTACTTAGAATCAATATGTATTTTTCAACCACGTAGTTATTTTGCACACAAGCTTAAGAATACTATTTTTATTGTGTTCAATTTGACTAATTATTAAGCTGGACAAATAAATAGTTTAAATTTTTAGTGAAAATTTAATTGGGCCAATTATTAAATTTACATTAATAATAGCGTTACGGATTCGAAACATTAAATTATTTTCTCTCCTACGTGGCATTCTCTTAATTTTGGATTTCTATTTATCTAAAATCTTGAATCTCACATCAATTTAAAATAATAGTTAACTGATGGACAATCCAAATAAATAGAATTCGATATTTTGAATCCCAAATCGATTTAGTTTTTATTTTCTAATTAATATGTTGTTTTCCGATCTTTATTTTTTTTTAAATTTTAATGATACTTGTAATTAATTTTTATTTTACCATTAAACTCTTCTTAATTGTATGTTGATGATGATATTTATGACAAAATCCTAATGCATGGCAATGACGTGTCAATACACGAGTGGGTAAAATGTGGGTCCACTTCACATTACGTGTCGACTATCACATTACCAAATGTTTCCGGACGTGTCGTTATCATGTCTCTATAAACAGAAATGCCGACGTCTCTCCAAATTCTTTTTAATTATGTTTATGCATTGTATTTAAACGGACAATTTCGGCAAATTGTACATAGCACCCAGCATCCGGTAAAGTGTTCTTCTTTGCCAATGTATGAAGTAAGTGATATGCATTTATACAGATTGAGAGTATGTGCAGACGTATATCATTTTTAATGCGGTAATTTGAGCACATTGCTACGTGTTCATGAGGTGCAGTATACAATCTACGACAACCTTTGTTCTGAACCTTTACTGATTTTTCTAGAAAATATGTTTTGCATTAATGAGTTGGTAGATTGATAGTTACATTTTATTTCTAGTGAAAAACACGTTTTGGCTTGATTCTCATGAGTAAAATCAGGGTCAAGCTTTGAATTTGGAGATATTTCTTAGAATTATATATCAAGCCAGATGCATTTTCTCAATGTAAATATCAGAAAGATTCACCTTGTCTAATAAGTTCAGCTTTACCAGATCACTTATATAATATATATATATATATAGAGAGAGAGAGAGAGAGAGAGGGGGTGGGGAATGCAATTTAAGTTAAGAAATAAGAATGAATTTCATCCATAGATCTTGATAAATGGATGACATAGATTTATTGTCACAAAAAATTGATGCATATAATGCAATATTTTAATGCTTTGCAATTTTGATGCACAAAATGTATATATTTCATGCATATTTAGTACAAAAATCATGTATATTCACAATTCACAGGATAAGAATCATTCTCATTTGATCCTAAATCTCTCTCTCTCTCTCTCTCTATATATATATATATATATATATATATATATAAGAACTAAAGGTTACTCCAGCTAAGAAGCATTAGGAATATTGGAGAAAATAATATAAGATTCTTTTTTATTATTATTATCATTAATTTTATTTATTTTTGTTTTTAATTTATGTTGGGGATTACTAATATTTAAAACAAATAAAATGCCATTTCTATATTTATATATAGTCTATGTGTAGGAGAATAAATTTAATAAAGTCATACTTAAATTTAATATGTGAAAACTTAATCAAAATGTTCCAACTATAAAGAGTACCTAAAAACAGTTCGAAATAAATCGAAAAGTGCCAAACGATATTACTACTGAGCTCAGCATATAATAAGGCCGTGTTCTCCTCACATTATTTTACCGAATTGAAACAATTTCTATTGATTAAAATTGTTTTTTTTTTATGATTTTAATAGGCCTGTCAAAATTCAGTTTTGATTTTTTTTTTGACAGAAATGGAATTTGAATCGAAATTGTGTATTTCAGATTCGGTTCTATAGTTTTTCTCATTTGGAACCGAACACAACCCGTTTCAGAAAAATTTGTTCGCTTTCGGCAATATTTTGGTTTTATTTTTTGGTGTCTATATGAATATATTCACCTGCTTCAATTAAAAAAAATTAATTTTAATAATAACAGTCTATTTAAAAGTAAGGCTTGGGTCTATTTTAAAATTCTAAACAACAATAGGCCAATGAAAAACAATGAAAAACAAGATAATGAAGATACATTGTTGAATATTCATTTTATATAAACAAAATGAAACAGCAAATAACTCGAACTTCAATAAATTGACTAAGACGGTATACCTTTAAGATTTTTTAAATTTCCTTTTTTAAATTAAATAATATTAATAAAAAATAAGTAAATAGGTAATTTTGGATTTTCTTATATTTTTTTTATAGTACCCGAACCTGAATCGAATTTCTAAATTCATGTTCAGTTCCAAAAAAATACTTATCTTCCAATATCAGGAACCGAACCGAATCGAGAATTTCGATCCGATTCCCGTCGATTCCACGAATTTCGGGTTGAAAATTTCGAACCCTAAGATTTCAACTGATTCTTGTTGATTCAAAATGATTTTTTCTTATCCGGACTGTCTTTTGGTAAAGTAAGATTTACTGCTTGAAACTGAGTTTTGCTCATGAAAAGTTTAATTTTGCGAATTATAACTGATTTGTAGGTTTATATCATTATTATTATAACGAGGCATTCTGACCCGTGCAATGCACATGTCTTGTTTATCATTAACAAATCAAACTTTTATTTATCTCAATATCGACTCGTTTCAATATTTTAGTATTAGACTAAAACAGTCAAAGTGCATATGCGTTAACCATTCACGGTTCAGCAAATCTTGGCTCATGTGCAACCTTTAAGGACCCATATTCATGAATAAGTCATCTAAGACAACCAAAGTGATGCTCAGACCAACCCTAATGTTCTCCATTGCTTTTAAAAAATGTTTAAAGTCTAAACATTTAGACAAAAAATGCAGAATTGTAAGGGGGAGGGAGTGGGGCTCGGGTAAGGAAATCGGGTACCCTTACCCGAGCGGTAACACCGCCGCCGGGGCATCGGGTAAGGCGGGCGGTGTTACCATTCGACTTCTGAAGCCGATCGGTGGGGGGGGGGTTGTTTTTGAAAATTCTAGCCGTTGAATGGCTAGTTCAAATTAAAAAAAAAAAAAAAAAAAAAAAATCCCTATAAAATCAAACCTTTTCAACGGCTACTACATCCAAGCGGTACAAACTATACTTTTTATTTTACGTAATCTATATTTTTTATTTTATATAATCTATATTTTTTATTTTGTATATAATGTAGAAACGTGCTAAGGCTAGTGGGTGCAACGACTTGGACGTGGTGAGGCAAGCTGAGTCCGATTACTATACAGCAAAAAAAAGACAATTTACTCATACCTTGGCGTGGGAGATTGTCAGAGGTCATGACAAATGGACGGAGCAAGAATGTTTTTAAGATATTGCCGGTGCGACAAGCAACTCTTCAAAAAGGAAGTCGGGGGAGTATGAATCGGCAAGCAACACCGTTCCCGACATGAATGAAGACCCCAACCCTCCACTTTCATCAAGAAAGATGAAAAAGAAGCAAGGCGGATCCTCGTCGATCTCAAGTGTTGCGGATGAAATCAACTCGTACACACAAAAGAAGACACAATATTTGGAAGAAAAACGCGAGAAGGATGCTTTGGCAAAATAATTGTTGGCTACACAACTCGAGGGGGCGAAGTTCAAGAATGCACAACGGGAGATGAAGTTTTTTTTGGAGCCGCATGATCACATTCGCGATCCCGCTATGTTGGAATTCGTTGTTAACCAAAAACGTGAAATTGCGGCCAAACACGGATGGGCTTGCAGTTGTAGTTTCAACTTGTTTTAATTTCAACTTATGTAATGTTTTTTTTTTAAGTTGTAGTTTCAATTTTTAAGTTGTAGTTTTTTTTAAGTATTATGTAATATTTTTATTTTTAATGAAATGGTATGTTTTTATTTTAATATTGTATGTGATTTTATGTATGAACAAAAAAAAATCGGGTAGTATAGGTGACCACTCCCTCCACTTAGGGTAGTGTTAGGGTAGAATTGGGTAGTTTTGAGTTGGAGGGTTTTTATTGGATAGAGGTGATGTGGCACCTAGGGTATTAGGTGACCACTCCCTCCCCCCTAAAAAAAAATGCTATGTAACTACCGAATAACCGTTGTACTTAGAGTTAACATTATTTTAAATTAAACAACACATTCAAATTAATGAAGCACAATTTAATGGAAACATTGAACCTAACTCATAATTTACACAAATGATATCCGACTCTCGCGTATCTTTGATCCGCAAAATCGAGTTAGAATCTGAATTCCAAATCTAGCCTTGACCTCTTCAATCAAAGGTAGTCTAGCTGTCTTTTCCTACAATCACAAACAAAACATATATGAAACACACACATAAAATTTATCTGTTTCAACTAATGAAGACAAACTCAGTTACACAGACCGCGTGATTCCATCTGTTTCAAATATTGAACACAATCAAAAGTTCAAAACACACACAGACTGCATACATGAGTAACTGGTGATCTTTTATTACTTGAAACACATCAACAATTGTGGATGAAATCTAGGACTGGTATCCTATGCAAGACAAAGTCTTTGTCTGCTGCATCCTGTCGTTAGATTACACACACCCGCACGGGTGGGGGAGGTGTGCGTGTCGAATCGCACGGTGCGGTCAAAGACACCGTCTTTGCATCTGAGGATCCCTGCCGTGAAATCTATTGTGCTATATTGTTGCTGGAAAGAATGACAGACTAATGCGGATAGGCGTATTAACATGTAAAAACAATAGATATGGTACATAATCTCCATAAAAGAAAACCTAGTGAAGCTAAGGTTCATTAGTGGCTATGAAGGAGAAACTTTTTGTACTTTCTGAAAACCAATTTTGACCTTTTGAGGATGTTCATAGCTTATTTATGCTATAATTATGAATAAGTCTATCATGAAGTATTTGTTTTGTTTGAAAACAAACAATTTTAGTAAAAGCAGACACAAAATTGTTTCACCAAAAAATAAGTACATAAGCCAATAAACATAAAAAATAAGTAATTGCAAACACCCCATTATCACTTTAGCCAGTTTAGCTAAAAATGAGAAAGTACATAAACATAAACGAAAAAAAAAAAAACTAAATAATTCCAAACAGTCCCTTATTACTTTGAGTCACTCTAGCTAAAAAGAGGAATACATAAGCAGAAAAGTTTAAAAAATAATTAATCGCAAACACCCTTTATTACTTGTAGTTACTTGAGCTAAAACTTAAGTGCATGAGCAAAAAAGTTTAAAAAAAGTAATCACAAACACACCCTTATTACTTGGTACATGAGCAGAAAAAGGCCACAAATTCACAATTCATGAGCCTATTGTCGTAATAAGTGTACACCAAATTAAGTTAAAAGAAGAGGTCAGCATGTAACGCCAATTATAACTGCAACTGGTAGAAAATGGAAAATATATAACTACTAACCCAATAGTAATCATAGGACCCTTAATAAATCAAATAATCAGAAGCCTGTATCCATTATCTAAAATAGTGGTGCCACCGGGCCATGAACCGCCGGTTTCGGACCCGAACCGGCAGTTCCGGTTCACCAGAAGAGGTGAACCTGAACCGGCCCGGGTATTCTGTAAAAGGGCCGGTTCGCGGGCCCGGAACCGGCGGTTCCGGTCCGGGCCGAGAACAGGCGGTTCCCGGGTTGAACCGCCGGTTCCGTTTTTTTTTTTTTAATTTATAATATATGTAATATTATTTATATCTTATTTTTTTCTAAATTAAATGATGAAATTTCTAAATTTTGTAATTTACAAGTGTTGACTCTTTAAAATTACTTAAGTTAATTTAATAAAAATATAATAAGTTATTAAATAATTTAGAAATTTAGAAATTCTTTATATTGTGTATTTTTTTTATATAATTTATAGTAACTTGTAATATTTTTTATGACTTTTTTTATAAATTAAATTACTTGTGTTGAAAATTTGAAATATTGAAAACTTGAAATGCAATAAAGTAAAAATATTGGGGGAGTTGAGAAAAATTTGAATTTTGAATTTGAAAAATTTGAAATTTGAAAATTTGAATTTTGTTTATAGATAAAATTGGGGAGTTGGGAAAAATTTGAATTTTGAATTTGAAAATATTTGAAATTTGAAAATTTGAATTTTTTTATAGATAAAATTGGGGGAGTTGGGAAAATTTAAAATTTGAATTTTGAATTTGGCGGAAACCGCCGGTTCGTGAAAACATGCGTTCCGCCAAACCGTGTTCGGGCGAAACCGCCGTTCGGCCGAATCACGGCCTGGCCACGGTTCACGGCTCAAAACCGAACTGTGAATCGCCCGTGCGTAACAGCCGTTCGGTTCGGTTCAACCGGACCGCGAAACCGGCCGGGCGGAATCACGATTCCGGTTAAAATGTGGCACCACTAATCTAAACATATATGGGCTGTTTGAGATTGCTTATTTGAAAGTACCTATTTAGTTCTAAGTAGAAACCTATTTTTTTAAGTAGTTATTTACTATAGAATAAGCTAATAACTATTTGAAATTCATACACACACAATAGACTCGGCAATTTACCACACGACACGAAAATACGACACCAAAACGACACGAAAATTTAGTGTTTGGGTTTGCATTTTGAGTACACGATACGAAAATACACGAACACGAAAGTACACGACCGAAATTTAGTGTCGGTTTTGTGTTTACCGTTTGGGTACACGACACGACACGAGGCACTACAAGAAAATAATTAATTGGCTAAGAAAAATTTTGTAGGCATTAATCCAGATTTTGTAGGTATTTATATTTACCTACGGAATAACTGTTGGAATCGTTAATGATTTTAATTTTATTTTTGTAAAATTAAATATCATAGTATCGATCTACGTTCCGTGTAGATAATCGTGGTATATTCACTTTCTCTAAACCGATTCCCGGTGAGTGAGAAATAGTGAATTAAAGTTTGTCACTTAATTGTGAAGGGATGAAATCCCACATTGAATAATGAACCATCATTATTCTAGTATATAAGGAGTTACCTTTATGCATGTAATAATTAATGGCACATGTGTATGGGCTTAAAGCCCACACGCGCGCACACGCGCGCGCCGCCGCCGCCCGCCCGCCTCGCCTCGGCTGCGAGCCGCGTGTCGCGTGCCGTGGACCTTGGCCTTGATCTTGATCTTGATCTTGATCTTGGACTTGGACTTGGACTTGGACTTGGACTTGGACTGAATACAGGTACATCCGTGAAATGATTAAGGAGCTGAATACAGTCCAGGTGCATCCTGACTGTTCAAATTCAGTCCAACCCGGAAGTAACCTCCCAGGTATTACGAGGAGGAGTTAATGGCAGGTTTGAATTTCGTAACCCCTGCCATTTGTTTGAAAATCGTAACTCCTGACCATAATGCAGCATAAATGACTGCATTATGATAGCCATTAGTGGCTGTATTAACTCCCCTGCAGGTGAGATGGCCTATAAATAGGCATGCATCTCATATGCATCAGACACACAGAAAAACACAGAAAATATATTCTGCATACCTGCATTTCATAAGTCAGTTCAGTTCTCGACTCGTTCTTGTTCGCCGGAGCTCGCTGGAATTGTGGTGCTACATCCGTCGAGACGAAAGTCGTTTTACCTTTGGAGACAAATTGCTAAACCGAAGAGCACTACCGGGGCAATATTTGTCTTGCGGGAAGAGGCCTCCTCGACTCGACTTCATTTACGGTTTTTTTATTAATTTTCTTGTATTTTCAATTCTGTTTCGAGTTCTGTAATTTTCTTCTTCGTTGAGTCCTGTAGTTTCTGGTTCTCGAGTTGTAATTTGTTTTTTCCAGTTGTATTTTTTATTTTCCGCCCAGCAAGTTTGTAACACAGATTTATCCAACAATAACAACGAAATGCATTTGTAGGCAATTTGCTCGTAGGTAATTTGTTTGCCTAAGAAAATCTAATTCGTAGGTACTTGCATACCGAAAATCGGTAGCAGAACCATATTATTTTGGTAGGTGAAATGGGTACCAACATTAATAAAATTCCGTAGGCAAAATATTAACTACGAAATATTTTGTTGGTTATTCCGTAGCCAACTTTGGCAACGGAAATTTTGGTAGGCAAATTTTAAATATATTTTATTCAAATATTTCATTAATAAATCCATTTCTCTAGGTAACTTCGTAGGTAATTTTTATTTTAAATAGCATTATATTTATTAATTTCATAATTTTCAAAATACCTATAGTTCATTCAAGAACAAATAATTTAATAGCATAAGAATAATTTCATAAATCGAAGAATAATTCCATATATTTTTTATACTAATAAAAAAATATCAGTCTTTCATATTCAACAACGATCCCCAAAGTAGCAAATTAGTATTCCTACATAATATATTATAGAAGTGTAACAAAATATATCAAACAATTACAAAATATGTATGCAACTCTTTGGTGCTCAAAAGTACTTCTATAAACAACTTCAGTGTAGCCAAGCGAAACTGAATGAACTTCTCCATGTCCTGATCCATTCTCAACACTGAAAAAGACATGTAATATGACCAGCTCAACTTGAAAGGTAAAAATTTTTCAGAATCAGGACCAACATAACTTGAAAGGTAATAAAAATGAAGTTTTTGTGCTTTAATTGGTTTGCCACGCAATTTTTCTACTGCAGTTATGTCATGGGGCTCCAATCATTGCATGTATACACTCATCTATTTGACATTGCATGTCCTCAACGAATTTCCTTTGTTGAATTTCATGTTGATGCTGCATTTCCCTGATAAGTTGATCCTGATCATCAAGTCGACGTTTCAACTCACGAATAGTCTGTTGAGCCTCAGCACCCTGTGTAGCAGATGAAGATGTATTTTTTTTTGTAATATTCGCAAGCTAGTGAACCAAGCCCATAAACGACATTTTTATTACTCATTCCACCAGCAGAGTCAAAATACTGTTTTTCTTCGTCAATTTCTTCATTGTTTTGTATCAGTTGCACCCTATTCGCCTCGATAGTATCCTTGATATTATTTGCAAGATAAAAAAGTTTATCAATTTGAATACATATATAATATGAAAAAAATATTTTTATAATCTCAAATTTTTAAATCAATTGAATAACTTACATTTACTTTCTTCGACTTCTCATTAGTGAAACTTATTCCATCACCTTTCTTAGTATGGGTTTTAACATACACCTCTCGGGGAAAAGGCTTCCGTCCCAATTCTACAGCCTGGACAACATATACAAAATGTTAATCAAGTTTATATGACCTCCAAATCAACTGCATTATCAGTTAGTTATATTAGAAAAATAATATAAACTGAAATTTATATAAAAGTTTACAAGTTTTTGTGCAGCCTAGTAATGGGTGATAGAACCCGCATTGTGGGTGGGAGGTGCACGGGCGCTAGCATCAGTGGAACCACCTCTTCTATTTTTCGAGTTTTGTTCAGATTTTCTTTTAGCCTCATCCGAGTTCCATTATTCCATCCAACGTTCGTATGTATTTTCTTCCATGAATGTTGGCATGACCCACCCCTTCCTGATATCTTTTAGCATATCAGTATAACGACCACTTGCTTTCTTATTCCAAGCTCTACGAACTTGTTATCGGGTAAGTATTTCATCATCCCAGTAGGCATGTTTCTGCAATTCCAGACATGATTATTATCTCCCATATGACATAGCTCAGTTTTGGGATAATTAGGCTCTGTTCTTTTGGACTGAATGAACTGAACTGAACTGAACTGAACTGAACTGAACTGAAATATATATTAAGGGTAAATAATAATAATAATAATGGTAAATAATAATAATAATAATAATAATAATAATAGTAATTAACAACAACAACGATAATAGTAATATTATTAGTAATAATAACAATAATAATAATTAAGATTATTAATAATAATAAGAAGAAGAAGAAGAAGTAATGAATCGAATCAATCGAATGGACTCGAATCGAATCGAATCGAATCGAAAGGCCGAATGGACTCGAATCGGCTGAATCGAATCGAATCGAAAAATAAGTCCAAAAGAACAGAGCCTTAATCAAGAATTCAAGTAAAAGCGAAAGATTAGTTGCATTCATCCATTTCCATCTTTTCAGGAACAAAAACAAAGTGTAATTAGAATCCAGTGTGTGCAAAAAACTAATGTATCTTATATTGCTGGACTTTATTTCTGCCTTTTCTTTCAACTTTGTTTAGAACTCCATTATTGCCTACTATGCATTTATAGTGTTGGACTAATAACTAAACTGAGGTTGCTGTTGTTTCTTTAGAATAAAATACAGCCTCTTTACCATACTATTCATGGCAAGCTTATTATTGAATACAAAAGAGTAATTGTCCATTAGTACTAAAGTTGACTCATTTCTAATTAGCATTTCCAATTTTGTCTGTACTATGTTTATTCTGCAGTTTTTCAGCTCTTGTTTATGACACAAATTGGAGTCATCACTCAATACTATGTTTATTCTGCATTTTTTTCTTACCTCAAACTCCGAGAAATAAAAAGTTTTTGTCTCTTCAGAAACTTTCTTCCATGTAAACCCCTCATAATCCTGTCTTTCGTCAAAAATCTTCCTTATAGCTCGAGAGCATGGTTCAGATGGCTCCATCCTACACAATCAAAGTTTTATGAAAACATTGTCATTCAATGACATTAAATAATATGCAATTTCAACTATAATAAGTTTACTTACATGTTTCCACGTAAATACACATATATATGGTCAGTGGATGCCCTAGAACTTGTCGAAGATGCAGGGATTTGTGATGACCCTGCAGAATCTAGTGGGGGTGATGCTGATTGCCTAAGTGCAACATGATCTGTTATCTCCCGTCCTATTTCATCCTCAACTAGAATTTGCCCATAATTGGCAGAAATCCTGACACCATTTTCTCTTCTAGCCATTTCTACAATACAAGTTATAAACAAAAATGCATCCACAATGACATGTGCTAATAGTTGCAAAACACAATATATAAGTAAAAATGTCAAATAAACAAACAACTAAATGAATACAACAATGAAAAATATATCCAAAATAAAAATAGTTGAACAAAATGCATACAAGATACTGATCAATAGTTGCAAACAAAATATATAGGTATAGAGGTCAAATAAACAAAGAACTAAATGCCTAAAAATTAATGAGTTTCATCTATTCTCCTGTATCCTCATCTTCACTCTCATATTGATCCGAGTTTTCTAAATCTGATTCAAGTATTGGCTCGTCTGAAACTTCTTCTTCATCTTCACCCAAATCAATAAATTCACCACAAGGATCATTTAAAGGATTGGAATCATAAATGCTTGTTGATGCCTCACAGAATTCCAAATTAACCGACTCATATTCTTGGAATGCTTTGTCAATCGGAGGAACATCCACCGCCTGTCTAGCTTTCACCTTAAATACAGCCAACCAATCAGACTTATCCCTTCTAGAGCTTGGATATGGGACATAATATACTTGTGCAGCTTGCATAGCAAGAATGAAAGGCTCATTCTTATTCAGTTTTCGTTTATGGTTAATATCTACCAAACCATATTGTTTATTTACCTTCATACCAACATTATTTGTTGGATCAAACCATTCACACTTAAACAATACGATACGCTTAATAGGTAGCCCAGGGTATTCCAATTGTAAAACCTCAGATAGACGGCCATAGTAATCACTTTCAGTCGCGCTATAATTTATGGCCTTGATACATACTCCACTACTTGAAGTTGACCTTACTGAACCATGTGAATCCGTATGAAATTTATATCCATTCACGAAATAGACAGGAAACGTCTTCACAGTTTTTAAAGGGCCTTGTGCAAGTGCTTTGATAAAGTTGTTGTCAAAAATATTTTGACGGGCCTACCAAGGAAAGTAACATGCATTAATATTCATAGAGTAAAAAATATATTTAAATATTTTTAAATCAAGAATTCAGAAACTTACATAATTTTGAAACCATTTAACAAAATTTATGTCAAGTTGAGCGTCAATAGTGTTATTGTTGATGCCCGGCGATGCTTTTAGTAACTCTTGATGTGAGTGTGAATATTGCAGGAGACATTAGAAAATTGTAGAATATTAGCTGAAAATATAGTGAAAATCTGTAATGAAAATACTTACTTGATATAAGGTTCAATCTCCTTACAATTTAGCAATATATAAGTTTGAGCAGCATGATATTCAATGGCAGTCAACATCCTTGATTTTTCTTTTCCATATGGTCGTCCAGGATATTCAAAGATTGACAAATTTCCATGAATATGTTCAAGATCACCACCATCATCATTGCGTGCAACTTTTCGCAACCTTGTATAAACATGCGGCTCAAAGTAATATGAACAAAATGTAGAAGCTTCTTCCACCAAGTATGCATTACAAATTGAGCCTTCTACTTTTGATTTATTGTTTACATTCTTCTTCAAGCGTCCCAATAATCTATATATGTATATAACACATATAAATAATAATACATAAAATTCAACTACATAGAAAAAATTGCTATTACCTTTCAAAAGGATACATCCAACGATATTGTACTGGACCAGCTACTTTTGCTTCATATGGTAAGTGTATTGGAAGATGCTCCATGGAGTCGAAGAAACTAGGAGGGAATATACGCTCCAATTTGCAAAGGATGACAGGAATTTCTTTCTCAAGTCTAGACATATCTTCGACTCTAATTGAGGCAGATGCGATTTCCTTGAAAAATATACTTAATTCTGTTATGGCCTGCCAAACATTGGTTGGAAGAAGCTCTCAAAAAGCAATGGGTATCAACCTCTCCATAAAAATATGACAATCATGGCTTTTCATACCAAACAACTTATACTTTTTCATATCAATGCATCACCCCAAATTTGAAACATAACCATCAGGAAATTTGAGATTTTTAACCCATTGACACAATATCTTTTTTTGATTTGTATCTAATGTGTAACATGCTTTTGGGTATTTCCCAGTAAGTTCATTCTTTTCCAATTCAGGCCTTTTGCATAAGTTCTTCAAATATGCTCTCGACTTGTCATTGTCTTTAGTTTTTCCCTCAATATTCAATATAGTATTGAAGATATTGTCAAATACGTTCTTCTCAATATGCATCACGTCTAGATTATGCCTTATTAGATTTGTACTCCAATAAGGCAAATCCCAAAATATACTGCGTTTTTTCCATCCACATGTCTTGCAAATTGGACCATTAACCGCTTCACCATCAATTTCAATTATTTTCCTTAACCCTAATTTTTCTATCTCATGTAATATTTGATTACCGCTCTTCATAGGAGGTGCTGGAGACATTTCAACTTTATTTTTGAGAAAACAATCATTGTTATGCCTGAAAGGATGCTGAAGTGGGAGAAATTTTCGGTGATTATCAAACCATGTTGTCTTTCTACCACTAGTGAGAGTGAATGCCTGTGAATGTTCCATACAATATGGACAAGCAAGTTTTCCAACTGTACTCCAACCCGATAACATTGAGTATGCTGGAAAATCATTGATAGTCCACATTAGTGCAGCTCTTATTGTAAAGTTTTGTCTTTTGGATACATCATACGTAAGCGCACCCACATCCCAAAATTGTTTCAATTCTGCAATCAAAGGTTGAAGAAACACATCGATTCACTATTTAGGATTGTTGGGTCCCAGAATAATAACAGATAAGAACATGTAAGCATCCTTCATGCACATCCATGGTGGTAGGTTATATGGAGTGACTATTACTGGTCATGAGGAATATTGTTGGCCCGATTGACCAAAAGGCTGAAAACCATCAGTACACAAGCCCAATCTAATATTGCGACTCTCAGAAGAAAAAGTAGGATGCGTGCAATTAAAATGCTTCCATGCCTCAGAATCAGATGGATGACACATCTTTCCATCTTCTTATAGACGCTCTTCATGCCATCGCATGTGAGGTGCTGTTACTTCTAAAGCATATAAACGTTGTAATCGAGGTGTTAAAAGAAAGTAATACATCCTCTTGTATGGCACATCTTTTTGATGATTTGACTTCCGTGCCCTATTCTTGAATCTTGCGTGTTCATAGAACTTGCAGCTACTTAAGGTACTATCTATACCCCAATATATCATACAACCATTCGGACAACAATCAATTTTTTCAATCGGAAGACCAAGGCCTTGAACTAATTTTTTTGTACTATAGAAATTGTCCACCATTTTGTTCTCCTCTGGTAACACTTCTTTTATAAATTTGACAATATCATCATAGCATCTCTCAGAAAAGTGGTGCTCAGACTTCATATGTAATAATCGTGCCACAACTGACATTTGCGAATGATTTTTGCACCCTGACCACAATTGTTCATCAGTAGCATTAAGCATATCGTAGATCTTTTGTGCAGTCGGATTAGGGGCTTCATCTATATCAACTGTGAAAAATTCAGGCCCGACAGCATCGAGAATCATTTACCGGTAAGGATTTGTCGAAGCTGTACCAGCCTCTGTAGGAACATCTATACCACAATGCTCTGAGTCTCTATCTACATATGGTTCACCATGTCGATTCCATTCATAATAATCAGGGATAAATCCCTTTCTGAACAAATGTATCCGCACTTCTTCAACTTCTTGGAATCGATTATGACACTTTGTACATGGACATATAATCTTAGTTATATTAGCCCTTCTCGGCTGATTGAGAGCAAAAACAATAAAGGTTTCTACCCCTTCAACAAAATCAGTATTAATGGTTCTGTCGGTGTTACGCCTAACATACATCCATTGTCGGTCGTTTCTCATATTGTCAAATGGAAGGCTTCATATAGCTATAAACAATGAAATATGTGATAATAATAACCAACAATAACAAATATTGCCGTGATATAAAGAATCAACCTATCACATTTATGATATATTCAATTTATCATTCACCTACTTACGAGCAAGTGATCTTGGAGGTGACTTTCTGATTTTCCTATAGAAATAAAGAATACAACCAAATAGAAACTCTCTCATGCTTTACACACATATATACGAACATGTATATCATCAAGTTCAAGTGTCCAACTCCTATAATTTAGAGGTAAAGCAATTAAAGTAGCAAGACACTACACAAAACATGATGTGAGGATATAATTTAATAAGTAATCGGGTAGGGTAATTGGGTCGGGTAGACGGGTAAAATGCTACACCCATATCCTACTCTTACCCTAGTAGAATTTAGCGGACACGGGCATTGCCCTACTTGCTACCCGAATTTTTGGGTCATATCCTACCTTTTTGCCCATTTACCCACGGGTAACCCGACCCTATGGGTAAAGCTGACATCCCTACTCGTATGGTGGAATATTGTGAGATAGGCATTAATGTATTATTTTCTTCATTTTTCTTAGCTAATCATAGTGTTGTGCGGCGATTAATACGCCTCAATGGCGATCGGCCTAACGATCAGAGAGCCAACCATAGAAGGCTTACTCTGGACAAACACCCAGCAGTCGGCACCCACGACGATCCTCTTTTGATATCCGGCGATCGTCATTTCGTATTTGGTGATCGTCTATGATGCCCAACCAGAGACGATCGTCTCGTGCGACGTATGAATCCAAAATCCGTCAAAGACGTCGAAGACCGAATCTTGGACGGTGACCCACATGCAGATCCGCAAAAAGCGCCGACAGATAAGACCTTTGACCCCAGCCTGTCACCTACCTCACCTACCGATAGGGCTGCCGACAGGTACAGAACGCCCCGGACGACGGCTTCGGGGCGTGTACAGCTTCCCATTGTCTCGCCACGGTAGCCACAGCAGCCCAGACTTTAAGGAAATGGCCCACGTGACGGGACGATCGGCCATCTTATTATAATATACAAAACGGCGGTCGCCCGCGATCGCCGGCGAGGCCCCAGCAACCTTGTCTCCTATAAATAGGAGGCTCATAACACGGCAGCAGGGATCAGAATAACATCATCGTGAATACAAGTGCAAAACATACAGAGAGAGAATAAAAGACTCATCTGGGAATTACATACGTATTTATAGTGATATTCATACACACTCATAATACGTCCTAAGCAAGAACTCACAGATCTTCATATCTGGTTCTTCCGGCAATCTACACGCTCCACAACTTAGATAACTAAAAGTCTTTACACTCATTGTAATAGATTCTAGCATTAATATTTGTACTCCACAATATATTTAATAATAACATCTCGCGAGAGCATTCAAGCCCGGGATTAACAACCCCGACAAATCTTGTGTTATTTATTTTCCCGCGGAAGTGTTCTCGCATTTGTTTGTTACTCGATCATTCCAGCAATACTATCTCCGGATAATATTTTGGGTAACAACAATTGGCGCTAGAAGAAGGGCATCTAAACCTTCATTTTTATTCCAACCGTCTCGAAGAACACTCACTGTTCTCCGGACATATACTTGAAGAAACACTCACTGTTCTTCAAAAGAAAAGCCTTCAGAAAAATGACATCTGCAACGACCTCCAAGAGAGCCACCCTACGATCTGCCGGAAACCTCATTCCGGCCCGGACCGAATCCCAGCCCACGGCGGAAGGTGGCCACGGCGACGTAAGGCTCTCACTCCCGTCCCCGAGGGATGGTCCTAGCCTCTCACTCGATCAGTTCCAAACTGCGGAACAGATTGAGGAGGCTATAGCCATCCTCAAGGAGCGACGGAGGGCATGCGACTCGCCCACCATCACTCCGTCAGCCATCCGCCGGGCAGGCAAGCGGAAGCTCAAGGGGATCTATGTTGAGAAATCGACAGAAAGCCCCGAGCCACAGGAGAAGGCTCTCTTCAGGCGGGATGACTCCGTCTTCAGCCGCCTGGGAAGCGATCCCTCATGGCGACCCGGGCACTCAGGCCCCAGCCGAGAGGCATCGGTATCTGAATCCTTTACCAGGAGTTCGGCATATCCGACTCCCAGAAAACAAACCGGTCAGCGAGCCCCCGCTCGCCCAAGAAATGAGGCCGCTGGCGGAGAACTCATCGTCCACCATGGGGCCAGAGGATCTGTGCACGATCGCCTCGGCTCGCGCTCCGGGAGCCAATCAGCGAGCAGTCAGGCGACGGCGATGGCCGCCATGCAGCGCCAGCTCGACGAGATGAAGGTGCTCCTGGAAACTGGGGCAGGCGCCAGGAGATCGATCGCTGGACCAAGTGAACCACTCGCGGTCAAGATCGAGCTCGCCCCAGTACAACCGAAGATCGCTCCCCCACAAACACCTCTGTATGAGGGGAGATCAGATCCGGAGACCCATTTGAGCAAATTCCGGATCTACATGACCGGATGCGGAGCATCAGATGCGACGAAGTGTCGAATGTTCCCATTAACTCTGGGCGACCTCGCCTACAGGTGGTACATCTCACTGCCACCTCGCTCAATCAACTGCTTTGAGAAGCTGGCGAACGACTTCATGTCGTACTTCTCCGCCAAAGTCGCTCGCCCGGAAGGTCCCCACCGCATGATGAAAATCAGGCAGGGTAAGGACGAATCAGATGAAGATTACATCGACCGGGTAGACGAGATAGTCCTCACCGGCGAGCCCATCAGCGACGAGCTCGCCCTCTACTCAGTCCTGGGGGGATTCTGCGGCCACTCACCCATGTTCAGGCACCTCACTAAGAACATCCCCCCGACCTACTCGGTCTTCCGCGTCAGAGCCGCCGATTTTCTTGCCAGGCAGAGGATGCTCTCCCTCCGCTTAGGCGAGGGACCCTCCGGAGAAGGGAAGACGCCATCCCATGTCCAGAAGAAGGCGGTCGCAAAGCCGCCTGGTGAGTTCAAAGCCTTCGAGGATGTGGAGGTCCACCTTCTACACAACCTCAACTTATCTCCGGCCCACATATTCAACGCGATCAAGGGGCGCGAATGGCTTTCCAAACCAAAGCCGATAAGGGACCACGGTCATCTAGACCGCAGCAAATTCTGTGCCTACCACAAGAGTCCCGGCCACAACACCAGTCAATGCCGCGACCTCCTCAGACAACTCTGGCGGCTGTTTGAGGAAGGAAAATTGGACAACTTGGTCACCAAGCCAGAACCTAGGACAGAGAGGACCGGAGGGCGCGAGCGCCGACAAAACGAAAGGACCACTCCCAATTTGGTCGCCAGGATCGAGCATGAGTCGGAGTAATCTGATGAATCGATTCCTCCGATCAATCCTAGCGGTCGGATCAATATGCTTCAAGAAGGAGGTGGAAACCTCGGGGGCCTTTCCCCGGTTTCCACCATGTCAAACAGGAAGCGAAAGGCCGAACTGAGGGCGCTCGCCGGGGTCCATGTCGAAGTACCTCCAGAGCCGACCATCTCTAAAGACGCGCTCATCACCTTCTCCAACAAGGACAGGGAGGGAGTACAATGCCCCAAAGAGGATGCATTGGTGATCTCCGCGTGTATCCTTGGGAAGATGGTCGATCGCGTGCTGGTCGACAACAGGAGCTTCTGCAATATAATATTCAAATCCGCCCTGGACCAGCTCGGCAACTTGACCAAGTTCATCAAGCCGTTCGACACCGTGCTCCAAGGATTCGGCGACAGTACAGTCCAAGCCTACAGAAGGATCAAGCTCTCTGTCGAACTAATATGCTTCTACAATCTCGAGGTTAGGATTACTAGGAACCTAAATTTTGTAATCATAGATAGGCCCAGCATCTATAATGGGTTCCTAGGTCGTCCATTTCTAGAGACCTTTGAGGCGGTCGCTTCATCTTTCTTTTACTGTATCAAATTCCCCACTGCCGATGGGACAGTCGGTACTGTAAAAGGAGCTAAGCTAATGGCAAAGAAATGCTTGAATTACTCCTATGTCGTAACTTCTTTCAATACTTCCCATGCTATGTGTAACATTGAGACATTCGAAGATCAACCCACGGAGATCGACGAGCTAAGCATATCGTACCAACCCGACTCAAGGGACGCCATCTCATATCGATTAACGGACGACATCGAACCAAGGATCGGTTTCGAGCCAAGTCTCGACATCGATCCTAGGATCGAGTCCGAAAATCATTACAAACGAGAGGCGACCGTCCCCGTCGAAGAGTTGGAGAGTATAACGATAGATCCGGCTCGCCCAGAGCGGGAAATACAGATCGGTGCAAGCATAGATCGCGAATTAAAAGAGGACCTGATTAATTTACTATGTAAGAACATTGGAGTCTTTGCCTGTTCGCATCAAGATATGGTCGGCATAAGTCCTGAACACGCTTGCCACTATCTAAAGATCGACCCGACCAGGAAGCCTGTTCACCAAAAACGTAGGAAATTCGGCCCTCAGAAGTACGCAGCACTCGACATAGAAGTCAAAAAGCTACTCAACAACAAACTAATCGGAGTAGCAACAGACGAACCACAGTGGGTCGCCAACGCGGTGCTCGTCAAAAAGCCAAACGGCTCCTGGAAGTTATGCATCGACTTCACCGAACGCAACGCGGCATGTCCAAAAGATCATTTTCCGATGCCTCATATTGATCACTTGGTCGATAGTACTGCAGGCTGCGAAATGATGTCGTTCATGGATGCCTTCGCCGGATACCATCAAATCCCAATGACGGAGAAAGACATAAAGCATACATCTTTCCACACAGAGAAAGACATATACTTTTGGGTCCGAATGCCGTTCGGCTTGAAGAACGCAGGGGCAAGCTACCAGCGACTAGTCAACGGAATGTTCGCCAATCAGATCGGCAAGACCATGGAGGTCTACATTGACGACATCGTGTTCAAGAGTCTCAAGAAGGAAGACCACCTCAATGACCTTGCCGAGACGTTCGCCGTCCTCGAGAAGTTCAACATGAAACTGAACCCCAAGAAATGCAACTTCGGGGTGAGCTCCGGAAAATTCCTAGGGCACATCGTGAGCTGAAGGGGAATCGAGGCGAACCCCACCAAGATTCAGGCGATCCTCGACATGCAGGAACCACGGAATATCAAGCAGGTGCAACGACTCACAGGTTGTCTAGCCACCCTCAACCGTTTCATATCTCGGCTCGGCGATAAAAGTAAACCTTTCTTCGCGACCATAAAGAACAAAAAGTTTGCATGGACGAAGGAGAGTCAAGTAGCGTTCGCCAAAATCAAGAAATATCTAGCTGACCCCTAAATCCTGGCAAATCCGATTCCCGGTGAGAAATTATTCCTTTACCTAGCAGCCTCAGAGGTCGCACTGAGTGCCGTTTTGGTGCGAGCGGAGGGACAAGTCCACTTGCCGATCTACTACGTTAGTCAAGTGCTCCACGATGCAGAGACACGTTATACACCCCTGGAGAAGATCGCATACGCTCTTGTCATGAGTGTTCGCAAGATAAGGGCCTACTTCTTCGAACATCAAGTGGAAGTTCTGACAACTCTACCTCTAAGGCAAGTTCTACACCGGCCAGACACCAACGGGCGACTCCTCAAGTGGTCGCTGGAGATCGCCCAATACGGTATCACATACACTCCTCGCACGGCGATCAAAGGCCAAGCTCTGGCAGACTTCGTGGTGGAATTAACATTCCCTCACAGTCCAACACAGATCGACCGACCTGCCTGGAAGCTATATGTGTATGGCTCGGAGACCAACTTGCGAGCAGGGGCAGGGATTGTTCTCATCAGTCCCGACGGCCAAAGTTTCACAAATGTCGTGCGTTTCGGGTTTCGTGCGACCAACAATGAAGCCGAATACGAAGCCTTGGTAGGCGGGCTCGATCTAGCCCTCGCCCTAGATGTTCGTCGCCTCCATATATTCATGGACTCCCTCTTGGTCGTGAACCAAGTCAAAGGAGAATATGAGGCGCGCGGCGAACAGATGGTCAAATACCAAGAGCTGGTCGCCGAAATATGCACGAAATTTGAGGAAGTGCTAATCGAACAAGTCCCGAGAGAGCACAACTCTCAGGCCGATGCCCTATCCAAGCTAGCGTCGTCAGATGGGGCAGCCGACTTCTCTAATATCCAAATTACAAAATCAGCAAGTCCGACGATCGACAGAAACCTGGTTACCACAGTCGCCGTTGTCGAGGAGAACTGGATGACTCCGTTCATCAAATACTTAAAAGATGGAACGGTCCCTGACGACCGTATCAAAGCTCGCCAACTCCAGCTCCGTGTGACCAGATACACCCTATTGGACGACCGGGTTTACAAGCGAGCTTTCAGCCTTCCCCTCCTCAAGTGTATTACACCGGAGGAAGGTCAGCTCGTTTTAGCCGAAATCCATGACGGGATCTGTGGAAACCATGCTGGCGGACGAGCTCTCATCCATAAAACAACCAGGCAAGGTTTTTTCTGGCCGTCACTTCAGAAGGATGCGATCGCCTATGCCAGATCGTGTCATAGGTGTCAAGTAATGGACCAAACATCAAACTCTCCCCCGAGTAACTCACTTCAATGTACAACCCTTGGCCTTTCGCCCAATGGGGCATCGGCCTTATAGGTCCCTTGCCGACGGCGCCAGGGGGCTATAAGTTTGCCATCATAGGGGTCGACTATTTCACCAAATGGGCTGAGGCCGAACCGCTAAAAAAGATCGGCCAAGAGCAAGTAATCAAGTTCATCTGGAAAAACATCATATGCCGATTCGGTCTACCCCAGGCCATCATCTTCGACAACGGAAAGCAGTTCGACGGCTTAAAAGTCATGCAATTCTGCGAGAAGTGGGGAATCAAGAGATTGTTCTCAGCCCCCTACCACCCTCAGACGAACGGACAGGTAGAAGCCGTGAACAAAATCCTCAAACACACGATTAAAGCGCGACTAGAGTCCAGGCAAGGACGATGGGAGAACGAACTCCCAGACATTTTGTGGTCTTATCGAACGACGACCCGTAATTCAACCGGTGAAACCCCATTCGCTCTCGCCTTCGGAACAGAAGCGGTGATCCCCTCGGAGATCGCCGTCCTCAGCCATCGAACCGAACAAGAGATGACGACCGACAATGATGTGGACCGACGGATCGACCTCGACATGCTCGAAGAACGACGACTGACCTCAGAAATGAAGAACATTATCCACAAAAGGAGATCCGAGAAGTTCTTCAATTCGAAGGTCAAGGAAAGACGTTTTCAAGTGGGTGATCTCGTCTTCAAGAAGATCCAAACCCACACAGGTGTCTTTGGTCCGAACTGGGAGGGCCCCTTCAGGATATCTAAATGGCTAACTAAGGGAGCCTACGAACTTGAACACCCCGACGGTACTTCGGACCAATATCCTTGGAACGTCGTACATCTGAAGAAGTACTACCAATGAAAACTTTGTATTCAGTTTCTACTACCCTATGTACAAGGAATATAATGAGATTTCTTCCTATCCCATCTATTCTAACGATCGCCCTACCAGGCATATCGTATACCATCGAGGGTCGCCATCTAACGTGACGATCCGAGGTAGAAGAGTGCAGTCCTGGTCCTGGTAGTCGATGGAACCGACTGCTTCGGCCATGCAAGGTCCCTTTGGGCCAAGATCGCCCGCCCTTCGTTTAAATACGAGGTCGGCGTAGTCTGAGGGCCCTCCAAAACTAATTAGTGGACACGATCGCCCGCCCTCAAAGGTCATCATCTAACGTGGTGAACCCGGACAATGCGACGTGCCACTACCCCCGTCTCAACGTACACCGTCGACGGTCGCCATCTTCATGGCGGGCCGAGGTGGAAGCAGAGCTAACAAGCCACGGACGTGGAGTCGAATAAACCGACGACGCCCCGTGCAAGGACTCCTCCAGACCAAGATCGCCCACCCTTCGTTTAAATACAAGGCGGGTGCAGCCTAACGGATGACCCTCACAATAAAGTGAGTCGCGGGAATATCCCTCGCACACAAAGACACAGTTGTGGAGATCGGTCCATCGAACTCCGCGACCGTGCACGATTCCTCAGAGTCGGCAAAACTGAAGATAGCTCACCAAACATACTATTTTTGTTCCCTTACTTACAATAAGTAAACAAAAACAAGGGGTCAGAGAAGGGGAGCTAATCATAAATGCGATCAGACAGAAGGAACCGTACTCGATCGGCGTCGTTCAGACACATGCAAGACGATCGGAATTGTTCAACAATATTTACAAGTAAGAATTTCCAGAACAAGTCGATACATTCAAACATTCAAATAATCGGTCAGATGAACAAGACATCGGAAGCAATCATACACATACTTGAAAAAATTCGCATGCAAACATTCAAAGGCGATCGTACATGTAAAGACACAGATACAAAAAGGGAGTATTTTATTTATGACAAGAAGTTCGTACAAAACGAAGCCCGAAGGCAATACAAAGAAAGAGCAAAAATTACAAGTGAAAGAAAACAAAGAAGTCACTCAGGGTCCCTCCGGCTGGTCTTCGCCCCCAGGAGGCGGATCGGCATGCGCTCCCCCTTCGGCCTCAGGGTGAATGAGTTTATCCGGAAAAGGATACCAACTCAGGTCGATCCCCAAGTCGATGAGGTCAAGGATCGGCAGGGAAAACTCCGGATGCAAAGGGTGATCGAGTGCATAGGCCTTAAAGCTCTCCATCAAAAGACCGATCTCGATCCCTACCTTTTTGGCGGCTCGGGCAGCGTCGGCGTAGGCCACATAATAGGCGAACTCGCCGATGAGTGCCACATTGAGGTAGGGATCGGTCTCGATCGCCTTTAGCTGCCCTCTCAGCTCAGTGGTCGTCTTCTCAGCTTCTGCCAGTTCGACCACCTTAGCGGCCGTTTCCCCCTTAGCCTTATCCAGCTCTCCCTTCGCCGCCTCCAGCTCGCGGTTGAGCCGGTCCACCGTTTCCTTCAGCCCGGCCGCCTCCTCCTGCGAGGCCACGTGCATCCGGTGAGCCTCCTTCTCCTGGTCGCGGAACCGATCGGCCACTTCCTTGGAGCGGCTCAGCTTCTGCTTCATTCGATCGGTTTCCTGTTTAGCTCGTTTGGACATCTCTATGTACTCCTTCTCCATAGTCTGTATCCGGTTAGCAAATTCAACGTTTTTGTTCCGGGCGGCCTCGAGGTCGCTATGGAGACGAGCATTAGAGGGTCGCCCCTCGTAATCCCTTGCAGCTTGGACGGCCATCGTCGCCGTCTGGAGAGCCAGGGCAAGGGTCGCCTGCATGGCATCTCCAGATCGCCGACAAGCGATCGCATCGAGATCAGTCGTCCAAGCCTTGGGCAGAGAGGTGATGGTCTTCTGGACGTAAGTAGGGACGTCGAGGGACTTCTGCGGAGACTTACTTGCCACGAAATCCAGCAACATCGCCGAGACGTCCGGATCAGCAAGACGGACCCTGCAACACAAACAAAAGAGACAAAGGAGTTAGAAGATACCTAACTAAATTTTCCAACTCGGAAAGATCAACCCGATCTTACCTGTTGACCAGTTCGGGATCGCGGCCAAAATATGGCTTGCCCCGAGAAGTTTCAGCTTCGGCGATCGCCACTTTTTGCAAAAATCCGGCCGATGACCTGGAGCCGGACGCCGAGGGCCTGGAGCCAGATCCCTCCACCATCGGAACAGCGGAGATAGGAGCCGCGGAAACCGGCGGCTCCAGAATAGACACGTCCGCCTCAATAGTCGGCGGGGATTCCTCCGGCCTCCACCTCTTGCGGTTGCGCTGGAGTTGCTCCTCTTCCTGAATTTCCAGCTCGGCGACCGGCACCACAGCGGGCCTCACCACAGGGGCAGGGCGAGACGACGTCGCAGCAACGCGACCCGTCTTCTTTCCCAGGTGAAGACGACCGATGAGACTAGGGTTAGACATGGCGATCTCTTGTGGTGGCTCGACGAAGCGGGGAAAATGAATCTCTGCCAAAGAACAAATTCGAACAAGTTAAACACCTCCTTCAATGAGACGATCGTCAAGCAAGGAAGAAGTAAAATTTATACCTGGAACTTTCAGATGACGAGGGAAGCGAAACAACCGAGCCCCCAGCCGATGAAGTTCGTGACCGAGTGAGCGAACGTCTGTGTAGGAATCTGGCAAGGCACGAATTCGCTCCCAAACGATCAAGAAATCGAAGGGGAGATCGCTGATCGCCGGAACAAGGGATCCTGCAAAAAGGAAGCAAAATTAGATCAGTCCAAGACGTATCCGATCAAAGGGAGAGTTAAAACCCTTACTCGGATTCCTATCCCAGAAATTGGTGGGAACCTCCAACTCTTCCTCCGGCCTTTCACTCGACGCCGACCTCTACGCTCCGCCAACCCAGCACCATTTTGCCAGATCACCCCGAGACTTGTTCGGCACCACGAGGACCACTCTTCCCATTCGGCCTTGAATGTGGTTACCGCCGACCGACCCTTTATGCGTAGCCAATTTGAAGAGATAGTTCATTTCCATCGCAGAAAGGAGACGGAACAACCGGTGACCGCCGAAAAGTGTCTGAGTGCAGATGATCTGTAGCCAGGCGTTCGGCGTCAGTTGGAGCGGTGATAAGTGGTAATTTTACCACTTATTTCTAGGATTTTATACTAGGTTTTTATCTCGTTTCGTGATTAATGTGCTCGTATTTGGCTTATTTATGATTAGTCGAACCGTATTACGCGTTTGGGTTGGTTTTAGTGTGTTTGCAGGTTTTTAGAGCCAAAAAGACCCAAAACGAGACAAAGGACGAGAGTCGAGTCAAACGGACGAAGAAACGGATTTTTGCGAAAAACAGAAGAACCTATCGGCCAGCCTATCGGCCGATAGGGGCGTCCGAAAGGAGTTCCTTCCTACCGAGTGAAGAAATCGACGAACCACCTATCGGCCAGCCTATCGGCCGATAGGCCAGGCCGAAAGGCTTCCCAGCGGGCTCTCGTAGTTGGACGGATTTTGACTCTTTTGGATAGATTTTATTTCCTAGATTAGGGCTAATCGGGATTTTAACTCCCTTAGGCTCTAGTTTCATCTATCTATCATCAGCCCTTTTATCATCTTTTACATTTTTTTTACATATTTTGGCAAGATTAATCCTTTGATGCAAGAACTTTTTGGAGGAGAATTATTATTGTTTTTGGGAGATTGAAGACTCGGAGTTCATCCATAAGGGTTGTAATCTCTCTTTTCATATTAATAATATGCATTCTTCATCAAATTCTTGTTTAATTTCAATTATGTCTGGCTAATTTCATTGATTGATTCTAGGGTTAGTAAATTTAATTGATGTTCACATGATGTTCCTTTGATTACCTTTTGACCTTTCATCCTAGGCTTGTGTTCAAGATGTGTTAAATCTCATGCTAGATTAAAGGGCCCTTAATCGATGCATGTTAGCTAATTAATTTTGTCAGGAAGGAGTAATTGATTAGTGGAAATACTTGATGCACAATATGATTTTATCTTGAGACCTAGCTGAGAAAGATAAATCATAGATAAATAAGTTGGTGCTTTTAAGTAATTTTAATTCTTTGAGCCTCAAGGGAAAAGGGTTTAAATTAACTATCTTTCTAGGTTGCCTTGATCGAAATTCTAGATCGGCTGAGTGATTATTTCTAGGATTGAATTAAAATTTGGGGAAAAGGAATCAAGTGAATGAATTGTGTGAACTCAATTAGATGATACTACCCTAGGATCAATTACCTTTCGACTTGTGATTTCATCCTGCCAATTTGCTTTATTTGCTTAATTTAGATATTTCTTCTTTTATTTAATTTTTGTTCTTCGATTTTTGAAGTTAGATAATTAGTAACAAACAAAATTTTCGGTTTCCTAAATAGCAGTCAAATTTCGAGTAGAGTTAATTCCTTTATTTTCGACACATCAATTCCCTTGGGTTCGACACCTTGGAAATACTCCAAGGTTTTACAAATTTTAAAATTGATCGGATTTGAAAACCTTACTACGCGAAAATAAGCGATCAATTTTTGGCGCCGTTGCCGGGGAATTGATAGAAAATTTAAGGGAATAATTCGAAAAAGAAGAGATTGTTACTTTAGGTTGTTTACTCTTATTATTAATATTCGATCTCGTTTCCTCACATCTTGTTTTCTCTTCCTTGTAGGCGGTGCATGATCACAAGATCCCAAGGAAAGGACTTATTTCCTTTGGATCCGGAAATCGAGAAGTCTTTGAGGAGGAAGAAGCAAGAAGCGAGAACCGAGACTATTGCTATACCTTTCGTTGATACCATGGCCGGCATTGTTGACCAACCACGAGAACTCGCTCGTCCCGAGAAGATCCTGAATGCCCGCTGATCGTCGGACGATTATCAAGAAGGAGGTTGGGGGAAGATTGATGCCAACAACTTCGAGCTTAAGCCGTCCCTCATCGCTACAGTGAAGTCTCAAACATACGGAGGGGGGGTTAATGAAGATCCAAATGCTCACCTTGAGTCGTTTTTGGACATATGTGCCACCATCAAGCAAAACGGAGTGCCTCCGGATGTCATTAAGCTCCGCCTATTCCGATTCTCCTTAGAAGACGATGCGCTAGATTGGTACAAGAGCCTAGATCGGAAGGAAATTAGTACTTGGAGAGAGATGACTCGGTTGTTCTTAAGACATTCTATCCTCCCTCGAAGGTGCAAAAACAAATCAATGATATCTTGCAATTCGAGCAATATGAGGATGAATACTTATACGAGGCATGGATCCGATTTAAGAAGCTACTTCGCAAATGCCCACAGCATGGAATTGACAAAGAGGAGATCTATATTCGGTTTTATCGGGGTTTGACGAGGAAGGCTAGAAGAGAGTTGGACTATTCATCGAAAGGGGGATTTCTTGCTAACGATTATGAAGAGGCCAAGAATCTCATCGAGCTAGCAGTCAACAATGATTACGAGGAGGTGACCGATAGGAAGATGACGAGAAGAAAGGTTCCATCCGGTGACGAGGACGCCTACGGTGATTTAAAGGCGAAATTTGAAAGACAGCAAAAAGAGCTTGAGATACTAAGAAAGAAGACTTTGGGAGTCAATGCAGTTTTTGAAGAGCTAAACGAGCCTATTGCAATTGAGGAGGATGTGAATTACTTGCAAGGAGGAAACTTCCGGCAAGGGGGAAATATGGGGAACTATTATCCGAACAATCGAAACCACCCTAATTTCTCCTATGTCAACCCGAACAATGCTCTTCAGCCACCACCGGGATTTAACGTGAAAAACGGGGTTATTCAAGAACCGATTGCTAAGACACCTATGGAAGAGATGTGGGAACGATTGGAGGCGAGCCAAAAAGATTTTATTTATAAAGTAGACAAGAGGTTTGGGGCTCTCGAGCATAGTGTGACATCAATTGGAAACTCAGTGATAGCCTTGACAAAGCAGATGTCGATGGTGGAGACCCAAATGAGTCAAATGGCGAACGCCCAAGCCGGATTTCATAAGCCGGGCCATTTTCCAAGCAAAGACTGAGACCAACCCGAAGACGCAACAATGCAACGCAATCGAGCTTCGGAGTGGGACAAGGTACGATAATCATGGGGCTGGAGTTAAGGAATCTGGAAACGAGGATGTATTAGAGACGGGAGCCGAGAACAAGAAAGAAGATGAAATGCGGAGGCCCATCGGCCAAGCCTATCGGCCGATAGGCCCAACCGATACCCATACAGAATGCCGGCAGTGGAGCCTATCGACTCACCTATCGGCCGAAAGGCTCCTGGAAGTTCGAATGCGAAGAATTTTGAGGAAAAAGCCCCATTTCCACAGCGATTGGCCAAGTCGAGATATGATGAAAAGCTTCAACAATTTATCGACATGTTTCAAAAGGTGAATATCAACATTCCACTTCTAGACGCTTTGAGAGACATGCCGGGTTACGTGAAATTCTTGAAAGACGCTGTGGCAAGCAAGAGGAAGTTGAGGAAGTTTGAAACAATAAATATGACAGAGGAGTGTAGCACTATCATTCAAAACAAACTTCCGCTCAAGCAGAAGGATCCGGGACGTTTTACTTTGACATGCATGATTGGCGGCCAAATGTTCCGTAATGGGTTGTGTGATCTCGGGGCAAGCATCAATCTTATGCCTCTATCCATCTTTAAGAGGCTGAAGATTGGGGAGATGAAGCCGACTACCATTTCTCTACTCATGGCGGACCGGTCGATCACTTATCCGAGGGGAATTGTGGAGGATGTGCTCGTTAGAGTCCAACACTTGGTCTTCCCAGCCGATTTTGTAGTTCTTGATATGCCTGAGGACGAGAATCAACCATTGATCTTTGGGAGACCGTTTCTAGCGACGGGGAGAGCACTTATCGACGTCCAAGAGGGTGATCTTACTTTCCGGGTTAATGATAAAAATTTGAAAATTTCCATCTATGACGCGATGAAGAAGCCCGAGGATGCGCCCGAGGAATGTTTTGAAATTGAGTCTATTATGCCGCCCCCGACCGACATGTTGGAGCATTGTATTTCACACTCCATTTACTCACATTCTGATGTTGATGAAATTTCCGAGGATTTGCCAGATTATGTTCGAATGTTGGAGGCGAACGAGAGTCGATCTAATGAGAGAAACGTATGCTATCTGGATATCAACAAACCCGTTCAAGGGGGAGTAGTCGCCGAAGACCCGGAATGAATGAGGTATCGTCTAGCTAAAGACGTTAAACGTAGCACTTGTTGGGAGGTAACCCAACGTATGTATATTAGTTCGTTTTATTCGTTTGTTTTCGATTTTTCGTTTGCGTGATTTTTGTAGTTTCTAGTTTCGTAGTAGCTTTGCTAGTTTTTGTTAAGTTCTAATCCATGCACGCCGAGTTTCGGATACTTGCAGGTCTTTAATCGCCATATCCAAGCAAAAACGGGACCAATTATGCAAAGAGTAAAAGCTGGAAAATTTTTGCAAGACAGAAGATCCTATCGGGCGATCCTATCGGGCGATAGTTCGCCGATAGCCGAGAAAATTAAAAAATTACATGTTGAAAGCGGTGGTCGATAGTGCACTTATCGACCGATAGCCCGCCCGATATGAGCACTGGACGGATTCTGCTTTGGAGTTTTGATGAATTTCTTATTGGGGATCCGCTTTTTGGAGGCTTTTGTTAGACTTGATGAATTTCGCCCACGATGAATCGGTACTCTGTTAACAAAGCCACTCCTTTCTCTTTTCAAACTTATTCCTCCTTTGGGATGCGAAATAAGTTTGGGGGAGAAGTGCGGCTTTGTTAATTTCTTTACGTGTGAGTACCTTGTTTGCCTTGTATCATTATTTGCTTGTGTTGGTGCCCGTTGTTTTTATTTGTGCTTATCATATTGGTGTTGCGTGGATTTGGCTTTTGGTTGCTTAGTTTTTAGATTTTTATATTCATTTTCGGTTGGTGTGTTTGCTAGTTTCTATTTTTTAGGTCGTAGTAGTTTTTAGATTTCGTGTTTGCTTTTATTTGCTTTTCGCTGTTTGTTTTAGATAGCCTTGCTTGTCTTAGTTTTTCCTTATTAATGAATTTTTCGTGCTTCTATTTGTGTGATACCGATGTTACGACACTGTTTTTCTCTCTGAAGAAACGGTCGAGTTTTAGTCGAGTTGTAGTCAGTAATTTCTGTTTTGCATAGTATTCATTTAGGTCCAAAATTTTTCGTGATTGTAGAGGTCTTGGCAGATAAGAGACGATACATACTTGTTTTAAAATCACCGTCAATACGTTTTGTTACATCTTCCGGATAGTGAGTCGATCAAGCCACAATCGTGTTGGCACTTAGATTGAGTTTAGAGTCGGCCGCTTTTCCCAAAAGTTGAGATAATGTTGTTCTATGAAGGGAAGTCTAGTAACCTGGGCATTCGCGTGACCCATTGTTTACCCTCGCGTAAAACGACGACTGATTAGACTAGTGATTTAGATATTTCACATGTGCCAAGGATAGGGAACCTAGTAACCGGGTATTCGCGTGACCATTGCTTACTCTCGCGTAAAACGGCGACCTTGATTCGACATGCGGAAATTATATATTCGAGTTGTTTCTCCGCCGTAGACGGAACTTAGTAACTAGAAGCATCCATGTGCCCCATGAGTGTCTTTTACGTCAAACGGTTTCCTAATACATGAGAATGGAAGTTCCACCTAGATTACCCCGATGAAACATCCCGAGATCCTAACCTAGTGGTCAACTCGAATCAAATTCTTGAACATATATATAAGGGAATACCGACCGAGGTTTATTTGTTATGAAACTCGTTAAAATTGTGCCACTAGATCGTGTAACAGACGAACTAGCTTGTTTATTTTAGCCTTTCATATTGACGGTCGATTTGACTCACGTTTTGTTAATCTTTGAGCCGGATTTTCTTCATGAACGAATGATTAGACCGAACTTGACTACTTTGTGGAATCATTATTCGAAAGCGGCTCGCTTTTACGACACTGGATTATTTAGAGAGAATTACAGGATAGTATTGATTAGGTTGAACACTATGAGTTGCACGATGATTCACGACTTTCTTTTTCTTTTCTTTTTGTTGTTCGGACGAACAAGGCTTAAGTTTGGGGGTTTGATAAGTGGTAATTTTACCACTTATTTCTAGGATTTTATACTAGGTTTTTATCTCGTTTCGTGATTAATCGCTTCGTATTTGGCTTATTTATGATTAGTCGAGCCGTATTACGCGTTTGGGTTGGTTTTAGTGTGTTTGCAGGTTTTTAGAGCCAAAAGGACCCAAAACGAGACAAAGGACCGAGAGTCGAGTCAAACGGACGAAGAAACGGATTTTTGCGAAAATGTAAGAACCTATCGCCGGCATTTATCTACCGATAGGGGCGTAAGGAGTTCCTGCCTACCGAGTGAAGAAATCGACGAACCACCTATCGGCCAGCCTATCGGCCGATAGGCCAGGCCGAAAGGCTTCCCAGCGGGCTCTCGTAGTTGGACGGATTTTGACTCTTTTGGATAGATTTTATTTCCTAGATTAGGGCTAATCGGGATTTTAACTCCTTAGCTTTATAAACCTCCTTTTAGACCTAGTTTCATCTATCTATCATCAGCCCTTTTCATCCTTTATCATCTTTTACATTTTTTTTACATATTTTGGCAAGATTAATCCTTTGATGCAAGAACTTTTTGGAGGAGAATTATTATTGTTTTTGGGAGATTGAAGACTTGAGTTCATCCATAAGGGTTGTAATCTCTCTTTCATATTAATAATATGCATTCTTCATCAAATTCTTGTTTAATTTCAATTATGTCGGCTAATTTCATTGATTGATTCTAGGGTTAGTAAATTTAATTGATGTTCACATGATGTTCCTTTGATTACCTTTTGACCTTTCATCCTAGGCTTGTGTTCAAGATGTGTTAAATCTCATGCTAGATTAAAGGGCCCTTAATCGATGCATGTTAGCTAATTAATTTTGTCCTAAGGAGTAATTGATTAGTGGAAAAACTTGATGCACAATAAGATATTATCTTGAGACATAGCGGAGAAAGATAAAACAAAGATAAATAAGTTGGTGCTTTTAAGTGATTTTAATTCTTTGAGCTCAAGGAAAAGGGTTTAAATTAACTATCTTTCTAGGTTGCCTTGATCGGAATTCTAGATCTACTGAGTGATTATTTCTAGGATTGAATTAAAATTTGGGGAAAAGGAATCAAGTGAATGAATTGTGTGAACTCAATTAGATGATACTACCCTAGGATCAATTACCTTTCGACTTGTGATTTCATCCTGCCAATTTGCTTTATTTGCTTAATTTAGATATTTCTTCTTTTATTTAATTTTTGTTCTTCGATTTTTGAAGTTAGATAATTAGTAACAAACAAAATTTTCGGTTTCCTAAATAGCAGTCAAATTTCGAGTAGAGTTAATTCCTTTATTTTCGACACATCAATTCCCTTGGGTTCGACACCTTGGAAATACTCCGAGGTTTTACAAATTTTAAAATTGATCGGATTTGAAAACCTTACTACGCGAAATTAAGCGATCAAGCGGCGCCAAATTCCAGGCGATCAACAAATAGGATACGGCGAACGGCAAGGGGAACCACAGGCCGGCCTCCATGATCATCTCATTAACGGCGACCAGACCCTCGGGAGGTTTATCGGCACGCTCGTTTTCGGAGGGCACGTGCAGGGAAACATCAGAAGGAATGTGATATTTCGCCCTCCAGCGTCTTAAGTCTTTCCGGGTCGCCGAACTCCGGATCTGACCAAGAGTCCACTGAGACGGGTCAGCGGCCCGAAACGCCGTCCGCTTCACATGTTCGTAAGGATGAGCGGTGGAGTAAGCTTCGAAATCAAATTCTGGACAGGGTTCGTCGATCCCCTCCATAAGCTTAGTAAAAGCCCTATAGGCGGGGCCGAATACACTGTCCCGCTCCCAAGATATCCACACCAGTTCGTCTTCATCTGCCGGCGAGCCCCCCTGCTCCGCCGTCGCCGCCGTTCTCGCCACTTCGGCCTTGTTGAAGAGCTCTTCAAGTTCTGCGGGTGCAATCCCCGCACGAATAGCCTCAACGGACGTTTCCATATGAAGTCCCATGGGAATCTCCTCCTGGTCAGGCGAAGACGCAGCGGCGGAGGTGCTTCCAGTCTCGAAGGTCTTAGATCCTCCAAACATATTATAAAAAGTAAAGGGAGAAAGAAGGTTGGTTATCTTACCTAAGAAAAAAGGACGATCAGCACAAGGAGCTTCGGAAATTTCTGCAGAGTCTCAGCAAGAAGGCAAGGATGCGTGAAGAGTAGAAATGAAGTAGCCCTAGTCCCTTTTATAAATGGAAGCGGGGGTCTCTGCGCAAATAGGCAAAATTCCGAGGGCCGGAATGCAACCGTCAGTGGGGGGACACATTAAATGCGGCCCTCGAATCCCACGTACGCGTCTTTTCGAGGGCACACCAGGCGACGAGTCTGACAGACCGTCGGACTCCCCCAATGATAGCGTGATGCGTGCCCCTGCAACGTTTCGAGAGCCCGCCTTCATTTACCGCTGCTCCCAGCGCAAAAGGAGATCGCCCAAATTTGAAATTAGATCGTCTGATCGTCTAAACATTGGCAATCGCCAATAGTACCACCTCACCCCGTGTTTTCAACATCGAAGCGAGCTGGGGGGCAATTGTTGTGCGGCGATTAATACGCCTCAATGGCGATCGGCCTAACGATCAGAGAGCCAACCATAGAAGGCTTACTCTGGACAAACACCCAGCATTCGGCACCCACGGCGATCGTCTTTTGATATCCGGCGATCGTCATTTAGTATTTGGCGATCATCTATAATGCCCAACCAGAGACGATCGTCTCGTGCCACGTATGAATCCAACATCCGTCAAAGTCGTCGAAGACCGAATCTTGGACGGTGACCCACATGCAGATCCGCAAAAGGCGCCGACAGATAAGACTTTTGACCCCAGCCTGTCACCTACCTCACCTACCGACAGGGCCGCCGAAAGGTACAAAGCGGGCCCCCCCCGAACAGCGACTCAGGACGCGTGCAGGCTTCCCATTGGCTCGCACAGCTGGCCACCAGCAGCAGCCCCAGACTTTAAGGGAACAGCCCCACGTGACGGGACGATCGGCCATCTTATTATAATATAGAAAACGGCGGTCGCCCGCAATCGCCGGCGAGGCCCCAACAACCTTGTCTCCTATAAATAGGAGGCTCATAACACGGCAGCAGGGATCATAATAACATCATCGTGAATACAAGTGCAAAACATACAGAGAGAGAATAAAAGACTCATCTGGGAATTACATACGTATTCATAGTGATATTCATACACTCATAATACGTCCCAAGCAAGAACTCACAGATCTTCATATCTGGTTCTTCCGGCAATCTACACGCTCCACAGCTTAGATAACTATAAGTCTTTACACTCATTGTAATAGATTCTAGCATTAATATTTGTACTCCACAGTATATTTATTAATAACATCTCGCGAGAGCATTCAAGCCCGGGATTAACAACCCCGGCAAATCTTGTGTTATTTATTTTCCCGCGGAAGTGTTCTCGCATTTGTTTGTTACTCAGTCATTCCAGCAATACTATTTCTGGATAATATTTTGGGTAACAACACATAGTAATGAAAAATGTATCTGTAAACTGTTTTAGTGCACATGAGTTTTCCCTAGATTACAGGCTTTTCTTTCTCACCATGAGGGAGGAGGGAGTGGTCACCTAATACCCTAGGTGCCACATCACCTCTATCCAATAAAAACCTTCCAACTCAAAACTACCCAATTTTACCCTAACACTAGCCTAAGTGGAGGGAGTGGTCACCTATACTACCCGTTTTTTTTTTCATACATAAAATCACATACAATATTAAAATAAAAACATACCATTTGATTAAAAATAAAAACATTACATAATACTTAAAAAAAGAAACATAACATAATAATTAAAAATAACTAGATTAAAATAAAAAACCCACTAATCATCGAGATGCGGCAAGTATTGACGTGCTACGTGCTCCGTGAGATCATATCGAAGTCGGTCATGAAGAACTTCGTCTAGTAACTCCGCTATCACACTGTCGTCGAACACTGGCTGGACCGGCTCATCCATTATATGAACCGGTCAGATTGCCCTCCCTTCGCGTTTTATAACCATATTGTGCAAAATAACACACGCGTGAACCTGATTGGCAATCTTCGCTTTGGTCATAGCTCGGAGAGGCCGATCGAGAATTTTCCATTTTCCTTTGAGAGCACCAAAAGCTCGCTCGACATCCTTTCTCGCCCCCTCTTGTAACTTCTTAAATCTCTTTTCCTTTGGGTCGGTTGGATACGGGTATGCTTTAACAAATGTGGACCACTTAGGATAGATTCCATCTATCAAATAGTAGCCGCGTTTGTAAAAGCGTCAATTCACGTTGAATGAACTGTTCATCGTCGTTCCATTTCGATCTGTAAGATACAAGTCAGACTGATTCAATACGTTGATATCGTTGTTTGACCCTGGTGGACCAAAAAAAGCATGCCAAATCCACATATCTTGTGACGCGGTGATTTCAAGCATAATAGTGGGAACACCATAGTCAGCTCTCGTATATTGCCCTCTCAATTGTCTAGGACCATTTTCCCATTTGACGTGTGTACAGTCGATGCTACCAAGCATTCCAGGGATGTGATGCTTCGCCTCATGGGCCTACAAAATGCGAGCAAGGCCGTGTGCTGTCGGCCTACGTAGGTACTCTCGACCGTACAACTCAATGATGGCCTCACAAAAATAATAATAATTAAGACTTTCACGTGACGTTCTTGCAGCCATGCATAAATATTCATCATACTCATCGGGGGGGATTGCCGGTTGCGAGTTGCCTAACGGCCGAAGTGATTTTTTGTTTCGCCGTGAAACTTTTTTTCGAACGCGCGTCGTAGCCTTCTTGAAAATATGGGTATCTCGCTTCAATGTCGCCCACTATTTGCAAAAACATGCTTTTCTCCATTCGAATTTTTTTTTAAAGTACTCTTCGTTGTACTTTGGTGTTTCAACGAACCAATCATTCTCTAACGTTTGAAGACCTATTTCCCGTGGACGATTTACGCTAGTTCGGCTAGAGCTTGCCGTGTCTTCAAGGTACTGAGCCGCTTGAAGCATAAGTTGCAACGAGCTACCCGTGGATATCTCGTCGGACGAAGACGGAATAATGCATTCGAATTCGGAAGAATCGGAAGACATTTTAGTAATTATTTTTTGTTTTTGAAGGATTAGTGTGTGTTTTATTTGAAAATAATTATTTGGTTTTAAAGGGATTTTTTTTTATTCAAGAGAGCCGTTGGGCTTGGAACCGTTGGATTCTTAATTTTTTTTTTTATTTAACGGTCTTTTTTTTCAAAAGCAAAAAAAAAGAAAAAAAAAACAAACACACACAACACCGATCGGGCTTGGAAGCCGAATTGGTAGCCGATTTGCACTACCCGATCCCCACGGGGCGGTGTTGCCGATCGGGTAGACCTAGCCGATTCACTACCCGAGCCCCACTCCCTCCCCCTGAGAGGAGAATTGACCCGTTTCCAAGTCCAAAGTACCCTTTTAATAACTCTGCTTCATATATCTAATTAAAATTTATTATAATATCTTGCAAATTAAAGTTCCAAGTACCTTCTAAGAACTCTGCCTCAGATCTAATTAAAATTTATTTTAATATCTTGCAAATTAATGGATACAAAAAAAATGAAAATAAACAGTTTAAACAATGTTGCACCAAAGTAACCAAAAAAAGAACTTGAACAATGAAAAAATATATACGAAATAGCCCATAAAAACTAGAAGAACCCATAAACTGAAGGAAGCAATCTGAGAAAAAAAATAACGGAACGTACTCTGTCAGAGGAACGGATTGACACAAGTTCTTTTGTCAAGACGAACAAAATATCGGCAAATCTAACAACTCATAAAGTTTCAAAAACAAAAAGGACTTCTACACGATGACAAAAAATGATAAAGAGTCTATAAAGTGGCTAATAGAAGAGGGGAAATACATCTTATAGCAAATAAACAAAAATGGTAAAAGCTAGTCACATAAACCGGGACGCATTGAGAGCAATTATAATAACCACCAAAACCATTTAGGCATAGGTGTCTTACAGACCAACAAATAGCTAACTGAATATAAAATAGTTCTTCTTACCACAGAATCGTCGTCACACTGTGTTGTGTAGGATAAAATAGGGCTTCAAATAATTACCTGATGAGCTTCGGAAATTATCGCATTCAATTGATTATCATCGACGTCCAACTTCGTCCAAAACAAGCACAGTGGCGAGATGATTGAATTGTGTGGGGGGGGATCTAAAGAAAGCGGCGGGCACAGTGACGAGATGATTGAATTGGGGGGAGGGAAATCTAAAGAAAGTGGCGGGCTTGAATCGAGGGAAAAGAAATCGAGAAAAAGTTTGCCGCTTTCTTTGTGCAGGGATGGGGATTTGGTAGGTGTTTTGTGCGTGAGATAGTTAGGGATAGGTGATTTCCCCTTATATATATTAAATAAAATAATATATAAAAGAATCATTTTAATTTCCTAGATAATTCGGTAGGCAATATTTTTAAAATAAAAGATATATAGATGCCTAGGAAATATTTTGTAGGCAAATTATTTATTTTTTCACCTACAACTATTCTGTAGAAAAATACGACTTTACCTACGAATCATTTCGTAGGTACATCACCGTCAATTTTTTTCTTGCTAATTCTGTAGGTGAAAAGTTGTAAAATAATTTATTAAAATTCGTAGGGAAACCGTAGGCAATCCTCACTATTTAAGGACAAAATTAGTTCGGTAGTAAAATTCGGTAGGCAATTCTCTATTTTCTTGTAGTGAGGTACACGAAATAAAAAAATAAAAAAATATAATATTTTATATCTAATTTAATAAAAATTTATATTTTATGAATTATGTTTATACTAAACTTTAAAATTTGAAAATATAATGTGAGTTTTCATAAATTTCGTGTAAACATTTGTGTTTTTGGTGCCATTTGTTTCATTTCGTCTACTAAAACCTATAAAAATAATATTATAATATTAAAATTATTTTTTTAATAATATTTTAATATTTGTTTTATATTATGTGCCTGACACAAAAACACGAAGCTTACGAATTTGCGATCTGTGACACGACATGACACGAATTCATTTAGTGTCGGGTATGGGTTTGGACTTTTGGTACACAAAATACGAAACTACACGACACGAATGAATTGTCAGGTCTAACACCCAAAATAAGCTTATAAGCACACCATAAGTCATTTCAGATACTCTCTGAAAACTAATTATTGCTACTTTAATTTCCAACGATGCGTAATTCCGCAACTCAAATCCAAGCACTCCTATCTAGTATAACAATACATAATGTAATCTTTGTTGTCATTTTTGACATTAACTATTTGTAAAGTCAAAAAAATTCTTTAACAAAATGGATTTTAGGTAATTCTGACCCATGTTAATACCGAACCAAATTCTGCAAGCAACAATACCTTGCATATTCTCCCCCTCCCCAGGTATCGCTTACCGACACAATGTCCATACCCACTAAAGTTCATATGTTAATTTGTATACTTGCACATAGGGCTGAGCACCGGGTCTTACCCGGCCCGGATCGACCCGGTCCGGAATGGCTCGGATTATAAATGGTCGGACTTTATCGACCCGAATCCCGATTGCTGTGAATCGCCAACCGTCCGACCAGAAAAATCGTCGGTCAATAAATGGGTTCTAGCCCGATTTTGTAAGAATTTTTTTTTTTTGCATATTAAGTGTCCTTTTATTACATATAAAATGCTTTCTTCTCTACATACTCCCATAAAATACAATTATCAATCTTAATATCTTCATTTAGTATCAAACTCCTAAGTTCAACAATATTTTAGTATAAATAAACTTAATTAGAATAATGTGCAATCATAATCGAGCCATTAATCATCATTATTTCATCACCACCGAGGGTAAATTACAATAAAAAATATTTTTTTTGTATTTTTATTTTTACTGAGTCGTTCCGGGTGATGGACCCGAATTTTTCGGGTTTTGACCCGGTCCGACCCGGAACCCGGTTTTAGACAAAATGCAGACTCGGGACCTGGACCTAATTAACAGGTCCGGTCCGGGTCCGGGTAAAAACCGAGTCCGGACCATTTGTGCTCAGCCCTACTTAGGCCTGGGCATGGGACGGGATGGGACCATTTTTAGGTAATCCCGATCCCGTCCCATTTGAAAATTATGGGACGAGATGGAACGGGATTGCACTTTTGAAAAATTGATCCCAACCGTCTCGATCCCCAATGGGATCGAGACGGGATCGGGACACGAACGGGACGAAAATGGTCCCGTTGACCAATATTGACTCTCAAATTAATACAATATTTGGACTTGTTACATGACAATAAGTTTTGTTTTAAATCAATCTATTTATCAAATATCGTTGTGAGTCATTTGTTAATTTTTGAACAAATGGTTCATAGAACTCTGAATGCTTTCTTATTTCACCCGAAGTAATAAATATAAAGAACATTACAACACATATCTGACTGGTCTCTACTTCTATACACAAGTTCTTCATGGTTTATGTAAGTTTCGCTCCCCGAAAGAAATAAATGAGATAAGTTAGAAATGTTAGATGATAAGACTGCTTTGGGCTTGGTAGTCGGATAAATTTAGTAACTCGACATTATTACGGGACGGGACGGGATCCCATCGGAATTTGACATTTAGACTCGCGGCCCGTCCCAAGTTTTTAAAATGGGACGGGACGGGATGAAACGGACCCTGAGTTTTAAAATTTTGATCTCGTCTCGTCCTGGTGCGGGACGAGACGGACCCGAGACGGCCCGAGCCTTAGGGATTAGTTGCCTAGGCCTAGGCCTAGCCCTACTTGCACATGCTCACATATACAAATATACATATATATTTAGCTACTCGTAATAAGGATTTAAATAAACAAATACATATGTACTACAAACGTGCTACTTGGAATATTAATATTTTGCTCCTCTAGGCTCATATAATGTGGACATGGGTTTAACCAAAGTCTGAATGTGTCATATTCATCTATTCCCTACTTATCTGCAAAATACCAACATACTTTCACCATTTTTCTATTTTATAGTTCAGCCAAAAATACTACAAACAAATCCTGTAAATTACTTAATAACCACATACTTTCATTTGTTATTTTGTATCTTACTCCGTATTAAACATACTCTTTTGACATGTAATGCCAAACGTAAAACTAAGACCATCACATACTCCAACTCAAAATTCCCAATTCTTGAAATCCTACGCAATCATAACAACGAATTGCATACATAAATATCAATTTGATGTGATAAATAATTGAATTAATATAAACATAAGCATATGATATTGAGACAAACCTGATTCTTAAATGATGAGTCGAATTTGTTTTGATGAGATTAAGAATCCTTCACTCTGCATAAATTGAATCCGAATGTTAAATAGCAGCATGGTAGTGTTGCGGTTCCGATTTAGGGGTTTTGATAATTCGTTTATGGTGTTGAATAAAGGAGTATATCAAGGCTTATTTGCTAAGTGTGAGGTGTATAATATATCTAATACACTTTTATATCTTGTTTGGTATAAAGTATATGATCCTTGATAAAATTCAGGTCCGTATAAATAATATTGATTTTTGGTATTACGTATTCCACTTAAAAGATGGTATTAGGTTATATTAAACAATACTACAATTAATAAATTTAATAAACTACTATGATATCTATATTTTACAGAGAATTTAATACATCGTACCAAATATGATATTAATTTCTTATACTGTATAAGAAATCCCAGTCAATCTTATCAAACTTTATCCCATACAACCTAGCAAACGAGCCTCAATAGTCTTGCAAATCATGAAAGCATATGATATAAGATTGATTGATAATGGGATGAATCTTTTCGTTTTCTTATAATGGTTACGGGAATGATAAAGGGCGACATTAATCTTTAAGACTCCGCAATAAATGAATGGGAATTCGTTTATGGTGTTGAATAAAGGAGTATAACAATAGTCTTGCAAATCATGAAAGGGTGCGTAGGATATAAGATCGATTGATAAGGGGATGAATCTTTTGGTTTTCTTATAATGGTTACAGGAATGATAAGGTGCTACATTAATCTTTAAGACTCCGCAATAAATGAATGGGACTGAATCTTTTAGTATTATAAATAGAATATCATTATTACCATGTAGTTATATGTTGATTTGATATGTGCCTACAACTAGCGCCCATGGCCTAATGGATAAGGCACTTGACTTCTAATCAAGGGATTGTGGGTTCGAATCCCACTGGGCGTGAATCATACAAATTGTGTGGGTTTTTTATTTTATTGACGTATAAAGGTTTTCTTATTTTTATTTTTATTTTTCCTGAAATTGTTGTAATGTATACTAATGTGATTGTACTATAAATAGTTAAGGAGAAACAAAATTAAACATTTTTGTAGAGATTTGTATGAGGATTTGCCTACTAGTTGTTAATTAAGGTCCATTTTATATTACTGTTGTTGAGACAATATAATCTATATTATATAAAATTTATCCCCCTTAATTTAACGTGGAAGGAAGATTTATGTCACTTATTCATGTTAAAGGATTACATATGAAGAGACTATTTTAATTTTAATTGTAACATTTAATGTAAATAAACTAATTTAAATACAAAAGTTATGATAAACATCACAATGCAAATGCACCTTCTAATACACAAGGTGATTAAAATGAACTTTTAAATGATAGTATAAATTACAAGATGGTTAAATTTTAGCAATGAAATCTTAGATACAATCGGTGCATCGCACGGGTTGAATAAACCAAAACAACCTGAAAGAACATACGGGTTAGTAAAGTCTCATTTCATATACTAATTACATAGACTAAAATAAAAGGACAATAACAATAAAAAAACATATAAACTTCTCTAAAAGGCATTTAAATTCTGTCATTTGCTCATTCAACCGTCTGCCCCAACATTACGTACAAAACACGTAGATATTCAACCAAAGATCGTGCATCGCACGGGTTGGATAATGCCTCGTACATATAATTGTCGGCCGTAGAGTTTAATCTTTTCTGTTTACGTATTTTTATTATATCATAATAATATTATAATAAAAATTTTAAATTATAATATTATTATGACTATTTAATCTATAAAGCATGCGGTACAATCCCGGTAAAGCACGGGATGTGTATGAATGTGTGGTCTGAGGTGTTGCTGTCTCAATTCTCATTATATTGTATTACATAAAATATGATACTTAAATATTTAGTATACTAAATTTAATTTACTAATTATATTACCTATATATAGTATATATTAACAAATATTTATAATTTTAAATATAGAATATGTGGGTAGTCGAATACCTAATGAATGCCTAATTACTTGATAAACAGTACAAATCGATCCGAATCAAAAGAGTAGGGGAGTCATACTCATACCCCATCCATTAGGGGTGGACTCGGTTCCATTCGGTTCGGTTTTTGACCGAAACCAATAACCGAACCAAATATTCAGTTTCGGTTTGGTTCGGTTCTTTTTGAAGTTCGGTCCGGTTAAATTCGGTTTTATAAATATTCGGTTCGGTTTTGGTTTGGTTTGATGTTTTTTCGCTTATTCACAATATAAATTCAAATATTATATTCAATAGGATAAGTTATATATAAAAACAAGGCAACAAAAGTTATATATATATGCTCAAGATAAGAGGTAGACTTGCACAGCAATTTACAAATATCTCAAAAGATATAACAATTACAAATCACAATAGATCATTCTCTAAACCTAAATTAGTTGAATCACGAATTACACGAGCATATTATTGGTCCTCCTTGGATCCATGAAGGTCTTAAAAAAGAAAAACAAATTACATTAAAATCTCAAACACATAAAACTCACAAAAAGATGTCATTTTAGTATGTGACATTGACTTCGGTCCATTTGGGTTCGGTTCGGCTCTGTCCGACCCTGAACCGAGAACCGAACCAAACCAATTCAGTTCGGTTCTGTTTTTCTATTTTTCGGTTCGGTCTTCTTTGGTTTCGGTTCTTCGGTTCTTTTTTCGGATTTTTTCGGTTTGGTTTTGAATTTTCGATTCCGAAATGCCACCCCTAGCACCCATCCACTGACCTACATACCAATCGACCATCCCAAATTTTGCACATATTCCTTTAAAACACATACATTATAATATTTTAGTTAGTATAAATATATTAATTAATACACCCTTTCTTCCTATTCAAAGGGTAATAAAAATTAATACACATAAACTTATTAAAAAGTCACCTCCATATGGTGTTCATTGATCTTGAGAAGGCTTATGATAGCATTCTGCGCGATGTTATTTGGAGGAGCCTAGAAGAGAGGAGGGTGTCGTTGCCGTTCGTTAGGGCGATCCAAGACATGTACTCCCAAGCTAGGACTTGCGTTAGGACCCCAGTTGGTGACACCCAGTATTTCCCGGTTGAGATTGGACTACACCAGGGGTCGGCGCTAAGCCCGCTTCTCTTCGCTCTAATCCTTGACGTCATTTCACGGGGGATTCAGGATGGCGTCCCGTGGTGCATGCTTTTTGCTGACGGCATTGTGTTAGTGGCGGAGTCGATGAGGGAGGTGAACGCAAAGTTGGAGCTATGGATGTCTAAGTTAGAATCCCAGGGCTTGCGTGTGAGCTGGTCTAAGACCGAGTATCTCTGGTGTAACTTTAGTGGGGAGGCCAACGAGGAAGAAGTAGAGGTAATGATTGCGGATCAGATCGTACCCCGTATGGATAAGTTCAAGTATTTGGATTCGAACATTCAGAAGGAAGGTGAGTGTGAAGATGATGTCACTCATCGTATCAAGGCGGGGTGGATAAGGTGGAGAGCAGCGACTGGGGTCCTGTGCGACAAGAAAGTTCCTCTTAAGTTGAAGGGTAAATTCTATAGAGTGGCAATCAGACCTGCAATGTTGTATGGCTCCGAATGTTGGGCGATGAAGAAGTCTCTTGAGAGCAAGTTGGAAGTGGCTGAAATGAGAATGTTACGTTGGTCGTGTGGTCGCACAATGTTGGACAGAATATCGAATGGGGTTTTCAGAAACGCGCTTGAAGTGGCGCCAATTTCAACGAAAGTTAGGGAAGGGAGATTGAGATGGTTTGGCCACGTCCGCAGGAGGCAGGCTTCTGCTCCAGTGAGGAGGGTGGAGAGTCTTTTGGTTTCCGGGGAGAGGAGGAGAGGCAGACCGATGAGGACGTGGGAGGAGCAGCTGAGATTAGATTTGAAGGCCTTAAACCTTTCCGAGACCATGACTGTTGATAGGTGCTCTTGGAGGCGCCACATCAAAGTTCTGGATTCTTTTGTAGTCAGCGGTGCTGTAGTTTAGAGCGTCAGAGTTGGGTTGTCTCGGTTAGCTTTGACCTAGAGCATTTCATTTTTTACTTTTACTGTATATTTGACCCTATTGCCTTCTGTGTTTTTTTTTTTAGCTGTGCGCAGAGTCAACCTCTCTTCGGTTAGAGCAACGTTCATCGAGAGTGCAGTTGCCAAAATCCCCTTAGATAAGTCTCATGTGAATTAAACCATGAGCTCAGGTATGATCGTGAGATTTTTCGTATCATATGCTTTTTTATATATACCACTCTATACTTTGTTGTGCACTAAGCTGGAGGTCTCACGGAAACAGCCTCCCTACCGTAAAAAGTAGGGGCATGGTCTGCGTACATCTTACCCTCCCTAGACCCTACTCTGAGCGGGATATACTGGGTATGTTTGGTTTGATTTGGTTTGGTTTTTATTAAAAAGTCAATTTTTTTGCGATAAATATAAATTTTTAGGCAGAACAAAAAGAATAAAGAACACTATAATACATCCTAACATAATAACATTACACTTCTACATTAAACTCTACTACCGACAATTATATGTATTACGAGTCATTCAAAACCCGTGCTACGCACAAACTTGCGATCTAAGTGTTTTTGAGTAAATTTGTTTATGGTTTCGTAAATATGAAAATTTTGATGAGTTTATAGTTGATTAGTTATTGTAATTATTTTTTCTTTTCAAATGACTCAGGACCCGGTGCATCTATTTTGTTGAGTTTACAGTTTAATTCTTCTTGTTATGTTTCTTTATTTTTTTCTATGTTTCTAGTCTAAGTTTTAGACAATGAGCTGGGTTTAGACTCTATTGAACTCTTGCTTATGTCTTACACTTAACATTTTTTAATTTGTTATTATAATTTACAAATGGGTTCAAGCCCGTTTAGCCCGTGCCTGTTCGGGGCCGAGCCCGTTTAGACCGTGGCCCGTCCCCTTCCGTTTTGCCACGTCTATGTGTTGTGTACGTGTTTAAATGACTTATAGCCGTATAACTTAATTAATCTATCAATTGTGTAATAGTCGAATCCTGTGATAGCAAACTTAGGCTGGCCGAGCGTGATGGCGAATTGGAGATAGCAAATCTCATATTATATTATGGTGATACTAAACCTTTTAACCTTATAATTTTTTTTTTTTGATAATTAGGTGATCCCAGCTTAGCCGGACTAATCTTAGTCCCTCAATGAACCCACTCCTAACCCCCTCAATGATACTAAACCTTTTAACCTTATAATTATAATATTTGAACAATATTTATGAGTACTTTAATGTACAAATATTGTTTCAATAGCTTTTATGAGCACTTTAAAAGTCTCTCAATCCAAAAAACATACAACCCATTATATGCACACACTTTAATGTATAAATTGGGTAACTATTTTAATTTAACTTTTATTTACGAAACGTTCATTAAAAATCAATGTCCTGGAAGATGTAGTTCAGCTCCTTGCACCAATTTACTATTGGTTGTTTGACTTTTTGCAACACATTCATGGGTAAAAAAACAAAAAAAAAACTTTCATGACCTTTGTACTACGTACGGTTAGAAAGGGCCAAAGAGTTTGACTTTCAAAACACAAAATGGAATCCAGTTTATATTTTGATTTACAATTTACAAATAAATAAAATCAATTTATCGAGTTTTGACAAACAGCTATCACAATATATAATATTGTTTCCAAATTTTTTATTTATTATGAAACCTTTTTTTGGTTTGAGTTGTTACAAATAGAAGTAAAAGATTCGTGTGTTGGTGATCATTATAAGTTTTGTAACTTACACTTGATTAGCTTTTATTTTTTATTTTTAAACAACTTATGGCTCGGCAAGATTATAAACATAAAAATTAGAATAGACCCAAACTGCAATATTTTTATTAGTATAGTCCATGTCTTCTACTTTGGGCTCACAACTTCTCACATTTATCATACCCTAAACATACAATAAAGAGTTTCCCGCAATCCATCTGCCCACATGTACGCGTGTACTATTACACGCACCCGTGTTCCGTCAACTTTAGCTCAAATTCTTGAATCAAAGATTTCCGTAACAGCTAGAAGGTTGATTGCCGTTGTCGGGGGAGCTGTCGGATGGTCAGGAAAAACCAAGAGTCCACTTCCGTGAACGGGTCGAAGTACTAGAATCTCTGATTTTTGACATAATGAATTCTCAAATATAACGCCTCTCCCTCACCAAACTTCTCTCCCAATTTCATCTTAATCAAAATCTCAGCAAATCTCATGTCTCATCATCAAAAATCCCGGCAACTACAACATCAAAAAAATCCGTCAAAAAGTGATGGGTTTTGAGTTTAGATCTGTAAAAATTTCTATGAGAAACTGAAATAAAGTCGAGATAAAAACAAATCACCTTGGTTCGAATGTTTGATATGAACGAATGATGGTCACGGTTAAGGATCTCTCGGGTAAGCCTTCTGATTCCGTAGTTCTTTTGACGGTCGAGATATTAATTTTTTTTTTTTTTTGTTAAAATCTTTCAGAATCTTTTCTTGAGTAACAGCTCAAGATTAGAGCATCAACACCTCTTTCCATGATGTTTTGGCCCGCAGATATCAATCATTATTAGAATTGTTTGTAAAGTTTGTTTTGGTGAATATAATGGAAAATTGGAAATGTGTTATTTATTGATCTAATGAACACGGTCAATAAATTGATACAGTTAATGGCGAGCAAGTGAAAGGTTTTTTTTTCTTTTTTTGACAGATGAGAAGTTGTTAAGAGTCTTTTGGTTTTCTTTTTTCTTTGCATTTAGTTCCTGAAACTGTCGAACAATTCCTCAGAATGATGAGGCTGCATTCAATTCCAAGCTTTAGGTTGATTGTATAATACACATATCTTACAATATTTATGTGGCTTCAACTATATTGTACCGTACTTTTATTTGTGCACAAATCCTCTTCCACGTTAAATTAAGTCACTCAATTTTTAAGTAGTATATATATTGTCTCAACCACAGTAATATAAAATGGACCTTAATTAACAACTAGTAGACAAATCCTCGTACAAATCTCTACAAAAATGTTTAATTTGTTTTTCCTTAACTAATTTATAGTACAATCACATTACTAGCATCTAAACTGTGGGGAAACTATTCGGAATACATAGACGATTACACAACAGCGAGGTAAACAAATTACAAATAAATTCCCAATGCAAACGAATTACACAGCAAACGAATTACACGAAATAAAAACAGGAAAAACTAATTAACCCGAAAGGCAGATTAACACAAAGAACAGGGGGGAAAAAGATGCCAGAAATTCAAACCGAAAAGGATCACAAAGATCCGAACACACGGTGGACGGTGGTGAGAGATGACCGGAACTTGGCCTCGGCTCAGTCCTCCTCTATCAAGTACCCGCGTCCAAGGCTCCGTACGAATCCGCGGCCAACAGCCCAGACGAACAAATCCAGAAACACCACGGCTGGTTCCAACTATCCCCGAAAAAACCCCCCAAAAAATGCCTCAAGTAGCTTTTCACTCAGAAAAAGGTTTTCACTCAGAAAAATGTTCACCAAGAAAACACAAATCGATTTCTTCCTCACTTAGAAAATTAGGTTTTTATTTTTCGTTCGTTTTTCGTGTATTTCCCTCATCCCAGATCGCCGGCCTTAAATAGGCAAAACACCAACCGGTCGAAGCCACCGATTTTAGGGGGATCGAATCCAATCATATCAAAGGATGATATGGGTTTCGATCCCCTTCCAAATTGGGACCGCGAAGCCGAGCAGGAGAAAGGAAAGAAAATCTTTCCCATGGCAGACGGCGGGTAGGTGAGGGGGGGTGAGGGAAAAACCGAGAGAGAAGTGAGGCTAGGGTTACGGGTGGGGGTTTAAATATAGGGGATGGATGGTAGAGATAGGTCAACTCACATCCAACGGGTGAGAATAGAGGAGCCGGGAGTGGTATTAAAAACGTCTGGGCCGTGCAGAAATGCTTACCATAACATAAATAATCATTTGGGCCAAAATGTTAACATATCTCAAACTTGATCAAATGAGCCATCGGGGTACTCTAGTTATAGGGAGGTCATCATCGCGAACGTCACACCACCGCACACCACACAAAGTTAGTACAAGTATAAAGACATTAAACAATCACTAAGAAAGGAAAAACTAGGAGTCACAGAGAAAACTAGCAAGGCTATCACAAAGATAGCGACAGGAGAGTCTTCAGTTGATGGAGTCGATATTTAGTATCGACTTGTAAGATCGACTTTCTCGACTGGTAGGCACTTCGTGCCCATATCTCAGTGGTTAGACTGGGACGGGATTTTCTTCAAATCAATTATGCCCTTTTCGACTATATCACGGATGAAATGTCGCCTGACGTCAATATGTTTTGTACGATCATGGAAAACAGGATTTCTGCACAAGTGTATGCTAGATTGACTGTCAGAAAAAATCACAACATTGTCACGAAGAACACCAATTTCATTAAGTAAACCTTTCAACCAAATAGCCTCTTTAAAGGCTTCAGTAGTGGCAATATATTCAGCTTCGGTAGTAGACAAAGTAACTATATGCTGAAGTTGAGATTTCCAAGAAATGCATGAGCCACACAAGGTAAACACATATGAAGTTGTGGACTTACATTCATCCCGATCATTGGCATAATTCGAATCAACATAACCTTTAAGGTTAACCCCATCATTAGATTTAGAAAACACAAGTCCATCAGAACTAGAATTCTTTAAGTACCGAAGTAACTACTTAAGAGCCTCCCAATGAGGCTTCCCAGGATTAGCCATATACCTACTTAAACAGCTCACAGCATAAGCAATATCAGGTCTGGTACTGACCATAAGGTACATGACAGATCCAATAGCATTAGCATAAGGGATAGCTCTCATTTCTTGAATTTCAGATTCCGTTTTTGGAGACTGAGTTTTGGATAATAAGAAATGAGAAGCCAGTGACACACCAACAGGTTTTGCATCAGCCATAGAGAATTTTTCCAGAATTTTACCAATGTAAGAGGACTGATTTAGAAATAAAGTGCCTTTCGATCTATCCCGAACAATATTCATTCCTAAAATCCTTTTAGCATCCCCCAAGTATTTCATGTCAAATTGTTCACCTAAGCGATTTTGGACATGATTAATAGACTTAATGCATGAACTTATCAAGAGCATATCGTCTACATAAATAAGAAGGAACATAGGAACATCACAATCAATCTTGAAATAAAGGCATGGGTCATAAGCACTTCGGCAGAATTTCAAGGAAAACATGCAATCATTAAATTTTTTGTTCCATTCTCTAGGGGACTGCTTCAGGCCATATAAGGTTTTATTCAGCAAGCACACATAATCCGGATGGTTAGCATCTATAAAACCTTCCGGTTGTTTCATGTAGATGGTTTCTTTTAATTCACCATGCAAAAATGCCGTTTTTACATCTAATTGTTTCAATTCCCAATTATGATGTGCAACTAATGCAAGCATGATGCGAACAGTGGTGAATTTAACTACGGGAGCAAAAATTTCGGTATAGTCAATACCTTCGCGCTGAGTGAAACCTTTAGCTACTAACCTTGCTTTGAATCTGATGTCATCCTCATCCTTTTTGACTTTAAATAACCACTTACAATCAATCAAAGAACAGTTCTTAGGTTTTGGAACAAGTTTCCAAGTATTATTAGCATGCAAGGATGTCATTTCTTCATTCATAGCACTTAACCATTCATTTGATTTATCAGACAACAGAGTGTCATTGTAAGATTTAGGTTCATTTCCATCAAGCATATCAAACACATTGAAAACAAGAGAAGCCATGTGGAAATCATCTAAATGTATAGGTCTTCTAACATTTCTTCTAGACCTATCCCTAGTTAGTTGATAATCAGACAAATCAGGAACAGATTCAGACTCGTCTCCATTTTCAGATTGATTATCAGGTTGATCATTAGAGATTTCAGGATTTTCTATATTATCAGATTCAGCAGGCAACTCATTATCACTAAGATGCTCCACCCTAATCTGAACAGGGTGGGGAGTATTTTCAGCAGCTAACACAGGAGCAGGTAATGGATTATTAAGACAAGGAAATTCAGTTTCATTGAACACCACATCCCTACTAGTGATCACTTTCAACCCGGGTTCAGATCTGACCCATAATCGATAACCCTTAATACCATCAGGATATCCAAGAAAAACACATCTCAAGGATCTAGGCTCAAGTTTATCGACATTTTGATGCACATAAGCAGCACAACCAAACACACGAATGTTTGAAAAATCAACAGCATGACCCGACCACACAGACTCGGGATAATTACCATTCAGAGGTATAGAGGGTGATCTATTTATAAGATAGGCGTGATTAAAAGAGCCTCACCCCAAAAACTTTTGGATACCAGTAAGTGGCGAGCATAGCCCTAACCTTTTCAAGGAGGGTTCGGTTCATCCGCTCACCACCCTGCCATTGAGGGGTGTAAGGAACTGTCTTATGCCTAAGGATGCCGTTTGAACACATAGTATCAAACTGAGTATTGCAAAATTCAAGACCGTTATCGGTCCGTATCTTTTTAATCCGCTTTCCGGTTTGATTTTCCACTAAAGTTTTCCAAGTTTGAAATTTATCGAACACATCAGATTTCAGTTTGAGTAGAAAAACAAAAACTTTCCTAGAATAATCATCAATGATTGACAAGAAGTAACGGTTTCTCCCATGAGTCGGGACACTGGCTGGACCCCAAACATCAGCATGAACATAATCAAGCACATTGGAACTCTTACCAGATTTTTCAAAAACAGGATCAGGGGAATTGGGAGGTTTCGGAAATTGGGTTTTATGTTGTTTGCCATACATGCAAGAGTCACAGAAAGACAATTTAGAGATTTTATCTTTTCCAAAACACTTTTGTTTATGCAAGATATCTAATCCCTTCATGCTCATGTGTCCTAACCTATTATGCCATAATTCGGTTTTATCTGCACAAACCAGGTTGGAACATGCAACAGTTTCAGTTTGGCAAATATATAAATTAAATTTCCGGATTCCTTTAAACAACGTTAAGGAACCTTTGCAAATTTTCATATAACCATTTCCCCATGAACCCCTAAGACCCTCATCTTCCAAAGTAGTACAGGATATCAAATTGTTAGACAAATCGGGGATATGTCTGACATTTTTTAAAGTAAATTGAGTACCATCAGCAAATTTCAAACAAACATTCCCAACCTCGGCCACAACCCGTTTCATTTTATCAGGCATATACACATACCGATCACCAAGATTAGTATAACTCGTAAAATGCTGTTTATAAGGTGTCATATGGTGAGTGCATCCGTAATCCAACAACCATTCATTTTCACTTAGACCGTAAAGCACGAAATTCACAGAAAGATGCATATTATCAATAATCGTAAAGACATCCCAGCAGAAAGTTTGCACGATCATTTGGCGAATTCTTTTTAGGTTTGGTGCATTCATGTATATAATGACCAGATTCACCACGCTTATAGCATTTGCGGTTTTTAGTAGGAACATAGATTTATCCTTCCATTGCCCCTTTTTCTTATTAGACTTTTCAAAATCAGATTTGATAAACGGTTTCTTTTTAAGGTGTGGTTTAGACCTTACAAAATTGACATCAGAAACCGGTTATGGACCTTATTAACTTTCAAGTCTAATTCCTTACTTTTCAAGCCACTTATAACAGTATCTAAGGTCACAGAATCCCTACCATACTTAATGGCAGATTTCACATCATTATAAGCATCTGGGATAGCATTCAAGAGCACAATAGGGGAATAATCATCAATGTTTTTATCACCAGTTTGTTTTATATCTTGAACTAACTTTGTAAAGGTGTCAAGATTGCCATCAATATCTTTATTCAAATCCAGCTTGTAACGAAAAAACTTTTCGAGGAGGAATAATTTATTTGGCAAAGATTTTTCAGTAAACGTTTCCTCAAGTTTATCCCAAAGATGTTTTGCATTATCAGTTCTACCTATTCGTCTAATCACAGAGTCAGACAGGTTCAAGATTATAGAGGAATGAGCAAACTCAATTAATTCCTCTCGTTTTTCAGAAGACACATCGGATGGGAAAGTACCTTCAATGGCTTTAAAACATTTTTGTTGGACAAGTATAGATTTCATTTTTTGTTGCCAAATTCTAAAATCTCCTTTACCGTCAAAAGGTGCCATTGTAAATGAAGTTAGAGAACCCATTTTAGTATTTGTAAAAAATCACACAAGATTTTAAAATACCAGCACAAGGTACTAATTAAACCGAAAAAAAAAACAGAGGTGACAGATAAATATCACGAAGATACCACAACGAACGAAATCACACCAGATTTTGGAGTCGAATACAAATATCACACAGATAACACACAGTTTAAAAATCACACCAGATTTTTAAAAGATGATACGAGCTGGAATCGTATCCCGGAGCCCCCACAAGATCCGAGGAACACTTACGATCCAGGCAAGGGGGTTTGGTATGCCCAGAGATAACGAATTCAACAGTCTCAACACAAGGTATCACAAAACCGAAACAATCACAGTCACCAAGACAGAAGCAGACGGAAGCTAAAAAAAATAACGAGGAGCAGCAACCAAAAAGTACCGAAAATTTAAGAGTGAGTATAGAATGTAATACCTGAGCGGATTCCTCGGCCGGAACCCGTATGACCTTCCGAATAGAAACCCCTTTTCAAGGGCTCTGATACCACTGTGGGGAAACTATTCGGAATACATAGACGATTACACAACAGCGAGGTAAACAAATTACAAATAAATTCCCGATGCAAACGAATTACACAGCAAACGAATTACACGAAATAAAAACAGGAAAAACTAATTAACCCGAAAGGCAGATTAACACAAAGAACAGGGGGGAAAAGATGCCAGAAATTCAAACCGAAAAGGATCACAAAGATCCGAACACACGGTGGACGGTGGTGAGAGATGACCGGAACTTGGCCTCGGCTCAGTCCTCCTCTATCAAGTACCCGCGTCCAAGGCTCCGTACGAATCCGCGGCCAACCCCTGCATTTAACAAATCCAAACACCACTATTTGGTTCCAACTATCCCCGAAAAAACCCCCCAAAAAATGCCTCAAGTAGCTTTTCACTCAGAAAAAGGTTTTCACTCAGAAAAATATTCACCAAGACAACACAAATCGATTTCTTCCTCACTTAGAAAATTAGGTTTTTATTTTTCGTTCGTTTTTCGTGTATTTCCCTCATCCCAGATCGCCGGCCTTAAATAGGCAAAACACCAACCGGTCGAAGCCACCGATTTTAGGGGGATCGAATCCAATCATATCAAAGGATGATATGGGTTTCGATCCCCTTCCAAATTGGGACCGCGAAGCCGAGCAGGAGAAAGGAAAGAAAATCTTTCCCATGGCAGACGGCGGGTAGGTGAGGGGGGTGAGGGAAAAACCGAGAGAGAAGTGAGGCTAGGGTTACGGGTGGGGGGTTTAAATATAGGGGATGGATGGTAGAGATAGGTCAACTCACATCCAACGGGTGAGAATAGAGGAGCCGAGAGTGGTATTAAAAACGTTTGGGCCGGGCTGCAAGAAATGCCGGCCCATAACATAAATAATCATTTGGGCCAAAATGTTAACATAAACATTACAACAATTTCATGAAAAATAAAAATAAAAATAATAAAACCACATTAATTTTTATTATAATATTATTATGACTATTTAATCTATAAAGCATGCAGTACAATCTCTGTAAAGCACGAGGTGTGTATGGGGTGCGGTACAGGGTGTTGCTGCATCATTCTCATATATAATATATAATATATATAAGATATAAGAATAATATATCTATATAATTTTAATATGTACCATCGAGTAATTAGGTCGAATAATTGGATAATATATTATATCCATATTTTATACGCATTGGATTATAAATTTTTAAACTTTACGTACGTGATTATAAATATTTTTCATCAATTTCGATTGATATCTAATCTTATTATAAATTTATTCGGAGGAATAGAATCAGATACGGATAAAACTGAGATCTGTCAATCAACATGTCAATCACTCAATACGTCAACACTCGGATCAACATGTGAAGATGATGTCACTCATCGCATCAAGGCGGGGTGGCTAAGGTGGAGAGCAGCGACAGGGGTCCTGTGCGACAAGAAAGTCCCTCTAAAGTTGAAGGGTAAATTCTATAGAGCGGCAATCCGACCTGCAATGTTGTATGGCTCTGAATGTTGGGCGATGAAGAAGTCGCTTTAGAGCAAGTTGGAAGCGGCTGAAATGAGAATGTTACGCTGGTCGTGTGGTCGCACAATGTTAGATAGAATTTCAAACGGGGTCTTCAGGAACGCGCTAGAAGTGGCGCCCATTTTAGCGAAAGTTAGGGAAGAGAGATTGAGATGGTTTGGCCACGTCCGCAGGAGGCAGGCATCTGCTCCGGTGAGGAGGGTCGAGAGTTTAGTAGTTGTCGGGGAGAGGAGGAGAGGCAGACCGAGGAGGACGTGGGAGGAGCAACTGAGATTAGATTTGAAGGCCTTAAACCTTTCCGAGACCATGACTGTTGATAGGTGCGCTTGGAGGCGCCAGATCAGAGTTGTAGATTCTTTAGTTGGGAGCGGTGCTGTAGTTGAGAGCATCAGGGTTGGGTTGTCTCGGTTAGCTTTGACCTAGAGCATTGCATTTTTACATTTATTGTATATTTTATCCTATTGTCTTTTGCGTGTGGTGTATTTTTGACAGGGAGCTGTGCGCGGAGTCAACCTCTCTTCTGTTTGAGCAGCGTTCATCGGGAGTGATGTAGCCAAATTCCTCTTAGGTAAGTCCCATGTGGATTAAGCCATGGACTCAGGTATGGTATTGAGTTTTTTTTTTTTTTTTTGTATCATATGCTTCCCTTTGTATTTTTCACTCAATTTGTTGTTGTGCACTAAGTTGAGGGTTTTCACGGAAACAGCCTCCCTATCGTAATAGGTAGGGACATGGTCTACGTACCTCTTACCCTCCCCAAACCCTGATTTGAGCGGGATATACTGGGTATGTTTGGTTTGGTTTGATTTGGTTTGGTTTTACATAAAACGAACGACTCATGGGTAATATAAAAAACACGAAATTATTGAGGAACGACACTCGTCGGGACTAGCGAACCACAATCTCAAGTCCTCGATCGGATATCTCCGATCCAGTCGCCGAGGAGGATGAACGAGTCTCGTAAACAACAGGTATTTCCTTTCCCGACTTCCTTCCGGACGTGATTCATAGCGGTTTGCACGATGATCGTTCCTTTGTTTTGGGAATTCATTACATTAACCCATAAATTGCCTGATTAATTACGAGTTTGAGTTGCTCGATCAGGTGTCTATGCGTGGGGCTAGCGCCAAGGAAATCACTAGGGACGCCCTGATTGAGAGGGTTAATCAAGAAAGGAAGCTCCGTAACTATACCAGGCGAGCAAATGCCGCCGTGCTGTTCATTCAGGTTTGCGAACTTGTTTTTGTGATTTAGCCTGGTTCCAGTATCATTGTTCGAGTGTAAGATTATTTTGACGTGCAACCAGAGGGTCTGGAGGCGGCATCATGAGATGAAGGTGGTGGCGCTGGGGCTGCAGCAGGAGTGGGAAATAAGGATGAGTAAACTTGCTGGTGTTCTTACAGGAATGCAGTTATCGAGTGAAATCGTGAGACCTTTTCTTTTCTTTATTAACTATTTATCTGTTCGCGGCGGGAGAATTGGAGCCAGAGATAAAGATTGCATGATAAGTTGCTTCAGAGTTGTTCTGGAGAATATAACTTCAAAGGGTATGACATTGCTTGCATATTCAGCTTCTCATATGGTGACTTAAAAATTAATATGATGATTGGGAAATGTTTAATTGAATAGATAATATGCTTCCAAAATGAGGTGTTGTTATTTTTGGTCGAATGATTAGGAAACATAGTTCAATGTTTTGGGGCAAATTAAAAGGGAAAGTATTATGCCTTTTTCGGTCGGAGATGGAGAACGTGATCAACGCATTTCTGAATGTGCGAGTTTGATATTGGAACCAGTAAGGGGGGGGGGGGTTGTATCATATATGAAGAGAAACGAAAGAAACTCACGGAAGAAAAGTTTGTGAACTTTATTATCGTTGGATTTCTTAAAAACCAATAGATATGTGCTTTCCCCTTGCTTCACATTTTAGTTCGAAAAAAAAATCTCATATTGTTCTGAGACTACTTTCTAGTTTTCTACCATCGAGGATGCGGTGTTAAAGCTAAAAGCCATAAAAGCCACAGTGTAAGCTGGTTTGGTAGAGAGATCACATAGAACGAGCATCGAATATATGAGAACCAAGAGTATATAAGTTCATAATATTATTTCCTTGATATCCTTGAGATGGTGCTGTTTAACTGAAGATATGGAATTACACATAGGTTGTTTGTTTTTCTCGCTTCTTCCCATCTGAGGATAATCCATGTTTTTTTTTTTTTTTTTTTTTTTTTTTATCATTCAACTTTGTTCATTTCTCAATCTGTATTACATGTATTCAATCTCTTCCCTTTTCTTGTTATGATGAAGCGGAAGTGGTTCTGGCAAATGACTATTTCTGACTTGCAGATGTACACCAGAACTTTTGCTTGATGACAACTGGTAGCATTGACGAGAAAATGATATGGTTTCATCAATCGAAGAAGCTCATTTCTGTTTGCTTATTTGTTTTATCCATGTTTGACTACTCCCACCAAAATGTTCAAGATGTTGTCCTCGCATCAACTGCAATGCGTTTATCAGTTCTCTTAACTGATCCAAAAGGTTGGAATTGTATTTCTAATGATGATTGCAAGAATGTAAATACTGCTGTGAAAAATTTAGTGCAGTTCATTGGGAGTAAAAGAAGTGGGTTGTATAATTGCATTAAGAAATTCATTTCTAAATTGGAAGCTCCTTCTTCTATAGAGTTGAAAACTTCTCAGAGACATGAAATATTTCTGATAGTTAGCAGTGCACTGACTTTGTCTTTGCGGCCATTCCACCTAAAGAACATGGATCTGAATGATAATGGCATGATGGAGGGTGCTGTTGAGCAGTATTGCATTTCATTACTCACGATACCTTGGTTTCCACAACGCTTGCCTGCAATACTTGTACCTGCTTTGAGACACAAGTCAGTTTTATTACCATGCCTCAGGATTTTACTGGTGAGAGTTGGCCAACAGGAGATAATTTTGCATTAATAACTGCCCTAAATATCTAAAGATATTTACATGGCCAATGATTTCCTTCTGTTGGTCTGAGTAACTTAAAACACGTATCTTTTTTTTTTTTCCTTTTTTATTAATTATAAGAAGTGGATTTCAAGTTACGTAATTCATTCAATGAAATGTTGATTAAAATTATGGTTTCTACTTTGCGGAACTTTTTGGCTTTCCTAGATGAAGGTAGGGGTCTGATCAAACTATGGCAGCTGATGGCAGGTCTCCAAAGAGAAGATTTTGAAGGAAGTTTCTGAGATGGATCAGTTGGAGAAGACATCCAGAACGCTGCCGAACATTGGTTGGGCTCTTGCAAATACTGTGTATCTTGCGACAGGGAGTGATCTTGGTGCACTGGAGTCAGGAAAATTCACAGAAGGCTTAGATTATTCCTCTTATCTACGTGTAGTTATTATACTTGCAGACAACCTATTAGCTTTAATTGAAAACAGACAGATAAGAAGGAAAAATGGAAAAATCCAAGTTGGTAATGATACTTCTGCTGAATCTGCTCTTGACATGGATGGGACAACTTGTGGGTTTGCACGGTTATCATATATGGACCTTTTTAGGCCTGTTTATCAACAGTGGCATCTTAAGTCACTCCTGGCCTTTGCAAAAGATGCTTCCACATGTGGCACTGATAATCTTTCATCAGGCAATCAAGAATATTCATGGAAACATGGATTGCGTGACATAGCTTATTATTATTCATGCATGCTTCGACTATTTTCAACTTTGAATCCTGTGCTCAAATCTTTGCCAATCCTTAACATACTGTCATTCACCCATGGATTTCTGGGCAGTTTGTGGACAGAAATAGAAAAATCACTCTTTCACGGAAAAAATCACATTGCCAATTCTACATCCCTCTATGCAAATACAGTCACTGGAGATAATAATGAAGGAGTTTCTGAAAGAAAGCAAAAAAGATCTAGTAAGAACACAGGCAATAAATGGGTCGTGTTGCAAAAAATCACTGGAAAGTCACCAACTGAGAATGATTATGTAAATTCAGTCAATGGCCAATCCAACCCTTGCCAAACTGAGGAACGTCCTTCTGATGAGTGGGATGTTGAGCCTCTAAGGCGAGGTCCTGAAGGCATATCACAAGATGTAAACTGTCTGCTTCTTCTCTTCTGTTCTACTTATTCACACCTGTTGTTGGTTCTTGATGACATGGAGTTTTATGATAAGCAGGTTATATATATTAATTCTTTTCAATCAGATCAATTAATATCCCTATTTTATCAAATTGCACTTATGTATGGTGGTACATTACTTTCAAATTAATCAGGTGCCATTCACATTGGAGCAACAGCATAAAATTGTATCGATGTTGAATACACTTGTATATAATTCTTTATCCCGGGGTACGAGCTCCCAGTACAAAGCTCTTGTTGATTCTGCAGTTCGATGCCTGCATTTGCTATATGAAAGGGATTGTAGGCGCCAATTTTGCCATCCTTCTCTGTGGTTGTCCCCTGGTAAAAGTAACAGGATGCCGGTTGCTGTTGCTGCCAGGACTCATGAAGTATATTCAGCTGCCGATGGGGCAATCTCCGCAGGCATGGGTTCTGTCATTACTATAATGCCGTATGTGTTTCCATTCGAAGAAAGGTAAGTAAACACCATAAGATCATCATTAGTTTGCTATCCGCTGTTCGATGTGTACCATGCTGGTGCTACTATCTGATTTTCCTGGAAACTTCCATTATATGATCGAAATATGAGATTTCATTCACGACACTTTTCACCTTTCAGAATCCTAGAGACGAGGAAAAACTACCAAGATGTGTAGATTCTCAAGAACTTTTTTGAGATTTCTAATTTAAGCACATGTATAATCATCTGATTTCTGTAGGAAAATATGTTAATTGCAATCATACGTGGATGATTGTAAAAGTTATTTTGAATGAGGAAGTACTTAGTTTTAACTTGCAATATTATAAATTTACCTATGTTGTCGTAAGTTAGCCTGCTTGCTTCAAACGTTTGTGGATCTGTTGTTGCAGAGTTGTTATTTTTTTAGTCACTTGGTGTTATACTCTAAGTCAGTTGAAAATGTTGTTTATTAAAGATTCTTTTGGTAGAGTTTGTCGGTGAACGATACTGCTCTTGCTTCCAGGTTTGTTTTTTCTTAAATTTTCATTGGTGTATAGTGAATTTGTAAGTACTTCGAGAATAGTATGAAATATTTTGCTTCCCAATTTGTCAGAGTAAAAATGTTTAGAGAATTTGTGAGCATGGACAAGGTGTCAAGAAGATTGGCTGGTGAAGGCACTGGACCTGGTTCACGATCTATTGAGATAGTTATTCGCCGGGGTCATATTTTTGAAGATGGGTTGCAACAACTGAATTTCCTTGGCTCAAGGTTAAAGTCTGCCATCCGTGTTTCATTTGTTAGTGAATCTGGCCTTCCAGAGGCTGGCCTTGACTATGGTGGGTTGTCCAAAGAGTTCTTGACTGATATCTCAAAAATAGCATTTTCACCAGAGTAAGCTGCCAAGCGGTCGTAGATTTTTTTTACTTAGATATCTATCTTTGTTTTCTGAATCGCTGCATGTTTTTCAGTTATGGGCTTTTTTCCCAGACTTCAACTTCTGACAGGCTTCTAATACCCAATGCAACTGCAAGATTTTTGGATAATGGAATCCAGATGATTGAGTTTCTGGGAAAGATTGTTGGGAAAGCTTTGTACGAAGGAATATTACTCGACTTCTATTTTTCACATGTTTTTGTGCAAAAGTTGTTGGGCCGCTATAGCTTTCTGGATGAACTCTCTACTCTTGATCCTGAGCTTTACAGGAATGTCATGTATGTGAAGGTGATTGTTCTATCAAACCATTGGAGTTTCAAAAAAGCATACAACTTGCTGGGGTTTAATGTATCATCTCAAGTGTGTGTGTTTGTGTGATTTGTTGAATGCTTTAGTATGGACCATGGCTATACTATAAGCTGCGTGGTCTCTATGTAACTTTTCTCGTAGCATCAAAATCCAGCTGCGGAGCTCACGGACATTTGATGCTATAACTATAATTCGTAGCATCAAAAGGATATAGGCATTTGAAGGCCAAGGGTCATAAGTAGGTTTTAGTGTTTCAGTCATTCAAGGTGGTGTTGCCATTGTAGTCAATGACCAGGGGGAATATGTAGGGGGAATTAATGAGTCTTCCATGATACAATAGCCTTTTTGGAGGGATGAATGTAATGTCAGTGATCCACGGGATGTTGCTTCATAGCCTAGCTACCTGTCAGCAACGGCGTAAATCTTGGTTAATGGAGCTTGGACTGAGATCTATATGGAAAGCCAGAACAAAATTTAGTGCAATAAAGTCACAAAATTGGCACCATTCACTTTGATTTTGGCATGTGCAATGCGAGCTATGCATTTCATCAAATTTTCTTTTTTAAACAGCTATAATCTCAAGGTTTCGATTTGTATTTCTGTGATGAATGAAGTTTATGTATACGTAATTCCAAATATGCTGATGCCAGATATGAAATTGAATTGCAGCATTATGATGGTGATGTCAACGATCTTTCTTTAGACTTCACAGTTACTGAAGAATCACTTGGAAAACGGCACATTATTGAGCTTAAGCCAGGAGGCAAGGATATCTGTGTGACAAACGAGAACAAATTGCAGTATGTCCATGCAATGGCAGATTATAAACTTAACCGACAGGTATTCATGGGCATGTCTGTTATTTTATCGAGATTGCGTGCTTGTAACTGCTGATTACCTTGTTGCTAGCACTGAATTGCAGATACTTCCTTTCTCAAATGCATTTTATCGAGGGTTGACAGATTTGATATCACCTTCTTGGTTGAAGCTATTTAATTCAAATGAATTTAATCAGGTATTTTACTTTGACGTTTTGTGGTTTTACTTTTCCTTGATTGTGATTACCTTTCTTCCCTCTATGTCTGGGCTCTTAGTTTGTTCACATCTTTGTAATATACTAATTTTCAGGATCATGTGAGGATAACTCACCTCATATATTGCTTGAAGGCTTGGTTTTATTTGTGTATTTGCACTAGTAAATTTTGGAACTTACTGAATTTTTCCTCAAGTTGATGCACCCAATTTTATGGTGAATAAAATATTGATCGTCTAACAAATGGAATATGGTCTTTACACCAGAAATGAATTACTGGACACAATTTACACATAAGGCGCATTAGCTGAAGAAACTAGAAAGTCTAGAATAAATAACAGAGTGGACGTCCATTCAAAAATTTTACATTATATGAAGACTTCTACAACTTTATTTGGCAATAATATTCATTATGTTACACATTATTGTTTTGTATTATGATCGCGATATACAAAAATTTCTCCATGTGATTATATATTACAAAAATCTTTTTTTGTATGGAGCTGCATTTCATGCTGATTTCTATGCCTGTTTTTTTTTTTTTTTTTCTTTTGGTAGTTACTTTCAGGTGGGGATCATGACATTGATGTTGATGATTTGAGGACAAACACACAATATACTGGGGGTTACACTGAAGGGAATCGAACCATCAAATTATTTTGGGAGGTATGGGCCTGCGACACTCTGCTGGATGCGTTATTTAAATATTTGAGGAAGAACACACTATACTGGGGGTTACTTAATACTGGATCGCTGGATGCATCTCTAAATATTCTTTTGTCCACAATGATAATGCTCTAACGAAATTGATGAGATTATGCTCACGAAATTCTGAGGTTCTTTGGTTCTTTTGTTCATAGGTATTTGCAGGATTTGAGCCAAGAGAACGCTGTATGCTTCTGAAGTTCGTAACCAGCTGTTCTCGAGCGCCTTTGCTTGGGTTTAAACACCTTCATCCGGCTTTTACTGTCCATAAGGTATTTTACAACTTCAGTTCATTTGTTTTTACATTTCCTGGTGTATTGGACTGTGTTTACGACCTAAAATAGTAAAATACAAAAGAAGCTCGTCTCGAGATGTTGAAAAAAAAAAAGCTTTTGACATGGTGTAAACTGACTCCGAATCTCGTGACTAAGTAGGTGGTCTGTAATGTCCCTCTCTGGGCTTCATTTGGAGGGCAGGATGTGGATCGGCTTCCATCAGCTTCTACGTGTTATAATACTTTGAAGGTCTGGTGCAGAAGGCCAGACATGGTCCATTAATCCATTATCGAAGTCATTAATGGATTTTTTTTAATTGGTGAATTCCTGTGATGGATGCAGCTTCCAACATACAAACGCGCAAGCACTTTGAGAGCAAAGCTTCTGTATGCCATCAATTCTAATGCGGGATTTGAACTTTCTTAATCTTTCGTGATGTCAAATTTTAAGGTAGGTCTCTTTATATAATGTTGACTGTGTTATTATATTACTATATCATCTCTCTCTTAAATTAGTAAAATATATTGTCTGAATCGGAAACTATTGTTGGTGCGATGATTGGTGAATGGGCATCCTTTTTTTCTTTTTCCTCTTTTCTGGTGTCTACACTTTTTTTTGGCAATACGAATAAAGTATAGAGATAGTACATATAAAAAACAAATTGAGACTTGAAGATGCTTTTAGCTGACAAGATTTTCTTCTGCTCGTGCAGAATCAAGACACCCACCGATTTTTTTTTGTTGGTAAATTTGCAGCTGAGGGTGGTCAAATTTCGAGAACCTCAAATTCAGTCTAGGAAGCTCGATCCTCCAATTATAATGGTGCTTGAAATATCATCCTGAGACGCACTAGTTGCTTCCTGATCTGGATTGAAGAAATGGCGTATGGCGAAGCATCCAGTTGGTTGTAAGTTGTAACTTGTAAGTGTAATAATCCATGATCTTTACACAATACAGATTTTGTTTAACTTTGTAAATCACATTTTACATCAAGAACTTTGCAAGTAATACTACACCGACTTCTATTTAACTTTGTAAATCACATTTTACCTTCAAGCTCTCTAGCTTCACCGTTTTCCATGCGAGAATAAAAACTACGTAACTGCTGTGCATTCTTTGTTGTTTTTTGGTTGCTTTTTTTTTTTTTAGTTGTCTGTCATTCATACTGACCGAATCGTGCATGTTGATTTTTACATATCATAATATTTTAAAAGTTGTGATGATGACGGCTTTGTACATCCGTATGCCCGAGACTTGTAAACAACGAAAGTTGTGGCAGGAAACGCGTAGAACTTGGCTACGTTGCTTTTTGCATGAATTTACAGTGTCGGTACCACTAATTGACACTAAAATCTTCATACCACCAACTCCAGCATATTTGGGTTTAGCGTGCAGTTGATGGATGATTATGTCATTCATGCCAAGCTACTGACAGAAAAGAACCTGGTAATCTAGAACCGATCTTACTTTCCAATGTGTTTCTGAACTCTACTCAATGTTCTTCGTATGGTACAAACCCTTAACCACATTGTAGCAACATTTCCTGTGAGTTTATGTTTGTTGGGCTCGGTTTTTAGCCGGTTTATGTTGGGCTCAGTTTTTAGCCGGTTTACCGATATTTAGAAGTGTCAATGAAGTTGGAAAAGTATTTATTTCTAAGTGAGCCTATTATTTTGGCATGGACAGAATGATATATACAGACGATCAAACATGATGTGGCCTAAATTAAGCATGTTCGGCATTACCCAAAAAATGTGTTGTTTCTTGATTATTGGTCGTAGCAAAATGACTCTGTTTATTTTATTTTATTTTATTTTATAAGTGAAGCCTGTATTACTGTATAACATATGCACCTTTCCGAATCCACAGGAGATGTACTCTTCCACCTTTCCACTAGTTCAGTCACATTCTATATATAGATATATCTTAGAGATAATTGATGTCATAATAGCACGGCGGTGCCGTGGTGGTATGATTAAATTAAAATAATTAAAATACTAGACTACCTTGTTAGAAAAAGAATATGTTAGATCTGGAGGTCGCCGGCGGCTGCCGCACCAATAAAAGAAAAAAATACTGACCAACACCGGTCGGTATGTCGGCCGATGGCGCAGTGCGGCAGGCGGTCGCTTCCCCTACCCCTCTCCCTCCTTCAAAAAAGAAAAAGAAAAACAATCAGTCAGTCGTCAGAGGCTCGTCGACGGCCCCGTCGGAAAGCAAAGTGGCCTTAAAAAAATTTGGTCGTTGCCTACGGCGGGGCTGGAAAACAGGTCGCCTCAAAATCGATGACCCTGTGGCATCTACGGCCACTATGTCCGAGTACAGGTGGAAAGCGGACCTATCCATGCCGCTTCAGGATCCAGTTATGCTAGAACGAACAGGGTATTGGCCAGTTGTCGTAGGTGCACTGGCGGCAGCCGGCAGGCGTAGGGATGGTATGTCGTACTGAACTGAAAGTACTTGTCGATACTGTATACCATACTGGAATTTTTGATACAACAAAATTCATACCAATATTGTACCAAAAGTTTCGGTGTACTAAAATCTCAGTATGGCTTTTGATCCATATCAATACAGTACCAAGATTTTGGTGTACTGATTTCTTTTTCGGTATCAATATGTACCCCATTTATTGGAATACCAAACTACCAAAAAATCGGAAGAAAATTGATATATATGAAATATGGAACAACTAAAATATCAAAAAGTTTGATATAGCGATATATATTTCGAAACACCAAACTTCTTTTGGTATTTAGATATATATATACCGAAATGTGCAAAAAAAACAAATGCATACAGTTACGGTACTGAAAATTAAGTATATTAAAATTTTCGGTATTTTCGATAATTTTTCAGTACGATAAACTCGATATTTCTTGCCATTCCTAGACAGGCCTTAGCTGAGGAAAAAAACGAAGATGTAATGACTGCCATGCAGCCGGTTGGAAAATAGGTGCCCAAGCCCACCGGATAAAAAATAAAAACAAAAAACAAAAAATTGGCAAGCCGAAGATGTACTGGCCGCCAAAAAAATAATGATAAAAAAATTGCCGACCGCGCACAGGAAAATTTGAATGGCGATCTGCAATCCACCTGATCTCCGTCAGAGTACTCTTTCAAGACTGTTTTTTTATAAGGGGTCTGTTATACAGACCCCCCCTATGAAAACCCTCCCTACCCCCCCTACACAATATATATATATATATATATATATATATATATATTCTTTTTTAGTTTCAAAGACAAAAAAAAATTGTAACAAAAAAAGTATTTTTTTTTTAAAAAAGTTGTAACAAAAAGTTATTTTAAAAAAAATTGTAACAAATAAAAATATTTTTTTATTTGGTTCGATTACTTTTTTGTTATATTTAGTACGGGTGGTCACTGTATGGTTCGATTAATTTTTTATAAAAGTTGTAATGTATTTTTAGGTGTTCAGTTCTCCCGAGCAACTAACTGATTGGGTGCAAAATATAGCTCGAGTGATCGGTTTTGTTATTAGTGGCCCCCTTGTGATTGCCCGTGTAGGGCGGCATTTATGCCACTACATTTATGTGACGCTGGATGAAAATTCACCACTCCTCAATACTCACCCACAATGGGGAGCGTTCAGACTTCCCAATGACATTGAAAAATATATGCATTGCATGAAGGAAAACATAAACTCCCGGGAATGCTCGGGAGTATTGATTGTATGCATTGGGATTGGAAAAATTGTCCAAAGCCTTACAAGCTCAATTCAAAAGGCGTGATCATAAATACCAACTCTTATGTTGGAAGCGGTTGCGGATCAAAAATTATGGATTTGACATGCATATTTTGGGGTTTCAGGGGCAAAGAATGTAATGTGTTTTTTTATGTACTGTGTTTTTTTTTTAATTAATGAAGTTTATTTTAGTTTATAATGTGTATATTTTATTTTATGTAAGAGCACAAACATAGTAAATGCACTATATTTGATGGTGTTGTTTTTAAATAATGTGTTAATGTTGTTGGATTTAAGATCATTCGAGGACCAAACTTTTTTTACATACCAAGAGACTAATTTCCACCCTCCATCTTCTCTCCATCTTTATTTGATCTAATGGATGAGATTAATCCCAACAATTTAAAAAACCCACTTTCATCATTTTTTTTCAAATATCAATATCTTTCAAACCGTTAATCGTTAAGTCAAAAAAAATATACCGTTACGACGAGCATTTAATTATCTTTCTATCGATAGGCACTTTGATATATTTTCGACAAATTTTTTTTTCTACTTTTTTCACGTTTTTTTCCGTGGCCGAAAAAATCACATGTGATATATCATATATGATATTACATATCATATATCATATATGGTATATCATATGTGATATGTAATATCATATATGATATGTAATATCATATATGGTATATCATATGTGATATGTAATATCATATATGATATATCACATATGATTTTTTCGGCCACGAAAAAAAACGAAATTTTTTTTTGTCGAAAGTATATCAAAGTGCCCGTCTATAGAAAGATAATTAAATGCTCGTCGCGATGGTGTAATTATTTTCGCTTAACGATTAACGGTTTAAGAGATATTTAAATTATAAAAAATGTGTGAAATATTAAATGCTTTTAATCTCAACCATTGATTTCTTTTTGGATGGATGGTGGGGATGAGTCATTCTTTATGTAAGAAAAGTTTGGTATTTAATATAACTCTACTCACGCATTGTTGTTGTTTAGTTGAATAATAACAGTTGTTGTAGTTGTTTAATGTGTTAATGTTTAACGTGTTATTGTTGTTGTTGTTTAATTAAATAGATAATACAAAAAACATAACAAATAAACACTAAAAAAACATTACACATAACAAATAAACACTAAAAAAAACATAACACATCAAAAAAACAAAAGAATAAAAAAAAGAAAAAAAAAAAAAGGGGACAAACCCTCCCTGGGGGGGTCTGTATAACTCCCCCGTTTTTATAATTAGTTCAATATTGTAAGGTACTTTGAAAATTTAATACTATTGCACTGTCTATTTTTATTAATTTTGACACAGAGACGGAGGGATACAATCTTTAGACACACTACCAAAAAACAATATTATCCTTTATATTACAAAGATATCTCAATCAAATTAACGGTCGTGTGGATAATATTCTTGGCCGTGTGCAGTACTCAAACTGAGCTAGTTAGAGGATGTATCATATGCGAGTAAATTCTGCCAAGTCATCTTAATCGAACTGAGCTGTTCGCGATCGACTCGTTCATATAGTTAAACAAGCCGAGCTTGTACAAGAAATTGAGCTAATAAATTAAACGAGTTGAGTCGAGCCTAGTTGAGTCATGTTCCATGATGTATGTGTTGATTTTACAATATCAATCACGTATTGTGACATGACAATAGCAATTATCTCAAACTCATCGCCGTCTCATGATATTTTTCATATAAAGGGAAAAAACTATGATGTTGACGGTTTTGAAATTTCGTTCTATTTCTCCTTCATATGAAGGTTGCGACAGGAAGGGCATCCGGCGTAAAACTTTGCCACTTTGTTATTTGCATGAGTTATGGTGTTAACTAATTTTAGACAATTAAACGACACTATAATCTTCATGCCACCGACCCCAACATAGTTGGGATTAAGGTGGTGTTGTTGTTGTTGAGTCGAGCCTAGTTGGTGAACGCTTGTTTATGTTCGCGAACAAGAGGGCAATAATGTCTTCTCGCCCATTTAGTATGTCATGTGCCTTGATTTCTTAGTTTCATAACTCTTCGGCCTCCTTATATTGCTCTTGTTATTCTTGGTTTTATTCCAAACAAGACGAGACGAGCTTGTGACTAGGTGTTAAACAAACCGAGTTCGAGCATCATGTTTTCCTCGACAGAGTGAACCGTAAGCCTCATATTTAATTAAAAAGGGGGCCTCAATGAAATTTCCAGCCGCCTCGTCTCAAGGCGTACATCTCGAGCGCCTTTTGAAACACTGCAGATTCTTAATGGGGGTGAATTTCGTAAATATCATGTTAACTTACTACTAAAATGGAATTATACATATGAGACTTGACTCTGCATTTGACTAAAACGTACATGATTGTATATTTTAATCATACTATTGACGCGTATGAGGATCAACTCCGCCTTTGATAATGATGTCCAATGCTTCACCGAAAAATGATGCAATAGGAAAAAGTACATACATGATACAAACAAAAAAAAAATTAATGTCGTCAAATTTAGTTCTCGGTTAATAATATCAGTAATCGCTAATATTGGAATAAATTCCTAAGAAATCTGAAATGTGTTAAAAGGAGTATTAACCCACTTCTTCTACATATAGATTACTGTATTACTAGATATCATTGATCCACTAGATATTACGGTTCCACCAACTTTCCAGGATCAGATAACTTACTCCAAGAGTGATAAAGGTTACTCCAAGAGTTATAGAGAGGGACAGTCCGACAAGAGGCAAGGTATACAACAATCCAAGCAGCAGTTAAGCTTCTTCGTCGTGATGATTTACCTTTCAACATGTGCTGGACTCTGTCTGCACCCTGACTTCAAACTGCTGAGAGAAAACCAAGACATGGGACAATTCAAGATGGATATGAACTTGGATGATTGGTGGTTTACGTTTACACTAATGTGGCATCGAATGCGGACTAAAGTGCCTATACAGTGGTTCTTCTTGATATTTAAGAAAAACTGTCCTACCAATTTCACTTGTTTGAAAAAAAAAAAAAGAGACATTAGAAAAGTAGAAGAAATACTCATGTGCATGTCGGATCATATCTTTACCCGTAAAGGATGATAAGGAACGACCTGTGTCGAGAACAGAATGTAAAGGGAGTAAACATAAACAAAACAAAAGTGTCAACCATAGAGATGGAACCTCATACAAGCCTTGATACAAACTAGTAGTTGTATGCATCGAGTATTGACGGGAAACCAGAAAAGAAAAAAAGCTACCAAACCAACCTGCGTGTTCGCGAGCACACATCCAGGAAAGTTTAATTCATAAAAGGACCAGAAGCTCATACAGTCTCAAGTTTAAACTATACATTCAAATATTACACATACATTTTAGATAGTTGATACAATATTTTTATTCAAAGAACACAAATTCTTGGATACACAAACGATTGTCCACAAGTTTATAATATCAGAAGCGGAGTAATCACTGCTTAGTTTGAGTGGTATGTAGTACGACGCCTCAGTTGAGGCTCTAAATTTGGCTGCTGCAAGAAAATTTTCGTGGGGTCATTTGGATCGACGTATCTGCAAAAAGACGACCAGGCTTCGTGTCACTGAATGTCTTTTAATTTTCCGAGTTTCCAGGACACAACAATACACAACAATATAATCAAATGAAAATAATCACAAGATACGTACGCATGTCTCATCATCTCATCAACAGGAGTCTGTGCTGCTTGGAGAGGATCCGCACGAGGCTGCGTTTCTCCTCTGGGGTACTGGTTATGCTGTTTGACGGAAGAAATCAAGTTGGAAAACAATGGGACAAAGGTCCCACAACCGCCTTCTTTGAACAGAATCTTGAAAGAGTGGGGGGAGTAAAGCGCCCCGTGCTCGCCATCAGGTACAACCTGAAATAGCAGTAGAAAGTTAGACCTTGGCCCAGAAATCAGGGGCAGGTTAAAGCCAAGTTTTCATACTTACAGGATCCACACAACCAGAAATATTGTTGCAGTAGAATATTGGTTGGCTAAATTTTTCCTTATGCGCATAGAGCTGCAATACACACAGAATGATACAGTTAGCAAATGCCATGCTTAGTTAGGGCAATATACAAGGACAAGACGTGGATTTCGTGCATGTGAACCCAGGAACTAGGCTGTACACAAATGAAATTACTTTAATTCGATTCGTGATTCGAATTCGTTTAGCCTAATTCGAGTTCAAAAAATTCGAATTAGGATTCGAATAAGAATCATATGTATATATTACATATACATATTAATTGTATTCGTTTATTAGTTTATTATGTGTATATACACAATTTTTTTATATATATCTGTAAATACTTTTAATATACTATACATATATATGTACAAAATATTTATTTATTATGTATTTATCGAAAATACTTTTATTATATACTATATAAGGGGCAGCCCGGTGCACGAAGCGTCCCCTCAAGGCGAGGTTCCAGGGATGGGTCCCACCACAAGGGTGTCTAGGGGGCAAGTCTTCCCTTGTCAATTAAATTGGCAAGAGGCCGCTCCTAGGACTCGAACCCGTGACCACAGGTCACACGGCAACAGCTCTTACCGTTGCGCCAAGGCTCCCTTTCATTATATACTATATATTTACTATATTTATTTGTCCTTATATATTTAAAAAATTCAATAGGAAAAATACGAAAAGAGATCGAATTTTGCATTGAATCGAATATATTTGACTATCCATATTGAATCGAATTCGTATCAATTTTCAATATTCGAAAAAAGTTTCGAACCGAATCGAATAGTTTCACAAAAACAAATCGAATAAGGTGGTATTCGCTTCGATTTGATTCGTTTAAAACCCTATTTGGAACACATCACGGGATGTTAAAGAAACATCATTTTGGCATACAGAGCAAGCCACTAAAGATTAAATCTGACCATGTCATCACCTAGCAACGAAATTCTAGCATATAAAAGAGTATGGTGACACTGAACTCGCAACAATAGTTTTGAAACATGGATGCAGAAGAACTGAAAAGTTTGGCCAAGTGAACAATAAGGTTGAATTGATTGTCTGGTGCGTATAAATAGGAGATAACATGAAAACTGGACACTGGATATGAAGATATCATACTGCAAGTGCTAGTTAATATGCAAGTGATGATAAAGTTTTTGACTGAATCTCTTTTGCTGAATTCTCTATCACCATTAAAAAAAAAGTGCTAGTCTAATATTGGAGTGTATTGTAATGTGCTCAAGTGGCATGACTTGTTTAAAGTAAGATATGTAAATCATCAAATTTCTTTAAATTGTCTACACAACTGAGAAACACAAACATGTGGTTTCTGCTGCATGAAAACCACAAGTTTACCTAGAGGTGCAACTTTTCATATTTCTCAATCTTACCACCCAACACTTAATGTCATACTCATGTTTATTTAAAAAGTAGGAATTATCAATTTAAACAAAAGAATGTTTTTCGCTTTTCTGGCCACACATTTTCCATTGTTGATGTTAAACTTTTTAGTGAAAAAAAAAAGGAACCCATTTGATAATAAGAGGTTCTTCAAGCTATGCAAATCACATAAACTTAAAACATAAGGAGGTAAAGCTACACCTACCAAGGGAATATCAAAGGCAAAAAAGTTCCCAACAGGTTTGCTTGCAACAAAGACCATGCGGATATTTGACAAGTAGATGGTTCCTTTCGCTTTAACAGTTCCACCGTGAGTTCTGCATAAAATATGGAATCATTAAAACCATGCACAAATGTTTCTTGCTTCAATCGTCAAACTGGCAGTAGTATGCACATGATGATATAAATTCCACAACAACTCGATACCACGTACAATTAGCAGTTGAGATAGAATGACAAGAACGAGACCAATTGGCCAATTATTCAATAAAATGATCAACTACATCTCATCCCCACGGTGTTGGGGTCGGTAATACGAAGATTAAAATGTCAATTAGTTGTCTATGATTAGTTAACACTATAAATTCATACAATTAGCACAGTAGCAAATTTTAAGCCGAACGCCCATCCTGTCACAACCTTCATAGACGAATGAGAAATGAGATGAATTTCCAAAACCGCCAATATCACTGTTTTTTCCAGTTACATGAAAAAGTATCATGAGACAGCGATGAGCTTATATAATTGCTATAGTCACGCATTACGGGATTGATATTGTAGAAGTCAACACGTACATCATGGAACATGATTCATAACACGTACATCATTCAACAAAACGAAGAACATAATCTAGGAAATGCTGCAAACGGTTAATGTGCTGGACTTCAAATCATAAGAAAATCAATTCCAAAAGAGATTATGCAGCATATGTATTTGCTTCGTCAACTAAGTAATAACCATGCTTATCACAAACAAAGTGCCACTGGTGCCAAAACAACCAACAGCACGAAGAGATACGAGCTGGCAGCATGTCACAAATTTTCTTTGCCAAGATGCACGCCTTTGTAGCGATTCCAGGGGTGAAGGGGAAATTGCCACCAAACACAGTTATCAATTTAAAGGAGCCAACTGGCAGTGCATCTCACATTTATCCAAATGAGAAATAAGAAACATCAACATTAAGATCTTTGTCATGCAACTCCACATTACTTGAAGTTTTGTTCGGACATCTTGACGAGTAATAGCAAATGTTATTCAAAGAGAGACATGATTTTGAATCCCCTATTTCTCTGCTCTAGTAATATTCTTGCAGCGTGACCCTACACCCAATTGAGTCACAAGCTATGTTTCAGCCAATGAGTCATCAAGACTGCAGCACATGTATTACTGTACAGAGCTACAATTGCATTAAAAAGGCTCTAATAGAAACAGAGAACCGATCTAAGCCTATTGCTGTAACGAAGAGGTATATCAAACCTACATGAACGGTACGTATATTAAACAACCATTTGCCAGCTCGGAAATTAATCGAGAAAAAGCATAAACACAAACACGATTCATTAACGAATTGCAGCAGAAGGGAAAAAAAATGGAACTGAATGTTGTACGAACATAGAGAAACAACGAGATCTTACCCGGGGATTTTGTCGATCTCAAACTCGACGCCATCTCTGGCCAACACGAATATTTCGTGGACGAAAGGCACCGGCAAACCGTTCGGGAAAAGTTGAGGATTCAAAGCCATCGTTCGGATCTTCTTTGGGGGATGGTTTCCGATCAAGTGATTGAATTTAGTCGTCGAAAAGGCTCGATAATCTGACAATCTTATGGATTTTCTGGAATCTAGTGCGACGAATTCTCTTCTGAAAGCTTCTCGAACCACCTAGCCTCTCGTTTTTTTTTCTTCTTCTTTTTTTTTTTTTTTTTTTTTGCGGGGGTGTTTACGGGGAATTTGCTCCCATAGCCAAATTATTATGGGGCTGTTTGGATTGCTAATGTCTTGCCAGAAAATTACTCGGAGATTAATGGAATTAGATTGGTTTGTTTTTTTATTATTGTAATCATTATTATATATATAAAATTATATATATAAAAAAATTATAATAATTAAAATTTAACCATTTATATAGATATATAATTATTAATTAATTATTATTATATTAAATTTAAAATATTGATATAGTTATAAAGAAATCCATAATATTCATAATATCTGAGTTTATAAATGTATAGTACTATTAGAACAAAACAAACAAAAACAAAATAGTATAACCGCCTAGGCATTTGTCTAGTCGCACATGTAACTAGAAAATTTGAAACATTGATATAGATGTCGTAGTTCATAGTATCCATAGTATTTTAACTTGCCTTCATAGGTGTAACGCCCAAAAATTTACTGGAACGTTATAGTGCCGTGAATCCCGTGGGACCCACAAGACATATTTTAAGGATTTTAAAATTCTCCATTAAATATTTTTTATGAAAGTAACTCTACGATGGTACAATTACGAAGCTAAATACGTTAGAAAAATAAGTTCACAAACACGGTTATTACATGAACTTGGAATATTTCAGAATTCAGTTTAAAAAAAATGAAATAATAAGGCTTCTCCCCAACATTGCTCAAGCCTGATCGGAACCTTCAGGAATGTCCTGCACATAGTCAACAAATTTGCCTGGCACGACGAATCGTGCTAGCCAACCTAGGTCAGACAATACGAATAAAAATTCATCGATAGAATAAGATAAATCCACAGTACGATATTATCATTCGGTTTGGCAATAGATCACAGAATACTCAATATTGTCTTTTCTACCAACACATAAACTCCCAAGGTCACAATACAACCAAGGGTCACGGAAGTATATACACAGGAATACTCCGGACGTGGGTACCATTCAGGTTTTATCCCTCAACACAATTTCGTACGGGTACCATACAGGTTTTACCCCAACACATCGGCCCATCAATCAAATCTTCAAGTAAGACGAAAACACAAATTCCACAAATAGTGCAATAAATTTCGGAATTTAACATAACATAACCTGAGCAAGGTACCACTTGCCTTAATTCTGACGAGAGCAATTTCCTTGCTAACACAACGGCTCGAACGCCCACAATCGAAAGCTCAACCTATTACATATTCGTCGATTAACATAACCAACTTGTCAACTCCCTAATTACTTGAATTCGAAATTCCTCAACCCTAGGGTAGAACGAATAAGCACGATTCCAGCAAAATCCTCATATACTTAATTACCTATCTAATTCGTTAATTGATAACTAACTCATTTTAATAATTCCAAGGAGTTTACCATACGATAATTGGATTGCTACCACAATCTATTACATGACAATTTTATGGTGTTGACGGTTTATAAGTTTGATCATGAGTTTTACAACCCAACTACGATTATTACCACAAACCATACGAAATACTAGCTTGAGATAGCCTTTTGTTTATCGATTATGATTAGTGCTAGTTTCAACAGTTCGATTATCGTAAAGAGTTCTAAACTACCCAAAACACCCGGAATCTGATACAACACAACTATCAATACCGAAATGGACTCAAACGTTTGATAAACTTAACTTACTTGACGAAGGACGGGGATGAACAACGAAGGACGATGAAGAACGGATAACAACACCTTCAAAACCTTTTCCAGAGTTTGAACAATCCACTCTACTATAATAACACGCGGCTAGGGAGGCTAGAAATCGATTGAGAAGGCTGGAGGATGTTTTTAGAGAGATAGAGATGGACGATTTTTGTTCGTGAGAATGAAAGGGGAAGTGTTGTTTTATACCATCAGGATGTTCTTTACGTACGTTATATCTTAAGGTTTACGTACGTAAGGTGTTTAACGTACGTTATATTCAACTAGTTAACGTACGTAATGTATGTTTAGAAACTTCTGCCCGGAATGACCCGCACCATTACGTACGTAATGTTTGTTGATTAACGTACGTAATGATCAGTTGACTTGATTGTCTTTATTGCGCCGAAAGTTGTCCGGATAATGCATAATTTAAGATTCTTGTCCGTAGACTGAAGAATGGATTACGTACGTAATACGTACTCTTTAACGTACGTTAGACGAAGCATATAACGTACGTAATGCATGAACTTTTACGTACGTTAGGTATGTTTAAACCACTTAGCTATTTATCATACTTAACCACCACAGCGTGACTTCCTTTAGACACGTAAGCAATTTTCTCGGGGAACAAGATGTTGGCCACCGTCATATTCGCACCGGTAATTACTCAACGTCATCAAGGTACGTCACCTACACGTCATCAACATTATACAATTTCGTCACCGTAACAAATAAATGTGGACAGGGTTTAATTCGAAACAACACGGTCTAAACACAACGTATAAAAGTACAAGCATCGTGAGATGGAACACAATATTTAATTATTAAAAAAATGAGTTACACATTATTAAACAACATGGAATACCCGTGGTATTACAATAAGCCCCCGTCCAGCCAGCCTAGACGACCAATTAGTCACTCAAACGCCTGGTACAAGCGCCTAGGCCATAATCGGAACGGTAGAGGACCTTCTAGGATTTAATTGGAGGAGTAATCGGTCTAGGCGGGGATTTTTAGAACACTGCTCATTTCACATCATATTTGTCGTGAGCTCACATTCTATTTGGAATTTAAATCAAAATCCTCTTTATTTTCAGATTTATTGATTTATTGAGATTTTAAGTACTTAAACAACAAGTTTTTAGATACTTCTTATCTATTTTATTATAATATATTATCATTTTCTTCCTATTTTTATTTTTAGATAATATAACTTAAAATACATAATAATATAAAACTATTTCTCTTTTTTAATCTTAAGTAAAAAATACAACTAAATACTTATAGTAATACAATATGTCCCTCTCTCCTATTTTTATCTTAAAATGACTTGTTCTCTTGAGCTAAAAACAGTTGAACTGGACTCGATGAAGCTGAACTGAATGGAGCTGAACTAAACTGAACTGAACGTAACTAAATTGAGCTGAACTGAAATGAAAGTAATTGATAACTAGATAAGAAATTAATAAAAAAAATAATAATATCAATGATATTCATATTTATAAAAATAAAAATAATAATAATAAATAATAAATGATAAGCTAATAAATAATAATTAATATTGACAAAACAAATAATCTTAAAACAAATATTAACAAAATAAAAGTCAAAAAGTATATTAGGCAAAATATATAAAACATATTTATATATTATATTTAATATAAATACATAAGAAATATATTTATATTTATCTAATCTTAAACGTCAAATATATATTATCTAATTAATGAATAATTATAATAATAACAATAATAATAATAATAATGATGATGATGAATAATAAATAATAAGCTAATAAATAATAATTAATATTAACAAAACAAATAATTTTAAAAAAAATATTGACAAAATAAACACCAAAAAAATATAGGCGAAATATTCAGAATATATTTTTATGCTATATTTAATATAAAATACATAAGGAATTAATATAAAAAATCATAGATAGTGTACGACTTACAATAACTGAGAAAATATGAAAGTCAATCCAGGATAATACGGGGTTGATGAAGCAAATTTATGAAGAAGAATATGATCAATTAACCGATTATAAAGTTGGTAATAGTAGTTAATGTTCAACAGTATTATTACTTTGCCCAATAGTTCAAGTATTAAAATATGTAATAAAAATATGTTGTTTTAACCATAACAAGTATTATTATTAGCAATAATAATAATAACAATAATTAGAAATAATAATAATAATAATAAAGGAAATGATCAAATAATGATAATTAATAATAAACCTAATAACTGAACCGAAATGAACTGAATGGAGATGAACTGAACTGAATGGTGTTGAACTAAACTGAGTGAACTGAATGAAGTTGAACTGAACTGAGCTGAACTGAATAGAGCTGAATTGAATGGAGTTGAACTGAACTGAGCTGAACTGAATAGAGCTGAACTGAACTGAAAATAAGCCGTAGAGAACAGACCCTAACTTTGATTTTTTTGGTCAGAATTACAAACTTTGACCGTAAATTGTAACCATTATATAAAATTATTATCGTCATGTAGGTATTATTTAGATTTATCCTGATGTATTTTTTTAAAATATTATTTTTCTATAATTTTTATTCATATATAGCTAAAATTATTAATGGTAAAAGTTGTATCTTGGAGACCTTGTATAATAGTACAATATGAGCGCGGATCTTCTCCATTTCGGGAGAGGACTGGAGGGACTCGGACCCTCCAGCGCGCACACACACACACATCCGAGCGGGTGTGTGTGATCTGGACGGTCCAGATTGAACTGAACCGTCCAGTGATTGGAGAGGATCCGGACTCGTACAATATCATCCATCTCTCCTCTTTTCACCTTTAAATAATATAACTACATACTAATAATACAACATCGTTGATTTTTTCATACCTGATTTGGCATCTACCACAAAAAGTAAGGATTTTGAATCCTACAACAAACAAGTATTTTTACTATTAGTAGCACTTTCAATACTGAAGGTTCTGAATACCAGAATTCTAAATCTCAACGAACATATGACAAGCACACCTACTTGAATCCATGACTTCAACCTAGTCAAGAGAATTACGTATCTATCAAATTAGTTTATAAGATTTAAGATCAGTTGCAATTTAGTAATGTCCTCATTGTCTTACGACGATATAGGTTAGACTTTCTTGAACAGTTTTAAAAATCAAAATTTTTATCTCTCTCAATTGGTTTTATCATGGAATGGGAGTTTTCAAGTCTCTGTCGTGTTCTAAGGCCCCTCGCCCTAAGACTAGCCTTCACATATACACATGTCAATTGATATTGCATTATCATTGGCTCATCAAGAAGGAAATAATAGCTCCCAATCAGTTGTGTCTTACCTGCTATAGTTCCCTTCATAATCAAGTTCTTGACCAGTGATAAGCACTCAATCACCTACTTGAATCCACGATTCCAATATAGTCAAGAGAATTACGTATCTATCAAATTAGTTACAAGATATCAGATCAGTTGTAATTTAGTGATTTCCTCATTATCTTACAACGACATATGTTAAGACTTTCTTGAGAAGTTTCAAAAATCATTTTTTCCTCCGAGTCAATTTTATCATGGAATGGTAGTTTTCAAGTTTATGTGGTGTTCCAAGTGTAATATCCGTAATTTTTCCATTTTTAGCAGTTTCTATTTTTAGTGTATGTCTATTTTTATCGACTCGCTTGTAACCGTTTCGACATTTCGAATCTACTTTGTTCTTGGAGTTTTTCCATTTGGACGAGTTTTGATGATGTTTTCACGTAATTTCATTTTATGACATGTTTTGCCGTATGAACATTCGATTCTTGTAAAACTCGTTCGTTTTCGTTGTTTCTTGGTTTATACAAGTTCGTATGATTGAGTTGGTCGTGTTGAGACTTTCGGTTTGTAAATCCGATGTCGTTTCGTGATTTTCGGTCATTTGGGCCATTTTTGTAATTTCCTAATAGTTTAGGGAAATCTCGTTTTCGTTGTCGCATTACGGACCCTTCGGCGGTCGGAATTGTATTTTTCTTTCAGCGCTTAGCTCCGTCGTCTTGTATGCTTCGCGTTCATGTTCCTGGATTCTGGTCTCGTCATGCGTTTCGTGTATTGTACCCTCAACAGCAGCTTACTGCTGATGTGACATCAGCAGTACTGAACTGCTGTGTAGGTAGCGCACGCTACTCCTGTTACCTTGCGTGCGCTACCGATATGCATTTAGCGTACGCTAACCCCCTATTGTTAGCGTACTCTAACGAATGGTGGCAGTAGCCACTGGACCTGTCACGGCCCCGTTAGCGCGCGCTATATATGGCAGTTAGCGTGCGCTAACTTCACAGATTATATAAGTCGTAGGCGATTTGAGCAGCTTTATTCTTTTCTCTTCGTTTCTTGACGCACGACCTCGAGGCGATTTCCACCAGATCGATCGGAGTTCTCTTCAAATTCCATCACCATAGAGTCGTGTTAACATATTATCATCAGCATAATCATCATCCATCGTCCGAATTCAAGGTATTTTCGTCTAGAACCCTAACTCGTCAAATTTGGGGGTTTTTCCGGGTTTTGCTAATTGGACTCGAATTATTCTAGTATGTTGTGATATTCCTCACTGATTATTGTTATTGGGTGATTCCCAATCCGTTTTTCTCTATTTTAATCCGCGAATTGTTGATACGGGGAGATTTTACGTAAACCCTCGCCCGTATCGGTTGAACGTTTTTGTCATGAATTGTAATCGGGGATTATGGGTGTATTCCGATCGGTTATTATTGTCCGTTGGGACTGAACTATGTTGATCCTTCGTTTAGGAACCGTCGTTTTCCACCCGGATCGTTCGTAGTCGTGTTTCACTTCCGTTTCTTCAAGAATGTCTCAAAGGCAAGTACTTTACATTTGTTTACATGTTCTAGTATTTGAATTATGGCTGTATCGTGGTTGTTGTGGATGGTTATGTGTATGTTCACCTAGGGACGGTCCGACGGGGCCTCTAGGGATACGTATTGCCGTGAGTGTGCGTATCGCGAACTGTGGTTAGCCACCCAGGGATGTCCGGCGGGGCTCTGCGGGGTACGGTGGCCGTGAGTCTCGTACCAACGGTTAACTTTGAATTGTGATTTGTTGGAGATAATGTGTTTTGTGATTGTACATCATAAATATTCCGGAATATAAAATGTTTTCTAAAATGACTTTTTGGCGCATATATTCATCTGATTAGAATGTAGTTCAAATGGATTGTACTTGCACTAGCAGTTGTCGCTAACCCCTTAAATGGGGGAAATACTTTTTGTATTTCAGGTATCGATCGTGGGGACAAACGAGCACTTGAGCCGTATGAAGATGAGGGGCAAGCATGATACTGTTCAGTAGACATTTGTTGGTGTTCAGTTATGTCACTTATTTTTGATGCCTTGTTTTGGGGGTTTCTGTATTATAAAACTGGTTTAAGTACTCGAGTACTTCCTTTTCCAAATTGTTAATGTTGTGTTCCCGTTTTGGGAAATGGATTGATGTTGGATTCTATTCGTCGGGTTGTAGTCTTATATTTGAATTGTCGTTTTATTGATGATTGGTGTCGTTGACGAATGTCTTGTTGGTACGTTAGCCTGGTGGATTCCACAGTGTGGGGTCCTCGGCGCTGTAATATGCACTGAATGTCTTGGGGGTGTTACACCAAGGCCCCTCACCTCGAGACTAACCTTCACACATACGCATGTCAATTAGTTTTGCATCATGGGCTCATCAAGGAGGCAAAAATAGACCAGAATCATTTGTGTCTTACATGTTATAATCTCCTTCATAGTCAAGTCATCGACCAACGATAAACACTCCACACTTAACTCGGTCGACATGCCTGACTCTGTCAGTTTGAAGCACCCAAAAAATCCTAATGCTACTGCCGCCTCCTTTACCGCTCAGTGTGAAAGGCATGTCCCATTTGATTGGTCAACACAATCAAAATATTTTATATCGTGACACATGTTAAACTTTTGGAATATATGTTGGACTTTTCTGAAAGTTTTAAGAAATTAAAATTAATATTTCTCTCAAACGATATAGGTTAGAATTTAGAATAGTGGGTTAGGCTTTCCTGAAAAGCTTCAGAATTTAGAATAGTGGGTTAGGCTTTCCTGAAAAGCTTCAGACGGTGGCATCATCCTTTCTTCTCGTGCTGTTGAACTTTCTCATTATCCTTGTAATAGTATAATACCCGTATAATTACACGGGAACGCAAAAAAAACCTCTTATATAAATATATAATATGTCAGTCGTTCATTATAAATTTCATAATATTACTTTATAAACTACACTATTTGTTCTGTTTGTGATCACACCATTCTCATTGCAACAAAAGATTTCTAATCTTTCCTGATCTTCACTCTTGATATGGCTACATAAAGCTAACCATGACCAATACGGCCTTGGAAGATACATACTGACATGAGAGAACGTTTGACATTGACTCTTAAACATAGTCATGGCAAAATTCATAACAAGTGGAAACTTACGTATTTAAAATTTAAATAATAATGTGTCATCTAACGGGCTTCATATCAATTGTGGAATAAATACTTTACTATCAAAATTATTCCCCGAATTTTTTTGTTCAATAATATGGTTACGAATTTGGATAATTATTAATGATGTGACATTGCATAATCCTGATAATTGATCCATATTCTGAATTAGCATAATTGAAACTCTAACTTAGGATTTCAAGATGTGATTTGGAATTCTAGAACACTTGATGTTATTCAAAAAATCCATTGGATATACTTGATTTTGACTTTTAGAGGTCGCAGAGATTTTGCATATACTATCAGAACTGAGATATATCCACTTGTCTTTTGAAATTGTAGACATCACGTAATCGTTTACTATCTCCACAATGTCATTTGTTGGCGCCATAATTGCTTTTTCTTCAAAAAATTACTTTATGGAAAGTTACTTATAAGTGAATGGTAGTGCTTTCAACAATGGCTGCAATATGATTTTTGACATTCCGGATTAGTAAATATCAAGAATATCAATCAAGATTTCTCTAGCGACTTCTTCACCCAGCTCACCATCTATAATTTTGAGGATTCATTCGGAGAAGTCCTTAATTTCTTGTAGATGGTGAGATGACATTGTGTATCCAACAATTAATCTCATATTCTTGGTCAGTCTCATGAATTTGCAATGATGTCAAAGTGAAGAAGAGCTTATACTTGAATAAACGATATATGCATTGTCATTTGATACAACTTCATATGTAGAATTATACTAAATAATTGTGGCAAGGATAATTTCAGTAATATTTGAAATTTAAAAGTTTTTGAAAATACATAAGAGACTTTGACTTATAATTTAAAATTAAGCACTTCTTAAATTGCAATAAAAAAAATAATAGTAGTATATATAATTTAATTACTTGTATGACCTATTATAAATATAACTGTTAATTCAGAAAACTATGTCCAAGTCCTAGTCTTAAGAAATTTAACAATTTAGATTGTAATATAAGAATAGCTTAAATAAGTTAAAAAATACACATCAGAATTTTATCCTAATTACAAATGACCTTAAAATTTTAGAAATTTACAAAAGAAAAAACTCAATTGATTTGATTGAAGTGAAACGGCATATTTATGCTTATATGATATTTTTTCAAATATTTAGCTTCATATTTAAGAGTATTAAAGTCTACTCATTTTATATTTAAAAAATAGAAAAAGAGTTGAAGTACTTTAGTAATTTCCGAAACTTGTATTACAAAAACTTTCGACGGCATTTGGTTGAAGTGAAACTATATGTATATGCATTTTAAAATAGGTTTTGGAATTACAAAGTAAGGAGATTATGACTTATAACTTAAAATTAAGTACATCTCAATTTGCCCCCAAAAAGAAGCAGCAGCATCGTAGTATATATATATATATATATATATATATATATTTAAGTGAATTATCTGTATGACTTATTGTAAATATACCAATCGTGGGGTTAACTGAAAAAACAACATCCACATCCTAGACTAATTAAAATTATCCCCATTTTCTAAAAGCAAAAAAAGGCCCAATTTTTTTTTTGTAATATAAGATTAGCCGAGAAAAGTTATAGGGTACTTTTCAGGCATCGAACTTCATATTTAAGAGTATTAAATTTAAGAAATTTTACATTCAAAAGAAGAGAAATTTTTTTTGAGTATTTTTAGTAATTTGTGAAACTTGTATCACAAAAAATCTAAGTGATATTTGGTTCAGTTGAAACTTTATATTATTTATTATACGATATTATTTTCAAACAATAACTCAATATATATAAGTATTAAGGCTGGCACATTTTACATTGATCAAGAGAAGGATATAAATAGTTGGTCCTTTTTTTTGCTAAAATGGTCCAAATCGTTAAGTATTAACTAATTTATGTTAAATGACCAAAAAGGAGATAATTGAATCCTTATATCTGAAAAAAATTACATAAATTATTTGGATATAATTTAAAACACAAAAGCAAATCCAAAAATTTCAAAAATATATAGTTGATTTCAAAAGTGAGAAATTAACAAATCTTTTAAAATTAAAAAATAAAAAATCACTTAAAAATCACTTAAGACGATTAATTTTTTTTCCTGAAATTCTATTGTACAAAGATGAATCTACGGATTAGTATATTATTATTAAATTTAATTTCTAATATATTTAGAAACATCTCTTTGAAAATTCATAAAATTAGTAATTATATAATTTACTAAATATGAGTTTTTTCATTTATTTTTTATCTTATATTAGTTAAAAAGATTTAAAACTAAAATAGACTAATTGATTTATTTCATAGTTTCTTTTATTTATTTATAAATAATAGTTAAAACTATTATTTCTACAATTTTAATAATATTTTTTAATGAGATTATTTCAATTTATTTAATTAATTAGAACTTCGAGTACTTTTTGAATTATATATTCAATACTTCTTTTCCAATACTCCCAAGTATCTTTCATTTGAGTTGATATTTCTTTTATTGATATACCTAATTATAGTGACTAACTAATATAAACTAATTAATTAGTGGAAATATATAATATTTGCGCGAGATTTTAGGTTTAAGTTTTTAATATATAGTGCACACTATTATATTAAATTTCTCTTTGTTTGAGATTTATATATTTTAATTAATGAAAACGTGAAATATTTCTGTAAATATAATCAATTCATATTTATTCGTAATTCACATTCCTTAATTCGTAAAAATTAATAAGGTAGATAGGAGTTATTTGAGGTATAATTATAATGTAATTAATGCAATGATGATTAGGCCAGTAATTGATTATGTCATTCACCAAGTGAGAGTCGACACATAAGCACGAAGCCGACCAAGACATGTGGCAACCGAAGCATGAGAAGCTGCCACTTAGGCTCAGCGTATTCTGCATTAGTATATAGGGGAGATTAGTTGATTTATACATCAAAATCACAAGGAAAAAAATTTTATTACAACCTAAATTAATCAAATACAACACGAATAGTGATAAATAATACAAAAAATATATATTCATACTACGAAAGAAAAATATCAAATCTAATTAAGTTAATATTACAAATACGTGACGAAGATATTAAATTTAAAATATATTCATAACATATATATTATTACCCTAAATTTTAATAAGTATAGCAATCTAACGAAGTTTACAACCTATAATAACACACACAAAAATAAAAGTAAATAAATATATTATTATAAGCCCAATTAAACCGATTGTTTTTTATTGCTAGTCCAATAAATAAATTACATATCTACATTAAAATTCAACACCAATTATAATTTTGATATAAAAGAGTAGAACAAAATTTTTTATATATACATAGTGAATACCCGAGATCGATTAATTTGATATAATTTATAGAAAAAATAAAAGACAACCAAAGAAATTAGATACATTTAATTATTTGAAAAAACACTTAAAAGAAGCCCCAGCCTTTACCTGCCCAAATTGGACGGTCCGGCGGGCCCGAACCAGAACTAGCCCACCGGTGAATGGGTTTTAACCGGACCGCCGGTCAACGATTCAAAACCCGGCCCGAAACCATCTCACCAAGGGTCGGTCATGGTTCGTCTCAGCTGTGAACCGGAACTATCGGTTCCATTAAATAAAAGGGCAGTAGCTTTGCAGAAAAATGGGCAGTAGCTGGGCAGCTCCACAACGGCTAGAAAAATGCTCGTTGCTCCCTCTCTCATGACTTCACTTTTTTTTTTAAAAGAAAAAGCGTTCAGTGTGGAGGGGGGTTGAGGCGGGACCCACCAACCTGTAGATAAGAAGAAATCAAGAAATACAAAGTATCAGCCCCGAATTATGACAAAAAATGGGCCATAATTCGGGTCCAAATATCGAAGAAATCTACGGCCCGCTAAAGAAATACAAAGTGCACCACAAACCGTGGACTAATGTGCGGACACGTAGACTAAAATAACTCAACTCCGAATTATGACCAAATATGGGCCATAATCCGGAACCTAAAATCTAAAGTGCCTACGGCCCGCTAGATCAATACAAGATGCACCACTAAAATTGTGGGCTAATGTGCGGACCAATAGGCAAGCAAGCAAGCAATAAAATAAAAACCTATCTAAATCTAAAAGATGGATAACCAAGCTGATCCATCCGTATAAGGGAGAGAAGAAACGGAGGAGCAGTATCGTAAGTATAAGTCTGAATGCCGAGGGACGACATGCCGAGCTCAGAAAGATAGTCGGCCGGCCTGTTGCCCTCCTGGAAAATGTGAGTGACTCTGAACTGAATATCTCTGAGAATGTGTCGGATACGTATAAGAGTGTGACGAACTTGTCAAGAGCCCCGATGGCCAGATGATAGCAGTGTCACCACAGCAGCAACATCAAGCTCAATCCAAACATGTCTCGATCTCTGGTAAGCTAGAATCAATCCAATCGCCAACGCCTGTACCTCAGCATCAAAACTCGAAGAGTCCTGAAAAGAGGAATGGAAAGCAAGAAGGAGCTCTCCGTGGTGATCTCTAATCAGACCCCCCCACCCGCAATCTGGGTGTCTCTATCGAACGAACCATCCGTGTTCAGCTTGATCCAAGGGGTCTCGGGTCGAAGCCAAACCACCGGGACGGGGCAACGAGTCTGAGCGGGGAAGATGTAGCTCGCTGGAAACGATCAGGCGGCGAGCAACTCGCCCAGAACTCAGATGAAATAAGCTCCACAGAAGCCAATAAAGCAACATGGCGCTCCACCTGCACAATAACATGAGACTAAAGAAAAGTAACCGCCCTATGCATTGTACTATTCCTTTCTGTCCAGATGAACCAAAGGATCAGACAAGGAATAATGAAAGTCGCGTGCCTAAAGTGTGTGCCGTGTGCGAAAAAACTCAGGAGCTCAAAGATATTCTGAGTATGGGGGAGGGATAAATGTGTCCATGCGCCAAAATACTCCCACACGTCACGAGCCACATCACTCTCCAAGAAAAGGTGGGCAATGGTCTCAGTATGGTAGGTCTGGGTAAGGGTATGCGAGCAGCACAAACATCTAGAAGCTAGTGAAATGCCCCTCATCTGTAAAATGTCATCAGTCGGTATCCGTCGCATGAGAAGTCGCCAAATAAACACCGAAGTGGTCGGTGTAAGTAAGGCAGTCCAGATGGCCCCGTACACAAGATTAGCCTGACCCCTCACCCTGATGTGAGACCAAGCCGACGACAATGAGAACGCACCCGAAGAGGTAAAAGTCCAGCACATACTATCTGAATCCTCCTCGGCGATGGGAATCGCGGAGATCTCCTGGATGAACTGAGGGGTAAATCCTAGCTCCTCTCCAACAATAGACTCCAATCTACCCATGTCCCACGTCCCATCAACCCATAACTCATGAATCCTAAGATGGGGTCTACCAGTAACCTGATGAAAAGAAGAAATAGGCCAATCCCCAATCCAAGAATCGTCCAAAGCCGACTCCCAGCCACGACCAAGAGTCCAGCGGATGAACTCCTGAGCCTCAATACCCACTCGGAGGAGACGGCGCCAAGGGTGGCTGGCACGAGCTTTAAGAGCGGTACGCATAGGCGTATAGAGGCCAGCAAAGCAGTTTCTGCGGAGCATAAACTGCGCCCACAGAGACGTGCCCGCGCGAAGGCGCCACCAGAGCTTATAACTAAAAGCTCTCGCCATATCCGAAAGGCTCCGAATCCCGAGGCCTCCCTCAGAGACCGGACGACAAATCTGCCTCCAACGGACCCAGTGCGTCTTCCTCTTCGGACCAACAACACCCCAGAAGTATCTCGCAATGATCTGCTCGAGCTCCTGGAATGTACTATGGAAGGTCCAACACCTGAAGCAGGTGTAGAGGAATCGTGCAGAGAGTGCTCTTAATAAGAGCCAAGCGTCCCCCAAAAGCAAGGTGGCGATGGTACCAACCAGAGATCCTATCCAACATCCGTTGCTTCACCCCAGCAAAGAGCTCTCGTCTCATAAAGCCTTTGTAAAGGGGCACAACTGTTAGGAGTATGCCCTCGATTGCCACTCAGAGGTTGTTGAGTGAGGGCATTGTACTTGTAATTATGTAAACCATTTATATAAGGCAAATGAATGTTTCTTTATTTACTGGTAGTTACTGGCATTCCTAACTCGTAAATAAACATATAGAAACTAGTCCGTGTATTTGAGAGCAAAACTTTCCACTCCTTATTGGATAAGGGGGTCGGCACTGGAAAGGTTTATAGCTCAAATACTTAATCGTTCGCAAGTCAATGAAACTTGACTGGGCGTTAAGTTTATGTAAAGACTTGTATGACGTGTTCTTTGACAAGGAGAGTGCCTATCGAACACTAATGGTTAGTGGGAGCACACGTTATAGGTATGCTAATTGGATTAGTATACTCGAACCGACTCACCCTCGATTCATCACACGGATTTCACTCCGGGACAGTCAATGATGGAATCGAAAGGTTGTGATAGGTATTCGTGAACCTTCGACTTGAGGATTTAGTAGGGATGTTCTTGTGACGTCAAGATTTTCATTAGAGTAGTTCGACCCTGTAAACCGGAAGGCGGGGGTCAACCTCGACGTGCATCTTGACGGGCAAGTAGCAGGTCCTACTGAATACCAAGATAGAATTCTTTCTCCTGTTAGTGAACGGGTTATATGTCCTATGCGGTTATTGGCAGCTGAGATCATAAGTCTTTGGCCAAAGCATTGGAGCTAGCTGTATTAGATACACGAGAGCTCGATGATCTCGATTTGCATTAATGCATGCATAGCGTCAAGTACAGATAGGGTTTGACTGACCGTGACTCTATAACTTGATCGGGACATTTGAAAGAAGGGTTTATACGTATACTGGTATTCACGACAGAATGGTTCTTGAATGATCCCAATCATTCGTTCTCGGGAAGTACGGTGTAGGCCACCAGGCTGGCTAGGTGGTGCTACTACTCTTTGGTTCCTCCCATTGCTGACTGAGACGGACCTACCGAGTCGCGCATTAGGATTGACGACGGAATGAATCAAGCTTAATTCTCTCATTATGAATATTAGATATTGGATATCTAATTCGGGACATTGGATGTTTAAATTGATTTATTGGATAAATTAATTTACGGCCTAATGAATTAAATAAATTACTGGGTGATAAATTTAATTCATGGATATAATTATTTCTTGGAGAAATTAATTATGTCATAATGTATTTGATATGATAAAATTAATTGGATTAATTAATCGATATAAATACATCGGAACGGAATCAGAGTTTATCTGTTTGGACTCACGGTAGTCCGAAACGAACCGAACTCATCCGTTTTTTCATCATAGCCGCCGCCCCACTTTCCACCTTATTCCCTTTTGTTTTTGTTCCCATTGATTAATGGGTGATAATGACATGGTGGGGTTGATTCTCATTTGATGAGTTGTTTTAAGGTGAGTGGAATATGAATAAGAAAAGTGACTTCATTCTCTCATTGAATAGGCATTCATACGGATCAATCATAGAGAGTTCAAGAGAGAGAAAAGTTCTTCTCAAAGTAGTCTTCTTCTTCTTCACTTTCCTCTTGGTTTTCTTAGAGAAAATTCAAGAGTATAATTGAGAGTTATGAGTTATACACTTATAGTGTGATGATCTCATATTGGAAGCTTCATCACTTAGCTCTAGCCGCATCCTCGGAGGATAGCAAGGTGATCGTCGTTCCGATCGTTTCTCCGGCGCGTGGCAAGTAGAGACGCGGTGCTTTCGGCGTTGGATCATTCAAGAGCTTGGAGCGGATTGAATTGCAAGGAGATCGCCTAAAGCTTGGGGAATAGCTCGAGAGAAGATTACCATTTAATCAACGGACTTCGAGGGTATGTGTTTCTCGTATCTTCTTTGTTCATTCAATATTCGTATATACGTAGCTCGATCGATCCTCGTAGGGATTCGGATCGAATTAATTTTTGTTTTACCGCTTCCGCTGCGGCCTTCGTTTTTAGGCGCCGAATCCCAACAGTGGTATCGGAGCGTTGGTCTTGCGATCGTATATACAATATTGGCATTTGGAATGCTCGATTAGATGGTGAATGATTTGGAATCATTTTAGTCATAATCGTGGTATATGTTTTTCGTTCGTAAAAATTGTATTTTTCGTAAGTTTATGTCTAAATATAAATCTTAAATTTCTGGGAAATATGATTTATATTGAAGATATGAAAGTCGGAAAATATTAATATTGGATATCCGGTCGAAAATCTAGACCCGAATCGTCGTCGGACGACTTTTTGGACAAAAAGGGTAATCTGGCCGAGAGTGACTCGACCGTGTCCTGGGTGACACGGTCGTGTCCGGCAGTCTGCCAAAGCATCACTCGGGAGACCCGACCGTGTCGGCGACACGGCGTGTCCGGCCGTAAGGCTTCAGAAGTGACTCGGCCGTCGGGCGACACGGCCGTGTCCGGTCTGTTCGCCAAGTCATCGCCAGTGCACCCGACCGTGTCCTGGGTGACACGGTCGTGTCCTGGCTGGCATCTTCCGAGCGTGACTCGGCCCTACCCGGCCTGACTTCCGGAAGGCTGCCGAAGGTGACTCGGTCATGCTGGCCAGTTTTCACCCCGGCTCGATTTTTTCGTGTATTCTTGAAAATTAATCTCCCGCATGTTAAATTGGATTTAATATGATTAAAATGATTTATGGTATTTCATTTTATAAGGGAAATTTGATTAATTGGAATATTTATAGTTGACCGAATTATTTTTGAACGTTATCAAATTACCGATTGTGTGAATCGATTGGATCGGTTCGTATTGTTGATTGGATCAATGTATCTCTACGCTTTCCATTTATATAGTATTTATTGGATGAATACTTTTTGAATGGGGATGTGGTTCGTGGACTTAGATTTGAATCGTTCGTTTTATTCAATTGGGTTGTAAAGGCCGTTTTGAGCCTATTTATTTTACTAGAAATGTTTGTATCTAGGATGCAATTTTCGATGTAAAATTTATATGTAATGATGAAGACCGGAGGAAGATCCATTTCGAGAAGACGAAGATTCAAGACGAGACTTGTAATTAGATTACGGAGTTTTTGTTTTCTAGGAACGGTCCATGAACCACATGTTGGTAGCAACTAGGTTGTGAATGGTTGTTTCATATTGTATGAATGCCACAAACGCGCTTAAATGATTAATGTGCAAACTGTAACGTTAATCGCGATAATTCTCCCACAACAAATTATTAAGTTTATAAGGTTTCAAGGTTTTCCTTCCCTCCATCGAGTTTTCGGGAAATTGAAATCCAAACCGGATGTGCTATGCTTCCGAGTTATCGGGGTAGTCGTTCGGTGAGGATGGATAAATTACCGAGCGCGTGGATGCCTTCGGTTGGAGCAAATTTTATCCCTAGAAACTTGATAGGTTGCCGGATAAGATTCAATTGTGAAACTGATTTGCGTCGATGGTATAAACTTAACTTGTTCACGAACCATAGAAACCGTATAGGTTGAGGGGAGTGAACAAGGGGAAAAAGAAGATCGAATCATCCATTAAATGGGTTGGTGTTGGACACCACTTTATGAAAATTAATAGACTAGAAACCTGTTCGGTTGCCCTCTATTAAGATTTATAAAGAACTCGATCACCACTATGAAGTAGAGCGACGATACTTCCGGATTTCACATGGGAGTGTGTTATTCCGATAAAAATAGTGGGAGCTGGGTAACAAGGATAGAAAGGACCTTAATTCTATACTCAGAACATAATATAACAAGTCACTAATTAATCTGTTATACTTAATGCAGACAAATCTCAATATGACAATGAATCCACTCGCAATTCTACTCGAAAAGAACACCTTAATGGGACCTAACTTTGTGGATTGGCTCCGCAATCTGATGATTGTCCTCAGTATAGAGGCACTGGGATACGTCTTGGAGACGGACATTCCCGCGCCTCCTGTGCGGACCAGAGCCAATCAGGAAGAGATTGAAAACCACGAAAAGTGGGTTAAAGATGACGTGAAAGTCCGTGCTTATATGATGGCTTCCATGTCTAATGAGCTTCAGAGAGCTCATGAGAAAATGACTTCTGCTAGGCAAATTCTATCTGACTTAACCGAGCTTTATGGTGAGCACAGCAGAACTGCTAGATATGAGATATCCAAGCAACTGTTCGGTGCAAGGATGAAGGAAGGTGAGAAGGTTGGGGAACACGTCCTCAAAATGATATCCATGATCGAGAGATTGGAGGCTCTTGATTTTAAAATGGATACTTCTCTCCAAACCGACCTTATCCTACAGTCTCTCCCTGATTCCTTCTCACAGTTTGTTATGAACTTCAACTGCAATGAGATTGCATGTAACTTAGCTGGGCTAATGAACAAACTGGTGACCGCTCGCCTCATATGAAGACCATGATGAAGGAGTCTGCACTTGTGATTTCTTCTGGACTTCAGAAGTCTAAGAATAAGAAGAAAAAGACCAAGAAGCGGACTGGACCACAAGCTAAGGACCTTAAGGAAAGGGCAAGGCCCCGATGGTTCCAAAAGGCAAGAAGAAGAAAGATACTTGTCTCAAGTGCGGTGAGCTGGGCCACTGGGCTAGAGACTGTCCGATTCTTCATGGCACTTGGTCTGTAACTTTTAGTTTTGGAAACAAATTGTTCTGCTACTGTATTTTCTACTTCCTGGATACTGGATTCTGGTGCTAGTTCTCATATTTGTACCGTGAATCAGGATCTGGAACAAAGTAGGAAGCTTGGAGCTGGGAAGTGATAATTACTGTTGGAAGCGGGCATAGTGTCAAGGCAACTGACATAGGATCACTTCTTATGGATTTAGAATCCGGCTTTGTTTTAATTTTAGATGATGTACTTGTTTTGCCCAAGGGGAATAATAACATTTAACTTTTCCGGTCATGGATCGAAAAGGCTTTTCATTTTCATTGGTAATGGTTCCTGCAAATTTATTTTAGAAATAAACTTGTGGGCGCTGCTACATTGTCAAATGGACTGTATCATCTTAACCTAAGTAACAAAGTCGTTGTGAATACTAAGACTAGGAAACGCGGTAAGGATGAAACTAATCAAGTTTTGAAATGGCATCCTAGACTTGGTCATGTTGGTCAGACCAAGGTTTACAAAAGGATGGACTTATGGGTCCATTGGGATCGGATCCCTTTCCTACTTGTGAATCTTGCCTTTAAGGCAAAATGACTGAGTTCCCCTTCATAGGGACTTATGAAAGAGCCGCTGATAAACTAGGATTAATCCATACCGATGTACGTAGTGTTTTGGAAGCAGCACGTGACGGATATCAATATTTCATTACGTTTACAGATGATCATACTAGGTATGGTTATGTATACCTAATAAAACATAAATCCGAGGCCTTTGAGAAATTCCAGGAATTCAAGGCCCTAGTCGAGAAACAAACTGGTAATCATATCAAAGCACTTCAGTCGGACCGAGGTGGCGAGTATATGAATACGGAGTTTGACGAGTTCCTTAAGGAACATGGAATAGTTTCACAACTAACACCTCCAGGTACTCCTCAGTTAAATGGTGTGTCAGAAAGAAGGAACCGGACCCTGTTGAACATGGTCCGTTCCATGCTAGGCTATACTGACTTGCCGATTTACCTGTGGAGGTATGCACTCCTGACTGCCGCGTATATCTTGAACAGATGTCCTTCCAAATCCGTTCCTAAAACTCCACATGTGATGTGGGAAGGAAGGAAACCAAGTCTTAATCATATTAGGATTTGGGGATGTCCCGCCTATGTCAAGAAGACTAAGGTGGAAAAGATGGAAGCTAGGTCTGCGAAGGGACGTTTTCATTGGATTCCCGTCTGGGATGATGGGATATCTATTCTACATGCCCGAAGATCGAAAGATCGTTGTTGCTTTACAAGCACACTTCCTGGAAGATGAGTTCATTCAGGAAGGCGGAGCAGGTAGAAGTATTTCTTTGGAAGAATACAATGAAACTCCTAAAGAGACACCTGTGCAAGAAATTGGAACCGAACCTTCTGAAACACAAGTACAACCACCTAGTAGGTCTAGTAGGGTGTCTCAAATACCTAAGAGGTATAGTTTTATGCACTTGGAGGAACTGGGTTTCCTCGAGGTTCCAAGTGATAAACAAGAGACCGACCCACGACCAATGACCTAGCAATGGTGGATGTAGACTCCATGAAATGGACTGTAGCAGTCTTCATGTAGTTGGAACCTTCATTTTGATGAGACGGTTAAAGAGTTTGACTTCGTGCAAAATGAAGAGGAATCTTGTGTATACAAAAGGGTTAGTGGGAGCAAGATCACATTCTAAGTACTATATGTAGATGACATTCTACTAATAGGAAATGATGTGAGAATGCTCAGTTATGGGAAAGCTTGGTTTTTGAGTAATTTCTCCATGAAAGACTTGGGAGAAGAAACCTATATTCTTGGGATTCGATTCTACTGGATTAGATCGAAGAGAATGATAAGTTTTTCCCAAGCCCTCTATATAGATTAGATCTTAAATAGGGTTCTTTCTGATGCGACATGGAATAAAACTTACCTTGAAGATGTGTCCTCATAGTGAGGAACAATGAAAGGAAATGAGTTATATACCATATGATTCGGCAGTGGGTAGCCTCACATATGCTTTATTGTGTACGAGACCTGACATTGCGCATGCTGGGAGCGTGGTAAGTAGGTTTCGCCAACCTGGGAACATTAGACCGCCATAAAGAACGTTCTCAAGTACTTTAGAAGGACTAGAGATCTGGTTCTTATATATGGTGGTGGAGAACCGAATGTGATGGGATTCACCGTATTGGACTTCCAAGGACAGAAAGACGATTCTATGTCTACTCGGCTACATTTACTCTTAATGGAGGAGCGGATCTTGGCATAGTGCCAAGAATAGCGATCGCTAATTTCACTGTTAGCCGAGTATAAAGCGGCCTCTGAGGCCTCCAAAGGAAGAATTTAGAAGTTCTTGGGTAAACTTCACGTGACACTGCTTTGCTACACGAGCATACCACGTGCCTAGGAGCCAAGGTTTCATAACAGCCCAAACATATTGAGAGAGAGTATCATCTCGTAAGAGCATTCGTTCACAAAGAGATACATTGAGCCGCATAGAGTAGAGTCACCGACTACGTCGCCGATCCATCGACCTAGCCACTTTCTCGCATTAGCTTAGAGCGTCATCCGGAGAACATGGGTATTAGATACCATAGTGTGTGGCATTGAGTGCAAGTGGGAGATTGTTAGGAGTATGCCCTCGAATGCCACTCAGAGGTTGTTGAGTGAGGGCATTGTACTTGTAATTATGTAAACCATTTATATAAGGCAAATGGATGTTTCTTTATTTACTGGTAGTTACTGGCATTCCTAACTCGTAAATAAACATATAGAAACTAGTCCGTGTATTTGAGAGCAAAACTATCCACTCCTTATTGGATAAGGGGTCGCAATCGGAAAGGTTTATAGCTCAAATACTTAATCGTTCGCAAGTCGATGAAACTTGACCGGGCGTTAAGTTTATGTAAAGACTTGTATGACGTGTTCTTTGACAAGGAGAGTGCCTGTCGAACACTAATGGTTAGTGGGAGCACACGTTATAGGTATGCTAATTGGATTAGTATACTCGAACCGACTCACCCTCGATTCATCACACGGATTTCACTCCGGATACCAATGATGGAATCGAAAGGTTGTGATAGGTATTCGTGAACCTTCGACTTGAGGATTTAGTAGGGATGTGCTTGTGACGTCAAGATTTTCATTAGAGTAGTTCGACCGTAAACCTAAGGCGGGGTCAACCTCGACGTGCATCTTGACGGCAAGTAGGTGTCCCATCAATACCAAGATAGAATTCTTTCTCCTGTTAGTGAACGGGTTATATGTCCTATGCGGTTATTGGCAGATGAGATCATAAGTCTTTGGCCAAAGCATTGGAGCTAGCTGTATTAGATACACGAGAGCTCGATGATCTCGATTTGCATTAATGCATGCATAGCGTCAAGTACAGATAGGGTTTGACTGACCGTGACTCTATAACTTGATCGGGACATTTGAAAGAAGGGTTTATACGTATACTGGTATTCACGACAGAATGGTTCTTGAATGATCCCAATCATTCGTTCTCAGTTGGGGTACGGTGTAGGCCACCAGGCTGGCTAGGTGGTGCTACTACTCTTTGGTTCCTCCCATTGCTGACTGAGACAGACCTACCGAGTCGCGCATTAGGATTGACGACGGAATGAATCAAGCTTAATTCTCTCATTATGAATATTAGATATTGGATATCTAATTCGGGACATTGGATGTTTAAATTGATTTATTGGATAAATTAATTTACGGCCTAATGAATTAAATAAATTACTGGGTGATAAATTTAATTCATGGATATAATTATTTCTTGGAGAAATTAATTATGTCATAATGTATTTGATATGATAAAATTAATTGGATTAATTAATCGATATAAATACATCGGAACGGAATCAGAGTTTATCTGTTTGGACTCACTTAGTCCGAAACGAACCGAACTCATCCGCTTTTTCATCATAGCCGCCCCACTTTCCACCTTATTCCCTTTTGTTTTTGTTCCCATTGATTAATGGGTGATAATGACATGGTGGGGTTGATTCTCATTTGATGAGTTGTTTTAAGGTGAGTGGAATTTGAATAAGAAAAGTGACTTCATTCTCTCATTGAATAGGCATTCATACGGATCAATCATAGAGAGTTCAAGAGAGAGAAAAGTTCTTCTCAAAGTAGTCTTCTTCTTCTTCACTTTCCTCTTGGTTTTCTTAGAGAAAATTCAAGAGTATAATTGAGAGTTATGAGTTATACACTTAGAGTGTGATGATCTCATATTGGAAGCTTCATCACTTAGCTCTAGCCGCATCCTCGGAGGATAGCAAGGTGATCGCTGCCCGATCGTTTCTCCGGCGCGTGGCAAGTAGAGACGCGGTGCTTTCGGCGTTGGATCATTCAAGAGCTTGGAGCGGATTCAATTGCAAGGAGATCGCCTAAAGCTTGGGGAATAGCTCGAGAGAAGATTACCATTTAATCAACGGACTTCGAGGGTATGTGTTTCTCGTATCTTCTTTGTTCATTCAATAATCGTATATACGTAGCCCGATCGATCCTCGTAGGGATTCAGATCGAATTAATTTTCGTTTTACCGCTTCCGCTGCGGCCTCCGTTTTTAGGCGCCGAATCCCAACAGCAGCAAGATAGGTGATGGGGAGATCGCCCTGGCGAAAACCAGTAAGATCGTGAACTCTCTGATGCCAACGAGGTGCATGCTTAGGAGCAAGAATAAAAGTGCTTTTCTGGATACTAACCATTTGGCCCGAAGCCATAGAGTAGCGATCCAGGAGACGCATAAGATCAACGAGACCATCATCCACAGAGAGGATGCAGCAAAGGCGTACGATGAGGCTGCAAGAATAATGTACGGGCCTAGAGCCATGTTGTAGAGCTTTACGAGATGAGTTCGACAGTCTTTCCGGATTCAAAAGCAGGGTTATATATCAAAAGTTATCATCCGAAGAAGATTTGGGGCGAAAACGCAAAAGTCTAAGAAATTCTGGGCTGAAAATGAAGTCTGAAACTCCATACGGGCGTACAAATAAAGTTACGGCCGTAACTCACACAACAACTAATGTGCAAAAAGCCGAGGCCATGTTACAGTCGTAACATCTGAAAGTTACGGCCGTAAGTCCGCTATTTTACGGCCGTAACATCTGAAAGTTACGGCCGTAACTCTTGACAGATGTATGATCATTTTTAAATCTTTTATATTTTTGATCTATTATTGAAGGGATGGCTGACCTTGATCCGATCTAATAAAATAATGCTGGATTTTGAAGCTATTAGATGAATTTAGGTGTATAAATAGACCCCTTAGATCCATCATTAATCATCATTCATCTTATTATTTTCTCACTTTGTAATACTTTTTCTTTGTGTGAAGAACACACTTGTATTCTTGAGAGAGTGTATGTAATAGTTGTTTAGATTATGTTATTGAGGGAGTTTATTGCTTCTTTCTCCTTTATCTACTAAGAGAGTTAGGGTCAATTCTTTCTCTTTTTCAACTAATAATGACCACTCAAGCTTGTATTATGTTGAATAAAGCCTTCATGGGCTAAGTTATCCTTAGTTGGGATTATAACAAGGTTTGTCATGTTATTTAAGTTTGTATAAAGATATATTATGGATTAGTTATTATTGTGTGTGATTTTCATTGTTTTACCAATCTTTATTTATTTGGCCAATAAATGATGATATTTATGGTCTTCATATGTTTCGAAAGAAAATATGTTGATTAGATCAAATAATCTTCACTCTAAGTTATTCTAGAGGATAAAAATATATCTCTAGACCTTAGATGATTCTTTGAGTTATTTTCATAAAACCTAATGCTATGTATTGAAGCCAATCAACATAGAAATATAGTGGATTGATTCAATATATAAGGGGCGTTTTGACATTCGAAAGAGGAACCGTCTTTTTAAGGAAAATCGAATCTACACAACATAATAAGTAAATACATCTTATGATCTCCTATACATCTTCTATAACTAATGATGAACTAAGTTTGTAATCCCAACTATTTGATTTTACCCTTTTATTAATCTATTATTAGTGCAATCTTTAATTTTCTTAAATTTTAGAACTATTGTTGCATTTTCCTTGCAATTGTCAAACCAAACTTTTAAATTGTGTGTTTCGCTCATCTAAATCTCTATAACAAATAGATAAAGTGTATAATTCAATATATAACTTAACTTCCTAGTGGGATCGATAAACCGGACTCAAATAGTCCACTTACTACTTGATACGATATCGTGCACTTGCGATAGTTAAACAAAAGACGTGTCAAGTTTTTGGCGCCGTTGCTGGGGAAGTGTAAGTGTTATTTTGAAATAATACATTATTCACTATTGTTATAAATACAACCTTTTCTTTGTTGTAAATTCTCTTGTCTATGCGAAGGACGTACAATCGCGATTTAGTTTCACTAGATCCCGAGATTGAAGCCACATTCAGAAGAAGGCGAAGAGAACAAAAAACAAGCATTATTTCTTCACCATCAATGGCGGACGAACCAAACCCACCACTCCTCCAAGAAAATGATAACGAAAGAATTCCTCCGGTAGGGGGAATACCCAATGCTCAAAATATTCAACATCAACAACATCCTATTGTACCGGAAATAGATGAAGACAACATGCTCTTGGGGGAATTCATGAACCCCCCATCTTTGAGCGTGCAATCAAGTGTGATCTATCCACCATTTGGAGTGGACAATTTTCAAATTCGCCCGGAGGTCATCAATCTCTTCTCCAACAACAACTCATTCTATGGAAGAACCGACGAGAATCCATATCTCCACATTAACCGTTTTGTGGAGATTTGTGGAAATTTTAAATATCCACATGTAAATGACGAGGCGATAAAAATGAGACTTTTCGTGCACACTTTGAAGGACAGAGCAAGAGAGTGGCTAGATACTTTGCCACCATGAAGCATAACAAATTGGCCCGAATTTGTTCAAAAATTCACCACTAAATACTTTCCACCAATAAAAGTGGCGAAACTCAAATACGAAATCTCTAAATTTCGTCAACAAAATTCGGAGTCATTTCACGAAGCATGGGAGAGATCCAAAAATATAATACGAAAATGTCCTAACCATGGTTTCAATTTGGGAGCATAGGTCAATTACTTCTATTCAGGGCTCTTACCTACATGCCGAGATAATGTCGATTCATCATCAAATGGCTCACTTGGCAACAAAACTATGAGAGAGGCTTATAATCTTTTTGAGGTTATAAGTGAACAAAGTGCAAGATAGCCAGACAGAAATATCCAAAAGAAACCAAATGGTGTTTTTGAAGTGGATTCTTATTCACTTATGTTGGCAAAAATTGAAGCTTTATCAAAGAAAATCGAGGACATGTCTTTTTCAACTCCTCAATCTGTGAAGACGGTGCAAACTCCACAAGTTTTAGCTCTTTCATATGAAATTTGTGGAGCAACTCACAACAGCACTATGTGTCCCTTAGTGCAGCAGGAGCAGTCATTCCCACCACCAGAACAAGTGGCCTATGCTCAGAATTTTCAAAGACAAGCATACAATCCTTACGGGCCAACATACAATCCAGGGTACAAAATGTAACACCCCCAATCCGCTCAGGGATATTACACGCCGTAGAACCTTTCCTCAAGGATCTACCAGGCTGGTAACAACAAACGAACAACTCGACAATGCCTTTAAGGCTAAAAAGACTCAGTAGACCGATTTGGCCTTTCAATAATAACATACTACTCAATTCCGAACACATACCCACGCAGGGGTCAAAATACAATAAACTCCCGTACAACGGGGAAAAGATACTGCAGCGGAAAAGAAAATACAACTAGACCAATGCGACATCAACGGATCCTCGTGTGATTAGTATCGTTCATCTTTCATCATCCTTCGTGCCGACCCTGTGCTATGCTCCAAAACCTGAATGCAAAAATAGACATCCACCCCCCGAATACTCGGGGGTTAGCAAAACTCCACTGTTTTGCTAGTGCAAGTACAAGTGCAAAAATACGAGCCATATAATTCATATTCCACGAATAACAATAACTAGGAATCATCAAAGATCCAAACATAATGAAAAGTACTTCCCGAGGCAAGAGTTTGGGTAAAACATTCCGAAACCGAAAGGCCACAATTAAGGGGAACAATTTGTAAAACAGTTTAAAATGCCATCGAGAGTTTTAATAGAAAACAATTTAGGATTATCAAATCCTAATCTTTCCAAAAATCAACAGGGTCACAGCCCAAAGGTTTTGTTTTCACAAATAGAAAACCGACAATAATTCACAGGGCCAGAGCCCAACATCACGTGTCCTCGACGGACATAAAATCAACAAAACATAATCACACACGTGCATCGCCTAGGATCGGGACGAAGCCAGAAATCCCACTCGAGGCCTCGAAGGACCCTCCCGAGATGGCTAGCGAAACAAAATCACACACATCTCACGGTTGGATCAATCGCTTGTTGCATCCTGGCCACATGATCGCATGCCATGTGCCACCGTAGATTATCTCAGGCTCTCACGGTTGGATCAATCACTTGTTGCATCCTGACCACATGATCACGTGCCATGTGTCACCGTAGACCTTCAACCATATCCACACATTCACACAAATAACATATCACATCAAGGATATTCAAACAATTCGCCAAGAGGCATCAAACACTTAGCAAAACACCACGTCCAACCACAACGCACGGAAATGAAATAATATATGCCCACACGCAATACCATGTGCAACATCAACACCAAACATATCCATAGAGTTCACATAGTCATTCTCAAACCACACCATTCACAAAACACACGCGTTTTGAAAGCAAGCCTTTAACAAGGCTAAACCGAATCTTTTGAAAACTCATTTCAAACAATCAAACAACCACATAAAGACAATCACCAATTATCATATTCACAAAACAAGAATAGTATGGACAAGGTACTTGCCTCGAATAAGAACAACGCGGAGAATCGACCGAAATAGGTTGGCACGAACCGACTACGAACTCGCCGACTCCACCGAACGACAATCCACAAAAAAGAACTACGAACGAAAACAATAACAACGAAAATGAATTCCAAAGTACGACCCAAAGCCGCTAAATTCAAAGAACAAATGACGAAGGTTCAAGGATTTCACCCAAAACTGACAAGAACACGATTCGTCAAGTCAAAACCCGAATACGGAATTCAAAGTTGAAATATTGATATAAAATACATTGAATATTTTTAACAACATCATTTAACCATAATCGATCCATCGAAAACGGATGAAAACGAGATCGAGGACAAATCCCCAAAAAGTCAATTCAAGGAAATCAAGAAATATACTTGATTCGACGAAGAACAATGGATTAAATGATGTTAAACACAAGAATACTACCAAGATTAATCATACCCATCATGAATTAATCAAAACACGGAACGAATCGGACAAAAATGCGAAAACCCCAAATTCACGAAATTAGGGTTCTAAGGAAGATTACCTTGATTCATTGGATCAAAGGATGATAACGGATGATTGATTGATGTTATGAACTCAAGAACTTCATGGATTTGTTGTTAAACAACATGGCTTCGTCGCCCATGAATCGCCACCGTGGACGGAGAAGGAAGGAAATGAAAACGAAGGGAAAAGTGGGTCTGGTCATATATATATCGGGTCGGAACTAGCGTGCGCTAGCCTTTCCCGGACTAGCGGCGCTTATCGGCCGCACGGCCGAGCACTCTCGGCCATGGCCCGCATGACCCGGCACCACCGACCAATTCGCCGACCATGACTGCCCGCCCGACTCCCGCTAGCGTGCGCTACGGCCGAAGCTCGCGCGCTAGCCGACTGGCCCAAAGAGCTCTGGATCGACCGCCCGGCCAGTAACGACGCTAGCCGGCCGACAGCGGCGCTACGCCCGACGACTAGCGCGCGCTACGCCGGCGTAGCGTGCGCTACCGCCGATCCTTCCCGATTCCGTAACCCCGTAAACCCCACTGTCCGGCCCGATAAGGCGTCGTTGTCGACCAGCTAGCGGCGCTACACTGCCGGTTAGCGCGCAGCCTTTCCTAAGAGAGCGCGCTACGCCGGTTCTCGCCGCATATGTCCGGCCGGTGCCCGCAATCGTCCGGCCGCCCCGCAACCGTCCGGCCGCATGCGACCACTGTGGCTCGACGATTTCCGAAAACGTACGGAACGAACACGACGAAAAGTTCGCGGACAACATCAACGGCCCGAAATGAAAACATAATACCATAATTAATCATACGCGACCAAGAAACGGGTCGAGACAACAATTACAAATACGGATACCCGTAACTTTCAAGAAATTACAAAATGGCCCAAAACGCCCGGAAATCACGATACGTGATCGAATAACCAAACGGAAGTTCACAACACGTCTAACAAAGTTAAACGGACTTACGTAAAACTCGAAACAGCAGTTTCGAACGAGATTCGCAACAGTGAAAACATGGAGGTTCTCAAGATGGAGATGGCAACAGTGAAAAGGGCGATTGCCAACGGAGAAGGACATGTGGGTGCGACACCCACACGAATTGACATCCCAAGGCCTGGGAAGTTCAACGGATCGAGAAACGCCAAGAAGATTGACAATTTCTTATGGAACCTGGAGCAATACTTTGGTGCCTCGAACATTCGAGATGATGACACCAAGTTGCGGACGGCGCCCTTGTACTTGGCCGACACAGCCGTGCTGTGGTGGCGGACCAAGCAGGCTGACATTGAGAGTGGTGCGTGCAGGATGGCTTCCTGGGAAGACTTCAAGGCCGAGCTGAAGAGGCAATTCTATCCCGAGAATGTGGAGTTCGAGGCTCGGGGCAGGCTGAAGAGACTCAGCCACACTCGCACTATCAAAGACTATGTCAAGGAGTTCCAAGAAATTGTGCTGGAGATACCAAGCTTGACGGCGACTGACAAGCTGTTTGCATTTATGGACGGACTCAAGCCTTTTGCGAGGCAAGAGTTGGAAAGGCGCAATGTTCAGGACGTGGCTACCGCCATTGCTGTGGCCGAGGGCTTACGGGAGTTGAAGACCAGCGACAAGCCAAGGACTTTCCGCACAGATAAAGGCAAAGGTGGGGGAGACCGCCCATCAAGGTTCAGGCCAAATAAATACTCGGGCAAGCAACCAGTGGACGAGAACGATAAGCCGAGAGGTTGTCACATTTGTCATAGTACCTCTCACATGAAGTACGATTGCCCATTTCGGAGGAAGAAGGCCGCAACCATGCAAGAGACCACGGAGACCGAGGTTGCGGATGGTGCGCATATGGGCTCATTGAGTTTGCTCAATGCTGTCAAAGCCGTTGTGGAGCCGGCGAAGGGACCCAGAAAGGGGTCTATGTTCGTGGATGCCTTGATCGGAGGCACACACATCAAAGCCTTAGTGGATACAGGAGCTACGCACAATTTCATACGGGACGGCGTAGCCAAAGCCTTACGACTTACCGTCACTCCAACTAATGGATCGATCAAGACAGTGAACACCCATGCTAAACCGGTGACCGGCGAAGCACGAGGAGTGAAAGCAAAGATAGGTGACTGGCAGGGAATGATCACCTTCACTGTAGTGACCATGGATGACTATGATTTGGTTCTTGGGTTACAATGGTTCGATCAGGTACGGGCTTGCATTCTACCATTTTCATATTCCTTAGTCATTTTGGACTCCGACAGGACACAGGCCATTCCGGCCAGGAGGGAAGCGAAGGGGACAGGCACCCTTTCAGCCATGCAACTTAGTCGAGGCCTTCAAGGTGAAGAGACCTTCGCTGCATTTTACGTTCCTGATGATGGAAACGATATTGAAGGCAAGGATGTACCAAAGGAAGTTAAAGCCGTTTTGGAGGAGTTCCAGGACGTGATGCCCGCGGAACTACCTAAGAAGTTGCCGCCCAGACGGGATGTGGACCACAAAATTGAACTTATTTCCGATGCGAAGCCACCTTTGAGGACACCCTATAGGATGTCCCCACCGGAACTTAAGGAGCTGCAGAAGCAATTGAAAGAGTTGCTGGATTCAAAGATGATCCAACCATCCAAATCTCCTTATGGATCCCCCGTCTTGTTCCAAAAGAAGCATGATGGATCCTTGCGTATGTGCGTGGACTATAGGGCACTCAACAAGCTGACGGTTTGCAACAAGTATCCCATTCCACTCATTGGAGAGTTGTTCGACCAACTGGGAGGTGCCAAATACTTTTCAAAAATCGACCTAAGATCCGGATATTGGCAGGTCCGGATAGCTGAAGGAGACGAACCCAAGACAGCCATGGCGACCAGGTATGGTTTGTTTGATTTCCTTGTGATGCCGTTCGGGCTTACAAACGCCCCAGCGACCTTTTGCACACTGATGAACAAGGTATTTCAACCATACATAGACAAGTTTGTGGTCGTTTATTTGGATGATATCGTCATTTACTCATCATCAATGGAGGAGCATGTAGAACACTTGCGACAGGTGTTCCAAGCATTGCGGGACAATGAACTTTATGCAAAGTTGGAGAAATGCTCATTCGCCCAAAAGGAAGTGACTTTTCTGGGGCATCGTATCAAAGATGGCCGCATTATGATGGACGAGGCCAAAGTGAAAGCAGTTCGAGATTGGGAGCCGCCGACCAGTATAACCCAACTCCGATCATTTCTGGGACTCGTGAACTACTACCGGAAGTTCATCGAGGGATACTCTCGGATAGCAGCACCATTAACGGACCTATTGAAGAAGGACCACAAATGGGAGTGGACGGATAAGTGCCGAGAGGCCTTTGAGTGACTCAAAGGCAAAGTGACGGAGCAGCCAGTTCTTGCCTTGCCAGACCATACCAAGGCATATGAGGTTCAGACCGATGCATCTGATTATGCCATCGGAGGAGTATTGATGCAGCTAGGGCATCCCGTTGCCTATGAGAGCAGAAAATTGAATGACACCGAGAGACGGTACTCGGTACACGAGAAGGAAATGACCGCCGTGGTACATTGCCTTAGAGCCTGGAGGCATTATTTACTTGGGAGCAAGTTTGTGGTACGAACAGACAACGTAGCCACAAGTTATTTTCAGACTCAGAAGAAGCTCACGCCAAAGCAAGCAAGATGGCAGGAATTCCTAGCTGAGTTCGATTATACCCTGGAGTATAAGCCTGGAGTACTTAACCGAGTAGCCGATGCATTAAGCCTAAGGCCGAGCTTGGCACCTTGACCAAGGCCGAGGAAGCATCAAGGACCGCATACGCGAGGGACCGAGGTAGACCCTTTCGCAGAAAACATCATGCAACTTGCCAGAGCGGCAAGACAAGACGGTTCTAGGAACGAGACGAGCTACTCTTTACCAAAGGCAATCGCTTGTACGTGCCCAAATGGGGAACTTACGGAGGGACATCATGAAGGAATGCCACGATACACTATGGGTCGTACACCTGTGTATGCACCGCATAATGGCTTTAATTGACAATTCTTACTTTTGGCCCAGATGCGTGAGGACGTTGAGGCATACGTCGGACATGTCTTGTATGCCAACAAGACAAGGTGGAGCAACAACAACACGGTGGACTACTTCAACCCTTACCCATACCGAACACCCTTTTGAAAGCGTTTGATGGACTTTATTATGGCTTTACCTAAATCGGATGGGTACGGTCGATCATAGTTGTGGTGGATGTGTTCTCAAAATACGCAACCTTTATTCCAAGACCGCGACGTAACGGCTCTGGAGACGGCCAAGTTGTTCTTAAAGCATGTGGTAAAATATTGGGGCATTCCAAGGACAATCGTGAGTGATCGAGACCCACGTTTCACAGGAAAGTTTTGGTCGGGGCTTTTCAAGCTATTGGGCTCGAATTTAGCATTCTCAACAAGTTTCCACCCACAGACGGACGGGCAGACAGAACGAGTTAACGCACTGCTTGAGTGCTACTTGCGACACTATGTGAGTGCCAATCAGCGGGACTGGGCCAAACTCTTAGACACGGCCCAATTCTCATACAACTTGTAGAAGAGTGAATCAACGGGACGCAGCCCATTCGAGCTCGCTACAGGGAGACAACCGGCGACAACGAACAACATTGCCACCGGATACACGGGACAGAGTCCCGCAGCATATACCTTTGCTAAGTCATTACAGGAGGAATCGGACATGGCTCGAGCATCTTTGGACAAGGCAGCCAAGAAGATGAAGAAATGGGCCGATCTCAAGCGACGAGCGGTCGAGTTTAATGAAGGCGACTTAGTTATGGTGAAACTTCTCCGCAAAGAATTTAAAGCATTTCTGGCCGTGCATAAGGGACTTATCCGAGATACGAGGACCCTACAAGATCGAGCGGCGTGTTGGGACAGCTTTCTATCGAGTGGAACTACCGCCGAAGATAAAGATACACCCGGTCTTTCATGTTAGCCAATCAAGCCTTACCATCGGGACATGGAGGATCCGGCCGAGCTCACCACATCGAGCACCTATCGCCGTGATTACTTCCTTCGACAAGGAAGTAGCCGAGATCATTTCACATCGGACGCTCGACGAAGGGCGTGGCCCCATACACCGAGTACTTTGTGCATTGGAAGGGACTCCCAGACGCTGAAAATAGCCGGGAACATGAGGATCACCTATGGCAATTTAAGATTGAAGAATATCGGGACAGCATCGTGCCGAGGACGGTCACGACTTTGGTGGGGGAGAATGTCACGCCCCACCTTAAGGCAACAGGCATCGCACAGCATCCGGCCGACGCCTGCCGGACGGGCGCGCATCATGCTCGCGCGCATACATGGACCCGGCCAAGCTCACAGAGGACTACCCCCCCTATAATAGGCTTAGACGGAAAAAGCCTTGTGACAGCAGTAGACATTGAAAAGCCGAGGAACCCACTATCCAGAAAGAAGACCCTAGAAGCATCAAGATGGAGACCAATCAATTCCAGATGGTCAAAGAGGGTTCCAGAAGGTCAGAAATCGGGTCGGGTTGCTACGGGCCGAATCGGGCCTTGGCCGGGCCGCCGACACTTCGGGCCGGGTCGGGCCGGACGTTCCAGAGGGGTCTGGGGACTCCAAGAACACTTCTTAGAATTACCTAGAGTTGTATAGATCTTTCTAGATGATGGCATTCTTGTAAATACTTGGAATAGTAATGTTTTGTTGGTAATTTGTTAGCATAGGAGGATTAGTATAAATACCCCCTTGGGGCTCATTTGTAACTCATCTTGAGAAAGCTGATTTGCTACAGTGCAATAAGAGAAAACCTTCCCCAAGCACTTTCTTACTTTCCTTCCTAGTAATCTTGTGTGTGTTGATAGGCTTACTACTTAGGCTTGAGACAACCTAAGATAGTGCCGCACGGAGAGGACTTAGCGAGGCGCGAGTATAACCCCGTGACAGTGCGCTAGCCTTCCCGGACTAGCGTGCGCTATCGGCCAGTACCGGCCGAGCACTCTCGGCCATGGCCCGCATGACCCGGCACCACCGACCAATTCTACCGACCATGACTGTCCGCCCGACTCCCGCTAGCGTGCGCTACGGCCGGAAGCCTGCGCGCGCTAGCCGACTCCCGCAGAGCCTCGATCGAATCGCCTGCCAGTAACGACGCTAGCCGGCCGACAGCAGGCGCTACGCTGCCGACTAGCGCGCTACGCCGGGCGTAGCGCGCTACTCGCCGATCCTTCCCGATTCCGTAACCCTGAACCCCACTGTCCGCCCGATAGCGGCGTTGGTCGACCAGCAAGCGGCGCTACACTGCGGTTAGCGAGCGCAGCCTTCTGGCAGTAGCGTTCGCTAAGCCGGGTCCTGCCGCATATGTCCGGCCGGTGCCTGCAATCTTCCGGCCATCCCGCAACCGTCCGGCCAAGACTCCGACCACTGTGGCTCGACGACCGATTTCCAAAACGCATTTTAACGAACACGATTTAAAAGTTCGCGGACAACATCAACGGCCCGAAATGAAAACATAATACCATAATTAATCATACGCGACCAAGAAACGGGTCGAGACAACAATTACAGATACGGATACCCGTAACTTTCAAGAAATTACAAAATGGCCCAAAATGCTCGGAAATCACGATACGTGATCGAATAACCAAACGGAAGTTCACAACACGTCTAACAAAGTTAAACGGACTTACGGGAAACTCAAATAGCCAACGATATTCGCAACAACCGAACTCGAGTGCGGAAAAGTCGTTAAAAAGCACGGAACTCAACAAAACGACTCCGAAACGAACTCGGATGTCAAAAAGTGTAGAATTAATCATTCTCAGAATGACGAAACGGTCATGAGCGAGTCGTCAAAACGGACTTCGTCCGAAAAAAGAAATTTACCGAAAATCGAAAATTGCGGATATTACATTCTACCCTCCTTAAAAGAAGTTTCGTCCCGAAACTTAAAACAAGTAGGGGAAGAAATATTCCGCCAGGAAAACTCAACGAGATACGTAAGAAACGCGTAACTAATGCCCAACGGCGAAACGTTACAAACAACACAACGGAATATATGGTGTGAAAACACGCTCCACGACGACCAACACAACGTCGCCGTTAGGGATATAATAAAACCAACAGATGACAAGCGTCATCAAATGGATAATATAGTCAAGTCAATTATCCGAACAATCACAAAACACAACGAACGAAAATCGATAAGATTGACCGACCCAACAGTACATCAATCAAAACGCGAGTCAATCGCTGAATAAATACGGAATTCCACCGCCCAAGGGTTGGAAGATCGAAAACGAGACTAATTTCCCGAACTTGAGGGAATTAGGAAGGAGCCTGAACGCTCAACAATCACGAAATGAGAACAAAAACCGAACAAACAAACGATCGAGACAACAAAAATCGAACAATCATGTCCGAAACACGAAGGATAATAAAACTCAAACAACAACTCCCAGGATGATCTGGTGAGAACTACAAGACATGCATTCTCATAAGATCCACAGGAAAGGGAATAGCGATTGAAAAGTTACAACGACAAACGAGTTATTCCGAAACAATACCACACTCGTTCGATCAACAAAAGCAAGGGGCAGGACAAGCTCACAAATGTCAACAAACATAAATGAGTCGACAAAGTAGAATATACAGAAGTTCAAAATCCGATCCACTTCGAATAAAAGAACTAGTAGAACCAAATGATGTCACTTCCGAACAAGGTTCACAAGAATCGAACCGAACTCGGAAAAGTCACAGCGATACCAGATCGACCCAAAACAAGATCACAGTTCATTCGAACGATGAAACTAAAATACAGAACAAGTTCAGAAGGTATCAACGAACACGAGCGAGTCGATAGACCTGAGAAACAGGGAATGCAGAGGCCAAAAATAATACGGGTATTATATTCGACCTCTTCAAAAAGGAGTGTCGTCCCCGAAACTCACAACAATGAAACCAAGGTGACGACACAACAAGCGACCGACAAAAACATCCTTCGAAGGCTTCTCAAAGACGATTCTGATAACTGTGCTGAAGCGCGAACTCCGAAAGTCTCGGTAGCCAATTCGCAAATCTGAATTCGGTGTCCCTCGAGTCCACACTCGAAATGTGTTACTGACGAGAAGGACAAAATGCACGTACATTCCCTCGACACATCACGGTTGAAATGCCTCGGCTCGGCATACCGAAAATACAAATGCTAGGTACAATGGAACATAACATCACAAAACAACAAACCGGAGATGCCAACTCAGCGCAACAAAGAATCATAACACATATCATACACAACGATTACCATCGTAAAGTAATACACACAAACACTACAATAACGACGGTATCATTCGGCGACCTCAACGACCCGAACGATAACCAGCACATAATTACAACCATCATAAAACAATCACACATGTACGCAAACGTACAAACTCAAGCTTTAACAACTCACACAGGTGCGATAACACGCAAGCCCCCACGAAATGACAACATTAAAGATCGTCATCCCACCTTCCCCGACCGCAAGCAGGAAATGATGGGTTTTAAAAACGAAAACCACCTTATGAAAACAATTTGGAAACATCAGTTGATCTTGAGTATCATTTTACAAAAAGTTGAACAAAATCATTGTCGAGACTTTGAAAACCATCTTGCGTTTGATAAAACGAGGACACTTTCCTTTTTGTGAAAACTTTCAGAAATATCCGACCCTCGGGTCTAAGTATAAGTGTTTCTAAAACATTGAAAATATCTCAAAACATTTTGGTTCTCGAGGTAGAAGGATTTGGAAACATATTGTGGCACCTTGGAGGTACCATGAGAAAATAATTCATTTTAAAAGTACGTCTCGAAATTTATTTTTTAAGATACTCAAGGTTTTCAAAAAATAATTCAATGGGCTAGAATGCCCAAAAAAATTTCAGGTAATTACACAAAACTTTATAGCGCCGTGGATCCCGCGTCGGAACCCACCAGGCTAAAAACCATTTACAAAAACGCCAAAAAGGCCGATGACGGTAATGTTTAAAAAACTTACAAAATCCATTTCAAAATGTTAAATACCGTCATAAGAATTTCGCTAAAATGATCAAGACCATAACATCAAAACTCGGTTAATGGAATCGATTTTCGAAATAAAACTCAGTCGGTAAAATACCGAAAACCATTACAAAGGAACTCACGCAGCGGATAAAAGAAATAAAGTCAAACATGCACAATCCATCAACACTACTCCTCATATGAACGAAGTATGAGAGTCAAGTAACCACATATCACGAAATCAAAATTCATAAAAGGATTCCGTCACTTAACAAATAATCATAAAAATAGCTCGTGTCACACGAGGCACAACACAAAGAAGGGAGACTTACAACCACAGGTCGCACGAAGATGATGATCGCCCACGATACTAATCACGACCAACAAACTCAGACGACGCGTCGCGACACGACTCAGTCAGATAAAATCCGACGAGACAAAAACTCAATAGACACCACTGACCCGACAGCCTAGGTTTCCACAACCTAAGCTCCGATACCATTCTGTAACACCCCCAATCCGCTCAGGGATATTACACGCCGTAGAACCTTTCCTCAAGGATCTACCAGGCTGGTAACAACAAACGAACAACTCGACAATGCCTTTAAGGCTAAAAAGACCCAGTAGACCGATTTGGCCTTTCAATAATAACATACTACTCAATTCCGAACACATACCCACGCAGGGGTCAAAATACAATAAACTCCCGTACAACGGGGAAAAGATACTGCAGCGGAAAAGAAAATACAACTAGACCAATGCGACATCAACGGATCCTCGTGTGATTAGTATCGTTCATCTTTCATCATCCTTCGTGCCGACCCTGTGCTATGCTCCAAAACCTGAATGCAAAAATAGACATCCACCCCCCGAATACTCGGGGGTTAGCAAAACTCCACTGTTTTGCTAGTGCAAGTACAAGTGCAAAAATACGAGCCATACAATTCATATTCCACGAATAACAATAACCAGGAATCATCAAAGATCCAAACATAATGAAAAGTACTTCCCGAGGCAAGAGTTTGGGTAAAACATTCCGAAACCGAAAGGCCACAATTAAGGGGAACAATTTGTAAAACAGTTTAAAATGCCATCGAGAGTTTTAATAGAAAACAATTTAGGATTATCAAATCCTAATCTTTCCTAAAATCAACAGGGTCACAGCCCAAAGGTTTTGTTTTCACAAATAGAAAACCGACAATAATTCACAGGGCCAGAGCCCAACATCACGTGTCCTCGACGGACATACAATCAACAAAACATAATCACACACGCGCATCGCCTAGGACCGGGACGAAGCCACAAATCCCACTCGAGGCCTCGAAGGACCCTCCCGAGATGGCTAGCGAAACAAAATCACACACATCTCACGGTTGGATTAATCGCTTGTTGCATCCTGGCCACATGATCGCATGCCATGTGCCACCGTAGATTATCTCAGGCTCTCACGGTTGGATCAATCACTTGTTGCATCATGACCACATGATCACGTGCCATGTGTCACCGTAGACCTTCAACCATATCCACACATTCACACAAATAACATATCACATCAAGGATATTCAAACAATTCGCCAAGAGGCATCAAACACTTAGCAAAACACCACGTCCAACCACAACGCACGGAAATGAAATAATATACGCCCACACGCAATACCAAGTGCAACATCAACACCAAACATATCCATAGAGTTCACATAGTCATTCTCAAACCACACCATTCACAAAACACACGCGTTTTGAAAGCAAGCCTTTAACAAGGCTAAACCGAATCTTTTGAAAACTCATTTCAAACAATCAAACAACCACATAAAGACAATCACCAATTATCATATTCACAAAACAAGAATAGTATGGACAAGGTACTTGCCTCGAATAAGAACAACGCGGAGAATCGACCAGAAATAGGTTGGCACGAACCGACTACGAACTCGCCGACTCCACCGAACGACAATCCACAAAAAGAACTACGACGAAAACAATAACAACGAAAATGAATTCCAAAGTACGACCCAAAGCCGCTAAATTCAAAGAACAAATGACGAAGGTTCAAGGATTTCCCAAAGCGGCCAAGAACACGATTCGTCCGTCAAAACCCAACGGAATTCCAAGTTGAAATATGGATATACAATCCATAGAATATGTTTAACAACATCATTTAACCATAATCGATCCATCAAAACGGATGAAAACGAGATCGAGGACAAATCCCCCAAAAAGTCAATTGAAGGAAATCAAGAAATATACTTCGATTGACGAAGAACAATGGATTAAATGATGTTAAACACAAGAATACTACCAAGATTAATCATACCCATCATGAATTAATCAAAAACACGGAACGAATCGGACAAAAATGCGAAAACCCCAAATTCACGAAATTAGGGTTCTAAGGAAGATTACCTTGATTATTTGGATCAAAGGATGATAACGGATGATTGATTGATGTTATGAACTCAAGAACTTCATGGATTTGTTGTTAAACAACATGGCTTCGTCGCCCATGAATCGCCAAATGTGGACGGAGAAGGAAGGAAATGAAAAACGAAGGGAAAAGTGGCCGGTCTGTCATATATATCTTGGGCGGAACTAGCGTGCGCTAGCCTTCCGGACTAGCGTGCGCTATCGGCGCACCGGCCGAGCACTCTCGGCCATGGCCCGCATGACCCGGCACCACCGACCACCCCCGACCATGACTGCCCGCCCGACTCCCGCTAGCGTGCGCTACGACCGGAAGCTGCGCGCTAGGCTGTCCGATAGCCTCTGGATGACCGCCGGCCAGTAACGTCGCTAGCCGGCCGACAGCGGCGCTACGCTGCCGACTAGCGCGCGCTACGCGTAGCGTGCGCTACCCGCCGATCCTTCCCGATTCCGTAACCCCGAAACCCCACTGTCCGGCCCGATAGCGTGCGTTGGTCGACCAGCTAGCGTGCGCTACACTGCCGGTTAGCGCGCGCAGCCTTCCGGCGATAGCGTGCGCTCGCCGGTTCTGCCGCATATGTCCGGCGGTGCCCGCAATCGTCCGGCGATCCCGCAACCGTCGGCAAGATGCGACCACTGTGGGCTCGACGACCCGATTTCCAAAGCGTCACGGAACGAACACGACGAAAAGTTCGCGGACAACATCAACGGCCCGAAATGAAAACATAATACCATAATTAATCATACGCGACCAAGAAACGGGTCGAGACAACAATTACAAATACGGATACCCGTAACTTTCAAGAAATTACAAAATGGCCCAAAACGCCCGGAAATCACGATACGTGATCGAATAACCAAACGGAAGTTCACAACACGTCTAACAAAGTTAAACGGACTTACGGGAAACTCGAAACAGCAGTTTCGAACGAGATTCGCAAGAACCGAACTCGAGTGCGGAAAAGTCGTTAAAAAGCACGGAACTCAACAAAACGACTCCGAAACGAACTCGGATGTCAAAAAGTGTAGAATTAATCATTCTCAGAATGACGAAACGGTCATGAGCGAGTCGTCAAAACGGACTTCGGCCGAAAAAAGAAATTTACCGAAAATCGAAAATTGCGGATATTACACAAAAATCATCCAAATTTTTCTTATGCAAACAACAACAATGTGTTGAATCCAACACATCAAGAAAAGAAGCCCGAGTGGGAAGAAGCAATCACGAATCTAGCCGAACAACAACTGAAGTATCAACAACGCAACGATGCTTCAATTAAAAATCTGGAGACACAAGTTGACCAAATGGCCAAAATACTTTCAGAAAGATCCCACGTCATGTTACCTAGCAATACCGAGGTAAATCCAAGGGAGAGTGTCCAGGCTATCACAACAAGAAGTGGAGTGCAGTTGCCCAAGATTTCTGTGGAAAATCATCTGAAAAAACAAAAAAAATAAACAAAGTCGAGAAACAGAAAAAGAATCTAAATCAGGACCTTCATCTCAAAAAGGTCCAGTTGCTGCCAAATCTTATGTTCCAACTATCCCTTTTCCTCAATGTTGAAGAATCACAAGCTCGATGTGCAATTCAGCAAATTTTTGGAAATTTTCAAAAAACTACACATCAACATACCTTTTGCCGATGCTCTAGCACAAATGCCAAGCTATGCCAAATTTATGAAAGATATTCTTTATAACAAACGAAGGCTTGAAGAATCTGAAATTGTCATGCTAACAGAGGAATGTAGCGCAATACTACAAAAGAAGTTGCCACCCAAGCTAAAAGATCCGGGAACTTTTACAATCCCGTGTACAATTGGTGAAGTGAATATTGACAAAGCTCTTTGTGATTTAGGGGCAAGTATCAATTTGATGCTCCTGTCAATTTTCAACAAACTAAACTTGGGAGAAGCAAAAGCAACAACAGTTTCACTGCAATTAGCCGATCGGTCAATCAAATATCCACATGGGATAACAGAAGATGTGCTAATCAAGGTTGATAAATTGATATTTTCAGCAGATTTTATCATCCTTGACATGGAGAAAGATCAGGATATTCCTATTATCTTGGGATGGCAATTTCTTGCAACCGGACATGCTCTTATTGACGTCTACGAAGGAAACCTAATTCTTAGAGTGCAAGACGAACATACCACCTTCAATGTCCTAAAAATTTGAACCATCCCTCCACAGATGATTATTGTCGAAAAATTGATGAAATTGATGCCAGAATATGAACAACGTCTTGGGAATCTGACGTTAAAAGACCCAGTTTGCCAATTTGTAAGAAAATTGAATGGGAAGCTTCTCCCCGAATCATAGAAGGCGTTTAAGCTGTTTCTGAACGTAAAATCAGAGGAAGATGTGAGCCACAATCACAACTATTGTACATACACGCAAATATCTTTTATTTTTGTCGTATGGTGAGATTTTCTGAATAAAAAAAGTGAAACGCAACAAATGCATTCATTATTCTATTGAGTAGTTGAAGCACAATTAACATAATCACAGATTTTTTAAATATTTTTAACTTATTTTTTTCTATAAATAAACATTGTGCTTGTTTCTTTTATTCATCCCTCAAACTTGTACTTTTCTCTTTTTCTCTCAAACTAGTTTCTTTTCAAAAATGGAATCATCATCTTCCACAAAAAGATTTAGCTCAGTCTGCGTTTTTGGTGGATCTAGTTATGGAACAGAGGCATGCTTTACTGAAGCAGCCCACAACCTGGGTCGTACTTTAGGAGAAAAACGCATTCATGTAGTTTACGGAGGAGGAAGTCTAGGATTAATGGGACGCGTTGCTGCTTCTGCCTATATGGAAGGAGTAAAAGTGTTGGGAATAATTCCAAAACCTCTGGCTGAAAGTAAAATCACTGGGGCAACTATTGGAGATGAGTTTAGAGCTGTAAATATGCAAGATCGCATAACTCACATGATAAATAATTCTGACGCCTTTATCACCCTTCCCGGTGGTTTTGGCACTCTTGAGGAACTTTTTCATGTGGTTACCAGAGCCCAGCTAAATGTTCATAAAAAACCAATAGGTCTGCTTAATGTCAATGGTTTCTTTGATGGTTTACTATCTTTCATCGACTACTCTGCTTGTAAAGGTTTTATTTCCGAGTGTGCTAAACGAATCATAGTCGTTGCAACAACACCAGAAGAACTAATCAAAAAACTCATTGTATTTGTTCCTCAACCAGATCCAGTTCTAGCTAATATTGTCTGGATGGAAGATTTTACCATGAGAAAACGAAAAGTGGATTCATTCCTCTCCCTTTGATAACCCATATCGGACCTATTGTTATTTTTACTTTCTGTTGTGTGTAAAAATCGTGCTAAATGATGGCAGCTTAAGGAGTTTCTTTTTGATCTCTTGACGCGCATCTATTCGCGATTTATGTATTGTTATTTTTATTGCTGTAATTTTTATTATTTTTTTAATAAAAGCATTGATGGCAGCGTAAGGCGGCTCTTCGGACTTTCCTGAAGCGCATCTTAAAAATTGTGTTATACTTCCGGGTATTTTTTTTTGTTGTTTGCCTCGTATATTTTTTTTTCTCTTGCAGATCCAAAAAGGCGTTAGCTCAAGGATCAACTTTCATAACAGAGACTATTCTGCTTTTCTCCCTTGCTTTTTTTTTTAAACTGAGGACAGTTTCTTTTTCAAGTTTGGGGGTGGTGTGTTTTAATTATTTTGGTGTGTTTAGTTTTGATTATTTTTGTTATTTGGCTTTGATTTTTTTAGTGTATATTTATATATATATATATATTGTTTATTTTGATTTTTGAGATTTCTAGATCTGGCCATAACACCAATAAGTTAGCTATATACAAGCTTCTAAAATTATTTTAACCGGTTAAAAAAATTGTATATTCCAAAATTTTTGAGCCTTAATCTCTCTTTCCAAGCCTTGTAGTTATCATGTAAAATCGAGTCATTCGTTACCTTGAGAAAAGAAGAATCAGTCGGTTGATGAAAAATAGAACTGAAATTTACTTAATTTGAGAAGTTTTTGATTTTTCATGCTTAGCTAATAAACGATTTTCTGCAAAAATTCTATTCCCTAAAAAAAAGTCATTGGTGAAAGGAGGCTAGTTGAAAAAAAAGAGGTGTTGAGCAGCAACAGCTGCCTAATTTTGGGGGTCCTAAAATAACAACGAAAAAAATAAAGGACCGACCCATTGTTGGTGCGTAGCTGCCATCTCACACGAGATGGAAATGTGTTGGTGAAAAGAGCTACACATTAGCAAATAACGGTGTGAAAGCTATCACCTAAAAAAAAGAGATGGAAACTGTGTTGGTGAAAAGAGCTACACGTTAGCAAATAACGGTGTGAAAGCTATCACCTAAAAAATATGGAAAATGTATTGGTGAAAAGAGCTACACATTAGCAAATAATTGTGTGAAAGCTATCAATAAAAGGGATGTAGATTATGAGCAGATTTGAATTAATTGGTGGCTGAATTTCAATACACTCAATTTCGTGAACAATCACAATATTTGATGACGCCAATGAAATTCTTTTTCATATTGAGTCGAAAAATAAACGAGTGATCGAGAGCAACCATTAAAGGGAGTCGTGTGTGTCACGGGTGGGAAAAAAATAATCAACATTCTGGGGGGAAACATTGCATTTTGGAATTACAAAAATAAAACCGTGTTTTAACTTCAAAATCATTAGTAGATTTATTTTAGATCTTGATTCATTTCTATCTACTGTATATAAAGTTGGTTGTTGTGTAAATGACATTTTGATCTCTATATATATATATATATATAAGTATTTTTCTTAATTTGTGTGTGTTTTATTAATTTATGTGCTATTTTTATTTTTTTTACATTGAGTGTGAATAATAAAGAGTCTTGCTCGGGACTAGCAAGAATTCAAGTTTGGAGGTGTGATAAGTGTCAGTTTTATACACTTATCCGTGATTAGTATTGATATATTTCACCCAAAATTATGAGCTAGTCTACTCGTTTTTGCTTTAAATTAATTAGTTTTTAATAATTTTATGTTTATAGGATGAAGATGTAAATTTAGCCTTAATCGGATTGAATTACTGATTTACTCAAGAAATAACATGTTTATAAAATATTCTCTTTATTGAGTTTTTATGTATCCATGTTGTAGAGCTTTACGAGATGAGTTCGACAGTCTTTCCGGATTCAAAAGCAGGGTTATATATCAAAAGTTATCATCCGAAGAAGATTTGGGGCGAAAACGCAAAAGTCTAAGAAATTCTGAGCTGAAAATGAAGTCTGAAACTCCATACGGGCGTACAAATAAAGTTACGGCCGTAACTCACACAACAACTAATGTGCAAAAATCCGAAGCCATGTTACGGCCGTAACATCTGAAAGTTACGGCCGTAAGTCCTCTATGTTACGGTCGTAACATTTGAAAGTTACGACCGTAACTCTTGACAGATGTATGATTATTTTTAAATCTTTTATATTTTTGATCTATTATTGAGGGGATGGTTGACCTTGATCCGATCTAATATAATAATGCTGGATTTTGGAGCTATTAGATGAATTTAGGTGTATAAATAGACCCTTTAGATCCATCATTAATCATCATTCATCTTATTATTTTCTCACTTTGTAATACTTTTTCTTTGTGTGAAGAATACACTTGTGTTCTTGAGAGAGTGTATGTAATAGTGGTTTAGCTTATGTTGTTGAGGGAGTTTATTGCTTCTTTCTCCTTTATCTACTAAGGGAGTTAGGATCAATTCTTTCCCCTTTTCAACTAATAATGACCACTCAAGCTTGTATTATGTTGAATAAAGCCTTCATGGGCTAAGTTATCCTTAGTTAGGATTATAACAAGGTTTGTCATGTTATTTAAGTTTGTATAAAGATATATTATGGATTAGTTATTATTGTGTGTGATTTTCATTGTTTTACCAATCTTTATTTATTTGGCCAATAAATGATGATATTTATGGTCTTCATATGTTTTGAAAGAAAATATGTTGATTAGATCAAATAATCTTCACTCTAAGTTGTTCTAGAGGATAAAAATATACCTCTAGACCTTAGATGATTCTTTGAGTTATTTTCATAAAACCTAATGCTATGTATTGAAGCCAATCAACATAGAAATATAGTGGATTGATTCAATATATAAGGGGCGTTTTGACATTCGAAAGAGGAACCGTCTTTTTAAGGAAAATCGAATCTACACAACATAATAAGTAAATACATCTTATGATCTCCTATACATCTTCTATAACTAATGATGAACTAAGTTTGTAATCCCAACTATTTGATTTTAGCCTTTTATTAATCTATTATTAGTGCAATCTTTAATTTTCTTAAATTTTAGAACTATTATTGCATTTTCCTTGCAATTGTCAAACCAAACTTTTAAATTGTGTGTTTCGCTCATCTAAATCTCTATAATAGATAGATAAAGTGTATAATTCAATATATAACTTAACTTCCTCGTGGGATCGATAAACCGGACTCAAATAGTCCACTTACTACTTGATAAGATATTGTGCACTTGCGATAGTTACACAAAAGACGTGTCAGCCGACAAGGTCAAGAGTCCCGCTGAAAATCAAGGCGATGATGTTACTCAAACTACTCAAACTCGATCAAAAAAAGAGGAGGAAGAACCGGCGCAAGACAAGCTCATACAATGGCGGCAGAAGAAATTTCAAGGGCCTATGCCGAACAACTTCAAGCACAAGAATAACAAGAATACTACGATGAATTTCGTACGCACGAGGAGGCTATTAATCGAGAATCTCAACAACAATCCAATGTGGGAGAAGAAGAAGAATAAGTCCAAGCACCATCACCAACGAGACCTATCACCTCATCAATCTTCACTATGCATTTTCAAAAAAGTGCCTAGGATCATGCCCACAGGAACGGAGACAAGCTCAAACAATGTCGGTGACAAGGTAACTAAATGCAACACCTATTGCAACTATTGCAATAACTTATACAAGTGGACGCACGGAGGAGGTTATGACACACTAACCCGACATAATCTTATCATCCGGGAGAATTTGGAATTACAACCAACCAAACTCAAATATGTGGTGGAACGACTTCCTCGGTGATGGGTATGCCTTCTAATCGCTCTTTATTTAAGTATGATCATAATCATGCCAAAAATTTTATGGCTAGGTATTGTGCAATGGAAAAACAATCTTTTAAATTTGCCGATAAAAAGTTATGAAATATATATAAAAGATGCATATTGTCCTAATGCAAAAAAAGAAAATTAGTAGAAGTACTATGCTTAGGTGAATTAGGAAACAAACTTTGATAAAAAGAACGAGTTAATGAAGTATTTGATTCGTCTAAACTATAAAGTTTCAATTTGTGCGGATATTTGGACGGATTGTTATCATAAAAATAATTATATGGGAATTACTTGTCATTGGGTGGATGTTAAATGGATGTTACAAAAAAGTTTGATTGCATTCAAGGAGCTCGATGATCCACACCCAGCTAATAATATTGCTTTAACAATTATTACCGTTTTTAATGAATATCAATTGATTAATAAAGTTTTTTTGGTTGGTTTTGATAATGCATCGGCTAACACCGCTAATATTCCCCAACTTATTGAAGCATGTTCTCCATGTTTTAGTGGAAAATATTTTCAGAGTAGATGCATTTGTCATATTTTGAATTTGTGTGTTCAAGATGCAATTGAGATTTTAACGAATCGGTTGGTCCAATTAGAAAAGTCATTTCATGTTTGCATAAAAACATATTGTTAGGAAAAAAATAGCAAAAATATTGTAGGAATAAATCTATGCACATAGAAGTTTTGTTAGAGATGTATCACATCGTTGGAATTCAACTTATGAAATGATCAATAGTACTTTAGAATATAAAGAATATTTATGTGAATTTTTTAGTAAAGAATTTGCTACGGTTCAATTAACATTATTGCATTGTCATTGGTATCAATGCTACTATGTAATTATTGGGTGTTTATTATTGTACTTCCGTTCGTGTGTTGGAACATTGCATGTATATTGCCCTTAGTTTTAAGGCTTGTTTTACTAGATCAAAATTGCAAGGTGATTTATTTTATGGTGCAAAAATGGCTAAAATATTTTTCTTATATTCCAAATTTTTTTTAGTAGCTAAATGTTTAGATCCTAAATGGAAATATGATAGCGTTTGTTAAATGTAGGGATGTCAATGGGTCGGGTAGGGTACGGGTATGGGTATTCGGGTACCCATATATCCTATATATAAGAATATAAATATTTTTTAATATATATCATATATACATATAATGTAACTAATAAATTCAATTTAGTATAATAAATATTTAAATCATAATATTTTATATAATAATGTAACACCCCAAGACATTCGAGGTATATTACAGCGCCGTGAATCCCTACTTGGGACTCATCGACTCGCAGAAACAGCAAGATAACACCTCGTCATAAAGACGCAAAACGAAAATAATCCACCCGGTTCAACCGGTCAAACACAACACAATCATCCGACACAAACACAATAGACAACGATACAATCCGAACGAACATGAACTCCTAAGTACTCGAGTACTTCTATTAGTTTACAAACCCACAAACGGTAAAAAGGTAAAAGACAACAAGACGCCCCGTGTGCACAACCATCACGCACAACCATCATCCGTATACTGGTCCAGCGCCCGTTCGTCTCGAAGAACCTGACCTGAAATTCATAAAACGAATTTCCCCAAAACGGGTCCCCAGAGGGGTTAGCAATTACGCTAGTACAAGTATCCAAATGAACAACTTACATCTTACACAAATAGTCAAAGCATGCAATAAAGAAAACTTCGGTTGAAACACACATTTCTCGAAAGGCCAATATCAAAACACATTTGTGAAAAACACCACAATTAACCGTGGATCCACCCCTTCGTGGACCCCTACCGAGACCCCGTCGGATCTAACCCATAGTGGTTAAAAGCAAGCTCGCGGATCCACCCCTCCGTGGACCCCTACCGAGACCCCGTCGGGTCTAACCCATAGTGAGCATACACACACACACACACACAATTCTCATGCAATACTACTACGTTAAGATTGTAAGTTCATAAGGGTACTTGCCTCGATTAATAGACGGTGACACAAACGGGAAGGAAGAGTCAAGCACAACCGCGAGGAATCATCGAAACCAAACCTAACGATTCAAAGAATACAATCACAAACACTTCTAGACGATTACGGAAATGGAATACTCCCGAAAACCCACCTACGATTCATGTATATTCGAATAAAGATGACAACGAGGGCGGACCACAACCAAACCCTCTCGATTTCGCAAAACCACGAAAATATACCATGAATCCATAGAAAAACTAATGATATCAACAAGATTACTCATATTCAACATGAATCTATCAACCGTATGGAACGAATCGAATAAAAAACCGAAAACCCCCAATTTACTCAAAAGTAGGGTTCTAAGAAGATTTACCTTGGATTAGGATGAAAGATTCGTGTTAATGTTGTTATTATACAGCAAGAACTCAAGGAAGATGATGGTTGAGATGATTGGAGGAAGAGATCGCCAAGAAATTGCCCCAAAATCGCCAAGGCCGCGGAGGAAGGAGAAGAAATGAGAAAAGACGTACATCCGGGTCAACTCCCTGGTTTATATAGCCAGGGAGTGTTAGCGCGCGCTAATCCTCAGAACTTAGCGTGCGCTAACGGGATAAAACTCTAGTCCAGGAGTTAACGTCCCAGTCCAGTAACCATATTTCTGGCCGTTAGCGTGCGCTATCGGCCATAGCGTGCGCTACCTGGACATCAGCCGAGTCCAGAAGTGAACTGCCCAGTACTCACCTGACCCCGTTAGCGCGTGCTATCGGCCAACCGTAGCGTGCGCTAAAAGCGTATCGGTAGCGCGCGCTATCGGCCATAGCGTGCGCTACTGGCACCTATCTCGAGTCGATGGAAAAGCTGCCGATCGAGACTCGCTAGCGCGCGCTACAAAACAAGCGTAGCGTGCGCTACTGAAGGATGATTAGCGCGCGCTATAAAGTAACATTAGCGCGCGTTAGGCACAGGGTAACAACGGTCTGAAACACCGAAACATGAACGAAGCATCAAACAGAACGACACAATATGTATGATAACATACAATGGATCTACGGCAACCCCGTACGGCGGTTCCGAACAACAATTACGAGAATCAGATCAATAGATGACGGAAGAAATATACTGAAAAAAATACACGAGGGTCGCTACAAACGAGAAATACACCGAAAAATGAAAATACCGGGAAAGGAAAAATGCGGATATTACATTCTACCCCTCTAAAAATAAGTTTCGTCCTGAAACTTAAGAAACAAACAACTCAGGGTACCTAGCACGCATGTTATCCTCGGTTTCCCAAGTTGCCTCCTCGACACCATGTCTCGACCACTGCACCTTGACCAAAGGGATGGTCTTATGCCTCAGTCGCTTCTCACGATGCTCCAAAATCTTCAAAAGGACGCTCCTCAAAAGTAATATCCTCGGCGACATCAATCTCACTATAATCGATGACGTGACTAGGATCTGGGACATATTTCCTCAGCTGGGAAACATGAAAAACGCTATGAACATGACTCAGGGCCGGGGGTAACGCCAAACGGTATGCTAACCCACCGACTCGCTCGAGAATCTCGAAGGGTCCAATAAATCTCGGACTCAACTTCCCCTTTTTCCCGAAACGGAAAACTCCTCTCGTCGGTGACACCTTTAGCAAAACGTGGTCTCCCACTTCGAATTCCAAAGGTCGACGACGGACATCGGCATATGACTTTTGTCGACTCTGGGCAGTCAACATCCGTTCCCGAATTAATTCTATCTTCCGCCTCGTCTCCATAACGATATCTGGCTCGGTCCCGACCATATCGGATGCCTCATTCCAACAAATCGGTGATCGACAACGTCGCCCATAAAGTGCCTCATACGGTGCCATCCGAATCGACGTGTGCCAACTATTGTTGTACGTGAATTCGATCAATGGCAAATGCTCCTCCCAGTCACTGCTCCAATCGAGAGCACAAGCACGCAACATATCCTCGAACGTCTGGATGGTGCGTTCCGACTGTCCATCTGACTGAGGATGAAAAGAGGTACTCAAACGCAAACGAGTACCCAACGCCTTATGCACCGCCTGCCAAAAATGCGATACAAAACGGCCATCAAGATCCGAAACAATAGACTTCGGAGTACCGTGAAGCCTTACAATCTGCGCGATAAACACACGAGCCAACTTCTCCGGGCACCAAGTGTCCTTGATGCCCAGAAAATATGCCGATTTGGTCAGACGATCAACAATCACCCATACCATATTCATGCCCGACCTCGATCTCGGCAAACTCGTAATAAAATCCATCGATATGTCTTCCCATTTCCATTCCGGAACAGGAAGTGACTGCAATAACCCAGCCGATCGCTGATGCTCGATTTTGACCTGCTGACAAGTCAAACATCTCGCTACAAACTGCGCGACCTCCTTCTTCATATCATTCCACCAGAAATTCCTTCTCAGGTCCTTGTACATCTTACTCGAACCAGGATGAACGGAGTAAGGTGTAGCATGGGCCTCACACAAAATACTCTATCTCAGCTCTGAGTCGTTCGGTACACAAAGTTGACTCTGGAATCTCAAAACACCATCCTCGTGAATCACAAACCCAGGAGACTTTCCCTTAAAAACGTTCTCTCGGATTTGAGTAATCATCGGATCCTCTAACTGTTTCAGCTTATTCTCATCGATTAGAGACGACGAAATCTCTAAAGCACAAAGTTTCCCGACAGCTCCAGGCAACAAAACCTCAACATCCAACTCGATCAAAACCCGCCGAAGTTCAGACTGAGACGTAAGGATCTCAAGCGTTTGCAACACAACCGGTTTCCGACTCAAGGCGCGGCCACGACGTTCGCCTTGCCCGGATGATAAAAGATTTCGAGGTCATAATACTTAATCAACTCTAACCACCTCCTCTGCCTCATATTCAACTCCCGCTGAGTAAATATGTAATTCAGACTTTTATGATCGGTAAAAATCTGACACGCAGAGCCGAAAAGATAGTGACGCCAAATCTTGAGCGCAAAAACAACTGTCGCTAACTCCAAATCGTGAGTAGGGTAGTTAAGCTCATACGGCCTCAACTGTCTCGACGCATAGGCAATGGTCTTGTCGTGCTGCATCAATACGCACCCCAGACCCTGACCTGAAGCATCACTATACACAGCAAAACCTTTGTTACCACACGGTAATGATAAAATCGGGGCTGAAGTCAAACGCCTCTTCAGTTCCTCAAAACTCGACTACCTCTCATCATTCCAAATGAACTTCTCGGACTTCTGGAGCAACTGTGTAAGTGGCCGAGCTAGTTTCGAGAAACCCTCGACAAACCTACGGTAGTAGCCGGCCAAACCCAAGAAACTACGGATCTCCTTCACATTCTTGGGCGGTGCCCAATACAACACTGCCTCAACCTTCTGTGGATCCACACGAACCCCCTCGGTTGAAATCACGTGACCTAAAAACATCACTTCCTTCAGCCAGAACTCACATTTCGAGAACTTCGCATAGAGTTGCTCGGTTCTCAAAATGTCTAACACTACTCGCAAATGATGGGCATGCTCTTCCTCGTTCCTCGAATAAATAAGAATATCGTCAATGAAGACGACGACACACTTATCCAAATACTCGATAAAGACTTTGTTCATCAACTGCATGAACACCGCCGGCGCATTAGTCAACCCGAAAGGCATGACTACAAACTCATAATGTCCGTATCTTATCCGAAAAGCCGTTTTCGGTACGTCGGACTCCTTCACCCGAAGCTGATAGTATCCCGCTCTCAAATCGATCTTCAAGAATACCGCAGCTCCCTGCAACTGATCGAACAAGTCATCAATCCTAGGCAAAGGATACTTGTTCTTGATGGTCACCTTGTTTAGTTCGCGATAGTCGATACACAAACGCAGTGAACCATCCTTCTTCCGCACAAACAGGACTGGTGTGCCCCAAGGTGAGGCGCTCGGTCGAACATACCCCGACTCAAGAAGCTCACTCAACTGCTTCTTCAACTCGGCCATCTCTGAAGGTGCCATGCGATATGGCGCCTTCGAAATAGGAGTCGCGCCCGGCTCTAACTCTATAGCAAACTCGACCTCACGATCCGGTGGCAATCCCGGTAACTCGTCAGGAAAAACATGAGGAAACTCACTAATAACTGGAATCGACGAAATCTCGACTCCACCATCCTCCGCCTTCAAGGCATAGCACCAATAACCGGTACACCCCTTTCATAGGAGTCTCATCGCCTTCAAGGTGTAATATCCGCAATTTCGAATTTCGGTAATTTTCTTTTTTCGGCGGAAGTCCGTTTTGACGACTCGCTCATGACCTTTCGTCATTTCGAGAATGATTAATTCTGCACTTTTTGTCATCCGAGTTCGTTTCGGTGTCGTTTTGTTGAGTTCCGTGTCCTTAATCGACTTTTTCACGTGGGAGTTCGACTTTGTAAAGTCGCCATTAATTTTTGGTAACTCCAAAAATTCTAAATCTTTGCAATATTATAGAGCATCGAGTTATCTTTCCAATGGTTTGAACGGTGAGTCAATCGGAGTCCGGACGAGAGAGTTATGGTCGTTTTAGCTCACCCGCTCGTTATTGGCGATCACATCGGCCGAACTCGACCGTGTCGTCCGACACGCGGCCGTGCCGATACTCGTGCGGAAATGCCGGAAGTTTCGTCTCAGGACCCGACCGTGTCGTCCGACACGGCCCGTGCCGTGCTCGAAATGCGGAAATCGGGCGCCGACACGCCCGCCGTGTTCGGACACGGCCGAGTAAATCTTGAGTCATTGTCGGAGTCACTTTCGGAAGGCCCCTCAGCGGCGCGACCGTGTCTAGCAGGACACGGTCGAGTCCCTGCCGGCCAGCTGCGCGCCACGACCGTGTCAGGCGGACACGATCGAGTCTGTCAGCCTATATAAGGCCCTGCAGACGTTTTTCTTGCCATTTTTCACCTTCTTCTTCTCCTCTTCCGCAGCTGGGCGTGTTCTAAGCTTGAAGCCATGTTGTTTAACAACATATCCATGGAGTTTGGAGGTTCATAACATCGATTAATCCTTCCATAACTTGCTCCGATCGACCGAATCAAGGCAAGTTTTCCTAAAATATAGTTTTGGGGATTTTGTTCGATTTGTCCGTTTAATTCGTTTTAACTCAGAATATTGATGGATTTATGATTGTTAAGATATATTATATCTAATTTCTTGTTATTCCACGGTTGGATCGCCACGGATTTGTCGTTTTATTGAGTATTTTATCGATGCCTTGAAGGTGTTCGATAAAATGTCTTAGAGGGGTTTTTGGGCGTTCTACGATTATCCTTCCTCGTATGATCGATGATTTATTGATTATATTGTTATTAGGGTCGAGTTTCTTGTGAAGAAACCGTGTTGAACCCTTCCGTTCGTTGTCGTCTTCCTTTTCGTTAACATCGGGCGTTCCGAAGCTTTCCGGTTGAGCCGTATCCGTTCGTGGTTCCGTGCTCGTGGTATCGAGGCAAGTACCTTGTCCATACCATCCTTGTTTTGTGGATATGATAATTGGTGATCATCTTGGTGTGTTTGTTTATTTGTTTGAAATGAGTTTTCAAAGGATTCGGCTAGCCTCGTTAAGGCTCACTTTCAAAACGCGTGTGTTTTGTAAATTGTGTGGGGTGTAAGTGATTACATGAATCCTTTGGATATAATTGATGTTGATGTTGCGCTTGATAATGCGTGTGTACGTGTATTGCTTATTTCCGTCGCGTTATGGTTGACGTGCGTGTTGTTATTTATCGTGTGGTCGTGGACTGACGGATGAATTATGTGAATTGGTGAATCGATTTGATAATTGTTACAACGATTGACTGTGTGCTTGATGTTTGTGATAATGTGGATACTTGTTGTGAGAAACGTCGTATCCGGGAACCTCTGAGGGCGGGGCGTGCACTCCGGCCTGGTGTATGCTGCAATGTGCGGCTCCATATGGGTGGTGAACGCCGGTGTTACCTAATGCGCGCGCAAGGGGCGGCTCTTGCGGGAGTGACGCCGGTGCGGTGACATGTTCAATGAGCGGCCAACATGATGGAAGTGAACGCCGGTACACAGGTGCGCAAGGGAGGCGCCTGGCAGGCTTATTGGTTACGGGTATTTGAGTGATAGCTAAGACCCCGTTACCGAACGATGTTCGTATCTCAAATTCTTTCAACTCACTTTTAAATGTTTGTCTTGATATAGACCGCGATTCGTGTTTTTGAAAGCTTGTTTCAACTTGTTTTAAAGCGTTGGTATCAGGGTTAATTAACCAAGGAGGTTTGTGAAATCTCAGGGTTAATTAATCGGGGGTCTTGAGCAGGATATGTCGAATGAGAGATTGTACCTTTGATGGTATTGTGGTGCTATTCTGTGTTTTGGGTCGAGGACCCTGTGGAATGTTGAGATGATTGATCTCGTGTTGATATTATTTGGGTTTGGGTCGAGAACCCCGTGTGATGTTGAGATGTTTGATCTCGTGCCGATATTATTTGATTTTGGGTCGAGAATCCCGTGGAATTATTTGTGAAGACTCGTTTGTGTTGATTGAGTGGCTTTCTTGCAAATTGTTTTCTATTAAAACTCTCAATGGCATCTTTAAAACTGTTTTATAAATGGTTTCCCCTTTATCGGTGATCTTTCGGTTTTGAGAAATGTTTATCAAACTCATGCCTCGGGAAGTACTTTTCGTTACGTTTAGATTTTGAGGATTTCGGTTATTGTTATTCGTGAAATGTGAATGGTATGGCTCGTATTTGCACTTTGTTCTTGCACTAGCAAAACAGTGGAGTTTGCTAACCCCGAGTATTCGGGGTGGATGTCTGTTTTGCATTCAGGTTTGGGAGCATAACACAGAGTCGGCACGGAGGATGATGAAAGATGAACGATACTAATCACACGAGGATCCGTATGAGGTCATTGGTATAGTTATAGTTTATTTTCCATTGTGGTATTCTTTCCGTTGTACGGGAGTGTGTTGTACTCGACCTGCGTGGGCATGTAATGAGTTTGAGTTGTATGTATGTATTGAAAGACCAAATCGGTCTACTTAGTCATTTTAGCCTTAAAGGCATTGTCGAGTTGTTCTATGTTGTTACCGGCTGGTAGATCCTTGAGGAAAGGTTCTACGGCGTGTAATATCCCCGAGCGGATTGGGGTGTTACATTTATGGTATCGGAGCTTAGGTTGTGGAAACCTAGGCGTCGGGTCGATGGTGTCTGTTGAGTTTTGTCTTGTCGGATTTTATCCGATCGAGTCGTGTCGCGACGCGTCGTCCGAGTTTGTTGGTCGTGATTAGTATCGTGGGAGATCATCATCTTCGTGCGACCTGTGAATGTAAGTCTCCCTTCTTTGTGTTGTGCCTCGTGTGACACGAGCTATTTTTATGATTATTTGTTAAGTGACGGAATCCTTTTATGGATTTTGATTTCGTGACATGTGGTTATTTGACTCTCATATTTCGTTCATATGAGGAGTAGTGTTGTTGGATTATGCATGTTGAACAGTATTTCTTTTATCCATTTGTGTGAGTTCTTTTGTAATGACTTTCGGTATTTTACCGACCGAGTTTTATTTCGAAAACCGATTCCCTTAACCGAGTTTTTGGCATTATGGCCTTGACCACTTTGACGAAATTCTTATGACGGTATTTAGTATTTTGTAAATGGCTTTCGTGAGTTTTTGAAATATTACCGTCATCGGCCTTTTTGGCATTTTTGTAAATGGTTTTTAGTCTGGTGGGTTCGGCGTGGGACCACGGCGCTATAATGTTCGTGAAATTACTCAAATTTTGGGCATTCTAGCCCATTGAATTATTTTGAAAACCTTGAGTATCTTAGAAAATTAAAATTCGAGACGTACTTTTAAAACGAATTATTTTCTTGCGGTGTTTTCAAGGTGTTTTCTAATGCCGCAATACATTTCAAAAATTTCCGGTTGAGGACCAAAAACATTTGTGAGATATTTTCAAATGCGATTGCTTAGACCCAAGGGTCGAATATTTTGAAGGTTTTTCACTACGTGAAGGTGTCCTCATTTTTGTTCAAACGCAAGATGATTTTCAAAGTCTCGAAAATGATGTTTGTTCAACTTTTTGTAAAATGATACTCAAGATCAACTGGTGTTTCCAAACTGTCTTCAAAGGTGGTTTTCGTTTTTAAAACCTATCATTCCTGTTTGCGGACCGGAAATGCGTGTATGGTTTTCGAACTTTCGTTACGGTGTCAACCCCGAATTGTGATTGAATTGGTGGCGTGAGCGTCGAGTCGTTCGCCACGCATATGTTTTGTTGGCTCTCTGTGAGGTGTGAACTGGTGTTTAGTGTTTATCGCCTCGTGGTGATTTGCGTGTTGTCGCACTAGTGTGAGTTGTTAAAGCCTGGATTTTTGTGCGTTATACACATGGGTGATTGTTTCATGATGTTTGTGATTGTGTGTCGATCGTCGTCGATGTTGTAATCGTCGAATGATGCCGTTGTTGTTGTGATTTTTGTATGCGTTGATATGTTATCTTTGAGTTGGCATCTCCGGTATGTTGTTTTGCGGTGTTTTGATCCATTGTATCGAGCATTTGTATTTTCGGTATGCCGAGCCGAGACGTTTCAACCGTAATGTGCCGGGGCATGCACGTGTATATTGTCCTTCTCGTCGGTAACACATTTCAAGTGTGGATTCGAGGACACCGAATTCAATTTTGCGAATTGGCTACCGAGACTTTTGGAGTTCGCGCTTCAAAGACAGTCATCGGAATCGGCCTTGAGAGGCCTTTGAAGGATGTTTCGTCGGTTGCTTGTTGTGTCGTCACCTTGATTTCATTGTTGTGAGTTGCGGGCGACCTTCTTTTATAAGAGGTCGAATGTAGTACCCGTGTTGTTTTTAAACTCCTGCATTTTCTCTTTCTCGAGTCTATCGACTCGCTCGTGTTCGTTGATACTTTCGAACTTGTTCGTATTTCGGTTTCGTCGCTCGAACGAGTGTGATCTTGTTTTGAGTCAATCTGGTTATCGCTGTGACTTTTTCGAGTTCGGCTCGATTCTTGTGAACCTTGTTCGGAAGTGACATCATCTGTATTTACTATTTCTATTATTCTAAGTGGATCGGATTTGGAACTTCTGTATATTCTACTTTGTTGACTCATTTATGTTCGTTGACATTTCTGAGCTTGTCCTGCCCCTTGTTTTTGTTTATCGAACGAGTGTGGCATCATTTCGGAATAACTCGTTTGTCGTTGTGACTTTTCAATTGTTATTCCCTTTCTGTGGATCTTATGCGAGTGTGCATCTTGTTGTTTTCACCGGATCTTGTTTTGTCTCGAGTCGAGATGTGAACCTCGGAGTTGTCGGTTGAACCTTATTGTTCTTCGTGATCCGAACATGATCGTTCGATTTTTGTTGTCTCGATCGTTTGTTTGTTCGGTTTTGTTCTCGTTTCGTGATTGTTGAGCGTTCAGGCTCCTTCCTAATTCCCTTAAGTTCGGGAAATTAGTCTCGTTTCCGATCTTCCAACCCTTGGGCGGTGGAATTCCATATTTGTTCAGCGTTTGACCCGCGTTTAGATTGATGGACCGTCAGGTTGGTCAATCGTATTGATTTTCGTTCGTTGTGATTTGTGATTGTTCGGATAATCGACTTGACTATATTATCCGTTTGATGACGCTTGTCATTTGTTGGTTTTAGTGTATCCCTAACGGCGACATTGTGTTGGTCGTCGTGGAGCGTGTTTTCACGCCGTATGTCTCTTTGCGTTTCTTGCAGCGTTTCGCCGTTGGGCGCGAGTTTTCTATTTTTGTGTATCTCGTCGAGTTTTCCTGGCGGGTATATTGCTCCCCCCTACTTGTTTTAAGTTTCGGGACGAAACTTCTTTTAAGGAGGGTAGAATGTAATATCCGCAATTTCGAATTTCGGTAATTTTCTTTTTTCGGCAGAAGTCCATTTTGACGACTAGCTCATGACCTTTCGTCATTTCGAGAATGATTAATTCTGCACTTTTTGTCATCCGAGTTCGTTTCGGTGTCGTTTTGTTGAGTTCCGTGTCCTTAATCGACTTTTTCACGTGGGAGTTCGACTTTGTAAAGTCGCCATTAATTTTTGGTAACTCCAAAAATTCTAAATCTTTGCAATATTATAGAGCATCGAGTTAGCTTTCCAATGGTTCGAACGGTGAGTCAATCGGAGTCCGGACGAGAGAGTTATGGTCGTTTTAGCTCACCCGCTCGTTATTGGCGATCAGCCGGCCGAACTCGGCCGTGTCGTCGACACCGCGGCCGTGCCGTACTAAATGCTGGAAATGCCGGAAGTTTCGTCTCGGGACCGACCGTGTCGTCCGACACGGCCGTCTGCCGTACTCGTGCGGAAATGCCGGAACCGAAGCTGCCGACACGCGGCCGTGTTCCAGGACACGGCCGAGTCGTGCCGAAGTCATTGCCGGACGGGTCACTTTCGGAAGGCCCCTCCGCGCCGACCGTGTCTAGCAGGACACGGTCGAGTACTACCCGGTCAGCTGCGCGCCACGACCGTGTCAGCGGACACGGTCGAGTCTGTCAAGCTTATAAAGGCCCCGCAGACGTTTTCTTGCCATTTTCACCTTCTTCTTCTCCTCTTCCGCGGTGGCGTGTTCTAAGCTTGAAGCCATGTTGTTTAACAACATATCCATGGAGTTTGGAGGTTCATAACATCGATTAATCCTTCCATAACTTGCTCCGATCGACGAATCAAGGCAAGTTTTCCTAAAATATAGTTTTGGGGATTTTGTTCGATTTGTCCGTTTAATTCGTTTAACTCAGAATATTGATGGATTTATGATTGTTAAGATATATTATATCTAATTTCTTGTTATTCCACGGTTGGATCGCCACGGATTTGTCGTTTTATTGAGTATTTTATCGACGCCTTGAAGGTGTTCGATAAAATGTCTTAGAGGGGTTTTTGGGCGTTCTACGATTATCCTTCCTCGTATGATCGATGATTTATTGATTATATTGTTATTAGGGTCGAGTTTCTTGTGAAGAAACCGTGTTGAACCCTTCCGTTCGTTGTCGTCTTCCTTTTCGTTAACATCGGGCGTTCCGAAGCTTTCCGGTTGAGCCGTATCCGTTCGTGGTTCCGTGCTCGTGGTATCGAGGCAAGTACCTTGTCCATACCATCCTTGTTTTGTGGATATGATAATTGGTGATCATCTTGGTGTGTTTGTTTATTTGTTTGAAATGAGTTTTCAAAGGATTCGGCTAGCCTCGTTAAGGCTCACTTTCAAAACGCGTGTGTTTTGTAAATTGTGTGGGGTGTAAGTGATTACATGAATCCTTTGGATATAATTGATGTTGATGTTGCGCTTGATAATGCGTGTGTACGTGTATTGCTTATTTCCGTCGCGTTATGGTTGACGTGCGTGTTGTTATTTATCGTGTGGTCGTGGACTGACGGATGAATTATGTGAATTGGTGAATCGATTTGATAATTGTTACAACGATTGATTGTGTGCTTGATGTTTGTGATAATGTGGATACTTGTTGTGAGAAACGTCGTATCCGGGAACCTCGAGGCGGGCGTGCACTCCGGCACAGTGTATCTTGCAATGTGCGGCTCCATATGGGTGGTGAACGCGGTGTTACCTAATGCGCGCGCAGGCGGCTCTTGCGGGAGTGACGCGGTGCGGTGACATGTTCAATGAGCGGCCAACATGATGGAAGTGAACGCCGGTACAGTGCGCAAGGGAGGCGCTGGAAGGCTTATTGGTTACGGGTATTTGAGTGATAGCTAAGACCCCGTTACCGAACGATGTTCGTATCTCAAATTCTTTCAACTCACTTTTAAATGTTTGTCTTGATATAGACCGCGATTCGTGTTTTTGAAAGCTTGTTTCAACTTGTTTTAAAGCGTTGGTATCTGGGTTAATTAACCAAGGAGGTTTGACGAAATCTCCGAGGGTTAATTAATCGGGGGTCTTGAGCAGGATATGTCGAATGAGAGATTGTACCTTTGATGGTATTGTGGTGCTATTCTGTGTTTTGGGTCGAGGACCCTGTGGAATGTTGAGATGATTGATCTCGTGTTGATATTATTTGGGTTTGGGTCGAGAACCCCGTGTGATGTTGAGATGTTTGATCTCGTGCGATATTATTTGATTTTGGGTCGAGAATCCCGTGGAATTATTTGTGAAGACTCGTTTGTGTTGATTGAGTGGCTTTCTTGCAAATTGTTTTCTATTAAAACTCTCGATGGCATCTTTAAAACTGTTTTATAAATGGTTTCCCCTTTATCGGTGATCTTTCGGTTTTGAGAAATGTTTATCAAACTCATGCCTCGGGAAGTACTTTTCGTTACGTTTAGATTTTGAGGATTCACAGTTATTGTTATTCGTGAAATGTGAATGGTATGGCTCGTATTTGCACTTTGTTCTTGCACTAGCAAAACAGTGGAGTTTTGCTAACCCCGAGTATTCGGGGGGTGGATGTCTGTTTTTGCATTCAGGTTTGGGAGCATAACACAGAGTCGGCACGGAGGATGATGAAAGATGAACGATACTAATCACACGAGGATCCGTATGAGGTCATTGGTATAGTTATAGTTTATTTTCCGCTGTGGTATTCTTTCCCGTTGTACGGGAGTGTGTTGTACTCGACCCCTGCGTGGGCATGTAATGAGTTTGAGTTGTATGTATGTATTGAAAGACCAAATCGGTCTACTTAGTCATTTTAGCCTTAAAGGCATTGTCGAGTTGTTCTATGTTGTTACCAGCCTGGTAGATCCTTGAGGAAAGGTTCTACGGCGTGTAATATCCCTGAGCGGATTGGGGGTGTTACACAAGGCGTTAATAACGAACTTCTGGTTTCCCCCCTTTCGCCCTGCGAAAGAGTGCTCGGTGCCATCTTCGGCTAACATAGTGATGATTCTCGTGCGGTAGTTCATGATCGCACCATGCCGCTCGAGCCAATCATCCCCAAGAATTAAATCCTCACCCTCAATACCCACGACAATTGATTAGTGCATAATTGATCTAAAAATTCATATACAAAATATTCCTTTTACGGGCATAATCGTACTGATTTGTGATTAAAAATATATATTTTACAGATATGTCCAAACATGAGCTAAAAATGGTTATTTTACAGATTACTGACATGAAGCATCAAAAAGGACGGAAAACAAGATCAAATCCGAAACGACGGGAATTTTTCCATGAAAAACGACCATACAAAACGGCGCAAAATGGACCGTGTTTAGTCGGCCGTTTCATATACGGCGCAAAAAAGGCCGTGTCTTGGGCCGTTTCACACACGGCCGGCATTTAGCGCCGTGTCCTCACGCGTATTCCGGAAAAGACCGAGTCACCACAAAACGGCGCACAACACGGCGAAAAATGGGCCGTTTTTCATAGCCGTTTTTGAGACTGATATTTGTGGAATTTTCCACATTTAGCATCTTGTGAGCTCAACAACTATGTATGAAGTCAATGATCTGAAAATCAAGACATGCAAGGAAGATCAAGTGTGAATCAAACACCAAAGACTTGTCAAAGATGCCACAAATTAAATAATCAATTGTATTCTTGAAAATCACCTATAAAAGGACATGTTCATCCATTGCAAAATTACTCCTCTTCTTGCCAAGAAACTCCCATTTCTTTTAGCAAGATATTTTCTCCTTTGAACTCTCACTTTACTTTGTATTTCATTTTTAGTTTAAAGTTTTTCTTTCATTTAGTTTGTAATTGAAAAGTGCTTGATCAATAAGCACTTAGTATTTTACTTTCAATTTTGGTAAGCTTGTAACCTTTAAACAAGTTTGAAGTTATATTTTGAAGTTTGTTTCTTGCACTTTGATTCATCATATTCAAATAAGTTTTATCTATTGTCATTAAGTTCTAGTAATTAAAAGTTTATATATATATTATGTATATCAATTATTTCTATTATAATTTTAGTTTGTATAAACCAATGAGTAGCTAATCTTTCTTCCTAGGGGAAGGGGGATTTCTATTAGGTTATATATTGAGTATTTGATTGATTTACACTATTTTGATTAAAAAGGACTAATTGGTTTAAATAGAGATTGATCATATCCTATTTCTACTAATGAAATCTCCTTGATTGATTGTTGAGTGAATTGGAAACATATCTCTTCAATCTATCAAGTGTTAATCTTGTTATCAACATCTTAAGATTGCGAAAGTGGTTAAGACATCTTTGATTACGAAATCTGAGAGGTGAAAAGTTGATTACTCGATAAACATTCGTTTTTCTTTTATATCCGTGTAAATCAATTCTTATACTTAATTAAAAACCTAATTTAATGAACCCGTAATCCCCTAGATTTTATAAATTCCCAACTCATTTCAATCCTATTTCATTTCCACTAGTTAAAAAAAAATGGTCTTCTTAAAAATAGTAGTATTAAAAATAGTCTTATTAAAAAGTCTTATTAAAAATAGTTTAAATTAAACATAGTGCATTTTAATTAAGTTAATATTTAAAAACCCAAAAATATATTTTAGTATATTTTAGTATTTACTTCTTGCAATCTATACAAAATATTATACGAAGCCCTGTTGGACAATCCTCGAGAGAAAAGACCTTGGTAGAACTTACCACAAACTACTTCTACCTCGTATATATTTGCGAGCGACTCAAGAACTCCTATTTTTAGGATAAGTTTTTGACCGATCAAATTTTGGCGCCGTTGCCGGGGATTGTTTTAGGCCAAATATAATTTTTGTATACTTTTATTTATATCTTGTGATTTAATTTTTTTTTATTTCTTGCATCTTTTATTCATCTTGTTCTTAATTTTTTTTTTTTAAGGTGCTGTTGAATCGTTTTCTAGTCTATGCGGGCCGTAGGTCTCTTGCAAGAACCTTGGTACCATACAACGAAAACGTTCATCCCGATTATCGAGTTGGAGATAACCTGGAAGATATTAGTAGTGAAGGAGAATTTTTGACAGAAGAAAACACTGAATCTTCCTATCAAGAAGAAAAGTCAAACGAAGAACATATGGCAGACCAACAAACTTTGAAAGATTTTTCTAGACCGGTGATCGGTACAACAACGTCATGCATACAACTTGGCGGACAAAGACGAAATTATGAATTGAAATCCATTCATTTCAACCAACTCCCATCTTTTTATGGGATGCCAAACGAGGATCCTTTAAGTTTTATTCGTGATTTTTACTCGGTTGTCAATACCTTTCCATTACAACAATTGACCGAGGATCAATTAAAAATGAGGTATTTTCCTTACACTTTAAAAGATCGAGCAAAAACATGGATTATGACGTTGCCACCAAATTTATTGGCTACTTGGGATGACGTGTGCAACAAATTCATGTCTAAATTTTATCCACATCATAAAACGGCGGATCTAAGGACCAAAATTGCGGCTTTTACGCAATCGGAGGGTGAACAATTTTTTGAAGCATGGGATCGTTTCAAAACTCTTTTACTAGCATGCCCCCATCATCATTATCCTTTACACTGTTTGAGTCAAACTTTTTATGATGGGCTAACTCATAATTGCCAATTTACTGTTGACAATGCAGCTGGGGGAGATATAGGAACACTAACGGCGCAAGCCGCTTTTGATTTGTTTGAAAAACTTGCTATATCCTCCCGGAAAAGAGTGCACGAGGCGGGAGGGTCGGAGCTAATGAAGTAAATTCCACCAACGATCTCACTGCGCAAATTGCCGAGCTAACCAAACAAGTCCAAAGACTTACAACTCAAGGAATTTCTCAACCACCCACAGTCATGCCATCTCAAGAAGTATTTTTCACGGTGGTGAATATAGTCATGCACCCAACATCAATCCCCGACGAACCACGAAGAGGTAAATGCTTTAAATAATTTTTACCAACGCCCAGAAATGACCCTTTTACGAAACCTATAATCCGGTTGGCGAAATCACCCTAATTTCTCTTGGGGTGGGAATCATCACCAACAACCACCACCTCCTCAACATCAAAATTTGCAACAACCATATCAAAGACCGAACCAATTCCAAGGGTCGCCCTCAAACCAACCAGAAAACCCTCATTAGAAGAAACACTTCAATCATTCATCCAAAACTCGGATCGAAGATTTGAAGCAATGGAAGCATCGATAAAGCAGTGAAACTCAAGTCGGGCAACTAGCAAATCAACCGCAAAATAACCGAGAAAGGAGGTTACCAAGTCAACCCGAACAAGCTAAAGCTATCACCACGCTGAGAACTCGTAAGATTTATAACAATCAAGTTGATTCCCCTTCTAATGATGATATTTCAATTATTGCAGGAAACAAGGACGAAGATAAGGAGTCAAATGAAAATTCTAAAGAAGAAGTCCCCATCCCAACACTCCATAAATCTACAAATCCATACAAACCCCCAATACCTTTTCCAAGTCGACAAAAATGAAAAACTTGAGAAGCAATTTCTAAAATTTTTGATATCTTTATCAGTAAATGTAAACCTTCCTTTATTGGAAGTAATAAAAAGTGTCGAGATACGGAAAATTTTTCAAAGAATTACTCACGGATAAAAAGAAGTTTGGATATAGAGAAAAAATCATTGTCTCGGAGGTTATGTCCGCATTGCTCCAACAACGATTACCTCCCAAGCAAAGTGATCCGGTAGCTTCATCATAAATATCGCTATGGGAAACGGTAAGAAGACCACCGGTATGCTTGATCTTGGAGCGGTATAAATTTGATGCCATTATATATTTTTGAGCAACTTGATCTTGGTGAACTTAGCCCAACTAAAATATGTTTACAATTGTCGATAGATCGCTTCGTTATCTGTTGGAATTATCGAAGATATTTTGGTTGACATAGAGGGGCTTATTATTCCAAAGATTTTGTTGTCTTAGAAATGGGACAATGTCTAGAAAATGGAAAAGATCATTCTATTTTATTGGGAAGACCTTTCATGGCTACATTGAAACAATAATTGATGTTAAAAGAGGAAAATTAACCATGAGTGTGTTAAATGAAACCGTGACATTTTACGTGTTTAATTCGCCCCTGTTCCTAGTTACGATTTATACGAGTGTGCTTTTGTTGATATTATTGACAATTCTGTAGAAACTCTCATTATACAGGAACAAGTAATGGAATGTTGAGATCTTAACCGGAAGTTGAAGGAGAAGTGTGCGAAAATCTCTTACAGGGGATTAAGATAGATAGTCTGGAGTCGTTAATGGATAGCAAAGAAAAGAAATACGGAGCTTAAAGAATTGCCTAAGCATTTAAAATATGTTTTTCTTGAAGAGGGAAATAAAAAACCCGTAATTATTAATGCAGAATTGAACAAAGATGAAGAATTTCTTTTAATAGAAGTTTTAAAAAAATGCAAAGAGGCAATAGGATGGGGTTTGAGTGATATTAAGGGAATTAGCCCTTCAACATGTATGCACAAAATAATCCTAGAAGAGGGGGAAAAACCAAGAAGAGAAGCACAACGAAGATTAAATCCCAATATGCTAGAGGTAGTAAAAAAGGAAATTTTAAAATTACTAGCTGAGGGAATTATTTATCCGATTGCGGATAGTGAATGGGTAAGCCCTGTAATATCCGGTATTTTTCTTTCCCTTGTATTTCACTTTTGGTATATTTCTAGGTCATAGTGACCCTCATGTATCTTTCAGTATGTCCTTCCTGTCAATTGTTGAATTGTATTCTCGTTATTGTTCGTTGTTTCAATTTTCCTCACATGAGTTCGACTTTGTTAGATCACCATTAATTTTTGGTGACTCCAAAAATTATAAATCTTTGCAATATTATAGAACATCGAGTTAGCTTTCCAATGGTTCAAACGGTGAGTCAATCGGAGTCCGGACGAGAGAGTTATGGTCGTTTGATTTTGGCGAGCACTTCCAGGAGCCTTTCGGCCGATAGGGGTCGATAGACTCTCTGCCGGCATTCGTATGGGTATCGGTTGGGCCTATCGGCCGATAGGCTGGCCGATATGTAAATTTCTTCACCTTCGAACTTCCGGTAGCCTTTCGGCCGATAAGGGGTCGATAGACCTACTGCCGGCATTCCGTATGGCTATCGGTTGAACTATCGGCCGATAGGTTCTATTTGCGTTACCCTATAAATGTGTTGTTTTGAGCGAAACGGCTCATTTCCTTCCCCATTTTACACGGCGTCGCGAGAGAGAGATATAGAGGGAGAGAGAGTTCTTCATCCGGGGGTCGATTTTCATCATTTCTTTTCGGTTGTGAGGCTCGGATAATCAATCTAACGCGTGTTCTACGGATCGTAATACTTGAATCACTCAAGGTAATATCTCTTGAAACCCTACCTTTTTGGATAATTGGGGATTTTGGGGTTTTGTCCGATTCTTTCCGTTTCGTTGATGGATTCATGATGAATATGATTATTCTTGTTGGTATTCTTAGTTTCCCTACGGATTCATGGTATATTTCGTGATTTTTACGGAATCGAGAGGGTTCGGTTGTGGTCCGCCCTCGTTGTTGTTTGTATACGAATATACATGAATCGTAGGCGGGTTTCGGGAGTATTCCATTTCCATAATCGTTTAGAAGTGGTTGTGATTGTGCTATTCAAATCGTTAGGTTCATTTCCGCGGTCCCTTGCGGTCGTGTTCAACTCTTCCGTTAGTTCGTGTTATCATCTATTTAATCGAGGCAAGTATTTTTGGAAACCTTTATGCTTAACGTGAAATAGTAATGTATATTGTGTGTGATTGCTCACCTCGGGAGGTCCGCGGGATCACGGAGGGAATCGAATGGTATAGCCACGGATTCACGAGTTTATTTCGCTAGCCACTCGGGAGGGTCCTTAGGGATCACGGAGCGGGATCAATGGTATAGCCACATTCCCAAGGCGATGCGTGTGCGTGGTTTGTTTTATAATATGGCCGGCTCGGGAGGGTCCTTAGGGATCACGGAGCGGGATCAATGGTATAGCCCTGTTCCCCGGCAAATTGTTTATTATTTATTTAGGAAAGGACATGTCTAGTTTTGATTTTGGAAAATGATATTGACGCATGTACTATGAAATGTGTAAGCGATTGGTTTGCCTTGATTACTTGTACTAGCGTAATTGCTAACCCCTCTGGGGACCCGTTTTGGGGAAATTCGTTTTATGAATTTCAGTCGGGTTCATCGGGACGAGCGGGCTGGACGATTACGGATGATGGCCATGCGTGATGATTGTGCATAAGAGAAGTCTTAATGTCTTTTTGTCTTTTCATCTTTTATGGCTTTTGAACTAATATTTGTACTCGAGTACTTAAGAGTTCTTGTTCGTCCAGTTGTATTGTTGTGTTTATGTTGTGTTGGATGATGATGTTATATTGGCCGGTTGAACCGGTGGATTGTTACATTTTGCGTCTTTATGACGTGGTGTTATTTTATCGTTTCGTGAGTCGTTGTGTATGATCTTTGTTCGGCTGGTGGGTCCCATATAGGGATTCACGGCGGCTGTAATACCTCGGATATCACGGGGTGTTACGAGAAAATGGTATCGGAGATCTAGGTTTATGGATACCTAGGCTTGTTGGTTTATTGGGTCTTGTGGTGTTTGGTCTTGCACATCATCGTCACGCCGCCATGATTCCAGATACTACCGGTGTCCGTAAGTTTTCCTTCCTCTGTTCATTATTTCCTTGTATCGTACCTTTGATTCTCGACTTGTAATTGTTCTTCTCTCGTACTTACCCTCGTATGGCTTTTGCTACTTGTTTAACTCCGCATGGATCTTTGGAAGAGGTCGTGGTCGCGGTCGTGGTCGTGGGCCGGCCGGGGGCGTGAAGCGGCCGGTGGCGGCCACGTCACGATCTTCGAGGCCGGCGTGCGGCGGCCGTCATAGCCATGCTTCTTCTCGGGAGCGTGCCGATCTTGGTATCGCGGCCGTAATGCGGCAAATGGTAAACCAGGATGGCGGCTATAGCTCGAGTGGTCAGAACCCCAACCAGGCCCATGCTAATCGGGCGGAGCGGATCGGCCCAGCCGGGATGTCATCAAGATGCATCCTCCCGATTTCGGGAGCTTCGGACCCGATCGGGTGGGAAGGGTGGATCAAGGAGATATCAAAGTATTCACTGCTACCAATCTGTCCCGAGGACCGTAAAGTCCCTATTGCTCAATATTTTCTCACCGGGGGCCTACGCTGGGTGGGAGGCCGTTGGGCCCAAAGACCATCCGCTTCGTGGTGAGTTTCAAGAGTTGATGGAGACCGAATATTGTCCGTGGCCGGTCGAGACAGGCTCGAGTGCATGCTTTCTACGATGCTCAACCTCGGGATATTCCGTATCCCAAGCTATTGCTGATTTCAACAAAGAGTTGGGTTATGTGAAGACCCAGTTGTCGCGAGAGCGACAAAATTTTCCATTTTCCGGGAGGATGAAGCCGCCCATTCGGGACTATATGTCAGGCTCAAATGCATGTACTACTGAAGGATTATCGAGTCGAGCCCTTGCTTATGATATGTCGGTGACGGCGAGTGATTTGGCTCGTGAGAGCAAGAAGCGAGTCGGTCGGAAACTTTTACAGTCCCAGTGGAGGCGGCGAAATCTCAGTGCGAATATTTCTACGGGCGGTTCGGCTCGTTTCTGGGAGCTTTCGGGTGCCGCGGAACCCCGCTCGTGAGCTTACATGCTTTAAGCTGCGGCCTTTCGGGTCATAAGAATCGGACTGTCCTCGTCCGCCTTTAACTTGTCATACTTGTGGTCGGTCGGGCCACAAGGCTTCTTTGTGATCGGCTCAGACGGCCGCGGTGCCGTTCTTCTCACCCGGCACCTATGGAGCCGAGTGTGAACCGGGGCTCATTTGCTCGCCGCCTCCACCGAGTGCCGGCCGAGGTAGGGTCGGGGTCGGCCCGCTAGGGGTGGAGCTTCGATGTCGGCTCTGCTCAGCCACGTATCTATGAGATGAGGAGAGGCGATGATCCAGCGGCATCGTGGCGGCAGTGCGTTCATATCCATTCTCATCTGTCGGTGTGCTTTTGATTCGGGTGCTACGCATTCATTCATTTCTCTAGAGTGTGTACGCCGTTTGAGTCTCATTGCTTGTCACCTTGTGAGCCTTTCATCGTTAAACTTCCTAGCGGTGATAGAATTGTCGGTGACCGAGAAGTCCGGACTGCTTCGTGATTATTTGTGAGAGGGCTTGGCTCTCTAATCTTATTGTTGTGGGTATCGAGGCGAGGATTTAATTCTCGGGAATGATTGGCTCGAGCGGCATGGTGCGATCATGAACTACCGCACGAGGATCATTACCATGTTAGCCGAGGACGGCCTTGAACACTCTTTCGCGGGCGAAAGAGAAACCAGTTTGTTATTAACGCCTTGAAGGCGGTGAAACTCTGCGAAAAGGATGTCTTGGTTATTGGTGCTATGCCTTGAAGGCGGAGAATGGTGGAGTCGAGTTTTCATCGATTCCGGTCGTTAGTGAGTTCCCGATGTATTTCTGACGAGTTGCGGGATTGCCGCCGGATCGTGAGGTTGAGTTTACTATAGAGTTAGAGCCGGGCGCGCTCCGATTTCAAGGCGCCGTATCGCATGGCACCTTGAGAGATGGCCGAGTTGAAAGCAGTTGAGTGAACTTCTTGAGTCGGGGTATGTTCGACCGAGCGCCTCGCCTTGGGCGCACCGGTCTTGTTTGTGCGTAAGAAGGATGGTTCACTACGTTTGTGTATCGACTATCGTAGGCTGAACAAGGTGACCATCAAGAACAAGTATCCTTTGCCGAGAATTGACGACTTGTTCGACCGATTGCGAGGCTGCGGTATTCTCGAAGATTGATTTAAAATCGTGGTACTATCGGCTCCGAGTGAGAGAGTCCGCGTGCAGCGGCTTTTCGGACGAGATACGGACATTATGAGTTTGTAGTTATGCCTTTCGGGTTAACTAACGCGCGGTGTTCATGCGGTTGATGAACAAAGTCTTTATCGAGTATTTGGATAAGTGTGTAAATCGTCTTCATTGACGATATTCTTATTTATTCGAGGAACGAGGAAGAGCATGCCCATCATTTGCGGATAGTGTTAGACATTTTGAGGGCCGAGCAACTCTATGCGAAGTTCTCGAAATGTGAGTTCTGGTGAAGGAAGTGATGTTTTGGGTCACGTGATTTCGGTAGGGGTTCGTGTAGATCCGCAGAAAATTGAGGCGGTGTTGGATTGGGCATCGCCACAAATGCGAAGGAGGTCCGTAGTTTCTTGGGTTTGGTGGCTACTACCGTAGGTTCGCCGAGGTTTCTCAAAACTAGCTCGACCACTTACCTGATTGCTCCGAAATCAGAAGTTAAATCTGGACCGATGAGAGGCGATCGAGTTTTGAGGAGTCGAAGAAGCGTTTGACTTCACCCGGTTTTGGCATTGCCATGTGGCAACGAGGGTTTCGCCGTTTTTAGCGATGCTTGGGTCGTGGTCTTGGGTGCGTATTGATGCGGACGGCAAGACCATTGCCTATGCGTCGAGACAGCTTGAGGCCGTATGAGCTTAACTACCCTACTCACGATTTGGAGTTAGCGGCGGTGGTCTTTGCACTCAAGATTTGGCGTCACTATCTTTTCGGCTCTGCATGTCGATTTTTACCGATCATAAAAGTCGAAGTACATATTTACTCGGCGAGAGTTGAATATGAGGCGAGAGGAGGTGGTTGGAGTTGATTAAGGATTATGACCTCGAAATCCTTTATCATCCGGTAAGGCGAATGTCGTGGCCGACGCCTTGAGTCGGAAACCGATTGCGTTGCGAACGCTTGAGGTCCTTACGCCTCGATCCCGAGCTTGCGGGCCTTGATCGGGTTAGATGTTGAGGTTTCTTTGCTGGATCTGTCGGGCAACTTTGTGCCTTAGAAATTTCGTCGTCTTTGATCGATGAAATTAAATCAAGCAATTAGAGGATCCGATGATTACTCAAATCCGAGAGAACGTTCTTAAAGGAAAGTCTCCTGGGTTTGTGATTCACGAGGATGGCGTTTTGAGATTCAGTCGGCTTTGTGTGCCGAGCGACTCGAGAGTTGAGGCGAGTATTTTACGGGAGGCCCATGCTACACCTTATTCCGTTCATCCTGATACGAGTAAGATGTACAAGGACACGAGGAGGAACACGGTGGAATGATATGAAGGAGGAAGTCGCACGGTTGTGGCGAGATGTTTGACTTGCCAGCAGTCAAAATCGAGCATCGGCAATCCAGGTTATTGCGATCACTTCCGTTCCGGAATGGAAATGGGAAGATATAACGAAGGATATCGTTACGAGTTTGCAGATATCGAGGTCGGGCATGAATATGGTATGGCTGATTGAAGATCGCCTGACCAAGAAGGCACATTATCAGGGCATCAAGGACACTTGGGGCCCGGAGAAGTTAGCTCGTGTGTTTATTGCGCAGATCGTGAGACTTCACGGTACTCCGAAGTCTATTGTTTCGGATCGTGACGGCCGTTTTGTATCGCACTTCTGGCAGGCGGTGCATAAGGCGTTAGGTACCCGGTTGCGTTTGAGTACCTCTTTTCATCCCCAGTCAGATGGGCAGTCGGAACGCACTATCCAGACATTCGAGGACATGTTGCGTGCTTGTGCCCTCGATTGGAGTAGTGACTGGGAGGAGCATTTGCCATTGATCGAATTCACGTACAACAATAGTTGGCACGCGTCAATTCGGATGGCACCGTATGAGGCACTTTATGGGCGACGATGTCGATCGCCGATTTGTTGGAATGAGGCGTCCGATTTAGTCGGGACCGAGCCGGATGTCGTTTTAGAGACGAGGCGGAAGATAGAGTTAATTCGAGAACGGATGTTGACTGCCCAGAGTCGGCAGAAGTCATATGCCGACGTCCGTCGTCGACCTTTGGAATTCGAGGTGGGAGACCACGTTTTGCTAAAGGTGTCGCCGACGAGAGGAGTTTTTCGTTTTGGGAAGAAAGGAAAGCCGAGCGAGATTTATTGGACCCTTTGAGATTCTCGAGCGAGTCGGTGAATTAGCGTACCGTTTGGCGTTACCTCCGGCCTTGAGTCATGTTCATAGCATTTTTCATGTTTCCCGATTGAGGAAATATGTTAGGATCCTAGTCACGTCATCGATTATGGCGAGGTTGATATTGCGAAGATATTACTTTTGAGGAGCGTCCTTTGAAGATTTTGGAGCATCGTGAGAAACGATCGAGGCATAAGACCATCCCTTTGGTCAAAGTTCAGTGGTCGAGACACGGTGTCGAGGAGGCAACTTGGGAAACCGAGGATAGCATGCGTGCTAGGTACCGGAGTTGTTTGTTTCTTAAGTTTGGGACGAAACTTATTTTTAGAGGGTAGAATGTAATATCCGGTATTTTCTTTCCCTTGTATTTCACTTTTGGTATATTTCTCGGTCATAGTGACCCTCATGTATCTTTCGGTATGTCCTTCTGTCAATTGTTGAATTGTATTCTCGTTATTGTTCGTTGTTTCAATTTTCCTCACATGAGTTCGACTTTGTTAGATCACCATTAATTTTTGGTGACTCAAAATTATAAATCTTTGCAATATTATAGAACATCGAGTTAGCTTTCCAATGGTTCAAACGGTGAGTCAATCGGAGTCCGGACGAGAGAGTTATGGTCGTTTGATTTTGGCGAGCACTTCCGGGAGCCTTTCGGCCGATAGGGGGTCGATAGACTCTCTGCCCGGCATTACGTATGGGTATCGGTTGGGCCTATCGGCCGATAGGCTGGCCGATATGTAAATTTCTTCACCTTGAACTTCCAAGAGCCTTTCGGCCGATAAGGGGGTCGATAGACCCTACCGCGCATTCCGTATGGCTATCGGTTGGGCCTATCGGCCGATAGGCGGCCGATAGGTTCTCTGCGTTACCCTATAAATGTGTTGTTTTGAGCGAACAGCTCATTTCCTTCCCCATTTTACACGGCGAGAGAGAGATATAGAGGGAGAGAGAGTTCTTCATCCGGGGGTCGATTTTCATCATTTCTTTTCGGTTGTGAGGCTCGGATAATCAATCTAACGCGTGTTCTACGGATCGTAATACTTGAATCACTCAAGGTAATATCTCTTGAAACCCTACCTTTTTGGATAATTGGGGATTTTGGGGTTTTGTCCGATTCTTTCCGTTTCGTTGATGGATTCATGATGAATATGATTATTCTTGTTGGTATTCTTAGTTTCCCTACGGATTCATGGTATATTTCGTGATTTTTACGGAATCGAGAGGGTTCGGTTGTGGTCCGCCCTCGTTGTTGTTTGTATACGAATATACATGAATCGTAGGCGGGTTTCCGGGAGTATTCCATTTCCATAATCGTTTAGAAGTGGTTGTGATTGTGCTATTCAAATCGTTAGGTTCATTTCCGCCGGTCCCTTGCGGTCGTGTTCAACTCTTCCGTTCCGTTCGTGTTATCATCTATTTAATCGAGGCAAGTATTTTTGGAAACCTTTATGCTTAACGTGAAATAGTAATGTATATTGTGTGTGATTGCTCACCTCGGGAGGGTCCGACGGGATCACGGAGGGAATCCAATGGTATAGCCCTGGATTCACGAGTTTATTTCGCTAGCCAGCTCGGGAGGGTCCTTAGGGATCACGGAGCGGGATCAATGGTATAGCCCTGTTCCCAAGGCGATGCGTGTGCGTGGTTTGTTTTATAATATGGCCAGCTCGGGAGGGTCCTTAGGGATCACGGAGCGGGATCAATGGTATAGCCCTGTTCCCACGGCAAATTGTTTGACTGTTTATTTCCGGAAAGGACATGTCTAGTTTTGATTTTGGAAAATGATATTGACGCATGTACTATGAAATGTGTAAGCGATTGGTTTGCCTTGATTACTTGTACTAGCGTAATTGCTAACCCCTCTGGGGACCCGTTTTGGGGAAATTCGTTTTATGAATTTCAGGTCAGGTTCATCGGGACGAGCGGCTACGGACCAAGATACGGATGATGGCCATGCGTGATGATTGTGCATAAGAGAAGTCTTAATGTCTTTTTGTCTTTTCATCTTTTATGGCTTTTGAACTAATAGCTGTACTCGAGTACTTAAGAGTTCTTGTTCGTCCAGATTGTATTGTTGTGTTTATGTTGTGTTGGATGATGATGTTATATTGACCGGTTGAACCGGGTGGATTGTTCTGTTTTGCGTCTTTATGACGTGGTGTTATTTTATCGTTTCTGTGAGTCGTTGTGTATGATGCTGTTCAGCCTGGTGGGTCCCATATAGGGATTCACGGCGCTGTAATATACCTCGGATATCCTGGGGGTGTTACAAGCCCGATACATGTGGTGCCAAAGAAAAGTGGCATAACAGTGATTGAAAATGATAAGGGAGAGCTAGTACCAACGAGGGTAACAACCGGGTGGCGGATGTGCATTGATTATCGAAAATTAAATGCCGCCACCAAAAAGGATTATTTTCCTCTACCTTTTATTGACCAAATGCTTGATAAACTTGCACGACACAAATTCTACTGTTTTCTTGATGGCCTTTCAGGGTATTATCAAGTGGAGATTGCACCCGAGGACCAATCGAAGACCACATTCACATGCCCTTTTGGAACTTTTGCTTGTCGAAGAATGCCCTTTGGATTATGCAATGCACCAGGAACTTTTCAAAGGTGCATGTTGTCAATTTTCTCAGATATGATTGGCGATTCTATTGAGGTATTTATGGATGACTTTTCAGTATTTGGATCATCTTTTGATGATTGCTTAAATAAATTGACCAAAGTACTTGAACTTTGTATTGAAAGCCATTTAACTCTCAGTTGGGAAAAAAGTCATTTTATGACAGAAAGTGGAATTGTGCTAGGCCATGTGGTGTCAAATCATGGAATTGAAGTCGACAAAGCAAAAATTGATGTCATTCAAAAATTACCGCCACCAAACAATGTAAAGGCAATCAGGAGCTTTTTAGGACATGTCGGTTTTTATAGAAGGTTTATCAAAGATTTTTCAAAAATAAGTAAACCTCTCTGCACTTTGCTTACCAAAGATGTTTCCTTCATTTTCGATGATGCTTGTCTCGACGCTTTTAAAACCTTGAAAGAGAAACTAACCACGGCACCAATCGTAATTGCCCCTGATTGGTCTTTACCTTTTGAAATTATGTGCGATGCATCTGACCGAGCTGTTGGTGCAGTTTTGGGCCAAAGAATTGATAAAATGCTCCGTGTGGTTTATTACGCTAGTCTAACATTAAATGATGCGCAGGTTAATTATACGATAACCGAGAAAGAATTATTAGCTGTGGTTTTCTCACTGGATAAATTTAGATCTTATATTGTAGGATCTAAAGTGATTGTACATTCAGACCATGCAGCTTTACGACATCTGTTGAAAAAGCAACAAGCAAAACCTCGGTTGATTCGGTGGATTTTAATGCTTCAAGAATTTAATGTGGAAATAAAGGATCGGAAAGGAAGTGAAAATGTGGTCGCACCATTTGTCTCGTTTAAAAATAACGAAGAAATAGATAACAAACATGAACAAATTGTGGACTCTTTTCCACATGAAAATCTATTTAAAATTTCTTCGGATTCTTGGTTTGCGATATTGTGAATTATTTGGTTTGTGAAATGCTCCCACCTAACATTTCTTACCAAGAAAAGAAAAGGTTTCTATCATCATGCAAAAACTACTGGGACGAACCATGCCTTTTTCGATTATGCAAAGATGAAATCATGAGGCGATGTGTCCTTAAGATGAGCAACAAAGTGTACTAACCTTTGCCACGAACTTCATTGCGGAGGACATTTTGGCGGACAAAAGACCGCACAAAAATTCTCCATCTGGTTTGTATTGGCCATCCTTATTTAAAGACGCATATCATTTTTGTGTTCAGTGCGATAGGTGTCAACGAACTGGTAATATCGGAAAAAGAAATGAAATGCCCCTCACGATCAATTTGGTCGTAGAAATTTTTGATGTATGGGGAATTGGTTTTATGGGACCATTCACTAAATCTGGAAATTTTGAGTACATTCTTTTAGCAGTCGATTATGTATCCAAGTGGGTTGAGGCAATCCCCACAAGGACTAATGATGCTAATATTGTTGTTAAGTTTGTACAAGAATACATAATCAGCCGTTTCGGATTTCCCAAGGCAATAATCAGTGATGGGGGATCCCACTTCTGCAACAAGTTATTTGACAAGCTTATGGCCAAAAATGGCATAAATCACAAAATTGCAACTCCCTACCATCCACAAACGTCGGTCAGCCAAACAAGCAACCGACAAATAAAAGGGATCTGGAAAATCAGGCGCCCAACTCGAAAAGATTGGGCTGAAAAATTGGTCGATGCACTTTGGGCATACCGAAAAAGATACAAGAGTCCATTGGGAATGAGCCCTACCGTCTAGTCTATGGAAAAACTTGTCACCTTCCATTGAAATCGAACATAAAGCTTATTGGGCAATTAAGGCCGTTTCAATGGAATTGAAAAAGTCGACAGAAAGATGCTACAAATATCCGAACTAGACGAGTTAAGAAACGAAGCATACGAGAACTCTCGATTTACAAAGACAAAGTCAAGAGACTTCATGACCGAAACTTACCCTCAAGCACCTTGAACCAGTGCACGAAAGTACTTTTATTTAATTCTCGTTTGCGATTATTTCCAGGTAAGCTAAAATCACGCTGGACGGGACCCTTCGAGATTGAGGAAGTATTTCCATACGGAGTAATTAGACTGATAAATCCTCAAACCAAAGAGTCATTTCAGGTGAACGGACACAGGGTAAAGCCTTATTTTGAAAATCAGAAAATTCCTCACGGAGAGAGCATAACCCTTGAAGATCCGCCGCACGACTAAAACAGGAAGTTGTCAAGCTAATGACATTAAACGAGCCCTTATTGGGAGGGAACCCAATTTATTTATTGTTTTTCTTATTATTTATTTTCAAAAAAATCAAAAAAATCAAAAAAATCAAAAAAATCAAAAAAATCAAAAAAATCAAAAAAATCAAAAAAAAAAAAAAATGTTGTATGACACGGCGAACAAACACGGCGAAAATCTGGACCGTTTCTATCGCCGTGTCTATTTTCCATCAAAACATCATCACATGCGACAACACGGCGTAAAATCGACTGCTTTTTATCGCCGTGTTCTGGCAGACGGGTTATAAACATAAGTCGGCCTTTCGTTCTTATTTCCTTCTCACCCTAACCTCCGACCTCCTCCCCTAAAAATCCCAACTTTTTAATTTTTTTTTCTTAGATTAGTTTATTTCAATACATAAACACCTCAATCAACCTACTTTCATCAATTTTGTTAGGAATTTTCCAGAAATTCGTCATCAAGCGACAATGTAAGTTTACTTCAAAATTCTTCAATATTTGCTGCGAATTCGATTCTCATCGTGTTTATAGATATGTGGCTACGTTTGTTCACGTGACTGAACACTTTTGTTGGATTATATGTGAGGATTTAACACTTTTTCATAAATTGAAATGAAATTATGTCAAAATTTTGATGGTTTTAGTTTATAAAATTTTAAATGATGAAAGTTTGTAAATTCGTGGTGTTTTGCATAGATTAGTTTTGTTCTATTGCAAATCGTATAGTTATGAAGCTTTCATGTACCAGGGGGTTAGATTTTGTCCATAAATTGATGAAATTGGAAGCTTGTTAAATCAAGATTACAAGGTGTCCGATGAAATGCTTAAATGAATTTTTTTTCTTGTGATAATTGTGCAGAACAACCAGGACTCGCAAGCGCCGGGCAGCCAGCCCTTTAGCATCATCTTCTGCCACCGAGAGCGACAATTCTCAACCAGAGCATACCACGGGGACCTTTGATGCTATACGCTTTACAAGTGCTGAAATGCGGAATGGTTTGAGCAGCGAGCTCATTCCAAACTTCTGGTCGAGAAAGATATCGCACAGGAGGTTGAAGAAAAATTCAACCTATCTCAATTCTTCAGTCACCTACATTGGAAGAATGCGTTAAAGCTCCCTGATCATTACTACGGAGATTTGGTCCGTGAATTCTACGCCAACGTAGAGGCAAAACGCAAAGATGACTACGCTATACGAAGCACGGTTAGAGGGACACCAGTGGTAATCACCGAGAGCTCGATAAATCACTCGCTCCACACTCCGGACGAGGGGGAGAAAGTAAATTTCAGAAAATCCTTCAATCCCCCAGAAGGACCGGTGTGGAACACTAGTAGTGCGATGGCGCGGTTTGACATCCAGTACACTCCTTCCCGAAAGGATGGAGTGAAGATCGGGACCTTATCCTTCTCCGACCAGCATCGCCTCATTTTATATCTTCTCGGCACAAATGTTCTTCCGCGTTCGAGTGGTAAAAATGAGGTACGAGTTGGGGATTTATACTTTTTGGATAAAATGGTGCATGGTCTAAGTGGTATACAGGGATTGAATTATGGGAGTATTATATACAATCACATGAGAGATTTCCTAAGGAACAAAAGCCCCAAGCACTCCATCCCTTATCCCCGGTTGATCACATTGATACTCAAGGAGGCGGATGTGGAGTTCTCATATGCCGACCACACATTAATTAATGACCGGGACAAATTTAGGCGTGCTACTTGTAACCGAATGGGTATCGAATTCGAGGAGGCCGCACAGCGCGACGACGAGGAAAATTCTCCGACTGACGGAGGTGACGGCGAGAGCCCTACACGAGAGATGACCGAATCCCGCCATCCGAGCCGTCAACCCCAGTCCCAGTCCCTTCTCCGTCGTATTTGGGAGGCGATTGGCTGCATCAGAGACGATCAGGAGGTTATCAAAAGTGAGCTTAAAAAGGTAAACGATCGTCTCGACCGAACAGACGAGCAGATGGCACGCATTCAGCAGCACTTCGGCATCAGACCACCATCACCACCGCCCGGGACATCGGCTTAGTGCTACTTTTTATTATATTTTATTTGTGTTATTCTTCTGATTTCTTTTTCTTTTTGGCTTGTTTAGACTGTTTGCGTTTTTTTTTTTTCTTGCAATTATGGATTTTGTTTTTATTTAACTTATTTCAACATGGTTTTCTGCTTTTGTTTGAAAGTTCTTATTAGGGATTGCTATGAGGATCAACCGTACCACACGACAGGGGAGTCCTTTTTCTTCTATCTTTTCAATACATTGAGGACAATGCTTATTTTTAAAGTGTGGGGTGATATCGGAAATATATGAATTTTTAATATAAAAAAAAAATAATTACCTCCAACAGTCAATTTGTAATATGTCTTACTACTCACCTCGGGAGACTTGTTTATAAAAATTTTGGTACGGTAAAATGACCATGTGTTAAAACTTGAATTTTTCGATGAAAGGTCAAACTCAATTGTTCCAAAAAAATATTTTGTGTGAATTCATGAAACATATATTTTTAAAACCTTGTGAGCTTTTGAGCCGTTGTTTACTTGCTATCATGCAAAAAAAATCTCCTTTGATTGAGTGCGCTATTTGTGTTGTGAAACTCTAGAACGTGCATTGGTATCTTACTCAAAACTACGAAGTGTGTGCAAAATAGTGAAAGTGATTTTAGGCGATTTTTTTTTTTTTTAGCTTTTCAATCTTTTTTTGCCTACCCCAAAAAAATTACTAATTCCCTCGTTAACCCAATTGAGCTTATTGCCTATTTTATTGTCAACCACATACTGAGCTTTCCATCACTATGAATCCTTTGACCCATACTTGAACAGTTAGAAATTATTTTTGACAAGGATGAAGATATTGTGTGGTTGTAATATCCGCAATTTTCGATTTTCGGTAAATTTCTTTTTTCGGTCGGAGTCCGTTTTGACGACTCGCTCATGACCGTTTCGTCATTCTGAGAATGATTAATTCTACACTTTTTGACATCCGAGTTCGTTTCGGTGTCGTTTCGTTGAGTTCTGTGCTTTTTAGCGACTTTTCCGCACTTGAGTTCGATTCTTGCGAATCTCGTCCAAATCGTTGTTTCGAGTTTCCCGCAAGTCCGTTTAACTTTGTTAGACGTGTTGTGAACTTCGGTTTGGTTATTCGATCACGTATCGTGATTTCCGGGCGTTTTGGGCCATTTTGTAATTTCTTGAAAGTTACGGGTATCCGTATCTGTAATTGTTGTCTCGACCCGTTTCTTGGTCGCGTATGACTAATTATGGTATTACGCTTTCATTTCGAGTCGCTTATGTTGTCCGCGAACTTTTCGCCGTGTTCGTTCCGCCTGCTTTGGAAATCGGTCGCCGAAAGCGGTGGCGGGATCGCCGACGGCATGGATCGCCGGACGATTATGGCACCGCCGACGGGTGCGGCAGAACCGGCGAGCGCACGCTTACGGCCGGCGCGCGCCGCTAACCGGCAGTGTAGCGACGCCGCCGTGGCTTTAGCGACGCCATCGGCCCGGGCAGCTGGGTTTCGAGGTTCTCAGACGGTCAGATCGGCAGTAGCGCACGCCACGCTGAGCGTAGCGCGCGCTAGTCGGCAGCGAAGCGCACGCCGGCCGGCTAGCGACGTTACTGCCGGCGATTGATCCAGTGGCTATCGACAGCCGCTAGCGCGCGCAGTATCCGGCCGTAGCGCACGCTAGCGGGAGTTGGGTCGGCAGTGTCGGCCGGGCAGGTTGGTCGGTGATGCCGGGTGTTGTGGGCCCTGCCGAGGTACTCGGCCGATACCGCCGATAGCGCACGCTAGTCCGGGAAGGCTAGCGACGCTAGGTCAGCCTTATAAATATGGCCGAGCAATCACATTTCACTTCGCTTTTCATTTCCTTCCTTCTCCATCCGCGAGTGGCGATTCATGGGCGATTTAAGCCATGTTGTTTAACAACAAAACCATGAAGTTCTGGAGTCCATAACATCAATCGATCGTCCTTTATCAACCTTTGATCCAATGAATCAAGGTATTCTTACTTAGAAACCTAATTTCGTTAATTTGGGGGATTTTTGCAATTTCGTCCTATTCTTTCTTTGTTGTTGATTAATTCATGATGTTTATTATTAATCTTGGTAGTATTATTGTGTTTAACATCATTTAATCGATTGTTCTTCGTCGAATCAAGTATATTTCTTGATTTCCTTCGAGTTGACTTTTTGGGGATTTGTCCCGATCTCGCTTTTTCATCCGCTTTTGATGGATCGATTATGGTTAAATGATGTTGTTAAACATATTCTATGGATTGTATATCCATATTTCAACTTGGAATTCCGTTTTGGGTTTTGACGGAACGAATCGTGTTCTTGGCCGTTTTGGGGGAAATCCGTGAACTTTCGTCATTCGTTCTTTGAATTCAACGGCTTTGAGTCGTGTTATGGAATTCATTTCATTGTTATTATTTGTCCTTCGTAGTTTATGAACGTGAGTTGGCGTTCGGTGGAGTCGGCGGGTACGTAGTCGGTTCGGGCCAACCTACTGCGGTCGATTCTCCGCGTTGTTCTTATTCGAGGCAAGTACCTTGCCCATACTTTTCTCGTTTTATGGATATGATGATCGGTGGTCGTCTTAATGTGTTTGTTTGGTTATTTGAAATGAAGTTTCAAAGGATTTCGGTTTGGCCTCGTTAAAGGCTTTCTTTCAAAACGAGTGTGATTTGTGAACGGTGTTTTGAGAATTGATTATGATTTGGTTATTTTGAACATTGAAGGATTTTATGATGATACTCCTATTGTTTCAGTTATGGAATCGTGTATTCCTTATTTAAGCTCGTTATTGTATTTTTGAAGAGTTTGGTAATGGTGTCGAGTTAATGGCCATCTCTAGTGAGTATTCTTAATGAACATACATTCTTAGCATGTTAGTATTGCATGAGTAATGTGTGTGTGTGTGTGTATGCTCACTACGGGTTAGATCCGACGGGGTCTCGGTAGGGCTCCACGAAGCTGTGGAACCGCGAGCTTGCTTTTAACCACTGTGGGTTAGATCCGACGGGGTCTCGGCAGGGATCCACGAAGCTGTGGGTCCGCGGTTAATTGTGGTGCATTTTACAAATGTGATTCGATATTGGCATTTCCGGAAATGAGTGCTTTTGAACGGTTTTCATTTGCATGCATTGACTAAATGTGTAAGAGGTAAGTTGTTCGTTTGGCCTACTTGGCTAGGATGGCTCTAGAGTATTTTGTTGTTTGTTTTAAATCCTTTATTTGTGGATTTTGATGTTGGGATACGAACCTCGTGGTCGTTCTTGTGTACTGTGAGTTGATCAGATTTGGGGCTAAAATCCCAATGGTTTTGCAAAAGTCGTTTTACGGATTTGGGGCTAAAATCCCAACGATTTGGTTAATGTCATTTTCCAGAAAGTAAACCTTTGGGGCGGTGACCCCTTTTGTCTTTTGGTTTTCGAAAAGTAGGATTTGATAATCCTAAATTGTTTTCTATTAAAACTCTCGATGGCATTCTAAACCGTTTTATAAATTATTCCCATTGATTTATGATATTTCGTTTTTGAAATGTTTTCTCAAACCCTTGCCTCGGGAAGTACTTTTCGTTTCGTTTGGATCTTTGAGGATCCTCGGTTATTGTTATTCGTGGAATGTGAATTGTATGGCTCGTATTTGCACTTTGTATTTGCACTAGCAAAACAAAGGGAGTTTGCTAACCCCGAGTATTCGGGGTGGATGTCTGCTTTTGCATTCGTGTTTTGGAGCATAACACGTGGTCGGCACGAAGGATGATGAAAGATGATCGATACTAATCACATGAGGAACCGTACATCGTGTGTTGGTTCGATTGTACTTTATTTTCCGTTGTATTGTTCCGTTGCAGACGGGTGTAGTTGTATTTTGTCCCTGCGTGGGCATGAGTTGTATTTGAGTTGTATGTATTTGTGGAAAGACCAAATCGGTCTCATCGAGTCATTGTAGCCTTGAAGGCATTGTCGAGATGTTAAATATTGTTACCACTGGTAGATCCTCGAGGAGAGGGTCTACGGCGTGTAATATCCCCGAGTGGATTGGGGTGTTACATAAATGGTATCGAGCTTAGGTTGAGGAAACCTAGGCCGTCGGTCAAGTCGTGTTGTTTGAGTCTTGTTTCGTCGGATTTTATCCGACCGAGTCGTGTCGCGACGCGTCGTTTGAGTTTGTTGGTCGTGATTAGTATCGTGGGCGATCATCATCTTCGTGCGACTGTGGAAGTAAGTCTCCTTCTTTGTGTTGTGCCTCGTGTGACACGAGCTATTTTTATGATTATTTGTTAAGTGGTGGAATTTTATGTGAATTTTGATTTCACGATATGTATTTAGTCGACTCGTATTTGATTTATACGAGGAGTGTCGCTGCTTGTGATGTCTTTTATTGTTGTTTTTCTCCGTTGTTGATGATTTTCGAATCGATTTGCACGCTTTACAAGTCTCTTGTGGAAGCTTTGTGCTTATACGCGTTCGACTTGTTCACTAGCCATGGGAGGGTATTTTATCGCTGGTTTTGTTCTGAATGTGGTATTTTATCGTTTATTTTCGTTTAAAGACATGTATTGTCTTGATTTTAAACGTTTTGATGCGTGTGCTAGGAGTTGTTTTAGTGAACGTCGGTATGTGTGAGTTTTGGGCATTCTGGCCTATTGGATTTTTGAAAACCTTGAGTATCTTAGAAAAATAAACTTCAAGACATACTTTTCAAATGACTTATTTTTTTTGTGGTACATCCTAGGTGCCACAATGTATTTCAAAAAAAAAAAAAAAAATTCTACCTCGAGGACCAAAATGTTTTGAGATATTTTCAACACTTTTATTTAGACCCGAGGGTCGAATATTTTGAAAGTTTTCACTAAGAGAAAATGTCCTCATTTTTATCAAATGCGAAATGGTTCTCCAATGTATCGATAACGATGTTTCACGTTTGTACTTTTTTTTTGAAAGATGATACTCAAGATCAATCGGTGTTCTTCTAAATTATTTTCAAAATGAGGTTTTCGTTTTTAAAACCTATCCATTCCCGTTTGAGGGCTGGGTATGTATGTGTGATGTTCGCGTTATCCTTTTGATACTTTCTCCCGAGTATGACCGAATTGGCGGTGTGAGCGTTGAGTCGCTTTCCACACATTTGTTGCGTTAGCCCCCTGTGAGAGGCGGGATGTTGGTGTTGAATATTATCGCCTCGTAGTGATTCCTGCGTTGTCGCGCATGTGCGAGCTGTTAGAGCTTGGTTTGGTATGGTCGTGTGCATCGGTGATGGTTCCGTTATGCGTCGATTGTTTAATGTCTTGTTACCTTGCTCCCGTTTTTGTGAATTTCGTGGACGAGGTCGGAGGTAATGCCCGTACTATTTTGACTTCTGTATTTTCTCTTTCTCCAGTCTATCGATTCGCTCATGTTCGTTGATACTTTATGAACTTGATCTGTAATTCGGTTTCATCGTCCGAACGAGCTACGACCTTGTTGTGGATCGATCTGGTTATCATGTGATTTTTTCTGTTCGGTTCGATTCTTGTGAACCTTGTTCGGGAGTGACATCATCTCGGTTCTATTAGTTCTTTTATTCGAAGTGGATCGGATTTGGAACTCTTATGTTTTCGACTGCCGACTCATTTATGTTCGTTGGCATTTCTGAGCTTGTCCTGCCCTTGTTTTTGTTTATCGAACGAGTGTGATATCATTTCGGAATAACTCGTTTGTCGTTGTGACTTTTCAATTGCTATTCCCTTTCCTGAGGATCTTATGGGAATGCATGTCTTGTAGTTCTCACCAGATCATCCTGGGAGTAATTGTTTGAACTTTATTGTTCTTCGTGATTCGAACATGATTCTTCGATTTTTGTTGTCTCGATCGTTTGTTTGTTCGGTTTTTGTTCTCGTTTCGTGATTATTGAGCATTCAGACTCCTCCGTAATTCCCTTTAGTTCGGGAAATTAGTTTCGTTTTCGATCTTCCATCCCTTAGGCGATGGGATTCCGTGTTTGTTCAGCGGTTGACTCGCGTTTTGATTGATGTACCGTTGGGTTGGTCAATCATATTGGTTTTCGTTCGTTGCGTTTTGTGATTGTCAGGATAATTGACTTGGATATATTATCCGTTTGATGACGCTTGTCACTTGTTGGTTTTATTATATCCCTAACGGCGACGTTGTGTTGGTCGCCGTGGAGCGTGTTTTCACGCCGTATATTCCTTTGCGTTGTTTGTGACATTTCGCCGTTGGGCGTTAGTTACGCATTCTTGTGTGTCTCGTTGAGTTTTTCCTGGCGGAATATTTCTTCTCCCTACTTGTTTTAAGTTTCGGGACGAAACTTCTTTTAAGGGGGGTAGAATGTAATATCCGCAATTTTCGATTTTCGGTAAATTTCTTTTTTTCGGTCGGAGTCCGTTTTGACGACTCGCTCATGACCGTTTCGTCATTCTGAGAATGATTAATTCTACACTTTTTGACATCCGAGTTCGTTTCGGTGTCGTTTCGTTGAGTTCTGTGCTTTTTAGCGACTTTTCCGCACTTGAGTTCGATTCTTGCGAATCTCGTCCGAAACTGTTGTTTCGAGTTTCCCGCAAGTCCGTTTAACTTTGTTAGACGTGTTGTGAACTTCGGTTTGGTTATTCGATCACGTATCGTGATTTCCGGGCGTTTTGGGCCATTTTGTAATTTCTTGAAAGTTACGGGTATCCGTATCTGTAATTGTTGTCTCGACGCTTTCTTGGTCGCGTATGACTAATTATGGTATTACGCTTTCATTTCGAGTCGCTTATGTTGTCCGCGAACTTTTCGCCGTGTTCGCTCCGGCCTGCTTCGGAAATCGGGTCGCCGAGCCTCGGGCGGGCGGATCGGCCGACGGCATGGATCGCCGACGATTGCGGCACCGCCGGACGGTGCGGCAGAACCGGCGAGCGCACGCCACGGCCGGAAGGTCGCGCGCGCTAACCGGCAGTGTAGCGACGCCGCCGTGGCCTAGCGACGCCATCGCCCGGGCAGCTGGGTTTCGAGGTTCGACTCGGTCAGATCGGCAGTAGCGCACGCTACGCCGAGCGTAGCGCGCTAGTCGGGCAGCGAAGCGCACGCCGGCCGGCTAGCGACGTTACTGCCGGGCGATTCGATCCGGTGGCTATCGACAGCCGGCTAGCGCGCGCAGTATCCGCCGTAGCGCACGCTAGCGGGAGTCGGGTCGGCTGTGTTGGTCGGGCAGGTTGGTCGGTGATGCCGGTGTTGTGGGCCCTGCCGAGGGTACTCGGCCGATACCGCCGATAGCGCACGCTAGTCCGGGAAGGCTAGCGACGCTAGGTCGGCCCGTATAAATATGGCCGAGCGATCACATTTCACTTCGCTTTTCATTTCCTTCCTTCTCCATCCGCGAGTGGCGATTCATGGGCGATTTAAGCCATGTTGTTTAACAACAAAACCATGAAGTTCTGGAGTCCATAACATCAAACGATCGTCCTTTATAAACCTTAGATCCAGCGAATCAAGGTAATCTTCCTTAGAACCCTAATTTCGTGAATTTGGGGATTTTTGCAATTTCGTCCGATTCGTTCCGTGTTGTTGATTAATTCATGATGGGTATGATTAATCTTGGTAGTATTCTTGTGTTTAACATCATTTAATCCATTGTTCTTCGTCGAATCGAAGTATATTTCTTGATTTCCTTCGAGTTGACTTTTTGGGGGATTTGTCCCCGATCTCGTTTTTCATCCGTTTTCGATGGATCGATTATGGTTAAATGATGTTGTTAAACATATTCTATGGATTGTATATCCATATTTCAACTTGGAATTCCGTTTTCGGGTTTTGACGGAACGAATCGTGTTCTTGGCCGCTTTGGGGAAAATCCGTGAACTTTCGTCATTCGTTCTTTGAATTCAACGGCTTTGAGTCGTGTTATGGAATTCATTTCATTGTTATTATTTGTCCTTCGTAGTTTATGAACGTGAGTTGGCGTTCGGTGGAGTCGGCGGGTACGTAGTCGGTTCGGGCCAACCTACTGCGGTCGATTCTCCGCGTTGTTCTTATTCGAGGCAAGTACCTTGCCCATACTTTTCTCGTTTTATGGATATGATGATCAGTGGTCGTCTTAATGTGTTTGTTTGGTTATTTGAAATGAAGTTTCAAAGGATTTCGGTTTGGCCTCGTTAAAGGCTTTCTTTCAAAACGAGTGTGATTTGTGAACGGTGTTTTGAGAATTGATTATGATTTGGTTATTTTGAACATTGAAGGATTTTATGATGATACTCCTATTGTTTCAGTTATGGAATCGTGTATTCCTTATTTAAGCTCGTTATTGTATTTTTGAAGAGTTTGGTAATGGTGTCGAGTTAATGGCCATCTCTAGTGAGTATTCTTAATGAACTTACATTCTTAGCATGTTAGTATTGCATGAGTAACGTGTGTGTGTGTATGCTCACTACGGGTTAGATCCGACGGGGTCTCGGTAGGGCTCCACGAAGCTGTGGAACCGCGAGCTTGCTTTTAACCACTGTGGGTTAGATCCGACGGGGTCTCGGCAGGGATCCACGAAGCTGTGGGTCCGCGGTTAATTGTGGTGCATTTTACAAATGTGATTCGATATTGGCATTTCCGGAAATGAGTGCTTTTGAACGGTTTTCATTTGCATGCATTGACTAAATGTGTAAGAGGTAAGTTGTTCGTTTGGCCTACTTGGCTAGGATGGCTCTAGAGTATTTTGTTGTTTGTTTTAAATCCTTTATTTGTGGATTTTGATGTTGGGATACGAACCTCGTGGTCGTTCTTGTGTACTGTGAGTTGATGAGATTTGGGGCTAAAATCCCAATGGTTTTGCAAAAGTCGTTTTACGGATTTGGGGCTAAAATCCCAACGATTTGGTTAATGTCATTTTCCAGAAAGTAAACCTTTGGGGCGGTGACCCCTTTTGTCTTTTGGTTTTCGAAAAGTAGGATTTGATAATCCTAAATTGTTTTCTATTAAAACTCTCGATGGCATTCTAAACCGTTTTATAAATTATTCCCATTGATTTATGATATTTCGTTTTTGAAATGTTTTCTCAAACCCTTGCCTCGGGAAGTACTTTTCGTTTCGTTTGGATCTTTGAGGATCCTCGGTTATTGTTATTCGTGGAATGTGAATTGTATGGCTCGTATTTGCACTTTGTATTTGCACTAGCAAAACGGTGGAGTTTGCTAACCCCCGAGTATTCGGGGTGGATGTCTGCTTTTGCATTCGGGTTTTGGAGCATAACACAGGTCGGCACGAAGGATGATGAAAGATGATCGATACTAATCACATGAGGAACCGTACATCGTGTGTTGGTTCGATTGTACTTTATTTTCATTCTTTGTATTGTTCCCGTTGTACGGGTGTAGTTGTATTTTGTCCCCTGCGTGGGCATGAGTTGTATTTGAGTTGTATGTATTTGTGGAAAGACCAAATCGGTCTACTGAGTCATTGTAGCCTTGAAGGCATTGTCGAGATGTTAAATATTATTACCAGCCTGGTAGATCCTCGAGGAGAGGGTCTACGGCGTGTAATATCCCTGAGTGGATTGGGGGTGTTACAGTGGTGACATTGGGTGATATATATTGTTGGTAGTATTGAAAAATGGAGAAAATATTTACTCCGCTGTTTTTGGGAACTTAGTAACCGGGTGTATTCATGTGACCCATGTTTACATTCGCGTAAAACAGTTACCTTAGATATGAGTATGCATAAAAGCAGCTTGTGTATGTTTTTTATCCTAGTAACCGGGTGTATTCATGTGACCCATCGTTTACATTCGCGTAAAACAGATAATAAACAACCCAAAAAAAAAAATGGTTGATTGAAAAGCAAGAAAAAGAGCTCAGATAAATCGAAGCATAAGTAAGGGGATTGATAGAAAGCTTAATTAAATAGCTTCTAAAGTGCTTACCAGTTGATAAAACTCGATCTTAATATTTTCTAATGTTCGGTTTCAAGTCACTTTATCCATATTTCCCTACCCCAACCAAAGAGCCGACATTACAACCTTAAAGTCCTTTTTGATTCACAACGTTACACACACAAGTGGTAGAGATAAAAGACGATTTGCACGCCTATGGAAATTTTCACTTTATTAAATAAGCTTGAGCGAAAATATGTCCCATATACACTTGAGAGTGAGCGATACACTTACCCAGCGAGTTCTATGAATTCATGCTTTTTGTTTAAAAGGAAACTTTCTTGAGATTTGACAAAATTATAAAAACTTGGTCTAATTTACCCCTTGAGATGTGGTAAAAAAATTATTATTGGTACGTTCAATCATACCATATCTGAGGTTTACTTGAGGACAAGCAAATAATTAAGTGTGGGGTATTTGATTAGTGCATAATTGATCTAAAAATTCATATACAAAATATTCCTTTTACGGGCATAATCGTACTGATTTGTGATTAAAAATATATATTTTACAGATATGTCCAAACATGAGCTAAAAATGGTTATTTTACTGACATCGACATGAAGCATCAAAAAGGACGGAAAACAAGATCAAATCCGAAACGAAGGGAATTTTTCCATGAAAAACGACCATACAAAACGGCGCAAAATGGACCGTGTTCTGTCGGCCGTTTCACATACGGCGCAAAAAAGGCCGTGTCTTGGGCCGTTTCACACACGGCCGGCATTTAGCGCCGTGTCCTCACGCGTATTCCGGAAGAGACCGAGTCACCACAAAACGGCGCACAACACGGCGAAAAATGGGCCGTTTTTCATAGCCGTTTTTGAGACTGATATTTGTGGAATTTTCCACATTTAGCATCTTGTGAGCTCAACAACTATGTATGAAGTCAATGATCTGAAAATCAAGTGCAAGGAAGATCAAGTGTGAATCAAACACCAAAGACTTGTCAAAGATGCCACAAATTAAATAATCAATTGTATTCTTGAAAATCACCTATAAAAGGACATGTTCATCCATTGCAAAATTACTCCTCTTCTTGCCAAGAAACTCCCATTTCTTTTAGCAAGATATTTTCTCCTTTGAACTCTCACTTTACTTTGTATTTCATTTTTAGTTTAAAGTTTTTCTTTCATTTAGTTTGTAATTGAAAAGTGCTTGATCAATAAGCACTTAGTATTTTACTTTCAATTTTGGTAAGCTTGTAACCTTTAAACAAGTTTGAAGTTATATTTTGAAGTTTGTTTCTTGCACTTTGATTCATCATATTCAAATAAGTTTTATCTATTGTCATTAAGTTCTAGTAATTAAAAGTTTATATATATATATATATATTATGTATATCAATTATTTCTATTATAATTTTAGTTTGTATAAACCAATGAGTAGCTAATCTTTCTTCCTAGGGGAAGGGGAATTTCTATTAGGTTATATATTGAGTATTTGATTGATTTACACTATTTTGATTAAAAAGGACTAATTGGTTTAAATAGAGATTGATCATATCCTATTTCTACTAATGAAATCTCCTTGATTGATTGTTGAGTGAATTGGAAACATATCTCTTCAATCTATCAAGTGTTAATCTTGTTATCAACATCTTAAGATTGCGAAAGTGGTTAAGACATCTTTGATTACGAAAGTACAGAGGTGAAAAGTTGATTACTCGATAAACATTCGTTTTTCTTTTATATCCGTGTAAATCAATTCTTATACTTAATTAAAAACCTAATTTAATGAACCCGTAATCCCCTAGATTTTATAAATTCCCAACTCATTTCAATCCTATTTCATTTCCACTAGTTAAAAAAAAATAGTCTTCTTAAAAATAGTAGTATTAAAAATAGTCTTATTAAAAAGTCTTATTAAAAATAGTTTAAATTAAACATAGTGCATTTTAATTAAGTTAATATTTAAAAACCCAAAAATATATTTTAGTATATTTTAGTATTTACTTCTTGCAACCTATACAAAATATTATACGAAGCCCTGTTGGACAATCCTCGAGAGAAAAGACCTTGGTAGAACTTACCACAAACTACTTCTACCTCGTATATATTTGCGAGCGACTCAAGAACTCCTATTTTTAGGATAGGTTTTTGACCGATCAACAATAAGATCCGAGAGCCAAGCCCTCTCGCAAATAATCACAGCACAATCTCGGATCTCTCGATCACTAATAATCCTATCACCGCTAGGAAGTTTAATGATGAAAGGCTCGCAGGGCGACAAACAATCAAAACCCAGACGACGCACACATTCCAGAGAGACAAATGAATGCGTAGCACCGGAATCGAAAAGCACACTGACAGGATGAGAATGAATGTGAACGGTACCTGTGGCAACAGTAGCGGTCGGGTCATCGGCCCTCCTCATCTCGTAGACTCGTGGAGGGGCAGAGCCGACACTAGAAGCTCCCCCTCTGGCGGTCTGACCCCGACCTCTCCCTCGACTGGCACTTGGTGGGGACTGAGAAGCAAACGATCCTTGATTCACGCTTGGTTCGCTGGGCGCTGGAATGGGAGCCTGGGCACCAAGAACTCTCTCACTCTCTCGGCACAGAAAGAAGCCTTGTGGCCTGGCTGGCCACACCGATTACACGTCAGCAAAGGGCTCGGACAATTACGACTGATGTGGCCCGGTTGGCCACAGTTAAAACACTTCACCTCCCGAGAAGGGGCACTGGCAGCCCTGCGGGGAACCCCAGTAGATCGAGCTGGGCCACCACCAGCGGAAAAGTTAGAAGACTGGAATTTCTGCTGACCCCCACCTTTGTGGCCCGAAAAATTCCCGGCAGACTTCTGCTTCTTGCTCTAGCGGGCCGCCTCGCTAGCCGTCACCGACATATCATAAGCAAGGGCCCTACTCTGATAACCCTTCAAGGTAGTGCAGACGAGCCCAGACATGTAGTCGCGAATCGACAATTTCATCCGCCTGTAGAAGTGAAAAATTTTGTCGTTTTCCTCGACAACTTGGGTCTTCACATAGCCCAACTCCTTGTTGAAATCGGCAATTGCTTGAGAAACAGGAATATCCCGAGGCTGAGCATCATAAAAGGCATGAACTCGAGCCTGTCTAACTGGCCACGGGCAATATTCGGTCTACATTAGGTCCTTGAATTCCGCCCACGAAGCTATGTGGTCCTTAGGCCCAACGGCCTCCCACCAGTCAGTAGCATCCCCAGTGAGAAAATACTGGGCAATAGGGACCTTACGGTCCTCAGGACAGTTGGTGGCAACAAAGACTTTAGATATCTCATTGATCCACCCCTCCCAGCCGATCGGGTCTAATGCTCCCGAAAACTGAGAGGAATGCATCTTGATGACATCTTGGAGCCAACGGTCTGCTCCGCCCCGATTAGCATGGGCCGGATCTGGGTTCTGAACCGCCTGAGCTATCGTTGCCATTTGGTTCACTATTTGCTGCATAATGGCCGCAATACCAAGGTCGGCGCGCTCCGGCTCCCGAAGACTGCGACGTGGCCGCCCCACCGGCTGCCCCACATCCTCGGCCGCGTCCACGGCCACGACCACGACCATGACCACGGCCTCTTCCAGCATCCATACTGATGTTAAAGAAGTAGCAAAGGCCATACGATGGTAAGTACGAGAGGAAAAAAAACAACCACAATCAAGAATCAAAGGTGCGATGCAAGGAAGCAAAGAACGGAGTAAGGAAAAACTTACGGGCACCGGTAGCATCGGAATCATGGCAGCGTGATGATGATGTGCAAAACGACACACAACAAGACCCAATAACCGACAAGCCTAGGTATCCATAAACCTAGAGCTCTGATACCATTTTTTGTAATACCCCAAGACATTCGAGGTATATTACAGCGCCGTGAATCCCTACTTGGGACTCACCAGGCTAAACAACCATCATACTCATCGACTCGCAGAAACAACAAGATAACACCTCGTCATAAAGACTCAAAAACGAAAATAATCCACCTGGTTCAACCGGTCAAACACAACACAATCATCCGACACAAACACAATAGACAACGATACAATCCGAACGAACATAAACTCCTAAGTACTCGAGTACTTCTATTAGTTTACAAACCCACAAACGGTAAAAAGGTAAAATACAACAAGACGCCCCGTGTGCACAACCATCACGCACAGCCATCATCCGCATACTGGTCCAGCGCCCGTTCGTCTCGAAGAACCTGACCTGAAATTCATAAAACGAATTTCCCCAAAACGGGACCCCAGAGGGGTTAGCAATTACGCTAGTACAAGTAACCAAATGAAAAACTTACATCTTACACAAATAGTCAAAGCATGCAATAATGAAAACTTCGGTTGAAACACATATTTTCGGAAACGCCAATATCAAAACACATTTGTGAAAAACACCACAATTAACCGTGGATCCACCCCTCCGTGGACCCCTACCGAGACCCCGTCGGATCTAACCCATAGTGGTTAAAAGCAAGCTCGCGGATCCATCCCTCCGTGGACCCCTACCGAGACCCCGTCGGGTCTAACCCATAGTGAGCATACACACACACACACAATTCTCATGCAATACTATTACGTTAAGATTGTAAGTTCATAAGGGTACTTGCCTCGATTAATAGACGGTGACACAAACGGGAAGGAAGAGTCAAGCACAACCGCGAGGAATCGTCGAAACCAAACCTAACGATTCGAAGAATACAATCACAAACACTTCTAGACGATTACGGAAATGGAATACTCCCGAAAACCCACCTACGATTCATGTATATTCGAATAAAGATGACAACGAGGGCGGACCACAACCAAACCCTCTCGATTTCGCAAAACCACGAAAATATACCATGAATCCGTAGGAAAACTAATGATATCAACAAGATTACTCATATTCAACATGAATCTATCAATCGTATGGAACGAATCGAAGAAAAAACCGAAAACCCCCAATTTACTCAAAAGTAGGGTTCTAAGAAGATTTACCTTGGATTAGGATGAAAGATTCGTGTTAATGTTGTTATTATACACCAAGAACTCAAGGAAGATGATGGTTGAGATGATTGGAGGAAGAGATCGCCAAGAAATCGCCCCAAAATCGCCAAGGCCACGGAGGAAGGAGAAGAAATGAGAAAAGACGTACATCCGGGTCAACTCCCTGGTTTATATAGCCAGGGAGTGTTAGCGCGCTTGTAACACCCTCAAGATATTCGAGGTATATTACAGTGCCGTGAATCCCTATATGGGACTCACCAGGCTGAACAGCATCATACTCATCGACTCACAGAAATGACAAAATAACACCTCGTCAAAAAGACGCAAAACAGAATAATCCACCCGGTTCAACCGGTCAACATAATATCATCATCTAACACAACACAATAGGCAACAATACAATCCGGACGAACAAGAACTCTTAAGTACTCGAGTACAACTATTAGTTCAAAAGCCACAAAAGATGAAAAGACAAAAAGACATTAAGACGTCACTTATGCACAATCATCACGCATGGCCATCATCAGTGTACTGGTCCAGCGCCCGCTCGTCCCGGTGAACCTGACCTGAAATTCATAAAACGAATTTCCCCAAAACGGGTCCCCAGAGGGGTTAGCAATTACGCTAGTACAAGTAACCAGATGAACAACTTACATCTTACACATATAGTAAATGCATGCAATAAAGAAAACCGTTCGAAAGCACTCATTTCCGGAAATGCCAATATCAAATCACATTTGAAAAAAATACACCACAATTAACCATGGATCCACCCCTCCGTGGACCCCTACCGATACCCCGTCGGATCTAACCCGTAGTGGTTAAAAGCAAGCTCGCGGATCCACCCCTCCGTGGACCCCTACCGAGACCCCGTCGGATCTAACCCGTAGTGAGCATACACACACACACCATTTCTCATACAATACTACTATGTCAAGATTGTAAGTTCATAAGGATACTTGCCTCGATTAAATAGACGATGACACGAACGGAACGGAAGAATCAAACACGACCGCGAGGAATCGACGAAAATGAACCTAACGATTCGAATAGCACAATCACAACCACTTCTAAACGATTACGGAAATGGAATACACCCGGAAACCCGCCTACGATTCATGTATATTCGTACAAAAATAACAACGAGGGCAGACTACAACCAAACCCTCTCGATTCCGTAAAAATCCACAAAATATCCATGAATTCATAGGAAAACTAAAGATACTAACAATATTAATCGTATTCATCATGAATCCACCAACAAAACGGAACGAATCGGAAGAAAAACCCAAAACCCCCAAATTAATCGAAAATAGGGTTCTAGAAATATTACCTTTGAAGATTCAAGTACTAAGATCCGTAGAACACGCGTTGGATTGATTATCCGAGCCTCACAACCGAAGGAAGATGATGAAAATCGACCCCCCAATGGATAATGATGAAGAACTCTCCCCCCTCTCTCACACTCTCTCTCGCGTCGCAGGAAGAAGAAGAAAGAATGAGCAGCGGACGCTCAAAACGACATAATTATAGGGGGTTGACCGCATTGTGTGCCGCGGCACAGCTTAGGTGTGCCGCGACACAGGCCAAAAATTTACTCCCAGGGTTCGGCATTGTGCCGCAAGGCCTGCAGCCGCGGCACCCTGCACACTGGGTTTTGGTCGCAGAAGACACACGAGTGTGCCGCGGCACCGACAGTGTGCCGCGCATCGCCTAGCACCGTGCCGCGGCACCGATGGGTGTGCCGCGGCACACGCATGCTTTGTTCGACCAACAACTGAAGGAATTTGTGTGCCGCGGCACGCACATCTTGTGCCGCGGCCCACACCCCCTATTGGGTTCCAAAATGATAAAAATGATCCGGAAAGAGAATAAAACGATAGGAATCAATATTTGGGAACCAACAACACGAAATGGATCCACGGCAACCCCAAAACGGCGGTTCCGCACAACAATAACGAGAATACAGTTCAACAGTTTGACAGGAAGGACACGCTGAAAAGTACACGAGGGTCACTACGATCGAGAAATACACCAAAAACGAAAATACAAGGGAAAGAAAAATACGGATATTACATTCTACCCCTCTAAAAATAAGTTTCGTCCCGAAACTTAAGAAACAAACAACTCCGGGTACCTAGCACGCATGCTATCCTCGGTTTCCCAAGTTGCCTCCTCGACACCGTGTCTCGACCACTGCACCTTGACCAAAGGTATGGTCTTATGCCTCAATCGTTTCTCACGATGCTCCAAAATATTCAAAGGACGCTCTTCAAAAGTAACATCCTTGGCGACATCAATCTCACCATAATCGATGACGTGACTAGGATCCGGGACATATTTCCTCAACTGGGAAACGTGAAAAACGCTATGAACATGACTCAAGGCTGGAGGTAACGCCAAACGGTATGCCAAATCACCGACTCGCTCAAGAATCTCGAAGGGCCCAATAAATCTCGGACTCAACTTCCCCTTTTTCCCGAAACGGAAAACTCCTCTCGTCGGCGACACCTTTAGCAAAACGTGGTCTCCCACCTCGAATTCTAAAGGTCGACGACGGACATCGGCATACGACTTCGCCGACTGGGCGATCAACATCCGTTCCCGAATTAATTCTATCTTCCGCCTCGTCTCTAAAACGACATCCGGCTCGGTCCCGACCAAATCGGACGCCTCATTCCAACAAATCGGTGATCGACATCGCCGCCCATAAAGTGCCTCATACGGTGCCATCCGAATCGACGCGTGCCAACTATTGCTATACGTGAATTCGATCAATGGCAAATGTTCCTCCCAGTCACTACTCCAGTCGAGAGCACAGGCACGCAACAAGTCCTCGAACGTCTGGATAGTGCGTTCTGACTGTCCATCTGACTGGGGATGAAAAGAGGTACTCAAACGCAACCGGGTACCCAACGCCTTATGCACCGCCTGCCAGAAGTGCGATACAAAACGGCCATCACGATCCGAAACAATAGACTTCGGGGTACCATGAAGTCTCACGATCTGCGCGATAAACACACGAGCTAGCTTCTCCGGGCCCCAAGTGTCCTTGATGCCCAGAAAATGTGCCGACTTGGTCAGACGATCAACAATCACCCATACCATATTCATGCCCGACCTTGATCTCGGCAAACTCGTAACGAAATCCATCGATATATCTTCCCATTTCCATTCCGGAACGGGAAGTGACTGTAATAACCCAGTCGGTCGCTGATGCTCGATTTTGACTTGCTGGCAAGTCAAACACCTTGCTACAAACTGCGCGACCTCCTCCTTCATGTCATTCCACCAGAAGTTCCTTCTCAAGTCCTTGTACATCTTACTCGAACCAGGATGAACGGAATAAGGTGTAGCATGGGCCTCCCGCAAAATACTCTGTCTCATCTCTGAGTCGTTCGGCACACAAAGCCGACCCCGAAACCTCAAAACACCATCTTCGTGAATCACAAATCCAGGAGACTTTCCCTTAATAACGTTCTCTCGGATTTGAGTAATCATCGGATCCTCTGACTGCTTCAGCTTAATCTCATCGATCAAGGATGACGAAATTTCCAAAGCACAAAATTGCCCGACAGTTCCCGACAACAGAACCTCAACATCTAACTCGATCAAAGCTCGCCGAAGCTCGGATTGAGACGTAAGGATCTCAAGCGATCGCAATGCAATCGGTTTCCGACTCAAGGCGTCGGCCACGACGTTCGCCTTGCCCGGATGATAAAGGATCTCGAGGTCATAATCCTTAATCAGCTCTAACCACCTCCTCTGCCTCATATTCAACTCCCACTGAGTAAATATGTATTTCAGACTTTTATGATCGGTAAAAATCTGACATGCAGAGCCGAAAAGATAGTGACGCCAAATCTTGAGCGCGAATACGACTGCCGCTAACTCCAAATCATGGGTAGGGTAGTTAAGCTCATACGGCCTCAACTGTCTTGACGCAAAGGCGATGGTCTTGCCGTGCTGCATTAATACGCACCCAAGACCCTGACCCGAAGCATCGCTATAAACGGTGAATCCCTCGTTGCCACATGGTAACGCCAAAACCGGAGCTGAAGTCAAACGCTTCTTCAGTTCCTCAAAACTGAACTGCCTCTCGTCATTCCGCATTTAACTTCTCGGATTCTGGAGCAAGCGTAAGTGGTCGAGCCGATTCGAGAAACTCGACGAACCTACGGTAGTAGCCACCAAACCCAAGAAACTTCTGAGCTCTCACGTTGGGCGGTGCCCAATCCAATACCGCCTCGATCTTCTGCGGATCCACACGAACCCCTACGGTGAAATCACGTGACCCAAAAACATCACTTCCTTCAGCCAGAACTCACATTTCGAGAACTTCGCATAGAGTTGCTCGGCCCTCAAAATGTCTAACACTATCCGCAAATGATGGGCATGCTCTTCCTCGTTCCTCGAATAAATAAGAATATCGTCAATGAAGACGACGACACACTTATCCAAATACTCGATAAAGACTTTGTTCATCAACTGCATGAACACCGCCGGCGCATTAGTTAACCCGAAAGGCATAACTACAAACTCATAATGTCCGTATCTCGTCCGAAAAGCTGTCTTCGGCACATCGGACTCTCTCACCCGGAGCTGATAGTACCCCGATTTCAAATCAATCTTTGAGAATACCGCAGCTCCCTGCAACTGGTCGAATAAGTCGTCAATCCTTGGCAAAGGATACTTGTTTTTGATGGTCACCTTGTTTAGTTCGCGATAGTCGATACACAAACGTAGCGAACCATCCTTCTTCCGCACAAACAGGACCGGTGCGCCCCAAGGCGAGGCGCTCGGCCGAACATACCCCGACTCAAGAAGCTCACTCAACTGCTTCTTCAACTCGGACATCTCTGAAGGTGCCATGCAATAGGGCGCCTTCGAAATAGGAGCCGCGCCCGGCTCTAACTCTATAGCAAACTCAACTTCGCGATCCGGTGGCAATCCCGGTAACTCGTCAGGAAATACATCAGGAAATTCATTAACGATTGGAATCGACGAAAGCTCGACTCCACCACTCTCCGCCTTCAAGGCGTAGCACCAATAGCCGGTACACCCCTTTCGCAGGAGTCTCATCGCCTTCAAGGCGTTAATAACGAATTTATGGTTCCCCCTCTTTCGCCCGGCGAAAGAGTGCTCGGTGCCATCATCGGCTAACATGGTGATGATTCTCGTGCGGTAGTTCATGATTGCACCATGCCGCTCGAGCCAATCATCCCCGAGAATTAAGTCCTCACCCTCAATACCCACAACAATAAGATTAGAGGGCCAAGCCCTCTCACAAATAAACACAGAACAGTCTCGAACCTCCTGATCACCAACGATCCTATCACCGCTAGGAAGCTTAACGATGAAGGGCTCACAAGGCGTCAAACGGTCGAGACTCAAACGGCGCACACAATCCAGAGATATGAACGAATGCGTAGCACCAGAATCGAAAAGCACACTGACAGGATGAGAAAGAATATGAACGGTACCTGTCGCTACGGTAGCCGCTGGATCATCGGCTCTCCGTATCTCATAAACCCGCGGATGGGCGGAGCCGACACTAGAAGCTCCCCCTCTGGCGGTCTGACCCCGACCTCTCCCTCGACTGGCACTCGGTGGGGGCTGAGAAGCAAATGATCCTTGATTCACACTCGGTTCCCTAGGCGCTGGAGTGGAAGTCCGGGCACCCACGACTCTCTCCCTCTCGGCACAGAAAGCCGCCTTGTGGCCCGGTTGGCCACACTGATTACATGTCAACAAAGGACTCAAACAATTACGACTGATGTGGCCTGGCTGGCCACAGTTAAAACATTTTACTTCCCGAGAAGGGGCACTAGCAGCCCTGCGGGGAAACCCAGTAGATCGAGTTGGGCCACCTCCAGCGGAAAGATTAGCAGACTGAATTTCTGCTGACCCCCACCTTTGTGGCCCGAAAAATTTCCGGTGGACTTCTGCTTCTTGCTCTCGCGGGCCGCCTCACTCGCCGTCACAGACATATCGTAAGCAAGGGCCCTACTCTGATAATCCTTCAAGGTAGTGCATACGAGCCCCGACATATAGTCCCGAATCGACAACTTCATCCGTCTGGATAAATGGAAGATTTTGTCGCTCTCCTCGACAACTTGGGTCTTCACATAACCCAACTCCTTGTTAAAATCAGCAATAGCTTGAGATACGGGGATATCCCGCGGTTGAGCATCATAAAAAGCATGTACCAGAGCCTGTCTGACCGGCCACGGGCAATATTCAGTCTCCATCAATTCTTGAAACTCAGCCCACGAAGCAGCATGATCTTTGGGCCCAACGGCCTCCCACCAGTCCGTAGCGTCCCCCGTGAGGAAGTATTGAGCAATAGGGACTTTACGATCCTCGGGACAGTTGGTAGCAGTGAAGACTTTAGATATCTCCTTGATCCACCCTTCCCAGCCAATCGGGTCTGAAGCTCCCGAAAACTGAGGAGGATGCATCTTGATAACATCTTGGAGCCAACGATCCGCTCCGCCCCGATTAGCGTGGGCCTGACCCGGGTTCTGAACCGCCTGAGCTATCGCCGCCATTTGGTTCACCATTTGCTGCATAACGGCCGCAATACCAAGGTCGGCACGCTCCTGAGAAGAAGCATGGCTATGGCGGTCGCCGCATCGCCGGCCTCGAAGATCGCGACGTGGCCGCCCACCGGCCGCCCCACGCCCTGGCCGGCCCACGACCACGACCGCGACCACGACCTCTTCCAGCATCCATACTGGAATTAAATAAGTAGCAAAAGCCATACGAGGGTCAATACAAGAAAAGAACAATCACAAGTCGAGAATCAAGGGTACGATACAAGGAATTAATGAACAGAGGAAGAAAAACTTACGGACACTGGTAGTACCGGAATCATGGCAGCGTGACGATGATGTGCAAAACAAAACACTACAAGACCCAATAAACCGACAAGCCTAGGTATCCATAAACCTAGAGCTCTGATACCATTTTCTGTAACACCCTCAAGATATTCGAGGTATATTACAGTGCCGTGAATCCCTATATGGGACTCACCAGGCTGAACAGCATCATACTCATCGACTCACAGAAACGACAAAATAACACCTCGTCATAAAGACGCAAAACAGAATAATCCACCCGGTTCAACCGGTCAACATAATATCATCATCCAACACAACACAATAGGCAACAATACAATCCGGACGAACAAGAACTCTTAAGTACTCGAGTACAACTATTAGTTCAAAAGCCACAAAAGATGAAAAGACAAAAAGACATTAAGACGTCACTTATGCACAATCATCACGCATGGCCATCATCCGTATCTTGGTCCAGTACCGCTCGTCCCGATGAACCTGACCTGAAATTCATAAAACGAATTTCCCCAAAACGGGTCCCCAGAGGGGTTAGCAATTACGCTAGTACAAGTAACCAGATGAACAACTTACATCTTACACATATAGTAAATGCATGCAATAAAGAAAACCGTTCGAAAGCACTCATTTCCGGAAATGCCAATATCAAATCACATTTGAAAAAAATACACCACAATTAACCATGGATCCACCCCTCCGTGGACCCCTACCGAGACCCCGTCGGATCTAACCCGTAGTGGTTAAAAGCAAGCTCGCGGATCCACCCCTCCGTGGACCCCTACCGAGACCCCGTCGGATCTAACCCGTAGTGAGCATACACACACACACCATTTCTCATACAATACTACTATGTCAAGATTGTAAGTTCATAAGGATACTTGCCTCGATTAAATAGACGATGACACGAACAGAACGGAAGAATCAAACACGACCGCGAGGAACCGACGAAAATGAACCTAACGATTCGAATAGCACAATCACAACCACTTCTAAACGATTACGGAAATGGAATACACCCGGAAACCCGCCTACGATTCATGTATATTCGTACAAAAATAACAACGAGGGCGGACCACAACCAAACCCTCTCGATTCCGTAAAAATCCACAAAATATCCATGAATCCGTAGGAAAACTAAAGATACTAACAATATTAATCGTATTCATCATGAATCCACCAGCAAAACGGAACGAATCGGAAGAAAAACCCAAAACCCCCAAATTAATCGAAAATAGGGTTCTAGAAATATTACCTTTGAAGATTCAAGTACTAAGATCCGTAGAACACGCGTTGGATTGATTATCCGAGCCTCACAACCGAAGGAAGATGATGAAAATCGACCCCCCAATGGATAATGATGAAGAACTCTCCCCCCTCTCTCACACTCTCTCTCGCGTCGCAGGAAGAAGAAGAAAGAATGAGCAGCGGACGCTCAAAACGACATAATTATAGGGGGTTGACTGCATTGTGTGCCGCGGCACAGGCCAAAAATTTACTCCCAGGGTTCGGCATTGTGCCGCGGCACAGCCCGCGTGTGCCGCGGCACCCGGTACAGTTGGGTTTTGGTCGCAGAAGACACACGAGTGTGCCGCGGCACCGGACAGGTGTGCCGCGGCCTGGCTGCTTGTGCCGCGGCACCGGATGGGTGTGCCGCGGCACAGTCTGATTTGTTCGACCAACACCTGAAGAAATTTGTGTGCCGCGGCACGCACATCTTGTGCCGCGGCCCACACCCCCTATTGGGTTCCAAAATGATAAAAATGATCCGGAAAGAGAATAAAACGATAGGAATCAATATTTGGGAACCAAAAACACGAAATGGATCCACGGCAACCCCGAAACGGCGGTTCCGCACAACAATAACGAGAATACAATTCAACAGTTTGATAGGAAGGACACGCTGAAAAGTACACGAGGGTCACTACGATCGAGAAACACACCAAAAACGAAAATACAAGGGAAAGAAAAATACGGATATTACAGCGCTAATCCTCAGAAGTTAGCGTGCGCTAACGGGACAAAACTCTAGTCCAGGAGTTAACGTCCCAGTCCAGTAACCAGATTTCTGGCCGTTAGCGTGCGTTACCCGAAGCGTAGCGTGCGCTAATAGCCTCTCGGTAGCGCGCGCTATAGGCCATAGTGTGCGCTACCTGGACATCAGCCGAGTCCAGAAGTGAACTGCCCAGTACTCACCTGACCCCGTTAGCGCGCGCTATCGGCCAACCGTAGCCTGCGTGATTAGTGCATAATTGATCTAAAATTCATATACAAAATATTCCTTTTTCCGGACATAATCGTACTGATTTGTGATTAAAAATACATATTTTACAGATATGTCCAAACATGAGCTAAAAATGGTTATTTTACTGACATCGACATGAAGCATCAAAAAGGACGGAAAACAAGATCAAATCCAACGACGGGAATTTTTCAAGGCAAAACGACCATACAACACGGCGCACAAAGGACCGTGTTATGTAGGCCGTTTCACATACGGCGCAACAAGGGTCGTGTCTTGGACCGTTTCACACACGGCCGGCATTTAGCACCGTGTCCTCGCGCGTATTCCGGAAAAGACCGAGTCACCACAAAACGGCGCACAACACGGGGCAAACTGGGCCGTTTTTCATCGCCGTTTTTCAACAGATGTCATGCAAAAATAGTCCACTTTTGACCAACTTGTGAACTCAACCACAAGATATTTTTTTGGTCAAAAATCTGAAAATTCAAAGACATAGGTGAAGTGTGAACAAAGAATTAATCAAGATACTACAATAGATATTTTGAATTAAATAATCAATTGTATTCTTGAAAATCACCTATAAAAGGACACCTTCACTCATGAAGAAATAATCACCATCTTCTTGCTAAGAAATACTCCTTTCTTTTAGCAATATATTTTCCTTAGAACTCTCAATTTTAGTTTGTATTTCATCTTTGGTTTGAAGTTTTTCTTTCATTTAGTTTGTAATTGAAAAGTGCTTGATCAATAAGCACTTAGTTTTTTACTTAGTGTTTTACTTTCAATTTTTGTAAGCTTGTAACCTTTGAACAAGTTTGAAGTTATAATTTGAAGTATATTTCTTGCACTTTGATACATCATATTCAAGTAAGTTTTATCTATTGTCATTAAGTTCTAGTAATTAAAAGTTTCTATATATATTATATATATCAATTATTTCTATTATAATTTTAGTATGTATAAACCAATGAGTAGCTAATCTTTATTCCTAGGGGAAGGGGGATTTCTATTAGGTTATATATTGAGTATTTGATCGATTTAAACTATTTTTAGGACTAATTGGTTTAAATAGAGATTGATCATATCCTATTTTTACTAATGAAACCTTCTTGATTGATTGTTGAGTGAATTAGAAATATATCTTTTCAATCTATCAAATGTTAATCTTGTTATCAACATCTTAAGATTGCGAAAGTGGTTAAGACACCTTTGAATACGAAAGTTATGAGGTGAAAAGTTGATTACTGGATGAACGATCGTTTATCCTAAAAATAGTCAAGTTAGAGAAATGAAAGGACTAATTGGTTTAAATAGAGATTGATCATATCCTATTTCTACTAGTGAAACCTCCTTGATTGATTGTTAAGTGTATTGGAAACACATCTTTTCAATCCATCAAGTGTTAATCTTGTTATCAACATCTTAAAAAAGCAAAAGTGATTAAGACATCTTTGAATACGAAAGTACAGAGGTGAAAAGTTGATTATTCGATAAACATTCGTTTTTTTATATCCGTATAAATCAATTCCGATATTTAATTAAAAACCTAATTTAATGAACCCGTAATCCCCTAGATTTTATAAATTCCCAACTCATTTTAATTCTATTCATTTTCACTAGTTAAAAATAGTCTCATTAAAAATAGTAGTATTAAAAATAGTCTTAATATAAATAGTCTAGTATAAATAGTCTTAATAAAAATAGTCTAGTAAAAATAGTCTTATATAAAATAGTCTTATTAAAAATAGTTTGGTTTAAAATATAGTGCATATAATTTAGTTAATATTTAAAAACCCAAAAAAATATATTTTAGAATATTTTAGTATTTATTTCTTGCAATTTGTAACAAAATATTATACGAAGCCCTGTTGGACAATCCTCGAGAGAATAGACCTTGGTAGAACTTACCACAAACTACTTCTACCTCGTATATATTTGCGAGCGACTCAAAAACTCCTATTTTTAGGATAAGTTTTTGACCGATCAAATTTTGGCGCCGTTGTCGGGGATTGTTTTAGGCCAAATATATATATATTTTTTTGTATATTTTTTTTATATCTTGTTATTTTATCTTTCTTTATTTCTGCATCTTTTATTCTTCTATCCGGTCAAGTGGCGGATAACGGTACTCCGTGACTATCAAAGTCGAATTTTTCAGTTTCCCACAACAACTGATATTTGTAGATATTTTATCGTTTTTCATTTTAATTTTTTTGTCATGGAAGAAACATTGTATAAAATTAAAAAAAGATTTCCCTTTCTAAGCAAAAATGCAATTTTAAAGATTTACAAGACAAGGCTTGAAAGGATGAGGTTGTTTATGAATAAAAGCATACCTATTGACATAAGATTCATTATCGAAGCCAAAGTAAGAATAGAAGGTGAATTCACAGAAACACCGACTAGATTTTTACCAGGACTTGGAAAAAGTTCATATGCCAAGAAACGACGAGCAAAGATGATAGCCGTTTGCTATAAATGTGCTAGATGGAACTGTAATTTAAAATGTCGATCTTTAGGAATTCCATCTACAAACAGAGAAGATAAAATTCAATTCATTAAGGATGGTCTGAATAAAGAGAATTTAGATGATATCGAAATTTCTCTTGACACGCATCCTAGTGGACTCGTACATTACGGAATTCGATGTTTGTGGAATAAATTCAAACCAGAATATGAACAACGTCTTGGGAATCTGACGTTAAAAGACCCTGTTTGCCAATTTGTAAGAAAATTGGATGGGAAGCTTCTCCCGGACTCATAGAAGGCGTTTAAGCCATTTCTGAACGTAAAATCAGAGGAAGATGTGAGCCACAATCACAACTACTGTGCATACGCGTAAGTTTCTTTTATTTTTGTCGTGTGGTGAGATTTTCTAAATAAAAAATGTGATACGCGATAAATGCATTCATTATTCTATTGAGTAGTTGAAGCGCAATCAACGCAATCACAAACTTGTTAAACAATTTTTACCTTCTTTTTCTTCTATAAATAAACATTGTGCTTGTTTCTTTTATTCATCCCTCAAACTTGCACTTTTCTCTGTTTCTCTCTTAATAATTTCTTTTGAAAGATGGAGTCATCATCTTCAACAAAAAAATTTAGCACAGTCTGCATTTTTGGTGGAGCTAGTTATGGAAAAGAGGCATGCTTTACTGAAGCAGCCCACAACTTGGGTCGTACCTTAGGAGAAAAATGCATTCATGTAGTTTACGGAGGAGGAAGCCTAGGATTAATGGGACGAGCTGCTGCTTCTGCCTATATGGAAGGAGTAAGAGTGTTGGGAATAATTCCAAAACCTCTGGCTGAAAGTAAAATCACCGGGGCAACTATTGGAGATGAGTTTAGATCTGTAAATATGCAAGATCGCATAACTCACATGATAAATAATTCTGGCGCCTTTATCACCATTCCCGGTGGTTTTGGCACTCTTGAGGAACTTTTTCATGTGGTTACCAGAGCCCAGCTAAATGTTCATCAAAAACCAATAGGTCTGCTAAATGTCAATGGTTTCTTTGATGGTTTACTATCTTTCATCGACTACTCTGCTGAAAAGGGTTTTATTTCCGAGCGTGCTAAACGAATAATAGTCGTTGCAACAACACCAGAAGAACTAATCAAAAAACTCAATGAATTTGTTCCTCAACCAGATCCAGCTCTAGCTAAAATTGTCTGGATGGACGATTTTACCGTGAGAAAACGAAAAGTGGATTCATTCCTCTCCCTTTGATAACCCATATCGGACCTCTTGTATTTTTATTTTCTGTCGTGTGTAATAATCGTGCTAAATGATGGCAGCTTAAGGAGTTTCTTCTTGATCTCTTGACGCGCATCTATACGCGATTTATGTATTGTTATTTTATTGCTATAATTTTTATTTTGTTTTTTTTTTATAAAAGCATTGATGGCAGCGTAAGGCGACTCTTTGGACTTTCTTGATGCGCATCTTTAAAATTGTGTTATACTTCCGAGTATATTTTTTTTGTTGTGTGCCTCGTATATTTATTCTCTTGCAGATTTTAAAAGGCGTTAGCTCAAGCATCAACTTTCTTAACAGGGAGTATTCTGCTTTTCTGCATTGCTTTTTATGTTATTTTTTTTAAAAACTGGGGACAGTTTTATTTTCAAGTTTGGGGGTGGTATGTTTTAATTTTTGGTGTGTTTTTGATTATTTTGGTTACTTGCCTTAAAAAAAAATTTATATATATATATATATTATTTTGATTTATGCGATTTCTAGATCTGGCCATAACACCAATAAATTAGCTATATACAAGCTTCTAAAATTGTTTTAACCGGTAAAAAAAAATTGTATATTCCAAAAATTTTGAGCCTTAATCTCTCTTTCCAAGCCTTGTAATTATCATATAAAATCGAGTCATTCGTTACCTTGAGAAAAGAAGAATCAGTCGGTTGATGAAAAATAGAACTGAAATTTACTTAATTTGTGGAGTTTTTGATTTTTCATGCTTAACTAATAAATGATTTTCTGCAAAAATTCTATTCCATAAAAAAAAAGGAGTCATTGGTGAAAAGAGCTACACGTTAGCAAATAACGGTGGGAAATCTATCACCTAAAAAAAATGACAAAAAGGAGAAGTGTTGAGCAGCAACAGCTGCCTAATTTTGGGGGTCTTAAAATTTTGCGAAAAATAAAGGACTAACCATTGTTGGTGCGTAGCTGCCGTCTCACAGAAAAATTGGTGAAAAGAGCTACACGTTAGCAAATAACGGTGTGAAAGCTATCACCTTTTAAAAAAAAAGATAGAAATTGTGTTGGTGAAAAGAGCTACACGTTAGCAAATAACGGTGTGAAAGCTATCACTAACGGATGTAGTTTATGAACAGACTTGAATTAATTAGCGGTTGAATTTCAATACACTCAATTTCGTGAAAAATCACAATATTTGATGACGCCAATGAAATTCTTCTTCATATTGAGTCGAAAAATAAACGAGTGATCGAGAGCAACCATTAAAGAGAGTCGTGTGAAGTCACAAGTGGGAAAGAAATAATCAACATTTTGGGGAGGAAACCTTGCATTTTGGAATTACAAAAATAAAAACTGTGTTTTAACTTCAAAATCGTTAGTAGATTTATTTTGAATCTTGATTCATTTCTATCTACTGTATAAAGTTGGTTATTGTGTATTAATAGCATTTTGATCTCTTTTTATCTTTATATATAATTATTTTTCTTAAATTTGTGTGTATTATTTTTTATTTTTTATTTTATGTCTTATTTTAATTTTTATTTTGTGTGTGATTAATAAAGAGTCTTGCTCGGGACTAGCAAGAATTTAAGTGTGGGGTATTTGATTAGTGCATAATTGATATAAAATTCATATACAAAATATTCCTTTTTCCGGACATAATCGTACTGATTTGTGATTAAAAATATATATTTTACAGATATGTCCAAACATGAGCTAAAAATGGTTATTTTACTGACATCGACATGAAGCATCAAAAAGGACGGAAAACAAGATCAAATCCAACGACGGGAATTTTTCAAGGCAAAACGACCATACAACACGGCGCACAAAGGACCGTGTTATGTAGGCCGTTTCACATACGGCGCAACAAGGGCCGTGTCTTGGACCGTTTCACACACAGCCGGCATTTAGCGCCGTGTCCTCGCGCGTATTCCGGAAGAGACCGAGTCACCACAAAACGGCGCACAACACGGCAACCGTGCCTGCTTTTTCATCGCCGTTTTTCAACAGATGCCATGCAAAAATAGTCCACTTTTGACCAACTTGTGAACTCAACCACAAGATATTTTTTTGGTCAAAAATCTGAAAATTCAAAGACATAGGTGAAGTGTGAACAAAGAATTAATCAAGATACTACAATAGATATTTTGAATTAAATAATCAATTGTATTCTTGAAACTTACCTATAAAAGGACACCTTCACTCATGAAGAAATAATCACCATCTTCTTGCTAAGAAATACTCCTTTCTTTTAGCAATATATTTTCCTTAGAACTCTCAATTTTAGTTTGTATTTCATCTTTGGTTTGAAGTTTTTCTTTCATTTAGTTTGTAATTGAAAAGTGCTTGATCAATAAGCACTTAGTATTTTACTTAGTGTTTTACTTTCAATTTTTGTAAGCTTGTAACCTTTGAACAAGTTTGAAGTTATAATTTGAAGTATATTTCTTGCACTTTGATACATCATATTCAAGTAAGTTTTATCTATTGTCATTAAGTTCTAGTAATTAAAAGTTTCTATATATATTATATATATCAATTATTTCTATTATAATTTTAGTATGTATAAACCAATGAGTAGCTAATCTTTATTCCTAGGGGAAGGGGGATTTCTATTAGGTTATATATTGAGTATTTGATTGATTTAAACTATTTTTAGGATTAATTGGTTTAAATAGAGATTGATCATATCCTATTTTTACTAATGAAACCTTCTTGATTGATTGTTGAGTGAATTGGAAACATATCTTTTCAATCTATCAAATGTTAATTTTGTTATCAACATCTTAAGATTGCGAAAGTGGTTAAGACACCTTTGAATACGAAAGTTATGAGGTGAAAAGTTGATTACTCGATGAACGATCGTTTATCCTAAAAATAGTCAAGTTAGAGAAATGAAAGGACTAATTGGTTTAAATAGAGATTGATCATATCCTATTTCTACTAGTGAAACCTCCTTGATTGATTGTTAAGTGTGGAAACACATCTTTTCAATCCATCAGGTGTTAATCTTGTTATCAACATCTTAAAAAAGCAAAAGTGATTAAGACATCTTTGAATACGAAAGTACAGAGGTGAAAAGTTGATTACTCGATAAACATTCGTTTTTTTTATATCCGTATAAATCAATTCCGATACTTAATTAAAAACCTAATTTAATGAACCCGTAATCCCCTAGATTTTATAAATTCCCAACTCATTTTAATTCTATTCATTTTCACTAGTTAAAAATAGTCTCATTAAAAATAGTAGTATTAAAAATAGTCTTAATATAAATAGTCTAGTATAAATAGTCTAGTATAAATAGTCTTAATAAAAATAGTCTAGTAAAAATAGTCTTATATAAAATAGTCTTATTAAAAATAGTTTGGTTTAAAATATAGTGCATATAATTTAGTTAATATTTAAAAACCCAAAAAAATATATTTTAGAATATTTTAGTATTTATTTCTTGCAATTTGTAACAAAATATTATACGAAGCCCTGTTGGACAATCCTCGAGAGAAAAGACCTTGGTAGAACTTACCACAAACTACTTCTACTTCGTATATATTTGCGAGCGACTCAAAAACTCCTATTTTTAGGATAAGTTTTTGACCGATCAGTGCGCTAAAAGCGTATCGGTAGTGTAATATCCGCAATTTCGAATTTCGGTAATTTTCTTTTTTTCGGCGGAAGTCCGTTTTGACGACTCGCTCATGACCGTTTCGTCATTTCGAGAATGATTAATTCTGCACTTTTTGCCATCCGAGTTCGTTTCGGTGTCGTTTTGTTGAGTTCCGTGCTTTTTTTAGCGACTTTTCCGCACTTGAGCTTGATTCTTGCGAATCTCGTCCGAAACTGTTGTTTCGAGTTTCTCGCAAGTTCCTTTAATGTTATTATTCATGTTGCGAGCTTTGGTTCGGTGTTTCGATCACGTATCGTGATTTTCGGACGTTTAGGGCCATTTTTGTAATTTCCCAAAGTTTGGGGTAATTACTTCCGTTGTCGAATTCCGACACTTCGGATGGTCGGAATCGTGTGTTCTATTAGCGCTTGGATTCGTTTTTGCGAGTACTTCAGAACCGTATCTCCGATTTTTACTCAAGTTCGGGTTTCGGGGTCGTCCGGGCCGTCGGAGTGGCCACGGCCGAGTCACGGCCGGAGCAGGGCCTGGCCTGGCCGAGTTACGGACGTAAGGTGCCGGTTACGGCCGTATGGTGTGCGAGTTACGGCTGTAAGCGTGATCGGGTACGGCCGCATGCGGGCGGATTTTGTGAAAGGCGATTCTGGCCGTAAGGTGTGCGAAGTTCTGGCCGTAAGTGTTCGGTGAGTCTTGATTTTTGACGAACGCCTGATTCTGGCCGTAAGGCCTGCCGAGTACGGCCGTAAGGGACCGAGTTACGGCCATAAGGCCTGCCGGTTACGGCCGTAACCCTGCCGGCTATATATAGCCTGGCTCGGCCAGATTTCATTTCCTACGCGATTTTTCTTCCTTTTTCGGCGTCTGGCGACGGGAGGCTCGGGAAATCGAGTTCTTGGCCGATTCTAATCATTTCCAAGGAATTTTGGAAGATTCTTGTGGATTATATCATCATCCAATCCGTGTTCTTCGTCAAATCAAGGTATATTCTTGATTTTCCTTCAAGTTGACTTTTTGGAGAAATTGTTCTTGATTTCGTTTCTAATCCGATTTTGATACATCGATTGGTGTAGTATGATGTTATTAATCGTGCTCTATGGGTTGTATATCCATATATCGAGTTTGTTTAACTCGATTGACGATTCGAGTGTTCTTGGGAATTATTGAACATTTAGTGTTCGATTAAATGTCCCAATGAGTTTCCCTTCGATAGTTTGTTGGGATTTCCGTTGTTTTGGCCTTGATTCTCGTCGTAACCATGTGTTATTGTTCCTTCCGGAGGTTTATAGGTGTTCGAGGATTCCGATGTTGAATCCCGTTTGGTGATTGATGATTCGTGTGGTGTTATTCTCGTAATACTCGTGGTGCTATCACGTTCTTGATATTGTTCGGGGGTTCGTGGCTATTCGACCGCGTCCTATCCGTCGTCTTATTGCGATCGTGATTTCGAGGCAAGTACCTTGCCCATACTATTCTTGTTTTATGGATATGATAATTAGTGATCGTCTAAATGTGGTTGTTTGGTCGTTTGAATTGAACTTTCAAAAGATTCGGTTTAGCCTTGTTAAAGGCTTGCTTTCAAAACGTGTGTTTTGTGAATGGCGTGGTTTGTGAATAACTATGTGAATTCTATGTATATGCTTGGTGTTAATGTTGCACTTGGTATTGTGTGTGGACGTATATTATTTCATTTCGGTGCGTTGTGGATTGACGTGGTGTTTTGCTAAGTGTTTGATGCCTCTGGGCGAATTGTTTGAATATCCTTGATGTGATATGTTATTTGTGTGAATGTGTGGATATGGTTGAAGGTCTACGGTGACACATGGCACGTGATCATGTGGTCAGGATGCAACAAGTGATTGATCCAACCGTGAGAGCCTGAGATAATCTACGGTGGCACATGGCATGCGATCATGTGGCCAGGATGCAACAAGCGATTGATCCAACCGTGAGATGTGTGTGATTTGTTTCGCTATCCAACTCGGGAGGGTCCTTCGAGGCCTCGAGTGGGATGTCGGTGGTAGCGTCCCGGTCCTAGGCGATGCGCGTGGGTGATTATGTTTCGTTGATTTTTCGTCCGTTGAGGACACGTGATGTTGGGCTCTGGCCCTGTGAATTATTGTCGGTTTTCTATTTGTGAAAACAAAACCTTTGGGCTGTGACCCTGTTGATTTTTGGAAAGATAAGGATTTGGAAATCCTAAGTTGTTTTCTATCAAGACTCTCGATGGCATTTAAATGGTTTTATAAATTGTTTTCCCTTGATTTGTGACCTTTCGGTTTTAGAATATTTTACCAAACTCTTGCCTCGGGAAGTATTTTTCGCCACGTTTGAAACTTTGAGGATTCTTGATTATTATTGTTCTTGGAATGTGAATTGTATGGCTCGTATTTTTGCACATGTACTTGCACTAGCAAAACAGTGGAGTTTTGCTAACCCCCGAGTATTCGGGGGGTGGATGTCTATTTTTGCATTCAGGTTTTGGAGATAGCACAGGGTCGGCACGAAGGATGATGAAAGATGAACGATACTAATCACACGAGGACCCGTTGATGTCGTATTAGTTTAATTGTACTGTATTTTCCGCTGTTATATTTTTCCCGTTGTACGGGTGTGGTTGTATTTTGACCCCTGCGTGGGCATGAGTTGTATTCGAGTTGTATGTATTTATTGAAAGACCAAATCGGTCTACTGAGTCTTTTTGCCTTGAAGGCATTGTCGAGATGTTATATGTTGTTACCAGCCTGGTAGATCCTCGAGGAGAGGGTCTACGGCGTGTAATATCCCTGAGCGGATTGGGGGTGTTACAGAATGGTATCAGAGCTTAGGTTGTGGAAACCTAGGCTGTCGGGTCAGTGGTGTCTATTGAGTTTTGTCTTGTCGGATTATGTCTGACTAAGTCGTGTCGCGACGCGTCGTCTGAGTTTGTTGGTCGTGATTAGTATCGTGGGCGATCATCATCTTCGTGCGACCTATGTATGTAAGTCTCCCTTCTTTGTATTGTGCCTCGTGTGACACGAGCTATTTTTATGATTATTTGTTAAGTGATTGAATCCTCTTATGGATTTTGATTTCTTGATATGTGGTTATTTGATCCTCATATTTCGTTCATATGAGGAGTAGTGTTACTGGATTGTGCATATTTGACTTTATTTCTTTTATCCGCTGCGTGAGTTCTTTTGTAATGACTTTCGGTATTTTACCGACGGAGTTTTATTTCGAAAACCGATTCCCTTAACCGAGTTTTTGGCATTATGGCCTTGATCGTTTTGGCGAAATTCTTATGACGGTATTTAGCATTTTGTAAATAGCTTTTGTGAGTTTTTGAAATATTACCGTCATCGGCCTTTTTGGCATTTTTGTAAATGGTTTTATCCTGGTGGGTTCCGGCGTGGGACCCACAGCGCTATAAAGTTTTGTGTAATTACCTGAAATTTTTGGGCATTCTAGCCTTTTTGGCATCGTCCTTTTTCTTTGGCATTGAATTATTTTCGAAAACTTGAGTATCTTAGAAATAAATTTCGAGACGTACGTTTAAAATCAATTGTTTTCTCGCGGTACTTCCAGGGTGCCACAATATGTTTCAAAATTCTTCTACCTCGAGGACCAAAATGTTTTGAGATATTTTCAATGTTTCATAAACACTTTTGCTTAGACCCGAGGGTCGAATATTCTGAAAGCTTTTTACTAAAAGAAAGTGTCCTCATTTTTATCAAATGTGTAATGGTTTTCCAAAGTCTCGATAATGATGTTTCACGTTTTTACTTTTTTTGAAATGTGATACTCAAGATCGACCGGTGTTTTTCTAAATTATTTTCCGAATGAGGTTTTCGTTTTTAAAACCTATCCATTCCCGTTTGAGGGCTAGGTATGTATGTATGATGTTGGCTTTGTCGCTATGATGTTAACTCCCGAATATGATCGAGTTGGTGGCATGAACGTTGAGGCGTTGCCACGTATTTGTTGTACTAGCCCTCTGTGAGAGGTGTGAACTGGTACTTAATGGTTGTCGTCTCGTGGTGGATTGCGTGTCCCACACGAGTGTGAGATGTTGAAGCTTGGGTTTGTACGTTGGTGTACATATGTGATTGTTTCATGATGTTTGTATTACGTGCTGGTTATCGTTCGGGCCATTGAGGTCGCCAAACGATACCGTCGTTATTGTAGTGTTTGTGTGTGTATTACTTTACAATGGTAATCGTTGTATATGATATGTGTTATGATTCCTTGTTGTGCTGAGTTGGCATCTTCGGTATGTAGTTTTACGGTGTTATGCTCCATTGTATCTAGCGTTTGTATTTTCGGTATGCCGAGCCGAGGCATTTCAACCGTGATGTGCCGGGGGAATGTACGTGCGATTTGTCCTTCTCGTCAGTAACACATTTCGAGTGTGGACTCGAGGGTCACCGAATTCAGTTTTGCGAATTGGCTACCGAGAATTTCGGAGTTCGCGCTTCAGCACACATATCAGAATCAGCTTTGAGAGGCCTTTGAAGGATGTTTCTGTCGATTGCCTGTTGTGTCGTCTCCTTGATTTCGTTGTTGTGAGTTTCGGGGACGACACTTCTTTTAGAAGAGGTCGAATATAATACCCGTATTATTTTTGGCTTCTATATTTTCTCTTTCTCCAGTCTATCGATCCACTCATATTCGTTGATACTTTCTGAACTTGTTCTGTATTTCGGTTTCATCGTTCGAACGAGCTGTGATCTTGTTTTGGGTCGATCTGGTTATCTCTGTAACTTTTCCGAGTTCGGTTCGATTCTTGTGAACCTTGTTCGGAAGTAGCATCTTTTGATTCTACTAATTCTTTTATTCGAAGTGGATCGGATTTGGAACTTCTGTATTTTCGACTCTGTCGACTCGTTTATGTTCATTGACATTTTCTGAGCTTGTCCTGCCCCATGCTTTTGTTGATCGAACGAGGGTGGTATTATTTCGAAATTACTCGTTCGTCGTTGTGACTTTTCAATTGTTATTCCCTTTCCTGTGGATCTTATGCGAGTGTGCATCTTGTTGTTTTCACCGGATCATGTTTTGTCTCGAGTCGAGATGTGAACCTCGGAGTTTTCGGTTGAACCTTATTGTTCTTCGTGATCCGAACATGATCGTTCGATTTTTGTTGTCTCCATCTTTGTGGTTCGATCGTTTGATTGTTCGGTTTTTGTTGATCTCGTTTCGTGATTGTTGAACATTCAGACTCCTTCGAAATTCCCTTAAGTTCGGGAAATTAGTCTCGTTTTCGATCTTCCAACCCTTGGGCGGTGGAATTCCGTATTTGTTCAGCGTGTGGCTCATGTTTTGATTGATATACCGTTGGGTTGGTCAATCGTATTGATTTTCGTTGGTTGTGTTTTGTGATTGTTCGGATAATCGACTTGATTGTATTATCTGTTTGATGACACTTGTCACTTGTTGATTTTATTATGTTTCTACCGGTGGCATTGTGTTGGTCGTCCTGGAGCGTGTTTTCACGCCGTATATTCCTTTGCGTTGCTTGTAACGTTTCGCCGATGGGCGTAAGTTACGCAATTCTTGTGTATCTCGTTGAGTTTTCCTGGCGGGGATATTGGTTCTCCCTACTTGTTTTAAGTTTCGGGACGAAACTTCTTTTAAGGAGGGTAGAATGTAATATCCGCAATTTCGAATTTCGGTAATTTTCTTTTTTTCGGCGGAAGTCCGTTTTGACGACTCGCTCATGACCGTTTCGTCATTTCGAGAATGATTAATTCTGCACTTTTTGTCATCCGAGTTCGTTTCGGTGTCGTTTTGTTGAGTTCCGTGCTTTTTTTAGCGACTTTTCCGCACTTGAGCTCGATTCTTGCGAATCTCGTCCGAAACTGTTGTTTCGAGTTTCTCGCAAGTTCATTTAATGTTATTATTCATGTTGCGAGCTTTGGTTCGGTGTTTCGATCACGTATCGTGATTTTCGGACGTTTAGGGCCATTTTTGTAATTTCCCAAAGTTTGGGGTAATTACTTAGTTGTCGAATTCGACACTTCGGATGGTCGGAATCGTGTGTTCTCTTAGTGCTTGGATTCGTCTTTGCGAGTACTTCGTAACCGTATCTTCGATTTTTACTCGGAGTTCGGGTTTCGGTCGTCCGGACCGTCGGAGTGGCCACGGCCAGTCACGGCCGGAGAGGCTGGCTCGGCGAGTTACGGCCGTAAGGTGCAGTTACGGCCGTAAGGTGTGCGAGTTACGGCCGTAAGCGTGATCGGGTACGGCCGTCTGTACCGGGCGGATTTGACGAAGGCGATTCTGGCCGTAAGGTGTGCGAGTTACTGGCCGTAAGTGTCCATTTAGTCTTTGGGCGGTTACAGCGAATGCCGGTTACGGCCGTAAGGCCTGCCGAGTACGGCCGTAAGGGACCGAGTTACGGCCGTAAGGCCTGCCGGTTACGGCCATAACCCTGCCGGCTATATATAGCCTGGCTCGGCCAGATTTCATTTCCTACGCGATTTTTCTTCCTTTTTCGGCGTCTGGCGACGGGAGGCTCGGGAAATCGAGTTCTTGGCCGATTCTAATCATTTCCAAGGCATTTTGGAAGATTCTTGTGGATTATATCATCATCCAATCCGTGTTCTTCGTCAAATCAAGGTATATTCTTGATTTTCCTTCAAGTTGACTTTTTGGAGAAATTGTTCTTGATTTCGTTTCTAATCCGATTTTGATACATCGATTGGTGTAGCATGATGTTATTAATCGTGCTCTATGGGTTGTATATCCATATATCGAGTTTGTTTAACTCGATTGACGATTCGAGTGTTCTTGGGAATTATTGAACATTTAGTGTTCGATTAAATGTCCCAATGAGTTTCCCTTCGATAGTTTGTTGGGATTTCCATTGTTTTGGCCTTGATTCTCGTCGTAACCATGTGTTATTGTTCCTTCCGGAGGTTTATAGGTGTTCGAGGATTCCGATGTTGAATCCCGTTTGGTGATTGATGATTCGTGTGGTGTTATTCTCGTAATACTCGTGGTGCTATCACGTTCTTGATATTGTTCGGGGGTTCGTGGCTATTCAACCGCGTCCTATCCGTCGTCTTATTGCGATCGTGATTTCGAGGCAAGTACCTTGCCCATACTATTCTTGTTTTATGGATATGATAATTAGTGATCGTCTAAATGTGGTTGTTTGGTCGTTTGAATTGAACTTTCAAAAGATTCGGTTTAGCCTTGTTAAAGGCTTGCTTTCAAAACGCGTGTGTTTTGTGAATGGCGTGGTTTGTGAATAACTATGTGAATTCTATGTATATGCTTGGTGTTAATGTTGCACTTGGTATTGTGTGTGGACGTATATTATTTCATTTCGGTGCGTTGTGGATTGACGTGGTGTTTTGCTAAGTGTTTGATGCCTCTGGGCGAATTATTTGAATATCCTTGATGTGATATGTTATTTGTGTGAATGTGTGGATATGGTTGAAGGTCTACGGTGACACATGGCACGTGATCATGTGGTCAGGATGCAACAAGTGATTGATCCAACCGTGAGAGCCTGAGATAATCTACGGTGGCACATGGCATGCGATCATGTGGCCAGGATGCAACAAGCGATTGATCCAACCGTGAGATGTGTGTGATTTGTTCGCTAGCCAGCTCGGGAGGGTCCTTCGAGGCCTCGAGTGGGATGTCGGTGGTAGCGTCCCGGTCCTAGGCGATGCGCGTGCGTGATTATGTTTCGTTGATTTTTCGTCCGTTGAGGACACGTGATGTTGGGCTCGCCTGTGAATTATTGTCGGTTTTCTATTTGTGAAAACAAAACCTTTCAATTTGTGACCGTTGATTTTGGAAAGATAAGGATTTGGAAATCCTAAGTTGTTTTCTATCAAAACTCTCGATGGCATTTAAACGGTTTTATAAATTGTTTTCCCTTGATTTGTGACCTTTCGGTTTTAGAATATTTTACCAAACTCTTGCCTCGGGAAGTATTTTTCGTCACGTTTGAAACTTTGAGGATTCTTGATTATTATTGTTCTTGGAATGTGAATTGTATGGCTCGTATTTTTGCACATGTACTTGCACTAGCAAAACAGTGGAGTTTTGCTAACCCCCGAGTATTCGGGGGGTGGATGTCTATTTTTGCATTCAGGTTTTGGAGCATAGCACAGGGTCGGCACGAAGGATGATGAAAGATGAACGATACTAATCACACGAGGACCCGTTGATGTCGTATTAGTTTAATTGTACTGTATTTTCCGCTGTTATATTTTTCCCGTTGTACGGGTGTGGTTGTATTTTGACCCCTGCGTGGGCATGAGTTGTATTCGAGTTGTATGTATTTATTGAAAGACTAAATCGGTCTACTGAGTCTTTTTGCCTTGAAGGCATTGTCGAGATGTTAAATGTTGTTACCAGCCTCGTAGATCCTCGAGGAGAGGGTCTACGGCGTGTAATATCCCTGAGCGGATTGGGGGTGTTACAGGTAGCGCGCGCTATCGGCCATAGCGTGCGCTACCTGGGCACCTATCCGAGTCCAGTGGCAAACTATCCAGTACTGGACAGACTCGCTAGCGCGCGCTACAAAACAAGCGTAGCGTGCGCTACTGAAGGATGATTAGCGCGCGCTATAAAGTAACATTAGCGCGCGTTAGGCACAGGGTAACAACGGTCTGAAACACCGAAACACGAACGAAGCATCAAACGGAACGACACAATACGTATGATAACATACAATGGATCTACGACAACCCCGTACGGCGGTTCCGAACAACAATTACGAGAATCAGATCAATAGATGACGGAAGAATACACTGAAAAAAAATACACGAGGGTCGCTACAAACGAGAAATACACCAAAAAATAAAAATACCGGGAAAGGAAAAATGTGGATATTACAATAATATATACAATATATAATATATATAATATTTATGTATAATATATAATAATAATAATATATTTATATAATTCAAACGGGTACGCGAGTCGGGTAATCGGGTCGGGTAATCGGGTAATATACTATACCCATACCCTACCCGTACCCGATCATAAAATTTCGGGTTCGGCCGATACCCGACCCGATTTCGGGTTTATCCGACGGGTAGGATCGGATACGGATAAAGTTGACATCCCTAGTTAAATGTTAGATATATATTATGGTACTTTCAAGCAAATGGACTTGTTACAAATTGTTGGAGAATTAGTTTCATTTGATATTCCTAATGTTTCACAAATAAAAGATGATTTAGAAAGAACATTAAGGACTCTTTTTGCCGAATATAGGATTACTTATGGTAGTGATCTTAATATAAATGAAACACAAATTTCTACTACTACCTCTTCACTTATACCACTTGATTTAAACTCCTTAGATCCATTAGTTCAACAATTAAATAACATGTACCAAGATAGATCTTATGAACTTCCTAGGGGTCAAGGAATTGGACATGATTTGGGTTGTCGTTTTGTTTTTGGTGTTGAAGATAGTACTCTCCAAATCGACGTGAAGTGGCGGTCAAAGAGAACGGAGTATCCAATTCTCTCTATCATGGCGAAGGAGTTATTCGCCATCCCCGCGTCTACTTTCTCCGTCGAACAAGTTTTTAGTACTAGCGTACTAATGTTAGACCAAAGAAGATCAACGATGAAACCAAGAAACATTGAAGCCACGATGTTACTTGACGATTGGTCGAAGGCGGAGCTTAGAGATCAAGAAATTGATTGGGATGATGTAGATGAGAGCGAAAATGAAGAGTCCGCCGAAAGTGAACGATCGGCGGTGGACGAGAACTAGGAAGCATTAAAAATGTAATCGAACTACGTGGACTTTGATTCCTCTTTGAGGATACGTAGCAACTCAATTTTAATTTTAAAACTGAGCTCAAGTCCTTTTTTTTTCCTTTTCAAATGTATCGATTAATTATTTAGTTTAGTATTGTCATGTTACTTGCAATGTTTTCCCTTTTCACTTGTTTGTATGTTTATTTTATTTTATGCTTTAATAAGTTTTATCTAGTAATTTTTTTAATTAAACAAGCAAAAAAAATACAAAATGTGAATTACGAAAAACTTACTGTGCATACCGGAACCGGAGGTTTTTAACCGGGCCGGAACCACCGATTTTTAAGCCCGACCTGGAACCGCTCCCTTCTTCAAGGGCCGATTACGGTTCACCCTCCTGTGAATCGTGAACCGGCGGGCCGAGGCCTGGAATCGGCGGACTTAGGCCCCTGAGCAGGTAATAATTAGGGGTGGTATACCGTACCGTACCGAATTTTTTTGTCGATACCGTATACCGTACCGAAAATTTCGGTACAACAAAATTCATACCGATATCGTACCGAAAGTTTCGGTATACCGAAATCCGGTATACCGAAATTTCGGTATGGCTTTCGGTCCATACAGATACCGTACCGAAATTTCGGTATACTGAATTTTATTTCGGTATCGGTATATACTGAACTTATCGAAATACCGAATTACCAAAATATCGAAAAAAATCTTGATATACCGATATATACCGAAATACCGAATAAAAAAGATACCAAAAATATCGACATACCGATATATATATTGAAATACCGAATTTTTTTTGGTATCTCGGTATATACCGAAATACCGAAAATAAAAAAATTTCATACTGCTGCATCTGAAATTTTTCGATGCGGCATCTGCATACCGAAAATTCGGTATACCGAAATTTTCGGCAATTTCGGTAATTTTTCGGTACGATAAATTTAGTATTTCGGCATTTCGGTATATTTTGCCACCCCTAGTAATAATCAACTTCAACCCCCTCCCCCTCCTAGCACCCCACCTCCCCCATCCCCCACCTCCATTGGTCATCCCTCTCTCCTAGACACGGGAGGGGATCTGGTGCAGTACAGCACCATGCTGTGCTGCACCCCACCATTGGATCACACACACCCGCACGTGTGTGTGTGTGCGTGTGTAATCCGACGGCGGATCTGGTGCACAACATGGTGCTGTACTGCACCAGATCCGAACTCCCTAGACACCCCTTATGCACCATTACAAAAATAATAATAATTTCTGGTGACAAGAATCTTGAGGGATTTTATATATATAGAGAGAGAAAGAGAAAGAGAGAGAGAAATCTTTCATTACAAAATCGACATGTTAAAAATAAAATTCTTCATTACAAAATCGACATGTTAAAAATATTCATGTTATCAATGTACTTGTATCGGCGTTTTGCTTCGGGAGTGGACACATTGTTTGTGTATTCATATACAAGACCCATGACAAGCAGGTGCAGGGAGGGCACGAAGACGAAGAGCAACAATGGTATTGCTTTCTGATGTCCCAATTGTTTAACTAGTTGTTTCTTTATCTTAGTTTTGTTGTATACTCGTGAGTATGGTTTGTTGTTTTTGTTAATTTTTTATGCCCGGCCTGAATTGGATTTGTGGTCTGCATGTTAAACAGGTACTGTCGAAGTTGTTTTTGTTATAACGTAGCACGAGAGAGAGAGAGAGAGAGAGAGAGAGAGAGAGAGAGAGAGAGAGAGAGACTTTTCATTACAAAATTATAAAAAAAATAAGATTAAATTCAAAGACGATATGAAACTTTTGAACATATTGACTATACTTGATGAGTACACACACAATAATCTTGCAGTTAATATTAATATGGGGTTGGCTAAATATACCAACCCCATATACTAAGTATACCAACTTAGTCATATTTTTTTTTTTTTTTTTTTTGCTTTTACCCCTCCAAGCCCCCTGCTGCCCCCCTTGCTGCCAGCATTTCGCTGGTAGCTTTTTTTTTTGTGGTTAGTTTTTTACTTTTTTTATTATTTTTAAAAATAGATAAATACAATTATGATAATACCAAAAAAATTGTGTAAAAATATATTATTTAAATAGATAAATATTATACATCATGTTTATTAAATACATTACGTAAGATAATACAAAAAAATAGAGAAGTACAATTATGAATATACAAGAAAAAAAATAATTCTTTCACGACATGGAGTGCAAAAGTTCATTATACAAATTTTGCCGATTTATATACGGGAAGGCCCATGTCGGGTCATAATTGTAACGAAACCATTGCGGATGGTTAAGAGGTAATGGAGAATTTTCTTGTAATTCTACTTGGACGTAGTGGTTACCGACCAATGCCATCGCACCTATATTATGTTGTTGTGATCGTGGTGGACTAGACCAAAGTGGTAAGCACAGCGTACTGGATGACTCGCTTAAAAAAATAACAGCAATGTCAAACCGTGAAGCAATTAGTAAACCAGTCACTGGCATAATCATCCATTTATCAGGCGGCACAGAACCGGGTTCTTGGAGACTCAATGTGTACTGCAGTCGTGCTATATCAGCAGCTCTGAATATGTCTTTGTATACGTTATAGTGCATAACTAACTCGTTTAATAATTCCATCCGAATTTGAAAATACTGATGTGCCATCTACAAAGTAATTGAGCAGCATTCGGGAAGACTTTTTTGCATGCATTCATTAGAGCCAACTCCCGGTCTGTAACTATAACACGTGGGTGCATGCACTTGTCTAGTGTCGGCTTTAGACAATTTAATGCCCAAGTATAGTTAACCTCCCTTTCATTAAGCATAAAGACGAAAGCTATGCAAAATGTCTTCTTTGTTGAAGTTACGCCAACAATTTCAACAAAAGGCATATTATACTTGTTCGTTTTGTACGTGGCATCTATAATCAATACGTGTGGAAATGCGCGCCAAATATCAAATGATGTTGGATGAACGAAGAATAAATTTTCCAGCTCGTTTGAATTACTTGTAGAAAACTCATAAACATAACCATTAGAATGCAAAAGAGACAGGAGAACCTGCATTGGAGATTTGCCTACTTGCTCGACCATGCGGATTTTATTGCGTGCATTGTAAATAGTTTTGAGTGTGGACACATTATTTACATTCCGCTGCTTTAGTATTGATAAAATATCGCGGGGCGCCACATTCATCGTTGTCAATTCTGCAACCAAACTATATTCATCCTCAGATAATCGCTTTGCATATGGATGCCCCTCCATATATCATGCGGAGTTGATGGTTATGTTTATCACATATCACCCTTAACCTCCACGAATCATATTCATCTAAATATTTTCCTTCTAATTCAAATGGACAATTACTTTTTTTGGTACCACAAACTTTACTTGAATCCTTAACTTTATAGTCGCCGCAACGATCACACATGAGTACAACTTTATACACGAAACCACAAGGTTTCTTATTTGATCTTTTTTTGACGATGACAACACCTAGAGAGTGCGCCATGTTTTGTACCCAATCCATCAATTCTTCACGAGACCCGAACACCTAAAAAATAAATTGCAAGTGTATAAAAAATCAACATTTACAAAAGATTAAAACCATATAATTGTACCTGATTAGTGGCAAATTCTGGCGTCATCGTGAAAAATCCAGCATCTTCAGTTAAATTATTTTCGTTAAAAATCGATATCTGTGGGCGTGGATGTATATGTGTGTTTAGTTGTGTGTATCCATGATGTGTGTGCAATATCCCCTATATATAGAGTTGTGTGTGTGTGTTGGGGAAGAAAATAAATGAGAGTCCAGCCGCCCCCTGTCTTTGTCACTCACGGAGTCATTAGCTGTCAATGCACTCACGGAGTCACGCTTTTGGTATAAAAAAAGCGCGTTCACTTTGAGGATGTATGTACAAAATTATGTGGCCCAATTTTTAAATGATGATAATTATTGGTAAGCAATCACTTTATGTGAACAGAAAGTCGATTCATGTCCACAAGTGTGGATCTCTGGTCCAAAAAACCGACAGACGATCAATTTTTTAGAATATTTTAATTAGCTTATTGATTTTTTTTGGTATATTTAGTAATACCCTATTAATATTTCATCATAGTCGACTCATTTATTCAACGTCGTTGAAAATGCTACTGCATCGCAGTTAGCTTGCTTGTTTGGAAGGGATACTAAATTGAAATAATAAGTTGCATTTGAGTAAAAATTGTTGAATAATTTTTGAAAAACGATTACTTGAAAAATAAATAAATATATATATATATATATAAATATATATATATATATATCGAATATATGTTTTATTTGAATCTTGCAAAAAATCAGTTAGCAAAAACAAGGAAAATTCAGTTCGCGTAAACGATCGAAAGTGTCGCTGTTGAGTCCAGAAAATCTGTCTCCTTAAAGCAAATTCGCCCTCACCACGGTGTATGACGTCTGCCTCCCAGAATAAAACAACAGTTCGATGCGGTGAATCGATGATGCGCTTCACCCTCAACGAACTAGAACAACTCTGTATACTATCACCGACTGATGAAGAAAAACGAAGAAGAAAAAATATCTGGCTGTAAAGGCTCTCAAAAATCGTTCGTAATAAGTGTGTAAAAAACGAGCCCCTCAAGCCGGGTATTTATAGGTGAAGGCTTATCAAGATCTGTTTAATTCGATTTTATCCGGATCCAAAAAATTCAGTTCGAGACGCCGAGACATTTCGCCCATCCAAAAAATTCAGTTCGAGACGCCGAGACATTTCGCCCAAATCGACCGAGACCAACCAACCCGACCCAGTCGGCCGGACGGCGACGGGCGTGTGTGTGTGCGCAAGGGGCACCTAGTCACACATCCACACATGTCTCATTTTTTGAACATGCCTTTGTCTACATCTCCTTATATACTCACAATTTCTCCCTTCTTTTTCCAATGTGGGATAGCATCCCAAACCCATTTCTAAGTATTCACTTTGGAACATTATATTTCATTCATACCTCAATCATTTTGAGTGTTCTTACATGTTTTGGAAACCTCGTACGGAGTACTACGTATTCCAACTAAGTCCCGACTTTAACTCGTAGTCGAGCCCACTCAAATTTTCCTCTCAAATGGGCTGCTCAAAACATCTCATTTCCTCCATTTTATCTAATATTTCCAACAAAAATAACAACTTCATCATACAAAACTTGTAATCATGTGAACATACCACAGCATCGAAGCGGCTTGCTTGTTTTGCAAGGCATTCAGAGTCGAAATACTAAAATCGAATATGAAATCATATTCTGATCCTTTACATACGGTGCAGTAACTATCCCGTTTTCATATTCATCAATTTGGATATCAATACATCATGGTTTTAGTTGCTTCATGCTCTACTTTATTCTCTTGTAATTTTTGATGCACTGTTTGTCTGGTGGAAATTATTGATGATGAAAATATTATATGACTCGAAATGCTTCTGGATTTTGCAATATAAATGTATAGACGATTGTTATACTCTATTATTGTAGTTGAAATGTTGTGCTCTGTTTTAGGTTGTTTTCGGTTGACGATGAAGATAATCTGTGCTATGCTATATTATATTTTGTTGAATCTTCTTCATAGAGAGCATGTCATTAACTAAAATGAGTAGGGATGTAAATGAACTAAGCGTTCGTGAAAATTTCGTGAAAATATTCGGACAACGTTCAGTTCGGGTTTGGTTCGGTCAAACTCGAACAGTTCGCGAACATGTTCGTTACATACGCAAACCGAACACGAACAAAATAATATATATTTGTTAGTTCGTGAACAAAGAGATTTTTTATATATTTATTAATAATTTTACAATAATTAATAAATATAATACAATAATTAATATATATATATATATATATATATACAAAATAAAACATACCATCCTAAAACCCTTAATTTCTTAAATCAATCTTGTGTTTTTATTTTTTGAATTATTATTGCTTGTACTTGGGCGTTCTTTTATATTTTGGAACACAAACGAACAAACGAACGATCAAAACGAACCAAACAATCGAACGCTAACGAACGAACATGGAATGTGAAATTTTTACGAACCGAACACGAACAAGTGATTTGCCGAACACCAACACAAACCGAACGAACCAAACCTTTATTTTTGTTCTTTAAGTCACCGTTCGGTTCGTTCGGTTCGACACACCCCTAAAAAATGAGGATGTGTACCTGGAGAAAAATATTTTTAAACAGTGCACTTGAGGAGAGATTTATAGTCAAACTTTGTATCGGGCCCAACCCATCAACAATAGAATCATCAATCATGCAATGGTGAATTGGACTAGAGCAGCTAGGCCCAGATCAGACCTAGACAGGACCACAATAGGCCCAGTAGTTTTTGGGCCTGGGTGACCCAGCTGCAATCAAACGACTTTAACTCCAGTTAATTGTTAAATACGTGCTATTTCTGGGGCTGAATAAGCATAAAAAACCAGCCCGACCAACCCGTTTTTTTGACGGGACAGGGCTCCAATTTTCCAGGCCCGAAAACTATGGGCTTTGCTGGCCCAGACCAGCAGCCCGACGGGCCGGGAAAGCCTGGACAGCACGGCAGGCGCCAGATGCAATTTTACACTTTACCGACTGGACCATCCAACAAGCCGCTTGACTTTTTTTGGGCCGACCAGGCCCAATTTATTCATTTGGCCGAGCCCAGCCCGGCCTGATCATCTTGACAGCTCTCTATCAATAGCAAAAGTCAGTAAAATATTACAAATCCAGTTCATGAACCACCACACTGTTGTCTCTACCAACATCTCATTCAGTAGAACACAAACATCGCATCACTTTGGATTAACGTATAACTGTAGCAGCACAAAGCACAAACATATCTTACATACCAAACTCTACTAGAAACAAAGTAATCCTGACCTGAATAATTATAAGCTCCGAGGAGGGGTATATCCCAATTTAAATTAAAGCCTATGCATACAGAAAGAACAAGCTCTGAAGCTTCAATCCTTTCACAAATTAACAAAAATTGAACGAAAAAAAAAAAGTATCAATTGCCAAACCAAGAATCCATACCTCCCTTGTGTTTCAAAAGACGACAGTCGAAGGAGAAAAATCCGGTTAAAGAGCTATAACAAAGTTAACGCATTAAAAGCTGGAACGCTTCATTACTGGTTTCCAATTCATATTCATAGCCAAGACTATCTGCACGATTCTGGAACTCACCCATCTCGTTCCGAGCCACTTGGATACCAACCAACACATTCGCACCCGTTTCGCCCTGGAGAAGCAAATCAATATTTATAAATAAATTTGGTGTTGCAAATAAGAAGACGACAGGGGACGTTCATATACAAGCATTTGAGATCACAACCTGCCCACGGTAGTGGAACAAACTGATATTCCAACGTGGACTCAAAGCATCCAAGAATTTCATCAATGCACCGGGCCTCTCCGGGAAAATGAATCGGCAGAGTAGCTCATCTTTAACGTTTGATCTGCCACCCATCTGAAAAGGATTCACACCAATGAATTTTCAACCAAGGGACAAGCTGACATTACACTGAACTTAATCCTATATGTTAAGGTGATCACATATAGTTGGAAAAAAAAAAAGGTTTTTCTACTACCTCCGTTGACATTTTATTGCACCATTGATTTTCACGGAGTTCCATGGACAACTTTGACCATTAATATTTCTAATTATATTATATATTAATAAAATTTACAACAAAATAACATTTTGGAAAATATACATTGAGACAATATCCAACAAAATATGACATGCTATAATTTGTTTTTATATAAGTAGAACAAAGTACGACCAAATGTTAGTATATGAATAGTGCGAAATAGTGAAGTGTTGCAATTAAAAGTGAACGGATATATACACACACATACACACACAAACAGTGGAACTGTACAGTAAAACTTATGCACCCGGCTGCAATCCTCGAGAAGTAACTCAGCTTTAGCAACATTTTAAATTGATAGAAAGGAGATTTAAAAAAAAGGCACAATCAAGTCATAGAAGTAATTTTACGAAAGGGATAAAAAAAGTGACCTACCAAATGCCGCAAATGATCTTTGACCAAGTCATTTTCTGTAAGATTAATGGTTTCTAATTGAGCAGATTTCATTCTTGTGACCATTGCTTCAAGTTCTAAATCAGTGTGAAGGCCAACACTGTCAAAGAAAACAATATAATAGGCAAATGAGCTAATATCGACCACGCTCTTTCATATAGTTGTACAAGTACATAATACTGAAGACCATTGAACATATTTTGTTCCTCGTGAAAATGAACTGAACAACATAAAATATACTATTACTTGCCTGTATAGTACTAAAGCTTTTTCTTTATCTGAATTATATCTGTATTTGAATTCAGTAATATTCATAGGTCCCACCTGCAACCAAACAATAACAAGAATTTAAAACTTGGACGGCATGCATACTGACAACATAAAACGTCAATAAATCAGAAAACTCACGAGCTCACAGAATTGTTTAAAGCTGCCAGGCTCCTCTGGCATGTAAGTTGCAAGTACAGCTTCCCGTCGCCTACCGACATCTGCGAGTTCGGTTACCAGTCTCAATCTATCAAAGTTCATATTAGCTCCACTAGTTACTGCTACTACGTTTTCACCCTTGAGACCATAGTACTTGCAGTACGCTTCAGCTCCGGCTAGGGAAAGAGCACCTGCTGGTTCTAAAATGCTCCGTTTCTCCTCAAACATGTCCTATATAATAAAATGGTAAGCAGTAACTTCTATTAAGCTTCAGGGGCACAGTATATCTGAAGCATTGAACCATACATAAACAGCAAGCTCAGTGAATTCGGCAAAAAGTATCAATGGAGCGTGACTCCGAACAAGCTTGACAAAATATCTAAAGAATGGTGGTTTCTCAGTTTTAAATAGACCTGGCAATTTACCACACGACACGAAAACACGACACAAAAACGACACGAAAATTTAGTGTTTGGGTTTGCATTTTGAGTACACGACACGAAAATACACGAACACGAAAGTACACAACCGAGATTTAGTGTCGGTTTTGTGTTTACCCTTTGGGTACACGACACGACAAGAGGTACACGAAATAAATAAATATATATATATAATATTTTATATTTAATTTAATAAAAATATATATTTTATAAATTCTGTTTATACTAAACTTTCAAATTTGAAAATATAATGTGAATTTTCATAAATTTCGTGTAAACATTCGTGTTTTCGTTGCCATTCGTTTCATTTCGTCTACTAAAACCTATAAAAATAATCTTATAATATTAAAATTATGATTTTTTATAATATTTTAATATTTATTTTATATTATGTGCCTGACACGAAAACACGACACGAAACGACACGAATTTGCGCGGTACACGACACGACATGACACGAATTCATTTAGTGTCGTGTATGGGTTTGGACTTTTGGTACACGAAACACGAAAGTACACGACACGAAAATACACAACACAAACGAATTGCCAGGTCTAGTTTTAAATCATCAGTCCCATTGAAATGTGAAAGAAATAACACAAGCCAATTTTTAAAAGGAGATGTAAGTTTTTTGGTCAAATTAAAATTCTAAAAGGGTCATTAGCTCATTAATAACAACTAACAAGAAGAAAAATAAAATAATAAACTTGAATCTCAACATATCACACCCTGAATATCCCCCCCCCCCCAACCCCCCCACCCCACACACACACACAACAAAAAAAAAAGACATCCCAACAGTCTCAAGTTGGAAGAAGTCATTAGTAAGAAATGGGGGAACAAATCTTCCAAAAGGGAGCTAACCTTTATTGATGCACAAATAGCATCACGGCCAACAAGAACTACACCATCTACCAGTTCCCTGCATAGGCGAAATGTCTCTTCCCCAACCACTTTAACTGCCACTCCATCAGCGAAACCTCCAACTTGGTCCAGCATAACTCGCTGGTCATGGTGCAGTGATAGTGCCATTGCATTTGCATCAAAAGGTTCCACCCCAATAATTTTCACCTCTGGTGATACTCTTTTCACATACGAAGCAATACCAGCTATAAGCCCACCGCCACCAACAGGCACGAATATTGCTTCTATTGGGCCCTTCAACTGCTTCACGATCTCCATTCCAACTGTTCCCTGTCCTGTTATTACATCAGGGTGATCAAAGGGAGGTACAAACGTGCGGCCCTCCTTTTCTGCTCTCTCTTTGGCATAAGCTTGGGCTTCATCATAAGAGTCCCCTATCAGTACAACAGTGGCCCCCAGTCTCTCAACCGATCTCCACTAACAGTATCAAGCAAGATGGGTTTAGAAATCGTGATCACGTCAATTGTGGAAAAATTAAGAAAAAAGAAAATGTATGAATAAACAAGAAATAACCTTAATCTCTGGTGTAGTAACAGGCATAGCAATCACAGCATTGCATCCTAATTTCTGTGCTGATAATGCCACACCTTGAGCATGATTTCCTGCTGACGAACAAATTACACCTCTTTCTAGCTGTTTCTTTGGAAGTTTTGCCATCATATTATATGCACCTCGAAGCTTGAACGAAAAAACCTATAATTGTTCGCACACGTAAACAGTTTGTCGCAGAGAACTCAATCTTCAAAAAATCAATGCTCAACATATTAGTGACGCTTTCTCTTCTTTAAAAACTTAGACATGGTTAAGGTCCCAACTTCCTCAAAAGCAATATCACTTTTGAAAATCATATAGATGGTGGAGCATCCAAGCTTGCATCCATGGAACCACTACACTTTTCACAGACAAATAGTAATGAAAATATAAATACTATATAAGTGATTGCTTTCCAAACCTAAGGACAAAACATTAAGAAAAATCTCCATAAACTTGATAAATCATTCCAGATTCATCGGAAAAGCCAACGAAATAATCTATTCTTTTCAATAAATCCCAAGTATTCTGGAAAACAAAATTTTCAAGCAATTCGTATGTTTATGCACAATATAGTTAAAATGCATGCAAGAATTACCGATAGAGTGAAATGCATAAACAGATAAACGCGCGCGCGTTAAATAAGATACATACAGGCTGAAGATCCTCTCTCTTGAGCCAGATATTGACCCCACACCTCCCGGATAGCTTCGTCGCCAGCTGCAACGGTGACTCATACGCCACATCATACACCTTCGACGCCAGAATATTTGTCAGATATTCCATCGCGTTCAGCGTGCCGTCCGTACCACCACCCCTGCCCAAATTCTCATTAGGCAACAAATACCCGCTCTCGCACTGGATTGAACCTGGAGAAACTTTCAATAGAGGCACCAACTCCGCCGAATGAGAAAGAGGAGGTGCAGTCAATGGCAGAACCCTAGAAACTTTTTCGGCCGACGGAAAGTTCCCTACCTCCTGCTTTGACAGCGTGGCATATATTATCGGCTTTCGGCTGGCGCACCTAACGGCGTCGGAAGATGTCCTGACGATGTCGTTGGCAGGAAATTGAGTGCGAAGGGGGGGCGATTGCGCCGTGGCAAAACGGAGAACTTCCATTTACTAATTCAATAGATAATGAAAATTGCAGTACGTCGATTTTTGTTCCCCGCCGCCGACAGGTGATATGCGAGATCGGGGTGGAGGACGAGCCACGGTCGGAAAAATTATATGGGGCTGCGCCTACGGTTCAACAGTGGGGAAGTGGCCAGTTAAATGCTTCTTACACGCCGCCTTTTCAAGTACGAGGCATTATCCAACCCGTGCGATGCACGGTCTTTGGTTGAATATCAACGTGTTTTATACGTAATGTTGGGGCAGACGCTTGAATGAGCAGATGGCAGAATTTAAATGTCTTTTAGAAAAGTTTATATGTTTTTTTTATTGTTATTGTCCTTTTATTTTAGTCTATGTAATTAGTTATATGAAATGAGGCTTTACTAACCCGTATGTTGCTCCGGGGTTGTTTTTGGTTTATTCAATTCGTGCACCGATTGTATCTAAGATTTCATAACTAAAATTTAACCATATTGAAATTTATACTATCATTTAAAAGTTCATTTTAATCACCTTGTGTATTAGAAGGTGCATTTGCATTGTGATGTTTATCATAACTTTTGTATTTAAATTAGTTTATATACATTAAAAGTTACAATTAAAATAGTCTCTTCATATATTTACAATTAAAAGTTACAATTAAATCCCACTTCCACATTAAATTAAGTGGGATAAGTATTATACATCTACTAAACATGGGGATTGGTTTTGTTCACATTACTTGAGAGATAATAGCTCCACATAGGTAAAATTGAGGCGTCAAGTTAAGTAAACAACACTTATTGATTGTTTATATAAAAACTAACATACTAAATCCATATAATCTACAAATAATACTTGACTTATTTCTAATAAGTCACATCAAATATTATACTACTTGAGAACATGATTTCGTCATTATAATTCATTATTTCGTACAATGCTATTCATTTGTCTTTTACTTCAAATAAAATTTTATAAAGCTAGTCACAAACAAATATTCGAAATATATGAATAACTAATACACTGTAACATGATTATTAGTTATTCAAAAACTTCATAATTGAGATATATTAAGAGATTGAGCAATATCTAATCGTCTTTGTTGTTTGTCGGGTATCACGAATTTAATTCATGAATTTTTTTTGACGGATATTTTCCTCGTGATTTTGACCCGTCACGATTTAAGTAATTAACTCGAAACTAAATAAAGTAAAAAAAAAAGGCTTTAGAATATCCTAGAAATGAATTTATCAATAATATATTAATATTTATGACAAATTTATCAAAACTGGATAATCATCTACTATGCGAAAAGATTGATTTAGTCTTTCTTCAGAAAAAGAACAAAATAAACGAACTTTATCTTTTATATATAGTTTATAGGCCAAAATATAACCATAGGTAATGCAACATTTGTGATCTAAAAATATCACGTATTAGAGCAAGTATTTTGTTTACTCAACCCAAAACTCAATTGAGGCCCAGTCCAATATGAATTATATACCCAGTCCAATTCCAATCCTACCAAAATGATAACACAGGTTTAGATAGTTACCCTAATCCCACAAACACACTTCGGTTTATCCGCCTCCCACCTTCTCCTCTCCCATCAAATAACTCATCTCCTTCATCTTATCAAAATACATTCTTTTCATCTCCCATCCCATCCCATCATCATCAAAAACCGAACACACACCTACATAAATCAACCCACTCACCTGTTTGATGTTTCTGCTCAATTTGTTAGTCGACGTATTTGGATTCAAGATCATTTAAAAGGGTCTCGGGTAAGGTTTTGCATGTTGTGTTTCGTTTTGTTGTGGCAAGATCAATGATGGGTATGTTCAAACTTTAAAGATTTGCAACAAAGTTTGACGGATCTGAGATTTTTGTTTATTTTTTTTCATTTTGGAAGATCTTTATTGATCTTGGTGATGGTTTCAGTGAATCAAGTGGTTTTTTTGTGCTAAAAAAAAGATTAATGGTTGGTTTGTTAAAAGATTGAACTGTGAAAACACTTGAGAGGAAGCAGGGAATGAACGAAAAAGAGAACCTTTTAGAAAGAAGATCTCAAGGAGATTGTGCGCATAGCAATTCCCTCAAATTTATCAAATCAACCAACTCAAAACCCACTGTTTCTTTTTTAAAGAAAAGGAAAAAAGCAGCACAAAGTATCAATCTACAAATTAAATTAGTCTTCTATATAAAACTATACACACACAAAAGCAGAGTAAGGGCTCGCGTGATGACATTGTGGCTTTGATGGTCTCGGGTTTGGTGTATCAAAATACATATTTATACTTTTCATTAGCCGAATGTTTTGGGTAACTTACGAATCTGAACAGACTAATTGGTTTGTACTCTTTTTGGTTGTAAATGGAGGATGGTTTATATTCTTTTTGGTTGTCAATGTAAAATGGTTGTATACTTGAAACAGTAGCAACACTTCATATTCAGTACATTCATTGGAAGTCATTAAGACTTCACATTCAATGATACCTCCAGTTTTTTTTGTCTTCACAATACCATTTTTTGTGCATGTAAATTTTGAATCTGAACAGCCATATATATACCGAATGAGGCATAAATAAGACATTGACTCTGAACAGCTGGCTTATTAAAATAATTCATGTTAATGTGTGGGATTCATATATGATGGGGGTTGCATAAACTACATTGTACCGTACCACTCATTTGTGCACATTACACTTGCACATTAAATTAAGGGCTTCAGGCTTTAGATAGTATAGATGGTACTTTGAATTTTAACCACCGGTCCATTTTTTTTTTTTTTTATATCGAGATTCCAAACTTATTAGTCCTCGGGATAACACCCCGGCCCCACAGTACTGCTACTAGTTAAATCGCGAGATGTGTATCTGGCTCCTAGGTTCTTAAATATCCTCAACTACCGCGCACAAGGAGTCGTCCCCCAAGTGATTGCTCCATGCTGGACCCCCCCAAATCCAACTGCAGGTTCCCACCGAGATCTGACCTCCCACACTGCCGCTTGAAGCCCTCAATATTTAATTGTTCCACCGTCTCTGGAGGCTAGACCCTAACCCTTAGTCAAAGACTAAGGGATCATTGGGCCTTGAGAAATTCAATTCCAAAGTGTTGCCACTAGGAATTGAAACTCTGACCTCCAACTAAATTGAAGGTCAGGTGGTCAACTGCGCCAAGACAGTTGGTTGCACCACCGGTCCATTATTAATTACACCAGAGTTTGTCTTATTTATTTAGTTTTCGATCAAAATTAATTTTGATCATAAATTAAGATTAATATATAAAAAAAATTATTTTCATGTAAGTTATATTTTAGAAGCACATCTTAAAAAAAATCTATCAAATACTATATATTATCCGAAATTTATGATTAAAATTTATAAATTTTGACCCCAAATAACCAAAATATGACAAATTTAACTGGACATAGGAAGTATGATAAAATTCTGAAACATATGAAATAATATTATTTTTGAAATAGTTAAAAGCATATAATTTTGATCATGAAAAACTAAATATTGTATAGTCAATGAAAAACTAAAAAATATTTTACCTAATAAAATATTTCAATATGAAAGACTAAACACAACTAGGTGATTTTTCTTCAATTTTATCCCTTTGTGCCTGAAATTTCTAATCCTTATGTTATTTTATTATAACTAGATGTTCTCCGGTGCGATGCATCGCATAAGATATTCTCTTATTAGAAAATAATTTCTCGATTTCTAAATTTATTTTTGATGATCTTCGACATGAATATCATATTAGCGTGAGTGTATTATGGGGTGTAATATAATTTAAGAAAAAGTACCACATTAGCGGAATGTTAAGTCAATTAGTGTTCATTACATGAACAAATTTCCTGGACATACCGAAAAAAAGTAGGAACAAATTTTAGAGACGAAAGTAATATGTGATTAAGTCTTAATATATGTGTGTGTGTGCAGTGTATGTTTTATTATTTTTAGTTATTATAATTAAATAAATATCATAATTTATTTTTTATGTAAGCAATAAATGAGTTAATATATTTTTGTTTTGCATCAATTAATTTCTTGAAAATAAATATTCATAGTTTTTATAATATAATTTTTTGTGCAATCGGTCATTATTGTAAATCCATCAAATTTATTATATTCATATGGATGTCTAGTTGAAAATTGTGAAATAAAAATTAATTTGATATATTTTTATTAAAAATAAACTTGATTTCAAAAATTATAAACATTTAAAAATTTAAGCTAAAAAAATAAAGGATTTTTTTATTGGTAGATGAGTACTGTAAGTTGTGGAATAAAACTCCCACAATACATATCTAAAATTTTTTTTTAAGAAATTTAAGGATACATCTCTATATATAAACTATATTTTAAAATAAAAAATCAAAAAACTTAGAGAGTGACATGTGTCACGACTCTCTTTTAATAGAAATATAGATTTTGATTTTGTATTTTTAACATATTAATCTTTATCCATGTCTCAAAATTATCAATAGTTAGATCTCACTACGCCATAAGTGCTCATATGCAACACATATTTTCAGTGTTGCAAGGAAAAGTATTGCAATAGCTCTCTGATCTTTGGTCTTTTGCAATACTACTCAATTAGTGTTGCAAAAGACATTAATGCAACACCAGCCTAAAGTGTTGGATTATACGTGAACATAAAAACGTTGCAATAGACTAAATCATCTTAATAATTATGAAAAATAATTTAAATATTTTCAAAAAAAATATCGCCAAATTTAAATTTGTACACTAAAACAAAATAAATTATTTAAATTTGTTTAATAATTTTGTAACAAATTTTTTTATAAGAGCACATATAGTTTTTTACTTAAAAAAACTTCGGATTAAAATTAATAAATTTAAAAAATATTAAAAAAGAAAACAATTTCTTAAAATTATAATAAATAAAACATTATATGAATACATATAATTTTATTTTGAAATTATAATTTAAAATTAAATAAACAATTGAATTTATACATTAAACTCTTTAAAATATAATAAAAAATGTAAATTAAAATTTATTTATATTAATATTATGAAAAATTGAAAAATAATAATGCATTTTCCTACTTTTATATATATATATATACACTACTTTTTCCTACCTACTTTAAAAGAGTGAAGGAGGGTTTGGTCGAAAGTGTTGCTCCTAGATTGAACGTTTTCTATATGGTTTACGATTACTCTTCATCACCTCATATCCATCTCTTTCACACGCATCACCTATTACACGCGTCAACTATCCCTCTTCCTCGTAATATATCGTTCCCCCACCGCCTCCTAATTCCTATCAGGTCTTCCACGTCCTGCTGCGCATAATGGCCTCATTTCCTCACTGGCCTGCTTCACCTTCTTCGTATATCTGCCTTTTAGAGGGATATATCCCTTCTCTCTTTCCTATCTATCGTACAATCGAAATATAAAACTTGCTGCAAATTTCAATTACGGTTTGATTTTTCCATTTCATATTTATGCTTTCTATTAAGTTTCATTTGCAACTTTGGCGAATTGGTTATGCCGGACATTAATCTCACCTTTTTTTTTATTTCGATCGATTTCTTGTATTTGTACCCCCTATTAAGATTGGTTGCAGGTTTAACGATATATTTTTCTACTGATTAGGGTTTCTGTTGCAATTTTTTTTATTTCTCTACTGATTAGTGAGATGTACAACTATCAATATGAGTTTGTTTTCTTATCCGAATACAAGTTTAGTTCTTATTTGTATTGAATCTCTTTTTTCTGGTCGTTTTGACTTTTGTCAATATTGTTTTATTCATGGAAAACAATTTTTATTTCATTTCATATTTATATTTTCGTGTGCATAGATGATGTAGGGTGTTTTCAACTTGGATATCATTTGTGATATTTACATGAATTTTATGGAGACCCTTTTTTTTGAAGTTATTATTATTATTATTAATTATTATGGTTATGTTTTCATGACTTCTGGTAATATATGGGCTTATATCAGATTATGACAACCGGGAGTTGTTTGAAGATCTCATTATGGTCTAACAGTGTAGATTTCTATCAACACCACATGCTCCTCGGGGACTTGTTTTGATGAGATTGTTGTGATCTCTTGATATCTTTTGAAGTTGTTGTGTTTTATGAGGTTTACAATGTGCAATTCTGGTTTTTTCTCCTTGCCTGCCTTTTTGCTGGATACGTACTTTTTTGTAGATGCATTTGAATCTCGGTTATTTTTTCCCGGAAACTCTTTTTTATTTTGGCGTTCTCTGTTAAAAGGTTGTGTTTTGTTCTACTATACTAGGTATTTTAATATTTGTGAATTCCTACTACTCTAAAAGTGTAAGGGGGGCGATGGTTGAACTCGTGTTTCTTTTCCTTTTGTCCTCGCTGAGGAGCGCTCTTCTGTTTTTTCATCTCAAATTTTATATTTTATATATGTACAGGCTTTCTATTCGCTTTTTCTGTATTAAACATCTACCTATAAAAGGCCTCTCACAAGGACAAGTACGACTCACGTACTTCGAAAGTCTCCTGATTTGTTTTGTTTCTTTTTCAGTATTATTGAATCTACATGATTAAAGGTTTTTCATCTTTTTATTGTAATCTCCACATACAAAGCTAATGTGTTTTCTGCGTATCATATATTGTTATCTTTTCAGAAATCTGGGCTGATAAATTTCCCGCGTAGCAGGATTTTTTTTTAGAATCTGGGCTGCTAAATTGTGGCCAGAGATTTTTTTGTGCCCAATAACATTTTCTCTTTCATTTCTGCCACCAGTACGGTTTCTTGAGTTATAATGCATTCAAATATCGGTCATTCTCAGAGAACTTTTATCCCGTATAAATTTAGCGTTACTGGTACTGGACTACTTCCTGGAATGCTCTCAATCCTCTGCTGGCATTTCCGGAAATGAGTGCTTTTGAACGGTTTTCATGATTGCATGCATTGACTAAGTGTGTAAGAGGTAAGTTGTTCGTTTGGCCTACTTGGCTAGGATGGCTCTAGAGTATTTTGTCGTTTGTGTTAAATCCTTTAATTGTGGATTTTGACGTTGGAAGACGAACCTTGTGGTCGTTCTTGTGTACTGTGAGTTGATGAGATTTGGGGCTAAAATCCCAATGGTTTTGTAAAAGTCATTTTACGGATTTGGGGCTAAAATCCCAACGGTTTGGTAAGTGTCATTTTTTCGAAGGGGCGGTGACCCCTTTCGTCTTTGGATTTTGAAAAGTAGGATTTGATAATTCTAAATTGTTTTCTATTAAAACTCTCGATGGCATTCTAAACCGTTTTATAAATTACTTCCATTGATTTATGATATTTTGATTTTTGAATGTTTTCTCAAACTCTTGCCTCGTGAAGTACTTTTCGTTTCGTTTGGATCTTTGAGGATTCCTGGTTATTGTTATCCGTGGAATGTGAATTGTATGGCTCGTATTTGCACTTTGTTCTTGCACTAGCAAAACAGTGGAGTTTTGCTAACCCCCGAGTATTCGGGGGGTGGATGTCTGTTTTTGCATTCAGGTTTTGGAGCATAACACAGGGTTGACACGAAGGATGATGAAAGATGATCGATACTAATCACATGAGGAATCGTACTTTGTTTATTGGTTCAGTTGTACTCTATTTTTCCGTTGCTATATTTTCCCGTTGTACGGGTGTGGTCGTATTTTGACCCCTGCGTGGGCATGAGTTGTATTTGAGTTGTATGTATTTGTTGAAAGACCAAATCGGTCTACTGAGTCATTTTAGCCTTAAAGGCATGGTTGAGTTGTTATATGTCGTTACCAGCCTGGTAGATCCTTGAGGAAAGGTTCTACGGTATCCCTGAGCGAATTGGGGGTGTTACAGAACTAACCATGATCTTGTTTCCTGATTTTAAAATTGCTATATTTCAGGGAATATTCAGAAGGCGAATCACTTAACAATCCAGTCAAGGCACGCTATATCTGTTATACATGCGGTACTTGATGACAACAAATATGATACTGAAGGTTCACTCAGTTTATCTGAACCATTTTACGTGAAAATGTTCTCCCTCATCATGTCTAAATGAACACATTTATATGTCTACATATACATATATTGAAGTGTATTTCACCAACGTGAACTACTGTATTCCTGCCTTCTTCATTTCTAACTCCAATAAATAACTAAACAGTTTTAATTTTGTGTTCCTAACAATTTCTTCACATTATTAGTCTGCTTCATCTATCCATTTTTCCACATTAGCCGTTACACATCTTCTCACCTGTAAACCCTCATCTCATGGAGGATGACTACAGCAATGGCAACACCACTCTCGACACGGCCAAAGCCAACCGATCTATTTGGCTTGTGAAGTGCCCGCCGGTTGCCTTCAGGGTGTGGCAGTCCTCCGCCGCCCCTGCCACCGATTCGCCGCCCTTCACCAAAGTCGTCGCCTCCCTCGATCTCCTTAGGCCTGAAGATACCTCCTTCCTTGAGGTAAGCATTCCTTCTCCATTTTTTGCATACCTGCATATGCCTGATGTTTGTGTGATAATAGGCCTGATGAAATTTGGGGTTTATTCAGCCTAACGTTCATTAGGCTCAGATATCTTTCTTAGCTTGTGAATGTTACATGCTCACAGAGGCCCATTTCATGTGCTTAACCAGGTACATAGCGCGCTGCCCCCTCTCTCTCTCTCTCTCTCTCTCTCTCTCTCTCGGGTGTGACGGTGCGAGAGAAGGTTAGATATATGTGTTTGCGTATATTAGATGTGTTTCTATAGCCTGACCTACTTTTTCTTCTTCTTGATCTGCTTTTCTCCGTTCGGAAAAAGTTTGTCTTAATCAGTTCGGTCTGGATGATACATACACACACTTAAGAAGCCTTGGATTTGGGATTTTGAAGAATTATCTTCTTTTCTTCGTCCTCTAAGGTGTAGATCTCCGATCCCATTTCACTCACCTTAAATTCATTCACGGTATCGGTAAATGCTTTTGTAGTGCAAGTCAATCCTCCATTTACCTTTTATAGATCTTTCATCTATTTCTTAATTTACTTTCTGAAAATTTTGGGTTAATTTTGTTGGCCTGGGAGAGGTCAAAATTTCGTGGATCCGGTTCAAAATCACTTTCTGGGGTTCTGTATTTGTTTTCGTCGCAATCATTTTGTTGGAGAAAATGGTTTGAGAGTTTATGTTCACGGCTTGATTTTGGTTATTTTTGATGTAGACAAATGATTAAATTTTGCGATAGTTTGTATTTGGCAGATATCCGAGCTTAAATTTTACTTGAAACTTTCTAATTTCTGCAGATCCTTGAGGCAATTATAGAGCTTTGGTCTTTCTTACAGTCCTTGTAGCAGGTTTGCTACTTCTTCCTGGGCTACATTCCAGATTTGTTCTGTTATAATGTAATATTTAAATACTTTCTAGGTGTGTTTTCTCGAATTGTAGCTCGATTTTCGGTTTGCAGTTGTATTTTGTAGTATTTTATTACTAATTTACTATTAGTTTTTGTACAGGAGCAATATAGACATAATTACATTAAGAAAAAGAAACTATAATCCCTGTATAGTGTAGTGCAGATTCTAGGAAATTTATTTCTTTGTTGGAGTTTGTACTGCAAGTGGACAATTTGAGTTCTTAGCGGGTGTTTTGTTCTTTTCTTTCTCAGCAAGTGGAAATATTTAAACCAAGTCCACTTTCAGAACCTGTAATAGCTGCTATTTGATATAAAGTGTTTTGATTTACTATATAATAGTTCTTCCAAGTGAGGCTTCTCTTATATCTTTTTCCCTCTCCTCGTCGTCTATGCGGTGTTAACTTTTTTTATTTCTAAAAATTGTTTTTCTTTTGCAGGACTTATTATATTTGCAGGACTTGTTTGTATTTGCAGGACTGACTTGTTGATTGTTGATAGTTAGTTACAGATATAATTAATATGTTATAATTAACTTGTTGATTCTTGATAGTTACGGATATAATTAATATGTTACGTACTGATATATGTTATTTCCTCCAAGTTTGTGTGTTCTTTTTGTTCTCTGTTCTTGCTAATAATGATTTTCATTTTGATCACAAGATTTTTGATTTATGAAAAAGTTTCAGAATTTGTCTCTATGATGTGCCCTTTAGTATGCCGCTGTCAGATAATCTGTAAAATTTTGAGATTTTACTGCCGTAGATTCTATTTTCCCTCGATCTATATGAGTTGATGAATTCTTGTAATCTATACACGGGTTTGTAAATCAAACCTCGAACCAGTTTATCTACTAGCATTGTTGAAAACTTTGCAAGGTGAAAAAGCTATTGTTTTTACAGGCTATACACCTTATTGAATTTCTTCGACGGCCTCCAAATTAAGATTAAAGAGTATTCTCGTCTTCAACGACAGTCCATAAGAAGGTGATGTGGACATTGAAATATCACATGGGTCTTGAAAAGATTGGGAGATGCTAACCCCGATATAAAACTGGAATCGGAGACTTTGTCCAGCCTTGTCAAGTGAACAAGATGACAATGGTACACCTGTGACACTACGTAGAAATTGAGATATTTAATTATGTCTAGTATTTAGAACTTTGGTCACTTGGTACTCTTGAATTAGACTTGGTAATTTGGTCCTAAATTAGACTCTAGTTATGGTGTTGCGTGTCGAATTGTTAATATAAGACTTGTTGGATAGGTGGAGTTGGTATTTTGCGTCGATTGTTTGTTGGGATGTTGGTATTTAATACCGACTATTTGTTGGAATGTTTGTATTTGGTACGGAATGGCAGGGTGTGAATTTTGGACGGTATTTTATTTGTATGGAATGATGTACGTACGAAATGGTTATTACGAAATTCTTATTTAAAATGTTGTATTTATCTTTCAGTTATTGTTGCATTTATCTTCAGTAGGGTTGCTTATTTGCAAATTAGTGTTGCATATTGTAACACCCCCAGGATATCCGAGGTATATTACAGCGCCGTGAATCCCTACATGGGACCCACCAGGCTGAACAAGCATCAACTCATCGACTCACAGAAACAACAGAAAAATACCTCGTCATAAAGACGCCCAACAATACAATACAATCCCGACAAGTAAAGGTTCTTAAGTACTCGAGTACTTCTATTAGTTTAAAGACAAAGACCACAAAGGTAAAAGGTAGAAAGCAACAAGACACCACTCGTGCACAATCATCACGCACGGCCATCATCCGCATACTGGTCCAAAGACCATTGCGTCTCGATGAACGACTGAAATTCATAAAACGAATTTCCCAAAATGGGTCCCAGGAGGTTAGCAATTACGCTAGTACAAGTAACCAAATGAACGACTTACATCTTACACATATAGTAATGCATGCAATTCAAGAAAACATAGTTCCAAATCACTCATTTCCGGAAATGCCATAATCAAATCACATTTGTAAAAATGCACCACAATTAACCGTGGATCCACCCCTCCGTGGACCCCTACCGAGACCCCGTCGGATCTAACCCATAGTGGTTAAAAGCAAGCTCGCGGATCCACCCCTCCGTGGACCCCTACCGAGACCCCGTCGGGTCTAACCCATAGTGAGCATACACACACACACACAATTCTCATGCAATACTAATACGTTAAGATTGTAAGTTCATAAGGGTACTTGCCTCGGTTAATAGACGGTGATACGAACGGAAAGGAAGAATCGAACACGACCGCGAGGAACCGGCGGAAATGAACCTAACGATTCGAATAACATAATCACAACCAACTCTAGACGATTACGGAAATGGAATACACCCGGAAACCCGCCTACGATTCATGTATATTCGTACCAAAAATAACAACGAGGGCGGACCACAACCAAACCCTCTCGATTCCGTAAAAATCCACAAAATATCCATGAATCCGTAGGAAAACTAAAGATACTAATAATATTAATCGTATACATCATGAATCCACCAACAAAACGGAACGAATCGGAAGAAAATCCCAAAACCCCCAAATTAATCGAAAATAGGGTTCTAGAAATATTACCTTTGGAGATTCAAGTACTAAGATCCGTAGAACACGCGTTAGATTGATTATCCGGGCCTCACAACCGAAGGAAAATGATGAAAATCGACCCCCGAATGAAGAATGCTTGAGAAGTTCTCCCCCCTTAGACCTCTCTCTCTCTCTCGCAGGTGAATAATGGAGGAAAATGGCCGATCTCGTCTAATAAGGACGAGATTGCACAGTTGACCGCTTTGTGTGCCGCGGCACAGCCGAAGTGTGCCGCGGCACAGGCCAAAAATTACTCCCAGGTTTCGGCAGTGTGCCGCGGCACCCGGTACAGTCGGGTTTTGGTCGCAGATGTCACACGGGTGTCTGCGGCACGGACGGGTGTCTTGCGGCCTTGACTCGGCTGCTTGTCGCGGCACCGGATGGGTGTGCCGCGGCACACAGTATAGTTTGCTCGACCAACAATTGGAGAAATTTTGTGTGCCGCGGCGCACACACCTTGTGTCGCGGCCCACACCCCCTTTTGGGTCCCAAAATGATAAAAATGATCCGGAAAGAGAATAAAAACGATAGGAATCAATATTTGGGAACCAATAACACGAAATGGATCCACGGCAACCCCGAAACGGCGGTTCCGCACAACAATAATGAGTATACAGTTCAACAGTTGACGGGAAGGACACACTGAAAGGTACACGAGGGTCACTACGATCGAGGAATACACCAAAAATAAAAAAAAAATACAAGGGAAAGAAAAATGCGGATATTACATTCTACCCCTCTAAAAATAAGTTTCGTCCCGAAACTTAAGAAACAAACAACTCAGGGTACCTAGCACGCATGCTATCCTCGGTTTCCCAAGTTGCCTCCTCGACACCGTGTCTCGACCATTGCACTTTGACCAAAGGGATGGTTTTATGCCTCAGTCGTTTCTCACGATGCTCCACAATCTTCAAAGGATGCTCCTCAAAAGTAATATCTTCAGCGATATCAATCTCGCCATAATCGATGACGTGACTAGGATCCGGGACATATTTCCTCAGCTGGGAAACATGAAAAACGCTATGAACATGACTCAAGGCCGGAGGTAACGCCAAACGGTATGCCAACCCACCGACTCGCTCGAGGATCTCAAAGGGGCCGATAAATCTCGGACTCAACTTCCCTTTCTTCCCGAAACGAAAAACTCCCTTCGTCGGCGACACCTTTAGCAAAACGTGGTCTCCCACCTCGAATTCCAAAGGTCGACGACGGACGTCGGCATATGACTTCTGTCGACTCTGGGAAGTCAACATCCGTTTTCGAATTAATTCTATCTTCCGCCTCGTCTCTAAAACGACATCCGGCTCGGTCCCGACCAAATCGGACGCCTCATTCCAACAAATTGGTGATCGACATCGCCGCCCATAAAGTGCCTCGTACGGTGCCATCCGAATCGACGCGTGCCAACTATTGTTGTACGTGAATTCGATCAATGGCAAATGTTCCTCCCAGTCACTACTCCAATCGAGAGCACAGGCACGCAACAAGTCCTCGAACGTCTGGATAGTGCGTTCCGACTGTCCATCTGACTGGGGATGAAAAGAGGTACTCAAACGCAACCGGGTACCCAACGCCTTATGCACCGCCTGCCAGAAGTGCGATACAAAACGACCATCACGATCCGAAACAATAGACTTTCGGGGTACCGTGAAGTCTCACGATCTGCGGGATAAACACACGAGCTAACTTCTCCGGGCCCCAAGTGTCCTTGATGCCCAGAAAATGTGCCGACTTGGTCAGACGATCGACAATCACCCATACCATATTCATGCCCGACCTCGATCTCGGCAGACTCGTAATGAAATCCATCGATATATCTTCCCATTTCCATTCGGAGCGAAGTGACGCAAAAGCCAGTAGGTCGATGCTCGATTTTGACTTGTGGCAAGTCAAACACCTTGCTACAAGCTGCGCGACCTCCTCCTTCATGTCATTCCACGAAGTTCCTTCTCAAGTCCTTGTACATCTTACTCGAACCAGGATGAACGGAATAAGGTGTAGCATGGGCCTCACGCAAAATACTCTGTCTCATCTCTCGAGTCGTTCGGCACACAAAGCCGACCGAAACCTCAAAACACCATCTTCGTGAATCACAAATCCAGGAGACTTTCCTTTAAGAACGTTCTCTCGGATTTGAGTAATCATCGGGTCCTCTAAGCGCTTGACTTAATCTCATCGATCAAAGACGACGAAATTTCCAAAGCACAAAATTGCCCGACAGTTCCGGCAACAGAACCTCAACATCTAACTCGATCAAAGCTCGCCGAAGCTCGGTGAGGCGTAAGGATCTCGAGCGATCGCAATGCAATCGGTTTCCGACTCAAGGCATCGGCCACGACGTTCGCCTTGCCGGATGATAAAGGATTTCGAGGTCATAATCCTTAATCGGCTCTAACCACCTCCTCTGCCTCATATTCAACTCCCGTGAGTAAATATGTATTTGAGACTTTTATGATCGGTAAAAATCGACATGCGAGCCGAAAGATAGTGACGCCAAATCTTGGCGCGAATACGACTACCGCTAACTCCAAATCATGGGTAGGGTAGTTAAGCTCATACGGCCTCAATCGTCTCGACGCAAAGGCAATGGTCTTGCCGTCTTTGCATTATCGTACCCAAGACCACGACCCGAAGCATCGCTATAAACGGCGAATCCTCGTTGCCACATGGCAACGCCAAAAGCTGAAGTCAAACGCTTCTTGATTCCTCAAAATCAATCGCCTCTCGTCATTCCAGACGAACTTCTCGGATTACGGAGCAAGCTGTGTAAGTGGTCGAGCCAGTTTCGAGAAACCCTCGACGAACCTACGGTAGTAGCCAGCCAAACCCAAGAAACTATGGAGCTCTCTCACGTTTTTGGGCGGTGCCCAATCCAACACCGCCTCGATCTTCTGCGGATCTACACGAACCCCCTCGGCTGAAATCACGTGACCCAAAAACATCACTTCTGTCAGCCAGAACTCACATTTCGAGAACTTCACATAGAGTTGCTCGGCCCTCAAAATGTCTAACACTATCCGCAAATGATGGGCATGCTCTTCCTCGTTCCTCGAATAAATAAGAATATCGTCAATGAAGACGACGACACACTTATCCAAATACTCGATAAAGACTTTGTTCATCAACTGCATGAACACCGCCAGCGCATTAGTTAACCCGAAAGGCATAACTACAAACTCATAATGTCCGTATCTCGTCCGAAAAGCTGTCTTCGGCACATCGGACTCTCTCACCCGGAGCTGATAGTACCCCGATTTCAAATCAATCTTCGAGAATACCGCAGCTCCTTGCAATTGGTCGAACAAGTCGTCAATTCTCGGCAAAGGATACTTGTTTTTGATGGTCACCTTGTTTAGTTCGCGATAGTCGATACACAAACGTAGTGAACCATCCTTCTTCCGCACAAACAGGACCGGTGCGCCCCAAGGCGAGGCGCTCGGTCGAACATACCCCGACTCAAGAAGCTCACTCAACTGCTTCTTCAACTCGGACATCTCTGAAGGTGCCATGCGATAGGGCGCCTTCGAAATAGGAGCCGCACCCGGCTCTAACTCTATAGCGAACTCGACCTCACGATCCGGTGGCAATCCCGGTACCTCGTCAGGAAAAACATCAGAAAACTCATTAACGATTGGAATCGACGAAAGCTCGACTCCAGCACTCTCCGCCTTCAAGGCGTAGCACCAATAGCCGGTACACCCCTTTCGCAGGAGTCTCATCGCCTTCAAGGCGTTAATAACGAATTTCTGATTCCCCCTCTTTCGCCCGGAGAAAGAGTGCTCGGTGCCATCATCGGCTAACATGGTGATGATTCTCGTGCGGTAGTTCATGATTGCACCATGCCGCTCGAGCCAATCATCCCCGAGAATTAAGTCCTCACCCTCAATACCCACAACAATAAGATTAGAGGGCCAAGCCCTCTCACAAATAAACACAGAACAGTCTCGAACCTCCTGATCACCAACGATCCTATCACCGCTAGGAAGCTTAACGATGAAGGGCTCACAAGGCGTCAAGCGGTCGAGACTCAAGCGGCGCACACAATCCGGAGATATGAGCGAATGCGTAGCACGAATCGAAAAGCACACCGACACGATGAGAAAGAATATGAACGGTACTGTCGCTACGGTAGCCATTTGGATCATCGGCTCTCCGCATCTCATAGACACGCGGATGGGCCGAGCCGACGGGAAGCTCCCCACAGGGGCCCGACCCGACCTCTCCCCTACCGGCACTCGGCGAAGATTGAGGAGCAAGCGATCCACGATTCACACTTGGTTCCCTAGCGCTGGAATGGAAGCCCGGGCACCAAAGATTTTCTCCCTCTCGGCCTGACGGACCTTGTGACCGGTGGCCACACCGATTACATGTCGGCAAAGGACTCGGACAATTACGGTGATGTGGCCGGGTGGCCATAGTTGAAACACTTCACCTCTCGAGAAGGGGCCTTTGGGCGCCTGTGGGAAACCCGGTAGATCGAGTGGGCCACCACCACGGAAAAGTTAGCAAGCTGGAATTTCTCACCCCACCTTTGTGGCCCGAAAAATTCGTGGACTTACGCTTCTTGCTCTCGCGCTGCCTCACTCGCCGTCACGAGACATATCATAAGCAAGGGCCCTACTGCGGTAATCCTTCAAGGTAGTACAGACGAGCCCCGACATATAGTCCCGAATCGACAATTTCATCCGTCTGGAAAAATGGAAAATTTTGTCGCTCTCTCGACAACTTGGGTCTTCACATAACCCAACTCCTTATTAAAATCGGCAATAGCACGAGATACGGGAATATCCCGTGGTTGAGCATCATAGAAGGCATGTACTCGGGCCTGTCGACGGCCACGGGCAATATTCGGTCTCCATCAATTCACGAAATTCGGCCCATGAAGCCACATGGTCTTTGGGCCCAACGGCCTCCCACCAATCCGTAGCGTCCCCTGTGAGGAAGTACTGGGCAATGGGGACCTTACGGTCCTCGGGACAGTTAGCGGCAACGAAGACCTTAGATATCTCCTTGATCCACCCTTCCCAGCCGATCGGGTGCAAGCTCCCGGCGAGGAGGATGCATCTTGATGACATCCTGAAGCCAACAATCCGCTCCGCCCCGATTATCATGGGCCGGATCCGGGTTCTGAACCGCCTGAGCTATCGCCGCCATTTGATTCACCATTTACTGCATAACAGCCGCAATACCAAGGTCGGCGCGCTCCTGAGAGGAAGCATGACTGTGACGGTCGCCGATCGCCGGCTCCGAAGACGTGGCGTGGCCGCCCCACCGGCTGCCCCACGTCCCCGGCCGCGTCCACGACCACGACCTCTTCCAGCATCCATACTGGAGTTAAATAAGTAGCAAAAGCCATACGATGGTAAGTACAAGAAAAGAACGATCGCAAATCGAGAACTAGAGGTACGATACAAGAGTATAAGGAACAGAGGAAAGGAAAACTTACGGGCACTGGTAGTACCGGAGTCATGGCAGCGTGATGATGATGTGCAAAACAAAATACAACAAGACCCAATAAACCGACAAGCCTAGGTATCCATAAACCTAGTGCTCTGATACCATTTTCTGTAACACCCCCGGGATATCCGAGGTATATTACAGCGCCGTGAATCCATACATGGGACCCACCAGGCTGAACAAGCATCAACTCATCGACTCACAGAAACAACAGAAAAATACCTCGTCATAAAGACGCCCAACAAAATAATTCATCCGGTTCAACCGGTCAAACATGACACCATAATCCATCACAACATAATAAACAACAATACAATCCCGACAAGTAAAGGTTCTTAAGTACTCGAGTACTTCTATTAGTTTAAAGACCACAAAGGCAAAAGGTAGAAAGCAACAAGACACCACTCGTGCACAATCATCACGCACGGCCATCATCCGCATACTGGTCCAGCACCCGCTCGTCTCGATGAACCTGACCTGAAATTCATAAAACGAATTTCCCCAAAACGGGTCCCCAGAGGGGTTAGCAATTACGCTAGTACAAGTAACCAAATGAACGACTTACATCTTACACATATAGTAATGCGTGCAATTCAAGAAAACATAGTTCCAAATCACTCATTTCCGGAAATGCCATAATCAAATCACATTTGTAAAAATACACCACAATTAACCGTGGATCCACCCCTCCGTGGACCCCTACCGAGACCCCGTCGGATCTAACCCATAGTGGTTAAAAGCAAGCTCGCGGATCCATCCCTCCGTGGACCCCTACCGAGATCCCGTCGGGTCTAACCCATAGTGAGCATACACACACACACACAATTCTCATGCAATACTAATACGTTAAGATTGTAAGTTCATAAGGGTACTTGCCTCGGTTAATAGACGGTGATACGAACGGAAAGGAAGAATCGAACACGACCGCGAGGAACCGGCGGAAATGAACCTAACGATTCGAATAACACAATCACAACCAACTCTAGACGATTAAGGAAATGGAATACACCCGGAAACCCACCTACGATTCATGTATATTCGTACCAAAAATAACAACGAGGGCGGACCACAACCAAACCCTCTCGATTCCGTAAAAATCGACAAAATATCCATGAATCCGTAGGAAAACTAAAGATACTAACAATATTAATCGTATACATCAGGAATCCACCAACAAAACGGAACGAATCGGAAGAAAATCCCAAAACCCCCAGATTAATCGAAAATAGGATTCTAGAAATATTACCTTTGGAGATTCAAGTACTAAGATCCGTAGAACACGCGTTAGATTGATTATCCGGGCCTCACAACCGAAGGAAAATGATGAAAATCGACCCCCGAATGAAGAATGCTTGAGAAGTTCTCCCCCCTTAGACCTCTCTCTCTCTCTCTCTCGCAGGTGAATAATGGAGGAAAATGGCCGATCTCGTCTAATAAGGACGAGATTACACAGTTGACCGCTTTGTGTGCCGAGGCACAGCCGAAGTGTGCCGCGGCACAGGCCAAAAATTACTCCCAGGTTTCGGCAGTGTGCCGCGACACAGCCTGCGTGTGCCGCGGCACCCGGTACAGTCGGGTTTTGGTCGCAGATGTCACACGGGTGTGCCGCGGCACCGGAGGGGTGTCTGCGGCTTGACTCGGCTGTGCGCGGCACGGATGGGTGTGCCGCGGCACACAGTACAGTTTGCTCGACCAACAATTGGAGAAATTTTGTGTGCCGCGGCGCACACACCTTGTGCCGCGGCCCACACACCTTGTGCCGCGGCCCACACCCCCTTTTGGGTCCCAAAATGATAAAAATGATCCGGAAAGAGAATAAAAACGATAGGAATCAATATTTGGGAACCAATAACACGAAATGGATCCACGGCAACCCCGAAACGGCGGTTCCGCACAACAATAACGAGTATACAGTTCAACAGTTGATGGGAAGGACACACTGAAAGGTACACGAGGGTCACTACGATCGAGGAATACACCAAAAATAAAAAAAATACAAGGGAAAGAAAAATGCGGATATTACACATATAATAACCATGTTATTGTTGGATATAAGAATGGAAGTGTTGCATTATGTCTGGTGGAACCCACTGCTGACGTGGCAAAAGAGCCCACTACTGACGTGGGACCCATTGATGACATGGCAAAAGAGTCCATCGCTGACGTGGATGAAAGTGGGACCCACTGCTGACGTGGATGAAGTGGGACCCACTGCTGACGTGGATGAAGTGGGACCCACTGCTGACGTGGCCGAAGGGCTCATTGCTTACGTGTTGTTGGTTGTGGGTCCCACTTTTCTGAACTGTATTCTCCTCTAAGCCAACACTGTTTTATGTTGCATATATTTTGTTTTGTGTTGCACTATGTGGATAATGCAATACTTTCCCTCTGTTGCATTAGAAAGGAAAAGTGCTGGATTAGAGGTCAAATTCCACGCGATCAGATGCAACACCCACAAAGTGTTGGATATATCACTTTCTGGCCTAAGGCAACAGAAAATGGGGCATAATGCAACAGTAGGAAGCATTGCGTATGAGCACTTATGGCGTAGTGTCTTTAAGAACAAAATGATAGTCAATCTCGATATGCTTGGTAAACGAGGGTGGTGGCAATGCATGCCACACCCAATACCATACCACCCTTTTCCAACCAATCCCCTTATGCCACTTCATTTCACCTCATTTTCATACCACAATCCATTTTTTGGTGGCATTGCATACCACACCTATACCACACTTCTTTTTTTTTTTTAGAAAAAATTAAAAATTCATTAAAATTAAAAATACATTAAAACTAAAAATTCATTAAAACTAAGAATACATTAAAACTAAAAATACATTAAAGTTTCTTAAAAACATTAAAATAAAAAAACATTAAAAATAAAAATACATTAAAACTAAAAATTCATTAAAAATCTGCAGCCTCTCCATCGCGGTATCACATACCACATTTCCATACCATGCCATGAATTTAGGGGGGGGCGGCGGTGTGCATGGTATGGTATGGGTGAAACCGCACCCCATACCGCATGCGTTGCCACCACCCTCAAACTCGTAAAAGAATTACACTCAGCCTCAGTAGAAGAACAATTAACAGTAGAGTAAAATCTCTAAAAAAAATAATCTATTAAGTAATAAACTCTATTTAGAAATAAAAATTTATGATCTCAATTTGAGATTAGTTATAATTTAGAATAAACTCCATATTGTCATAATTCATATATTTTCAAATCCCAATATAAAGAAATACACATCCATTTAGAAATAAATCATAATAAAATACACACACACACACACACACACACACACACACATATATATATATATATATATATATATATATATATATATATATATATATTATTTCTACAATAGATTTAAGTTGATCTAAAATACTTGTTGAAGGTTGATTGTGACAAAGATTTAATGTTTTGTGTTGTAACCATATCCTTCAACTTACGTGTGCCCATTAGCTCGTCCAAATGATCATCTTCTTGTTGAACCCAAAACATTTCCAACTTGTCGAGTAAGCTTAAAACTTCTTCACATGAAATTTTTTGTACTTCTATGCTATCATCCTCCGGATTATTTTCCTCATTTTCTTGCCTAATTCCTTCAATGATTTCTTCATCGGTTAAAGCATAAATAATTTTCTTGCCTAATTCCTAAGTTTACAACATATTACATACATGTATCTACTAATTATAATATTTATATATTATACATGCACTTTAAAATTTAAAAAAAATCTTCTTAAAACTCTATTTAGGAATAACCTCCATTTAGAAATTTTTTTTATGTTCCCAAGAATATGACTTTAAAGAGATTTTACTGTACTACGGTGTTTATGAGACTGCTAGGAAATTAAGGAGGTGGCATGGCACCCAGGAGGACGCCTATCGTCTAGACCCGATAATTTAACACACGGCACGAAAACATGACACGAAAATTTAGTTTTTGGATTTGTATTTTGAGTACACGACACGAAAATACACGAACACGAAAGTACATGATCGAGATTTAGTGTTGGTTTTGTGTTTACCCTTTGGGTATACGACACGATACGAGGTATACAAAATAAATAAATAATAAATAATTATATATAATATTTTATATTTAATTTAATAAAAATATATATTTAATGAATTCTGTTTATACTAAACTTTAAAATTTGAAAATATAATATGAATTGTCATAAATTTCGTTTAAACATTCGTGTTTTTGTTGTCATTCGTTTCATTTCGTCTACTAAAACCTATAAAAATAATATTATAATATTAAAATTATTATTTTTTATAATACTTTAATATTTATTTTATATTATGTGTCTGACACGAAAACACGACACGAATTTGCGCGGTATATGACACGACACGATACGAATTTATTTAGTATTGTGTATAAATTTGAACTTTTAATATACGAAACACAAAAGTACACGATATAAAAATACACGATACGAATAAATTGACGGTTCTACTATCGTCTGAAGAGCCAGCCCAGTTTGCATCAGAATAGGCACCAACAGTCAAACTAGTCAGAGGACGAATTAACCGAACCCATATCCTTAAGGGAGGGAGGAGTGGTTGCCTAATACCCTAATACCCTGGGGGTGCCACATCACCTCTATCCAATAAAAACCTTCCAACTCAAAACTACCCCAATACTACCCTAACACTACCCTAACTAGTGGGAGTGGTACCTTAGTACCCGAATTCATTTTTTTTTTAAAATACATAAAATCACATACAATATTTAAAATAAAAACATACCATTTCATTAAAAATAAAAAAACATTACATAATACTTAAAAAAACTACAACTTAAAAATTGAAACTACAACTTAAAAAAAAAAACATTACATAAGTTGAAATTAAAATAACTTGAAACTATAATTTAAAAATTGCAAGTCTATCCGTATTTGGCCGCAAGTTCACGTTTCTGGGTAAGAACTAATTCCAACATAGCGGGATCGCGAATGTGATCATGCGGCTCCAAAAAAACTTCAACTCCCGTTGTGTATTCTTGAACTTCGCCCCCTCAAGTTGTGTAGCCAACAATTGTTTCGCCATCTCGCGTTTTTCTTCCAAATATTGTGTCTTCTTTTGTGTGTAGACGTTGATTTCATCCGCAACGCTTGAGATCGACGAGGAGGATGCAGCTTGCTTCTTTTTCATTTTTCTTGATTCAATTGGAGGGGTGGGGTCTTCATTCATGTCGGGAATGGTGTTGCTTGCCGAGTCATACTCCCCCGACCTCCTTTTTGAAGAATTGCTTGCAGCACCGGCAATATCTTGAAAACATTCTTGCTCCAACCATTTCTCATGACCTCTGACAATCTCCCACGCTCTGGTATGAGTAAATTGTCTTTTTCTTGCTGTATAGAAATCCATTTCAGCTTGCCTCACCACGTCCAAGTCGTTGCACCCACTAGCCTTAGTACGTTTCTACATTATATACGAAATAATGTAATTGTAAATAAAAAGTACAGATTACGTAAAATAAAAAAGTATAGCTAAAAAACAAAATAATGTAATTGTAAATAATAAAGTATAGATTATATAATTGTACCGCTTGGAGGTAGTAGCCGTTGAAAATACCCATGGCCGTGTTCATTGCTCTCCACTTGGTATTCAACGCATGAAATGTTCGTGAACTCGAACCCAAAGTTGCCTCGTAATGCTCGAGAATCCGTTTCCAAAAACCGTCGGACTTTTGTTCATTACCGACAACACCACATTCGGAGATTTGAACCCATGCTTTCGCCAAAGCCTCCTCTTGTGCCGACGTCCAAACTTCACGGGGCCTCCTCCCGGCGAAAGCTTTTTTCTTCCCTCTCGGATCGACTTCTTGAACTTCCTCATCTTCGTCTTCTTCGTTTGGTAGTGGTTGTGTTTTGGGTACGTACTCTACGTCTTGACTAAGGTTTTCGAACGGGGAAAACTCGCTTGTAGCAGTGATGTTGTAGTGTTGTGGATTCAATTGAGGAGGACCCATATTATATTGAAAAAATTGTGGAGATTGGGGTTGTGGAACATAAAATTGATTCGGGGATGGTTGAGAATAAAATTGGCTAAATCCTAGTGGAGTTTGTTTTGGTTGATTCGGGGATGGTTGAGACCGACCTTGATGCGAGGTGAAAGTTTTTTTACCTCTACTTGGATCCATAGTTTGGTGTTTTTGAAAGATTAGTGTGTGTTGTAATTTGTGTTGTGTGTTTTTATTTTGAAAAATAAGGTGTAAGTTTAGGTGTTAAATAGGAGTGAATTTTTTTTTTTTTTGGCTCAAAATAGCCGTTCCAACGTATACATTTGCAACGTTCGACAGCGGGTTCCCAGCTCGAATTTGTTAGCCGATTTTGATACCCGAGGTACACGTGACGGTGTACCCGAGCGGGTTCACGAGCTCGCTTGGCAACCCGAGCTCCACCCCATCTGGCCTAATAGACTGAAGACAACGCATGATACGCTTCACCGCATCCCAACGAGAGTCACGAGGAGAGTGCATGAATTGACAGGCGCGATTAACAGCAAAGGCTTGTCCAAAGAAGATTAACAGCAAAGGCGAGATCATGATTCGTCAGAGTGACATATTGCAAATCACCAATTCGGGTAGACTTTCGTATTTTGTATATCAAAAGTCTAAATCCATACGCAATACGAAATAAATTCGTATCGTGTCGTGTACCGCGTAAATTCGCATCATTTTTTCGTGTCATGCACATAATATAAAATAAATATTAAAATATTATAAAAATAATAATTTTAATATTTCAATATTATTTTTATAGGTTTTAGTAGACGAAACGAAACGAATGGGAACAAAAACACGAATATTTACACGAAATTTATGAGAATTCACATTATATTTTCGAATTTTAAAGTTTACTACGAATATTATTCATAAAATGTATGTATTGTTCCGGGAAATCCTTCCCGTATTGATGTCTTACCTAATACTAGTTGTAGGGGGATAAGAGTTATGGAAGGTTCTGGACTCTTCCATAAGTAGTTGGATCCTGTTAGATGTCTTACCTTAACTAGGAATCCTATGTATGGAAAGACTCTCTTTGTAATGCCTATATAAAGGCCCCTCTATTCATTGTTATCAATCTGATTGATTTCTTTGTCTTTACTTTTCTCCTCAAACACGTTATCGCACGTAGCTCGAACGAAAAAAAAAAAAATCGGCCAAGCCGCCCGGAAACACCTCCGCCCCGGCCCACGCCACCGCCACTGCCGCCATGCCCATTGCCACCTTGCCGCCACGCGCCAGCGCCATTGCCAGACGCCAGAAACACCGCCGCTTCTGCCGCCATGCCGCCGCGCCATGTGCCGCATTGCCATCACTTGCCCGCCAGTACTCATGTCGCTCAGCCTTGCCCATGACCAGTACTTTGCCACCACCGCGCCCGGCCACCCTCAGAAACACTTGCCACGCCTTTCTTTGCCCAGCCATGACCGCCACTTACTTGCTACCACCACCGCCAGTGCCATCAGCCTTGGCGCCACCATTGCCAGACGCCTTGCCGAGCACTGCCGCCGCCTTCCATGCCGCCGCCATTGCCAGCCACTTCAAGCTTGGCTGCCGCCAGTACCATGACCCAACTTGCCACCACCGCCGACCACACTGAAAACCTTTATCGCCGCCAATGGACCGCCGTCGCCAGATCTGCCCAAAGCGCCCAGCCACTGCTGCTGCCCGCCGCCTCACCGCTCGTCGGACCTTGCCCGCCTCCGCCGCCGCCACGGCCGCCCAGATCCGGCTAGTCAGGCCGGTTCCGACTCGGACCAAACCCGAACATCAACTTATCTTCTAAGCCGCCAAAGTGCGCCTCGGTTTCACGTCGTCGCATCAGTACCAACCTAGATCGAAGCACACCACATTCAAAGACGTGCCTAATTTTATAATCGAGGCAATTATCTGACTTGTCCCTATTTCAATTCTCTCCTTTTGGGAATTTTTCTTTTGGGGACACGGGTTTTGGGTTCTTTATCTCCCACGCTACTTTGCGGTGGATGAGACCGCGAGAGAAGTCGGTATCTCTGCGTGTCGAAGAAATCTGTGTGACGGTCCTGGGGGAGTCACGGAATTGTTGAAAAGTCGATACTTGTGGTTGTTGCATACACCACGTATCTGGGTGCGATCTGATATCGCCGTTTTTTTTTGTCGACTTTACTAAACAACAATTAAGGGAAGTAAATCGAGTAACGGTTATGTTACATGCTTTTAAAAGCATCGATTGTGACCGTTTACATTGTCACTGAAAATCCAACAATACTAACTTCCTCTTGTTTATATCTTGTAAATGGCACAAAGCTCCAATGTTCATCCGGAGTTCGACATCCTTGACCATGCTGGTAAGGAGTACCATAGGTGGGTCTCAGACGTTCGCTTGGCATTCGTCGGTAAGAGATTTACCACCACCATCTTTCCCTCCAACGAGCCTACCGCTCAAGAACCGAGCGAGGAAACCAAGGCTAATGCACTGATGTACTTGCGTAGACATATACATCCGTTGTTGAAAAAGTGTTATATGAACATGCAAACCCCCAAAGAACTATGGGATACACTCGAACAACGATTTAATAATGTGCATGATCAGCGCTTCCCCGAATTGCAACTTCAGTGGGAGCAAATCCGATTTTTGGATTATGCGAATGTGGAAGCCTATAATCAAGCTATCCTCGATCTTCGCGCTGATATTGGTTTTTGTGGTGTCAAGAAGTCTGATCAAGATTTGATCGAGAAGACTCTTAACACGTTTCCCGTGGGAGCAAGTGTAATTGCTCATCAGCTGCGCGTTGCCTATGAGGAAGGGAGAATTAAGAACTTTAGTGACCTTATCTCCCACCTCGCGAAAAAAGAAAGGCACCATAAGATTATTCTCAATAGCAATGCGCGCCCGGTGTACGAAGCCGATTAGGAAGTAAATCGGGCTACCGGGAAAGCACCACGACAAAATAGAAAAGGCAACGCTACTCGGTTTTGCAAGCACCACGGATGCATGACTCGAGCAAGCGAGGAAAAGACGAGGTCGTCGTTCCAACATGTGGAAGAGGCAAGGTGGCTCGGCCACGGACCTAGTGGAACCCAACCACGTGGGCCGCCTCTGCCGGGAATGGAACCACTCCAAAGGAAGGCGGGTGCTATACTTGCGGATCGAAGAAGCATACTTACCGCAATTGCAAAGCACCAAAGAACATCCAAGCTTACTACAAGCACTATAAACAATATTTGACTCAAGAGTCGAATTACATGGAAGAAGATAATGAGAATACGGAGGTGAACCATATTGAGATCCAGATTGAGATCCCTCCTCTCACCATTGCGGACAAAGACCAACATATGGATGTTGCCGACTTTGACTAGTTTTACGCTTTGGTTATGTTTTGTCTTGTTTCTAATTTCCGAGAACTACTTTGGATTTTCATGAATGTAATAAAGTTGGCCATGATAAATAAAATTCTTTTAATTGCTGTGATTGTGCAAAGACGAATTTTATTTTTTCCATTCGAAAGCATGTTTGGTTTATCACAAAATAATTGCTAGCAATGAATTGCTTGGTTAAAAATTTGATACATTGGTAGGATTTCATCAAAACTTTTGATCAAGACTAGGCGCATCCTCCTTGGTATTTGTTTATGCTTTGAGAGTTCAAACGGAATCAGTGGTTTTAAACGGCCTTTTGTCAGACCGACATTCCTACTTTCTCTGCAAGTCTACCAAGTTGGAGTTACCGAAAGGATCATTAGTCGAGATATGAATCGAACACCAAGATGCGTTTTAAAGTATTTAAACGCTCCTATGGCCATATTTCCATAGTATTGTATCAACAATAATGCCTTTGAAAAAGGGTTCAACCTTGCTCTATCACTCAACAATAGGGAAATACCAAAAATAGCAAATTTAAACGAGCACTGAGATCTGAGTTTAATGATCCAGAAAGTGAACGACCTATGGACAGAAAGATACGGAAGTCTAGTTTCCAAAACAACTGACCGTTCGTCCATAGCCTTCTTAACGAAGAAGTTATTGCTGTTTTAGTGAACAAAGGTCAAGCTGCGCGGAAATTATTTCCAGCGATTGTGCTAACTTTGATCCTAACCAACTTGGTCGAATTTCCCCAAACTCGATGTTAATGAGTTTTCGCTATATCTCTAATCATAAGACTAATCAAGTTTCATATCTTATTGTAGATGTCTCGTGGCGAAATTGAGTGCCTTGCTGATAGTGGAACAACCCACACTATTCTTCGGAATAGGCAATTATTCAAGGATATTGTGCCATACATATCCTCAGTGACAACAATGATTGGTTCCTCCCAAGTAATTCAAGGGAGGGGACTGTAATATCCGTATTTTTCTTTTCCTTGTATTTTCGTTTTTGGTGTATTTCTCGGTCGTAGTGACCCTCGTGTATCTTTCAGTGTGTCCTTCCTGTCAAACTGTTGAACTGTATCCTCGTTGTTGTTGTGCGGAACCGCCGTTTCGGGGTTGCCGTGGATCCATTGCATGTTGTTGGCCCCCAAATATTGATTCCTATCGTTTTATTCCCTTTTCCGGATCATTTTTAGCATTTTGGAACCCAAAAGGGGGTATGGGCCGCGGCACAAGGTGTGTGTGCCGCGGCAGACAAATTCCTTCAATTGATAGTCGAACAAATCAGATGTGTGCCGCGGCACACCCATCCGTGCCGCGGCACGGTGCCGAGCAGCCGCGGCACACCTATCCGTGCGCGGCACACTCGTGTGTCTTCGCGACCAAAACCAAATCATGCGTGTGCCGCGGCACACGCAGCCGTGCGCACAACGCTGAACACAGGAGTATTTTCTTGGCACGTGCCGCGGCACACTTTGCCGTGCCGCGCACACGAAGCGGTCAATCATGCGATTCGTCTTTATTAGACGAAATCGGCCATTTCCACCCCATTTTTCAACTGCGAGAGAGAGAGAGCTAAGGGAGGAGAACTCTCAAGCATTCTTCATTCGGGAGCCGATTTTTCATCATCTTCCCTCGGTTGTAAGGCTCGGGAAATCAATCTAACGCGCGTTCTTCGGATCTTGGTACTTGAATCTCCTAAGGTAATGTTCTAAAACCCTACTTTCGATTAATTTGGGGGTTTTGGGTTTTCTTCCGATTCGTTCCGTTTTGTTGGTGAATTCATGATGTATACGATTGATATTGTTAGTATCTTTAGTTTCCCTACGGATTCATGGATATTTTGTGGATTTTTACGGAATCGAGAGGGTTTGGTTGTGGTCCGCCCTCGTTGTTATTTTTGTATGAATATACATGAATCGTAGGCGGGTTTAGGTGTATTTCATTTCGTAATCGTCTAGAGTTGGTTGTGATTGTGTTATTCGAATCGTTAGGTTCATTTCCGCGGTTCCTTGCGGTCGTGTTCTACTCTTCCGTTCCCTTCGTGTCATCGTCTAATTAATCGAGGCAAGTACCCTTATGAACTTACGATCTTGACATAGTAGTTTTGTATGAGAAATTGTGTGTGTGTGTATGCTCACTACGGGTTAGACTCGACGGGGTCTCGGTAGGGTTCCACGAAGCTGTGGACCGCGAGCTTGCTTTTAACCACTGTGGGTTAGATCCGACGGGGTCTCGGCAGGGATCCACGAAGCCGTGGGTCCGCGGTTAATTGTGGTGCATTTTTACAAATGTGGTTTGGTCATTGGCATTTAGGAAATGAGCATTTTGGAAACTATGATTTCGTGATGGCATGCATTACTATATGTGTAAGATGTAAAATGTTCATTTGGTTACTTGTCTTGGCGTAATTGCTAACCCCTCTGGGGACCCGTTTTGGGGAAATTCGTTTTATGAATTTGGTCGGAGTTCATCGAGACAATGGGCTGACCGATTACACGGATGATGGCCGTGCGTGATGATGGTGCACGAGTGATGTTTTAGTGTCTTTTACCTTTTTGTCTTTTGTGGTTTTGAACTAATAGTTGTACTCGAGTACTTAAGGGTTCTTGTTCGTTTGAATTGTATTGTTGCTTATTATGTTGTGTTGGATGATGACGTTATATTGGCCGGTTGAACCGGTGGATTGTTACATTTTGCGTCTTTATGACGTGGTGTTATTTTATCGTTTCGTGAGTCGTTGTGTATGATCTTTGTTCGGCTGGTGGGTCCCATATAGGGATTCACGGCGGCGTAATATACCTCGGATATCCCGGGGTGTTACGAAAATGGTATCGAGCTCTAGGTTTATGGATACCTAGGCTTGTTGGTTTATCGGGTCTTGTGGTGTTTGGTTTTGCACATCATCGTCACGCCGCCATGATTCCGGTACTACCGGTGTCGTAAGTTTTCCTTCCTCTGTTCATTAATTCCTTGTATCGTACCCTTGATTCTCGATTTGTAATTGTTCTTTTCTTGTGCGATCCTCGTATGGCTTTTGCTACTTATTTAACTCCGGTATGGATCTTGGAAGAGGTCGTGGTCGCGGTCGTGGTCGTGGGCGGCCGGGGGCGTGGGCGGCCGGTGGGCGGCCACGTCACGATCTTCGAGGCCGCGTGATCGGCGACCGTCATAGCCATGCTTCTTCTCGGGAGCGTGCCGATCTTGGTATTGCGGCCGTTATGCAAAGATGGTGAACCAAATGGCGGCAATAGCTCGGTGATTGAACCGGATCAAGCCCATGCTAATCGGGGCGGAGCGGACCGTTGGCTCCAAGATGTCATCAAGATGCATCCTCCTCGGTTTTGGGAGCTTGGACCCGATTGGGTGGGAAGGGTGGATCAAGGAGATGTCTAAGGTCTTCGTTGCCACTAATCGTCCCGAGGACCGTAAAGTCCCTATTGCTCAATATTTTCTCACCGGGACGCTACTGACCGGTGGGAGGCCGTTGGGCCCAAAGATCATCTTTGCTTCGTGGGCTGAGTTTCAAGAGTTGATGGAGATCGAATATTGCCGTGGCGATCGGACAGGCTCGGGTACATGCTTTTATGATGCTCAACCACGGGATATCCCGTAGCTCAAGCTATTGCTGATTTTAACAAAGAGTTGGGTTATGTGAAGACCCAAGTTGTCGAGGAGAGTGACAAGATTTTCCATTTCTCCAGGCGGATGAAGTTGCCCATTCGGGACTATATGTCGGGGCTCGTATGCACTACATTGAAGGATTATCAGAGTAGGGCCCTTGCTTATGATATGTCGGTGACGGCGAGTGAGGCGACCGCGAGAGTAAGAAGCGAAGTCCATTGGGAACTTTTCGGGCCACAAGAGTGGGGGTCGGCAGAGATCCCAATCTGCTAACTTCCCCGCCGGCGGTGGTCCAGCTGCTCACTGGGTCCTCGTGGAACTACCAGTGCTCCTTATCGTGATGTGAAGTGTTTCAATTGTGGTCGTACGGGCCACATCAGTCGTGTTTGTCCGAACCCTTTGCTGACGTGTAATCAGTGTGGCCAGTCGGGTCACAAAGCTGCTTTCTGTGCTGAGAGGGAGAAAATCCTTGGTGCCCGAGCTTCGATTTCAGCGCCTAGGGAACCAAGTGTGAATCAGGGATCGTTTGCTCCTCAATCTCCGCCGAGTGCTAGTCGGGGAAGAAGTCGGGGTTAGCCCTCAAGAGGGGGAGCTTCCAGTGTCGGCTCCGCCCACCCGCGTGTCTATGAGATGCGGAGAGCCGATGATCCAGCGGCTACCGTAGCGACAGGTACCGTTTATATTCTTTCTCATCCTGTCAGTGTGCTTTTCGATTCTGGTGCTACGCATTCGTTCATATCTCTGGATTGTGTGCGCCGTTTGAATCTCGACCGTTTGACGCCTTGTGAACCCTTCATCGTTAAGCTTCCTAGCGGTGATGGGATCGTTGGTGATCATGAGGTTCGAGACTGTTCTGTGCTTATTTGTGAGAGGACTTGGCCCTCTAATCTTATTGTTGTGAGTATCGAGGGTGAGGATTTGATTCTTGGTGATGATTGGCTCGAGCGGCATGGTGCAATCATGAACTACCGCACGAGAATCATCACCATGTTGGCCGATGATGGCACCGAGCACTCTTTCGCCGGGCGAAAGAGGGGGAACAGCTTCGTCATTAACGCCTTGAAGGCGATGAAACTCCTGCGAAAGGGATGTATTGGTTATTGGTGCTATGCCTTGAAGGTGGAGAGTGGTGGAGTCGAGCTTTCGTCGATTCCAATCGTTAATGAATTTCCTGATGTTTTTCCTGACGAGTTACCGGGATTGCCACCGGATCGAGAGGTCGAGTTCACTATAGAGTTAGAGCCGGGTGCGGCTCCTATTTCGAAGGCACCCTATCGCATGGCACCTTCAGAGATGTCCGAGTTGAAGAAGCAGTTGAGTGAGCTTCTTGAATCGGGGTATGTTCGACCGAGTGCCTCGCCTTGGGGAGCACCGGTCCTGTTTGTGCGGAAGAAGGATGGTTCACTACGTTTGTGTATCGACTATCGCGAACTAAACAAGGTGACCATCAAGAACAAGTATCCTTTGCCGAGAATTGATGACTTGTTCGATCAGTTGCAGGGAGCTGTGGTATTCTCGAAAATTGATTTGAAATCGGGATACTATCACCGGGTGAGAGAGTCCGATGTGCCGAAGCGCTTTCGGACGAGGTACGGACATTATGAGTTCGTAGTCATGCCCTTCGGGTTAACTAATGCGCCGGCGGTGTTCATGCAGTTGATGAACAAAGTCTTTATCGAGTATTTGGATAAGTGCGTCGTCTTTATCGACGATATTCTTATTTATTCGAGGAATGAGGAAGAGCATGCCCATCATTTGCGGGTAGTATTAGACATTTTGAGGACCGAGCAACTCTATGCGAAGTTCTCGAAATGTGAGTTCTGGCCGAAGGAAGTGATGTTTTTAGGTCACGTGATTTCGGTAGGGGGTTCGTGTGGATCCGCAAGATTGAGGCCGTGTTGGATTGGGCACCGCCCAAGAATGTGAAGGAGCTCCGTAGTTTCTTGGGTTTAGCCGCTACTATCGTAGGTTCGTCGAGGGTTTCTCGAAATCGGCTCGCCACTTACACAGTTGCTCCGTAAATCGAGAAGTTCGTTTGGAATGACGAGAGGCGATCGAGTTTTGAGGAATCGAAGAAGCGTTTGACTTCAGCCCATTTGGCGTTGCCATGTGGCAACGAGGTTTTGCCGTTTATAGCGATGCTTCGGGTCAGGGTCTTGGGTGTGTATTAATGCAGCACGGCAAGACCATCGCCTTTGCATCGAGACAGTTGAGGCCGTATGAGCTTAACTACCCTACTCATGATTTGGAGTTAGCGGCAGTCGTATTTGCGCTCAAGATTTGGCGTCACTATCTTTTCGGCTCCACATGTCGATTTTACCGATCATAAAAGTCTGAAATACATATTTACCAGCGAGAATTGAATATGAGGCAGAGGAGGTGGTTAGAGCTGATTAAGGATTATGACCTCGAAATCCTTTATCATCCGGGCAAGGCAAACGTCGTGGCCGACGCCTTGAGTCGGAAGCCGGTTGCGTTGCGAATGCTCGAGATCCTTACGCCGTGATCGAGCTTCGGCGGGCTTTGATCGAGTTAGATGTTGAAGTTTTGTTGCACTGGAGCCGTTGGGCAACTTCGTGCTTTAGAGATTTCGTCGTCTGGGTCGATGAAATTAAGTCAAGCAATCGGAGGATCCGATGATTACTCAAATCAGAGAGCGTTCTTAAAGGAAAATCTCCCGGGTTTATGATTCACGAGGATGGTATTTTGAGATTTAGTCGTCTTTGTGTCGAACGACTCGAGTTGAGACAGTATTTTGCGGGAGGCCCATGCTACACCTTACTCCGTTCATCTGGTTCGAGTAAGATGTACAAGGACTTGAGAAGGAACTTCGGTGGAATGACATGAAGGATGAGGTCGCACGGTTTGTAGCGAGATGTTTGACTTGTCGGCAGGTCAAAATCGAGCATCGACCGGCCGGACTTTTGCGATCACTTCCGTTCCAGAATGGAAATGGGAAGATATATCGATGGATTTCATTACGAGTCTGCCGAGATCGAAGTCGGGCATGAATATGGTTTGGGTGATCGTCGATCGTCTGACCAAGTCGGCACATTTTCTGGGCATCAAGGATACTTGGGGCCCGGAGAAGTTAGCTCGTGTGTTTATCGCGCAGATTGTGAGACTTCATGGTACCCCGAAGTCTATTGTTTCGGATCGTGACGGTCGTTTTGTATCGCACTTCTGGCAGGCTGTGCATAAGGCGTTGGGTACCCGTTTACATTTGAGTACCTCTTTTCATCCCCAGTCAGATGGACAATCGGAACGCACCATCCAAACGTTCGAGGACTTGTTGCGTGCCTGTGCTCTCGATTGGAGTAGTGACTGGGAGGAACATTTGCCGCTGATCGAATTCACGTACAACAACAGTTGGCACGCGTCGATTCAGATGGCACCGTATGAGGCACTTTACGGACGGCGATATCGATCACCGATCTGTTGGAATGAGGCGTCCGATTTGGTAGGGACCGAGCCGGATGTCGTTTTAGAGATGAGGCGGAAGATAGAGTTAATTCGAGAACGGATGTTGACTGCCCAGAGTCGACAGAAGTCATATGCCGATGTCCGTCGTCGACCTTTGGAATTCGAGGTGGGAGACCACGTTTTGCTAAAGGTGTCGCCGACGAAGGGAGTTTTTCGTTTCGGGAAGAAAGGGAAGTTGAGTCCGAGATTTATCGGCCCCTTTGAGATCCTCGAGCGAGTAGGTGGGTTGGCATACCGTTTGGCGTTACCTCCGGTCTTGAGTCATGTTCATAGCGTTTTCCATGTTTCCCGATTGAGGAAATATGTTAGGATCCTAGTCACGTCATCGATTATGGCGAGATTGATATTCTTGAAGATATTACTTTTGAGGAGCGTCCTTTGAAGATTTTGGAGCATCGTGAGAAACGATTGAGGCATAAGACCATACCTTTGGTCAAGGTGCGGTGGTCGAGACACGGTGTCGAGGAAGCAACTTGGGAAACCGAGGATAGCATGCGTGCTAGGTACCGGAGTTGTTTGTTTCTTAAGTTTCGGGACGAAACTTATTTTTAGAGGGTAGAATGTAATATCCGTATTTTTCTTTTCCTTGTATTTTCGTTTTGGTGTATTTCTCGGTCGTAGTGACCCTCGTGTATCTTCGGTGTGTCCTTCTGTCAAACCGTTGAATCGTATCCTCGTTGTTGTTGTGCGGAACCGCCGTTTGGGGTTGCCGTGGATCCATTGCGTGTTGTTGGCCCCCAAATATTGATTCCTATCGTTTTATTCCCTTTTAGGATCATTTTTAGCATTTTGGAACCCAAAGGGGGTATGGGCCGCGGCACAAGGTGTGTGTGCCGCGGCACAAGGTGTGTGCCGCGGCACACAAATTCCTTCAATTGATAGTCGAACAAATCATGCTGTGCGCGGCACACCCATCCGATGCGCGGCACGGTGCCGAGCTTGCGCGGCACACTCGTGTGTCTTCTGCGACCAAAACCAAATCAGATGCGTGTGCCGCGGCACAACGCGGAACACAGGAGTATTTTCTTGGCACGTGCCGCGGCACACTTTGGCTGTGCCGCGGCACACGAAGCGGTCAATGTGCGGTTCGTCTTTATTAGACGAAATCGGCCATTTCCACCCCATTTTTCACTGCGAGAGAGAGAGAGAGCTAAGGGAGGAGAACTCTCAAGCATTCTTCATTCGGGAGCCGATTTTTCATCATCTTCCCTCGGTTGTAAGGCTCGGAAATCAATCTAACGCGTTCTTCGGATCTTGGTACTTGAATCCCTAAGGTAATGTTCTAAAACCCTACTTTCGATTAATTTGGGGGTTTTGGGTTTTTCTTCCGATTCGTTCCGTTTTGTTGGTGAATTCATGATGTATACGATTGATATTGTTAGTATCTTTAGTTTCCTACGATTCATGGATATTTTGTGGATTTTACTAATCGAGAGGGTTTGGTTGTGGTCCGCCCTCGTTGTTATTTTTGTATGAATATACATGAATCGTAGGCGGGTTTCCGGGTGTATTTCATTTCCGTAATCGTCTAGAGTTGGTTGTGATTGTGTTATTCGAATCGTTAGGTTCATTTCCGCGGTTCCTTGCGGTCGTGTTCTACTCTTCCGTTCCGTTCGTGTCATCGTCTAATTAATCGAGGCAAGTACCCTTATGAACTTACGATCTTGACATAGTAGTTTTGTATGAGAAATTGTGTGTGTGTGTATGCTCACTACGGGTTAGACTCGACGGGGTCTCGGTAGGGTTCCACGAAGGTGGACCGCGAGCTTGCTTTTAACCATTGTGGGTTAGATCCGACGGGGTCTCGCGAGGATCCACGAAGGCGTGGGTCCGCGGTTAATTGTGGTGCATTTTTACAAATGTGGTTTGGTCATTGGCATTTAGAAATGAGCATTTTGGAAACTATGATTTCGTGATGGCATGCATTACTATATGTGTAAGATGTAAAATGTTCATTTGGTTACTTGTCTTGGCGTAATTGCTAACCCCTCTGGGGACCGTTTTGGGAAATTCGTTTTATGAATTTGAGTCGGGTTCATCGAGACGAGCGGGCTTGGACGATACACGGATGATGGCCGTGCGTGATGATGGTGCACGAGTGATGTTTTAGTGTCTTTTACCTTTTTGTCTTTTGTGGTTTTGAACTAATAGTTGTACTCGAGTACTTAAGGGGTTCTTGTTCGTTTGAATTGTATTGTTGCTTATTATGTTGTGTTGGATGATGACGTTATATTGACCGGTTGAACCGGGTGGATTGTTCTGTTTTGCGTCTTTATGACGTGGTGTTATTTTATCGTTTCTGTGAGTCGTTGTGTATGATGCTGTTCAGCCTGGTGGGTCCCATATAGGGATTCACGGCGCTGTAATATACCTCGGATATCCTGGGGGTGTTACAGGGACCTGCTCATTTCTTGCTACCTAATGGTACGCATATTAATGTCACAAATGCTCTCTATGCCCCAAGAGCAAACCGAACCTTGCTAAGTTTTAGGGATATCCGTGCCAACGGTTATCACCTTGATACACATTGTGAGAATGGGACAGAATTTTTGTGTGTTACTCTGGCAGAATGCGGAAGACGCCGCGTTCTCGAGAAACTTATGAGTCTAAGTAGTGGTTTATACCAGACTACAATAAGGGTTATTGAATCCTATGCTGTGAGTCACGAACTGTGTGATTCCGAAGCATACCAACTATGGCATGACCGACTCGGTCACTCTGGACGCGACATGATGATTCACATTTTGAAAAACTCACATGGTCATCCGTTTTTCAAGTCCAGAAAACGATTGGAAGCACCACTCGATATCGGCATTGATGTGAGTGAGCTTGATACCGTATCACCGGGACTAAATATCGCACGCCCTGATAAGGTTGACGGTGCATCTCTTGTAAATCCCGAGGCTTCCGTGGCAATTTATAATGCCCATAAATCGTTTTGTAAAGCCTGTTCACTAGCAAAGTTGATACCCTCTCCGTCCTTTGCTAAAGACTCAACACAAAATATTCGCTTCTTACAAATAATTCAAGGGGACATATGTGGACCTATTCAACCAGAGTGCGGACCATTCAGATATTTTATGGTTATGGTTGATGCATCGACGCGATGGTCACACGTCGCTCTGCTATCCACGAGAAACGCTGCATTTGCTAAACTCTTAGCACAAATCATCAAGTTACGAGCTAACCACCACGACTTCCCAATCTCGTCATTAAGATTGGAAAATGCTGGAGAGTTTACATCAAAGTCTTTTGACGACTATTGCATGTCGATTGGGATTGATGTTGAACATCCCGTCCCCCACGTTCATTCGCAGAATGGCCTTGCCGAGGCTATGATTAAGCGGTTACAGCTTATCGCCCGAGCATTGGTATTGCGCACCAACTTGACGATTTCTGCCTGGGGTTATGCAATTTTGCATGTGGCTATACTTATTCGCTTTCGACCTACTGCCAATCAACCGTTTAGTGCGTACCAGTTGGTAACTGGATATGAGCCTGATATTTCACACTTACGCATTTTTGGTTGTGCGGTATATGTGCCAATTACGCCTCCACAGCGTACTAAAATGGGTCCGCAAAGACGATTAGGTATATATGTTGGCTATGAATTGCCTAAAATTATCCGCTATTTGGAACCTTTGACAGGAGATCTGTTTACTGCAAGATTTGCAGATTGTCACTTTGATGAGACAAACTTCCCATCGTTAGGGGGAGAGAGGAATCGAACGATTCCAGTTGAATGCCAGGAAATTGTCTGGTGTGCTCCCTCCTTGCCTCATAAAGATCCCCCCACAGCTCAATCCGAGCTAGAAGTGCAATGTATTCTCAGTCTTCATAAATTTGCGGATTCGATGCCCGACAACTTTACTGATACTGCGAAAGTGACAAGATCTACCATTCCCGCTGCGAATGTTCCTGCAAGGTTAGAAGTCCCAGTTATAGGGCAAGGTTCAGCCGCCCAAAGGAATGATGCCACCGGCGTCAACCTTAGTGGTGGGACGGCTGCTTCGGCTGCTCTTATCCCTGCTCGAAAGAGGGGGAGGCCAGTGGGTAGAAAGGATACCGAACCTCGAAAGAGAAGAGGAATGGAGGCACAAAATCCTCTCATCATCGACACAGTGACTCCGTCACACGAGATTATCTCTGACTACGGATATGTCCTCGAATCAACAATGGAACAATCGACGGACGCGTCGGAAACTTTGTTGATGTCAGAGAATAAAGAAATCTCGATGCAATGTACGAGTGAATACGTCTTATTGGGATGTCGTCCACGCTAGTCGACGATGCTTTTGCCTACTCCGTCGCTCAAGAAATTATTGAAGACGACGGCCGAGCCGCTCGGTTCTTTGAGTGTCAACAACGAGCCGATTGGCGAAATGGAAAGATGCAATGCGGTGAACTAGACTCAATGGCTAAACGTGAGGTATTTGGCCGTATCGAGCCAATACCCGTGGGCGTTAAACCGATTGGACATAAATGGGTCTTTGTTCGTAAACGCAATGATAAGGATGAGGTCATGCGTTACAAAGCGAGATTAGTTGCCCAAGGCTTCTCGCGGCGCCACGGCATTGACTACGAGGAGACGTATTCTCCGTTATGGACATCATCACTTTCCGCTACTTAGTCGGTTTGGTAGTGTCAGAAAAGCGAACATGCAACTTATGGATGTGGTTACAAAGATATCTTTATGGGGATCTAGATACGGATATCTATATGAAAGTCCCCGAAGGGATTTCATGGCCCAAATCAAGTAGCTCTAAACCACGGAGCGCGTACGCTGTGAAATTGCGTCGTTCACTGTATGGGTTGAAACAATCCGGAAGGATGTGGTACAACCGCCTAAGTGAATACTTGGTTGGGAAGGGATACAAGAACAGTGACATCTGTCCATGCATATTCGTGAAAAGAACAGATGCAGGATTCGTGATTGTAGCCGTCTATGTAGATGACATGAATGTCATCGGTACCATAGATGAGGTCAATGAAACGGCCCGCTACCTTAAATCCGAATTCGAGATGAAAGATCTGGGGAGGACTCGATTCTGCTTGGGCTTAGAGCTAGAACATCGAGATGATGGCATACTCATTCATCAGTCTGCCTATGTCCACAAAATGCTCAGGCGATTTAGCATGGACAAGGCACATCCTCTTGCTACCCCCATGATTGGTCGAAGTCTGGAAATGAACAAGGATCCGTTTCGTCCTAAAGAGGAGGATGAAGAGGTCCTTGGAGCAGAAACACTGTACCTTAGCGCAATCGGTGCGTTGTTGTATTTGGCTCAATGTACTCGTCCAGACATCGCATTCTCTGTGAATCTGTTAGCGAGATTTAGCTCCGCTCCCACGATAAGGCATTAGAATGGAGTAAAACACATCTTTCGATACTTGAAAGGCTCCAGTGACCTTGGATTGTTCTTTCCCTACGCAAGAGAGAGTGATATTCCGAAATGAATTGTTGAGGTTAAGACGATGCATACCGACCGTCGATCTTCCTCTGATATTGCAGCTAAGCATGGTAGCTTGACTACCAGAAGTGCTAATGCAAGCAAGCTTACCCCTTATGCAGAGAATCCTAACGACAAGTTAGTTGGATTTACTGATGTCGGTTATCTTTCTGACCCGCATAAATGGCGTTCCCAAACTGGTTATGTGTTCACCATTGGGAATACGGCGATATCTTGGCGATCTACCAAGCAGACCCTGGTTGCTACTTCCTCGAACCATGCAGAGATAATTGCATTGCACGAATCCGTAAGGGAGTGCATTTGGCTCGATCGATCATAGACCATATACGAGGAACGTGTGGATTAGATCCCACTACAGCAACCCCTACTTGCATCTTTGAGGACAATGCGGCATGCATTGAGCAGATGAAGTTAGGTTTCATAAAGGGTGACAATACCAAGCATATTGCGCCGAAGTTCTTTTATAATCAGCAGCAGCAGAAATTGCTGAATATCGAACTGAAACAAGTGAGTTCCGATGAGAATATCGCAGACTTGTTCACTAAGTCTCTGCCGAAATCTATATTTTAGAAACATGTGAGAAGCATCGGCATGTGTCGATTATTCGAGCTCAACTAAAGATGGCTCGATGAAATGAGCTGTCATGTATACCTCAGGGGGAGTATACTTCACATGATTCTGACATTTGTAGTTGGTGCGTTGCGCTTTTTTTCCTCACCAAAGTCTTTGTTTTTCCCACGGGGTTTTATTTGACTTGGAAAGGTTTTTTACCGAGGCAACACCGTGTGCACCATGTTAGTATTAGCGTTCGACACAGGGGGAGTGTTCCGGGAAATCCTTCCCATATTGGTGTCTTACCTAATACTAGTTGTAGGGGGATAAGAGTTATGGAAGGTTCTGGACTCTTCCATAAGTAGTTGGATCCTGTTAGATGTCTTACCTTAACTAAGAATCCTATGTATGGAAAGACTCTCTTTGTAATGCCTATATAAAGGCCCCTCTATTCATTGTTAGCAATACAATTGATTTACTGTCTTTACTTTTCTCCTCAAACATGTATAAAATTTAAATTATGTTATAAAATATTATATATATTTATATATATAAATATTTATTTATTTATTTCGTGTACCTCGTGTCGTGTCGTGTACCTAAAGGGTAAAAACAAAACCGACACTAAATCTCGATCGTGTACTTTCGTGTTCGTATATTTTCGTGGCGTGAACTCAAAATGCAAACACAAACACTAAATTTTCATGTCGTTTTCGTGTCGTGTGGTAAATTGACGGGTCTAGATTCGGGTCTGAGCACGGCAGAAAGGATGAAGAAACTGCTAGGGCCGTGGACACCCATTTGCAGAAAGTCGTACAGAGGCAATCCTGCAGGTCAACAATATGTTGGTATATTTACCATATTTTGAATCTCCTGCCTGAGCTGCAAATATCAGAAGAACAAAGTAGGAGACAGATTCGTTAATAACAAAGACATTAAATAATATATATATATATGTATATAATTAATCAAAGGAAGCAAATCCGAATATGGGCGATGTTGAGTCCAGAATGTAACACCCCGAGATATTCGGAATAATTACAGCGCCGTAAACCCTTTAAGTAAGGATTTACAAGGCTAATTAAAAAGGAAAGTAAATCTAAGACATCAACACTGCGGAAATTCAAATTTGTGAAAACGTACAACTGGTTCAACGAGTAATTAATACAACCATATCGAATTAATATCAATAAGACACGCGTACTCGAGTACAGAAACCAAACCAAGAAAACAAATCTCCAATAACAATAAACATCACTGAACCCCTTCGCCGTCACGTCGGTACTGTGGCTGTTTCCCTGTTCCTCGGCTACCTGAACATCAAAACAAATGTCCACCCCCGAAGGGGTTAGCAAAACGATGCTAGTACAAGTATCATATTAAACAATTCGAATATGCATCAACAATACATAACAAGATACACCACACGGACTTCCGCTACCGGAATCCGACAATGCGAATCTACAAGATTCCATTACACAGCATGGGTATTCCAATGATCCAGCGCCCTCAGCATAGATCCCAAGATGATCCCGTCGGACCAACACGAGGTGGAAATAACTCGTCCAATGATCCAGCGCCCTCAGCCTAGATCCCAAGATGATCCCGTCGGACCAACACGAGGTGGACATCCGATCCAGCGCCCTCAGCATAGATCGTACAACGTATACAAACACAACTCATGCATACACATATGCCAAATCATTATGTTCATCAACATGAAAATATAAACACTATATAACGAATACCATGGCAAATCAACGAAGTAAATATCATATTCAACATCATGAATAATCATACGCATGCTCCAAAAATACCAATATTAACATATCATGATACTTGCCTCGAAGATGGCAAGAACGATATACTTCAATGATCTCAACCCACTCGAAGGTAGCCTCCTTCGATCAACGTAGCAAGCTTGAACCTTAACAAAAGGAATGATATACAAATCATCTCAAGTCGAACAATGGCCTAACAATTCGGCCTACGGCCGAAAAGCTCAAAATAAACAAGCTGTCTGGATTGCTTAGCGCGCGCTACGTACTCTACGTAACGTGCGCTAAGCCGGACTGTTAGCGTACGCTATCATATAAGACTAGCGTGCGCTAGCCACGGACTGGCAGTCTGACTCGGCTGGTCTCATAACGTACGCTACGTACGTTTCGTGCGTTAACTGAACCCCGATAGCGCACGTTAACTCACACATGTTAGCGTGCGCTAATCTTGCATGGCAGAATACTGCAAACCGAAAATTGGGTTGAATGGTGAAGAACTCATGAATTCTACCGTGATAATACAAGTTATCCTCGGGCATATCATGCTAATAAGGTTTGTGGAAGTTTTATGATTATGAAATACAAATATACGGATAGTCATCTCAATATCATAATCCATCTACGGTCTTCAAGAAATAATCTAAGTTCCGATCGTCTTACGTTCCAAAACACAAGATTCCAACGTGTACAACGTAGCAACTGGGTAATATCCGATTACTGATCATAAATCGATTTGAACATGCTTAGGAGTCCTTATAATAAGATGGTTCAAAGGTTCATACGATATATAGTGCCGATACGTCAAAAGTATTCTTCTAACATGTGATGACCGATTAAAACGAAATACTTGCTATCCAAACATGATTCAAACTTCCTTAGGAACATTACTAATCATTGGTGAAGAATCACCTACCTCAAAGTAGTGAAGAACACGGAGGAAAATGAAGCAATCCAACACCGAAGGCTTGAACACCAATCTCCAATGATATATGATCTTCAATTACGAACTAGGAGATTGATACGAAGTGTTTAGGACGAAGGGAGTTATGTTCTAAGTGTAAGAGTTCGGGTTATGGGAGGAGAAAGAACTGAAATCACGAATAGGATGCTGTCCTATTTATAATAAGTGGCTGTTAGCGCGCGCTAATCCCTGCTCGTAGCGTGCGCTAACGGCTGTCTGACTTAACTGAAGTCGGCACTTAGCGTGCGCTATTCATATGTCTGTAGCGTGCGCTAAGGCGTTGACTTGGCTTTTCCCGAAAGCCGTCCAGATTCATTCGACACAATCCGACAAGGGTCCCCCGGCCAGATCTCACCTACCGCACGTCTCAATCAACTTGACCACGCATAGCGTGCGCTAATGACACTCTGTAGCGTGCGCTATAAATCCATGTTAGCGTACGCTACCCGTAGCCTGTAGCGTGCGCTACATGCACAGAATTTCAATCTTTAAATCACATACACGAAATTACACGCTCGACAACAAAGGATTATGAAATACGGAGAATAGTACTCAGACAAAAGTACAATCATTACAATATCACAAGTTCCAATTACATAACCGAAATCTCGGGTATTACATCCTTCCTCCCTAAAAAGAAGTTTCGTCCCGAAACATAGGATGAAAACAACTCCGGATATGTAGCCTTCATACCGTCCTCCGTTTCCCAAGTGGCCTCTTCGACTCCATGTCGTGACCATTGTACTTTAACCAAATGTATTGGTTTATTCCTCAATTGTTTGATCCAGCTCTCAAGTATCTTGATTGGTCTCTCTTCCAAGGTGCCATCATTAGTTATCTCGATCTCGTCGAAATCAATGACGTGACTGGGGTCTGGTACATATTTCCGCAGTTGGGATACGTGAAATACATTGTGAACATGACTCAGCGATGGCGGTAAGGCCAACCTGTATGCTAAATCCCCAACTCTCTCTAGGATCTCAAATGGTCCGATATATCTCGGACTAAGCTTGCCTCTTCTCCCAAAACGGAAAATCCCTCGTGTAGGAGACACCTTCAATAGTACATGGTCCCCAGCGTCGAACTCTAGAGGGCGACGACGTACATCGGCATAAGACTTCTGTCGACTCTGGGCAGTCAACAGTCTCTCTCGAATCAAAGCTATCTTCTCTTGAGTCTGAATAATCAATTCCGGTTCTGTCCCGATCAAATCCGAAGAATCATCCCAACTCAGGGGTGATCGGCATCTTCTCCCGTACAAAGCTTCAAATGGTGCCATCTCAATTGAAGCATGCCAACTATTATTGTAGGTGAATTCAACTAATGGCATATGAACTTCCCAATCAGTTGACCAATCCAAAGCACAGGCTCTAAGCATGTCTTCTACAGTTTGAATAGTTCTTTCGGACTGACCGTCTGTTTGGGGATGATAAGATGTGCTAAAGTTGAGCTCAGTCCCCAAAGCCTTGTGAACTGCTTTCCAGAAGTGCGACACGAAACGACCATCTCGATCCGAAATAATGGTCTTCGGCGTCCCATGCAATCTGACTATCTCCGCAATAAATACTCGCGCCAATTTTTCGGGTCCCCATGTATCTTTGATCCCTAGGAAATGAGCCGACTTGGTTAGTCGATCAACTATAACCCAAATCATGTTCATTCCCGTTCTAGTCCTTGGCATACTGGTGATGAAATCCATCGAGATGTCCTCCCACTTCCATTCAGGGATCGGAAGCGGCCTTAACATTCCGGCAGGTCGCTGATGTTCGATCTTAACTTGCTGACAAGTCAAGCACTTCGAAACGTACTCTACTACGTCCTTCTTCATATTCGCCCACCAGAAATTTTGTTTTAAATCCTTATACATCTTACTGCTGCCCGGGTGAATAGAATAGGGCGCGCTGTGAGCTTCCTTCAGAATAGTCCGTCTCAAATCATCATCATCGGGAACGCAAAGTCGACTCTGAAATCTCAGAACTCCATCATCTTGTATCACGAATCCTGGGGCTTTTCCTTTCTTTACTTCATCACATAATCGAAGGATCAGAGAATCGTCCAACTGCTTAGACTTGATCCCCTCGACTAGTGATGAAGTCAGTTCCATCACATAAAGTTGTCCTTGGATTCCTGGTGCCCATACTTCAATCCCCTCGCGGATCAGTTCCCGTTGAATACTGGTTTGGGATGTAAGTGCTTCCAACACTCGAAGAGAAACGGGTTTTCGGCTCAAAGCATCGGCTACTACATTTGCTTTCCCCGGATGATAGAGAACCTCCAAGTCGTAATCCTTGATCAATTCCAGCCACCTTCTCTGCCTCATGTTTAATTCTTTCTGACTGAAAATGTATTTGAGGCTCTTATGATCTGTAAAGATCTGACAATGAGTGCCGTACAAATAATGTCGCCAAATTTTCAAGGCAAAGACCACAGCTGCTAGCTCCAGATCATGAGTCGGATAATTAACTTCGTACGGTTTCAATTGCCGAGAAGCATAAGCAATCACTTTATCCTTCTGCATCAACACACAACCCAAACCCTGATTTGAAGCGTCGCTGTATACCATGAATCCATCAGTTCCCTCTGGCAGTGCTAATATAGGTGCTGTCGTCAGTCTCCTCTTAAGTTCGTCAAAACCAGCCTGGCATTTCTCATTCCATGTGAACTTTTGAGTTTTTTGTAACAGCTGAGTGAGCGGATGAGCAATTTTGGAAAATCCCTCTACAAAGCGGCGATAATATCCAGCAAGTCCTAAGAAGCTTCGGACTTCTTTCACGTTTTTAGGAGCTTCCCACTCCAAGATTGCTTCGACTTTCTTCGGGTCTACCTGAACTCCGTCGGATGATATCACATGCCCAAGGAAGGTTACTTCCTTAAGCCAGAATTCGCATTTAGAAAGCTTAGCATACAGCTGTTCCTTTCTCAAGATGCTCAAAACCACACGTAAATGTTCAGCATGTTCCTCTGCGTCCCTCGAATATATCAAGATGTCGTCAATGAAGACGACCACAAATTTATCCAAGTATTCCAAGAATACCCGATTCATCAATTGCATGAATACTGCAGGAGCATTGGTAAGTCCAAATGGCATCACTACAAATTCATAATGCGCATCGGGATCTGAAAGCAGATTTCGGTATATCCGATTCCTTAATTCTCAACTGGTGGTATCCTGATCGCAAGTCAATCTTCGAGAATACCCTTGCCCCTTGCAGTTGATCAAACAAGTCGTCGATCCGAGGTATAGGATATTTATTCTTGATCGTCATTTTGTTAAGCTCCATGTAATCAATACACAGTCGGAGGGATCCGTCTTTCTTCCGGACAAAGAGAACGGGCGCTCCCCAAGGAGAAACGCTAGGTTGAATATAGCCCTTCTGTAACAATTCCTCCAGTTGCTTCTTGAGTTCATACATCTCGGTTGGCGCCATGCGGTATGGTGCCCCGGAAATAGGGGCTGCTCCAGGCTCTAATTCGATGGTGAATTCCACTTCTCTTTGCGGAGGTAACCCTGGTAGCTCGTCAGAAATACATCCGAGAACTCATTCACAATCGAAATAGACGAGAGCTCTACTCCTTCCTCTTTCCTCATGGCATAACACCAAAGTCCATGACATCCCTGTTTCAGCAATTTTACGGCTTTCATTGCTTTGATCAATTTTCCCGAGCTTCCCGGTCTCCATCCTCGGAATAAGTGTTCAGACCCGTCATCAGCAATGATAGAAATGACTCTCTCTCGATAATTCAGGATAGCTCCATAACGGTTGAGCCAATCGTCTCCGAGAATTACGTCGTCACCGTAGATGTCAACAACAATGAGATTCGACGGCCAATCTCTCCCTCCTATAGATACTGGAAAATCTCTAGCCTCTAGGATTCCCACAATTCTCTCTCCACTCGGCAATCCCACAACATACGGTTCACAATCAATTAAGCACGAGATTTTTAAACGATTTACACAGTTCAATGATACAAAAGAATGTGTAGCTCTGGAATCGAATAAAACACTAACTGGTTGCAAAAGGATCTGAATCGTACCTGATGCAACAGCAGTGTTCTGATCGTCAGATCTCCTCATTTCATACAGGCGCGGAGGAACGGACCCAGCACTGGATGTCTCTCTCTTCCCAACGTTCTGCTGCTGGAATCCACTCTGCTGCGTCTGGTTCACACTTGTTTCCTTCGGAACTGGTGCTGGGGTGCGAGTACCAAAAGATCTAGTAGCGGCTCCACAGAAGGCCGCACGGTGCCCTTCTTGCCCACAATCGTAACAAGTCACAGAAGATGCGGGGCAATCACGTCGAATATGCCCTGCTCGACCACAATTGTAGCATTTCCTTGATGCGTCCGAAATCACGATGTTGTCGAACTTCTTTCCGCCTTTAGAAGGATGTGGAGGTTTCTAGCCGAATAAAGGAAGACGGCCCTTGCGGGCCCCACCACTCTTGTTTTACGCAAAGCCACGGTCACCACCTTCTTTGCCTCTACCGATTTCTCCACCGCCGCCTCTTTCATGTCGTAGGCCGGCGCTTTGTCTTGATCTTGCCGCAACGTAGTACACTCGAATCCGGACATGTCGCTGAATCTCCGGCTTCATCCGCATATCAAAATGAAAAATCTTTTACGCCTCCGTTCGACCAAGTGTCGCACACAAGTCGGTGATGATTAAAAGTTTTAATTACATCCATCACAGATGCCTCCGAACTCTGTGGTGAGAAAAACTCTCGGATCTTTGCCTCTCTAACTGGACGAGGACAATACGTGCTTCCATCATTAGTTTGAATTCCGTCCAATCCGCATTATGATCCTCGGGTCGAATAGCCTCCCACCAATCAAAGGCCTCCCGGTCGGAAAATACTGGGCAATGGGAACCTTCCGGTCCTCGGGACAGTTAAGACCCGCGAATATCTTCTCCAACTCCTTGAGCCAGTGATCCCAAGTAAGTGCCTCAGCAGATCCGTCAAATTTTGGCGGGTGCAATTTAACCACCTCAGCAAGCCATCTGTCTCCCCGGTTATCCTCGTGGTCTCTTTGTCCCATCGCCGTCTGCATGCGATCAACGACCTGAGCGAACTGGTTTATCTGCGCCACCACCTGTTGAAGCACTCCCGGCATGTTAGGATTTGCGTCATCATTTGCTGATCCTTGCTGCCCTCCAGAATGGGAATCGGTTTGACTAGCCGATATTTCGGGGGTAGTTGCGGAATCCTCATGTCTCATGTTACCACGTCCGCGTCCACGACCGCGTCCGCGTCCACGTCCTCCTCTCAACATACTGTAAACGTAATTTCTTAATATCCAGAACAAAATTTTTGAAATAAAGTCCGTCAATACTCACAAAACAGTAATTAAGTAAAACGGTAGTATAAGAGATTAAGAGACTTACAACCACGGTCCACATGACGACTTGGTGACGGTGATGTTACAAACGACCCGTAAATCAAATAACGTAAACAGACCCAACTAAAACCCGACTGCCAAGATATCCATGAATCTTAGCTCCGATACCATATTCTGTAACACCCCGAGATATTCGGAATAATTACAGCGCCGTAAACCCTTTAAGTAAGGATTTACAAGGCTAATTAAAAAGGAAAGTAAATCTAAGACATCAACACTGCGGAAATTCAAATTTGTGAAAACGTACAACTGGTTCAACGAGTAATTAATACAACCATATCGAATTAATATCAATAAGACACGCGTACTCGAGTACAGAAACCAAACCAAGAAAACAAATCTCCAATAACAATAAACATCACTGAACCCCTTCGTCGTCACGTCGTCTTGCATCGTTTCCTGCTCCTCGGCTACCCGAACATCAAAACAAATGTCCACCCCGAAAGGGTTAGCAAAACGATGCTAGTACAAGTATCATATTAAACAATTCAAATATGCATCAACAATACATAACAAGATACACCACACGGACTTCGCTCTAGGAATCCGACAATGCGAATCTACAAGATTCCATTACACAGCATGGGTATTCCAATGATCCAGCGCCCTCAGCATAGATCCCAAGATGATCCCGTCGGACCAACATGAGGTGGAAATAACCCGTCCAATGATCCAACGCCCTCAGCCTAGATCCCAAGATGATCCCGTCGGACCAACACGAGGTGGACATCCGATCCAGCGCCCTCAGCATAGATCGTACAACGTATACAAACACAACTCATGCATACACATATGCCAAATCATTATGTTCATCAACATGAACATATAAACACTATATAACGAATACCATGGCAAATCAACGAAGTAAATATCATATTCAACATCATGAATAATCATACGCATGCTCCAAAAATACCAATATTAACATATCATGATACTTGCCTCGAAGATGGCAAGAACGATATACTTCAATGATCTCAACCCACTCGAAGGTCGCCTCCTTCGATCAACGTAGCAAGCTTGAACCTTAACAAAAGGAATGATATACAAATCATCTCAAGTCGAACAATGGCCTAACAATTCGGCCTACGGCCGAAAAGCTCAAAATAAACAAGGTATGCGGATTGCTTAGCGCGCTCGTACTCTACGTAACGTGCGCTAAGCGGCTAGCGTGACGCTATCGTATAAGACTAGCGTGCGCTAGCCACGGATGGCGATCGACTCGGCCGGTCTCATAACGTACGCTACGACGTTTCGTGCGTTAATCGAACCCCGATAGCGCACGTTAACTCACACATGTTAGCGTGCGCTAATCTTGCATGGCGTAATACCGCAAAGCTGGGTTGAATGGTGAAGAACTCATGAATTCTACCGTGATAATACAAGTTATCCTCGGGCATATCATGCTAATAAGGTTTGTGGAAGTTTTATGATTATGAAATACAAATATACGGATAGTCATCTCAATATCATAATCCATCTACGGTCTTCAAGAAATAATCTAAGTTCCGATCGTCTTACGTTCCAAAACACAAGATTCCAACGTGTACAACGTAGCAACTGGGTAATATCCGACATCGATCATAAATCGATTTGAACATGCTTAGGAGTCCTTATAATAAGATGGTTCAAAGGTTCATACGATATATAGTGCCGATACGTCAAAAGTATTCTTCTAACATGTGATGACCGATTAAAACGAAATACTTGCTATCCAAACATGATTCAAACTTCCTTAGGAACATTACTAATCATTGGTGAAGAATCACCTACCTCAAAGTAGTGAAGAACACGGAGGAAAATGAAGCAATCCAACACCGAAGGCTTGAACACCAATCTCCAATGATATATGATCTTCAATCTCGAACTAGGAGGTTGATACGAAGTGTTTAGGACGAAGGGAGTTATGTTCTAAGTGTAAGAGTTCGGGTTATGGGAGGAGAAAGAACTGAAATCACGAATAGGATGCTGTCCTATTTATAATAAGTGGTCATAGCGCGCGCTAGTCCTGCTCGTAGCGTGCGCTAAGGTGTCTGACTTAATCGAAGTCGGCACTTAGCGTGCGCTATTCATATACGTAGCGTGCGCTAAGGCGTTGACTTGTCTTTTAACGAAAGGCGTCCAGATTCATTCGACACAATCCGACAAGGGTCCCCCGGCCAGATCTCACCTACCGCACGTCTCAATCAACTTGACCACGCATAGCGTGCGCTAATGACACTCTGTAGCGTGCGCTATAAATCCATGTTAGCGTACGCTACCCGTAGCCTGTAGCGTGCGCTACATGCACAGAATTTCAATCTTTAAATCACATACACGAAATTACACGCTCGACAACAAAGGATTATGAAATACGGAGAATAGTACTCAGACAAAAGTACAATCATTACAATATCACAAGTTCCAATTACATAACTGAAATCTCGGGTATTACACAGAATTTCTATCTCCTTAAAGCAAATTCGCCTCCACCGCAGTGTATAGCGTCTGCCTACCAAGATAAAACAACATCTCGATGCGTTGAAAAAACAATCATCGCACTCTCAGCGAACTAGAATAAAACTTGAACTACCACTGAAGCGACCAAAATATGAAGAGAAATTATTTCTGAAAAAAAAAACGAAGTCGGAATTTTAGCTGGAAAAACGGACGAAAATTACATACAAAAATCAGACCCCTCACATCTGTATTTATATGTTGAGATGAGAGAGAGACATGTGCTGGAGGAACTCTAATTAGGATGGGTCTCTTCAACATGTATCCTAATCTATTAATATATTAGTCCGATAATTATCAATTAACTTGATAGTTATCATAATATATTAATTCGATAATTATCAAATAAATTGATGTTTATCCGGATCCAAAAAATTCGAAATTTATAATTGAGGTATTTTCAGTAAAATAAATTTTTACCGAATAAAATTGCAGTAAAAAGAAAACTTCGAGACGCTGAGATATTTCGGCCAAATCACCCTTCGACCGAGATCAAAACCGAGCCGAGCCGAGTCGAACCGATCGGCCATACGAACGACGGCGGCACAACGTACCTACCAAGTACTAACCGTACCAAGTAATTGGTAAATCAACTTTATTGGTTGTTACAAATAGTGGATTTCTTCTACCAATTATATATTGATTGGTATATGATACTGTAAAAATAAAATCAGTATACCTACCAATCCAGCCATAGTGATTTATAAACGGGAAGAAGAAATAATCATTTGTTCGGTAAAAATATAAGCAAATGTTGTAAATAAGTCATATATTTGATGAATAACTAATATGCCCCTGGAACCCTAGATGTGTACTTATAAATAGAGGTCTATGACCTTCATAACGATATACACAATTTTATTTATCTCTCTCATCTTTCTCATATGTTCCTCTTTCTCTCAATATTTATAACACGTTATCAGCACAATATTCTACCAGTAAATATTTTATTTCTCTCCGATTTTCGAAATAAAAAAAAATGCGAGCAGATTTTCTACAGTGCAAGACCGAGCAAAAATCGCGGTTCCCGCTTTGTCCACCGTCGGATCAGCATGAAATTGTTACAGTATCTTTCTGACAAACAGATCTACAAATTCAATGGTGGAGATCGGATTTTAAAACGTATTGCATACATAAAAGCAGAAATAGTGTTTTTTTTTTTTGCATTGGTGAACGGTATTAATTCTATTTACTCCTTCAAAAACTTTCTTGCATATGATGATTTCGAGAAAAAATATATATTTTATTTACTAAATTTTATGTTTTCATGTGCATAATATATAAATAATATATATGACGACCTCGAAATCTATTATCAAATCATATTCCTCTTTGTTTTCAGAAGAAATACGATTCAACAATATTTAATAATCCAGAAGATTATAGATTTGTTGTAGTTATTGAAGAATGACAATATTATCTCGTCATATTCTAGTTGAATACGATGTGTTCATGAAGAATACTATGAGATCTAATAATCTTGTGCAATTCCTAATGAAAAATACAAAATAATATTCGTGAAGAATATTATAAGTGCTCTTGAACAAGCAACTATTTTAGTTTAGTTATTTCGAGCCTTGATTAATTCTCGTACTATTTTTTTCCTCTGTATATTCAATTATGGATCTTAAAATTATTGCTCCTGAAGTAGCACAATTAATTGTAATATTCTTGAAAAATATTACTATTCTAAATGAATAATTCTTATTTGTACATAAATTATGTGATATACAATATTCCTCAAGAATATTGATTTGTTACTTATAAATATAATAGCATAATTAGATCATTATGCTCTTGATGTAGCACGATATTATTCCCGAAGGATAATATAACTTATATCTTAAATAAAAAATATTAATATAATTTGAGAATATTCTCTATCGAGATTGTATAATATATGATATACTCCACAATCATAATATGATTATGCTCCAATGGTAGCAAGATTAGTGTGTGGTTGAATATTCCTATCATATGTACTGATAGTTATTCCCGGAAGTGAACAATATTAAATTATAAATTTCAATATTACATGGCTCAAATTTTATCTCCTGAATCTATACTTCTATTAAAAGAGAGTCGTGACACATGTCACTCTCTAAGTTTTTTGATTTTATATTTTAAAATATAGTTTATATATAGAGATGTATCCTTGAATTTCTTAAAAAAAAATTCTAAATATGTATTGTGGGAGTTTTATTCCACAACTTACACTCATCTACCAATAAAAAAATCCTTCATTTATTTTTTTAGCTTAAAATTTTAAATGTTTATAATTTTTTAAATCAGGTTTATTTTTAATAAAAATATATCAAATTAATTTTTATTTCACAATTTTCAACTAGACATACATATGAATATAATAAATTTGATGGATTTACAATAATGACCGATTGCACAAAAAAAATTATATTATAAAAACTATGAATATTTATTTTCAGTAAAATTAATTGATGCAAAACAAAAATATATTAACTCATTTATTGCTTACATAAAAATTTAAATTATGATATTTATTTAATTATAATAACTAAAAATAATAAAACATACACTGCACACACACATATATTAAGACTTAATCACATATTACTTTCGTCTCTAAAATTTGTTCCTACTTTTTTCGGTATGTCCAGGAAACCTTGCTCCACGACCGTAGTCTGGGCTTCCCCATAATTTGTTCATGTAATGGACATTAATTGACTTAACACTCCGCTAATGTGGTACTCTTTCTTAAATTATATTACACCCCATAATACACTCACACTAATATGATATTCATGTCGAAGATCATCAAAAATAAATTTAGAGATCGAGAAATTATTTTCTAATAAGAGAATATCTTATGTGGTGCATCGCACCGGAGAACATCTAGTTAGATAAAATTTAGAGTTTATCCTCGTAGGGAATAATTACTTATAAATTTTATCCCACGGAGTGGATATTATCAACTGTTAATAGTAAGGACACGAAAATTATAATCTTAAAATTATATGTCAATATCTAATCTTATATATTATGTAGTTTAATATTTTATTATCTCTTATGATATATTATGGGGTTTTATCAATATGAGATATGATGTCATACCTGAAGTATGATTTGAATTGACCGTTGCTATAATTAGTGATAAAAAAGTCAAATATCCTGAAGATATTTGCATCATTCAAATTCTTGGCTTATCTTATTTGTTCCTTTGAATCGAATGCCAACTTCTTGGGATTAAATAGTGGTCATGATTTATTGTTTCATCAAAGTGCAAATATACATGATATCTTTAGAAATGATACTTTCCGTGTGAAAAAAAAAGATAGTGCTAAATTTATTGACATCCTGAAGAACCACTGAATTCCTCCTTACAGGGTTGAAAATTATGCACTATTATCTTTTAAGTATCGATAAATTTATGGATCTCTAAACTATCACTTAAAATATATATGATTCCGCGATAACAAGTGAGACAAATGTATTAGAGAAATTATCAATATAAATGACGTATAATATTCACCACTTATTAGACCAGAAGTCTACTAATCCCAATACTTTCAATATTTGCGTGTTTAAAACTATACGTTGAATATTAAAATCTATTTATAGCATATTTATATTTTATTTAACTACATATTTATTTATGATATATATCCTGAAGATATATTAGTACGTATGCTAAATATCATAAATTACTAGCGAATGTCCTGAAGTACATTTATATACTTAAAATTATTTGAGTTGATCAATTTTCCTCAACATTCTATAAATGTTGGATTAATTGCATAAGAATTATTGCATTTTCTTCTGGAAGAAGAGTAATAATGATAGTTATTACATATAATATTGATGATGATACATATATCATTGATAAAAGTATAAATATGCAGTTGAAAAAAATAAATGCTCTTGAAAGATATATCTCCTTGAAGGAGAAACTACTACTATCTTTTAATGTTTAAAGATAGCATATTATTGATATCTCTTGAAGTAGATTATCAAATTAAAAATTCAATAAAATAAAGGTTGATTATGTCACAAACTCATTCAAGAGCGAATTCGAGGTTGACATAGTTGTCTTTATTCTTATTTTGAATTCGAATCATCATCACAGTAAACTTAAAGTTTACATATTTGAATAATTTATGATTTGATATCGATAAAAGTGCATTGTTTTGAATTCCGACAAGTAATTCAGTGTACATATCTCCCTTTATGTCTCCAAAATGAATATTAAAATATGTCGGGTATGGTCCTCTTTATGACAATACCTGAAGTATTGATGGGTGATATGAATAAGATTGATATTGTAAGACAGTATCATTACCGACATTAGGGGGAGAAAAGTATCAACCGATCAAGAAAATTATTTGAAAAATTATGAACTTGAAGTTCAAATAATTATCGATTTTGCAGAAACTGCAATCAATTATATGTATATACCCCAGAAGAGTTTAAATAAATTCAGCTGAAAATTGATGTCTTGGAAAGCATATGCAAGTGCTACAATTGAGTTTAAGGCTAGCCCACCTAAATGGTGAGAACTATATTATATATCTCCGAAGATCAAAAAATAAACATTAGTGACAAAATTCAACGTTCTGAAGATGTCGCTCTTGGAGAGCATACTCTTGAAGAGAATTAAATTATAGAACGTTCTACGAATTTTGTTACAATAAAATTTGGAGTCTATATCAATAGATTTAACAATAACACTTGATACAAATAAAGATCATAATGATCTAAGTTAATTAATGTCGGAAATGAAATATTTGGTCAAGATGGACAAAACAATCTAATATGATTTAGATTAATGCCAATACTTTGTTATTTGGCATGCAGTTCAAAATAGCATATTGAATATTGATTAATATTCATACATTATATGATTATGATGATTGGAACTTTTGAAGAGTTACCAACAATTTTAAGCATTACTCATGCAAACATGAGATATGAAGCACGACTTTTGTAATCAAAATTGCTTAAAATGATTATATTTTTTATAAGACCACTACTAAATTGAATTATATATAGATATTGAGTGAGATTTGAAAGTACATGAAAATTTGTCTTATGAATACATAAAATCCTAGAAGGATGATATGCCTGAAGCACATAAATCAAAATCTAAATATATGTATTCCTTCAAATTGCAAGAGTCTTTATATAGATTCAAATATTATAGTCGAATTTGAAATAACTATCTTAGTCAATATTATTCGACTAAAGAATGATCTTAGATTGATTGGAACTCCAGAAGAGATCCAACTGACACTTGAATATTTGAAAAGATAATTTGAGATCGTATTGAAATATATAGAATATACCTTGGGTTACAAACACTTGAAAAGTGTATTATTATATAGAGCGATTTACATGAATGAAATACGCTCATCAAAATGATTGATCCGTCACTTGATCATATTAAAGATACCTTTATACCAAATGATGATGAAGAGATTCATGGTCCGGAAGCATCACATCTCAGTGCAATTATTGCATTTGTATATCTTACTAGTTTACATGAACTAATATATAATCAAGACTTAATTCATCATCTAATGGTCAACATTCAAAGAAAGTATTGAAAACTTCAATACTATCTGTAAAGAATTTTTTTTTTATATTTATTTATACGGTTCTCTGCATATAGAGTGCGTTGAAATAAGATCAATCACCCACTAGATCTGAAAGAATTATGGGCTATAATAGAAGAATGAAGTTATCCCAACTAGTTGCATAGAGTCAATATGGTGTGTGGTGAGAAGAAGATATATCCATTCGTGATCTACAAGTGATGTGTGGATCAAGGGGAGAGACAATATAAATGATGTGGTCCGATCCGAAAGTTTCATAAAGAAAATAAATAACAGATTTGCAATTTTAGGAGTATAAGTTGATGTTTAAATTTAATTGGGACTCCTCAATAGCTCAATAAAACTGCCACTGAAAATCTATGAAGTAAGTCTTCTAACAGCATCTCCCAATCATTATGAAATTATTGCAACACATGAAGCTTAGAATATTATGATTGATGAGTTTAACCACAACTAATATGAAATCTCCGGAAGAGATGACATGTCTCACCAACATGTGAGTTTGAGATTGTAACTTGCACTGAATATGATACCTATGCTAATTCGCGGAGTATTTTTTAAAATGCCTGAAGCATATTTATATGCGTTGCAAAAAAAAAAACATATTATATAAAAATATGCGTTGCACTCTTTTTTCATTGGTTGAGGTTTCATCCCATTGGGTTTTCCTAACAAGGTTATTAACGAGGCAACTAGGATGGCGTATTAACATGAATAGTGTAATCTTTTCCCTTCATTAGGATTTTTCCCGCTGGATTTTTCCTAATAAGGTTTTGACGAGGCAAATTCATGACATAATGAGGACATTACAAAGATCGGTATCAGACCTCAAGAAATAAAGTACGAAGGAGTAGTTATACTCTTTTTCCTTCGATCAATTTTTTCCACAGGGTTTTCTTGACAAGGTTTTGATGAGGCAACACATGCATACTCCCAGAGGTGTTCAGCGGTTCGGTTCGAACCGGCGAACCGGCGGTTTTGAACCGTTGCGCGGTTCGGTTAACCGTTGACCGCGGTTCGATTCAAAACCGGAACCGTCAACCGTTTCAGACGGTTGGTTCGGTTAAATTTGATTTGACGAATCATGACCGGTTCAACCGCGATTTTGAAAAAAAAATAAATTTTGAATTTTATAGAAAGTGAATATAAGGTGGTTGAAAAGTAATATACATATATATAGAAAGTTGAATATATATTAATATAATATTTGATTGTTTTTTTAAATATATATTATTCATAAATATTGTGATTGCAGATTAATTATTTAATTGACATGTTGACAAAAGGATTTATATATATATATATATATATATATATGGTTTAATATATTATAACAATATTTATCATTTTTTATCTTTTTCCTTTTTATTTCTTTCTGTCTCTTTTCTTTCTCTTTCACTTTTTCTTTTTCTTTTTCTTTTTTTCTCTTTACCTACTCCTATTTTCTAGTATTTGTTTTCTATATATCTTTTTTCTCCCTCCCTTTCCTATTTACTTCTACAGATTTTAAGCTTCACTTTATCTGAGGGTTTTAAAAATTTGAACGGTCATCAATTTGATAAAGTTCAAATTCGGTGATTCATGAATCATGTCTGACCGTGCTCGATTCAGTGATAATTAATTTATATTTTAAAAAAATATTATAATATTCAATACTAATTAATATAAAACTATGAGAAATCAATATTTTGAAAATGTTGAGTTTTCTTTCCTTTTTTTTCTGGACCCATTTGATTCCTAAATTCTAAAGTTACGGATATCGGATACGTAGGCATTAATTCAAAGATTTAAAATTACAAAATTTAAGTTTAAACTTTAAAATACTTGAATTAAGCTCAAGTCCAAGTTTTACCCCATATTTTTTTAAATTAAAATTTAAAAATTCAAAAAAAAAAAAAAACGAACCGACCAACCGCCGGTTCGGTTCGGTCAGGCAAGCGAGTTCACGATTCAGCGTAGCAAGTGAACCGCTATAAGGCGGTTCGATTCGATTAGATTTCGGCAAATCGAAACCGGCGGTTTTGAACCGCCGAACACCTCTAGATACTCCTCTATGAATATTCTGTATACGGATAAACTTATACTCTTATGATCAATCAGTTTTTGTCCCATGAGGTTTTACTGAGGCGGCACATGAATATTCATACAGGAATGATCGATATGAGGGGGAGCAAATTCAATTATTGCTCAGGACTTTTCCTAACAGCAGTATGATGCAGCAAGTTATGCGTGTTACAAGATCACTCCAAACAGTTTGGAAGTTTTTCTCCCATTGGGTTTTTCTTCAAACTATTCCAGTAGACATTTATGTAAATAGTCATTCAAGAGAGATTGTTGTAAATAAGTCATGTATTTGATGAATGACTAATATGCTCCTGAAACCCTAGATGTCTACATATAAATAGAGCTATATGGCCTTCATTATGATATACACAATTTCATTTGTTTCTCTTATCTTCTCCCATATTTTCCTCTTTCTCTCAATGCAGTTTTCTCTTTCTCTCAATGTTTATAACACAAGTACATTTTTGTAAGATTTATTAGAAAGTCCTCTATGACTCAATGGCCAAAACCTCGTTTTGAGCGTTTTGTGTGTATTTCAACAAAAAATCTTCTAAATGCTCAAAATGCATTTTGAGTTTTTTTTATGATTATCCTAATTTTAAACTTAGGCGCATTCTTTTGAACTTATTTTGATTTTGATTCGATTCGATTCGATTCGATTCGATTCGAGTCCATTCGATTCGATTGATTCGATTCAATTGATTCGATTCGATTGATTCGATTCGATTCGATTCTTCTTCTTATTATTATTATTAATCTTAATTATTATTATTGTTATTATTACTAATAATATTACTATTATTGTTGTTGTTGTTGTTGTTAATTACTATTATTATTATTATTATTTATCATTATTATTATTATTTACCTTTAATATATATTTGATTCGATTCGATTCGATTCATTCGATTCGATTCGATTCGATTCGGTTGATTGATTCATTCGATTAAAAACGAGCTAAAATAAAGATTTATGAATTTAATATTAATATTACAAAAAAAATATTTTTTAAAATAAATTTAACAAAATGCATTTTCAATAATTTTAAAAATAAAAATAAAAATAAAAAAATACAAAACATTTTTCAAAATGAAAATACCGATCGCCCAAAATGGAAAAACACAAACGAATCGAGTTAAAATCGAAAACGCAGCAGGATTCGGACCAGTTCCGATGACTGTTACGGTTCCTTATGTTCGGAGTCGGTAACCGGCGGTCCCGGAAATGGCCGCTCCTAGTATGGCCACCCATAGTCTGATCAATCTAAACATGTGTGTGTGTTCTCCTGTAGTTGCATCATCAAATTTTACTCTTAGTCAACTGTAAAAGAAAGTATATATGACATTCACAGTAGTTTTAACTTTATCCATATCACTGTAAATTCACGTTCACTCAGGCAACGTACGTACAACAAATAGGTTCAGATTCAAACAGCATACACGTAATTCGAAGGGGTTTCATAGGCCGGCTATGGCCGGCTGGGTTTTGTTTGTGATGGCTGTGGTGGTTTGGCTGGCCGCCGCCGCCACGGCGTCGTCTTTGAATGCCGACGATTTTCAAGGAGTTCTGACTCTAGAGCGGGCGTTTCCGTTGGGGGAGAGGGTGGAGCTGGAGGCGATTGAAGATCGGGACCGTGCGAGGCACGCGCGGATATTGCAGAGCTTCTCCGGCGGCGTCGTGGATTTTCCGGTTGGGGGAACATCCGATCCTTACGCCGTTGGGTAACTTTATTACATCTCCCGAAATTGTATATTGTTCTCCAAATTTTCCTCTTTCTGATGTTTATACCCGGATTTTTTTTTTGGGTTTATTTATTTTGAGGGAACTTTTTGGTTGAAGTTGGTTGGTGAGTTCAGTGACAAAGCTCTTGGTAGTTCTTTTGTTTGATGCTGTTGATATTGCAGGGGACGGGTTTATGGAAAATATTTATTTATTTATTATTTGGAAATCAATTGTTTAAATTCGTCCGGTTAAATATGATGATTTACAGTTCGTGGTCATTTGTGATTGTAAAGCTTGTACCTAAGGCTCTGGACAAGCTTTCTGAATCTTCACAGAATTCGTAGGTCGCTTCAAATTTTTTAGATGAAAGCTTATGAAAACAAAAAGGGGATGATGGGGGGAGAATTTTTTAGACTTGTCAAGGCTCGAGGTAGACACCCAGAAGATTTGACTCTAGTTCATTGCATAAAAGATTAAGAAGGCAACCTTTTGGTGTAAGAGGATGTCGTAAAATATCGCCGGAGAGGTATTTTTGAGGTTGTTTAATGAAGGAGCTGATGGGCATATACATTGTGAGGAACTGAACATCCCCAAGGAAGATCTTAACCGAAATTTTTATAAGAGAATCTGTACGCCTGAGGTTGGAGAAGTTTTGAAGAAGATGAAAAATGGTAAAGCAGTTGGACCATATAATATTCATATAGAAGTGTGGAAGTGTTTAGGCACCAAATGTATTGATTGGTTAACCAGTCTTTTTAATGTTATATTAAAGAGTAAGAGGATACTAGAAGCTTGGAGGAAGAGTATATTGGTCCCTATATTCAAGAACAAAGGGGAAATCCAAGATCGCGGTAATTACCGTGGGATCAAACTTATGAGTCATACATTGAAATTATGGGGAAGAGTTATGGAGAGGAGAATACCCCAGACTACCAACGTCTCTGAGAACCAATTTGGATTCATGCCATGCGGATTTACGATGGAAGTCATTTTTCTACTAAGGAGACTGATTGAACATTATAGGGACAAGCAAAAGGACCTTCATATGGTGTTCATTATAGGGACAAGCAAAAGGACCTTGTGGTATTCTTTGGAAGATTTTGGAGAAGAAAGGAAGTTGTGTTGCCTATATCAAAGCAATCAATGACATGTATGAGGGAATGGTGATTCGGTTAAGGCGAGTGGAGGAGAGTAAAAATTCCCCATTACAATTGGACTACATCAAGGCTTTGCTTAGGGCCTTACTTATTTGCTTTGGTTGTGGACGAACTCACCAGACATGTTCAAGATGATGTGCCATGGTGTATGTTATTTGTAGATGATATCGTTTTACTGGATGAGAAGAAGGCATGTGTTAATGCAAAGTTGGAAATAGGAGAGAAGCATTGGAGAATAAAGGATTTACAATAAGTCGTACCAAGACGGAATATATGCACTGTAGTTTCAACAAGAACAGAGGTACAAGAACTACACAAGTATTGGAGTACGACGGATTGTTGAAAATGACAAGTTCAAGTATTTGGGGTCAATGGTTCAGAATGATGGGGAATTGGATGCACATGTTCGTTATAGGATCCAAGCAGGGTGGAACAAATGAAGAAGTGCATCGGGAGTTTCATGTGATAAAAGGGTCATAAGAAGGTCAAGGGTAAATACTACAAGATGACAGTATTGGGCAGTGAGGTACCAGCATGTATAGAAGATGGTGGTTGCACAATTGAGAATGTTAAGGTGGATGTGTGGCATCACCCGCAAAGACAAAATTTAAAAATAAAGTGGTCCGGGATAAGCTAGGGGTGTCCCCAATTGAGGACAAAATGAGGGAGAATCGACTAAGATGGTATGACCATGTGCAAGGGAGATCGCTAGAGGCTCTAGTAAGGATGTGTGAAGCAAACAGGGTCAAAAGAAGAGAGGGCGACCGAAAAAGAGTTGGAGGAAAATTATTAGAAGGGACATGCAACAGATGAACTTGAGGAGATGACTCAACGTGGAGCTAATTGTATAAGACTTAGTTTGGTTTGTTTGGTTATCGATTGTTCGATTCTCTTTTCCGATGGGGTCTTTTATTCTTTAGTTTCTCGTACTTTTTTTCCCGATTTATTGGAGAACATGTTCTGTGATCTTACTTTGTTTTGATTTCAATTTATTATAATTCTGTCGATACATGATTGTGTAATAGTAGTTAACTTACATTTTCTCTTCTGATATTATTAATTTTTGTTGATCAGACTTTATTATACCAAAGTGAGATTGGGATCTCCACCTCAAGAGTTCAATGTGCAAATTGATACTGGGAGCGACATCTTGTGGGTTACTTGTAGTTCATGCAACAATTGTCCCCGGAATAGTGGATTAGGAGTAAAAATCTCACCCTTTATCTTGTTACTGTCATTTTTTCTTTCTATATTTATTTAAAAACATTGGTAGTTTCGGAGTAATTTCTAATTATCTAATCCCCGTTTTGGTTGCAGATTCCTCTCAATTTCTTCGATCCTGCCACATCTTCAACTGTTTCATCTATTTCTTGCTCGGATAGAACATGTGCTTCCATTGTTCAAAGAGCGTCTGCTGAATGCTCTATCGACAACACTCAGTGTGATTACTCGTTCCACTATGGAGATGGAAGTGGGACTTCTGGTTTTTATATATCCGACGTGCTTTATTTTGATTCGATTCTGGGTGCCTCATTAATAGCCAATTCATCTACTCCAATTGTTTTCGGGTAAGCTATTGTTATGGGTCCATTTTTGTATGTATGTAGCCTTGCACCCCTAAAATGATCTTTTTCCTAAGAGTAATTTGGAATTAGCATTTACATAATCAACTTAATAGATGCTAACTTCTACATGCCTCTGTCAAAACAACCCTGTATATTTTGCAAGTCTTAAGTGGATCTTTTGGGTAATTGGAGGAGAAATTGAAAGAATGTTAATCTATTATGCAATTTAATGCTTGGGCTTGATATGCATTGAACTTGGTGTCTATTAACAGGTGTACAAGAATCCTTTTTTTTTTTTTTTTTTTTTCCTCTAATGAAGTTGGGAACCCACTTTTTGAAAACGACAAAAATTTGTATCAGATGGTCCGACAATGATACTTTTCATTATCAGAATTGACGCTTTTCAAATCATTTATAATACTGAAAAGTATCATTGTTGGACTGACTGATATGACACGAGTGTGCCTCTTTGAAAACAGCTTAAGTGACCAAACAGATTTAAAGAGCTTGTAAGCTCCACTACATATTATGATTGAAGAGATCATAATCTATGTGAACACCCTCTTAGTCTCTTAGGGCTTGTTTACTTTTTACTTAATCAGCTTAATGCTTAATCAACTTAATCGATCAGCTATATTTTGCTGTTTACTTTCAACTTAATGATCTTAATAATATCTTTTTCATTAAGCAACTTTTGGGGTGTCCTTACCATTAAGCCAGAAATACTTCCCCAATATACCAAAATTACCCTCTCTAATAATAAAAGAATTGAGTATATATAGTATAAATTATCATATAATCTTAATTATAATTGAGTATATATAGTATAAATTTAAAATATATATTAATATTATATATTTAAAATTCATAAAATATAAACTATTTATTGATAAAAAATTAATATAACTATATATATATATATTAAAATATAACTTAATATATTTATAAAAATATTGTCTAATTATTTAAATATACCTGAAAATTATAATATGATTTATGAATATATATATTATAATATAAATTAAAATATATATTATGTTATATTATATAAATTGATTTTTTTTATATTGACTATTAAAAAAATTAATATAACTATATATATATATTAAAATATAACTTAATATATTTATAAAGTATTGTCTGATTATTTACATATACCTAAAAATTATAATATGATTTATGAATATATATATTATAATATAAATTAAAATATATATTATGTTATATTATATAAATTTATTTTTTTATATTGACTATTAAAAAAAATTAATATAACTATATATTAAAATATAACTTAATAGATTTATAAAACTATTGTCTAATTATTTAAATATATCTGAAAATTATAATATAATTTATGAATATATATTATAATATAAATTAAAATATATATTATGTTATATTATTTAAATTGATTTTTTATATTGACTATTAAAAGATTAATATAACTATATATATTAAAATATAACCTAATGTATTTATAAAAATATTGTCTGATTATTTAAATATACCTGAAAATTATAATATTTTTTTTATCTTGACTATTAAAAAAATTAATATAACTATATATATTAAAATATAACTTAATATATTTATAAAAATATTGTCTGATTATTTAAATATACTTGAAAATTATAATATGATTTATGAATATATATTATAATATAAATTAAAATAAATATTATGTCATATAATTTAAATTGATTATATAAACTAAAATGCTCAATCTGTCCTTTATCAAAAAGGACTTAATTCATATTGAGGGGTAAAATGGTCATTTCTGTCATTCAAATAGTTCATTCAGAAAATAAAGAAACAACAAGATATTTTTTCAATTCAGACAGCTTAATCCACTCAGACAGCTTAATCCATTCAGGTATTAATGAAAAAAAAGTAAACAGCCCCTTAGTCTTCTTGTTCCTTCGAGCTCAATCCAATAGAATGTTTAATGTTGAGGCGTGAACTTGTACTTCATGTGGAAACAGATGCAGCACCTCAATGTCTGGGGACTTGACCAAGTCAGATAGAGCAGTTGATGGAATATTTGGGTTCGGCCGACAGGGTCTTTCAGTGATATCACAATTGGCATCACTTGGGATCACTCCTAGAATATTTTCCCATTGCTTGAAAGGAGATGGCAGTGGTGGAGGTATATTAGTTCTTGGTCAGATATTGGATCCAGGAATCGTTTACACTCCCCTTGTTCCGTCACAGTACGCATTTTTTACAATGTGCAGATGTTCTAAATATTTTTATGGGTGTTTGTTCTTTCCTGACAATTAGAATTATATAGTGATCAAGGCACATGCATTACAATCAAGCAATGGTTAATTTCATTCATGTGATGTCAATTTATTTAATTGTTGAGGTAATTACAAAAATTACCCGAGGTCTGTGGTGTGTACTTTATCCAAAAAACTGACTTTTATAATTACAAAAAACACCCTTGAGGTTTGATTAGGCTGACCTTTTACCCCAACCATTAGTTGACCTGAAGAATTTGTTTTCACAACATATTGGTTGGCCTAATGAATTTGCTTTTGCATTTAATATGTTGCAATTACACCCCTCAACTTTTTGAAATATTACAAATTGCCCCAACTTTTGTTGTTGCTATTTGCAATAAATAGGAAAATTGAGGGATGCAAATGTAAAATGTATTAAGAACATCTGGTAGTATTTGTAATATACAGAAAAATTCAGGGATAAAATTGTGAAAATATTTGATGACATCAGCAATTTCCGTTAGGCCCACTAACGCCAAGTGCAGAGTGTAAGTAACCACGGTGGTGATTTTTTTTTTTTTTTTTGTAGTTTCCACATTAGCTTTTTCTTGTAATACGCTAAAATTATCCCTCAACTATATCCTTGCTGCACCTTAGTTTTGTGTTAGAAACGGATATGTTGAGTTTTTGAGATAGTTCTTGTTAATCATCCTTACAATCACCTTCTTAGAAGAAAATACGAGCTGACGTTTGCTTGTTTTAAATTCTATTAACTGCATTGAATAAATAGTTAACATGGAGACATCTACTTTAATTTCCAGGTTTGATTTTTCATCTTGAATATTTTCAGGCCTCATTATAATGTATATCTGCAGAACATTGCTGTCAATGGGCAATTGCTACCTATTGATCAAGCAGTGTTTACAACATCAGGCAACCGAGGGACCATTATTGATTCGGGGACAACTTTGGCTTATCTTGTTGAAGGAGCTTATGATCCTTTGGTTAGTGCTGTAAGTATCTCCACCCACATTAAACCTCCAAAATTTCTCCCATCCTGAGTTTTATTGAAGCTAACCTGTGTACAAAAGCAGTTAGCATAATTAAAAGTTAACAAAAACTGACGCCTGTTGTTTAGCTTAATTACCGAAAAATCCAGCTCTCTTAAAATATAGATACCCACTTATGGTGTTACCCCTACCCCCACCCCCCCCCCCACCCCCCCCCCCACCCCCAAAAAAAAAAAAATTGTACTTCCTCCCATTTTTGTAATGTACAACTTTCTAATTTGTCATTTTAACGTACAACTCCCTTTAAGCCATCTATTTTCACTTATTTTTTGTCCAATCAACTAATGTTTAAATTTATATTATCATCATCATCACATCTGCATCCTAGACCCAACTATGTTGGGGTCGGTGACATGAAGATGATAGTGTCAATTAATGATCAAAATTAATTAAACTCTGTAAAATCATGCAAAAAATCAAAGTACCAAAGTTGTATGCAGGAAGGGCCTGACTTCCCGTTGCAACCTTCATTCGAAGGAAAAATAAAGTTGTATGCAGGATGCCCTTCCTGACTTCATGTTGCAACCTTTATTCGGAGGAAAAATAAGATGAAATTTCAAAAACCATCATCATCCGTTTTTCCACTTGTATGGAAATTATTCGAGACGATTGCTATATAGTCGTGTCCCGCTACCTGATTGATATTGTAAAATGAACATCTAAATTATGGAGCATGACATATTGTAATTTATATGATACAAAATTAATTTGAAAAGTATTAGTATAAATTTCAATTAGAGGGACAGAGGGAGTATTTAGTATTTACCTATCAAATACCCCTTCTTGAGGGTGCATAATTTAGTATTTAGTATTTACCTATCAAATACCCCTTCTTGAGGGGGCAATTTGTAAAATAGAGACACGAGGGGGAATTTGTTTTGAAGTATATATATAATTATATTCGATAATCAGGCTGCAGATTTTGTTTTATCCCTAAACGGAAAAAGAAATTATACTATAAATGGCTCAATGCATTCTGATTGTAGTTGATCTTGAGATTACTTTGCCACCTAAGTTCATTTTAGTGTTTGTTTATGGCCATTGGCACAAACATGAGACTGTCAAACTTAAATATTTTCAAACAGTGACGCTCTATAGAATTAATTCATATAGTAAAGGCACTCAGAGTTTGTTGGAACTTCCCTGAGGGTTTTACTTGCTGCATCTACAGATAACCAATGCTGTTTCACCACCAGTGATACCAATTATTTCTCGAGGGAATCAGTGCTATCTAGCCACTACAAGGTTCGTTTAGTTTCTCATAATATATATATATATATATATATATATATATATATAGGGGCGCGTTCTATGCAGTACCAATATTAGATGCAGTACTTTACAGTACTAATTTATGCATGAGTTTTGTACTAATTATGCGTGAAATATATGCATTTCGTGCATCAAAATTTCAATATATTAAAATGTGCAATATATTTGATGTATATAATCTAATATTTTAATGCATCCCTATATAGTGGCGCGTTCTATACAGTACCAATATTAGATGCAGTACTTTACAGTACTAATTTATGCATGAGTTTTGTACTAATTATATACATCAAATATATTGCACATTTTAATATATTGAAATTTTGATGCACGAAATGCATATATTTCATGCATAATTAGTACAAAACTCATTCATAAATTAGTACTTGTAAAGTTGCATCTAATATTGGTCTGCATAGAACGCACCACTATATATATATATATATATATATATGTATATATATATATATGTGTATATATATATATATATATATATATATATATATATATATATATATATATATATATAGGTAGTTGAGGAGCTACTCCGGTGCAAAATTAGATTTTGGGGAAGAAGGAATCACGATGCATCTTACGGGACACTTTGAATAAGATTGGTTTTCTGTTCTTTAAGCAGCATAAGTGAGTTGTTTCCAACAGTTGATTTCAATTTTGCTGGGGGCGCGTCCTTGGGTTTAAGACCAATCGACTACCTTGTGCACACGGGATTTATCGTGAGTCTTGTTCTTATCCCTGTTCCCTACATATAACGTAAAATTCCCTCTGTTCTGCTGTGTTTGTTGATACAGGAATAACGTACATGCTTTCCTCCTCCTTCCAATCACCAAATCTTTCAAAATTTGAACCACTCCCTTAAACATTTATTTCTCTATTTAAATTGTACTCCCAAAAGGGAGGTACCTAAATTTTTTTTTTTATTTGGCTCAGGATGGGGCTGCAATGTGGTGCATGGGCTTTATTAAAGTTCCGAGCAAAGGCACCACGATTTTAGGAGGTTGGTTGCATGTCCAAAAAACTCTCTCTAAAATGATTGCTGGAATATGTGTTTAATAACTTTCAAACCATCCGTTTCATCTACGTTTTGCCTTTCTTCAGATTGAATAAAGGATCAAAACTTTAACTTACTTTTTAATATTTTTTGTCAATATATTTCAAGAGATACTTATGGTCAAACTTCAACCTAAAAAAAAGGCGACCCTTAATATGAAACTAAGGGAGTAGTATTTCTTGGGACTGTGCTTTGACCAAATTCACCTTCCGATGTAAGGCCGAAGGCTTATTTTTTAGTTTTCTTATTTCCAGATCTTGTTCTTAAAGACAAAATCTTCGTCTATGATTTGGCTCATCAGAGAATAGGATGGGCAGACTATGAGTGTAAGTCCAACTCTTTCCATCCAATTGTTTCATTATTTTAAAAATAAGGTTAATTACAAAAGCACCCCCGTCTTTTTCCCAATTACAAACATGGCACCCCCCTGATGATTGTCTGTTTTTACAAATTGCATCGTCAACCATGGATATTTGTAGAAGATAATTTATTTTTTCTAATAAATTATAAATCTCTCTCACTCTCCCTCTCTCCCTCTCACTCTCCCTCTCTCCCTCTCCCCCTCTCTCCCTCTCTCTCTCAGGTTCTTTGTCCGTTAATGTCTCCTTGACTTCCGGTAGAGACGAATATGTGAACGCTGGACAGCTGAATGTAAGTAGAAGCTCATCGACTAGTGAATTCTTCAGAACAATACATAGATATTGTAATGCTCTTTTGCTGCATTTATTTGTAATACTGTGGCATCTGTGTTTGTAAATTATTTACCCGGACATTCCCATTTTTTGTTCCGTTCTTAGTCTCGCCGATTTATGTCTCTCGCGATTGGCTGCGAGTTGTGGCACATTATATCATGGATCAGAGTCCGCCGGACTACGTGGACCTGGTTCAAATATGAACTTTTTATCTGTTATGTATTGTATCCATTAGTTTCATTTAACACACCTATATATTAATGTACATTATTATATCTACTATATAATGTTTACCTATTAGCTTAAATTATCGTATATATTGGACCAGGTTTATCCTGCAGTATGATCTCACTTTCAAGAATAGATGTGGTGAGATCTTGTTTTCTACTCATTTTTTAGGCAATAATTCTATGTGGATCGGTCTGATTCAGCTCGCTACCGATAAAAAAAAGAAATTTGTGTAATTTAGTGAAGTAATTTGTTGATTTTTTGATTTTACATTCTTAATATATTGTTCCGATGAATTTACATTCCAAATATACGGTACCAACTTGGATCTGTCTTTGCCAATACTCTTTTATAGGGGTATGTTTCGATACGTTAATTTACATTAGAAAATACTGTCATTTATGAGAAAAGTAATCTTGCTGCCAAAGGATTAAAATTTGGATGGGTTTTTGTAGATTTTGGTTTTTAAAAATTATACTCTCTTCGTCTTATAACGAGAAGTCTAGTTTTTAAAATATGATTTTCTCAATATAAGATTTACTTTCAAATTAAAATAATAACCAGTAATTTAACCCGTGCGATGTATGGGAATGTTAAACATGTATGATGATGTAAAATAAAATATTTATAGAAATAATAACAAAATATAGTGTAAATGTCATATATATTTTTTACAAGACAATAAGAAATCAAAGAACTCAAAATTTTACTCCCTCAGTCGTATAATGAAGAGTCTGTTTTTTTTCCAAATTTGATTTTGTAACAAATAAAAGAATTTACTTTAACAATATTTTCTAATTAAATTATATAATATTCGTTAAAATTAATATTTCTTGTTATAATATAAACTACAATGGAAAAGATTAGAAAAACAATAGAGAATAGAAGACTTTAAAAAAATTGTAATTTTTGTTAATACGAATAAAATAAAAATTTACTTTAACCCAAAATTTACTCCAGTGTGATCCAGGAATAGTTCGACATGGTAAAAATGTCCGCCGTGCTGTGGCATAGGGCCCGAAATGGGCGCCATCAGTCTGTGCCTGAGGCCCGGCCCACGACGAAGCGAACTGCATATGCTGCATCATTTGCACAAGTGAGTTTTTGAACAAGTCTCTCTATTTTCTCTCTCTCTTTCTTGGTTGTGGGGCACCCCTACCGTTTCGGTTACCGTTTTTATCGGCGAGCTCGCTTTTCTTCACGCGTTAATTGGATTGGTGGTTCACACGCGCGGGCCAGGCTGTCCCCCCCCCCCCCCCTTTTTTTCCCTGTTGGACCTTCAGGTTTTGGAGTCCCTTCAAATTCACCGAGTCAAACTTGTAATTATTAAAGATTTTTTATAATTACTACTTATAAGCACAGTAAAAATAAATTATCAAAGGCGCAACTCTTGATTTATGATATATACACGGTTAGGGCTTTTCTCGATCCGGTTCGGTTTGGGTATTGTCTTTTCGGATCTGGATCGTTAAAGTATCGATTATTATCGGTTTCGGGTCCCAACTTCAATACTTGTATCCGGACCGTTAACATTTCGAGTGAATGTCGGTCCCAAATATTTCAGGCGGGTTTATCGGGTATCTTGGATCGTTAAAAGTCCTAATCACCAAAACCTCATAATCAAAATAAGAATGAAGTTTTTTTTTCAAATGTATGCTAAGAAAATTAAGAGATAAGGTCTTTTAAATTTATTTTTCTAATATGTACTAATACCTTATACAATATTTGTACGATGTATGTTAACGAAAAATTATCAGTTTTTTTACCGGGTTAACGATTTCGGTCCTTATCTGTTTTGGTTATAACTTCGGTACCAGTATCCGGACCATTAACTTTTCGGGTGAGTATCGTTCCAATGTATTATGGGGCGGTTTTCAATTATATTTAGATCGCTAATATCCCTATACACGATGCCTAAATAAGGTAAAATTTCGATAGACCTAAATTAATAAAAGACAAGCTGATTTATGTAACTCAATCCTTGGAATTTTATTAATTTGGATAATTTGACATGTGGAAATATGAGTGTAAATCAATCTGGACAAATTGAACGTATATCTGTTCAAGTTTGTTTAAAATTTTATCGAATTTTAAATACGAATAAAATTCTCAAGCTAACAGGGTCATGTGCTAACACATTCTAACATGTCTCAAACGTATATGTGTACTCAAATGCTTATGTTTGAGTATATATTTACTCTCCAAAACATGCACCACTTGAATTAAGTATTTATAGAGTATGTGTACTCAAATATTATGTTTGGAGTACATATGTACTCTCATATTTTTGCCACCTAAGATGTTAGCATAGTTAGCACCATAGGCGAGCCCTTTAAATACTACATTTTGAACTTGGTTTGATTCATAATCGTGCCGAGCTCAAATGTGCTCTAGCCGATTAGAACATCAATCGCGCTCGAGTTCTTTGATATTATAAATTTTTGGATTTTTATTCAAATTAAGTTGAGTTCGATCCGAGCTTTATATTTTTTCAAATAATAAATTATGTTCAAATTTAGTTCGTTATACAGATCAATCGAGCTCGAACAAACTTGTTAACAATCGAGCTTGAGTCGAGTATCGAGTAGCTTAGCTTGATTTTTACCGAAAAAAGAAAGAAAAAAAATTATTAAACTGAATTATGTAAATCAGGTTGTATTGTATCCCATGGCGAGTCCAATATATTAGGCCCCTTATAAAATTTGCTCTTTCGTCCGCCAAAAATTTGTCACAATTTGAATGGCACAAATTTTAAGAAAAATTATTAGAAAGTGATTTTAATTGATAAAGGGTCCTATTTAAATTTGTCACAATTTGAATGGCACAAATTTTAAGAAAAATTATTAGAAAGTGATTTTAATTGATAAAGGGTCCTATTTCTTTAGAAGAAAAAAAGAGAAATTTTTCTTTTATAAGTGGAGTACGTTTTTTGGCGGCACTCCGATAAAGAAATTGGGGTAAATTTTTGACGGACGTAGGGAATAATATTTTTTTTCCTACAAGTATTAGTGGCGTTTTATTAAATTTCTTTTGCAATGGCCGTTGGTTCCAACTAGAGCTTTGAATGAATTAAGCCGTTCGTGAATTATTCAAATTCGCCTTGTTAAAAGTTCGTTCGAACTCATATATTAAGGCTCGTCAAAATAAACGAAACCAAACTCAGGTTCAATGATATTCAGTTGCGAACAAATTTGTTAGTGGGCTCGTGATCAGACTCGTCAGCAAGTTCATATAAAGTATGTCAATAGTCGGATTTGACTTTAAACTTGTACACGTAAACGTGTAATAATTATAGAAACATTAATATAAACTTAGTTGTTTGATGATGTTAATATGTACTACCTCTGCCAAAAGTATGTACAATTGAATTTCGACCGATCTTTATAAATACACCTTTTTTTTGAGTAAAAATAAATACACCTTTGATATTAATAATTTAATTATATATGAATACAAATTAATAAAAAATAATATTTCAAAAATACATACTAAACCAAATCAAACAAGTACTTACATGACTATAATTTTTTTATATATTTATTGTAATTTATGATCAAAATTTATGAATTTTAACCAACAAATATTAAAATAAACATAAATTTAACGGACTGCTGAGGTATTATGCTTTAGAATTATATTTATAATAAATCAATAATAATTTAATTAATTTTTACTATTTAAGCTCGTACGATAAAGTTAAAATAGACTTATAAATGATATATTCAATTTGAGTTAAACCCGATAATAAACAAAACGTTCGATTCGATTCGATTCGATTCGATTAATCCGATTTCCGCTCATAAATTCATCATTAAGATCATCCAAGAATGATTTATGATTCAGGAACGCGCTGGAAGTGGCGCCCATTTCAACGAAAATTAGGGAAGAGAGATTGAGATGGTTTGGCCACGTCCGCAGGAGGCAGACATCTGCTCCGGTGAGGAGGGTCGAGAGTTTAATGGTTGTCGGGGAGAGGAGGAGAGGCAGACCGAGGAGGACGTGGGAGGAAAGAATCGAGATTAGATTTGAAGGCGCTTAAACCTTTCCAAAACCATGCATTGATAGGTGCGCTTGAGGCGCTGCCAGGAAGTTGTGGATTCTTTTGTAGGGAGCGGTCTTTGTAGTTGAGAGCCTCGGGGTTGGGTTGTCTCGGTTAGCTTTGACCTAGAGCATTGCATTTTACTTTTATTGTATATTTTATCATGTCTTTGCGTGTGGTGTATTTTTGACGGGAGGCGTGCAGACCAACCTCTCTTTGTTAGAGCGGCGTTCATCGGGAGTGAAGTAGCCAATTTTCGCTTAGGTAAGTCATGTGGATCAGTATGGACTCGGGTATGGTCTCGACTTTTCGAATCATATGTTTTGTTTTGTATTTATCACACAAGATTATCTTGTGCACTAAACCTGGGTCTTCATAGAAACAATTCTCCTCCTAGTAATAAGTAGGGCGTAGTGCGCGTACATATTACTCTCCCCACACCCTGCTCTGAATAGAATATACTGGGTATGTTTGTTTTGGTTTGGTTAATAGGAATCCTTCTTTTTACTCCGAAAGTCAAATCCTGATTTTCATTTCACTTTTAAAACACCAAGACCCAAACAAAATGGTGTCGTCGTGATCCACCTAAAACTGACAAGTCATTATCCCCAATATGGCAACTCGAATCAACGCGCCTCTACACACGCGTCAGACATACTGTTTCTGGTGTCCGCCTAACGAAACGGCACAGACCTCCCGCGTCCATGCAAAGTTCCTTCTCTCTCTCTCTCTCTCTCTCTCTCTCTCTCTCTCTCTCTCTCTCACACACACACACACACACACACTTTCTCACTCACTCTTCTCCTAGACTCCTACTCTCATCATCATATATACTACCTTACCTCCCCTTAATTACCTTGATCTTCCCCATTGGGAAAAATAAAAATAAAAATAAAAAATCTCGTCTGCCATAATATTTCCGTAATCAGAATTTAATGCTCCAGATTGTTTATTCAACTGCGGTAATTTCAATCTAATACCAGTATATTGCGTAACGCCTAAAATTTTCGCCAGATTTTTTCTGTTACTGTTGCATTGTTTTTATTTTTTTTGTGTTCTGAAAGTAATGGCGGCGGAACCGACGGCACTGTTAAAGCCGGCGTCTCTGTACGTTGGGGATTTGCAGCAGGACGTGACGGATGGTGATCTGTTCGAAGCTTTCTCGGAGTTCAACGTCGACTCTGTTCGGGTCTGCCGTGATTCGTCCACTGGCCGCTCGCTTTGTTATGGATACGTCAACTTCGCATCTCCTAAAGATGGTAAGTATAATTTTATCTATTGCACTGTAATAGCTAGCGCCTAGCGTCTGTGCGTGTGTGTGTGTGTGTGTGTGTGTTTGTGTTCATCGTGTGTGGATTAAAATGTGTATGTATGTAAGTCAGTAAGTGAATCAAATTGAATACTGATCGGCCTGATTGTTCTTTTTGCGACTGCAGTTTTGCGTGAATTTTAGTTTATTTTGGTATTGGTCGATCGATTCGTTGTGAACGAGATTTTGTTTCTGAAAAGGTTGATTGCTTTATCGAGCAAAATGAAATCAGTATTTGAACATAAATGACGAGGTGTGCATGAAGGAAAGTTGCTGATGTATCAATCTTTCGTCAGTCTTGCACACACTTATCAAACTTGAACGGCTGCAATATCATGATTCACTGTCTGCAATAACAAAGAAAATAAATATTTGAAGTATGATATATTTGCTCCATTTTTTTCGCAGTAAGATTCCGGATTGGGTTAGCTTTTTATCATAACTAAGTATGTTCTTTTCTTTGTTTTGACTAGCTGTTCGTGCTATTGAGGTGAAAAATCATTCCTCATTGAAGGGGAGGGAGATAAGGGTTATGTGGTCGCGTCGTGATCCAGATGCAAGACGAAGTGGAATTGGAAATGTCTTTGTTAAGGTAACAGTGCTCTTCACTTTTGAATTTATTTAATTGGTTATTGAGACATCTTTATGTTGTTTCATGATTCACTTATTTGAATGAAATTATTTGCTATTGGAGTTTACTGTAGAATTTGGGTGATTCGATCGACTGCTTGAAGCTCCAAGAAATGTTTCAGAAGTTTGGTAATATATTATCTTGTAAAGTTGTCACTTCTGATGATGGAAAAAGCAAAGGATATGGTTTTGTCCAGTTTGAATCTGAAAGCTCTGCAAAAGCTGCCATTGAGAAGCTCAATGGCTCAACTAATGAAGGCAAACTAATGTATGTCTGGTCCCCCTATCATTTACCGTAGCCTTTTGTGGTTTGATATTCTGCAATCTGCACCATTAATTCAATGAATTTGAGGGTAGGTTTGTGGGTAAGTTCGTGAAGAAGAGTGACCGGGTTGTTCCTAGTTATGAAGCGAAGTACACAAATCTATACGTGAAGAATTTGGATACATGTTTCTCTGAAGAAGTCCTCAAGGAGAATTTCGCCCAATACGGAAATATCATAAGCTTAGTCATCGCAAAAGATGAGAATGGTGCATCAAGAGGCTTTGGATTTGTTAACTTTGAGAATCCTGATGCTGCCAAACGTGCAGTGGAAGCATTGCATGGATCAAAGCTTGGTATTACCATAAACTTCTACCAAACTTCATATTGTACAGTTACGCTGTGATGTTGTAAAGTTTGGCTTACACTGTACCTATTTAACAGGCTCCAAGGTTCTGTATGTTGCCCGGGCACAGAAAAAATCTGAACGTGAGGAAATTTTACGCCGACGGTTTGAGGAGAAAAAGAAGGAACAGCTCCAGAAATACCAGGTCCCACAGAAATCATTCTCTTCAAACTATGCTTATTTATTGTGTAACACTTCATTTGTTTTGTTTGTGGTTGTGATATTTCATTTAATCTAATCAATCAGGCTTCAAATGTGTATGTGAAGAATATTGATGATGACGTTATAGATGATGAGCTGAAGGAATATTTTAGTCGATGTGGCACAATTACCTCTGCAAAGATTATGCGAGATGATAAAGGAGTGAGCAAGGGGTTTGGATTTGTTTGCTTCTCCACCCCAGAGGAGGCAAATAAGGCTGTATATACTTTCCATGGTGAGTATGTTCATATGCAGTTTATGCTATCAATTATCTAGGAGTGTGCTGGCTTTTAGAATTCCAATGATATTGTCGAGCCAATGAAAAATGAAAATGCTGCCCAGCACCTTAAAGAAAACCGGATAGAAATATCGAAGGAATTTATGGACACAAAAGTTATCCACTTCTAGATACCTCACTTAATTAACATATCATGAGCATACAGAATCAAATTTGATATCCAATTTTGTTCCGTCAAACATCAAGTTTCAATTTAGCTTCCTTTTATTCCTTAGTATTTAAGTGTCTGGGACCCTGAATTATATGCTTGTGTTGTTTCAGGACTCATTTTGCGTAAAAAGCCATTGTATGTGGCAATTGCCCAGAAGAAAGAGGACAGAAAAGCTCAGTTACAACTCGTTTATGCGCAACGTATGGCAGGCCTAGCAGGACCCTCAGCTGTTATTCCTGGTGGATACTCTCATTTTTTTTACCCAGCTTCTGGTGTTGTTTCACAATTTCCTGCACAAACTGCTCTGATGTATCAGCCTATGGGAGTTAGGCCAGGATGGAGGACTAATGGTTATATATCTAGACCTGGAGTTCATCCATCTGCTGGCACATTGGTCAGTTTTATGAATTTCAGCATAAGCACTCATTTGTAATTTGTAAATGGTTCCTATTGAAATAAGATTGGTTCATTGACTGCTGCTTATAAGTTTGAAGAACAGATAGATATCGTTTAACTTTAGATATCATATTCATGTACTTTTTTCCCACTGTTTTCTCACTTCAATGTAACAGGCACCTTATAATTCAAGACAGCACAGACAGAACAGAGGAAGGATGAATGGGGGTGGTCTTCCACAGGGTGCTGCTCTACCATACGCATCACGTTGGCAAAAGCCAAAAGATTCAAGGAACCATCAGGTCTATTTTCACTTTGATATATTTTTTCCACATGTAGTATTTATTTACTATTGCATTTTGCACATTGTTAATTCACTAGCTTTGTGCTGGATGATTATCCATGTTTTCCTTCTCAACCGATCCTGAGAAATACTGCATGTCAATCTTCTGCCTTTTGAATAGCTTATTTAAATCAGAAATTCGTTTTCCTCTTTTTAAACTAACTGGTGACTGAGAATTGTTATCAAATAGTTAAATAACCGTTTTTAGTTCCTTTCTTACATCTTACATCTTCTTGAGATTGTGGTTAACTCCATTTATCTTATGGTACTTCCTAGTAAATTCCATGGACCGTCAGCCAGAATCAGAACGAAGAATAACGCCATCCAATTAGTCCATGTCTTGGTTCTGCTGAAGGATAATTGTCTTTGTACCCAACCTATTTATATATTTCGTTCAAGTCACTCTTTAATTATTATGGAATTCAGTTCTAAATTGCGTCTTCATGAAGCATGCTGGGCAGTTTTAAATATGGTAGAAATTGATATCCAATATGTGATAAGCAAAAAGTGTTTTTCTTCTTTTCAGCCTATTGTAGTTGCTGCTGGACTGAGTGATGGGGGCTCTCAGATGTTAAGTAGCTTACTTGCTGCAGGTCCACCGGAGCAGCAGAAAAATATACTTGGAGAGCGTCTTTTTCCACTCGTTGCTCACCATAAGGTCAAGAATCTTACCTCCTTCCCTATTCCATTTGTTAATTTATTTAAGGCATAGCATATTGCAGCACTCTTTTTTGCCGGTTCTATTATTATTTATGCGCATACCGGCCCATGGCTAACTAGAAAAATGTAACAGTTTTTAGTTTCTTGTCCAACTCTGGGGATCCTTTCAATGTTTGTGAAAATAGAAAGAAAATTGAAAGGCTCAATTTAAAAATCAAACACCCTGTAGGTTTATTCTAAATACAAAGAAGCCCGGCTGTCATTTAAATTTATGATTCCCACTTGACATTTGTTTCTATTTTTCATCATTAAGTGGGATGTTTCGTAAGGGGTATTCGTAATTTTGAAAGATTATGGTTTCTCTTCAACTATCTTGGGACTATTAAGTCTCCAGTAAGTCGGATCCTGATCTGTAAGAGCAGCACTGCCATACCACTAAATTCTACTACTAACTCTTTGTTTCACCTATTCAGATCACTTCCATGCATGCATAAATACTTACTTCTATTGACGTTTCACGTAAGCATTTCTTTCTTTTTTTTTTTCCGGTAACTCTCGGGACATTAAACATTTGCACATCAGCTTTTTCGAAGCAAAAGCTGTTCTTGATTCTCATGTGTGGTGAATAAGTATACAACTACAAATTCTAATATGTTTCCTTGCAGCCTGATCTAGCGGCAAAGATAACAGGGATGCTCTTGGAAATGGACAACTCTGAGCTGCTACTTCTATTGGATTCACCCGAGGCACTAGCAGCCAAGGTAGAAGAGGGTGTTGAGGTGCTAAAACTTTCCAACTCCAAACTGCCGAACCATGATTCACTGCGTTCCAAGTACGTTTCTACTCAAGTTGCTGTTAGTTGAGGGAGGGAAGCTCGAGTTTTCGATATACTTGAACGCTCACGACTATGATAATCCCGTCTCAATGCCTGAATATTTCATTAGGAAAACAAGTGGTTTTCAGTCTGGATACATATATAAACTTTTTCTTTTTTTGTGTTTAGGACCTTGTTTGACATGTTTCAATATGGTTGTAGTGTTTGGTTGATGATGATGACATTAGAACTTTTAGAAGGTTTTGTTGCCATTTCTTTTTTCTGTGCTTTCTGATGGTCAAGGATGATAGAGGTGGAACCGCAATAGGCTCACCGGGGTCCGACTATGGTTCGTCTAATTATCTTAGGCCAACTATTAGGTATAAGGTAAAGTGGCTTACACAAAAAAATAAATACAGTCCAATACATCATCAAAATCCAATCATTAAAAAATAAGATACTATTACCCAATCGATTGGGGCAACGTTTGTTTATGCAGAGGAAAATGTGTTCTCTTAACATTAATGATGAACTTATTGTAAAATGATTACCAGATATCCAACTGGGGATAATTAAAAAACGTGTCAAAATATTTGAGTTTCTTTTTGCTAGGCAGCAGGGGCCCTATCTAAAACCGTTTTCACCAGTTTATGTTGCTTCAATCTTCCATGTTGGGCATCAAATAGCAATGTAATGATGTTACTAATAGGTGGGACTAGACTTCTCACGTATTGTTTCAAGTATTTTTTCCTTAATTAGATGCTTTGCGGGTCGATCCACACGCGGTTGTGCGGGGGCGCGTGGAAAATCAACGAAACCACATTGCAATTTTGCTGCGGGGCAGGTTTATGCACGATAAATTGAAATTGACATTTTAAATCGTGTGTCCCGTCATTTGGCGGTGCATGACGATTTTTTAGTCCGCTCCTATTATAGACCCGATCTAGTGATGCAACATAGATTGGAAAGTAATAGATATAGTATGAATGAGATGAATTGATTGGGATGTTTATGTTATATATTCTTTTATCTCTTACGAGGCATCCTGACCCGTGCGATGCACCGATTTTGTTTTTCGATAAGCTATTGAATTTTTACTTAAAACTCAACCTTTTTCATTTTAGCAAACTCATTTAATTTATCTGTTCAAATAGGATGTACTACCACTCACCGCTACAAAAGAGCGTTATTTTATCTTTATCGTTGACATTGTTCCTACATTACGTGTAGCATATCAACTTTGTTATTTGACCAACAAAATACATTCTTCAATTCTTTAAGAATGGATGTAAACGTTTGTTTGTGATAACTTTTCATAGTATGAGTAAAGATTATAAGTGACTATTTATAGTTTGTAAGAAATCATGAGTTGTAAGTTTTTTTACTTTTTTAAGTTTTTTTACTTTTTTTTTATTTATCTTTAGTTAATAATGCACTTTGATCCAATTAATAGAAATTTTATCAATTTATAAAAATATCATCTTTCATGGTATCTCGATGAGCTCTTCTATAGGTCAATTTACTAAGCTACATTAGATGTGGCCAACCTATTAAATCAAATAACTATCTACGTATGAAAATGAAGTCGCGTTGAGTTTGACCAATTAACACTTCAAATATGTATATTTTTATGGTTATAAACAACTAATTATACCGTCAATCATAAGATATGATTTACAAATAGCATATTTTGATAAGTAAATAAGCGTATTAATAGCGTTTAAATACATCGGTTTAATATCACTTTAATCTTTTATCTTGCACTCTTGCACTATATCACTCTCAAGTAGTGCTTCGCTCGTCGTATGTACCAACTAAATATTCATTCACTTTCAATGTACCAAATCTTTCGTGTTGCATTGTACTCTCGTTTATAGCCATTGTCAAAACAAAAACACAATAAACTAAAGATGAATCAAGCATAAATATTCACTACTCAATAATGTTTGTGACCCTACTGGCTTAGAATGATTTATGATATCCAACATGTTTGCTAAGCTTTTGATCGACATTGGGAAAATAAATGTGAACTTACTTAGAATTATGTAAGAGTTTCATGCATTTGTTGCTAAGCCTTCGATCAACATCGACGAATAACCTGCCAATATTACAGATGAAAACGCGGAAAGAAAATAGATCAGAACTATTTTATCTCATCTTTTCGTCAACTTATGAAACACTTGGTGACCAAATATGATAGAATTATTATATAAAGATACCTAAAACTAATTTTGTGACCAACTCACAATGCATAAACTACATATTTATACCATATACTCCATAGAAGTTGGGGAGACTTTCTAAACTGTGACATGAATATGAATTTTATGACTACTAAACGGAAATAAGAAAATCCAATGCATGAGTACTTGATTGGACACGGAATTATATTGAACTCAAAATTAGTTATAGTATTTAATTTCTTAATTTTTATTATAAAACTCAAAATTATAAAACTTTAAGACTTGATAACATTTAATTAATGACGTGAATCATTAAGACTAAACATTTAATATTGGGACTCAATCTTTTATAAAACTCAAAATTATAAAACTTTAAGACTTGATAACATTAACATGAATCATTAAGACTAAACATTTAATATTGGGACTCAATCTTTTAGTATACGAGGCATTATCCAACCCGTGCGATGCACGGTCTTTGGTTGAATATCTACGTGTTTTGTACGTAATGTTGGGGCAGATGGTTGAATGAGCAGATGGCAGAATTTAAATGTCTTTTAGAGAAATTTATATGTTTTTTTTTATTGTTATTGTCCTTTTATTTTAGTCTATGAAATTATTTATATGAAATGAGGCTTTACTAACCCGTATGTTGCTCCGGGGTTGTTTTTAGTTTATTCAACCCGTGCGATGCACCAATTGTATCTAAGATTTCATAGCTAAAATTTAACCATCTTGTAATTTATACTATCATTTAGAAGTTCATTTTAATCACCTTGTGAATTAGAAGGTGCATTTGCATTATGATGTTTATCATAACTTTTGTATTTAAATTAGTTTATTTACATTAAAAGTTACAATTAAAATAGTCTCTTCATATATTTACAATTAAAAATTATAATTAAATCCTCCTTCCACATTAAATTAAGGGGGATAAGTATTATATTGTATTTAAATTAGTTTATTTACATTAAAAATTACAATTAAAATAGTCTCTTCATATATTTACAATTAAAAGTTACAATTAAATCTCCCTTCCATATTAAATTAAGGAAAATAAGTATTATATAGTATAGATAACATAAGACACACGTCATTTACTTATTTATCACATATCATCATACATAATGGATCCAGGTTAATAATGCATCATGTACCTGGATCTACGATATAAATTACCATAACTTAGTTGAGAGCCAAATAGTAATTTGGTTGAAAAGACAGACTGAAAATTATATTTAACTAAAACCCCTAATACAACACACAACAACAATATTACCTCAATACCTCGATGGCTCCAGCAGGATAAGGGGGAATCGGATGTACGCAATCTTATCCCTGTCTTAACAAAGAAATGCTGTTTCCGAATGATTCAAAATGAAAATTGCATCAAGAATTGCATGGAATGACTCAAAATGAAAATTGCACAGAGAATTGCATCAAGAAGTGCAGCCAATTTAGTGAGTCATTTTGTTTTATTCCATTATAATTTAGAAACAAAGAATAAGGAGACTTTGATTCCATTGGAAATAATGAAATAAAATACATGTCATGTATTTATTCACAGCCACGATCCGTGGAATGCCCATGGCGGCTACTACTTTTATACCCATCATGAGAGTAAAAAAGAAAAAGAATACACAAAATATATCTATAAAAAAATTACACTAAATACACACACACACATACATATATATACACACACACACACATTAGTGGGTTTCAGTGAGAGTAGATTTTCAGTTAAGAAATAAAAACACATCCATAACATTGATTTAACTATTTATAATAATCCAGATTAAAATGCATAAAATGAAGGAAATATCATTTCCACATATTAAGGATTGCTAATCAGTCAAACAATCAAAGTATTCACATAATTCGGACCATCCATCACATGCAATCAAAGGCTGAGATGTATTCTTATTTCTTAATAAATCTCATTCTCATATCTATTTCCTATATATATATATATATATGATTTAAAATATAAAAAACATAGATTTTTTTTGGGGGTTTATCAAGACCCTCATATTACAAAGCAAACCCTCCCTATGGAGGGTTTGTCCTTTTTTTTTTTTGTCTTTTTGTTGTCTTTTTTGTTGTGTGTGTTATATTTTTTTAGTATTTATTTGTTATTGTTTCGGGAAATCCTTCCCTTATTGGTGTCTTACCTAATACTGGTTATAGGAGGATAGAGTTATGGAAGGTTCTAGACTCTTCCAGAGGTAGTAGGATCCTGTTAGATGTCTTACCTTAACTAGGAATCATATGTATGGAAGGACTCTCATTGTAATGCCTATATAAAGGCCCCTCTATTCATTGTTATCAATACAATTGATTTGTTGTCTTTTACTTTCTCCTTAAACACGTTATCAGTACGTAGCTCGGACAAAAAAAAAAGAGAAAGATCGGCCAGCATCGCCGCCCGACTGCCACTTTGCCTTGCCGCCGCTTAGCCGCCAGCGCCGCCGCTACGCTGGCCGCGCCGCTACCACCGGCTGGCGCCCAGCTTGCCGCTGCCGCCACGCTTTCACGCCGCCGCATTGCCGCTACCACGCCATTGCCGCCATCGGCCGCTGCGCCACTGCCCCGCCGCCAAAGACCGGCTGCCAGCCGTCAAATCCACCGATCCAAATAGAAGCCGCCGATTCAGTCCAGACGGAACATCACCGCCGGACCGCCGCCGCCGACCGCCGCTAACCACCGCCGCCGCCGACCACCACTGACGGCCAGCTCCAGCCCAGCCAAGTCCGACCCGGTTCTGAACCTCGGACCAAAACCCGAACATCAACTTATTTTTGGAAGCCGCCAAAATTGCGCCCCCGGTTTCACGTCGTCGTATCGAGTACCAACCGGTAGATCGAAGCACACCACAAATTCATCCACATCACGTGCCTAATTTTATAATCGAGGTAATTATCTGACTTGTCCCTATTCAATTCTCTCCTTTTTGGGAATTTTTCTTTTGGGGACATGGGTTATTGGGTTCTTTATCTCCCAAGCTACTTTGCGGTGGATGAAACCGCGCGAGAAGTCAGTATCTCTGCGTGTCGAAGAAAACTATGTGACGGTCCTGGGGGAGTCACGGAATTGTTGAAAGTCGATACTTGTGGTTGTTGCATACACCACGTATCTGGGTGCGATCTGATATCGCCGTTTCTTTTTGTCGAATTTACTAAACAACAATTAATGGAAGTACATCGAGTAACGGTTATGTTACACGCTTTTAAAAGCATCGATTGTGACCGTTTACATTGTCACTGAAAATCCAACAAGACTAACTTCCTCTTGTTTATATCTTGTAGATGGCACAAAGCTCCAATGTTCATCCGGAGTTCGACATCCTTGACCATGCTGGTAAGGAGTACCATAGGTGGGTCTCAGACGTTCGCTTGGCGTTCGTCGGTAAGAGATTTACCACCACCATCTTTCCCTCTAACGAGCCTACCGCTCCAGAACCGAGCGAGGAAACCAAGGCTAATGCACTGATGTACTTGCGTAGACATATACATCCGTTGTTGAAAAAGTGTTACATGAATTTGCAAACCCCCAAAGAACTATGGGATACACTCGAACAACGATTTAATAATGTGCATGATCAGCGCTTCCCCGAATTGTAACTTCAGTGGGAGCAAATTCGATTTTTGGATTATGTGAATGTGGAGGCTTATAACCAAGCCATCCTCGATCTTCGCGCTGATCTTGGTTTTTGTGGTGTCAAGAAGTTTGATCAAGATTTGATCGAGAAGACTCTTAACATGTTTCCCGTGGGAGCAAGTGTGATTTCTCATCAGCTGCGCGTTGCCTATGAGGAAGGGAGAATTAAAAATGTTAGTGACCTTATCTCCCACCTCGCGAAAAAAGAAAGGCACCATGAGATTATTCTCAATAGCAATGCACGTCCAGCTGGTACGAAGCCGATTCCGGAAGTGAATCAGGCTACCCACAGGAAGGCACCACGACAAAACAGAAAAGGCAACGCTACTCAGTTTTTGCAAGCACCACGGGTGCATGACTCGAGCAAGCGAGGGAAAAGACGAGGTCGTCGTTCCAATGTGTGGAAGAGGCAAGGTGGCTCGGCCACGGGACCTAGTGGAACCCAACCACGTGGACCGCCTCCTGCCGCCGGGATTGGAACCACTCCAAAGAAAGGCCGGAATTGCTATACTTGCGGATCGAAGAAGCATACTTACCGCAATTGCAAGGCGCCAAAGAACATCCAACCTTACTACAAGCACTATAAATAGTACTTGACTCAAGAGTCAAATTACATGGAGGAAGATAATGAAAATACGGAGGTGAACCATACTGAGATCCCTCCTCTCACCATTGCGGACAAAGACCAACATATGGATGTTGCCGACTTTGACTAGATCATTGTAGTTTGACTCGTTTTACGCTTTGGTTATGTTTTGTCTTATTTCTAGTTTTCGAGAACTACTTTGTATTTTCTATGAATGTAATAAAGTTGGCCATGATGAATAAAATTCTTTTAATTGCTGTGATTGTGCAAAAACGAATTTTATTTTTCCCTTTGAAAGCATGTTTGGTTTATCACAAAATAATTGCTCAGTAATGAATTGCTTGGTTAATTTGATACATTGGTGGATTTCATCAAAACTTATGATCAAGACTAGGCGCATCCTCCTTGGTATTTGTTTATGCTTTGAAAGTTCAAACGGAATCAGTGGTTTTTAAAATTCTTTAGTCAGACTGACATTCCTACTTTCTCTGCAAGTCTACCAAGTTGGAGTTACCGAAAGGATCATTAGTCGAGATATAAATCGAACACCACGATGCGTTTTGAAATGTTTAAACGCTCCTATGGCCATATTGCCATAATATTCTATCAACAATAATGCCTTTGAGAAAGGCTTCAACCTTGCTCTATCACTCAACAATAGGGAAATACCAAAATAGCTACTTGAAACGAGCACTGAGATCTGAGTTTAATGATACAAAAAGTGCACAACCTATAGACAAAAAGATACGGAAGTCTAGTTTCCAGAACAACTGACCGTTCGTCCATAGCCTTCTTAACGAAGAAGTTATTGCTGTTTTAGTGAACAAAGGTCAAGCTATGTGGAAATTATTTCCAGCGATTGTGCTAACTTTGATCCTAACCAACTTGGTCGAATTTCCCCAAACTCGAAGTTAATGAGTTTTCGCTATGTCTTTCATCACAAGACTAATTGAGTTTCATGTCTTATTGTAGATGTCTCGTGGTGAAATTGAGTGCCTTGCTGATAGTGGAACAACCCACACTATTCTTCGGAATAGGCAATTATTTAAGGATATTTTGCCATATATATCCTCAGTGACAACAATGATTGGTTCCTCCCAAGTAATACAAGGGAGGGGACCTGCTCATTTCTTGCTACCTAATAGTACGCATATTAATGTCACAAAAACCGAACCTTGCTAAGTTTTAGGGACATCCGTGCCAACGGTTATCACCTTGGTACACATTGTGAGAATGAGATAGAATTTTTGTGTGTTACTCTGGCAGAATGCGGAAGACGCCGCATTCTCGAGAAACTTATGAGTCTAAGTAGTAGTTTATACCAGACTACAATAAGGGTTATTGAATCCTATGCTGTGAGTCACGAACTTTGTGATTCCAAAGCATACCAACTATGGCATAACCGACTCGGTCACCCTGGACGCGACATGATGATTCGTATTTTGAAAAACTCACATGGTCATCCGTTTTCAAGTCCAGAAAATGATTGGAAACACCACTCGATATCAGCATTGATGTGAGTGAGCTTGATACCGTATCACCGAGATTAAAGATCGCACGCCCTTGTAAGGTTGACGGTGCATCTCTCGTAAATCCCGAGGCTTCCGTGGCAATTTCTAATGCCCATAAATCGTTTTGCAAAGCCTGTTCACTAGCAAAGTTGATACCCTCTCCATCCTTTGCTAAAGACTCAACACAAAACATTCGCTTCTTACAAAGAATTCAAGGGGACATTTGTGGACCTATTCAGCCAGAGTGCGGACCATTCAGATACTTTATGGTTCTGGTTGATGCATCGATGTGATGGTCACACGTCGCCCTGCTATCCACAAGAAATGCTTCATTTACTAAACTCCTAGCACAAATCATCAAGTTACGGGCTAACCACCCCGAGTTTCCAATCTCGTCATTAAGATTGGACAACACTGGTGAGTTTACGTCAAAGTCTTTTGACGACTATTGCATGTCGATTGGGATTGAAGTTGAACATCCCGTCCCCCATATTCATTCGCAGAATGGCCTTGCTAAGGCTATGATTAAGCGGTTACAGCTTATCACCCGTGTAACACCCCCAGATTTAACCGGAAATATTACAGCGCCGTGGGCCCCGAGATGGAACCCACAAGGCTAAAAGAAATTTTCACAAACATATACAAATGCCCGAGAGGCCAACGACGGTACTATCTTTAAAATTCACAAAGACTTATAAAAATCCATTTATCAAAAACCGTCGTAAAAACTCATTTGAAAACGCCAGGCCAAACAGCCGACACTCAAAAGTTTAGAAAACGATTCCCAAAGTAACCTCAGTTACTCGATACCAAAAGAGCATTTCAAAATACTCACGCAGCGGAAAAAGGCCAACCAAAAAGATACTCTAGCAGCGGAATACAAGAACCAATCAAGAAACTCAATGCACACAACTTGTCCTAGCCAGTATCCTCCGGGAAGCTCATCTCTTCACGACCGCTACAAGCTCGATACTCCGAGAACCTAAAAGAAATCCCACGACGGGGTCAGCCATAATATCCAACAATGATGACCGTCACATCACATTAATAATAACATACCAATGAGAATACAACATAAGAATACGACCAACGTAATCTTTACTTACTCAAGAATTTCTCATCGGAATAACCATTATCACATTTCACATCCTGTACTCGATTAACCAATAAACTCGAACATAATATCTGTATTGTACCTTAAACAATACTCAAGATCCTCAAACTATCATAACCAACTCACGATACGGAAATCTACCATTTCTGACCAATACGATCCATCGAATAATATCATCAAATCCCAAGACGATAACCGATTGTCCACCAAAGACAAGTACCAAGGAAATACGGAACATACCTCGAGATATGAAGTGCCACGACAATCATATCGGCCTAATCCGAGATCGATCAATGCAATACGGACACGGTCCTAACACAAGACCTACAAATGCATACTCATATGACCACGTCAATATGATCATAGCAATAATAATCATGTATACTCAATGGAAATCCGACGATCCGGCGCCTCGGATAGATCCCTTTGTTGATCCTATCAGATCAACATAAGGTGGATAACTAACAATACACATGTGAACAACAACACATGATAAAATCAATGATGCGAATTCACAAGATTCCATCAACACAATACTGGTAATCCAACGATCCAGCGCCCTCAGCATAGATCCCCATGATGATCCCGTCGAACCAACGCATGGTGGAAATCCTGTCCAACGATCCAGCGCCCTCAGCATAGATCCTCATGATGATCCCGTCGAACCAACGCATGATGGACATTCGATCCAGCGCCCTCAGCATAGATCCTCATAATCCCATCGGATTATTTATACAACATAAACAACACAATATGCATACACATATGCAAAACAACACGTTCATCAACATGAACAACATAACATGCACGACAACATGACAATTTACTAGGACGACTTCATGTTCAACAACATGAAAGAGAATGTACGAGACCAAAATAAATAACATAAAACCGTGACCAATATGGAATACTTGCCCCGAGTCCTTCGGAAGCAACCACGATGTCCAATCATCACCGACGATTATCCCCACTGCTCGGCGATCCAAACGTACAACGAACTATAGATACTCATATCCTCGTCCTTACCATAATGTAACCTCGATACTCGAACATACCAATAACTGAGATAAAGCATATTCATTATGATTTACCTCCCAGAATCGAAAGAACGATATGCGATCCGGATACCCAGAGTTCACAATAATAATCATCGCTATATGCATTATAAACGAAATGAAACTGAAACCATTCATTAAATATTATAACTGAGCAAGTAATAACTTGCCTCGATACCGATACCACGAAGCTGCTGCCGAACACAATGCCTTTATCTACGAGCTCCTCAGCCTCGATCAAAAGCAATACAATGGACATACTCGAACACGACCGCAATATCCGGTTATAATCACCGATCAATAATCTCAACCTATCGAAGAAATCAAATAACACATATCCGATAACGGTCAACAACTGAGAAAACTAACCAATCGAACTCAACGGTTCAACACAATCTCGAATAAACACAGTCAGAACCAACCAAGTCAAACCATCACGAATTCCTAATCAAAACACAAAAATACTACACTGTCTGCCTACTTAGCGCACGTTAATCACCTAACGTAGCGTGCGCTAAGTTGCTCCCGTTAGCGCGCGCTAGGCAGTAAACGTAGCGTGCGCTAATGCTGTGCAGTGGCATGCATTTCAAGCATCGTCTACACTTCCATCATGACAATGATCAACTCATCTCGAGATTAAGGATTTTATAACAATCATGACATATAATTTAATAGCTCTTCAAGAACACGAATTATCCAAATTCACGTTCATGATCCATAAAATGATAAAATCCGATGTGTTCTAACATCTAAAAATCCTTATCCATCATGTTCTTCGACATACAATTCATATAACTTCAAGAATCACAATAGCACCACCATAATCGTTACCATACGAAGTAACCAACGACAAAACATCAAAAATCCGAATTGAAGAAGGGAATTACATCAACATATATCTTGAATTCCATCCAAAACCATACGAAACATATCAATACTCATATATTGATAACAACACTAACTTAGTACGGTAATCCAACTCGTTGTCATGCTCATCAACTTGTTTATATGATAATCATCAACTCAAGAACATCATATACAATCCAAAACGAAATCTCAAAGTGAAGAGTAATTACCTTTTTGAAGGAAAGGATTGATTTCCAAGAATCACCAATGATTTCATGAACAAAGCTTCACTCCATGATTTCCATCTTTAATCTTGTTAAAGAGGATCATCCCTTAGTGTTTAGGAACTCCAAATGTTCTCCCAAGGTTGTCTCTATCGGGTGAAAGGAAAGAAATGGACGAAATGTTTCATGACACCCGTTTGTCCCTTTAAATAGAATACATCACTAGCGTGCGCTAAACCATTATGTTTAGCGTGCGCTAGCCTTAGCGTGCGCTAACTGACTTTGTTAGCGTGCGCTATCGAAGCCCAGAGGCTACTGCCTTGCTTCGTAAACTAACTTACGTACGTAATGCCCATGCATTAACGTACGTAAATCATCATGTCTAGCGTACGCAAGTCCTTACTCTTAGCGTGCGCTATCCGAAGTTGACTTACTACAGTGTTCACCTACCACTCGCCCCACATTCCGACAAAGATCCGGCAAGGATAAGATTCCTTGTTGATCGATATATAGTTAGCGTGCGCTAAGCCTAATCTTTAGCGTGCGCTAATACTTCAGGACAACAACCGTTGACTTACGTAACGTGCGCCAAAGCAACGGTCCACACGCAGATTCCTTCCGACCAGTATGCACTAGCGTACGCTAACCTATAAACGTAGCGTGCGCTAATCCCGCACGATAGTGTGCGTTATGCATGAATATCGGTGTGCGCTAATAAGGCTATACTTAGCCATTTTCCGCAGCTTCTTGTCCAACGTCTCGACATACCAAAACGAACATAAGACACACGAACACAAACCGAATCGATAATATCATCATACGATATACCCAATATCAAAAGTACGACAACCCGATACACAATATCCTCAAATGTAACTGTCGACCAAATACGACAATTATACCGATACGATATCTCAGTCCTTTATTTATTTTATCCCTATCAGCATGATTTCACGCTGTACAATATAACTCGGATAAAATAATATTAAACAACAGTAATAGAAATTCCGGATATTACATTCTACACCCCTTAAAATAAGTTTCGTCCTCGAAACTTGCAATCCATCATAAAACGAACAACCATACTGTTCAACCCAAAATATCCCAAAACCATCACGACACTGATGAGTCATCATTATTCTGAATAGCCAAAACCGCATACTTACAAATACGCAGGTCGACGATCTCCGGAGATACTAGCCAGCGATCTCACTGTACAATCTCAATACGCTTACGATCACAATTCCCTGAGTCTCAACAAAATATATCATCTTCGGATGAAATAATCTGCCCGAATCAAATCCTATTTGCCTGATTACATAATCAAGTCCCAATTCCGATAAGACGAATTATACACAATACATCTGCGAAACAACCGCCCAAAACAACGACACGAATTCCGAAACATCAACACAAAATCCGAACGCTCAGATGATCACCAAAAATGATCAGCTAATAAATCAACCGAATTTATCATCAACATGATAAATTTCCAATATGACCAACCAGAGGTCAAAACACAATCGAGAATATCATCAACGTGATAAACTCCAATATTACCAACGAACGATCAACGGAAATCGAGAATACCTTCACACGGTAAACTCCAACACGATCAACACAGAACCACAGAAACAGATATATGAAAGAATAACATTCTCAAAACGTCAAATCAATCACGTACATTAGATCTCAATAAACATACCCAACTGGCGAACATTTCCCTCGGCTTACGAACAACGAGTCGCAAATCGACGAACATACCAATTCATACAAGGAGTGGGAACGACCACTCAATATCCAAAACAACCAGCATGGGGTCACCATCCCCATATTTACACTTACAAAGAAATCATTCAAAGATCCCTATGGTAAGATTACGCTTCTACCGCACCAATGGAATCACGTAGCACCTATGTCCCGGTTTCACAAAATCCCCAGTTTCCAAAATAATATTATGTGCATGAATCTACAACACGCAACATATTTCTCTTATCCGATAAATCAACCGATCATCCGTGGATAACCAAACTACCATACTAACGTTCGAATCTCTTTCATCGTACCATCGATGTACCATCCAGTTCGTGAGTCTCATTCGAACTTCACCACGATATGCATTATGCACTAAATGCGTATGTACCTCAATCACATTTTCAAAACCAGTTTGAAATAATATATTCTTGTCACGAAGACAATTTTCGAAAGTTCTTTCAAGGGTTTGAAAACTCAAAACATAAATTTTGGTAAGACCACGAAATAAATTTTAAAAATTAAATCGACTCGCTGGTGCCAAGTTCTCGATAAAAATTCTTTTCGAATACATACATTTAAATAAAAATGGAATCATGCAAATGATTGACCACAACCATACTCCTGTATACCAATTCGGCTCGTCACAATCCACTTGACATTCCAACGGAAACCACACGATCGAGTTCCAAACCCTCAATATATAGACTCCGATAAAAACTCCTTTTCCACACATGACTCGTATCGTCAACCATTTACCCATCCTGGATCACCTCCAATATGATATGACAAAACGTTGAAACAAATCAAGCAAATCAAACACGGCGAAAGACTTCCCGAGAGGTTCCATTTGAACAAGTAAACCAAAGCCTCGATAGGCGGAAATAACATAGGTAAACGATTGGTAAAGTGTTTTACAGATCTCGGGTGTTTTAGAAAACAGAAAAGTCTTTTGAAACATTAGGGTCTCAGCCCGTATCTCGTTCCACATTACAAGAAGTTTAAAAAGTAGAAAACTCTTTTCGGACCCCAAGTCCTGGGTTATAAAACCATTTCAAAATCGATTGGGTCTCGACCCAAAATCATTTTCCATAAAACATCCGTAAAACATTCATTTTGAAAGGTATCATTTTCAAATGCTCAAAAGCAGTTCATATATATCACAAAATGAACTAACATGACTACATGTTCTTCTCGACAATCCATAGTCCTTCTCCCGAATACACAATTTCGTTCCAGAATCTAACCAACATACTGATTCTCGAAATCATAACTCCTTAAGATCATCAATCCTATTCCAACTCTGTCACCTTATACTGTTACGCATAATATTCAGCTGAATCTCAAAACGTATCAACTTAGAACGGCAATAAATCTCAATGAAATTCAAAAATCCAAATACTTACAGATCGTGAAGCCGACGATTCCCCGTGATACTGGCACATGTCTAGACTCAAGAAAATACTCGACACAGGTATTTTCAAAACACACGTTTGCCAAATCGGTTCGACTCAAGGACACAATACATCTCATTCCAAAGAATCTCATTAACACCATTTGGAAAAGTTATAACAAGCCCAGTACGATACTGGCAAATCCGATAACGCACAAGCCTGAGTGAACAACAAAGACTCACGGCTCTAATATTTGTCAATCGACAACTCGAATGACGCAACAAAAACACGACCCAACTCGACCCAAATGCCTAGGTTTTCTCAACCTAAGCTCCGATACCATATTCTGTAACACCCCCAGATTTAACCGGAAATATTACAGCGCCGTGGGCCCCGAGATGGAACCCACAAGGCTAAAAGAAATTTTCACAAACATATACAAATGCCCGAGAGGCCAACGACGGTACTATCTTTAAAATTCACAAAGACTTATAAAAATCCATTTATCAAAAACCGTCGTAAAACTCATTTGAAAACGCTGTGCCAAACAAATTGACACTCAAAAGTTTAGAAAGCGATTCCCAAAGTAACCTCGGTTACTCGATACCAAAAGAGCATTTCAAAATACTCACGCAATGGAAAAGGCCAACCAAAAAGATACTCTAGCAAATGAATACAAGAACCAATCAAGAAACTCAATGCACACAACTTGTCCTAGCGGTATCCTCAGGAAGCTCATCTCTTCACGACCGCTACAAGCTCGATACTCGAGAACCTAAAAGAAATCCCACGACGGGGTCAGCCATAATATCCAACAATGATGACCGTCACATCACATTAATAATAACATACCAATGAGAATACAACATAAGAATACGACCAACGTAATCTTTACTTACTCAAGAATTTCTCATCGGAATAACCATTATCACATTTCACATCCTGTACTCGATTAACCAATAAACTCGAACATAATATCTGTATTGTACCTTAAACAATACTCAAGATCCTCAAACTATCATAACCAACTCACGATACGGAAATCTACCATTTCTGACCAATACGATCCATCGAATAATATCATCAAATCCCAAGACGATAACCGATTGTCCACCAAAGACAAGTACCAAGGAAATACGGAACATACCTCGAGATATGAAGTGCCACGACAATCATATCGGTCTAATCCGAGATCAGATCAATGCAATACGGACACGGTCCTAACACAAGACCTACAAATGCATACTCATATGACCACGTCAATATGATCATAGCAATAATAATCATGTATACTCAATGGAAATCCGACGATCCAGCGCCCTCAGCATAGATCCCTTTGTTGATCCTATCAGATCAACATAAGGTGGATAACTAACAATACACATGTGAACAACAACACATGATAAAATCAATGATGCGAATTCACAAGATTCCATCAACACAATACTGGTAATCCAACGATCCAGCGCCCTCAGCATAGATCCCCATGATGATCCCGTCGAACCAACGCATGGTGGAAATCCTGTCCAACGATCCAGCGCCCTCAGCATAGATCCTCATGATGATCCCGTCGAACCAACGCATGATGGACATTCGATCCAGCGCCCTCAGCATAGATCCTCATAATCCCATCGGATTATTTATACAACATAAACAACACAATATGCATACACATATGCAAAACAACACGTTCATCAACATGAACAACATAACATGCACGACAACATGACAATTTACTAGGACGACTTCATGTTCAACAACATGAAAGAGAATGTACGAGACCAAAATAAATAACATAAAACCGTGACCAATATGGAATACTTGCCCCGAGTCCTTCGGAAGCAACCACGATGTCCAATCATCACCGACGATTATCCCCACTGCTCGGCGATCCAAACGCATAACGAACTATAGATACTCATATCCTCGTCCTTACCATAATGTAACCTCGATACTCGAACATACCAATAATCGAGATAAAGCATATTCATTATGATTTACCTCCCGAAATCGAAAGAACGATATGCGATCCGGATACCCGAGTTCACAATAATAATCATCGCTATATGCATTATAAACGAAATGAAATCGAAACCATTCATTAAATATTATAACCGAGCAAGTAATAACTTGCCTCGATACCGATACCACGAAGCCGCCGAACAACACAATGCCTTTATCTACGAGCTCCTCACCTCGATCAAAAGCAATACAATGGACATACTCAAACACGACCGCAATATCCGGTTATAATCACCGATCAATAATCTCAACCTATCGAAGAAATCAAATAACACATATCCGATAACGGTCAACAACTGAGAAAACTAACCAATCGAACTCAACGGTTCAACACAATCTCGAATAAACACAGTCAGAACCAACCAAGTCAAACCATCACGAATTCCTAATCAAAACACAAAAATACTACACTGTCTGCCTACTTAGCGCACGTTAATCACCTAACGTAGCGTGCGCTAAGTTGCTCCCGTTAGCGCGCGCTAGGCAGTAAACGTAGCGTGCGCTAATGCTGTGCAGTGGCATGCATTTCAAGCATCGTCTACACTTCCATCATGACAATGATCAACTCATCTCGAGATTAAGGATTTTATAACAATCATGACATATAATTTAATAGCTCTTCAAGAACACGAATTATCCAAATTCACGTTCATGATCCATAAAATGATAAAATCCGATGTGTTCTAACATCTAAAAATCCTTATCCATCATGTTCTTCGACATACAATTCATATAACTTCAAGAATCACAATAGCACCACCATAATCGTTACCATACGAAGTAACCAACGACAAAACATCAAAAATCCGAATTGAAGAAGGGAATTACATCAACATATATCTTGAATTCCATCCAAAACCATACGAAACATATCAATACTCATATATTGATAACAACACTAACTTAGTACGGTAATCCAACTCGTTGTCATGCTCATCAACTTGTTTATATGATAATCATCAACTCAAGAACATCATATACAATCCAAAACGAAATCTCAAAGTGAAGAGTAATTACCTTTTTTGAAGGAAAGGATTGATTTCCAAGAATCACCAATGATTTCATGAACAAAGCTTCACTCCATGATTTCCATCTTTAATCTTGTTAAAGAGGATCATCCCTTAGTGTTTAGGAACTCCAAATGTTCTCCCAAGGTTGTCTCTATCGGGTGAAAGGAAAGAAATGGACGAAATGTTTCATGACACCCGTTTGTCCCTTTAAATAGAATACATCACTAGCGTGCGCTAAACCATTATGTTTAGCGTGCGCTAGCCTTAGCGTGCGCTAACTGACTTTGTTAGCGTGCGCTATCAAGCCTGAGGCTCTTGTCTTGCTTCGTAAACTACCTTACGTACGTAATGCCCATGCATTAACGTACGTAAATCATCATGTCTAGCGTACGCAAGTCCTTACTCTTAGCGTGCGCTATCCGAAGTTGACTTACTACAGTGTTCACCTACCACTCGCCCCCACATTCCGACAGCATCTGGCAAGGATAAGATTCCTTGTTGACTGATATATAGTTAGCGTGCGCTAAGCCTAATCTTTAGCGTGCGCTAATACTTCAGGACAACAACCGTTGACTTACCAGAACGTGCGCCGAAAGCAGCCGGGTCCACACGCAGATTCCTTCCGATCTGTATGCACTAGCGTACGCTAACCTATAAACGTAGCGTGCGCTAATCCTGCACGATAGTGTGCGTTATGCATGAATATCAGTGTGCGCTAATAAGGCTATACTTAGCCATTTTCCGCAGTTCTTGTCCAACGTCTCGACATACCAAAAACGAACATAAGACACACTGAACACAAACACTGAATCCAATAATATCATCATACGATATACCCAATATCAAAAGTACGACAACCTGATACACAATATCCTCAAATGTAATCACGACCAAATACGACAATTATACCGATACTGATATCTCAGTCCTTTATTTATTTTATCCCTACTGTACAGATTTCACGCTGTACAATATAACTCGGATAAAATAATATTAAACAACAGTAATAGAAATTCCGGATATTACAACCCGAGCATTGGTATTGCGCACCAACTTGCCGATTTCTGCCTGGGGTTATGCAATTTTTCATACGGCTATACTTATTCGCTTTCGACCCACTGCCAATCAACCGTTTAGTGCGTATCAGTTGGTAACTGGATATGAGCCTGATATTTCACACTTACGCATTTTTGGTTGTGCAGTCTATGTGCCAATTACGCCTCCATAACGTACTAAAATGGGTCCGCAAAGACGATTAGGTATATACGTTGGCTATGAATCGCCTAAAATTATCCGCTATTTGGAACCTTTGATAGGAGATCTATTTACTGCAAGATTTGCAGACTGTCACATTGATGAGACAAACTTCCCGTCGTTAGGGGGAGAGAGGAATCGACCGATTCCAGTTGAACGCCAGGAAATTGTCTGGTGTGCTCTCTCCTTGCCTCATCAAGATCCCGCACGGCTCAATCCGAGCTAGAAGTGCAACGTATTCTCAGTCTTCAGAAAGTTGCGGATTCGATGCCCGACAGCTTTTCTGATACTGCGAAAGTGACAAGATCTACCATTCCCACTGCGAATGTTCCTGCAAGGTTAGAAGTCCCAGTTATAGGGCAAGGTTCAACCGTCCAAAGGAATGATGCCCCCGGCGTCAATCTTAGTGGTGGGACGGCTGCTTCGGCTGCTCTTATTCCTGCTCGAAAGAGGGGGAGGCCAGTGGGTAGAAAGGATACCGAACCTCGAAAGAGAAGAGGAACGGAGGCACAAAATCCTCTCATCATCGACACAGTGACTCCGTCACATGAGATTATCTCTGACTACAGATATGTCCTCGAATCAACAATGGAACAATCGACGTACGCGTCAGAAACTTTGTTGATGTCAGAGAATAAAGAAATCTCGATGCAATGTACGAGTGAATACGTACTATTGGACAGGTCGTCCACGCTAGTCGATGATGTTTTTGCCTACTCCGGCGCTCAAGAAATTATTGAAGACTACGATGCTGAGCCGCGCTCGGTTGCTGAATGTCAACAACGAGCCGATTGGCCGAAATGGAAAGATGCAATGCAGGCTGAACTAGACTCAATGGCTAAACGAGAGGTATTTGGCCATATCGAGCCAGTACCCATGAGCGTTAAACCAGTTGGACATAAGCGGGTCTTTGTTCGTAAATGCAATGATAAGGATGAGGTCATGAGTTACAAAGCGAGACTAGTTGCCCAAGGCTTCTCGCAGCGCCCTGGCATTGACTACGAGGAGACGTATTCTCCCGTTATGGACATCATCACTTTCCGCTACTTAGTCAGTTTGGTAGTATCCGAAAAACTGAATATGCAGCTTATGGATGTGGTTACAGCGTATCTTTATGGGGATCTAGATACAGATATTTATATGAAAGTCCCCGAAGGGATTTCGTTGCCCAAATCAAGTAGCTCTAAACCACGGAGCGCTTATGCTATGAAATTGCGTCGTTCACTGTATGTGTTGAAACAATCCGGAAGGATGTGGTACAACCGCCTACGTGAATACTTGGTTGGGAAGGGATACGAGAACAGTGATATCTGTCCATTCATTTTCGTGAAAAGAACAGATACAAGATTCGTGATTGTAACCGTCTATGTAGATGACATGAATGTTATCGGTACCATAGATGAGGTCAATGAAACGACCCGCTACCTTAAATCCAAATTCGAGATGAAAGACCTGGGGAGGACTCGATTCTGCTTGGGCTTAGAGCTAGAACATCGAGATGATGGCATACTCATTCATCAGTCTGCCTATGTCCACAAAATGCTCAGGCGATTTAGTATGGACAAGGAACATCCTCTTGCTACCCCCATGGTTGGTCGAAGTCTGGAAATGAACAAGGATCCGTTTCGTCCCAAAGAGGAGGATGAAGAGGTCCTTGGAGCAGAAACACCGTACCTTAGCGCAATGGTGCGTTGTTGTATCTGGCTCAATGTACTCGTCCAGACATCGCATTCTCTGTGAATCTGTTAGCGAGATTTAGCTCCGCTCCCACGATAAGGCATTGGAATGGAGTAAAACACATCTTTCGATACTTGAAAGGCTCCAGTGATCTTGGATTTTTCTTTCCCTACGCAAGAGAGAGCGATATTTCGAAAGGAATTGTTGAGGTTAAGACGATGCATAACGACCGTCGATCTTCCTCTGATATTGCAGCTGAGCATGGTATATTGACTGCTAGAAGTGCTAATGCGAGCAAGCTTACCCCTTATGCAGAGAATCCTAACAACACGTTAGTTGGATTTGCTGATGCCGGTTATCTCTCTGACCCGCATAAAGGACGTTCCTAAACTGGTTATGTGTTCATCATTGGGAATACGGCGATATCTTGGTGATCTACCAAGCAGACCCTGGTTTCTACTTCATCGAACCATGCAGAGAAAATTGCGTTGCACGAATCCGTAAGGGAGTGCATTTGGCTCCGGTCAGTCATAGACCATATACGAGGAACGTGTGGATTAGATCCCACTACAGCAACCCCTACTTGCATCTTTGAGGACAATGCGGCATGCATTGAGCAGATGAAGTTAGGTTTCATTAAGGGTCACAATACCAAGCATATCGCGCCGAAGTTCTTTTATAATCAGCAGCAGCAGAAATTGCTGAATATCGAAGTGAAACAAGTGAGTTCCGATGAGAATATCGCAGACTTGTTCACTAAGTCTCTGCCGAAATCTACATTTAAGAAACATGTGAGAAGCATCGACATGTGTCGATTATCCGAGCTCAACTAATGATAGCTCGATGGGATGAGCTATCATGTATACCTCAGGGGGAGTATATTTCACATGATTCTGACATTTGTAGTTGGTGCATTGTGCTCTTTTTCCTCATCAAGTCTTTGTTTTTCCCACGGGGTTTTATTTGACTTGGAAAGGTTTTTTACCGAGGCAACACTTTATGCACCATGTTAGTATTAGTGCTCGACACAGGGGGAGTGTTCCGGGAAATCCTTCCCTTATTGGTGTCTTACCTAATATTGGTTATAGGGGGATAGAGTTATGGAAGGTTCTAGACTCTTCCAGAGGTAGTAGGATCCTGTTAGATGTCTTACCTTAACTAGGAATCCTATGTATGGAAGGACTCTCAATGTAATGCCTATATAAAAGCCCCTCTATTCATTGTTATCAATACAATTGATTTGTTGTCTTTTACTTTCTCCTTAAACAGTTATGTGTTTTTTGTGTAATATTTTTTTAGTGTTTATTTGTTATGTTTTTTGTGTTATGTTTTTTGTATTCGTCTAATGTATTTCTATTTAATTAAACAACAACAATAACACGTTAAACATTAACACATTAAACAACTACAACAACCGTTATTATTCAACTAAACAACAACATTAACACATTATTTAAAAACACCACCACCAAATATAGTGCATTTACTATGTTTGTGCTCTTATATTTACAACATAAATTAGTAATCATTTACTATGTTTGTGCTCTTATATTCTCAATAATTTCAGTATACATGCGTTGTCGATTGGAATATAAACTTTCCCATGCGGATACATTGGGAAGTCTGTACGCTCCCCATTGTGGGTGAGTATTGGGGAGTGCTGAATTTTCATCCAGCGTGACATAAATGTAGTGAGCACAGTCGTCGTTCCCCACACGGGCAATCACGAGGGGGCCACTAATAACAAAACTGATCCCTCGAGCTATATTTCTCACCCAATCAGTTAGTTGCTCGGGAGAATTGAACACCTGAAAATACATTACAACTTTTACAAAAAATTAATCGAACCAAACCGTGACCACCCATACTAAATATAACAAAAAATTAATCGAACCAAACAAAAAAATATTTTTATTTGTTATAACTTTTTTTAAAATAACTTTTTGTTACAACTTTTAAAAAAATATTTTTTTGTTACAAATTTTTTTTCCAACTTCTTTTTGTCTTTGAAATTAAAATATATATATTGTAAGGGGGTTTTGGTACGGGGTCTGTATAACAGACCCTTTGTTTTTTAATTTAGACTGCCCCTCGAAGGTGGCACTGACCGTGGTTAGGGGTGCCTCCCCGAAACGGGTCCTGATCATAAACTTTGGTTAATAAGGCATTTGATCTATGATATAAATTGTCATGATTTGTGCCAATAGAGTTGGGAAACAAATTACAACTTGAGTAAAAAAAATAAAATTAAGAAATTATACTGTAATAGGACAGAAGGATTAATAAAAGATATAACTAATTGTCCGCCACAAAAATACTTTCTCCGTTCTTTTATTATTGCAACGTGTTGACTACTACACCGTTCACATATTTTTTTTACTATCTTTTGTGATATACATGTAAAAAAAATATAGTTATGTGAGATCTTGTTAGATTCATCTCGAAATATACTTTCAAAATATCAACTTCTTATAATTTTTAAATTAAATAATTAAAGATATTAATAATCAAAATTATGTATCAGTAATCATGAAAATTCAGATGCAATTAAAAGGAAATGGAGGTAATAAAAGCTTACCAATACCACATTTTGAGACGTGGAATTACACTTTGTTATTAAACCTATAAATCAACAATCCGACTCAGACCCGCATGATTATATATTGGGTTAAGCCTAACTATACATGTAAAATAAAATGACCGACTCTTGTAAAGTTAGTTTTTAATTCAGTATAAATTACATTGAATTGTTTAGTTATACTTGACGAAAAATAGTATCTATGTACATTGGTATTTTTTGATCGTCATAATATGCATCGTAAAATATTATTGTACTCCTCTCTTCTTCTTTTTCTTCTTCCCTTCTTTTTGTATTGAAATTAAAAAATAAAAATAATATCATATATTCAATAACAACAAATTTAAAAAAAAACTCCTAAAATATAATTTAAATTATTGGGGCAATTGATATCCCAAAAAGTTATTTTTTATGGAGATTTCTGACGTACCTTCGATGGTCGATCATTTTTTCTGACATGATTGATGCCGTACGCCGGCAGACCTCCGGCGGCCGGCCAATTTTAATTTATTTTTTTCATTATTCTTTTCGCCAGACTCAGTTCGGCGATCGACCTTCACGCCAGGCAACCGACCGGTCAATTTTTTTATTCTTTTTTTTTAAACGAGGACGTCGGCCTGCTTCTAGACGGACCACCGCCGGCGGCCGGTCAATTTTTTATTAAACGCTAGGACCGCCTGCTGCTTTACAGCGAGCCCGTTTTGTATATTTTTTTAAACATCAGGCCGCAGGCCTGCTTTCCTCTGCCGGCCGGCCATTTTTTTAAGCCCAGGCCCGTAGGATTACTTTCCGGCAGTCCTTAATTTCTTTTTTTACGACAGGCCCGTCAGTTGCGGATATAATCTTGGGAACCAACATATTTTTTTTCTACAAAGTAATCTGATAATTTAATTACTTAAATTAAATTATATCATTCTCATTGTGCCATTATGGCACGAGTTATCTCTAGTCTGTAATATAAAGGACGGTGGTGTTTTTTGGTGGTGGTAGTCAGCACCGGAAATGACTATTGTGCCTCTCCCCTTTTTTTTGTGTTTAATTTTATAATACTTAATAGTAGTATCATCAAGTATTCAACAATAAATTTTAAAACATACTTTCAGAATATTGAATTAAATTAAATAAAAGAAACAATTAATTTAAAAAAGAAAAAAGAAATCACACGTTGCCAAACTCTATAATCATCAACAGTCAAATAGTTCTATCAAACCCGAGTTCGATCCTGATACAAATCAAAGTGTCCAGCAACGGTAGCCTCATCGGACAAGAGCTATGCACAAATTGCACCACCAGCAACAAATCACAAATCAGAACAAGGTTCGTGGCCCGCCCCGCAGACTCAACTTTTTTTTGTTTTTGAAATATTAATTCTGAATAAATATACAAATATTTTTCGATCCTTAATTATTATATTATTCACTATACTATCACAATCAGATAAATAAATATATAATTATTTTTATTTGATAATTACATTATTTACTACACTACCACAATCAAAAGACAAATATACAGATATTTTTATTTGGTCATCATATCATTTATCACTACTACTTTATTATAAAAATCATAAAATATATATTATTATTGATATGAGATACTACAAAGTAATCACAAAGTCCCATAACATCAATAGTTAACATATAGATGTAATATAATCTAACAAATAAGGATTTTTTTAAATATTATAATTATATATATAAAAAATGGGCCGGGCCAAAAAGACTCGTTTTTTGGGCCAAAAATATGAAGCCCAATACTCGGTTAAAAATGGGCGGGCTGGCACGACCCGCGGGCCTGGGCCTATTTTGCCAGGTCTAGCGATGACGTGCCTATTGAGTTATATACCGATAGCGATATAATAGCCGTCTGTCACGCCCCACCTTAAGGCAGCAAGCATCACACAGCATCAGGCCGAAGCCTTGCGGACGGACAGGCGGCAGGGCCGCGCGCGTGCAGGGACCGTGTCAAGCTCACAGAGGACTACCCTCCCTATAATAGGCTTAGACGGAAAATGCCTTGTGAGTGCAGTAGACATTAAAAACCCGAGGAACACACTCTTCCGAAAGAAGACCTTAGAAGCTTTAAAATGGAGACCAATCAGTTCCAGAAGGTCAAAGAGGATTCCAGAAGCCCAGAAAACGGGTCGGATTACTTCGGGCCAAATCGGGCCTTGCCCGGGCCGGACCGGGACACTTCACGGGTCGGTCCGGACGTTCCAGAGAAGTCTGGGACTCCAAGGAGTCTTCCTAGGATTACCTAGAATTGTATAGAATAATCTAGATGATGGCATTCTTGTAAATACTTAGACTATTAGTGGGATAATGATCATTTGTAGGTTTGGAGGGTTAGTATAAATACCCATTGGGACTCAGTTGTAACTCATCTTGAGAAATATGATTTGCTACAGTGCAATACAAGTTATATCTCCACAAGCATTCTCCTAGTTTCCTTCCTAGCAATCTTACTTGTTGAGAGGCTTACTACTTAGACTTTTGGCAATCTAAGATAGTGCCGCACGGTGAAGTAACTTAGCGAGGCGCAAGTATAACCCCGTGACAGTTGGTATCGGAGACAAGGTTGAGACAACCAATGTGGATTTTCGAAGATTGCTAGCTGATCGTGCAAGGAGGAAGATGGCACAATCATCCGATGTTACCCAACCCAACACTCACGCCGAGAAGACCAAGAAGGGCAGAGACAAGTCCGTCGACCGGGTTGCTACCATGGACAGTCGAGTGACTCGACTGGAGGAGGTCTATGATGAGGTTGCGAAGAGGGAGGATGACTTAGAAGAAGCTAGTGAAGAACTGCACAACCAGGTACTTTCTACTATCAATGCTTGTGATGGGGACATGAAGAATGAGTTGGCCGATTTTCGGGCCATGATCTTGGCCATGCAAGAAAGCATGGAGGTCCTCAAGACGGATATGGCAACTGTGAAGAGGGCAATAGCCAATGGAGAAGGACATGTGGGTGCGACACCCGCACAAATTGACATTCCAAGGCCTGGAAAGTTCAACGGATCGAGAAACGCTAAGGAGATTGACAATTTCTTATGGAACCTAGAACAGTACTTTGGTGCATCAAACATTCGAGATGATGACACCAAGTTGCGGACGACATCCTTGTACTTGGCCGACACAGCCGTACTATGGTGGAGGACCAAGCAGGCTGACATTGAGAGCGGCACGTGCAAAATGGCTTCCTGGGAAGACTTCAAGACTGAATTGAAGAAGCAATTCTATCCCGAGAATGTGGAGTTCGAGGCTCGGGGCAGGCTGAAGATGTAACACCCCCAAGACGATCGGGGTATATTACAGCGCCGTGGACCCCACACTGTGGAATCCACCAGGCCAACTTACCAACAAGACATTCGAAAACGACATACAATCACCAATAAAACGACAATTCGAATAAAAGACTACAACCCGATAAATAAAATCTGACATCAAATCCATTTCCCAAAACGGGAACACAACATTAACAAATTCAAACAAGAAGTACTCGAGTACTTAAACCAATTTTATAATACAGAAATCCCAAAACAAGATATCAATAATAATCGACAGACAGAACATCAATAATCAACTACTGGACAGTATCATGCTCCCCCATCATCCTCATACGGCTCGAGTGCTCGCTCGTCCCCACGATAGATACTTGAAATACAAAAAAAGTATTTCCCCCATTTAAGGGGTTAGCGACAACTGCTAGTGCAAGTACAATCCATTTGAACTACATTCTAATCAGATGAATAAATGCGCCAAAAGTCGATTTAGAAAACGTTTTATATTCCGGAATATTTACGATGTACAATCACAAAACACATTATCTCCAACAATTATAATTCAATGTTAACCTTGGTACGAGACTCACGGCCACCGTACCCCGCAGAGCCCCATCGGACATCTCTGGGTGGTTAACCACAGTTCGTGATACGCACACACACGACAATACGTATCTCTAGAGGCCCCGTCGGACCGTCCCTAGGTGAACATACACTTATCCATCCACAACAACCACGATACAACCATAATTCAAATACTAGAACATGTAAACAAATGTAAAGTACTTGCCTTTGTGACATCTTCGAAGAATCGGAAGTGAAAAATGACTACGGATGATCCGAGTGGAAGACGACGGTTCCTAACGAAGAATTAACATCACTCAGTCCCAACGGACATCAAAAATCGAAAGGAATACCCCCATAACCCCGATTACAATTCACGACAATAGGCGTTCAATCGATACGGGCGAGGGTTTACGTAAAATCTCCCCGTATTGATAATTCACAAATTAAAATTAAGGAAAATGAATTTGGAATCACTCAATAAAAACAATCGGTAAGGAATATCATAACATAATTGAACAATTCGGAACTAATCCCTAGAATCCCGAAAAACCCCCAAATTAGACAAGTTAGGGTTCCTGAAGAAAATACCTCGGATTCGGACGATGGAGGATGATTACGCTGATGGTGATATGCTAATACGATTCTACGGTGATGGAACACGAAGAATTCTCCGATCAACACCGAAAGAAATCGCCTTTGGAGTCGCCCCGTGAAGAAAATGAAAGAAAAGAGATAGAAAATGAGGTGTTGACCTCTGCCTGCTGTTTTAAAACAGAGGGCTGTTACGGCCGTAACAGGGGATACTTACGGCCGTAACATGGCCAACTTACGGCTGTAACTTCTGGGTGTTACGGCCGTAACACCCTGTTGTGTCAAGAATTAACACCTTCCGACAGGCGACCTACTAGGAGGACTGGCGACCGAGTTACTGCCGAGCGGCCAAGGCGGATCTGCCGATCAGCGACCTGGCGACCGAGCCTCAGCCCAGCGGACAAGCTGCATCGACCAACCGAAGGTCCCAGGACAAATCCCGGTATCGAGCGATCAACCTCAGATACGATCGCCTCTCGATACTCGGCGACCGACTCCTGGCGACCGACAGTCGGGCGACCATCCTTCGGCACTTTCCGACCTACCCTTGGAGACCGACCGTCTCTCGGCACCTGGCGACCTACACTTGGTGACCGATCATTGGCGACCTCCATCCACCGGCCGATGACGACCTCGGATGATCAGATAGAGACGACTGCCTCATGTCGATCTCCACCGATGGCCATCCAGTCGGCGAAAGCCGAACCTTGAGACTGGCACCACGTGCAAGGACCGAGACAAGATCCGCGAATCTCGCGCCATTGACCACAGTCTGGCAGATTCTCTCCACCAGCCGACAAGCCGCCGAAAGCTTGTCAGTAGGGCCGCATGTTGACTGACTCCGGACGCGTGTTGGCCCCTTTATCGACCGCCACTGTGGCGCCTCTTCTCGACTTTAGCCCGACATCCAAGATCTTACTTGGACTTTAGCCCGACAGCCGTGAGATCGCACATTATTATATTGGCCGCGGCGATCGCACCTTATTATATTAGCCTACAGCGATCGGCCACTACAGATGACCACTTGCCCTTATATAAGCAAGGCACCCTGCACTTGGACACTGCTTCAGCTTCCTTCGGATTTCACGCAATACAGAAGCAAAATACACACACTTGGCTAACATCCAACTCTTGGCAACAGCTATCATTCGGTCTTACTTCTCCCGGCCTATCTCATCCAGCAGATTACCGGCAGGGACGAAGAACACCGAGCTTCGCTCAAGAGCCGGATTAACAGAGTCTTTTTACACTCATTGTATTTAGATTTCTCTCATTAATACTTGTATCCACGAATATTTGTATTAATAACATCTCGCGAGAGCATTCAAGCCCGGGCCTAACAAACCCGGCAAATCTTGTATTATTTATCTACTCTCGGAAGTGCTCCCGCAATTGTTGTTTGTTGTCCGTCTTCCAGCAGTATTAATCTTCGGATAAATATTTTGGGCAACAACAATTGGCGCTAGAAGAAGGAGATCCAACCCTCGATTTTTTATACCTACCGTCCCGAAGAACACTCACTGTTCTCGGGGCAGATACTTGAAGTGACACTTACTTCACTTCAAAGAAATCCTTCAGAAAACATGTCTTCCGCCTCCGCGTCGAAGAAAGCCGCTGACCAGCCGGCCAGACCCCCTGTTCCGTCCCAGTCCGAGCCGCAGCCGATGGTGGAAGGTAGCCGCCGCGGTCAGAGACGCTCGACCCCGTCCCGGGAAGGCGGCCCGAGCCTCTCGCTCGATCAGTTCCGAACCAATGAACAGATCGAAGAGGCCATAGCCGTCCTTCAGGAGCGACGGAGTGCTCTCGACGCGCCTCCAGCTATCACCCCCTCGGTCTCCCGCCGGAAGATCAAGCGGAAGCTCAAGGCACTACTGGCCGAGCGAGCGCCAGGAGGCTCTCGCCCGCAAGAAGAGGCGCTCGCGGCTGGGCACCTCGTCTCGATCGCTCGGCGATGACCCGACTCGCGATCGGGGCCCGGCCCGGCCTACGAGACGACGGAGTTGGTGTCCGTCACCGTGAGCTCGGCCTACCCGGCTCCCACAAGGCGATCCAGCCCGCTCGGCTCCCGCCGCGATTCCCGAGGTCGGCAGCAGTGGGGTCCGGAGGTCGGTACACGATCGCCTCGGCCCCCGCTCCCAAAGCCGATCCGCAAGCGGCCGAGCCGCGGCGATTGCCGCAATGCAACGTCTGATCGATGACGTGAAGGCGCTCGCAGCCTCGGCAGCGCCGTGAAGACGATCGCCGCGCCAAGCGAGCCGCTCGCGATCGACATCGAGCTCACCTTGGCAAAGACAAGATCGCCCTCCTCGACACCCGTACTGTGGGGCGATCGGACCCCCAAGCACACCCGCACAAGTTCAACATCTACATGACCGGGTGTGGGGCATCGGACGCGACCGGTGCCGAATGTTCCTCCGACACTAGACGACCTCGCCCACCGGTGGTACACCTCATTGCCACCTCGGTCCATTGGCTCCTTTAACGAGCCGGCGCACGTCTTCACGGAATACTTCGCCACCAGGTGGCCGCTCGCCGAAGGTCCCCATCGCATGTGGCGGATCGTGCAAGGGGAAGAGGAGTCCGACTCGGACTACATCGGCCGGGTTGACATGATCATCCTCAACGCGAGCCCGTGAGCGATGAGACCGCCCTCTACTCGGTCTAGGAGGTTTTCGTGGTTTCGCCTATGTTCAGCATCTCACGAAGACCCTACCGACGACCTACGCAGCCTTCCGGCTAGAGCCGCAGATTTCTGTCTGTGCAAAGGCTTCTTCTCACTAGAGTAGATCGATCGGCGCCCGTACGACGACCTCCACTACCACCGATCGCTACTACCCACAGAACCGGAGGACTCGATCTCGCCTACACCCATTTTAAATGACGGACTAGCCGCCCGATCGCCAATATCGACCTACGAATAAAGCGATCGGCCGAGCGACGATCGCGCCTCCCGGCGATCGCTACATCATCAAGAACCGGTGGACACGATCGCCATCTACACCAAAGACATAACATGACGGACTAAGGCATAAGATCGCTCCACCGCACATCGTAAAGCCATGGTCCTGCAATCGATGGAACCGGCTTCTGCCATGCAAGGTCCCTTTTCAGTGAGATCGCCCGCCCTTCGTTTAAATACGAGGCCGGCGTAGTCTGAGGGCTCTCCAACATTAATCAGTGGACACATGCCACAACCCCGTCTCAACGTACACCGTCGAGGTCGGCCATCTCCATGGCTGGCCGAGGTGGAAGCAGAGCTAACAAGCCGCGGGCGTGGAGTTGATTCATCCGACGCTGCCCCGCGCAAGGACTCCTCTAGACCGAGACCGCACGCCCTTCGTTTAAATACGAGGCGAGGCGCAGCCTAACAGAGGACCCTCATAATAAAGTGAGTCACGAGACACTCATTGTCTTCGCGCACCAAGACACGGTCATGGAGTCGGTCCATCGATCTCCGCGACTGTGCACGATTCCTCAAACAAAGCGAAACCACCAAGTTTCCATGGGGGATCGGCCAATGTTGTTTTTTGCAGGTACAAGACCGAAAGATAGCTAAGCCAATCGACCGTGATAGCCCAAGTCCGAGTTCTAAGTCAGCTCAGATCGCCCGTCCTCATCCTTACACGATCGCCAGCAAGAACCACCTCGCCCCATGTCTTCAACATAGGAGCAAGCTGGGGGGCAATTGTTGTGTCAAGAATTAACACCTTCCGACAGGCGACCTACTAGGAGGACTGGCGACCGAGTTCTCGCTGAGCGGCCAAGGCGGATCTGCCGATCAGCGACCTGGCGACCGAGCCTCAGCCCAGCGGACAAGCTGCATCGACCAACCGAAGGTCCCAGGACAAATCCCGGTATCGAGCGATCAACCTCAGATACGATCGCCTCTCGATACTCGGCGACCGACTCCTGGCGACCGACAGTCGGGCGACCATCCTTCGGCACTTGCCGACCTACCCTTGGAGACCGACCGTCTCTCGGCACCTGGCGACCTACACTTGGTGACCGATCATTGGCGACCTCCATCCACCGGCCGATGACGACCTCGGATGATCAGCTAGAGACGACTGCCTCATGTCGATCTCCACCGATGGCCATCCAGTCGGCGAAGGCCGAACCTTGAGACTGGCACCACGTGCAAGGACCGAGACAAGATCCGCGAATCTCGGGCCATTGACCACAAGATCGCGATTCTCTCCACCGGTAGACAAGCCGCCGAAAGCTTGTCGGTAGGGCCGCATGTTGATCGACTCGGACGCGTGTTGGCCCCTTACTGGACCGCCCAGCTGTGGCAGCCTCTTCCTTGGACTTTAGCCCGACATCCAGCATCTTACTTGGACTTTAGCCCGACAGCCCAGGAGATCGGCACATTATTATATTGGCCGGCGGGCGATCGGCACCTTATTATATTAGCCGGCAGGCGATCGACCACTACAGGACAGCACCCGGCTGCCCTTATATAAGCAAGGCACCCTGCACTTGGACACTACTTCAGCTTCCTTCGGATTTCACGCAATACAGAAGCAAAATACACACACTTGGCTAACATCCAACTCTTGGCAACATCTATCATTCGGTCTTACTTCTCCCGGCCTATCTCATCCAGCAGATTACCGGCAGGGACGAAGAACACCGAGCTTCGCTCAAGAGCCGGATTAACAGAGTCTTTTTACACTCATTGTATTTAGATTTCTCTCATTAATACTTGTATCCACGAATATTTGTATTAATAACATCTCGCGAGAGCATTCAAGCCCGGGCCTAACAAACCCGGCAAATCTTGTATTATTTATCTACTCTCGGAAGTGCTCCCGCAATTGTTGTTTGTTGTCCGTCTTCCAGTATTAATCTTGGATAAATATTTTGGGCAACAACACACCTCTTTGGGCAGCGATTAGCATTCTTGTCAAACGATTCCGGACGACCCCGAAACCCGGACCTGCTATCGAACCAAAAATACGACTACGAATCATATTCGATGACGAGTCTAACCATCACAAGAAAACATCAATCCGACTACCCGGGAGTCCGAAATACGACAACGAATATGAAATTTCCTAAACTTATACGAAATTACGAAAATGGCCCAAGTGCCCGAAAATCACGATACGACATCGGATTTGCAAACCGAAAGTCTCAACATGACCAACTCAATCATACGAACTTGCACAAACCAAGAAACAACGGATACGAACGAGTTTTACAAGAATCGAACGATCATACGGCAAAACACATCATAAAATGAAATCATGTGAAAACATCATCAAAACTCGTCCAAATGGAAAAACTCCAAGAATAAAGTAGATTCACAATGTCGAAATGGTTATAAGCGAGTCGATAAAACTAGACATACACTGAAAATGGAAACTGCTAAAAATGAAAAGTTGCGGATATTACATTCTCCCCCTCTAAAATAAAGTTTCGTCCCGAAACTTAAGAATCAAAAAGCTCGGGGTGCCTCGAACGCATATCCTCCTCCAACTCCCACGTCGCTTCTTCTACTCCGTGCCTCGACCATTGCACCTTAACCAAAGGAATGGTTTTGTGCCTTAACTGCTTGTCTCGACGCTCCAAAATCCTGACGGGCCTCTCCTCAAACGTAACATCTTTCCCGATCTCCACGTCTCCAAAATCAATAATGTGGGACGGGTCCGGAACGTACTTCCTCAATTGGGAAATGTGAAATACGCTATGAACATGACTCATCGACGGAGGCAAAGCCAAATGGTATTCTAACTCGCCGACTCTCTCCAATATCTCGAAAGGCCCAATATATCTCGGGCTGAGCTTCCCCTTTTTCCCAAAACGGAAAACTCCCTTCGTCGGAGACACTCTCAACAGAACATGATCTCCCACCTCAAACTCCAAAGGTCGACGCCTAACGTCCGCATAAGACTTTTGTCGACTCTGAGCAGCCAACATTCTTTTTTTCTAATCAACTCAACTTTCTCCCTCGTCTCTAACACGAGGTCTGGCTCGGTGCCAACTAAATCGGACAGCTCATCCCAACATATCGGTGATCGGCAACATTGGCCATAAAGTGCCTCATACGGTGCCATCTTAATCGACGCGTGCCAGCTATTATTATAAGTAAACTCAATTAAGGCCAGATGTTCTTCCCAGTCACTACTCCAATCTAACGCACACGCGCGCAATATATCCTCGAACGTCTGAATAGTACGCTCTGACTGCCCATCGGTCTGGGGGTGGAAAGGAGTGCTCAAACGTAACTGTGTCCCCAATGCTTTATGTACCGCCTGCCAAAAATGCGATACAAATCGGCCATCTCTGTCCGAAATAATGGTCTTCGACGTACCATGAAGTCTCACTATCTGCGCGATAAAAATACGAGCCAATTTTTCTGGACCCCAAGTATCCTTGATGCCCAGAAAATGCGCCGACTTAGTCAGTCGGTCTACAATCACCCACACCATATTCATACCAGTCTTCGTCCTCGGTAAACCTGTGACAAAATCCATAGAAATCCTCCCACTTCCACTCCGGGACGGGAAGTGGTTTCAACAGCCCGGCTGGCCGCTGATGCTCAATCTTGACTTGCTGACAAGTCAAACACTTAGCCACAAAATGAACTACCTCATTCTTCATGTCGTTCCACCAGAAATTTTTCCTCAAATCTTTATACATTTTACTCGAGCCCGGATGGACTGAGTAAGGTGACACATGAGCGTCTCGCATAATACTCTGTCTCAATCCCGAGTCATTCGGAACACACAACCGACCTCGGAATCTCAACACACCATCCTCATGAATAACGAATCCCGGGGCTTTCCCCTTCCCTACACTCCCTCGAAGCTGAATAAACATCGGGTCCTCTAACTGTCCCGACTTAATGTCGTCGACTAACGACGACGAAATCTCAAGTGTACGCAACTGCCCGGAACTCTCTGGTAGTACAACCTCTATGCTCAGCCTCATAAACTCTCGTTGAAGTCCCGACTGGGCCGTAAGTAACTCAAGCGCCCGAAGCGATACCGATTTCCGGCTCAAGGCATCTGCTACCACATTAGCCTTGCCCGGATGATAAAGGATCTCGAGATCGTAATCCTTAATCAAGTCCAACCATCTCCTCTGTCTCATATTAAGCTCCTTCTGCGTAAAAATGTACTTCAGGCTCTTGTGATCGGTGAAAATCTGACACGACGAGCCATACAAGTAATGACGCCAGATCTTCAATGCAAATAAAACTGCGGCCAACTCAAGATCGTGCGTAGGGTAATTCAACTCGTACGGTTTCAACTGACAGGAAGCATAGGCAATCATACTCCCGTGCTGCATAAGTACACATCCGAGCCCTTGGCCCGAAGCATCACTAAAAACTGAGAAGCCTTCATTACCACTCGGTAAAGCCAAAACAGGAGCGGTCATCAACCGCCTCTTCAACTCCTCAAAACTATTCTGTCTCTCGTCGGTCCACACAAACATCTTTGACTTCTGTAACAACTGAGTCAGCGGTCGAGCGAGCTTAGAGAACCCCTCGACGAATCTACGGTAATACCCGGCCAAACCCAGAAAACTGCGCACCTCCTTCACGTTCTTGGGCGGCGCCCAATCCAACACGGCCTCTACCTTATGTGGGTCCACACGAACACCCTCGGCCGAGATCACGTGGCCGAGAAACATAACCTCCCGTAACCAAAACTCACACTTTGAGAACTTCACAAAAAGATGCTGAGTTCTCAAAATATCTAATACGATATGCAAATGACGGGCGTGCTCCTCCTCGCTCCTCGAGTAAATCAGGATGTCATCGATAAAAACGACTACACACTTATCGAGGTACTCGATAAAGACCTTGTTCATAAGCTGCATGAACACGACTAGGGCATTGGTTAGCCCAAAAGGCATAACCACGAACTCGTAGTGACCATATCTCGTCCGAAAGGCCGTCTTCGGAACATCGGTATCCTTCACTCGGAGCTGATAATACCCCGATCTCAAATCAATCTTCGAAAACACGGTTGCCCCTTGCAACTGATCAAACAAGTCATCAATCCTCGGGAGCGGATACTTGTTTTTGATGGTCACTTTGTTCAACTCTCGGTAGTCGATACACAGACGAAGTGACCCATCATTCTTCTTCACAAATAGGACCGGTGCGCCCCAAGGCGAAGCGCTCGGTCGAATATACCCCATGTCTAGCAACTCTCCCAACTGTTTCTTCAACTCAAGCATCTCGGCAGGCGCCATACGATATGGCGTCTTAGAAATCGGGGCTGCACCCGGCTCTAAATCGACGGTAAACTCAACCTCTCGGTCCGGCGGCAAACCCGGCAACTCGTCTGGAAAGACGTCAGGATACTCACACACTACCGGAATAGACGAGAGTTCGACTCCCCCTTCTTCTGATCTCAAAGCGTAACACCAATAACCCGTAAAACTTCCCCGAAGGAGCCTCACCGCCCTTAAGGCGCTGATCATGAGTCTCTGGCTACTCCGCTTACGCCCCACAAAAGAATGCTCGGTACCGTCAGGGGCTAACATCGAAACAGTCCTCGTTCTATAATTCATAATCGCCCCATGACGGTCCAGCCAATCCTCACCCAGAATCAAATCTTCATCTCTAATGTCTACCACAATCAAATTAGAAGGCCAAACCCTCCCCGCGATACTAACTGGAAAATCTCTAACCTCACGATCCCCCACGATGCTATCCCCACTAGGCAGTTTAACAACAAATGGTTCACACGCAACCAAGCAATCAATATGAAGATGACGCACACAATCCATAGATATGAAAGAATGCGTAGCACCAGAATCGAATAATACGGAAACAGGGTGGTCAAAGATGTGAACGGTACCTGTAGCCACCGTCGCGTCTGGGTATCCTGCTCGTCTCATCTCATAAACTCAGGGCGGAACAGATCCCGCACTAGAAGCTCCCCCTCTAGAAGGTTGACCACATCCTCGACCTCTACCGTAACTCTGCTGCGGCTGAGGAACTGTCGCTGCCTGATTCACACTCGGCTCTCCCGCAGCTGGGGCTGATATCTGAGTAACTGGAGCCCGAGCTGCATCCGTACAAAACTTAGCACGATGACCCATCCGACCACAAGCAAGACACTGAATCGGAGGCCTATCACACTCACTCATCATGTGGCCTGATTTACTACGGTTGAAGCACGTAGGACCACGAACGGAACCAGTAGGAGCAGGACCTAGAACCGTTTCTCGCCTAATCGATGGCGATCGACTCAAGACTCGCGAACCATACTGAGCCTTCGGATACCCTCCTGACTTGCCTCCCGAAAACTGACCGGAGGTCTTATGCTTCTTTCCTTCGGTTGCCGTCTCTGTCGCAGAAAACGACATCTCATAAGCCATCGCTTTATTCTGATACTCTTTTAAAGTCGTACATCCCAGACCAGACATGTAGTAGCGCACCCTTGGTTTCATCCGCATATCAAAGTGGCGGATCTTTTCAAGCTCATCTTGGACTTGGTTTCTCACATAATGCAGCTGTTGATTGTAGTCTTTGATAGCTTGAGAAATAGGAACATCTTGGGGCTTAGCCTCAAAGAAGGCTCGAATCCTCCCCTCTTTCACTGGCCATGGACAAAATTCGTCTTCCATCAGATCCCGAAACTCTACCCACGTGGCTGCCCGATCACGCGGTTTCACCGCTTGCCACCACGTTGCTGCCTCCTTGGCGAGGAAGTACTGAGCAATGGGTACTTTCCTCTCCTCAGAACAATTAGCGGCCTCAAATACTTTTTCCATCTCAAAGAGCCAACTCTCCCATCCGGAAGGGTCGGAAGCACCATCAAACTGCGGAGGACGCATACGAATCACGTCCTGAAGTAACTTGTCATTGCCGGATCCAGTATGCGGAACCGGGTTGGCATTAGCTTGGCCGACTGTAACGGCTCGAGCCGAGAGCGTCATCTGGTTCGCTACTTGTTGCAAAATATTAGCCACTCCAACATTCTCATTAGCATTACCGGAGCTAGTAGATTGGTCCTGCTGACCTCCGGAACTAGGGGGAACACTGTTCGACAAAGAAGGCATCGCCGAATCAGTTTCCGAGTGATCGGACATGGCCGCCCCACCGGCTGCGCCACGTCCCCTACCGCGTCCGCGTCCTCTACCAGCAGGAATTCTGAAGAAATAACGGGTAAGTACAATTCAAACGCAAAACCCAATAAGATACTAAGACAGGAATAGAACAGAACGGTGAAACGAGTCAAGTTAGGAAAAACTTACGAGCACCGGCGTACTGAGATGATGGCATAACAGTGATACTGTCCAAAAAAAACGACGCTTGACTAGACCCAAATAACCGACAGCCTAGGTATCCATAAACCTAAGCTCCGATACCATATTTTGTAACACCCCCAAGACGATCGGTGCATATTATAGCGCCGTGGACCCCACACTGTGGAATCCACCAGGCCAACATACCAACAAGACATTCGAAAACGACATACAATCACCAATAAAACGACAATTCGAATAAAAGACTACAACCCGACAAATAAAATCTGACATCAAATCCATTTCCCAAAACGGGAACACAACATTAACAAATTCAAACAAGAAGTACTCGAGTACTTAAACCAATTTTATAATATAGAAATCCCAAAACAAGATATCAATAATAATCGACAGACAAAACATCAATAATCAACTACTGGACAGTATCATGCTCGCCCATCATCCTCATACGGCTCGAGTGCTCGCTTGTCCCCACGATCGATACCTGAAATACAAAAAAAGTATTTCCCCCATTTAAGGAGTTAGCGACAACTGCTAGTGCAAGTACAATCCATTTGAACTACATTCTAATCAGATGAATAAATGCGCCAAAAGTCGATTTAGAAAACATTTTATATTCCGGAATATTTACGATGTACAATCACAAAACACATTATCTCCAACAATTATAATTCAAAGTTAACCTTGGTACGAGACTCACGGCCACCGTACCCCGCAGAGCCCCGTCGGACATCCCTGGGTGGTTAACCGCAGTTCGTGATACGCACACACACGGCAATACGTATCCCTAGAGGCCCCGCTGGGCCCCTAGGTGAACATACACATATCCATCCACAACAACCACGATACAGCCATAATTCAAATACTAGAACATGTAAACAAATGTAAAGTACTTGCCTTTGTGACATCTTCGAAGAATCGGAAGTGAAAAACGACTACGGATGATCCGAGTGGAAGACGACGGTTCCTAACGAAGAATTAACATCACTCAGTCCCAACGGACATCAAAAATCGAAAGGAATACCCCCCATAAGCCCGATTACAATTCACGACAATAGGCGTTCAATTGATACGAGCGAGGGTTTACGCAAAATCTCCCCGTATTGATAATTCACGAATTAAAATTAAGGAAAATGGATTTGGAATCACTCAATAACAACAATCGATAAGGAATATCATAACATAATTGAACAATTCGGAACTAATCCCTAGAATCCCGAAAACCCCCCAAATTAGACAAGTTAGGGTTCCTGAAGAAAATACCTCGGATTCGGACGATGGAGGATGATTACGCTGATGGTGATATGCTAATACGATTCTACGGTGATGGAACACGAAGAATTCTCCGATCAAAACCGAAGGAAATCGCCTCTGGAGTCGCCCCGTGAAGAAAACGAAAGAAAAGAGATAGAAAATGAGGTGTTGACCTCTGCCCGCTGTTTTAAAATAGCGGGATGTTACAGCCGTAACAGGGGATACTTACGGCCGTAACATGGCCAACTTATGGTCAGACCCGGGTGTTACGACCGTAACACCATCGATGCTAGCTTCCGGGCAAATGCATTCAAACGATTCCAGACGACCCCAAACCTGCACTGCCATCGAACCAAAAATATGACTACGAATCATATTCGATGACGAGTCTAACCATCACAAGAAAACATAAATCCGACTACCCGGGAGTCCGAAATACGACAACGAATATGAAATTTCCTAAACTTATAGGAAATTACGAAAATGGCCCAAGTGCCCGAAAATCACGATACGACGTCGGATTTGAAAACCGAAAGTCGCAACATGACCAACTCAATCATACGAACTTGCACAAACCAAGAAACAATGAATACGAACGAGTTTTATGAGAATCGAACGATCATACGGCAAAACACATCATAAAATGAAATCATGTGAAAACATCATCAAAACTCGTCCAAATGGAAAAACTCCAAGAATAAAGTAGATTCACAATGTCGAAACGGTTATAAGCGAGTCGATAAAAATAAACATACACCGAAAATGGAAACTGCTAAAAATGGAAAGTTACGGATATTACAAAAGAGACTTAGCCACACTCGCACTATCAAAGACTATGTCAAGGAGTTCCAAGAAATTGTGCTGGAGATATCAAGATTGACGCCGACCGACAAGCTGTTTGCATTTATGGATGGACTCAAGCCTTTTGCGAGGCAAGAGTTGGAAAGGCACAATGTTCAGGACGTGGCGACTGCCATTGCCGTGGCCGAGGGCTTAAGGGAGTTGAAAACCAGCAAGAAGCCAAGGACTTTCCGCACGGACAAAGGCAGAGGTGGGGGAGACCGCCCATCGAGATTCAAGCCAAACAACTACTCTGGCAAGCAACCAGTGGATGAGACCGGTAAGCCGAAAGGTTGTCACATTTGTCATAATACCTCTCACATGAAGTACGATTGCCCCTTTCGTAGGAAGAAGGTCGCAGACATTCAAGAGACTATGGATACCGAGGTTACGGATGGTGCACACATGGGATCATTAAGTCTTCTCAATGCTGTTAAAGCCGTCGTAGAGCCGACAAAGGGACCCAGGAAAGGGTCTATGTTCGTGGATGCCTTGATTGGAGGCACACACATTAAAGCCTTGGTGGATACAGGAGCTACGCACAACTTCATGCGGGACGGCATAGCCAAAGCATTACGACTTACCATCACTCCAACAAATGGATCGATCAAGTCAGTGAACACCCATGCTAAACCGGTGACCGGCGAAGCAAGATGAGTGAAAGCAATGATAGGTGATTGGCAGGGAATGATCACCTTCACCGTAGTGACCATCGATGACTACAATTTGGTTCTTGGGTTACAATGGTTCGATCAAGTTCGGGCTTTCATTCTTCCATTTTCAGATTCCTTGGTCATTTTGGACTCTGACAAGACACAGGCCATTCCAGCCAAGAGGGAAGCAAAAGGGACGAGCACCCTTTCAGCCATAGACTTCGGAAGCAGGAAGAGACCTTCGCTGCATTTTACGTTCCTGATGATGGAAACGACACTGAAGGGAAAGATGTACCAAAGGAAGTTCAAGCTGTTTTGGAGGAGTTCCAGGATGTGATGCCCGCGGAACTACCTAAGAAGTTGCCGCCCAGACAGGATGTGGACCACAAAATCGAACTAATTTCCAATGCGAATCTACCTTCAAGGACACCCTATAGGATGTCACCATCTGAACTAAAGGAGCTGTAGAAGCAATTGAAAGAGTTGTTGGATTCTAAGATGATCCAACCATCCAAATCTCCTTATGGATCCCCCGTTCTGTTCCAGAAGAAGCATGATGGGTCCTTACGTATGTGCGGGGACTATAGGGAACTCAATAAGCTGACGGTTTGCAACAAGTATCCCATTCCACTCATTAGAGAATTGTTTGACCAACTGTGAGGTGCCAAATAATTTTCAAATATCGATCTAAGATCCAGATATTGGCAGGTCCGGATAGCCGAAGGAGACGAACCCGAGACCGCTATGACAACAAGGTATGGATTGTTCGATTTTCTGGTGATGTCGTTCGGGCTTACAAATGCCCCAACGACATTTTGCACATTGATGAACAAGGTGTTTCAACCATACATAAACAAGTTTGTGGTCGTATATCTGGACGATATAGTCATTTACTCATCATCGATGGAGGAGCATGTAGAACACTCGCGATAGGTGTTCCAGGCACTATGGGAAAATGAACTTTATGCAAAGTTGGAGAAGTGCACATTCGCCCAACAGGAAGTGACTTTTCTGGGGCATCGTATCAAGGATGGCCGGATAATGATGGACGATGCCAAAGTGAAAGCCGTTCGAGATTGGGAACTGCCGACCAGCGTAACCCAACTCCGATCTTTTCTGGGACTCGTGAACTACTACCGGAAGTTCATCGAAGGATACTCCCGGATTTCATCACCACTAACGGACCTATTGAAGAAAGAACGCAAATGGATGGATAAATGCCGAGAAGCCATTGAGCGACTCAAAGGTAAAGTGACCGAGCAACCAATTCTTGCCTTGCCAGATCATGCCAAGGCATAGGTTCAGACCGATGCATCAGATTATGTCATTAGTGGAGTATTGATGCAGCTAGGACATCCCGTTGCCTACGAGAACAAAAAATTGAATGACACCGAGAGACGGTACTCGGTACACGAGAAGGAGATGATTTCCGTGGTACATTGCCTCAGGGCCTCGAGGCATTATTTACTTGGGAGCAAGTTTGTGGTACGAACAGACAACGTAGCCACAAGTTATTTTCAAACTCAAAAGAAGCTCACGCCAAAGCAAGCAAGATGGCAAGAATTCCTAGCCGAGTTCGACCATAGCCTGGAGTATGTAGCGACCACTTTTCTAAAATATAATTCTTCTAATTTTAAGAAGAGTAAATAAAATTTTTTGCAGCGTAAATACATTTTAAAAAGGCAAACTTAATAATCGCAAGTAATATTTTCAAGTCACCATTAAATAAAAACAAACTTTGACGTGAAATTAAAACAAATCGAATACTTGTTCGTAAAACATAGTTTTAGAGAAATGATATTTAATAAATAAACATTTAATCATCATCTTGATCATCCCACTCTCAATCACACACACACACACAAAATCTTTCAGAAACCAAATATCCAAAATCATTCAAAATCAAAAACCTTATCTTTTAGAAACAAATCAGAAGAACAACCTAACCTTTGAATATGGCCGAAGCTTTCTTTTCCAAGCCGCGGTCGTGATCACTTTTCTGCCGCCGTCAGCCCGAATCCACGGTCAGCGAGCAAAGCCAGTCGCCACTGCTGCCATTTTTTTCCCACCGCCGTGGAACTCCGCCGCACCATCTAGTTCTTCCGGTCAGATCTAACCACGTCGCCTAGTCCATCACTTGCAGAAGAGTGTAGTTAGTCGGAGTCTTTTTTCTTTTCTCCGATATTGGTTGCTCGCGAATCGGAGGGAGAGAAATTTGGGTTGACCGTGATGGATTTCTAGAGAAGGAGGATGAGGCGATTTGAGAGAGAAGAGAGGAGAGAGTTTAGATCTGATCTTAACCGAGTAGCCGATGCATTAAGCCGGAAGTCCGAGCTTTCAGCCTTGACCAAAGCCGAGGGAAGCATCAAGGACCGCATACGCGAGGGACTGAGGCAGGACCCTTTCGCAGGAAACATCATAGAACTTGCCAGGAGCGGCAAGACAAGACGGTTCTGGGAACGAGACGTGCTACTCTTTACCAAATGCAACCGTTTGTATGTGCCCAAATGGGGAAACTTACGGATGGACATCATGAAGGAATGCCACGATTCACTATGGGCTGGACACCCAGGTATGCACCGGACAATGGCTTTAATTGACAATTCTTACTTTTGGCCCAGGATGCGTGAGGACGTCGAGGCATACGTCCAGACATGTCTTGTATGCCAACAAGACAAGGTGGATCAACAACAACTTGGTGGACTACTTCAACCCTTACCCATACCGGAACATCCTTTTGAAAGCGTTTCAATGGACTTTATTACGGGATTACCTAAATCGGAGGGGTACGGGTCAATCATAGTTGTGGTGGACAGGTTCTCAAAATACGCAACCTTTATTCCAGCACCAGCGGACGTAACGGATCTGGAGACGGCCAAGTTATTCTTAAAACATGTGGTAAAACATTGGGGCATTCCAAGGACAATCGTGAGTGACCGAGACCCACATTTCACAGAGAAGCTTTGATCCGAACTTTTTAAACTATTGGGCTCGAATCTAGCATTCTCAACAAGTTTCTACCCACAGACGGACGGGCAGACAGAACGAGTTAATGCACTACTTGAGTGCTACTTGAGGCACTATGTGAGTGCCAATCAGCGAGACTGGGCCAAACTCTTAGACACGGCGCAATTCTCATACAATTTGCAGAAAAGTGAATCAACCGGACGGAGTCCATTCGAGCTTGCCACAGGGAGACAACCGGCGAAAACAAATAACATTGCCCCCGAATACATGGGACAGAGTCCCGCAGCATATACCTTTGCTAAGTCATTACAGAAGGAATCAGACTTGGCCCGAGCATCATTGGACAAGGCGGCCAAGAAGATGAAGATGAAGAAGTGGGCCGATCTCAAGCGATGAGCGGTTGAGTTTAATGAAGGGGACTTGGTTATGGTGAAGCTTCTCCCGTAGCAGTTTGAAGTATTTCGGGCTGTGCATAAGGGACTTATACGGAGATACGAGGGACCTTATAAAATCGAGCGGCGTGCTGGGACAGTTTCATATCGAGTGGAACTACCGCCGAAAATGAAGATACACCCGGTATTTCATGTAAGCCAATTGAAGCCATACCATCAAGACATGGATGATCCGGACCGAGCTCAATCACATCGAGCACCTACTGTCGTGATTACTTCATTCGACAAGGATGTAGCCGAGATCATTTCACATCGGGAGGTTCGACGAAGGGGCGTGGTCCCATACACCGAATACTTTGTGCAATGGAAGGGACTCTAAGACGCTGAAAATAGCTGGGAAAATGAGGATCACCTTTGGAAATTTTGGCAGAAGATCGAAGAGTATCGGGACAGCATCGTGCTGAGGACGGTCACGACTTTGGTGGGGAGAATGTCACGCCCCACCTTAAGGCAGCAAGCATCACGCAGCATCAGGCCGAAGCCTTGCGGACGGACAGGCGGCAGGGCCGCGCGCGTGCAGGGATCATGTCAAGCTCACAGAGGACTACCCTCCCTATAATAGACTTTGACGGAAAATGCCTTGTGAGTGCAGTAGACACTAAAAAGTCGAGGAACACACTCTTCCGAAAGAAGACCTTAGAAGCTTCAAAATGGATACCAATCAGTTCCAGAAGGTCAAAGAGGATTCCAGAAGAACAAAAAATGAGTCGGATTACTTCGGGCCGAATCGGGCCCTGGCCGGGCCGAGCCGGGACACTTCGGGCCGGGTCGGGCCGGACGTTCCAGAGAAGTCTGGGACTCCAAGGAGTCTTCCTAGAATTACCTAGAATTGTATAGAATAATCTAGATGATGGCATTCTTGTAAATACTTAGACTATTAGTGGGATGATGGTCATTTGAAGGTTTGGAGGATTAGTAAATACCCCTTTGGGACTCATTTGTAACTCATCTTGAGAAATCTGATTTGCTACAGTGCAATACAAGTTATATTTCCCCAAGCATTCTCCTACTTTCCTTCCTAGCAATCTTACTTGTTTTAAGGCTTACTACTTAGACTTGTGGCAATCTAAGATAGTGCCGCACGGTGAAGTAACTTAGCGAGGCGCAAGTATAACCCCGTGACAGTGACTCGGTTTAGTCCGGAGAGCTTGTCGCTGACCGAGGACTTGACTATGAAGGGGATCGTTGCGGGTAGGGCACAACTGGTCGGGGGCTACTGCCGTCTCCCTGATTGTAATATCCAGATTAATTATTGAGTATTTCGTCTGTAATTGAACCCTGTATTATTCGGATTCGTTATATCGATAATCGAAGTATGATCTTTCTCGTATTCGTATCCATATGCATGATTATTGTAACACCCCAATTCACAAATGGGACATTACACGCCATAGAACCCTCATGAGATCTACCAGGCTAGCTCGTGACACATAAACCACAATGAAATCCCAAAAGATGCACTCAACATAGTAAATAAGGCCGTGGCCTCGGCCAAAACATTTTAACGGAGTACATGAAGCATAAGTTAAATACCAATCATTGCCCACGCAGGGGACTTAAACCAAGTTTAAAAGTAATCAGTTAACTCCAGTACTCAACAAATACAATGACAAAGCATAAAAATATAGACTCGAGCCACATCATCATGCCAGTCCATCCCTTGCGTGCATATCCCGTGCCTGCTCCTCACCTCTTCCGGTACCTAAAATGCATAAGACGCATTTCGCCCATTTAAGGGGTTAACATTCGAATAGCTAGTGCAAGTACACAATTACACTACATTATATACAAATACGATTTTACACAATCATCTCAATCAGAAAACATTTGCCATAAATATTCCGGAATACTACATTGGCAATCAAATCATTATCAATTCATCACGATATCACAAAATCACAACTGGTGTCCCGTGGCCGTACCCCTTAGTATCGACCCCCATACATCCCGTCGAACGCTCCAGGTGGGACACCACTTCCGCGGCCGTACCCCTTAGTATCGACCCTCAGACATCCCGTCGAACGCTCCGGGTGGAAGTTCAACCACACACGCACCCAAGTCCACTTCCGCGGCCGTACCCCTTAGTATCGACCCCCAGACATCCCGTCGAACGCTCCGGGTGGAAGGAACACAACTCACGCACCCGAAAACCACAATTTATCATTCATTTCAAAAACGTAACATACATAACGGAATGTAATACATGTATTTGCCTTGGTTAACATAACGCGAAGGAAAACGGTGAACGGAAAGGTTTTGGCCCGAATAATCTTCACAAATCCGTTCCAAACACAAAAACGATATACAACCAATCTCAATATTGTGAGTACGTAGGAATTCTACCTAGTTCTACCCGATGGGACAATACGCCGAACACTATGAAGGCATAAGGGTTAAACTAGATTAACGAAGGGGAAGAACTCAGAATTTATCCACAAAACTTCTAGGGAAAACTATAACCATGATCACATAACTATAACCCACCATCAATCGAAGCAAAAACGGAAGTAAAAATGAATTATAGTCAAGAACCCTAACATTAGGTAAAATGCCAAAATACCTCAATTCAACGATGAAAAAGGTGGAAGGAAGATGGTTGATTCGTGCTAGGATATCCGGTTCCAAGTTATAAGATGATGGAATGAAAAATCTGAGGGAGATCGCCCGAAATCGCCAAAGAGGAGTGAAGAACTGAGAGGAAAAGGAGGAAATGGGGTTAAAACACTCGTCTGTCCTGTATATACTGGACAGAACACGGCGCAACAAACGACCTAACTAGCGCCGTGTTCATCACCGTGTTGTAAGTCAGCGAGCGACCCCTGTGCGACACGGCGCAGAATGCCGCGGGTCCTGCGCTGTTTCGCGAGACAGCGGGCAACCCCTGTGCAACACGGCGCACAGACACGGCGCAGAATGCCGCGGGTCCTGTGCCGTTTTTTACAGGTCCTGCCAGACAGCCTCTAGTCACAGGACGACGCTACCATAAGTGAAAAAGACGATAAAGCCACAACACGACATACCGACCCAACGGTCCGAGAAAATTACAAGCAATGAAAAATAAAATCCAATAAACCGGAACGGTCCGAGGTACACAACCAAAATCGAACAAGGGGCAAATTCCCTAAACTTTTAGGAAATTACAAAATGGCCCATACATCCGAAAAATCACGATACGACGTCGGATTAACAATCCGAAACTCTCAACATGAGCCACTCAACCATGCGAACTCATGGAAAAAGGAAAATGACGAAATCAGACGAGTTTTATGAGAATCGAACGCACATACAATAAAATATAACTCAAGATGAAAATACGTAAAAACATCATCGAAACTCGTCCAAACGGAAAAACTCCAAGAACAAAATAGATTCAGAATTCCAAAACAGTGGCAAGCGAGTCGTCCGAAATGAACATACACCAAAAATAGAAATTACCAAAAATAGAAAGCACGAATATTACATTCTCTCCCCCTAAAAATAAGTTTCGTCCCGAAACTTACAACGCGAATAACTCGGGGTATCTCGACTTCATACTCTCTTCCGTCTCCCACGTGGCTTCCTCGGATCCATGCCTCGACCATTTCACTTTAACCAAGGAAATGGTTTTGTGCCGAAGTTGCTTCACCCGACGCTCTAGAATCTGAATCGGTCTCTCTTCGATGGTCATGTCGGTCCCCAACTCGATCCCTCCAAAATCAATAATATGGCTAGGGTCCGGTACGTACCTCCTAAGCTGGGAAATATGAAATACGTTATGCACGTAACTCAAGGATGGCGGTAAGCCTAACCGATATGCAAACTCTCCAACTCTCTCTAAAATCTCGAATGGCCCAATATATCTCGGACTAAGTTTACCCTTCCGTCCGAAGCGGTAAACTCCCCGTGTCGGCGACACCTTAAGCAAGACATGATCTCCCACCTCAAACTCCAATGGCCGGCGACGCGTATCGGCATAAGACTTCTGCCGACTCTGGGCTGTTAACAACCTATCGCGAATCAGAGCAATCTTCTCTCTCGTCTCAACTACCATATCGGGCTCGGTACCAATCAGTTCTGACGCATCGTCCCAACATAACGGCGATCTGCACCTCCTCCCATACAATGCCTCAAATGGTGCCATTTTGATCGAGGCGTGCCAACTATTATTGTACGTGAACTCGATCAATGGCAAGTGCGACTCCCAATCATCCTTCCAATCTAAGGCACAGGCTCTCAACATATCCTCTAGCGTCTGGATCGTCCGCTCTGACTGCCCGTCTGTCTGAGGGTGGTAGGATGTACTGAGTCTCAACTCAGTCCCCAAAGCCCGCTGAACGGCCTGCCAAAAGTGTGATATGAATCGGCCATCTCGATCTGAAGCAATACTCTTGGGGGTCCCATGCAACCTCACGATCTCCGCAATGAATACTCGTGCTAATCTCTTCGGCCCCCAAGTATCCTTAATACTTAGAAAATGAGCTGATTTGGTTAGTCGATCGACAATAACCCAAATCATGTTCATTCCCGTCCGAGTCCTAGGCATACTGGTGATGAAATCCATGGAAATGTCCTCCCACTTCCACTCCGGAATAGGAAGTGGTCGCAATAATCCCGCTGGTCGCTGATGCTCAATCTTAACCTGCTGACAGGTCAAACACCTCAGTACAAACTCGTTCACATCCGTCTTCAAATTGTTCCACCAGTAGTTACTCCTTACATCCTTGTACATTTTGCTCGTACCATGATGTATGGAGTAAGGCGTAGTATGAGCCTCACTCAAAATCTTCTGCCTCAACTCAATGTCATTCGGTACACATAATTTGCCGCGGAATCTCAAAACCCCGTCATCCTGAATCACAAACCCAGGGGCTTTCCCCTTCCTCACATCCTCCCTCAACTGGACCAAAAACGGATCATCATACTGTTTCGCCTTGATATCATCGGTCAAGGACGAAGTGATCTCCAATGCACATAACTGAACCTGAACTCTCTGGACCCAAACCTCGATATTCTGACAAATCAAATCCCGCTGGATCCTTCTCTGTGGTTTAAGTACCTCTAACATCTGTAACGATATCGGCTTCCGGCTCAATGCATCCGCCACTACATTAGCCTTACCCGGATGATAAAGTATCTCGAGGTCGTAATCTTTAATTAGCTCCAACCACCTACGCTGTCTCATATTCAATTATTTCTGACTGAAGATATACTTCAGACTCTTGTGATCCGTGTAAATCTTACACGACGACCCATAAAGGTAATGCCTCCAGATTTTTAAAGCAAAGACGACTGCAGCTAACTCTAAATCGTGCGTAGGGTAACTTGCTTTGTAAGGTTTCAACTGTCGGGATGCATAAGCAATAACCCTATCTCTCTGCATCAAAATACATCCGAGCCCGAGGCCCGAAGCATCACTATACACCACAAAATCCTCGTTCCCCTGAGGCAATGCTAAAACGAGTGCGGTAGTCAGTCGCCTCTTCAGCTCGTCAAAACGGTCCTGTCTATCTGTGGTCCACTCGAACTTATGAGTCTTCTGGAGTAACTGAGTGAGCGGTCTAGCGATCTTAGAAAATCCTTCAACAAACCGACGATAATAACCGGCAAGTCCCAGAAAACTCCTCACCTCCTTCACATTTCTCGATGGCTCCCAAGCTATCACTGCCTCTATCTTCTGCGGATCTACCCGAACTCCCTCCGCTGAAATCACGTGCCCGAGGAACATCACTTCCTTGAGCCAAAACTCACACTTAGAGAACTTCGCGTATAACTGCTCAGTTCTCAAAATGTCCAACACAATCCGGAGATGTAGAGCATGCTCCTCTCGACTCCGGGAATAGATAAGGATGTCGTCGATAAAGACGACTACGAATTTGTCCAGATACTCGATAAAAACTTTGTTCATTAACTGCATGAACACTTCTGGGGCATTGGTTAGCCCGAAAGGCATAACCACAAACTCGTAATGGCCATATCTCGTCCGAAAGGCAGCTTTCGGTAGATCACTGTCTCGAATCCTCAACTGGTAGTAGCCCGATCGTAAATCAATCTTCGAAAAGACTGACGCTCCCTGTAGCTGATCAAACAATTCATCAATCCGGGGCAAATGGTATTTGTTTTTGATGGTTAACTTGTTTAATTCTCGATAATCGATGCATAAACGAAGCGATCCATCCTTCTTCTTAACAAAAAGTACAGGCGCACCCCAAGGCGAAGCGCTCGGTCGAATATACCCTTTATCTAGCCACTCCCCCAACTGCTTCTTCAGTTCTAACATCTCCGACGGTGCCATACGGTACGGCGCTCGAGAAACAGGGGCCGCATTCGGCTCTAGATCAATAGGAAACTCAACCTCTCGCTGTGGTGGTAATCCGGCAAGTCATCTGGAAATACGTCGGGGTACTCGCTAACAACTAGAATCGACGACATGTCGACTCCGCCATCCTCCGCCTGCAGAGCGTAACACCAGTAGCCGACACAACCCTGATTCAGAAGTTTCATCGCCTTTAAGGCGCTAATCACACTTCCCGATCTACCCGGCTTACAACCAACGGGGGTATGCTCAGTTCCATCCTTAGCTACTATCGAGATGGTACGAGTCCGATAGTTCATGATAGCTCCATGACGATCCAACCAATCATCCCCGAGGATCAAATCCTCCCCCTTAAGGTCTATAACAATGATATTCAAGGGCCAATCTCGGCTCCCGATCCTCACTGGGCATCCCTAACTTCTTGGTCCCCAACCATACGATCCCCGCTAGGCGTACCCACTACAAACGGTTCACACACGAACAAGCAGTCAATACCAATACGACTCACATAATCCAAAGTAATAAAAGAGTGGGTGGCACCCGAATCGAAAAGCACTGAAACTGGATGAGAAAGGATCTGAGTGGTACCTGACGCCACTGGAGCATCTGTCTCCTCCGTACGTCTCATCTGGTATAAACGAGGGTGCACTGAGCCCGAACTGGAAGCAGCTTGGCGATCCGGCTGGCCTCGACCTCTACCACGACCCATACTCTGCGGGGTCTGAGTAACTGGAGCCTTCTGATCTATGATGTGCTCTCTCTGAACGGCGGTGGTAATTGGAGCTCTGGCAGCCCTGGTGGCTCTCTCGCAATGTGCTGCTCGGTGCCCAGTCTGTCCACAAGTAAAACAAGTAACAGGGGGAGAAGGACAATCCTTCATCAAATGCTCATATTGGTTGCAGTTAAAACAAACCCTGCCACCAAAAGCAACGGACTGGACTGAACGATTACCCTGAGATCCTCTAGTCTGATGTAACGGCCTCTTCCCAGGTGTAGGGGCAGACTGAGTTCTCGAAAACCGACCACTCTTGCCGGCTGAAAAACTGCCAGCTGTTTTCTGTTTCTTGGCCTCGGAACCCAACTCTGATTCCGGAATAGCCATCTCGATCGCTAGGGCGCGATCCTGGTACTCCTTCAAGGTGGCACACATAAGCGGTGCCATACTCTATCGGATATGCGATTTCATGCGCATATTGAAATAACGGATATTGTCGGCTTCGGTCCTCACCTGATCTTTCACGAACCCCAATTGCTGATTATAAGAGATGATGGCCTGAGAAATAGGCACATCCTGAGGTGTAGCGGTGAAAAATTCCATAATTCTGCGCTCCTTGACTTGCGGTGGACAATATTTTGCTTCCATAGCAGCCTTAAATTCCTCCCAAGTGGCTAGGCGGTCTCTGGGCACCACAGCCTCCCACCAGTCCGCAGCTTCCTTATCCAGGAGGTACTGGGCAATAGATACCCTCATGTCATCGGGACAAGCTACGGCATCGAAAATCCTGCTCAACTGAAAGAGCCAATTCTCCCATCCGAGGGAGTCAGAAGAACCAGAGAAACGAGGGGGGTGGATCTTAGTTACTTTCTGAAGCCATCTACTAGCTTCATCCTCTGGAGTCGGAGGCGGATTCTGGCGTCCACCCTGAGCTATCTGAGCAAGCTGGGCTACTAACTGCTGAAGTACGGCAGTAGCCCCGGCGTCGGCATTATTACCCGATGACACTGAATGAGAAGCCGAATAGGCAGAGGACTGAGAAAGTGAGCCTTCCTCATTATTAGCACCACGACCACGGCCTCGGCCGCGTCCCCTAGCTGGTATACCGCGACCTCTCAACATACTGAAGAAAATATGAAAAGAACAAGATCAGAAAGATTCGCAATTTACAAGGTTGGTATCATAATTCACAATTCCGAACAACGCAAGAAAACGAATTCCAGAAGTATAAGAGTTCGAGGAGACTTACAGCCATGGGCCGCACGAAAAGACGGTAGCATGATGATATTAGGCTCAACGACTGACTCTAACGACGCAACTGACAGACCCAAAATTAACCGATAGCCTAGATATTCAAAACCTAAGGCTCTGATACCATAAATGTAACACCCCAATTCACAAATAGGACATTACACGTTGTAGAACCCTCATGAGGTCTACCAGGCTAACTCGTGATACATATGTTGGAAAGTAAAACGCAACGGAAGCGAAGTTTGGGAAAGATGATAATAGCGTTTTACGCATCTACGAGCATTAGATCTATTTAGGCATGCTAATTAATTAATTACTAAGACTAATAAGCAATTTAAATATTATTTATTATTTATTAATTAAATATGTTGATAATTAAAATATCCTAATCTAGATCCAAAGATCATAGGATATTACCTTTTGAAGAGTATTGATTACTTCCGTCTTGATCGCCTTGTATTTCTACCTTTAGATCTTCTAGAGTATGATTCGCCTTGAACTGGACGTTGTGTGGGCAACGAGCTACCGGATCTTTTTTGCACAACCTTGGGATCGGCCGAAATCACCTTTGTATGTGATCACTTTATTTTTCTTTGCTTTCTAGTATTTTATGAACGCTCTTAGCAAATTAACTGTGTTATCTAAATTGTAGAATCAAAGACACAAGTCTAGATCTACAATTAAACACAAGAGGAAAAAATTGATCACACAACCCCACAAAAGCATGTACCAATCAGCCATCCACCCTTATGTCCTATTTATAGGCTCTTGGACTACTACTAGGGATCTAAAGGAGGATTATGGAAGGACTCCTTAATAAATTCATCTTACCTTATTAGGACTCTTCCTAATATAATGAATCTATTAATATCAACTTACTCCACTAAAAAGTTGATATTGCACTTCCTACCAAAATCCCAAATTACGAAATTGGGCTCCTTATTAAATATATTATTTCCCGTGTTTAAGATATCGAATGTCCATTAATTAATTATAAGCTACTGACAACTTTAATTAATTAATATCTTATCCAAGAGTAGTACCACTCGAACCTTATTATTATATCGGAATTAAATCCACCTGCAAGGTTTAATATAATAATCATTATCGAGCTCCTCAAGGGGACATTATCAACCCGCACGAGTCGGGACACGATTTCTAGTAATAATAATAATTATCGTATAAACAATATTATTGCCCAAGATACGAGGCTTATTGAGTCGATCATTTTAACTCTCACCTATGGTAAATCAAAGCAATAATTATTATAAATACACAATTAAATATTATATACTTAGAATTAAGAAATAATAATTATCCGAGATTTACGTTCTTCTTACAGTCAGTAGAGAAGACACTATCTCACCTCGATCCAGTTCAACGTATGCAAATACGCTAATGTATGCTAATAGTCAAGACCAACTATTCTCAAGCATACACTACAACCTTTTATATAATTTATCTAATAATTATATAGGTTGTGAACTATTATATTATTTTATAAGGCACCGATAATGTGATCTTCGGTATGACACCAACACACCACATTATCTACAATATAAAATAATTAGACATTTCATTTGCATAACCATAACGTGAATTAATATGCAAAACATGTGATTAAATGTAATTAATATTCTCATAGGTAGTAATAGGGAAATTAGATAATACAAGCATAAAGTATGCTTTGCAGTATACAATCCTAACAACATAAACCACAATGAAATCCCAAAAGATGCACTCAACATAGTAAATAAGGCCGTGGCCTCGGCCAAAATATTTTAACGGAGTACATGAAGCATAAGTTAAATACCAATTCATTGCCCACGCAGGGGATTTAAACCAAGTTTAAAAGTAACCAGTCTAACTCCAATACTCAACAAATACAATGACAAAGCATAAAAATATAGACTCGAGCCACATCATCATGCCAGTCCATCCCTTGCGTGCATATCCCGTGCCTGCTCCTCACCTCTTCCGGTACCTAAAATGCATAAGACGCATTTCCCCTATTTAAGGGGTTAGCATTCGAATAGCTAGTGCAAGTACACAATTACACTACATTATATACAAATACGATTTTACACAATCATCTCAATCAGAAAACATTTGCCATAAATATTCCGGAATACTACATTGGCAATCAAATCATTATCAATTCATCACGATATCACAAAATCACAACTGGTGTCCCGTGGCCGTACCCCTTAGTATCGACCCCCAGACATCCCGTCGAACGCTCTGGGAGGGACACCACTTCTGCGGCCGTACCCCTTAGTATCGACCCCCAGACATCCCGTCGAACGCTCCGGGTGGAAGTTCAACCACACACGCACCCAAGTCCACTTCCGCGGACGTACCCCTTAGTATCGACCCCCAGACATCCCGTCGAATGCTCCGGGTGGAAGGAACACAACTCACGCACCCGAAAACCACAATTTATCATTCATTTCAAAAACGTAACATACATAACGGAATGTAATACATGTACTTGCCTTGGTTAACACGACGCGAAGGAAAACGGTGAACGGAAAGGTTTTGGCCCGAATAATCTTCACAAATCCGTTCCTAACACAAAAACGATATACAACCAATCTCAATATTGTGAATACGTAGGAATTCTACCTAGTTCTACCCGATGGGACAATACGCCGAACACTATGAAGGCATAAGGGTTAAACTAGATTAACGAAGGGGAAGAACTCGGAATTTATCCACAAAACTTCTAGGGAAAACTATAACCATGATCACATAACTATAACCCACCATCAATCGAAGCAAAAACGGAAGTAAAAATGAATTATAGTCAAGAACCCTAACATTAGGTAAATTGCCAAAATACCTCAATTCAACAATGAAAAAGGTGGAAGGAAGATGGTTGATTCGTGCTAGGATATCCGGTTCCAAGTTATAAGATGATGGAATGAAAAATCTGAGGGAGATCGCCCGAAATCGCCAAGGAGGAGTGAAGAACCGAGAGGAAAAGGAGGAAATGGGGTTAAAACATCCGTCTGTCCTATATATACTGGACATAACACGGCGCAACAAATGGCCTAACTAGCGCTGTGTTCATCATCGTGTTGTAAGTCAGCGAGCGACCCCTGTGCGACACGGCGCAGAATGCCGCAGGTCCTGCGCCGTTTCGCGAGACAGCGGGCGACCCCTGTGCGACACGGCGCACAGACACGGTGCAGAATGCCGCGGGTCCTGCGCCGTTTTTCACAGGTCCTGCCAGACAGCCTCTAGTCACAAGACGACGCTACCATAAATGAAAAAGACGATAAAGCCACAACACGACATGCCGACCCAACGGTCCAAGAAAATTACAAGCAACGAAAAATAAAATCCAATAAACCGGAACGGTCCGAGGTACACAACTAAAATCGAACAAGGGGCAAATTCCCAAAACTTTTAGGAAATTACAAAATGGCCCATACATCCGAAAAATCACGATACGACGTCGGATTAACAATCCGAAACTCACAACATGATCCACTCAACCATGCGAACTCATGGAAAAAGGAAAATGACGAGATCGGACGAGTTTTACGAGAATCGAACGCACATGCGATAAAATATAATTCAAGATGAAAATACGTAAAAATATCATCGAAACTCGTCCAAACGGAGAAACTCCACGAACAAAATAGATTCATAATTCCAAAACAGTGGCAAGCGAGTCGTCCGAAACGAACATACACCAAAAATAGAAATTACCAAAAATAGAAAGCACGGATATTACAATTATATCAACATATAAATATTCACATGCAATTACGTGATAACGTACGCTAAGAAGTGAGCATAGCATACGTTATGTACCAAGATTAGCGTGCGCTATGAATGAAGCATAGCGTACGTAAGGCAGCCAATAATTGAGCAGGGCGACTAGCACATGAGCCAACAGGTCGATGGGTCTGGATAAGATTCCCGCGGATGAACCTGGACAGTTTTGGGGTCAACGGGTGTTAGCGTACGCTAAGTGATGTGTATAGCATACGTTAATTCTAATCGATTACGTACATAACTTGGATGAGGTAGCATACATAAGTGTGTACAGGAACGAGACAGAAAGCTATTATTGAACGTTAACGTATGCTAAGGATAACAGATTGCGTACGCTAAGAGGATTATGTACGTTATGCATGAAGGCCAACGTACGTAAAGTCAGAAAAATTATAAAAGTGACAGCACCCCATTTCATTTCATTTCGTTTCCTTCAATTGTCTTTCACCTCCCTTCATTCCCAGAGAGTTACCAGCAACTTTAAACACCCATAGATCACTTATATTTGATCATTAAAGTTTGGATATCACATATACTTGATCATTGAAGTGAAGTAACATCTTGGATTGGCACAAAAGCAATCGGAGTTGGACTCTACCTATTGTCTCGATGTTTTCTTCATCTTAAGGTATGTTAATGCTATCTCCAACCTTGGATTCGTGTTCTTAAGGATGTTATGATCATACTACCAAGAATATTAGGTTCCATAGATGACTTATTTCAAATAAACATCATGTTTAGAAGTTGGGATGATTATGCTTAAGTTATCATTGTTGAGAACATCATAGTTGGAATCTTGTTACGACAAACAATAAGAGTAGTGTTCTGAGATTGATAATCCGTATTGAATGGTGTTGCCATAATGATCGTAGACTTGGTATTGGTATCACTTTTGCTAAACGGAATTAGATGAAGGATCACCGACGGTTGAAGTTGGATTGGTTAATTAATCTTCATGATGAAGTTGAATGTAATGATGATATTGGTAATAATCGTATCAACCGAACTTCATATGAGAAATTGTAATCAAGATTGAGTATAGCGTTGTGATGTTATGTGAATCATTGAATTCGAAGATGTCTTTAACCGTAAGATCATTCAAGTTTGCATGAGTATAGTATGTATGAGGATAACGTACATTAACCACTGAGAATTACGTATGCTATATCATCGATTTAGTCACTATCCGACGCAGAAGTGAATCACAAATGCATGATTAGCGTACGCTAGGCTTCGTAGCTTACGTACGCTAACGAGCATACTTAACGTACGCTATGTTTGGTACGTAACGTACGTTATGTTTGGTACGTAACGTACGTTATGCAGATCAGGTAGGTTATGATTTGTTGAACTTTCGGCCGTAATTTAGGATGTTAGATGTTCGTACGATAGTTATTCGACGTGAGATGAACTCTATATTATTTCTTCTGTTTAAGGTTCGAGCTTTGCAACGTGATTAATTGAAGGGACGACCTTCGAGTGTATTGATATTCGTCGGAGTTTTATCCTTGTCATCAATTCGAGGCAAGTACCTTATTTATGTTTTACGTATTGATGTTATACATATTGTCGTGCATATATGTCGTTGTTGTATGTCCACCTCGTGTTAGTCCAATGGGATCATCTTGGGATGGGATCTATGCTAGCGTGCGCTGGATCATCGGATAGGTTTTTCCACCTCGTGTTGGTCTGACGGGATCATCTTGGGATCTAGGCAGTGAACGCTGGATCATCGGAATTACCATGTGTATGTTGTGATGTCATGATGTGATTGTCATTTGTGTATGATATTTGTGAGTCTTCTCGTAGAAAGATACTCGTTAGTATTGTTGTTATTTATGTTATTATTCGTGAGATGTTGAATAATATGTTGTGGTACTTGTACTAGTATCGTTGTGCTAACTCCTTCGGGGGTGAACGTTTGTTTATGTTCAGGATACAGGAGAACAGGGAAACAACCATTAGAGCCGCATGACGATGGGGCTGCAGAGTGATGTTCCGACCGAAATAATTTGTGGAGTTTAAATGTTGTTTTTAATAAAGTACTTGAGTACGTTGTCTTTTGTTATATTTGATTTGGGTTTGTATTGATATTAACTGTTGGACGTTGTATTTTCGGTGTTGTTTCGGACTTGTTGTATTTTATTGTTGTTGTCATCGTTTATTGTTGTTTATTATTGTCATTTCGTTATCTCAGCCTTGTAAATCCTTACGTAAATATATCAGGGGTGTTACACTGATGAGCCCATGGCACGGCGAAACCAGTTGGCATGCGTATGTGTGATAGGCTTGTCTCGGGGCTTGAGGGGCCTCGGGACGCCGCACGGGCTTCGGATCTCCCATACCGTGATACATGGTATCAGAGCCAAAACCTCTCTCAGTACGGTATGGTTCGGGTGTGGTCATGTTCTGCCGAAATCCGATGAGGGCGGGTCTGTCAAGGCTTCTAGGCGGAGAACATGAACCAATTCTATGCCGGAATGAGAGGTGGTCCTAGGCTTGTGAGATCAGACGGTCCGGAATATGGACACACTTATATTGCGCACTATTGGTAGCTCCACCTGTGCGGGGTCGGAAAAATGATCGGGGTGTAAAAATGTGGATAATGCGGTAAAGTGCCTCATACAGTGCCATCTTAATCGACGCGTGCCAGCTATTATTATAAGTAAACTCAATCAAGGCCAGATGTTCCTCCCAGTCACTACTCCAGTCTAACGCACACGCGCACAACAAATCCTCGAACGTCTGAATGGTACGTTCAGACTGCCCATCGGTCTGGGGATGGAAAGAAGTGCTCAAACGTAATCGTGTCCCCAATGCCTTATGTACCGCCTGCCAAAAATGCGATACAAATCGGTCATCTCTATCCGAAATAATGGTCTTTAGCGTACCATGAAGTCTCACTATCTGTGCGATAAAGACACGAGCCTACTTTTCTGGGCCCCAAGTATCCTTGATGCCCAAAAAATGTGCCGACTTAGTCAGTCGGTCTACAATCACCCACACCATATTCATACCACTCTTCGTCCTTGGCAAACCCGTGACAAAATACATAGAGATATCCTCCCACTTCCACTCCGGGATGGGAAGTGGCTTCAACAACCCGGCTGGCCGTTGATGCTCAATCTTGACTTGCTGACAAGTCAAACACTTAGCCAAAAACTGAACTACCTCCTTCTTCATGTCGTTCCACCAGAAATTCTTCCTCAAATCTTTATATATTTTACTCGAGCCCGGATGGACTGAGTAAGGTGACGCATGAGCCTCTCGCATAATACTCTGTCTCAATTTCGAGTCGTTCGGAACACACAACCGACCTAGGAATCTCAACACACCGTCCTCATGAATAACGAATCCCGGCGCTTTCCCCTTCCCTACACTCTCTCGAAGCTGAATAAACATCGGGTCCTCCAACTATCCCGATTTAATGTCATCGACCAGAGATGAAGAAATCTCAAGAGTACGCAACTGCCCGGAACTCTCTGGCAGCACAACCTCAATGCTCAACTTCATAAACTCTCGCTGAAGTCCCGACTGGGCCGTGAGTAACTCAAGCGCCTGAAGCGATACCGATTTCCAGCTCAAGGCATCTGCTACCACATTAGCCTTGCCCGGATGATAAAGGATCTCGAGATCGTAATCCTTAATCAACTCCAACCATCTCCTCTGTCTCATATTAAGCTCTTTCTGGGTGAAAATGTACTTTAGGCTTTTGTGATCGGTGAAAATCTGACACGACGAGCCATACAAGTAATGACGCCAGATCTTCAATGCAAATACGACTGCGGCCAACTCAAGATCGTGCGTAGGGTAATTCAATTCATACGGTTTCAACTGACGGGAAACATAGGCAATCGTCCTCCCAAGCTGCATAAGTACACATCCGAGCCCTTGGCCCGAAGCATCACTAAAAACTGAGAAACCCTCATTACCACTCGGTAAGGCCAAAACAGGAGCGGTCGTCAACCGCTTCTTCAACTCCTCGAAACTATTCTGCCTCTCATCGGTCCACACAAACTTCTCTCGACTTCGTAAATAAGCCGAGTCGGCCGAGCGAGCTTAGAGAACCCCTCGACGAATCTACGGTAATACCCGGCTAATCCCAGAAAACTGCGGACCTCCTTCACGTTCTTAGGCGGCGCTTAATCCAACACTGCCTCTACCTTATGTGGGTCCACACGAACACCCTCGGCCGAGATCACATGACCGAGAAACATAACCTTCCGTAACCAAAACTCACACTTTGAGAACTTCGCAAAAAGATGCTGAGTTCTCAAAATATCTTTCACGATATGCAAATGACGGGCGTGCTCCTCCTCGCTCCTCGAGTAAATCAGGATGTCGTCAATAAAAACGACTATGCACTTATCGAGGTATTCGATAAAGACTTTGTTCATAAGCTGCATGAACACGGCTGGGGCGTTGGTTAGTCCAAAAGGCATAACCACAAACTCGTAGTGACTGTATCTCGTCCGAAAGGCCGTCTATCGGTATCTTTCACTCGGAGCTGATAATATCCCGATCTCAAATCAATCTTCGAAAACACAGTTGCCCCTTGCAACTGATCAAACAAGTCATCAATCCTCGGGAGCGGATACTTGTTTTTGATGGTCACTTTGTTCAACTCTCGGTAGTCGATACACAAACGAAGTGACCCATCCTTCTTCTTTACAAATAGGACCGGTACGCCCCAAGGCGAAGCGCTCGGTCGAATATATCCCATGTCTAGCAACTCTCCCAACTGTTTCTTCATCTCCAGCATCTCGGCGGGCGCCATACGGTATGGCGTCTAAGAGATCGGTGCTGCACCCGGCTCTAAATCGACGGTAAACTCAACTTCTCGGTCCGGCGGCAAACCCGGCAACTCGTCTGGAAATACATCAGGATACTCACACACTACCGGAATAGACGAGAGCTCGACTCTCCCTTCTTCCGATCTCAAAGCGTAACACGAATAACCCGTGCAACCTCCCCGAAGAAGCCTCACCGCCCTCAAGGTGCTGATCAAGAGTCTCTGGCTACTCCGCTTACGCCCCACGAAAGAATGCTCAGTACCATCAGAGGCTAACATCGAAACAGTCCTCGTTCTATAATTCATGATCGCCCCATGACGGTCCAGCCAATCCTCACTAAGAATCAAATCCTCATCTATAATATCTACTGTGATCAGATTAGAAGGCCAAACCCTCCCCGCGATACTCACTGAAAAATCTCTAACCTCACGATCCCCCACGATGCTATCCCCACTAGGAAGTTTAACAACAAAAGGCTCACAAGCAACTAGGCAATCAACATGCAGACGACGCACACAATCCATAGATATAAAAGAATGCGTAGCACCAGAATCGAACAATACAGAAACAGGATGATCAAGGATGTGGACGGTACCTGTAGCCACCGTCGCGTCAGGATCTCCTGCTCGTCTCATCTCATACACTCGGGCGAATGCACCGCACTAGAAGCTCCCCCTCTAGAAGGCTGCCCACGTCCTCGACCTCTACCAAAACTCTGCTGCGGCTGAGGAACTGTCGGTGCCTGATTCACACTCGGCTCTCCCGCAGCTGGGGCTGATATCTGAGTAACTGGAGCCCAAGCTGCATCCGTACAAAACTTGGCACGATGACCCATCTGACCACAAGAAAGACACTGAATCGGAGGCCTATCACACTCACTCATCATGTTACCCGGGCGACTACAATTGAAGCACGTAGGACCACGGACGGAGCCAGTAGGAGCAGACCTAGAACTGTTTCCTCGCCCAACTGATGGCGATTGACCCCCGAAGACCCGTGAACCAGACTGAGCCTTCGGATACCCTCCTGACTTGCCTCCCGAAAACTGACCGGAGGTCTTCTGCTTCTTTCCTTCAGTTGCCGTCTCTGTCGCATAAAACGACATCTCGTAAGCCATCGCTTTGTTCTGGTACTCTTTTAAAGTCGTGCACCCCAGACCAGCCATGTAGTGGCGCACCCTCGGTTTCATCCGCATATCAAAGTGGCGGATCTTATCAAGCTCATCTCGGACTTGGTTTCTCACATAATGCAGCTGTTGATTGTAGTCTTTGATAGCTTGAGAAATAGGAACATCTTGGGGCTTAATCTCAAAGAAGGCTCGGATCCTCCCCTCTTTCACTGGCCATGGACAGAATTCATCTTCCATCAGATCCCAAAACTCTGCCCACGTAGCTGCCCGGTCGCGCGGTCTCACCGCTTGCCACCACGTTGCTGCCTCCTTGGCGAGGAAGTACTGAGCAATGGGTACTTTCCTCTCCTCAGAACAATTAGCAGCCTCAAATACTTTCTCCATCTCGAATAGCCAATTCTCCCAACCAGAGGGGTCGGAAGCACCATCAAACTGCGGAGGACGTATACGAATCACGTCCTGAAGTAACTTATCATTGCCGGATCCAGTAGGCGGAACCGGGTTGGCATTAGCTTGGCCGACTAGAACGGCCTGAGTCAGTCGCGTCATCTGGTTCACTACTTGCTGCAAAATGTTGGCCACTCCAGCATTCTCATGTACATTACCGGAGCTAGCAGACTGGTCCTGCTGACCTCCGGAACTAAGGGGAACACTGTTCGACAAAGAAGGCATCGCCGAATCAGTTCCCGAGTGATCGGACATGGCCGCCCCACCGGCTGCACCACATCCCCTACCGCGTCCACGACCGCGTCCGCGTCCTCTACCAGCAGGAATTCTGAAGAAGTAACGGGTAAGTACAATTCAAACGCAAAACATAACAAGATACTAAGACAGGAATAGAACAGAACAGTGAAACGAGTCAAGTTAGGAAAAACTTACGAGCACCAGCGTACTGAGATGATGGCATGACAGTGATACTATTCAAAAACGACACTTGACTAGACCCAAATAATCGACAGCCTAGGTATCCATAAACCTAAGCTCCGATACCATATTGTGTAACACCCCCAAGACATTCAGGGCATATTACAGCGCCGTGGACCCCACACTGGGGAGTCCACCAGGCTAACGTACCAACAAGACATTCGCCAACGACAAACAATCATCAATAAAACGACAATTCAAATAAAAGACTACAACCCGACAAATAGAATCCAACATCAATCCATTTCCCAAAACGGGAACACAACATTAACAATTTTGAAAAGGAAGTACTCGAGTACTTAAACCAGTTTTATAATACAGAAACCCCAAAACAAGACATCAAAAATAATCGACAGAACTGAACACCAACAATTGACTACTGAACAGTATCATGTGTTGGGTTTCGGTCCAGCATCCTGCCTACATGAGCTTAAAAATGCGCGAGGCGCGGCTTGCGATTCGACCTGTGATATCTGCACTAGAAAGTGGTTAAATGAATTGATTTGGACTACTCATACCAACAAGATGCATCTTCTTTTCTGGTAGCCATCTCATAAAAACTCCAAAGTTAAGCGTGCTTGGCCTGGAGTAGTTATGGGATGGGTGACCCCCTGGGAAGTTTCTCAGGTGCGCGTGAGTGAGGACAAAGCGCGCTAGAAAAGACTCGTGTTGGTACAGTGAGGATAGTCTTCATTCTTGGGGACCCTCGGAGTATCCTAAAATAGAGGCTGCCAGAATGTTGGAACTGAGAGGCGGGCATGTAGCAGATATTGCCACTTGGCCGGAACTGAGATGCTGGTGTAGTGAAGGTTGTCAGGTGCTGGAGGGCTATGTGATCAAATCTAGTATGCTGGAACTGAGATACTGGCGCATCGGAAGTAAACGGAGGTGGAACATATGCTGATGTCAAGTGTTGGAGGACTGTGTGAATGAATCTAGCCGCTAGAGGGCTGTATGATCAAATCTAGTTCGTTGAGGTTTCCAGACTATGGGGCTGAAAATGCTGGCAGATACTGGGAGGGGGATTGTTGGGCTTCGGTCCAACATCCTGCCTACATGAGCTTAAAAATGCGCGAGGCGCGGCTTGCGATTCGACCTGTGAGATCTGCACTAGAAAGTGGTTAAATGAATTGATTTGGACTACTCATACCAACAAGATGCATCTTCTTTTCTGGTAGCCATCTCATAGAAACTCCAAAGTTAAGCGTGCTTGGCCTGGAGTAGTTATGGGATGGGTGACCCCCTGGGAAGTTTCTCAGGTGCGCGTGAGTGAGGACAAAGCGCGCTAGAAAAGACTCGTGTTGGTACAGTGAGGATAGTCTTCATTCTTGGGGACCAACATCATGCTTGCCCATCATCCTCATACGGCTCAAATGCTCGTTTGTCCCCACGATCGATACCTGAAATACAAAAAGTATTTCCCCCATTTAAGGGGTTAGCGACAACTGCTAGTGCAAGTACAATCCATTTGAACTACATTCTAATCAGATGAATATATGCGCCAAAAATCATTTTAGAAAATATTTTATATTCCGGAATATTTGCAATGTACAATCACAAAATACATTATCTCCAACAAATCACAATTCAAAGTTAACCGTCGGTACGAGACTCACGACCTCCGTACCCCGCAGAGCCCCATCGTACATCCCTGGGTGGCTAACCACAGTTCGCGATACGCACACTCACGGCAATACGTATCCCTAGAGGTCCCGTCGGACCGTCCCTAGGTGAACATACACATATCCACCCACAACAACCACGATAAAGCCATAATTCAAATACTAGGACATGTAAACAAATGTAAAGTACTTGCCTTTGAGACATTCTTGAAGAAACGGAAGTGAAACACGACTACGAATGGTCCGGGTGGAAAACGACGGTTCCTAAACGAAGGATCAACATAGTTCAGTCCCAACGGACAACAATAACCGATCGGAATACGCCCATAATTCCCGATTACAATTCATGACAAAAACGTTCAATCGATACGGGCGAGGGTTTACGCAAAATCTCCCCATATCAACAATTCATGGATTAATTCGAGGAAAAACGGATTGAGAATCACTCAATAACAACAACCGGTAAGAAATTACGTAACACAATTAAACAATTCGGAACTAATCCCTAGAATCCCGAAAAACCCCCAAAATTGACAAGTTAGGGTTCTAGATGAAAATACCTTGAATTGGAGTGAAGGTGATGGGTTTAGATGATGATGTGTTATGCTCGAGACACAAGAATCGGACTGGAAGGGAACTCCACTGATTACTCTCCACAATCGGCTTTGAATCGCCAAAATCGCCCATAAGAAGGGAAGGAAAGAAAAAGAATGAAAAATAATGCTGAATCTGAACTGCCGCTGATCTAAATAAATGTGAAGTTAGCGCAAGCTAATTATCATATATAGCGCGCGCTAACGGGGCTGAAACCAGTCCAGTAGCTACTGCTACCACTCGTTAGCGCACGCTAACAATAGTGACTTAGCGTATGCTAACTGCACATCGGTAGCGCACGCAAGGTGACAGGAGTAGCGTGCGCTACCTACACAGCAGTTCAAGATTGGCCGCCACATCGCCAAAGATGCCGAAGGTACAATACTCGAAACGCACGACAAGGCCAGAATCCAGAAACATAAACACGAAGAATACAAGACGACGGAGTTAAGCGCTGAAAGAAAATACAATTTCGACCACCAGAGGGTCCGTAATGCGACAACGAAAATGAGATTCTCTAAACTATTAGGAAATTACAAAAATAGCCCAAGTGTCCGAAAATCACGAAACGACGTCGGATTTACAAACCGAAAGTCTCAACATGACCAACTCAATCATACGAACTTGCACAAACCAAGAAACAGCAAAAACGAACGAGTTTTATGAGAATCGAACGTTCATACGGCAAAACATGTCATAAAATGAAATTACGTGAAAACATCACCAAAACTCGTCCAAATGGAAAAACTCCAAGAATAAAGTAGATTCAAAATGTCGAAACGGTTACAAGCGAGTCGATAAAAATAGACATATACCAAAAATGGAAACTGCTAAAAATGGAAAGTTACGGATATTACATAGATAACCCTGACTGTAACTCTAAGTTCAGGCCTATTACTCTTTGCAATGTTACGTATAAGTTGATAGCTAAGGTTATCACTATGCATCTACGAGATATGATGCCCAAGCTTATTGCCCCTACTCAAAGCAGCTTTATTAAGGGGAGAGGCGATCATGACAATATTCGATTGGTCCAAGAGATTCTCCACACTCTTTGGGGAAGAAAACATAATGCAGTGGGTAGCATGGTTATCAAGCTAGATTTGGAGAAGGCTTATGATAAGGTGAGTTGGGAATTTGTTGATGAGACCCTCATTTTCTTTGGCTTTCCTGATCAGGTTTGTCATCTGATTATGTTCTACGTGAGGAGTTCAAAACCGCGCATTTTATGGAATGGCACTCCTTTAGATCCTATTACGCCGTCTTGTGGCCTTCGACAAGGAGATCCTCTATCCCCTTATCCTTTTGTATTATGTATTGAGAGGCTATCATATATGATCAATGAGAAAGTTGATGACGGGGTTTGGAAACCAATACAGATCTGTCGACGAGGGCCAAGTTTCTCTCATGTGTTTTTCATGGATGACCTAGTATTATTCGCTCAAGATAACTCTGACGATGCCAGATGCGTTAAAGGGGTTCTTTCAGATTTCTGTTCGGCATCGGGGTTGATAGTTAGTGGTGCAAAATCGAAGATCTTCTTCTCTAGTTTTATAGGGGTTATGTCCGGAAACGTATGATAAGTTACTTCCTCGGCCTTGCTATTATCGCAGATTTGGGGAAGTATCTTGGTGTCCCCATCATACATAGTAGATTGACGGCGCATACTTTTAGGGGAGTGGTGGATCGTGTGGCTAAACATCTCGCTAGTTGGAAAGCAAAATTACTCTCTCTGGCGGGGAGAGTCACGCTTATACAATCGGTTTTGAGTGCTCTTCCGACTAATATTATGCAAGCACACTAGCTTCATGAGGAAACATGTAACCAGCTGGATAGACTCAACCGAACATTTCTATGGTCTTCTGACTCTAATAGAAGGAAAATACATCTAGTGAAGTAGGCCACTGTAACTAAGCCTAAGAAGTTGGGTGGTTTGGGGATAATAAAAACAAGACAGGCGAATCAGTCACTTCTTGCCAAAGAGGGATGATGGTTGTTGAAGGGAGCTGATAATCTTTGGCTATCAGCATGCCGAGCTAGATACATCAAGGGTCTCAGTATCTTTCAGTATCAATTAAAGGGCGGGGTGTTGAATGCTTTTAAAGGGGTCGTCAGAAGTGTTAGAGCGCTGGATGGTGCGTTCGGGTAGAGGACTGGTGATGGGGTGTCAGCTTCTCTTTGGTTCGGTAAATGGATGGGAGACACCACGGTGACATCCATGTGTATTAGCCATATTAATCCCGTGGAGTTAGGTCTCATGGTGGCTGATGTTTGGCAGCCAGAACAAGGGTGGTATTGGAATAATATGATTACTATGATTTCTCCTTATATTCGTGATATCCTTAGTAATCAACCAATGCCTTCCAATGTATGGGGCGAGGATAGAATCATTTGTTTGGGGTCTGATAACGGTAAGTTTTCATGTGGCCCTGCCTACACTAGTTTGGAGAATGATCGTAGTATGGTAATTTCTACTTGTGGGGGTGGAAATTGGAATTGGATTTGGGGCCTGAGATGTCCATCAAAACTTAAGTACTTTGTCTGGTTGTGTATACATGGATGCTTGACAACGAGAGATTTGCTTGTTCGTAGAGGTATGTCTCGGGATGGTAATTGTGTTCGTTGTGGGGTGATGGCTGAGACTCTGAGTCACATGTTATTAGATTGTAGTGTTGTGACAGAGATATAGGAGAGGTGTGTCGGAGGGAGCCGATGGAGGAGGATTCGATCATCTCTGGGTGAGCAATGGCTTGTGCAGTTGCTGGCCAGAACTTTTTCTAATGAAACGGTACCAGACTCCCTGTGGTATCTTCTTTCTATTGTTTGTCTTTGGCAGGTTTGGAAGGCTCGGAACGAAATCTTATTTCAACAACAAACTCCCCCGGTGGAGGCAGTTGTGCAACGCATTAAATGGATGACTCCAGAACTCTGCAAGGCATTTCCAATCAGGTCGGCTTTGACGAATGGAGTACATGCGAGTCCTACAAAATGGATAAGGCCGGATCACACATGGTCCAAACTTAATACTGATGCGAGTGTGATACGATCACCAGGCTATTCTGCATTCGGCGGACTCCTCAGAGATGAAAATAGCTACTGGCAATGTGGATTTTCTAGGAAGCTTGGTAATGTTCCCATTAACCTGGCCGAACTCTTGGCGTTACGGGATGGTTTGGAGATGGCGTGGCAACGAAGAATTCCCAAGCTTATCGCAGAAACGGATTCTAAGGTGATTTACATACTTTTGAAATCAAGGGAGACAGATGATCATCCCTTCCATAATATTATGGAGGACTGCAAGAGATTTCAACACTTGTCTTGGGAACTCAGATTACAACATACAAAGAGGGGGGTAACAAATGTGCTGATTACCTGTCCAAACTCGGTCACGATATAATTGGCTATCAGTTGTGGACGGAACCGCCTAGGAATCTTTTACCTCTGTTAGCTGCTGATGCTGAGGGGCTGCCCTCATAAACTTTGATTTGTTTGTTTTGTTATGTCGATTTCCTTTCCGGTGGAGCAAAAAGAAAAGATTTTGCTACATAAAAGAATGAGAGATAATTTGCTGAAGTTATCCATGCCAATGTTGTTGTGGTTACGACACATAAAAGGCACTCCGGATACAGGCCATCAACTCAAAAATATTCTCTTACTGACACAGAAAGATTTCAGACAAGAACAATGGTGCAGTTTGTCAGTAATTTGTGTTCAATAATATCGAGTATAGAAATAATGGTATTTTGTTAACGTTCATTCTTTTTAATGTTGATCAATACTAAATATAAATTAGATTGTGTTTCACATATAAAAAATATTTCTTTGTTGCACAGTATTTATAAAAAATTTCCCGATATGTTAAATTATGGGGCACAACATAAAACGTCAATTTACATCGGACTGTTTAAAATGAGGGCCGTTGTAAGAAAAGTGCCCCAACTTTTTGGAAAATGGGGAACACTATAAATAAAGTGGAGCACATTATAAATAAAGTTTCCCCGATTTATTTAAGAAATGGGTCATGACCCCGCGCTGTCGTGACGCGTCAAAATTAGTTATTTTTATTTTTCCTTGGCTTACTTCTACTACTAGTAGTATCGGCAAGTAAGGGTCGATCCCACGGAGAACGGTAAATCAATTATGCTTTTTAAGAGTTAAATACTTTTAGCAATTAAAATAAAATAGAAATGAGGGGATTGTAGTTTACTAATTTTTACTAACAATTAAGTTGCGTAAAATAAATTAAATCAAAATAGAAAAAAAAAATAAAATTCGAAAATATCAATTAAGGAATAATCTACTTCTTAGTTCCGTTATCCATCGTTTCGAATTAATTCAAGTTTTAATGCAGCGCTTATCTCTTCTCTAATATCATAAACTCCTATTCCGAACCCAACAACAAGCTCTGTTGACCCCAATTATTTCTTAAGTTTATTTAATTAAAACAAGCTCTTTAATTAAACCTATCTAGGCAATGAATTCAAAACAAGCTCTTCAAATCTCGCTCTCTAGATGGATTAAAAACCAAAATAATGAAATAGGCAAGATATTAAGTTCATAAGCTCGACTTAAGGGATCTCGATTTTGTGTTACTCAATTGAGAAAATTCAATTGTTGCTACTTGTGAAATTAAAATTGCAACAATTACGGATTACAACTCAATTTCTAGCATGAGACATAAAACCCCTAATCTAGTTGGCCAAACCAAATCAAGTAATTATATGGCATAGTAATGAATTCAATAAAACAAAAGTAATTCAAGAGATTTGGAGTTAAGAATACGCTACGGGATTAACACATGAATTATTCAAACACGGTTTCAAACTTCCCTAAGAACTAGAATAGAAAATTAGCCGGACATATTGGCTTTAGAAGACATCAAATTAATAATATACATAAGAAGAAAAAAATTCAAGCGGTGTAGTCTTCTTCCTCGCGCGTCGGTGGCTCGGCTCGGTTCTCCTTCTTTTTCCTCTCCTGTACAGCCGTAAAGATGATGATGATTTAATAATCTCAACCCCTTCTTTTATAATACTCCCTTATCTCTTAGTTTCCTTCTTTAACTAGATCTCTTTCCTTCTTATCTTCTTGAGTTTTTTTTCTTTTGGAGTCTTTCCTGCCAAGTCAATTAAAATTCATTTCTCCAGTCTAGGAGACCGATTTTCACCTTATGGAACCAACTGGGATGGATTTGAGTCGTTTTTTGAGCCCCAAGTAAGAGGATTTTCGGGCCAGTGTGTGCGGCAGTTTCTTCATTTAAGCCCAAATCACCTTGGCCGACACTGGGTCACCCAGTGTGTGCGACAATTTCTTCACTAAAGCCCAAATCACCTTGGCTTGGTCCGTTTGATGGCCCAAATTATTCCTTAAGCTTAAAAACTCCACCAAACACTTAAATTAAACAACAAATTGCCAAGTGAAGTAAATTGCATCCAAAATATAAATAGGTAGAAAATAACTCAGTGTGCCAACACCTAACTCATTAAAACCTTATAATTAAGCACTTGCCGATGAACTCTTCCTACCGAATTTTAGTACACTATTTTCGTCCTATCAAATCTCCCCAAACTTAAACCAATGCTTGTCCTCAAGCATAATTCGAGTAAACGAAATTCAAGAAACATGTATTGAAAAATCCAAGATGATAGCCATATTCAAGGGAGTTAATCATGAATAAGTATGAAGAAAATTGAAGTACCTCATCCAATCTCAACATCTTCATTGGCATCAAGTGAGAGAAAATTCGATGGCCTCACAAGGAGTCACTCTCGCTCAAGTAGATACAGGGATTAATAAGCAATCACTCACGTCAAAACATAGTGTGCCATTACCATATACTCGCTAAAAAATCAAATCTCCACTACTTAGATGAACTCATGCATATAATCAAAAGGGCTTTATGGTTGTAATGGGGCTTTAGGTCTGGGTAGGGTAAAAAAGATAAATAAAGGATTCTTTGGCCGAGACTAATCATGAAATTAAGTGCATAACAAATCCTACAAATAATGAATCACAATCCTTCTTGGATCAATACTCCATATCACCACCCCTTCATTTCGCATCCTTTTGGGTACATGTAATCGCATAGCCACGAAAGATCAGTTGAGGTCAGTGGCTTTAACAACATTCGAGGGGGGTATTTTTACGCCCCCCTTTTTTTTCGGCCTTCATTATTTTATCTTAATTTCAGCACCCTTTTTCTTTTCACTTCACCACCCACTTTTTGATAATTTTCTCGTCCTTTCCTCGACTTGTTATACACCTAATTCACAACCAAATCTTGACCAAGGGTTCAAACGGATGAATTTCAATGGCTAATAAAATGTGCTGGATCAAAGAATAAGGCTTAGGTCTAAATGGGCTTCTAATGGTGATTATGTCGAAATCGGAAAATATAGGCCAAGTGGGTTATTCATAACTGCCTTTATCACTTTAATGCATAAGAACACTAACATAGTCTTGACATGTATAATTGATTAAGTTCTAGCATGAACACAACACGTTCGACCCCACAAGAAGAAATAGTGAGCATATATATGTATAATTATTTATATATGTGTATATATATAATTTGCTCTACCGCTCAAAACTCACAAATAAAAAAAGGGGTTTGTGCCATGAATCCCTCACACATTTATCCAAATCCAAAATCAAGACTAGTGAACTACCATAATTAAAATCAAACTAGTCAATCACACCCATTTCCTATGTCAGGCCATACTTAAATCCTCCATACACGAACTTGATTCAATTACACAAATTTAGCTATGGACAATTTTTCAATATATTACATCACAATTTCCAAATTCAACTAATCATTGCAAATCCAACTTCCCCAAACTTAAAATTAAGTACACAACTCCAAAGAAAAAAGAGAAACATAAGGAATAAAAGATAGTAAAAAGTTATAGAGTAGGAATCACCGGGCTAATGAGGGAGAAGGGCTTCCAGCTGCTCGGTCAATCGATCCACCTTGGCTTGAAGTGCGCGCTGCCCCTCCTCAAGCTGCTCGATCTGACGCCTTAGCTCGGCCTCCGTAGCCGAATCCCTTGCCCGGTTTGTGCTTGAACCGTCTGCCGGCGCACTTGCCCCCGAGCTGTCCGAATGAGTGGTTGGGAAGCTCTTATGCAACATCTTTAAATTTTTCTCCTCCTAGGGCGAAGTATAATAATCGGTGTTAGGCAGAGCTATCGTCTCGTCTGCTAAAATTCGCCATTTAAAAATTCTTCCACTTTTTTCCAAGACGCCCATTTTCGTAAGGAGCGTTTTGTCCAATTTTTCCACTGCCCCAACTGGAAACCGACCGCTGAAATCCACCCCGGCGTGCCGAGCTATTGCCGTGACAAAACCTCCCATTACGATTGGGTTCTTCGTGACATATTTCCCGATGAACAGCATCAGCAGATCTTTAACACACTTCACTTTTTTTCTTGAAATCATAGCATATAACATGTGCAACTCAAAAATCTGCACCACATTCCGATTTGAATATCTCCCGGTGACTGTATATTCCATAAGGCGTTGAACATAACGGATCACTGGATTACGAATGGTGGTTGCCTTAGTTTTTCCCGCGACAAATGGACCGGCATCATTTGTAATCATTTGCCAAATCGCATTTTTTGGTGGCATGTCATCTTCATTCTCGGGGTCGACAGTCAGCCCAAGTGCTCGACTGAACTGCTCGACCCCCAGCTATAACCCTTCCATTTAAACAAAAATAAAAAGTCCCTTTTTTTTTCAAAATAGCCGATCCAAATTGAGCTAAAAAATTCATAAGTCCGATCTTCATAAACCTCCCAATTCCCAGTTGCCAACCTCTCCCATCCCAACACGTTTAGCAATGTCATAACATCATCGTATAAACCCAACTGCCGCAAAATAATTTCATCAAGATAGACAGAAGGGATTACCTTTCATTCCATGAGTTTGCGGTAGCGTGTAACCTGTCCGGGGGATCCAAAGGCGACATTGTATCGACTCGGAAGCCCGAGGAGACTCTTGCGTCTTTCTCTCACTGGAGGTGGAACTGAGCTCTTGGTTTGCGCAAAGTCGTGCTGCTGATCGACATCAGCCTCAATTTCGGGTTCGGCCGTGGGTTGCGGATTGTTCACAGGTTCGCGATCGGACGACGGTGAGAGTTCCGAACTGGGTCCAGTGGGTGTTTTGGGGTTCAAATGCTCCGATCCGTACCACGTGAGTAATAAAGGGGTTGGCGGTGGTAGCTGATAAATAATCCCGGGGGCCAGTTCTTCATCTGGCGGTGTGTCTGATGAAGGTGGAGATGGCGGCGGTGTTGGTTCGTCCCTCAAGCCACGGGCCACCGGCGATTTCTGCGGACGCTTCGCCCTTTTTGAGGGCTGACCTGGGGGACGCAGTCTTGGCTTCTTGTTGAGCGGTTCGCCAGATGCTGCTCGGACTTTCTTTCGTTTTCCGACGGTGGAAGGGTTTACCGCGGGATGCTCCGGCACGGTGAGGTCATGGTAGGTCAGAGCTCCAGAGTTATTTTTCCATCCTCCACTTCGTGTGATTCGATTAAGCAGTCGGTGAATATTCTTCTCTCCTTTTCCTGTCATGACGGTTGGCGATGTGGGTGGCATTATACAGAAGAGAGAGATGAAGGAGGTTAGTGTAACACCCCCAAATCACTCGGGGATATTACAGCGCCGTAGACCCTCTCCATGAGGCTCTACCAGGCTAAATACATAAACACCACAATACAATACATACCGACATGGGTAATTAATGGACCATTAGACCGATTTGGTCTTTTACCACAACATACACATCAACCATACATTACTCTTTCTCGTAACTCATACCCACACAGGGGTTAACATAAATCAACGTTCCCGCATAAGGGGAAAATAAACACAACGGAAGGACAAAACAAGACATCAACAAATACTCAACACCGGTCTTCATGTGATTAGTATCGCCGTCTTCCATCATCCTTCGTAACGATTATGTGAATTGCTAGTGCAAGTATAAATACAAAGACAAGCCATACATATCATACTCCAGGAACATAGAAATCGTGAATATACTTTCCGAGATAATTCATTTGATCAAAACAATTTGAATTAAGAAAGATAAGAATAAAACCATTTTACAACTTACAAAACATTTTACGATCTCGGGAGTTTTGGAAAACATTTGGGGTTTAAGAAGTCTCAAGCCTTTCGAATACTTAGGGACACAACCCAAAATCATTTATTTCGAAATAGGATTCCGATAACAAAATACGGGGTCCACGACCCAATCATAACATTTCAATTACAAACACGGGGTCCACGCCCCAAATCATCCACTTCACATGCTCGTAAGAATAACCCGACGGAAACTACACCGTGCCAAACAATAACATGACAACAATCTCACAGAACGACATCAAAGAGCACAACTTTGCAACTTAACCATACGGTCGAACTCGACACACCACTGAGCTACAATACACAGAGCAACTACTGGACTCACGTACCCATACCAAATTATCACAGCCAAGGGACAAATCGCACACAACACATTTACTGGTGCCAATCCAGCTAAGTACAATACCATTTCGACTGCCATTCTAATCAGACGAAATATGCGCCAAAAATCACAGTTATCCAACAAAACATTTCAAAGTTAACCTTGGTACGAGACTCACGGCCACCGTATCCCGCAGAGCCCCGTCGGACATCCCTGGGTGGTTAACCATAGTTCGCGATACGCAACTCACGGCAACGTACCCCTAGAGGCCTCGTCAGACCGTCCCTAGGTGAACATACACATATCATCCACAACGCCACGGGAAGCCATATTTCGAATACTAGAATATGCATACAAATGCTAGGTACTTCGCTAGAATGGCCACTTTAGTCGACGTACACTCACAACTAATGTCACACAACCACAAGCAAATACCAATACCAAACAACACCAAGCCTCACAACCTCCTCACGAAGGAATAACAACTAATATCACACGTCACATATTCACCGAACTATTACACATATCAATACACAATCCTCGGTAAATAATTACGGTCTACTAAATTCACTAAATATGTTTAACATCTTCCAACATACGAAACTAACGCACATATTCCGAAAGCACATTAATCCCCGAAGCATACGAGTTATCTTTTGAAAGACAACAATTATCGAGAACATATCGATCTTTTTAAAAGTTCATTAAAACATTCGGATTGCACATAAAATCATTTATCAATGATTCCGTCTACGAAACATGAAAAGTATGGGCAAGATACTTACCTCGGATAATTACAAGCGCGGAGAATCGACCGAAGTGAGGAGACCCGAACCGTCCACGAACCCACCGACTCCGCCAAGCGACAACCCGCGACGATAAACTACGAATGACAATAACAAAAATGAAAGTGAATTCCAGAGCACGACCCAAAGCCGCTGAATTAAAGGATCAAACGACGAAAGTTCAAGGGTTTCCCCCAAAATGGCCAAGAACACGAATCGACTCGACAATTCATGAAAAACGAAATTCAAACCATGGATTATAATCAATAAGACTAGATACCAATAGTGAAACCAACAATCTTGGATTCAATTCACGAAATCAAGACAAACTCCTAAATTTTCCCCAAAATAGGGTTTTGAGGATTATACCTTGATTCGGAGGAAAAGGATGATTAGATGTTGTTAATCCACACCAAGACTTGATGATTATATTGTAGGATGAAAGATTGATGAACTCTCGTGAGGAATCGCCCCGGAATCGCCTCCAAGAACTCAGACTGTCGCGAAGGAGAAGAAAAGAGCAAAACTGCTCTGAAATAACACTGCCCGCTGCCTGAAATACAGGCCTTTGTTATGGCCGTAACATCATGTCCATTACGGCCGTAATATGCTGGCCATTACGGCCGTAACATGCTGGCCATTACGGCCGTAACATGCTGCATTCTGGCAGCAGATTCCTTCTGCTGCCCGATCAGTTCCGAACAACCTCAAAATGCGACGACTCGAAAGGTGCGACATAGCGCTAATGAAGAGTCCTCAACAACGAGTGAAATCTCTAAACAAACATGCGATTCCGGCAACTGAGGTGATAAAAAATGAGTATGAAAACAAATACCCAAAATTTTGGGAAATTACAAAATGGCCCGAACGTCCGAAAAGTCACGATACATGTTCGAATAATCAAACCGAAGTTCACAACACGTCTAACAAGGCTAAATAGACTTGCAGAAAACACAAAGCGAAAGTTTCGAATGAGATTCGTAAGAATCGAACTCAAATGCGGAAAAGTCACCCAAAAAGCACGGAATTCAGCAAAGCGACACCGAAACGAACTCGAATGTCGAGAAGTACAGAATTAATCCTTCTCAGAACGACGGAACGGTCACAAGCGAGCTATTAAAACGGACTTCCGCCCCAAAAAAAAATTACTGAAAATCGATACTGCGGGTATTATAGTTAGGGTTCAGAATAGAAGATACCGAGAAAGAGAGAAACGGGGAGAGAAAAAAAAGAAAAAGAGAGGGGAAAAGGAATTATAATAAAAATAAAGGAAGTAATAGAATAGGGAAAAATAAAAGGGATAGCATTAAAAATAAAGAAAGGTGGAAATAATAAAATACGAAATGCAAGAAATAAATTACCACTTACCTAAAATATAATCAGCAGAAAAAAATAAATAATAAAAAAAATTGGACTAAAAAATAAAAGAAGTAATTAAAAATTGGGTTGCCTCCCAACAAGCGCCTTTTTTTTAACGTCGTTGGCTCGACGAACTCCTTGTTCACATTGCAGATGGCTCCTCAAGTTTGCATTCCTCCATATTGGACGTTGTGAATCCTTCGCGATAGGGTTTTAGGAGATGACTATTAACTTTGAAATTTATTCTTGTCTTTAGACTTTGAACTTCAATCGCTCCATGAGGAAAAATATTAATAATTATGAATGGACCAATCCAGCGGGATCGCAATTTGCCCGGAAATAATTTGAGTCGAGAGTGATAGAGTAACACTTTTTCACCTACGACAAAGTTCTTCCTTGTTATTCTTGATTCATGGAATGCCTTTGTCTTTTCTTTGTAAATTGCCGCGTTTTTGAATGCATCATTTCGTATCTCCTCCAGTTCTTGGAATTGCAACTTTCGGTGGGTGCCTAATTCATCAAAATTCGTATTTCATTTCTTGATTGTCCAAAAAGCACGATGTTCGAGTTCGACGGGAAGATGACAAGGCTTGCCATAAACCAAGCGATACAGGGACATGCCAATCGATGTCTTATATGCCGTCCTATACGCCCAGAGCGCGTCGTCGAGCCGTAAGCTCCAATCCTTCCGATTCGGCTGAACTGTCTTTTCCAAGATTGCTTTTATCTCTTTATTGGATGTTTCAGCTTGCCCATTTGATTGCTGGTGATAAGAAGTGGAAACTTTATACAAAATGCAATATTTTCTCAAGAGTGCCTCAACTATTCAATTTTTGAAATGTTTTCCCCGATCTCTGATTATGGCTTTTGGAATTCCGAATCTAGCGAAAATATTAGATTTTATAAAGTTGGCCACCACTTTAGAATTATTGGTCCGCGTGGCGGTCGCCTCCACCCATTTGGATTCATAATCCAGGAAGAATAAGATATATAGAGATACCCATATGATGAGGGAAAAGGCCCCATGAAGTCCATACCCCAGACATCGAAAATTTCACATACCAAGATAGGATTTTGGGGCATTTGAATTCGTCGAGAGATATTACCCGTTCTTTGACAATTATCACACGCCTTGCAAAAATCATAAGCATCCCTAAACAACGAATGTCAGTATAAACCACTCTCCCAAAAACTTTATGTACTGTTCTCTTTGACCCGAAGTGTCCTCCGCATGCATACGAGTGATAAAAAGCAAGAATCGAGTGAAATTCAGCCTCTGGTACACATCTTCGGATTATTTGATCTGAACAATGCTTCCATAGATAAGGATCATCCCATACGTAATATTTGGCATCACTTCTGAGTTTATCCCTCCTAGCCCATGTCAAACCAGTAGAAAAAATATTAGCCACGAGAAAATTCACCAAATCGGCATACCACGGCGCTGCAGAATCTGACACTGGTCCATCCAGTGTTGAACAGTCCTACCAGTGTCGAGAAGCAGAAAATAGTTGTTCGTTGGGGAAACTGTCACACATAGGTTTTCCATCATTTTCTAGGACTAACCTGCTCAGGTGATCGGCCACAAAATTTTCGGACCCTTTCTTGTTCTTGATCTCCACATTGAATTCTTGAAGAAGTAAGATCCATCGAATAAGTCTCAGTTTTGCTTCCTTCTTGGCTAACAGATATCGGAGGGCAGCGTGATCCGAGAAAATAATGACCTTAGTTCCAAGTAGACCCGGCAAAATAGGCCCAGGCCCGCGGGTCGGGCTAGCCCGCCTGTTTTTGGGCGGGCATTGGGCTCCATATTTGTGGCCCAAAAAAACGGGCCTTCTTGGCCCAACCCAGTTTTTGCCCGCCCGATCAGTCCCGGCCCGCGGGCTGCCCGCCCGGCCCAGTTTTTTTTTTTAGTTATGAGTAATATTTAAAAAAATTTCCTTATGTATTTTATTTGATTATATTACTCTATATGCTAATTATTAATGTAATTTTATTTTTATGTGACTTTGTGATTACTTTGTAGTATATCACATCAATATATACTATTATTTTATGATTTTTTTAAAATATTAGTAATAATAAATGATATAATGATTAAATAAAAATATTTGTATATTTATTTTTTGATTGTGGTAGTGTATGTAATTATAAAATAAAAATAGTTGTATATTTATTTTTTGATTATGATAGTGTAGTGAATAATATAATGATTAATGATCTAAATTTTTTCGTATATTTATTCAGAATATTATATTTCTTATTTTTCTTTAATATTTTAGGCCCAGAAAAAAATGGGCCTTTTTGGCCCAGCCCAAAAAAAGCCCGCCCATTTTTTGCCCGACCCGTTTGGGCCGAGCCCGCCCGTTTGCCAGGTCTAGTTCCAAGTAGGTAGAAACAAAATTTTTCTAGTGCAAAGACCAAAGCCAGAAATTCCTTCTCGATTGTAGAATAATTTGCTTGTGCCGGGTCCAACGTTTTTGAGGCGTAGTATATTACATGGGATCCCCACTCTTTGACCCAAGACATCCCCTACAACGTAATCACTTGCATCGCATATCGGTTCAAATGGCAATTCCCAATTTGGTGGTTGAATTATGGGTGATGATGTCAGCAATTGCTTCAGTTTGTCAAAGGCGGCCTTGCATTCATCATTCATATTGAATTTCACTTCCTTCTGGAGTAGCTTGGATAAAGGCACTGCTATCTTTGACAAATCCTTGATGAATCTTCTATAAAATCCTGCATGGCCAAGAAAAAATGTACTTCCCGCACCATGGCGGGGTAAGACAAAGCAGTAATAATATCAATTTTTGCTTTATCAACTTCAATTCCTTTTTCCGAGACCACATGCCCCAAAACTATACCTTGTTTAACCATAAAATGACATTTTTCCCAATTAAGTATGATGTTAATTTTTCCCAATACCTTGTGAGATTCCCTAGGCACATATCGAATGAATCCCCATACAAACTAAAATCATCCATGAATATTTCAATGATATTACCTACGTACTCACTAAAAATGCTTACCATACACCTTTGGAAGGTGGCGGGCGCGTTGCATAGCCCGAAGGGCATCCGTCGATATGCGAATGTACCGAAGGGGCACCTGAATGTCGTCATTTCTTGATCTTCGGTTGCGATCGCAATTTTAAAGTAACCCGGAAATCCATCCAAAAAATAGTAGTACGCATGTCCGACAAGCCTTTCAATCATTTGATCTATAAATGGCAAGGGAAAATGGTCTTTTCGGGTCATCGCATTTAGTTTGTGGAAGTCAATGCAAACCCTCCATCCAGTTTGTATTCGGCTAGGAACAAGTTCGCCTTCTTGATTCTCGACCCTGGTAATTCCTGATTTCTTCGGGACAACTTGTGTTGGGCTCACCCATTTGCTATCGGATATTGGAAAGATCAGCCCTATGTCGAGGAGCTTAAGAATCTCCCTTTTCACTACCTCCATCATCGGCGGATCCAACCGCCGTTGTGCTTCTCGCGTTGGCTTGGCGTCCTCCGTTAGCAGAATTCGATGCATGCGTAGTGCTGGACTAATTCCTTTAATATTGGCTATAGTCCATCCAATGGCTTCCTTATATTCCTTGAGAATTTTTAGCAACGCTTAGGGTTCAGCTCGGCCAAGATAATGGCGGGTAGGGTTCCGTCGGCTCCCAAGTGTGCGTATTTTAAGTGCTGTGGTAAAGGTTTCAGCTCTAGCTCGGGTGCATGCGTAACCGAAGGCGCGATCTTCTGGCATTCCTCATTAAGTCGAATGAAATTTGCCTCTTTTTTTTCTAATTGGTCCCGCCCCTTGCAAGGCAGCTACGACTTCAACCAACTCTATCGAGATTCCAAATGCTTCCTCATCGTTGGTTCCTACATCCCTTGTGAGTGCTACCTCGAGTGCGTCTCTGAAATTCAAATCAAATAGTTGCTCGACAAGAGGGTCAATCACGCTTAATGCAAAAAGAGAGCAATCTTCCTCAGGAAATTTCATAGCATCATAAATATTAAACCGTATAATTTGGTCATCAAATTCCATCGTGAGGGATCCTTCACGAACATCTATTTTGGTATTGGCAGTATTTAGAAATGGTCTTCCTAACAAAATAGGTATTGAATTTGATGACTCGTTTTGCATATCAACAACATAGAAGTCGGCTGGAAATACGATCTTATTGACTTAGACAAGAACATCCTCAATTACCCCTTCGGGGTACACAAGGCTACGATCCTCCAATTGGATAATTATCCTTGTTTCTCGAAGAGGTCCCAGATTTAGGGAGGTGTATATAGAGCGTGGCATAACATTTATTAATGCTCCCAAATCTAGCATAGCTCGTTCGAAACCCATATTTCCAATTCGACAAGGAATAGCAAACATACCTGGATCTTCCCGTTTTTGTGGTAATTTCTTTTGGAATACAGCAAACACATTTTCTCCCATTACTATCTTTCTATTCCCTTCTAATCCCCGGTTGTTGGTGCATAAGTCCTTAAGGAATTTTGTGTATTTTGGAATTTGTTGAAATGTTTTGAGTAAGGGAATGTTGATCTCAACCTTGCGAAATACGTCTAGAATTTGCTTCTCTCTATTCACGAATGCTGCCCTTTTGACCCTGGATGGAAAGGGTAACTCGTTAGTCTCAAAAGGAGTAGTTTTAGAAGAATTTACCTTGCTGCCCGGCTGTTCTGCACTAGGTGCTGATTCAGCACTGGGTATCCCAGTGTCGATCTGTTCAGTGGATTTTTCCCCTTCGTTTTCAGCTTACACCACCTGCTTAGGCTTCTTAGGCTCCTCAAGCTGCTTCCCACTCCTTAAGGTTACAGCGCTCACGTTCCTTGGGTTCAGCTCAGGTTGGGATGACAATTTCCCACTATTTTCGCTCTCCATACGGCTCAAAGTGGTGGCTAGTTGACTCACTTGATTTTTGAGAATTTTGATACTCGACTTAGTGTCATGCTGGAACTGATTCATGCCCTGATGGAACTGATTCATGCCCTGCTGTAATTGCATAGTGTTTTCCATGAGGGTCTTCATCATCTCCTCCAAAGATTGTGTCGAATTTTCGGCGGGCTGCTTGTAAAATTGTCCTTTATTTTGTGGAGGCGCCTTCTGCTGGTTCTTCCATCGAAAGTTAGGGTGATCCCTTCATCCTGGGTTGTATGTGTTTGAGTACGGATCGTTCTTCCTCCTATAGGAATTTTCGTTTCCAATTGCATTGGCACGCGCCTCGATTTTGTAACACCCCCAAGATATTCGAGGTATATTACAGCGCCGTGAATCCCTATATGGGACCCACCAGGCTGAACAAACATCATGCTCATCGACTCACAGAAACAACAGAATAACACCTCGTCATAAAGACGCCAAACAAAATAATCCACCCGATTCATCCGGTCAAACATAACACCATAATCCGACACAAACATAATAAACAACAATACAATCCAGACGAGTAAAAATTCTTAAGTACTCGAGTACTTCTATTAGTTTAAAGACCACAAAAGGTATAAAGATAAAAGGCAATAAGACACCACTCGTGCACAATCATCACGCACGGCCATCATCCGCATACTGGTCCAGCGTCCGCTCGTCTCGATGAACCTGACCTGAAATTCATAATACGAATTTCCCCAAAACGGGTCCCCAAAGGGGTTAGCAATTACGCTAGTACAAGTAACCAAATGAACGACTTACATCTTATACATATAGTAAATGCATGCAATTAAAAAAACATAGTTCCAAAATACTCATTTCCGGAAATGCCATAATTAAATCACATTTGTAAAATGCACCACAATTAACCGTCGATCCACGCCTCTGTGGACCCCTACCGAGACCCTGTCGGATCTAACCCGTAGTGGTTAAAAGCAAGCTCGTCGATCCACGTCTCTGTGGACCCCTACCGAGACCCCTTCGGATCTAACCCGTAGTGAGCATATACACACACACCATTTCTCATACAATACTATTATGTCAAGATTGTAAGTTCATAAGGATACTTGCCTCGGTTAATAGACGGTGATACGAACGGAAAGGAAGAATCGAACACGACCGCGAGGAACCGGCGGAAATGAACCTAACGATTCGAATAACACAATCACAACCAACTCTAGACGAATACGGAAATGGAATACACCCGAAAACCCGCCTACGATTCATGTATATTCGTACCAAAAATAACAACGAGGGCGGACCACAACCAAACCCTCTCGATTCCGTAAAAACCCACAAAATATCCATGAATCCGTAGGAAAGTTAAAGATACTAACATTATTAATCGTATTCATCATGAATTCACCAACAAAACGGAACGAATCGGAAGAAAATCCCAAAACCCCCAATTTATCCAAAAGTAGGGTTCTAAGAGATATTACCTTTTGAAGATCCAAGTACTATGATCCGTAGAACACGCGTTAGATCGATTATCCGGGCTTCACAACTGAATGAAAGTGATGAAAATCGACCCTCAAGTGATGAATGATGAGAAGTTCTCCCCTCAACCCTCTCTCTCTCTCGTGCGCAGGTGAAGAAAAGGAAGAAAATGGCTGTTTTCGCCCAAAAAACGAAATTAACAGTTGACCGCATCGTGTGCCGCGGCTCAGCCGAAGTGTGCCGCGGCACAAGCCCAAAAACTGCTCCCAGGGTTCGGCAGTGTGCCGCGGCCCGGCCAGCGTGCACCAGTCTGATCGGGTTTTGGCCGAAAATGCCACACGAGTGTGCCGCGGCCCGGACGGGTGTGCCGCGGCACTGACTCGGCAGTGTGCCGCGGCCCCGTCGGCATGTGCCGCGGCATACAGTACAGTCCGCTCGGCCAAAAACTGGAAAAATGTATGTGCCGCGGCGCACACTCCTTGTGCCGCGGCCCACACCCCCTTTGGGTCCTAAAATGATGAAAAATGATCCGGGAAGAGAATAAAAGCAATAGGAATCAATATTTGGGAAACAATAACACGAAATGGATCCACGGCAACCCCGAAACGGCGGTTCCGCACAATAATAACGAGAATTAGATCAATAGATGGCAGGAAAGATACACTGAAAGATACACGAGGGTCACTACAATCGAAAAATACACCGGAAATGAAAATACAAGGGAAAGGAAAAATGCGGATATTCCAGATTTCATCAAGCAAAATCCGACAATTCTCCATTGTATGCTCCGTGGTTTTGCAAAGGCGACAGGGTACGACTGGTGTGCTATTACCTACAGCAAGTTTTCAAACAAAAGTGGTTACCTCATTTAATTTATCCTCAAGGGACGTGTCATGCACCTCCTTCACCATCCTGATTGGTGAATCGCGACAACCAAATTGTTGTGAATTGGTCGCCATGTTGGATATGAGAGCTTTTGCAGCCGTGTGAGTTTTGTCAACTAGGGCTCCACCACTTGCTGCATCTATCGTGTTTCGCTCCATCGGATTAAGTCTTTCGTAAAAATACTGAATCAGGAGTTGCTCGATTTTAGCACACTATTTTCGTCCTATCATATCATATTATAAATAAAGGTGGCCCGATTTATTTTAGTAATATGTATCAGTAAGTTAATGTGTCTCCAGTCCTGGACTTAGCCTGTAGACCATAATGATTACAAGGCAAACACTTTTTAAGTGTATGCAGGGACGACGAACATCCATTGTGAAGCTGATACAAAACAACAAAATGTTGAGAGTGTTAAGGTTTGTTTACTTTTTACTTAATCAGCTTAATCGATCAGCTATATTTTGATGTTTACTTTCAACTTAATGATCTTAATAATGTCTTTTTCATTAAGCAACTTTTGGGATGTCCTTACCATTAAGCCAGAAATACTTATCCAATATACAAAAATTACCCTCTCTAATAATAAAAGAATTGAGTATATATAATATAAATTATCATATAATCTTAATTATAATTGAGTATATATAGTATAAATTTAAAATATATATTAATATTATATATTAAAATTCATAAAATATAAGCTATTTATTGATAAAAAATTAATATAACTATATATATTAAAATATAACTTAATATATTTATAAAAATATTGTCTGATTATTTAAACATACCTGAAAATTATAATATGACTTATGAATATATATTATAATATAAATTTAAATATATATTATGTTATATTATATAAATTGATTTTTTTTATATTGACTACTAAAAAAATTAATATAATTATATATATATATATTAAAATATAACTTAATATATTTATAAAAATATTGTCTGATTATTTACATATACCTAAAAATTATAATATGATTTATGAATATATATTATAATAGAAATTAAAATATATATTATGTTATATTATATAAATTGATTTTTCTTATATTGACTATTAAAAAAATTAATATAACTATATATTAAAATATAACTTAATATATTTACAAAACTATTGTATAATTATTTAAATATATCTGACAATTATAATATAATTTATGAATATATATTATAATATAAATTAAAATATATATTATGTTATATTATTTAAATTGATTTTTTATATTGACTATCAAAAAATTAATATAACTATATATATTAAAATATAACTTAATATATTTATAAAACTATTGTCTAATTATTTAAATATATCTCAAAATTATAATATAATTTATGAATATATATTATAATATAAATTAAAATATATATTATGTTATATTATTTAAATTGATTTTTTATATTGACTATTAAAAAAATTAATATAACTATATATATTAAAATATAACTTAATATATTTATAAAACTATTGTCTAATTATTTAAATATATCTGGCTCCTCGCCCACCGGTGGTACACCTCATTGCCACCTCGGTCCATTGGCTCCTTTAACGAGCTGGCGCACGTCTTCACAGAATACTTCGCCACCAGGGCCGCTCGGCCGGAAGGTCCCCATCGCATGTGGCGGATCAGGCAAGGGGAAGAGGAGTCCGACTCGGACTACATCGACCGGGTTGACATGATCATCCTCAACGGCGAGCCCGTAAGCGATGAGACCGCCCTCTACGCGGTCCTAGGAGGTTTTCAGGGCTTCTCGCCTATGTTCAGGCATCTCACGAAGACCCTACCGACGACCTACGCAGCCTTCCGGGCTAGAGCCGCAGATTTCCTGTCCAGGCAAAGGCTTCTTCTTGGCCTAGGGGTAGAGCGATCGGCGCCCGCTCGACGACCTCCGCCTACCCGGCCGATCGCTACTATCCGGCGGGGCCGGAGGACTCGCTCACCGCATACTGATCCACCATTTTAAATGAGGACTAACTCCCCGATCGCCGATATCGACCTACGAATAAAGCGATCGAGTGCCAAACGATCGCTTCGGCCCGATCGCCGATCATCACGCTACATCATCGGCAATCCGCGGACACGATCGCCATCTACACCGGCATCTAACATGACGGACTAAGGCATAAGATCGCCTCCACCGCACATCATAAAGCCATGGTCCCGGCAACGATGGAACCGGCCGCTTCGGCCATGCAAGGTCCTTTCGCCGAGATCGCCCGCCCTTCGTTTAAATACGAGGCCGGCGTAGTCCGAGGCTATCCAACATTAATCGGTGGACACATGCCACAACCCCGTCTCAACGTACACCGCCGAGGTCGGCCATCTCCATGGTGGCCGAGGTGGAAGCAGAGCTAACAAGCCGCGGGCGTGGAGTTGATTCATCCGACGCCGCCCCGCGCAAGGACTCCTCTAGACCGAGACCGCACGCCCTTCGTTTAAATACGAGGCGGCGCGGCTATGAGAGGACCCTCATAATAAAGTGAGTCACGAGACACTCAATGTCTTCGCGCACCAAAGACACGGTCATGGAGTCGGTCCATCGATCTCCGCGACTGTGCACGATTCCTCAAACAAGCGAAACCACCAAGTTTCCGTGGGGGATCGGCCAATGTTGTTTTTGCAGGTACAAGACCGAAAGATAGCTAGCCAATCGACCATGATAGCCCAAGTCCGAATCCTAAGTCAGCTCAGCAAGATCGCCCGTCCTCATCCATACACGATCGCCAGCAAGAACCACCTCGCCCCATGTCTTCAACATAGGAGCGAGCTGGGGGGCAATTGTTGTGTCAAGAATTAACACCTTCCGACCGGCGATCGCCTAGGAGGTCGGGCGACCGAGTCACTGCCGAGCGGCCAAGGCAGATCTGCCGAGCAGCGACCAGGCGACCGAGCCTTAACCCAGTGGACGAGCTACATCGACCGACCGAAGGTCTCAGGACCAGTCCCGGTGCCGAGCGATCAACATCAAAGACGATCGCCTCTCGGTACTCGGCGATCGACTCCTGGCGACCGACTGGAGACGATCCTCTCTCGGCACCTGCCGACCGACCCTTGGTGACCGACCATTGCCGACCCTCAGCACCTGGCCGATGGCGACCTAGGATGATCAGCTAGAGACGACCGCCTTATGTCGATCAGCACCGATGGCCATCCAGTCGGCAAAGACCGAGCCTCAAGACTGGCACCACGTGCAAAGGCCGAGACAAGATCCGCGAATCACGGGCCATTGACCACAGCCTGGCAGAATCTCTCCACCAGCCGACAAGCCGCCGAAAGCGGTCAGTAGGGCCGCATATTGACTGACTCCGGACACGTTCTGGCCCTTTATTGGACCGCCCAGCTGGCGCCAGCCACTGCATTGGACTTTATACGGACTGCCAGCCTCTTTCTTGGAATTTAGCCCGACAGCCCAGGAGATCGCCCCATTATAATATTGGCCGGCAGGTGATCGGCACATTATTATAATGGCCGGAAGGCGATCGCCCGCCAGAGGACAAGACTCGGCTGTCCCTATATTAACAAGGCTCCCAGCACTTGGACACTTCTTCAACTTCCTTCGGATTTCACGCAATACAGAAGCAAAATACCCATACTTGGCTATCTCCAACTCTTGGCAACAGCTATCATTCGGTCTTACTTCTCCCGGCCTATCTCATCCAGCAGATTATCGGCGGGGACGAAGAACACCGAGCTTCGCTCAAGAGCCGGATCAACAGAGTCTTTTTACACTCATTGTATTTAGATTTCTCTCATTAATACTTGTATCCACGAATATTCGTATTAATATCATCTCGCGAGAGCATTCAAGCCCGGGCCTAACAAACCCGGCAAATCTTGTATTATTTATCTTCTCTCGGAAGTGCTCCCGCAAATTGTTGTTTGTTGTCCGTCTTCCAGCAGTATTAATCTTCGGATAAATATTTTGGGCAACAACAATTGGCGCTAGAAGAAGGGCGGTGTCTAACCCTCACATTTTATACCTACCGTCCCGAAGAACACTCACTGTTCTCGGGGCAGATACTTGAAGTGACACTCTGTGCACTTCAAAGAAATCCTTCAGAAATCATGTCTTCCGCCTCCGCGTCGAAGAAAGCCGACGGCCGGCCACCCCGTTCCGTCCCTGGCCCCGAGCCGATGGTGGAAGGCGGCCGCCGTGGTCAGAGACGCTCAATCCCGTCCCAGGACGGCGGCCCGAGCCTCTCGCTCGATCAGTTCCGAACCAATGAACAGATCGAAGAGGCCATAGCCGCCCTTCAGGAACGACGGAGTGCTCTCGACGCGCCTCCTGCTATCACTCCCTCGGCCGCCCGCCGGAAGTCCAAGCGGAAGCACAAGGCATTACTGGCCGAGCGATCGCCAGGAGGCTCTCGCCCGCAAGAAGAGGCGCTCGCGGCCTGGGGCACGTCTTCGATCGCACGGGCGGTGACCCGACAGCGGCCGGCGATCCGGCCCGGCCTACGAGACGACGGAGTTTGAATCCGTCACCAGGAGCTCAGCCTACCCGGCTCCCAGAAGGCAATCCAGCCGCCTGGCTCCCGCTCGCCAAATTCCCGAGGTCGGCAGAAGCGGAGTCCGGAGATCGGTACACGATCGCCTCGGCTCCCGCTCCCAAAGCCGATCCGCGAGCAGCCGAGCCGCGGCGATTGCCGCATTGCAACGTCAGCTCGACGACGTGAAAGCGCTCCTGCAATCCGGGGCAGGCGCCATGAAGACGATCGCCGAGCCGAGCGAGCCGCTCGCGATCGACATCGAGCTCGCCCCTGTGCAGCACAAGATCGCTCCTCCTCAGACACCCGTACTGTGGGCGATCGGACCCCAAACACACCCGCACAAGTTCAACATCTACATGACCGGTGTGGGGCATCGACGCGACCCGTGCCGAATGTTCCTCTCGACGCCGGACGACTCGCCCACCGGTGGTACACCTCATTGCCACCTCGGTCCATCGCCTTTAACGAGCCGGGCGCACGTCTTCACGAATACTTCGCCACTGTGGCCGCCGCCGTAAGGTCCCCATCGCATGTGGCGGATCAGGCAAGGGGAAGAGGAGTCCGACTCGGACTACATCGACCGGGTTGACATGATCATCCTCAACGGCGAGCCCGTAAGCGATGAGACCGCCCTCTACGCGGTCCTAGGAGGTTTTCAGGGCTTCTCGCCTATGTTCAGGCATCTCACGAAGACCCTACCGACGACCTACGCAGCCTTCCGGGCTAGAGCCGCAGATTTCCTGTCCAGGCAAAGGCTTCTTCTTGGCCTAGGGGTTGAGCGATCGGCGCCCGCTCGACGACCTCCAGTTTACCAGCCCGATCGCTACTATCCAGCAGGGCCGGAGGACTCGCTCACCGCATACAGTCCACCATTTTAAATGAGGGACTAACTCCCGCCCGATCGCCGATATCGACCTACGAATAAAGCGATCGGCTGCCGAAACGATCGCCAGTCTTCCGGCCCGATCGCCGATCATCACGCTACATCATCAGCAATCCGGCGGACACGATCGCCATCTACAGTCCAGCATCTAACATGACGGACTAAGGCATAAGATCGCCTCCACCGCACATCATAAAGCCATGGTCCTGGCAGTCGATGGAACCGGCTGCTTCGGCCATGCAAGGTCCCTTTCGGCCGAGATCGCCTGCCCTTCGTTTAAATACGAGGCCGGCGTAGTCTGAGGGCTATCCAACATTAATCAGTGGACACATGCCACAACCCCGTCTCAACGTACACCGTCGAGGTCGGCCATCTCCATGGCTGGCCGAGGTGGAAGCAGAGCTAACAAGCCGCGGGCGTGGAGTTGATTCATCCGACGCTGCCCCGCGCAAGGACTCCTCTAGACCGAGACCGCACGCCCTTCGTTTAAATACGAGGCGAGGCGCAGCCTAACAGAGGACCCTCATAATAAAGTGAGTCACGAGACACTCAATGTCTTCGCGCACCAAAGACACGGTCATGGAGTCGGTCCATCGATCTCCGCGACTGTGCACGATTCCTCAAACAAGCGAAACCACCAAGTTTCCGTGGGGGATCGGCCAATGTTGTTTTTGCAGGTACAAGACCGAAAGATAGCTAGCCAATCGACCATGATAGCCCAAGTCCGAATCCTAAGTCACCGGAAGATCGCCCCGTCCTCATCCATACACGATCGCGGAAGAACCACCTCGCCCCATGTCTTCAACATAGAGCGAGCCGGGGGCAATTGTTGTGTCAAGAATTAACACCTTCCGACCGGCGATCGCCAGGAGGTCGGGCGACCGAGTCACCGCGAGCGGCCAAGGCAGATCGCGAGCCGACTGTGCGACCGAGCCTTAACCCGGTGACGAGCTACATCGACCGATCAAGGTCTCGTGACTGATCCCTTGCCGAGCGATCGACATCAAAGACGATCGCCTCAGATTCGGCGATCGACTCTGGCGACCGATGGAGACGATCCTCTCTCGGCACTGCCGACCGACCCTTGGTGACCGACCATTGCCGACCCTCGGACTGGCCGATGGCGACCTAGGATGATCAGCTAGAGACGACCGCCTCATGTCGATCAGCACCGATGGCCATCCAGTCGGCAAAGACCGAGCCTCAAGACTGGCACCACGTGCAAAGGCCGAGACAAGATCCGCGAATCACGGGCCATTGACCACCGCCTGGCAGAATCTCTCCACCAGCCGACAAGCCGCCGAAAGCGGTCAGTAGGGCCGCATATTGACTGACTCGACACGCTCGCCCTTTATCGACCGCCACCGTGGCGCCACCACGCATTGACTTTATACGGACTGCCAGCCTCTTTCTTGGAATTTAGCCCGACAGCCCAGGAGATCGCCCCATTATAATATTGGCCGGCAGGCGATCGGCACATTATTATAATGGCCGGAAGGCGATCGCCCGCCAGAGGACAAGACTCGGCTGTCCCTATATTAACAAGGCTCCCAGCACTTGGACACTTCTTCAACTTCCTTCGGATTTCACGCAATACAGAAGCAAAATACCCATACTTGGCTATCTCCAACTCTTGGCAACAGCTATCATTCGGTCTTACTTCTCCCGGCCTATCTCATCCAGCAGATTATCGGCGGGGACGAAGAACACCGAGCTTCGCTCAAGAGCCGGATCAACAGAGTCTTTTTACACTCATTGTATTTAGATTTCTCTCATTAATACTTGTATCCACGAATATTCGTATTAATATCATCTCGCGAGAGCATTCAAGCCCGGGCCTAACAAACCCGGCAAATCTTGTATTATTTATCTTCTCTCGGAAGTGCTCCCGCAAATTGTTGTTTGTTGTCCGTCTTCCAGCAGTATTAATCTTCGGATAAATATTTTGGGCAACAACAAAGGATTCGGCTCGAAAAAGCTCGGTTCGTGGCTCGATTCGGGGCACCAAACGTAGAGCCGAACCCTATAAAATAGGATTCGGCGAATCGGACCGAACTGTTCGGCTCGATTCGAGGGACTTTGGCCCAAGACATAAACCTCTCCCATCCCAGGCCGAACCATTCGGCTTCGGTGAATTGGACCGAACTATATTCGAAGTATACTGGACTTATGGAGTTATACTGGACTTTAACTCGAGCCGAATTGAACTATATTCGAACGGTTCGAAAATTCGTGCCGAATCGAATCGAACTATAAAAACAAAAATTAGCCTTCGAGACGAATCGAACCTCAAATTCTGTAGTTCGAAAGTTTCAAGCCGAATCGAACCTACGGTTCGAATAAGTTTGAGCTGAGCCGAACCCAATGAAGGTTCGGTATAGTTCGGCTCGTTTGCAGCCTTAAAGCGGGGGTACATTAACACTTAAGCCCATAAATTTTAGTATTAAGTGAAAAACGCCAAAATCATAGTATTCTATGGGGCACCCTAGTTGAGTGCGTGCCCAAAGTTGCTAAGTATATGAGATATATCATCATTTAAGTGCCCTATTTTGGTACCCTTATGGGGCACACCGTATACAAAAGTGTCCATAATCATAGTAATTTGGGCTTCATTTTTTATTTTGCCTTGTGCCTCAAATCGACTTGGACCGACCCTGAATACACTAGATGAATTAATATTGTTCTATATTGAACAATATAATTCGGCCCTGTGGAAGGCGGAGGGGCGAAATTCCTAGATGGAACTTTGCTTCTCTAACTCAATATTCTCACAAGAATATGGTAACTGTACCTCTCTCGTACTACTAAATTAATCACAATTGTTAAGAATTGTTGAACTATATCACTTCTCGTAATGCGTAACAAGATAATATATTATAATATGTGAATGACTATTATGCCCCTGATGTAATTATGTAATTAAGATTGTGCCATCTGAAGTTTTCCTATAAAAAGGACTTCAGTTATTAATGTAATACGTATTTCAGAATCATTCTCTCTATTCTCTCTCTAAATCCTCTCTATAATATTTCAATTTTGTAACACGTTATCAGCACGACTCTAACTTTTTGAGTAATATGATAAAAATATGCTCATAGATGATCAAAAACCAAAATATTACACACACAAAAAAGAGAGAAGAAAAACAGAGTTCAGTCATGACAAGTTCGCTTCACTTTTCATGGTTTTTATCGTTCTTCATCTTCAGCTTCAGCTTCCCTTTACTCTCCAGATCTCAGTCAAAGAATCTTCATCTCCACTTGCAGCTGGCCCGCAACAAAGTCTCCCCCTTCTCAGTACTGCTATCACCGATATTTCCTTAGTTAGAAAAGAAAGCGCTGGAAACGCGAAGGGAACCGACTGTTCTTCCGCCGAAATTAACCCACGCGCTCTCGTCGTCCCTTCTGCCCCTTCGGCACCGGTCGGCGATGTATTTCCGAAAATAACGTCGGTGGCTCAACTCGACGATGGGTGCTTTTCATCTCGCGCTGTCCCCTCTCAACTCGGTGATGGCGGTTCGTTTTTTCTCAGCAACAAAATGGCACGTGGTGTTTCTCCTCCTGTGGGAAACGGGACCGTTGCAAATTCCAGGTACATTTTTTTCGTCCGTTTCTTCGCTTCCCGAGGTGGCGGCGGGTTTGACCATAAAAAAAACCTTGCCCTCATTAAAACCACGCCCGAGCTCCAGCACCTACGATTCCTTCCACCAAAACAATAAATTTGGTTTTTCTTAAAGAAAAATTATAAAGAATAAACTTCTAATTCATTAAATTATAAATCTGGTTTCTCTTAAATATAAGATACATATGATATCAGAATTAATTTTTCTTGATACCATCGTGACCCATTTCACGAGAGCTTCAATTTGACACTAATATTGATATATTGATTATAACCCTTTTAATATCTGTTATTATCAAAACTTATTAAAATATACAAATTAGTACATTGATTCCCTCCAAAATATTGAAAGGATTTGTGGATATATGTCCTTGTACTGTGGAAATTATAAAGTGGTATGTGTAATATTATGGGACGACCAGGCGGCACTGATGCCGACAACTGGGGTCGATGATGACTTTTAATGATTCAACCAACTACCGCATGATTATACTTTGAAAAAATGGTTGGACGAACCTGCTCCAGAAGAAGCAGTTAAATATTTACTAATCTAATTCCTGACTTTATTTATAATTATCTCCAAGTGGTGGTAGAAACCATCTATTTGTTGAGCTTACATTATGTAAATATTACTATACCTCCCATGTGATAGTCTGATTATCATAAGATGGATGGTGATACCCCCATATGATAATTAATTACCACAAGATGGATGGTGATACTTCCTATGTGACAAATTTAATTATCACTAGATGGATGACGATGCCTCCTATATGATAAATGTAATTGTCACAAGACGGATGGTTTTGTATATTTACTATACCTCCTATGTGACAAGTTTAATTATCACAAGATGGATGGCGATGCCTCCTATATGATAAATGTAATTATCACAATACGGATGGTTTTACATATTTATTATACCTCCTATGTGATGAGTTCAATTATCACAAGACGGATGGTTTTACATATATGCAATTTATATATTATATATCACTATCGTGGTTGGTTATACCACATGAATGGTTCATAAATCCTGCTCCCGAAGAAGCAGTTGATAAAAAATAAATCATACTCTAAAGTAGTTGATCGATTATTTAAATCCTGCACTTGAAGAAGCAGTTGAAAGAAATAAATCCTACTCTGAAGAAGTAGTTGATCAATGATTCAAATCCTGCTCTGAAGAAGAAGTAGTTGATAGAAATAATAAGATGGAGAAAATTGAGCAAGCGATACCAGAAGTTATAATCGATCAAATTAAAGAAAATTCTATGCAAATACACCGCATGGTGGGATTATCTGACAAGTGATATGAAAAAAATATCACCGAAAATAATTGCTCAATTAATCTCATGTTGATTATATCACATGGTGGGATCATTGAAATCATATCAATATCACAATAGAGAAGCATATATCACATATTCGTGAGAATAATGTATTTGCATAGAGGCAAAAAGATGATTTTATTATTGCTGGAAGAAGCACAAAACAGTCGAAGTGGAAAATATTGAAACCAGCCAAAAAGATAATAAACACTCGACAATATGCGAAAAGGAGAATACATATAAACCCATAAAAAGGGGTGCGTTTCGAGAATATAAAGCTCCATAACTCTGCCACCCCCTGGCATTAGGGTTCATAATGAAAGATCTAAAGGATCTAAACTTCTTTTTCGTTTGGCGCCAATAGTTTGTGGCTGATGGGCTTTGACTTCCAAATTCTTAACTGTAATATATGATTGAAACTTTATAAGTAGATCAGCAACTGTGTCAGCACATATAAGAATATCTCTTGATGGCTGAGAGATAAACTTGTGATCTACTCCTTGATCCAGAAAGGCAAGCAAATTGCTGAAGAAATTATTAATATTCAACAAACATATAGGTTTGGTATGGAAGTCCCGCTCAGCCCATGACGTGATATTGAATATCTCATTGAGTGTGTCATAGCCACCTGAAAGAACAATAAAGGCATCATTATTATTCACCATATACATCAAACTATCATGCACAGACTGTGCTTGAAGCATCAACCCAGTTGAACCCCCTATACTACTGGTTCTAACTGTGGGAAAGTGTGAGACACTCGTTACTCTTACTCTCCTATTTTGTGCAGCCTCTAAAAGATAACCCAAAATCTATGGTTACTCCCACCATATAATATATCGATTTTGTGTTTCCCTAATTCTTTTACGAATTGATATGACATATCTATATGCTGGATATGACCTATCAGTTTGGATCCACCTAAAATACATATATTTTAATTGGATGATATCTGTACGAGAATTCTAAGAACTCCATCTCTCTACACTATATTTTCAAAGTACTTTTATGACATACAATTCCTGATTTGTGGATCCCAAATTTAAAGAACAAACTTCTTACTAGAAGACAAATGACTTCAATATTTTCATTGAAAAATGAGAAGCAGATAAGTCACTGCTTTTATTATTTTCTTTTTGACAAAATTGCAGAAGAAAACGAAAGATATGATATTATATTTTTCAATGAAAATTACGTTATCTATCGGCAACTAAGAAATTTAAATATTGGGGAACAATATTCATCAACTTGCATTTTTTGCTATTTATCTTATACGGCTTTGATAGAACGGACTTACAAATTGGATCTTTTGAGACTAATTTTTCATGACTATAGCGTTCCAGTTCATCCTTAAATTCTGTCCACAAAGCCAATAGTTCACGATGAAAGTATCCACTCGGATGTGTATCAAGAATCTGTTGGATATCGTGATCCATAGATTCCTTACTCAATCCATCCCTGATAAATGCGATTTTATTTTCTCGATTTTTGGATACAAACCCCACTGATTTTCACAGTGTGTCACATGTCCACCGAGCACATTTATAGTATTCACCTAATCTTGTGCTTCGATCAACCATCGAATATCTTCGGGGACGCCATTCCTCATTAGCACCCTTAATCTTTCGAGTCAAGCTCGATAAATTCTTTTTATGATATTCATGTAATATCCGCAATTTTCGATTTCCGGTAATTTCTTTTTTTTTTCTTTTTTTTTTCAGCGGAAGTCCGTTTTGATGACTCGCTCATGAACGTTTCATTATTCTGAGAATGATTAATTCTACACTTTTTGACATCCGAGTTCGTTTCGGTGTCGTTTTGTTGAGTTCCGTGCTTTTTAGCGACTTTTCCGCACTTGAGTTCGATTCTTGTGAATCTCGGTCGAAATCATTGTTTGAGTTTCCGTAAGTTCGTTCAACTTTGTTATACGTGTTGTGAACTTGTTTGGTTATTCGATCACGTATCGTGATTTTCGCGCTTGGGCCATTTTGTAATTTCTTGAAAGTTACGGTATCCGTATCTGTAATTGTTACCTCGACCCGCTTCTTGGTCGCGTATGATTAATTATGGTATTATGTTTTCATTTCGGCCGTTGATGTTGTCCGCGAACTTTTCGTCGTGTTCGCTCCGTGACGTTTTGGAAATCGGTCGCCGAGCCCTCGTGGTCGCATCGGGTTTGACGGTTATGGATCGGCCGGACGATTATGGCACCGCCGGACAGATGCGGCAGAACCGCATAGCGCACGCTATCGCCGGAAGGTCGCGCGCTAACCGGCAGTGTAGCGCACGCTAGCTTGGTCGACCAACGACGCTATCGCCGATGCAGGGATTACGAGGTTCTCGACTCGGCCAGATCGGCAGTAGCGCACGCCATCGCCGGTCGTAGCGCACGCTAACCGGCAGGTAGCGACGCCGGCCGACTAGCGACGTTACTGGGCAAGTTTGTTAGTCCGGTGGCTACCGGATAGTCACAGAAGCTTCCGGCCGTAGCGCACGCTAGCGGAGTCGGACGAGTCATGGTCGGCGGGTGGTCGGTGGTGCCGGGTCATGCGGGCCATGGCCGAGAGTGCTCGGCCGACATCGGGCCGATAAGCGCACGCTAGTCCGGGAAGGCTAGCGACGCTAGTTCCGCCCAAGATATATATGACATCACCACTTTTCCCTTCGTTTTTCATTTCCTTCCTTCTCCGTCCGCGACTGGCGATTCATTGGTGACGAATCCATGTTGTTTAACAACAAATCCATGAAGTTCTTGAGTTCATAACATCAATCAATCATCCGTTATCATCCTTTGATCCAGCGAATCAAGGTAATCTTCCTTAGAACCCTAATTTCGTGAATTTGGGGGTTTTTGCATTTTTGTCCGATTCGTTCCGTGTTGTTGATTAATTCATGATGGGTATGATTAATCTTGGTAGTATTCTCGTGTTTAACATCATTTAATCCATTGTTCTTCGTCGAATCGAAGTATATTTCTTGATTTCCTTCGAATTGACTTTTTGGGGGATTTGTCCCCGATCTCGTTTTTCATCTGTTTTCGATGGATCGATTATGGTTAAATGATGTTGTTGAACATATTCTATGGATTGTATATCCATATTTCAACTTGGAATTCCGTTTTCGGGTTTTGACGGGACGAATCGTGTTCTTGGCCGTTTTGGGGGAAATCCTTGAACCTTCGTCATTTGTTCTTTGAATTCAACGGCTTTAAGTCGTGTTAGGGAATTCATTTCATTGTTGTTATTGTCCTTCGTAGTTTATGAACGTGAGTTGGCGATCGGTGGAGTCGGCGGGTTCGTAGTCGGTTCGTGTCAACCTACTTCGGTCGGTTCTTCGCGTTGTTCTTATTCGAGGCAAGTACCTTGTCCATACATTTCTTGTTTTGTGGATATGATGATTGGTGATCGTCTTGGTATGTGTGTGTGTTTTTTTTGAAACGGGTTTTTCAAAAGATTTGACTAGCCTCGTTAAAGGCTCACTTTCAAAACGCGTGTGTTTTGTAAATTGTGTGGGTTGTAAGTGACTTTGTGAATCCTATGGATATGTTTGGTGTTGATGTTGCGCTTGATAACGCGTGTATGCATATATTATCTCATTTTTCGTGCATTGTGATTTGACGATTATGTCGTGCTTTGTGTTTGTTGCCTTTGGTGGATTGTATGAATATCCTTGTTGTGACATGTTAATTGTGTGAATGTATTTCGCTCACCTCGGGAGGGTCCGACGGGATCACGGAGGGAATTCCAATGGTATAGCCCTGGATTCACGAGTGCGGTTGTTTGTTTTGTGAATGTATTTGCTCACCTCGGGAGGGTTCGACGGGGCCACGGAGGGAATTCCAATGGTATAGCCCTGGATTCACGAGTAAAACTTCACGAGTGCGTATGTATGTTTGGTGAATGTATTTGCTCACCTCGGGAGGGTTCGACGGGGCCACAGAGGGAATTCCAATGGTATAGCCCTGGATTCACGAGTAAAACTTCACGAATTGGTGTATATGATTTCGAAAACGCATTCTACTCACCTTGGGAGGGTCCGACGGGGCCACGAAGGGAATCCAATGGTATAGCCCTGGATTCACGAGTTGATGTTGTATTTTTGGTGACCAAGGTTTACGTATCTTGGGCGATTATATTGAACTGATGTTATGTCCGCCGAAGACACGTGACATGGGTTTTAACCTTGTGTATTGCTGTTGGTTTTCTAATTGCGAAAACAAAACCTTTGGGCTGTGACCCTGTTGATTTTGGAAAGATTAGGATTTGATAATCCTAAATTGTTTTCTATTACAACTCTCGATGGCATTTTAAACTGTTTTACAAATCGTTCCCCTTAATTGTGGTCTTTCGGTTTCGGAATGTTTTACCCAAACTCTTGCCTCGGGAAGTACTTTTCATTACGTTTGGATCTTTGATGATTCCTGGTTATTGTTATTCGTGGAATGTGAATTGTATGGCTCGTATTTTTGCACTTGTACTTGCACTAGCGAAACAGTGGAGTTTTGCTAACCCCCGAGTATTCGGGGGGTGGATGTCTATTTTTGCATTCAGGTTTTGGGAGCATAGCACAGGGTCGGCACGAAGGATGATGAAAGATGAACGATACTAATCACACGAGGATCCGTTGATGTCGTATTGGTCTAGTTGTATTTTCTTTCCGCTGCAGTATCTTTTCCCCGTTGTACGGGAGTTTATTGTATTCTGACCCCTGCGTGGGTATGTGTTGGAATTGAGTTGTATGTTATTATTGAAAGACCACATCGGTCTACTGAGTCATTTTAGCCTTAAAGGCGATGTTTAGATGTTTGATTTTAGTTATCAGCCTGGTAGATCCTCGAGGAGAGGGTCTACGGCGTGTAATATCCCTGAGTGGATTGGGGGTGTTACAATTCACTGGAAGAGATGGGTAATATTTGCAAAGACTAGAAAGCATTGAATCCATTATGATAATCACACCCTCGATATGGGTGATTGTGAATACAATGATAATCTATTTATAGATTGGAATTACGCGTATGAGGTTTGACTCCGCGATTGAATAATTCATATCCCGAAGCATATGAACTACGGTTCTATATTTGAATAATGAACATAATATGACATGTGGGAGCGGCGACTCCATGTTGATAATGATGTGCAATAATGGCACCGAAAGATGATGAGATATGTCGGTAAAATATCTATATGTTGATATAGACACATCATATCTTCAAATATTGGTTCTCGATTAATATCACTACTAGCCAATATTGGGAATGAATTCCTAAATTTGGAATATATTAAGGGGAAGTATGGGCCCACTTCCTCTATATGTGAACTACTAGATATTATGGATCCACTAGATAGTCACATGTGTATATGACTCGTAATCGGAAATTTACGAAATGATTTTCTCATGGTTGGAGCATTTATTCCATATCAGATTAAGCTAGTAATATATCCCAAATAAACTTGAATAGATCCCAGAAAGGATCAAGATATGCGCATACAAGTGGGATATTAATTGGCATACTATTCGAAGTCCTCCTGCCAATATCGAGAACATAATATACAAACCCCCATGACTGAAGATGAATACTGAGGTACTGGCATATGAGTTTGGTGCTCAAGAAATCTCTTAGCATGAGGGGGAGTATTAGTAGTTGGAACTATGTGAAATGCATCACACTATATCATCACAACTATATAAACTTGAAGTTCAAAGATGCATGATAAATTATTAATTTTTGGTACCAACTACAACTGCTTTGATAAACACATAATAATTTCTCGAATATAAATCAAAGTAAATGATAAAAGGAGGCATATACTTTTGAAGTATATAGACATAACTATAAAGGAAGATAATGAGATATCTCGACAAGTTATGTTGCTACAGGAAATAAATGTTGAAATTGTCGACACAATATAACGCTATAAATGAAATGAGGATATTGAAATCCATGATCGTGGAATATGAATATTTGAAATGAGGATATTGAAATCCATCGAAATTGAAACATATGCCCTTATAATAAAATGAAACATATGGGCTTACTGAAAGTAACTCCTGAGGAGATTTTAAACATATTATCTGTGCATGCAGTCACTCAAAATAAGGTGTTGTGAAAGAGAATTGTATGTTGTACTCTTTTCCTTGACTGAGGTTTTATCCCACTGGGCTTTCCTAGCAAGGTTTTTAACGAGGCAGCTTAATCACAGCTAATATAGAATCTCCAAAGAGATTTGAAACGTACTGCAAAGAATATGAGTGCAGGATTACAAATTGCACTGAATACGATACTCGTACTAATCCTTGGAGGATTATTGAAATGTCTGGGACATATTATAAAATATGTGTTGCACTCTTTTTCCCTTGACTGAGGTTTTGTCCCATTGAGTTTTCCTAGCAAGGTTTTTAACGAGGCAACTTGAATGGCGTATTAGTATGAATATTGTACCATTTTCCCTTCATTAGGATTTTTCCCATTGGGTTTTTCCTAACAAGGTTTTAACGAGGCATATTCATGGCATAATGAGGAAAATTTTAAAGATCAAGATTATTCCTCAAAGATTTAAAAACATAAGGGGTAGTTGTACTCTTTTTCCTTCGATCAAATTTTTTTTCCCACTGGGTTTTCTTGACAAGGTTTTAATGAGGCAACACGTGGATACCCCAACAACGAATAATATACATGACAGATTCACTCAGTTTTGTCCCATGCGGTTTTACTGAGACGGCACAAGAATACTCATACAAGAACTATCAAGATAAGGGGGAGCAAATTTACGAAATTACAGATTGCTGAAGTTTTATCTAACAGAGGTTTCCTACCAACGTTATGATGCAACATGATATGAATGTCACACGGTTCATACAAAAAGTTTGAGAGTTTTTCTCCCATTGGATTTTTCTTCAAACTAGTTCGACAGATATTTATGTAAATAGTCATTTAAGGAGGAGTGTTAAAAATTGTTGAAGTATATCACTTCTCGTAATGCGTAACAAGATAATGTATTACAATATGTGAACGACTATTATACCCTTGATATAATTATGTAATTACGATTGTGCAATCTGAAGTTTTTCTATAAATAGGACTTCAGTTATTAATGAAATACATACTTCAGAATCATTCTCTCTATTCTCTCTCTAAATTCTCTTTATAATATTTCGGTTTTATAACAACAATTATATTATGATTGTGTTGTATTTCTTGGATATTATTACTGTTCTACAGTTGTTCATAAGAACATTGAACAAGCAATATTCCTATATCTACGTTATAAAATAATAACTAAGTTTGATTTTAATAGTTATGCAATATATCACAATATATATTTAGATCAGAGTAGACTTACAAATCTGCAGCGGAATAGTTATGAAAGTGGACAGTAATTAAGCCCCATTCGGGTCTTGATTAATTTTGTGGTATTGCAAGTGCAGTGCGAGTTTAATTTTATTGTTCCAAACATTTATTACAAATCATATTCCACTCAATAGATAGTCGTCACGTGACATGAAATTTAAAACTCAAAAGATAAACCTGGACACGTGGCGACTATCTAGGGTCTGGAATAAATATTTGGAACAGTAAAATTGAACCCAGCGCAATACCTCCAAGATATGCTCATACCTAGGGGTATGCAGAAAAACCGAATCCGAAAAATCGAACCGAAAATTCGAAAATTCGATCCGAACCAGTTCGATCCGATGTATTCGAATCGAATTTCGGATTCGGATTTTACAGATCCGAAAATTTCGGATCGGATCGGAATAAATCCGCGAATTTTCGGATTAATCCGAAATATATACAAAAAAGGAAATTACGCGAGAAAACATTACGGGTCAGATCGGATTAACCGCGGATTTTCGGATTAATCCAACCCGGATTAGGATTTTATTATTTTTATTAGTTTTTAAAAATTTTGAATTTTTAGATTAAATCCGATCCGATCCGATCCGGTTCGTGTTGCTCCGAATCCGATCCGAACGATCGATTTGGATTTTGGATTGAGCAAAAGGTGATCCGAAATTTCGGATCAATCCGAATTCGGATCAGATCGGCTCGGATCGATCCGAATGCACACCCATATTCATGCCAACAAGTTTCTTCAATGTCGGTCGTCACTGGTCATCTATGTAATTAAATATGGAATCTGCAACAACAATTAAGTTATTCAGTATGGAGAATTTGATACACCAACACTCCGGACCACACCTCCATACACACTCGTGTTATACAGGAGTTGTACTGCATGTTTTACTATTAATTTTATTATAATACTATTATGACTATTTTATGTGTAAAGCATGTGGTACAATCCCCATAAAGCACGGGATGTATATGAGAGTGTGGTCCGGAGTGTTTGCTGTATCAATTCTCATTCAATATGAGATCCGAAACACCAAGTATGCGATCAGCATGACATCTCAGCAGCAATTAATGTTATTCATTACGAAATCCGCAACACCAATTTGTTATTCACTATAACTATGTTATTTAAGTAAGTTATTCAATATAAAATTCTTAAGAGCAACTATGTTATTCTCTATGGAGTCTGCATAAATTTAATGAAATTTCTAGAACAATATTGTCTGACCTCTAAATCCATGGTCACCAAGTGCAGCAATTATGTTTCTTTACACACCTTGTCGTAGAATTTCGGTTCATACCGACATCGAGAACCCCTTCTACCACCATGATTTATAGTTAAATTATGCATGGAATCTGCAACAACGATGTTGTTCATTGTGGAATGAGCAAAAATTTGATGAAATTCCAAAAACTCTAATGTCCAATCTCTAAATATACCGTCGTTAGTTTAACAAGTTGTTGATGCAAATTCCATACTGAATAACATATTTGTTATTGCAGAATCCATATCGAAAAACACAATTGTTATTGTTGTGGATTTCGTGCTGAATAACATAGTTGTTATTTTGGATTCCATAATATATAACAAGTCGACGTTGCTGACTTCGTGCTGAATATTTCAAAAATGAGTAGACAGCAGTTGGCTGACCGACGCCGACCTTGTCACGAATAATGACCGACCAACGACGACGTTACCCATCATAGCACATCGATAGTCGAGGCCAGTAAAAACCAACGGCCAACGACGTGAGCACATGCAAAATAAAAGATCGAGACTTCCGCCTCAGCCGGAAAGTTGGGAAATCTTATTTTCCCATAAGTCATAATCATACCCAATTTCTCATATTAGAACACCATTCATAATTCTCTTCATCATCATCATCATCATCATCTTACTCTCACTTTACCTATATGGAGTATCAAACTTGGCTTAGCGTGTGAGTTTTTCAATCTCCGCCCATATCTTCTCCTTTATTTCCATCACAAAAATGTAATCATCAACAGACATCACAGACCAAATCACCATGCTTTTCTTACCTCCTACGATAGACATACCTCCCACCCCACCCCACCCCACCCCTCAAAAATCCACATATAAAAACACCAATATAAACAACTAACCTTTAGCTAAACCATGAACAACAAAACCACCACCACCTTGTTTTGGTTTACCGCCTTAGCCATTTTGCTTCTATCTATCATATTTTACCGGCATTTCGATTCCGGCAATTTTGGCACGTCTTCTTTAAATGAGATTCGTCGATATTTTCAATTTGAAGACATTTTTCCCGTTCTAGGAAGAATTGTCTACAGGAGACATCACCACCACCAGCGCCACCACCATCAGCATGGCCATAGGGGCAAGAGTTCATGTGATCACTACCGCCGGTGGGATTCTAGTCTCGTATCATTGTACAACGTTAGTGTTGTTGTCTCTGTTGATTTAAATGGCTGCACGAATTATAGCAGCGTGCAGAAGGCAATTGATGCTATGCCTGATTTTAGTCGTTCTTGGATGCTTATTACCGTCGATTCAGGCACATACAGGTACGTCAAGAAATAGGGAGAAAAAAATTTGCGCGACTTGTAGCATATGCCGCGGTCCGTATATTGGACCTGTCATTGTTTAGAAATAAATGATTGTTGTCTTTCGGCCTAAAAAAAATACATTCGACCATTAATGTCTTCGATTATATATTAGTAAATATTATGAAAAAAATAATATATTGAAAATATATATCGTGTTAAATCTAGCAACATCTTACATACTAATATTTATTTTTATATTAAGAAAAAAGTGTGATCAAATATTGTTGTAAGTATATGAATAGTGCAAAACTGTTGCAAGTAATAATAAACTGTTAGAACTTAAAGAAAGGGTGCTTGAGTTTTCTAATTATACTGCTTGGATTTATTTAGTTTTCACTTATTTAAAAACATAAATTAAGCAAGAAAACACTTCTTCATGATCTTTATTTTGTGAAAAAATTAGTTGCATGGATATGTTAGTGAAGTATTCTTAATAATGAATATATATATATATATATAGGGTGGGGTTATTCTAAAAAGTCTCTTATAATAAAAAGTGTAGGAAGGATTGTGGGAGTGACATGTGTCACCTTGCCACATCATATGACATGTGGCACCCACCCCCTACCACCCCCCCCCTCCCCCCCACCGAAAAAAAAAAAAAATTCCCGCCAAAAAAAAAAAAATTGGGGGGCCAAGATTTTTATATATATATGGGCTGGTTCTGGTGAAAATGGTTTTTCAGTTAAGAAATAAGAATGAATTTGATACATAGATTTTTATTAAATGGATTGCCAAGATTTATTCACATGAAAACTTATGCATCGATATTTTAATGCATATAATGCATAACTTTAGTGCTTAGCATTTTATTGCATGAAATGCATATTTTTTTATGCATGATTTAATCTGAATCATAGATCACACCAAAATTGATGGTTCAGATTTTATTTTTATTTCTTACTCAAGAAATTATTCACAACTGAATGACAGAGAAAAAGTAGTGGTAACCTCAAACAAGACAAATTTGATAGTTCAAGGTAAAGGTCACCTCAACACAGCCATAGCATGGAATGACACAGCTAATTCGACGGGTGGGACAAGATATAGCTCTACATTTGCTACATTGGCACCCAACTTCATAGCTTACAACATTAGTTTTCTGGTATATATATTCATATGGGAAAATTATTTTTTAAGGACCGTAACTTTAGGGATGATAAAAGTAGAACTATAACTTTTTGAGCTGGTAAAAATAGTACCGTAATTTTTTAAAAGTAGCAAAAATAGGCTTGTAACTTTTTAAAATAGCAATTTAAGGCCAAATCAAGCCCAGATTACCCTCTTCCGGGCTCAAATTGCACATGTTGAAATTTTTATTAATATAAACATACTTTTAAATTCTACGTCATTTTTTACTAATTTCATTTTTTTAAAGTTAAATTCCTGTCATTTTTTAAAGATTTTCTTGACATGATAATGAAAAATGTGTTTCTGGAAAACTAATCTTGTCGTTTACAACATAAAAAGCTAAATAAACTCGTTTTAGTCATTCTGTTAAGTATATTTATGTTATTGTTTTAAAATAATATATATATATATATATATTATCATTATATTATATTATATTATATTACATATTATATTGATTAATTATATTTTTAAATTGTATTTAATAGAAGAAAATTATTTTTCAACTTGCATAATTTCGTTTCAATTTTTACACAAACTTCTCCGTATTAATTATAATTTTTTTATGTTTTAAAAATTAAAAAAAAAATCAATGGTTAAATTTAAAATTTTGCCCCTCGTGGGCCTGTTCTAAGGAAAAAAATATTTTTAATGGTTAAATTTAAAAATATTAAATTAAATTTAAAATTAAATATTTTAAATTAATATAACAAGACTATATTGGTCTCCCTTTAAATTAAAAACTGATAATAAGATATATAATTATGATATTATTATAATGGGACATATTTATAAATTACCCATTAATTTGTGATATATTATCCCTTTTAATTTAGTTTTTTTGTTTTTTTCCTGAAATATTATTTTTCTGAATTTTTTTCTGAAAAATTCCCATGAAAGTATTATTTTTCTGATTTTTTTTATTTTTAGAACATAAAACATAAAAAATTATAATAAGAATTTAACTTTAAAAAAATAAAATTAGTGAAAAATGACGTAGAATTTAAAAGTATGTGTATATTAATAAGAATTCTCACATGTGCAATTTGAGCCCGCAAGAGGGCAATCTGGGCATGATTTGGCCTTAAATTGTATTTTATTCTTAAAAAGTTACAGGCCTATTTTTGCTACTTTAAAAAAGTTACGGTCATACTTTTGCCAGCCCGAAAAGTTACAGTCCTATTTTTGCCAGCTCGAAAAGTTACAGTGCTACTTTTGCCACCCCTACAATTACGGTGCTTAAAAAAAATTCCCTATATTCACAGTATTTCTTTTACATCAATTCGCATCTAGCTCTACATTATTCTGTGGAACATAACATATATTGTAATCAATTAGTTAATTAAAATAAATAATTTGTAAAGAACACAGCTCCAGCCCCAGATCCTGGCGATGTCGGAGCACAGGCGGTGGCAATAAAGGTTTCCGGCGATCGATCGGCATTTTATGGCTGCGGGTTTTATGGTGCACAAGATACTTTACTTGATGATCAAGGAAGACATTATTATAAAGAATGTCTGATCCAGGGATCCATTGATTTCATTTTTGGAAATGGTAGATCACTCTTTGAGGTATTTATATATATCTATATATGGGCGGGTTATGTTGAGAATGATACTTAGTTAATGAAATAAGAATGAATTTGATCCATATATCTTGATTAAATGGATGACCTAGATTTATTCTCACAAAAACGTATGCATAGAATGTAATATTCTAGTGCATCAATATTTTGATGCATATAATGCATAGTTTTTATGCGTTGCAAGTTTGATGCACGAAATGCATATATTGCATCCATAAGTCAATCTGGACCGTACATCACACACAGATCAATGATTCATATTTATTTTCAATTCACAACATAAAAACCATTCTCATGTGATTCTTAATATATATATATATATATATATATGTATGTATGTATGTATGTATGTGTGTGTGTGGTTGGACCTAGTCAACATCGAGTCGAGTTTTATATCTTGTCAAACAAAATATTATGTTCAAGCTTTATGCGTTATATTAACAAACCGAGCTCAAATGAATTTTTTATTAATTGAGCTCCAAAACGATTAATCTAAACTCATTTTGTCAGACGGTCTAACCAAAAATTTTACACAAAAAAATAAATAAATGGCATTGCAGGATTGCAATATTAATTCAACAGCAAAAGAAGTATCCTCAGGTGGTGTCACCGGCTCAATTACGGCACACGGTAGAGATTCAGCGAAGGAGAACACAGGGTTCTCGTTCGTGAAGTGCAGCATTGGTGGGACAGGGAAAGTGTGGCTTGGGAGAGCTTGGGGCCATTATGCCACAACTGTTTTCTCTAAAACGTACATGTCTGATGTTGTTGCTGCTGAGGGATGGAATGATTGGGATGACTCTTCCAGAGATCAGTATGTGGTTATAATATTTCAATATTCTTATATTGCTAAATATGGTAACTTAAATCATGAAACTCGGATTTGTGATCAGGGCCGGTCCTGAAGATTCTTAGGCCATGTGCGGAAATTTTTTAGCGCCCTTTTAAAATAAACACTAAAAAATCTAATATTTAAATGTAAAGGACTCGAGACTCGAATTCGGGACTATCGTAAAAACTATGCCGAACTTAGGCAAAAAGTTGATCCCTCTTGACCGAGTTGGCATAATGCGGTTGCACTGCCACTGGATGCAGTGTGCCGGGACCGGCCAGTCTGTGGTGTATTATATACGGGACCATGTTGCATCAGAGACATTAAATATGTTATCTCTAGCGGTTGTAAAAAAATACTTTTTAATTGCAGAACTTAAAATGAATATAAAAAAGGCATTCGTACGTATATAATTTGTACATATAGGTAAATCCTCGTGATAATTTAATTTTGTAACTAACCAACCCTTAAATTGAACTAACATTTATATATTTTATTTTGGTTTTTGGTTTTTCAATCGTATGTAGAACGGTGTCGTTTGGCGAGTACGAGTGCTACGGGCCGGGAGCCAACTCTACGTATAGAGTAGCATACGGGAAGCAGTTGAGGCAATCCGAAGCAGCTCCATATCTCGATATTTCGTTCATTGATGGAGAAGAATGGTTGCTTGTTAATGGATCAACAAGAAATTCATTGGATTTTGTTGATATTCCGGCATATGAAACATATTTTTCGAAATTAAGAAGTTATTGGTGATTTAAATTTAATCACATGTTATAAGCATCACTTTTTTTGGTACTACTTTTGCATAAATGTAATACTTTGTTTTTTCTTTTATAAATTTTTCGGTTGACTTCTTCACGGTTTTCAAGATGAAATTTTGGTCATGATTATTTATAATTTTATAACTATAAAATTATAAACCATAATGTTTGGAAGCATTATGCATGAGAAATCTATTTTTAATAATATCACATCATAATTTGGCCAAAAAAATCAAATGAAAAAATTATAAAAGGTCATGTATTTTTCTATTCTTGATGAACTTGCTCAAACTAGGTTAACTCAATAAATAAATAAAAGCTTCATTTATAGAATTTAGAAAAAATATTATTCGATTATTTGTGATTTAATTCCGTAATATTTTCTCAACTCGACTCTCTTAAATTATATTTATTTTTATTGATTGTATTATTTTCGACGTATAGATTCTTAACTGGTTTGGCCAATTAAATTGGAGTTCTTATGTCTCAAGCTAAAATTAGGGTTGTAATCCATAATTATTTCAATTCTAATCTCATAAGTAGTAACAGTTGATTTTCAATCAATTAGGTGAGATAAAATTTCAGGATCACTTTGTGAACTTCATATCATGTCTGTTTCATCATTTTGGTACTTAATGCATCTAACTATTTAGATTTGGAGAGCTTATTTTAAATTCTTTATCTAGATAGGTTCAAATAAAAAATTTATTTTAATTGAATATACTTGAGAAATGATAGGGGCAACCGATTTTGTGGTTGATTTTTAAATAGGAGTTCAAAGAAATTAGAGAAGACGTGAATGTTGCGTTGAATAACAATTGAATTGGAAGTGAGTGAATAAACGGAAACGTCCGTATGTGCGATTCAACCTGTTCGCAGGTGGCAGATTCTTCTGGGCGACGCAGTGCTTAGTCACGCACTTGGCAGCCATGAGTTTTATCACTCCATGTGGGAATAGGCTCCTGTGGAGTCACTGTTCCTCCCACTTAGTGGGCCGTTGAGTCACCATGATTTAATTTCTCCATCAATATCTGTCGGACCGGAGAGTGGGGGCCCTGAGAGCGAGGAATTTCGTCTTTTGCTGCAAGTGAATAAACGGAAACAATAACTGGAATCTTCTTCGTATTCATCATCTGTTTTAATTTATTTTTCTAATTTATCCAAATTCTTAGTCCTTAGATTAGTCAAACAAATCGCCCCACTTTATTTAATTTTCTTTTATAATAATTCAATTGACTATGTAAATTGATTTATCGGCTCTCTATGAGGTCAGTTCTTATTTACAAATACTACTGGTGAGTAGAAGTAACTCGGAAAAAATAAATTTTAATTTTGAGGGACCTCGATAACGAGATCAGTATTTCGAATAGTGTTCTAAAATTCGCTAGGTGAGTCTAAACGGGAGCGAAAATTATGTAGTTTTTTTTTTTATATTTATTATTCAAGTTGATAACCATAAAAAAAATATTTATTTGTTTTACTAACGTGAATCGTTAGTGTTTTGGGCTTCTTTTATTTGCATTGGGCCTGAGCTAAATTTGTAATTGTGTTTGTGTTCTTACTTGCATTGGGCCGTAGGCAACTTTTAAATTGTGTTTGATTTCTTATTTGAATTGGGTCTCACCAAAATCTTGAAAGTAACACTAATTAACTATCAAAATGCTCCAAATTCTATAAAAACTAAAGATTCAAGAACACAAACAGACTAAACTAAATAAATTAATAATCAAATTATCACCATCTAACCTTAACAAACAAACAACCTATGCTAAAAAACATCAACTTGACATCGCGAAAATCGACACATTCATTACATCATGTAAAGAATGCAATTAAACCAATAATGTGATCAATAACAGATAAAATAGAAGTAAAGAATGAATTGTAATCATTCAAAAATAAAAATCATCAATATTATAGGCATGAATCAATCTTGGAATAAAATCAAACCAGTAAAGTTGATATCACAAACTAAAAAATGATTCTTTAGTTTAACTACAGAAAATCATGTGATCTTCATATATTATCATACAACATATCTTCATTGTGATTTTATAAATCAGTACAATGAACAATCAAAGTCACTAAGAATTTATGAGTCTCATTCCCATTTGTAAACTCAATATATATTCAGTAGTATCTCTAAACAATCCATCCAAACCAATCGATGAGTTTTGGGATCAGTTTTTTCTACATTCGAATCTTTCTTTCTATGATCTTCGTTGTATCCCATCTTGAACGACCTTCTTGACCAACTCGTCGTGCCCTACGTCTCTTTATCATATTTAATGTATTATTTATTGTGGGGATATACCTACACACACAAAAACAAAAATTAAAATACACATTACCTTTAAATTAATTTTAAAAACATTGAGTCACGAATGGAGTTCCATTCATACTTATGATTTTAGTAAAACTGAATGAAGTGATCAATCCTTAAGATTTTAATTACAAAAATGTCAAGAAAAGATCAAATGCTTGTAACTCTCATTAAAATCATCCATGCCATATGGACAAAAAAATAAGATATTACTTAGAAAAGTAATAGCAAATATGCATGCGTTAATGTAGCTTTCAGATATGTTGTATATATATATATATATATATATATATCTTTGAATTGAGAAGGCAATGGATAAAGGTTCAAACGCTACGAATATTAACATGGCATGATGTATTGATGTACCATAACAAACAACAACCAAATCACCTGCAGACCGTAAGCAATTCACATATTTTTTTTGTTTTTCTTTCTCGCTGACAATTTTTTATTAATGCAAAGTTGATATTTTGGATTCAACTATACACTGAGTATCGCAACCAACAACCAAAGCACCTGAAGACCGTAAGTAATTTACATATCAGCATCAACAATTTGAAAATTTGATAACAGAAAAATAAGGAAAACTATTAAAACAAATATATGATCCGAGCATGCCACACATGAAGCGAACAACAACTACCATTCGAGTTTAGCATTTGACCAAACATACCTTTGAAGAATTATTGGCATCGTTAAAAACCAAAAGAACTTGCATATCCATATATCACCATATCCATTAGTTACATGTCCATTTGTGTGATCGACATCATCAAATTTGATCACGTCATAGACTATTCTGTTGCCCCTGACCAAAGGGAAGCAACTGCTACTATTTATACTTTCTCAGAAGTTGAATGCTCCATGTAACTTATGAGAATCATGAAAAGACTAACCTAACTCATGAGCATATGAAGAGTTTTTAACAATAATTATGTGCATAACTCTTTTTGTAGATATGAAGAGACTACATCTTTCACATTCTCATCATTTAACTTTATATGTAAAAATACATAAGAATTAAAGTTATTAAGACTCCACAATAAATTTTAAGACTTAATCTTTTAGTATACGAGGCATTCAGACCCGTGCGATGCACAAGTCTTATTTTTTTTGCTTATGTCTAAAACCCAACTTTTTTAAACAAAAATTGATTAGGTTGTCCATTAATGAGCATGTGAGTCGGTTTTGTTCACTTGTTAAAAGAGATAATAGCTCCTCGTAGGTAAAATTGGGGCGTCAAGTTAAGCCGACAACACTTATTTGATTGTTATATAAAAACTAACATACTAAATCCATATAATCTACAAATAATACTTTGACTCATTTCGAATAAGTCATATCAAATATTGTACTACTTGAGAACATGGTTTCGTCATAATCTTCTTGTCCGTCATTACTTGTAGCTTAGATGATGAATGGTTTCTCTTCATATTCGGTATGCGACCATGTTCAACTGATAGGAGTTTTTATCTTGTTTTCGTTTGGATTAATATATCGTTTGACATGTAAACAAAACTATTTATACTAACAATATGTAGAATGTCCCTCTATAAGAATATGACTGGTCTCTTCTAATTACTTTAGTTTTAATCATAAATCCACTAATTAAGAAAGATACTTAATGTATATGTCCAAATAAATTTGCAACTGTTTGATACTTTGATGTTTGAATGCAGATGTGTGTAGAAGCTTTTAGAAAATTAATTTATTGTTATAGTTTTAACAAATATTACAAAACTTATAAAAAATGTAGTCGGTTTATTTGGGTCGCTTCTGCATAACACCAAATAAGAGTAGGATGTATAAAAAGATGAGTTGTCTTTAACATTAATAAAAAAATAAAATTATTCCAACAATAAAATTGCCACAAATCGAGTATAATGATAACCCATAAAATAATTATTGATTAATTCATTAACAGTAAGTCATATACATCACATCAAGTTTATTAAAAACAACTAAAATGAAGCCAAAAAAAAAAGATCATAATGAGTTCCAAACAAAATAACAAATCAAAACCACAATATAATCCATACTCAAAATTCCAAAAAAATCCAAACAAATTAATATTAACGATCAAATTGCATGTAACTTATCAACGAAAGAATGTGCATAGTGCTTTACAATTCCATGTTATTCACACACGTTCCAATTTGTTGCAATCTTTTATACAAATTCTTCATTTACACAGACAAATATATGTTTTACCATCTCACCAGATACAACAAAGATGTCGCTCATGTATCCTACATATCTATTGTTGGGCATGTCACTTGCGCACTTATGAGTGTTTTGGTACCTTCCTCCAATAGTTCAAGAAGAAAATGCAGATACATCGTTTGGTTCCTTTGACCGACTTTCACAACTTTCACGCATTAAGAAAATCCAAATTATTTGCAATTAACGGTAGTAAGAAGAAATAAAGGTGACAGTTTTGCGCATCCTGATGTAGAAGTTATATATATTTCGAATGGAGATATGGGGAGACTTTTTTAAATGTCCACATTAATGAATGTTATTAATCACTAAAGAAATTGAAATGATAGGTTTCAAAGCTACTCCAATAGTTTTGGTTTCTCTTTGTATTTAACTTTACTTAAATGTCACTTTTAAGATGTTAATGAAATCAACTTATTGAATAAGAAAATAACGTAACTTGATAATAGACTCAATGAATTCTTTATTCGTTAACACTTTGCTCTAACCGAACGAATGCATTCATATTAAAACAGACCATTTAGTTTTACGTACGTTTTTTGTTTGCATGCTAAACATGGCTCTTTAGGTAATCAAAATCATAAATATTCAAAGTCATTAAGACTCTACAATAAATGAATGGACTCAATCTTTTAGTAGATATAGATATGATAATTATTGTTACTATTATTTTGCCGCAATGTGCGATGACTTAATAAAATATGATGAATTGGTTGGTTAAGAAAAATTCTCATTTTCTGAAAAGAAAATTTCCCCAAAATCTACATATTAAAAATACAGTATTGATTCCTTCTTTTTTTTCTCAAATCGCACCTACCGATTTTTTAAATAAAAATAAAATTGTTACTAGTATTTTTTTAATATTTACTCATTAAGATTTCTAAACTATTAATCATTGTTCGAATATTCACTTATACTTTGTTCTTTTGAACTGAATGAATCTGAACTGAACTGAATTAGACCAAATTGAATGGACTGAACTGAACTGAAATGAAATATATATTAAGAGTAAATAATAATAGAATAATAATAATACTAATAATATAACAAATAGTAAAAATAATAAATATCATAAAATAATAATTATTAATATATATAATATTAATTACAGTCAGAATAAAAAATAATAATACTAATAATAATTAACAACCACCACCACCACCACCACCACCACAACAACAACAACAACAACAACAATAATAATAATAATAATAATAATAATAATAATAATAATAATAACAACAACAATAATGATAATAATGATAAATAATAATAATAAAAGTAATCAACAACAATAATAATAAATATTATTATTCGTAATAGTAAATATTATTAGTAAATAATAGTAATTAACAATATCAACAATAATAATAATGATAATAATAATAATCAAGATTATTATTATTTTAATGAAAATAATGATAATAATGATAGATAATAATAATAATAATAATAATCAATAACAACAACAATAAATATTATTATTAATAATAGCAAATATTATCAGTAATAATAATATTAATCAACAACAGCAACAACAACAACAATAATAATAATAACAACAATAATAATCAAGATTAATAATAATAATAATAATTGTTATTATTATTATTAATGATAAGAAGAAGATGATAAACTGAACTGTACTGAATGGACCTGAACTGAATGGACATCACTAAACCGAATTGAACTAAATGGACATGAACTAAACTGAACCGAACTGAATGAACCTGAACTGAATTAAATTGAACTGAACTGAACTGAAAAATTAAAAAATAAGTCCAAAAGAACATACCTTTCACTACTATGCCAAATTTGTTGTACATATTTTGCCTAGTACAAATGTACGATTACATAAGTACCTAGAGGATATTCATTTAAAAGTTTAAAAGTATATATAATAACCCCAATATTTTCTACTCTTTTTTTCTCATTGAAAATGTAACATTTCATTCAAAAAATTGGATATTAGGTTTTACTTCATCCGTTCCGCTCAAAATTTTATATTTATCCCTTTATTTGTCATTTTACATTTATCATCTTTATACAATCAAATCAAACAACTACCTTTTACTTTTAAATCTCCACCACAGACTTACCATCAATATTTTTTATTTTCTAATCTCCATCATACATTTATCATGATTACTTACATCATCATTATCTAAAATATACCAAAATGTGTAATATCCGTATCTTTCCATTTTTAGCAGTTTCTATTTTTGGTGTATGTCTATTTTTATCGACTCGCTTGTAACCGTTTCGACATTTTGAATCTACTTTATTCTTGGAGTTTTTCCATTTGGACGAGTTTTGGTGACGTTTTCACGTAATTTCATTTTATGATATGTTTTGCCGTATGAACGTTCGATTCTCGTAAAACTCGTTCGTTTCTGTTGTTTCTTGGTTTGTGCAAGTTCGTATGGTTAATTTGGTCTTGTTGAGACTTTTGGTTTGTAAATCCAACGTCGTATCGTGATTTTCGGGCACTTGGGCCATTTTTGTAATTTCCTATAAGTTTAGGGAATTTCATATTCGTTGTCGTATTTCGGATTCCCGGGTAGTCGGGTTGATGTTTTCTTGTGACGGTTAGACTCGTCATCGAATATTTTTCGTAGTCGTATTTTTGGTTCGATAGCAGGTCCGAGTTTCGGAGTCGTCCGGAGTCGTTTGGACAGCAGCAGCCAGAACCTGCTGTCCAGGAGGGTGTTGCGGCCGTAACACTCCATCTGTTACGGCCGTAAGATGGCCATTTTTACGGCCGTAATACACTACTTGTTACGGCCGTAACGGCCCGCTGTTTTAAGAACAGCGGGCAGGTCAAAACAACACTCTTTTTCATTCTTTCTCTCGTTTTCTTCTTCGGGCGACGCAGAGGGCGATTCCCTTCAACTTCTATCCGAGAATTATTCGTATTCCACCACTGTAGAGTCGAGCTAACATATCATCATTAGCGTAATTATCCTTCATCGTCTGAATCCGAGGTATTTCTTCAGAAACCCTAAACTTGTCCAATTTGGGGGTTTTTCGGGTTTTTCTTGATTAATTCCGAATTGTCCATATATGTTGTATATTTCCTCATCGATTGTTATTATTGGATGAATACCAATCCATTTCACCTAGTTAAATTCGTGAATTATCGATTTTGCGTAAACCTTCGCCCGTATCGATTGATCGTTCATTGTCGTGGTTTGTAATCGGGGTTATGGGTGTATTCCATTTGATTATTGTTGTCCGTTGGGACAGAGTTATGTTGATCCTTCGTTTAGGAACCGTCGTTTTCCATCCAGACCGTTCGTAGTCGTATTTCATTTCCGATTCTTCAAAGATGTCTCAAAGGCAAGTACTTTACATTTGTTTACGCGTTCTAGTATTTGAATTATGGCTATTCGTGGTTGTGTGGATGTATATGTGTATGTTCACCTAGGGATGGTCCGACGGGGCCTCTAGGGATACGTTGCCGTGAGTTTCGTATCGCGAACTATGGTTAACCACCCAGGGATGTCCGACGGGGCTCTGCGGGGTACGGTGGCCGTGAGTCTCGTATCAAGGTTAACTTTGGAATGTTTTGTTGAAGAAATGTGTTTTGTGCTTGTGCACCGTAAAATATTCCGGAATATAAATACCAAACCAAACCAAACCAAACATACCCAGTATATCCCGCTCAGAGCAGGGTCTGGGGAGGGTAAGATGTACGCAGACCATGCCCCTACTTATTACTGAGCAGGGTCCTTGGCATATTGGTAATGAAATCCATCGAGATGTCCTCCCACTTCCATTCAGGGATCGGAAGCGGCTTTAACATTCTGGCGGGTCGCTGATGTTCAATCTTAACTTGCTGACAAGTCAAGCACCTCGAAACATACTCTGCTACGTCCTTCTTCATATCTCCCCACCAGAAGCTTTGTTTTAAGTCCTTATACATCTTACTGCTGCCCGGGTGAATAGAATAGGGCGCGCTGTGAGCTTCCTTCAGAATAGTCCGTCTCAAATCATCATCATCGGGAACGCAAAGTCGACTCTGAAATCTCAGAACTCCATCATCGTGTATCACGAATCCTGGGGCTTTTCCCTTCTTTACTTCGTCACATAACCGAAGGATCAGAGAATCGTTCAACTGCTTAGACTTGATCTCCTCGACTAGTGATGAAGTCAGTTCCATCACATAAAGTTGCCCTTGGATTCCTGGTGCCCAAACTTCAATCCCTTCGCGGATCAGTTCTCGTTGAATGCTGGTTTGGGACGTGAGAGCTTCCAACACTCGAAGAGAAACAGGTTTACGGCTCAATGCATCGGCTACTACGTTTGCTTTCCTCGGATGATAGAGAATCTCCAAGTCGTAATCCTTGATCAATTCCAGCCAGCTTCTCTGCCTCATGTTTAATTCTTTCTGACTGAAAATGTACTTGAGGCTCTTATGATCGGTAAAGATTTGACAATGAGTGTCGTACAAATAATGTCTCCAAATTTTCAAGGCAAAGACTACAGCTGCTAACTCCAGATCATGAGTCGGGTAATTTACCTCGTATGGTTTCAACTACCGAGAAGCATAGGCAATCACCTTATCTCTTTGCATCAACACACATCCCAGACCCTGATTTGAAGCGTCGCTGTAAACCATGAATCCATCAGTTCCATCTGGCAATGCTAAAATAGGTGTTGTCGTCAGTCTCTTCTTAAGTTCATCAAAACCAGCCTGGCATTTCTCATCCCAGTTAAACTTTTGAGTTTTCTGTAACAGCTGAGTGAGCGGACGAGAGATCTTGGAAAATCCCTCTACAAAGTGGCGATAATAACCAGCAAGTCCTAAGAAACTCCGGACTTCTTTCACATTATTAGGAACTTCCCATTCCAAGATTGCTTCGACTTTCTTCGGGTCCACCTGAACTCCGTCAGCTGATATCACATGCCCAAGGAAAGTTACCTCCCTGAGCCAGAACTCGCACTTCGAAAGTTTTGCATACAGCTGTTCCTTCCTCAAGGTGCTCAAAACCACCCGCAAATGTTCGGCATGCTCCCCTGCGTCCTTCGAATATATCAAGATGTCATCAATGAAGACGACCACAAATTTATCCAAGTATTCCAAGAATACCCGATTCATCAATTGCATGAATACCGCAGGAGCATTGGTAAGTCCAAACGGCATCACTACGAATTCGTAATGCCCGTACCGGGACCTGAAAGCAGACTTCGATATATCCGATTCCTTAATTCTCAACTGATGGTATCCTGATCGCAAGTCAATCTTCGAGAATACCCTTGCCCCTTGCAGTTGATCAAACAAGTCTTCGATCCTAGGTACAGGATACTTATTCTTGATCGTCATCTTATTGAGTTCCCTGTAATCAATACACAGTCGGAGGGATCCGTCTTTCTTCCGGACAAAGAGAACGGGCGCTCCCCAAGGAGAAACGCTAGGTTGAATATAGCCCTGCTGTAACAATTCCTCCAGTTGCTGCTTGAGTTCATACATCTCAGTTGGCGCCATGCGGTATGGTGCTCTGGAAATAGGAGCTGCTCCAGGCTCTAATTCGATAGTGAATTCCACTTCTCTCTGCGGAGGTAACCCAGGTAGTTCGTCAGGAAATACATCTGAGAACTCATTCACAACTGAAATAGACAATAGTTCTACTCCTTCCTCTTTCCTCATGGCATAGCACCAAAGTCCATGACATCCCTGCTTCAGTAATTTCACGGCTTTCATTGCTTTGATCAATTTTCCCGAGCTTCCTGGTCTCCATCCTCGAAATAAGTGTTCAGATCCGTCATCAGCAATGATAGAAATGACTCTCTCTCGGTAATTCAGAATAGCTCCATAACGGTTGAGCCAATCGTCTCCGAGAATTAAATCATCACCGTAGATGTCAACTACAATAAGATTTGATGGCCAATCTCTCCCTCCTATAGACACTGGAAAATCTCTAGCCTCTAGGGTTCCCACAATTCTCTCTCCACTCGGCAAACCCACAACATATGGTTCACAATCAAATAAGCACGAGATTTTTAAACGATTTACACAGTTCAAGGATACAAAAGAATGTGTAGTTCCGGAATCGAATAAAACACTAACTGGTTGCAAAAGGATCTGAATTATACCTGATGCAACAGCAGTGTTCTGATCATCAGATTTCCTCATCTCGTACAGGCGCGGAGGAACGGACCCAGCACTGGATGTCTCTCTCTTCCCGACGTTCTGCTGCGGAAACCCACTCTGTTGTGTCTGGTTCACACTTGTCTCCTTCGGAACTGGAGCTGGAGTGCGAGTACCAAAAGATCTAGTAGCAACTCCACAGAAAGCCGCACGGTGTCCTTCTTGTCCACAATCGTAGCACGTCACAGAAGATGTGGGGCAGTCACGTCGGATGTGCCCTGCTCGACCACAATTGTAGCATTTCCTTGATGCGTCCGAAACCGCTGATGTAGTTCGGAACTTCTTTCCGCCTCTAGAAGGTTGTGGAGGTTTCCTAGCCGAATAAAAGGAAGACTGGCCCTTGCGGGGCCCACCGCTCTTGTTTTCTGAAAAGTTGCCGGTCACCTTCTGCTTCTTAGCCTCTACTGATTTCTCCACCGCCGCCTCTTTCATGTTGTAGGCCAGCGCTTTGTCTTGGTACTGTCGCAACGTAGTACACTCGAATCCGGACATGTACTGCTGAATCTCCGGCTTCATCCGCATATCGAAATGAAAAATCTTTTACGCTCCGTTCGACCAAGTGTCTCACACAAGTCGCTTGATGATTAAAAGTTTTGATTACATCATCACGAGATGCTTAGAACTCTGTGGTGAGAAAAACTCTCGGATCTTTGCCTCTCTAATCGGACGAGGACAATACGTGCTTCCATCATTAATTTGAATTCCGTCCAATCCGCATTATGATTCTCGGGTCGAATAGCTTCCCACCAATCAAAGGCCTCCCGGTCGGAAAATACCGGGCAATGGGAACCTTCCGATCCTCGGGACAGTTAAGACCCGCGAATATCTTCTCTAACTCCTTGAGCCAGTGATCCCAAGTAATTGCCTCAGCAGATCCGTCAAATTTTGGCGGGTGCAATTTGACCACTTCAGCAAGCCATCTGTCTCCCCGGTTATCCTCATGGTGTTGCTGTCCCATCGCCATCTGCATGCGGTCGACTACCTGGGCGAACTGGTTTATCTGTGCCACCACCTGTTGAAGCACTCCCGGCATGTTAGGATTTGCGTCGTCATTCGCTGATCCTTGCTGCCCTCCAGAATGAGAATCGGTTCGACTAGCTGACAATTCTGGGATAGTTGCGGAATTCTCCTGTCTCACGTTACCCCGTCCGCGTCCGCGTCCACGTCCTCCTCTCAACATACTGTAAACACAATTTCTCAATATCCAGGACAAGGTTTTCGAAATAAAGTCCGTCAATACTCACAAAACAGTAATTAAGTAAAACGGTAGTATAAGAGATTAGGAGACTTACAACCACGGTCCAAATGACGACTTTTGGCTGAACAGTGATGTTACGAACGACTCGTAAATCAATAACGTAAACAGACCCAACTTAAAACCCGACTACCAAGATATCCATAAATCTTAGCTCCGATACCATATTCTATAACACCCCGAGATATTCGGAATAATTACAGCGCCGTAAACCCTTTAAGTAAGGATTTACAAGGCTAATTTTAAAAGAAAGGTAAATATAAGACATCATCATCATCGGAAATTCAAGTTTACAAAACCGAACAACTGGTTCAACGAGTAATTAATACAACTATATCGAAATGATATTAATAAGACACGCGTACTCGAGTACTGAAATCAAACCAAGAAAACAAATCACCAACAACAACAAACATCACTGAACCCCTTCGTCGTCATGTCGATCGTGGGTCGCTTTCCTGCTCCTCGGCTACTGAACATCACAACAAATGTCCACCCCGAAGGGGTTAGCAAAACGATGCTAGTACAAGTATCATATTAAACAATTGAATATGCATCAACAATATATAACAAGATACACCACACGGACTTCCGCTAGGATCCGACAATGCGAATCCACAAGATTCCATTAACACAAAAGGGTATTCCAATGATCCAGCGCCTCAAAGATAGATCCCAAGATGATCTGTCGGACCAACCCGAGGTGGAAATAACTCGTCCAATGATCCAGCCTCGGCTAGATCCCAAGATGATCCCGTCGGACCAACACGAGGTGGACATCCGATCCAGCGCCCTCGGCATAGATCGTACAACGTACCTGAACACAACTCATGCATACACATATGCCAAATCATTATGTTCACCAACATGAACATACAAACACTAGATAACGAATATCATGACAATTCAACGTAATAAATCTCATGTTCAACAACATGAATAATCACACGCATACTCAAAATACCAATATTAATATATTACGATACTTGCCTCGAAGATGGCAAGAACGAAACACTTCAATGATCTCAACACACTCGAAGGCCGCCTTCTTCGATCAACGTAGCAAACTCGAACCTTAACAAAAAAAATGATATACAAATCATCTCAAGTCGAACGATGGCCTAACAATCGATCTACGGCCCAAAAGCTCAAAATATGCAATCTGCCTGAACCACTTAGCGTACGCTACGCACTCTATGTAGCGTGCGCTAAGCCTGCCTGTTAGCGTACGCTATCGTATAAGCCTAGCGTACGCTAGCCACGGACTGCCAGTTCTCTCTGATCAGCCGACTGACTTGGCTGATATCATAACGTATGTTACGTACCACACGTAGCGTGCGTTAACTTATCCCCGATAGCGCACGTTAACTAACGTATGTTAGCGTGCGCTAACCGTGCATGGCAGATTACTACTAACAGAAAACTGGATTGAATTGTGATGAACTCATGAATTCTATGGTGATAAAACAAGTCATCCCCGAGCATATCATTCTAATAAGGTTTGTGGAAGTTCTATACGTACTGAATGACTATGAGATACAAAGATACGGATAATCATCTCAACACCATAATTCATCTTAGATCTTTAAGAAAATATTCTAAGTTCCGTTCGTCCTACGTTCCAAAACGCATGATTCCAATGTGTAAAACGTAACAATCTAGGTAATATCCGTTTACTGATCATAAATCGATTTGAAAATGCTTAGGAGTCCACATACTAAGATGGTTCAAAGGTTCATACGATATATAGTGCCGATACGTCAAAAGTATCCTTCTAACACATGATGATCGATAATAAACGAAATAACTGATTATACAAACATGATCAAATCGTCCTTGAGAACACTACTAATATTGGTGAAGAATCACCTACCTCAAAGTAGTGAAGAACAAGTAGAAAATCGAAGCAATCCAACGTCGAAGGCTCGAACACCAATCCTCAATGATCCACAATCTTCAATCAAGATCTAGAATGTTGATATGAGGTGTTTGGGATGTAGGAAGTTATACTCTAAGTATAAGAATTCGGATGTGGGAAAAGAAAGGACTGAAAATACGAAAAAGATGTCCTATTTATAGGAAATGATTATTAGCGCGCTAGTCGATTAAGTAGCGTGCGCTAACGTCTCGATGACTTCATGTACTCGGCACTTAGCGTGCGCTATTCACATGCTGTAGCGGCGGCGCTAAAGGCGTTGACTTGGCTTTTCCCGAAAGCCGTCCAGGTTCATCCCGACACAATCCGACAGGGGTCCCCGGCCAGATCTCACCTACCGCACGTCTCAATCAAATTGACCACGCATAGCGTGCGCTAAGGTTCCTTTGTAGTGTGCGCTATGAATCCATGTTAGCGTACGCTACACATAGTCGATAGCGTGCGCTATATGTGCACAATTACAATTTTTAAATCACATACATGAAATCATACGCTCGACAACATCGGATTATGAAATAAGGAGAATAATACTCAGATCAAGTACAACGATTACAGTATCACAAGTTCCAAATACATATCAGAAATCTCGGGTATTACATCCTTTCTCCCTAAAAAGAAGTTTCATCCCGAAACTTAAGATGAAAACAACTCTGGATATCTAGCGTTCATACTGCCCTCCGTTTCCCAAGTGGCCTCTTCGACTCCGTGTCGTGACCATTGTACTTTAACCAAGTGTATTGGTTTATTCCTCAACTGTTTGATCCGACTCTCAAGTATCTTGATTGGTCTCTCTTCGAAGGTGCCATCATTAGCTATCTCGATCTCGTCGAAATCAATGACGTGACTGGGGTCCGGTACATACTTCCGCAGTTGGGATACGTGAAACACATTGTGAACATGACTCAGCGATGGCGGTAAGGCCAACCTGTATGCTAATTCTCCAACTCTCTCGAGGATCTCGAATGGTCCGATATATCTCGGACTTAGCTTACCTCTCCTCCCAAAACGGAAAATCCCTCGTGTAGGAGACACCTTCAATAGTACATGTTCCCCAACGTCGAACTCTAGAGGACGACTATGTACGTCTGCGTAAGACTTTTGTCGACTCTGGGCAGTCAACAGCCTTTCTCGAATCAAAGCTATCTTCTCTTGAGTCTGAATTATCAATTCCGGTTCCGTCCCGATCAAATCCGAAGAATCATCCCAACACAGGGGTGATCGGCATCTTCTCCCGTACAAAGCTTCAAAGGGTGCCATCTTAATAGAAGCATGCCAACTATTATTGTAAGTGAATTCAATCAGTGGCAAATGAACTTCCCAATCAGTTGACCAATCCAACGCACAAGCTCTAAGCATGTCTTCTACGGTTTGAATAGTCCTTTCGGACTGACCGTCCGTTTGGGGATGATAAGCCGTACTAAAGTTGAGCTCAGTCCCCAAAGCCCTGTGAACTGCTTTCCAGAAGTGCGACACGAAACGACCAACTCGATCCGAAATAATGGTCTTTGGCGTCCCATGCAATCTGACTATCTCCGCAATAAATACTCGCGCCAATCTCTCGGGTCCCCATGTATCTTTAATCCCTAGGAAATGAGCCGACTTGGTTAGTCGATCAACTACAACCCAAATCATGTTCATTCCCGTTCTAGTCCTTGGCATATTAGTAATGAAATCCATCGAGATGTCCTCCCACTTCCATTCAGGGATCGGAAGCGGCTTTAACATTCCGGCGGGTCGCTGATGTTCAATCTTAACTTGCTGACAAGTCAAGCACCTCGAAACATACTCTGCTACGTCCTTCTTCATATTCCCCCACCAGAAGCTTTGTTTTAAGTCCTTATATATCTTATTGCTGCCCGGGTGAATAGAATAGGGCGCGCTGTGAGCTTCCTTCAGAATAGTCTGTCTCAAATCATCATCATCGGGAACGCAAAGTCGACTCTGAAATCTCAGAACTCCATCATCGTGTATCACGAATCCTGGGGCTTTTTCCTTCTTTACTTCGTCACATAACCGAAGGATCAGAGAATCGTTCAACTGCTTAGACTTGATCTCCTCGACTAGTGATGAAGTCAGTTCCATCACATAAAGTTGCCCTTGGATTCCTGGTGCCCAAACTTCAATCCCTTCGCGGATCGGTTCGTTGAATCTTTGGTTTGGGACGTGAGAGCTTCCAACACTCGAAGAGAAACAGGTTTACGGCTCAATGCATCGGCTACTACGTTTGCTTTCCCCGGATGATAGAGAATCTCCAATTCGTAATCCTTGATCAATTCCAGCCACCTTCTCTGCCTCATGTTTAATTCTTTCTGACTGAAAATGTACTTGAGGCTCTTATGATCGGTAAAGATCTGACAATGAGTGTCGTACAAATAATGTCTCCAAATTTTCAAGGCAAAGACTACAGCTGCTAACTCCAGATCATGAGTCGGGTAATTTACCTCGTATGGTTTCAACTGCCGAGAAGCATAGGCAATCACCTTATCTCTTTGCATCAACACACATCCCAGACCCTGATTTGAAGCGTCGCTGTAAACCATGAATCCATCAGTTCCATCTGGCAATGCTAAAATAGGTGCTGTCGTCAGTCTCTTCTTAAGTTCATCAAAACCAGCCTGGCATTTCTCATCCCACTTAAACTTTTGAGTTTTCTGTAACAGCTGAGTGAGCGGACGAGAGATCTTGGAAAATCCCTCTACAAAGCGGCGATAATAACCAGCAAGTCCTAAGAAACTCCGGACTTCTTTCACATTATTAGGAGCTTCCCATTCCAAGATTGCTTCGACTTTCTTCGGGTCCACCTGAACTCCGTTAGCTGATATCACATGCCCAAGGAAAGTTACCTCCATGAGCCAGAACTCGCAATTCGAAAGTTTTGCATACAACTGTTCCTTCCTCAAGGTGCTCAAAACCACCCGCAAATGTTCGGCATGCTCCCCTGCGTCCTTCGAATATATCAAGATGTCATCAATGAAGACGACCACAAATTTATCCAAGTATTCCAAGAATACCCGATTCATCAATTGCATGAATACCGCAGGAGCATTGGTAAGTCCAAACGGCATCACTACGAATTCGTAATGCCCGTACCGGGACCTGAAAGCAGACTTCGATATATCCGATTCCTTAATTCTCAACTGATGGTATCCTGATCGCAAGTCAATCTTCGAGAATACCCTTGCCCCTTGCAATTGATCAAACAAGTCGTCGATCCGAGGTATAGGATACTTATTCTTGATCGTCATCTTATTGAGTTCCCTGTAATCAATACACAGTCGGAGGGATCCGCCTTTCTTCCGGACAAAGAGAACGGGCGCTCCCCAAGGAGAAACGCTAGGTTGAATATAGCCCTTCTGTAACAATTCCTCCAGTTGCTTCTTGAGTTCATACATCTCAGTTGGCGCCATGCGGTATGGTGCTCTAGAAATAGGAGCTGCTCCAGGCTCTAATTCGATAGTGAATTCCACTTCTCTCTGCGGAGGTAACCCAGGTAGTTCGTCAGGAAATACATCTGAGAACTCATTCACAACTGAAATAGACGAGAGTTCTACTCCTTCCTCTTTCCTCATGGCATAGCACCAAAGTCCATGACATCCCTGCTTCAGTAATTTCACGGCTTTCATTGCTTTGATCAATTTTCCCGAGCTTCCTGGTCTCCATCCTCGAAATAAGTGTTCAGATCCATCACCAGCAATGATAGAAATGACTCTCTCTCGGTAATTCAGAATAGCTCCATAACGGTTGAGCCAATCGTCTCCGAGAATTAAATCGTCACCGTAGATGTCAACTACAATAAGATTCGATGGCCAATCTCTCCCTCCTATAGACACTGGAAAATCTCTAGCCTCTAGGGTTCCCACAATTCTCTCTCCACTCGGCAAACCCACAACATATGGTTCACAATCAAATAAGCACGAGATTTTTAAACGATTTACACAGTTCAAGGATACAAAAGAATGTGTAGTTCCGGAATCGAATAAAACACTAACTGGTTGCAAAAGGATCTGAATTATACCTGATGCAACAGCAGTGTTCTGATCATCAGATTTCCTCATCTCGTACAGGCGCGGAGGAATGGACCCAGCACTGGATGTCTCTCTCTTCCCGACGTTCTGCTGCGGAAACCCACTCTGTTGTGTCTGGTTCACACTTGTCTCCTTCGGAACTGGAGCTGGAGTGCGAGTACCAAAAGATCTAGTAGCAACTCCACAGAAATGCGCACGGTGTCCTTCTTGTCCACAATCGTAGCACATCACAGAAGATGTGGGGCAGTCACGTCGGATGTGCCCTGCTCGACCACAATTGTAGCATTTCCTTGATGCGTCCGAAACCGCTGATGTAGTTCGAAACTTCTTTCCGCCTCTAGAAGGTTGTGGAGGTTTCCTAGCCGAATAAAAGGAAGACTGGCCCTTACGGGGCCCACCACTCTTGTTTTCTGAAAAGTTGTCGGTCACCTTCTGCTTCTTAGCCTCTACTGATTTCTCCACCACCGCCTCTTTCATGTCGTAGGCCAGCGCTTTGTCTTGGTACTGTCGCAACGTAGTACACTCGAATCCGTACATGTACTGCTGAATCTCCGGCTTCATCCGCATATCGAAATGAAAAATCTTTTCTGCCTCCGTTCTGACCAAGTGTCTCACACAAGTCAGCTGATGATTAAAAGTTTTGATTACATCTGTCACAGATGCTTCCGAACTCTGTGGTGAGAAAAACTCTCGGATCTTTGCCTCTCTAACTAGACGAGGACAATACTGTGCTTCCATTATTAATTTGAATTCCGTCCAATCCGCATTATGATTCTCGGGTCGAATAGCTTCCCACCAATCAAAGGCCTCCCCAGTCAGAAAATACTGGGCAATGGGAACCTTCCGATCCTCGGGACAGTTAAGACCCGCGAATATCTTCTCTAACTCCTTGAGCCAGTGATCCCAAGTAATTGCCTCAGCAGATCCGTCAAATTTTGGCGGGTGCAATTTGACCACTTCAGCAAGCCATCTGTCTCCCCGGTTATCCTCATGGTGCTGCTGTCCCATCGCCGTCTGCATGCGGTCGACTACCTGGGCGAACTGGTTTATCTGTGCCACCACCTGTTGAAGCACTCCCGGCATGTTAGGATTTGCGTCGTCATTCGATGATCCTTGCCGCTCCGAATGAGAATCGGTTCGACTAGCCGACAGTGCAGGGTAGTTGCGGAATCCTCCTGTCTCACGTTACCCGTCGCGTCCACGACGCGTCGCGTCCACGTCCTCCTCTCAACATACGTAAACACAATTTCTCAATATCCAGGACAAGGTTTTGAAATAAAGCCCGTCAATACTCACAAAACGGTAACTAAGTAAAGCGGTAGTATAAGAGATTAGGAGACTTACAACCACGGTCCAAATGATGACTTTTGGTGAGCGGTGATGTTACGAGCGACTCGTAAATCAATAACGTAAACAGACCCAACTTAAAACCCGATTGCCAAGATATCCATAAATCTTAGCTCGATACCATATTCTGTAACACCCCGAGATATTCGGAATAATTACAGCGCCGTAAACCCTTTAAGTAAGGATTTACAAGGCTAATTTTAAAAGAAAGGTAAATATAAGACATCATCATCATCGAAAATTCAAGTTTACAAAACCGAACAACTGGTTCAACGAGTAATTAATACAACCATATCGAAATGATATTAATAAGACACGCGTACTCGAGCATGAAATCAAACCAAGAAAACAAATCACCACCAACAACAAACATCATGAACCCCTTCGTCGTCATGTCGGTACTGTGGCTGTTTCCCTGCTCCTCGGCTACCTGAACATCACAACAAATGTCCACCCCCGAAGGGGTTAGCAAAACGATGCTAGTACAAGTATCATATTAAACAATTCGAATATGCATCAACAATATATAACAAGATACACCACACGGACTTCCGCTACCGGAATCCGACAATGCAAATCCACAAGATTCTATTAACACAGCAAGGGTATTCCAATGATCCAGCGCCCTCAGCATAGATCCCAAGATGATCACGTCGTACCAACCCGAGGTGGAAATAGCCCGTCCAATGATCCAGCGCCGTCCGGCTAGATCCCAAGATGATCCCGTCGGACCAACACGAGGTGGACATCCGATCCAGCGCCCTCAGCATAGATCGTACAACGTACACAAACACAACTCATGCATACACATATGCCAAATCATTATGTTCACCAACATGAACATACAAACACTAGATAACGAATATCATGACAATTCAACGTAATAAATCTCATGTTCAACAACATGAATAATCACACGCATACTCAAAATACCAATATTAATATATTACGATACTTGCCTCGAAGATGGCAAGAACGAAACACTTCAATGATCTCAACACACTCGAAGGCCGCCTTCTTCGATCAACGTAGCAAACTCGAACCTTAACAAAAGAAATGATATACAAATCATCTCAAGTCGAACGATGGCCTAACAATCGATCTACGGCCCAAAAGCTCAAAATATGCAATCTGCCTGAACCATTTAGCGTACGCTACGCACTCTATGTAGCGTGCGCTAAGCCTGCCTGTTAGCGTACGCTATCGTATAAGCCTAGCGTACGCTAGCCAGATCGCCGATTCTCTCGATCACCGACCGACTGGCCGATATCATAACGTACGTTACGTACCACACGTAGCATGCGTTAACTTATCCCCGATAGCGCACGTTAACTAACGTATGTTAGCGTGCGCTAACCGTGCATGGCAGATTACTACTAACGAGCTAGTTGAATGGTGATGAACTCATGAATTCTATGGTGATAAAACAAGTCATCCCCGAGCATATCATGCTAATAAGGTTTTTGGAAGTTCTATACGTACTGAATGACTATGAGATACAAAGATACGGATAATCATCTCAACACCATAATTCATCTTAGATCTTCAAGAAAATATTCTAAGTTCCGTTCGTCCTACGTTCCAAAACGCATGATTCCAATGTGTAAAACGTAACAATCTAGGTAATATCCGTTTACTGATCATAAATCGATTTGAAAATGCTTAGGAGTCCACATACTAAGATGGTTCAAAGGTTCATATGATATATAGTGCCGATACGTCAAAAGTATCCTTCTAACACATGATGATCGATAATAAACGAAATAACTGATTATACAAACATGATCAAATCGTCCTTGAGAACACTACTAATATTGGTGAAGAATCACCTACCTCAAAGTAGTGAAGAACAAGGAGAAAATCGAAGCAATCCAACGTCGAAGGCTCGAACACCAATCCTCAATGATCCACAATCTTCAATCACGATCTAGAATGTTGATATGAGGTGTTTGGGATGTAGGAAGTTATACTCTAAGTATAAGAATTCGGATGTGGGAAAAGAAAGGACTGAAAATACGAAAAAGATGTTGTCCTATTTATAGGAAATGATTATTAGCGCGCGCTAGTCCCAGTTCGTAGCGTGCGCTAACGTCTCAGTGACTTCACTGTACTCAGCACTTAGCGTGCGCTATTCACATGCCTGTAGCGTGCGCTAAGGCGTTGACTTGGCTTTTCCCGAAAGCCGTCCAGGTTCATCCCGACACAATCCGACAGGGGTCCCCGGCCAGATCTCACCTACCGCACGTCTCAATCAAATTGACCACGCATAGCGTGCGCTAAGGTTCCTTTGTAGCGTGCGCTATGAATCCATGTTAGCGTACGCTACACATAGTCGATAGCGTGCGCTACATGTGCAGAATTACAATTTTTAAATCACATACATGAAATCATACGCTCGACAACATCAGATTATGAAATAAGGAGAATAATACTCAGATCAAGTACAACGATTACAGTATCACAAGTTCCAAATACATATCAGAAATCTCGGGTATTACATCCTTTCTCCCTAAAAAGAAGTTTCGTCCCGAAACTTAAGATGAAAACAACTCTGGATATCTAGCGTTCATACTGCCCTCCGTTTCCCAAGTGGCCTCTTCGACTCCGTGTCGTGACCATTGTACTTTAACCAAGTGTATTGGTTTATTCCTCAACTGTTTGATCCGACTCTCAAGTATCTTGATTGGTCTCTCTTCGAAGGTGCCATCATTAGCTATCTCGATCTCGTCGAAATCAATGACGTGACTGGGGTCCGGTACATACTTCCGCAGTTGGGATACGTGAAACACATTGTGAACATGACTCAGCGATGGCGGTAAGGCCAACCTGTATGCTAATTCTCCAACTCTCTCGAGGATCTCGAATGGTCCGATATATCTCGGACTTAGCTTACCTCTCCTCCCAAAACGGAAAATCCCTCGTGTAGGAGACACCTTCAATAGTACATGTTCCCCAACGTCGAACTCTAGAGGACGACTATGTACGTCTGCGTAAGACTTTTGTCGACTCTGGGCAGTCAACAGCCTTTCTCGAATCAAAGCTATCTTCTCTTGAGTCTGAATTATCAATTAGGTTCCGTCCCGATCAAATCAGAAGAATCATCCCTACACAGGGGTGATCGGCATCTTCTCCCGTACAAAGCTTCAAAGGGTGCCATCTTAATAGAAGCATGCCAACTATTATTGTAAGTGAATTCAATCAGTGGCAAATGAACTTCCCAATCAGTTGACCAATCCAACGCACAAGCTCTACGCATGTCTTCTACGGTTTGAATAGTCCTTTGGATGGCCGTCCGTTGGGGATGATAAGCCGTACTAAAGTTGAGCTCGATCCCAAAGCCACGTGAAGCGCTTTCGGAAGTGCGACACGAAACGACCAACTCGATCCGAAATAATGGTCTTTGGCGTCCCATGCAATCTGACTATCTCCGCAATAAATACTCGCGCCAATCTCTCGGGTCCCCATGTATCTTTAATCCCTAGGAAATGAGCCGACTTGGTTAGTCGATCAACTACAACCCAAATCATGTTCATTCCCGTTCTAATCCTTGGCATATTAGTAATGAAATCCATCGAGATGTCCTCCCACTTCCATTCAGGGATCGGAAGCGGCTTTAACATTCCGGCGGGTCGCTGATGTTCAATCTTAACTTGCTGACAAGTCAAGCACCTCGAAACATACTCTGCTACGTCCTTCTTCATATTCCCCCACCAGAAGCTTTGTTTTAAGTCCTTATATATCTTATTGCTGCCCGGGTGAATAGAATAGGGCGCGCTGTGAGCTTCCTTCAGAATAGTCTGTCTCAAATCATCATCATCGGGAACGCAAAGTCGACTCTGAAATCTCAGAACTCCATCATCGTGTATCACGAATCCTGGGGCTTTTCCCTTCTTTACTTCGTCACATAACCGAAGGATCAGAGAATCGTTCAACTGCTTAGACTTGATCTCCTCGACTAGTGATGAAGTCAGTTCCATCACATAAAGTTGCCCTTGGATTCCTGGTGCCCAAACTTCAATCCCTTCGCGGATCAGTTCTCGTTGAATGCTGGTTTGGGACGTGAGAGCTTCCAACACTCGAAGAGAAACAGGTTTACGGCTCAATGCATCGGCTACTACGTTTGCTTTCCCCGGATGATAGAGAATCTCCAATTCGTAATCCTTGATCAATTCCAGCCACCTTCTCTGCCTCATGTTTAATTCTTTACATGAAAATGTACTTGAGGCTCTTATGATCGGTAAAGATCGACAATGAGTGTCGTACAAATAATGTCTCCAAATTTTCAAGGCAAAGACTACATTTGCTAACTCCGGATCATGAGTCGGGTAATTTACCTCGTATGGTTTCAGCTGCCGAGAAGCATAGGCAATCACCTTATCTCTTTGCATCAACACACATCCTGGACCACGATTTGAAGCGTCGCTGTAAACCATGAATCCATCGGTTCCATCCGCAATGCTAAAATAGGTCTTGTCGTCAGTCTCTTCTTAAGTTCATCAAAACCACTGGCATTTCTCATCCCACTTAAACTTTTGAGTTTTACCTTAACTTGGTGAGTGAGCGGACGAGAGATATTGGAAAATCCCTCTACAAAGCGGCGATAATAACCGGCAAGTCCTAAGAAACTCAGGACTTCTTTCACATTATTAGGAGCTTCCCATTCCAAGATTGCTTGACTTTCTTGAGTCCACTGAACTCGTCGGTGATATCACATGCCCAAGGAAAGTTACCTCCATGAGCGAACTTCGCAATTCGAAAGTTTTGCATACAAGCTCCTTCCTCAAGGTGCTCAAAACCACCCGCAAATGTTCGGCATGCTCCCCTGCGTCCTTCGAATATATCAAGATGTCATCAATGAAGACGACCACAAATTTATCCAAGTATTCCAAGAATACCCGATTCATTAATTGCATGAATACCGCAGGAGCATTGGTAAGTCCAAACGGCATCACTACGAATTCGTAATGCCGTCTGGGACACAGCGGAACTTCGATATATCCGATTCCTTAATTCTCAACTGATGGTATCCTGATCGCAAGTCAATCTTAGAGAATACCCTTGCCCCTTGCAATTGATCAAACAAGTCGTCGATCCGAGGTATAGGATACTTATTCTTGATCGTCATCTTATTGAGTTCCCTGTAATCAATACACAGTCGGAGGGATCCGCCTTTCTTAGGACAAGAGAAGGCAGGCGCTCCCCAAGGAGAAACGCTAGGTTGAATATAGCCCTTCTGTAAAAATTCCTCCAGTTGCTTCTTGAGTTCATACATCTCAGTTGGCGCCATGCGGTATGGTGCTCTGGAAATAGGAGCTGCTCCAGGCTCTAATTCGATAGTGAATTCCACTTCTCTCTGCGGAGGTAACCCAGGTAGTTCGTCAGGAAATACATCTGAGAACTCATTCACAACTGAAATAGACGAGAGTTCTACTCCTTCCTCTTTCCTCATGGCATAGCACCAAAGTCCATGACATCCCTGCTTCAGTAATTTCACAGCTTTCATTGCTTTGATTAATTTTCCCGAGCTTCCTGGTCTCCATCCTCGAAATAAGTGTTCAGATCCATCACCAGCAATGATAGAAATGACTCTCTCTCGGTAATTCAGAATAGCTCCATAACGGTTGAGCCAATCGTCTCCGAGAATTAAATCGTCACCGTAGATGTCAACTACAATAAGATTCGATGGCCAATCTCTCCCTCCTATAGACACTGGAAAATCTCTAGCCTCTAGGGTTCCCACAATTCTCTCTCCACTCGGCAAACCCACAACATATGGTTCACAATCAAATAAGCACGAGATTTTTAAACGATTTACACAGTTCAAGGATACAAAAGAATGTGTAGTTCCGGAATCGAATAAAACACTAACTGGTTGCAAAAGGATCTGAATTATACCTGATGCAACAGTAGTGTTCTGATCATCAAATTTCCTCATCTCGTACAGGCGCGGAGGAACGGACCCAGCACTGGATGTCTCTCTCTTCCCGACGTTCTGCTGCGGAAACCCACTCTGTTGTGTCTGGTTCACACTTGTCTCCTTCGGAACTGGAGCTGGAGTGCGAGTACCAAAAGATCTAGTAGCAACTCCACAGAAAGCCGCACGGTGTCCTTCTTGTCCACAATCGTAGCACATCACAGAAGATGTGGGGCAGTCACGTCGGATGTGCCCTGCTCGACCACAATTGTAGCATTTCCTTGATGCGTCAAAGCCGTGATGTAGTTCGGCACTTCTTTCCGCCTCTAGAAGGTTGTGGAGGTTTCCTAGCCGAATAAAAGGAAGACTGGCCCTTACGGGGCCCACCACTCTTGTTTTCTGAAAAGTTGTCGGTCACCTTCTGCTTCTTAGCCTCTACTGATTTCTCCACCACCGCCTCTTTCATGTCGTAGGCCAGCGCTTTGTCTTGGTACTGTCGCAACGTAGTACACTCGAATCCGTACATGTCTTCTTGAATCTCGGCTTCATCCGCATATCGAAATGAAAAATCTTTTACGCCTCCGTTCGACCAAGTGTCTCACACAAGTCGGTGATGATTAAAAGTTTTGATTACATCATCACAGATGCTTAGAACTCTGTGGTGAGAAAAACTCTCGGATCTTTGCCTCTCTAACTAGACGAGGACAATACTGTGCTTCCATTATTAATTTGAATTCCGTCGATCCGCATTATGATTCTCGGGTCGAATAGCTTCCCACCAATCAAAGGCCTCCCGGTCGGAAAATCTTGGGCAATGGGAACCTTCCGATCCTCGGGACAGTTAAGACCCGCGAATATCTTCTCTAACTCCTTGAGCCGGTGATCCCAAGTAATTGCCTCAGCAGATCCGTCAAATTTTGGCGGGTGCAATTTGACCACTTGACAAGCCATCTGTCTCCCGGTTATCCTCATGGTGCTTCTTTGTCCCATCGCCGTCTGCATGCGGTCGACTACTGGCGGCCGGTTTATACGTGCCACCACTGTTGAAGCACTCCGGCATGTTAGGATTTGCGTCGTCATTCGATGATCCTTGCGCCCTCGAGAATGAGAATCGGTTCGACTAGGCCGACAGTGCAGGGTAGTTGCGGAATCCTCTGTCTCACGTTACCCCGTCGCGTCCACGACCGCGTCGCGTCCACGTCCTCCTCTCAACATCTCGTAAACACAATTTCTCAATATCCGAGGACAAGGTTTTGAAATAAAGCCGTCAATACTCACAAAGCAGTAACTAAGTAAAACGGTAGTATAAGAGATTAGGAGACTTACAACCACGGTCCAAATGATGACTTTTGGCTGAACAGTGATGTTACGAACGACTCGTAAATCAATAACGTAAACAGACCCAACTTAAAACCCGACTGCCAAGATATCCATAAATCTTAGCTCTGATACCATATTCTGTAACACCCCGAGATATTCGGAATAATTACAGCGCCGTAAACCCTTTAAGTAAGGATTTACAAGGCTAATTTTAAAAGAAAGGTAAATATAAGACATCATCATCATCGAAAATTCAAGTTTACAAAACCGAACAACTGGTTCAACGAGTAATTAATACAACCATATCGAAATGATATTAATAAGACACGCGTACTCGAGTACTGAAATCAAACCAAGAAAACAAATCACCACCAACAACAAACATCACTGAACCCCTTCGTCGTCATGTCGGTACTGTGGCTGTTTCCCTGCTCCTCGGCTACCTGAACATCACAACAAATGTCCACCCCCGAAGGGGTTAGCAAAACGATGCTAGTACAAGTATCATATTAAACAATTCGAATATGCATCAACAATATATAACAAGATACACCACACGGACTTCCGCTACCGGAATCCGACAATGCAAATCCACAAGATTCCATTAACACAGCAAGGGTATTCCAATGATCCAGCGCCCTCAGCATAGATCCCAAGATGATCCCGTCGGACCAACCCGAGGTGGAAATAACCCGTCCAATGATCCAGCGCCCTCAGCCTAGATCCCAAGATGATCCCGTCGGACCAACACGAGGTGGACATCCGATCCAGCGCCCTCAGCATAGATCGTACAACGTACACAAACACAACTCATGCATACACATATGCCAAATCATTATGTTCACCAACATGAACATACAAACACTAGATAACGAATATCATGACAATTCAACGTAATAAATCTCATGTTCAACAACATGAATAATCACACGCATACTCAAAATACCAATATTAATATATTACGATACTTGCCTCGAAGATGGCAAGAACGAAACACTTCAATGATCTCAACACACTCGAAGGCCGCCTTCTTCGATCAACGTAGCAAACTCGAACCTTAACAAAAGAAATGATATACAAATCATCTCAAGTCGAACGATGGCCTAACAATCGATCTACGGCCCAAAAGCTCAAAATATGCAATCTGCCTGAACTTAGCGTACGCTACGCACTCTATGTAGCGTGCGCTAAGCCTGCCTGTTAGCGTACGCTATCGTATAAGCCTAGCGTACGCTAGCCACGGACCGCGATTCTCTCGATCGGCCGACTGACTCGGCTGATATCACAACGTACGTTACGTACCACACGTAGCGTGCGTTAACTTATCCCCGATAGCGCACGTTAACTAACGTATGTTAGCGTGCGCTAACCGTGCATGGCAGATTACTACTAACAGAAAACTGGATTGAATGGTGATGAACTCATGAATTCTATGGTGATAAAACAAGTCATCCCCGAGCATATCATGCTAATAAGGTTTTTGGAAGTTCTATACGTACTGAATGACTATGAGATACAAAGATACGGATAATCATCTCAACACCATAATTCATCTTAGATCTTCAAGAAAATATTCTAAGTTCCGTTCGTCCTACGTTCCAAAACGCATGATTCCAATGTGTAAAACGTAACAATCTAGGTAATATCCGTTTACTGATCATAAATCGATTTGAAAATGCTTAGGAGTCCACATACTAAGATGGTTCAAAGGTTCATACGATATATAGTGCCGATACGTCAAAAGTATCCTTCTAACACATGATGATCGATAATAAACGAAATAACTGATTATACAAACATGATCAAATCGTCCTTGAGAACACTACTAATATTGGTGAAGAATCACCTACCTCAAAGTAGTGAAGAACAAGGAGAAAATCGAAGCAATCCAACGTCGAAGGCTCGAACACCAATCCTCAATGATCCACAATCTTCAATCACGAGCTAGAATGTTGATATGAGGTGTTTGGGATGTAGGAAGTTATACTCTAAGTATAAGAATTCGGATGTGGGAAAAGAAAGGACTGAAAATACGAAAAGGATGCTGTCCTATTTATAGGAAATGATTATTAGCGCGCGCTAGTCCCTGTTCGTAGCGTGCGCTAACGTCTCAGTGACTTCACTGTACTTAGCACTTAGCGTGCGCTATTCACATGCCTGTAGCGTGCGCTAAGGCATTGACTTGGCTTTTCCCGAAAGCCGTCCAGGTTCATCCCGACACAATCCGACAGGGGTCCCCGGCCAGATCTCACCTACCGCACGTCTCAATCAAATTGACCACGCATAGCGTGCGCTAAGGTTCCTTTGTAGCGTGCGCTATGAATCCATGTTAGCGTACGCTACACATAGCCGATAGCGTGCGCTACATGCGCAGAATTATAATTTTTAAATCACATACATGAAATCATATGCTCGACAACATCGGATTATGAAATACGGAGAATAATACTCAGATCAAGTATAACGATTACAGTATCACAAGTTCCAAATATATATCAGAAATCTCGGGTATTACACTCTCGACCCTCGTCACCGGAGCAGATGCCTTCCTCCTGCGGACGTGGCCAAACCATCTTAATCTCCCTTCCCTAACTTTCGCTGAAATGGGCGCCACTTCTAGCGCGTTCCTGAAGACCCCGTTTGAGATTCTATCTAACATTGTGCGACCACACGACCAGCGTAACATTCTCATTTCAGCCGCTTCCAACTTGCTCTCAAGTGACTTCTTCATCGCCCAACATTCAGAGCCATACAACATTGCAGGTCGGATTGCCGCTCTATAAAATTTACCCTTCAACTTAATAGGGACTTTCTTGTCGCACAGGACCCCTGTCGGTGCTCTCCACCTTAGCCACCCCGCCTTGATGCAATGAGTGACATCATCTTCACACTCACCTTCCTTCTGAATGATCGAACCCAAATACTTGAACTTATCCGTACGGGGAACGATCTGATCCGCAATCATTACCTCTACACCCCGGAATATAAATGATTTCTAAAATGATTTTTGGCGCATATTTTCATCTGATTAGAATGGTAGTTCAAATGGATTGTACTTGCACTAGTAGTTGTCGTTAACCCCTTAAATGGGGGAAATACTTTTTGTATTTCAGGTTCAGGTCTTGGAGACAAGCGAGCATACGAGCCGTATGAGAATGATGGGCAAGCTGATACTGTTCAGTAGTCATTTGTTGGTGTTCTGTTCTGTCATTTATTATTGATGTCTTATTTTGGGATTTCTGTATTATGAAATTGGTTTAAGTACTCGAGTACTTCCTTTTTGAAGTTGTTAATGTTGTGTTCCCGTTTTGGGAAATGGATTTGATGTCAGATTGTATTTGTCGGATTTTAGTCTTTTATTTGAATGTCATGGTTTGAGAAATTGTTCGATTACTAGTGATGTATGTCCTTGTTGTTTGTCGGGTCGGTTTGTTAGCCTGGTGGGTTCCAAAGTGTGGGGTCCACGGTGCTGTAATACGCCCTGAACGTCTTGGGGGTGTTACAAAATGCACTCTCTGTCAAATTTCTAGCGTGACAGAGGGAGTAATATACTAATATTTTTTATAGATGATGATAATATGTAGTGAAAATTTAAAAATATGAAATGTGATAGTTTGATTTGATCGTAAAAAGTGATATATATAAATATACTAAGTAATTTTTTAGAGGAATTTAAACTTTTTGATGTGACAGAGAAAATATCATTTATAAATATGGGTCATGTTATGTATGCATAAGTATACATATAATGTATACTCATATGCATTTCATGTATTAATCTATAATACTATAAGATTCAGTCCCTAAATTAAATGTGGAGTTATGATGATAAAGTTTTTAGAGTTAAAACCAAGTTGGAGTCGTTTAGTAGTTGCATAGAGTATAAGATAGCTAATGCTCGGAATTCAATGCAGCCTCATAATAACTATACAATCATGAAAGGAGATGAAGTGCAAGGGTTGCCCGAATTGACCACATGACATTTAGTATAGAATTAAAAGTCGGTTAGATGAAGTGCAAGGGTTGCGAAAGGTTGCAAGAATAATTAATGATTTAACCTCATTCATGCCTATATAAACCAGCCAAAATCACATTTAGTATGTACATTTGAAGATGATTCACACATATTTTAGATCTTTGATTGTTAGTGGCGGTATGTAAATTCTCTTTTGCAATATTTTGGAGATGATTCACACATCTTTTAGACCTTTGTAATTAACTTGGTCTTTTTTTTCTTAATTTAGTTATCATACGCAGGTACCATGAAAATCACACAAGATCATGCATGCTCACATAAATGGAACCAAAGATTGGGATACCAACTATTTTCTATGTTTCTTACATATTTAGGTGATTGTTATAGATAAACATATATATAGATATATGTATTATGTTAATGCATTTTCATATACAAGTAATTTATATGCGTTTTCTATTGATGTAGCTCACATGTGCGAATCGATTCAAGAAAATGTGCACGAGCATGTATGTAAGGTAATATTTAAATGGTTAAATGATACTTTTTAGCATGATTAGTTTATGTAAGTAGTTGCTTTCGAATGCTCTTTGAGAAATATTAGAATGAATTTATCGTGTGCAATTGAATTATTATTGAAAAGAAGAAGGTCCACGCATCGCAAAGTGTTTTCTTTTTCTATATGTAGAATCATTAGTGAGAAACCAAAATTTATGCCCATTAAATGAGTTTGTCATAATAGCAAAATATGACATATTAAAAATATCACATTGAGTAATGAATAAAAAGGAAAAAATACATAACTTTGACTTAAATCCGTTTGTAAATTATAATATCAAATAACAAAGTTGAGTTTTAAACATAAGCAAAAGTTCAAACTTTTATCGAAAAACAAAACTGGTGCATTTAATGTGAAGTATATACAACATCGAGATGGAAGTGCAAGGCTTGCCGGAATTTATCACATGATATTTAGTAATTAGTATAGAATTAAAAGTCGGTTATGGAATGAGATGAAGTTGAAAAGGTTGCAAGAATAATTGATGATTTAACCTAATGTAATATATATAGATATATGTATTATGTTAATGCATTTTCATATACAAGTAATTTATGTGTTTTTTCTATTGATGTAACTCACATATGCGAATTGATTAAAGAAAATGTGCACGAGCATGTATGTAAAGCAACATTTAAATGGTTAAATTATACTTTTTAGCATGATTAGTTTATGTAAGCATGCAACTTGAATAATGAATATAAAAGAAAAAGTACATAATTTTTGCTCAAACCCATATGTAAATTAAAAAAATTAAGTGTAAGACATAATAGTGGAGTCCAAAGGTTTTAGGAATTGTTAATAGTGTGTTAATTAATATTCATTTAGTTGGCTATTTAGAATTGAATTTATTGATAAATTTATTAATATTAGTTAGATTTTAATGTTAATTTTCAATGAAATTAGTTGTACAATAAAATGAGATGAAGCTAAAAAGGTTTGTAACGATTTTTATACAGTTTATGTGGCATTATTATATATACATTATTACACAAACTTTAACTTACAAACTTAATAAAGAAAATATTTAACGCACATTAAACTATAACCAATTAGATAGACCCGTGTGCTTCATATTACCATGCAAAAACTCTTCATATTACCATGCAAAAACCATCTAACGGACAAGTATTGTAGGGATAAGTAATAGACCAAAAGAAATAAAGCCTTTTTTTTATCATGCAAATAAGTAATAAACCAAAAGAAACAAAGCCATCGCAACTTAATAACCAAAAGTCCATATATAAATTACAACACCCCAAAACCAAAACAACATCAAACACTTTTAAATTTTTATACAAGAAAGTTAAAATATTTCATACAACATACTAAACAATAATTAAATATACACTCGCCAATATACAGAAAGAATACACGATTAACAATTAGATTCTTAGCCCGTGCGTAGCACGGGTTCTGCATGTCTCGTTTATTATAGAATTCAGCAAATAAATAAATACTCTCTTCGTCTCGCTGAAAGGCCATTATGCTTTAACGAGTGATTGGACGATTTTGCGGGCGGAAGATTGGCCTTTTTAAGATGAACCCTCAATTTTTCGAAAAATAAACGAATAAATTAGATTATCCCACAAATGAATGATATTGACTTATGTCAATTAAATAAGTATCTTAAAATACTATGTTTATAGTACTTCCTGATTTTCCATTTATGTGTTTTTTTTCAATATTGAGAATTTTAAATTTAGAATTTGAATTTTCAAATTTTTTTTGAACAAAAGAAAATTTTTATTCCTGTAAAACAGTTAAGCTCAACACCATTTACAAAAAGCCTTAACAGGCTCACTATCAACTACCCAAAAATTCTGTACTTCTAGCAACCTACATAGTAGGATGCTGCATAAATGAGCTACAAAACTTGTTCATTTCCTTCACATCACTGCATCGACCAATTGTGTTATTGATGATCTTCACAAGCAGTTCTTCAGCTGAGATGCATACTGTTTGGAAATATCTTCGATTCCTTTCCATCTAAATACCATAAACAACTTCAGTAATCAATATTTTCAAATAGCGCTTGACTAGCCGTTTTCCTTTCACCATTCGACTGAATAAAGGGACAAATTCATCCCATATTCTAGCAATATTCGGCAATTCAAGCCAGCTGAAAATAGCAACAGCTATGCGTTTCGTATAGGAGCATTCAAAGAACAAGTGATTGGGTGTTTCATCTTCTTCAAGGCACAACACACATACTTGATCAATTTCTGGTTGGTAACGTATCAAACAATCTTTTGTTGTAAGCCTCTTATGTAACGCCAACCAGAGAATGAACTGGGCACGCGGGGTAGCCAAATTGTTCGAGACAAGCTCTTTCCAATCAACTTTTTCCACTGAAGAACGCAAATGTTCATACCATTTGGACATGGAAAATTTTGATTCACCCACTACTGATCCGTTAGCACATACTCACGCATTTTGAGTATCTTCTTCAACAAATATGAAGCTTGGGCAGGGAAGGCCATGTCCATTACTGATTGCTCTTTAATGTAGTATGTGTGAACCTAATGAATCCAGAGTTTATCAGCTTTCTGATTCAACACCCATAACTTAAGGAGGCATGCTTTGTTCCAAGACGGAAGATGGATTAATCCCAGCCCTCGTTCTGATTTGGGACGACAAATGGTATCCCAAGCAACCAAAGCTCGTTTGGAATCTCCAACTTCCCCAGACCAGAGAAATTTACGGCATATGCTCTCAACTGCAACTAGAACTTTTTTTGGAAATGGGAAAAGTTGACTCCAATAGTTCTGTACCGCATATAGACCACTGTGAACCAACTGCAATCTTCCCCCGTAAGAGAGTAATTTAGCTGTCCAATTGTGTACTTTAGCAATCATCTTCTCGAGTAGCGATTGATATTGCAAAATGGAGAGTCTTTTCGCATTAATGGGACACCCAAGTAACGAAAGGGAAGAGAGACAATTTGCATATTGGATTCCCTTGCAATATTTGCACATTTATCAGGATGAACTCCACAGAAATATATCTCACTTTTGCGGCTATTCATAATCAGCCCCGATGTAGCACTAAACTGTTCAAACTTCTCTAGCAAATTGTTAATAGGCTTTTGTGTACCTTTAGAGAATAAAAGAAGGTCATCCGCAAACACAAGGTGCGTAATTTTGAGCAACCCACATCTAGGATGATACTTAAATGAGGCAAGATTTTTTAGAGTGGCCATGACCCGACTCAAGTATTCCATACAAATTACGAACAAAAAGGGTGACACCGAGTCTCCTTGTCGTAATACTTTCTTACCCTTCAAAAGGTGGTAACACCCCCCATTTAAACACACTTGATATGTTACACTTGTAAGGCAGGTGATAATCCAACCAACAAATATTGATGGAAAGCCCAAACCTCGTAGTACTTGTTCAACAAATGACCAAGAGATAGAATCACATGCCTTTTGAAGGTCCGCCTTAATCATGCATCTTGGTGACATTCTCTTCCTCCCATATCCTTTAATGAGCTCCTTGGCCATGATCGTATTATCATGTATGAAACGACCGGGAACAAAAGCAGCCTGCTCTTGTCCAATAAGAAACTCCATAACATTAGCCATCCTATTCGTGATTATCTCGGAGATAATCTTATAAAGGACATTGCAACAAGCTATTGGTCGATAATCACGAATGGTATTAGCCGTAGCAGTTTTAGGGATGAGAGTGATAAGTGTTACATTAACACTTTTAAGCAATTTGCCAGTCCTAAAAAACTCCTTCACAGCAGAAATCACATCCTCTCCTACAATGTGCCATGCCTTGTTGAAAAATTTAGATGTGTAAACATCCGCACCCCTGTGCTTTATCATCCCCAATGGACATAAGAGCTTCATGTATCTCTATACTAGTAGGGGTGTGCAAAAAAATCGATTAAACCAAAAAATCGCACCGCACCATAAAAATCGTACCGAAAAAACCGATAAACCGCTTAAACCGACATATATGGTTTTTATTTTTTATAAAACCGAAACTTCGGTAACAGTACGGTATTTGACTTAAATACCGAAAAAAACTCGTACCGTACCGTTATTTATATTAAATATTTTTATGACAATATCATATATATATATAGTAGTTACAGACTCACGTGAATATAGAAATATAACAAATTTATTGAAGTTCAAGACACTTGTTTTGTCTTTTTTTGTATTTTTTTCTTTTTATCCTCCAAAATAGTTGGATGAAAACTTGAACATTAAATTAGTTACTGTCTTCAGGTTAGTGTGATTTTTTTGGTTTAGCTATTAATTTGGATCAGCTATTTATGGTACCTTGTTGAATTAATTTATTCGAGTATTTTTGTCTTATTAATGCTATCAAGTATCAAGTAGAAAAACCGAAAAAATACCGTACCGATGTAAACCAAACCGAAATACCGAACTACCAAACCGAAAAAACCCGTATGTTTATGGTATTAAATTATAATAAACCGAATATATTTGGTATGATATATGTTTTACCCTAAAACCGTACCATACCGTACCATGCACACCCCTATTTACTAGTAACCTCTGTCACCATCTTTCTTCTTTGATCCATACCAAGAGTAGGACCTGCTGCAAGAACACTCCTATCTACAGCCAAAGAAACAGCTGTTGTAGTACCTAAGAGGCTTTTATAAAAGTTAAATACCTCATTTTCCAAATCTCTCTGTTCTGTCAGCAAATTCAGTTTGTAACAACTCAAGCTGCTGTTGTACTGCTGTAATTTTAACATCAATATGGGAATAATTCTTAGCCAGATTCTTCAGTTGTGGCCTCAGAACCACAAATTTTCTGTATAGTTTAAACATGGCAAATCCCTCAACCTGCATCTGCCATCCTTGTTGAACAGTAGACTGAAGCTTGGAGTTATTGTTGGGGTAGTAGGGTTTATTATGGAGATCCGGATTCCCGATAGATCGTGTAATCACTTTCCGAACTGATATTTCTATCCTATGCTCCGGTTACAATAAATTCAGCTTAGGATAATCCAAAGGGACACTTACGAATCTAGGCACAGAAACGTAAGCCAAATTGCTAGAGAGATTCTGAGTTTTTCAGAAGAATGAGAGAACTCAGAAAGGGTGTATTTCGACTTAAGGCGAAGAGCCTTATTTATACATGTCGGATTTAGAGTTGCATAGGGACGGATTAGGGTTTCTTGAGGCGGCGCCGTCAGAGGGATTTAGTTAGGGATCCGAAATTAGGGTTAGACGCCCGACATTTGGTCGTACCGGCTTATAATTCGATCTTATACATGTGTGCACTCCACACATACCCGAACATATATTAGAATACAAATTATAAAATCCCTTAGCTCACATATTAGTTTCAATTACACAAAATGCCTGATGACACTAAAATCACCAACAGTTATCAACCATACAGTTTAAGAACTTAAACCTTCTTGCTTTCCTTTGCTGAATAGAGCTCATAACATGCAGCAACAAAGGTGTATGGTCGAGATAAAGACCTTTTTGGTCCCATAACTTTTCGCCTTTACCAAAAATGTCCCAAGAAATTCCGTTTAGCCAATTACATCCCAAATTTTTCTCAAGTGTACAATTTACATCCCAATACTCGTCGGAGTTGAAAAAACGGTGTCGTTTCCCCCCATGTGACCGGCCCGTGACTTTTAATTTGGGGTTTTTTATCTCCGGCGTGATGTGGACAATACGTGGAATGTCTTGCCCAATTAAAACACAAAGGATGCCATCTCATTATTAAAATAGCCCCAAATAATATAATTTAAAAAAAATTAACAAGTAAATTAAATTAGAAATACAATTCTGCGTAGGAAAGGCGGGAGAAAGAAGAGCTAATCTAGGGTTCATGCGCAGAAATTCTCCGAGTTGAATTTCGAGCCCCAAATAGCGAAAAGGAAACAGGAATGGTTTTTGTGCGGAGGAAAGGTGCAATGGAGTGCCCCAACCCAAAGTATGGTAAGTTCTCTTGTCCTTGTGTTTGAGATTCGCTTTTGTATAAGTAATTGATAACTAAAAATTGGCTTCTTTCATACTTACATGCAGTTCGAATAGTAAATACCTCACTTTGGTCTTGTATTTTGGTGGAAAGTTTGAGCATTCCGACAATGAATACGTAGGAGACAGGTTGTTTATGATTGGGTTAGGACCTTTGAACTTAAAAAATCTGATTTGGATGAGTATTGTGTAAAGGCAGGGTGCAAAGGGGAGAAGAAGTATTATATTAGACTTAGAGATATGAGCTTTAAACTCCTAGCTGATGATGAGGATCTTAATTCATGCTTAGAGAGGGACCTTGCATTCAGGGAAGTTCATATATTTGCTGAACAAGTGCAAGTAGAAAGTGAGAGTGTGCACATAAATCTTGATGAGGATGACTCAGACTTTGAAGATCCTGACTTTATGATAGGTAATGAATTGACTGATGAAGATGATGATGAGATTTTTGATGAAAATATAGAGGAAGTGTCCTATGACAATGATGAGATTGAGAATAGTACCATTTATATTATGCCTCAAGGGATGAGTGAGAGGGATAATCAGACTGAAGGAAATGAGAGGGGTAAGCATCCTGAAGGAAGTGAGAAGGGTAAGCATCCTGAAGGAAGTGTTAAGGGTAAGCAGCCTGTTGTTGATGAAGAGGATAATGTGGGTGAGGGTGAGGGTGAGCCTGACATTGTTTGTGAGGTCAATGAGGTGGACTTTGATGAGAACAAAGTGTCTGGTGAAGACAATGATGAGCCTAATTACCCTGTGTTTAATCCCAAGACTATATTCAGTCCAGTGTTCTGCCTCAATCAAATCTTTGCCACCAAGCAGGAGTTCGAAATTTGCTCGGTCACATCTCATTAATGTTAAGAGGAGCATATGCTTTCCTAAGAATGATAAAAGAAGGATATATGCAAAGTGTGTGAATGATAATTGTAACTGGAAGATCCATGCATTGAAAAGAAAGGATGAGATGGCATTCCAGATTAGGGTGTTTGAGGACAAGCACACATGTGCACCTACTAATAAGGTTAGGAACATGACATCCACGTGGTTGAGTGAGAGATTCTTGCAGAGGTTCCAATCTGATCAGAAGAAAGATGCTGTTGTTTTTATGAAAGACACTTACCATGACACAAGGTGCCAAATCAGTAGGCAACAGGCTTACAAAGCTAAGAAGAAAGCACTCTTGAAGATTGAAGGTGATCGACCTTGATACTCTAAGTTATGGTCTTATGTTGATGAGTGAGGAAAACAAATCCTGGATCCACCATACTATTAGGAACTGAACTAGATAATAGTGTAACTAGGTTTAGTAGGATCTACATGTGTTTTGATGCATTAAAAAAAGGGTTTTCAAAAGGGTGTAGACCTATTATAGGTGTGGATGGGTGTCATCTGAAAAGCAAGCATGGGGGTGTGCTCCTTACTGCAGTTGGGGTTGATGGTAACAACAACCTATATCCTCTAGCTTATGCTGTGGTTGAAAAGGAGAATGGACCAAACTGGGAGTGGTTTCTCACTGTATTGAAGTCTGATCTGTCTCTTAATGATCAAGACACAACCTTCTTATCTGATAAGCAGAAGGGCTTGATTCAAGCATTCCTGTCAATCTTTCCAGGGTGTGAGCACAGATTTTGTGTCAGGCATTTGCATAATAACTTCAAAAAGGCTGGGTTTAGGGGTCAGGCATTGAAGTATGCTGTATGGAGGGCTGCTTGCAGTACTACAGAAGGTGAGTTCAATTTAAGAATGAGGGAGTTGAATGCTTTGAATGAGGCAGCATGGCAATGGTTTCAAGATAAGCCTCCTACTCAGTGGTGCAAGGCTTTTTTCTCTGAAAGACCTAAGTGTGATATGTTGTTAAATAATGTGTGCGAGTCATTCAATTCTAACATCCTAGATGCAAGGGACAAATCCATTATAACAATGTTGGAGTGGATTAGAGAGCATTTGATGAAAAGATTACAAAGAAATAGAGATTTAGCTAGTGCCAGGTGGCACAAGAGACTTTGTCCTCGGATTCATACTCTGTTGGAGAAGAATATGGACATAGTGGCTGATTGTATCCCCATTAAGTCTAGTCATGAACACTATCAGGTGTCTTGCTATGATGGGAGTCGATATCTGATAGATTTGCAGCAGGTAATGTGCACCTGCAGAGCATGGCAACTAACTGGAATACCTTGCACACATGCTATATGTGCAATGCTAAATCAAGGATTGGACCCTGTGGACTTTGTGGATGATGCATACACTGTTGAGACCTATTTGAAAGCATATGGGAGCCCCATTTATGGGATCAGCTATGAGGCTTTATGGGGTGAGACAATGTATATTCCCCCTCTTCCCCCTACTTTTGGTACAAAACCTAAGAGAGGCAGGAGACAAACTAAGAGAAGATTGGAGCCTGATGATACGGCAAGGAAAAGTGGGAGCAAACCAAAAAGGATGAGGAGACAACAAACAACAGTGACTTGTAGCAAATGCAAAGTCCAAGGACATAATGCTGCTGGATGCAAAAGGAAAAAGGTATTCATCATGATTCATGTATATGTTGTATCTTATGTCAAGGTTATTCATTATGACTGATGTCTGTGTTATGTTGTATCAAATTTGTAGGCTGATGCTTCTGATGGAGGTGCTCAGCAATCAAGTGCTAGTGTGATAGGTGACAAAGTCATTAACATTGATGAAAACACAAATGAGGTGTGTCCACTGACATTATTGTAGTACAGCTTTGGTTTATTATATTTTATGATGATATGTGTGATGTACTTCAAGCAGATTGCACCACCAAGGTTTGTGAACCCTATACTTGTGGAAGAGAATGTTGGTACCACTCAACAGAGCCAAGTAATCAATAAAGAATGGTACAAACCTGCTCCAGAACCTCATCTTCAGGGACCCCCCATGTACCAGCAAATGCAAATGGGACAAGGTCATTTGCAGCCAAGGGTTCAAATTAGAGCACCACCACCAGGGAGAGATGGTTGGGTTGGGCACTTCACAAACAAATGTAATGCAACCCTTGGAGAGGACACTTTAAATAGGATTGTGGTGGATAATGATGGTCAGAAGTACTTGGATTTATCATCACAGGCTGGAAATGCAGAAGGAAAAGGAAAGAAGAAGAAGAAATGAAGACATCTGACTTATTTTCATTAATGTGTACTTGTTCAGGGTTTTTTTTGCTTATTTTGAGGATTGTAATAATTATGTTTAACTTCATGTTCTGCTGTAAGGTACTTTGATGTTTGTGATTATGGTTAATGAAATTAAGTCCTGTTGTTTAAAATACTTCTTTTGGTACTTTGATGTTTCTGATTTTGGTTAATGAAATTAAGTCCTGTTGTTTAAAATACTTCATTTGGTACTTTGATGTTTCTGATTTTGGTTAATGAAATTAAGTCCTTTTGTTTTCTGATGCTTCTGATGTTTGATACATCTGACTACATTTGGTCCTTCTTGTTAACTTCATTTCACTTTGATGTTTGTTTTGTGCTAATCTGATGTTTCTGGTATTTGTTCCTTCTGATGTTTCTGATGTTTGTTTCTGATGTTTCTGGTATTTCATTTTGTGCTGTTTTTTTATGTTTCTGATGTTTGGTACATGTGACTTCATTTGGTCCTTTTTGTTTTCTCTTGATACAAACCTCATTTTGATAACTCATTTGGTCCATTTTGATACAAACCTCATTTTGATAACTCATTTGGTCCATTTTGATACAAACCTCATTTTGATAACTCTTGCACATTATGGTTCATTTTGGTTCATTTTGGATCTATTCATCATTTTGGTTCATTTGGTCCATTTGATACAAACCTCATTTTGATACAAACCTCATTTTGATAACTCTTGCACATTTTGGTTCATTTGGTTCATTTTGAATCTGTTATAACAGAACATTAAACCAGAACATTAAACCAGAACAACACTTCAATTAACAGAGGAACACTTCATTAAAATAAAAACTGATAATACAAACCAATTACAACACATGTGCACTTTCTTCATTCTACAAAACCAGACACAAACCAGCACATTAAACCAGAACAACACATGTGCACTTGCTCACACCACCAGAACATTAATCTAACATAACATTTTTAATCCTACACCTTCATCATATCCAAGTAGATGAGGCACCAGATTCAGCAAACATAAACCAGCACAAACCATAGCAAAAGCCTTCACAAACAGATTCATATTACATAATTTGATGCCATATCTTCTCTCCTCCACCTTCATTTTCATCTTCAACTTCTGGTTTTGAGAAATCAATTGTCTATTTTCCTCCTTCAATGCCATGTTCTCTTCTTCAAGCTTGTCATTTGCACACTCCACCAATTGAATCATTTGATTCAATTTATCTACAATTATCTCTGCTCTTTGGGTCTCATCCCTCTACTCATTAACCCTCTTCAGTAACCCGTGTATAATTGGTCTTGCCCGATCACACAATGGGTCGTCAATCCAGCGAAAGAATTTACAATACCCATCTTTCTGAAACATAAATAATCGAGAAGAAAATCAGAAAACATCAAAAATTGAACGTACAATAACGACATTACAGACTTCTCATACCGGGTATTTTGCACAACCGTAGAACCGCCGACCTACGTTTGCTTCTTTCCAACTAGTCACGATTGAGGCTCGTTCATGGCACCCACACTCTATTTCATCCATGAATTTCACGGGAATTTCGCCACTCACGCGAATTCCGCCACTCACAGGGTTTAGGGTTCTTCGTTCTTCGCCCTAATTTTGGGTTCGTTCTCAGTTCTTCGTTGGTTTAAGTTTACGAATGAATTTAATGAATAAAAAAAATTAAAAAGTTTTAATTAATGAGGTGGAAAAAATTATTGCTTTTGTGTGATAAAAAAAATCAAAAAACTCCCACGTATTGTCCACATCACGCCGGAGATAAAAAAACCCCAAATTAAAAGTCACGGGCCGGTCACATGGGGGGAAACGACGCCGTTTTTTCAACTCCGACGAGTATTGGGATGTAAATTGTACACTTGAAAAAAATTTGGGATGTAATTGGCTAAACGGAATTTCTTGGGACATTTTTGGTAAAGGCGAAAAGTTATGGGACCAAAAAGGTCTTTATGTCGTGTATGGTCCGATCCCTCGGGATTCAAAACCTGCACTCTACAAGAACCAAACTGTTGATGCCAAATAGAATTACCAAAAGCCCGGTCAATTTTAGTGCAAATCAAGCTACTATTTATGACCACAATAATGAATACTTTATTTTTTCCGGTCTTGTTTAGAGCGAGTTAAGTTTCTTATTGTGTTTCTCTTATCCCACATATTAAATTTATGATTACTATATGAAGTATAATAATTATTGGAATAAGGGTAATTTCGGTACAAAGATCAATAATATTCAAAGCGAAATACTTATTTTGGGGATTTAAAAAGAAAAAGAAAAATCTATCCACTTAAATTGAGAAGGAGAGAATAATATTTTAATAATTTTAGATAAAATTTAATACTAAAATATTTCTATTATAATATAGAAAAAGTAAAATTCTACTTATAAAATATTTATATAGATGATGATATATAAGTTAAGAAAGGTAGAACCATGTAATTATATTATTATTAAGTATAATCTTGAATGTCTATTGAGTCTATCTCTCTATTACATTGGAGCGGTTAAATGCTCATCGAGAAGTCAAACTTAGGTAAATCTCGTATGAATTAAGCTAAGAACAGTGTAGTTTTGAGTTTTTTCATCATACGCTTTGTATATATCACTCAATACTTTGTTGTCTCAGCCTTCACTTGTAAATGCTTCCTACCGTAAAAGTAAAAGTAGGGCGTAGTGCGTATATCTTACCCTCCCCAGACTCTGCTTTGAGCGGGATATACTGGGTATGTTTGGTTTGGTTTGGTTTGTGTAGTATAATCTTGAATCTTATGAATAAAATAAAATAATGTTATGCCTGGAAGGGAAGCATTAGTTCTTCTTCTTCATTGGGAGCCGCCTTACATGAGCCTATAAAACAACCATATCCCAAACCTTTTACGATAATCACGATATATATATATATATTTAAATTTCTTATTCTTATCGTCTTCCCTAATCATTACCAATCTGCATCCATGGCTTTCAGTATTGATCATCACCATCAGCAGCAGCAGCAGCAGAAGCTTCACTTCATCTTAATCCCTTTAATGTCCCAAAGCCATATAATCCCCCTAACAGATTTCGCCAAATTACTAGCCCAACACGGCGTGTTTGTTTCCATCGTCACGACGCCCCTAAATGCCATCAGATACAAAGGCGTAATCGAATCTGCGAAAACCCAAAATCTCAAAATCAAAATGATCCCGATCAAATTCCCATGTCTGGAAGCTGGATTACCCGACGGATGCGAGAACATGGACGCCCTATCCCCCGAATTATCCAGGGAATTTTTTCGGGCCTGTCAGATGCTACAGGGCCCGCTGGAAAATATAATCCAGGAGCTAAACCCTAAACCGAGCTGCATAGTCTCTACCAACGCAATTCCCTGGACGCAGAAAGTCGCCGATAAATTCAACATCCCAAGGTACAATTTCGAAACGGTGTCGTGTTTCACCCTCTTGTGTTCGCACAAGCTTTCTCTAGTCCAGGAAGAAAGTGTTGTTTCAGATGGGGAGTCATTCTTGGTCCCGAATATACCTCACGAAATTGAATTTACCAAGTCACAGTTGCCCGAAATCCACGTGAATGATTCGGATAATTTTGAAGATATTATAGACGAGATGAAACGGGCCCGCGATTCGGCTCGGGGTACCCTGTTGAACAGTTTTCAGGAATTGGAGCCCTGGTACCTGGATAATTACAGGGAGGTTGTCGGGAATGTTTGGTGCGTCGGGCCTGTTTCCCTTTGCAACAAGGAAAATTCCGAAAAATTGAACAGAGGGAACCAGGCCGCAGCCGACGAGCGCTATTTCACGACTTGGCTGGATTCGATGAGACGGAAATCCGTCGTCTACGCGTGTTTCGGAAGCCTGTGCCGTATATCCACACAACAGATAAAGGAAATCGGGTCGGGCTTGGAGAAATCGGGCTTTCCTTTTATTTGGGTCATCAGAAACAGGACGACACGGAGCAAGTCGAAGGTTGGCTGGCGGAGGACGGGTTCGAGGAGAGAGTTAGAGGGAGAGGGCTCGTGGTGCGTGGGTGGGCCCCGCAGGTGTTGATTTTGACCCACCCGTCGGTCGGAGGGTTCCTGACCCACTGCGGCTGGAATTCGAGCCTGGAAGGGATATGTGCCGGCGTGCCGATGATTACTTGGCCGATGTTCGCCGAACAATTTTATAACGAGAAGTTCATTGTGAATGTGTTGGGGATTGGAGTGAGAGTTGGGGTGGAGAGATGTGTTGGTGGTTATGATAAGGAGAGTGGGGGTTTGGTCAAGTGCGATCAAGTGAGAATTGGGGTCGAGAAGGTGATGGATGATGAAGGTGTGGATGGAAGTGAGAGAAGGAAAAGAGCCGAGGGGTTGGCGAAGATGGCGACGGACGCGGTGGAAAACGGAGGGTCGTCTTACCGGAGTTTGACGATGTTGATTCGAGATGTCATGGAACAGGTCCGGCTGTGACTTGTGAGTGAGTATATGTGAAATTATTATTATTATTATGGGTTGGATTTGTAATTTTGGGTGTTTCGTTTTGCTGTGGGTTTTGTTTCGTAGAATTTTTATAAATTAATTATTCATTATTATTACTATTATGAGGAGTTTTTTAATTTTTCGAATAATAATTTATTCAATGCAAGTTGGGCGCTATAAAAAAAATTATAAAATATAAATAATTAATGTATTACTCCCTCCCACTCGATTTAATTGCCATTTTATGTCTTTTCACATCAATTAAGGTTATTTTTATATTAAAATTAAGGGCAAATTTTATTTGGTTTCTCTAATAAATTTTCTAATAACATCGGTTCTTTTTTTTAATAATAACATAATGGTTCAAAAAGTAAAAAAGAATGCGCAAATCAATTACAAAAAGATTCAAAAAAATAGCCAAAAATGAATTAATCGGTTATTGATTTTTACTGTTAAAAGTTAGGGACCTGAATAAGTGAGGGTAGAGGTGTCCAACCACGGGTTCGGGTCGGACCCGTCGGGTTGCCGGGTCGGCAGGACAGGACCCGGACCCCACCCGTACATATGAAATGTACGGGTTGGCGGGTCGACGGGTCGGCCACGGGTCCGTGCAGGTTCGACCACGGGTCACGTCGACCCGTCTCCATATTTTTTTATGTATATAAAATTTTTATTTGTTATCATTTTATACACGAAAAATAACTATAAGTGAAAAAGGAAATCATTTGAAAAAATTAGCTTGTATTTAATTTTAAGTTTTTACTTAAAATTAAATTGCCTACGTATCCTCGTGAGGAATCAAAGTTCCGCGTAGTTTTTTTACTTGAGAAGAGTTGAAAAAAATGGGCTTGTATTTAATTTTAGAGTAGAGTTATATTAAATACCAAACTTTTCTTACATCTGAGAATTTCACATCCATCCAAAAAAAGAAATCGATGGTTGAGATTAAAAGCGTTTAATATTTCACATTTTTATAATTTAAATATCTCTTAAGCTAATCGTTAAGCGAAAATAATTACACCATCGCGACGAGCATTTAATTATCTTTCTATAGGCAGGCACTTTGATATACTTTCGACAAAAAAATTTTCATTTTTTGCGTTTTCGTGTAGAAAATATCATATGTGATATGTAATATCATATATGATATATCACATATGATTTTTCTACTACGAAAAAACGTGAAAAAGTGGAAAAAAATTGTCGAAAGTATATCAAAGTGCCTATCTATAGAAAGATAATTAAATCTTCGTCATAACATATATTTTTTGACTTAACGATTAACGGTTTGAAAGATATTGATATTTGAAAAAAAATGATGAAAGTGGGTGTTTTAAATTGTTGGGATTAATCTCATTCATTAGATCAAATAAAGATGGAGGGAAGATGAAGGGTGGAGATTAATCCCTTGGTATGTAAAAAAAGTTTGGTCCTCAAATGATCTTAAATCTTAATTTTAAGTTTTCACTTAAAATTAAATTGCCTACGTATCCTCGTGAGGAATCAAAGCCCTACGCAGTTCTTTACTTACCTGACTTACCTTACTTACCTTTAGTCGAAGTCGATGTCGTCGTCATCTTGATTATCGGTTTGACTCATTTGACTAGACTCTCCTTCAGTAGTGCCTTCTTGATAGGCATCTTGGTCCGCTAATAGGTCATCCCATTTATTTTCTTGATCTCGTAACTCGGCTTTTGTTGCGTCTTTAAGTATCATTTGAGCCTCGAGATTTTTTGGCGTCATTCGGGATCTCCGCTCGTCCAACATATAGCCTCCTTCACTAAAAGCACTCTCAACGGGGACTGTGGATGCGGGTACTGCAAGAATTTCTTGTGCCATAATGGAAAGTATGGGAAATTCGGTTCCCCTTCTCTTCCACCAATCCAACAGACCAAAGGTACCTGCATTGTCATCCTCCGGCACAAAACTAGTTGCATAATATCTACTAAGGTCATTTCTTTGACCGACGTTACTACCACCCCTATTGTAACACCCTCAAGACATTCAGGGCATATTATAGCGCCGTGGACCCCGCACTGTGGAATCCACCAGGCTAACGTACCAAACAAGACATTCGACAACAACAGACAATCATTAATGAAACGACAATTCGTATAAAAGACTACAAACCGACAAATAAAATCCGACATCAAATCCATTTCCCAAAACGGGGACACAACAGTAACTAGTTCAAACAGGAAGTACTCGAGTACTTAAACCAATTTTTATAATACAGAAATCCCAAAATCAGACATCAATAATAACCAACAGACATAACACCGAAAATCAATTACTAGACAATATCATGCTTGCCCATCATCCTCATATGGCTCGAGTGCTCGCTTGTCCCCACGATCAATACCTGAAATACAAAAAATATTTCCCCATTTAAGGGGTTAGCGACAACTGCTAGTGCAAGTACAATCTATTTGAACTACATTCTAATCAGATGAATATATGCGCCAAAAATCATTTTATATTCCGGAATATTTACGATGTACAATCACAAAACACATTATCTCCAACAAATCATAATTCAAAGTTAACCTTGGTACGAGACTCACGGCCACCGTACCCCGCAGAGCCCCGTCGGACATCCCTGGGTGGTCAACCATAGCTCACGATACAAAACTCACAGCAACGTATCCCTAGAGGCCCCGTCGGACCGTCTCTAGGTGAACATACACATATCCATCCACAAAAACCACAATGCAACCATAATTCAAATACTAGAACATGTAAACAAATGTAAAGTACTTGCCTTTGAGACATTCTTGAAGAATCGGAAGTAAAAATCGACTACGGACGATCCGAATGGAAAACGGCGGTTCCTAAACGAAGAATTAGCATAACTCAGTCCCAACGGACATCAATAACCGAAAAGAATACTCCCATAACCCCAATTACATGCTACGACAATGAACGATCAATCGATACGGGCGAGGGTTTACGCAAAATCTCCCCGTATTGATAATTCGCGGATTAAAATCAGGGAAATCGGATTTAAAATCACTCAATAATCACAATCGGTAAGGAGTATCGTAATATAGATGAACAATTCGGAACTAATCCCTAGAATCCCGAAAAACCCCCAAATTCGTCAAAGTTAGGGTTCCTGAGGAAATACCTTGGATTCGACTGATGGAAGATGTGAATGTTGTAGATTAATCTCCCTTGGTACACAATAGTAAATCTCTAAAGGAAATCCACGGATTGCTCTGGAAAAATCGCTCCAAAGGCGCTCAAGAACACTCACGTCGCGAGAAGGGGCGAAGAAGAATGAAAGAAACTGACTGAGGTTAAGTCAGGTTTAAAAACGCTGACAGCGCGTTACGTATGTTATCACGAGCTGTTAACGTACGTTATGATGGTTACGTACGTAACCCAATACTGGTTAACGTACGTAACCAACTGCCTGTATTGAATTGGGAAAGGTCATAACGTACGTTATGGATCATGCATAACGTACGTTATGCACGTAACAGATCCCAGTTCTAAGACACGATTCTGCACGGTCGATTCAACGACGAACCACAACACGAGGATAGAATCAAAAGTGTAAATACGCGGCATTCATAGCAACAAAGCTGAGTGTTCGATAGTAAATGCACTTCCAACTACCGAGGAATCCAAAATACGACAAGGAGATGAATTTCCCTAAACTTATGGGAAATTACAAAAATGACCCAAGCGTCCGAAAATCACGATACGACATCGGATTTGCAAACCGAAAGTCTCAACACGACTAACTCAATCATACGAACTTGTACAAACCATGAAACCACGAAAATGAACGAATTTTACGAGAATCGAACGTTTATACGGCAAAACATATCATAAAATGAAATCACGTGAAAACTTCACCAAAACTCATCCAAATGGAAAAACTCCATGAATAAAGTAGATTCAAAATGTCGAAACGGTTACAAGAGAGTCGATAAAAGTACACATATACCAAAAATGGAAACTGCTAAAAATAGAAAGTTACGGATATTACATTCCCCCCTCTAAAATAAAGTTTCGTCCCGAAACTTAAGAATCGAAAAGCTCGGGGTGCCTCGAACGCATATCCTCCTCTAACTCCCACGTCGCTTCTTCTACTCTGTGTCTCGACCATTGCACCTTAACCAAAGGAATGGTTTTGTGCCTTAACTGTTTGTCTCGACGCTCCAAAATCTTGACGGGCCTCTCCTCAAACGTAACATCCTTTTCGATCTCCACGTCTCCAAAATCAATAATGTGGGACGGGTCCGGAACATACTTCCTCAGCTGGGAGACGTGAAATACGCTATGAACATGACTCAACGACGGAGGCAAAGCTAAACGGTATGCCAACTCACCGACTCTCTCCAATATCTCGAAGGGTCCAATATACCTCGGACTGAGCTTCCCCTTTTTCCCAAAACAGAAAACTCCCTTCGTCGGGGATACCCTCAACAGAACATGATCTCCCACCTCGAACTCCAAAGGTCGACGCCTAACATCCGCATAAGACTTTTGTCGACTATGAGCAGCCAACATTCTCTTTCTAATCAATTTAACTTTCTCCCTCGTCTCTAACACAAGGTCTGGCTCGGTGCCAACTAGATCGGACGGCTCATCCCAACATATCGGCGATCGGCAACGTCTGCCATAAAGCGCCTCATACGATGCCATCTTAATCGACGCGTGCCAGCTATTATTATAAGTAAACTCAATCAAGGCCAAATGCTCCTCCCAGTCACTACTCCAATCTAACGCGCACGGGCGCAACAAATCCTCGAACGTCTGAATGGTACGTTCGGACTGCCCATCGGTCTGGGGATGGAACGAAGTGCTCAAACGTAACTGTGTCCCCAATGCCTTATGTACCGCCTGCCAAAAATGCGATACAAATCGGCCATCTCTGTCTGAAATAATGGTCCTCGGCGTACCATGAAGCCTCACTATCTGGGCGATAAAAATACGAGCCAACTTTTCTGGACCCCAAGTATCCTTGATGCCCAGAAAATGCGCCGACTTAGTCAGTCGGTCTACAATCACCCACACCATATTCATACCTGTCTTCGTCCTCAGCAAACCCGTGACAAAATCCATAGAGATATCCTCTCACTTCCACTCTGGGACGGGGAGTGGTTTCAACAACCCGGCTGGCCGCTGATGCTCAATCTTGACTTGCTGACAAGTCAAACACTTAGCCACAAACTGAACTACCTCCTTCTTCATGTCGTTCCACCAGAAATTCTTTCTTAAATCCTTATACATTTTACTCGAGCCTCGATGGACTGAGTAAGGTGACGCATGAGCCTCTCGCATGATACTCTGTCTCAATTCCGAGTCGTTCGGAACACACAACCGACCTCGGAATCTCAACACTCCGTCCTCATGAATAACAAATCCCGGGTCTTTCCCCTTCCCTACACTCTCTCGAAGCTGAATAAACATAGGGCCCTCCAACTGTCCCGATTTAATGTCCTCGACCAGAGATGAAGAAATCTCAAGAGTACGCAACTGCCCGGAACTCTCTGGCAGTACAATCTCAATGCTCAACCTCGTAAATTCTCGCTGAAGTCCCGACTGGGCCGTGAGTAACTCAAACGCCCGAAGCGATACCGATTTCCGGCTCAAGGCGTCTGCTACCACATTAGCCTTGCCCGGATGATAAAGGATCTCGAGATCGTAATCCTTAATTAATTCCAACCATCTCCTCTGTCTCATATTAAGCTCTTTCTAGGTGAAAATGTACTTTAGGCTCTTGTGATCGGTGAAAACTTGACACGACGAGCCATACAAGTAATGACGCCAGATCTTTAACGCAAATACGACTACGGCCAACTCAAGATCGTGCGTAGGGTAATTCAATTCATACGGTTTCAACTGACGGGAAGCATAGGCAATGGTCCTCCCGTGCTGCATAAGTACGCATCCGAGCCCTTGGCCCGAAGCATCACTATAAACTGAGAAACCATCATTACCACTCGGTAAAGCCAAAACGGGAGCGGTCGTCAACCGTTTCTTCAATTCCTCAAAACTATTCTGCCTCTCATCGGTCCACACAAACTTCTCTGACTTCTGTAACAACTGAGTCAGCGGTCGAGCGAGCTTAGAGAACCCCTCGACGAATCTACGGTAATACCCGGCTAATCCCAGAAAACTGCGGACCTCCTTCACGTTCTTGGGCGGTGCCCAATCCCACACTGCCTCTACCTTATGTGGGTACACACGAACACCCTCGGCCGAGATCACATGACCGAGAAACATAACCTCCCGTAACCAAAACTCACATTTTGAGAACTTAGCAAAAAGATGCTGAGTTCTCAAAATATCTAACACAATATGCAAATGACGGGCGTGCTCCTCCTCGCTTTTCGAGTAAATCAAGATGTCGTCGATAAAAACGACTACACACTTGTCGAGGTATTCGATAAAGACTTTGTTTATAAGCTGCATGAACACGGCTGGTGCGTTGGTTAGCCCAAAAGGCATAACCACAAACTCGTAGTGACCGTATCTCGTCCGAAAGGCCGTCTTCAAAATGTCGGTATCCTTCACTCGGAGCTGCTAATACCCCGATCTCAAATCAATCTTCGAAAACACAGTTGCCCCTTGCAACTGATCAAACAAATCATCAATCCTCGGGAGCGGATACTTGTTTTTTATGGTCGCTTTGTTCAACTCTCGGTATTCGATACACAAACGAAGTGACCCATCCTTCTTCTTCACAAACAGGATCGGTGCGCCCCAAGGTGAAGCGCTCGGTCGAATATACCCCATGTCTAGCAACTCTCCCAACTGTTTCTTCAACTCAAGTATCTCGGCAGGCGCCATACGGTATGGCGTCTTAGAAATCGGTGCTGCACCCGGCTCTAAATCGACAGTAAACTCAACTTCTCAGTCCGGCGGCAAACCCGGCAATTCGTCTGGAAAGACATCAGGATACTCACACACTACCGGAATAGACGAGAGCTCGACTCCCCCTTCTTCCGATCTCAAGGCGTAACACCAATAACCCGTGCAACTTCCCCGAAGAAGTCTCACCGCCCTCAAGGCGCTGATCAGTAATCTCTGGATACTCCGCTTACGCCCCACAAAAGAATGCTCGGTACCGTCAGAGGCTAACATCGAAACGGTTCTCGTTCTATAATTCATGATCGCCCCATGACGGTCCAGCCAATCCTCACCCAGAATCAAATCCCATCCCTAATATCTACCGCAATCAGATTAGAAGGCCAATCCCTCCCCGTGATACTCACAGAAAAATCTCTAATCTCACGGTCCCCCACGATGCTATCCCCACTAGGAAGTTTAACAACAAAAGGCTCACAGACAACTAGGCAATCAACATGTAGACGACGCACACAATCCATAGATATAAAAGAATGTGTAGCACCAGAATCGAACAATACGGAAACAGGATGATCAAGGATGTGGACGGTACCTGTAGCCACCGTCGCGTCAGGATCTCCTGCTCGTCTCATCTCGTACACTCGGGGCGGAACAGACCCCGCACTAGAAGCTCCCCCTCTAGAAGGCTGACCACGTCCTCGACCTCTACCAAAACTCTGCTGCGGCTGAGGAACTGTCGGTGTCTGATTCACACTCGGCTCTCCCGCAGCTGGAGCTGATATCTGAGTAACTGGAGTTCGAGCCGCATCCGTACAAAACTTAGCACGATGACCCATCCGGCCACAAGCAAGACACTGAATCAGAGGCCTATCACACTCACCCATTATGTGGCCCGGGCGACTACAGTTGAAGCACGTAGGACCACGGACGGAACCAGCAGGAGCAGACCTAGAACCGTTTCCTCGACCAACGGATGGCGACTGACTCCCAAAGACTCGCAAACCAGACTGAGCCTTCGGATACCCTCCTGACTTGCCTCCCGAAAACTGACCGGAGGTCTTCTGCTTTTTTCCTTCGGTTGCCGTCTCCGTCGCAGAAAACGACATCTCATAAGCCATCGCTTTATTCTGATACTCTTTCAAAGTCGTGCACCCCAGACCAGACATGTAGTGGCGCACCCTCGGTTTCATCCGCATATCAAAGTGGCGGATCTTATCAAGCTCATCTCGGACTTGGTTTCTCACATAATGCAGCTGTTGATTGTAGTCTTTGATAGCTTGAGATATAGGAACATCTTGGGGCTTAGCCTCAAAGAAGGCTCGGATCCTCCCCTCTTTCACTGGCCAAGGACAAAATTCATCTTCCATCAGATCCCGAAACTCTGCCCACGTGGCTGCCCGGTCACGCGGTTTCACCGCTTGCCACCACGTTGCTGCCTCCTTGGCGAGGAAGTACTGAGCAATGGGTACTTTCCTCTCCTCAGAACAATTAGCAGCCTCAAATACTTTTTCCATCTCAAAAAGCCAACTCTCCCATCCGGAAGGGTCGGAAGCACCATCAAACTGCGGAGGACGCATACGAATCACATCCTGAAGTAACTTGTCATTGCCGGATCCAGTAGGCGGAATCGGGTTGGCATTAGCTTGGCCGACCAGAACGGCCTGAGTTAGTAGCGTCATTTGGTTCGCTACTTGCTGCAAAATGTTGGCCACTCCAACATTCTCATGTGTATTACCAGAGCTAGCAGATTGGTCATGCTGACCTCCGGAACTAGGGGGAACACTGTTCGACAAAGAAGGCATCGCCGAATCAGTTCCCGAGTGATCGGACATGGCCGCCCCACCGGCTGCGCCACGTCCCCTACCGCGTCCGCGACCGCGTCCGCGTCCTCTACCAGCAGGAATTCTGAAGAAGTAACGGGTAAGTACAATTCAAACGTACAACGCAATAAGATACTAAGACAGGAATAGAACAGAACGGTGAAACGAGTCAAGTTAGGAAAACTTACAAGCACCGGCGTACTGAGATGATGGCATAACAGTGATACTGTCCCAAAAACGACACTTAACTAGACCCAAATAACCGACAGCCTAGGTATCCATAAACCTAAGTGCTCCGATACCATATTTTGTAACACCCCCAAGACATTTAGAGCATATTACAGCGCCGTGGACCCCACACTGTGGAATCCACTAGGCTAACGTACCAAACAAGACATTCGACAACAACAAACAATCATTAATGAAACGACAATCTGCATAAAAGACTACAAACCGACAAATAAAATCCGACATCAAATCCATTTCCCAAAACGGGGACACAACAGTAACTAGTTCAAACAGGAAGTACTCGAGTACTTAAACCAATTTTTATAATACAGAAATCCCAAAATCAGACATCAATAATAACCGACAAACATAACACCGAAAATCAATTACTGGACAATATCATGCTTGCCCATCATCCTCATACGGCTCGAGTGCTCGCTTGTCCCCACGATCAATACCTGAAATACAAAAAAGTATTTCCCCCATTTAAGGGGTTAGCGACAACTGCTAGTGCAAGTACAATCCATTTGAACTACATTCTAATCAGATGAATATATGCGCCAAAAATCATTTTAAAAATCATTTTATATTCCGGAATATTTACGATGTACAATCACAAAACACATTATCTCCAACATATCATAATTCAAAGTTAACCTTGGTACGAGACTCACGGCCACCGTACCCCGCAGAGCCCAGTCGGACATCCCTGGGTGGTCAACCATAATTCACGATACGAAACTCACAGCAATGTATCCCTAGAGGCCCCGTCGGACCGTCCCTAGGTGAACGTACACATATCCATCCACAACAACCACAATGCAGCCATAATTCAAATACTAGAACATGTAAACAAATGTAAAGTACTTGCCTTTGAGACATTCTTGAAGAATCGGAAGTGAAAATCGACTACGGACGATCCGAATGGAAAACGGTGGTTCCTAAACGAAGAATTAGCATAACTCAGTCCCAACGGACATCAATAACCGAAAAGAATACTCCCATAACCCCGATTACATGCTACGACAATGAACGATCAATCGATACGGGCGAGGGTTTACGCAAAATCTCCCCGTATTGATAATTCGCGGATTAAAATCAAGGAAATCGGATTTAGAATCACTCAATAATCACAATCGGTAAGGAGTATCGTAATATAGATGAACAATTCGGAACTAATCCCTAGAATCCCGAAAAACCCCCAAATTCGTCAAAGTTAGGGTTCCTGAGGAAATACCTTGGATTCGACTGATGGAAGATGTGAATGTTGTAGATTAATCTCCCTTGGTACACAATAGTAAATCTCTAAAGGAAATCCACGGATTGCTCTGGACAAATCGCTCCAAAGGCGCTCAAGAACACTCACGTCGCGAGAAGGGGCGAAGAAGAATGAAAGAAACTGACTGAGGTTAGGTCAGGTTTAAAAACGCTAACAGCGCGTTACGTACGTTAACACGAGCTGTTAACGTACGCTATGATGGTTACGTACGTAACCCAATACTGGTTAACGTACGTAACCAACTGCCTGTATTGAATTGGGAAAGGTCATAACGTACGTTATGGATCATGCATAACGTACGTTATGCACGTAACAGATCCCAGTTCTAAGACACGATTCTGCACGGTCGATTCAACGACGAACCACAACACGAGGATAGAATCAAAAGTGTAAATACGCGGCATTCATAGCAACAAAGCTGAGTGTTCGATAGTAAATGCACTTCCAACTATCGAGGAATCCAAAATACGACAAGGGGATGAATTTCCCTAAACTTATAGGAAATTACAAAAATGACCCAAGCGTCCGAAAATCACGATACGACATCGGATTTGCAAACCGAAAGTCTCAACACGACTAACTCAATCATACGAACTTGTACAAACCATGAAACCACGAAAATGAACGAGTTTTATGAGAATCGAACGTTCATACGGCAAAACACATCATAAAATGAAATCACGTGAAAACTTCACCAAAACTCGTCCAAATGGAAAAACTCCATGAATAAAGTAGATTCAAAATGTCGAAACGGTTACAAGCGAGTCGATAAAAGTACACATATACCAAAAATGGAAACTGCTAAAAATAGAATGTTACGGATATTACACCTATTTCTTGCTATATTATAGAGTTGTTGTTGAAATGGGTTAGTGGGAGTTCTGTCGAATTCCATGTTAAATGTATTTGTAGTCTTAGTTCTTGTTTTTTGAGTTTGAATCTTATCACCATATTTAGAAGAATATTCAGAAAAAACAGTTTCTAAACTATTTTTCAAATCAATTTTTACTTGTTCAACATCAGGAATATTTTCAAATAAAGTTTGACTTTCAACACTATCCACAATATTAGGAAAACCCCAATTTTTAAGAATATTATAATATATTTCAAGTAATTGTTCTACTTGAGCTAAATTCAAATTGGGAGATAAAACAGCACTAATCAAGAAAACATCGTGAATACGATTAAAGTATTTTAGCCATTTTAAACACATATTGTAAATAGTATTCGATAATCTTTCGGATTTACTACAAGCATCCATTTCAGATACAATAAAACAACAATGAAATAAAATTTTAGGAGACGTGGGATAATAACAACCACTTAAAACTTTAGTTGCATTTTCAAAAACCCTTAATAGTTTTATTAAATCTTTAGTTTCATCTCAATACGTTGGCAATAAATAAAATCCTTCTACGCGAAAATACGTATCAAAAAATTCACACAATAATTCTTTATATTCATTAGTTGAATTTAACATCTCATAAGTTGAGTTCCATCTATGTTTTACGTCTGGAGTAAAAAATTTGGGTTGCATTTGTTTTGACTTTAAAAATTTTACCCATTGTCTAGCTAACTTAGTGCGATTATGTAAAAACAAGACACATTTTCTAATTGGTTCTATTGCCTCATCTACAAATCTCAATGCATCTTGTACACATAAATTTAGAATATGACATATACATCTAGTATGAAATAATCGACCCGCTAAAACAGGATTGCAAGCTTATATTAAAGCTGGTACACTTGCAGTATTAGAACTAGCATTATCAAAACCAATTGTGAAAATTTTATCTTTTAAGCAATAAAAAGTTAAAATTTTAATAATTGCTCTAGCTATATTATCTGCACTATGTGTACAACTAAATTTTTTAAACGCAAGTAATCTTTTGTTTAAGTTCCAATTTTCATCAATCCAGTGTATAGTTATTCCCATATAATCATTTTTTTGTTTAAAATCTGCCCAAGTATCTGCAGCTAAAGAAACTCTATGATTTATAGATCTAAAATAAGCTCGCAGTGCAAGTTTATGTTGTTTGGCTAGGTATACTACTTGTCTAGTCATTGTGGTACGTGGAAGTCTTTTAATAGCAGGATTATAGGCATTTTGCATCCTGTATTCCCAACCCGTACTATCCGCAAAATTAAAAGGTAAAGATTCTTGTGCACATAATTTTGCCATTTGTTCTCTAGCAATTTTTTCATTATATTTATAAAGTTGAGATTCAGACATACCTTGATTGTCGACTGGCCCGGCTCTAGTAGAAGGTTGGAAGTTGAGTTGACTTTGTGACTTTTGTTCTCCGTGGATCGAGGCATGGTTATTCTCAAAATGCCTTTTAAAATTTCCATATCCATCCCCGGCTTTATACGAATACTCTTTCGAGCAGTAGTTGCAAGATACCTTCATCGAACCATCCGATATTTTTTCCTTGTTAAAGTGTTTTGAAAAAAGTACGGATCTGGTTTCCTTTCGCACAGGCAGACCTTGTTTCTTGCTTTAGTTTTCTTGCTTCCTCTGCCTTTCACATTTTCTTCCTCCTCGGACGATAACTCCTCAACATAAGGAGGTTCTTCTTCAGCTTGACTTGCCGCAGGACGCTTCGACTTTGATTTTTGCGTCGGAGTTGGTACGCCATGAAGAGTGCGCTCGAATGTTGCATATGTTTGATTTAACATAGCTTCATCGATTTCATGGTCCATTTCTTCGTCGATGTTTTGCAGTTGTTGACGATTTGGGACACGTCGAAATCCCCGAAGATCAACTTCTTCTTCACTGGTAGTTGTTGTACTACTGTAATAGATATTTTCATGTATAGCATCATATTCAGCTTCTTGACTTTCATTTTTAAAACCGGGTGGAGTTTGGTTTTGGGGCTCCCGAATAATTATTCCAGATGGTTTCTTCGATTTGCCCCAAAGACCCATTCGCTCGAACTTGGACATTTTGGATTTTTTGGGAGATGTAGCAATACCCTTTCCCTTGTCAGAACTCGACATAATGATAAAATGCGAAAAAAAAAGAGAGATTAAGTAGTATAGCAATTAGCAATGAGAGTTTGAAAGATAGATAATATTGAAGGTGTGGAAAAATTGTGTTGGGAAGGGGGGTATTTATAGGTAGGAATTTTTTTTTTTTTTTAAAACTCGACTAGCCGTTAGACCCGCCGGGTCCAACGACCATTTTTTGAATTTTTTTTTTTTTTTATATTTCCGCCGGGTCGCCGGGTAGGGAGAAGCTCGACCCGGACCCCACCCGTATATACCACGGGTCCGGGTCACGGGTCCGACCCGCCGGGTCCAATGGCCATTTTTTTTTTTTTTTTTTATATTTCCGCCGGGTCGGCGGGTCGCCGGGTAGGGAGAAGCTCGACCCGGACCCCACCCGTGTATACCACGGGTCCGGTCGCACGGGTCAGCCGGGTCCGGGTCCTGCACGGGTCAGCCGGGTCCGGGTCGGTGGGTCGACCCGGCGGGTTGGGTCGTTTTGGGCACCTCTAAGTGAGGGATGTTTAATAGGGGGACCAGAAATAATTTTCTCTAAAACTAACCCTAATTAATAATTAATTCTGTCTTTTCACACAAATTAAGATTTTTTTATGTTAAAAATTAACCCTAATTAAAGATAATTAATCTTAACTAAATGCCTCATGCAGTAAAACTCGATAAATGAATATGATCGGAATTGGAAAATAATATTCATTTAACGAAATGATTCATTTTTAGAGAGAAATTTGAACATATTATAAAGAGTTCAGATCGAAAAAAATTATTCATTTGCCGAAATTATTCGTTTATCGAGCATTTATTTATCGAGATTTTACTGTATTTTCTTATAATTTGGAGATCTAATTAAATGATAGGAAAGTAAGTAGCGGTAAATATTGGATAATAAAGGGAGAAAAAATAGAATTACAAATATAAAGTAATTAATTTAAAGAACCAGAACGCAAAAAATTGCATAAGATTGTTCGAGGGAATGACATTTGGTCTGTGATTTTTATTATTTCTTGGAGAAATGGTATTCTTTATGTTATGCTTACGGTTTTACATTTGATCTTTAAATTTATTCTTAGTAAATTCATGTTTATTATTTTTACACATTTAAACCAAACAACCTAGAATTATATATTATTTAATATCTATCACATTCACCATCAATATCTTTCACTTTTTATCTCAATCGTATACTCACAAGTAATACTGACAAATTGTATTTGCATCACATGAGCACATAGTAAAGTGCTTACCTTACCATATTGATAGTGATATTGCCACATTAAAAGTGATGTACGTATGTACAGTCTCTCAACGTGTACATTGTACAATTATATATCACACTCTCTATACGTGGCAAGGTGAGCGCCTAGCTGAGATGTTCCTGGAGTGTGTGTTACAATTATTGATCAATACTTACACAATCCATCAATCTTTCACATCAAATTATTTAGCTAAACTGTTGCAATTTTACTCCATTTATCAACTTTAAGTGTGATGGTATGGTTGGTGATTGGGAAAGTTAGAATGGCAAATATAAAGTAATTAATCTAAAAAACTAGAAGTTGGAATATGAAATTGTATCCATTTAAATATAAGGATGTTTTTTATTCCTAGCTTAACAACAACTCTTTTGATACTCAAATTATTGGTTATAACATTTACTCGAATATATTCGAGTCACCAATTTATATCTGAGTCACATATTCGAGTCAGTTAATTACATCCAAGTCACTTACAATACACTCGAGTTACCTACACCTTTTTAGTATTTCTTAGAGAAATGGTATTCTTTATAGGATGAGTCTGTATCCGCTCGTGAGCTACATAGGATGAGCCCGTGTATGGTCGCAAGTTGTTTATGTGTAGAGATGGCAATGAATCGAATTTGAATTGGATCTTATTAACTCCAGGTCTACCCTTTTTTTATATCTACACCTAGATATTAACTCCAGGTCTATCCCTTTTTTATATCTACACCTAGATTTGGATCTAAATTCGTTGGATTCAGAACACAAGATCTGGATCAAGATCCATCCGGTCTAACAGATTCTTGTTTGGTCAGGATATGTAAGTTAACTTTTTTTTCTTATATTGAATATATTTTATAAAAATATTGTTATTTGACATATTTAGATAATGAAAAAAAACATATTTATAAATACTAAAGATAACTCTTGCCATAATAACACAACGGCGATGCCAAAATTGGATTAAAAACAATTAGATTATCAGATTAAGTTGCTGGAAAAATATGTTGGCTCCTGTAGGTCAGCCGACAGCGACCACACTAAAAAAAGAAAAAAAAACGTCGCAGAGGTCTGCTAGCGGTCACAACAAAAAAAAAAATCACCATCATCGGAGGCATGTCAGCGGCGGCTCCGCCGCATACAAGCCGGCATACGGCCGCACAAAAAAACAATTGACAGGCCGCGGGTGATATGCTGGCGTAAAATAAATGCCCATCACCAGAGGTCTGTCGGCGGCGGCCCATCAAAAAGCAGGTCATGGTATAAAAAGAAAAAGAAAAAAAATGGTCGGTGGCGGCCCCGCTGAAAAGCAGGTCCGCCGCCGAAGAAAAACTGCAAATCAATATTAACTGAATTAAGTCTAATATTCTAAGGTTCTTTTGGAACTTTATTATTTCAGAGGGGTTAATTGATCTTTTCAGATACGCACTGTGACGTCAAAAAAACACAATTGCCCTTTATATACATATTATTGTTCATCTAAGCAACACATAGTGACAACTTATTTTTATTCTCTCAATAAAATAAAATCTATAAGTAAAATAATGTTCAGATTATTAAATATATATATATTATGGTTACTTAAAATGGATCCTTTGCTCGCATCTGGATCAGATCCGAATCTCAATTATGCTCTCCATCCGGATCTGATTAGCTATACTATAAATTTGGATCGATTCAAATCCTTTGATCTAAAATTTTGGGATCAGATCCTATAAAACGGATCTGAATCCACAATCCGGATCGGATATTCCAGATCCATTGCAATCTTGGCTTATGTGGGAGGTGTTTTGGCTCCTGATTCTTTATTAAATTTTATTTTTTTAGAATACTTTATATATAATCTTTATAGATAAATACGTATATGATTATAAATATCATAATAATATAAAACTTTTAATTATATTTACAATTAAAAAAGAATTGGGGTAGACTTTCAGGGGCTGGGCTAAATTTGTGTGGGCTAAAAAGATCCATTTTTTGGAAACCCTGCCCTAAATCCTACCAAAGTTAGCTGTATATATTGATTGTAACTGTCAGCTGTTGAATAACAGTTAGATGTCAAACAGTAACTGTTAAATGTAGTCGTTTCATATACACATTCGACACAAATTCACTATTGGAATAAGAAAATAAATATACAATGTCTTGGAACTAAATTTGTTAGCCTTTGTCAAACCCTATTCCATAAATTAATTTTGTTAGTTTTTGTGAAATATTACTTCAGTTAAAAGATATCATCGACCATTAATTTATCAAAGAAAACTATTATTACTTAATAGTGTTTTGACTATGTCAATACATTAAATATACTCCAAAAACTATTGTCGAACATGCTCTAAAACGTGAAGACATAACCCGACTTTTAACTAGCACACTGGCTGGACTCGCAGGCGTAGACCTATTTTGCCAGGTTTGCCTAATCCGTGTTCATAAATTTTACTCTTTTGGGCAATTTAATCATTATACTATATAAATTTGCTCAAAACCTTACCTCTACAGCCTTTTTATTCTCTTAGAAGCTTTATACTTAGATTTAAGATCATTTGAGGACCAAATTTTTTTTACATATCAAGGGACTAATCTCCACCCTTCATCTTCCCTCCATCTTTATTTGATCTAATAGATAAGATTAATCCCAACAATTTAAAAAACCCACTTTCATCATTTTTTTCAAATATCAATATCTTTCAAACCGTTAATCGTTAAGTAAAAAAAAATATACCGTTACGACGAACATTTAATTATCTTTCTATAGATAGGCACTTTGATATATTTTCGACAATTTTTTTTTCGCTTTTTTCACGTTTTTTTTCGTGGCCGAAAAAAAAACGTGAAAAAAACGAAAATAATTTTTTGTCAAAAGTATATCAAAGTGCCCGTCTATAGAAAGATAATTCAATGCTCGTCGCAATGGTGTAATTATTTTCGCTTAACGATTAACAGTTTAAGAGATATTTAAATTATAAAAAATGTGTGAAATATTAAATGCTTTTAATCTCAACTATTGATTTCTTTTTGGATGGATGGTGGGGATGAGTTCTTTGGTATGTAAGAAAAGTTTGGTATTTAATATAACTCTACTCTTATACTTATCAGTTTTATTCTTTTTATCAGTCCTTACACACGAATACTTGGTAATGTCTATAAAAGGGATTGTTACATCGTAGACTCGAATCCATCATGATGCAACATAATCGATCTCCGTGACGAACATGCATATATCCATAAAGACAAGTATTTTTCATTGCTCACTTGTGTATTCATCATCCTTCACACTTGTATACATACATTGATACATATGATGAATATCTGATGAATAACATCTTCATATCCATCACTCAGTCACTTTCATAGGCGTCACTTGGATAGTTATTATCCATCACTTGCGTAGTCGTTATCGAAAATATTCATTCTGGATCCAGGTCCAATATAAGTTGCTATAATAAAGTACAACCCAAGTTCCAAGTGCCATACATCATTATTATACATACATGAACCACAGCTCACCAAGACTAGGTACAACCAAATCTATAATAAAGTACAACCAAGGCCCAAATGCTTTATACATGCTTCATAATACACCAACACAAACAAAATATACAACTGTGTACTACCATGTTATAGGACGTTAAGTGATCCAAAAACGACAGCATCTATTTATCGAATCTGTGTTGATTCTGACTCATCATCAGAACCTTCTAGAAGATTCCACTTCACGTCCAATCAGAATCGAGTCCACTTGATCCAACCGTGCGGATTTCCAAGAACCCGACCTGGCCGACTTTAGTAGCAAACCAAGGGCCAACGAACCCGTTGCTCGTACAATAGCATCTGTCGATCGACTTATCTTCCCAATCAACATTCCAAACACCTAAACCAAGACGAGCCAAAAAAATAATAATATCAATGATAAAATGTCGAGGCATTTGAAAGCAACGAGAAATGAGCTGTGGTGCAGTAAATATGGCGAACCTGGCTCTGGTAAAGGGCGGAGATATGTTGATCACTCGAGAAAGAAATTATACTGCTACACAAATAGATGGCGTTTGCTTGAATTACTGGCCAAGGAGCCTCGAAAGCCTGCAAGTGTACAAAAACCTAGCAGGCTCAAAATAGATTTTACACTGAAGCTACTTGGGTGTTTTTTTTAATTATTGGACTAGTTTTTTGTTAACGTAGATTGTGTCTGAAAATTTAATCTTTTTGGATGAAGACCCGCCATGTCGCAAGCGCTCTGAAGGCTAGTCACGTGGCAGGCCCTCCCCCCTCCCTCCCTCCCTCCCTCTCTCTCGTGTGTGTGTGTGGTTGGCATTCGGTTTGACATGCTGAAAATCCGTGCAAGAAATTTCAGTGGAAATTGACCTAAAAAAAAAATATCCTTGTTGACCTGGATTGTCGACGCCATGTATGTACTAATCCTGGACGACATGTGCAGAGTAATTAGCCTTGCAATATCTCTGAGAAAGTCTTCGTAGTCGCCTCTGAAATTTACAGAAAAAAGAGTCACAACAGAAACAAGAAACTAACAAACACAAAAAAAAAAAAGAGCCTCTAGCGTGGATCATTTAAGACATACCTGTGATCAGAACTAAATCGATGTGTGCTAGCAAGAGCAACCATACCATCAAACTCCACCAAAGGAGCAATGCATTTGAAAGTGTTCTGAGAGGAGAAGTCATGAATGACTTGGTGCTAGAAAAACTTGTAGAGAAAGTCTTACGGAATTTTAGTTTTTTTAGTTTTTTTTTTTTCAGTTCTTAGGGGGAGTCTGTTTTTTTAGTTGTTACAATTTTCTAATGATTTTTTATTTTTTCAGCCTCTTGAATTCTTCTCATTGAATTTTTAGTTATTACAGTTTTACTTAGAGGCTTCTATTTGTTTTTAATTTTAAAATTTAGTTTTAGGGGACATTAGGATTTAGTAGTAAGACACCGTCTCATAAGAAGAGACCTATTCATACTTTCATAGTAATAACCAGATAACTACATCAACATCTCTCCTTTAGAGGTTAAATAGGCACTTAAGTCAAGAAGTGGCAAAAGATTGTCTACCCGACAAGCCCGCCGTACGCCAAGATCATCATCGTGAAGATGTAATACCAAGCGTGGAAAGGCAGCATGAACCTAACAAAACGAGAAAAACAATCTGTCAATCATCTGTAAAGGATACACGTAAATTGAAGCTAAGAAAGCGAAGATAACAGTTGAACTTTTGCAAAAATATAAAGAAGGTAGGGACAGAAAGTGAACCTAGAGACGTACTGTAAGTATAAACATATTTCTAAAAATGTAACCTAGAGACCTAGTTAGGAACATCTATACTTCTAAAAGTTAGTTTAGAGTAAATAATGGACCTGTTCAAGAAACGCGTCATGTTGTGGCCCAAACCCATAATTGCTTAGTGCTCCAAATCCTGCAAATGCATTGGCTCGGATTTTCGCATTCAAGCAAATCTGTTACAAAGAAATAAAATAAATAAATAAATAAAGGCAGATACATCACCATGCAAACTAAGAACATTAATTTCGAATGCATGTGAAACCCATCATATGGAAAAAGGAAAACTTAACGAAAAGTGTGCTTGTCTGAACTATATGTTATAATCAGCTTCCACTGACCACTTAGTGTTCAACAAGCAATTTCAACAAATCATGGTGAACAAAAACCTTCACGATGGTGGCGGCTATAACTTCTCCATAAACGCTAGGATTAAAAAACTTACTTGAAGATTACGAAGCCGAATTGAAAGATTAAGTAAAACAGGTTCCACAGAATCAATAGAAGACGATCCAAGAACCTAGAAAAGCAAATATTAGCAACATGAGGGAGATAATACGACATAGTGGAAATAAACATTTTTTTTTGGGGGGGTGGGAGGTGGGGGTGTTCAAGGTTGTAAAGAGCATCACAAGAAGTCACCGTCAACAAACACGAGACAGCAGTAAGCTGAACTGATTCAACTGGGTCGTCTAGCAAAGCAACTATAACACTGAGAACTTGAGTCGTATACTGGACAACATGGACTGGCGGCATCTGCAAGGCATCCAGTTAAGTTGAAGTAATGCTTGCATCACAAATAGTTAGAAAAAATTGCAACGTTCACCAGTTTTTTGAAGCCAAAAACTTGTGACCGTCGGACGGAAGGTATTCCGTTTGACAGAGCCCAAAATTCAGTTTTTCATTTAGTTTTTTTTTTCAGATTTTGGGATTATTTTTCATCAGCGTCTTTCTAGAGCTTTTAGGGTTCTTAGTTTTTCATTTTTCTAGTTTTTTGGGTTTAATTAGTTTTCTATTTTTGTTTAGTCTTTTATTTTGGTACTTTTTTTTAATTTTTTTATTTGAAGATTTAGTTTTAGTGGAACTTGCGACGTATCTATGAGAGGGAGTGTCTCTCCTGCTTGACAAGTTACAATACTATTGATATTTGTAAATGTTTCTCTATCATTATTCATGAGAAGTCCGCTGCTCACTGCAAAAGTTCATTGTGCCGCAGAATACAAGAGTAAATGTACCAAAATACCATAAAAAGGGAACATGATAAAGTACAGGTTGCTAGTCCAAAAGAAAATGAAATGATTCCACCCCCACCCCACCCCCCCAAAAAAATAACGGAATGTACCTTACCCATATTTGGTTATACATAACAGTATTGCACATGCATACAGAACAAAAGTTCAAATTGAGCCACTTTATAATCTTAGGTAGCAATAGATACAAGATAACAGAAAACTCGATAAGCCAAAGTAGAAGTATGCGCCATAATGAAGAAATTATTTCCAAGTAAGATGATTATGTATGCAATTAACTACCTGCACAAGTCCTCTTAAACAGAGGCGCCTAACGTTTGGAGAATCATCAGAAACATGTCGACTCAGTCCTTCAACCATCTCATCCAACAAAGAACCAAAACCATCACTGCAGAATGATAATAACTCGACATCAGCATTTGAAGGAGCAAGATAACATAATTTGAGCTTGAACCAAGATATAACACTAGGTAGCACCACGAATTCCATTACCAGTATTAAGAAGAAAAAAAAACAGAAAGTTAATTTAGGCTAAATCTCCACTTCTAATATTACGTGAAACAGATATCAACTATATTTCCCATATCTACAAGCATAATAAATTAATAACTATGGAATTCGGGCTGCACTTATGATTTTTATGGTAACTGAAATTTGTGTCTGGGAATCATAAGATGAGTTAATTCAACAGAGAGAAAGAGAGGGAGGGGGAGGGGGAGCAAGAGTGGGAGGGAGCGAGATGGGGAAGGAGAGAGAAAATATACCTAAAGCGCACAAACTCCGAGAGTGCAGCAGCTGCAGCTTCTCTTAAATATCTTAGGGATCTATCCAGTGATTTACAAAGAATGGAGCAAATCATATGGACCTGGACGGTATAAGATAATACATACATCAATGATTTATTTTTTAGGCATTTTTTGTTGCATCACATACTAAATTACTAATAAATGGTCAGTATAATGTGAATATATCCCAAATGAACTAGATTGTAATTTTAATAAATACTTCTTTTGGCCTCTTTATGGAAATGCAACCAGCCAGGTCCCCCATTAGACCAATCCATGTCTCCTCTTCACTTTCTTCTCTGTCTCTACCCAGAATCTACAAATATCAAGCTTTTATTACAAAATCAAATTGCAAATGTTTATAGTTTGTCAAAATCCCACTAACTACAGACTCATGTACCTTTCCCATCTCCAGATCACCCACACATTCACAGAACGCACTGAAAGCGACCAGTAATGCGCTGAAAATAAAATGTAGAAGATCAAACAAAGTTCAGAGTGCACCAACTACTTCAAGTGATGCTGGCTGGAATGTACGTAGGAAAATATGCATGTGTTACCGCAAAGGTTCATGTTGGCCAGAATTAGCTAAACTATGACAACTTCCCAAGTGAAGTACAAGAGTTGCAAGAACAGAACCATAGCTTTGTTCCACAGCCTTTTTTCCAACTTTACCCCCACCTCTGCAGATGAAATTAATAAACTGTTGATCATTGTAGACACAGACGAGAATATAAATTCGAGTTGATTAGGAAATATACAATATGAATTTCAGTCAAATTTAACCAAAAAAGCTATCTTTCGTAACCATAAATACCCCCTTAGTATTTAATTCAATTTTATAAATTGCATCTCAGTACAGGGATATTTGGTAAGAAAATGCAGATATCAAGAGCCTATCGTAATACCTTAAGGAGGGTATATGCGATTTTGAAAGGTAATTGTTTTTTAATTAGATCAAACCTCAAGGGCCGGTTTTTGTAATTATCCCAACAATCTAGTAATGCAATTGCAACCTAAAGAAGGCGGTAAGAGCTATGACAGCAGCGTGGAACAGATTATCTTCTACAATGCTTTCACCAGAATTGTTGGAGTTCTCTCCCTTCCCAGAATCACCTTTAGAGATAGGAGTCTGATTGAGGATACAAGTTACATGCTCCAAAAACGAATAGGAAAGAACTGCATGCTGGGAAAATGCCTATAAATTCCAAACAAAACAAACAACACAAGGCATGATGTTAAAATGACAGTAACAACCAAAACAGTGACTTGAAAGAAATGACACGGTTCAACAACAATGCAGCATGCAAAAGGAAGACAGAAAAACATGAAAATATGGCCACATTAAGTGACTGCAATTCACTTCTCTCCTTTCCGAAGAATGTTTGAGCTAGTTTCTTCTTATTTTCCATTAAGGCCTTGTTTGTCTTCCCGGAATATGAGGAAGAAGAAAGGAAATAGGGGAAAATAAGGTTTCGCAGGAATTGAAAAGATTGTATAACCAATTTTGTTAAAACAGATAGTCAAGGTTTTCTATTTTTTTTTATAAATTCATCAATTTCTAAGGAAATCCAAATTTAAATAAACACTTGGAAAGTTTGATTTTTTGCAATCTTTCTCTTTTCCCCCACTTTCTGGGGAAACAAACAAGGCCTAAATAAAATCAGCCAACTACAGATTGAAAAGGCACTGAACTACTTAGAAGTTCTAAACTTGACCCTCCTTACGATGCTTTTCTATGATAGGCTAAAAGTTGTGCGCGCTTTTACCTCTATTCTTACAATAAAACAGAGAAAACGAAAGAATCAATAAAAAAATAAAGGGTTGTGTTATTAACGCGCCCCTAATAAGACACCCATGGCCCACTTTTTCTATTATTTATAAATATTTATAAGTATATTTTATAAGATACATAAAGGAAGTTGCAAAAGAAGTCCTAGGAGAATCTAAAGGAAACAGACCATCAAGTAAGGACACATCTTGGTGGAATGATGAAGTTAAGCAAGCGATAAAGACCAAACGTGAATGTTATAAGGTACTGGGTAAATGCTCGAGCGATGAGAATTATGAGAAGTACAAGAAAGCTCGAACATAAGCTAAAAAGGCAGTGCGAAATGCCCGATCAAAGGTCAATCAAGAATTATATGCAAGATTAGATACTAAAAAAGGGGAAAAAGATATCTATAAACTTGCTCGAATGAGAGAGAAGAAGACGCGAGATATTGGAAAAGTTAAATGTGTAAAAGATACTGACCAAAAAGTTTTGGTTCAAGATAAAGAGATAAAAGAGAGATGGAGGTCATACTTTGATACCCTATTCAATGGCCATCAAGAACAAGATATTGGGAATTTAAACATTCCCTCAAGTATGGTTAACCGAGAGTTTAAGAGAAGAATTCAAAAGGGTGAAGTGACAATTGCATTGAAGAAGATGGGGTCAAAGAAAGCAGAAGGACCAGATGGTATACCTATTGAAGTTTGGAGGTGTTTGGGGGAGAGAGAGATCGAATGGGTAACTATGCTTTTCAATAAGATTTGGAGAAGCAATAAGATGCCATCAGCATGGAGGAAAAGTATTCTCGTCCCTTTGTATAAGAACAAAGGTGATGTTCAAGATTGTTCTAATTATCGCGGAATTAAACTAATGAGTCATACCATGAAGTTGTGGGAACGAGTGATTGAACAAAGGATCAGGAAATGTGTGAAGATAATGTAAAATCGGTTTGGATTTATGCGGAAGATCGACCATGGAAGCAATTTATCTTATCCGGCAGTTGATGGAACATTATCGAGATAAAAAGAAAGATCTGCATATGGTTTTTATTGATTTAGAGAAGGCATATGATAAAGTACCAAGAGAAGTACTTTGGTGGGCCTTAGCAAAGAAGGGTGTATCGCGGAAATATATTGACATTATAAAGGACATGTATGAGGGAGCTAGTACAAGTGTACGTACTAATATTGGGAGGACAGTACGATTGGGGTGCATCAAGGATCTATTCTTAGTCCTTTTCTCTTTGCCATAGTCATGGACGAATTGACAAGAGAAATTCAAAATGACGTTCCGTGGTGTATGATGTTCGCAGATGATATTGTGTTGATTGATGAAACGAAGGTTGGAGTGCTGTGAAATTGGAACTTTGGAGGGATACTTTGGAAGCTCGAGGCTTTAGGCTGAGCAGAAGTAAGACTGAATATATGGAGTGTAGGTTTAGCGAAAACAGTGATAGAGAGGCGGGGATGATCACATTTGATGGGAAAGTTGTTCGTGGATCCACTTTCTTTCGGTATCTTGGATCTATTATCCAAAAGGATGGAGAGCTAGATGGCGATGTGGCTCATAGAATAAAGGCAGGGTGGTTGAAGTGGAAGAGTGCCACAGGGATTTTATGTGATTCTGGCATGCCTCATAGATTAAAGGGTAAATTTTACCGCACGGCAATTAGGCCTGCGCTGTTATATGGCACCGAGTGTTGGGTCAGAAAGCGTTGTCACGTTCAAAAGATGAATGTGGCAGAGATGCGTATGCTACGATGGATGTGTGGGCATACAAAAAAGGATCGGCTCAGAAATGAGGTGATCAGAGAGAAGGTAAGAGTTACGTCTATAGAAGACAAGATGATGGAGAATCGATTACGATGGTTTGGTCATGTGAGAAGAAGACCTATTGATGCCCCAGTGAGGAGGCTAGAAAGTTGGGGAACAAGTAATGTTGTGAAAGGTAGAGGAAGACCCAAGAAAACTTGGATAAAGATGATTGAAAATGATATGCGGTTTCTTGGAATTGGAGAAAGTATGGCGATGGAGAGGCAAATGTGGCGGGAAAGAATACGGATGGTGGATGGAGTCTGATTCCTTTTTTTTTAATTCCTTTTTTCTTTTATTTCATGTTATCTTTTAATTTATTTTTCAGGATTTTTTTTTCTTTTTTCTTTTTTCTTTTTTTTTTATTCTCTTTTTTTATTTGCTTTTTTCTCTACTTTTTCCCTCTTTTTTCCTTTTATGTTATTTATGTAACGATTATTGATGGTTTCAAAGTTTGATTCATGTTAGCCGACCCCAAATCATTTTGGGACTAAGTCTTAGATGTTGTTGTTGTTTTAAATTAAAAATGAGTTGAAAAATAGAAAAAGTGGGTCAGGGGTGTGTTATTAACAAAAAGATAAATACTTTTTAAAGGAAAAGGACTTTTCAAGAATATGAAAATGAAGAGTTGAACTTAATACATACAAAAGGTTAGAAATAATTTGATAAACTGCAAGGAGACTAAATACTGTAAAAGAAAAAAGGACATTACAGATATGGAAAAACAATATGAACTTGGTAAACACAAAAGGCTGGACATTTCCAATCATTAATGTGCAATTTGCATGCGTTGGTAATATATCATCACTAAAAGAAAATCTCAAACACACCAGACCGTATGCAAACAAATCCTAGAAAACAATAGGCAAGAGAACAGCAGAGAAAATTATGCTATAAGCCAATATAAGAGCCTCACATGAAATACATCCTGTATTGGCCAGCCACCGCGTAATCTAGATACGTCTTTTGTAGCTATATCTCTCTCAGCAGCAGCCAACACTTCGTCAAAAACGATTCTTGAGCTGGTATTCTCAGCAAGAGAAGAGAGCTTTCAACAGTTAAAGAAACTATAATGAAATCTTGAGAACCAGTTCCAGCTTTTAGGACCCAATATTAGAACAATAACTGAGGGAAAATCTCTTTTGCCATCATCACCGAGTAAAGATGAAAAATAAATAAGGATACAGCACCAAGAGTTTCTTGACGGAGGTACTTCTCAGTAACATGAATGGCAGCAGAAAGCAAAGATTGAGTCGTCCTGATACCATATGCATAATGACCTCAATTAAAACAGACTCAAAACCTATTTCATAGCTCAAATTAACACATGATCCAGAATTCCTTCACCCCACCTGGAGATATCAGCTTCATTCAGCTCCCTCCCCCTCTCTGTAATGAACTCAATCACAGCTTGAATTGCACCTTCAGCAGATTGTTTTACCTTGTCACATATAGCTGACGAGCAAACATGTAGGGCCACAACAAGCTGTAAAAGTGAATGGAGAGTAAATGAGATGCAATAGCTCGTCAAAAGCTTTTTAACTATCTCGAAAGGTAAAAAACTCTAACAGAGACTTGAAATATTTAAATTATTACCTCATCCTTAGTAAATAATATGCAGACAGATGAAACAACCCTGTTGAAGACCTCTGATGGATCAAGTGATGCGTCCTATATGTCAATGTAGAAATGAGAAAAATGAATTAAAAATGGTATTGCGAGTTTAAAGCAAACAACTCTATTCTTTCTGCTGTCCTCTAAAAATCAAAATAGAAGAGTTCTGGTGTGACTTACACTCCTCAAGATGGCAATAAGATCCTCAAGTGCTGACAAAGCACTATAGCACAGTTCAATATCAAGTCCAGAACTAAATGCAGACTTCGGTAACGAAAGAGAGATGCTGAAAAATAAATCGAGGATCTGCAGGTAGACGGCAACGTCAAATTAAGACAACAGTCAGGCACTATAATTGAAGAACCAATAACAGACCAAGAAAAAAGCAATCAACCTTTCCCATTTTAATTCACATAGATTTTAAATAGTGATGAGCTAAATAGAACAATGGAAGCGTTCACCAATTACAGACCTGAGCAGATATTTTTCTAACTTCGGGGTTTATGTCTGCACAGCGTGGAAGATACACCATTATCCTCTCCCCTAAATATAAAGCATCACGACTTGGGGATACAAATGCAGCTGAGAATAACCAAATAAGCATAAGATTAATATACGAAATCAGAGATGAAGAGTCAAAAACTGAGAGAGAGAGAGAGAGAGAGAGAGAGAGAAACTAACATGGTAAATTGGTAAAATTACAAGTTGAAGCACTGTCGATCCTTTTGTTGTGAGTGCAACTTCCTTGGCAGCCAAGTGAACAGTATCCACTAACACATATGGTCCGAAACTTATAAAGCATCTCATAAGCCGCAAGACAACCTCTTTTTCTCTGATAGTCAACAGAGGAGGAAACATAAAGATCAATCTGTCTCAAGATATGCAGCAACTGTTCTGCTCGACTTCTTCCATCCTCTCCACTGGATTAAATGATAAATCAAAACAGGGGAAATATGTCCACAATCACAGTAAGTAATAAATACTATGTCCAAAAGTTTCTTATTCATGCAATAAAATCATTAATAACCAGACATCTACAAGGGTATTATGGTAAGAAAATCATTACTGGAAGGATATATCACAGAAATTATGAAAAGAAACTATTTATCTCTACGCAGGCCCTGTAAGTAAAGAAGACATCAAACCTCATTCATATACACTTGGGAAAGCTAAGCTAAATTTCAAAAGAAAATATATAATGGAAAGTCAAATGCTACAAACACGATAAAAAAATTCCAGACCAGCAAACCTCATATTCCAAACACCTTGAAACACCTATAGTTCTCTTGAAGACTTTCAAGTATTGATTATAATTTAAAAAAATTATATATTACAAATGTTAGTTATTAAGCAAAGAGAGATACAATGCAGAACTCAAGAGGTCCTCAACAACGCATAAAATTTACATAAGATTTGTTCGCCAGCCTGTTTGAAGTCCTAACCCATGCCCCCATCCCCAACCCAACACAAGCAGACATGTTGGCTAGCACCAAAGAAAAGCAAGCATGTAACTTTCGACCAAATGCAACATACAGTCATTCTAATCCCTAAAGATGCGTGCATTACTTTCTACCCTGATAAACCAAGGCACAGCGAAAATTATGACTATCATTTCTTAAGAGGTTGTACCCCCCAAAATAAATAATACTCCCTCCGTCCCACCCATCTTGAGCATTTGCTTTTCGGCACGGGATTTAAGAAAAGCTCAAAATTAGTGTGTAAAGTGATAGTATGGATATATATTATTTAAAGTTGTGAGAGATAAAGGTGTCTTAAAAAGGAAATGACCAAGTATCTTGGGACGGCCCAAAAAGGAATATGAACCAAGATCGGTGGGATGGAGGGAATATTAAAAAACACTTCCGATCAGTTTTAATTTTCCTTGATAGGATGCTTCAAGAAAATATCAGATACACTGACAGAAAGCTCAGAAAAGTTTACAGTCTAAATTAATTATTTAACATTTCTTCTTTTATAGTTGCATTCAGGTATGCTATGGGCAACCAAACATGAATATTTTAAAGAATACATGGGGATTCTCAGATTAAGATGAGCAACCAGTGCAGTGTCCTGAACAAACACTCATGATTATCACATAACAGAAGAGGAGCATATATCACTAGCATACTGTTCTCCATAGTACTTCCGTTAAGTGGCAAAAAACTATGCACTTTTTTTTTTCGGTTTCGTGACATATAGGGCAATAAGTTATTCCACCTAATCAAAGATGTCAGCTTCTCCTGCGTTGCAAAGCTTCTAACTGTTGAGAGGCAAACAGTATGAAGCTGCCCAAACATGCATAGAAGTAGCTAATACTCGTGAAGAGCCATATCAGGTAAACGTTTGATCAAGTAGTTTCTAAAGGAATAAATACCTTGTAACAAGAATTGCACATAGTAGAGTAATAAGATTGTTTATGAGACCATTGATGACATCAGGAGGATCATTTGGTAAACCAAAGAATCCTAAAGTAGCCTGTCACAAAAAGTAAAATACTCAGAATCAGGAAACTTTGTTTTCACTAATAAATAACTGCATTGAGTCACATCTTCACCTTCAGAACAAGGTTCCTTGTTTCAATAGTCAATTTTGGATCCACAGAAACCAAAGTAGTACAAGCACTTAAAGCAAGGGACTGCAGAGAAATATCCAGATTCAGGAAATAGAAAGTTGAATCTAGCTAAATAAGTAATCACAATTCACTAGAACAAAATCACAGCACAAAGACGTCACCAGCTATGTAACTGGTAACGCAAGTGTGGGATATACAGGAGTCTAAATTCAAGCTTTCAAAACTAAATAATTTCTCAACCAAAAATGTGAGGAAAAAGGATCGAGGGGCCAAGACATATGAGTGCAAAAGTGATATATGGCTTTAGTCTTGAACCAAATATTACTTTATTCATGTTTGCTAATATACTGGAAAATGTTGCGTATTTTGGTTTCACGTGGCCAGCATTGTTTTAAAAATATTGAGGGTCACCAAGAAGAATATTTAAATTCACATGAACTTGGGAAAAAAATTCAACGCCAGCAGAATTTAGTATGTCAAATTTCAGACTAATCAAGAAAATATACTCGCTTGTCTACAATCTGTAGTCCCAGTATAAAATCCCCCGTTCTATATCTTGAATCAACATAATTTATAATAAACTTTTCAAAATAGTGAGTGTTCTGAAATACGCATGTAACCTTGCCGCTATTGTAAAGTTACTTGGCAGCTTACACTTCAATTATGTTAACATTTAAATATAAAAATATGTATAATACCACTGAATATGAATCGGCGTTCCAAACTTCCTTTTTTCCATTGAAACTGACCATCATCTCAAATAACTTACAGCTTCCCAACCTTGTTTACTTAATTGCAAATTACAAAGTATTTAGGAATTCCAATCTTTCGGTACTTATTTACTGGACGCATACCTTTTACGGTACCAAGAAACAACAATTATTCTGTGTGACAAAAAATTGCTATTGCTCATCAGTTTCTAGGTTTCTTGGTGCTGCAGTTTTCTTCCACTTTATATGACATCTATACGTATTTAAATAGAATGTCAAACAGATCACAACACCCTAAAAAGGAAACCTGAGTGTGCAGAAGCTCCAGGCTAGAATCAGAAAACCCGTCTTCATCATCTTTACCCATTAAAGTCAATATGTAGTCAAGAAGTACATCTCTTCTTTTCAACGGAAATGATGTGCCACTTTCAGCAGCACCAATGACAGCTTGTCCTGCATTAGCAATATCGTCCATTTACTTATAGATTGATTAAAGAGTAAGTACCTTATGAGTTACTCCCTCCGCCCCACTTAACGAGGGCACTTTTTGATGTGAAATCAAATGTCTGGACAGATTATGAACTTTCTGGATAGATTTTAGAAGGCTAGAATAACAACTCCCATAAAGAATATTAACTAGAACAAGAACATGAACTTGGATCAGCAAAGTTTGCTGTCCAGAACTCACAAAACAGAACAGAAATAAGAACCCACTACTCTAATCTCTAAAGGAAATGAATCCACCAAGATTAAAGGGAAAGGGAACACTTCACACCACCAAGATCAAAGATCTATAAAGGAAATGAAGATTTTGAAGAAAATAGAGGGTTAAACTCTCTCAATTTGTATTAATCAACTCTGCCCCTTACAATGGAGAACCTCTCAATATATATAGGGAGTTTTACACCTTTACCCCTAGACAAAAATAAATAAACAGCTGGAAATGTAAGGATAAAGTCAATCAATAAGAAAAACAAATCTGATCTGCACCAGCTGGATCCACTTTCACCACACCATTTGTCTTTTTCTGAAAAGTTGATTTGGTCTTTTGTTACCCAAATCTGGTAGGAGCAAATATGCATGTGCATGTAATTAATTTATTGAAAGCATTTAATGATAGAAAAGACTTTAGGCCAGCCTTTGGAGCAAGGTGAATCCTTTCTTGTAATTAGGATCACCTAATAAACTTCTAAAGTATGATAAAGAAGGTAAGACCATCATGGCTTGGCCTGAATTCATTAGAATTTCTTTATCAACAATTGGTGATTCGTTGCCTTCGGGTACACCCGTATCATCCTCCCCCTCTAAATTGGGACTTGTCCTCAAGTCCTCAAGATAATCATCTTCAAAGTATGGCATTAGATCTCCAACATTAAAGGTGCTTGAAACAGAGACATCTCCCGGAAGTTCCACCTTGTAAGCACTATCACCAAAACGTTCTAACACCTTAAAAGGACCCTCGGCTCTTGGCATCAGCTTGTTCTTCCTTGTAAGGTGCAAATGAGGGCTGCTTGCGATTCTTGTTTGCTTTAGCCTTATACATCTCATTTGCCTTCTCAATTTTGGCTTTGACTTGTTCATGCAGCCTCTTGATCTCTCTTGCCTTAGTTTCAGCTTCAACACTTGCCTTAGGTTCAATAGAGAGAGGAATAAGATCAATAGGTGTGAGAGGGTTTACACCATAACAAATTTCAAATGGACTTTTTCCGGTTGAGTAATTTGGAGCTCGGTTGAATGCAAACTCAGCATGAGGAAGTTTGAGATCCCAATCTTTCAAAGTCTTCTTGATCAACGTTCTTAGGAGCATCCCAACGGTCCTATTAGTCACTTCTGTTTGCCCATCAGTTTGTGGGTGGTGGGAAGTGCTAAATAGGAGTCTTGTGCCTAAGAAGTTCCATAAGGTCTTCCAAAAGTAGCTCAAGAACTTTGTGTCTCGATCCGATACAATAGTTCTTGGAATCCCATGAAGACGTACTATCTCTTTGAAGAAGAGGGCTGCTATGATAAATGCATCATTAGTCTTGGTGCATGGTATGAAATGTGCCATTTTTGAGAAACGGTCAACGACTACCATGATAGAATCCTTCCCCCTTTGAGTTCTTGGTAATGCTACAATGAAATCCATGCTTAAATCTTCCCAAGGCTGATTTGGAGTAGGAAGAGGAGTGTATAAACCTTTGTGGAATGTAGACTTGGCTTGATGACATGTAGAACAACGAGTAATAAGAGCTTGAACATCTTTTATCATACAAGGCCAATAAAAGTGCTCATTCAAGATCTCCAAAGTCTTAGTATTACCAAAGTGACCCGCCAAACCACCACCATGAGCTTCTCTAATCAACAAGTCCCGAATAGAGCCTTTGGGAATGCACAACTTGCCACTTTTGAAAAGAAACCACTCTTGAACAATATAAGGCCCTTTAGATGTATTTGGAGAAGAACACATAATAGGAGCAAAATCAGGGTCAGCTTCATATAACTCCTTGATAAACGAGAATCCAAGGACTCTAGCTTCCAAAATGGACAACATAGAGCGCCTCCGAGATAGAGCATCCGCCACCACATTTGAGGAACCAGCCTTGTGTTTAGATACAAAGGAGTACATTTGTAGAAATTCCACCCACTTTGCATGCCTCGGGCTGAGCTTATGCTGGCCATTAATGTACTTGAGAGCCTCGCGATCAGAAAATAGAACAAATTGCCTCGGTTTGAGATAATGAGACCAATGATCGATAGCACACACAATCGCATAGAACTCTTTATCATAAGTGCTGTAATTAAGCTTGGATCCATTGAGTTTCTCACTAAAATAAAGCTCGGACGCTTTTCTTGAATGAGGATGACCCAATCTGACACCACTTGCATCGATGGTTGTTAAGGCGTCGCTGGCGCTACAATCGCCGCTAAGCGACGCCTAGTCGTCGCCTAGGCGTCAGCGATTTTCGTGGTTCGCTGGATGGTGCGCCCGCCAGAGATTCAAGTCACCGCTAGGCGTCGCCTGAGCGTAAAAGTCGGCCTTTGGTTACTGGGACGCTGGTATAAACCGAAATTAAAAAAAAAAGTTATATTACTTAAGTTCTTAACTTTGGCGGCTAGCCTAGCGCAGTGATCTATAAGAACTCCGATCCGGCAACCGAGTTCATCCAACTCCAACTCCAACCGCTCGCCCGTCGCCGCACCTCGCCGCCCGCCGTCGACCGCCTCTCGCCGCCGATCGCCGCCCACTAGGTACTCTTCTTCATTATACTTGTTTGTTCTGCACTTCTGTTTTTTTTTTCTTTCTTTGTTCTTTTCCGTATTTTTTTTCTGTTTAATGTTCTTTTCTGCTATTTTTTTCTGTTTCCGTGCTTTTCTTTTCTGCTTTTTTTTTCTAGTTCTTTAAATATTATACTGTTCTTTTAAATGTTCTTTTAAATGTTCCTTACTGTTCTTTTCTGTTCTTTTAAATATTATACTGTTCTTTTAAATGTATACAGTTTTTTGCATATATGCATTGTAATCTCATATTGTGAGGTTACATTTCCAAATAAAGTGTGAGGTGTTGGACACCATGTGTTTATAAACTCTTTTGGTTTGTGTTAAAATTGTGTAACTTGGGGTTGCAAATTATCTGAAGGTTTTATGTACTTTTTCTTTTTAGGAAATTATCATTTGTGAAATTCGGTGAAATTTTCTTTATAGACCAGATGGAGTCAAATAAGAATATTTTCATATGCACTTATGATGAAAATGAGGTAGGTGTCATCGAACCGAACTGAACCGAATTTAAAGAGATTATCAAGGCAATTCGAACTTATTTTCTGTTTCCTGTTACTTTTCTTTCTTTGTTTTTTCTGTTTTTTTTTTCTGTTTCCTTTGCTGTACTGATTAATGTTATTTCTGTTTTTTTTCTGCTTCTTGTTCTATGCTTTTTTCTGTTTTTTTCTGCTTCCTGTTCTTTTTCTTTCTTTGTTATTTTCTATTTTTTTTTCTTTTCTGTTTCCTGTATGTTCTTTGCTGTTTTTTCTGTTCCTGTACTGATTAATGTACCCTGTTCTGTTCTTTTTTTCTTTCTTTTTTCTTTTCTGTTTTTTTTTCTGTTTCCTTTCTTTGTCTAATTATTTTTTAATGTATTTATTTACAGGCCAAACATCATGGCTGAAACTAATTCTACCGAAAATTACGATATGTCCAAAGATCCTAAACGAAAGGCCAAATCGAATGATCCGGGATGGAAATACGGTTTTTGGCCAGACTTGAACAACAAAGATTTGGTTGACTGTTCGCTTTGTCACAAACAAATGCACTCAGGAATAAAGAGATTGAAGCAACACCTAGCTGCCGGTTATGGAGATGTTGTTAAATGTTCCCAAACAACCACAGAAATAATGAGGGAGATGCAACAGTACATATCTAAGACTACACGGAATAAACAAGTCATTTTGGATGAGGGTGATAATAGTGATAGTGACATTAATACTCAACCATCATCTCGTGGCTCTATTACTCAACCAAGTTCCGGAACAGCCGTTAAAAGAAAGCATTCGGCTTTAAATTTTGCAGGACTGCAACCAAGAGTAGGAAAACAAAACATGTCAATTTCTGCAATGGTTCGAAAAACTCCTGAAGAGGTTTTCGAAGAGACATACTAAGGGTAGTATCCAGACGACAATTGAAGGTTGCACAAAGAGCCCGGAAGAGAAAGAGAGAATGCATATGCACATCGCCAATTTCTTCTATGAGAACGGCATATCATTCAACGCGGCAAATTCAAGGAGCTATGAAATAATGGTTGAGTCGATTGCCCAAATGGGACCCGGGGTAAAGCCGCCTGGTTATCATGATTTGCAGGGAACTCTACTTGAGAAAGCCAAAAAAGAGACAGACTTGGTGAAAGAGAAGCATAAAGTAGCTTGGAAGCAATATGGGTGCACACTTATGTCGGATGGATGGACAAATAGAAGGAATCGACACTTGATTAATTTTCTTGTCAATAGTCCAGAAGGGGCTTTTTTCTTGGAGTCCGTTGATGCATTCGGACAATCACATGATGCAAAAATGTTAGCGGACTTGCTTGAGAAGAAAATTGAAGAAATCGGCAAGGACCTTGTTGTTCAAGTACAACAACAACAACAACAACAACAACATCTAAGCCTTAGTCCCAAAATGATTTGGGGTCGGCTAACATGAATCAAACTTTGAAACCGTCAATAATCATTACATAAATAACATAAAAGAAAAAAAAGAGGAAAAAAGTAGAGAAAAAAGCAAATAAAGAATAAAAAAAAAAAAAAAATAAATAAATAAAAGATAACATGAAATAAAAGAAAATAGAAAAAAAAAAAAAAAAAGAGAAATCAGACTCCATCCACCATCCGTATTCTTTCCCGCCACATTTGCCTCTCCATCGCCATACTTTCTCCAATTCCAAGAAACCGCATATCATTTTCAATCATCTTTATCCAAGTTTTCTTGGGTCTTCCTCTACCTTTCACAACATTACTTGTTCCCCAACTTTCTAGCCTCCTCACTGGGGCATCAATAGGTCTTCTTCTCACATGACCAAACCATCGTAATCGATTCTCCATCATCTTGTCTTCTGTAGACGCAACTCTTACCTTCTCTCCGATCACCTCATTTCGAGCCGATCCTTTTTGTATGACCACACATCCATCGTAGCATACGCATCTCTGCCACATTCATCTTTTGAACGTGACCTTGTTTCTGACCCAACACTCGGTGCCATATAACAATGTGAGCCTAATTGCCGTGCGGTAAAATTTACCCTTTAATCTATGAGGCATGCGAGATCACATAAAACCCTGTGGCACTCTTCCACTTCAACCACCACCGCCTTTATTCATGAGCCACATCGCCATCTAGCTCTCCATCCTTTTGGATAATAGATCCAAGATACCGAAAGAAAATGGATCCATGAACAACTTTCCCATCAAATGTGATCATCCCGCCTCTCTATCAAGTTTCGCTAAACCTACACTCCATATATTGATCTTATACGCTCACCTAAAGCCTCGAGCTTCCAAAGTATCCTCCAAAGTTCCAATTTCGTTGCACTCCAACCTTCGTTTCATCAATCAACACAATATCATCTGCGAACATCATACACCACGGAACGTCATTTTGAATTTCTCTTGTCAATTCATCCATGACTATGGCAAAGAGAAAAGGACTAAGAGCAGATCCTTGATGCACCCCAATCGTAATAGGAATTCTTGTCCTCCCAACATTAGTACGTACACTTGTACTAGCTCCCTCATACATGTCCTTTATAATGTCAATATATTTCCGCGATACACCCTTCTTTGCTAAGGCCCACCAAAGTACTTCTCTTGGTACTTTATCATACGCCTTCTCTAAATCAATAAAAACCATATGCGAGATCTTTCTTTTTATCTCGATAATGTTCCATCAATCACGGATAAGATAAATTGCTTCCATGGTCGATCTTCCGTGCATAAACCCAAACCGATTTTCTGTTATCTTCACACATTTCACGATCCTTTGTTCAATCACTCGTTCCCACAACTTCATAGTATGACTCATTAGTTTAATTCGCGATAATTAGAACAATCTTGAACATCACCTTTGTTCTTATACAAAGGACGAGAATACTTTTCCTCCATGCGATGGCATCTTATTGCTTCTCCAAATCTTATTGAAAAGCGTAGTTACCCATTCGATCCCTCTCTCCCCAAACACCTCCAAACTTGATAGGTATGCCATCTGGTCATACGCTTTCTTTGACCCCATCTTCTTGATGCAATTGTCACTTCACTCTTTTGAATTCTTCTCTTAAACTCTCGGTTAACCATACTTGAGGGGATGTTTAAATTCCCAATATCTTGTTCTTGATGGCCATTGAATAGGGTATCAAAGTATGACCTCCATCTCTCTTTTATCTCTTTATCTTGAACCAAAACTTTTTGGTCAGTATCTTTTACACATTTAACTTTTCCAATATCTCGCGTCTTCTTCTCTCTCATTCGAGCAAGTTTATAGATATCTCTTTCCCCTTCTTTAGTATCTAATCTTGCATATAATTCTTGATTGACCTTTGATCGGGCATTTCGCACTGCCTTTTTAGCTTCTGTTCGAGCTTTCTTGTACTTCTCATAATTCTCATCGCTCGAGCATTTACCCAGTACCTTATAACATTCACGTTTGGTCTTTATCGCTTGCTTAACTTCATCATTCCACCAAGATGTGTCCTTACTTGATGGTCTGTTTCCTTTAGATTCTCCTAGGACTTCTTTTGCAACTTCCTTTATGTTATGCTCCAACAAGTTCCACATCGAATCTATATCCATCTCCGTGCAATCAGACCAAATACCACTATCAGCAATCTTAGCCACAAAAGTATGTCGACTCTCCCCTTGGAGCTTCCACCACTTAATTCGAGGGTCAACTTATGTCGACTCTCCCCTTGGACCTTGTTGTTCAAGTAGTGACGGATAATGGTGCCAATTATAAGGCGGCCGGCAAACAACTGGAGCAGAGAATACCTACACTTTATTGGACTCCCTGTGCTGCGCATTGCCTTGACCTTATGTTGGAAGACATTGGAAAATTGAATGAATTCAAGTCTAAGATCGAAAGTGCTAGGTGTGTCACTACATTTATCTATAGACATGGGAGGATTCATTATGCCATGAGGGAGAAGACGGGTGGTAAGGATCTAGTGCGACCCGGGGCTGCTCGATTTGCCACTGCTTTCCTTACTTTGCAAAGTTTGTACAAGCATAAAGATGCTTTGAGAAGTCTATTTGTTAGTGAAGATTGGTACAGTTCAAAATTGGCCAACACGGAAGCGGGAAAAAGGGTGTGTGACACTGTACTTTCTTCTAGATTTTGGAGTTCAGTTGAAGATTGTATAAGAGCATCACACCCGCTTCTTATTGTATTGAGGATAGTTGATGGTGATGAAACTCCAGCTATGCCCGAGGTTTCCATGGCTATGATCGTTGCCAAGAACAAAATGAAGGAGTCATTTGCGCACAATCCTAAGATTGTTGAAAAAATTGACAGAAATTGTTGAGACCCGATGGACGGATCAAATGGAAGTGAAATTATATGGGGCCGCATTATTCTTAAATCCTTCCAAATATTTTGATCTTAAAGTAAGTGATAATGCATATGCTCGTGCACAACGAGCTATGTTCAATGATGTGCTTGAAAAAATGATCACTGATAATGATTTGCAAGTCAAGATAAGTGATCAAGTGGATGATTATGACAACATGCGAGGAAGCTTTGGAAAGCAATTGGCAATCAAGCAACAAAAGATTAAGAATCCTCGTAAGCCTTTTTACATTCGTTAAACCAAGTATTATATTATTCATATAATCTATATTATTTTTTTTGGCACGCTTCTTGAACTTCTTTGAACTAAGTATTCATTATTGTTTTTGACATTTTAGTTGATTGGTGGAATGCTTTTGGTGGCCTACATATCGAGCTCCAATCACTTGCTATGCGCATCATTAGTCTTTGTTGTTCATCTTCGGGTTGTGAGCGCAATTGGAGCACATTTGAATTTGTAAGTATTAAATTATTATTATTATCATCAATAAGTAAAATATTAAACTTTCGAAACTATAAGTGATTTTTTTTTTAGATCCACACGAAGAAAAGAAATCGGTTAGAGCATAAGAGATTGAATGATTTGGTGTACATTCAATATAATCGAAAAATTGCAACGAGATTTCAAAAGAGGCGTGAAGAAGGGTCTAACTTTAACCCTTTGATCATAGAAGATTTTCAATGGGATAATGAATGGGTTGATAGTGGTGATGTTCATGCCGGGGAAGATCTTTCGTGGCGTCTTGTTGATGAAGCAATTGGTGCATCGAGCAATCTTGAGGGTCGTAGTCTTTCTAGGAGAGCTAATGTTGGTCAAGTTCCGGGCTCATCGATCTTGAGTTATTCTCGACGCCGTAATGCAACTACGTCTAGGTTGATTGACGAGGATGAAGTGGTTGAACCTTTTCCACATGATGATGAAGATATTGAGGATGACGACGAGCTTGAAGAACAAGAGGATGTGACTACTACTAATGATCATGCTCGTGAAAATGAGGGGTTTATTGATAACTTGTTTGATGATATTTGAGACTTATTGGAGAGGAGGAATTTGATATGAAACTCTAGTTGTTATTTATTATATATTTATATTGTTTATGGTGTGTTTTGTAACTTCTGTTGAGTAGGATGAATGTTATTTATTATCTAACTCATCATGTTTTTAGAATAATTCATATATTATATATATTATAAAATAATATATATTTTATATGAAATTGGTCGCCTGGACGTCGCCTAGGCGTCCAGGCGGTCTGGTGGCGCCGCGACTTGACAGGCCGCCGTGACAACCTTGCTTGCATCACATTCAAGCTCAAAAAGCATATCAAAGTTAGGTAAAGCAAGTATAGGTGCTGAACTAAGCTTTTCTTTCAGAGATTCAAAAGCTTTTTGGGCAGATTTAGGCCAATCAAAAGTTCCCTTTTTAAGACAATCTGTGATAGGAGCAACAAGTGTAGAGAAATTTTTGATGAACCTTCTATAAAAAGAAGCCAAGCCATGAAAACTTCGTACCTCCGTGATGGAAGAGGGAGTAGGCCACGACTTAATTGCTTCCACCTTAGAAGGATGTATAGAGATTCCTTCTTTACAAACCACATAACCAAGAAACACAATATTAGGGACCATGAAATCACATTTCTCTAACTTGCCATAGAGTTTGTGCTTCCTTAACTGCTCAAACACCTTTCTCAAATGATCAAGATGCTCTTCATGGGACTTTGAGTAAACAAGGATGTCATCAAAATAGACCACAACAAATCTCCCAATAAGAGGTCTTAGGACTTCATTCATCAACCTCATGAAAGTACTTGGAGCATTAGACAAACCAAATGGCATAACAAGCCATTCATAAAGACCTCCCTTGATTTTAAAGGCTGTTTTCCACTCATTTCCATCCTTCATTCTGATTTGATGGTACCCACTGCGAAGATCTATCTTGGAAAACACACAAGAACCATGTAATTCATCCAACATATCATCCAATCTAGGAATAGGATACCTATATTTGATGGTAATGTTGTTAATGGCTCTACTATCAACACACATGCGCATAGAACCATCCTTTTTAGGCACCAACAGGGTTGGAACAGAACAAGGAATCACGCTAGCTCTCACATAGCCCTTAGCAATCAGCTCATCTACTTGTTTTTGTAATTCTTTAGCTTCATTAGGGGAGCATCTATAGGCTGCCTTGTTGGGAAGAATTGACCCTGGAAGCAGGTCAATTTGGTGCTCTATTCCCCTAATTGGAGGTAAACCGGGTGGTAATTCATTGGGGAATAAATCAACAAACTCGGTTAATAAAGGTTTCACCAAGATAGGCACTTTATCACACTCTCTTGCTTCATGTTCAAGGATGAGCAAAGCAAGAATATTAGCAGCATTATTTAATTCCTTTTCAACTTCAGTTTGATTCATGAACATAGCCATCTCACTCTTAGTCTTCGTTTCAACTGTAGACACTTCATTCGGCTTTAAAGGAACAAGTGTGATTTTCTTGCCTTTACATAAAGTGAGTATGTGTTTAAGTGCCCATTATGATAGACATTTTTATCAAATAACCAAGATCTACCAAAGAGCAAATGGCACGCATCCATAGGAACAACATCACATGTAATCTCATCATGATAAATCGTACCAATGGAAAAAGGAACAATTACTTGGCGAGTAACCTTTACCTCATTTCCTTGGCTAAGCCATTGGAGTTTGTATGGATGTGGGTGCTTTCTTGTGGAGAGCCCAAGTTTTTTCACCATATAAATTGAGGCTGCATTTGCACAGCTCCCTCCATCAATTATCAAGCTACACACCTTGCCTTTGATGGTGCATCTTGAATGAAAAATGTTCTGCCTTTGAGCTTTGTCTTTAGGAGCTTCTACCGTGTGCATAGCTCTCCTAATCATCAACATGTCACCACAATCAGCTGCTACCATCTCCTCTTCATTAGACTCATCATAGATAGGCTCTTCTTCCTCTTCGATTTCAACATCTTCTTGCATTTCTTCAATTTCTTTCAATGTAAGAGCTCTTTGGTTGGGACATTGAGCTTGGAAATGACCAAAACCATGACATTTGAAACATTTCTTCCCCTTAGGATCCTTAGACCCTTCTCCGATCTTTTCCTTTCCTTTAAGAGACTTGGAGGCAAATTCGGTCTCCTTAAAAGTGGTGTTCTTCAAAGGAAACATAGGCTTAGAATAGGGCTTGTAAGGAGTCCTCTTCTTAGCTTGTTTCTCCACCTTTATAGCCATCTTGCAAGCATCTTCAAACGTCCAGAGGGGCTGCAACTCAACCTTTTCAGTAATAGTGGAATTTAGACCCCCGATAAACCTTGCAATGGTGTGTTCTTCAGCCTCTCTCACATTAGTACGAATTTTGAGTTGTTCAAACTCTCTTAGGTAGTCCATAACCTCTTTAGATCCCTGCTTTAAGTTGTTCATTTGGATGTAAAGTTCTTGCTTATAAGCATGAGGAACAAACCTTCTTTTCATGCATTCTTTGAGCTTGGACCAAGTCTTGATCTTCTTCTTCCCTTCAAGCTGCCTCTCATGCTTCATATTATCATACCACAAAGAAGCATACTTCTTAAGCTTGATCACAGCTACCTTTAGGGCTTTCTACTCATCATAGCCTTTAACTTCTATGATCCTATCCATGGTTTGAACCCACTCAAGATAGTCATCAGGGTTTGAGGAACCTTCAAAATCTGGTGGATCAACTTTGATATCTCTTGAATCATCTCTTTGCTTCCCATTACGTCTCCTTCTTGGTGAGAAAACATCATAATCACTTGAGGATCTGCTGCCTATCATTAGAGTCTTCACTTGAGTCATGGTTCTCTCCATTACCACATTTCCTTCTATTTCTTCTTGCTCCTCCTTCCTCCAACATTTGAAGAACCCTACCCATTTGCTCTTGGAGAGCCTCAATTTGCCTATCTCGATGTTCATTATGAGCTTCTTCAAGAGCCCGATTTCTAGGTATTGCCATTTTCAAAGTACCACGACTGTAATTTGCTTAGAAATAAAAAAGATAATGGTAAAACAGGGTAGCACTCAGGCCTCCGGAAATGAATGAACCTGTCTCCGGTACCAAAATTTGATGTGAAATCAAATGTCTAGACAGATTATGAACTTTCTGGATAGATTTTAGAAGGCTAGAATAACAACTCCCATAAAGAATATTAACTAGAACAAGAACATGAACTTGGATCAGCAAAGTTTCTTTGTCCGTAACTCACTGTAATGTAAATAAGAACCCACTACTCTAATCTCTAAAGGAAATGAATCCACCAAGATTAAAGGGAAAGGGAACACTTCACATCACCAAGATCAAAGATCTATAAAGGAAATGAAGATTTTGAAGAAAATAGAGGGTTAAACTCTCTCAATTTGTATTAATCAACTCTGCCCCTTACAATGGAGAACCTCTCAATATATATAGAGAGTTTTACACCTTTACCCCTAGACAAAAATAAATAAACAGCTGGAAATGTAAGGATAAAGTCAACCAATAAGAAAAACAAATCTGATCATCCACTTTCACCACACCATTTGTCTTTTTCTGAAAAGCTGATTTGGTCTTTTGTTACCCAAATCTGGTAGGAGCAGATATGCATGTGCATGTAATTAATTTATTGAAAGAATTTAATGATAGAAAAGACTTTAAGCCAGCCTTTGGAGCAAGGTGAATCCTTTCTTGTAATTAGGATCACCTAATAAACTTCCAAAGTATGATAAAAAAGGTAAGACCATCATGGCTTGGTCTGAATTCTTTAGAATTTCTTTATCAACGATTGGTGATTCATTGCCTTCGAGTACACCCGTATCACTTTTAAAACATGATTTTGTCCCAATAGAAGAGTAAACTGAAAATAAAATGTTAATATCTAATTCAAATTTGTATAATATTCCTTAAAATTGAAATTTTCCATTTTATTAATTAAATTATTAGTTGATTGGGAAAAAAATAAAAACAACTGAGAGGATGGTTTAAAATGAGTTGTACCTTCATTAACATGACAAATCAAAAATTTGTACCTTAACCAAGATACCCTCTTCAAGTGGGACGGAGGGAGTATTATTTTCTATCAGGCTTTGTGGATAGAAGAAGCATTAACATGTAAAAAATGGAATGTGCTCAGATTGAGTGGTGCAAAAAGATGTACGATAGAACATGAACCACGTTCAAGCAATTCCATTTGATACATCATTGGGATCTGTTATTTTATATCAGGCTTTGTGGATAGAAGAAGCATTAACATGTAAAAAATGAAATGTGCTCAGATTGAATGGTGCAAAAAGATGTACGATAGAACATGAACCACGTTCAAGCAATTCCATTTGATAAGCCGATGGGGATCTGTTATTTTTAGTTTTTTTTTCCCTCACTAACCCTTCAGTTGGATGAAGGAAAGAATGGAAGGTACCAAGTAACTAAAAAAAAAATCAGATATACAAGAAAACAAAATATGAATAAAACCCAGTGCATTGAAAAGAATGTCTACTAACAAACCTAGTAAATCAATAGCCGTGATAACTGCCTTCTTCGCTGTAGGATGCCTTACATTAAGAAGACGCGAAAGCATATTAGTCCCCTGAAAAACAATGGGAAAATTGAAAAAAAAAGTATTAACAGGAATAAACCAATTTGGGTACAGATAGACAACTGTATGCTACATATTAAGAAGCTCAACAACAAAAAGAAACATACTTGAACCACTCTCAGATAGAATTATTACAACTATCAAACATAAATATCTAAAATCCACCATTACAGGAGGCATGTGCAAAATGATTGGAGAAAACCAATTATCTTTCAAGGATCCTGGCACTATTTACATTTTGTCCAGCAGACTTATTTAATTAACTAGAAAGGCAAACCACTCAACAACAATAAAAAAAAAATTCCACCTCCCCTTTCAAATATTTCATCTGTATCTAGCAGTCTATCAGCAGTCAAAAGTTGGTTTAGATCCACAAAACATGGCCAAACTGGTAACATACAGGAATTCATATTAGACAACTTTAAATCAGTTAAAACGAGAGAACAATACTACATATGATGCAAACAGTCATTAAAATTATGTATGTGCCTTGACACTACACATTTTTCAAGCAGATAGTGAATTATGAGAATGATGTTTCATAAAATGCAAAATCAAAGCTATGTCAAGAAACAGCAAACATATAGTCACACAGACACATTACTTCGAAACAGACAGTGGGAGCAGACAGAAATAGCAAATCAAGATAACCATAATTCAACTTATACCACAAGTGCATCAATTCTGGCTTCAATAACTGTTGATGGAGCATACTTCGCGGCATACCCATACATAAGAGCCAAAGCAGCATGAACATCATCTGATTCTTCCATTTTAGCTGTATCAGAAAAGAATGACAAAATCCTGCAATGGAAGAGTCAGATACAATGAGAGCATTAGATACAGAATGCAACTGAAGACATCTTAGCCAAAAGGATACTGAACTCAAAAACAAGATTAAAAAACTTAATGCCAGACCTACATGGTGCAACATATTAATGAATACATAAATGGCCAGGTTTGTTGGCTGCATAAATGTGCCAGATATAGTTATTTTGCATGCCCTGTCTATTCCTTCGGACGTAATATCATATGTCTACAATTCAAAGATGAAACTCTATGATACCGGAAATCTTCCGGTAAGAACACCAATGATGCGAGGATGGAAAGGATAAGTAGCTCACCACTTCAAGGAATCCACCTCAAAGATACAGGGCTGAAATAAGAAGCTCACCACTCAAATGAATCCACCAAAGAGATATAGAACAGAAAAGAAAGCTTATGCTTAACTTTTATTAATAAAATGATTAAACTAAACTTGATGATTCTAAACAAAAACTCAGCTATTTATAGGCCCTAAAACATTAAAAGACCTCTTAAATAACTTAGAAACATTAAAGACTTTATTAGATACAAAGGAAATCTCAAGAGACTTATGAAACCCAAAAGGTTGGTCAAATTCGGCTGATTCTTTCCACTGGACAGCCTGTGGCAAAAACGTCATAACTTTTTATACAGGATTCCAAAAGACTTGCCGCTTTTGCATGGGAAACTAGACTTCTAGAGATTTCCAAGCATATAAAATACACGATTTTGGCCTTCTGGATAACTCCAGACTTCTCGTTGAAGTTGGTCCAAAAACAGAGTAGTTATCATTTCTTCATCAGCACCTCCTGTGTCAGGCTCCCCTGGTTCAAAAGGACTCGTCCCCGAGTCTTGATTTTCTGAATCTTGGTAATAAGGTCATCATCATCATCAACAGCACCTTAATCCCAACTATGTTGGGGTCGGTGGCATGAAGATTATAGTGTCGTCTAATTGTCTAAAAATTAGTTAACACCATAACTCATGCAAACACCATAACTCATGCAAATCTTGGTAATAAGGTGATAAATCAAAAACATTAAACACATCAGAAACTTCATAATTGTTTGGTAACTCGATCTTATAAGCATTTTCACCAATTCTCTTCAAGATTTTAAATGGAACGTCTGCTCTTGATTGGAGCTTCCCATATTTACCCGGAGGGAAACGTCCCTTCCGAAGATGTATCAAAATCATGTCACCTTCACTAAATTGAACCACCTTCCTGTGTTTATCAGCTTGGGCCTTGTACTTCTCATTTTGTTTCACAATTTGTTGACGAAGTTGTTCGTGTAATTTCTTAATGGCCTTAACTCTTTCTTCTGCATCTCCACTGAACTGGTTGCTGTGATTAAAAGGAGTTAAGTCAAGCGGAGTGATGGGATTCATACCGTGCACAATTTCAAGAGGACTTCAACTTGTGGTCTGGCTAGTAGAGCGGTTGTAGGCAAATTCTGCATGTGCCAAGAGCAAGTCCCATTCCCTAATATTCTTCTTGATCAAACTTCTCAAAAGATTTCCCAAGGTTCTATTGACAACCTCAGTCCGACCATCTGTTTGTGGGTGGCAGGTAGTGCTGAATTGTAATTCTGTTCCTAATTTTCCTCCAAAGTGTTCGCCAGAAGTGACTTATGAACTTTACATCACGATCCGTTGTAATGGTCTTGGGAACCCCGTGTAGTCTGACAATTTCTCTAAAATACAAATCCTCCACGTGAGAAGCATCCATGGTTTCATTACAAGGAATAAAATGAGCCATTTTAGAAAATCGATCAACGACTACCATCACTGAATCTTTGTTTCTTTGAGTGCGAGGCAACCCAAGAACAAAATCCATGCTAACATCTTCCCATGGAGAGTTTGGAACAGGAAGTGGAGTGTATAAACCAGAATTTTGCCCATGACTTTTAGCCCTATGACACGTGACACAACACTTCACAATTTTCACAACATCTTGTCCCATTTTAGGCCAAAAGAACTTTTCTTGAACGATTGCTAGAGTTTTCTCTCCCAAAACGACCAGCAAGCCCTCCCTCGTGCGTCTCTCGATTGATTTCCTCTCGTAAAGAACATCGCGGAACGCATAGTCGACTACCTTTGAAATGAAAACCATCTTGTTGTAAGAACTCACCGAAAGGACCCTTCAAACAAGTCCTCCATGTCGGACCGAAGTCAGAATCATTGTCATAACAATCCTTGATTACTTCAAAGCCCAACACCTTGGCCTCCATGGTTTGCAAAAGACAATGTCTTCGACTTAAAGCATCGGCTACTTTATTCATTTTTCCAGCCTTATGCTTGAGGGAAAATGAATACGATTGGAGGAACTCAACCCACTTGGCATGGCGGCGGTTGAGTTTATATTGACTATTTAAGTACTTCAATGCCTCATGGTCTGAAAAAAAGAACAAATTCGTTAGATAGCAAGTAGTGCTCCAATGCTCAAGAGCCCGAACAATGGCATAGATTCTTTTATCATATGTGGAATATTTTCTTTTGGCTTCATTAAACTTCGCACTACAAAATGCCACTGGCTTTCCTCCTTGACTAAGGACTCCGCCAATCCCAACATTTGAATCATCACATTGTACCTCATATAACTTCTCAAAATCAGGAAGTACAAGAATAGGAGCGGCTGACATTTTTGATTTAATGAGTTCAAAACTCCATTGAGCTTCCCCGGTCCATTGGAACGAACTTCCCTTCAAGCACTCAGTTATAGGAGCTACAAGAGTACTGAAATCTTTAACAAACCTGCAATAAAATGATACTAAGCCATGAAAACTTCGTACGTCATGGATGTTTTTTGGACTAGGAGAACTCAAAATGGCTATCACCTTTTCACGATCCACTTCAATCCCTATGGAAGACACAACATACCCCATAAATGTAATTTTATTAGTAAAAAATCGCATTTCTTCAGGTTGGCATACAACTTGTTTTCTCGCAGGATTTGGAATACTTCTCTTAGCTGTTGCTGGTGTTCCTCAAGTGTTTTGCTAGACACCAAGATGTCATCAAAGTAGTCAACAACACATCTTCCCAACAACGACCTAAAAATCTGAGTCATTGCACGCATAAATGTACCAGGAGATTAGATAGTCTGAAAGGCATTACCAACCATTCATAAAGACCATTCTTTGTTTTGAACGCCGTCTTTCATTCATCTCCCGGTCTGATTTGGATTTGGTGATAACCGCTTCGAAGATCTATTTTTGAGAAAACCATAGCTCCAAATAATTGGTCAAGAAGATCATCAAGACGCGGTACTGGGAAACGATACTTGATGGTGATCTGATTAATGGCTCTACTATCCACACACATACACCAAGAACCATCTTTTTTTTGGTATCCGGAACAGCACAGGGGCTTTTACATTCTTGCAATAAGCCTTTTTCCAGAAGCTCATTAACTTGCCGTTGCAATTATTCATGCTCTTTTGGATTCATACGATAGGCGGCCCTATTAGGAAGGACGGCACCAGGGGTAAAATCAATGCAATGTTGTATGTCTCGCATAGGTGAGAGATCTCATGGAATTTCATTTGGAATAACATCTTTAAACTCCTCCAGAATTGCTTGAGCCACGGATTATGTTCCTTGATTATAGGGTGTGAACCTTTCATCACTATAAGAGCATATCCTCTACGAGCCTCCATCTCCTTTCCAATACCAGTTCCAGATAAAAGAGTTCTTTCACTCCCACTAGTACACGGAAGCAAAGCAATTGGTTTTGATGGAGTTAAAACCACGCGAGCACCATCTATCATGAAAGAGCACGTGTTTTTGTACCCATCGTAACCCTTCGATCATATTGCCATGGACGTCCCAATAACAAATGGGCAGCATCCATTGGTACCACATCACACCAAATCTCATCCTTATAGTTTCTGCCAATATAGAAGTGAATCAAGCATTTTTTACTCACCTTTACTTCGTTGCCTCTCCGAAACCACTGAATTTTGTATGGATGATGATGATCGACCGTTGGCGGTTGCAACTTCTCCACCATACATGTGGCAACAACATTTGAGCAGCTCCCTCCATCGATAATAACATTGCACACCTTTCCATGACAGGTGCATCGAGTATGAAAAATGTTTACCCGTAACCAGTCATCATCGATTTGAACCATGTTTAAGTTTCGCCGAACGACTAGAGCTTCTCCTTCATCTGGATACACAATCTCTTCAGTTTCAAGCTCTTCGTCCACTACATCATCATGTTCAACGATTTCTTCTTCAACGAAGGTGACCAATTTACGATTTGGGCAATCTGAAGCAATATGACCATAGCCTTGGCATTTAAAACATTTTCTTGCACCGGTACCTAAGGATCCAACATGCTTCTCACTTTTGAATGGTGCCTTTGGTGGAGGATTTTTTGTGAACTTTGCCGATGATGCAGTTTCGCGACTTGTAGAAACTTCTCTGTTGAAAGAACGAGTGAGACTTCCTCGTTTCTCTTTTTGTTGTTTTTCGACTTTGCTAGCAATCTTACACACATCTGAGAAAGTCCAATAGGGTTGTAGTTGTACTACATTGCCAATGGCAAGTCGTAGTCCCCCAAGATAATGGCCAATGGTTTGTTCTTCAGGCTCCAAAATGTCACACTTGATCATGAGGTTTTCAAATACCGAAGTATACTCTTCAACAGACTGCTTGTTGTCTCAAATTATGAAATTTTAAAAAAGTTTCTTGTCTATTATTTTCAGGCAAAAACCTCCTCTTAAGTTCTCTTTTCATCTTCTCCCAAGTTCGAATAGCGTTCCTTCCATCTCGAACTCGTTGCCTCTTCAAATTTTCCCACCACAAACCAGCATATTTGCGAAGCATTAATGCGACAAGCTTCACCTTTTTATCCCCGGGCACATCCTTAAAATCAGAAAATCTTTCAATGGCATGCAACCAATCAAGAAACTCATCAGGTTGCATTTTTCCTTCGAATTCTGGAACATCTACTTTAATGTAGAAAGTTGGTCTTCTTCCTCTAAGTTGTCTTTGGGAGCGAGAAGATTTACTAGAATCATAACCAGACGCGGAATGAAAAGGGTTGTAATTTTCCTCGATGTCACTTTGAGACTCATCGTGAGGAGTGGTCTAAACGCGCGCTAATTGTTCCTGTAGCTGCTGTATTTGTCTCCTTAGTTCATCCATATCTAGATCTCTGAGATTTCTCTCTTAAACACGTCGACGAGGAGGCATGATCTGAGCTCTGATACCAACTTGATACCGAAAATCTCCCGGTTCTTACCAATGTTGCAAGGACGGAAAAGGATAAGTAGCTCACCACGTCAAGGAATCCACCTCAAAGATAGAGGGCTAGAATAAGAAGTTCACCACTCAAAGAAAACCACCAAAGAGATACAGAACAGAAAAGAAAGCTTATGCTTAACTTTTATTAATAAAATGATCAAACTCAACTTGATGATTCTAAACAAAAACTCAGCTATTTATGTCATATTAAAAGACCTCTTAAATAACTTAGAAACATTAAAGACTTCATTAGATGCAAAGGAAATCTCAAGAGACTTGTGAAACCCAAAAGGTTGGTCAAATTCGGCTGATTCTTTCCACTGGAAAGCCTGCGGAAAAAACGTCATAACTTCTTCTACATAACTCTAAAAGACTTGCCGCTTTTTTCAAGGGAAACTAGACTTCTAGAGCTTTCCAAGCATATAAAATACACGATTTTTGGTCTTCTGGATCATTCCAGACTTCTCGTTGAAGTTGGTCCAAAAACAGAGTAATTATCATTTCTTCATCAGCACCTCCTGTGTCACTCTAATACTTCAATGGATGTCCATATGATTGTAAGAAAGCATCAAGAAAACTTATATCCAGTCTCCAGATTCAATATGTGATACTGTAGATGAATACATGTGAGGAGATTCTAATTCCAAATTTTCTTTTACTAAGATGTAACACAGACTTTGGGAGCCGTACGACCTCATAAAAGAAAATACCTTTTGAAGATACTATCACCAACGTTATCAAGTATGTCCTTTAGTTTATCCAGAACTGTATCCAAGTGGGACGCAGCAACCTACGTGTCAACAAAGCAGCAAGCCATGTGCATCATTGGGATCAGTTTAACAGAACTCTTGTTCCCAAGGCTTAAGTTGCACCAAGCATGAACAAAAAGCATTTCAAGTGGAGAATGTTACCAATCCCATGGCCTTTGCCAAACCAAGCCTATTCACTGGCAGCGCAATGTTAGCTTGCATGTACATCAAATCAATCTTGCCACAGACATAGGTTCTGTCATGTACTTTCTGCAGCAAAATGCCTAGACACCTGCAATAAGCAAGAGGAAGAAGTTTAAAATTATAAAAACATGATTTAAAATCATTCAAAACACTGCATGTAGAAGCTTATAAATGTGAGCATGAAGGTTCATATATAAGCATGAGAGTAATCAAATCTAAAATTTTCCTTTCCCCTATTTGAAATTATTGTAAACTAAACTTAATATTAACTCAGCAAATTGCAATTAATTCTGCCTAAAATTATCCAGGTGTATCCTCTTCACCATCTCCAATCTAGCAAAGCTTCTTTTAATTCTAAGTAACAGCCTACATGCAATTCAAAGCCCACAAAAACAGAGAATGTGGATCTTAGCATTAAGAAATATGTCTTCCAAGTTGAACTAAGTCGTCCTAAATCTGACCTTGCCAGTAGATCTTTATATCTTTTTCATGACAAAAATAATACCCACAATGGGGGGATTTCAAAATTTAAAAAATAAGGAAGGAAAAAACAGCTAGACTAGGAATATAGAAAATAATAAAATCTAGAATGTATATATCTTGAACAAACTGTACATTTTTCCATAAATAACACGGTGCTGAGCTTAAGTGATCAAGACCTCCACCAAAAAGAACAAAAAGTTGTTACAAGAAAAATAACGCCAGCGTTGTTAAGATGCTGTCTCCTCTTTAGGCCATCAATGGTAATAAAAATATTACATTAAGCAAAATATAGACGTGGTTGGTTCATATCTGACCAATAAATCAAAGTGTTACGCGAAAATGGATCATACCTGTGAAGCAGTGCAGAGTGCTCGTCCTCGGGTGAATAAAGTTCATATTGTTTAGCAAAAGAATTTCCTAGAGAAATCACCCAATCGACATTCTGAATCACATCCAATGATTCTGCAACGAACTGCAGTCCACAACACAAAGATTATATATGGCATGCACCAAAAATAGTGATCCTTGTCCATCATCAAATTTGACTTACATTTTGTGATCTTGCTTTCTAGAAATTTTATTACTGTTAAACATAGAGATTATGAATGGATGAGTAATATGCGAAAGGAGTATGATTTTAGGGGGGGGGGGGGGGGGGAAGAGCCCCACTGTGCCATGTTTTCTGACCCAAGCATGCCAGTCTATGAAGGTTAGGAAATAAAACTGTATCAGCTAACAATCATCAAAGATTAACTAGAGCCACCAGAGCTTACATTAATAACCATGTCATCCCAAGTCTCTTGATACAATGGGTCTTGCTTTAGGTCTTCTGGATCACTCACATAAGCTTTCATTTTGGGAATCTAGAGCTTACAAAAGAAGACAAACAGTTAGAACAGAATTTCCATTTTGTATCTATCTTGTACCTATGTGTACAAAACCGGACACACAGTCTATGCAAAACTTACTAGAAAATTACAAAGAAACCATAGTAACATTCAACCATTATCAAATACAGAAACTACATGTATTGGATGGCTAAAATGACAAAAACATTACAAACACATGGCTAAACTGCTAGAAAAAATAATCAGTTCAGTTGCATAAAATATTATTTTATATCAACAATGTGTCAGGAACTTCAATGAAATTCCCAAATAAAAATTCCAGTGCTTGCTGCCAAAAACTGAGGCCATCTTGTAAATTTGACTTGAAGTTCAGCTATAATGCTTCCGGCCTTGAAGAATTGACATAGAATTCCCACTCCCATGCCAACTCCCTCCTCGTCACATAATCGGACCTCATAATTTCATCTATTTTAACCACCAGCAAAAACAACTCGATGCAACATGGAAAAGTTGTCGCATATTATTGTAAATAAATTACCACGAAACATGCCTACAATGCCTGTTCCAAAAAACATTCAACTCTTCAAATTAACAATCAAGATTCAACTACATCATCAAGCTGCTATACCTCATCTTGCCAAAATAAGATAATATTCTTGGGAAATAGAGAAGCTAAATGATGCAGGACCTGCAAAACAAAATTATACAGAGTCAAACAGTTCTGCTCATTAATCTTTTGGAACCCTCTTTTGTTGCTTTTTCGATCTTGATTCAGTTCCAATAATTATCAGCTGAAAAAGACACTCTCATGGAAAAAGATTATAATTTTGTACAGATAATGGTTCTTAAATTACCCAGTTGAATGTGTATGAGGTTTTGCATGGTCAACATGGGCTCAAAGCTGGAAATCAGTTTAAATTAATGACTTGCAGTCCCAAAAACAACATTATTCAGTTTACTGCAATCGAGTTTGCCCAAACACGCAATATGTGAAGTTTGCAATAAGCACACTTACAGTTAAAATTTGAGTAACCAGCTGCTCCCTTGCCAGTGGATTGTGGAGGAGCACCACAAGACGTGCAAAAAGATCCTAAAGTTATAAAATAGATAGATATGTATAATTATGAAATTGTGGTTACACATTTCCATAAGAACAGTAAGTTACACAAGTATAGAAAAAAAATGAGACGAAACCTCAGGATTAGGAATATCGGCACGTGCTTTACAATCAGAAAGAATCGTATCACTTTGAGTATGTTTGTTTCTGCATAATTCTGAGATGCATCTGCAAACCTATATAAGAAGATTAGACACGCCGAGAAAAGAAATGTAATTACCTGCTCCAAGTATAAATGACAGGACGAAGAATCATATTCCAGCAGCCAGAAAGTATCTAAGAGAAATGTAAAGAGCAACTGAAGGAATTGTGTTTCATGTTGCAAATACAGTCCTACCGTTGCAACTGCACCAGTGTAAATCCGTGGTATGATCATTTTCAACAAAAATGGCCAAAGCACATGCTGTAAACATCAAACAAGACATTGTTAGGATAACATTTGCCGATTACAATCAGTAAAAGAGATGTATTGGAAAGATATGAACACTGACGACGAGAGGATAGACCAAAGACTGATATCATCAGCATACCTCCATCTCAGGAATGGTAACAGTGATTAAAAGAAGACCCTTTTCACACACATCACGTAAATCTGTTGGACATACACCTCCAATGTTTACCTGCAATTGATTCAAGGGGTTTTCATGGAACAGAGTAAAGTAATCATCATAGTATATAATGATTAACTAAAATACCTCCTAGTGGACAAGATTAACTGAAAGATCATAGAAGAAGGAGCAAATTGACAATCATCATGGTATATAAGAGCAATTTCACATTCTATATGAGCAGACACCTCGAGCATACACAACTAGAAATTCCATTTAATGATGAAGGATCGAAGAACAATTTCTATTCAATTTAATACTAAACAAATCAGCATCAGATATTGTCTTTTTTTTCTTGTTTTCCTTTCTTTTCCTTTCTACAGGTAAGGTAGAAAACCAAAAGAGTTTTCCAGGAAGAACCTTCCTTTCGTGTCCCTAATTTTTATCGGTAGGCATGTTTTTTTTTTATCCGATTATCGGTATGTATGTTACATGGTTATCAGGTCGTCGACTCGTCGACAACTAGTCGTATAGTTGGATTTTGTAAAAAGTCGCTGGATGACTTATTGATTTCAGACACCAACTTTTTAACCCAGACTGACCTGAAAAAACAGATTTTTACCTGAAACCCGATCCGAGAACTCGGTCCGATTTCAAAAAGGGTTAAAGCGTATAAAACATACGCGTTTTTCCATCTCGTTCTATTCTCCCCCAATGAGGTCTTCTTGTTCTCATCTCTCTGGGCGGCGGGTCGCGGGTCTTCATATCTCCAGTAGTCCGACTAGATCTACTATGGATATATTTCTTAATTTGAACTTATAATCTATTAGTTTTTTTTGAAAACAATGAAATTGTTGTGTTTAGTTATATTATGTATCAAATCTAATAAATATGTATGAACTTCTTGTCGACTTGACACGATTAGTCGGATGACTTCTCCAGTCGTCGTCCTTACAGTGCATGAGCGACTTGGCTCGACTTGGCATCATGACAAACATGGTATGTTATGAACAAGTTCTTTCTAACATGAGATCATATTTCATTAATGGACAGGAACAGGTGCAGTGTTCATTCAAAGATAATATATCTGAAAAAACTAAACATCTTCCAAAAAAGCATCATCCAAAAAAGCATCATCAGAGATGTGCAACAATTAGTAGTAAAACGTAGTTCTTTCCACAGTTATCAAGTCATCGAGAAGTCGTCGACTAGTCGATGACAAGCCCTCCTCTCGGGTTTTGAAAGTCGTTGGACGACTTATTGAGTTTAGACGGTAAATTTTTCTTTAACCCGAAAACCGACCTGAAAACCCATATTTTTACCCAGAAACGACCCGTAAACTAGATCTGAAATTAAAATTGGTTAAAGTGTATGAAAACATACGCGTTTTTCCATCTTGTTTATGAGTTTTATTTGCTAGTCTACAACTTCAATTATATTTGGATGTTATTGTGTAGTGACTATGATCTATTATGGATATTTATTGAATTTGAACTTTATATTCTATTAGTTTTTGAAGAAAACTATGAAGTTGTTGTGCATTTAGTTATATTTTGTATTAAATCTACTTGTCGACTTGACACGACCAGTCGGGCGACTTGTCGGACAACTTGTCAGCTTGTCGTCCTGACATTGCATGAGCGACTTGGCTCAACTTGGTGTCGTGATAACCTTGGTGTGTATATATATATATATATATATATATATATATATATATATATATATATATATATATATATATATAACCGCAAATTTAGGAACATAAGAAAAAGAAACAAAAAGTCTCACATAAGTAAATTACTATATTCTTGGGCTGGTTAAGATACAAGGCATCTATGGTAAAATGGCTAAATTGCAAATCTAATCATGTGTCATTTGCAAATCACATGAGTTGAACTATAATTACACACACTAACAAGTAAAGCATAGTTACTATATTCGTTCTACAACATATTACTATTAGATTCTAGATCAGCAGTAATCGCATGCACAAACAGAATGCTTCATGCTCTAAGCAAAAATCGAACCTCTGGCTTCCTTTGAAGGAAAGGATAGAAAGAGCCAGTCAACCTAACAAAATCATTTGAAGTCTCAATGTCCACCCTGTCCATATCTGTCATTGCACAGTGGCGTACCAAGTATTCCACAAATAACTCTCCTGGTGTACCAACCAAGTAACAGTGGGACGCCATAACAACGATTAACTATGATAATGAAAAATATAAAATTAAGACACAAATAGTGGTTTGAATTATAACAGAAATGAGAGGTCTCTGCCATAGATACACTACCTCAGAAATTGCCTTGCAAACGGCCAAATTACTCTCATCTAACAAATTTTTTACTGCTTCAACTAGCAAAGGCCTTTTAGCATGCCAAGCTTCAGATAACCTTCAAAAGAAAACAATAAGAGCATAAGTTGGTAAATTTCATGGAACTGAAAATCTTAAAGAAAAGAAAAAGGAAGAAACAAGAGCTAACCTAGGTAAAAGATGCTTTAAGACAGAAAGGGCCCCAAAAGTTAAAGGTTCTTCTTTCAACCTGCATTTCTGGGACATACATCATTCACATATAGACACAGGTAAGGCAGTGAAACCTCAAAACTTGTTCACTCTACATTGTTTATTCTTTGATTTTCTTAAATAACTTCCTCACGAGAAAGAGGATAAGGTTTCACTGGTGGACTTTACATAGTTTTATATATAAACATTAATAAAAAGATTATGCAATTTTACCCACATAGAGAAGGAACGTGAAAATATCTTCCGGGTACACTTGACCAACCGTGAGAAAGCAATGTTGAACTTCATTGTAGGTCTGCACTTGCAGAAGGTACATAAACTGATTACCAATCAAGGTAGAACAATTAGCTGTCGATGAACAGCCATCTTTCTAGAACTTGCACAGGAAATGGAAAACCAAGTATGACGATAGAAGATTATGTTGACCAGAGAAGAGAGTCAGGAGAGAGAGGGGGAGAGAGGTCAAATAATTCAAAAACGAACAGATCAAAAACTCCAGCAGACTGTTTTCACTATTTAACAGATCCAAAAAAAAAAAGAGAATTTCATTGTAAAAATTTTGATGCACCAACTAATTAGAGACCATAATAAAATGGGGAAGTTCTAAGGTACCACGTGCGTACCATACCTGCATGTATATCTACTATCGGATTCATGATAAAAATATTTGCTACAGATCCAATGGTGAATATACATGCAGGTAAGGTACCCATGTGGCCATGTGGGTACCTTCTAACTTTCCAATAAAATGTAGTCTATCTCAAAAAGGTTTTATCTCTTGGCATCCACAAATCAATCTGTAAACAGGAGCTCTTATTGTTAACCAAAAATATTTAGGAAAGAGAAAGAGGTGATAAAGCATAGCTGTAAAAACAAGAGTTTCTATTATCATCCCACAGTCGGAAAGTGATACAAGAGAGGGAGGGAGGCGGAGAGAGAGAGAGAGAGAGAGAGAGAGAGAGAGAGAGAGAGAGAGAGAGAGAGAGAGAGAGAGAGAGAGAGGGAGGGAGGGAGGGAGGGAGGGAGGGAGGGAGGGAGGGAGAGAGGGAGGGAGGGAGGGAGAGAGAGAGAGAGAGAGAGAGAGAGAGAGAGAGAGAGAGAGAGAGAGAGAGAGAGAGAGAGAGAGAGAGAGAGAGAGAGAGAGAGAGCACGAGCACAGCTGAGCATTTAACAAGAGGTAATTCAGAGAAACAGAACAATCACAGCTGAGCATTTAACAAGAGGTAATTCAGAGACGATGTCAGATAATTATTTTCCAAGTCCAATATCACACGCAGACAAGAGCACGAATCAGAAAGTACTAATCTTACACCACTACCTTCAGTCCCACTGAAAAACCTGAATGGTGTTTACTGTCATTATTGATGCAAACAACAGAAAGAAGTGTCGACAATATGACGGTAAGATCCTGCAAATTTTAAAACTTAAGTCATGACCTCTTTGATGAAATAAGTGGAAAAGATTAATAAAAAGACAAGGTCAAAAAAATCCCAAACCGACACCTCTACAAATGCACCTTTATCAAATAAATCTGCTTTGACAGAATCTCTGACATATACCAACAGACATATTTGGAACATGAAAATAAAAAGGTAATCAAATAAACAAAATCTACAAGTTCCATTTAAATTGTATTAATATCAATCCACTCAATGAGGCATTTTTAGAACATGAAAAAGAAGTTAATAGTAAATCAAGAAAGAAAAATTCTAAGTACCTTTTAGTTTCCATTATTAAAATAACACAGTTTGAGGCTCTCACTATATGATGCTTTGAGTATGTATGAATCAATATCTACCATCAGTCAAGTGAATCATATCATCTCACCCACCCAAATATTAGCCAGTACAATGTCCAGTACTGTACACACGAGCTCACACAAAACTCGAAAAACATAAAGGCTAATGAAAAAAAATCACATCATTTGATAAGAGTAACCTTGAAATAAAATGGAGATCACACACGTGAGGAAACGGAAAGGAAACTTCACAAACTTCTAAAATGCATTCTTTATTTGAGCATATAAAACAAACTTAAGCATGAAGTTCAATTCTCTCGAAAAAAATATCGCAATTGTATTCACTGACTTCAAAATCCAGCAAAGGTGGGCCACTTTCCGAAAGTAAGGAAGCATTCAAGAGATTGTGGAGACTACATGTAGCCACAAAGGCAACATCTTGATCTTTCTTATACCTGCATTATAAAAATGTGTAAAAGAAAAGGGGGAAAGTTGAAGCTAATTGACTCCCAGTTCAAAAAATAAACTGTACTAAAATCAGAAAATTATTGCCCAGCCTGGTGATAACATAGTCAAACTACAAACAAGAGGACAAAAGGCAGGATAGCCACATATCATTAGTGAACTGTGGGGGATATTTACGCCAACAACTCAAGCTGATGCTTACAATTCTAAAATAGTGGGCACGAGTCTCGGTAAAGCGGACTTCAGTTGTGTCCTGGTTACAAGACCAACCATTTGGCCTAAAGCCTCAACAGTTGATACACGGACCTGCAGAAAAATAAAAAGAATATATAACTTGTCCCCATTCTTAGACAAAGGGTACACATTAATTTTAGATGCCAAAGACTTGCATCGGCAGGGCAAGCAAAGCTTGAAAGACAATGCCAACAAGTCATATATCAAATCAAGAGCCAAGCCGCGGAAATTTATTAACAATATATGGATGTTCATGATCCCGGATTCCCGATAAATTATTGAGGTGAAAAAAATTTAAACTACAGACGACCCAGCTAAGGGCAAACATAACCTGACTGTCTCCTTTAGATGAAGGCATACTGGGCATAAACGTGGTTAAAGCACTTCTAAGTAATATACTACCTCACTTTTGGCTCAAAAATCTCAACAGATACAAATATCAGTGTGTTAAAATTTTGTCATACTAATCCTCTTAAAAGAGATTGCCCAGAACTATCAGTAGAATACAACAAGCTCAAAAATATCCAGATATAAGCTATTCACAACTTATTTCATACATCCATAAAATACGAGTCGGACAAGTAGAATCTCCTTTGTTTCATAATGCAACTAGCAGAACATAGTAAACAAACATTGATATCATTTCCAGAAGAACAAATTAATACTCATACAAGAAATCACATGTATTATGTATATTGTCAGATGGAACCTTGAGATCTCTTGAAGCTGCCCAAACTCTCAATAGAAGCTCGAATGCAGAGTTAAGGAAAGACCTGCACCAAACAGCTTATTATAATCCAAGGTAATTATCTGCGAAAAAATAAACAGACTACGTCCTGCAGATTAAACGGAAGCAAATAAAAAGGTCTTACACAACATCACCATCTATAGCTGTAGACAGTGGGGACTCAACACTATATTGCCAACAGGCCTGACACCAAGACTTGAATGCTGGTAAAGGGGGGAAAGAACTTCACAATAAGTACAATAAAATATTCTGCAAAGCATGCTTTTACTTTTGCGTACTAAAGTATCATAATGTGATGGCAAACCTACCACTACCAGAGACTAGCACAACCAATGTAAAGAGAACCGCTTGATTTAAACATGAAACATAGAAAACCATCATGATTTTCTTCATTATTAGATCCTTGCATCACTGAGATCTGCAAATTATTCATCTGCCCAAGCATGACCTCTAGACGATCATTTATCCCTATAGAAGATGCAATTCCACCCCCATCTCATTGTAACCAAATTAAAGTTCCACATGCAGCAATGATATCGTATAACCTTCACATCTTTACTATTTACATAAGCCATCTGAGATAGAAAATCGTTCATGGTTGTAGCAAAATGGCAACCTTTATATTGATATCCATGACAATAATGCATCGAGCAGAACAATAGCACCACAAACCGTACCAGCTACCCAAACATACGCATGAATCAAATAAAGATAGCATACCATTGGCAAAAATTGGCCTGTGGATGTCTTTTACATTTCCAAGAATGGGCAAAACTCTTGTAAGTACACCTTTGAGCCTTGGAGTGAACTGAAAAGCTTCAGATATTGCAAAAAGTTACAACAAACCATTTTCAGAAACAAAACTCAGATGTAGAAGCAAGATTATTTTAGACTTAGTTTAAAATCAGAAACTAAAGACGACACACCATCAGATGAAGCAAAATCTGCTAGTATTTGAACCATAGCAGGAAGAGCTGAATTAGATCCGGAGAGATGAAGAAATATTTCCTCCATCATCTGAAAACATATAAATAACCAAAGTTAACAGACCGTAGTAAATACTATGAACAGCACAAGTGACGGAGCTGAAGAAAAAAAAAATTATGGCGTAAATTTTCCCCACAACAGTCAACAACTAATATAAGATCTAGAGAGATTAAGAAATATTTCCTCCATTGTTTGAAAACGTATCGACAATCAAAGTTAACCAATCGTAGTAAATACTACGAACAGCATAATTGATGGAGATGGAGAAAAAAAGTAGATATGGCGTAAATTTCTCCCCATGACAGTCACATGTCAAAATCAAAGTAAACTTAATATATGCTTTCCTCTAGTGAGGATCAAAATAAATTGTCCAGCTTGCAATCTACACTTCCAGAAAGGCAAAAATTTGCATTTGCAACATTCTACATTCCTCAATCGACCAGGTCAGGACTCAAGCGTGCAAGACATCTAAGGTTCATGGTCCTGAGTTGAAATGTGATAGTTGCGGAGAAATATTATAGAAATGATATAAAACACAAACAATGCAAAAATTCATCACCAATGTCCAGTAAGTCTAAAAAATGGAACTTACAAGGTCAGGCATATGTAAACCTAATGCAACAAGTACTCCGGATGCAGCCCTTTGCCAATCAGCATTGAGTTCCTAATACAAGTCAAACACGAATAGTAATAGCATCCCGGAATAAGAGGAAAAACAGCGGGATTGATACAATATACTAATCTTAGGAAGATAACTACTGAACTCAAAGTTTACTGTCCCATTCATGAGTCATTTTCTTACTCAGTTGCTGCTTCAGGCTTCTACTATAGACTCCAGAGTTATCTCAGTATAAAATGAATCCAAATCTGCATAGCAACTTCTTTACAAACTCTGTTCTCTTTTAGTTGCAACACTTCATTACTTCACACTATTCATGTCCGCTATTCAATCGTATTTTGTTTTACTACTATAAAAACAAATGTTAGCATGTAAGATATTGTTAAATTTGTCTCAATGTATATTTTCAAAATATTTTTTTACTCCCTCCACTTTTAAATAGATGTCATTTTAGACTTTTGTAACTTTTTCAAAATAGATGTCACTTTAGCTTTATTCTTCTCTTTGTTCCATTATTACCCCTAGTTAATTTACCTCAAAATTCATTTTTCACTCTATTAATTACAAATCATTTATTAGGGGCAAATTTTGGCATAAAAATTTTTTCTTAATTTGTGTGCACAAAGCCAAAGTGACATCTATTTAAAAGTGGAGGGAGTATAATTTTTACAAATATATAATTAAAAATATTAATACTCAAAGTTGTACATTGAACTCCGTTTTTAGTCCAACGTGCAACTAAAACCAATGTTTTGAATAGCACTATTTAGCGCGAGTTGTGGCGCGCTATCGCACGCTACGGGCTTGATGTGCGACGTACACAGGTTTGCTAGCGTGTTGCTCCATTAGCGCATGCTTTTTCACTGTGTCGTGTGCTATTGTGTAAATAGTGCACGCTTTACGGGACACAGACTGTAGCGTGCGCTATTTGTTCCGAAAAAAGACGCAGGAACTTAAAAACTGAGGGTAACTTCGTATTTTCCATGCCAGCTCACACAGGACCTTAAAAACTGAGAGTAATGGAGGACTTTGAAGTTCAGGAAAATGAAAAACCCATAAATATATCTAAATATAAATATTTGATAATATAAATATTTTTTTATTTTTTTAAATAATTAATGGACATGCTCGAATAGCTTATGCTATGCGCTACGTACGATGGAATGAAAATACTATGCACATGAAAAGCGCTGTTGAAAACACTTTTTAAAACCGAATGGATATATTATAATACAATGATTTTGGCATTCATAATACATATATTCATACAGAGATTGACTATGGTGGAAACACCTTTAATGGTGAAATCTAGAAACCAATTGCATTATTAAGTAATTTCATTGCATATTTGTTATTATTTGTTGCATCAAGCTGGTCGTTAGTATATGCAACAAATAATGCAATAAAAAAAATACATAAATACATATAATTCTACTCATCTACAGCCTTTAGATCACTAATATCAATGGCCTACAAAAGTTTCTAGAATTCACAAGGTAATTAGTTTTCATATGATCTATTTCCTATTCATACATATTATATGTTGTACTTTATTAGCGAAAAGTCTTCAATCTTCAATTAATGATTCATCTGAAGTGGTGAGTAGCAAACCTTAATGAACGTCTTTTTACTTAAGAGTCACAAGGATATGAACACAAGATATTCCAATAACAAAAATTATCAGCTCTCGAAGTGAAACGTGCTAAATAAATACGAATAATGATAATATTTTGATAGTGAAATCATTCTCAATCTCCGCTGCCCACAAATGACATCATCAACACCACTAGGAAGTGATGAGGATAGATGTTGGTGAACAGCAACAGTCTATGAGATGGGAGTTTACAAAGACAAGCAACTACACCAAGCAAAAAAATACTGATGAGGCATCAAATAAACAGCATCTCCACGGCTCTCCTAATAAGATCGATTAAAAACTAGGAAGTTAAAGTCTATACAACCACAACACAGTCTATAATGATAATCCGACATGCTTGCATGACTCATACATCATCATAGTATGACCGTGATCGTGTATAAAACTTTAAGTGCAGAGTTAACAACAATCACATCTAAATATACAAAAGTTAATCAGAGTAATAGTACCTTGGTTGAGATGATCTCAGCAGCGGCTATTTTGGCGAGCTTTGTCATGCATTGAGGATCAACATCATCTTCACCCAACACTCGAATTGCGACAGACATAACTTGAAATAACCCAGCTATGTTCCCAAATCTCTGAAATTCTCAATTTAAAATATCCAATACTCATCACTGTTATCTTAATAGCACTTAACAATACAGTGATTATGCTTGAACAAAAGCAAGGAACATGACAGTACCCTTCGGCCACCGCGGGACACAGTTGAACAACAATCAAGAACCAGAAGCGGGTTCCTATAAACATTCGAATAATTCAAGACAAACACAAACAATTCAAGAACTCAAATAATTATAAGAATCAGAATAGTGTTGCAAGAAACATTCAAGAATTCAAGATATGCTCAAAGAGATCAGAGTCCGAAGAGGGGTTTCAAGTAAAATTCAAGAATTCATTAAATTTATAATTAGAATATATTTTTTAGAGAACACATAAGAGGAATTTCAAGAAACGTTCAAGAATTCATTCAGTTTGCAATTAAAATCAAATTATAATCATGGGAGGATTTCAGAAATCAGATAAAAATGCACCCAATTTAAAGCAACCAAAAAAAAAAACGAAGCATCAATCAACAGAATAATAACATTTACTGAATCAGAATGTACAAGAAGAGTGAAATTACATAGACGCTATGTCTTTGAGAGTAACAGCCGAAGCTTCTCTGACCATGGGAGACTCATCTGCCAGCGAGGAGACAAGAACTTGTACGGCCTCTGAAAGAAATTCAAGTGCCCGACAGGCAAATAGATCCGTAATTAGACTCTATTACGTTGATCAAGGAGATGTAGATAAGATATTCGTGAATATGCATGAAGAATAAAAATTTATTGTTCTTGGAGATAGTGTTTACCAGGCGCGGGTAAAGAGTTGCCGGAATTGGAAGTCGCCATGATCGGCGACAGATTGGAAGAGGACAGAGAGATCCCGGAGAGAGGGAAAAAGGAAACATAAACAGAAATATAGAGGCGTCATTTATTTACATGTGTAATAATTATATGGTGGACCCAGGTCTATCGTGTCTTGTCCACTTTAATCCAAAAGCGTGTCTAGGGTGTTTGGCTGACCTTATAAGTTTCTTAGAATAGTTTATAAGTTGTTTAATAGCTTATGAGCTCTTGTAAAGTATTCGGTAAAATAAGCAAGAGTTTATAATTTGTAAAAATAAGTTCTTCCTGTTCCGGGAAATCCTTCCCGTATTGGTGTCTTACCTAATACTAGTTGTAGGGGGATAAGAGTTATGGTAGATTCTAGACTCTTCCATAAGTAGTTGGATACTGTTAGATGTCTTACCTTAACTAGGAATCCTATGTATGGAAAGACTCTCTTTGTAATGCCTATATAAAGGCCCCTCTATTCATTGTTATCAATCTGATTGATTCTGTCTTTACTTTTCTCCTCAAACACGTTATCGACGTAGCTCGAACGAAAGAAAAAAAAATCGGCCAACACTACCGAAAACTCCGCCGCCGGACCGCCGCCGTCGACCTCACGGCCGACACCGCCGCCTGGGTCGTTGCCACCGCCAGATCTCCGCCGCCGCCGCCACTGCTCCAGCCTTGGGCCACAGCCAGCTCCGCCGGACCTCAGTACTCGCCCGCTCACCTCGCCCGCGCCTGCTCACGCTCGCCGCCAGCTCCGCGCCGGACCTCGGTTACTCCGCCCGCCGACGCCGCTTGCTCCGCCACCGGACGTCCGACTCACTCCGCCGGACCGCCTCCGTCGCCGACCGCCGCCAGCCAGAGCCGCCCAGCCGCCACCATGCGCCGCCGCCAAGACGCCCGCCAGCCCGCGCGCCCGCGCCGCCGCGCGCGCCCGCCACACCGCCATGCCACCGCCGACCCGCCGCGCTCAGCCAGCCCAGTCCGACCTGGCCCGACTCTCGGACCAAAACCCGAACATCAACTTATCTTGAGCCGTCAAAGTGCGCCTCCGGTTTCACGTCGTCGCATCGAGTACCAACCGGTAGATCGAAGCACAAGGCAGTTCAAGACGTACCTAATTTTATAATCGAGGTAACTATCTGACTCGTCCCTTTTCAATTCTCTCCTTTTTGGGAATTTTCTTTTGGGGATACGGGTTTTGGGTTCTTTATCTCCCACGCTACTTTGCGGTGGATGAGACCGCGAGAGAAGTCGGTATCTCTGCGTGTCGAAGAAAACTGTGTGACGGTCCTGGGGGAGTCACGGAATTGTTGAAAAGTCGATACTTGTGGTTGTTGCATACACCACGTATCTGGGTGCGATCTGATATCGCCGTTTTTTTTTGTCGACTTTACTAAACAACAATTAAGGGAAGTAAATCGAGTAACGGTTATGTTACACGCCTTTAAAAGCATCGATTGTGACCGTTTACATTGTCACTGAAAATCCAACAAGACTAACTTCCTCTTGTTTATATCTTGTAGATGGCACAAAGCTCCAATATTCATCCGGAGTTCGACATCCTTGACCATGCTGGTAAGGAGTACCATAGGTGGGTCTCAGACGTTCGCTTGGCGTTCGTCGGTAAGAGATTTACTACCACCATCTTTCCCTCTAACGAGCCTAACGCTCAAGAACCGAGCGAGGAAACCAAGGCTAATGCACTGATGTACTTGCATAGACATATACATCCGTTGTTAAAAAAGTGTTATATGAACTTACAAACCCCTAAAGAACTATGGGACACACTCGAACAACGATTTAATAATGTGCATGATCAGCGCTTCCCCGAATTGCAACTTCAGTGGGAGCAAATCCGATTTTTGGATTATGCGAATGTGGAAGCCTATAATCAAGCATCCTCGATCTTGGCCGATCTTGGTTTTTGTGGTGTCAAGAAGTCGATCAAGATTTGATCGAGAAGACTCTTAACACGTTTCCGTGGGAGCAAGTGTAATTGCTCATCACCGCGCGTTGCCTATGAGGAAGGGAGAATTAAGAACTTTAGTGACCTTATCTCCCACCTCGCGAAAAAGAAAGGCACCATGAGATTATTCTCAATAGCAATGCGCGCCCGGTGTACGAAGCCGATTAGAAGTAAATCGGGCTACCAGAAAGCACCACGACAAAATAGAAAAGGCAACGCTACTCGGTTGCAAGCACCACGGATGCATGACTCGAGCAAGCAAGGGAAAAGACGAGGTCGTCGTTCCAACGTGTGGAAGAGGCAAGGTGGCTCGGCCACGGGACCTAGTGGAACCCAACCACGTGGGCCGCCTCCTGCCGGGAATGGAACCACTCCAAAGGAAGGCGGAATTGCTATACTTGCGGATCGAAGAAGCATACTTACCGCAATTGCAAAGCGCCAAAGAACATCCAAGCTTACTACAAGCACTATAAACAATATTTGGCTCAAGAGTCGAATTACATGGAAGTAGACACTGAGAATACGGAGGTGAACCATATTGAGATCCGCATGAGATCCCTCCTCTCACCATTGCGGACAAAGACCAACATATGGATGTTGCCGACTTTGACTAGTTTTACGCTTTGGTTATGTTTTGTCTTGTTTCTAGTTTCCGAGAACTACTTTGGATTTTCATGAATGTAATAAAGTTGGCTATGATGAATAAAATTCTTTTAATTCTTTGTGATTGTGCAAAGATGAATTTTATTTTTCCCCTCGAAAGCATGTTTGGTTTATCACAAAAATAATTGCTAGCAACGAATTGCTTGGTTAAAATAAAAATTTGACACATTGGTAGGATTTCATCAAAACTTTTGATCAAGACTAGGCGCATCCTCCTTGGTATTTGTTTATGCTTTGAGAGTTCAAACGGAATCAGTGGTTTTTAAACAAATTTGTCACGACATTCCTACTTTCTCTGCAAGTCTACCAACTTGGAGTTACCGAAAGGATCATTAGTAGAGATATAAATCGTAAACCAAGACGCGTTTTAAAGTATCTAAACGCTCCTATGGCCATATTTCCATAGTATTGTATCAAAAATAATGCCTTTGAAAAGGTTTAAACCTTGCTCTTTCACTCAACAATAGGGAAATACCAAAATAGCAAATTAAAACGAGCACTGAGATCTGAGTTTAATGATCCAGAAAGTGCACGACCTATGGATAGAAAGATACGGAAGTCTAGTTTCCAGAACAACTGACCGTTCGTCCATAGCCTTCTTAACGAAGAAGTTATTGCTGTTTTAGTGAACAAAGGTCAAGCTGCGCGGAAATTATTTCCGATTGTGCTAACTTTGATCCTAACCAACTTGGTCGAATTTCCCCAAACTCGATGTAAATGAGTTTTCGCTATGTCTCTAAACATAAGACTAATTGAGTTTCATGTCTTATTGTAGATGTCTCGTGGCGAAATTGAGTGCCTTGCTGATAGTGGAACAACCCACACTATTCTTCGGAATAGGCAATTATTCAAGGATATTGTGCCATACATATCCTCAGTGACAACAATGATTGGTTCCTCCCAAGTAATTCAAGGGAGGGGACCTGCTCATTTCTTGCTACCTAACAGTACGCATATTAATGTCACAAATGCTCTCTATGCCCCAAGAGCAAACCGAACCTTGCTAAGTTTTAGGGACATCCGTGCCAACGGTTATCACCTTGATACATATTGTGAGAATGGAGCAGAATTTTTGTGTGTTACTCGCGGAATGCGGAAGACGCCGCGTTCTCGAGAAACTTATGAGTCTAAGTAGTGGTTTATACCGGACTACAATAAGGGTTATTGAATCCTATCTGTGAGTCACGAAATGTGTGATTAGAAGCATACCAAATATGGCATGACCGACTCGGTCACCCTGGACGCGACATGATGATTCGCATTTTGAAAAACTCACATGGTCATCCGTTTTTCAAGTCCAGAAAACGATTGGAAGCACCACTCGATATCGGCATTGATGTGAGTGAGCTTGATACCGTATCAACGGGACTAAAGATCGCACGCCCTAATAAGGTTGACGGTGCATCTCTCGTAAATCCCGAGGCTTCCGTGGCAATTTCTAATGCCCATAAATCGTTTTGTAAAGCCTGTTCACTAGCAAAGTTGATACCCTCTCCGTCCTTTGCTAAAGACTCAACACAAAATATTCGCTTCTTACAAAGAATTCAAGGGGACATATGTGGACCTATTCAACCAGAGTGCGGACCATTTAGATATTTTATGGTTACGGTTGATGCATCGACGCGATGGTCACACGTCGCTCTGCTATCCACAAGAAACACCGCATTTGCTAAACTCCTAGCACAAATTATCAAGTTACGGGCTAACCACCCCGACTTCCCAATCTCGTCATTAAGATTGGACAATCTTTGGAGAGTTTACGTCAAAGTCTTTGACGACTATTGCATGTCGATTGGGATTGATGTTGAACATCCGTCCCCACGTTCATTCGCAGAATGGCCTTGCGAGGCTATGATTAAGCGATTCTGACTTATCGCCCGAGCATTGGTATTGCGCACCAACTTGCCGATTTACGCATGGGGTTATGCAATTTTGCATGCGGCTATACTTATTCGCTTTCGACCCACGCCAATCAACCGTTTAGTGCGTACGGTTGGTAGCTGGATATGAGCACGATATTTCACACTTATGCATTTTTGGTTGTGCGGTATATGTGCCAATTACGCCTCCACAGCGTACTAAAATGGGTCCGCAAAGACGATTAGGTATATATGTTGGCTATGAATCGCCTAAAATTATCCGCTATTTGGAACCTTTGACAGGAGATCTGCTCACCGCAAGATTTGCGATTGTCACTTTGATGAGACAAACTTCCGTCGTTAGGGGAGAGAGGGATCGAGCGATTCGATTGAACGCCAGAAATTGTGCAGTGTGCTCCCTCCTTGCCTCATCAAGATCCCCGCACCGCTCAATCCGAGCTAGAAGTGCAACGTATTCTCGATCTTGAAAGTTGCGGATTCGATGCCCGGCGGCTTTACCGAGCATCGCGAAAGTGACAAGATCTACCATTCCCTGCGAATGTTCCCGCAAGGTTGGAAGTCGATTATAGGGCAAGGTTCGGCCGCCCAAAGGAATGATGCCACCGGCGTCAACCTTAGTGGTGGGGCGGCTGCTTGGTGCTCTTATCCCCTTTCGAAGAGGGGGAGGCCAGTGGGTAGAAAGGATACCGAACCTCGAAAGAGAAGAGGAACGGAGGCACAAAATCCTCTCATCATCGACACAGTGACTCCGTCACACGAGATTATCTCTGACTACGGATATGTCCTCGAATCAACAATGGAACAATCGACGGATGCGTCGGAAACTTTGTTGATGTCAGAAAATAAAGAAATCTCGATGCAATGTACGAGTGAATACGTACTATTGGACAGGTCGTCCACGCTAGTCGACGATGCTTTTGCCTACTCCGTCGCTCAAGAAATTATTGAAGATGACGACGCTGAGCCGCGCTCGGTTGCTGAGTGTCAACAACGAGCCGATTAGCCGAAATGGAAAGATGCAATGCAGGCTGAACTAGACTCAATGGCTAAACGTGAGGTATTTGGCCGTATCGAGCCAATACCCGTGGGCGTTAAACCAGTTGGACATAAATGGGTCTTTGTTCGTAAACGCAATGATAAGGATGAGGTCATGCGTTACAAAGCGAGACTAGTTGCCCAAGGCTTCTCGCAACGCCCTGGCATTGACTACGAGGAGACGTATTCTCCCGTTATGGACATCATCACTTTCCGCTACTTAGTCAGTTTGGTAGTGTAAGAAAATCGAACATGCAGCTTATGGATGTGGTTACAACGTATCTTTATGGGGATCTAGATACGGATATCTATATGAAAGTCCCCGAAGGGATTTCATGGCCCAAATCAAGTAGCTCTAAACCACGGAGCGCGTACGCTGTGAAATTGCGTCGTTCACTGTATGGCTTGAAACAATCCGGAAGGATATGGTACAACCGCCTAAGTGAATACTTGGTTGGGAAGGGATACAAGAACAGTGACATCTGTCCATGCATATTCGTGAAAAGAACAGATGCAGGATTCGTGATTGTAGCCGTCTATGTAGATGACATGAATGTCATCGGTACCATAGATGAAGTCAATGAAACGGCCCGCTACCTTAAATCCGAATTCGAGATGAAAGATCCGGGAGGACTCGATTCGCTTGGGCTTAGAGCTAGAACATCGAGATGATGGTATACTCATTCATCGATGCCTATGTCCACAAAATGCTCAGGCGATTTAGCATGGACAAGGCACATCCTCTTGCTACCCCCATGATTGGTGAAAGTCCTGAAATGAACAAGGATCCGTTTCGTCTAAAGAGGAGGATGAAGAGGTCCTTGGAGCGAAACACCGTACCTTAGCGCAATCGGTGCGTTGTTGTATCGGCTCAATGTACTCGTCCCGACATCGCATTCTCTGTGAATCATTAGCGAGATTTAGCTCCGCTCCACGATAAGGCATTGGAATGGAGTAAAACACATCTTTCGATACTTGAAAGGCTCCGGTGACCTTGGATTGTTCTTTCCTATGCAAAAGAGAGTGATATTAGAAAGGAATTGTTGAGGTGAAGACGATGCATACCGACCGTCGATCTTCCTCTGATATTGCAGCTAAGCATGGTAGCTTGACTACCAGAAGTGCTAATGCAAGCAAGCTTACCCCTTATGCAGAGAATCCTAACGACACGTTAGTTGGATTTGCTGATGCCGGTTATCTCTCTGACCCGCATAAAGGACGTTCCCAAACTGGTTATGTGTTCACCATTGGGAATACGGCGATATCTTGGCGATCTACCAAGCAGACCCTAGTTGCTACTTCCTCGAACCATGCAGAGATAATTGCATTGCACGAATCCGTAAGGGAGTGCATTTGGCTCAGGTCAGTCATAGACCATATACGAGGAACGTGTGGATTAGATCCCACTACAGCAACTCCTACTTGCATCTTTGAGGACAATGCGGCATGCATTGAGCAGATGAAGTTAGGTTTCATAAAGGGTGACAATACCAAGCATATTGCGCCGAAGTTCTTCTATAATCAGCAGCAGCAGAAATTGCTGAATATCGAAGTGAAACAAGTGAGTTCCGATGAGAATATCGCAGACTTGTTCACTAAGTCTCTGCCGAAATCTACATTTGAGAAACATGTGAGGAGCATCGGAATGTATCGATTATCCGAGCTCAACTAAAGATGGCTCGATGGAATGAGCTGTCATGTATACCTCAGGGGGAGTATACTTCACATGATTCTGACATTTGTGGTTGGTGCGTTGCGCTCTTTTTCCTCACCAAAGTCTTTATTTTTTCCCACGGGGTTTTATTTGACTTGGAAAGGTTTTTTACCGAGGCAACACATTGTGCACCATGTTAGTATTAGCGTTCGACACAGGGGGAGTGTTCCGGGAAATCCTTCCCGTATTGGTGTCTTACCTAATACTAGTTGTAGGGGGATAAGAGTTATGGTAGGTTCTAGACTCTTCCATAAGTAGTTGGATACTGTTAGATGTCTTACCTTAACTAGGAATCCTATGTATGGAAAGACTCTCTTTGTAATGCCTATACAAAGGCCCCTCTATTCATTGTTATCAATACAATTGATTGCTGTCTTTACTTTTCTCCTCAAACACTTCCGACTTATAAGCTCTTCAAAAAATAAGTTGGGATATTCCAACTTATTTTTCACATGCCAACTTATTTTTCAAAATCTCAATACATTCTTGCTCAAATCCGGCCCGATTTTTTCTAGAAAAAATATTTTTTGCAAAAAAAACGTATTTTCTGGAAAAAATATATTATTTTTCCGAAAAAAAAAAATTCTGGGAAAAAATTTCGGAAAAAAACATTATTTTTATGGATTTTTTTTATTGTTTCAAAAAAAAATTAAAGAAAAATATTTTCTGGAAAAATATTTATTTTTTTGGGGAAAAAATATTTTTTTCAAAAAAATAGAAAAATTATTTCTGGAAAAAATATTATTTTTTCGAAAATAAAATTATTTTTGGGAATTTGTTTTTTTGAGAAAATAAAAAATTATTTTCTGAAAAAAAAATAAAAAAAATGCGAAAAAGTAAAAAAAAAATATATATTTTCTGGAAAAAAATTTATATTTCGAAAAAAAATATTTTCCCAAAAAAAACCGAAAATTTGAAAAAATTATATTTTTTTTGGGTAAATAAGTAATTTTATTTCCAAATGCATGACAAAGCAGAATCCCACAACAACTAGAATCTCAAAAACATTACAACACAAAATCAAACACACAAACTAATTCTTCAGCATTTTAGCAAGTTTCGGCTCCTTCAAACATCTTCAAGCCACCATGTATTTGCACTGCAGAATTATTGAATCGTCTGAACCATTCTTCCCTTGAAATCTTCTATGGTTCCTTTCCTTCCAAATGTTATAAACTGCCACAGCTAGGACCATCCTATACATTCTTTGTTTGTCAGTCTTTAAATGACATTGAGAAGCCATAACAACCTTTTCCTGATCCCAGTTTCTTCTGCCACCTTGAAGTCCACTTAGGCTGGTTACTGTCCACACTTGAGAAGAGAGAGATTACAAGAAAAGAATAGATGCTGAATAGTTTCATCTTCTCTGTGGCATAGACTACAAATCTGATCACATGTCACACCAAGTTTGATAAGTCTATCGCACGCAGCTAATCTGTTGAGGATAGCTAACCAAGTAATAAACAAACATTTAGGTGGAGCTCCGTTCTGACTGATCATCCTATGCCAGTTCACCTTTGGAAATTGTCCTCTCAAAGCCAAATAAAGATGCCTGAGAAAGTATTTTGATTTAGAAACTACATACCATTTGAAATATTCAAGGAGTATTCAAGGAGGTTAGCAGGGTTAGAGAAGCTAAAGGTGAATTTATCTATGAGAGATCGTGTTGGCTATGGATTTATCCATGAGAGGTCGTGTTGTTAGCAGGGTTAGAGAAGTTAGACCTAGGATTCTCTAGAAGGATCTGAAGGGTGAGAAGGCGACAGTATTCAAGGAGTCTCTAACCCGCGAAGGAGGTTTTTTGCGTGCGGGCGATGCTAACCTTATGTGGACCAGCATGGCCAATGCTATTAGGAGAGTGGGCGAGAAGGTGGTAGGGGTTTCTTTGGGCAGGTCTAGTGGACCTGGGGAGGCTTGGTGGTGGAATGAGGAGGTCCAAAACAAGGTTAAGGCAAAACAAGCGCTATTTAAGGAGCTTTTGTCGGTTAGTGATGGGGAGGAGAGAATCTTGAAGATTGTAGCGTACAAGGTGGCGAAAAGAGAGGCTAAGAAGGCAGTGGCTAAGAAGGCAGTGGCTAAGGCTAAATGTGAGGCTTACGAGGAGATGTACAAGTGCCTAGACACCAAAGAATGAGCGAATGCTATTTTTAAACTAGCGAAAGCTAGGGAAAGAGGGCGGCGCGACCTGGGTCCCGTTAAGTTTATTAAGGATGATTTGGATCAAGTGTTAGTGAACGATGTGGCTATTAAGGAGCGGTGGAATAGGTATTTTTTCGAACTTTTCAATGAGGCTAGAGGTAGTGACTCGGTGGTGCAAGAAGTTAGTCTATCTTCTGCTCGTTCGTTTAGTTCCTGTGAGAGCATCAGTAAGGAGGAAGTAAAGGGTGCCCTAATGAAAATGGGTAGAGCTAAGGCTGTAGGCCCGGATCAGATCCCTATTGAGGTGTGGCTTTGTTTGGGGGAAGTCGGAGTTCAGTGGCTAGCAGAGCTGTTCAACATCCTCCTCAAAGGCTCTAAGATGCCGACAGAGTGGAGGCATAGTATTGTCGTGCCTTTTTTCAAGAACAAAGGCGATGCTCAGAGTTGTAGTAACTATAGGGGTATTAAACTTGTAACACCCCCCGAGATATTCGGAGAATATCACAGCGCCGTAAATCCCAACCTGGGATTCACTAGGCTTATCTCACTCACAACGTATTAAATTTAATAAAATCCACTTGGGAATCAATAAACTTGATACAACCAAGGAAGTTCAACCATGGACAACAATACCATGAAGAAATACAAGAAGTTGTACGACAATGGAAAAGGACTTTCCTAAAGTACTCGAGTACCACTTATTATTACAAGGATAAAATGGACCGAAGAGAACAACGACCAAACAAAGTAGAACACAACTAGCCACATTATCACGCCTCGCCATCCTCATCGTATCGTCCCGGCGCTCGCTCGTAAGGTTCCTTAGGACCTCAAAAACACAAAAGTAATTTTCCCCAAACGAGAGGGGTTAGGACAAGTATTACAAGTGAAATGTCAAGTCTTATACATAAAAGCATATGCACCAATTCAAAGCCATGATAATGATTTTCCGGAAAATACAATTATCCAAACATATTTGGAAATGACGATATCTCTTGATTAACCGTGGACTCGACAATGCGTGAATCCCTCCTCGACCCCGTCGGATCATCTCGGAGTGGCTAACCCAAATGTTCACGGAACCGACATAAGCGGAACCCTCCTCGACCCCGTCGGGTCCTCTCGGAGTGAACGAAAGCAACTCTCACAATCACATGCATTACTTTTCACATTTAAGAACATAACTTTCACAAGAATCACTTGCCTGGAAACGAGAGGAGCGGGTACAAACGACAAGGTACCAAGATCGAAGGATTCAACAACTCCGAACCTAGACAAGTTCGTAATTCAATTATCAAAACCCCATCGGTATGAAAATAAGTTGGAATCACCCGAATTTACTACCCCGATACATGTGTTCCGGGAATAATTCTCTTGGATAGTGATTCACAAGTCAAATATCCCAAACACTCAAGAACTCCAGAAATACACCATGAAATCCATAGGAAAACATGTATCCAAGGTAGATAACTCGTAATCGATATATTCTAACATCACAACAAGCTGGATCGAAGAAATCGGATGGAAAATCCCCAAATCCCAAAAATCTAGGGTTGTGAGAATGTTACCTTGATTTGGAGCGGCGGAGAGGATTAAACGTTGATAAATCCGAACTAGAAACTCAAAGATGTTGCTAGATAATTGCAGCTCGAAGAACTCCTCACAAATCGCCCGGAATCGCCTAGAATCGCCCAAGGAGGTGAAGGTAGGTAGAAATGACGATTTGGGAACGGAAATGTCCTATTTATACTAAATAGGGACTAGCGTGCGCTAGTCATGAAAAATAGCGTGCGCTATCGAACTCATCAGGCAATCCAGTAGCCTCTGCCAGTTCCGTTAGCGTACGCTAACACTTGTTCATAGCGTGCGCTAGCGACTTTAATTAGCGTGCGCTAATTATTTCTAATAGCGTGCGCTACCTGGTCGTCAGTGCCCAGTCCAGAACCTACTGTCCCCAGCTCTGCTCTCTTCAGCGCACGTTACTCTAGTAACGTAGCGTGCGCTACCACCAAAATCTAGCGTACGCTACCAGTCACACCTAGCGTACGCTAGGAATTCCCTTTTCCAGTCCAGTAGCTACTGGACTGTCCGCCTCCAATACATTAGTAGCGTGCGCTAATGATAATAGATAGCGTGCGCTACCCTCACTAAATTAGCGTGCGCTACAAGGTGTGCGTAGCGTGCGCTACCCATTACACGAAGGTAGTATAATCGCATCAAGGATTCGAAAACAGCGACGATCCGAACAAGAAAAAGGGTAAATCCAATTGACAAGAGTTCCAAGATCCATATAAGCTTACCAAACACTTATACGAGCGTAAAAATTATAAGGTACAAGAGTAGAAGATTTACAAAAAGTACGGGTATTACATCCTCCCCCTCTAAAATGAAGTTTCGTCCCGAAACTTAAGAAATGAATAACTCTGGGTATCTAGTGCGCATGCTCTCTTCGGTTTCCCACGTCGCTTCCTCAACTCCGTGTCGTGACCACTGAACTTTAACCAACGGTATGGTTTTGTGCCGGAGTTGTTTTACTCGATGCTCTAGTACTTTCACTGGCTTCTCTTCAAATGTGACATCCTCTGCGATCTCGATGTCCCCGTAATCAATGATATGACTCGGGTCGTGGACGTACTCTCGCCTGGGAAACATGGAACACACCGTGAACATGGCTAAGGGCCGGAGGTAAAGCCAATCGAGCAGCGCTTCCCCACCTGCCGAGAATCTCAAAAGGTCCAATATATCTCGGACTAAGTTTGCCCCTTTTTCCGAACCTGAAGATTCCTCTAATCGGTGATACTTTGAGTAGGACATGATCACCCACATCAAATTCCAAGGGCCGACGACGATTGTCAGCGTAGGATTTTTGTCGACTCTGAGCGGTTAACAGTCGGTCTCGGATGATGGAAATCTTCTCTTTAGTTTCCATCAACATATCGGGTTCCGTCCCGACTAAATCTGAAGCTTCATCCCAACAAAGTGGAGATCTACACCGCCTACCATACAATGCCTCAAAAGGTGTCATCTTAATCGATGCGTGCCAGCTATTATTGTAAGTGAACTCGATCAAAGGTAGGTGTACTTCCCAATCGGTACTCCAATCCAGGGCACACGCCCTCAACATATCTTCCAATGTCTGGATCGTCCGCTCAGTCTGACCGTCAGACTGAGGGTGGAAGGAAGTACTCAACCTCAATTCGGTGCCCAAGGCTTGATGGACCGCCTTCCAAAAATGCGACACGAAACGGCCATCACGATCGGAAACAATAGACTTTGGCGTACCGTGTAATTTCACAATCTCCGATATAAAAATCCGGGACAATCGCTCCGGTCCCCACGTGTCCTTAATGCCAAGAAAATGTGCCGACTTAGTCAATCGGTCAACAACCACCCAAATCATATTCATCCCCGACTTAGTCCTCGGCATCCCGGTGATGAAATCCATGGTAATATCCTCCCATTTCCATTCGGGAATAGGAGAGGTTTCAACAGCCTGGCCGCCGTTGATGCTCAATTTTGACTTGTTGACATGTCAAACACCTTGACACAAACTCGATGACATCTCTCCTCATATTATTCCACCAAAAACTCCTTTTAAGATCCTTGTACATCTTACTCGTCCCAGGATGGATCGAGTAAGGTGTAGCATGGGCTTCTCGGAGTATCCTCTGTCTCAGCTCTGAGTCATTCGGAACACAAATCCTACCTTGAAATTTCAAAATGCCATCCTCGTGGATCATAAAACCAGGGGCTTTCCCTTTTTCCACGTCCGCCTTCAGTTGAACAAGCATTCGGTCATTCTCCTGTTTTCCCCCGACATCGTCAATCAAGGACGGAATAGCCTCAAGAGTACACATCTGACCCTGAACCCGTTGGATCCGTACTTCGACTCCCTGCTCAATTAACTCCCGTCTGATCTTAACTTGAGGCGTAAGGGCCTCAAGCATATGAAGAGATATCGACTTCCGGCTCAACGCATCAGCTACAACGTTAGCCTTTCCTGGATGGTAAAGGATTTCCAGATCATAATCCTTTATCAGCTCTAACCAACGTCGTTGTCTCATATTCAGCTCTTTCTGGCTAAAAATATACTTTAGGCTCTTGTGGTCGGTATAAATTCGACATGAAGAACCGTACAAATAGTGACGCTTGAGATCTTCAAAGGCAAACACTACAAAGCCTAATTCCAGATCATGGGTAGGATAATTCAGCTCATACGGTTTAAGTTGCCGTGAAGCAGAGGCAATCGTCTTATCATGCTGCAAGAGTACACACCCAAGTCCGTGTCCTGATGCGTCACAATAAACCGAATACCCACCGACTCCCGAGGTAGGGCTAAACCGCGCGGTAGTCGCGCCTTTTCACTCTTCGAAACTCCGTTGTCTCTCTTCATTCCATTCGAACCTTTGACTTCCGGAGTAATTGAGTAAGTGGTCGAGCAAGTTTGGAGAACCTCTCGACGAACCTCCGTAGTATCCGGCCGCACTCCAAAAAGCTACGAACCTCCTTCACGTTCTGGGTGGAGCCCAATCTAACATCGCTCAATCTTCCGGGATCTACCCGAACCCCTTCCAATAAATCACATGTCCGAGAAACATGACTTCCTTCACCTTAATTCACACTTAGAAAACTTTGCATAAAGGTGCCGAGTCCTCAAAATCTCCAAAGACTAATCGCAAATGCCGAGCGTGTTCCTCTTCATCTCGAGAGTAAACCAAAATATCGTCGATAAAAACGACTACACAATTATCAAGATGCTCAATAAATATTTTATTCATCAATTGCATAAATATCGCTGGTGCGTTGGTTAACCCAAAAGGCATAACCACAAACTCATAGTGTCCATACCTCGTACGGAAAGCAGTTTTAGGAACGTCGGATTCCTTAATGCGAAGTTGATAGTACCCGGACCTCAAATCAATTTTCGAGAACACCGCGGCTCCCTGCAATTGATCAAACAAATCATCGATACGCGGCAAAGGGTATTTATTCTTAATGGTCACTTTGTTCAGTTCCCGATAATCAATACACAAACGTAGTGAACCATCTTTCTTCCTTACGAACAAGACCGGTGCACCCCATGGCGAGGCACTGGGTCTAATATACCCTTTATCCAACAATTCTCCCAGTTGTTTCTTCAACTCTTGCATTTCTGAAGGTGCCATACGATATGGTGCCTTAGAGATCGGGGTTGTTCCTGACTCCAAATCAATTGTAAATTCAACTTCCCGCCCCGGTGGTAGTCCCGGTAATTCGTTTGGAAAAACATCTAGAAAATCACTTACAATAGGAATCGAGGGAAGTTCAACTTTCCCATCTTCGACTTTTATGGCATAACACCAATACCCAACACAGCCCTTTCTAATAAGTTTTGTCACCTTCAAGGCACTAATCAAAAATTTCTGACATCCCCTCTTATACCCCGCAAAATGGTGTTTGGTACCGTTTTTGGCTAACATTGATATGATCTTCGTGCGATAATTCATTACCGCACCGTGTCTATCGAGCCAATCGTCACCGAGGATTAGATCTTCATCAACAATGTCTACGACTATCAAATTCGAAAACCACACTCTCTCAGCGATTAACACCGGACAATCTCTAGCTTCCTTGTCTCCCACGATTCTATCACCACTGGGCAACTTAACCACAAAGGACTCACAAGGAGACAAGCCCTCAATATTCAATCGACGCACACAATCCAAAGAGATGAACGAATGAGAAGCACCAGAATCAAAAAGCACTCGAACTGGATGAGACAAAAGAGAAATGATACTTGTCGCCACGGTAGCCTCCGGATCTCCAGCTTTCCTCATCTCATAGACACGAGGTTGCACCGAACCAGCACTGGGAGCTCCCCCTCTAACAGACTGACCACGGCCTCTGCCTCGACCGTAACTCTGGGATGGTTGACCCGTAGATGACTTCTGATTAACACTCGGTTCTCCAGCGTAGGGCCGCCGCCCGAGTTCCAAGTGGGGTTTCTTCTTCCGTACAAGACATGGCTCTGTGGCCTTCCCGCCACAATTAAAACACCTCAATGGGGGTAGACCACAATCACGATTAATATGGCCCCGCCGCCACAATTAAAACATGTCACAACCCGGTTGACGCATTAGCACCAGCTACGAAATTCCGTTTACCTCCCGATGCACGGGAAGACCCTTTGGTTGTATAGCTTGCCGACCGCGATCCCCGCGGGTTGCCACCTCTACCGCTAGAAAACTTTCCGGTGGTCTTCGCTTCTTACTCTCACTTGTCGCTTGGTAGTAGTGAAGGACATATCATATGCTAGTGCCCTATCTTGATACTCCTTCAATGTGGCGCAAGCGAAGCCGACATATAGTGCCGAACTTTCGCTTCATTCGCATGTCAAAGTGACGAATTCTATCTCTCTCTTCCCTCACTTGATTTTTCACATGGTTGAGTTGACGGTTGTATTCAATGATTGCACGAGATAGAGGGACATCCCGGGGTTTAGCTTCATAAAAGGCTCGAATCTCGGCCTCCCGAACAGTGCCACGCGTAACTCGGCCTCCATCAATTCCTTGAACTCGTCCCATGAAACCTCACGATCCCGAGGTGCAACGACTTGCCACCACCTAGCCGCATCCCTTGATAGGAAGTATCGGGCAATCGCACCTTACGTGCCTCCGACAATTCACGGCCATGAAAACTTTATTCATCTCATTAATCCAATCTTCCCACCGATCGATCATTTGCACCAATAAATTGGGAGGGCGCATACGAATAACATCTTGTAACCACTTCTCACCCTGAAGGGTGAATAGGAGGTGGTTGGTTAAGCTGCATCACTGGGTTAAAAGAGCCATTTGGTTCGCCACTTGTTGCAAGATGGTGGCAACACCCACATCCATTGGCTCCTCGTAGAAGTTCCTGTGACCGGCTGACGGTTCCTGATGACTACCGGTGCTAGGTTGAATAGAGTCCGACAAGCTAGGCGTAGCTGAGCCTTCTACTGAGCTGAGGGACATGACCGCTCCACCGGCTGCGCCACGCCCTCGGCCACGACCACGGCCGCGTCCACGTCCTCTACCAGTTGACATTCTAAAGAAAAATGTAAGTAAAATCATAAGAATAGCTCTAAGCAATGCCATCTAGAATACGGACTTCTCATGTCCCATAATCGAATGATAGTGAGTGAATGAAGATGGCAAATAAGATGGGGAACTTACGAGTACCGGTCGTACGAGATGACGGCAGCGCGATGATACTGTGTCCCTGGAATAGTACATTTAGACTCAAAGAATCCGGCTCACCTAGGTATCCATAAACCTAAGCTCTGATACCAAATTCTGTAACACCCCCCAAGATATTCGGAGAATATCACAGCGCCGTAAATCCCAACCTGGGATTCACTAGGCTTATCTCACTCACAACGTATTAAATTTAATAAAATCCACTTGGGAATCAATAAACTCGATACAACCAAGGAAGTTCAACCATGGACAACAATACCATGAAGAAATACAAGAAGTTGTACGACAATGGAAAAGGACTTTCCTAAAGTACTCGAGTACCACTTATTATTACAAGGATAAAATGGACCGAAGAGAACAACGACCAAACAAAGTAGAACACAACTAGCCACAAGATCACGCCGCCATCCTCATCGTATCGTCCCGGCGCCGCTCGTAAGGTTCCTTAGGACTGAAAAACACAAAAGTAATTTTCCCCAAACGAGAGGGGTTAGGCAAGTATTACAAGTGAAATGTCAAGTCTTATACATAAAAGCATATGCACCAATTCAAAGCCATGATAATGATTTTCCGGAAAATACAATTATCCAAACATATTTGGAAATGATGATATCTCTTGATTAACCGTGGACTCGACAATGCGCGAATCCCTCCCGACCCCGTCGGATCATCTCGAGTGGCTAACCCAAATGTTCACTAACCGACATAAGCGGAACCCTCCTCGACCCCGTCGGGTCCTCTGAGTGAACGAAAGCAACTCTCACAATCACATGCATTACTTTTCACATTTAAGAACATAACTTTCACAAGAATCACTTGCCCGAAACGAGAGGAGAGGGTACAAACGACAAGGTACCAAGATCGAAGGATTCAACAACTCCGAACCTAGACAAGTTCGTAATTCAATTATCAAAACCCCATCGGTATGAAAATAAGTTGGAATCACCCGAATTTACTACCCCGATACATGTGTTCCGGGAATAATTCTCTTGGATAGTGAATCACAAGTCAAATATCCCAAACACTCAAGAACTCCAGAAATACACCATGAAATCCATAGGAAAACATGTATCCAAGGTAGATAACTCGTAATCGATATATTCTAACATCACAACAAGCTGGATCGAAGAAATCGGATGGAAAATCCCCAAATCCCGAAAATCTAGGGTTGTGAGAATTTTACCTTGATTTGGAGCGGCGGAGAGGATTAAACGTTGATAAATCCGAACTAGAAACTCAAAGATGTTGCTAGATAATTGCAGCTCGAAGAACTCCTCACAAATCGACCGGAATCGCCTAGAATCGCCCAAGGAGGTGAAGGTAGGTAGAAATGACGATTTGGGAACGGAAATGTCCTATTTATACTAAATAGGGACTAGCGTGCGCTAGTCATGAAAAGTAGCGTGCGCTATCGAACTCATCAGGCAATCCAGTAGCCTCTGCCAGTTCCGTTAGCGTACGCTAACACTTGTTCATAGCGTGCGCTAGCGACTTTAATTAGCGTGCGCTAATTATTTCTAATAGCGTGCGCTACCTGGTAGTCGCCTCACCCGTAACCCATCCGTCTCCCGCCTCTTCTCTTTAGCGCACGTTACTCTAGTAACGTAGCGTGCGCTACCACCAAAATCTAGCGTACGCTACTACCACACCTAGCGACGCTAGAATTTTTCCACCCAAAGAGCTACTGGACTGTCCGCCTCCAATACATTAGTAGCGTGCGCTAATGATAATAGATAGCGTGCGCTACCCTCACTAAATTAGCGTGCGCTACAAGGTGTGCGTAGCGTGCGCTACCCATTACACGAAGGTAGTATAATCGCATCAAGGATCCGAAAACAGCGACGATCCGAACAAGAAAAAGGTAAATCCAATTGACAAGAGTTCCAAGATCCATATAAGCTTACCAAACACTTATACGAGCATAAAAATTACAAGGTACAAGAGTAGAAGATTTACAAAAAGTACGGGTATTACAAAACTCCTCAGTCATACTATGAAACTTTGGGAAAGAGTGGTGGAATGCAGGGTTAGAAGAGAAGTGGAGATCTCAGAGAACCAATTTGGCTTCATGCCGGGGAGGTCCACAACTGAGGCCATTCATCTCGTCAGACGCCTTATGGAGAAGTTTAGAGAGCGACGTAAGGACCTCCATATGGTGTTCATAGATCTAGAGAAGGCTTATGATAGCATCCCGCGCGATGTTATTTGGAGGAGCCTAGTAGAGAGGAGGGTGTCGTTATCGTTCGTTAGGGCGATCCAAGACATGTACTCCCAAGCTAGGACGTGCGTTAGGACCCCAGTTGGTGACACCCAGTATTTTCCGGTTAAGATAGGGCTACACCAGGGGTCGGCGCTAAGTCCTCTTCTCTTCGCTCTAATCCTTGACGTCATTTCGCGAGGGATTCAAGATGGCATCCCGTGGTGCATGCTTTTTGCTGACGACATTGTGTTAGTGGCGGAGTCGAGGAGGGAGGTGAACTCAAAGTTGGAGCTTTGGAGGGCTAAGTTAGAATCCCAGGGCTTGCGTGTGAGCCGGTCTAAGACCGAGTATCTCTGGTGTAACTTTAGTGGTGAGGCCAACGAGGAAGATGTTGATGTAATGATTGCGGATCAGATCGTACCCCGTACGGATAAGTTCAAGTATTTGGGTTCGATCATTCAGAAGGAAGGTGAGTGTGAAGATGATGTCACGCATCGCATCAAGGCGGGGTGGCTAATGTGGAGAGCAGCGACAGGGGTCATGTGCGACAAGAAAGTCCCTCTAAAGTTGAAGGGTAAATTCTATAGAGCGGCAATCCGACCTGCAATGTTGTATGGCTCCGAATGTTGGGCGTTGAAGAAGTCGCTTGAGAGCAAGTTGGAAGTGGCTGAAATGAGAATGTTACGTTGGCCGTGTGGTCGCACAATGTTAGATAGAATTGCGAATGGGGTTTTTAGGAACGCGCTGGAAGTGGCGCCCATTTCAGCGAAAGTTAGGGAAGGGAGATTGAGATGATTTGGTCACGTCCGCAGGAGGCAGGCATCTGCTCCGGTGAGGAGGGTCGAGAGTTTAATGGTTATCGGGGAGAGGAGGAGAGGCAGACCGAGGAGGACGTGGAAGGAGCAACTGAGATTAGATTTGAAGGCCTTAAACCTTTCCGAGACCATGACTGTTAATAGGTGCGCTTGGAGGCGCCAGATCATAGTTGTGGATTCTTTTGTAGGGAGCGGTGCTGTAGTTGAGAGCCTCAGGGTTGGGTTGTCTCGGTTAGCTTTGACCTAGAGCATTGCATTTTTACTTTTATTGTATATTTTACCCTGTTGTCTTTGCGTGTGGTGTATTTTTGACAGGGAGCTGTGCGCAGAGCCAACCTCTCTGTTGTTAGAGTAGCATTCATCGGGAGTGAAGTAGCCTAATTCTGCTTAGGTAAGTCCCATGTGGATCAAGCCATGGGCTCAGTTATGGTCTCGAGCTTTTTCGAATCATATGTTTTCCTTTGTATTTATCACACAAGATTCTGCTGTGCACTAAGCCGGGGGTCTTCACGGAAACAACCTCCCTACCGTAATAAGTAGGGGCATGGTCTGCGTACATCTTACCCTCCCCAGACCCTGCTCTGAGCGGGATATACTGGGTATGTTTGGTTTTGCTTGGTTTATACCATTTGAAATATTGGTGATGTAGTCTCTAGCTCCCAATATTTTCCTCACAATCCAAGAAGCCTGTGGTGGACCAATCATTGTAGTCAGATTTTGTTTCTTAACATAATAAGCATGAATCAATTTCACCCACAGTGTGTCCTTCCTTTGATTAATGTTCCACAAATGCTTGAAAAGGGCTGCCTTATTCCACACTTGAGCACACACAACATTCCATCCTCCAGCTGTTTTAGGAAGGTGAATTTGTTCCCAAGCAACCAGAGATCTTTGGGAAATCCCAGATTTTCTAGTCCATAAGAATGTTCTACATGCTGACTGAATAACTTTGATGATTTTTTGGGGCAGCAAGAAGACTTGACTCAAATAAGATTGGATACTAGTAAGTACAGATTGGATCACTTGAAGTCTACCTGCATAGGAGAGAGCTTTGCAGACCAGCACTGAATTTTAGCAAGGATTCTCTTGATGAGAGGTTGATACTGGATTATAGTGAGCTTCTTAAAGGACAGGGGAACTCCCAAATAGCTAAAAGGTAAATCTCCTTTTGTCATGCCAGATTCTCTCAACATTGCTTCTTGTATCTCATTCCTCACCCCTCCAAAATAGATGCAGCTTTTCAACTGGTTGGTTTTTAGACCAGATGCCTTGGAGAATTTGTGGAAGGCTTTCAGTAATAGTGTAAGAGATCTGACATCACCCCTAGAGAATGGTAGCAGATCATCTGCAAAGCACATATGTATAAGATCAAATCTCCTACATCTGGGATGGTGTTTGAATCCCTTGTTTCCCTTCAGCTCAAAGAAACACCTCTGTAAGTATTCCGTGCAGATGACAAATATGTAGGGTGAGATTGGATCACCTTGCCTTAACCCCTTTTTTGCTTCAAAAGGCTCAGTTAATTCTCCATTAACACTGAATGAATAGGATATTGTATTGAGACAAATTAGAATCCAGTCCACAAATTGAGTTAGAAAGCCAAGTCCAAGCATCAGATGTTTCAAGAAGGGCCACTCCACTGAGTCATAGGCCTTTTGAATATCAATCTTTATCATGCACCTTGGTGAAATCCCTTTCCTGGTATATCCCTTAACCAATTCATGACTCAATAAGATGTTATCAAAAATGATCCTTCCTTTCACAAATGCTGACTGGCTTTCATGAATGATGGTATTCAAAACATATTGCAACCTATTAGCCAAGACTTTAGATATGATCTTGTAAAGGACATTGCACCAGGCAATAGGCCTATACTCTTTGATTGAGCTGGCAGAAGGAGTTTTTGGAATAAGAGTGACTAAAGTGATATTCACTTTCTTAGGGAGAAACCCAGTTAGGAAGAATTCCATCACAGCAGCAGTCACTTCACTCCCAATCAAATTCCAATTGTGTTTGTAGAAATAAACATTAAACCCATCAATTCCTAGTGCTTTGAAGAATCCATGCTAAATAATGCCTCGTTTATCTCCAGTTCTGAAAAGGCTGGGCATAATAACTGTTGTTGTTGGGTAGATAGGAGAGGTCCCTGCTCAAAAAAAATTATATTAAAATTAAAAAATTATTTTTTAAGTAGCTTATAAGTTTTGTTAGCCAAACATTTTAATAACTTCTTAAAACAACTTATAAGATGTTAGCTCTTATAAGATTTTTAAAATAAGCTTAGCCAAACGGGCCCTTAGTAATGTGTATGTTTTTTTTTGCATTCACATGTATTATGAATGATATATGTAGTCCGTATAATTGATGTATATTAATAGTCACAATAATCTATTATATATAAAACTTATCCCTCTTAATTTAATGTGCAAGGGGGGTTGTGCACAAAAATTAATACCTCTTAATTTAATGTGCAAGGGGGGTTGTGCACAAAAATTAGTATTGTACAACTAATGCATTGCACACAAAAAATAATTTCGTTTTTTATAAACTCATGAATTTACAACTACATATTAAACTCCAAGGAATACAAATAATCGTGTAATGATGGAGTGAACACAAAAGGGTTTCTGGAACCATGCTCTCATAATTGATGAATATGAAGTGTTGCTGAAGTATTTATGCTTGAAGCACTATATAAACCATCCAAAGACGGGAAAACAACATAGCAAAAAGCCACACCAGTTTAGCAGTTTGCCATATAAGCCTCATGTTACGTTTTCTATTTATATGTAGATGAGAGGTCGTCACTATTTTTTAATCTTGGCCTACCTTTTCGAATATGGAGTTAAAGACTTGTTGTGGTATTCTTTAAAGATGTTTGTGTGTGCTTCTGACATTAAAGGGTTTGATGTTTGTATGGAGTTAAAGACTTGTTGTGGTATTCTTTCGAATATGGAGATCTGTGATTTGATGTTACTTTCTTTTCTTTGTTCGTTAAAAAGCACAGAAACTAAATCGAATGATTTTGAGCAGAAACATTAAAGGGTTTGATGTTGTGTTTGATTATTTCAGGTAAGGAGTTACAACAACGATAGTTTGTGTGTGAAGGTGTGTTCATGTTTGGTGGTTGATCTGCAAAATTAGAAAAAAAGATGGATGTGAGGCAGATGTTTTTAGGATAGTGATAAAAAATTAGATGTATATCTTGGAATGGATTGGATCCCATCTTACCCGAATTTTTTTACCCCATTGGTTTTGGATTTAATCTGTTAGACTGGATCCAACCGTAGCAAAACAATCTCAAAACACAATGAATTGATGTCAATAATCAATCAGTTGGTGTTTGCTAAAAGAAATGAAACAAAATTGATTGAAATAAAATGATTGTTTTAAAGTGTACAACTCATGAAAAGCTAATGAATGCATATATGCATGTAATAATGGGAAGTTTATGTGAATACTGAGTCGGACCTCCAGCAGTTGGTAAATTTGACACATATATACATTCATCAATGCATACATAAACACGTATTACGTATGTATGCAGACACATAGGTACGATATTGGTATACATTGAATAAAGAAGCTGAAAAATATTATAGATACAACATGGCTGCTGTAACACCCTCAAGATATTCGAGGTATATTACAGCGCCGTGAATCCCTATATGGGACCCACCAGGCTGAACAGCATCATACTCAACGACTCACATAAACGACGACCAACACCATGTCATAAAGACGCAAAACAGAACAAGCCACCCGGTTTAACCGGTCAATATAACATCATCATCCAACACAACATAATAAGCAACAATACAATCCAAACGAACAAGAACCCCTTAAGTACTCGAGTACAACTATTAGTCCAAAAACCACAAAACATGATAAGGTAAAAGACACTAAAACGTCACTCGTGCACAATCATCACGCACGGCCATCATCCGCGCATCGTCCAGCCGCCTGCTCGTCTCGATGAACTCCGACCAAATTCATAAAACGAATTTCCCAAAACGGGTCCCCAGAGGGGTTAGCAATTACGCTAGTACAAGTAACCAAATGAACAATTTACATCTTACACATATAGTAATGCATGCCATCAAGAAATCTTAGTTTCCAAAACACTCATTTCCTAAATGCCAACGATCAAATCACATTTGTAAAAATGCACCACAATTAACCGTGGATCCACCCTCCGTGACCCCTACCGAGACCCCGCGGATCTAACCCGTAGTGGTTAAAAGCAAGCTCGCGGATCCACCCCTTCGTGAACCCCTACCGAGACCCCGCCGAGTCTAACCCGTAGTGAGCATACACACACACACAATTTCTCATACAAAACTACTATGTCAAGATCGTAAGTTCATAAGGATACTTGCCTCGATTAATTAGACGATGACACGAACTAACGGAAGAGTTGAACACAACCGCAAGGAACCGTGGAAATGAACCTAGCGATTCGAACAACACAATCACAACCAACTCTAGACGATTACGGAAATGGAATACACCGGAAACCCGCCTACGATTCATGTGTATTCATACAAAAATAACAACGAGGGCGACCACAACCAAACCCTCTCGATTTCGCAAAACCATGAAAATATACCATGAATCCGTAGGGAAACTAAGAATACCAACAAGAATAATCATATTCATCATGAATCCATCAACGAAACGGAAAGAATCTGACAAAACCCCAAAATCCCCAATTATCCAAAAAGTAGGGTTTTAGAACATTACCTTTGGAGATTCAAGGACTAAGATCCGTAGAACTCGCGTTAGATTGATTATCCAAGCCTCACAACCGAAAAGAAATGATGAAAATCGACTCTGATGAAGAACTCTCCTCTATACCCTCTTTCTCGTTACTCGCGATGCAAAGGAAAAGAAGAAGAAATGAGCAGCTTCTCGCTCAAAACGACACATTTATAGTGTAACACAACAGACCTATCGGCCGATAGTTCGGCCGATACCCGGCAGCTGAGTCTTTCTACCACCCTATCTACGAAAGGCTTCCTGACGTGATCGGCCGATACCCATACGTAAATGCCGCTTGAGTCTTTCGCCCGCCCTATCTACCGAAAGGCTTCCTGGACGTGATCGGCCGATACCCATACAAATGTCGGCAGCTGAGTCTTTCGCCCACCCTATCGGCCGAAAGGCTTCCTGGACGGTGCCCGACAGTGACGCCTTCCACTAAAACGACCATAACTCTCTCGTCCGAACTCCGATTGACTCACCGCTTGAACCATTGGAAAGCTAACTCGATGTTCTATAATATTGCAAGATTTACCATTTTCGAGTCACCAAAAATTAATGATGATCTAACAAAGTCGAACTCAAGCGAGGAAAGTTGAAACAACGAACAATAACGAGAGTACAATTCAACAATCGATGGAAGGACACACCGAAAGATACATGTGGGTCACTATGACCGAGAAATATACCCAAAAATGAAAATACAAGGGAAAGAAAAATACCGGTATTACATTCTACCCTCTAAAAATAAGTTTCGTCCAAACTTAAGAGACAAACAACTCGGGTACCTAGCACGCATGCTATCCTCGGCTTCCCAAGTTGCCTCCTCGACACCGTGTCTCGACCATTGCACCTTGACCAAAGGGATGGTCTTATGCCTCAATCGCTTCTCACGATGCTCCAAAATTTTCAAAGGACGCTCTTCAAAAGTAATATCTTCAAAGAATATCAATCTCGCCATAATCGATGACGTGACTAGATCTCGAACATATTTCCTCACCGGGAAACATGAAAACGCTATGAAGATGACTCAAGGCGGGGTAACGCCAAACGGTATGCTAACCCACCGACTCGCCGAGAATCTCGAAGGGTCCAATAAATCTCGACTCAACTTCCCCTTCTTCCCGGCGGAAAACTCCCTTCGTCGGCGACACCTTCAAAGAAAACGTGGTCTCCCACCTCGAATTCCAAGGGTCGACGACGGATGTGCAGATACGACTGGCCGACTGGGCGCCAACATCCGTTCTCGAATTAACTCTATCTTCCGCCTCGTCTCTAAAACGACATCCGGCTCGGTCCCGACTAAATCGGACGCCTCATTCCAACAAATCGGCGATCGACATCGCCGCCATAAAGTGCCTCATACGGTGCCATCCGAATCGACGCGTGCCAACCGTTGTTGTACGTGAATTCAATCACCGTAAATGTTCCTCCCAGTCACTACTCCACCAAGAGCACAAGCACGTAACAAGTCCTCGAACGCTTGGATAGTGCGTCCGACCGTCCCATCCGATCGGGATGAAAAGAGGTACTCAAACGCAACCGGTACCTAACGCCTTATGCACCGCCCGCGAAGTGCGATACAAAACGGCCGTCACGATCCGAAACAATAGACTTGAGTACCGTGAAGCCTCACAACTGTGGCGATAAATATACGGTTGGCTTCTCGGGCCCCAAGTGTCCTTGATGCCCGTAAAATGTGCCGACTTGGTCGACGATCAACAATCACCCAAACCATATTCATGCCTCGATCTCGATCTCGGCAAACTCGTAATGAAATCCATCGATATGTCTTCCCATTTCCATTCGGAACGGAAGTGATCGCAATAACCTGCCGGGCCGATGCTCGATTTTGACTCACGGCAAGTCAAACATCTCGCTACAAACCGTGCGACCTCATCCTTCATATCATTCCACCAGAAATTCCTTCTCGTGTCCTTGTACATCTTACTCGAACCAGATGAACAATAAGGCGTAGCATGGGCCTCTCGTAAAATACTCGCCTCAACTCCGGGTCGTTCGCACACAAAGCCGACTGAATCTCAAAACACCATCCTCGTGAGTCACAAATCCAGAGATTTTCCTTTAAGAACGTTCTCTCTGATTTGAGTAATCATCGGATCCTCTAATCGCTCAGCTTAATTTCGTCGATCAAGGATGACGAAATCTCTAAAGCACAAAGTTGCCCAACAGCTCCCGGCAACGAGACCTCAACATCTAACTCGATCAAGGCTCTCCGAAGCTCAGACTGAGACGTAAGGATCTCAAGCGATCGCAATGCAACTGGTTTCCGACTCAAGGCGTCGGCCACGACGTTCGCCTTACCCGGATGATAAAGGATTTCGAGGTCATAATCCTTAATCAACTCTAACCATCTCCTCTGTCTCATATTCAGCTCTCGCTGAGTAAATATGTATTTCAGACTTTTATGATCGGTAAAAATCTGACATGCAGAGCCGAAAAGATAGTGACGCCAAATCTTGAGCGCAAAAACGACTGCCGCTAACTCCAAATCATGAGTAGGGTAGTTAAGCTCATATGGCCTCAACTGTCTCGACGCATAGGCAATGGTCTTGCCGTGCTGCATCAATACGCACCCAAGGCCCTGACCAAGCATCGCTATAAACGGCAAAACCCTCGTTGCCACATGGCAATGCCAAAACCGGGGCTGAAGTTAAACGCCTCTTCACTCCTCAAAACTCGATCGCCTCTCATCGTTCCAGACTATCTTCTCGGATTTCTGGAGCATATGTGTATGTGGTCGAGATAGTTTTTAGAAACCTCACGAACCTACGGTAGTAGCCAGCCAAACCCAAGAAACTACGGACCTCCTTCACATTTGTGGGCGATGCCCAATCCAACACTGCTTTAATCTTCTGCGGATCCACACGAACCCCCTCGGCCGAAATCACGTGACCCAAAAACATCACTTCTTTCGGCGAACTCACATTTCGAGAACTTCGCATAGAGTTGCTCGGCCCTCAAAATGTCTAACACTACCCGCAAATGATGGGCATGCTCTTCCTCGTTCCTCGAATAAATAAGAATATCACAATGAAGACGACGACACACTTATCCAAATACTCGATAAAAACTTTGTTCATCAATCGCATGAACACCGCCGCATTAGTTAACCCGAAAGGCATAACTACAAACTCATAATGTCCGTATCTCGTCCGAAAAGCCGTCTTCGGCACATCGGACTCTCTCACCCGGAGCCGATAGTACCCCGATTTCAAATCAATTTTCGAGAATACCGCAGCTCCTCGCAACTGATCGAACAAGACATCAAATCTCGGCAAAGGATACTTGTTCTTTATTGTAACCTTGTTTAGTTCGCGATAGTCGATACACAAACGTAGCGAACCATCCTTCTATCGAACAAACAGGACCGGTGCGCCCCAAGGCGAGGCGCTCGGTCGAACATACCCCGACTCAAGATGCTCACTCAACTGCTTCTTCAAATCGGACATCTCTGTAGGTGCCATGCGATAGGTCGCCTTCGAAATCTGAGCCGCACCCGGCTCTAACTCTCTAGCAAACTCAAACTCACGTTCAGGTGGCAATCCCGGCAACTCGTCAGAAAACATCAGAAACTCACTAACCGGAATCGATGAAAGCTCGACTCCACCATTCTCCGCCTTCAAGGCGTAACACCAATAACCGTACACCCCTTTCGCAGAGTCTCATCGCCTTCAAGGCGTTAATAACGAAGTTCTGGTTCCCCTCTTTCGCCCGGCGAAGAGTGCTCTGCCATCATCGGCCAACATGGTGATGATTCTCGTGCGGTAGTTCATGATCGCACCATGCCGCTCGAGCTACCATCACCAAGGATCAAATCCTCACCCTCGATACTCACAACAATAAGATTAGAGGGCCAAGTCCTCTCGCAAATAAGCACGCAATGCCTCGAACCTCCCGATTACCAACGATCCTATCACCGCTAGGAAGCTTAACGATGAAGGGCTCACAAGGTGTCAAACGGTCGAGACTCAAACGGCGCACACAATCCGAGATATAAACAAATGCGTAGCACCTAATCGAAAAGCACACCGACAGATGAGAAAGAATATAAACGGTACTGCCGCTACGGTAGCCTGGATCATCGGCTCTCCGCATCTCATAGACACGCGGGTGGGCGGAGCCAACACTAGAAGCTCCCCCTTAGAGGGCTGAACCCGACCTCTTCCCGACTAGCACTCGGCGGAGACCGAGGAGCAAACGATCCCCGATTCACACTTGGTTCCCTAGCGCTGGATGAGAAGAACGGCACCGAGGATTTTCTCCCTCTCGGCACGAAAGCCGCCTTGTGGCCGGTTGGCCACACCGATTACATATCAACAAAGGACTCGGGCAATTACGGTGATGTGGCCTGGGCCGCTGATTAAAACACTTCACCTCTCGAGAAGGGGCACCGGCACTGCTGGGAAACCCAATGGATCGAGTGGGCCACCACCAATGAAAAGTTAGCGGTGAAATTCTGCGACCCCCACCTTTGTGGCCCGAAAAATTCCCAGCGGACTTCGCTTCTTACTCTCGCGGGCCGCCTCACTCGCCGTCACCGACATATCATAAGCAAGGGCCCTACTCGATAATCCTTCAATGTAGTGCATACGAGCCCGACATATAGTCCCGAATCGACGACTTCATCCGTCTCGGAGAAATGGAAAATCTTGTCACTCCTCGACAACTTGGGTCTTCACATAACCCAACTCTTTATTAAAATCGGCAATAGCTTGAGCTACGGGGATATCCGCGGTTGAGCATCATAAAAGCATGTACCCGAGCACGTCGATCGCCACGGGCAATATTCGGTCCCCATCAACTCCTGAAACTCAGCCCACGAAGCATGGTCTTTGGGCCCAACGGCCTCCCACCGGTCGTAGCGTCCCCGTGAGAAAGTATTGAGCAATAGGGACTCTACGTTCCTCGGGACGCTTAGTGGCAACGAAGACCTTTGATATCTCCTTGATCCACCCTTCCCACCCACCGGTCCGAAGCTCCCACCGAGGAGGATGCATCTTGATGACATCTTGGAGCCAACGGTCCGCTCCTCCCGATTAGCGTGGGCTCGATCCGGTTCAACCGCTGAGCTATCGCCGCCATTTGGTTCACCATCTGCATAACGGCCGCGATACCAAGATCGCACGCTCCCGAGAAGAAGCATGGCTATGACGGTCGCCAGACGCCGGCCTCGAAGATCGTGACGTGGCCGCCACCGCCGGCCCCACGTCCCGGCGCGTCCACGACCACGACCGCGACCACGACCTCTTCCAAAGATCCATACCGGAGTTAAATAAGTAGCAAAAGCCATACGAGGATCGAGACAGAAAAGAACAATCACAAGTCGAGAATCAAGGGTGCGATACAAGGAATTAATGAACAGAGGAAAGAAAACTTACGGCACCGGTAAATCTGGAATCATGGCACGTGACGATGATGTGCAAAACCAAACACCACAAGACCCAATAAACCAACAAGCCTAGGTATCCATAAACCTAGTGCTCCGATACCATTTTCGTAACACCCTCAAGATATTCGAGGTATATTACAGTAGCCGTGAATCCCTATATGGGACCCACCAGCCGAACAAAGATCATACTCAACGACTCACATAAACGACGACCAACACCATGTCATAAAGACGCAAAATGTAACAAGCCACCCGGTTTAACTGGCCAATATAACATCATCATCCAACACAACATAATAAGCAACAATACAATCCAAACGAACAAGAACCCCTTAAGTACTCGAGTACAACTATTAGTCCAAAACCACAAAACATGATAAGGTAAAAGACACTAAAACGTCACTCGTGCACAATCATCACGCACGGCCATCATCCGCGCATCGTCCAGCGCCTGCTCGTCTCGATGAACCCGACCAAATTCATAAAACGAATTTCCCCAAAACGGGTCCCCAGAGGGGTTAGCAATTACGCTAGTACAAGTAACCAAATGAACAATTTACATCTTACACATATAGTAATGCATGCCATCAAGAAATCTTAGTTTCCAAAACACTCATTTCCTAAATGCCAACGATCAAATCACATTTGTAAAAATGCACCACAATTAACCGTGGATCCACCCCTCCGTGGACCCCTACCGAGACCCCGTCGGATCTAACCCGTAGTGGTTAAAAGCAAGCTCGCGGATCCACCCCTTCGTGAACCCCTACCGAGACCCCGTCGAGTCTAACCCGTAGTGAGCATACACACACACAATTTCTCATACAAAACTACTATGTCAAGATCGTAAGTTCATAAGGATACTTGCCTCGATTAATTAGACGATGACACGAACGGAGCGGAAGAGTTGAACACAACCGCAAGGAACCGGAAATGAACCTAGCGATTCGAACAACACAATCACAACCAACTCTAGACGATTACGGAAATGGAATACACGGAAACCCGCCTACGATTCATGTGTATTCATACAAAAATAACAACGAGGGCGGACCACAACCAAACCCTCTCGATTTCGCAAAACCATGAAAATATACCATGAATCCGTAGGGAAACTAAGAATACCAACAAGAATAATCATATTCATCATGAATCCATCAACGAAACGGAAAGAATCGGACAAAACCCCAAAATCCCCAATTATCCAAAAAGTAGGGTTTTAGAACATTACCTTTGGAGATTCAAGGACTAAGATCCGTAGAACTCGCGTTAGATTGATTATCCAAGCCTCACAACCGAAAAGAAATGATGAAAATCGACCCCCGGATGAAGAACTCTCCTCTATACCCTCTTTCTCGTTACTCTCGCGATGCGGTGGAAAAGAAGAAGAAATGAGCGATTCGCTCAAAACGACACATTTATAGTGTAACACAAAGAGACCTATCGGCCGATAGTGGCCGATAGGCCCGGCCGATACCCCGGCATTGAGTCTTTCGGCCCACCCTATCGGCCGAAAGGCTTCCGACGTGATCGGCCGATACCCATACGTAAATGCCGGTTGAGTCTTTCGCCCGCCTATCTACCGAAAGGCTTCCTGACGTGATCGGCCGATACCCATACAAATGTCGGCAGTTGAGTCTTTCGGCCCACCCTATCGGCCGAAAGGCTTCCGGACGGTGCCCGACAGCTGACAGTCTTCCACTAAAACGACCATAACTCTCTCGTCCGAACTCCGATTGACTCACCGCTTGAACCATTGGAAAGCTAACTCGATGTTCTATAATATTGCAAAGATTTACCATTTTTGGAGTCACCAAAAATTAATGATGATCTAACAAAGTCGAACTCAAGCGAGGAAAGTTGAAACAACGAACAATAACGAGAGTACAATTCAACAATTGACAGGAAGGACACACTGAAAGATACATGTGGGTCACTATGACCGAGAAATATACCCAAAAATGAAAATACAAGGGAAAGAAAAATACCGGGTATTACAGCTGCATGAGTATTTTGCTTTGTAGGTGACATTCTTCATTGGAAATTTACCTCATATTAATGATTTACATAATCAATATGCACGCTTTCTCTCTATCTCATGATGATGCTACTAATAGTCTCCTACAATATAATGGAGACTCTTCATGTCAATTCATTTTGTATTATTCACTTTTACTTTTTGCTTTGGGGGGATGGTAAGTTGGTAACCGTTGTGAATTAAAAACGAAATCATATCGTAGTTTCAAGATTGCATAAAATTATAGAATGTTAAAACAAAAGCTGTTAGTATTTAAAGATTACATGTGAAGAGACTCTTTTAAATGTAACGTCTTAGAAAAAGTCTTTTTACATGTACTCTTTTAATGTAAATAAACTATTTTAAGTACTGGAAACCTAATTAGTACCTATCATTACACTATGGATATTTAGATGCAATGGGTGCAACGCACGGGTTGATAAAACATTACACTATGAACATTTAAAATAAATACAATACATTACATATAACTAATTACACAGACTAAAAGAATTCTACACGGAAAAAGCGTTACGGATGAGTCCTTATTCATATTAAACGGCTACATGTGAAAAGACTATTTAATTGTAACTTTTAATGTAAATAAACTAATTTAAATACAAAAGTTATGATAACATCACAATTAAATCCTCTAAAATAAATACAATACAAATTCTCTAATAGGCATCTAAATACCGTCATATGCTCATTCAAGCGTCTGCAACCAATGCTCATTCAAGTGTCTGCAACCAAAATCCACATAGAAACGCATAGAAACGCATAATACCCAACCATTTACTATAAATTTTATAGCAACTTGTTTGTAAATTACATTAATTGTTCTATTTATGATTACACCATTCTTGTCGCAATAAAAAAATTGAAGGCTTTCATGCTCTTCATTTTGATACGGTGACATAAAACTGACCACGATTGAATATGAGTCTTGGCAGATGCACGCAACATGAGAGAGTGCATATAAATATGGAAAAGTATAATTAGTGGAAATTGTCGTCTTTAAAATATAAATGCCAATCGACTATCTGATGAGTTAATATTATTTGTGGAATAAATATTTTACTCCTAACTGTATAGTATAACATAATAAATGTTATGAAATCAATTGTACCAAAATATTGTGAATAGCTTCAAGAATATTTGAAAATAAAATAAAGAAAATTAAAGTCTCTCACATAATCAAATATTTTTGCAATAGCACAATAATTTTAATTCTCTCACACGAATTTCCTATTTTGAGTGATTAAAAATTAAAAATATTTAAAGTAGTTATCGATATACATTTTTAAAAAGATTTATAGTCAATTTTTATACTCTATTACCCTCTTTTATTTAGAGATCATTCTATTGATAAATATGTTGTTATCAAAAAAATTGCTTACATATTTTAGGAGGAAATATTACACTCTACTTCTACGAGAAATTTTTAAAAATATATTTGGTTCCACATCTTTTTTGGTCTTTTTTTTGCCCAAAAGGTCCAAATCATTAAGTATTTAGTGGTTTCTGTTAAATGGCCAGAAAGGAGATAATTTAATACTTATATTTGAAAAAAATACCTAAATTATTAGATATAATTTAAAATACAAAAGCAAATCCAAAACTTTCAAAATATATAGTTGATTTCAAAACTAAATAAATTAACAAATCTTTTAAAACTAAAAAAATAAAAAAAAAACACTTGAAAATCACTTAAAACGATCAATTTTTTATTTTTTAAAATTCTCTTTGTACAAAGACGAATCTACGGATTAGTATATTATTATTAAATTTATTGCTTATATATTTAGAATCTCTTTTGAAAATTTATAAAATCAGTAATTATGTAATTTAGTAAATATGAATTTTTTCATTTATTTTGTTATTTTATATAATTAAATAGGGCTGATAATTTAGGATCGGGAAATCCCGAGTCCCGGTCCCGTCCCGAGTCCCGAATTTTACGGGATCGGGACCGAGACCGGGACCTGAGATTTTGGTAATTTCGGGACTCGAGAGTCCCGAGTCCCGATCGGGACTATACCGAAGTCCCGATTGAAATTTTTAATTTCAATCATAATTTTTTTCTTTTCTGATTTCGGGACATTTCGGGATATTCGGGACATTTCGAAAAATTATCCTCGGGATCGGGACCAGGACCGGGACTTCCATTTATCCCATTTCGGAAATCGGGACTCCCGAAGTCCCGAACGGGACCGGGACCACCAAATTGGTGATTTTCGGGACCGGGACAATCAGGACTCGGGACCGGGACCTCGGGATGTCCCGATTCTCAGCTCTATAATTAAATAATATTTAAACCTAAGATAGATTAATTGATATATTTCATAATTTCTTTGATTTATTTATAAATAATAATTAAAACCATTATTTCTACACTTTCAATAATATTTTTTATTAAGATTATTTTGATTTATTTAATTGATTAGGACTTCGATCAATTTTTATTTTTTAAAATTCTCTTTGTACAAAGATGAATCTACGGATTAATATATCTTTATTAAATTTAATTGCTTACGCATTTAGAAATATCTTTTTGGAATTCATAAAATCAGTAATTATATAATTTAGTAAATATGAGTTTTTTATTTATTTTGTTAATTTCTATTAATTAAATAAGATTCAAAACTAAGATAGACTAATTGATTTATTACATAGTTTCTTTGATTTATTTATAAATAATAATTAAAACTATTGTTTCTATACTTTCAATAGTACTTTCCAATAAGATTATTTCGATTTATTTAATTGATTAGGAGTTCGAGTACTTATTAATTACATATATTCAACACTTCTTTTGCAATACTCTCAGGCATCTTTCATTTATGTTGATATTTTTTTATTGATATACCTAATTATAGTAGCTAACTAATATAAACTAATTAATTAGTGGAAATATATAATATTTCTGCGAGATTTTATGTTTGAATTTTTAATATATAGTACACACTACTATATTAAATTTCTCTTTGTTTGGGATTTATGTTTTTTAATTAATGAAAACGTGATATATTTTATAAATATAATCAATTCCTATTTATTCGTAATTCATATCCCTTAATTTGTAAAAATTAATAAGGTATGTAGGAGTTATTTCAGGTATAATTATAATGAAATTAATGCAATAATGATTAAGCCATTAATTGATTATATGTCTGCTAAAGCATGAGAGACTGACACATAAGCACACGAAGCACCAGCAGAACACATGTGGCAGCTGAAGCGTGAGAAACTGCCATTTAGGATCAACGTATTCTGCATTACTATATAGGGGAGATATCATGATATAAATAGTGTGTGTTATGTATATTAACGATCAAATTGATGTACATAGTGCGTATAATTTATATATATTTTAGGCATATTGATGTGCAGTGTGTAAGTGATGTATATAATGGTCACATCACATGACATACATATAGTCAAAATGATGTGCATAAAGTATATTAGTTATGTGTATTTTTGCATTCAAACTTAGATACACAGTGAGCAAAGTGCATATTTTATAAATTTATATATATTTATAATTATTGATATACAAAGTTTGAGTAAGTGATGTATATTTAAAGTCGTAGTATATAGTGTGTGTAAGTGGTGTCTATTTCGTCAAAGTGTTGTATACAAATGGCTATTACAACGTGTATGAGATGTGGGAATAATGTAATTAACATTTATAATGATGCATATCGTTTGTGCAGTAGTATAAAGTGATGTATATAATATGTATCAGTGATGTATATAGTGTGTTGCTGAAAATAATGTGTTGCTGAAAAAACATTAACCACACTAGCCGAAAGTAAAAGCACAATAGTAATCTAAGGTCCAAATCCACCTCGTGCAAGGACTCTAAGCGTATAAGATCTATATAATACATGTTACCAAAGAACACAAATGAGTGGTATAATACATTGAGATGGCACACCCAAGTAGGCATGTTATCGGTCCGAGTCGAGCCGATTATTGGCTTAACAGGTAAGACCAGTAATATTACCGGGTAGACCCGGGGGTAAGCTATTGGTTCCAGTGTCAGAACCGAGATCGGCTGGTAACCTACCGGGAACTTTAGAACCGAACCAGTAAGACCTGACTCGTAACAGAACCGATAATTCCCTGTACATGGACTCGTTAAGTACCCAAAATAGACCATAAAATTACTCGAGAAGACTCAAAAAATCTACTATCAAAACTGAAAACTATTTGCAAATTTGTCCATCTAAAATAGAGAATCCTTATTATTTTAGTCTCAAAATCAACACAAAACTTTATTGAAAGAGAGAATTCTAAATACCTAAGTCTAAAAATAGAAAAGCAAATTATCTATAATTTCATTAGTAGTTACATTGAAAATAACAATCTAAGAACAAATTTACCATAGACTAAAAAAAGGTTGCTTTTTGGCTAAGTGCCGAGGTGGTTAAAGTGGTGGCTCCAATATCCTTATACATTCACAAATTAATATTAAAAAATTAGTATCACAAACAAATGAATAGTTTTAGGTTTAAAGGTACAATAAATAAAAAAGATCAAACATAAGAACATTAATTACATTGGCAAAGTCGTACTTCATACGCTCTTCATTAAGGACATATTTTGTATGAGTACCAGAATTTAAATGAAAAAATCACTAATCGAAGGACATGTTTAGTATACATAAAATTAGTAAAAAACAATTACCAGTTTTTATCGAATTAACTGTTTTGGTCCTTATCGATTTCGATTTCAACTTCAGTGCCAGTATCTGGACCGTTAATATTCCGAGTATCGATCTCGGTTATTTCAGGTCGGCTCTCAAGTAGTTCTCGAGTATAATTGGATCGCTTCTACACCCTAAGTGGTGATAATTAACGTATTGCGAGTTCTTTGCATTTTATGCTTAACGTGATATATACTTATGCTTGCAAACAAAGACAGTAAAGAAAACACGAAAAAAAAATATTGTAGTTTGACCATGTGTTTGAAGTGATTACATACTAAGTTTAAAATAGTGTCGTGAGTGAGCCAGTCACTGACAATCACTCATAATTTTTTGAGATGTCGGAGACTACGCTCTCGTCTAGTCCTGAATTACCATCATTTTTTAATATTTAAGTGATGATAATATTTGTAATGATTCTTCATCTAAACGAGCATAGGGGATTGTTTGACCTAAATTATTTTTTTTTTTTAATTTAGAACCGCTCGATTTACCTAAAAAAATAATTATTTTACTCACAATATTCAAAGTTAAATCCGAAAGGCAATTTTAGGATGACTTTAAAAATAAAAACAATAAGTTCAAGTTTAATAAAAAAATGAGTTTTCTGCAAAACAAACAAAAATGACAACCAATGGAAAATTTAATTTACAAAAAACTAGGATTTTGGAATAGTCCCCTCAAATGACCAAGTTTGCAGTTAAATAATCAATTATACCTGAATGAGACTAAATTTAATAACTTTTGTATTCACAATTAAGCCCAACTCGGAAGATACAATCTCCGAACAATGGTGAAAAAATAAAGACGAAAATCCGTCGGGCCCAGAAATGCTGTGAGGATCAATATCAAAAACCGTAGCACGAATCTCCTAGAATATGGGGGACCATAAACTATCAGAATCAAAAGAAGGGGGGATAGAAGGGAAACAAGTGTCATCCGGGGGGCGAGAACATCACCATCGGATGTAAGCAGAGTCCTGAAGTAATTCACAACGGATGAACGGATGTCCGACTCAACAGCAAGAGTCGTACCATCATCCTCGATACTGTGAATATATGACTGGCAACGCTTCTGCTTCGCAAAAACCCTGAAAGAAACTGGTGTTGCACTCACCCTCAGCAACCCAACGAACTGCAGCCTTCTGTTTCCAGAAAACTTCCTCTATGGAGAGACGAAATTGGTACTCAGCGCGAAAACGGTGCATAACGGTTCTATTTTCTGTAGTAGGGTCCGAATCATATCGCCGCTCGGCCTCGTCAGCAGCCCTCAAGGCCTCATCCAACTTCGCATGAAGGTTTCCAAAAACATATCAGTTCCACTGTTTCAGTCTGTGCTTGACCCTAAGTAGTTTGGCCTGTAAATTACACATGCCAACTAAACCAGTCGGGATAAGCCAAACCTCCCTAACAGTGTCCAGAAATGTGTGATGACGGATCCACATATTCTGGAAATGGAATGACGACTTGTGACGAGTCGAGGAAAATCGACACTGGATGAGAAAGGGCTCATGATCCGAACGAAGACGAGGCAAGTGAGTAACAGTAGAAACTGCAAACACGTTCGACCATGCTCCATTAAATAAAGCACGGTCTAGCCTTTCTTAAAATTGCTGTTAAAAATCTAAGTACGTCATATGGGCGGATACGTAGTTCGATTGTTCATAGTGTCTATTATCATTAAATTATTAAGTTTAATTAACACGGAAACGGAGTCGGAAATTTTATTATTTCCAAAAATTAAAACAAAAATAACTAAATATAGATAAATGCGTCAAGAGAAAAACGCACGAAACGAAATCAAAAAATGATTTACGGATCAAAAGTTATTCGCTATTTAAGTTACGTTTCTACACTTAAAATAAGCCTTGACTTGTCCAAAATGACTCGTTTTACATGTCTAAATGATGTCTAATATGAGATTTCAATATTTAATATTTTAGTGATGCATTTTATATACAAAACGCACGAATAAGATATCAAAAACTACTTACGGATTGGTAGATAATCAAACTCAAAGATAGCACCTCGGTCTGGATTTCAGAAATTCACTGGGGATTTTAATCGGACAGGTTCCAGTCAGTCTGTCGGGAAAGCTGGTTTGACTCGCCAGAAAACAACCCCGTATCGTCGGCAAAACGGACTCCGATTGGAAATTTAGAGATGTATATTTATAGAAGATAATTTTTCATATACTTATACGTAATTGTGGCGAAGAAATGGAGTGGCGAAGGTCTGAATTTATAGGCCACAAAGCAGGTGCACAGTCAACTACGCGGATGACATCAGCCTTGACCCGGCCGCCCTACGTAAGCACGTACAGCCTGGACGATCCACGTGCGTGGGCCCCTACCGAGTCACTATCGGCATCCCTGGCCGAGCCACGTGCGTAGATCCCGCACGGAAGCTTCCTGACGCCTGCCGACCGCTGACGCACGCAGTGACGCACGGTGCTCGACAGTTGGCAGTCTCCACTAAATCGATCATAACTTTTTCGTTCGGACTCCGATTGACTCGTCGTTTGAACCATTGGAAAGGTAACTAAATTCTCTACAACACTATTAAATTTCAGAATTTTTGAACTTCTCATAAATCCGTGGTGATTTTTCAAAGTTGATACTTGTCCACGATACTTCCCAGAAAATGTCAAATATATGTTTTAAAATTTATTATGTAATAATACCATAATAATTCATTTAAATCAAGATGTCACTTTTATAAATAATTTCACTAATTATTGGCATATAATAGTATTTACTTTATACATTATATAATGTAAAATACTGGGATTTTACAGTTGTCTTACAAAACGATGGCCAAGTTGTTATTTTAGCGAACAAACAATTTGTACCTCGTGATAGAGTAAATATTGAGTGGAATGATCTCGCGTTTTTATAATTTATAAAGAAACGATATAAATATCATTTTGTAATATCTTTACAAGTGAGCAAATCGAACTTGAAGTCGCTATATGTTTACAGAAACGACTTGTAAATTGTTCTGCTATATTTTCAATTAACATGATCTGGAATTTGTTATTTAAATACTGTAATAATTTTTAATACATAAACGACTTGGAAGTCGTTATAACAACCTAGACATTATTGTTATAATTCATGCAATACGTGAGTATTATTATAAATATAACGTAACGATGTTGAATTCGTTAGATAAGTAGAATAACGATCTATAAATCGCGCCCAGAAACACATCAAGGATATTTTAGTAATTGAATAAATTATTTAATCTATTACTTAAAGAGAAAATTACCAAATTGGTCCTGTATGTGGGACCAATTGGCCAAAAAGTCCCATATATTTCTCGCGGACCAAAAAACCCCACATCTCCCTCCTATTTTCGCCAATTTGGTCATCCGTCGCCAGCCGGAGTATTTTCGGCCATCGGGGCTGACGTGGACGACACATGACTGACACGTGGCAAAAATAGTGGGTCCGTCTGAGACAGACGGGGCTTTTTGGCCAATTAGTCCCACATACGGGACCAATTTGATAATTTTCTCATTATATATATATATATTTCAATAAATGTAATAAATATAATAAATATTAATGGCACATGATATAAAGAATTATAATTTAATTGAGTTTAAATTATTTGTGGCAAAAAAATCTATCAAAAGAAAAGTTGATCAGCGATAAAATTTTTATTTTCCGAGAGTTGAATTATTTATCAAATAAAGATTGGCAGGTTTAGTGCTTGCAAAAAAGATTTATGGTTTGTTTGTAGTTTTATGTAGTTTTAATAGATTCTTTTTGTATTATCCAACAAAAAAATACATTCTTGCAATAAAAGAAATAATTTTAATATCCAACAATAAATTTCTTTATTTAACATACTTTGCATTCATGCTAAAGAGCTTACTTAGTTGGTTTTTTTATAAAATAAAAATAATAATATCATTCAATCAATTTAAGAGAGAAATTGATACATTTTAAGTAAATTTAATTGATTCAGAAAGTACATTTTACAAATTGATTATATGAGAAAACTAAAAATCTGACATAAATCGATTACATAAATTTTTTTTGCAAGCAATAAATTTCTACGAATATTTATTTAATAAATAATTCTACCCTCGGAAAATAAAAATGTTATCGCTCATGAATTTTTCATTTGATAGATTTTTTTTGCCACAAATAATTTAAACTCAATTAAATTATAATTCTTTATGTCATGTGCCATTAATATTTATTATATTTATTACATGTATTGAAAAGTAATTTCATATATATATAATGAGAAAATTATCAAATTGGTCCCGTATGTGGGACCAATTGGCCAAAAAGCTTCGTCTGCCTCAGGCGGACCCACTATTTTTGCCACGTGTCATCCATGTCAGCTCCGATGGCCAGAAAATACTCCGGCCGGCGACAGGGGACTAAATTGGCGAAAACAGGGGGGATATGTGGGGTTTTTTGGTCCGCCGGAGACAGATAGGGCCTTTTGGCCAATTGATCCCACATACGAGAGTAAGTTGATAATTTTCTCATTACTTAAAAGAAGAGGCTATCTATATATACATAATATCATTACATAATTAAAGCACCACATTAACTCTCTCTCTTACGTGGCATTCTCTTAATTTTGGATTCTTATTATCTAAAATCTTGAATCCCACATCGATTTATAGTGGTACTTAACCGATGGATAACCTATATAAATAGAATTCAATATCTTGAATCTACATCGATTTAAAATAGAACTCCACCAATGGAGAACCTAAATAAATATTTAGCATTCAATATGTATTTTTCAACCCCAAAGTTATTTCAAACACAAGCTTAAGATTTTTTCTATTGTGATTAATTTGGCCAATTATTAAATTAGACAAATAAATAGTTTAATTTTTTAGTGAAGTTTAATTTGGTCAATTATAAAATTTACATTAATTTTATTTATCTAAAATTTGAATATCACACCTTTTTTATTTAGAAGTTTTATTTGAATTAAAATTTCTAGTTTAGCCAATATTAATAATATCAATTATTTAAATTAGTCAAATAGATTACTTTATTTTTTATTGGAGATTCTAATTTGACCAATTATAAAAGTTACAACAATCTATTAATCTAAAATTTTAAATACCACATCTATCTTAAATGAGGCTCTACCGATTGTGGAACCTAAATAAATATTTAAGATCAATGTATAATTTTTACTCCACAATTATTTTGCACACTAAGTTTAATAGTTTTATTTCCATTGAAAAAAATAATTTGGCTAATACTAAAATTATGTTCTTTTGAACTTAATTTCAACACGTTTCAGTCCAGTTTAGTTCATTTGAGTTCAGCAATTAATTTGATTGATTATTGAGTTGGTCAAATAAATAGTGTTATTTTTATTGGAAATAAAATTTGGCCAATAATTTAGTGGCCAGATAAATAATTTTATTTTTATTGGAAAATTTAATTTGGCTAATTTATTTTCATCTAATTTAATTTCTTCAATTTATCAACGTCTAACAATTTGAGCGAATTTGAGTTTTTTTAAAATCAGACTTAACAAGCAATTATTGTAACAACTTATATTTGATTATGTAGACAATATAAGTTTAAATAGATTTGGATAATTTATTCATATACTCAATGTGTATTTTACCATCACATTTCACATCGCCAATCAATTTGACCAATTATCTAGCTGGTCAAATAAATAATGTTAATATTATTGAAAAGGTAATTTGGCCAATCATTAAGTTGACCAAACAAATATTTTTAATTAAAAAATTAATTTGTCTAATTTATTAATGTTTAATTTAATTTGTCCAATTTATTAACGTATAACAATTTGAGTGAATTTGATTTTTTTTGAAGTCAGACGTAACAACCAATTATTATAACAATTTATATTTAATCAGTTAAAATTTTATATGTTTTAATATATTTGGGTAATTAGTATACATAACTTTATAAATTTGCGAGGGGAACATGTACTCAAATTATCTTTTAATCGAATTTGAGACACATATATGTATAATATCTAAATGGGTTTGAGACGACTGAACTACCTGTATTCTTTCGGGATCATTATATGGATTTGGGATGAAAACATGTAGTAAATCACCTTGAAGTCCGATTTTAGATAGGTACAATTATATAAATTATAAACGGATTCGAGTGGTTGAATCATTGCCTCATCTTTTTGGGTTCTTGTTGTGTTCTGCTATGGTGATGAACTTCAAATGGTGAACCTAACTAATAGGTATAAATGACGAGATTTGTGCATTAATAAATTTGATTGAAAAATGTAATTTTGTTATGTATAATACCATTATGTATCCGGAGCACCACATTAACTCTTTCATACATGGTATTTTCTATTTTTTAGATTCTTATCTATTTAACAATGACAACCCACTGATTGAATAACTAGATCAATATTTAAAATAAATATGTAGTTTACCACCCATAATTATTTTACACCATCACTTTATTTTGGTAATCTATTGTGTTAGCTCAGTGAATTGTTTTATTCTTATGAGAAAATTTAATTTGGCAAATTATTAAGTAAACCTCAATAGCCCAAACATGTACGTATTTATTTTTTAATACCTAATTTATACATACTAAAATATTATTTTTATATATTTTTTAATTTTTAATAAATTCGATCTTTTCACTTCCAAATAAATATATAAAGTATCTAGTAACAATACGGATTGAAAGTACCACGTTAACTCTCTCTATATTTTATATTTTTTATTCTTATTTATTTAAAATCTTGAATTCCACCTCAAAGTAAAGATACATAAATTATAAATGATCGTTGAAGATCGTGTAATTTCAAACTTATATTAGGAATTTAATGTTTAATCTTTTATTATATATAATATTTATACTTAACTTTTACTTTACAATATTTGAGTTTTCATTGAGGTGGATTAATCAACTACTATAGCAATTTATATTTAGTTATTTAAATTGTATAAATTGAAATATATAGAGTGATTAGCGGATATTATATAGGATCTGGATATCAATGGATAATAAAGTCATTTTTTAATCGAGTTTGTGATTAATACGGATATATAAATTTTAAACAGGTCTGAGTGGCTAAACCATACACTCATTGTTTCATGCGTTACTATACGAGTCTTGAACTGGAATAAGTAATAAAATTATTTTCAGTCGAATCTAGGACGAGTACAAGTACATAATTTTAAATGAGTTTGGGTGGCTGAATTTCATCATCATCATTCATGTTTATTGGTGTGTGCTGCTGCGTTACGATTACAAGTGGCTGAATCCTAACGATACATTAAAATAAATTTTAAAATTTTATTTATAAATTATTGGACTACGTCGTTTAAACAAAAGTTTCCTTGGACCGAGTATCGAGTACCGTTTTGTGCAAAAGCACCAAGAAGACCAAGAAGAAAGAGAGAGAGAGAGAGGGAAAGAATGAATAATTTCGCGGCGTTGAAAACGGCGGTGGAGACTTTGGAGCTTGTAGATGCGCACGCGCACAACATTGTGGCGGTGGACTCCAACTTTTCTTTCCTCAACTGCTTCTCTGAGGCCACCGGCGAAGCCTCATCCTTCGCGCCCCACACCATTAATTTCAAGGTGAAAAGCTTGTCGACCTGTCAGTTATCATAATATCATGACTGTGTGTTTGCGTGTTAACATATCGAGTTCGTTTGAGATTGATTTATCTCGTACTATTTTTGGAAGAGCAAATTCTCAATAGAATGATTCGTTGACTTTCGAATTGGACAAGGATCTATACCCAGTCATGTTACTCTAGTAGTTGTGATGATAGCAAAAGTTTGTAGGCTGCAGTGTGTTTGTATTTTCTGAAACTTTGAAGGTCTGTGCATCATAGTCAAACTTATTGAGGAAAAGTTTAAGCAAAACTCAGACGGAGTTCTGCATTTGTGACTGATTTAGCGTCAGATACACCTTAATCCCAACTATGCTGGGTCAGTGTGACAGAGAACGAGACGCAATCAAGAGAGATATTGAAAAATCAAGAACAATAAAGAACAAGAATTGAGAGTAAAATTCAATTTAAATATTTCAATTTCAATAACAATCAAAGTGAATAAAACATAACTCTTAAGCCTTTTTTATAAGCTAATAATGGTCCTGATTAAACTAGGAAATAGAATCTTGCTTAAATGTAAAGTACTATATATTGAAATTCTAAATGAACTATAATATGAAATAACCCAAAATACTTAATATTATCCTAATATTTAGACATTCTTTCTCGATTCCCATCATTCTCCCCCACTTGAAAGCACGAGCTCCTGCAGAGCAAGAAAGATGATCAATAAAGAAGCTCGGAAGTTTAATGGTGTTTGAGTTAGGACAACCATTCCATTCAACCAAATAGCTCCGAATTCCATCATCAAGCAAATACACGCTGGGACGACCTTTCCAGTGAGCCACATAGTGCAAAATTTAATCATAAACAACATGATGAGCAAATGGAATAATGTCCGACCATAGCCTGTGCCTTTGAATGTAGTGTGCATGCACAAACACAATGTGGAACCTGAGGAAAGACTCGATCAACAACAAGAGTTTCATGAGAGTTAGAGTTATCGTAAGTAAGATCTTGTAGAGCTTGTACCTTCTCGAGGATCACAAAGGTTTATTTATTCGTGCAAAAGCCTTGTGTTTCCTTTTATTCGCTTTCCTACCAAAAGCTTACTTCAATTTCTTTTCCTACTTTGGAGGTAGTCGGGAACCAAAGACATCATATTCAATTTTGGTCTCTCTTTTGCTTGAGGATGCTTGAGGAGGTATGACAAAATCTATTTCAAGATGATGAAAGTCATATGAAGAAAGTTGGTTAACTCCACCGCAATTCACATCAAGCACAATTTCTCAGCATTAATTTTTTTTTTAAGATTCTCATCTTGTAAAACTAACTCTATCTTATCCTCTTCAACCAAATCATAGCATTTTAACTCATCCATAATCGGAAGACTTGGAGTGTTGAAGGTCTTCAAGAAGTGGTGATGTTTCCATTAGACATGATGCAAGCAAACCGTCACTACAATTCTCATGAAATGTAGTTTCTTGTATAGTGTGAGAATGAGATTATCTTTTAAGTGAAAAATTCTCGTGTCATCCTTCACCAACTCAATAATATGAGCTTCTATCAGAAGTTCCTCAACAACCATATTTGCTCCAAGCAGATGTGGATCAGTCAACTCCTTACAGACACGTGCGCCAGCTTACCACGAACCAGGTAACGTTGCTGGGATTCTGCGAAAAGGCTCAAGATCTGGCCGTTCTGAATGATGGAGGCAGCGGTCGTCTGTGGGGCGCAACGGATGGTGGTGGAGGATCTAGACGGTGGGTAATGCAGCGGTTGCGGTTAGTGAACTAGGGTTTGTGAAGCGTGTGTGATTTCCCTTTTTTTTTTCCAGAAAATTGGATAATCAATTCAAGGTTGATGGTTGAAACGTGATTTTTAGATATTGTGAACAGTAATTAATCAGAACAAAAGAGTTGGGTGCAGCGGAAATTTTGGTGAAAGAAACACAACAACAACATTACCCCAATGCCTCAATGGCTCCCGCAAAAAGCGGGGTAAGGGGGGATCGGATGTACGCAGCCTTACCCCTGTCTTAACACAGAGAGGCTGTTTCCGGATGATCCAAAATGAAAATTGCATCGAGAATTGCATGGAATGACTAGTACTTCATGAGAAAAAGAAATACAACCAGTTTAGTGAGTCATTTTGTTTTATTCCATTATAATCAAGAACTAAAGAATAAGGAGTCTTTGGCTCCATTGGAATCAATGGAAATACATAGTCAATTTGAAAGAAAGAAACTGAAATTCTTTGGCTTCTCTAATACCAATTTGAAAGAGAACGAGATGCAATTAAGAGAGAAACTGAAAAAACAAGAACAACAAAGAACAATAATTGAGAAAAAAATTCAATATCAATATATCAATGTTAATAATAATCAAAGTAAATAAAAAACAGCTCTTAGGCCTTTATTTATAGGCTGAGCCTAATTAAACTAGGAAATTGAATCCTGCTAAAATGTAAATTGCTAAATATTAGGAAAATTCTAAATAAATTATAATAGGAAATAACACAAAATACTTAATATCATCATAAGTTTTCCACCTGCATGGAAAATACCATGAGAATGTAATGAGTTGAGGTAATTGCTATAGTGATGTCCCATTAAGATTGATATTGTAAAATCAAACATGTACATAGTGGAACATGACATGCAATGATGACACATTATATTAAAAATTTCCTATTGTTTGTTTGCTAATACTTTTAGAGAAGCTTGAGAGAAGTTGCTGAACTTTATGGGTCCGACTTAACCTTAGATGCTGTTCAAGAGTACCGGTCCAGATTTGGAGTGGAATCAGTAACTGAGAAGTGCCTTAAAGCTGCTAGAATCGCTGCCATATTCATTGATGATGGGCTTGAGTTAGACAAAAAGTATGAAATTGAGTGGCACAAGAAATTTGTACCATTTGTTGCTAGAATATTAAGAATTGAACATGTGGCTGAGAAGATTCTTGATGAGGTACACATGGTTTTCTGATTTGGTTTTATATAGCAGCAGTCACCTGAATAATACTATAACTTAAAATGGAACGTGGCTAAACCTGAACCCGTGTCATTGAATAATGCTTTATATTTGTTTATATTATACAACTTGGTCCAGGAAGACTCACGAATGAGGAAATACTAGAAATCAAATGTCCGTGTCATGTTATTGCGTTATTGGCCCACACTTTAATCACTTTTTTTGAGTTTGAATATTTTTCTGGCATCATATTAATTCATATTTATTTTTTTATTTGATAAACTCATTGTTCTTTTCTATTGTTTATCCGTTACTTGTGGGTCCATAGGCCTTATGCTTCATTTTTTTCTTTTCCTTCCCTGAAATCTTGATTAGGGCAGGCCAGATGGAACTGAATGGACACTGGAGTCATTTACAGAAATATTCATGGCTAATTTGAAGTCATATCCTTTTGGTTTCCTTGTGTGTGCTTAAGTGCTTTTTGGCGCCTGTTTTTCACTTATTCCTTATCAATCATTACGCATGCTGATAAAATCGCCGGCCTTAAAAGTATAGCTGCATATCGCAGTGGACTTGAAATTAATACAAATACCTCAAAAGCGTACGCCAGTGAGGGCCTCAATGATGTTTTGCGTGGTATGTTTTGCGTAAATGAATTTGTGTTATTACCTAAGATTGCAGCATTTTGATAGTCTGTCTTTCCAGCTGGAAAGCCTTTCCGCATCACAAATAAAAACTTTATTGATCACATCTTCATCCATGCATTGGAGGTTGCCCAATGTTTTGACTTGCCGATGCAGATACACACTGGGTTGGTCCCTTTCTTATTTTATTTGACTTTGGTGGTTATAACACTTGATAGTTGCTTCACGTTAGTGGAGATTGCTCGGTGCTCTTTATCTGGTTGGAATCATGATTCCGAAGTTATTCTATATCTTTTGTGATAGGCCAACGGCCACTTACTACGGTTAAATATAGTAGTGAAAAATAGATTACTAATTGTTTTAATTGGTTTGTAGTTTTGGAGACAGAGATCTGGATTTAAGGCTATCCAATCCCCTACATCTTCGTAATCTTCTTGAGGACAATAGATTTAGCAAATGTCGAATTGTTTTATTACATGCGTCATACCCTTATTCCAAAGAAGCATCATATTTGGCCTCTGTGTACCCTCAGGTAAAGTTTGAAAGTTGTGTATAATATAGAATAAGGTCTGTCATTAAAATCGCTGATTTATCTTGATACCTTTAACATAGGTCTATCTGGACTTTGGACTGGCGGTGCCTAAACTTAGCTTTCATGGGATGCTATCGTCGGTCAAAGAGCTGTTGGAGCTAGCACCAATAAATAAGGTGAACATCATGGTTATAAGATTTGTGCTAAGATTATACTTATCAGTATGAGATGTGACCTCTGTGGAACATTATATCACTGTTACTGTATTGTAGGATCCAGTATGATCCGCTGCATGCTATTTTTCTGTTCTTAGAGAGCTCCAGTTTTCACAAATTTCAAATATGATGCAACATATGTTGCAATTTGCAGGTGATGTTCAGTACTGATGGCTGTGGTTTTCCTGAGAGCTTCTACTTGGGTTGGTTTAGTTTATGCCATACTTTATATTACTTTAGTGCTAGATTTCTTGCTAGCTAAATATCCTTGTTCCGCTAAAGATCATGTTAGCGAACACTTGGTTACTAAACCTGGCTGTTACTGCCTTTTAAGGTGCAAAGAAAGCACGTGAGGTTATTTTTGCTGTTCTGCGTGATTCATGCATCCATGGAGATCTTTCAATTGCGGAAGCTATTCAAGCTGCCAAAGACATATTTTCTGAAAATTCAAGACAGTTATACAAGATTAAACCTGTTTCAGAATCTTCTAATTCAAATTACACCGCGTTCCCCTCAGTGAAGCTCAACATAAATGCTTCTGCTAAGGGTGTTGCATTTGTTCGCATTCTTTGGGTTGATGGTTCTGGACAACATAGATGTCGCGTAAGTAATTTTAAGTAATTTTACATTTTCTAGTAGGCTTTTAAGTAATTTTACTTTTATGCTTACGAGTCTGTTTGATTACTTTTGATCTCTGGTTGGAGCCAACCTTAAAATGATTTTCTTACAAGAATCAACTGTATCTATGATGTTTTCATTTATGTATCAGGTGGTTCCTCAAAGACGTTTCCACGAGCTTGTTACGAAGAATGGTGTTGGTTTAACCTGTGCATCTATGGGGATGTCTTCCCACATGGATGGTCCTGCCGATGGAACTAATCTAAGTGGAGTGGGTGAAATCAGACTCATGCCTGATCTATCAACCAAAAGCGTAATTCCTTGGTAGAGTGCTTCTTGCTGTGTTGATTGAAAAAGGATTAACATTGGGCTTTTTTGCTTTTTGTGAAATGGGATTTTACTGATCTTATTGTCTTGCAATTGTTTACTGTATCATTAGTGTTCCTTTTTCGTTTTATCTAACGTCACATAAGATAGCAGTTATCACTCCCCATCGCTTAACATATTTAGTTGCATATAACTAAATAATCCTTGTAGAAGTATATCCTGTTGTTCACATTCTCTCTCTGTTTCTTTACATTCTCCACGTGACAGGGCAAAAGAGCAGGAAATGGTTCTGGCCGACATGCACCTTAAACCTGAAATGCCATGGGAGTATTGCCCCAGAGGCACACTGAGAAGAATTTCAGAAGTTCTAAAAAACGAATTTAACTTGGTAATATCTGTGTGTGTGTGTGTGTGTATATATATATATATTAAATATTATATATATTCGTACAGTCTTATGTGAATATGCTAGTTGTGCAGGTAATGAATGCAGGCTTTGAGAACGAGTTTTATCTGTTACGGAGTGTGCTAGTGTATGACAGGAACATTTGTTTTTATCATTGTTCTGATTTACCCTTGTGAATTAAACTATGACTTGATTGCGACGTGTGATGAACTCTTCCAGGGATGGTACGGAAAATTGGGTACCGTTTGACGCAACTCCTTACTGCTCAACATCAGCATTTGATGCCGCTTTTCCCATACTTAATGAAATTGTGGCTTCTCTCCAGTCCTTGAATATTGTAGTGGAACAGGTATATTAAGATTACTGGGTCGACACATTTGAATAAACTGCTCTTTGTATTCCCCAGTGTTGAGTTGATTTATATTTTCCGCATTGTTTACATTTCAACCACTGATCATATTTTTCCCCTTAGCTTCTCTGAAGTTTTTTTTAATGACAGTTTCAGTTGTTAATTGTTATATCCCGCTGAGATATTTTTGCTCCTTTTGGATATGGATGGATCTAACTAATAATGATTTAATTTATTTTGACGTGACAAGACATATTTTGCCTTCTAATTGGAAAGGAAAATCATTTTAGAAAGTCATTTTCTTTTCATAAAAAGTGCAACTCTGATTCCAGTTTCTCCTAGAAACCCTCCTATGCTGGTCTTTATGTTTGTTTTGGATGTAAATGACCTGTGGAGTTTTTTTTTTAATTAAAAAAAAAGATTTCCTGACTACGAGCGATTACCTTATTAAGAAGATAGGAAGTATTGATTTCCGTTTATGTATAACTGAGTAGCTAAAATACTTGGAAAGTTGGAAGAAGACAGTTGTTACTTCATGCTGCTCGAGGCATTAGGTAGTTCATCATATTCATAACCACAATGCAAAACTGGTTCTGTTTATTCTTCTTTTGGAATTCTGTGTAGCTGCATCCAGAAGCTGGACACGGTCAATTTGAAGTCGCATTGGGTTATACAATCTGTGAATCAGCAGCTGACAACTTAGTTTACACGCATGAAGTTATTCGGTCCGTGGCCAGAAAACATGGACTACTGGCGACTTTCGTACCTAAGTAGGTATTTACATTTTAGTTTCCTACATTTGCTAAAATACTGCATTGAGCTACTTTCATTATTCACTTATGGAAATTGGATGAAGTTAGTGCTGTTGTCTTCTGTTGAGCTTCATAATGATTTGAAGTGCTGTTGAGATGAATTTAAATGAATTTAATTGCATTAATCTGACAGAGGTGGTTTGAGCTTCCATTCCAGGATAAATTTCGGTTCTTTGTTTTTAATCATTCATTTAGTGGAGATCATTGATATTTCCATGCTTATTAGTTTTATTCTCTTGTTAGGTACAAGCTTGATGATATTGGCTCTGGATCACATGTTCACATCAGTTTGTCTGAGAATGGAGAAAATGTGTTTATGGCGCGCAGTGGAGCAACTAGATATGGAATTTCTAAAATCGGGGAGCAGTTCATGGCTGGCGTATTGGATCATCTTCCTTCCATATTGGCTTTTACCGCACCACTTCCAAATAGGTAAAAAGCTCTAGAGATTATGTCCCCATGGTTGAAGAGTTGAAGCTGCTTTTTAATTTTCCAATGTGGTGGTATTTGAAATTTACTGTTCATCCACAAACTCGATTATTAAACATCATAGACTAACTCATCTAAATAACAACGCAAAAGGTGGTATCCTTTGTATTGCACACATGTTTCAAGAAATATGGCTACGAATCGGATAAAAATTCATTTTTGCTCCACGCCCTTCATGGAGATTTCCGATTTTTGCATTTTCTGTAGTAAATTTCTTGTGAGGCTCTGAATTTTGAATTTTATATATTTTTCCCATCGATAATTTCTACCACTTCTGCCACAAATTTATGCCTAATACAATTTTAAGATTTCCTAGTCAAATTGTCGTGTCGTGACTTGAAGAAGTATGGACATTACGAGTTACAAATATTATCTCTTCATGTTCCACGATGTATGTTGATTTTATAATATCAGTTCTGTAATTGGACATGACTATAACAATTATCTCAACTCATCGCTGTCTCGTGATATTTTTCATGCAAGTGGAAAAATTTATGATGATGACGGTCATTGGAATTTTATCCCATTTCTCCTTCATATGAAGGTTGCGACCGGAAGAACATCCGGCGTAAAACTTTGGTACTTTTTGTTTTGCGTGATTTTAGTGTTAACCAATTTTAATAACATTTTGACACTAATTTTCGAGTCATCAGTGTCAAAAAAATAATAATTTTCGAGTCATGTTCCATGATGTACGTGATGGTTTTATAATATCAATCACATAATGTGACATGACTATAGCAATTATCTCGACTCATCACAATCTCATGATATTTTATGAAAAAGCCTATGATTTTGATGGTTTTGGAATCATCTCATTTCTCCTTCATATGAAGGTTGCGACAGGAAGGGCATCCGGCGTAAAATTTTGCCACTGTCTTTTGCACGAATTGTAGTGTTAACTAAATTTCGACAATTAATTGGTACTATAATTTTCATGCCAAATACCCCAACATAGTTGGGATTAAGGTGCAGTTGATGAGGATTGATGACTATAATTTTCATGCCCCGACCGCAACATAGTTGATTAAGGTGCAAATGATGATGATGCTGTCTATTTACGTAAATGTAAAAAAAAAGGAAAAATATATGCTCGTTGGTTTTCTTGAGTGACTAATGAAAAACGGCTATGTATCTAATAACATTGTTTTTTAATTTAAACGAACTCTAGTTATGATCGTATACAACCAAACACATGGAGCGGGGCGTACCTCTGCTGGGGTGTGGAAAATAGAGAAGCCCCTCTAAGAGCTGCTTGCCCACCGGGGACCCCAGATGGCCGCATAAGCAATTTTGAAATAAAGGTATTTGATGGTTGTGCAAATCCCTATCTGGGCTTGGCGTCCATAATTGCTGCTGGAATTGACGGCCTACGTGGACACTCTACTCTGCCTGAACCAATCGGTAAGACTAACCGACACTCAAAACTATGGCATCATCATATGAAGAGTGTCAAGTAGCCCCAACTTTTTCTCTGGCTATTTCGTAATATTTATAAAAGTTGAGGGATGTAAATATAATTTGTAGGACGAAAAGTTGCGGTTATTTGCAACATTTAGAAGAGTGGATGATAGGGCTTGGATAAAAGATAACTGGAGAACTGGTCCGACCCGAACCGATAAAACCAGTTCCATTCCGTCCCCTTATAAATAAGTAATTTTTCTTAGACAATTGGGTTCTTATTCTGTTAGCGGTTCGGTTATCGGTCCCTGAGATAATTTCTCTCCAATAACCGTTAAGGAACCATTATTGGACTTTACATTTATGTGTATATAATTATTATATAACATATATTATGCTTAATAATAATAAAATTAAACCTAATTTAACAAAAGAACCGTTAAAGAACCATTTTGTGCAGATTGTTTCCAATTTTCAATGTTTTTCACTAAAGAACAAATTTCTTAACGGTCTTTTGCTTGCTAACGGTGAACCAATAAACTTGAGGGCCGAACCGTTCTTCACCAACACATAGTGAGGAATCGAACCGGTAGTTTAGGATGTAATCGTACACATCTTTTACGATATTCAACAAATTCCTTTGGCTCCACTATGTAAGACATGTAACTTCAAATGTTGTGAAACAGTACAGTCTTTCTATATGAAATCTCCTATCTGGTTTCTCGTCCTTTGCTCTACAACCTAATTGTGCTCTCATATTAACAGACGATAATCCAGACAATGTCAAAGATAAAGTCCAAAGACTACCTCAGTCACTCTCCGAATCTGTTGAGGCCCTTGACAAAGACATGGTGCTTAGAGATTTGATTGGTGAGAAGCTTTATGTTGCCATTAAAGGGGTTAGGAAGGTACGCAATTGCATATTATTTTCAAGGGTGCATGTGAAAAGATAAAATTAGTGGTTAATGATGGTAGTATATGTTATACTCCTTCCATCCCAATGGGGGAGGGAACTTGGGTTAAGTTGCAACTTTTTAATTTTAGTTATGTTTATAAAGAGGTACAACTCGTTTTAAACCATGTATTCTTACGTTCTTATAAAAACAAATTCCAATTAATTAATATTGTAATTTATATAACGAAAAACTTTAATTTAAAGAAATATTATATAAATTTTAATCAGATATTAAATTTATTTTATTTTGATAGTAATAGTATCAACTTCAAGTGGGATGGAGGAGTATTTGCCAATGATAGGTAGTGTAATAATTTGAATATAAGTAGTTTTAGATTTGATAATTGACCATGATTTAGGTAGAAATAGTTAAGGGTTCGGTCTGGGTGATATTTCTATTGGTAATATCTAATAGGAAAACCAATCTTTTGCCTCATGCAAGCTTATAAAAAGACTGATTTGCCCTTTTAAAGTGAAATTATTGTAGGTAAAAATTAGAGCTGTCAAAATACACCTCGGCCCCTGTGCCATCCGGGCCAGCCCGATGTTTTGGGCTGGAGTGGGCTCCAATTTTCAAGGCCCGAAACCACCCGGTTGTTTTAGCCCGACCCAGCTGCCCAGCGGCCCAGGCAAGCCTGGGGTCGCCCGAAAGACTCGATGCAATTTTACACTGCACCAACCGAGTTGGGCCATTAAAATAGCTGCCCGAATTTCTTCCAGGCCGGGCCAACCGGGCACGGTTTTTTCATTTGGCCCGTGGAGCTCGGGAGTGGCCCGACCGTTTTGACGGCTCTAGTAAAAATCATGATTTTGTTTCTCTTTCCCAGTTTAATTTGCGAGTTGTTGACGTCTGGTTTGGTCAACGTCACGTGTGCTGATCTGGACAAATGGATCGAAGACACGTAGAAAATAACAAATAAAGTGGAAGATATTTGATCACTAAATTTTATTAATGACCTTTTGATAGCATAGAGCCGAGCAGAATAATGTGTGCCGGTCTCTCCCGTTTGCTTGTTAATTACAAGTCTTTTTCGTTCTTTTTCAGTATATCTCAAATCTCTCTTTTTTCTCTCTCTTATTAATGCTGAAAATCCAAAGATCCTCTTTTCACTGTACATTTCTTCTATATATAGACAATCTGGGCCAGTGGAGAGATGACAGCTGGCGCATGTTTGGGGAATACGCCCATAACACTTGTCAGTCTGCATTTAAGTCTTGGACACGTGGCGGCCTCTAAGGAGTGTCTTGGGAAGGGGCGTGACTGCATGCGTTAATTGGCATGCGGAGTGCATCTTCTTGGACTTAGGTGATGTCTATCCGATGGGGTCGGTCCTCGGGTCCCCAGCTCTGGTCGGCCGGGTCTCCGCCCGTTGCCAGTAATCTTGAATCGGGACATTTTCGTCCTTTCTCTGCTCGGCCTTCTGGATCGGATCTGGGTCGGCCTTGGAGTCACCGTCTGTTCGGTTTTAGCGAGCCGGTTGGAAATCGGGTTTTGTCGGCCCGACTTCGGTTACGCTCGGCGGTTTAGGCGCTGGAGTGCCTACGTGGATTACGAGTAGGATGGGCTACCAACAAGGCCCCAGTCGAGGGCCGTCCGAAGCTGGCCGGAGTCGTTTGATGTTGAGACCGATCCGGTTTGTGAGAGGATAAGACCTTTCGAACAGACGTCTCTTCGGGAGTCGCGTCGCATCGCTTCCCTGGTTTTTAGGTGTCATCATGTGGGGGACGCGTGGCGCAAGAAGACTGGGCGGCGCGCTCACGCGTTCTCGAATTCCGCGACGGTTCAGCAGAATTTCTCGCTTCACGCGCCTGGCATTTAATGCCTACATTTCCCTATAAATAGAGCTTGTCTTCTCTTTCAATGTTCCCTCCGCCATTTTTACGTATTGTTGCAGAGAGAAAGAAATTTTTTCGGCGATTTTTTCTTCTTTTCCGATTTCACAGACCTTCCCGGTAAGCTCGCTTTTCTTTCTTTTTTCCTTATCTATTTAAGATGTCGGAGACAAGGGACGAGACGGAGGTGGTTTTGACCGTGTCGCCGGACCGCACGGGTGTGGCGGATCTATCGATTGGCGAAGCTCCCGTCGATTGGAGTGTTGAGGAAGAAGGAGACGAATTTGTGAAGTCGCCGGGATCTGGAGAAGTGGAAATGGTGGCGCCACTGACAGTTGTCGGAGAAACTCCGGCGGAGAGAGTCGAGCCGGTGGTGGCCCGGGCTCGCCCTCGTCCGGCCCCTTTGGTGGAGGCGGATTGGGATTGGCTTCGATTAAGTCTGTTACGGAGGAACAATTGGCGGCTTTGGCGGTGCGATTTAAAATTCCGGCGAGGTGCGGATGTTTGCTCGAATCCCGAGGAGAGGCCCTGATCGCCGTTGGTTGTACGGCGGTGTATTACCGCTCTCTCTTGGCGGGCTTGGTTTCCGCTTAGTTGACTTTTCCCGGTGGCTAAGGCGGTGGGGCCTTCTGTCCCAGTTCATCCGAATTCACAGGCTCGGGTGGTGGGCCTTTTTATTCTTTTTAATCGGCCTGGTGGCCCGAGCCGGACTTTGAGGAGTTCAATGACCTCTATCTATGGAGGTCGGTTGGTAGGTCCATTCAGTTTTATCCGACGCCAAAGACGCTATGCACAAGGAGTTAGTGGGGGTACCCGAGACCATTCATAGCTGGAAAGAACAGTGGTTCTTTATCGGGGGCCGTGGAGGAGTTCTTTGGATGAGTGGGAGCCGGGGGTTGTAGATGCTGAGCTGCGGGTCCCTGTGCTTTTTACGGCCAAAATGAGTGAGTGTAGTATTTTCTGTACTTGTTCCTTTTTTGTCTAACGCTCATCATTTGTTGCGTGTGCAGAACGCATCCCGGCGTCACAGACTTCTTCCGATTTCGACGACCGGGTCGAGCGGCTTTTGGACCTTCCTCTGGAACAAAGGAAGTCTCATCTTTTAGTGACCGAGGAGAATCTCTGGGCGGCCGGACTTAGATCGACCGATCCGAGTATAATGTCTTCAGGTATCCTACTTTTTCGATCTTTTTTTTTTTTTTGACACGTCTTCCTTTTCCAGCTCCTAAGGCAAAGACTTCATCCGGTCGGAAAGAGTCGCCCGCGCAGCGTGTGGCGAGGCTGGCAGCTGAGGCCGCCGAGCGGAGGGAGCGGGCCGGCAAGCGCAAGAGGGTGGAGACTGGGCCTGAGGACAGCGCGAACAAGGCCGAGGGTTCGTCTGCCCCTGAAGTCGTAGTGTCCGCCCCGACTCCTGTCCGGGCGGGTCGGGAGGAGCCCATTATTGACTTGGAGGGCCATTATCTCCCGGTCAACCAGGAGCGGGTGGAGCCGTGTGACCAGATGAAGGGGCGACGGCCGCGCTGGTTCCTTGACTATGTCCGGGCCGCTACCCCGACTCCTGAGATGCTCAGTCGGGTCCCTCCTGGGGTGGCTATCTCTAGTCATATTCCGATCCGGGGTTGGGCCTTGGGAAATGATGACTAATGATATGGATCCGGTTGAGCGGTTCGATTCGGAAATGCCACAGTCGGCGGCCGCCATGTGCACCTACGTGAAGGCCTCCAACGAGTTTAAGCCGGCCGAGAGGCACAAGAAGACGGAGGCCGACCTCAAGGCTTTGCGGGAGGAGCATCACTGTGCCCTTCTTTGATCAAGTCTCTCGAGGAGATAACCTCCATGAGGGCGAGATGGAGCTTACGGGCCAGTCGGGCCCTCAGCCGACATATGGAGGTCAAGGCCGAGGAGCCGACCGATGCGGCCGATCGGCAAGCAAAGCTTGGATATCGGGCCGAGCACGAGGCTTATTTGAAGGAGACCAAGGCCTGTGTCGAAAGCTGGACGAGCGTCTCAACACTGCGAGGCTTCGAGCTACGCTAGGGCCGTCTTAGAAGGGTGGAGGCCTTGAGGAGGCCGCCGTTGAGGAGCTGATCAATCTGAACTACGTCTCCACTTGTTTCGAGATTTTAGATCTTATGAAAGGTGGTAAGACCGTTCAGGAGATTGAGGCTTACATCACCTCTCAAGCGGCCGACCTTCATGTTGACATTGCTGGGGCCGACGAGTCGAAGGTGGCCGAGGGTGAGGATGCCGGTCGGGCTCCGCAAGGCGAAGGCGAGGGGCAATCTTTTCAGGCGGCCGGCCAGGATGGCGGGGCCGAGTAGTTTCCTTTAGATTTTGCTTCTAGCATGGCCTGCGTGCCTATTTTTATCTTTCTTTTGTTTCATCTGATGTACGGCCTGCGTGCCAACCTGGCTTAGGTCTTTTGTAATCGTCTGTATTTTGTAGCAACTTGATGAAATAAAATCTTCTTTGCGGATAAATGCAAACCTTTCTTTGAGGCGATAAAAAAGAACAAGGATTTTCAATGGACAGAACCTTGCCAAAAAGCCTTCGAAGCTATCAAGAAAGTCCTAGCGGAAGCCCCGACCCTGCAGAGACCGTCCAGGGAACTTAACTTATATCTCGCGGTCTCGACTCCGCACCGCCGCTCTGATTCGAACGGAGAATGCAGTGCAACACCCGGTTTATTATGTAAGTCAAGCCCTCCATGATGCCGAGCTCAGATATGCCCCGATGGAAAAATTGGCCTATGCGCTCATAATGGCATCCCGGAAGTTGAGGCCCTACTTTTTGGAACATCAGGTAGTCGTCTTAACCAACTATCCATTAAAACAGGTTATGCACCGACCTGATCTTTTTTCCTATTTTATGATGTCGGAGCGGAGGGATACGGCGGAGGAGTTGATTGTGTCTCCGGACCGCACGGGAGTGGCGGATCTGTCGATAGGTGATGCTCCCGTTGACTGGAGCGATGAGGATGGCGGCGAGGTCGCAAGATCGCCGGATTCTGGAGATGCGGTCACGAGAGGCGTGGAGGTGGCGACGCCGTTGACGGCGGTTGGCGAGACTTGGGCCTGGGTTCGGCCTTGGCCGTCTCCTTTTGTTGAGGCGGAATGGGATTCGGCCTCGATACGCAGCACGGTCACCGATGGGCAGTTGGAGGCTTGGCGGGGGCGATTTAAGATACCCGCGGTGGTGCGGATGTTTATTCCGGACCCAGAGGAGGAAAACCTCCTTAAAGTGGTTGAATGCTTTAAACACCCTGCCTTCATCCAAGGCATGGCGGCCCTTATGGCAAGAGTTGCAGGGGGCGGGACCCTTCAAAAACCCGAGGATCAGCTCGAGGCAGAATCTCAGACGGCCCGCCCCGCTGCCTCGGGACGAAACAGAAAAAGGACGGCCTTTGGGGCCGCCGGAGAAAGGGCAGAGAGCCACGGCGAAAGCTCACATCCCTCACGGAAAAGTAAGCTTTCGCGCCCCCCGTCCGTTTTTGATCGCCTTGGGGCGGGAAGGAAAATCGAGAAGGCAGCACCGGCTCCTACTGTCCAGAGTCAGAGCCGTAAGGAAGAGAAGGCTCACCACCCGTCCCTAAATCCAACGCAAATATTGCCTCCCACTCCGGGCGATAATTCGAGCGAGATCGAGTTTCTAAAAAAGCGCCTTACGGAGCTCGAAAATAAACAACTCCAGCCATCCCAAAGTTCGGAATGGCTCAACAGCCAGGAGAGTCCCCTGGCCCCTAGCGTTCTGGCGGAACCCCTACCGGAGAAGTTCAAAATTCCTCAAATTCCGCCATACAACGGAGAAACAGACCCTAACGCCCATCTTGAGCATTATAATTCCTGGATGGATCTACATGGGTCTCAGGACGCGTTCCGATGCCGAATGTTTTCCCTAACTCTGGGGGAGAGGGCCAGAGGTGGTATCAGATGCTGCCCCATCATTCGGTTCAAACGTGGGCTCAACTTTCGGCGACGTTCCGATCCCACTTCATGGGGTCCCTTGTGCGGGTCGCCCCACGCTCATCCATTGCTTCCGTGATCCAGGGGCCGAACGAGTCCCTTAAAGATTATATATCCCGTTTCAATACACGGATATTAGAAACGGAGCCTATGTCCGACGATGCGCTAGCCATTATTGCCCAGGCCGGCCTTCTCAAAAATTCTTTCTTTCGCTGGACGGTGTGCCAGAATGTCCCACACACCTACCAGGAATTTTTGGAGCGCGCTAGCTACCACATAGCTGCCGAGGAAGCCACGCCGGCACCAATGTTAGTCATGTCCTCAGATCAGAAAGGATCGTATAAAAGAAAGAAGAAAGGCGTGACTACAAAGAGACCCGTCAAGAACCTCGACGGGAAAATAAAACCCCTGCCTCTTCCTCGGCAGTCCCGGCCACTCAAAGCTATCGCCGGCCCGAGCTCATGGCCAATTTCACTGAAATATACTCCATCGGAGCCGCGGCGATATTCGATCAGATAAAAGACAAAAACTTGCTCCCAGTCCCCCGGCCGATCTATAAAGATCAGAAGGACATGGACCAGACCCGCTTTTGTAAATATCATGAGTCAGCGGGTCACAACACCGAACAGTGCCGAGACCTCGTCACCGCCCTGATCGCGGTATGCGTCGAGACAGGCTTGAGGCGGTTTACCCGGAACCCGCCTCGGGATCGCCAGGATAGGGCCGACCCGGCGAGAGCCAAGAATGATCGGGTGCCTCCGGCCCCCAAATCCCCCCGGGAAATTCTAACGATTATGGGCACCGCCGAGGTCGATGATCATCGGTCCAAGCGCCAGAAAAAGGCATCCATCCGAGAAGCCACCACTTCCTATCAGCGGACCGAGCGCCGAGCAGTAGGGTTTCTATCGATGGCCGAAGAAGCCCCCAAAACCCCCCAGCTGGCAGTTACTTTTGAGGAGTCCGACGCAGGTGGCTTGGACCATCCCCATTCAGACGCACTTGTCATCACTCTGCCCATAATGGGGATCCCGGTCCACAGGGTATTGGTGGATTCCGGGGCTTATGCAAGCATCATTTACCTTCATACCCTCCGTAGGATGAAGGTAGACCAATCGTATGTTCGGCCACCTCGCGAGGATATCCGGATTTGCCAATCGCCGCACCTCCCATTGGGAAATCGACCTCGCCACGGAATTTGGTCGGGGGCGGTCAAGAACGATGATCACAACCTTTAAGATCATCGACGTGCACTGCGACTACAATGCCATCATAAAGCCGACTGTGATGTCGGTGAGAGCCACTCAGTCCACCTACCACCTGTGCATGAAATTCCCCACCCCGGACGGCGTCGGGGTACACAGAGGGGATCAAAGGGCTGCCCGGGAATGCAATCTCAGCATCCGGGCTCGCGAGATCAACACTGCAGAAGCCATCCCGGAAAATCTGCCGGAAAAAATGGAGATTATCAGCTCCGAACAACAGACGGGAAACACTGCTTGGCCAGGGGCAGCAGTCCTGGGCCGCGCAAACCCCCGAAATGAGAATCGGACAGGAAACGGACCGCGGCCGCAGGCCCGAGAAAGGGCCGATCTTAGAAGAAGATCTCGTTGACCCGCGGTATCAAAATCCAAAAGGAAAAATCCGCCACGCTGAGCCAACAGAAGAATTGGACCTGGTCGACGTGGATTCATCTAATCCAACCCGACGGCTAAAGATCGGCCACAACCTCCAAGAGCCGATCCGCTCCGAGCTAATCTTCCATCTAAGACAAAATCTGGATGTCTTTGATTGGACCCATTCTTATATGTCGGGGATTGATCCGGAACTGGCATGCCACCGACTGAACATCGACCCCAGCTCAAAGACGCTCGGTCAGGCTTTCGACCTGGGCCTTAGTCTCCTTCAAATAAGCCTCGTGCTCGGCCCGGATATCCAAGCACTGCTTTTGCGCCTGATCGGCCGCATCGGTCAGCTCCTCGGCCTTGACCTCCGTATATCGGCTACTGGAGGGCCGGCCGATCGAGCTCCATCTCGCCCCTCATGGAGGTTATCTCCCCCTCGAGAGACTTGATCAAAGAAGGGCACAGGTGATGCTCCTCCTGCAAAGCCTTGAGGTCGGCCTCCGTCTTCTTGTGCCTCTCGGTCGAAGCCAGAAACTCGTTGGAGGCCTTCACGTAGGTGCACATGGCCCGGCACTGTGGCATTTCCGGCTGGATCTGCTCAACCGGATCCATATCATTAGTCATCATTTCCGGCTTGGGCGTCAACCCGGATCGGAATATGACTAGAGATAGCCACCCGGGAGGGACCGTGAGCATCTCAGGAGTCGGGGTAGCGGCCCGGACATAGTCAAGGAACCAGCGCGGCCGTCGCCCCTTCATCTGGTCACACGGCTCCACCCGCTCCTGGTTGACCGGGAGATAATGGCCCTCCAAGTCAATAACGGGCTCCTCCCGACCCGCCCGGACAGGAGTCGGGGCGGACACTACGACTTCAGGGGCAGACGAACCCTCGGCCTTGTTCGCGCGGTCCTCAGGCCCAGTCTCCACCCTCTTGCGCTTGCCGGCCCGCTCCCTCCGCTCGGCGGCCTCAGCTGCCAGCCTCGCCACACGCTGCGCGGGCGACTCTTTCCGACCGGATGAAGTCTTTGCCTTAGGAGCTGGAAAAGGAAGACGTGTCAAAAAAAAAAAAGATCGGAAAAGAAGGATACCTGAAGACATTATACTCGGATCGGTCGATCTAAGTCCGGCCGCCCAGAGATTCTCCTCAGTCACTAAAAGATGAGACTTCCTTTGTTCCAGAGGAAGGTCCAAAAGCCGCTCGACCCGGTCGTCGAAATCGTAAGAAGTCTCTGACGCCGGGATGCGTTCTGCACAGGCAACAAATGATGAGCGTTAGACAAAAAAGGAACAAGTACAGAAAATACTACACTCACTCATTTTGGCCGTAAAAAGCACAGGGACCCGCAGCTCATCATCTACAACCCTCGGCTCCCACTCATCCAAAGAACTCCTCCACGGCCCCCCGATAAAGAACCACTGTTCTTTCCAGCTATGAATGGTCTCGGGTACCCCCACTAACTCCTTGTGCATAGCGTGCCGGGCCGTCAGATAAAACCAGCCCGAGCCGGACCTACCAACCGACCTCCATAGATAGAGGCTGTTGAACTCCTCAAAGCTGGGCTCGGGCCAGCCGTGCTGATTAAAACGAATAAAAAGGCCCACCACCCGAGCCCAGGAATTCGGATGAATCTGGGGGACAGGAAGGCCCCACTGCCTTAGCCACCGGGAAAAAGTCAACGGAAGCGGAAATCGAAGCCCGGCCAGTAGAGAGCGGTAATACACCGCCGTACAACCAACGGGCGGACTGTGGGGCCTCTCCTCGGGATTCGGAGCAAACATCTGCACCCCACCCTCGCCGGAATTTTAAATCGCAGCCGCCAGGCCGCCAATTGTTCCTCCGTAACGGTACTCGGAATCGAAGCTGAATCCCAATCCGCCTCCACCAAAGGGGCCGGACGAGGGCGAGCCCGGGCCACCACCGGCTCGACTCTCTCCGCCGGAGTTTCTCCGACAACTGTCAGCGGCGCCACCATTTCCACTTCTCCAGATCCCGGCGACTTCACAAATTCGTCTCCTTCTTCCTCAACACTCCAGTCGACGGGAGCTTCGCCAATCGATAGATCCGCCACACCCGTGCGGTCCGACGACACGGTCAAAACCACCTCCGTCTCGTCCCTTGTCTCCGACATCTTAAATAGGTAAGGAAAAAAGAAAGAAAAGCGAGCTTACCGGGAAGGTCTGTGAAATCGGAAAAGAAGAAAAAATCGCCGAAAAAATTTCTCTCTCTGCAACAATACGTAAAAATGGCGGAGGAAACATTGAAAGAGAAGACAAGCTCTATTTATAGGGAAATGTAGGCATTAAATGCCAGGCGCGTGAAGCGAGAAATTCTGCTGAACCGTCGCGGAATTCGAGAACGCGTGAGCGCGCCGCCCAGTCTTCTTGCGCCACGCGTCCGCCACATGATGACACCTAAAAACCAGGGAAGCGATGCGACGCGACTCCCGAAGAGACGTCTGTTCGAAAGGTCTTATCCTCACAAACCGGATCGGTCTCAACATCAAACGACTCCAGCCCCGGCCAGCTCGGCACGACCCTGGACTCGGGGGCCCTTGTTGGTAGCCCATCCTACTCAGAATTTACGTATGCACTCCAGGCAGCTAAACCGGCCGAGCAGTCGGGCCAGGACAAAAACCCGATTTCCAAGGCTCGCTAAAAAGAGCAGACGGTGACTCAAGGCCGACCAGATCCGATCCAGAAGGCCGAGCAGAGAAAGGGCGAAAATGTCCCTATTCAAGATTACGGCGGGGCGGCTTTGAGCAGCGAGACCGGCCGACCGAGCGGCGGGGACCGAGGACCGACCCCATCGGATAGACATCACCGGAAGTCGGCAAGACAGACCCGCATGTCAATTAACGCATGCGATCACGCCTTCCCAAGACACTCCTTAGGCGCCACGTGTCCAAGACTTAAATGCGGTGACAAGTGTTATGGGCGTATTCCCAAACATGCGCCATTTGTCATCTCTCATTTGCCAGATTGTCTATATATAGAAGAAATGTACAGTGAAAAGAGGATCTTTGGATTTTCAGCATTAATAAGAGAGAGTGAAAAAAGAGAGATTTGAGATATACTGAAAAAGAACGAAAAAGACTTGTAATTAACAAGTAAACGGGATAGACCGGCACACATTATTCTGCTCGGCTCTATGCTATCAAAAGGTCATTAATAAAATTTAGTGATCAAATATCTTCCACTTTATTTGTTATTTTCTACGTGTCTTCGATCCATTTATCCAGATCAGCACACGTGACGTTGACCAAACCAGACGTCAACAGATTGGCCGGGGAATCGACTTGATCGGCCCTCTGCCTAGGGGACGGGGAGGAGTGCAATATGCAATCGTCGCAGTCGATTATTTTACGAAATGGGCCGAGGCCGAACCTATGGCACGAACAATATACGGACGTGAGGGTTCTTGGGGGGGATCGGATCTGCGGGGCAAAGATTTGGCACCGGACGCACTTCCGCACGAGCGCAATGGCATCTTTTTTGAGATCGGGCCAATAGTAGCCTTGTCGGATTAACTTATAGGCCAATGCCTGGCCGCCGGAGTGGTTTCCAGATATACCCTCGTGCACCTCCTTGAGGGCATATTCGACTTTTGATTCGGATAGGCACTTCAGCAGCGGAACCGAATATCCTCTTTTATATAATGCCCCGTCCACGATAGTGAACCGGGCAGACTGAGTTCGTAAGGATCTTGCTTGCGCTCGGTCTTCGGGTAAAATGCCGCTTTGAAGGTATTGCATTATAGGCTGCATCCACCCTCGCGGTTCCGATTCTGCCACGCTCGGATTTCGGCCATCTCCAGGGCCGATAAGGCGTGATACCCTATGCTGACCTCATCCATATGCTCGGCCCCGGCGCTAGATGCGAGTTTGGCCAAAGAGTCGGCCTGGATGTTTTCCGTTCGGGGAATATGTTGTATAGTTTCCTGAAAACCTTGCAGCCGGGCTCGAGCCAGGTTGAGGTACTTAACCAGTTTAGGCTCTTTGGCTTCATATTCGCCGTTGATCTGGTTGACCACCAACTGAGAATCACTCAGGATGGTGAGGCGGGTAAGGCCGAGAGAGGTCGCCATTTCGAGACCAGCCAAGAGAGCTTCGTTTTCTGCCTCATTGTTGGTGGTTGGGAAATTCAGGCGAATAGCCGAGCAGAACAGGCGCTGGTCGGGACTAACGAGGACTATTCCCGCACCCGATCGGTCAGCGGTAGAGGACCCATCCACATAGAGTGACCATTCTTCTGATCGGTCGTCCTCCTGGGCGATTGCGGGCGTGAACTTTGCAATGAAGTCCGCAAGGGCTTGTCCCTTTATAGCAGTGCGCGATTCGTAAGTTATGTCAAACTGTCCAAGTTCGACGGCCCATTTTACCATCCGGTCGGAAACATCAGGTCGGTGCATAACCTGTTTTAATGGATAGTTGGTTAAGACGACTACCTGATGTTCCAAAAAGTAGGGCCTCAACTTCCGGGATGCCATTATGAGCGCATAGGCCAATTTTTCCATCGGGGCATATCTGAGCTCGGCATCATGGAGGGCTCGACTTACATAATAAACCGGGTGTTGCACTGCATTCTCCGTTCGAATCAGAGCGGCGCTGATTGCGGAGTCGGAGACCGCGAGATATAAGTTAAGAAGTTCCCCTCGGGACGGTCTCTGCAGGGTCGGGGCTTCCGCTAGGACTTTCTTGATAGCTTCGAAGGCTTTTTGGCAAGGTTCTGTCCATTGAAAATCCTTGTTCTTTTTTATCGCCTCAAAGAAAGGTTTGCATTTATCCGTTGAGCGGGAGATGAAACGGCTCAGTGCGGCTAGGCGGCCAGTTAGGCTTTGCACCTTTTTGACCGAGTTTGGGGGAACAAGCTCGGCTACTGCCTTAATTTTATCGGGGTTGGCTTCAATCCCTCTTTGGCTTACCATGTAGCCGAGGAATTTTCCAGAACCTACCCCGAATGAACATTTCTTCGGATTTAGCTTCATCTTATACTCTCGCAAAATAGCAAACATTTTATTGAGGTCATGTACATGGTCGGCCGAGCGCAGAGATTTAACTAACATGTCATCTACATATACTTCCATAGTATGACCTATCAAGCTATTGAACATTTTATTTACTGTGCGTTGATATGTCGCTACGGCATTCTTGAGCCCGAAAGGCATCATCCTAGTGATAAGCCACGGGCCGAGTAGAAGGAGGTATTTTCCTCATCGGCGGGGTGCATTGGGATCTGGTTGTATCCAGAATAGGCATCCATAAAGCTCATTAGCTCGTGCCCGGCCGTTGCATCTACCATGTAATCGATATGGGGGAGCCGGTAGCTATCATTCGGGCAGGCTTTGTTCAGGTTGGAGAAGTCAATGCAGAGCCTCCATAGCCCGGTCGGCTTTTTTACCAGGACCGGGTTGGCTACCCAGGTCGGGTATTGGGCTTCCCGAATAAACCCGTTATCGATTAGCTTTTCTACCTCCTCTTCCAGCCCTTTCTCGTTGGGCCCCATTTTTCTTCTCTTACGAGCAATGGCTTTGGTGGGTCGATGTTCAGTCGGTGGCATGCCAGTTCCGGATCAATCCCCGACATATCAGAATGGGTCCAAGCAAAGACATCCAGATTTTGTCTTAGATGGAAGATTAGCTCGGAGCGGATCGGCTCTTGGAGGTTGTGGCCGATCTTTAGCCGTCGGGTTGGATTAGATGAATCCACGTCGACCAGGTCCAATTCTTCTGTTGGCTCAGCGTGGCGGATTTTTCCTTTTGGATTTTGATACCGCGGTCAACGGGATCTTCTTCTAAGATCGGCTCTTTCTCGGGCCTGCGGCCGCGGTCCGTTTCCTGTCCGATTCTCATTTCGGGGGTTTGCGCGGCCCCGGGACCGTCGGGCCGCCGTCAGCAGTGTTTCCGTCTGTTGTTCGAGTGATAATCTCCATTTTTAAGCAGATTTTCCGGATGGCTTCGTGGTGTTGATCTCGCGAGCCGGATCCGAGATTGCATTCGGGCGGCCCTTTGATCCCCTCTGTGTACCCGACGCCGTCAAGGTGGGGAATTTCATGCACAGGTGGTAGGTGGACTGAGTGGCTCTCAGCCTCGACATCACAGGTCGGCCTATGATGGCATTGTAGTCGCTGTGCACGTCGATGATCTTAAAGGTTGTGATCATCGTTCTTCTGACCGGCCCCTGACCAAATTCCAGGGCGAGGTCGATTTCCCCCAGCGGGGAGGTGCGGCAGTTGGCAAATCCCCGGATATCCTCGTTGCAGGGCCAGACATACGATTGGTCTACCTTCATCCTACGGAGGGTATGAAGGCAAATGATGCTTGCATAAGCCCCGGAATCCACCAATACCCTGTGGACCGGGATCCCCATTATGGGCAGAGTGATGACAAGTGCGTCTGAATGGGGATGGTCCAAGCCACCTGCGTCGGACTCCTCAAAAGTAACTGCCAGTTGGGGGTTTTTCGGGGCTTCTTCGGCCATCAATAGAAACCCTTCTGCTCGGCGCTCGGTCCGCTGATAGGAAGTGGTGGCTTCTCGGATGGATGCCTTTTTCTGGCGCTTGGACCGATGATCATCGACCTCGGCGGTGCCCATAATCGTTAGAATTTCCCGGGGGGATTTGGGGGCCGGAGGCACCCGATCATTCTTGGCTCTCGTCGGGTCGGCCCTATCCTGGCGATCCCGAGGCGGGTTCCGGGTAAACCGCCTCAAGCCTGTCTCGTCGCATACCGCGATCAGGGCGGCGACGAGGTCTCGGCACTGTTCGGTGTTGTGACCCGCTGACTCATGATATTTACAAAAGCGGGTCTGGTCCATGTCCTTCTGATCTTTATAGATCGGCCGGGGGACTGGGAGCAAGTTTTTGTCTTTTATCTGATCGAATATCGCCGCGGCTCCGATGGAGTATATTTCAGTGAAATTGGCCATGAGCTCGGGCCGGCGATAGCTTTGAGTGGCCGGGACTGCCGAGGAAGAGGCAGGGGTTTTATTTTCACGTTTGAACCGAATGATGGGGCAGCATCTGATACCACCTCTGGGCCCTCTCCCCCAGAGTTAGGGAAAACATTCGGCATCGGAACGCTTCCTGAGACCCATGTAGATCCATCCAGGAATTATAATGCTCAAGATGGGCGTTAGGGTCTGTTTCTCCGTTGTATGGCGGAATTTGAGGAATTTTGAACTTCTCCGGGAGGGGTTCCGCCAGAACGCTAGGGGCCAGGGGACTCTCCTGGCTGTTGAGCCATTCCGAACTTTGGGATGGCTGGAGTTGTTTATTTTCGAGCTCCGTAAGGCGCTTTTTTAGAAACTCGATCTCGCTCGAATTATCGCCCGGAGTGGGAGGCAATATTTGCGTTGGATTTAGGGACGGATGGTGAGCCTTCTCTTCCTTACGGCTCGACTGCGGGCAGGTAGGGCCAGTCTTGCCTTCTCGATTTTCCTTCCCGCCCCAAGGCGATCAAAAACGGACGGGGGGCGCGAAAGCTTACTTTTCCGTGAGGGATGTGAGCTTTCGCCGTGGCTCTCTGCCCTTTCTCCGGCGGCCCCAAAGGCCGTCCTTTTTGTTCGTCCCAGGCGTGGCGGGCCGTCCGAGATCTCGCCTCGGTGATCCTCGGGTTTTTGAAGGGTCCCGCCCCCTGCAACTCTTGCCATAAGGGCCGCCATGCCTTGGATGAAGGCAGGGTGTTTAAAGCATTCAATCACTTTAAGGAGGTTTTCCTCCTTCGTCGCGGGCTGAGGGTTTTTCGAACTGTTGTGAGACATCGCTGGTGAAGGGTCTATATCTACCTTTTTTATCGAAGGTGCCCTCCTTCTAGCGCCAATCTGTTGACGTCTGGTTTGGTCAACGTCACGTGTGCTGATCTGGACAAATGGATCGAAGACACGTAGAAAATAACAAATAAAGTGGAAGATATTTGATCACTAAATTTTATTAATGACCTTTTGATAGCATAGAGCCGAGCAGAATAATGTGTGCCGGTCTATCCCGTTTGCTTGTTAATTACAAGTCTTTTTCGTTCTTTTTCAGTATATCTCAAATCTCTCTTTTCTCTCTCTCTCTTATTAATGCTGAAAATCCAAAGATCCTCTTTTCACTGTACATTTCTTCTATATATAGACAATCTGGGCCAGTGGAGAGATGACAGCTGGCGCATGTTTGGGGAATACGCCCATAACACTTGTCAGTCTGCATTTAAGTCTATAGGGGTATTAAACTCCTCAGTCATACTATGAAACTTTGGGAAAGAGTGGTGGAATGCAGGGTTAGAAGAGAAGTTGAGATCTCAGAGAACCAATTTGGCTTCATGCCGGGGAGGTCCACGATTGAGGCCATTCATCTCGTCAGACGCCTATTGGAGAAGTTTAGAGAGCGGCGTAAGGACCTCCATATGGTGTTCATAGATCTAGAGAAAGCTTATGATAACATTCCGCGCGATGTTATTTGGAGGAGCCTAGTAGAGAGGAGGGTGTCGTTGCAGTTCGTTAGGGCGATCCAAGACATGTATTCCCAAGCTAGGACGTGCGTTAGGACCCCAGCTGGTGACACCCAGTATTTTCCGGTTGAGATAGGGCTACACCAGGGGTCGGCGCTAAGCCCTCTTCTCTTCGCTCTGATCCTTGACGTCATTTCGCGGGGGATTCAAGATGGCGTCCCATGGTGCATGCTTTTTGCTGACGACATTGTGTTAGTGGCGGAGTCGAGGAGGGAGGTGAACTCGAAGTTGGAGCTTTGGAGGTCTAAGTTAGAATCACAGGGCTTGCGTGTGAGCCGGTCTAAGACAGAGTATCTCTGGTGTAACTTTAGTGGTGAGGCCAACGAGGAAGATGTAGAGGTTATGATTGCGGATCAGATCGTTCCCCGTACGGATAAGTTCAAGTATTTGGGTTCGATCATTCAGAAGGAAGGTGAGTGTGAAGATGATGTCACGCATCGCATCAAGGCGGGGTGGCTAAGGTGGAGAGCAGCGACAGGGGTTCTGTGCGACAAGAAAGTTCCTCTAAAGCTGAAGGGTAAATTCTATAGAGCGGCAATCCGACCTGCAATGTTGTATGGCTCTGAATGTTGGGCGATGAAGAAGTCGCTTGAGAGCAAGTTGGAAGCGGCTGAAATGAGAATGGTACGCTGGTTGTGTGGTCGCACAATGTTAGATAGAATCTCGAACGGGGTCTTCAGGCAAGCGCTAGAAGTGGCGCCTATTTCAGCGAAAGTTAGGGAAGGGAGATTGAGATGGTTTGGCCACGTCCGCAGGAGGCAGGCTTCTGCTCCGGTGAGGAGGGTCGAGAGTTTAGTAGTTGTCGGGGAGAGGAGGAGAGGCAGACCGAGGAGGACGTGGGAGGAGCAGCTGAGATTAGATTTGAAGGCCTTAAACCTTTCCGAGACCATGACTGTTGATAGGTGCGCTTGGAGGCGGCAGATCAGAGTTGTGGATTCTTTAGTTGGGAGTGGTGCTGTAGTTGAGAGTCTCAGGGTTGGGTTGTCTCGGTTAGCATTGATCTAGAGCATTGCATTTTATTAATTTATTGTATATTTTATCCTATTGCCTTTTGCGTGTGGTGTATTTTCGACGGGAGGCATGCGCGAGTCAACCTCTCTTACATTTGAGCGGCGTTCATCGGGAGTGAAGTAGCCAAATTCCTCTTAGGTAAGTCCCATGTGAATTAAGCCATGGGCTCAGGTATGATAATGTAATGAGTTTTTTTTTTTTTTTAGTAGCATTTGCTTCACATTGTATTTTTCACTCAATATGTTCGCGCACTGCTGAGGGTCTTCACGGAAACAGCCTCCCTACCGTAATAGGTAGGGGCATGGTCTGCGTACATCTTACCCTCCCCAGACCCTGCTCTGAGCGGGATATACTGGGTATGTTTGGTTTGGTTTGGTTTACACGTGGCGGCCTCTAAGGAGTGTCTTGGGAAGGGGCGTGACTGCATGCGTTAATTGGCATGCGGGTCTGTCTTGCCGACTTCCGGTGATGTCTATCCGATGGGTTCGGTCCTCGGGTCCCCCGCCGCTCTGGTCGGCTTCGGGTCTCCCGCCGTTCAGGCCGGCCCTGCCGTAATCTTGAATCGGGACATTTTCGTCCTTTCTCTGCTCGGCCTTCCTGGATCAGATACCGGGTCGGCCTTGGAGTCACCGTCCGTTCCGGTTTTTAGCGAGCCCGGTTGGAAATCGGGTTTTTTGTCCGGTCCGACTTCGGGTTCTGCTCGGCCGGTTTAGCTGCCTGGAGTGCCTACGTGGATTCTGAGTAGGATGGGCTATCAACACGAGTAACGAATGAGACTAATAATCGAATATGGACAGATGTAATATACAATGATTCTCTTTTATTTTGGCTAAAACGAAATTTTATTTTGGGGAGAAGTAGAATCTTACTACTGGGTGGTCTTTCCATTATGCAGGCCGAGATCAAGTACTACTCCGAAAACAAGGATGCCTGGAAAAATCTCATTTACAGATATTAAGGTGACTGCTGGTCCGAGCTGTCTGTCATAATAGTTGGTGCTTTTAGAGTTCATAAATTGCTTGAAACTTTGGTTGCATTATGTCGCCAAGATATTTCTTAAATTTTATGTTGTATCTAAGCTTCCTTTTAAGCTGCTACATTGAAACTTCCAGTGATTGTTCAAATTGTGAGCTTACATTTTATGCGACACGAAAAATGTTCTATCATAGCGTCAATTTGACGCAATCCTTAACATAATTATAAATAACACTACCCTTTTTCAATAATTTTTAGACTTCGGTTTTAGTTATTTGCCTGCTTAAAAAATTAAATGATGGTCATGATTTTAGGAAGGGTCATTTATATTTTGGAAAGGATCATATTTTTTTTATCAAGATATCACTTTTTACCAAGATATTATGGCAATTACGGAATGTATTTTTATTGTTTGGTTTAGTTATATATTAGTACTTACAGTTTGAACAATTATACTCGCACCCAAATCCCATTTCCGGCATTGACCACTTGCCTATGTATCATTACTTGCTGACGTGGATGCTTGTTTGGCATTAGTGGACAGACTTCTACAGAAAACAAAAATGACTAATAAATTAGTTTTCTGCGATTAAGTGCTTGCAACAGCTCCAATAGGGTTAGACTCCATATCGACCTCCGTTTCTCTTCCTTCGTACACGGAACTCTGATCTATTTCTAGCTCCGCCTTCACCCGTTTAATGCAAGAATCCCCACCTTTGAAATATATAGATCAAGCTTCAAAATAAAGCTAAAATTATTTGTTTTATTTAATGAATATATTGAATTTGTTTTCCTTTTCATTGCCAATAATGAACCAGCATTTTTTGAACAAGTCAAAGCCTACAAACACAAATATAAACAAATAAAAATCAGAAATTTTACTGGAGAGAGAGAGAGAGAGAGAGAGAGAGAGAGTTTTTCGAATATCAATTGGTACAAAAACACCTCAATTGTTTGTTATTTTTACCAATTATTTATTCTGGGCCATGTAAGAAATTCATCTGAGGTCAATATAGTATTATAAAATTGAAACGGAAAATGCTATACTACTCACTCTACAAGTCCCTAATTTCTCTCAATATTTTAATTAGATGAATTCTAATTGAACCCCTCATGTATAAATATGAGTCCCGCGAATAAAAACACGACACATGTCATTCATGGCTCTTCAGCCATATTCTTTTTACTTTCCTAATCCAACAACGATCGGAAAAATCAAAATCTGAAAAAAAAGGAAATAAAAAAGAAATACATTTTTATTATTAAAATAAACAAATAAATATTTTTCTTTTCCCATTTCTCCTTCTCGATGGAGAAATCTTTCACACTCTCTCCTTCAGAAACAAGAGAGAGAAAAGAGCACGTGGGATATCCAATTATTTTAAGAGAAAATTCAAGAAAAAAATAGTTTTATTCAATTATAAATAAATTCCTCTACAAATAATTAATCCTTAACTTTTAATAACAAGAATATCCATGTAGGCAAATGTGTGTCTTACAGTACAATATTTGTACGAATTTGTAATTATTCGATTTGTGAGTGCTAATTGGATTTGGAGCCATTTAGCAGGATGTGATATAAAAATAATCCTTAATTTAGAATATGGAGATATAAGATATAGAAACATAACAAAAAAGATATGTTGATTAATAAGCGAAAAAGAGAATTCAAATTTGATATGCTCTTACCGATTGAGAATTCATAAATATATTACTATATATTGGATTTAGAATTAGAGCATGATTATTTGTAGGAATAAGAAAAATTAAATACTGTATTAAATTTCTATAGAATGGGGTCCGTCCTTTCTGTTCCTCGTTAAGGTCCTGTTATTTGGATTTATTTTACGATTGATTGATTCGATCAATTCGATTCGATTGAGTCAGTTGATTCAATTCGATTGATTGATTCTTCTTCTTCTTCTTCTTCTTATTATTATTATTATTATTATTATTATTAATAATAATAATAATAATAATAATAATTATTCATAATAATCTGGATTATTGTTCTTGTTTTTGTTGTTATTATTATTATTATTATTATTATTATTATTATTATTATTATTAATGTTGTTGATTACTATTATTATTACTAATAATATTTATTATATTATTATTATAAATAATAATAATAATAATTATTATTAATAATAATCTTGATTATTTATTATTATTATTATTATTAATAATTAGATAATAATAATCTGAATTATTATAATAATAATTATTATTATTTATTGTTGCTGTTGATTATTTTTGTTACTACTAATAATAATTACTATATTATTGTTAATAATAATTTTTATTATTACCAATAATAATTTTGATTATTATTATTGTTGCTATTGTTGATTACTATTATTATTACTAATAATATATATATATATATATATTATAATTAATAATAATAATTATTATTAATAATAATCTTGATTATTATTATTATTAATATTATTATTGTTGCTGTTTATTATTATTATTATTATTTATTAATAGTATTTATTATTATATTATTATTATTATTATTATTATTATTATTTATTCTTAATATATATTTCAATTCAGTTCAGTTCAGTTCATTCAGTTCAAAAGAACAAAGCGTTCATTCAGTTCAAAAGAACAAAGCCTAAGTCGACAATAAGAAATGTATTTGATGGTTTTTTGTGATAAAATTTGATTTGTTACACAATTCGTATTGATTAAACACTATTAAAATGAAATCGGATTTAAAAAGCATAACAAAGAAAAGATTTGCGAACATGGACATGATTAAACATTTTTTAATTGACTAAAATTTAGTAGTTTTTAAATAATTTAAAAAAGATATACTGACCTGGACGTCTTGACAAGACCTGACAAACACGATCAAAGTTGTGAATTCAGACCATCTCCAACAGTTTACACAAAAATACTGCAACTTCAAATAGAAAAATACAGAAAATCAACATTGCATCTCCAACAGCTTACATAAAAATACAACAATTAGTAATGCATCTCCAACAGTTTGCACAAAAATACAGTAAAAATGCATATTCTACTATATTCTTTTTCTAATCTTAATATTATGAATATAAACGCATTTTGTCTCCATTAACTAATAATAAAATTTATTTATTTATTTATTCTTCAATAAAATTTCAGAAGAACGAGGCTTTATCCAACTCGTACGATGCACGGTCATTGGTTGAATATCTACGTGTTTTGTACGTAATGTTGGTGCAGACGGTTGAATGAGTATATGGCGAAATTTAGATGTCTTTTAGAGAAGTTTATAGGTTTTTTTATTGTTATTGTCCTTTTATTTTAGTCTATGTTATTAGTTATATGTAATGTATTGTATTTATTTTAGTTGATTTGATTGTCTTGCACCATTTTTTTTCCTGATAAACTATTGAACTCTTGCATATGTATTAAACAATTTTTTTTTTTATATTTGTTATTACTCCATATCATTTACAAATAGGGTCGAGCAAAAATTATGTAGTTTGTCATTTATATTCATTATTCAAGGTGATAACCGTAAGGAAAGTATTTTTTGTGTGTCTTTTTATTTAAGGTTGAAATTTACTAATGTGAATCATTAGTATATTTGTGTTCTTACTTGCATTGTGGCTTAGGTAACTTTTAAATTATGTTTGGTAACTTTTAAATTGTGATTTGTTTAGACCCGTGTGATACACTTAGGTTGTATATTGTGTTATCTTGAATCGTTAGTCATCAACCTATTTAGTGATGAATCTAATTAGTGCTCATTCCAATAATCGAAATAAAAATAATACAACTTCGATAAGGGTCATTTGTTTACTGCAAACGTTAATATGGCAACACTTTGAGGCTTTGATCAAAGGATGTTACAAACATTTAATAGTCGTGGCGAAGTGCGAACCATGTACACTCGTTTATGACATTCAAAATAAAAGTACCCTGTACATTTCTTTTGTTTCTGAACACCATAAATAATTGATATACATTAAAACTCAAAGAAACTTATTACAATTAACACATTTGTGTGAGAATATATGAAAATTTATCTCTTCGTTTTATATGTTTGATATAAACAATTTTGGTCCGAGCATTCAAATGAAGAAATTAATCTGTTGACCCACTTATCTAATACCCAGCCCAGAATTGGTAAGCTTAATTCTAATGATAATTAAATCATACCATCCCTAATAATGCTCACTCACAACCCTAATTTCTCTCTATGAAGAAACGCAGTCACACTGTTTTTTCTAAACCAAACGCAGCCACAGGAAAAAAATAATAATTCGTCCCTTGCTTCTTTATCTGCACAAACCGAATCACAAATACCCCTTTACACTAAACCTTCTTATGTTTTCATAAACCCAGGTAAGTGATAGGTTTGTTTGGTTTTGTTACTCAACCTCTCGGATTCTTGTTTCTAGAAGGTTACTCGAGTTTATTTTTTCTTTAAAAGATTTTGGTTTGTTAAGATCGATGATGGGTGTTGTAAGATCTTTAAAGATCTATAATCTTGAAATGACTAAACCCGAGATCTTTTAATTGAATCTTTGCTGTTTTCGTTCAAAGTATTGAGGAAAATGTGGTTGTTGTAGTGGTTAACCGATCTTGAATGCTCATGAAGCCACCAACCACACCAAACCATTAAGCACACCAAAAAACACCAAGCACACCACAAACTACCAGCCAGAGGGTGGCGGCAATTAGGGTAATGGTGGCGGCAGTGGTGGGGAATGGGTTAATGGTGGTGGGTAGCAAGGGTCTCTTAAGATAGAGAGAGAGAGAGAGAGAGCAGGGGATGAACATTTCATATTCTTACATAGCTTGCTCGGTATTCTTTTGGGTCTTAATCCATTAAGAATTGGTCATTAGTAATTGCAATGGTTCATATTCATCTTCCCCGCATTCAATTGCTGTGAATGCTGCAAATATATTTGTGTAGTTATTTGGTGTGCAATGTCTTGGTTGTACCGTACTTTCTTTTGTGCACAACCCCCCTTGCACATTGAATTAAAGGGGATAAGCTTTAAGTATTATAGATAAGTTCAGATTATGGGAATAATAGAATTTTGAGCTGATTAAATTAATATGAAAAATAAAATTATAAATAAATAAATTAATATGAATGTATTTATTTATTTATTCTCCAAAATACCGCAAGATTATAAGGGGAGAAACAGTGCAGCACCATAAATGGTGCAACACTGTAGAAAAAGGAAAAATGGCGTGAGTTTTACCGTTTCTATTGGAGAAGCTTTCTCCCTAAACTTGCGCTGAGCACCATTTCCCTGTAGTTGTTGGAGATGGTCTAATCTATATGAACAGATAGTGAATTAGACATTAGTAAATTAAAATTAGATTTAAAAAACATAAGGGAGACTTTAATATATAAATATAGATATAGTTAATGATGTTCCGGGAATTATTATTCCCGTGATGTGTCTTACCTAGTACTGATTGTAGATACATAGATGGAAGGTTCCAGATCCTTCTAGAGGTAGTAGAATCCTATTAGATGTCTTACCTTATCTAGGAATCCTATGTATGGAAGGACTCTCATTGTAATGCCTATATAAAGGTCCCTCTATCATTGTTATGAATACAATTGATTTGCTGTCTTTTACTTTCTCCTCAAACACGTTATCAGCACGTAGCTCGAACGAAAAAAAAAAAAAAATCGGCCAAGCCGACCGCTGCCAGACGCCCGCCGAGCACCGCCGCCTCCGCCGCCGGACCACCGCCGCCCGCCGCCGGACCACCGCCGCCGCCGCTGCCGTCTGCAGCCACCACCGGGATCGCAACCCATCGGCTGCCGCCGCCCGCGCCAGAGCCGCCAGAGCCTTGACCGCCGCCTCACCGGACCGCCGCGCCAGAATCGCCAGAGCCGCTTGACCGCCGCCCGCCGCCGGGCCGCGCGCCAGATTCGCCTAAAGCCGCCTAACACCGCTTGATTGCAGCTGTAACCGCGCTCGCCGCCCGGACCGCCGTCGCCGACCAGCTCGATCGATCCGGTTGTGACCCGACCAGTTGCCGACCCGACCGCTCGATGATCCGTTTTCATCCAAGCCAATCTGTTGCTAAGGTCGCGACTGATCCGATCGAAGCATCGCCGGATCGTCGAAACGGTTTTATGCACGTGATATTTAATGCTTGAAAACCTAGTGCAATCGAGACAAAACCTATCAAAATCGAAATAAAAAAAAAGCCGAGAGACGAGAATTTCCGCGCGTGAATTTTCTGCACAGCGCAGTCGTACGAAAATCACGTTTCCCGTTTCGTTAACCGTCGGATCGGTGTGAAATTTTGGCAGCAACTTCCCAACACAAATATCTGTATATTCAACGGTGGAGATCGGATTCTGTGTAATATTGATTACTGAATCTACTGCCGAACAGAAGCAGATTTTTACGAAGAAATTTGGAGATCCGACCTCATTCAATACCGAGCTGCTGCATCGCCGCGCTCGAGTCCTTTTTCGGCCGAATTATTGAGCCCAGTAGCCCTATCCGGGCGTTTCTCAACTCTCCATTTTTTTCCCTACTCAATGATTCATTTGTTCATTAATTTGTACACTTATGAATCTTACATGTTTATGTTTTACGTGTATATAGAAAAATACGTCGCTCATGATGATGTGCACGCTATGGAGAAAAAGCCATATTTATCCCGTTCAAGGATCAAAGTAAATATAGAGCGGAGTACCCACGGAAATATGTTGCTCATATGGAGAGAATCTCCCGTTCAAGGATCAAAGTAAATATAGAACGGAGTACCCACGGAAATATGTTGCTCATATGGAGAGAATCTCCCGTTCAAGGATCAAAGCATATATGAAACCAAGTACCCGTAAGACTTTATTAAAGTTCTCGTTTTTCAATTCCTCTCTTTTGGGAATTTTTTTTTGGGGGAATTGGGTATTTGGGTTCTTTATCTTCCACGCTACTTTGCGGTGGATGAGACAATGAGAGGTGGTATCACTCTCGGATGTCGAAGTAAACTGTGTGACGGTCCTGGGGGAGTCACGGATAATTGTTGAAAGTCGATAGTTGTGGTTGTTACATACACCACGTTTTGGGTGCGATTTGATGTCGCCGTTTTGTCGATTTTAAACCAACAATTAAACAAAACGAACATTGTCGGTAACGGTAAAGTTATGACTCGTTCATGATTAGTCACAGATTTGTGACATACAAATGGGACAAACATCGATTGCGACGGATATGTCGTGGTTAAAATCGATTTGTGACGGAATTGTCACGTTGAATTGAGCGACCACCACGTTGGTCTTGACCCAATCCCATACTTGGAAAACTCCATCTTTCAGCTTATTAAAAATAAAATATTGCATGTGGGTGTAGACATGTATCGTCTCCTTGCAATATGATATATGGAAGAATGTACGAGTAATTCTCATGAATTTTAACATGTAAGGCAATGGCATATTGCGGTAAATACATGAATTCGTTGACCTCGATTATAGTTCGTATGACTATAGGTCCGAATATTTTTCCGAGTATTTGTAAAGGCATGTGCCTTATACATTTGACTATGTTTAGTCGATCTTATTGGATGGTCAAGACGAGTTGGTTATGGTATATTCATTATGTCTCATGGTTCAAAATGCTTAATATTGATGCACCGCGTTGCATCCATATAACATGGCTATTATGACGTATACTTGCAAATTGAGAATTAAAATACTTGGTTGATTTGATGAACTTTGGTGGATTTTGTCTACACTTTTGATCATGACTAGGCGCATCCTCCTTGGTATTTGTTTATGCTTTGAAAGTTCAAACGGAATCAGTGGTTTTTAAACAATTTTTAGTCTGCATCGACATTCCTACTTTCTCTGCAAGTCTACCAAGTTGGAGTTACCGAAAGGATCATTAGTCGAGATAAGAAATCGAACAGCCTGCTGCGTTTAAACGAACATATGGCTGTCATTGCCATGTTTTTGCATCAACAATTATGCCATTGGATATGGTCTCAACCTTGTTTTCTCACTAAACTTGGGAAAAACTAAACAGCCAATTAAAACATGCACTGTGATCTGAGTTTAATGATCCGTGTGGTGCACAATATATGGATAGAAAGATACGGAAGTCTAGTTTCCAGAACATCTGACCGTTCATCAATAGCCTTCCTAACAAGGGAGTTATCGCTGTTTTAGTGAACAAAGGTCAAGCTGCGCGGAATTTTTTTTCCAGCGATTGTGCTAACTTTTGTCCCAACCAACTTGGTTCCCATCTTAAATTTGCAAGTGGTCTTATGACACATATTTTTCAACCTCTTTTTGGCCGAATTTGCCATAGATGATGCAGTTTTTGGTATACGTTATACGCTAAACTATCATCTTTCAAATGTTGAAAAACAGTTTCCTTGGGGAAGCCCAAAATACGCACCCTTATAAGAAGGTCGAGCGTGTGCATGGTAGTGTTACACCATGCTTGTGTCGTAATTTTGCCCCTTAGGCATATAACCTTGCCATGTTATGCACTCAATATGATAGATCATTTTGATCATATCAAACATAAAATCTCTATGTTGTTAGAGTATTCGCTATGCTCATGATTATAAAATTTTGCAAGCGAAATTGAGTGCGTATTATGCTATTTTCAAGGAACATGATATTTTTGGATTTCGGTTTATAAATCCATTGTGACTATGATGAGTAGGTCATCACAATCAATGAGCGGTATGATGCTCAAGTTGTTGAATGCCGAATGGCATTTTCTAGTCACATATGTTCCGTAACAATTGAACCATGTTATGACTCGATGATATATATGCCAAAGTGTATCACTCATAGCATCTCATTTTGATTTGTGAGAATAAAATCTTATGCATCACTTGTATTGGATATGTGAAAGGAAAAATATTCATGAGTCAATATGGTCCGGCTTGCATCGGTTTGTGTAACCAGAAGATGTATTGGGACATTGACACATTTAGGCTTTAATAGTCCGGAATTTGGACAATTTGATGATCCATATACCACGGTATTGTCATGGACATCATTTTATTTGAACAAAGAAACCAGTTGGATCAAAGACACCAAAGTACGTTGGTGGAGTCGTGAGAAAGGCTCATGACCGATGATGATATTTATGTCATTCGCGTCTTGTTTTAATAAACATGTGTGACGCCAAAGACCCCCCCCCAATGATCCTTCTTAGCCATGTTCATTGATTTAAGCCTATTCTTTGGCACGATTAGGAGACGACACCCTCCTATGCTAAAGAGAATAATGTAGCGACTCGCATAAGCATGGTCTTTGAGTCCTCCCTTTTCACAGAGTCATTATACATAAATGATCATAAGTATTAGCCTGGGTGGCTTATGATGCTATGATGGTGTTCAAATATGGACGTACTAAAGTAATAATATTTTTATGTTATGTGGTTACTTTGACAATGATTGATAAGTTGATGAAACACGAGTTTATGGTTGTCCAACTTGCGGACGATCATTGTAAAGGTCGGTTCACCCACTTTTAGACCAAGTCTTAAAGTGAAATTTTAACAAATACTTCCTAATGCCAAGGCTACCTTCTCACAAATTTTGGTGCCATTTGGAGACTTGGAAGGAGGTGAACCACTTAAATGAAGTTTTCACATACCACCGGCCGTCTATCAACTAGTTCGATGTCATTTTGACCGATTTCTGACCACAAGGTTGATGGTTTTGGAATCCTAAACACCCGTTTATACATACTCACGAAATTTTGAGGTGTTTGGGGCTGGTGAAGGGAGTGAACTCTTCAAGAAAGCATTAGAGGTTCGATAAAACCAACGGCCTATCATCGGTTCAATCGTTTCTTTATGTTCGATCCCGGTGGTGCATGGTGGCGGTTTTGTTGAATTCTCAAGACCAGTAGCTACGGCTATGTAGCATAGGTCAACATGTCATATTCACCTATACCTATCATCATTCAAATGCTTAGTTACAAGTGTAACCATATGCATTTTGTTAACTGGATTGTGTTAACAACTGAAAACCTTTATCGTACACATGTTCATGTGCCAAAAGTGCGTCACCACAACGCATTATGACGGGTTATAAATGATGAATATGACATGCGCTTTCACTCATAGTCCGCTTAAAATATACCTTGGCAGACGATCTCGTAAGTCACTTTGATGAGCCGCCTTCCGTCGTTAGGGGAGATGCGAACGATCATGTTCGAGTAGAACGACTTGGAAATTGTCGTAGTTTGTCCCTACTGTGTCTCACCAAGTTCCCTAAAGTGACGAGATTAAATACATGCTGCAAACATGTCTGCAAGGATTGTGTCCGGTCATGGACGTTCGTCACCTATAAATGGTGATATGGTAACACCACAAATTATGGTAGATGGTGTTACTAGGCCGTGGATCTCATAGAGTATTGGGATGCCACTTGGTTCGATAAATACTCTCGCTAAGAATGTATGCGAGCTTGGTACATGAAACTTGATCATATGATCAAATGAACTCATCCGTCTCATGGATTCTGGATTATAGTCATTATTGGGGGACGCCTCAATGAATGCCAATCCATAAAGAGTACTCTATGAATAAAGCCGGTACATGAGGACGTGGAATGTGAGTTTAATCGAACCATACTTCGTTGAAAATCTACAACGTTGTAGCCTTGGCCTAAAATGGAAACATATGCGACTCTAGTATAAACAAAGTGATAGCCCTTTGTTGAAGTGGTACCGACACTCCAAAGATAAGATCTATCCGTAAACTTTGTTAAAGCGAGTGAGAGAAGGAGTTAAACTCACCTCATGGCGCGAGGTTTCTCATGAACGCATCGAATCGACTACGATGACACGAAACTTAGTTGTCTATCGTAATGGATGTTATAGCATCCACTATCTTTTGATTAGATAGTTTCCCAAAAGCGACGTGCGGCTTGTGGTTAAATCTTATCTTAGTGGGGAACTAAGTTAAGTGATTAAAGGATCTCGTGGTGGATCGACTCAAATCAAGTGGCTCGACCACGGAGCGCGTCGACAAGTGATTGTCGGGAACGCATACTAAGTATATACTTGATTTGGAAGAGATATGAAGCTTTGCGTGTAAAACTAAGGGTTTATAGTGATGTACTCTTATGAGACTAAGAGATTCCGCTAAATCCAAAGTTAAGAATGAAAGGATCTTGGGACACTTGATGATGCGTATTCATCAATCGGTTTAAGGCAATCTAAGGGACGGTTTCCCTAAGAGACGATAAAGTAATGCCTATATGATTCCCAATGACTAGTCGAAGTCATCATAAGACTTGGCTCACTTAAGTGATGATGCAGTCTTAAGAGAAAAGTACGGTATTATGTACTCATGTTTGACTCGATGTACTCATTCGTAATAATCCGGTAAAGCCACTGTGATGATGGCCTAGGATGCGCTCACGCAATGTCTGTGATTGACAAGAAGCTTGAAGCTCGCTCTATCTCGATAAAAAGGACACTTGAAAACTGATACCGGAATCTGCCCAGAATGTGTTGGTCTATCTCCCATATGACCTACAGGGCAGCTCACTTTATTGAAAATGGTGAAATTGGTGCCATTGGAAAGGTTTGTGTCTACTTTCCAAGAAAACCAACCATTTGATCACATCCATCATGTTGAGTGACATATGACTATTGTTGCAAAGTAGGACGGGATATGTCCGGTAATTTGATGAGTCAACTTCGATAGAGCTTTGTGATCTGCTCAGGTCGATCTAGGTTACGTACTGTATGTGAATGAAAAGCTATGGGTGTCTAGTTTTCATAAGTTCTTACAGTTTCGTTGATACCTATTGAATCAAAGAAGTTATGACTGATTTAGTGCATGGAGGTCAAGACTTTGGAAAACTTGATAAGTCTTTAGCGACTCTGCACTTTGGATGTGTCGCGCTCTTTTTGTCCTTAGACCAAGGTTTGTTTTTTCCCATTGGGTTTTCACTTGGTAAGGTTTTTAACGAGGTGACCTATGAGAAAATCCATACAAATGATGCGTTGTACTTCTGTTCAACTTAAACCAAGAGGTATTTTTCCCACTGGGTTTTTTCTTGGTATAGTTGTGAGGGCAACTTGGCATCCGACTCCTATGATTTGAGGTACTCATCAGGGGGAGTCGTTATGTATACATCAGAGGGAGTATACATGACATGTTATGTTGGTGCGTTGCAATCTTTTCCTCATCAAGCCTTTGTTTTTCCCATGGGGTTTTGTTTTGGCTTGTAATAGGTTTTTACGAAGGCAACATCTTCTGCACCATTGTTGTATTAGTGCTCGACACAGGGAGTGTTCCGAATTATTATTCCCGTGATGTGTCTTACCTAATACTGATTGTAGATACATAGATGGAAGGTTCCAGATCCTTCTAGAGGTAGTAGGATCCTATTAGATGTCTTACCTTATCTAGGAATCCTATGTATGGAAGGACTCTCATTGTAATGCCTATATAAAGGCCCCTCTATCATTGTTATGAATACAATTGATTTGTTGTCTTTTACTTTCTCCTCAAACAAATGAGACGTTTTTAAATTAAAACTGGAATACAAATAACAAAAATAGGACTGTTGATGTGGATATTTTGAGAGGAATGTTGTGAAAATTATGAAATGCATATTTATCTTAAATATATACTACAAAAACAAATTGTTAATCATGTAATATTCATATTTTCCACTTTCCATATTCTTCGATTTTTGCAACTTGCTTGTACTCGTATCTCTAGTTTTGCATTGCATTTTTCGTGTGGATTCTTGGTGTATATCGTGAATTTGCCATTTTCAATATTTTCATGATTGTTGTCTTTCCGATTGATAGCCATTGGGTTCGTATGATGGTATTTTATGTAAGTGCTTCGTTGCATGTTGGAAATCACGGTGTTTAAATTGTAGTTCAGAATAATTTTCTAGCTGCGCAAGCTGTTCCGCTGTCGGCTCGAGATTACGTATGGGCGTAAGTTCTGGTCAATACGGCCATAAGGTCTGGTGTTGCATAAGGTCATCTTCAACACCCGCAGAACCGGCCGTACAATGTGCTCGTTACGGGACGTAAAAAGTAGAAGTTACAGCAGTAACTCTGTTCAAGTGTAAAAAAAAAGTACAAAACGCTTCAGACACGATTTTCCCCATTCTTCATCCTCGTCTCACCTGACGAGCGATTTTAGCAACTTGGACACAAGAGTTAATCGACATATCATCATCTATTAACATCTTCGAGTTCCTTGCATGAATTAACACCTTATAATCCTCATTTCCCGTCTGAATCAAGATATTATTCTCAGAACCCTAATTTTGAGGATTTTTTGGGGGTCTTCGTAGATTTGTCCCTTTAATCCATTTTAATCATTGAATCCTCATGATTATGATTAGTCTACCGATATGAATGTTACCCCCTGCGTTTACATCAAGAAACTATGAGATTTATATCTATTTATAAGATGCTCATTAAAATTATTGGGCACCAATATCATCCATGGACTTTTGGGTGAGCTTGTAGTAGATGTTGGGGTATAAGGGTTTTTATGGAGATCCGGATTTTCCAATGGATCGTGTAAACACTTTTCGAACTGATATTTCTACCCTATGCTCGGGTTACAAGAAATTCAGCCTAGGATAATCCAATGGAACACTTACGAATCTAGGCACAGAAACGTAAGCCAAATTGCTAGAGAAATTCTGTGTTTATCAGAAAGATAGAGAGCTTAGAAAAAAGGGTGTGTATAAGACTCAAGAGGAGAGCCCTATTTATACATGTCGGATTAGGGTTACATTAGGTCGATTTTTAGGGTTTACAAGAGCGGCGCCGTCATTAGTGATCCGAAATTAGGGTTTACGGATGGTTTACCAAAATTGACGTAATTAGTCAATTTTACCATAGTCTCCCTCTAAAATTCGGAAATATCACTAAATCCCCAGTCTAAATTTCCGAAGACCTTTTGGGGCGCTGCCCCAAACCCCGCGGGGGCTCTGCCCCTCGACCCCGCTAGGGGCTCCGCCCCTAGACCCCGCCCGCTTCGGGGGCTCTTCCCCCGGACCCCCGACATAATCGTACCGGCTTATAATTCGATCTTATACATGTGTGCACTCCGCACATACCCGAACATATATTAGAATACAAATTATAAGACCCCTTAGCTCACATATTAGTTCCAATTACACAAAATGAATGGTGACACTAAAATCACCAACAATCCTCCCCCATTTTAGTGTAACCCATGAACCAACATAACATTAATCCAAACAAACCAAACCAGTACATAAATGAAAATATCGAAACGATTGAATTTCCATCTTAGTATCATTCACTTTCAAATACTCGAGAATTATGGTGTTCTAAGAATTGAACCCTTCAACACATTTGAATACCTGAAGGTAAAATACATACTAGTTTATTGGAATTTCTCTAACAAAATACAACTTGACACTATTATAAAGCCGAGTGTCCTAATCCTCTCATGACTGTATCAAGGCCAAGTCCCCAATCTCTTGAAATGCGGCTACACTTCACAATCACGTAGGTAATTCCTTTACTTCATGTATCTGCACATACATTTTATCAAAGGAATTATTAAGAAGTTAAACTTCAACCTAGCCAACTGCAGAACCGAACACATACCTGGGATGAATAATTTGTGTGTTCCAATCTATAAGTGTGAGCTTTCCTCATTGAATTCAACTCCTAATGTCATATTAGAAGGGAATTGGGTGTCTCACCATTACAGAATTAGATGGACTTTAATCCCATCCCAATTACAGACTTGTGCACTAAGTCTCTTGACAAGCCCTTAGTCAAATGGTCTGTCAAATTTTGTTGCGATTTCACAAACTCAACCGAAATCACACCATTCATGATTAGATCTCTAATCATACTGTGTCTAACACCTAAGTGTCTAGACTTTCCATTATAAACTTGGCTATATGCCTTAGCCAAGGCTGCTTCATTATCACAAAGGATAGAAATCGGTGCTATCGGCTTAGACCACAAAGGAATCTCATAGACTAAATTTCTTAGCCACTCTGCTTCTTTACCAGCAGCAGCTAACGCAACAAACTAAGATTCCATTGTTGAGTGTGTAATACAAGTTTGCTTCTTGGAAGCCCATGAAATGGCACCTCCCCCAAGCAAGAATACCCAACCAGAAGTCGAGGAATGGTCCTCCAAGTTGTTTATCCAACTTGCATCCGAATGTCCTTCCAAAACCGAAGGATATCCCAAGTAACTCAAACCATAATCCATGGTTCCCTTGAGATACTTAAATACTCTATTCAAAGCTTGCCAATGTTGAGCACTAGGATTACTAGTGTATCTGCTCAATTTTCCCACAGCAAAAGTAATATCAGGCCTGGTACTTGTCATGGCATACATCAAGCTACCAATGGCCTTAGAGTATTCCAATTGTGAAATGGGAATGCCAGTGTTAGGCATTAATTTCACAATAGAGTCCATGGAGGCCGACAGGAGAACAATCACTGAAATTAAACCGTTTGAGAATTTTCTCAATATAATGACTTTGAGTCATTACTAAACCTTTGTTCACCCGCTTAATTCTTATTCCAAGAATTACATCAGCCTCTCCCAAATCTTTCATGGAAAATTTAGATGACAACAATTCTTTAGTTTCATCTACTTGATTTTGGTCAGTACCGAAAATCAGCATGTCATCTACATATAAGCAAATGATCACTCCAGCACTAGTAGTTTCATCAAATCTACTATAAACACATTTGTCACATTGGTTTAACTTAAAACCAGAGGACAAAATAACCTCATCAAACTTTTGATGCCATTGTTTGGGTGCTTGCTTCAGCCCATACAATGATTTCACAAGTTTACATACCATATGCTCTTTACCGGGCAAAACAAAACCTTCTGGTTGTTTCATGTAAACTTCTTCATAAAGTTCACCATTCAAGAAGGCTGTCTTAACATCCATTTGATGGACAATCATATTGTGAATACTTGCCAAAGCAATTAACAATCTAATAGTAGAAATACGCGCAACCGGAGCATAAATAGTCAACACCGGGTTTTTGTCTAAAACCTTGAATGACCAACCGGGCTTTAAACTTGTCAATAGTATCATTAACAGTCATTTTCCTTTTGAAAATCCATTTGAAACCAAGTGGTTTAGAACCCGGAGGCAAATCACATAACACCCAAGTGTCATTTTCAAGAATTGACGACATTTCGTCATCAATAGCTTCCTTCCAAAAGACAACATCTCGAGACTCCATGGCCTCTCAAAAAGTCTTAGGATCATCCTCAATGCTGTAACAATAACAGTATTGAAAACCAATTTCGTCCCTTGTCCCTTCTACCAGATAGAGTTGGAAATCGGAACCGAAATTTTTAGCAATTCGGCCTCTTTTGCTTTTCCGAGGCTCTTGTACTGTTGGTACAGCCATATCATTCGAATTTTCTGGATTTTGTACTTCATTAGTGCCAAAATTCAGATCCTTAGGCCTTTGAATCGATGAAAAATGCATCTCATCAAAAATCGCATCCCGTGAGTCGATAACGGTGTTAATCGATACGGAATCATTAGGTTCTATTACATAAAACCTATATGCCTTGGAATGTTCAGCATATCCAATGAATATACAATCTATTCCACGTTCACCCAAAGTTTTCCTTTTGGGTTCGGTAAGTTTTACAACCGCCCGACATCCCCAAACCCGAAAGTAACTCAAATTCGGCTTTTTCTTGAACCAAAGTTCATATGGGACAGTTTTGTTCTTTTTATTTGGAACCCTATTCAGCAAATAGCAAGCCGTTAACATGGCCTCTCCCCAGAATCCCTCACTCAATCCCGAGTAAGAAAGCATCGAGTTTACCATTTCTTTTAAAACTCGATTTTTGCGTTCGACGATTCCATTTTGTTAGGGCGAGTAAGGTGCTGTGGTTTCATGAATGATACCCACTGATTGGAAGTATATGGAATCCATATATTCACCTCCCCGATCAGTTCTAAGACATTTAACCGGATTGCCTAATTGCAATTCCACCCCAGTTTTGTATAGTTTGAATTTATCTAAGGCTTCATCCTTAGAATGCAACAAATACACATAGCAAAACCGAGTACAGTCATCAATAAATATGACAACATACTTTTTATTACCCAAGGAAGGAGTAGAGTAAAAATCACACAAGTCACTGTGTACAAGTTCCAAAATAGCCGAATTCCTAGTGACACTTGGAAAGGGCTGTTTTGTCACTTTTGTAAGGATGCATGTTTTACATTTTTCAAGATTCATGTTAAAGGCTGGAATCAATCCATCTTTTGACATCTCATGCATCCTTCTAAAATTGACATGACCCAATCTAGCATGCCAAAGCATAGAGTCATCAATCTTAGAAATAGAAGACATAAATGCAGAATTTTGAACAGTTATAGACTTATCAATAACATTCAAACGAAATATTCTATTATTCAAATATCCAAAGCCAATAAACATTCCACCACGAGATAGGATAAACCTATCCGATTCAAAAACTTGTCTAAAACCATCAGAATTCAAACTACTACCACTAACTAGATTCTTTCGAATCTTAGGAACAAACAAAACATCAAAAAGTCTAATAGTCTTTCCAGAAGTAAATTCAAGACAAACGACACCGACACCACAAATAGGTATAAAAGAATCGTCTCCCATTTTCAGCACCGATCCATCTTCAAGGGGTGTTAATGTTTCAAACCACCGTTTATCCTTGCACACATGGTTCGTTGCCGCGGAGTCGATCCACCAAGCAACACCATCATCCTGCACATAGAATGATTCTGGAATGAGTGAGGCATAATAGACATAATTCTGTTTAGAATTATCAAGGTTAGTCAAGTACTGACCTCCTTTAACTTGGTCCTTAGACCCATGTCCACTTCCATTGGCTCCACTGTTTCCAGTACCATTGTTGCCTAGATTCACACGACAATCACGCTTGCAATGTCCCACCTTGTTGCACCTCCAACAAGTAATTCCCTTATTCCTTTTGTTGGAGTTATTAGGGACAGTTTCTTGCTTACGTTTGCCATGTCCTTTGTTATTCGGGTTCCTTGGTTTGCTTTCAACCATATGAACAGAGGGCTGTCCAGGTTCAACTCTTCCTTTGGTTTTATCAGATTTGTCATTATCCTTAGCACGAAGAGATTCTTCAATGCGAAGATGACTAGCAAGTTGAACCAAAGACAGTTCCTCCTTTTGATGTTTTAGGTTATGTTTGAAATCTTTCCAGGATGGTGGAAGTTTGTCAATCACACTTGACACAAAGAATAGATTCGTCCATGTTCATGTTGTGCGGTTTGAATTGACCCAAAATACGAAGGAGTTCATTGTATTGTTCTATGACAGACCTTGAATCAACCATCTTATAAGCATTAAAATCGCTAACCGAAACTTCTTACTCGAAGCATCCTCGTGATGTATTTTGATTCAAGGGTGTCCCACAATTCCTTCGCACTCTTAGCATCACCATGGATATCGAATAAAGAATCAGACATACCGTTCAATATGTGGCCTCTGCAGATGTAGTCATCGTTGTCCCACTTGCTCCTCTTCCTGGTTTCCTCCAATGTCTCGTTTTCAACCACCTCCGGTCTGGGAGTACTCAGCACATACGCCGCCTTCAGAGTAGTCAGCATGAAGTGCATCTTCTTCTGCCAACGCCTGAAATCGTTGCCTTCGAACTTGTCCAGTTTGTTGAACTTCGTAGTTATCTCGCGGATTGATTCAGCCATCTCCAGAAGACAGGAAATATCAGTTCGATTGTTGGGGTATAAGGGTTTTTATGGAGATCCGGATTTTCCAATGAATCGTGTAAACACTTTCCGAACTGATATTTCTACCCTATGCCCGGGTTACAAGAAATTCAGCCTAGGATAATCCAATGGAACACTTACGAATCTAGGCACAGAAACGTAAGCCAAATTGCTAGAGAAATTCTGTGTTTATTAGAAAGATAGAGAGCTCAGAAAAAAGGGTGTGTATAAGACTCAAGAGGAGAGCCCTATTTATACATGTCGGATTAGGGTTACATTAGGTCGATTTTTAGGGTTTACGAGAGCGGCGCCGTCATTAGTGATCCGAAATTAGGGTTTACGGATGGTTTACTAAAATTGACGTAACTAGTCAATTTTACCATAGTCTCCCTCTAAAATTCGGAAATATCACTAAATCCCCAGTCTAAATTTCCGAAGACCTTTTGGGGCGCTGCCCCAAACCCCACGGGGGCTCTGCCCCTCGACCCCGCTAGGGGCTCCGCCTCTAGACCCCGCCCGCTCTGGGGGCTCTGCCCCCGGACCCCCCACATAATCGTACCGGCTTATAATTCGATCTTATACATGTGTGCACTCCGCACATACCCGAACATATATTAGAATACAAATTATAAGACCCCTTAGCTCACATATTAGTTCCAATTACACAAAATGAATGGTGACACTAAAATCACAAACAATAGACCCAGTTGATACAAGATATTGTGCGCCTAGTGGGTCAGTATGTGTGCCACATGTAGCGTTATCAGGCTTTCTGGCTCGGGGGCTACAAACAGTATCAGAGACATGTCCCAGCCGGAAGTGTGAGAACAAAGTGCTGTTCAGGCCAAAGTACTACATCCCTAGAGGTGTGAGCCACCTCTTGATCTTGTACGAGCCACCTCTTGAATCCTACATCGCCCGAGATATTGTTCAGATCTGATGAAGACGTCAGTAATTTAAGTGGGAGAGATTGTAAGAACTCATCCCACATCGAAGAAGTGTGGGATTTATATCTTACTTGCTCATCGACTGCTATTGGGCACCAATATCATGCATGAGCTTTTAGGTAGGCTTGTGGTAGGCCAATTTGATCCAAGATGTTGTGTGCCTAGTGGGCCAATATGTGAGCTACATGTAGCGGTTCAAGCTTTCTGGCTCGGGACGTTACAATTGATATCATAGACACACCCCGGCTGGAAGTTTGGGAACAAAGTGTTGTTCGGGCCAAAGTACACACCACTAGAGGTGTGAGCCACCTCTTGATCCACCAAATCACCTCTTGAATCCTACATCGACGAGAGCATTGTCCAGATTTGATAAGGATATCAAGACTTTAAGTTAGTGGGTGGGTGGGGTGGGGGGTATTTGAGGACCATCACACGTCGAAGAAGTGAGGTTTATATCTTACTTATAAGATGCTCATTTGCTATTATTGAGACCCAGTATCATCCATGGAATTTTTGGTGGGCTTGTGGTAGGTTGTATGCCTAGTGGGCCAGTGTTTGGGACACATGTAGCGACTTTATGGAGATTGAGGTGGGGGCCGATATCACTTTCAAAGAACGACCCATTAAATTTTAGAGCGTCGTGTCAAGCAGTTTCAACAAAAAATTATTAATCTGATTAAGGTGCAATGGTCGAGATATTGAGTAGAGAAGGCTACTTGAAAAACGGAGGAGAATATGAAGTTGAGATACCCGAGTTGTTCATTCCTCATGTTTGGAGAAGAATTTTCTTTTTAGAGGGGGAGAATTCAATATCCATATTATTTTTAATTTATTTTGTATTTTCTTGACTCGCTTGTACTCGACTCGTTGACTTAATAATATTATTGAATTTATCATTTCATATTTTCTTGTCTTCATTATGTTTTTCCTGATATTTCGTTGTTTTGCAAAACCTTGGTTTCCATGAGTGTGCATCATTTGAGTGCTTTATGGTATAGTTGGTATCGCGTGAGAATAACATTTGGGTTCATAATCAGTTCATGGATATAAGCCCTTCAACGTCTTTCATTTATTTGTTATGTTGCCGTCATTTTGGAATTATTGATTCTTTTGTCATTCGCGGTAGTCATATATTTGAGACCAATTTTGTACCTTGCGTGTTAGCATGTAGTGTGACGAACGATAGCGCTTTGCTTCGTAACTGACGTATGCATGTAAACACTTCAATGTTTTTGAAGAAATTGGAGTGTCACGTAACGACCCGATTTTTCTAACGTATTTTATGAATAAAATATTAATGATGAGAAAACTGTAGAAATTTCAAGTCGTTACTAAACATATATTTTCTAAAATATTTGCGGAACTCAAAAGAATTTCAAATCTCTAATACGATAGTATAATTTGACAGCGGAAAAATAATTACTAAAAATAAAATAATTGTTTCAGAGTAACTTGAGCGGAATTAAAAGAAATAATTATAACATTAATCATATGTCGGCCTGCTCGACAACCCGTCCTCTCCATTCCGAATTAACCTGAAAATTTTACATAAAAATGGGGTGAGCTTTCTATCGCTCGTGGGAACATCACAAGTCAACAATAATCACAATACATAACGAAGGCATATCATGAATATTTGTTATATCAACTTGAGCATGTAAACATGTGATTTGCGTAAACATATATCGATACTTGGTATGAAAAACATGTGACTGCATGTTAATCATAAACTGATACTTGGTACGAAAAACATGTGACTGCATGTTAATCGTAAATATAACATATCACCTATACAGTCCAAATAAAGCAATTAAAATTGACAAGTAATAATTCCCACCTGAAATTGAGATGACTTGAATGCAAATACTTGAATGCTTATGAATTGTCTTGATCGTGCCCTTGGTTCTCGTAACCTACAATTAAAGAGGCGTGTATTTTAATATATGTGAACATATAAAATTAATTGGACTTGAAAATTAAATTTATTTGGAGTGAGTTGGAGTAAAAGTAGATCGGGCCATAAGTAAATAGGGCTGGATTAATGGGCCCAAGAGTGAGATTTGAAGTTGGGCTAAAAAAAATAATTGACATTGGTGAAAAAGAAGTTTTGGGCCGGATTAGGGATTTGGCCCAATTAAATGAGAATAAGTATCCATTCCTTTCAGTCCACGGCCCCCCCTTGTCCGTTCTCTCTCTCTCTCTCGACGCGGCTTCTGAATATCACGGTCCCAACATTCCGATTTCGCCTGACGAAAAGAAAAATCAACGGCGATTGCTAAGTCCGAGCGGCGGTGGAAGGCGAACCAACCACGCTCGCCAGAAATTGGCTGGCGGTCGTTTTGAAAATGGAAGCAAGTGGGCGGTGGTGACAGGATTTGCTCATCGGTCGTGAGTTCGAACCGTCGGCGGAACAAGGTTGCAGTGGCAGGAGGTTTGAGCCGACATTAGCGGAGGAAGGTGGATGTGGCTGGGGATTTCTGATTTCGGCCGAAAGGTTTGTTTTTCCCTTTTTTTTTTTTTTTTTTTTTTTCTGAAGCGTGTTTGATGCTTGAAGATTGCGAAGGGCCGATTTGTAGAAAAGGTGAGAAGAATATTTTGGTGTGTGTTTGCTGTGTAATTGAAAGAATTGAGCAGAGGGAAATATTACCTGTGGATTGTGCTCGGTGGTGTTAGAGGTTTGCTATGAAATCTGGAAATGAATTGTATGAAATATCTGTTGTTCTGGAATGGAGATAAAACTGATACAGATGGAGACAGAAGAACTTCTCTGGCGAAGGCTTCAATTGAGGAAAAATGAATTTTGCTGTAAAAATGGGATTTTTCTGGTGTGTGTGTGTGTGTGCGTGCATGTGTGTGTGTGTGATTGATCGTTGTGTATGTGATTTCTGCTGTATAGTGATACGTTGTGTGTGTCTGTGTGTATTATGCACTGAGGTTTTTGCTGTGTAACGTGATACCTCTTGTGCAGATAGTGGTTTTCTTTTATAATGAATTTATTAACCGCTGATTAATCCCACGATGCCACACTCCCTCTCCATGATGTCCACTCCTTCCACTAAGATGGTTGCAGAAAAACTGCCTTCCATGTTCTGATCGTGAGTGAGTGCGTGAGTATAGGAGAGAGAAATATGGGTTGGATGTGATAATTGGGTTCTTAATTAATTATGGGAGTTGGGCTTGGGTATTAGTAGTTGATCATTAAATTTAATTGGGCCGAACACTAAAATGGTTGGCTGGCCCAAAAATGAAAAAATTAATTAAAATGGACTTATAATATTTGGGCTCGATAATTAATTAACTTGGGTCTATAGTTAAATTAGAAATTCATGAATTGGGCTCACTAAATAATCATAAGCCCAGCTGATAATTTAAATTGGATTATTATTTAATATTTACTATAAAAAAGATAATTAATAAGTTAAGAATAATTTTCTAAATTTAGCGGGTATTACATCCTACCCCTGTTTGAAAAATTTTCGTCCTCGAAAATAGTATACTTACCGTGAATAAGAAAATTTGGATAGCGAGTTCGAATTTCTTCTTCACGCTCTCAAGTAGCTTCATCTTTGGTGTGATTTTGCCATTGAACCTTGACGAGTACTCTCTCTTTATTCCTTAATGGAATAATCTTTCTATCGATTATCGCAACTGGTTGTTCGACATAAGTGAGATCTTTGTTCACTTCCACCGTAGTTGATCACGTGACTAGGATCGTGAACGTATTTTCTCAACTGTGAGACGTGAAAAACATTATGTACTGCTGAAAATTCCGGTGGTAATGCTAAACGGTATGCCAAATCTCCAATCCGGTCGAGGATCTCAAATGGTCCGACGTATCTTGGTCTCAGCTTGTTCCTCGATCCAAATCGAATGACTCCTTTATTCGGGGATACCTTTAGGAAGACCTTTTCGCCAACATTAAACTCAAGGTCCTTCCTTCGCTTGTCGGCATAAGACTTTTGGCGATCTTGTGCTGTCTTAATCCTTTCACGAATCTTTTCTACTACACCCACGGTCTTCTCGATTATTTCGGGACCCAAAATTTTTCTTTCACCTACTTCATCCGAATAAACCGCCGATCTGCACTTTCTCCTATAAAGTGCCTCGTACGGGGCCATTCCGATCGTTGCTTGAAAACTATTATTGTATGCGAATTCTACCAAAGGTAGTAACTGTTCCCAACAATTACCCATGTCCAGCACACAAGCTCTCAACATGTCTTCAAGTATTTGTATCGTCCTTTCTGATTGACCGTCAGTTTGTGGGTGATAGGCTGTACTGAAATTTAATTTAGTTCCCAATGCTTCCTGCAAACTTTCCAAAAAACGTGACGTGAAGCGAGTATCTCTATCCGAAACTATAGACACTGGTACTCCGTGCAGCCTTATGATCTCCTTAATATACAATTGCACATACTGATACATTGTGAAGTTCATCTTCACTGGGATGAAATGAGCCGACTTAGTGAGGCGATCAACCACAAACCAAATCGCCTGATTTCCTCTTTCCGATCGAGGTAAGCTCACCACAAAGTCCATAGTAATGTGTTCCCATTTCCACTCTGGAATGTGGAGTGATTTTAACAAACCAAATGGGCGTTGATGTTCGGCTTTCACCTGCTGACAAATAATACATCTCTTGACGAATTCAACCACATTTCTCTTCAAACCTTCCCACCAAAATTTGCCTTTCAAATCTTGGTACATCTTTGTACTACCAGGATGAGCAGTATATGGTGTGTTGTGTGCTTCTTCCAAAATCGCCTTCTTCAAATCCGTATTGTCGGGCACACAAATCCTTTCCTTGTAGTATATCGTACCATCTTCTGATATACTAAATCCTTTATCCTATCCAGCTATAACACGCTCCTTCATTTTGGTCAAGAAATTGTCTTGACCCTGACCTTCCTTGATCCTCTCTCTCAAGGTCGGTTGAACTGACAATGTCATTAAAATTGCTTCCACCGGCTTTAACGGTGTAGCCACTTCTAGGTTCATCCTTGAAAATTCACTGACCAATTTGTCTTCCTTAGTCAAAATGCAATTCAATTCTCCTCTGACCTTGCGACTTAAAGCATCTGCGACCACGTTCGCCTTCCCTGGATGATAGTGAATTGTACAATCGTAGTCCTTCACTAACTCCAACCATCTTCTTTGTCTCATATTAAGTTCCTTCTGAGTGAATAGATACTTTAAGATTTTGTGGTCGGTATAGATCTCACATTTACCTCCGTAGAGGTAATGTCGCCATATCTTCAAGGCGTGAACTACCGCGGCTAGTTCTAAATCATGCGTCGGATAATTTAACTCATGTGGCTTTAATTGCCTTGACGCATAAGCGATGACCTTACCTTGCTGCATTAGAACACATCCTAATCCTTGCTTGGATGCGTCACTATAGATCACGAATTCTCTAGACGGATCTGGAATCGTCAAAACTGAAGCTGAGGTTAGTCTCCGCTTAAGTTCTTGAAAACTTTGTTCGCACTTCTCATTCCATAGGAACTGTTCTCCTTTCCTCGTTAGTCAAGTCATCGGTGCGGCCATCTTAGAAAATCCTTCAATAAACCTCCTATAATATCCTGCTAACCCCAAGAAACTGCGAACTTCATTCGCGTTAGTTGGTGTTTTCCAATCGTTGATAGCCTCTATCTTAGATGGGTCGACTTCAATTCCTTGTGCAGTAACAACATGTCTAAGGAATGCCACTCTCTTGAGCCAAAATTCGCACTTGCTAAACTTCGCATACAGTTTCTCTTTGCGAAGTATCTCCAAAACTGTCCGTAGATGCTTCTCATATTCTGCTTCATCTTTCGAATAAATTAGTATGTCATCTATAAACACGATGACAAACTGATCCAAATAGGGTTGGAAAATTCTATTCATCAAGTCCATAAAGACTGCTGGGGCATTACTTAGCCCAAATGGCATTACTACGAACTCGTAGTGACCATATCTTGTTCGGAAAGCAGTCTTCGGAATGTCCTCGTCCTTGATCTTTAGTTGATGGTATCCTGACCTCAAATCTATCTTTGAGAACACTCATGAACCTCCAAGCTGGTCAAATAAGTCTTCGATTCGGGGAAGTGGATACTTGTTCTTTATCGTGAGTCGATTCAACTCACGATAATCGATACACATTCTCATGCTTCCATCCTTCTTCTTCACGAATAACACCGGTGCTCCCCAAGGTGAGACACTTGGTCAGATATATCCTATATCGAGTAACTCCTGAATCTGCACCTTCAGTTCTTGTAGTTCTTTTGGCGCCATCCTGTATGGGGCCTTTGATATAGGGGCTGCTCCAGGCACCAAGTCAGTTGTAAACTCCACTTGTCTATCCGGTGGAACACCTGGCAAGTTCTCCGGAAAAACATCTGAATAATCCTTAACGATATGAACGTCTTCGATCGTTACTTCGGACTTCGACTCCCCCATGATATTCACTAAATATCCTTGACAATTGCCCTTACGCAATATCTTCGTTGCTTTCATGGCTGATATCACTGGAGGGGCTTTGCTACGCTTAACCCCTTGAAATACGTCCTCTACTTCGGCTGCTGGATGCAAGACCACGTTCCTCCTTGCGCATTGCAAAATGACATCATACTTATCCAACCAATCCATACCCAAGACTACGTCGAAGTTATTCATGTCTAATATGTATAGATCGGCTAGATATAAACGTTCATTTATCTCTATGGTTATACTGTTAGCTATATCATCAACAGAAATTATTTCTCCTGCTGGTATACTAACTTCAAGGCTTTGAGAAGATTTTCTACTTCTAAATTCAGTCATGCTAAACAACTTCTTAGAGATAAATGAATGGGATGCGCCAGTATCAAATAACACCAAAGCAGGAATTCCATGACGGATAACATACACGACATCGTTAGGGTTTCTCCTTATCAATTTCCGATAGCCGTACATACGAGCCTTTCCCCTAACCTTGATTCTCGGACCCTTCTGCAGGCCATTATTCTTACGTGGGCACCGAGAGACCATGTGTCCTTCTTCATGGCACCGTAGCATCGATTCTCGTCCAAGCATGCAAACTCCTTATGCCTCTTCCCACATTTCGAGCGGGTTGGGTAGTCGTCTTGTGTCTTTGACCGGATGGTCCTTCTTTACTACCCTTCTTGTTGCTAGTATTATTATTCGGTCCTTGCCACTTTCTTTGTTCGTATTCTCAATCGGCGAGCCCTAGCCCTTTCCATATCCAAGCTAGCTGATATGTCTTCGGCTCTGGACACGGCTTCCTTATACGACATCTTTCCATGGCTAGCCAGATGATGTCGGATTCTGTCTTGAAGTCCATCACGAAACTTTTGTGCCTTCATGTCATCATTCGCAACCATGAATGGTGCGAATCGGTACATGTGATTGAACTTCCTTTCGTATTCCGTGACTGTCATGCCTCCTTGAGTTAGATCTAGGAACTCCTTCTGCATTTTGGCCTTATACGACCGTGGATAATACTTGTCCATCACCGTTTCTTTAAATCCTTCCCAAGACAGTGTTCTACGTTCCTCTTCAGTTCGGAGTCTCCAGGATCCGTTCCACCAAGTCCTGGCGTCCTCCTTGAGTTGGAAGACTGCGCATGAAACCTTCTGCTCATCCGTGCAGGCCATGTAATCGAAAATACTCTCCAAGTTCAATAGCCATTCCTCAATGGCAGCTGGCCCTTCTCTCCCAAGGAATGTTGGAGGTTTGAACTTGTTGAACTAATTTATTTACTCTGGCCTGAACTTGCCCTTGAGTGGCTGGAGGCGTTATAGTCGCTCCTTGGAGAAGAGTGGTTAGACAGGAAGCGATTCTTCTTGATTAGGGGCATCACTCCCGCTTGCAGACGTATTAAGTGTGCCTTGGGCTTGGTTTCGAGACTCGGCATTCGGGGTAGTTTCGCGGGGGGCCATATCCTGCCAACGAATCGTTGTTCTTGTAAGTTCTTGAGTGCGAGAAATGAGGTAGAGATAAAGATATTTATACACGTGACATAAGATAAAATAAATCATTACATATTGGAATTGATTAATACGAGAAATTAAATATTCTATTAATGATAACTTTTGATAATCAACATAAAATAGTAAAATGAAAGCTGAGACTAATAGTTACTACTAAAATATTAAAATCACGACATAACAAAATTAATATTCGTCGTCACTGCTAAGGATCTCAATAACAGGAACAGGGGGTGGGGACTCAGTCCAGGAGATGATATCCTCGTCATCCGAGTCAACCATCGGTTCGAGCTCTGGGTCCTCCTCTTCTTCTGGATCTTCCTCGAGATCCTCCTCAAATTCCTCCATCGGCTGTGATGGGGTATCATGCATCTCATATATCTTGGGGATCTCGCCCCTCGAAAACAAGTCGAGAATTCTTCCAGCAACATACTGAAAGTCATCTACGACTATTCTTTCCTCCGGGGTCCTGCAGTTCGCCTCGTGCCACAGGCGGTACATGGTGAAACTCCAGTCATTCGGCAGAGTGATGATCAAGTGCTCGACTTCTTCGACCGGATCTCCCGTCTTCCCAGACATGAACCATTTTTGAATCCTCTCGACCACGTAGTACGGGGCATTCTCGAGCAGTCCTGGATTTCCCCAAGAGTCTCTATGTGCTAGGGGGCGCGAGTTGGATCCCGTCTCGATCCTCTTACGTGGAGTTACTGTGAAACCGGCCATACTAACAGGATACATGCATATTTGCGTAAAATTATTAAGTCTTACGATATTAGTTTAAATGTATGATATAAACATGACTTTAAGCTGTTTACCTTGGAATGGAGTAGCGAAGTAGCGGCAGTCGAACATATGATATTTCCTTGAAGATGAAAAATATTTTAACTTTAAAAATCTTAGGCGTACGGGAAAGTAGAGGATTTTCTCCGATACCATCTTATGTGACCCGATTTTTCTAAGGTATTTTATGAATAAAATATTAATGATGAGAAAACTTGTAGAAATTTCAAGTCGTTACTAAACATACATTTTCTAAAATATTTGCGGAACTCAAAAGGATTTCAAATTTCTAATACGATAGTATAATTTGACAGCGGAAAAATAATTACTAAAAATAAAGTAATTGTTTCAGAGTAACTTGAGCGGAATTAAAAGAAATAATTATAACATTAATCATATGTCGGCCTGCTCGACAACCCGTCCTCTCCATTCCGAATTAACCTGAAAATTTTACATAAAAATGGGATGAGCTTTCTATCGCTCGTGGGAACATCACAAGTCAACAATAATCACAATAAATAACGGAGGCATAGCATGAATATTTGTTATATCAACTTGAGCATGTAAACATGTGACTGCATGTAAACATATACTGATACTTGGTATGAAAAACACGTGACTGCATGTTAATCATAAACTGATACTTGGTACGAAAAACATGTGACTGCATGTTAATCGTAAATATAACATATCACCTATACAGTCCAAATAAAGCAATTAAAATTGACAAGTAATAATTCCCACCGGAAATTGAGATGACTTGAATGCAAATACTTGAATGCTTATGAATTGTCTTAATCGTGCCCTTGGTTCTCGTAACCTACAATTAAAGAGGCGTGTATTTTAATATATGTGAACATATAAAATTAATTAGACTTGAAAATTAAATTTATTTGGACTGAGTTGGAGTAAAAGTAGATCGGGCCATAAGTAAATAGGGCTGGATTAATGGGCCCAAGAGTGAGATCTGAAGTTGGGCTAAAAAAAATAATTGACATTGGTGAAAAAGAAGTTTTGGGCCGGATTAGGGATTTGGCCCAATTAAATGAGAATAAGTATCCATTCCTTCAGTCCACGGCCCCCCCTTGTCTGTTCTCTCTCTCTCTCTCGCTGCGGCTTCTGAATATCACGGTCCCAAATTCGATTCCGCCTGACGAAAAGAAAAATCGGCGGTGATTGCTAAGTCCGAGCGGCGGTGGAAGGCGAACCAACCACGCTCGCCAGAAATTGGCTGGCGGTCGTTTTGAAAATGGAAGCAAGTGGGCGGTGGTGACAGGATTTGCTCATCGGTCGTGAGTTCGAACCGTCGGTGGAACAAGGTTGCAGTGGCCGGAGGTTTGAGCCGACATTAGCGGAGGAAGGTGGATGTGGCTGGGGATTTCTGATTTCGGCCGAAAGGTTTGTTTTTCCCTTTTTTTTTTCCTGAAGCGTGTTTGATGCTTGAAGATTGCGAAGGGCCGATTTGTAGAAAAAGTGAGAAGAATATTTTGGTGTGTGTTTGCTGTGTAATTGAAAGAATTGAGCAGAGGGAAATATTACCTGTGGATTGTGCTCGGTGGAGTTAGAGGTTTGCTATGAAATCTGGAAATGAATTGTATGAAATATACATTTGTTACGGAATGGAGATAAAGCGTCTGACGGAGACAGAAGAACTTCTCTGGCGAAGGCTTCGACTGAGAAAAAATGAATTTTGCTGTAAAAATGGGATTTTTCTGGTGTGTGTGTGTATGTGTGTGTGTGTGATTGATCGTTGTGTATGTTCTGCTGTATAGTGATACGTGCGTTTGTGTGCATTATGCACTGAGGTTTTTGCTGTGTAACGTGATACCTCTTGTGCAGATAGTGGTTTTCTTTTATAATGAATTTATTAACCGCTGATTAATCCCACGATGCCACACTCCCTCTCCATGATGTCCACTCCTTCCACTAAGATGGTTGCAGAAAAACTGCCTTCCATGTTCTGATCGTGAGTGAGTGCGTGAGTATAGGAGAGAGAAATATGGATTGGATGTGATAATTGGGTTCTTAATTAATTATGGGAGTTGGGCTTGGGTATTAGTAGTTGATCATTAATTTTAATTGGGCCGAACACTAAAATGGTTGGCTGGCCCAAAAATGAAAAAATTAATTAAAATGGACTTATAATATTTGGGCTCGATAATTAATTAACTTGGGTCTATAGTTAAATTAGAAATTCATGAATTGGGCTCACTAAATAATCATAAGCCCAGCTGATAATTTAAATTGGATTATTATTTAATATTTACTATAAAAAAGATAATTAATAAGTTAAGAATAATTTTCTAAATTTAGCGGGTATTACACGTTCGCTCGGGATGTTCTCGGGGTGCTACATTGTGGTTGTTGTTCAGCAACAGTAGGTTACGACTTGAGTCCTTCACATACGGCCATGAGCCTCCCTTAAAAACGGCTGCAAGTCCTTCGCATATGAAATTATGTACATTTATATTATTTTGATGGATTTCGGTGGCCTTATTACAGCCGTATCTATTAGTAATTATGGTCGTGATCCAGACAGTTATGACCGTAAACGCCATTTGCTACGACTAACCCCCCCATCGATGTCATTTCCTTCACTTCTCGTTCTCTACACGATTTCTGGCGATTTGGTCTTCGGAAAATAGGTGCGGGCGACTAGCTAACATTTACCACCATCTAGAAGGAGATTACAACCTTAGATAAACCAATCAACCAACATTATCCTTCAAATCAAGGTAAGAACTCCCAAAAAATGGGTTTTTTGATTGATTCCTCCTTAGTCCGATTTGGAACGTATTAATGAGATTTTATGAGTATCACGTTCTTTGGAGATTGTACGTCGAATCGCTATACCAATTGAAATGTTAATTAGACCAACTTGTGTGTGATATCCCACATCGACTAGCGGAGATGGGGGAAGTGCCTTATATGTGCATGCCCGCCCAAATAGCATGAGGCTTCTTGGGAGCTCACTGGCTTCGGAGAGATGGGAACCTAGCGGAGAGGGGAGAAGTGCCTTATGTGTGCATGCCTCCTCCAAATAGCATGAGGCCTTTTGGGAGCTCACTGGCTTCGGAGAGATGAAAACTTCGAAGTTAAGCGTGCTCGGGCGGGAGAAATTTCAGGATGGGTAACCTCTTGGGAAGCTGCTCACGGGCTCCCAGAAACAAAACCGTAAGGGCCAGCTCAGAGAAGAGTGTCCAGAGCGGACACTATTATGCTACGGTGGAGCGGTCTTGGGATGTGACGATTTGGTACCGGAGCCACTTCGCTGTGTAGTGCGAGTGTGCCGACGAGGACGTCGGGCACCTTGAGAGGGAGTGGATTGTGATATCCCACATCGGCTAGCAGAGAGGGAGCGAAGTGCCTTATATGTGCATGCCCGCCTCCAAATAGCATGAGGCCTTTTGGGAGCTCATTGGCTTCGGAGAGATGGGAACTCCGAAGTTAAACGTGCTCGAGCGGGAGCAATCTCAGGATGAGTGACCTCTTGTAAAGCTGCTTACGGACTCCCAAAAACAAAACCGTGAGGACCAGCTCAGAGGAGGAGAGTGCCCAGAGCGGACAATATCATGCTACAACGGAGCAGTCTTGAGATGTGACATTGTGCCCGTCTATAGACCGATTAAACATTATATTTCTGGGAGTGTTTCCAAATTGTTCAGTAGAGTTATTGTTGATTAAGGGCCTGTTTACTAGCAGCTTAATGAAGCTTATTGGTTTCTTATAGCTTTTTCGGACAGCTGATAATGTGTTTACTAGGAGCTTAATCAATAAGATAACAACTTAATGGGACAGTGATCCCCCAGCTCCTTATTCGGTAAGCTATCATCTTAATGGAACCAAATGACTATTATAACTAGATATAGTGTTATATTATTACGATGTTGTGCAATTTATAATTGTATGGTGTTGAACTATTTTGGATATAAATATTTAATACATTTTTATATATATCGAAGGAGTAAAATAGTCATTTCTGCCATTCAAACAGTTGATTCAGCAATCTTTATTCAGACAGACAGCATAATCCAAATAGATAACTTATTCCACTCAGATCTTAATGACAAAGTTGGTAAACAGCCCCTAAGTGTTGTTTTGTATAAAGGCCTAGGGCTTTGCTTAGAACTGAGACCAAAAACTTTCGTGTAGGCATTTTTGCTGATTTCTTCGTGTGTCTTCATTCAAGGCAAGTACTTTAATTATATGATGTACATATATGTGTTATGAATGATGGAAATATGTATACGAGTGGGAAATGATGTTGTGCATTCACCTAGAGAAGCCTGACGGCGCGTATGATGATATATGCTTAAAGCGCTGGATCATGAACTGGGTTAATCCACACAAGGATGTCTGATAGGACGTATAGATATCTACGCCAAGGGCACTGAATCATGAATAACCATGAGTCGTGTTTTGTTTTAGGTCAAGGATCCCTGTTGATGCGTTATGACATTTTAATAATATTCCAGAATAGTGAAATATTTTGTAGAAAATCTGGAATTTGGTAAACGTTGTAAAAAACACAAATATATTTCATATAGTTGATTTAACTACTAACCCTCTCATGGCGAAAATGTCTTGTCTGCACTTACGGTGAATGTCTATTTGATGAGTAGGGACGTGGCGTGCATGGAACTCATGGGGGAGACAAGGTGTTAAAGGCTCAAGCCATGGTCTTTTACATTATGTTTGTCAAGTATTGTTTACTGGGTTTTTAGTACTTGGTTTAGATTTTGTATTGTCTTCCCTAGAAGTCATGTGGGCAAATGGAGTCGTTTTACTATGTTTTACTTTCATTTAATTTAAACATTCTAGTCGAGGCCACGACCTAACTGCTTATATTACATGTTGCATTTGATTTTGAGGTGGTGATAATATTTATTTGATACTAGTCTGATAAACTTTTATGAAATGTTCTACGACGTGGGATGACCCTAGTAGAGTTGGGGTGTTACAATTTTCACTTTCCATAATTTCATGGAAAAATATACAAGTATTAAAAACCCAATAATTTTTTCAACCACAATCACATAAATCTATGGTAAAACAGCACAAAATCTATAGCCATACGGATTTTTCTTTTTAAACCTATATTTTAATTTCTCACACCAAAATCATTAACTTGTTCAAACAATTTGGGACCTGGACACGGAAAGACATTCATTAAATCACCCTTAGATAATAAATAATGTTTCACTTCATGCATTTATATCCTTTATATTCTGATATTTTCAACATTTCAATATTTGTGCCAAAAATAGAAGATAAAAACATGCTCTATGAAAACATGCCCCATTAATCTAAAGACAAAAAAATCAGAATTATGACGAAAATGTGGTGTGCCTTTCGACAGATTGAGGCTCAAAATAAGCAAGCGAACAAGGGGAGCAAGAACATGGAAGGCAAACAGATCACGCCATGTAACTCAAACCACGTCGTTAAACCAGTTAAATTGGATTCTAATCGAGTAGGGAGCAGAGTTCCCCTGAGATTAATTCCCAATCATCTAAACAAAACACAGTACCAAACAAAAAAAGAAAAAAATCAACTCGTCTATTTGGCTTGGTTCCACTCTAAGTCATCAACAGAGGTGTCTTTTTGTAGAAGGTTTACTTACCTGCTGCAAAGAACAGCCAGCAGAATCAGAAGTCCAAAGTCAAAAGTACAAGACTACTTGCTCTATAGAGCAGCCACAGCCTCTTCTAATATCTTCCTCGCTTCAGTTCCAGGATCAGCAAGTTCAACTGGAGTCTGCAAATATTACGCAATTAAGTTCTCCCTCCATCCCATTTGAAGTTGGTACTTTCAACATGATTTTGTTTCCAAAGAATAGTCTCTCTTCCAAGATAAAACCTTAATATCTAATTAAAATTCATAAAAGATTCCTCAAAGTTAAAAGTTTTTCGTTATATATTTTACAACATTAGTTGATTGGGGAAAAAATTAAAAGTAAGTTGGAAAAGATTGCTTAAAATGAGTTGTACCTTCCTTAAAATAACTAAAATTTAAAAGTTGTACCTTAACCAAGGTACCCTCTTCAATTGGGACGAAGAGCGTAACTACAAAGTTAAAAGACAACATAGAGCCTAATGTTATTCGCGCTCGCATACCTTTCCATAGATATTTGCCTTAGTCGGAGAAGCCCCACGAGCAAGCAACAATTTTATGACACTGCTATATTCGCCTCGAGCAGCATGGTGAAGAGGCTAATAACAGATTACATAAGTTAATTTGGCTTTTATATGAATCGTTTTTCTCTAGGTAAAAAAGCATTATCAGATCACAAGTGAATAGACTCACGGTGTCCCCTTCTACATCAACAGTTTCTAGCATTCTTTTCACACGTTCAGGGTCATTAGCACGGGTAATAAGAAGTTGGGCTATCTCTGTGTAACCTGGAAAATTGTTTTTCAAGAATACAATAAAAAGTGAGGTCTAGTTTTAATATTTAGTTCTCAATATTCCAATGGAGTTTTAAAGGTTGTTTGGTTTTCGTATGGAACAGAAACATTATGTTTTTCCAGAAAAATCATCATGAATGTTTTTTCTGAAATGTCGAAAACTGCAGATGTTAGAATTTCTAATCAAAATCAAGTAACAAAACAGATGATTATAGATTTTTGAATGATGTCATCAAACTAAGAAAATGCTTTGAAGAAGAAAAACCATATAGTTCCTAGATAACAAGAGTTTCATCTTTCATGTACACAAAAAGCTGATAAACCCACCTCCAGCACAGGCATCGTGCAGAGGAATTCCTCCATCTTCATCCTTTGAATCCAAATTAGCTCCCCTTTCCAACAAAAACTGCTATTATACAAATAAGAAATTGTAGGGTGACAGAAAACATCATGATTATAAATAAATCAACACGAAAATGGAGTCAGGAAGGGCAGAATCATTTAGTCGAATGAGATAATATGACCTGGACGCAGTTTAAATGGCCATAAAGACATGTCAGATGAAGAAGAGTGTCACCATCTTCCATTGGTTCATCAATGTTGCCGTCAAACCTCTCTGTAATTGTCCATGAATTCCCAATGGGGATTAGTCTTCAGAATAACATTAGTTAGTTATCTGCACAACTCTGATACAGATAGGCATCAGAGCACATGCAAAAGTAAAACTCAGAAAATAAATCACTCAACCACAAGGTCCACAAGAAAGAAGACACACAAACATATATAGCTTCAAACATAATGGTGCATTAGAATACCAAAACAGGTATTCAATTTTAGCCTGAGTTGGATTAGGAAACCGCAAATAACTAACCACTGAAGTTAGTCTTACCATCTGTAGACGTGCAAATAACAATTAAGTTGTATCATTATGATCAAATGTATGATCCTCACGAATTAATCGATGTTTTAAAAAACGCTCGAGGCGTACGCCTCGAGGCGCACGCCTCGAGGCGCGCCTCAAGGCGAGGCGTGCAAAAAACGCCCTGAGGCGTTGAAACTGTACTCAGATTTGAGGCGGACGGCTTTGAGCTCCTGGGGCGTTTCAGAGGCGTACGCCTGAAGCCAATAGTTTGAAGCGCAATAGGCGCCCATTATAGAACAGCATTGTTTTCTTTCTTTTTAAAAGAAGCGCAGCGACTCTGAGGGACTTCAGGGAACAGCGGCCTCGCAAGAAGACGCGTGATATGATAGGAGCCATGGGCAACAAACCCTAATTAAAATATTGATACTATTTCTTTTTTTCTTTTCTTGGTTCGTGATTTCTCTTCTATTGTTATCAAGATATTTAATTACAACAGGTCATCTAAAGTTATAATTTGAATAAATCTTTTAATATATATTAGTTATATTCAATATTTACAGTTACAATATTGAATTTATGAGTTGTTGCTCTTTTCTATTTATAAAAACATACAAAATTGTTATTTTATTTAAATGGTATTAGACATTTGAAAATTTGAAAAATGAACTAAAAATTATGGTAGAGAACTCAATTAAATTTTATTAAAAAAGGATCCTAATCTATACCTTTTCTCTGAAGTTTATTAGAGAAAAATAAAATGAAATTGAGGCTTATGCCTCAATAATATGGTATTTTAGTACCCCAATTCATATTTTTTTTGCTCTTTTACTAATTTATATCAATATTATGATATTTTTGTGAGATTCTTATAATTTTTTTATTTCAATCGAGGCTTACGCCTCAATGCGCCTCGAGGCTTACGCCTCGCCTCGTCCAGCCAAAACGCCTCAAACTCGTCTCACGCCTTTTAAAACATTGGAATTAATTCTTAAATTCAGAAGCTGACTCATGTTCCACAATGTACATGTTGATTTTACAATATCAAACATGTCCAGAGACATGACTTTTGCAGAATGAGGGAAACTATAGATTTGCCCTTTCTTGAGTCGGATCTAGCCTCATCTCTTATCTTCTCTTACGAGATTTCAATTTCTTTAGTTAATATAGTTGCAGAAAAGTGAAAGAAAACCTCGTAAGTGAAGCAAAGTCAAATCCAAGAAAGAAAGAAAGAAGGGAAAATCATAGGTCAAATGAGTTCATAAGGTGCATCTTAGCGATATGCTTATTTTGATTCGAAACGATTAAAAAGAGAGGAAAAATAGCAGTTACTAACTTGAAATCCAACTATAAAAGGTAAAAATGAATTAAATTTATCTCGATCCATCATTCTCACATGATATTTTTCATGCAACTGGAAAGAAAGAACTGTGATGATAACCGTTTTGGAATTTCATCTCATTTCTCCTTCGTATGAAGGTTGCGACAGGAAGAACATCCGACATAAAACTTTGCTACTTTTTTTATTGTGCATAAATTTATAGTGTTAACTGATTTTAAACTATTAACTGATACTATGATATTCATGTCATCAACCAACATAGTTGGGATAAAGGTGCAATGATGATGATGATGATGGTGGTGGTGGTGGTGGACCGGTGGTGATTAAAATTCAGAAGCTTCAACTACAATGATTTGTATGGAACCTACTGTATGAAATAGATACATCCATAATCGTAACCTAATTAACATATATAAGTCAAAGAAAATAACAGGCAGCAGAATTTCCACCAGCAACAATTTACTAAACTTGGATAAAGATGATTGAAAATGATATGCGGTTTCTTGGAATTGGAGAAAGTATGGCGATAGAGAGGCAAATGTGGCGGGAAAGAATACGGTGGATGGAATCTGATTTTTTTTTGCCTTTTCCTGTATTTTTATTCTTATTTTCTTTTATTCCATGTTATCTTTTAATTTATTTTTCAGGATTTTTTATTTTTTTTATAATATTCATTCTTTTTTTATTTGCTTTTTTCTCTACTTTTTTCTCTACTTTTTTCCCTCTTTTTCTCCTTTTATGTTATTTATGTAACGATCATTGACGGTTTCAAAGTTTGATTCATGTTAGCCGACCCCAAATCATTTTGGGACTAAGACTTAGATTTTGTTGTTGTTGTTGTAATAATTTACTAATACAATCTAGAAAAAGGTTAATTCCAAGTCACTATAACAAGAGGAAATTCCCAAGTTCTGGCATTTTGGATTAGTTGGAAACTGAAAATGCAACTTACACTATGTTCATCCCTATGATGAAAAGTATTAAGCACGCTTTTCAACAGAAATGGACAACTTAAACACAGCATCAGAAATTACAGGATGAAATCAAAGCAGAATATCAGAGCTCGGATACTCAGGTTACGTACATACAGTTATATATATATATATATATATATATATATGTGTGTGTGTGTGTGTGTGTGTGTGTGTATGTGTGTATGTGTGTGTGTGTGTGTGGCAATAGCGTAATTAAACAAGTAGGATCCAACAGTAAAAAGAAAAAAACGAATCATACTTTTCCGACGTGATCGCAGTTCACGATCACAATTGAATTTATCAAAAGAGCGGAAATCATCGATTTAAAAAGGAAAAAAGAAGAAAAAAAGAAAAAGAAAAAAGAACAGTACTCGAGCACAAAATGGTGCATACTGCATAGCACGGAAATCTTCCACAATAGGTGAATAAATTAGCAAAAATCACACAAAGATTTTTCAGCTAATGTACCGAAACATGTACATTCATTTCCTAACACTAAATCAGTTAACCTCTTCCGAACATCATTAAACTCGCTGCAGAAAAATCGATTTTAAGGGGGGGAAAAGTGAAGGCGCGTAACAATTCCAGAGGGCGATAAATCGCAAATAGTAGTATCGGTTACCTAGGGCTTGCCGGAGAGCGTTGCGGTCACCGGACTCTGCGGCGGAGACGAGTGGGCGGATGCGGAGTGGAATTTCAGAGCGCTCGATATCGTCTTCTTCGGCCAACTCTATACCTTCATCGTCGAACAGAGTGGATGCGTCCTCATCACCAACGCCGCGCAGACGGTCAGGCACCGGCATCTCTCTCTCTCTCTCTCTCTCTCTCTCTCTCTCTCTCTCTCTCAACAGCGGCGAGCAAGTAGTGCGTGACTGTGCCTGGCTATAGCCCAAAGTTTATATGAATTCGCATAATTGCTATTTATTGCATCGCTTGAATTATCGTCGTTATTATATTTATGGGGTGGGCTAAATATTAGACCTGGCGAACGGAGCACAAATGGGCTAAGTAAATAATGTGCAGCTATTGTTTGGGCTGAAAAGGCCCGTTCTCTTTGGGCCTAAAAAATGTGCCCTGTGGCTTCCCTCGACCCGATCCGTTCTTTTTGAAATAGAAATAATCTACCATTTGCAAGAACTTTCCATAATAAATACTCTGTCCGTTACCTTTTAAATGATACTGACTTGTTGCAGTCAATAATTTTTAAATACGAGGCCTTACGAACCCGTGCGATGCATCGGCTTTGCTTTTGGTTGAATATCTACGTGTTTTGTACGTAATGTTTGTGAAGATGTTTATATACTTTTTATCAAGGTTGCGTCAATATTTGTAATATAAGTTTTATATAATCAGTTATATGTAATGTATTAGGTTGTTTATTTTTTTTTGTTCAATAAGTTTGTGATTTGTGTTTGTTATCACGGGATGAGGCTTTAAGAACCGTGCGATCTGTGCATTGTGTTTTGGTTTAATATCTACGTGTTTTTATGTAATGTTGGTGCAGACTCTTGGCTTCATAATTCTTGTCGTAATCATCTTTCATCACCTAACAATCTGCATCATTGTTAGAAAGCGATAATGGCAAATATGTAGCAACATTTGATGTTGTCGAATCGATTATTGATAGTATCGACCTCATTGTTTTTTCCTTTCATTGACTTATAGTTTAATTCTTGTTGTTGTCCTTTTTATTCTTTTTACTTTTTTATTGTTAATTTCTCAAAATTTGGAATTGCTTAAGATGGTTTGGTTACATATTATTATAAATCTACATTATTAATTAATTTCTTTAATAAAACAATAACCATAAAAAAGTCAATCAATCCGCCATCCCATAGTCTCGGTCAAAAAGCATAAACCCACACGTCTCATAGCATTGCGATATTGTATAAAATTATTTGCTACATAATGTTTAGCGTAAAGTGTAGAAATGAAGATAAAAGTATCTATTTGAACAAAGCGGGCATCGTAATAATGAGAACATTTATAAAAGAGTGTAGTATTTGTAAGAACACAAATTGAATGTATTTAATTATTTCATAAATAGGATGGGGTTCAAGTTATGTGTCACTATATATTCCATTAAGTTATATATCACTTTGTATTCCATTAATTGAAGCGCAACTTGATTGCATGGGTAGAGTTAATTATAGCATAGGGTTCTATCAAGTGAACTTTATTGCATGGTAATGAAGATAAAAGTATCTATTTGAACAAAGCGGGCATGGTAATAATGAGAACATTTATAAAAGAGTGTAGTATTTGTAAGAACACAAATTGAATGTATTTAATTATTTCATAAATAGGATGGGGTTCAAGTTATGTGTCACTATATATTCCATTAAGTTATATATCACTTTGTATTCCATTAATTGAAGCGCAACTTCAGTTGCATGGGTAGAGGTAATTATAGCATAGGGTTCTATCAAGTGAACTTTATTGCATGGTTATGATTCATTATATTAGAAGTTTCTCTTAGTTGTTAAAATCACTTTAAAAGCACCCTCCAAATACCCTCCAAATCAGTATAAACACAAATGACATTGTCCTTTAATGATTCCAGAAACAAATAACAAAACTAATTGTTTTGTTCGACTTTTTAATTTTCGGACAAAGTGATTGAGTATAAAAATTGTTGCCTAACAATGAACTTGTATTATATATTGTGTTTGAAAACATGGCCTATATGCTTATAACGTGGAAGTTTATTATATGACGAACATTCGTTCATACTTTTTTGTTTAATATAGTTTGAATTTTCTATTTTTAGCATGAGATTACAAAATTAAAGCTTAGATTCATTACTCCTCCAACAATTCAGTATATACATATATGGATATCAAAGAGTCAAAAAGATTAAATGCAAACAAAATATTAACATTCAGATCCATCCAACTATTGAGTGTCGCAATGAATCATGGATAAAATTTATGAGAATGAGACTGATTAGAGGATGATTCAACTTCATATATTGTTGACAATCGAAGCCTAAAGAACTGAGTACCAACCGAATTTGCCTTGATGAATATCTTTGCATTTCCCTAGTTGAACATGATCTCGACACTCCTAAGCTCGAAGACGATTATTGTTGGCTTCTTTCTTGTGAAGAAAGCTATGCATGAACATAATCGTTTCTCGGCAGTGATCGGGCTCTTGTTTAATCTTCTCTTCTTTCTCCAAGTGGACTTTAAGTTTCTATTCGTCATCTTTTTGTTGCTGCAACTCGAGTTGAGTTAGTTGTTTTGCTTTCTTCTTCTTCTTATCCTAATTCTTTTTTTTTTCCTTCATCCATTCCCTGACATTTGGAAAATCGATAAGACATAGAACAATAGAACTTAACTTTATCCCCCACAATTTTTTTTTTAAGAAAACGAAATGAATGAATTTGAGTTGGCCACCCCCTCCTCATACATGAGGGGTTAAATAAAATCAAATACATTTTACGTGTGTATGTGTTTGCTTATATAAATATATTTTGTAAAAGGGAATGAAAGAAGACATACGGTTGTTGGCGAAGATATCATCTCCTACACCATCTTCTTGCCCAAACCTATCATGCAATAACAACAGCACATATACAATCATTAACAATACAATCACAAACAATCATTAACAATACAATCACAAACAAATATGTTTGCCAATGACGTTAATCATTTTGGAGCTGCTCATTACACACGACAACAATCAAAACTAAACTTAGTACCATATCACATTACCAAAAGAAACAATTCAAACAAATAAAATATACATCACATCAATTTTTCAATAACCTTCTTCATCAACGACTCATGCATGCCATGATGACTAAAATGAGATGTGTTGAACTATACTCTTTATACTTTGTAATGTGTAACTATTCAGGATACAAAGAGATTGTAACTACTGAAATTGGTTACAACATTTACCTGTGATCAATATTCATAAATTGATTTCATAAAGGACTTCAATTCGAATTCCCAATATTTATTTGCAGCAACAATTCGCATTCCCAATCCCAACATTTATTTGCTTACAACTCTCTGTACGAAAATGGACACTGTTCAGATTTTCTAAGCCATTGTACAATGTTGTTAAGCTTCCGATGCCAATTCCCTGATTGTGTTTCTTCAAGACTCTCACGATCGTCCCCAATGGAAGCGTCAGGAAACTCAACAATACCTCCGCAAAATCGCTGTTGGCTTCTGCATATAGTTACTTCGTTTTTTGTTTATTAGTGACTTTCAAGTTGAACTTGACATAATTATTAGACATCTTGTATGTATAATATATATATATATATATATATGAATGTTGAAAAACAACACAACTGATGATATCTGAATCTGGCCTCGGTATTTATAGATAATAGACACAGCAAGGGTCGGTCTCTCCAAATCACAGTAGACCCTTCATCTTCCCCAAGACTGACTGACTTCAAACTTCTTCATGCGTGTCTATTAAACTGACTTGAGAAATGTACCGAAAGTGACATATGTGACCCTTCATCTTCCCCTCATTAAGGTATTGCCCTTTGGCATGGAATTTTTATCATAATAATTGGTGTCATTACCCCTCATCAATGAAATTTTTGGGTGAATCTTTCAATATATATGATGAATACGAATTAATCTCAAATTATAATGACAAAATATTTAATAAAATTATATTATGAAATTTTAAATTGTGAAGTTTCATAATATAATTTTGTTAAATATTTTATCATTATAGTTTGAGATTAATTCGTAGACAAACTTGAAAAAATATGTCATTTATAATGGAACGGAGAGAGTATCATATATATGGAAAACAAAGTAGCGTTTTCACATTTTTGTTCGATTTTTTAAAGAAATACCAAATTCTAAAAGTTCATTTTTTATTTTCAATAATCTAATTTTTAAATTTAATTGTTAATCTCAGATTTTTTAAAATTTTCCAATTATTTTCATTTTAATTTATATTTTAAAAATAATAAATTTTAATAATTTTTTTAATTTTATATTTTTAAGATTGATTTTTAGAGTTATTTGAAAGATAAAATAAAATGAAATATGTTTTCTAGTTAACCACTTTATTTAACAAAATGTGTCATGACGATGCTCTCTTAAAATGTTAAAAAGGGTTTAATAATGACAAAATAAATGGTAAAATGTCAAGATGAAATAAAAAGCTACCGACGGCTTGATAAAACAAAATCTTCTCCCTCCATCTTCCGCCACTCGAATAGTCATATTTTAAGAAATAATTTTGTCGCAATTGAAGAGTTCATTTTTTCAAATAAAATATTAATATCCAACAATTTATATGATATTTCTTAAATCTATACTACTTAAAGATTGAATGACTTAATTTAATGTGGAAGAGTGAATGTGCACAAAAGAAAGTAAGGTACAATCTCTTCTAAGCTCGAAAAAATACAAAGAGGTCTCAATTGAATGTTGTGATGGTTCGGTTATGATACAAACTTTCTGATTTCCAAGTGTACATAATGTAATTAAAACAAGCGAATTCAATTAGTCTTTTAGTTTGCTCAATCTTTTCAACATCCTGCAGTTACGAATCCAAACCATCTTCAAAGCATTTACACCCAAAAGAATTTGAAACATTTACACCATTAAATCTTTAAATGTGACTTTTCACTTAGTTTTTGGAAGATTATAAATAACCAAACAAATCCACATCTATCCTAATTCTTTCCACCACCACACATAAACAACAAACAACTTTTTTTTGTTGTCAAAAAGTATGAAATTGTTTTGTTTTGAATTTTGAGAGTCAAAATGGAGTAGTTCATGGAAGTCAAATTGTTTATGAGTTATTGTTTTTATCGTGACTGGATTTAAAATTGAAAGTAGTATAAAACTGTTTCCTTTTGTGCAAATGACACGAGCTGTGTATATGACGATACTGGAGTTGATATGAAAAAAAGCAGGAAAATGAGCAACAGAAATACCACATAAAATTCAAAGACCTTTACAAGATCCATAACACGAAAAAATTACCATCATTGATCCGGAACTTAAAAGACAACAAGATCTCATAAGTTTCTTTCGTGTTTCACAAGATATTACAAGATCATAAAATCTAAGACTACCCTAAACCCATCTCACCACTCGAACACAATCAATAACAACATCAACTACATCAAAAGATCGCATCTCCAAACACAACCACGACTCGAAGCGAACAAATAATAATAAAAGATCTTAGTTTCTTCTTCTCTTTCGCGTATAACAACAACATCTTAGACCTTTTAAGATCGAAACACGAAGAGAAGTACATCATCATCGATCCATCTTTTGAAGCTTAGCCTCTTTTTATATCCGAAAAAGAAAGATAAGATTTATAACAACTATGTTATAATCTCTTTTTGATTCGAAGAAAAAAAATAACAAAATCAAAAATGAAAAACCCAAGTAGATCTTACCCGAGACCCTCCAAAAGATCTTGAAGCATTAAAACTCTCTCTTGATTCGTATTATGCAGAAACTGAAGACAAGGTACAAGTATAGATGTATTTGTATTTGTTTTTCATATGATCGGTTATAATGGTAGATGATGATGAGATCGATTTTGTGTGGAGGACATGAGTTTGGTGTGATGAGAAAAGAAGGGGCGGATTGGAATTGGAAAGAGTAGGATTATAACAAATGAAGTGATAATATGGTTTTACCGGGTATGTAATGTGTTTGGATCGGGTTTAATTAATTTGTCCGGGCCGGGTATCCTTTTGAATTGGGCTGGAAAAGTATATAAAAGTAATCCAATTGTAAATTTTGCTCTAATTAATTATTAATATTAATGGGTTGCAATAGTTTGTAATTTGTGGAATATTTGTCGTATATTACCAATAAATGAAGGGATACGGATAATAATACTTGCGTATTATCGGAACATATTATGTTAAAACGTATATATTCAAAATCTATCATTTTAGGAATCAATTAAACTTTTATCAAAAATGATTTAAAATTGTTGCTTCATGTCTTTTATGCTTAGTATAGTTTATTAAACAAGTTTTAACCTTTAAGCAAAAGTAAGTTTGTAGTTATTTATTTTTTCGTATTCAATTCATTATTAACATGGATCCGAAAATTTGGGTTGACAAGAGTGGGTTAGTGTTGAGTTATTGCTATTTGTTATCTTATATATATATAAAGATTGAGTCCTTAAATTTATTGTGGAGTCTTAATGACTCCAATTTTTATGTCTTAGCATCAATCTATTATATCTAAATATTGAGTCCATGTGGTTTTATACACAAAAGCATAAACGCTTTTAAGGCATTCAAAACATTTTTTAGGCATATTAATTAACACTATTTATTTAAACAAAATCAACTTATCAACTTACAATACATAATACATACATATATGTTAACTGATGCAATAAGTTGGCAGGAAATCAAAGAGGCAAAAAAAAAGTGGTAATGATATTTATGATTCAAATCAAGTTGATCATCTTTACGACTTAATATTAATGAAGATGACTCGTTCTTTTAGTATATAAGATTGAAATATTGCTAATCTCTAAAGCTTTTTTTTAAAAGCTTTAAAGAGCTTTTACAAACCACAATTAAAAAAAATGCAAGAATAAAAAATGTATGCATACATGTTCATTACCATAAGCTAAATTAATTCAACCAACTAAAACATGTCAAAGCCTCATTATTACATCTTAAGAATTTCTACAGTCATACCACACAAAGCATGTTTATTGTTTAACTCTTTCAACTTCTTCTTTGAGGTATTTATACTCTCTTATAAACAAACCAAAAAGTCACACAACTCACCCACAAAACAGGTCACACCCACCACCTCCGGTAAAGCAAATTATTCTGCCGCCACAGCCACTCGAACTGATGCCAACATTGTAACACCCCCAAAACCATATGGGAATATTACACGCCATAGACCCCTTTTTACGAGGATCTACCAGGCTAAACCTTACAAAACGACCAAATGTTTGCCCAGCCAGGGTCAAATAATAAAATAATACAGACCGATGAGGTCACTTACACAAAATTACACTGACCGATGAGGTCACACAACTCCATCAACAGAACTGACTAAAATAACATTACCCACACGGGGGTCGAAACACAATACAACGGAAGACTGTAATCAACTATGACAACACAACAAAAATCAAAACAACTCTCAACTCTTGATTAGCATCGCAACTCGTCATCCACTTGTGCCGATCCTGTGACTGCTCCCCCGAACCTGCATGTACCTGGACGCAAAACAGACATCCACCCCCGATTACTCGGGGGTTAGTAAAACTCCACTGTTTTACTAGTGCAAGTATAATACGATACTGATGGATTCAAATTAAATACTCGCAAGTGTACGAATCGCTCTTGTAGTAAGCGGCAAGTAACTCCGAGGTCGATCTCTCGAGGAATTGGAAACAGTTTAAAATTCGATAATGTTCGGCAAATAGTCGAATGAACAAAAGTAAATTAAATTAAAATACATCATTGGTTGATTATGATTACAATTACTAATGCACAAATTTTAAATTGAACTAAGTGATAACAACACCAATTTGATAGTCGGATAAATGAGAGATAACAATAATGAGATTAATATGGGAATTTAGAGTCACCGACACACACGTAATCAATTATTAGTTCCGATACTCAAATAAATAAGGTTAGGAATTATCGATTGCTCACGATTAAAAGAAATCCGTTTGATGGCGGAAATTCTAAAAATCACGATTGTTCTCAACGAAAATTAAGGGATACTCTTTTGATGGGGACGAAACCCTAGCTAACAATCAATTAACCGACTACTTTTGATGAGGTAAATCGTTAAAAGATCGCGCGAAAAAGCTCGAGAACATTCACAATCGTTTCTTTTGGGTCGTTTGATGGCGAACACCGATAAAAACCCTCGATTCGAATAATAATAACAACAATAAAAAAGGTTTGATGATCTAATTCAAAAGTTCTTAAACGAAGAACGAACAAGAGGAACAATCCCAAACTTTATCCGGAAAATCAAAAGGAACTAACAATCAAAAACATGTGTGTGGCTATATCTAAAACCCCATATGAAGTGTTTAGCCACACATGATTAATTCAACAACAATAATGGAAATTGAAGAACAAAACATGGTAAAAACTTCCCTTGTAAATGCCGAAATCGAATTTCCGATGAAGGTTTGATGATCTTCTTACAAGAACTCACAACAAATTTATACAAGGAATTATTATATCTCACAAAAGTATTTTTCTCACTCCAAGAACACACAAGGAAGATGATGAAAATCTCTCTCTTTCCCACTCTTTTGGTGTTTTTCCTCCCTAATCTTGTGTTTTTCCACAAAATATCTTCTTCACAAGACAAGCACACCTCTCAAGGGGTCACTCCACTTTGTTTTATAGCCAAAAAATCAAGACAAAGGCTTAAAAGTATGCAAAAAATGTCAAGGAAAGTGACATGAACCAAAAAGTGGCACGGCCCGTGTCTGGGACACGGCCGTGTCGCCTCTGTTGAATAACGAAAAGGTAATCGTCTTGAGACTCGGCCGTGTCCCATGACACGGCCGTGTTGTACTGCGCCAGGAAGTGTAAATGGCCGATAGTGACTCGGCCGTGTCCCAAAAGGCACGGTCGAGTCGTTCCCATCCGGAAAATGAAATTCTCATTTGGAATGAGACCCGGCCGTGTCTCGTGACACGGCCGAGTTACCTGATGTGGCTCGAGTCGCACAGTGCGGCCTAGTTGAGTCGCACAGTGCGGCCAAGTCCGATTTTGGTCTTCTTGGCTAGATCCTTCGTTCTTGTATCAATTCACCTCGGATTTTAGCATATGATATCTTTTGAAGCTAATTTCACGAGGAATTTATATCAAAGGAGAATACATCTCGATTCGGAGTGGAGATTCAGGATTTAGGAGATTTGACCGATCTTGCTTAAATCTTTCGTCGTTTTAGGCCCGTTTTAGCTTTTGATCATCATAGACTCCAATATTAGCTATGAAAGCGCATATTTCACCACAATCTTCGCTTGGCTACCTATAAATTAAAAACACACATACCACGCATAAAAGAGAACAAAAATACTAAAAAGCAAACAAAAATACGACTAGAAAGAATGAGAATGAGTCGATCAAGAATCGACTCATCAAACCCCCAAACTTGAACTTTGATCGTCCAGCAAATCACTTTAAAATAACCATTACGAAAAGGGGAACTCAACTGTTAAAATACCTCAAAGGATCTCTTGAAAATTTCATCAATTCTCACAAGTAAAATAAGTCGAGTTCTACAAAGTTTTCAAACCTCAAGGTGCTTCCTTAACATCATAGTCCATACTTGGCAATATAAACCTCACTGGTCAAGTGTATTCGCTCACTCTCAAAGTGATATGGATAAGTATACGCTCGGAACTTATTCAATGAAATAAGGAACCCCATAGGCTTGCCAATCGTCTTAATCTCTACCACTGTTTTGTGTATGCAAAAATTTTGTGAATCAAAATGGGCATTACTCGGCTTGAAATGTAGGCTTTGGTCCGGGCGGGATATATATGGCTAAAGTAACTTGACTCGAGCAATTTTTAGAATTTAAATCACCATAGTCGCTTTAGAAGCTCAAGCTTTGAGATTTGCTTCTTTCATCCCCTTAATTATGAACCACTTGTAACAAGCACTATCGAAAGTGAAAAACGCAGCGTCATACCCTCCTTATTGCTCCCAATTTTTTTTTTCTTTTTTTTTTTTGGCTTGGGTTGTTTTAGGATCCGTTTTACGCGAATATAAACGATGGGTCACATGAATACACCCGGTTACTAGGATCAAAATATACGCGACTACTTCCAAGCATACTCATATCTAAGGGATCCGTTTTACGCGAATGTAAACGATGGGTCACATGAATACACCCGGTTACTAGGTTCCCAAAAATAGCGGAGTAATTATTTTCACCAATTCAACACTCCCGACAATATATATGGCACCCAATGTCACCACAATCTTTGCATCCTCGTCAAAAATATTTCTAATTGTTCAAGTAGGGATCGAAGGATTATAGTAAATGAAAGCTCGATATGTGGTTTAACAATGAAATAGACAACGACCTCAATTGGGTTAATTTAAGAAATGATCAAATGTCGGGTTGGCCAAAATCGAAGGGTAAAGATCAAAGGCGCCAAAAATCATTTTCACTCAATTTGCACACACACACCAGTGGTTTTAAACAAGATACCAAGGCAAGTTCTAGAGTTTTAAATCAAGAATGAAACACTCGACAATGAAACTTGCATTTAAGAAAATGCACGAAGGCTCAATAGCTCACAAGTAGGTTTGCTCATACTTTCAAGATATTAAAACCACTTATTCAATTTCACACCCATTTCGATTATCAACATTTTTTCCTCAACAATTATTCTCGATTTGTATATCAGAACAACGAAATAAATCCTGAGGCATTCCAAAAAAAATACACACTTCAAAGTTTTCTTCAAGTTTGCGAAATAAACACACCAAGTAAAAACACACCAAGTAAAAACACACCACAAATAAGTGCAAAATGTTCAAAACACACCAAAAATAATCAAACAAGCAAAATAAAAAAAATCGAGAGTAATGAAGTATTTCTTGACCGACCCCCCCAAACTTGAATTAAAGAATATACGAACGAAGGGGGTATAGTATTTAAAGAAAAGAATTTCATTGGTCAAGAAATACTTACGACCGGTTTACTGCTCGGGCGGAGGGAAGTGGCCTTGCTGGACATGCCAATCGACCATTCGTCTCACAAGAGACAATATCTGGCGTCGCTCCTGTCTAGCCTCCTCTCGGTCCCGTCTAGCCTCCTCTCGGTAGGCTTCGAATTCCTCCCTCAATGATGGGCTCGATGGGGCACGTCCAATTTCGGCCCGCCTTGACGTCTCGGGCCGATCTCTCGTGATTTCTTCCTCTTCTTCTTCACTCTCTTCTTCTTCCTCGTCATACGGGCCTCTTTTATAAGCCTCCTCCTCCTCCATCCTCTCGGCTCTATCCTCATCATCCGTAATGCGCCTAGGTCGAACGTTTCGGTCGACAGCGCTGCGACCCGGGGGAGCCAAGCCGGCTGCCCACCGTGCCCGACGGTGTGCCTCCGTAGCCATTTGAAGATTTCCCACATCCCGAATATTATTTATGGTTGTCAAAGGTGGATTTGGGAGGAGGAAATGGTCGTTATCCGTCTGCATGAAGACCATGCGATGTTCGTAGTCCAGGATATTTATCACTTTCATCACGGAGATTGAGAGAAGCATATTTCCAGGAAGGGGGGTCCTCTGGGCTAATGAAATACCGAAGTGTAGTGCGATAGGGGTAATCAAACCCCCTATCCATATCTCACACATGTGTTTTGTCGAGAAAACCTCAAAAAGCTCCGCTACCATGGCCCCGATTCAGGAATCGAGTCGTCGAGCATATGAGTCGGGATATACAACTCCTTGATGAAATCGGCCCGGTTTCCTTTCGGCCATATATTGTATTCGCAACCACCTTGTGTAAGTATCTGAGCACGGGATTGCGAATATTCGATCCTTTTGACGATCTTGCCATGTAATATCGCGCCTCACTACCCGGGTATTCTACCATGGTCCTCCAGTAAGTTTCACAAGCGAACCGATTTATCGGGTAATGGCCCTCGTGTCTTGCATGATATATTTCCTCCAACTGGACGATAGTCAGTGTCTCTTCGTTGTTGTTGATCCGGAATGTCATTTCGGACGGTTCTCTGGTTACTGGATCTCTTCTTACAGTTAGAGTGCTTAGAAACTCCATCGTTAGACACCTATATGTCGGCCATCGTTGAGTCATCATCCACGCCCAATGCACTTTTCCAAGGAATTTCATTACATCTTCCCTTATCCCCATTGCATTCATGCATTCGTCATCGGGCCATCTTGTAGGGAGCATTTTTTGTCCAAGCATTTCCCACCTCTCATATTGCTTCCGGTAGATTGATTCCATAAGATTAGGGTTTCCACACCCTTTGAATAGTCCTTCTTACCGGCCGCACTTGTTCCCGCCATTCCTACCCCTTCGCGTTGAGCATTTCCACGTCCTCTTCCTCGTGCCATTTCGCAAAAATTTAATCTATCATTATCCAAGTATTTGAACGTATCCTCCCCAAACTTATAGCAAGCAATAAAATTCCCCCTATCGATCAAAACGTCTCCCAAGCAAAATTATCGTTTAAATTCATCATCTTTATCATGGAAAACTATCTCTTAATTACAAAAATTTTCAATCGATAAATTTAATCATCAATGCATGAAGAATTATTCAAAACCCCCAAATTTCATCAACTTCAATCTACTCAAGAACCCTAGATAATTGAGGGCTATCGATCCAAATCATCATAGCATGTTCATAACAAAGAATAATCATCAAAAACATGAGAATCATACCTTGATATCGGAGAATTTGAAGAAAGAAAGAAAATTAAACCTGGTCCAAATTAAATCGAGTTGCTCCTCAGATGAGTGAAATTGGTTGAAAGATGATGATTATATAGTTGATTCTTGTATCTCTTCTTGATTTTGCATAAAATTTCTTTAAAAACGAAGAGAAAAATCGATACTGCAGCAGCTAGGGTTCGCAGGTTTCGCAGGGAGGAAGAAAGATAAAAGTTGGAGAAGGTAAAATTGGGGAAACGGCCGTGTTTCCTTTTTATCTTGTGACCGACACGGCCGTGTTGAATATGACACGGCCGTGTCGTCTTTATCTTGCGTAATAACTCAAAACCTTCTGTCGGCCGACTCGGCCGTGTCCTACGACACGGTCGTGTCGTACTATCACGGAAATCCAACTCTTGCTGTATTGAGGCCCGACCGTGTCCTGTGACACGGCCGTGTCGTCCTGTTCGAAATAATCAAATTCTCACTGTTTTGAGGCCCGACCGTTTCCAATGGCAGCTCGGCCGTGTCCTTCCTCTCTAGATTATTAGTTTCTGAAAACGTACTGGTTTCCTGCAATTTTAATACCCACAGTTGAACCGGTCAGTTTTGAATCGGATAAAAACAAACAAGGAAAATAAATGCGAAAAACAAAAGACAAAAAAAATCTAACTAAAATGTTGGGTTGCCTCCAAAGTAGCGCTTTTTTATAGTCATTAGCTCGACTTCTTCCCACTGCTCAAGCTTCAACGTCGTGCACCTCTATGCACTCGAACGCATTGATTTCTTCGGTTCGTCCGAAATACGGCTTCACTCTATGCCCATTTACTTTAAAATGCTCGTTCTTCCGAGGATCAAGAAGTTCAACCGCTCCGTGCGGCCATACTTTAATGACTTTGAACGGTCCGCCCCATCGCGATACCAATTTTCCGGGCATAAGTTTGAGACGGGAGTTATGTAGCAAAACATCCATACCGGGTTCGAGAGATTTACGAACGATACGCTTATCATGATACCGTTTCGTCCGTTCTTTGTAGAGTTTAGCGTTTTCGTACGCCTCATATCGCATCTCATCAAGCTCGTTTAAATGCAAAAGTCGTTCCTCGCCCGCCTTTTCTTGATCTAAATTGAGCGCTTTGATTGCCCAATACGCCTTGTGTTCTAGCTCAACGGGTAGATGACATGCTTTCCCAAATACTAGGCGATACGGACTCATTCCGATTGGAGTTTTGTAGGCCGTGCGGTATGCCCATAAAGCGTCATTCAACTTTAATGCCCAGTCTTTTCTTGTTGGTTTTACCGTCTTTTCGAGCACTGCCTTTATTTGCCGATTGCTTACTTCTACTTGCCGGAAGTTTGTGGATGGTATTTGTTGCGACCTTATGCATCACATTGTACTTCTTAAGCAAGCCTGCAAGTTGTTTATTGCAAAAATGCGTGCCTCTGCCGTGATTACGGCCCTAGGCGTCCCGAACTGCAAAAATCACATCCCTAAAAAAATTGCAAACCACGTTAGCATCGTTAGTTCGGGTTGGAATTGCTTCCACCCATTTAGAGACGTAGTCTACAGCAACTAGATTATACTCAAAACCATGGGAAATTGGAAAAGGACCCATAAAATCCACTCCCCAAACATCGAAAAGTTCCACAACAAGGTTGTTTGTCAACGGCATCTCATTCCTTTTGCTTATATTCCCCGTTCGTTGACAACGATCGCAACTCTTGCAATGGAAATAGGCATCCTTAAACAATGTTGGCCAGTAGAATCCCGATTGAAGGACCTTGTGAGCCGTTTTCTTTGCGCTAAAATGTCCTCCACAGTGCAACTCATGGCAAAATAACAATATGCTCTCGTGCTCTTCCTCCGGGACAACGTCGGAATATCTGATCAGGCCCCAGCCTGAATAAATAGGGCTCGTCCCAAAAGTAATGCCTGTACATGGAAACGAACCTCTTATTCCCTTGATAGGTTAAGTCGGGCTGCAAAACACCACTAACAATGTAATTGACAATATCAGCATACCAAGGTGTCCTTGTTACATCGAATAATTGCTCATCGGGGAAAGTTTCAACAATTGGCAAATGATTATCAAGCTTAAAATTATCACCCTCGGTTAGCCTAGATAGATGGTCGGCCACTACGTTTTCCGACCCCTTTTTATCTTTGAATTCCAAATCAAATTCTTGCAGCAAAAGAACCCACCGAATCAATCTTGGTTTTGCATCGGATTTTTTTAGTAAATATTTCAATGCGGCGTGATCCGTATGCACAATCACCTTTGAGCCATCCATGTAGGATCGATTTTTGTCTAATGAAAATACAACGGGTTTTTATTCTTTTTCAGTGGTGGTGTAATTAGCCTGAGCTTCATCGAGCGTTTTACTCGCATAGTAAATCACGTGGAAGAATTTATTCACTCTTTGCCCCAAAACGGCACCTATAGCAAATTCAGACGCATCACACATAATTTCAAAAGGGAGAGACCAATCGGGAGCGACAACAATCGGTGTTGAAGTTAACTTTTCTTTCAAAGCGTTGAAACCGACTAAACATTCCTCGGTAAAATCAAATTTAGCATCTTTGCACAAAAGGTTACTCAAAGGGCGGGCAATTTTCGAAAAATCTTTAATAAAACGCCTATAAAACCCGGCATGCCCTAAAAAGCTTCGAACCTCTTTGACACAAGAAGGTGGAGGTAATTTAACAATCAAATCGACTTTAGCCTTATCAACCTCCATTCCTTTATTGGAAACCATATGACCTAGAACAAGACCTTGTTTTACCATAAAAGGACTCTTTTCCCAACTAAGTGTAAGATTACACTCAATACATCGTTCTAGCACAATAGTCAAATTATTTAAACAATCATCGAAAGTGGTTCCAAATACAGAGAAGTCGTCCATGAATACCTCGATGGATCTTTCTAACAAGTCGGAGAATATAGATAGCATGCACCTTTGAAAAGTAGCGGGGGCATTGCAAAGACCAAACGGCATCCTCCTAAAGGCAAAAGTGCCAAAAGGGCAAGTGACAGTGGTCTTCTCTTGATCTTCCGGAGCAATAGGAATTTGATAGAAACCTGAAAGACCATCTAGAAAACAGTAATAATCATGCCCAGCTAAACGTTCCAACATTTGATCAATGAAAGGTAGAGGAAAATGATCTTTTTTTGTTACGGCATTTAATTTCCGGTAATCAATGCACATCCTCCAACCGGTTACCGTTCTAGTGGGCACCAATTCATTTTTATCGTTACGAACCACCGTTATTCCAGATTTCTTAGGCACTACATGCACAGGACTCACCCACTTACTGTCGGATATCGGGTAGATGACTCCGACATCTAGCAATTTTAAAACTTCCTTTTTCACAACATCCTGCATGTTCGGATTCAAACGCCTTTGAGGTTGCCTAACCGGTTTAACATTTTCCTCAAGAATTATTTTATGCATGCACCTAACCGGACTTATTCCCTTGATATCGGAAATACTCCACCCAATCGCTTCTTTTAACTTAGTTAGAACTTCTACTAATTTGTTTTCTTGCAAAGGAGTTAATTCGGAAGAGACAATTACAGGGTAAGTGTCACTTTTGCCTAAGAAAACATATTTAAGATGTGTCGGAAGTTCTTTCAATTCAAGTTGGGGTGGGGTGATTTCAACGGGCTCCTCAAATTTTAATTCCAACGGTATCTTAAAACCGTCAACTTCATCAATTATTTCGGAATTATCTAATAACGCAACATATCTTTCAATTTCTAGATTATTAAGCCCCATATCAACGGTTAGAGCATCATGCAACGTGTCACCTACATCATCATGAAAATATATATCATCAACCAAAGAATCAATGCAATCAACAAAATTCACATCATGGGAAGCATAAATATGAGAAGGGATAGGAGATGAACCGAACACGTTGATTTCCACGGTTTCGCCCAAGACGGTCATGGTGACCTTTCCTTCATCAACATCGACGATTGTTTTTGTTGTACGCATGAACGGTCGTCCTAGAAGTATTGTCCCTTGATTTTCGCTTGTCCCGAAATCTCTCATCTCCAAGATAACAAAATCGGCCGGAATCACCAACTTGTCCACTTGCACTAATAGGTCTTCAATGACTCCTTTGGGGTATTTCACCGACCTATCCGCCATTTGAAGAGTCATTCTTGTCGGTTTTATTCCCCCGAGTCCAAGCCTCAAATAGGTCGAGTATGGCATGAGATTCACACTTGCCCCCAAATCTAGCATCCCACGAGCAACTCTCTTGTCTCCCATAGTAATGTCGATCATAAAACTTCCGGGATCGCCTTTCTTTTGACCCCTTACTTCTACCTCGTAGAGCACTACTTTCTCGTTCCCATTGTATCTTCTTTTGTTCGAGGTCAACTCTTTGAAAAATTTTGTATAAGCGGGAATGTTCTTCACAACATCCAAAAGAGGTAAGTTGACATGAACCTTCGAAAGCATGTCGTAGATTTCGGAAAATTGCTCATCTTGCTTTGCTTTTCTCAAACGGCTCGGGAAAGGAATTGGTGGATTATATGGTTGAGAGGATTTGTGAAGCTTGGAAGTTGAAGTTGCTTCGTCTATTTTCTCTTCTTGATTTCCCGACTCGTCTTCTTTCTCATCGCCTCTTTCTTTTACTTCGGAATTAACTTCTTTATTAATCACTTTACCACTTCGGAGAGTGGTAATGGCTTGAGCTTGCTCGGGTTGACTCGGTAGTTTACCCCTTTCTTGTCTACGTGCCTCGGTAGCAAGTTGCCCAATTTGGACCTCCATTTTCTTCATCGAAGCTTCTAAAGATTCGAACCTTTTATTGTTCTCCTCTCGGTTTTCCTTGCTCTCCTTAATGAATGCCGCTATACTCTCCTCAAGAGAGTTCCTTTGTTGTGGAGGTGGTTCACTTCGCGTTGGTTGTCGGGCTCGGTTTCCTCTGTTGTATTGAGCTTGGGCGCTTGTGTCGTATGGCACCGGGTTGTTGTTTCTCCATGAGAAATTCGGATGGTTTCTTATCCCAGGATGATAAGTATTTAGGAGAGGTACATTTCTTGCGTTTCCGCCATAATTATTTCTCCTCTCTTCCCATTCGGGCCTTCCCGTGCTTTGCCCCATAGCCCAATTAACTTGTTCGGTTTGTTCTCCTGGAAAAGTATGAGGGCATGAATTGGCATCATGTCCGGGTGCTCCGCAAATCTCGCAAAGTCGTGAGCTAGAAGGTTTATTTTGAGTCTTGAGTTGTCTTATTTCATTTGTCAACTCATCGATTTTAGATTGCATCTCGTCCTTCTCGCTCACTTGGTGCACGGCTCCCTACGAACACGTACACTTTTTGTTGAGAATTTGCTCCCAATGTTTCATACACGTCATATGCTTGTCTCTCCGTCAAACCCCAAAACGAACCACCGGTGCATTATCTACCGCTCCTTGGCAATATTGAGTCAATCCGTCATAGAAGAATTGATTGAGTAGTTGAAGGATAGTGATGGTGTGGGCATTGAATGAGTAGCATTTAGAATCGGTACCATGCATCGTGAAATGCCTCTCCGTCTTGTTGTCCGAAAGTTGAGATTTGAGTTCTCAATGCGCTGCTTTTGAATGGGAGAAGTACTTGGTAATGAATTTATCGTAAACTTCATCCCATGTTCTTAGTGATCCGGGCGCCAAAGTCATCAACCATTGTTTCGCCCCGTCCTTGAGTGTATAAGGGAAACACTTCATTCGTAGTTGATCCTCGCTCAACCCATTCAATGGGAAGTTATCAATCGCCACATAGAAATCTCGGATGAATGATAACGGATCCTCTCGTGCTAATCCGTGAAATGAGGGCAATTGCTCGATGTGAAATCCGCTTATGTGGTAGTTCCTTGCGGCCGGTTCTAATTGGATGCATGAAATGGCGGTGTTCACTACGGGCTTTGCATAGTCCCTCATAAGATGTTCGACCGGAGGTTGTTGCGGCATGTTATAGTTCGCCTCCATCCCATATTGAGGTCCGGGATAATAATTCGCTCCATATTGCATTCCGACGGGTGGTTGTCTCGGATAAAAGTACCTCCCTTGTTGAGCTTCCGGTATCCCTTGATTGCGCCCAACATTATCATATCTCGGAAACCTTGGTTGACGAATTTCTTCCTCATCTATATTTTGTGCAACATTCTCAACCCTTGGTTGACGAGTGTTTTCTTCTTGGATCAAAAGTCGCTCTTCAAGGTCCGGATTCACCTCGTCGTTTGCCATTGATGTTGTGGCCATTACTTTTGGTGCTCTAATTCTTTGAACTTCGTCTATCGGTGGAAGAATCGGGTTACCCAACGATCTCCTACCAAGCATAAACAAAGGAAGTAAGAACGAATTTTATCGAAATAGTATTGATCAAGAATAGCAATTCAACTATCATTAAAACAAGATTAAAAATTAAACGCCAATTCCCCGGCAACGGAGCCAAAAACTTGATGGATTCAAATTAAATACTCGCAAGTGTACGAATCGCTCTTGTAGTAAGCGGCAAGTAACTCCGAGGTCGATCTCTCGAGGAATTGGAAACGGTTTAAAATTCGATAATGTTCGGCAAATAGTCGAATGAACAAAAGTAAATTAAATTAAAATACATCATTGGTTGATTATGATTACAATTACTAATGCACAAATTTTAAATTGAACTAAGTGATAACAACACCAATTTGATAGTCGGATAAATGAGAGATAACAATAATGAGATTAATATGGGAATTTAGAGTCACCGACACACACGTAATCAATTATTAGTTCCGATACTCAAATAAATAAGGTTAGGAATTATCGATTGCTCACGATTAAAAGAAATCCGTTTGATGGCGGAAATTCTAAAAATCACGATTGTTCTCAACGAAAATTAAGGGATACTCTTTTGATGGGGACGAAACCCTAGCTAACAATCAATTAACCGACTACTTTTGATGAGGTAAATCGTTAAAAGATCGCGCGAAAAAGCTCGAGAACATTCACAATCGTTTCTTTTGGGTCGTTTGATGGCGAACACCGATAAAAACCCTCGATTCGAATAATAATAACAACAATGAAAAAGGTTTGATGATCTAATTCAAAAGTTCTTAAACGAAGAACGAACAAGAGGAACAATCCCAAACTTTATCCGGAAAATCAAAAGGAACTAACAATCAAAAACATGTGTGTGGCTATATCTAAAAACCCATATGAAGTGTTTAGCCACACATGATTAATTCAACAACAATAATGGAAATTGAAGAACAAAACATGGTAAAAACTTCCCTTGTAAATGCCGAAATCGAATTTCCGATGAAGGTTTAATGATCTTCTTACAAGAACTCACAACAAATTTATACAAGGAATTATTATATCTCACAAAAGTATTTTTCTCACTCCAAGAACACACAAGGAAGATGATGAAAATCTCTCTCTTTCCCACTCTTTTGGTGTTTTTCCTCCCTAATCTTGTGTTTTCCCACAAAATATCTTCTTCACAAGACAAGCACACCTCTCAAGGGGTCACTCCACTTTGTTTTATAGCCAAAAAATCAAGACAAAGGCTTAAAAGTATGCAAAAAATGTCAAAGGAAAGTGACATGAACCAAAAAGTGGCACGGCCCGTGTCGCACTACGCTGAATAACGAAAAAGGTAACTGTCTTGAGACTCGGACGTGTCCCATGACACGGCCGTGTTGTACTGCGCCAGGAAGTGTAAATGGCCGATAGTGACTCGGCCGTGTCCCAAAAGGCACGGTCGAGTCGTTCCCTTCCGGAAAATGAAATTCTCGCTGGAATGAGACCCGGCCGTGTCCTGTGACACGGACGAGTTACCTGATGTGGCTCGAGTCGCCTGGTGCAGCCTAGTTGAGTCGCATGGTGCAGCCAAGTCCGGTTTTTGGTCTTCTTCGGCTAGATCCTTCGTTCTTGTATCAATTCACCTCGGATTTTAGCATATGATATACCGTTTCGAAGCTAATTTCACGAGGAATTTATATCAAAGGAGAATACATCTCGATTCGGAGTGGAGATTCTGGGATTTAGGAGATTTGACCGATACTGCTTAAATCTTTCGTCGTTTTAGGCCCCGTTTTAGCTTTTGATCGTCATAGACTCCAATATTAGCTATGAAAGCGCATATTTCACCACAATCTTCGCTTGGCTACCTATAAATTAAAAACACACATACCACGCATAAAAGAGAACAAAAATACTAAAAAGCAAACAAAAATACGACTAGAAAGAACAGAATGAGTCGATCAAGAATCGACTCATCAGATACGAAATGCAACAAGTAAATAGCAACTACGAATTTAATACGGAAATCAATTATCAAATGTTTCCGAGAAGTTTTAAAATTTCGAACTCAAGCAAGAGATATTTGAAAAGGAACTCATCATCTCGGGAATTTTTGAAGTAGAAATTCTTTTGGACCTCGAGTCCCAATTTACAAAACTGTTTCGTAAACTTTAGGGCCTTAGCCCGATTCTCGTTTCAAAATACACTAGATAAGATATCATTATGAGACCCATATTTAAAATGTTATCCAAACAATCACTGTTATACGATCGTTGTTCGTACACATCATGTACCGAACTCCGGAGGCCTCGACGGACCCTACCCGGACAACACGCACTGTTCGTACACATCATGTACATAACTCCGGAGGCCTCAACGGACCCTACCCGGCCACAAACATCGTTCGTACACATCATGTACCGAACTCCATAGGCCTCGTCAGACCCTACCTGGATCACACACCTTGTTCTTACACATCATGTACCGAACTCCAGAGGCCTCGTCAGACCCTACCTGGATCACACACCTTGTTCGTACACATCATGTACCGAACTCCAGAGGCCTCGTCACACCTTATCTGGAACACACACATCGTCACGACATAATTCATAATCATCAATTATCAAGCCATTCCACATTACACCGAAATATATAATCAAGTATGTGAATCGAAACAACACAAATATCACAATCATCATGATATATCAACAATGATCAAACACGCCCGGCACAACTTAGATGGTTAACACGACCAACACAATTCCACGACGTTAGCTAAGTGAGGATATTATCGCTACCATCAATCAATCATAATAATTAATTCTTACGAAGCATATTCACGAAAGTAAACCAAATTCACCACAACCATAACACGACGTCCCTATTGACAAGACACAATTCGTATAGTAAAATACTTGCCTTAATAATCGCTACTGAATACTCCGAAGAACACGGTTCGACCGGAAAGCTCGGACCCCGAAGAAGACAACGAACGGAAGGGTTCCGACTCGAGTTCTTCACAAGAATTTCGTCCCTAAGTCATACCAATGATAAATCAACAATCGTACGATGGATAATAATCATACAACGCCCAAACCCCCCTCTAATACCTTTTGTCGGACACCTTCAAGGCGTCGACTAAGAACTCGACCAAAACGACGAACCAATACAATCCAACTGTGTAATAACAATGGAAATGATAGAATTCACCTAAATAATCATCAATCCATCACTAATCTAAGTTACTACGGATTAAATGGATGAAATCAAACAAAATCCCCAAAACTAGATTTTAAGAAAACTTACCCTGATTCGGCCGATCGTAGCAAGTTATGGAATGATTAACCGATGTTATGGACTCAGGAACTTCATGGATTTACAGTGGAACAACATCTCCTCGTGCCCTCCAAGTCCCAGCCGCAGAAAGGAAGTGAATAAATGGGAAAAATAGGTGTAAACCCGACTCTCCTGCCATATATATACACCTTCCGAACACGGTGCAGAAAACAGCCCACACCAGTGCCAGTGGGTTGCGGGTCAGTGCGCGACCTGACCGACACGGCGCAACACCCGGCGCAAGGTGCCCGCGCGTATGACTTGGCCGTATCCGACACGACGCAAATCTTGCGTGGGTTCTCGGCCGTGTCTCGGTAGACTTGCTGGTCCTGGCCGACCCGGCGCAAGACACGGCGCTCGGCAGCGCCGCTTTCAGCGCCGTTTCGCACAGGTCCGGCCAGCAACCTCCAGTTGCAAAATGAAGAACCACAACGATGATCCGAACGTCCCCGAAACCCGAACCTGAATACGAATCGGAGATACGGTTACGAAGTACTCGCAAAGACGAATCTAAGAGCTAAGAGAACATATGATTCCGACCACCCGAAGTGTCGGAATTCGACAACGGAAGTAATTACCCCAAACTTTAGGAAATTACGAAAACGGCCCAAAACGTCCGAAAATCACGATACGTGATCGAATAACCAAACCGAAGTTCACAACACATCTAACAAAGTTAAACGGACTTACGGGAAACTCGAAACAGTAATTTCGAATGAGATTCACAAGAATCGAACTCGAGTGCGGAAAAGTCATTAAGAAACACGGAACTCAACAAAACAATACCGAAGCGAACTCGGATGACAAAAATTGCAGAATTAATCATTCTCAGAATGACGATACGGTCATGAGCGAGTCGTCAAAATGGACTTCCGCCGAAAAAAGAAATTACCGGAAATTGAAATTGCGGATATTACAAACATCAACTGCTTCCGCCGCCGACATTGTAATACCCGTACTTTTTGTAAATCTTCTACTCTTATGCTTTGTAATTTTTACGCTCGTATAAGTGTTTGGTAAGCTTATATTGATCTTGGAACTCTTGTCAATTGGATTTACCCCTTTTCTTGTTCGGATCGCCGCTGTTTTCGGATCCTTGATGCGATTATACTACCTTCGTGTAATGGGTAGCGCACGCTACACACACCATGTAGCGCACGCTAATTTAGTGAGGGTAGCGCACGCTATCCGTTATAATTAGCGCACGCTACTAATGTATTGGAGATGGACAGTCCAGTAGCTACTGGACTGGAAAAGGGAATTCCTAGCGTACGCTAGGTGTGACTGGTAGCGTACGCTAGATTTTGGTGGTAGCGCACGCTACGTTACTAGAGTAACGTGCGCTAAAGAGAGCAGAGCTGGGGATAGTAGGTTCTGGACTGGGCACTGACTACCAGGTAGCGCACGCTATTAGAAATAATTAGCACACGCTAATTGAAGTCAATAGCGCACGCTAACGGAGCTGGCAGAGGCTACTGGATTGCCTGGTGAGTCCGATAGCGCACGCTATTTTTCATGGCTAGCGCACGCTAGTTCCTATTTAGTATAAATAGGACATTTCCGTTCCCAAATCGTCATTTCTTCCTACCTTCACCTCCTTGGGCGATTTTAGGCGATTCCGGGCGATTTGTGAGGAGTTCTTCGAGCTGCAATTATCTAGCAACATCTTTGAGTTTCTAGTTCGGATTTAGCAACGTTTAATCCTCTCCACCGCTCCAAATCAAGGTAAACTTCTCACAACCCTAGATTTTCGGAATTTGGGGATTTTTCATCCGATTTCTTCGATCCAACTTGTTGTTATGTTAGAATATATCAATTGCGAGTTATCTACCTTGGATACATGTTTTCCTACGGATTTAATGGTGTATTTCCGGACTTCTTGAGTGTTTGGGATATTTGACTTGCGATTCACTATCCAAGAGAATTATTCCCGGAACACATGTATCGGGGTAGTAAATGTAATATCCGCAATTTCGAATTTCGGTAATTTTCTTTTTTTTCGGCGGAAGTCCGTTTTGATGACTTGCTCATGACCATTTCGTCATTTCGAGAATGATTAATTCTTCACTTTTTGTCATCCGAGTTCGTTTCGGTGTCGTTTTGTTGAATTCAGGATTACTAAACGACTTTTCTAAGTATGAGTTTGTCTTTGTTAGATCACCATTAATTTTTGATGACTCCAAAAATTATAAATCTTTGCAATATTATAGAACATCGAGTTAGCTTTCCAATGGTTCAAACGGTGAGTCAATCGGAGTCCGGACGAGAGAGTTATGGTCGTTTCAGTTTTTGGCCGAGCACTTCCAGGAGCCTTTCGGCCGATAGGGGGGTCGATAGACTCTACTGCCGGCATTCCGTATGGCTATCGGTTGGGCCTATCGGCCGATAGGCCGGCCGATAGGCCGGCCGATAGGTTCTGCTGTGTTACACTATAAATGTGTTGTTTTGAGCGAACAGCTCATTTCCTTCCCCATTTTACACTGCGTCGCGAGAGAGAGATATAGAGGGAGAGAGAGTTCTTCATCCGGGGGTCGATTTTCATCATTTCTTTTCGGTTGTGAGGCTCGGATAATCAATCTAACGCGTGTTCTACGGATCTTAACACTTGAATCACTCAAGGTAATATCTCTTGAAACCCTACCTTTTTGGATAATTGGGGATTTTGGGGTTTTGTCCGATTCTTTCCGTTTCGTTGATGGATTCATGATGAATATGATTAATCTTGTTAGTATCTTTAGTTTCCCTACGGATTCATGGATATTTTGTGGATTTTTACGGAATCGAGAGGGTTTGGTTGTGGTCCGCCCTCGTTGATGTTTTCGGTATGAATATACATGAATCGTAGGCGGGGTTCCGGGTGTATTCCATTTCCATAATCGTTTAGAAGTGGTTGTGATTGTGCTATTCGAATCGTTAGGTTCATTTTCGGTTCCTCACGCCGTGCTTGATTCTTCCGCTCCGCTCATTGTCGTCTTCCTTTCGTTAGCATCGGCGCCCAAGCTTCCCGCTGAGCCGTATCCGTTCGTGGTTCAGTGCTCGTGGTATCGAGGCAAGTATCTTGCCCATACATTACGTGTTTTGTGGATATTATGGTTGTTAATCGTCGATATGTGCTAAATAAATATTTATAACCATTTTTCAAAGGAATCGGTATATTTACCATCATGTTTTTCGTAAAGGTGAACCGTGTGTGTCGGGAATTAATATGTTTAGTTGGATATGTGAGTTGGTGTGATATTAGTTGTGTCGTTCGGTGCTGTTGAAATCTTGCGCGTCCTTGTGCATTGTATCATTACTTGGTCGTGAGTATATGCTGGATGAACTGGCCATTCTAGTAAGGTACCTCGACTATATATACTGTGATTGACCTTCGAGGCTTGTGGTTTGCAACTGTGATTTTTGGAACGTGTGTGTGTTGTTCCTTCCACCCGGAGTGTCCGACGGGATGTCTGGGGGTCGATACTAAGGGGTACGGCCACGGAAGCGGACTGAGGTTCGTGTGTGGATGAACTTCCACCCGGAGTGTCCGACGGGATGTCTGGGGGTCGATACTAAGGGGTACGGCCGCGGAAGTGGTTTCCCACCCGGAGTGTCCGACGGGATGTCTGGGGGTCGATACTAAGGGGTACGGCCGCGGGTTACCAGTTGTGGTTTTCATCTTGAGGATGTCGTTGATGTTTTCGTTAATTGTGATATTGTCCGGAGTATCACAATGCTTTGTGCTTGGGGTCGAGAGACATTATATATCGAGTCTTGGTGCTTGGCTAGAATGGCATAAGAATAATGTGTTATGTGTATTGTGTTCTTTTAAAAGTGAATTGAAGTGGATGATCGGGTCGTGGACCTGTGTTTTGTGATCGGAATGGTTGGGTCGTGGACCCGTGTTTTGTTAAATGATTTGTATTTTGAAAAATGAACTTTGGGGTGTGATCCTAAATGGCTTTCGAGGAATTAAGAACATTCTCAAATTTTGATGTTTTCAAAACTCCCGAGATTTTGCAATGTTTTCAAAATGCTTACTTGCTTTGTTTCTGCTTTCAAGACTTGAACTATTTTTTCTAAATACATCTCGGAAAGTCTTTCGTTATATTCTCGGAATGTGTTGTGTATGGCTCGTATTTGCACTTTATACTTGCACTAGCGAAACAGTGGAGTTTTGCTAACCCCCGAGCACCTGGGGTGGATATCTCAGATTGTGTCCGTGTTCATGCAGGTTTTCGGGAGCAAGACACAGGATCGGCACGAGGGATGATGAAAGACGAATGATACTAATCACACGAAGGCCAGTTTTGGGTTCAGTTAGTCGGAGTCCATTGTATTGTCTTTTCCGCTGTCTTATTGTTCATTGTTGCAAGTACTTTACCCTTGTGTGGGTATGAGTCTGGATGAGTTTATGTATTTTGATTTGTAAGTCTGTGACGAAAGACCAAATCGGTCTATTGGTCCGTTATTTTGATTCGTCGGTATGTAATGCAATGTGTTGTTTTGATGTCTAGCCTGGTGGATCCTCACGGAGAGAGTCTGCGGCGTGTAATATTCCCGGTTTGATCTGGGGGTGTTACATTTATGGTATCAGAGCTTAGGTTGAGGAAACCTAGGCTGTCGGGTCAAGTCGTGTTGTTTGAGTCTTGTTTCGTTGGATTTTTATCTGACTGAGTCGTGTCGCGACGCGTCGTCTGAGTTTGTTGGTCGTGATTAGTATCGTGGGCGATCATCATCTTCGTGCGACCTGTGGCTGTAAGTCTCCCTTCTTTGTGTTGTGCCTCGTGTGACACGAGCTATTTTTATGATTATTTGTTAAGCGACGGAATTCTTTTATGAATTTTGATTTCGTGATATGTGGTTACTTGACTCTAATACTTCGTTCATATGAGGAGTAGTGTTGATGGATTGTGCATGTTTGACTTTATTTCTTTTATCCGCTGCGTGAGTCCCTCTGTAATGATTTTCGGTATTTTACCGACTGAGTTTTATTTCAAAAATTGATTCCATTAACCGAGTTTTTGGCATTATGGCCTTGATCATTTTGGCGAAATTCTTATGACGGTATTTAGTATTTTGTAAATGGATTTTATGAGTTTTTGAAATATTACCGTCATCGGCCTTTTTGGCGTTTTTGTGAATGGTTTTTAGCACGGTGGGTTCGGCGCGGGACCCACGGCGCTATATTGTTCCTTGTAATTACCTGAAATTTTTGGGCATTCTAGCCCATTGAATTATTTTGAAAACCTTGAGTGTCTTAGAAAATTAAAATTCGAGACGTACTTTTAAAACGAATTATTTTCTGGCGGTGTTTTCAAGGTGTTTTCTAATGCCGCAATACATTTCAAAAAATTTCCGGTTGAGGACCAAAAATATTTTTGAGATATTTTCAAATGCAGTTGCTTAGACCCAAGGGTCGAATATTTTGAAAGTTTTTCACTACGAGAAGGTGTCCTCATTTTTGTTCAAACGCAAGATGATTTTCAAAGTCTCGAAAATGATGTTTGTTCAACTTTTGTAAAATGATACTCAAGATCAATTGGTGTTTCCAAACTGTCTTCAAAGGTGGTTTTTGTTTTTAAAACCTATCATTCTGCTTATGGACCGGAAATGCGTGTATGGTTTTCGAACTTTCGTTACGGTGTTAACCCGAATTGTGATCGAAATGGTGGCATGAACGCCGAGGCGTTGCCACGCATTTGTTGTACTAGTCCTCTGTGAGAGGTATGAACCGGTATTTACCGTTTGTCGCCTCGTGGTGATTTGCGTGTTGTCGCACGGGTGTGAGCCGTTGAAGCTTGAGTTTGTACGTTTGTGTACATGTGTGATTGTTTCATGATGGTTGAAATTATGTCTTGGTTATCGTTCGGGCCGCCGAGGTCGCCGAACGATACCGTCGTTCTTTGTAGTGTTTGTGTGTGTATTACTTTATGATGGTAATCGTTGTATATGGTATGTGTTATGATTCTTTGTTGTGCCGAGTTGGCATCTCCGCTATGTTATTTTGCGACGTTGTGCCCTATCAGTATCTAGCATTTGTATTTTCGGTATGCCGAGCCGAGACGTTTCAACCGTGATGTGCCGGGGCATGCACGTGTAAACTGTCCCTTCTCGGTAACACATTTCAAGTGTGGACTCGAGGACACCGAATTCCGTTTTGCGAATTAGCTACCGAGACTTTCGAAGTTCGCGCTTCAAAGATCATCGGAATCGGCTTTGAGAGGCCTTTGAAGGATGTTTCGCGTTGCTTGTTGTGCCGTCACCTTGATTTCATTTGTTGTGAGTTGCGGGGCGACCTTCTTTTATAAGAGGTCGAATGTAGTACCCGTGTTGTTTTTAGACTCTGCATTTTCTCTTTCTCGAGTCTATCGACTCGCTCGTATTCGTTGATACTTTCCGAACTTGTTCTCGTATTTCGGTTTAAATCGCTGCTCGAACGAGCGGTGATCTTGTTTTGGGTCAATCTGGTTATCGCTGTGACTTTTTCGAGTTCAGTTCGATTCTTGTGAACCTTGTTCGGAAGTGACATCATCTGGTTTTATTAGTTCTCTTATTCGAAGTGGATCGGATTTGGAACTTCTGTATTTTCGACTCTGTCGACTCGTTTATGTTCATTGACATTTTCTGAGCTTGTCCTGCCCCTTGCTTTTGTTGATCGAACGAGGGTGGTATCGTTTCGGAATAACTCGTTCGTCGTGGTGACCTTTCAATCGCTATTTCCTTTCCTGTGGATCTTCGGCAATGTATGTCTTGTAGTTCTCACAAGATCATCCTCGGAGTTGTTGTTTGAACCTTATTGTTCTTCGTGATCCGAACATGATCGTTCGATTTTTGTTGTCTCGATCTTTGTGGTTCGATCGTTTGATTGTTCAGTTTTTGTTGATCTCGTTTCGTGATTGTTGAACATTCAGACTCCTTCGAAATTCCCTTAAGTTCGGGAAGTTAGTCTCGTTTTCAATCTTCCAACCCTTGGGCGGTGGAATTCTGTATTTGTTCAGCGGTTGGCCGCGTTTTGATTGATGTACCGTTAGGTTGGCCAATCCTGTTGATTTTCGTTCGTTGTGTTTTGTGATTGTCTGGATAATCGACTTGACTATACTATCTGTTTGTTGACGCTTGTCACTTGTTGACTTTATTATGTTCCTAACGGCGACGTGGTATTGGTCGTCGTGGAGCGTGTTTTCACACCGTGTGTCTCTTTGCGTTTCTTGCAGCGTTTCGCCGTCGGGCGCGAGTTTTCGGTTTTTGCGTATCTCGTCGAGTTTTCCTGGCAGGGTATATTGCTTCCCCCTACTTGTTTTAAGTTTCGGGACGAAACTTCTTTTAAGGAGGGTAGAATGTAATATCCGCAATTTCGAATTTCGGTAATTTTCTTTTTTTTTTCGGCGGAAGTCCGTTTTGATGACTCGCTCATGACCATTTCGTCATTTCGAGAATGATTAATTCTTCACTTTTTGTCATCCGAGTTCGTTTCGGTGTCGTTTTGTTGAATTCAGGATTACTAAACGACTTTTCTAAGTATGAGTTTGTCTTTGTTAGATCACCATTAATTTTTGATGACTCCAAAAATTATAAATCTTTGCAATATTATAGAACATCGAGTTAGCTTTCCAATGGTTCAAACGGTGAGTCAATCGGAGTCCGGACGAGAGAGTTATGGTCGTTTCAGTTTTTGGCCGAGCACTTCCGTGAGCCTTTGGTCGATAGGGGGTCGATAGACTCTCTGCCGGCATTCCGTATGGCTATCGGTTGGGCCTATCGGCCGATAGGCGGCCGATAGGCCGGCCGATAGGTTCTCTGTGTTACACTATAAATGTGTTGTTTTGAGCGAACACTCATTTCCTTCCCCATTTTACACTGCGTCGCGAGAGAGAGATATAGAGGGAGAGAGTTCTTCATCCGGGGGTCGATTTTCATCATTTCTTTTCGGTTGTGAGGCTCGGATAATCAATCTAACGCGTGTTCTACGGATCTTAACACTTGAATCACTCAAGGTAATATCTCTTGAAACCCTACCTTTTTGGATAATTGGGGATTTTGGGGTTTTGTCCGATTCTTTCCGTTTCGTTGATGGATTCATGATGAATATGATTAATCTTGTTAGTATCTTTAGTTTCCCTACGGATTCATGGATATTTTGTGGATTTTTACGGAATCGAGAGGGTTTGGTTGTGGTCCGCCCTCGTTGATGTTTTCGGTATGAATATACATGAATCGTAGGCGGGGTTCCGGGTGTATTCCATTTCCATAATCGTTTAGAAGTGGTTGTGATTGTGCTATTCGAATCGTTAGGTTCATTTTCGTCGGTTCCTCACGGTCGTGCTTGATTCTTCCGTTCCGTTCATTGTCGTCTTCCTTTTCGTTAGCATCGGGCGTTCCGAAGCTTCCCGGTTGAGCCGTATCCGTTCGTGGTTCAGTGCTCGTGGTATCGAGGCAAGTATCTTGCCCATACATTACGTGTTTTGTGGATATTATGGTTGTTAATCGTCGATATGTGCTAAATAAATATTTATAACCATTTTTCAAAGGAATCGGTATATTTACCATCATGTTTTTCGTAAAGGTGAACCGTGTGTGTCGGGAATTAATATGTTTAGTTGGATATGTGAGTTGGTGTGATATTAGTTGTGTCGTTCGGTGCCGTTGAAATCTTGCGCGTCCTTGTGCATTGTATCATTACTTGGTCGTGAGTATATGCTGGATGAACTGGCCATTCTAGTAAGGTACCTCGACTATATATACTGTGATTGACCTTCGAGGCTTGTGGTTTGCAACTGTGATTTTTGGAACGTGTGTGTGTTGTTCCTTCCACCCGGAGTGTCCGACGGGATGTCTGGGGATCGATACTAAGGGGTACGGCCACGGAAGCGGACTGAGGTGCGTGTGTGGATGAACTTCCACCCGGAGTGTCCGACGGGATGTCTGGGGGTCGATACTAAGGGGTACGGCCGCGGAAGTGGTTTCCCACCCGGAGTGTCCGACGGGATGTCTGGGGGTCGATACTAAGGGGTACGGCCGCGGGTTACCAGTTGTGGTTTTCATCTTGAGGATGTCGTTGATGTTTTCGTTAATTGTGATATTGTCCGGAGTATCACAATGCTTTGTGATTGGGGTCGAGAGACATTATATATCGAGTCTTGGTGCTTGGCTAGAATGGCATAAGAATAATGTGTTATGTGTATTGTGTTCTTTTAAAAGTGAATTGAAGTGGATGATCGGGTCGTGGACCCTGTGTTTTGTGACCGGAATGGTTGGGTCGTGGACCCCGTGTTTTGTTAAACAGATTTGTATTTTGAAAAATGAACTTTGGGGTTGTGATCCTAAATGGCTTTCGAGGAATTAAGAACATTCTCAAATTTTGATGTTTTCAAAACTCCCGAGATTTTGCAATGTTTTCAAAATGCTTACTTGCTTTGTTTCTGCTTTCAAGACTTGAACTATTTTTTCTAAATACATCTCGGAAAGTCTTTCGTTATATTCTCGGAATGTGTTGTGTATGGCTCGTATTTGCACTTTATACTTGCACTAGCGAAACAAAGGGAGTTTGCTAACCCCAGTAATCTGGGGTGGATATCTGTATTGTGTCCGTGTTCATGCAGGTTTTCGGAGCAAGACACGGGATCGCACGAGGGATGATGAAAGACGAATGATACTAATCACACGAAGGCCGCTTTGGGTTCGATTAGTGAGTCCATTGTATTGTCTTTTCCATGCCTTATTGTTCATTGTTGCAAGTATTTTACCCTTGTGTGGGTATGAGTCTGGATGAGTTTATGTATTTTGATTTGTAAGTCTGTGACGAAAGACCAAATCGGTCTATTGGTCCGTTATTTTGATTCGTCGGTATGTAATGCAATGTGTTGTTTTGATGTCTAGCCTGGTGGATCCTCACGGAGAGAGTCTGCGGCGTGTAATATTCCCGGTTTGATCTGGGGGTGTTACAGTAAATTCGGGTGATTCCAACTTATTTTCATACCGATGGGGTTTTGATAATTGAATTACGAACTTGTCTAGGTTCGGAGTTGTCGAATCCTTCAATCTTGGTACCTTGTCGTTCGTACCTTTTTCCTCTCGATTCCAGGCAAGTGATTCTTGTGAAATTTATGTTCTTAAATGTGAAAAGTAATGCATGTGATTGTGAGAGTTGCTTTCGTTCACTCCGAGAGGACCCGACGGGGTCGAGGAGGGTTCCGCTTATGTCGGTTCCGTGAACATTTGGGTTAGCCACTCCGAGATGATCCGACGGGGTCGAGGAGGGATTCGCGCATTGTCGAGTCCACGGTTAATCAAGAGATATCATCATTTCTAAATATGTTTGGATAATTGCATTTTCCGGAAAATCATTATCATAGCTTTGAATTGGTGTATATACTTTTATGTATAAGACTTGACATTTCACTTGTAATACTTGCCCTAACCCCTCTCGTTTGGGGAAAATTACTTTTGTGTTTTTCAGGTCCTAAGGAACCATACGAGCGAGTGCCGGGACGATACGATGAGGATGGCGAGGCGTGATACTGTGGCTAGTTGTGTTCTACTTTGTTTGGTCGTCGTTCTCTTCGGTCCATTTTATCCTTGTAATAATAAGTGGTACTCGAGTACCTTAGGAAAGTCCTTTTTCCATTGTCGTGCAACTTCTTGTATTTCTTCATGGTATTGTTTGTCCATGGTTGAACTTCCTTGTTTGTATCGAATTTATTGATTCCCAAGTGGATTTTATCAAATTTAATACGTTGTGAGTGAGATAAGCCTAGTGGATCCCAGGTCGAGATTTACGGCGCTGTGATATTCTCCGAAAATCTCGGGGGGTGTTACAGAATTTGGTATCAGATCTTAGGTTTATGGATACCTAGGCTGTCGGATTGCTGGGTCTAAATGTACTATTCCAAGGACACAGTATCATCGCGCTGCCGTCATCTCGTACGACCGGTACTCGTAAGTTCCCTATCTTATTTACCCTCTTCATTCACTCACTATCATTCGATTATGGGACATGAGAAGTCCATATTCTAGATGGCATTGCTTCGAGCTATTCTTATGATTTTACTTACATTTTTTCTTTAGAATGTCAACTGGTAGAGGACGTGGATGCGGCCGTGGTCGTGGTCGAGGGCGTGGCGCAGCCGGTGGAGCGGCCATGTCCCTCAGCTCGGTAGAAGGCTCAGCTACGCCTAGCTTGTCGGACTCTATTCAACCTAGCACCGGTAGTCATCAGGAGCTGTCAGCCAGTCTGGGAACTTCTACAGGGAGCCAACCGGATGTGGGTGTTGCCACCATACTGCAACAAGTGGCGAACCAAATGGCTCTTTTAACCTGTGCAAGACTTAACCAACCACCTCCTCATCGACACTGGGGCTGAGAAGTGGTTACAAGATGTTATTCGTATGCGCCCTCCCCAATTTATTGGTGCAAATGATCCGACCGGCTGGGAAGATTTGATTAATGAGATGAATAAAGTTTTCATGGCCGTGAATTGTCCAGAGGCACGTAAGGTGCCAGTTGCCCAGTACTTCCTATCAAGGGATGCGGCTAGCTGGTGGCAAGCTATTGCACCTCAGGATCGTGAGGTTTCATGGGACGAGTTTAAGGAATTGATGGATGCCGAGTTCTGCCCGTGGCCTGTTCAGGAGGCCAGGATTCGAGCCTTTTACGAAGCTAAACCCCAGGATGTCCCTGTATCTCAAGCAATCATTGAATACAACCGTCAACTTAACCATGTGAAAAATCAAGTGAGGGAAGAGAGAGATAGAATTCGTCACTTTGACATGCGAATGAAGCCAAAAGTCCGGCATTATATGTCGGGCTTCGCTTGCGCCACATTGAAGGAGTATCAAGATAGGGCACTAGCCTATGATATGTCCTTCACTACTACCGAAACGACAAGTGAGAGTAAGAAGCAGAAGACCACTGGAAAGTTTTCTAGCGGTAGAGGTGGCAACCAGCGGGGATCGCAGTCGGCAAGCTATACAACCAAAGGGTCTTCCTGTGAATCGGGTGGTAAACGGAATTTCAGAGCTGGTGCTAATGTGTCCAACCGGGTTGTGACATGTTTTAATTGTGGCCAACAGGGCCATCTTAATCGTGATTGTGGTTTACCCCCATTGAAGTGTTTTAATTGCGGCCAGGAAGGCCACAGAGCCATGTACTGTACGGAAGAAGAAACTCCACTTGGAACTCAGGCATCAGCCCCTACGCCTGGAGAACCGAGTGTTAATCAGAAGTCATCTACGGGTCAGCCATCCCAGAGTTACGGTCGAGGCAGAGGCCGTGGTCAGTCCGTTAGGGGAGGAGTCCCTAGTGCTGGTTCGATGCAACCTCGTGTCTATGAGATGAGGAAAGCTGGAGATCCAGAGGCTACCGTGGCGACAGGTATCATTTCTCTTTTGTCTCATCCAGTTAGAGTGCTTTTTGATTCTGGTGCTTCTCATTCGTTCATCTCTTTGGATTGTGTGCGTCGATTGAATATTGAGGGCTTGTCTCCTTGTGAGTCCTTTGTGGTTAAGTTGCCCAGTGGTGATAGAATCGTGGGAGACAAAGAAGTTAGAGATTGCCCGGTGTTAATCGCTGAGAGAGTGTGGTTTTCGAATTTGATAGTCGTAGACATTGTTGATGAAGATCTAATCCTCGGTGACGATTGGCTCGATAGACACGGTGCGATAATGAATTATCGCACGAAGATCATATCAATGTTAGCCAAAGACGGTACCGAACACCATTTTGCGGGGTACAAGAGGGGATGTCAGAAATTTTTGATTAGTGCCTTGAAGGTGACAAAACTTATTAGAAAGGGCTGTGTTGGGTATTGGTGTTATGCCATGAAAGTCGAAGATGGGAAAGTTGAACTTCCCTCGATTCCTATTGTAAGTGATTTTTCGGATGTTTTCCTGCATTTAATTATCGGACTACCACCGGGGCGGGAAGTTGAATTTATAATTGATTTGGAGTCAGGAGCAACCCCGATTTCTAAGGCACCGTATCGTATGGCACCTTCAGAAATGCAAGAGTTGAAGAAACAACTGGGAGAATTGTTGGATAAAGGGTATATTAGACCCAGTGCCTCGCCATGGGGTGCACCGGTCTTGTTCGTAAGGAAGAAAGATGGTTCACTACGTTTGTGTATTGATTATCGGGAACTGAACAAAGTGACCATTAAGAATAAATACCCTTTGCCGCGTATCGATGATTTGTTTGATCAATTGCATGGAGCCGCGGTGTTCTCGAAAATTGATTTGAGGTCCGGTTACTATCAACTTCGCATTAAGGAATCCGATGTTCCTAAAACTGCTTTCCGTACGAGGTATGGACACTATGAGTTTGTGGTTATGCCTTTTGGGTTAACCAACTCACCGGCGATATTTATGCAATTGATGAATAAAGTATTTATTGAGCATCTTGATAATTGTGTAGTCGTTTTTATCGACGATATTTTGGTCTACTCTCGAGATGAAGAGGAACACGCTCGGCATTTGCGATTGGTGTTGGAGATTTTGAGGACTCAGCACCTCTATGCAAAGTTTTCTAAGTGTGAATTCTGGTCAAGGAAGTCATGTTTCTCGGACATGTGATTTCGGAAGGAGTTCGGTAGATCCCGTAAAATTGAGGCGGTGTTAGATTGGGCTCCACCCAGAACGTGAAGGAGGTTCGTAGCTTTTTGGTCCGGCCGGATACTACCGGAGGTTCGATGAGTGGTTCTACAAACTTGCTAGACCACTTACTCAATTACTCCAGAAGTCCGAAAGGTTCGAATGGAATGAAGAAAGACAACGGAGTTTCGAAGAGCTGAAAAGGCGTCTGACTACCGCGCCGGTTTTAGCCCTACCTCAGGGAGTCGGTGGGTATTCAGTTTATTGTGACGCATCAGGACAAGGACTTGGGTGCGTACTCTTGCAAAGATGATAAGACGATTGCCTATGCTTCACGGCAACTTAAACCGTATGCGCTTATTTATCCTACCCATGATTTGGAATTAGCTGCTGTAGTGTTTGCACTGAAGATCTGGCGTCACTATTTGTACGGTTCTTCATGTCGAATTTATACCGACCACAAGAGCCTAAAGTATATTTTTAGCCAGAAAGAGCTGAATATGAGACAACGACGTTGGTTAGAGCTGATAAAGGATTATGATCTGGAAATCCTTTACCATCCAGGAAAGGCTAACGTTGTAGCTGATGCGTTGAGCCGGAAGTCGATATCTCTTCATATGCTTGAGGCCCTTACGCCTCAAGTTAAGATCAGACGGGAGTTAATTGAGCAGGGAGTCGAAGTACGGATCCAACGGGTTCAGGGTCAGATGTGTACTCTTGAGGCTATTCCGTCCTTGATCGACAACGTCGGGGAAAAACAGGAGAATGACCCAATGCTTGTCCAACTGAAGGCGGACGTGGAAAAAGGGAAAGCCCCTGGTTTTATGATCCACGAGGATGGCATTTTGAAATTTCAAGGTAGGATTTGTGTTCCGAATGACTCAGAGCTGAGACAGAGAATACTCCGAGAAGCCCATGCTACACCTTACTCGATCCATCCTGGGACGAGTAAGATGTACAAGGATCTTAAAAGGAGTTTTTGGTGGAATAATATGAAGAGAGATGTCACCGAGTTTGTGTCAAGGTGTTTGACATGTCAACAAGTCAAAATTGAGCATCAACGGCCGGCCGGGCTGTTGAAACCTCTCCCTATTCCCGAATGGAAATGGGAGGATATTACTATGGATTTCATCACCGGGATGCCGAGGACTAAGTCGGGGATGAATATGATTTGGGTTGTTGTTGACCGGTTAACTAAGTCGGCACATTTTCTTGGCATTAAGGACACGTGGGGACCGGAGCGATTGTCCCGGATTTTTATATCGGAGATTGTGAGATTTCACGGTACGCCAAAGTCTATTGTTTCCGATCGTGATGGCCGTTTTGTGTCGCATTTTTGGAAGGCGGTCTATCAAGCCTTGGGCACCGAATTTAGGTTGAGTACTTCCTTCCACCCACAGTCTGACGGTCAGACTGAGCAGACGATCCAGACATTGGAAGATATGCTGAGGGCGTGTGCCCTGGATTGGAGTACCGATTGGGAAATACACCTACCTTTGATCGAGTTCACTTACAATAATAGTTGGCACGCATCGATCAAGATGGCACCTTTTGAGGCATTGTATGGTAGGCGGTGTAGATCTCCACTTTGTTGGGATGAAGCTTCAGATTTAGTCGGGACGGAACCCGATATGTTGATGGAGACCAAAGAGAAGATTTCCATCATCCGAGACCGACTGTTAACCGCTCAGAGTCGACAAAAATACTACGCTGACAATCGTCGTCGGCCCTTGGAATTTGATGTGGGTGATCATGTCCTACTCAAAGTATCACCGATCAGAGGAGTCTTCAGGTTCGGGAAAAGGGGCAAACTTAGTCCGAGATATATTGGACCATTTGAGATTCTCGACAGAATTGGGGAACTGGCCTATCGATTGGCTTTACCTCCATCCCTTAGCCATGTTCACAGTGTGTTCCATGTTTCCCAACTGAGGAGGTACGTCCCTGACCCGAGCCATATCATTGATTACGGGGACATCGAGATCACAGAGGATGTCACATTTGAAGAGAAGCCAGTGAAAGTACTAGAGCATCGAGTAAAACAACTCCGGCACAAAACCATACCGTTGATTAAAGTTCAGTGGTCACGACACGGAGTTGAGGAAGCGACGTGGGAAACCGAAGAGAGCATGCGCACTAGATACCCAGAGTTATTCATTTCTTAAGTTTCGGGACGAAACTTCATTTTAGAGGGGGAGGATGTAATACCCGTACTTTTTGTAAATCTTCTACTCTTGTGCTTTGTAATTTTTACGCTCGTATAAGTGTTTGGTAAGCTTATATTGATCTTGGAACTCTTGTCAATTGGATTTACCCCTTTTCTTGTTCGAATCGCCGCTGTTTTCGGATCCTTGATGCGATTATACTACCTTCGTGTAATGGGTAGCGCACGCTACGCACACCATGTAGCGCACGCTAATTTAGTGAGGGTAGCGCACGCTATCCATTATAATTAGCGCACGCTACTAATGTATTGAGGACACCCAAAGAGCTACCGGATCGAAAGGGAATTCCTAGCGTATGCTAGGTGTGACTGGTAGCGTACGCTAGATTTTGGTGGTAGCGCACGCTACGTTACTAGAGTAACGTGCGCTAAAGAGAACAGAGCTGGGGACAGTAGGTTCTGGACTGGGCACTGACTACCAGGTAGCGCACGTTATTAGAAATAATTAGCGCACGCTAATTGAAGTCACTAGCGCACGCTATGAGCAGGTGTTAGCGTACGCTAACGGAGCTGGCAGAGGCTACTGGATTGCCTGGTGAGTCCGATAGCGCACGCTATTTTTCATGGCTAGCGCACGCTAGTTCCTATTTAGTATAAATAGGACATTTCCGTTCCCAAATCGTCATTTCTTCCTACCTTCACCTCATTGGGCAATTTTAGGCGATTCCGGGCGATTTGTGAGGAGTTCTTCGAGCTGAAATTATCTAGCAACATCTTTGAGTTTCTAGTTCGGATTTATCAACGTTTAATCCTCTCGACCGCTCCAAATCAAGGTAAACTTCTCACAACCCTAGATTTTCGGAATTTGGGGATTTTCCATCCGATTTCTTCGATCCAACTTGTTGTTATGTTAGAATATATCGATTGCGAGTTATCTACCTTGGATACATGTTTTCCTACGGATTTAATGGTGTATTTCCGGAGTTCTTGAGTGTTTGGGATATTTGACTTGCGATTCACTATCCAAGAGAATTATTCCCGGAACACATGTATCGGGGTAGTAAATTCGGGTGATTCCAACTTATTTTCATACCGATGGGGTTTTGATAATTGAATTACGAACTTGTCTAGGTTCGGAGTTGTCGAATCCTTCAATCTTGGTACCTTGTCGTTCGTACCTTCTTCCTCTCGATTCCAGGCAAGTGATTCTTGTGAAAGTTATGTTCTTAAATGTGAAAAGTAATGCATGTGATTGTGAGAGTTGCTTTCGTTCACTCCGAGAGGACCCGACGGGGTCGAGGAGGGTTCCGCTTATGTCGGTTCCGTGAACATTTGGGTTAGCCACTCCGAGATGATCCGACGGGGTCGAGGAGGGATTCGCGCATTGTCGAGTCCACGGTTAATCAAGAGATATCATCATTTCTAAATATGTTTGGATAATTGCATTTTCCGGAAAATCATTATCATAGCTTTGAATTGGTGTATATACTTTTATGTATAAGACTTGACATTTCACTTGTAATACTTGCCCTAACCCCTCTCGTTTGGGGAAAATTACTTTTGTGTTTTTCAGGTCCTAAGGAACCATACGAGCGAGCGCCGGGATGATACGATGAGGATGGCGAGGCGTGATACTGTGGCTAGTTGTGTTCTACTTTGTTTGGTCGTCGTTCTCTTCGGTCCATTGTATCCTTGTAATAATAAGTGGTACTCGAGTACCTTAGGAAAGTCCTTTTCCATTGTCGTGCAACTTCTTGTATTTCTTCATGGTATTGTTTGTCCGTGGTTGAACTTCCTTGTTTGTATCGAATTTATTGATTCCCAAGTGGATTTTATCAAATTTAATATGTTGTGAGTGAGATAAGCCTAGTGGATCCCAGGTCGGGATTTACGACGCTGTGATATTCTCCGAAAATCTCGGGGGGTGTTACAGACATCACCGAATATTAATTCAATAGGTGGTGTTTCGAGCTTAGGTGGTTTCGTTGTTGTTTTAGTGGTTCTGCCACCGACATACCAAACTTGAAATCTCAAACAATTTTCTTATAAACAGTTAAACAACTAAACGTTTCTATTCAAAATAGCCTACATATACCTACAAACCATGAGATATCCAAAACATTATAAAATTAAATTGTCAATTCCCACCAAATCTTTAAAAAATAAAGATGACATCAAGTTTTTTATAGCCAAAATAATGGATCGATTGCCAAGATGGGTTTTCAATATTGATGAATATCAAAGGAATTGAGCTAAGGGTGTCCACATCGTTGGGTCTACCTTGTCGACCACCGAAACCCCACCACCATCGCCATAACCGTCGTCGGCCACTGAAATATCCAGATCTGAACACAAAACCAATACCCGAGTTTGTAACTTACTTATAATCTCGAAACACATTCAACAGGAGACCCGAGATTCCAGCGATGGAGGCTTGTTGGTGGTGGTTTGGCGACAAGGGTGTGGTTACGTGGTGGTTTTGGCCGGTGTTTGGTTGTTGGTGGATGATGGTTTAGTGAGAGAAATGAACGGGTCGTATATATTTTGTGATGAGAAAAAAAGTGTGTTTTTGTGGGTGGAGGATACAACTTATAAGTAGTTAATTTTGATAGATAAAATAAAATTAAAGAAAATAATATGAAAGGACAAAAATACCCTCTTATTTAACAGTCAAACTAACGGAGTTAGGAAATTCGGATCAAATCCGAAACTGATGTTTCACTTTTTGGGGCAATTCTTTATATACTCATGTTGTTACCCAAAATATTATCCGGAGATAATATTGCTGGAATGACCAAGTAACAAACAAATGCGAGAACACTTCTGCGGGAAAATAAATAACACAAGGTTTGCCGGGGTTGTTAATCCCGTGCTTGAATGCTCTCGCGAGATGTTATTAATATAGATACTTTGGAGTACAAATATTAATGTTAGAATCTATTACAATGAGTGTAAATACTTCTAGTTATCTAAGCTGTAGAGCGTGTAGATTGCCAGAAGAACCAGATATGAAGCTCTGTGAGTTTTTGCTTTTTATGTTCTGTAAGTGTGTATGAATATCACTATGAATGTGTAAGTAATTGCCAGATGAGTCTTTATCCTCTCTCTGTGCGTTTTTCGCTGTATTCACGGTGATCTTCGGCCACTGTTGTAAGCCTCTTATTTATAGGAGACAGTTGCTGGGACCTCTCCGGCGATCGCGGGAGACCGCCGTTTTCTATATTATAATAAGGCGGGCGATCGTCCTGGCCACGTGGGCCGTTTCCTTAAAGTCCGAGGCTGCTGTGGCACCAGTGGCGAGCCAATGGGAAGCCTGCACGCGTCCTGAGTCGCTGTCCGGGGAGGACCCACTTTGTACCTTTCGGCGGGCCTGTCGGTAGGTGAGGTAGGTGACAGGCTGGGGTCAAAGGCCTTATCTTGTCGGCGCCTTTTGTGGATCTGCACGTGGGTCTCCGTCCAAGATTCGGTCTTTGACGTCTTTGACGGATGTTGGATTCATACGTGGCACGAACCGATCGTCTATGGTCGGCTATTAAAGACGATCGCCAGGTATCAAAAGACGATCGCCGTGGGTGCCGACTGCTGGGTGGTTTCCCAGTGTACGTCTTCTATGGTTGGCTCTCAGACCATTATGCCGATCGCCATCGAGGCGTATTGATCGCCGCACAACATTTGCCCCCCAGCTCGCTTCGATGTTTAAAACATGGGGTGAGGTGGCACTGTTGGCGATTGCCAGTGTTTAGATGGTTGGCTCGTTTGTTTATGACAAGGACGATCGTCAGGGCGATCTGATTTCAAATTTGGACGATCTTCTTTTGCGCTGGAATCAGCGGTAAACGGAGGCGGGCTCTTGAAACGTTGCAAGGACACGCGTCGCGCTATCATTGGGGGATTCCGGCGGTTTTATCAGACTTGTCGCCTGGCGTGCCCTCGAAAAGATGCGTACGCGAGTTTCGAGGGCTGCATTTAATGTGTCCTGTAACGCCCCGATTTCGCACATACATTTATTGTGAATTATAGAAAACATATTCAATTTTATTAAATTAAGGCCCGAATAATTTATCGTTTAATTCATTTTATTTCATGATCATGCAATTTTATTTGTGCCATTATTATTCATGACAAGTCAAGTGATTCATTTCGTTTCATTTCTCATTTTAATTCATCAGTTCATCTTGTCATTTCTCGGCCCGAGTCAAATTTTAAGCAATATTAATCGTTACGCATAAGATTTTACAAGTCCATTTTTATTAATTTTAATACATACATTTTGGGCCAGCCAACCATTATAAGGCCCAAATCAACTAATAATAATAATAATTATAGTCCAAATCCTACAATTACTTGCCAAGCCCAATTAAAATTAATAACCCCCAGCCCATTTAGAAATATTCCACACGATCAGAAAGTGGGAACTCCACTTTCTCACGATGGAGGTTGGCAATGGCAAGAGTGGAGTTGAGGGGGAAGAACTTCAGGGGAGGTTATTCATCATGGGAAGAATCAGTTATCGATTTCCAGTATAAAACCACAAACAACAAATTAAACTCAGAACATTTCACAATTCTCTGTCCAGCAAACGATCATTTTTGAAAATTTACACAAACCACACACACTACATCTCATTATACAGCAAATTCAGTAAACTACATTATTACACAAATCATAAGCCAGAAGCCTGTTCTTCTCACCGATCAAGGTATGTCTTCTCCCTTTTCTTTTACTTTTCATCTCATTTCAGAAATTTGCAATCCGATTCACTAAGCCAGAACAAACCTGAAATCTCCATCACCAATTTTCACAAATCCATCTTTCATTTTTTTTTCTTTTTCTTTCCTCTTTCCCTCGACCAACAGCCAGTCGACGGAAGAATCTCCTCTGCCTCCATCCACATCAATTTTTCCTCTAACCGGAATAGTTTCACATACACACCAACAAGATTTCGTAAGTTCCATCTAGAACCCAAAAGTCCAAATCAGAAAACTGAAACAAACCTTTTGAGTTCGGCCGAAACCGGAAATCCCCAGCCACGGTCCCGTTGATTCTGGCCGCTCTCCTTTACATCATAAGCCGACCTTTCCGCCGCCGTCAACCAGAACCCGCGGCCACGGGCGACGCCTGCACCGCCGTCCTCCATTCCATCCCCAGTCTAGCCTCCGTGGCAACCCATCTCCGCCGCTCCGGACGCCACTTTCTAGCCGTTCGACATCTTCAAATCACCGCCGCCATAACCTGGAGCCCGTCGCGGCTGGTATAACCCGATCTCGGGCGAACCAGTGAAGTGGTGTGTGTGTGTGAAGAATTAAGAGAGGGGGAGCGAGGCTGAGATGGAAAAACCAGAGGAGAGAGGCGGCGAACATCGCTTTTGGTCTGGAAGGAGAGAGAGAGAGATGAACCGCGAGAGGCGATCGAAGAAGAAGAAATGAAGATGATTAGATGAGTCGGCCGATCATTTAGGGTTATGGGTATTTATACCCAAGAACTTTCCAGCATTTTCAATTCAGTCCCCAATTTACCGATTATTTCAATTTGACCTCGTTCGATTTTCCATGTTCTCAAATCAGTCCCTTCTTGACCAAGTCTTTAACCTATTGACTTTATCAAATAATAATAATATTCAATTTAAGTTATGTCTTGTATATTATTTTCAATTATAATATTATATTAATAATAAACCATCATTATTTGTAGATAATAACAAGAATTTACGGGCCTAGAATTGTCTAGTCAAGCATATCATCACATTCAAGTTCAAGAACTGCATTTTATCCAGGTGTGGGGATTTATTACGCTTTTGTTTATTTTAATTGCTTTATATATTGTCTCGTATGTGCACGTGAAATCAGTCAGAAGCACTTAAATGTGAAAATCGATCGAAGCACTTAAATGTGCAATCACTGAAGCACTTAAATGTGCAAATCACCAAGCACTTAATTGTGCATAAAGCCTTCGGGCTAGCCGACGGGCATCAGAATTTATCAGCCATGTTGTTTATACTTGCTAATATATTTAGTAATTAACGTAGACATATTGCGTACTCTCCACACTGAGCGAGTTGGAAGCTACCCCACTATTTACCCCTTTTCAGGTTGAGGAGCTCGGTGTGGCATGCGCTTGAGAGTGGAATGATCAAGCCTATGACTAGATATTTATTTATTTAATGTTATTTTTCTCAAACCATGTTTTATGAACGATTGTTCCATTTGTTTTATTTTAACGACAAAGTATGTTTTTATTTAATGGTGACTTGGGACTAGGGCTGAGCACCGGGTCTGACCCGGCCCGGACCGACCCGACCCGGAATGACCCGGATTATAAATGGTCGGGCTTTATCGACCCGAAGTCCGGACCTATTCAGAACCGGGCCAACCCGGTCCGGACCCGGAAAAACCGGGTCGGTCCGGGCTAGCCAGGTTCTAGCCCGATTTTGTAAAAAATTTTTTTTTTTTTTGCATATTAAGTGTCCTTTTATTACATATAAAATACTTTCTTCTTTACATACTCCCATAAAATACAATTATCAATCTTAATATCTTTATTTAGTCATCAAACTCCCAAGTTCAACAATATTTTAGTATAAATAAACTTAATTAGAATAAAGTGCAATCATAATCGAGCCATTAATCATCATTATTTCATCACCACCGAGAGTAAATTATAATAAAAAATATTTTTTTTTTATTTTTACTGGGTCGTTCTGCCAGGATTTTCCGGGTTTTGACCCGGTCCGGCTCGGAACCCGGTTTTAGACAAAATGCAGACCCGGGACCCGGACCTAATTAACAGGTCCGGTCCGGGTCCGGTCCGGGTCCGGGTAAAAATTGGGTCCGGACCATTTGTGCTCAGCCCTACTTGGGACTATTACTTGCGATTATTAAGTTCGTCTTTTTAAAATGTATTTCCGCTGCAAAAATTTTTATTTATTCTACTTAAAATTTGAAGAATTATATTTTAGAAAAGTGGTCGCTACATAAGTGGTATCAGAGCGGGTCTATGGTTCTGTAGACTCGTTAAAATGATTTTTTTTTCTAAACTGAATATTTCATTTTCGCAAGTAATCAAATATTTTTAGCCATTATGATCATCCACCTCTGCCGCTCCACGTCGACTCCAAGGTACATTAAGTTATGATCATTCATTATGTGATAAATGCAGTTTCCCAGATCAACCATGATTCATGCATTAAAGATGCATCTTCAGTCTATTTTGTATATAAGAATTTTATGATAAAATATTTGGGCATGAAATTGTTTTCTTATAAATTCATAAGTATATGTGTGACATGCGAAAGTCATCATTGCTAGAAATATCTGGTGCTCAACCTGTAGATGCAGTGTAACGCCTCCATTTTATTTCTCCCTCTCGTTGGGTAAGTACTGAAGGATCGTTGCGTGTGGTATGCCTTAGGATAATGGCAACTCGTGGACGTGGACGCCCAGCTAACCGAGGTGCAGATAATATCGGTGGTCAGAATGCTAACCTTGGTGGTGGTGACGGAGGTCAGGATAACCACAACAATAATGTGCCAGCTCCTACTCAGGCACAAGTTGTGCAACAATTCCGACGTTTCACTCCACCCACATTCAACGGTCGAGAAGGACCAGCTTTCGTTGATGAATGGTTCATGTCGCTGGAGCGCACCTTTGAGCTCATTGGGTGCACCGATGCGCAAAGAATTATTTGTGGCCAATATCAAATGGTGGAGGATGCTGGACGTTGGTGGATAAGCTATTGGCGTTTGAGGTCGGCGGCCGAGCGTGCTGCATTAACATGGGATCGGTTCAAGGAAATAGTGATGGAACAGTACTACCCACAGCATTACCGAGAGAAGATGGAGAGAGAGTTTTGGAACCTTGAACAAGGAGGAATGACGGTTGAAGAATATGAGAGAAAATTCAACCAAATCAGCTTCTTTGTGGAGCACATGGTGGATACAGATCGAAAGAGGGCCCTTAAGTTCCGGAGTGGTTTACGCCCGAGTATTCGTCACATCGTGGTTGGTCATGGGGTGCTACCCTATACCGAGACGGTTTTTCGAGCTCAAGAGGTTGATGCTAGCCATAATCTGGATCAACAACAGTCTACGAAGCCTAGTATCGGTAAGAGGCATTGGAATGGAAACCAAAATAAGGCCATGGTCTCTAATAAGCAAGCAAAGGTTGATCAAAGGTCGGGACCTAAGCCTCAAACCAGTAAGCCAGAATACTCGAAGTGTAGTAAGAATCATGGAGGGGAGTGTTTGTATGGAAAAGGTGTCTGCTACAGATGCAAGGATCCAGGGCATGCAGCTTCGAATTGTCATCTCCAAAGGGCCAAAGGTCAAGGTTCTGGAGGAAAGGCTCGTATTTATTCTTTGACCCAAAAGGACGCAGATGAGAATCCCAGACAAAGGTCGTGTATGCTTATGATATCTAATGTGCCTCGCTTTTACTTTATTTGACACCGGTGCCACACATACTTTTATGTACGCAAAGTTTTATCATGCTATTGGTCATAGAAGCATTAGAATCGTTGAGTCTCTTGAGGTTAGCTTACCGTCAGAAATACGATCCTCACTAATACAATGATTGACGAATATTGAGATAGGAGGTAGAGAATTTGACGCTAGCTTTGTATTTAATTAACTCGATGGATTTGGATGTGATCCTTGGTATGGACTGCCTCGATAGACATGATGCCGATATAAGTTGCCGTGAGAAGAAGGTAACATTGAGGTGTTCAAGGCGAGTCGATCACCTTTACGGTACTAAGAGTAGGACAAGACCAAGAGTAATCACACCATGAAAGCATTGAGAGGTCTAAGGAAGGAGAAATGCCAGGTTACTTGGTGAGTTTGGTCGACACTCGTACTAATGAGATGTCCCCTACTGCATTTAGCTATAGTACGAGAGTTTCGGATGTGTTTCCGTAAGATTTGCCGGAGTCCCACCCGACCGACAAGTGGAGTTTAGCATTGATTTGGTCCCCGGGGCGGCCCCTACATCCAAAGCGCCATATAGAATGGCTCAAGGAACTTCAAGAATTGAAGGTCCAGATTCAAGAGCTACCGGAGCTCGGATTTGTTCGTCCTAGCGTGTCACCCCGGGGTGCACCAAGATCGCTTGTAAGAAAGAAGGATGGGTCACTGGATGTGTATAGATTACAGAGCTGAACCGACTCACGGTGAAGAACAAGTACCCACTACCGAGAATCGAGGATCTATTCGATCGCTTGAGGGGAGCCGAACCTTTTCAAGATTGATTTACGGTCGAGTATCACCAATCAAGATTAGGGAGTGTGACATTCCCAAGACGGCCTTCAGAACCCGTTATGGACATTTTGAATTTGTAGTGATGCCTTTTGGCTTGAGTAATGCACCGGCAGTCTTTATGGATTTGATGAACAGGGTGTTCCAACCTTACTTGGATAAGTTCCTGATCGTCTTTATAGATGACATCTTGGTGTATTCTAAGGACAAGGAACAACACCAAGAACATTTGAGGATAACATCGAGACACTTCGCAAGGAGTAGTTTTATGCTTAATTCAAGTAATGTGAGTTTTGGTTAAACAGAGTTGGATTCCTTGGAAATGTGGTGACTTCTAAAGGAATTGAGGTTGATCCCGATAAAGTTATAGCTGTGAGTAGTTGGGGAATACCTAAGAATGCGAGCGAAGTCCGCACCTTTCTGGGCCTAGTCGGCTATTATAGGAGATTTATCGAAGGATTTTCAAAATCGCCACTCCTATGACCCAGCTTAACAAGGAAAGGCGTGAGGTTTGAATGGAACGACAAGTGCGAGGAAAGTTTTCAAGAGTTGAAAAGGAGACTAACCTCGGCACCAAGATAACGATTCCCGATCCAACTAAGATTTTGTTATTTATAGTGATGCCTCAAAGCAGGTTGGGTTGTGTTCTCGATGCAACATGGTAAAGTAGTAGCCTATGCATCGAGACAAATTAAACCACATGATTTGAACTATCCAACGCATGATCCGGAGTTAGGCCGTAGTACATGCGCCGAAGATTTGGCGTCACTACCTCTACGGAGGAAAGTGTGAGATATACACCGACCATAAAAGTTTGAAGTATCTTTTCACACGTAGGACCTTAACATGAGACAAAGGCGATGGTTAGAATTGGTGAAGGACTATGATTGTACTATTCATTACCATCCGGTAAGGCTAATGTGGTAGCCGATGCCTTGAGTCGGAAGACTAGAGGCGAGTTAGCTTGCTTGACCGATCAGAGAGTTTGATAAAGGAGTTCTCCGCTTGAGGATTGAGGTAGTTGAGTCTTCAAAACATTCGAAAGCAATCCTATCATCTTTGGTCTTGCAACCAAACTTGAGGGATAAGATTAAGGAGGCTCAACCACATGATAAGTTCTTGTGCAAGATGAAGGATCGAGCAAAAGCTGGGAGTATTGAGAAGTTTGTCGTTTCCGCAGACGACGTTTTGACTTATGATGGGAGGTTATGTGTTCCTAAGGATCCATCCCTTAGGAAGCAAATCCTTGAAGAAGCTCACAATACACCATATTCCGCTCACCCGGGAGGTACAAAGATGTACCACGACCTAAAGAAGTTCTTTTGGTGGAGAGGAATGAAACGGGACATTGGTGTATTTGTGGAAAGGTGTATGATATGTCAGCAGGTGAAGGCAGAACACCAACGGCCAGGAGGTTTACTTCAACCGTTAGAAATCCCAGAATGGAAATGGGAGCATATCACAATGGGATTTCGTGGTTGGTCTGCCACGAACAAAGGAGGAAGAACGATGCTATCTGGGTGATAGTAGATCGTTTGACGAAGTCATCTCATTTTCTACCTGTGAGGATGACTTACAGTATGGAACAATATGCACAGATTTATATCCGGGAGATTTTAAGGCTACATGGTGTTCCAGTGTCGATCGTATCAGATAGAGATCCGCGATTTACGTCGAAATTTTGGAAGAGTCTTCAGAGTGCTTTGGGCACTAAGTTGAATTTCAGTACTACATATCATCCGCAAACCGATGGTCAATCTGAGCGGACTATCAAGACACTTGAAGACTTGTTGAGGGCGTGTGTTCTTGATACTGGTGAGAATTGGGAGAATATTTTGCCGTTAGTGGAGTTTGCTTATAACAATAGTTATCAAGCAACTATACAAATGGCCCCGTATGAGGCTCTGTACGGAAGGAAATGTCGATCGCCCCTTTATTGGAGTGAGGTTGGAGAAGGAAAAATTTTGGGTCCAATTGATCGAGCAGATCAGAGAAGATAGCCGAAATCAAGTAGAATTAAGACCGCCAGATCGGCGTAAGTCTTATGCGGATAAACGGAGGAAAGATATCCAATTTGAGATTGGAGAGAAGGTGTTCCTGAAAGTAGCGCCGATGAAAGGAGTAATACGATTCGGTAAAAAGGGAAAGCTACAGCCACGTTATATCGGACCTTTTGAGATTTTGGGTCGTGTTGATGATCTTACTTATAGTTTGGCATTGCCGGTGGAATTATCAGGAGTGCACAATGTCTTTCACGTCTCCATGCTGAGAAAATGCGTACATGATCCTGGTCATGTATGCAATTTCAAAGAGTTTCATGTAGCCAAGAATCCGACTTACGAGGAGGTACCTATAGCTATTTTGGAGCGTAGGGTACACCAGTTACGAAATAAAGAGGTTAAATTGGTGAAAGTTCAATGGAGTCGTCATGGACCAAATGAGGCAACTTGGGAACGTGAAGAGGAGATCCGTTCTAAGTATCCAACATTTATTTTTCAAGGTACGTAATTTAATTTTCGAGGACGAAAATTTGTTAAAGGGGGGTAGGTTGTAACGCCCCGATTTCGCACATACATTTATTGTGAATTATAGAAAACATATTCAATTTTATTAAATTAAGGCCCGAATAATTTATCGTTTAATTCATTTTATTTCATGATCATGCAATTTTATTTGTGCCATTATTATTCATGACAAGTCAAGTGATTCATTTCGTTTCATTTCTCATTTTAATTCATCAGTTCATCTTGTCATTTCTCGGCCCGAGTCAAATTTTAAGCAATATTAATCGTTACGCATAAGATTTTACAAGTCCATTTTTATTAATTTTAATACATACATTTTGGGCCAGCCAACCATTATAAGGCCCAAATCAACTAATAATAATAATTATAGTCCAAATCCTACAATTACTTGCCAAGCCCAATTAAAATTAATAACCCCCAGCCCATTTAGAAATATTCCACACGATCAGAAAGTGGGAACTCCACTTTCTCACGATGGAGGTTGGCAATGGCAAGAGTGGAGTTGAGGGGGAAGAACTTCAGGGGAGGTTATTCATCATGGGAAGAATCAGTTATCGATTTCAGATAAAACCACAAACAAAAATTAAACTCGTAACATTTCACAATTCTCTCATCCAAAGAAACGATCATTTTTGAAAATTTACACAAACCACACACACTACATCTCATTATACAGCAAATTCAGTAAACTACATTATTACACAAATCATAAGCCAGAAGCCTGTTCTTCTCACCGATCAAGGTATGTCTTCTCCCTTTTATTTTACTTTTCATCTCATTTCAGAAATTTGCAATCCGATTCACTAACCCAGAACAAACCTGAAATCTCCATCACCAATTTTCACAAATCCATCTTTCATTTTTTTTTTCTTTTTCTTTCCTCTTTCCCTCGACTAACAAATCGACGGAAGAATCTCCTCCGCCTCCATCCACATCAATTTTTCCTCTAACCGTAATAGTTTCACATACACACCAACAAGATTTCGTAAGTTCCATCTAGAACCCAAAAGTCCAAATCAGAAAACTGAAACAAACCTTTTGAGTTCGGCCAAACCGAAATCCTCACCACGGTCACCTTTTTTTCCGTTGATTCTCGCCGCTCTCCTTTACATCATAAGCCGACCTTTCCGCCGCCACAACTGTAACCCATGCCACGGCGACGCCTGCACCGCCGTCCTCCATTCCATCCCCAGTCTAGCCTCCGTGGCAACCCATCTCCGACGCTCCGGACGCCACTTTCTAGCCGTTCGACATCTTCAAATCACCGCCGCCATAACCTGGAGCCCGTCGCGGCTGGTATAACCCGATCTCGGGCGAACCAGTGAAGTGGTGTGTGTGTGAAGAATTAAGAGAGGGGGAGCGAGGCTGAGATGGAAAAACCAGAGGAGAGAGGGCGGCGAACATCGCTTTTGGTCTGGAAGGAGAGAGAGAGAGATGAACCGCGAGAGGCGATAGAAGAAGAAGAAATGAAGATGATTAGATGAGTCGGCCGATCATTTAGGGTTATGGGTATTTATACCCAAGAACTTTCCAGCATTTTCAATTCAGTCCCCAATTTACCGATTATTTCAATTTGACCTCGTTCGATTTTTCATGTTCTCAAATCAGTCCCTTCTTGACCAAGTCTTTAACCTATTGACTTTATCAAATAATAATAATATTCAATTTAAGTTATGTCTTGTATATTATTTTCAATTATAATATTATATTAATAATAAACCATCATTATTTGTAGATAATAACAAGAATTTACGGGCCTAGAATTGTCGAGTCAAGCATCTCATCACATTCAAGTTCAAGAACTGCATTTTATCCAGGTGTGGGGATTTATTACGCTTTTGTTTATTTTAATTGCTTTATATATTGTCTCGTATGTGCACGTGAAATCAGTCAGAAGCACTTAAATGTGCAAATCAGTCAGAAGCACTTAAATGTGCAATCAGTCAGAAGCACTTAAATGTGCAAATCACCAAGCACTTAATTGTGCATAAAGCCTTCTGCCAGCTGACGGCATCGAATTTATCACCATGTTGTTTATACTTGCTAATATATTTAGTAATTAACGTAGACATATTGCGTACTCTCCACACTGAGCGAGTTGGAAGCTCACCCCACTATTTACCCCTTTTCAGGTTGAGGAGCTCGGTGTGGCATGCGCTTGAGAGTGGAATGATCAAGCCTATGACTAGATATTTATTTATTTAATGTTATTTTTCTCAAACCATGTTTTATGAACGATTGTTCCATTTGTTTTATTTTAACGACAAAGTATGTTTTTATTTAATGGTGACTTGGGACTATTACTTGCGATTATTAAGTTCGTCTTTTTAAAATGTATTTCCGCTGCAAAAAATTTTATTTATTCTACTTAAAATTTGAAGAATTATATTTTAGAAAAGTGGTCGCTACATGTCCCCTCCCGATGGTTGCACTCCAGCCCTCGAGATTTCGCCTATTTGCACAGAGACCCCTGCTCCCGCCTATAAAAGGGGCTAGAGATACTTCATTTCCACTCTTCACGCACCCTTGTTATTCAGTCGAGACTCTGCAGAATTTTTCGAAGATCTGTGTGCCGACCGTCCTTCTTTTTAGGTAAGAACACAAATATTCTCTCCCCCTTTACTTTTTAAGAACATGTCTGGAGGACCAAAAACATTCGAGGCCGGTAGCACCTCCACCGCCGCGGCTTCGCCTGACCAGGAAGAATATCCCGTGGGTCTCCATATGGAAACAGCCGTCGAAGCCATTCGTGCAGGGATAGCTCCCGCGGAACTCGAAGAGCTCTTCAATGAGGCCGAAGTGGTGAGATCAGCGGCGGCGGTGGAGCGGGGGGACTCGCCGGTAGATGAAGATGAAATGGTGCGTTTGTCTTGGGAACGGGATAGCGTATTTGGCCCCGCTTATATGGATTTTGCTAGGCTTATGGAGGGGATCGCCGGACCTGTCCAGAATTTGATTTCGAAGCCTATTCCACCGCCCACCCTAATGAGACCGAGAAACGGACGGCGTTTCGGGCCACTGACCCCTCACTGTGGACTCTTGGTCAGATTCGGAGCACGGCGACCAAGAAAGACTTGAGTCGCTGGAGGGCGAAATTCCATATTCCCTATGACGTCTCGCTGCACGTGCCCTCGGAAAATGAACGTGCCGATCAACCTCCCGAGGGTCTGGTCGCCGTTAATGAGATGATTATGGAGGTCGGCCTGCGGTTCCCCTTGCCGTTCGCTGTGTCATATTTAATGATTGCCTGGAATTTGGCGCCACTCCAACTGACGCCGAACGCCTGGCTGCAGATCATCTGTACTTTGACACTTTTCGGCGGTCACCGGTTGTTCCGTCTCCTTTCTGCGATGGAAATGAACTATCTCTTCAAACTGGCTGCGCAGAAAGGGTCGGTCGGTGGTAATCACATTCAAGGTCGAATGGGAAGAGTGGTCCTCGGTGTGCCGAATAAGACCCGGGGCGACCTGGCAAAATGGTGCTGGGTCGGTGGAGCGTGGCGATCGGCGTCGAGCGATAGTCCGGAGGAAGAGTTGGAGATCCCCACCAATTTTCGGGAGAGGAATCCGAGTAAGATTTTTAACTTTCCCTTGGATCGGATACGTCTTGGACTGATCTAATTTTGTTTCCTTTTTGCAGGACTCCTTGTTCCAGCGATTGGCGATCTCCCCTTTGATTTCTTGATCGTCTGGGAGCGAATTCGCGCCTTGCCGGACTGCTACATAGACGTTCGCTCACTCGGTCACGAACTTCATCGGTTGGGGTTCGATTGTTTCGCTTCCCTCGTCATCTGAAAGCTCCAGGTATTGATTTTTACTTCCTCTTTCCTGCATGACGATCGCCTGATTGAGGTAGATGCTTCACTTGGTCTGAATTTCTTCTTTGACAGAGATTCATTTTCCCCGTTACGCCGAGCCACCGCAAGAGATCACAATGTCTAACCCTGGTATCATCGGTCGTCTTCATCATGGAAAGAAGACAGGTCGTGTTCCTGCGACGACGTCTCGCCCCGTCCCTGCGGTGAGGCCCACTGTGGCACCGGTCGCTGAGCCGAAAATTCAGGAGGAGGAACAACTCCAGCGCACCCGCAAGAGGCGGAGGCCGGAGGGGTCCCTGCTGTAATATCCGCAATTTTCGATTTTTCGGTAAATTTCTTTTTCAGCCGGAGTCCGTTTTGACGACTCGCTCATGACCGTTTCGTCATTTCGAGAATGATTAATTCTGCACTTTTTGTCATCCGAGTTCGTTTCGGTATCGTTTTGTTGAGTTCCGAGCTTTTTAGCGACTTTTCCGCACTTGAGTGCGATTCTTGTGAATCTCGTCCGAAACTGTCGTTTCGAGTTTCTCGTAAGTTCATTTAATGTTATTATTCATGTTGCGAGCTTTGGTTTGGTGTTTCGATTGCGTATCGTGATTTTCGGACGTTTTGGACCATTTTCGTAATTTCCCAAAGTTTTGGGTAATTACTTCTGTTGTTGAATTCCGAGCCTTCGGGTGGTCGGAATTGTGTGTTCTCTTAGATCTTAGATTCGTCTTTGCGAGTATGTCGTAACCGTATCATCGATTCGTATTCAGGTTCGGGTTTCGGGGTCGTTCGGGCCGTCGGAGTTGGCCCCGGCCGAGTCATGGCCGGGAAATTGGGCCAGTGCCAGATCGCCGAGTCACGGCCGGTAGTGCTCGGCGGCTCGCCGAGTCACGGCCGGCAAGCAGCCTTCTCGCCGAGCAAGCCCGTGAGCCGCGGCACATGCCGGGCAGGCCGCGGCACACTCGTGGCATTTTTCGCCAAACCGACCGCACGGTGCCGCGGCACACTCCGTAACACCCCAATCCACTCAGGATATTACACGCCGTAGACCCTCTCCTCGAGGATCTACCAGCCGGGTAACAACATTTAACATCTCGACAATGCCTTCAAGGCTACAATGACTCGAAGAGACCGATTTGGTCTTTCCACAAATACATACAACTCAAATACAACTCATGCCCATGCAGGGACAAAATACAACCACACCCGCATAACGGAACAATATAGCAAATGAAAATAAAGTACAATCGAACCAACACACGATGTACGGTTCCTCATGTGATTAGTATCGATCATCTTTCATCATCCTTCGTGCCGACCCTGTGTTATGCTCCAAAACCTGAATGCAAAAACAGACATCCACCCCCCGAATACTCGGGGGTTAGCAAAACTCCACTGTTTTGCTAGTGCAAGAACAAAGTGCAAATACGAGCCATACAATTCACATTCCACGAATAACAATAACCGAGGATCCTCAAAGATCCAAACGAAACGAAAAGTACTTCCCGAGGCAAGGGCTTGAGAAAACATTTCAAAATCGAAATATCATAAATCAATGGAAGTAATTTATAAAACGGTTTAGAATGCCATCGAGAGTTTTAATAGAAGACAATTTAGGATTATCAAATCCTACTTTTCAAAATCCAAAGACAAAAGGGGTCACCGCTCCAAAGGTTTACTTTCTGAAAAATGACATTAACCAAACCGTTGGGATTTTAGCCCCAAATCCGTAAAACGACTTTTATAAAACCATTGGGATTTTAGCCCCAAATCTTAGCAACTCACAGTACACAAGAACGACCACAAGGTTCGTCTCCCAACATCAAAATCCACAATAAAAGGATTTAAAACAAACAACAAAATACTCTAGAGCCATCCTAGCCAAGTAGGCCAAACGAACAACTTACCTCTTACACACTTAGTCAATGCATGCAAATGAAAACCGTTCAAAAGCACTCATTTCCGGAAATGCCATAATCAAATCACATTTGCAAAATGCACCACAATTAACCGTGGATCCACCCCTCCGTGGACCCTACCGAGACCCCGTCGGATCTAACCCGTAGTGGTTAAAAGCAAGCTCGCGGATCCACCCCTCCGTGGACCCCTACCGAGACCCCGTCGGATCTAACCCGTAGTGAGCATACACACACACACGTTACTCATGCAATACTAATATGCTAAGAATGTAAGTTCATTAAGAATACTCACTAGAGATGGCCATTAACTCGACACCATTATCAAACTCTTCAAAACACAATAATAAGATTAAATACGGAATACACGATTCCATAACTTTAAACAATAGGAGTATCATCATCAAATCCTTCAACGTTCAAAATAATCAAATCATAATAAATTCCCAAAACACAACGTTCACAAAACACACACGCGTTTTGAAAGAGAGCCTTTAACGAGGCCAAACCGAAATCTTTTGAAACTTCATTTCAAATAACCAAACAAACGCATCAAGACGACCACCGATCATCATATTCATAAAACGAGAAAAGTATGGGCAAGGTACTTGCCTCGAATAACCACAACGCGGAGAATCGGCCGAAGTAGGTTGGCACGAACCGACTACGAACTCGCCGACTCCACCGAACGACAATCCACAACAACGAACTACGAACGAAAACAATAACAACGAAAATGAATTCCAAAGTACGACCCAAAGCCGCTGAATTCAAAGAACAAATGACGAAAGTTCAAGGATTTCCCCCAAAACGGCCAAGAACACGATTCGTTCCATCAAAACCCGAAAACGGAATTCCAAGTTGAAATATGGATATACAATCCATAGAATATGTTTAACAACATCATTTAACCATAATCGATCCATCGAAAACGGATGAAAAATGAGATCGGGGACAAATCCCCCAAAAGGTCAATTCGAAGGAAATCAAGAATTATACTTCGATTCGACGAAGAACAATGGATTAAATGATGCTAAACACAAGAATACTATCAAGATTAATCATACCCATCATGAATTAATCAACAACACGGAACGAATCTGATTTAAAAATGCAAAAATCCCCAAATTCACGAAATTAGGGTTCTAAGGAAGATTACCTTGATTCGCTGGATCAAAGGATGATAACGGACGATTGATTGATGTTATGAACTCAAGAACTTCATGGATTTGTTGTTAAACAACATGGTTTCATGACCCATGAATCGCCACCCACGGACGGAGAAGGAAGGAAGTGAAAAACGAAATGAAATGTGACTGCTCTATCATATTTATACTGGGCCAGACTAGCGTGCGCTAGCCATCCCGGACTAGCGTGCGCTATCGGCCGGTATCGGCCGAGTACCCTCGGCCAGGGCCCACACGACCCGGCATCACCGACCAAACCTGTCGACCCGACTCCCGCTAGCGTGCGCTACGGCCGGAAGCCTGCGCGCGCTAGCCGACTGGCCCAAAGAGCCACCGGATCGACAAACTTATCCAGTAACGACGCTAGTCGGCCAGCGGCGCTACCCCCGCCGGTTAGCGTGCGCTACGACCGACAAGCCAGCTGGCGCTACCCGCCGATCCCGACCGAGTCCGTAACCTCGAAACCCCACTGCCCAAGCCCGAGCACAGACGCTAAAGTTACCCGGCACAGGCGCTACACTGCCGGCATACGCAGCCTTTTCCGGCCAGAAGGTGGCGCTTACGCGGTTCGCGCACCTGTCCCTGGCCGGTGCCTGCAATCGTCCGGCCTCCGCCACCGTCCTGGGCCCCGCAACTGCCGTGGCTCGACAACCCGATTACAAAACGCACGAACGAACACGATTTAAAAGTTCGCGGACGACATCAACGACCCGAAATGAAAACATAATACCATATTTAGTCATACGCGACCAAGAAACGGGTCGAGACAACAATTACAGATACGGATACCCGTAACTTTCAAGAAATTACAAAATGGCCCAAAACGCCCGGAAATCACGATACGTGATCGAATAACCAAACCGAAGTTCACAACACGTCTAACAAAGTTAAACGGACTTGCGGGAAACTCGAAACAGCAGTTTCGAACGAGATTCGCAAGAATCGAACTCAAGCGCGGAAAAGTCGCTAAAAAGCACATAACTCAACAAAACGACACCGAAACGAACTCGGATGTCAAAAAGTGTAGAATTAATCATTCTCAGAATGACGAAACGGTCATGAGCGAGTCGTCAAAATAGACTCCGACCGAAAAAAGAAATTTACCGAAAATCGAAAATTGCGGATATTACACTCCGGCCGAGCCGCGGCACACTGCCGACCACTGGGAGCCATTTTTGGGCCTGTGCCGCGGCACACTCCCGCTGGGCCGCGGCACACTGTGCAGCCTATTTATGGCCCTGCAGACGGGGTTTTGGCCATTTTTCTCACTCGTTTTCTTCCCTTCCGCGGCTGGAGCTTGGTTAATCATGGAGAGATGTTGTTGTACAATCAATCCATGAAGTTTTGAGGTTCATATCATCAATCGTCCATCCTATAACATCCTCCGATCTACCGAATCAGGTCAGATTTCCTAGAAATCTAGTTTTGGGGAATTTGGGTATTTTGGTTGTTTTCGTCCGATTAATCCGATTTAACTTAGGGTTATGATGGATTGATGATTATTTAGATATATTATATCATTTCCTTTATTATTCCATGGTTGGATCGTATCAATTCGATTTGGTCGAGTTCTTGATCGACGCCTTGAAGGTGTCCGGTAGAATGTCGTAGAGGGGTTTTCGGGCGTTCCACGATTATTCTTCTTCGTATGATCGATGATTTATTGATTATATGTTGTTAGGGTCGAATTATTGTGAAGAACTCGAGTCGGAACCCTTCCATTCGTCGTTTTCTTCAAGCTTCTCGATCGTGGGTGTATTCTTTTCCTTCGCCGGGGAATCGTAGGCGTTCGAGGTGTCCCGACTGAGCCGTGATTGTAGTAGTGTCCGGTGTCGATTATCGAGGCAAGTATCTTGCCCATACATTACGTGTTTTGTGGATATTATGGTTGTTAATCGTCGATATGTGCTAAATAAATGTTAATAACCATTTTTCAAAGGAATCGGTATATTTACCATCATGGTTTTTATAAAGGTGACCCGTGTGTGTCGGGAATTAATGTGCTTAGTTGAATATGTGTGCTAGTGTCGAGTATAGAATCACCGTACTTTCTTGTGATGTCATTGCATATGATTATGTCGTTGGTAAATATAAAGTGTAATTCTTTTGTCAAATTATGTGCTTGGAGTCCCGTGGCTATGGACGAATATGTGAGTTTTTGGTGATATTGGTTGTGTCGTTCGGTGCTGTTGAAATCTTGTGCTCCCTTGTGAATTGATATAGTTCTGGGTCGTGAGTACGTGTTGGATAATTTGGCCATTCTAGCAAGGTACCTCGACTATATATATTTTGTGTGTTTGACCTTTGAGAGTCGTGGTTTTGTAATCTGTGAGTTGTTACTCTTCCACCGGGATGGCATGTGGCCTTTGGGGGCCGATACTAATGGGTACGGCCACGAAGTGGACTTGGGTGCGTGTGTTGATGTTCTTCCACTGGGACGGTTCGACGACCTCGGGGCCGATACTAATAGGTACGGCCGCGAAGGGGTTTCCCACTGGGACGGTCCGAGGGGCCTCCGGGGCCGATACTAATGGGTACGCCACGGGTTACCAAGTGTGGTTTCGTGATATTGATGTTGATGTTTTGATGATTAATTGTGATATTGTCCGAGTATCACAATGCTTTGCGCCGGGTCGAGAGACATTATATATCGAGTCTTGGTGCTCGCTAGAATGGCATAAGATTAATGTGTTATGTGTAATGTGCACTTGTAAGTGAATTGAAGTGGATGATCGGGTCGTGGACCCTGTGTTTTGTGACCGTAATGGTTGGGTCGTGGACCCCGCGTTTTGTTAACGGATTTGCATTTTGGAAAAAAAGAACTTTGGGGCTGTGACCCTAAATGATTTTCGAGGAATTTAAGAACTTTTCAATAGGGGTGGGATTTTTAACCGAAGAACCGATTTTTTTTAAAAACCGAACCGAAAAAACCGGTTCCGGTTCCGGGTTTTATAACAAAAAGCGGATCCGGTTCTTAATTCGGGTTTATTTAAATAAATCGGTTCCGGTTTTGGGTCTTCAATTTAGAACACACATTACCTTGCTAAGAACCTGATTTTAAATATATATAATATAATTATATTTACTAATATAAATAATAAAGGATTATAGTTTAAACAAAATACAAGTAACCCTGATTTAAGTAAAGCGCCGCTTTCACTCACTTTCACCCTGGAAAGAAAACTCAAGGCGACAAGAAAGAGAACCAACCACAGGGAGGGTTTCTTCTACGTTTCTTCTTCACCGATACCCTCGTAAAGAGGAAACGACATTCTTACCGATGAAGTGAACGACAAAATTAAGGATCTCTATCAAGTAAGTTCTCCTAAACTGTGTAAATGTTTATCCGAATAGCTCCTTTAGGCCATTAGAAGAACGAATCTACCGCTCTAGTTTGAACTTCAACACCGAGTACTTTGCTTGTTTTTATTTTGCCTCCCCCTTTTTAGGCTTCTATAATGCGATAGATGAATTTTTTATCTAACAAAGTGGAATAAACTCGGATAGAGACAATTTGGAATCACAGATCTTCTAATTTCTCACCGATCTTCTACGTTTTTTCTTGAATATAGATAATTTGGAATCACAGATGGAATAGATAGAGTTTCAACCATCCCATCACCGATATATTATACTATGATTGTTGGGTTGGGTTGGATTTTCTTTCAATTTAAGGGCATGCTTAAACATATGTTTTAAGCAAATTATTGAATATATTTTCGGTTCTAGTTGCTTATTCGGTTATTATTGAGAATTCGGTTTTAGCAGACTGGTTTTTAGCAGATTCCGGTTTTTTAGCAGAATTGCATCTCAAAACCCGAAATACCCGAATCAAAACCGGTTCGGGTCTTAAACCGGTTCCCCAAAAAATTACACAAAACCCGATCCGGTTTTTGTATATTAAAATCGATTTAGGGTACTTAAAATATTAGTAATAACCGAACCGGTCCCAGCCCTACTTTTCAATTTCTAATGTTTTTAAAACTCCCGAGATTTGGAAATATTTTCAAAGTGCTTACTTACTTCGTTTCTACTTTCAAGACTTGAACTATTTTTAACTAAATATACCTCGGGAAGTCTTCCGTTGTATTCTCGGAATGTGTTGTGTATGGCTCGTATTTGCACTTTATACTTGCACTAGCGAAACAGTGGAGTTTTGCTAACCCCCGAGTAATCGGGGGGTAGATATTTGTTTTGTGTCCAAGTACATGCAGGTTTTCGGGAGCAAGACACAGGATCGGCACGAGGGATGATGAAAGACGAATGATACTAATCACATGAAGGCCAGTCTTGGGTTCAGTTAGTCGGAGTCCATTATATTGTCTTTTCCGCTGTCTTATTGTTCGTTGTTGCAAGTATTTTCCCCTTGCGTGGGTATGAGTCTGGATGAGTTTATGTATTTTTATTTGTAAGTCAGCGTCGAAAGACCAAATCGGTGTATTGGTTCGTTATTTTGATTCGTCGGTATGTAATGTAATGTGTTGTTTAGATGTCTAGCCTGGTGGATCCTCGCGGAGAGGGTCTGCAGCGTGTAATATTCCCGGTTCGATCTGGGGATGTTACACCTGCCGACAGTTGAGGAGGACGTATCTATCTTGGAGCCGCCGCTTGCCGCTCCACCTATCTCCGCTGTTCCGATGGTGGAGGGGTCTGGCTCCAGGCCCTCAGCCGACTTCTTGAAAACTACGGCGATCGCCGAAGCTGAAACTCCTCGGGGCAAGCCCTTTTTTTGGCCGTGACCCCGAGTTGGTCAACAGGTAGGACCGGTATGATTTTTCTTGGTTAGGCAATTTATCTAAGGCATATACTAACTCATTTGTTTCTTTTGTTTGTGTTGCAGGGTCCGTCTTGCTGATCCGGATGTCTCGCCGATAGTGCTGGATTTCCTGGCGAGCAAGTCTCCGCAAAAGTCCCTTGATGTTCCTTCTTACGTCTCCAAGGCCATCGCCTCTCTTCCTAAGGCTTGGACGACCGATCTCGACGCGATCGCTCGTCGGAGATCTGGAGATGCCATGCAGGCGATCATCGCCCTGACTCTCCGGGCGGCGACGATGGCCGTCCAAGCCGCCAAGGATTACGAGGGGAGACCCTCTAATGCTCGCCTCCATCAGGATCTCGAGGCCGCTCGGAACAAAAACGTCGATTTCGCCAACCGGATCCAGGCCATAGAGAAGGAATACTTAGAGACGGCCAAACGAGCCAAGCAGGACATCGATCGGATGAAGCAGGAGCTGAGCCGCTCCAAGGAAGTGGTTGATCGGTTCCGCGACCAGGTGGCGGAAGCTCGCCGGATGCATGTGGCCTCGCGGAGGAGGCGACCGGGCTAAAGGCGACGGTGGATCGGCTCAACAGCGAGCTGGAGACGGTGAAGGGAGAGCTGGAGAAGGCAAAGGGAGAAATGGCCGCCAAGGTGGTCGAGCTAGCGGAAGCTGAGAAGACGACCACGGATTTGAAAGGGCATATAAAAGCGATCGAGACCAATCCCTACCTCAATGTGGCACTCGTCGGCGAATTCGCCTACTATATGGCCTACGTCGACGGTATCCGAGCCGCCAAGAAGGTAGGGATCGAGGTCGGTCCTATGATGGAGAGCTTCAAGGCCTATGCACTCGAGCACCCTTTACATCCGGAGTTTTCCCTGCCGATCCTCGACCTCACTGACTTGGGGATCGATTTGAGTTGGTATCCTAATCCGGATAAACTTATCTATCCCGAAGCCGATGAGGGAGCACGTGCCGATCCGCCACCTGGGGGCGAAGACCAGTCGGGGGGAGTCTGAGTGATTTCTTTTGTCTTCCTTCGCTTTGTAATTTTCTGCTTTTTCTTTGTATTGCCTTCGGGCTTTGTATTGTACGAACTTCTTGTCATGAATAAAATATTCCTTTTTCGCATCTGATTCTTTACATGTGCGATCGCCTTTGGATGCTTGCATGTGAATTTATACAAGTGTGTATATAATTGCTTCTGATGCCTTGTTCGCCCGATCGATTGTTTGAATATTTGAATGTATTGATATGCTTGGAAATTCTTACTTGTAAATATTGTTGAACAAAACCGATCGTCCTGCGTGTGTTTGAACGAAGCCGATCAGGTATGGTCCCTTCTTTCCGATCGCATTTAGGATTAGCTCCCATTCTCTGCCCCTTGTTTTTGTTTACTTATTGTAAGTAAGGGAACAAAAATAGTATGATTGGTGAGCTATCTTCAGTCTTGCCGTTTATGAGGAACCGTGCATGGTTGCGGAGTTCGATGGACCGACCTCCGCAACCGTGCCTTTGTGTGTGAGGGACATTCCCGCGACTCACTTTATTGTGAGAATCCTTCGTTAGGCTGCGCCCGCCTTGTATTTAAACGAAAGGTGGACGATCTTGGTCTGGAGGAGTCCTTGCACGGGCCATCGTCAGTTTATTCGACTCCACGTCTGCGGATTTGTTAGCACCTTTCTACCTCGGGTCGGCATGTTAGATGGCGACCCTCGACGGTATACGTTGTGATGGGGTAGGGATGCTCCGCCTTGTCCGGGTACATCATGTTAGATGATGTACTTTGAGGGCGCGCGAGCGTGTCCACAGATTTAATTAGAGGGTCCTTCGGCTACGCTCGCCTCGTATTTAAACGAAGGGCGAGCGATTTCAGCTCAAAGGAACCTTGCATGGCCGAAGCTGTCAGTTCCATCGACCTCCAGGACCACGGCTGCACTTTTCTACCTCGGATCGCCATGTTAGATGACGACCCTCGACGGTATACGTTGTGCTTAGTTGCTCGTTTTCATCGAGACGAATCATATAGATGGGACATGGAAATCTCATTACACTCTTTGTACGTTGGGTAACTGATATTGAATACAAATTTTTCACTGGTAGTATTTCTTTAAATGTATGGCATTCCAGGGATATTGGTCTGGAGTGCCGTCAGGATGTTCAAGTTCGTAGGTTCCCCTACTTAGCCATTTAGATACCCTGAAGGGGCCTTCCCAATTTGGGCCGAAGACTCCAGTGTGGGTCTGGACCATTTTGAGGACTAGCTCGCCCACTTGGAAACGTCTTTCCTTGACTTTCGAATTGAAGAACTTCTCGGATCTCTTTTTATGGATTGTGTTCCTCATTTATGAGGTCAGTCGTCGTTCTTCGAGCATGTCAAGGTCGATCCGCCGAGCCACATCATTATCTGTCGTCATCTCTTGTTCGGTTCGATGGCTGAGGACGGCAATCTCCGAGGGGATCACCGCTTCTATTCCGAAGGCGAGGGCGAATGGAGTCTCGCCGGTTGAGTTTCGGGTCGTCGTAACATCTGGAAGCTCGCTCGCCTATTGTCCTTGTCTGGAATCGAGTCGTGCTTTAATCGTGTGTTTGAGGATTTTGTTTACGTCTTCCACCTGCCCGTTCGTCTGAGGGTGGTAGGGGGCCGAGAACAACTTTTTGATTCCCCACTTCTCGTAGAATTGCATGACTTCTAAGCCGTCGAACTGCTTTCCGTTGTCGGAGATGATTGCCTGGGGTAGGCCGAATCGGCATATGATATTTTTCCAGATGAACTTGATTACTTGCTCTTGGCCGATCTTGTTGAGTGGCTCGGCCTCAGCCTATTTTGTAAAATAATCGACCCCTACGATGGCAAACTTGCAACCCCCAGGCGCCGTCGGCAAGGGACATATGAGGTTGATGCCCCATTGGGCGAACGGCCATGGGCTGTACATTGAGGTGAGCTGCTCGGGGGAGAGCTTGATGTTTGGGCCCATCACTTGACACCTGTGACACGATCTGGCATAGGCGCTCGCATCTTTCTGAAGCGAAGGCCAGAAAAAACCTTGCCTGGTTGTTTTATGGATGAGAGCTCGCCCGCCAGCATGGTTTCCATAGATCCCGTCATGGATCTCAGCTAAAACGATCCGACCTTCCTCCAGTGTAATGCACTTGAGGAGGGGAAGGCTGAAAGCTCGCTTATAAATTCGGTCGTCCAATAGGGTGTATCTGGTCGCACGGAGCTGGAGTTGGCGAGCTTTGATACGGTTGTCAGGGACCGTTCCGTCCTTTAACTATTTGATGAACGGAGTCATCCAGTTCTCCTCGGCGATGGCAACTGTGGTAACCAGGATTCTGTCGATCGCCGGCCTTGCTGATTTGGTGATTTGGATGTTAGAGAAATCGGCTGCCCCATCTGATGACGCTAGCTTGGATAGGGCATCGGCCTGGGAGTTGTGCTCTCTCGGGACTTGTTCGATTAGCACTTCCTCAAATTTCGTGAACATTTCGGCGACAAATTCTTGATATTTGACCATCTGTTCTCCGCGCGTCTCATATTCTCCCTTGACTTGGTTCACGACCAAGAGGGAGTCCATGAAGATATGGAGGCGACGAACATCTAGGGCGAGGGCTAGATCAAGCCCGCCTATTAAAGCTTCGTACTCGGCTTCATTGTTGGTCGCACGAAACCTGAAACGCATGGAATTTGTGAAACTTTGCCCATCGAGGCTGATGAGGACAATCCCTGCCCTAGCTCGTGAGTTGGTCACCGAGCCATCCACGTACAGCTTCCAGGTAGGGAGGCCAATCCGGGTCGGACTGTGAGGGAATGTTAATTCCACCATGAAGTCTGCCAGAGCCTGGCCTTTGATCGCCGTGCGAGGAGCGTATGTGATACCGTACTGGGCGATCTCTAGTGAGCACTTGAGGATTCGCCTATTGGTGTCTGGTCAATGTAGAACTTGCCTTAGAGGGAGAGTTGTCAGAACCTCCACTTGATGTTCGAAGAAGTAGGCTCTCAGCTTGCGAACACTCATGACTAGAGCGTAGGCAATCTTCTCCAGAGGTGTGTATCGCGTTTCCGCGTCGTGGAGTGCTTGACTAACGTAGTAGATCGGCAAGTGGACTTGTCCCTCCGCTCGCACCAAAACGGCACTCAGTGCGACCTCTGAGGCCGCCAGGTAAAGGAATAGTTTCTCGCCGGGGATCGGCTTTGCCAAGATCTGGGGGATAGACAGATACTCCTTGATTTTAGCGAACGCTATCTGACTCTCCTTCGTCCATGTGAACTTCTTGTTCTTTATGGTCGCGAAGAAAGGCCTGCTTTTATCCCCGAGCCGAGATATGAAACGGTTGAGGGCAGCCAGACAACCTGTGAGGCGTTGCACTTGCTTGACATTCCGTGGCTCCTGCATGTCGAGGATCGCCTGGATCTTGGTGGGGTTCGCCTCGATCCCCCTTTGACTCACGATGTGGTCCAGGAATTTTCCGGAGCTCACCCCGAAGTTGCATTTCTTGGGGTTCAGCTTCATGTTGAACTTCTCGAGGATGGCGAACGTCTCGGCAAGGTCATTGGGGTGGTCTTCCTTCCTGAGGCTTTTGACCACGATGTCGTCAGTGTAGACCTCCATGGTCTTGCCGATCTAATTGGCGAACATCCCGTTGACTAGTCGCTGGTAGGTTGCCCCTGCGTTCTTCAAGCCGAACGGCATTCGGACCCAAAAGTATATGTCTTTTTCCGTGTGGAAAGATGTGTGCTTTATGTCTTTCTCTGCCATTGGGATTTGATGGTATCCGGCGAAGGCATCCATGAACGACATCATTTCGCAACCTGCTGTACTATCGACCAAGTGATCAATATGAGGCATCGGAAAGTGGTCTTTTGGGCATATTGCGTTGAGGTCGGTGAAGTCGATGCATAACCTCCAGGAGCTATTCGGATTTTTAACGAGCACCGCGTTGGCTATCCATTGTGGTTCGTCTGTAGCTACTCCGATAAGTTTGTTGTTGAGTAGCTTTTTGAATTCTATGTCGAGCGCTGCGTACTTCTCAGGACCGAATTTCCTACGTTTCTGGTGAACAGGCTTCCTTGCCGGGTCGATCTTTAGATAGTGGCAAGCGTGTTTAGGACTTATGCCAACCATATCTTGATGCGACCAGGCAAAGACTCCGATGTTCTTACGTAGTAAATTGATCAGATCCTCTTTTAATTCGTGGTCGACGCTCGTGTCGATCTGTACTTCCCGCTCCTGGCGAGCCGGATCTATCGTTACACTTTCCAACTCTTCAATGGGGACGATCGCTTTTCGTTTGGAATGATTTCAGGACTCGATCCTAGGACCGATGTCGAGACTTGGATCGAAACCAATCCTTGGCTCGATGTCGTCCGTCAATCGATGTGAGATGGCATTCCCTGAGTCGGGTTGGTACGATGTGCTTGGCTCGTAGATCTCCATGGGTTGATTGTCGACTATTTCGATGTTACAAATAGCATGGGAAGTATTGAAAGAAGTTACAACATAGGAGTAATTCAAACATTTCTTTGCCATTAGCTGATCTCCTTTTACAGTACCGACCGTCCCATCGGCAGTGGGGAATTTGATACAGTAAAAGAAAGAAGAGGCGACCGCCTCGAAGGTTTCTAGAAATGGATGACCTAGGAACCCATTATATATGCTGGGCCTATCTATGATTACAAAGTTTAGGTTCCTAGTAATCCTAACCTTGGGATCGTAGCAACATGATAGCTCGACAGAGAGCTTGATCCTTCCATAGGCTTGGACTATGCTGTCGCCGAATCCTTGGAGTACGGTGCCGAATGGCTTGATGAATTTGGTTAAGTTGCCGAGCTGGTCAAGAGCAGATTTGAATATGATATTGCAAAAGCTCCCATTGTCAACCAGCATGTGATCGACCATTTTCCCAAGGATACATGCAGAGATCACCAATGCATCTTCTTTGGGGCACTGCACCCCCTCCCTATCCTTGTTGGAGAAGGTGATGAGCGCGTCTTTGGAGATGGTCGGCTCCGGTGGGACCACGACATGGACCCCGGCGAACGCCCTCAGTTCGGCCTTCCTCTTTCTGTTCGACAGAGTGGAAACCGGGGAAAGGCCTCCGAGGTTTCCGCCTCCTGCCTGAAGCATATTAATCCGGCCGCCAGGGTTGATCGGAGGGATCGATTCATCGGAGTACTCCGGCTCGTTCTGCTCGATCCTTGCGACCGGATTGGGAGGGATCCCATCGCTTTGTCGGCGCTCGTGCCCTCCAGCCCTCTCTGATCGGGGCTCTGGCATGGCGACCAAGTTATCCAATTTGCCTTCCTCAAACAGTCGCCATAGTTGTCTGAGGAGGTCGCGGCATTGGCTGGTGTTGTGGCCGGGACTTTTGTGGTAGGCACAAAATTTGCTGTGGTCTAGGTGACCGTTGTCCCTTATCGGCTTTAGTTTGTTGAGCCATTCGCGCCCCTTGATGGCATTAAAGATGTGGGCCGGAGATAGATTTAGGTTGCGGAGGAGGTGAACTTCCACATCCTCGAAGGCTTTGAACTCACCAGGCGGCTTTGCGACCGCCTTTCTGGGCTTGGCGACCGCCTTCTTCTGGATGTGGGATGGTGCCTTCCCTTCTCCGGCAGATCCCTCGCCTAAGCGGAGGGTGAGCATCCTCTGCCTGTCCAGGAAATCGGCGGCCGTGACGCGGAAGACCGAGTAGGTCGGGGGTATGTCCTTCGTAAGATGCCTGAACATGGGCGAATGGCCATGGAATCCCCCTAGGGCCGAGTAGAGAGGGAGCTCGTCTCTAATGGGCTCACCGGTAAGGACTATTTCGTCCACCCGGTCAATGTAGTCTTCATCGGGCTCGTCCTTCCCCTGCCTGATCTTCATCATGCGGTGGGGGCCTTCTAGCCGAGCGACTTTGGCAGCGAAATGCGACGTGAAGTCGTTCGCCAGTCTCTCAAAGCAATTGATCGAGCGAGGTGGTAGTGAGATGCACCACCTGTGAGCTAGGTCGCCCAATGTCAGTGGGAACATCCGACATTTCGTCGCGTCCGATGCTCCGCATCCGGTCATGTAAATTCGGAATTTGCTCAATTGGGTCTCTGGATCTGATCTCCCCTCATATAGAGGCGTTTGAGGGGGAGCGATCGTTGGTTGAACTGGGGCGAGCTCGATCTGGACCGCGAGTGGTTCACTTGGTCCAGCGATCGATCTTCTGGCGCCTGCCCCAGTTTCTAGGAGCGCCTTCATTTCGTCGAGCTGGCGCTGCATGACGGCCATCGCCGTGGCCTGACTGCTCGCTGATTGGCTCCCGGAGTGTGAGCCAAGGCGATCGTGTACCGGTCTCCTGGTCCCGTGGTAGGTGACAAGTTCCCTGCCATCGGGCTCATTTTCTGGGCGAGTGGGGGCCCGTTGGCCGGCCTGTCTTCTGGGAGTCGGATATGCCAAACTCCTGGTGACGGATTCAGAATCCGATGCCTCCCGACTGGGGCCTGAATGCCCGGGTCACCACGAGGGATCACTCCCTAGGCGGCTGAAGACGGAGTCGTCCCGCCTTACGAGAGCCTTTGCCTGCGGCTCGGGGCTTTCTGTCGATTTCTCAACATATATCCCCTTGAGCTTCCGCTTGCCTGCTCGGCGGATGGCTGACGGAGTAACGGTGGGCGAGTCGCATGCCCTCCGTCACTCCCTGAGGATGGCTATAGCTTCCTCAATCTGTTCCGTGGTCTGGAACTGATCGAGTGAGAGGCTGAGACCATCCCTCGGGGGCGGGAGTGAGAGTCTAGCGTCGCCGCGGCCACCTTCCGCCGTAGGCTGGGATTCGGTCTGGGATGGAATGAGATTTCCGGCAGATCGCAGGGTGGCTCTTTTGGAAGTCGTGGCAGATGTCATGTTTCTGAAGGCTTTTCTTTGAAGAACAGTGAGTGTTTCTTCAAGTATATGTCCGGAGAACAGTGAGTGTTCTTTGAGACGGTAGGAATAAAAATGAAGGTTTAGATCCCCTCCTTCTAGCGCCAATTGTTGTTACCCAAAATATTATCCGGGGATAATATTGCTGGAATGATCGAGTAACAAACAAATGTGAGAACACTTCCGTGGGAAAATATATAACACAAGGTTTGCTGGGGTTGTTAATCCTGGGCTTGAATGCTCTCGTGAGATGTTATTAATATAGATACTTTGGAGTACAAATATTAATGTTAGAATCTATTACAATGTGTGTAAAGACTTCTAGTTATCTAAGCTGTAGAGCGTGTAGATTGCCGGAAGAACCAGATATGAAGCTGTGAGTTTTTGCTTTTTATGTTCTGTAAGTGTGTATGAATATCACTATGAATGTGTAAGTAATTGTCAGATGAGTCTTTATCCTCTCTCTGTGTATTTTTCGCTGTATTCACGGTGATCTTCGGCCACTGTTGTAAGCCTCTTATTTATAGGAGACAAGGTTGATGGGACCTCTCCGGCGATCGCGGGCGACCGCCGTTTTCTATATTATAATAAGGCGGGCGATCGTCCCGTCATGTGGGGCTGTTCCCTTAAAGTCCGAGGCTGCTGCTGGCAGCCAGCTGTGCGAGCCAATGGGAAGCCTGCACGCGTCCTGAGTCGCTGTCTGGGGAGGACCCACTTTGTACCTTTCGGCGGGCCTGTCGGTAAGTGAAGTAGGTGACAGGCTGGGGTCAAAGGCCTTATCTTGTCGGCGCCTTTTGTGGATCTGCACGTGGGTCTCCGTCCAAGATTCGGTCTTTGACGTCTTTGACGGATGTTGGATTCATACGTGGCACGAGCCGATCGTCTATGGTCGGATATTAAAGACGATCGCCAGGTATCAAAAGACGATCGCTGTGGGTGCCGACTGGTGGGTGTTTTCCTAGTGTACTTCTTCTATGGTTGGCTCTCAGACCATTATGCCGATCGCCATCGAAGCGTATTGATCGCCGCACAACAACTCAACTTAAACATAATAGTTTCATATTTTCTTAACAAATTATTTAAAGGCATTGTACTTATGCACTAAAAATTTGTGTTTTGGGGAAATATGGTATTTTGATTTTCTGATTTTAGATGATCGTACATGTTTGGTAACTTGACTATATAGATATCAATTCGCATTCTTAATATGTTATATATGAACTCATTGTTTGAAATCAACCTCATATAGTACCCCACATATCGACGCTAGGATGCACCACCGAATAAGCTATATATGATAGTTCGATGCTACTAATTAAAAAGTAGTTCGTATTGATTTCTGTAAATACGAACAAATATTTTGCTTCAGTGAGATATAATCCATCTTAAGAAATACACATGTAATTTTTTATGGTGTTAGTATCATGGATAAATATGTTGCACATTTTGAGTACAAGTCATTTTAACCTGTCAATAACCTAGCCTAGGCCATACTTGATATTAAATACGTTATATAAAAATAAGATGTTTTAGCTTAGAATAATTTTACTCGAAAAATAAAAACTTTGAACGCTCGGGCCTTGAAATAATATGTAATATAAATATGATATTCGATATTATCGAAAATAAAGTACCCGTGCTTTAGGGTGAATAAAGCCCGTGCATCGCACGAGCCATGATGTCTCGTAATAGGTTAAAGTTAAAAAAACATAATAAATCAAGCGACAAACAAACAAATTCAAACTGTGTGCAATGCAATAAACCCAAAAAAATGGTAATCTACCTAAAAATTAACAAAATCCTACCGAGGCAGCCCAAGTTATACATCGTTGTATATTTTAGCTTCACCGTCACGGTAACAACTCAGTAATTTATTCGAACATTATGCAATCAACAATTAAATATGCAACGCACGGGTTCTTAAAGTCTCGTTAATAATAATTGTAGCTTGATTAAAATGATCACTAATACACAATATTTTTTATTATATATGAACCCAGAAAAGAATATGGGAACAAATAAAAAAAATACATGTACATGTTTCTTAGTAAGGGCAATCAACCAATGACGAAATAGAGAACACAATACCTTGTTCTCACGAAAATTTTGTCCGACGTTAGATCGATACTAAAATTATATATTTTTCATATTTGTTGATTCTAATTTGTATGTTATTCTTGTTAGGGTTAAATTGTACAAATTGAAATCAACAAATATGAAAAAATATGCAATTTTTGTATCGACATAATATAAGATCAAGTTTACATGATTTGACGATAAAAAATACATCTTAATTATATTAATATAGTTATGATTTGGTATTACCAAAATCCCATAATTCAACCTTAATAAGAATAATATACAAATTAAAATAAATAAATATAAAAAATATATAATTTTAATGTCAATCTAACGTCAGACCAAATTTTCGTGGCGTGACAGTAGAGAAGCCTACAAAACTAAACATATTTTCCTTTTTATTCCCATGATGATTATCTTCTGGAGCAGGAAGATTAAGGTCTAATGACAAAATAGTCCTCGGCCTCTTTGCCTGATCGCGAGACTCGCCGTGGCTACCAACTGCCGCCTCCGGCAGCGGCCTATGCCGCCGCATGTGGCCGCCTAAGGCCTGACCGGACGAAAATTCAGCTCTACATATGGAGCACCCGTGAACCCTAATATTTGTCTTGTTCTGAGGGCAGCCCGGAATCCCGCTTGGGATCTGGAGGGTCAGTTTCGTACTTTCACCATGGCTTGAGAATGGAGAACTTTCTTCCACGGCTCGTGTTGGTTTATATATGAGTTTCTTATGGCTTGCTCTGTGACCACCGAGCGCTTGGAATGAAGGAAAACTTCTACTACACGTCTGGCACTTGTAATTACCTTCCGCCGTGAGCACCGCCGCCGCCGACGGTTTTTGGATTCGTCCTTTGGCCAAAAGAATCAAACAGTTGGCGGCCATGTCTTTAATCTCCTCTTCCCGTCTGCAACGTGTCAACTCACCTGAACCAGAACTACCGGGAACATGGCTCACAACGCCGCCACCAGAACCGCTGCTGCCGCCAACGAGCTCGATCTCGGCCGTGGTGGATGTGCTAGTAGACATGGTTACTTACTATATATAGAATTGTGAAGGCCGGATTTGATGAGTTTGTGGATAGTGTTTATAACTAGTGTGGGGAAAGGCAAAACCCTTGAAGGAGTGTTGGGATGGTTCTTTCTTTTATCTCGCACTTCCAATTTAGGAAGTTAGCATATGTATATATAGTATATACTATGTGTATTACTAATGTCTTAAACTTGAACAAGCAAGGTATACATGCATAAGTTATATATATATATATATATTACGCTTATATTCAATCTATATATATCTATCTATATATACTCCGTTGGTTTCGTTTGAAAAGTCTATTGAGTATAAATCTCAACTATTGATCTAACTCAATCAAAGTTCCAAATTCATTCCTATTTCCTATGAAATTTACTTTTACTACCTGAACCAATATATATATATATATATATATATATATATATATATATATATATATATATATATATATATATATATATATATGAGAGAGAGAGAGAGATTTATGTTCAAATGAGAATAGTTCTTATCCTGCGAATTGCGAATATGCATGAGTTTTTTTTACTAATTATGCATTAAATATATGCATCTCGTACATCAAAATTATAATACATTAATATAAATATATATATATATATATATATATTGGCGCCTATACTTCGTCGGTTTCGTTTGAAAAGTCTATTTGATTAAAGAATAATTTTTAATTTTAATCATTTTAACGAAAGTAAAACTATTATATATATTATTTATATTCTCACTTATTTTTATTTATTTTTTAATCAATTGATAGTAAAATTTATATAACAAGAAATATAAAAGTTAAGAACTAATGTATAATTTTTAATTAGATATTGATGTTAAATTTTAAAAGTGGACTCCTCTATTATGACAGAATCATGTTTTGAAATCAGATTTCCAACTGAGACATATGATACTACCTACTTATGTTAAAAGTTGCATAAAGTGTTTTTTTAGTAAAAAGTGGCAAATTCTTGGCATTATAATTTGAAACCAGCTTAAATTATCGTCTGATTTAGTTTAAATAAGCAGATTATATCCTAAATACATATATTCGGAATAATCTCAAAACTGCCAAAAAAGAACATCAATTAATTTATGTTTATGCTTTAATTTATATTTATAACTCTTCTTAGGAAATTTTTATACCCCGTGCTCAGTCAGCTGTACTGCTCTGGAACGAAGGGAGTATAACGAATGAGAATCGTTTGGCTTTTGTGATATCCCACATCGACTAGCGGAGAGGGGGCGAAGTGCCTTATATGTGCATGTCCGCCTCCAAATAGCATGAGGTCTTTTGAGAGCCCGGTGGCTTCGGGGAGATGGGAACTCCGAAGTTAAGCGTGCTTGCGCGAGAGTAGTACCAGGATGGGTGACTTACTGGGAAACAGCTCGCGGGCTCCCAGAAACAAAACCGTGAGGACCAGCTCAGAGGAGAGTGTCCAGAACGGATAATATCATGCTACGGAAGCTGCTCGTGGGCTCACAGAAACAAAACCGTGAGGACCAATTCAAAGGAGAGTGCCCAAAGCAGATAATATCATGATACGGCGGAACGATTTTGGGATGTGACAGCTTTGAAGCATATTTTTTTACTTGGCACCACAGAATCTGGGGTACACCTCCACAAACAATCACACTACTTCGTCACCGATCTTCACTGAATTAATAATAGAGTTAATTACATAAATCGTCCTTGTGGTTTGTCGGGTTTCACATGTTTAGTTCTTATACTTTTTTCAATGGCCACGCCCCGTGTTTTGATGCATTACGGGTTTAGTCCTTGTGGTTTGTCGGGTTTCACATGTTTAGTCCCTATACTTTTTTCAATGCCACGCCCTATGGTTTTGATGTTACGGGTTTAGTCCTTTAACCTATAATTCTGTTAGTTGATCGTTAATTTGAAAGGTATTGTCGTCTTTTCATATATTTTTATTATTATTATTATTTGAGTACGTTGCAAAATTATTATTATTATTAGTTGATCGTCTTTAATATTTTTTTTAATTTTATAATTTTAGTTTACAGTTTTATTTTATAATTTTACTTTTTCAATTTTATTTTATAATTTTTTAATTTTTTAATCTTTTTTAAGTGATAACTGATGATTTGGAGCTGATGTGGCCAATTTTATTTTATTAAAATGATGTAATCAAGTCACGTCACATTTCCGGTGTGTCACATAGGCAAATTGGCCGAATTCCGATCATTAGGACACGGACATTAAAATTTTGAATATGTTATATGGTAATTTGCAATTATGTTTAGGTTAGGATACGGACGTAAAAATGTCCATACGTTAGGACAATAAACGTAGTTTTCCCTAAATAATTTAATTCCTAAAAAATAAATATTTGATCATCATTAAAATAGTTCTAAACTGAGTGAAGTTTCATTTTGCTTATAACCACTGAGTGAAGTTTCATTTTGCTTATAACCAACTTCGAACAAAATCCCCCTCTCCTCTCTCACTAAAGCAAATTGATTTTGAGAGCATTCCACCCGTTTTTTGGCGACTTTCACTCTCAAAGCGATTCATTGTCTACGTAAAAGGCACTCCCAAAGTAATTTGCAGCCTACGTACCTTTTTACGACCGTCATCCCGAAGAACACTTGCCTACAGTGCATCAAACGGCCGTGATAGAACGACGCCGTCGAACATTCGGCAGAGCCAAGAGATTTTACTTCTCGTTCTGTGTTCTGTGCATTCATACGTCTGTATGAATGTGTGAGTTCATATGCTAGTCTGTGTGCGTGCGTTTGTGCAATAGTCATCATCTTGCAAGACTATATATGATTAGGCTTTATCATGGGCCTTTGGCCCCCTCAGCGTTTAGGCTTCGTATGGGTGGAGTTATACGGGCCTCGGCATCTTGGACCATTTTACAGGCTTATTTTTTCGGTTAAAGCTTAAAAATTTGCTTACGCGATACAGTCCACCCATTAAAAAAAATTATATACATACACCAAAATAAAAAAAAAAAAAAAAAAAAAAAAAAACTATACATCTTGTTGTTGTAGCAGCTGATTCAGAGTCGACGTACACACGGCATCATTGTTCCTCCCAACTCATTAACATCTTCCAAACGGTCTCCTCAATCTCCTTCTTTGAAACAGAGCTATTAATCTCCCCTTCATCTAGTAAAACTCTATAAACCTCCCATTCACGATCACCGATTCTATACCTTCCGATTTCAGCCTGCGGAGCACATTATATAGCCAGTTCAGATCAATCGACATTGATTTCACAAAAAAATCCGAATGAATCTATCTTGTGTTGTTGATGCATCAAAACGACCATTCATCTTTTCAAGAACAAAAATAGAGTGAGAAAGAAAAAAAAAAACAAAAGAACCATTCTTTTCATCTCTTTGACTATGGCTGAAAATCAAACCAAGCTACTCGATACTCGATTTGAACTCGATTGGTAAAAAACTCGTTTGAACTCGGTTCAATTCATTAGCTTGAACACAAATTTTTCTTTGATAAAATATAAAGCCTGGCTCGAACCATGTCCAGCTCGATTAAAGTTCGTTAGAGCTTGGATCGATTACTAATCAAATCAAGCTCAAACATAATATAAAGCTCGATAAAATTTCAAGCAAATTTGAACAGTCGGTTCGGTTGGACTGAATTACACCAATACTTTTGATAAAAATAAGACAGTTATACCCTTGGAAGAAATAGCACGGTACGTTACTCTGATCCAAGAGTACGATTTCTCGTATCCGAAAAAACAGGTTCGGTTGACAAAACACATTTCTTCAATCCAATTAATGTACCGCGTCCGAAAAATTGAAAGTAAGGGTAAAATGGACAATTCCACCAGAAAATAGCTAAAAAGTCTCCTTTTTTTTCAAAAAAAAAAAGGCTAAGGTAAAAAAAAAAAAAAAAAAAAACAAGAAAAAATAAAGAAAAAGACAACACAATTTCAGACTAAAGACTACTGAAGAATGCATAAATGGAAAGAGTACCGAAAATATCGGTCTGTTTAGCATCTTGAGAGCCAAGGTTATGTCGTAGAAAACCAAGGGACGGCCCTTGCCGGATAACTCGATAGGATTTGCAACCAGCAGTTCGGTATCTGGGCCACGGCTCACCAATGCTACTCTAAGAGGACGGCTTAGTTCCATTTCCAGACGAGACGTCAACGATTCCTGTTTGCTCGGGTCAAGTATCTTCTTACCATCTTCTTGCATGATGAATAAGTCCAGCTCACATTCCGTCTCCCCTTTAGTTGTGAAGCGTCCGTACGAAATCTGATATTTAGTTATATGAGACTCGAGGATTATGCTACTTGTTTTGTTATACATATACGTCCTTGGTAGTTGTTTCTATATTATAAAGGGCTGGTGCTGGTCACAAGAAAAATATTGAGATTTGGGTTAATTACAAGAAACCTCCAAGTTTTTTGGAAATTACGAAAAAGGTTTGGGTATTTACAAAAACACCCATTTAAAAAAAAAAAAAAAAAAAAAAAAAACTTCAGTTTTCATTATTTCCCAAATGTGAGGGGTAATAGTAACATTTTTTACAACCTAAGGAAGGGGGTGTTTGAAATTTTATGCCAACGAAGCAAACTCCAGGTTTTTTGTAATACTAAGAAATCCTTGGGTTTTTCGTGAAGAGTCCAAAATTTCGGGGGGTTATTTGTAATTATCCCTTTTACAAACTAGACCCACGAAAGGGAGTGAAAGGGGCGATTACAGACCTTAACTTGGTGGTGTTTATAATACATTAAGGGGGTATACATAATTTCGGAAAAGAATAATAACTAGATACTTCATTGCAAGTAAACCAGTGTTTTCAATAATATTTTTGATGTGTGTAGCGTTTTTGTTCCACCGTAGCATAGCGTAAATAGCGTAGCGCATAGCGTAAATAGCGTAGCGCATAGCGTAAGCTATTCGAGCATGTCAATTAATTATTTAAAATAATATATATTCGTATTAGCAAATAAATATTTTATTGGAGACGAGTTGACGTTTTCAGAGATTGATTCATGTTAGCCGACCTCAAAGCATTTTGGGACTCTGATGTTGTTGTTGTTGTATTAGCAAACAACCATAATAGTTGATCATGACATTCCAAAAGGTAGGTTTTCTGAAGTATCGCGATTCTGAAGTATCGCTATCTGGAAGGTAGGGTTTCTGTAGTATCGCGATGGATTTTCGGAAGAGTCGATTATCTTAATTTTTTCTTTTGGAGTTCTAAAAGGTAGGGTTTTGTTTTGGAGTTCTGAAATGTCCGATGGAGGTGAAGAATTCAGCAGTTTTTTTTTTTTTGAACATATAGCATACGTTATATGTTCTTTCACGTAATAGCGTACGCTATTTTTACGCTATTACCTGCACCACGGTTATTTAGCATGCGCTATCTACGTAGCGCTTCGGCCCGTAGCGCCTCGCGCGAGTTTGAAAACACTGAAGTAAACTAAACCTTAGGGGTAATTTTGTAAAAAAAAATATATATATATATATATACCTGGATGTTGCAATCCTTCAAAGTCCGCATAACATCATACAAGAGACCTTTGTGGTCCTCGCAGACTATTTGGACAAGCGTGTGTGAAGGACTCAACAGGTTGTCCGTTGTAATGGACGGGCATTTGAAGGCGACACAGTCATTTCGGTGTCCGTTTACCGAGCATGTGTCGGGCGATAGATTATACTCCATATCGAACATGTGTCGGGCAACAGCTTCCGAAAGGAACGAGGGTTCTTGACAAGAGAATGCAGTTTCGGGATTCACCATCTCTATGTCGCAACTGATAGTGGCATCCCCAATAATAGCTTTTAAATGGTCACACGTGTCTTCTTTTCTCATCTTTGTGTGCAGAAGTTCCCTGAGACGATCGTTTTTAAGATATTTAATCGGATCGAGTGTATGACGATCCAATAAGAAAAATTAAGGGAGATAATAATCTTGGGAAGTTCTAAGGTACGCATACGGTTATCACACTTGCATGTATATTTACTATTGTATTCATGATGAAAACTATTTGCTACTGATTCAATGGTGAATATACATGCAAGTACAGTACCCGTATGGATACCTTAGCACTTTCCAGCAATTTTTGCTAATTAGAAAAAAAATCTATTTTCTTCCAATATTACAAATAAAAGACAGCAAGCACTTTGAAAGTAACTTCTCTATGAGATTGTAAATGCAAAAACCTTGTGTCGGTTAAGAAGAATAGATCCATGACTTTCCCATCGGGAGTTGTCGATACCTTCACTCTCTCTATTGTTAACTCAAGCTCGCAAAGAACCTTCGTTACATCTGCAAACATTATTAAAAAAAAAAAAAAAAAAAAAACTCAAAAATCCACATACATAACAAGTTTCTATAAATAGAGTAACTAACGCAAGGTTTATAATTCCTAAATGCCATAAGAAACCTCTCCTATCAGCCCACAAAAAGAGCTCGTTTTGGTAATGTACAACTTTTAATCGTAAATCAATTTGACGAAGGTACAACTCCCTTTAAACCATATGTGTTCACTTTTTCCAACAAAAAAAAATGTCCAAGAAAACCTCTATTCGAAAAGTAAATTATTATAAATTTCAATTAGATATTGATGCATACAAGAAAACTCAAGCTTCTGCGGAATATAGAGAACTAACTAACCATGCAAAAGGCCCAATCTGTCATTGCAACCGAATTTCAAGAGAAAAACGTCAGCCGGCTTGGGGTTCTGCAACTCGTCCCTGTAATACGAAATCCCACAGGCTTCGAGAAAACAGGGGCATGCCCCCATTAATCTCTTCTTTAACAAACTCCATCGAGTGCTCGGTTTGCCTACTACCCAGAACACTATGTAGCACCATTTTCCATCAGTGGATACATCTTCAGTCACATATGTCGACCGATAAAACAAAAAAGCAAAACAAAAAACCCACCAATATTATCAGAATAAATTCATCATGAAGAATTTGTGGGAATAAACATCAATAGATCTGTTCTTCGCGGAAAAAATGGTAACAAAGAAAATGACTAAATTTTTGAGCCACGGGGATTTAAATTGAAAAGGCCCAAGAGGGAACTGAGTACTTCAATCCAAACCGTGTAGGAACCGCAACAACATGGTAGGTTAACAAAATAACTTCTCATCGTGTAGATCGTATAGTCATGTTCCATGATGTACGTGTCGTGATGATTTTATAATATCAATCACGTAATGTGACATCTCATGATATTTTCATGATATTTTCCATGTAACTCGAAAAATCTATGATTTTGATGGTTTTTGGAATTTCATCTTATTTCTCCTTCATATGAAGGTTGCGACAGGAAGGGCATCCGGCGTAAAACTTTATCACTTTGTCTTTTGAATGAATTGTAGTGTTAACTAATTTTCGACAATTAATTGGCACTATAAAATCGTGCCACTGACCACAACATAGTTGGGATTAAGGTGCAGTTGATGATGATGATCGTGTAGATCGTACTTCAATTCCCGCTCCTATATTTACATCACTACCCAACAAAAAATTAAAAACTTTTTCCTTGACAAAAAATGAACTCACCAAATCAATCTCAAACAAGTATTTTTACTAATCTTCACCAGTGTTTTAAAAAGCGCGCTATAGCGCGCTACAGACCTTCAGTGCGTCGTAGCGCATCCCAAATAGCGTTTTGCACAAATAGCGTGTGCTATTTGCTCATGTGGCGCGCTATTTACGCTATAGCTTACGCTATTACGCTATTTGGGCAAAAACATGCGCTATGCAAAAGATTGAGAAGGCCCATGAACATAGATGCCTCAGGGTAAATAGGTAAATAGTTTTTCAATAATCCGCTCAAACAGATATAGTCAATTTTCACATCGATCGGTTGAAATAAAGAAAATAACCACTTTAAAAAATAAAAGGAAATGAAACCCTAGGAGAAGGCTAGCCCGTGCCTAGAAGGTCCGAGACCGAGAGGTGCAACTTTTGGTGCGTCTCTGAACTCAAAGGGATGCGCCTTTTTGAGTTGCGCCTCTCTTGGTGTTGCATGATAATTTACTAGTATAAGTATATTTTTATTTCTATATATTTTATGGTTAATTATCTAATTGATTTACTAATATAAGTATATTTTTATTCTCTAAAAATCAGTATTTGACATGCTCAAATAGCTTACGCTACACTACGATGGAACAAAAACACTACACATGCTATTTAAAACACTGGAGCATACACACACAACTATGTAGCACATAATAATAATAATAATAATAATAATAATAATAATAATAATAATAATAATAATAATAATAATAATAATAATAATAATAATAATAATAATAATAAGTGATGATCGAATAATAATAATAATAATAATAATAATAATAATAATAATAATATGTAACACACAACTTGGGATAGTGGACGCGACGTATGTGTTGATCTTACGGGTTCGTCGCCTTTGACGCAATCCGGGTTGATTGATTTTATACCAGGACGAGCAATCAGTGATGCTGCACAGCGTAAACGGGTCAAGTACAATGTTAAATGTGCATATATTGGATATGGGTTTCTCCCCTTCTCTTTTTCCTCTTTTGGAGAACTTGAGAAAGATGCAGCTATGACCCAGGACATTGGAGCGCGTGCAGGCATTTCATATCTTTAATAGGATTGGTTTTACCATTGCTAGAGGTGTGGGAGCTCAGTTGGTTTCGAGGCTCCCCACTAATCTTTTGTAATCCTTTGAGTTTTTAATAAAAGTGTGTTTTTTATAATAATAATAATAATAATAATAATAATAATAATAATAGCTTTTAATTTGGAGATGATACTATGGATTTTGATTTTAAAATTCAAAAAAAAAAAACTAAAAAAACTAAAATAGCAAAAATATAATTCTGAAAAATGAAAATGACCCATTTTAAGGAAGTCTTTGTCCAAGTAAATTATTACAAGAAATATTCAGTACCCCAACAAAGTCGGATTTCATTTTATTGTTTATTCAAAACCCTCGTAATTTAATAAGAAAAGGAAAAAAAAAAAAAAAGAGAGAGAGAGAGAGAGAATACACATACCAATTCTGACGACGGTGAGTCCGAAGAAGAGAATTATCCGGCAAAGATCACAGCCCAAACCAGTCTTATCAGGACAATTCACAGTGATCACACATGGCTCCCCATCTTTCTCCGACTGTCTGATTATAACAGCATCATCGTACAGTAACCCCATCGAACCACCTCTTTTTTTTTTCCCTTCCAATTTCTCACCAAAAAATTGAATCTTTTATTACTTGAAAGCAAAAATATTACACCCTTTTCTATATATATATGAAGTGGGCTTTCACAGTTTGATTTCTACATTTATTACATCATTACCGTTTATGTGTAAGCAAGACAGTGGGGGTAAGGAAAAGTAGTAGTGGTATACAGTGACAAAACACATGTTAGAAAGTGAGTAGGTTGAGTGGGAAAAACCAATGTAAAAAATTGTGCGAAGCTGCTATGCAATTGGTTTCTCCTTTTTTCCTTTGTCCCCTGCGTTCTTTCTGTTTGATAAAAGGCCAAAAAGACTTCTATTTTTTTTTGTTGAGGGAGTTGATTTCTTCCCCCACATGATCGTTGGCTCCTCGATTCTGCAGGAGATAAACGAGGAATGTCTTTAGCTGAGAATTACGAATGGCGACCCACGATACCGACTCCCCAAAGACAAATTTCACAACAAGATGAGAAAGCAGCGCGAGACCACAGCAGACCGAATCACGGGATGAAATCTCACGTCATCTCAGTCTTAACCACTAGGCTATGCCCCTTGGGGCAAAAAGACTTGTATTTTTTATGTTCACTTTTGTATTGCTGAGTTAGAACATCCCAGAATGTAACCAGGTGCTTGGCCCACTTGCCGTCGGGTTCTTTCTATAATGGAAGATCCGGGTTCGATTTCTTTTGGGAACGAATCTGGAGTGTCTAGGTGTTTGGTGAACTAACTACTAACAATTAACATTTATCAAAAAAAAAAAAAAAGAACATCCTAGAATGTCTTTGAATTAATTTAAAAAAAAAAAAACGAGAGTTTTTTCCTGAGGATTTTCAGGTTATTGATAAAAATTTACAATTTCTTGATTTTTTTTTTTTTACTTTTTCATCTTTTTCTCACTGTGTAGGACTTATTTTAGTTTGTTGGGGTTCATTTCTTTGTTTTTTACTTCTACATATGTCATGCTTACAATTAATCTAATTCTAGAATTTTAAAATTAAAATTATAAACAATGAAGTATAAATAGGGTATAAAAACCAATATACGTGATTTAAATATAGAAGAGAAAAAAAAATCACATAATACATAGTTGTAATAATGTTGATCAGACCAAATATTTTGTTAAAATTCAAGAAATAAATAATACTCCCTTCGTCCACCGGTGCGGAGGGAGTGGCACGCATTTTAAGGAAACACCACGACCTTTTTGGACGGACTAAAATGGCAATAAGATCATATTCTTTGTGGACGGAACGAGTAAAAAACAGATATATTAACTTTGAGTGAAAAGATTGAAGAAATTGATCTTAGATATTGAGTTATTTTGCTTTAGGATGTGTTCAGCAAAACTATATGATAATTTAGCTGGTAGCTGATATGCTAACTGATAGCTGATTGGGTAGCTGATAAGCTAGCTGATTATGTAGTTGATTAGGTAGCTGATTTTAATGTAGATGTTTAGCAAATTAGCTGATAAGCTAACTTGTTTTTTTTATAAAATTACATAAAATGAGATCACTTTTATTTTTCTCTTATTTTTTAAACTTTCTCATTATATTTTAACAATAATTGTTATAAAATAAAATAAATAATATTTTTTATATTATTATTTTAATATATACTACCTCTAAATTACATTATGTACGATTCACAGTTCACTATCACTTTGAAAAGTCATTTATAATTTGTTTTTGATGGTTTAAAATTGGCGCTGAATAGGACTTGTGTGTATAATTTTAGTTACGAACAAGTTCACAACAACAATAGTATCAAAAAGATTTCGTAAAATATAAAAGATAAATCGAACACAAAATTATTGTATTATATTTATAACAAAGTAATTTATTAGCAAGTGTAATAGGATGATCATATTAACCATAATTTTTCGCGCCCACCATTCATCTGAAGCCTCATTTTTTCCTGAAAAGTTAACAGAGAGTGGGTTTATTTGTAATATGTCAATTACTCAGGGAGTGTTTATGTAAAAAACCCTGTGTATTTATTTAGGTCACGAACATATATGGGAATATATATAAATGATAAGCTAGCTTCTTTTTTCATAAGTTTGAAAAATTAGCTTATCAATCAGCTAGCTTATAAGGTAGCTGATAAGATAGTTGATTTGAGAAGTTAGTCGTTTACGAAACAAACTTTTTTTAATCGATGGTCAAATAAAGTCCCGAAATTCATAAACTAGTAATAAACACAGCCTTAATGGTATGGTGCTAATAATGCTCACATCGCTTTAGATGTTAATGTAGTTAGAGACGGTCAAAAATACTATTAATTACTGGTAAAAATTAATAAAATTAAAAGATTATAATTAGTTGAATTAGCTTAATAAATTAATTGTCGTCTTGTTAAGGGGGAGTGTAAAAGAAGACCAATAATTAACTTAATAAATTATATTCGTAAAATTCACTTTGTTCAAACAAAAATCAAATTAAATCAAACATACTCAGTATATCCCGTTCAGAGCAGGGTCTGGGGAGGGTAAGATGTACGCAGACCATACCCCTACTTATTACGGTAGGGAGGCTTTCAAGTGAAGACTTCAGAACAGTGCGCGTGAGAATCTTGTGTGATAAATACAGAGGAAAACATATGATTTGAAAAAGCTCGAGACCATACTTGAGTCCATGGCTTAATTCACATGGGACTTACCTAAGCGGGATTTGACCACTTCACTCCCGATGAACGCTGCTCTAACAAAAGAGAGGTTGACTCTGCGGACATCTCCCTGTCAAAAATACACCACACACAAAGACAATAGGATAAAATATACAATAAAAGTAAAAATGCAATGCTCTAGGTCAAAGCTAACCGAGACAGCCCAACCCTGAGGCTCTCAACTACAGCACCGCTCCCTACAAAAGAATCCAAAACTCTGATCTGGCGCCTCCAAGCGCACCTATCAACAGTTATGGTCTCGGAAAGGTTTAAGGCCTTCAAATCTAATCTCAGTTGCTCCTCCCACGACCTCCTCGGTCTGCCTCTCCTCCTCTCCCCGACAACCAATAAACGCTCGACCCTCCTCACCGGAGCAGATGCCTGCCTCCTGCGGACGTGGCCAAACCATCTCAATCTCCATTCCCTAACTTTCACTGAAATGGGCGCCACTTCCAGTGCGTTCCTGAAAACCCCATTCGTGATTCTATCTAACATTGTGCGACCACACGACCAACGTAACATTCCCATTTCAACCACTTCCAACTTGCTCTCAAGCGACTTCTTCATCGCCCAACATTCGGAGCCATACAACATTGCAGGTCGGATTGCCGCTCTATAGAATTTACCCTTCAACTTTAGAGGACTTTCTTGTCGCACAGGACCCCTGACGCTGCTCTCCACCTTAGCCACCCCGCCTTGATGCGATGCGTGACATCATCTTCACACTCACCTTCCTTCTGAATGATCGAACCCAAGCACTTGAACTTATCCGTACGGGGTACGATCCGATCCGCAATCATTACCTCTACATCTTCCTCGTTGGCCTCACCACTAAAGTTACACCAGAGATACTCGGTCTTAGACCGGCTCACACGTAAGCCCTGGAATTCTAACTTATCCCTCCAAAGCTCCAACTTCGAGTTCACCTCCCTCCTCGACTCCGCCACTAACACAATGTCGTCAGCAAAAAGCATGCACCACGGGATGCCATCTTGAATCCCTCGCGAAATGACGTCAAGGATTAGAGCGAAGAGAAGAGGGCTTAGCGCCGACCCCTGTTGTAGCCCTATCTCAACCGGAAAATACTGGGTGTCACCAACTGGGGTCTAACGCACGTCCTAGCTTGGGAGTACATGTCTTGGATCGCCCTGACGAACGGCAACGACACCCTCCTCTCTACAAGGCTCCTCCAAATAACATCGCGCGGAATGCTATCATAAGCCTTCTCTAGATCTATGAACACCATATGGAGGTCCTTACGCCGCTCTCTAAACTTCTCCATAAGGCCTGACGAGATGAATGACCTCAGTCGTGGACCTCCCCGGCATGAAGCCAAATTGGTTCTCTGAGATCTCAATTTCTCTTCTAATCCTGCCTTCCACCACTCTTTCCCAAAGTTTCATAGTATGACTTAGGAGTTTAATACCCATATAGTTACTACAACTCTGAGCATCGCCTTTGTTCTTGAAAAATGGCACGACAATACTATGCCTCCACTCTGTCGGCATCTTAGAACCTCTGAGGAGGACGTTGAACAGCTCTGCTAGCTACTGAACTCCGACTCCCCCCAGACAAAGCCACACCTCAATAGGGATCTGATCCGGACCTACAACCTTAGCTCTACCCATTTTCATTAGGACACCCTTTACTTCCTCCTTGCTAATGCTCTCACAGGAACTAAACGAACGAGCAGAAGATAGACTAACTCCTTGCACCACCGAGTCACTACCTCTAGCCTCATTGAAAAGTTCGAAAAAATACCTATTCCACCGCTCCTTAATAGCCACATCGTTCACTAACACTTGGCCCAATTCATCCTTAATAAACTTAACGAGGCACAGGTCGTGCCGCCCTCTTTCCCTAGCTTTCGCTAGTTTAAAACTAGCATTCGCTCCTTCTTTGGTGTCTAGGCGCTTGTACATCTCCTCGTAGGCCTCACCTTTAGTTTTAGTCACTGCCTTCTTAGCCTCTCTTTTCGCCACCTTGTACGCTACAATCTTCAAGATTCTCTCCTCCCCAGCACTAACCGACAAAAGCTCCTTAAATAGTGGTTGTTTTGCCTTAACCTTGTTTTGGACCTCCTCATTCCACCACCATATCTCCCTAGGTCCACTAGACCTGCCCGAAGAAACAAATTCATTTGGATAAAATTCATAATATTTGGATAAAAAAAAACAGATGATAAAATTCATTTGGATAAAAAATTGAAAAAAAAAAATCTCATAATATTTTTAAATCCATATATTATGTATTTCCTCAGATATAATATGTCAGTGATACACTGAAAAATCAAGTTCTAAATTAACAATTTCTAAAAATTGAAAAAAAAAAAAAAAAACTCACCATGAAATCGAAAAGAAAAAAGTACTAAAATAGCAGTAAATTTCTACTTTTGTTGGAGGTGCGCCCGGGCCGTTAATGTAAATTTTGTACTTACTTCGTTTCTAATACTAGTCCTGTTTCAAAATTACACAAATATTAAGAAAATTTAATGATAATTAACTAATTTTATATTTGCCCTTATTAATTATATCAATTTAATAAACCAACTATATTAATTAACGTGTTTGTATATGTTGAAATTGAATAGCACATAATAAATTAAGGGTATTCTTGAAATAATTTTTTACAAAATTTGTATGAAAAATAGAAAATAACATGTGCTCCGTCCGTTCCGCAAAACTGCTCATTTTGATTTTTATTGGTCAACATTCATAAACTTTGACCATGAAGTACAACCAATATATAAAAAAATTATAATAATGTAAGTACTTATTTGATTTGTCTTAGTGTATATTTTTCAAATATTATATTTTTATAATTTTTTATTATATATAATTGAAATTATTAATGGTCAAAGGTGTATTTGGAGAGATCAGTCAATGTCAAAATGGTCGCAGTTTTGTGACGGAAGGAGTATTATGGAACAAATTTTATTTTCAAACAGGACTAGTATTAAAGGACGGAAGAAGTATTTTTTTTCTGAATAATGTAAATTTTGTATTTTTGTCAGCAAGAACTGAGCTTAAATCGTTATCTATCTATTTTAAGTAATTAATTTTTTTAGTAGTAAAAAATTGTAAAAAATAAACAATGCACATAAGTTGCAGACGGATAAAAAATGAAATTATTGTACATGAATGTCTAAAGGAGGAAGTATATTACAACAATTTTCGTGCATGCTGACAGAATCCTAATAGAGAATTATTTCATTAAACCCAAAGCTAAAATCATGTGGCAAAGACCGAGTGAAAATGATAAACACCAACTTGATCCAAACCTGTCTCATTCTGACAACGTACGAAAATTAATAAAATCCTTAATTATGATCAACTAATTAATCTCAAGGTTACAAGTTTCCAGTTGACTAGTTTTCGGGACAACAGTCTCGATCCCTCAGAACTGTTATCAGTTAAATCACGAAATGTGAATCCGACTTCCTAGTTTTTAAAATATCCTCAACTGCCGCGCAGAAAGTCTTCCCCAGGTGATTGCTTCATATTGGACCCAGTATGTCCAGCCGCAGGTTCCCATCGAGTTCAGTCGTCTCCTAATGATTGCTCATACTGGATCCCATCCATCCAGCCGCGAGTTCCCATCGAGATCAGACTTCCTACACCCCCACTTGAAATTCTCAATATTTAATTGTTGCACCAACAAAATTCGAAGTGTTAGGACCTTGCCCTTAGCTGAAACTGAGGAGTCACATGCCACTCATAGCCCCTTAATAAATTAAGGTTCCTTGCGGGATTCAAACCCGAGTTTCTCACTTAAAAGGGGAGAACTCGACCCTTGGGCAAGCTCAATGATTTGCAACTAATTAATTTTTTCTTTTTCGACGAGGGAGAACCTACAGTCACTACTCTTTAAGTGCGCGCTGAATAAAATCTCGAACCGTACGTAATAATTGCATGCAACTAATTAATCTTAACCCTTCGTATTATCGTGTAAGTATTAGATTAAGGTATTTAAATTGAGTTATAGTCAAATGCACAAGCTTATTGGACGGGTGTCCTTGTCGGGTTGGCAATATTTGGGACCATCTGACTCCCTTCGTACACTGCACCTACTCAAATACAACTTGGTTTATCCAAGAGCAAAAGTTCATTTGAATTTCTTATTAACTTGTATGCTTACTTTTTTTTTTTTAAATTTCAACTTGCTTTTGATATATACTATTCTCTATTTTTAATAATTGTTTTTCTTATATTTCGGAATAAAAGTTTGATCATATATATTTTTTTACAAATATATACATATTTTATTTCTGTGAAATAACTTCAAATTATATTAGTATGAATAATTACAAATTTATTCAAAAATCAACTTCAGAAGTGAGATTAGAGTGTGGATGTAATTGTTCGGACAAGAACTCATGTTAGCAAGCAGTTTGAACAATTATAAATTTGTTTAGAAATCGACGTCGAAGGTGAAATTCATGTGTGGATGTAATTGTCCAAACTGTGGATACTAATATGTGACTGGACCAAACAATAAAAAGTACTTTATCTAATTTGAACTATTTTTTAATTATATAATTAAAAACTAAAAAATAAAAATATAAAAATATACTAAGAAAAAATAAAATAATTTAATTTTTATATCTATCAGTATAATATTCAAAAAAATAAATGGGTAAAATTTAATTTTAAAAAAATACCAAACACTTATATGAAAATAATGGTAATATCTATTGGTCATTTGACGTAGCATTTGATTTGAATATTTCAGATTTAATAGTTCAAACGAAAAATGTTCATTTTTCATCATATACTTATGGCGCGCGCACGCACACCATTTTTCTATGATTCTTAGGGATGATAATTTTGAACCGCCTTATACCCCACTACCGCATGATGTATGGGTAGTCCTGCGCCTCAATCAATAACAGAGCAGGACTCATCCGGGTATCATTTTTACCTCGTGAACACCCACGTCGCACCGCCCAATTTTTCTTAAATATATTTCAAATTGTTATATATATATATATACACTATATATATACACATTTATTAATGTATCTTATATACTCTTGTTAATAATGATAAATTTTATAAATAATATGTATTATAATAAAAGTACAAGATAAAAAGTTCATATACTTATTTCAAAGATCTTGTGAGTTTCTATGATTTATGAATTATATTTAGATCTATGTACTATCTCCCTCCCATTTGAAAAGAGTTATCTTCAAACTATGATTTTAACTTAACAGAAGAATCTCATTTCTACTTTTTCACGATTCATGACCTTATACGTGATCCGAAATTTAGTCTCAACTAACAAGCAAGAATATTACTGAAAAAAGAAATGGTAACACAAAGCTTCTTTTGTGTATTGTATCTTAAACGAATAAAAAAAGTGCATATTCATCAATATAGTATCTTCAAGTGGTACGGGGTGGTAATATCTTATTTAATGTTTCAAAAAAATTAGATGATAGGATTCGCGAGATATTAGAAATGACATCCTTTTACGAGCTTTTAAGCCTCAAATAATGTTTTGAGGAGCTCATAAGCTCAGTCGAGAATCTTCTTTAGTGCAAGATGATACTATACAGAATGACAATACTAAGACTAAGAAAGATGAAGAGATGGAGGGTTGGCTGTGTATTTATAATGGATGCAAATATGAGCTGTTGACAGTTGTGTCACCAAGTCTTTTTAAATGATCAAGAACACTCCTCTGATAGTAATGCTTTTTCCGTCATGATAATAAGTTTCCACATGATAGGCTCGTCGGACTCGTAAAATAGCGGCTAAACCGATCAACAGTTTTTTAAAATAATAGGACAGTCCCAGTTCTTCAAAGATGCAGTCTAAATCGAGGGATGTGCCTGAATGGCGGCGACTTAATGGGAGAGAGCCAACATGATTCCGAGTCCCACAACAAACCCCAACAATATTTCAAAACCCGAAATTTGCTCCACATGAGACTCGAGCATGTGTTGCCGAAGAAGGAACCCATATGTCACCTTGCGCCTTACCATTCGGCTATGACCCAGGTCCCTTAACAAGGCTTTCAAACTTTCGGATAGTAAGACAGCTTTCATACAAATTGAGGAAATGAAATTGCACATAAGCTACATACCCACAATAGTAAGGAGCCGAAGCTGGTATTTCTTGAAAAATGCAGATATATGAATCCATGTTATTGCTATCTGAACATAATTCACAATTTTTTATTTCAACATCTCTCAGTTCATATCTTCATCAGTAGTCCAAATACAAACTTACCTACCATGCAGACATAGAAATAGCTGGTTTTAATCTAGCTTGCCATTGTCCGCTCCTATTGGCTTTGGTGATGGATCTGAGGCAGCAAGATTCTGTTTACCTGTAACCTTTATATACACAGACGTCAGTAGTTTTACTAGAGATCGAACTAAATATAACGAAACCTAAGAATTAAGAGTATTCAGAGCATAAAAAAGACAATCAGACAATTTCAGATTTCCCTTAGCTTGCCCGTTCAGAAGTGGCATCAGAGGTGGTACTACATAGGGTTAAGTGGAGGCGACCGCGCCCGGTTGGATTTTTATTGCTTTCTACTAGAACTAGGTTTTTCTTTTGGTGTGTGTGTCGGGGGTAGTATAGGGAAATAGATGTAGTTAGGGCTGCAAACGAACCGAGCCGAGCCGAGCTTTGATCGAACCGAGCCGAGTTTTAAATTTTTTTCTGACGAGCCGAGCCGAGCCGAGCTTTCTTACCGAACAAAAATCGTGTTCGAGCTCGAGCTCGTTAATAAATCGAGCCGCACACGAGCTGTTCGCGAACAACTCGAGCCGAGTCGAGCTCGAGCTATTCGCGAATAATTATATATTTTTAAATTATTTAAATAATATATTTGAATTATTTAAAATAAATATTTTAAAATAATCATTAAAAATTATATATTTTCAAATATATATAAAAATTAATATTTTAATATATGAAAATTATTTAAAAAATTATTAATCTATAATATAATATATAAATATTATAAAAAATAATTTAAAAATATATTTATTAATCGAGCTTAACGAGCCGAACCGAGCTCGAGTCGATCTCGAGCCGAGCTCGAGCCGCACATGCCCAAGCTCGGCTCGAGCTCGTTTTCTTAACGCACAGATTTTCGAGCTCGAGCTCGAGCTCGAGTTCTTAACGAACCGAGCCGAACTGAGCCCTTAACGAGCCGAGCCGAGCTTTGTTCGCGAACAGCTTGGTTCGTTTACAGCCCTAGATGTAGTCTTTATTTGACAGTCCCTTGATTTTGTAGTAAGAATGAGCTAGCCGTTCCAAATACAGACGATTCATTTATAGTACATGGGGAATCACGTCAAATTGTTGAAAAATAGACAAATCTTGATTAGTGATTACCATAGTGTTGAAGTGTGTTGTGTAGTGGTAGACTGGCAACTTCAAGAATTGAATAATCGTTTACTGATATCAAATACGGAGTTGTTTTTGTTGTGTATGACATCATGACATGCCTTGATCCAACGAATTCATTCTTCGCTATTGATTTGAGAATTATTATGGTTGCAGGATTCAAGCCATATGAGTTCTCATCACTTGAAGTCATGCAACTTCATGAACAACTTGAAAACTATATTGAAAATATGGAGTATAATAAATGAGTTTTTTGGGTTTAAATGAAATTGGTGAAATTGCTTCAAAAATGATTGAAACCAAAAGGCCTATTAATTATCCATTGATATATTTGCTCGTGAAGTTTGCCCTACTCTTACCTGTAGCAACGCAATTGTGCAAGTAGTGAGCGAGCGTTCTAGGCAATGAAAATCATCAAGAATACGCTACACAACCGAATGAGAGATGATTTTGTGAATGAATGCCTGGTGACATACATCGGACAACACCATACTAAGGAGCAAGTGCAAATGCTATTATGTCTTCGAATATATTTTTGTATACATCAGATTTAGCCCCCAGTTGGCTAAATTGCTGCATCCGCCACCCAGTGGCATAAACATAGGAAAATACTCACATGCATCTAAAACCTCATGTTTCAAAATACATAATGTCAAAATTCATGATAACTGCTGTGTATATACGTGTGACAAATTTTATTATGGCCTTACATGAAAATGTGTCATATTCCTGTGTTTAAAAAAAAACAGTATAAAACTGGAAAAAAATAAAAAGCAATGGAATAGTTCCACTTAAGATTTATAAATATGTTTCAAATAGCTAATATAATATTTCCCAACACCTAACCAAACCTCACAAAAATGACAAATCGAATCAGAACATATCGATGTTGTAATGTACATGAATACAAATAACCAAACCATCGGATTTCAAGCATATTCTTATTTTTTATTCAACGACTTGGGACGAGCGGTTGGATAGTGGGGTTAAATCTAAAAGAAGCCAAAAGACTTGGTACTTGAATATTGCCACCCTTCCAAAGTGTTAGTGATGTCACTTCTGCTACAAGGCACGGGTAGCTTATGATAATGTATCACTTAGCTTTTTTTTCTGGTTTCCAAGTTTAGCTCATATTAATGTCAACCAATGTGTATAGCTTGATACTAACAAAAAATAAAAACCCATCTTTAATTTAACTTGTTGAGCCAATACCACAATGTATGATTTGTGTTCAGCTCTACATCAAACTTAAGAATCACCTTTTAAAGAGAAAAAAAATGGCAAAGCAGACTAATCAATTTGAGTATATGTAATATCAATGACCACAAACCTCAACAAAACACGCAGATTCACAAGACATCACTCCTATACAAATGCAAAGATGACCATGTTGATTATATGGCATATGAGTTATGACTACAATTCATAGTTTTCGTGGGCCTGGTTCTAAGTTTTATTTTCATTCTGAAAACTCGAACCATGTACCTCTAGGTTATGTAGGATTCATTGCAAATCATACTACCATTAGGTTGTACCATTTAGATCTTTTATCACCATTTAGATCTTTTATCACCAGAGTAACCAAAATACTGAACTCCAAAAACATTTTTAATTTTAACTTCACCTCCTGGTAAAGCCTTGATGATTTGAATCCAAAAGAGATCATCGACTTTGGGATAGGCCACTTTTACTGTCGTGCTTGTGCCATTGATGTTTCCAGAAACTCAAGTTTAATTTCAAATCTTGATAATTAAAAAAATGTGGCCACTACTTATCGAATTCATCTTGCCAAAACTCAACAGTTTTCCACTTAAAATATGCAAGTTTTTTCTTCCACCGACACCAGAGACGCATCGCAAAAAACATCGTGAATGAATACCTGGACCGGGTGAAATAGCACTCGAACTATTTTCCAACCTCACAAAAGTGTATTTTTCTAAATTTTCTAATGCCAAAGTTGTGTGCTTCCACCTATTAATCTAGAAGTCTATTAATCTCTTGACTAGGAAATTACAGGAAAAAAAAAACATAAAACTTTGACAATGCAAAGCCTTACAAAATCATTACAAGTTCACAGTGGAAAGTTGTTCTAGTACTCCCCACTCGGGTATGCGGAAGAAAAAAATGCATATCTTAAATGGTAAAAGATGAAGCTTTCGCAGGTTGATTTGACTTGGAAAAGTTGTGGTTATATCTCTTTAATTATCATGATTAATTGAGACTCCTACAACAGCACTGACAATAGCACCGCATATCCCAAAGGTAAGATCATGAATTGCGGGCATGACTCATATTCAAACCCCCAACAAAAGCACTAAACATTCAAAATTAAACAATAATTGACTTACTGAATCATTGGTGCCGGTTTTAGAGACAGGAGATTTGATCGGACAAGCAGGAGGTGCTCTCTCCGGCTTCCGATATTCCCACCCAAACAATCTATACACCTTGACCTGAAAATTTTTCCGACGAAAAGCAAATCAAATCGATAGCAGGTTATGTACTCCTCAAAGCACGACCGAAAACTAGATTACATCACCACCGAAACTGATTATAGGAAAGTATTGCACAAACCATAATGAAATCGAAAAGGAGGGGTAATAAATTGACGATTGGGACGAGAAACAGCGGCAGCAAACAAGCCAAGCAAACCTGCAAATCAAATAAATTGAAATCACAATAGTTGCATTAAAAAAAAAAAAATTTATTAGTTCGGGGGAGATGAGCGGCAGATGAAAATCACCATTTTTACGATCTTCCAGAAGTCGGATTGGCGATCAAAAGAACGAACGAGTGTGCGTGGATTTGCGAGACTCACGGCTGGGGCTGGTCTATCTAATTATCACAGGTGAATGAATAAGATTTTTTTTTAAGCTTAATTTTAAATAAATTTTAGTTTAATTCGGTAAATTTCGTAGAGTTCAGTTCAGATTAGAAATCAATATTATTAATTATTATTATTATATTATCAATCATAATATATATAATATAATAATTATTGTAATTGTTTATCTTAATATCATTAATAGTATTATTGAAATATAATAATAATTATTATCATTGTATATATTATTTTTTAATATATTATTAGGATATTATTAATATTAATAAATATCATCAATCATATTATATATAATTATATTAATATTTATTTTATTATTATTGTTTTTGTTCTTGTTATCTCCCCTATATACTAATGCACATTGGCGCAAGTGGCGAATGCTTCTCACGCCTACACGTCTTTATTGGCCTTGGTCTTACGTGTCGCCTTCTCACGCTTCACCGACACATAATCAATTACTGGCCTAATCATCATTGCATTAATTACATTATAATTATAACTCAAATAACTCCTACCTACCTTATTAATTTTTACGAATTAAGAAATATGAATTATGAATAAATAGAATTGATTATATTTACAAAAATATTTCATATTTTCATTAATTAAAAATATAAATCCCAAACAAAGAGAAATTTAATATAGTAGTGTGCACTATATATTAAAAACGTAAACCTAAAATCTCGCGGAAATATTATATATTCCACTAATTTATTAGTTTATATTAGTTAGTCACATTAATTAGGTATACTAATAAAAAAAAAATATCAACTAAAATAAAAGATGCTTGGGAGTATTGCAAAAAGAAGTGTTGAATACATATAATTAAGTGGGAATCAATTTTTTAATACCAAAGCATAAAATTGATAAGTTCTATATCCTCATTCATAAAACTATAAGTTTTTGGTACCATTTTGATTGAAAAGACTAAAATGTCCTCTCTTTTTGTGTTAAAAGTTGACTTCTTTTTTTTTTTATATATTTATTTTAAAGTACTTTTCTTCTCTTTTTTCTTTTTTACTTTCCTCCTCCGATCGATATTAATGTCCAGGAACCAAAATTTAACTACAAACATATACATCAAAACAACACAACCATTTTATTTTTGACAAAGGGTCTCTCAAAAATCTTATAGAAATCACAAGATTGTTCGAAAATAAAAGTTGACGTTGAAATAGACTTCATTTGTCGCGCTTACGAGTTCATAAAGAAGGTATGTATCATTATTTGAACGATGAAAAAAATTCCAGATCTGTTCTTACGACACGATCGCCGCACACGATGGGAAGCCACCGTGTGCAACGATCGCGGTGCAACGATCGCGGTGCAACGATCGCGGCGCAACGACCTTAACATCGCGGCGCAACACTAACGCGTACACGATCGCTTAACACGATCGTATAAAATCGTGTGCGCGATCGTGTTCATGACGTAAACTTGCACACGATCACCGCACACGGTAGTATACGATCAGGTGCATCGGCCGTGTCCAAGCGCGCACCGTAATATTGTTCGCTCATTTTTACGAATAGTTATTCATCTTTTTGTAATCGGATGTCGTGGCGGCGTATTTTGATACATCACGGTGGTCATTGGGAGCGATCGACATATGTAGACGGGGACTCCTTTTTGTCTATATCGACACGAGCAAAGTTAGTCGTGCAAACCTCGTGGGGGTTATCGGAGAGGGTTTGGGTGGTCCAAATGAGTCCGATTACAAATTATGGTACTTGACACACATGGCCAAAGGAAACAAAGTAAAAGTCCTATTAAGGGCGATACTGAGATACTTCGATTACTAGTAGAATACAAGGAGGATCCCGAGGTCTATGTTGAGAACAACGGCTCCTCCACTCCCGAGGTTAATATGGGATGTAGCAAATGAGAGTAGAGCCCGGCAACATAAATTATGACATGCCTTCCAAAGAGTATCAATACGAGGAAGATGAGGAAGACGAGGAAGATGAGGAAGATGAAGAGGTGCATACATCCGAAGATGAAGATTGTTGTAAAGACTTGCTTGAGTCACTATCTGCGGAATTTCTTGCTTGGGTTCGCCAACCGCCCAAATGGATAGGATTATGAGTCGTCGGAACTTCTCATCCGACCATCAATCTGAGCAAGCATGAGCATCTACAATCAATGCGTAATCGGATCATTCCATTTAGGACCCGTAGTGCCGGACTTTGGGTTGGGTCGAGCGGACCTCCACCTAAGCACGGCCACCTAGAGGTGGGGTCCACCTTTCGTTCGAAGACAGAGTTGAGGATAACTGTAGGAATGTATCATTTGGAAAACATGCTACAGTGTATCACTGATCGTTCCGCCGATAAACGTATAGTGTTTGTCTGTAAGAGTGGGCGAAGAAATTGTTAGTTTAGGTTGTGTGCTATTGAGGGTGCAACTATTTGGAGAATTAATAAGTTGACATTGGAGCACAGCTGTTACCCTGATTTGAACCGTGCTGCCGCACGATCGGTCACTTCTGAGGTTGCCGCCCATTATTTTGCTAAAATATTGACCGGTGAGGGGGTCACTTTGAGGCCAAAGGAGATGATTGCAGAGATGTGTAGGGAGTATGGCATTGACATGCTATACAGTTTTGCTCTCTGGACGAGGAATATAGCGATAGAGAATACATATGGCGGCTTCGATGAGTCGTATCAGAGGCTCCCATCTTATCTGTATTTGTTAAAACAGCGTAATCCAGGGACAATTTATGATTTGCAGACGACTCGTGAGGGAGTGTTTCGCCACATGTTCGTTGCACTCGGACAGAGTATTAGGGCATTTGATACGTGCCTTCGACCGGTGATTATAGTTGATGGGACCCACCTAAAGGGAAGGAATAAAGGAACTCTATTTGCGGCCGTCACATTTGATGGGAACGAGCAAGTTTTTCCTCTTGCTGTTGGTCTCAGAGAACGACGAGTCATGGACTTATTTTCTGTATAACCTGCGCAGATGCTACAATCCGACGGAAGATTTACTGATTGTGAGTGACCAACATAAGAGCATTCAGAATGCTGTTCGAGCCGTCTATCCGAATGCATTCCACGGGTTTTGCTATCACCATCTTGCAAAAATCGACCTCCTATGGTGCGCATGCTATAGGACTCTTTAGAATCGCCTACACGCATCGAGAAGAAGTTTTGAAAACTACTTTTCGAAACTACATATCGAAAGTTCTAATGGGCGCATGTGCGCCTTTCTCAAATCGGGGCCGAGAGGTGGGCTAGGTCGAAGTGTCCAGACGACGCTATAACTTCTTGACATCCAATGTTGAATGCTTTAATAATCGTATGTTGTGGGCTAGACGTTTACTGTTTGCTCGTTACTTGAGATATTTCGCCTAATTTTAGAGAATTGGTTTGATGAGAAGCGGGGAGAAGCTACGTCAAGAGACCATGAGTTGACAATGCACACTTTTGAAAAGCTTTCTAACTCTGTGCAAGCCAGTCTGACTCTTAAAGTTCGAGCTACCACCCCACTTGTTTATAAAGTCGAAGAAAACAAAGTTTCTTATGAGGTCGACCTTCGAACATGGACATGTTGTTGTCGTGAGTTTGATTTGGATCAGATTCCATGTCGTCATGCCGCTATAAGGTACATGTCTTTGCTGTTGTGTGCACGATCGTTACCCACGATGGGCACGATCGTTACCCACGATGGGCACGATCGTTACCCACGATGGGCACGATCGTAACCCACGATGGGCACGATCGTAGCCCACGATGGGCACGATCGTAACCCACGATGGGCACGATCGTAACCCACGATGGGCACGATCGTAACCCACGATGGGCACGATCGTAACCACGATCGCCCTTATCGTAACCACGATCGCCCTTATCGTAACCCACGATGGGACACACGATGTGCACGATCGTAACACAATGGGCACGATCGTAACACACGATCCCCGTGATCGTAACACACGATCGTAACCCCACGATCCCCGTGATCGTAACACACGATCGTGACCCCACGATCCCCGTGATCGTAACACACGATCGTGACCCCACGATCCCCGTGATCGTAACACACGATCGACGCGATCGTGTTTTCCCATCGTTTGCAAAAGAGGGATGGTCTGGATTTATCACCTCATCAATAAAAAATACATTATCCTATACAACATCCTTGACATAATTGCTTATTGTAACAGGCGCGCCGGCAATGGTTTGTCCGTGTATGATTTTGTTAGTCGTTATTTCAAGCAACAAGGCCTTAGAGAGACTTATAAGGAGCATATTAGTCCCATCCCACATCCTGATGAGTGGAATGTCCCAACGGAGATCTCATCCACCGTTTGCGTACCTCCAGAAGAGGTACGACAAGCCGGCCGACCAAGGATGAGTCGCGCACGGTCCGCTGTTGAAAATTTGCACGCAGGTGGACGGCCTCAGGTGTGCGGTAGGTGTAAAGGAACCGGCCACAATAGAAAATCTTGCAAAGCATTCATTCCCATAGGGTGAGTGGATTTGAATATCCTGAAGAAACTCAAGAAATCGATGCACAACCGAGGCAAAGGCGCCGGCAGAAGAAGAGGTGTAGCATTTGCCGTAATGATGACCATGACATAAGGGGATGTCCATACCGTGAAACTTAAATTGCTTATGTATTTTTATATTTTGTGACTTACTAGCAACAATCATGTGTTGATATTTTGATCCTCGATGGACCATGTATTAATTCAAGATTCGATTATTAGTTGAAATGCATAATTTTGTGTATATTTTCTTTACCTTTGAATTGAAATTTAAGTGTTCAAGAATGTAAAGCAAATAAAGGTGACTATGGAGCCAAACATTAACCATAACAAAGTAGCTCACTTCAAAGAGCAATAGTTTACGCCCAAAGCATATAACTTTACAAAACAAAATTTAATCACCATCACACAAAATATCTAATAATAACATAACAAAAACAATCAATTGGATCCATTTTCCCCAATCTGCTGCTGTATCTTTAGTCTTGTATCACCGTCTTCATGAACTTCCTCTTCCAAAATAAATTTTTTGCTTTTACTCTCAGAAATCTCCAAATCATTATCATCATCACCATCTAGTATGACTGGAGTGCTCGCAGTGTTTTTAAATAGGCCCTGTTTCATGGAACACATTAATTTGCAATGATAGTCACTACACATACAACAAAATCAAAAAACTTACTCTGAGCATTGAGTATCTTCCTCTCGGCCTAGTTCTGTATGGTGGGTTGGGAGTAGGTATCCTCCTCCTTCTTTTTGGTGGTGGTGCTTCGCTTCCTCCTAAATCGGTTTCTCGTAATCGGCCGCTCATTTCGCGTATTTGATTTAATGAATTTTAACTGAGGCTAATTGATTAGGGTTTGAAGTGAAAAAGGGGTGGAGACCGACCGACACGATGGGATTTTAAAGTAAAGGGGGGGACCTGGGATTTTATAATAAAGGGGGGGGGGGGATCGACTTATAATAAAGGGGGGGACCGACGGGATTTTATAATAAAATAATTTGACCATTGAAGTGAACACGATCGTGTACACGATCGCCGCGATCGCGTGTTCCAATCGTGTGACACGTTGGCCACCAGGTGTCAAATTGGCCAGATATCACGTATGCACACGACCGTGTACACGATCGCCGCGATCGTGTGTTCCAATCGTGTGACACGTTGGCAACAGTGTCAAATTGGCGCCGTATCCACGTATGCACACGATCGTGTACACGGCCGTGGCACGATTGAACACACGATCGTGTGCACAAGAACGTCAAGAGTTTTCACCAATTTCTCCAATTACTCGTCAATTTAGGTGTTAACACTTATATATTAACAATTATTTGTTAATGATACACTTATATAAAAAGTTATAGATTGAATTACCATAATATATTGCATATCATGTGTCGTCCAATTGTTCTATTAGTACGTACGGATAAGTTCAATCATCTGGATGAATGACCTCATATACTAATGAATTACAACGAAATGACAAATAGGAGTTCGTATAAGAAGCCATATTGTAATTAATGTTTGAACATGCGATGTTTGAATCACAAAACATCATTCTAGATAACACAATACTTCAAATTTGCAAAAATACCAAAAGTTCATATGCACACGATCGTGTACACGGTCGTAATACGATTGAACACACGATCGTGTGCACAAGAACGTCAAGAATTTTCACCAATTTCTCAAATTACTCGTCAATTTAGGTGTTGTTACTTATATATTAACAATTATTTGTTAATGATACACTTATATAAAAAGTTATTGATTGAATTACCATAATATATCGCATATCATGTGTCGTCCAATTGTTCTATTAGTACGCACGGATAAGTTCAATCATCTGGATGAATGACCTCATATACTAATGAATTACAACGAAATGACAAATAGGAGTTCGTATAAGAAGCCATATTGTAATTAATGGTTGAACAAGCGATGTTTGAATCACAAAATATCATTCTAGATAACACAATACTTCAAATTTGCAAAAATACCAAAAGTTCATATGCACACGATCGTGTACACGGTCGTGGCCACGATTGAACACACGATCGTGTGCACAAGAACGTCAAGAATTTTCACCAATTTCTCAAATTACTCGTCAATTTAGGTGTTTTTACTTATATATTAACAATTATTTGTTAATGATACACTTATATAAAAAGTTATTGATTGAATTACCATAATATATTGCATATCATGTGTCGTCCAATTGTTCTATTAGTACGTACGGATAAGTTCAATCATCTGGATGAATGACCTCATATACTAATGAATTACAACGAAATGACAAATAGGAGTTCGTATAAGAAGCCATATTGTAATTAATGTTTGAACATGCGATGTTTGAATCACAAAACATCATTATAGATAACACAATACTTCAAATTTGCAAAAATACCAAAAGTTCATATGCACACGATCGTGTACACGGTCGTGGCCACGATTGAACACACGATCGTGTGCACGGCCGTTCCCACGATGGTACTCATGGTTGCAGACACGGCCATGCCACCATCGCGGCGCACACGACAAAGATCGACGCATGACCGTGGGAAGGTTGCACACGATCGCAACACACGATGGCCACGATCGTGTGCATCCATCGTGTGTAACATGAGCCAACACATTCAGATTTAACAACACTGACACATTCATCCAAAACTGTCTAAATACAACATAAATATTGTACAACACAACATAAACCATTCTACATGTCTAAAGACAACATAAAGATTTTAGCAGCTAGGCCATATCGATATTTCTTAATATATCTTTCATTAAGTTCCTTGATTTGGTGCCTTGCTCCTGGGTTTGCAGAGACGAGTCGATCCAAGTACATGCACGCGAAGGGGCCACAACTGTGATTGTCGTTTTGTATGAACTGTAGCTCTCGTGGCATAATTCTGAAACTCATCTCCGTGTCATACTTCGTTTTCGATTGGTTGTTCATCCAATACCCGGATTGAGCTAGCACACGAGGCATCAGACGCATAATCGGTCGCAGTTGGTTGAATCGGTAACGACCATCTTCGTGGTGGTGTGACAAGGAATCGTACAACTCCACGGTCCATATAAAAATTATTAAAAGTGCCCAACTATTTATGTGTTCTCTTGAATGTAAAATGTGCCAACTTTAATACTTCTATATATTAAGTTAAATGTTTAAAAACAATATCATATAAAAATGATATAAATTTTCAAGTGAACCAAATGTCACTTAGTTTTTTTGTATTACAAGTTTCACAAATTACTAAAATACTCTAATTATTTTTCTCTTATTTTGAATGCAAAATTTCTTGAATTTAGTACTCTTAATTATGAAGTTCAATGCCTGAAAAGTACCCTGTAACTTTTTCCGGCTCATCTTATATTACAAACAAAATTGGGCATTTTTTTACTTTTAAAAAATGGGGGAAATTTTAATTAGGCTATGATGTGGATGTAGTTTTCTTAGTTAACCCCGCGATTAGTATATTTACAATAAGTCATACAAGTAATTCACTTATATATGGACAATGATGATGCTTCTTTTTTGTTTTTTTGGCAAATTGGGAAGTACTTAATTTTAAGTTATAAGTCATAATCTCCTTACTTTGTAATTCCAAAATCTATTTTAAATTGAATATACATATAGTTTCACTTCAACCAAACGAGATTTTTTGTAATACAAGTTTCAGAAATTAATAAAAGTACTTCAACAATTTTTCTATTTTTAATGTAAAATGGAAAGACTTTAATACTCTTAAATATAAAGTTAAATGTTTGAAAAAATATCATATAAGCATAAAATCATTGAAGTACTTCAATCAAACCAATTGAGTTTTTTATTTTGTAAATTTTTAAAATTTTAAGGTTGTTTTTAATTAGGACAAAATTATGATGTATATTTTTTAACTTATCCAAGCTATTCTTATATTATAATTGTTAAATTTATTGGTAATTTTAAGGATAGGACTTGGATGTAGTTTTCTAAATTAACAGGTATATTTATAATAAGTCATATAGTAATTAATATATATATATATATACACACACTACTATTATGTTTTTTATTGCAATTTGAAAAGTGCTTAATTTTAAGCTATAAGTCAAAATCTCTTATGCATTTCCAGAAGTTTTTTTATTTTAAATATTACTATAATTATCCTTACCATAATTATTTAGTATAATTGTACATATGAAGTTGTACAAAAGGACAATGCATATATTGGTTATTCAAGTATAAGCCCTTCTTCACTTGAGCATCATTGCAAACTCATAATTATGAGATTAATTGTGAGATTAATTGTTGGACAAACAATGTCATCTCATCATCTACAAGAAATTAAGGACTTATCCGAACGAATCCTCAAAATTGTAAATGGTGAGGTGGGTGAAAAAATCAATAGAGAAACCTTGGTTGATATTCTTGATATTTACTAATCCGGAATGCCGAAGATCATATTTCAGCCATTGTTGAAAGCACTATCATTCACTTAAAAGTAACTTTCCATAAAGTAATCTTTTGAAGAAAGAGCAATCAGGACGCCAACAAACGACGTTGTGGAGATACTAAACGATTACGTGATGTCTATAATTTCAAAAGACAAGCGGATATATCACGTTGTGGAGATAGTAAACGATTACGTGATGTCTATAATTTCAAAAGACAAACGGATATATCGTAGTTTTGATAGTATATGCAAAATTTATGCCCTCTAAAAGTCAAAATCAAGTATATCGAATGAATTTTTTTGGACAGTATCAAGTGTTCTCGAATTCCAAATCACATCTTAAAATCGTAAGTTAGAGTTTCAATTATGCTAATTCAAAATATGGATCAATCATTAGAATTATGCAATGTCACATCATTATTAATTATCCAAACCCGTAACCATATTATCGAACAAAAAAATTCGGGGAATAATTCTGAGAGTAAAATATTTATTCCACAATTGATATTAAGCCCATTAGATATCAAATTACCATTTAATTCAAATACGTAAGTTTCCACTTATTATGAGCTTTGCCATGACTATATTTAAAATTCAAGGTCAAATGCTTTCTCATATCGGTATGTATCTTCCAAAATCCGTATTCGGTCATGGTTAGTTTTATGTAGCCATATCAAGAGAGAAGATCAAAAAAGACTAGAAATCGTTTCTTGCAATGAGAATGATTAAACAGAACAAATAGTGTAGTTTATAAATAAGTATTTATAATGAACGATTTACATATTATATATTTACATAAAAGTTCTTTTTTGTGTTCCCGTGTAATTACACGGGTGTTATACTAGTTATTATTATTCTTATGATAATATATTATTATAATTGTTGTTTTATATATATATATATATATGTATATATTATCCAATATTAATAATAATAATAATAATAATTACGAATATCCAATAACTTCAATTCGGTTCAGTAAAATCCAACTTAGAAAAATAGGGCCTAATATTAGTCTTAATTATAAATTTTTGTTAATTAATTCATTAAGGAAAAAAGAAAATAATTCATCAAGAAATTTAAAAGACTCTTTTGAGAAAATTAATTGTCTATTTTGCTCCATAGTATAGATATAGACTAATGGTCAGGAACGACAATATATGTAATATTATGTAATATAACATTGATACTGTTATTGAATATGGTTGTTTTAAAATATAATTTTATCCCACTGGAAATGATAATTTCAAATAAAATCTAATATATAGTAAAATCTATATAATATTCCTTAATGTTACAATTATTTATTATATAAATTATAATATTAGTTGATTGAGAAGAAGACAATTTAAAAAAAAATGAGTGAAAATAAATGATTTATGACGAGTCGTACATCTATAAAATGATTAAAATTTAAAAATTAATATCTCCCTTCCATCCATTTTGACCATTTGCTTTTCGGTATGGATATATATTATTTAAAATTGTGAGAGATAAATGTGTCTTAAAAAGAAAATGACCAAATATCTTGGGACGGTCCAAAAAAGAATATGAACTAAGATATGACGAAGTATCATCACTGCAGAATCAACATTTTCATGCCTTTTAACTCATATATAATTGGTCAATGACTGAAAATATCACATATACTAAAAGATTAAGTCCTAAAATATATTGTGGATTATTAATGATTTTAATTTTTATGTATAAAATTAAATGATGGGAATGTGAAAGAACTAATCAAGCATCAAATCCAAGTTTATGTCTACTAAAAAACCCTTGAGTTACCCACTGGAAAATCAAACGAATATAGTTTAGTCACCAATTGAATGCAACGCTGAATAATAATTCTTGCTGCAGTTTCAAACAATAGATGCATTAATAAAAGAAAACCAACAAGCTCTATTGTGGGTATAAGTAGTGGTTTTGAAAACAAATTCATTCACTCCATCCCTTTTATAAGTTAAGATATAACCACACAAACACAATAAGAAAAAAAGATCCTCCAACAACCCTCTATTTCCGGCCATGTCGACCTCATCTTCTTTGCAGCCATTCGGTTTCATCAGCTTTCTCTCTATCCCTGTTTAGTTGTTTTTATTGTTGCTTAGGCTTACGGTTGTTGTTTGTGTGTGTTCGACAACAGGTGAATTTACGATCTGGATTTTGATATTATTTTTTTGATGTGTTGTAAGGTGACGGAGATGAGAAAACTTATGAAGACTCAAGATGATGATTTGTTAGTTTTCAAAAACCTTCTGAGGTGACATTTTTTAGATATGTTGCTAATATGTTTTAAAATATGATGAAGATATAGAGGTTAAAAGATGGATGGAGACAGATTTGTTGATATTTCGAAATATTAACGGAACTTTTTTCCTAGATATGTTGATAATGAACGTTCTTAAAATAGCATTCTAGATCTACGGTTTTTACTTACTTTTACATGCGTTTATTTACTTTTCTTTTTGTTTTTATCATTGTTTGCTTGATGTTGGTTATATTTTAGGTTAGTGTTTTTTGTGTTTGAGTAGTGTCTGATTTGTAGTTTATGATATGTTTGTAGTGGTTGATCAAGGTAGAACTTGAAGCTATGTGGATGATGGAGATTTGAAGCTAAGCTTTCAAGAGAAATGGATGAGATAGGAAAACAATGTGGTAACAATGTTAGAAGATTGCAGTTTATAACAAAAATTTATTTTCGGTTTATTTTACGAAATTTAGAAATGCAAGTGTTATGTGTTATGTTTGAACAGACATTCAGCAAAAAATAGAAAGTATGAGGGTTAGTATTGACTTTGGGAAAGTAAGTGGCTGAAGGTGTGTGTAGATCAGTGCTAGACTACTAGCAAGTGATGAGACAAAGCATGTAAAGTGGACCTTTGTTTATACGTAAATGGGATTACCTCAAGCTTTTTCTTTCAATTTTGGATCATAGGACTTTTGTGACTTTTTAGTTTGAGTTTTTCAGATTTTGGATTTATATATGTATTGAAGTAGATAGTGATTATAAGTGTGTTCAAACCAAAAATAAATCATTAAAAAGAAACATTATTTTTAACTTTTAATGAAATACAATTTTATAGTATAAGTGATACTGCATATGTATGTGTCCGGTGTGAATATAATATGTGGGTAAAGAAAAAGTACATGATAAATACATTATGAGGGATGGTATTGAAATAGAGTGAGGTGAAGATGAATTGTGTTAGGTAAAAGTGAAGGTAAGAAGCAAGTAAAGTGAATAGGAAGAGTATTGGGGCAGTACATGATGGCGCGTTTGTATCATTGGTTCCACGTGTGTGTGTATTATATATATATATATATATATATATGTTAGCCTTGCATGTTAATATTACATTGATACAGGTGTGGAGTGTGTACCATACACACGTTTAGTGACAAGAGGTAATTATTAAATATGAGTTTAGTTGCATTTATCCGAACATTGGGTGATAAGTAACAACACAAACACAATTATAAACTTAGTTCCGACCCAATACAAATAAAAGAAGCCAAAAACAATAAAGATTCACATTGGTAAATTTCAACCTTAAATTAAAAGAAACACAAATAAATACTTTTCTTACAGTTAGCATTTTGAATAATGAAATAAAAGAAAAATTACATAATTTTTGCTCGAACCCATTTGTAAATTATAATAACAAATTAAAAAAGTTAAGTTTAAGACATAAACAAGAGTTCAATAGTTTATCGGGAAAAAAACCGGTGCAACGCACGGGTCTGAACGCCTCGTAGCCACGTATATTTTTTTTTCTTTCAAAGCTTACCATAGCTATGATGTCGAATAATAATTCGTTGGGAATAAATTAATTTTTAAATAAAAAATAAATATATAACTTATTTATATTTCAAAACCAGTAGTAACTCATTTTTTGGCGGGAATTCTTTTAATTATTATTTTGAACATCGCTTCATATATATATATATATATATATATATATATATATAGGGAAAAGTCAATAAAAATCATTATACTTTGCAATTTTTTCGAATTAACCATCGAAAGAATATTTTTCTATGTTAACAACTGAAAGTTTGTTTTTATTTTTAAAAAATCACTCTTACCGGATATCACATGTTTTCCAGGTTAAAAAAAAACTGATATGGCTTTTCTCATATAAATAATAATAACGTGGCATTTTTAATTAAAGAAATTATTAATAAAGTGGCTCTTAATAATTACGTTTGAAAATCCCTATAACCCCATACACTACCTTCGTCGTTCTTCTAAATCTCTCAAGACCGAAAAGCCGTTCAGAACCTATTTTGCGATATCGAAGCGATTTTTGAAATCATTTTTCAAAAGGGAAGCAGGAAATAATTTACAAAAGCGTTTTTCACAATCTTATTTAATTAGAATGTGTATGGGACGAAATATGATTTTATTACAATATGTTGTTCATTTAATTAGCAAATAAAAGAAGCCAAAAACAATAAAGATTCACATTAGTAAATTTCAACCTTAAATTAAAAGAAACACAAATAAATACTTTTCTTATGGTTAGCATTTTGAATAATGAAATAAAAGAAAAAGTACATAATTTTTGCTAGAACCCATTTGTAAATTATAATAACAAATTAAAAAAGTTAAGTTTAAGACATAAACAAGAGTTCAATAGTTTATCGGGAAAAAAACCGGTGCAACGCACGGGTCTGAACGCCTCGTAGCCACGTATATTTTTTTATCTTTCAAAGCTTATCATAGTTATGATGTCGAATAATAATTCGTTGGGAATAAATTATTTTTAAATTAAAAATAAATATATAACTTATTTATATTTCAAAACCTGTAGTAACTAATTTTCTGGCGGGAATTCTTTTAATTATTATTTTGAACATCGCTTCATATATATATATATGGGGAATAGTGAATAAAAATTATTATACTTTGCAATTTTTTCGAATTAATCATCGAAAGAATATTTTTCTATGTTAACCACTAAAGTTTGTTTTTAACTTTAAAAAACCACTCTTACCGTATATCACATGTTTTCCAGGTTAAAAAAAGATGATATGGCTTTTCTCATATAAATAATAATAACGTGGCATTTTTAATTAAAAAAATTATTAATTAAGTGGCTCTTAGGCCAAAAATAATAATTAAGTGGATTTACGTTTTAGAATCCCTATAACCCCACACACTACCTTCGTCGTTCTTCTAAATCTCTCAAGACCGAAAAGCCGTTCAGAACCTATTTTGCGGTATCGAAGCTATTTTTGAAATCATTTTTCAAAAAGGAAGTAGGAAATAATTTACAAAATCGTTATTCGCAATCTTATTTAATGGAATGTGTATGGAATGAAATATGATTTTATTACGATATGTTGTTCATTTAATTAGAATATACATGGAATGACCAATCCAGAATATAGTGGTTTTCATGAAATTTGGCCTAAAAGTCACTTAATTAGCAGTTTTTTTATTTAAAATGACATGTAATTATTATTTTTAATAAAAAAATACCATATGATTATTACTTTTAATAAAAAATGACAAATCACCTTTGTAACTTGTAAAACCTCTTATTCTCAGTTAGGGTGTTTTTTTTAAAAATTAAAACAAACTTTAAGTGGTTAACATAGAAAAAATTTCTTCCGATAGTTTATTCGAAAAAATGCAAAATATAGTGGTTTTTGTAGAATTTTTCATATATATATATATGAAGAGAGAGAGAATAGATATTTATTGTAATACCATTAATAGAGCTATGTGAAATCACCGACTCGTCGTCTCCCCTCAAATTCCGGCGAGCCGCCGCCGCAGGCCATCGACTCTCTCTCTCTCTCTCTCTCTCTCTCTCTCTCTCTCTCTCTCTCTCTCTCTCTCTCTCTCTCTCTCTCTCTCTCTCTCTCTCTCTCTCTCTCTCTCTCTCTCTCTCTCTCTCTCTCTCTCTCTCTCTCTCTCTCTCTCTCTCTCTCTCTCTCTCTCTCTCTCTCTCTCTCTCTCTCTCTCTCAATTGAGGAATGACTTTTATGAATTACATAGATAAGAAAAGAAATTTGCAAAATAAAAGGGTAAAATGGTGTGAAGTCCTCATTTGAGCCCAAGATGGAATTTGTCGGAGGGGTAATGCTCCGATTGATGGAAAATGCTACATATACACAAATTCCTACACACAAAGCTACACACTAACTAGAGACTAACAGAAAATATTAAAACTAACGAAATGAACTGTTAGTTAAAAAAAAAAAAGCAAAAGTCAGAAAAAGAAAAAAAGTGGTGTAAAAGCACCACCACTACCAATGTTTGACTCTCTCTCTAAACCTATTTTTCAGAAAAGTTTCATTCTCTCTCTAAACCGTAGGAACTCATAAAACCTCTTTTGAGGGCTGCTGTTCGGGAAAAAAAATTGCTGGAAAAAGAGCACAATGGTACGCACAATGATCTCTCTGGATCTTCCAATTTTTTTTTTTTGCATATTCTGCTACATATTCAACTACAGTAAATGGAGTTGACATTTTTTTTTGGCATATTGAGTTACATATTGAATTTTTATATATATATTTTCAGTCGATATTTTTATCCCTAAATATGAAAAATCTGTTTCATCCTTAATGCTGAGTAAAAATAAAGGAATATATTGAAGAATGTAGATAGCTTCATCCTGATTTTTTTTTTTCAGGAAATAGACAAAGATATAACATGTGTTTCAGAAAATGCTGAAGATGATAAAACGTGTGAAATGGAAGGAGCGAATAGTCATTCAAAGTTAGCACAAATGAGAGCTGAGATGATGTTAGATGTAATTGTCGACTTTTTGAGTTTAGAGGAATTATATGCCTGACACATTTTTACTGGAATGAGGTATAAGAGAATTTGGCATGTCGCGGACAAGTATATATTATTGAGATGGAGTAAGAATGTCAGAAGGAAGCATACTCAAATTCGCATATGTTATGATAATTGGGCAGATACTCATGAAGGTCGTCGGGTTGATGAGATGTCCACCGTGTTCCATGAAGTTATCGACTTGGCAAAAGATTCTGATGAAGGTTGTAGTGCTGTTTTGGCCTCTTTGCTTTTGGTGAAGACGAGGTTAGAAAAAAAGTAGTACGTTTGTTGTAGCAATCAACTAAATCCATCAAACAAAGATAAAGATGTGAGCGTATCACAAAGTCGTGGTATGGTGTTGACCAAGGAGAGTGCAACTATCGGCAACCCTCCGGAAGTTCATAGCAAGGGTCGACCGCGCATGAGGAGATTGAAATCAATGTGTGAAAAACTAACCAACAAAAAGAAACAGATAAAAGAAAATATCGTCTCCAAGAGAAGCATATGGCAAACAAAGGAACCACACAAAGAGTCTGAGGTAAATTAACCCCTCTTAAATAGGTTATATAAGAATCTGCCTTGCTAGTATTATAATATATATTCTATTACAGTTTATTAAATATTTTAATAAACAATTTTTTTTTGGGTGTTTAGAAATTAACACCTTTGGGAATTCAAATTAAAGATCTTGGAACTCAAGAAAGCTTGCATTTGCCCTTTGTAGCAGACGATGTGCAAGGTTCGACGCCATTAGAATATGAAGTTCATATGTCTAATTTAGATACGAACATTCAGTTCTTGAATTTTACGAATTGGGTTTGATGTTGTTTTCTATTTTGTTGTATATTTTTTTATTTGTATGAAAATTGTGTTTGGTTTGATTTGCGTTTTGATTTTGCATGGAAATTGTGTTTGGTTTGATTTGTGTTTTGTAATGGGTAGGCTGACAATTCGTGCGTGTCAGATCGTTATCGGGTCGACACGATAACGACACGACACGATAAGGCCAAACACGAACACGACTCGTTAAGTATATGCCCGATACGAACACGAACACGACACGAAAGGTTGAAACACGGACACGACACGAACACGATATGACACGATATTTTTCGTGTTGACACGACACGATTTGACACGAATCGATAAATTCAAATAAAAAAAATAGAAAATAAACTTAAAATATTTAAAATGATAATAAAATTAATGCTAAAAATATATAAATATTATCGGGTTACACGAACACGAACACGACACGACACAAACACGAAAGTTATCGTGTTACACGAACACGACACGAATCCGACACGAACACGACACGAAATTAGCGTGTACTTATCGTGTCGACACGATAAGGACACGAACACGATAAGGCCAAACACTAACCCATTAATTTCGTGCGTGTTCGTGTCGGGTTATTGTGTCGTGTCGGAAATTGCCAGCCCTAGTAATGGGCTTGATTGTGGTTTATCTGCCATCAAGAAATTCATATTTGTTGATCCATGCTCTTGGCTCTGATTTTATTCCATTGTTCCTTTTTTTCCAGTATTTTTTTTCCACGAGTTAATTTTTAGTAGTGGTGGTGCTTTTACACCACTTTTTTTCTTTTTCTGACTTTTGCTTTTTTTTTTTAACTAACAACTCATTCCGTTAGTTTTAACAATTTCTGTCAGTCTCTAGTTAGGATGTAGCTTTGTGTGTAGGAATTTGTGTATATGTAGCATCTCCCCCGATTGATAGTCATGGGTTTAGCCATCCTAATATTACCGGGTAACATATTTTTAGCTTTTTAACAATACTCTGCTGTTGGAATATTTACCATGCTTTTGAATCTACTGCATTAGCTGCAAATCTGAAAAGAACAAAGTAAGAGACATTCGTTAGTGACGCAATCTGCAAACAATATGTGTGTGTATATATATATATATATATATATATATATATATATATATAAATAATTAAAGGAACTAAATCCGAAGATGGGCGATGTTGAGTCCATAATTTCTGTCTCTTTAAAGCAAATTCGCCCCCACCGCAGTGTGTAGCGTCTGCCTTCCAGGATAAAACATATGAGCAACATCGGAATTTATACTTGAGGTATTTACCTGAACTCCCCAGAATTAACTAAAACATATGAGCAACATCGGATTAACCAAAATTCGGAATTTATAATTGAGGTGTTTCAGTAAAATAATTTTTTACCGAATAAAATTGCACTAAAAAGATAACTTCGAGACGCCGAGATATTTCACCCAAATCGCCATTCGACCGACCCGATCCGACCAAACCCGACCCGACCCGGTCGGCCGACCGGCCGGACGGCGGGGGCGGCGCACGCGTGTGTGTGTGCGCGAGGGGCGCCTAATCACACATCCACTCATATTGTTTGCAGATTGCGTCACTAACAATTCTGTCTCCTACTTTGTTCTTTTCAGATTTGCAGCTAATGCAGTAGATTCAAAAGCATGGTAAATATTCCAACAGTTGAGTATTGTTAAAAAGCTAAAAATATGTTTATAGAATTTAAAATTAGGAAAAAATTAAACAAAATCGAAAGTTGGTGATTTTATGAAAAACAATTAAAAAGTTACGCGCAAAATGAAAGAATGAGCAAAGTACATGTATTTCCGTGCATTTTTTCCTTTAATTTCCCGAATGGAAGAGAAGATGACACATGCTCGGTTGCCACATCAGCGCCATGTCAGATTCAATTTGGGCGAAATTTAAGACTAGGGAAAAATTGAACGAAATCAAAAATTAGTGATTTTATGGAGAAAATTAAAAAGTCGTGCACAAAATGAAAGAAAGAGCAAAGTTCATGTATTTCTGTGCATTTTTCCCAAATAAACTGAGTTTCCTATTGTCCCTAAATATGCATACATAGAGTGCATTTATGAAGAGAGAGTAAGAGTAAATGTAGGTATTATTTTTTTAACTAAAATAATAAGTATTTTTATAAATGCTATTGAACAAATAAGAAAACTAAGCAAATGGATTTATATTTTGGATCCCTTCAATCTTTTAAGATGAGACCTATAATAAGAATTAGAGGGGGCTATTGCACAAACCTTCAAATATAGGGACAATTGTATAAATAGTAGTCCATCCGTTAGAATTCTCGGTTGATTTTGATACTTGATTTAATATTTCCTCTTTTTTTTTTAATTATTGAAATAGCTTGACTTTTATATTGTTCATTTACTAGTGATTTATACGCAAGGAAAAATATAGTCACGTGAGATCATATTGAGAGCGGATCGAGATCTTCCGGCAACCGCAAGTGCACTTTTAATCAACATAATATTAAATAAAACAAATGTTAATAAAAAGAACAATATAATTAGAAACATGGAAAAAAAATATTATATAATTGTTCTCTACGAGATTTCATCTTTGAAAGCAGTTATTTATATCTTCACCTTAACATTGATAAATCCTTTTACTATAGAACAAACAAGTGGGAAAGCGCCCGCTGCGTTGCAGCAGGAATTTTCGAGGAATTTTTGCGATAATTCTTTACGAATAATATTTGGGCGGGGCTTCTCGTTGTAAGATCGTGGTATATTTTGGCCGGCACGTGTTCTATTGGTTTGAAACAAATGTTGTGTCAAACTATATTTGTAGTTGTCGTACGACGTCCTTTTTGGAATAAATGTTGTGTCGGGCACCAATGTGTTGCGGCGGGGCTAATTTTGACCGTTATAGTTTTAAAATTTAGAAGAATTTTAAAGTTATTTGATAGGCTAAGGGTGTATTTTGAAAATTCTTTTATTTAGAAACTTCAACATTTTTTATAAAACAGTACGTACGTCCAAAATATATTAATATTGGGCTTGTATTGTTCGTTATCGAGAGGCCTTTTTGGTAGTATTTTTTTATTCACGAAACCGGCAGGTATCTGTTAAATATTTGGTATCTGTTAAATATTTGGTAAATAAAGTTTGTTATCTAAAAAACTCGTAAATATTAAAAAGTTGAGGGTGTGTTTTGTAATTTTTTATTCTTTATTCCTATGCTACACTGAGTTACAATTTCTTTATCGTTGCTACAGTAAAGTTTGAATTTTTTAATGCTTGCTTGTGTTAAATTTAATAATTGGAAAATATGATTCCGTGGCCGATTAAAAAATTCCCCCCCCCCTTTTTCTTTTTTTTTTCCTTTGTTTTTTTTTATTCTATGCACCTCCGGGTTTTTTTAATGCACCTCCGTTTTTTTTCCCTTTTTTTTTTTTAATATATTCTCTCTATATAGAAAATTGAGCATATGTTTAAATATTGTGATGTGCTGTGTACTATGGGAGAAGCCATAGGGTTTCGGGCTTGACTAAATAAATGTAGTGTAGGTAGTTTTTTTAATGCACCTCCGGGTTTTTTTTCTTTTAAAGTCGTAAATATTAAAAAGTTGAGGGTGTGTTTTGTAATTTTTTATTCTTTATTCCGAGTTACAATTTCTTTATCGTTGCTACAGTAAAGTTTGAATTTTTTAATGTTGCTTGTGTTAAATTTAATAATTTGAAACTATTATTTTATGGGGCACGAAACCCTATTTCTTCTCCTATAGTACACGATTTTTTGTTTTTTTATTGTTGCCCGCCTCATGTAGGTGTTTTTTTTTTTTTTTCTCTTATTGTTGCCCGCTGCGTTGAAGCCTTTTTTTTTGTTTTTCCTTTTTTTTTTATGGCATGTCAATTTTATATTGTGGCAAAATATTCATTGTCCCCAAATCTAACTTCACAAAATATTCATTGTCCAAAAACATCTCTCAGCCGTTGTGTTTGCAATTGGCAACATTAATGCTAGCTTCAATAATCGATAGACAATACAAAACACAAGATGTTTCTTGTTTCTACAATCACTCTACCAAAGTCGGATTCAACTTTCAAGATAGCAAATGTTTCATCTCGTTGTACATTGTCACTGTATCATTTGCACAACCAAAATCATCTGGATACATCTCAACTAACCACATTAACTCTGATGGGTCAAAGTTACGATATGGATTGTGTAGGACTAAAGCCGCCATATAAATAAGCCATTGGAAACTTACCTCACTAAATCTGCCATCAAACTATTAAATTTGCATATCCACAAACGTATTAAAACAATCAGATTCATAATTCGATAGGTGATATTGGCCTTTGGTCTTTTGTTTCCTTGATTAATATAATTTTCCGCAATATTCAACATAACAATATCTTGCTTTTCACAAAAAAGGAGATTTCTTCAAAAGTGAGGAAAACTAAAGATATCTTAATCAGTTTTTGGAAAAGCTTGTGACAATAAATATATGACCCCTAAGATGTGCAACATTAAGTGCAAATAAGATATACTTAGTTGTTATGTTATGCACTCAAATTTATGATATAACATAGATCACAAAGCAATACACGATACATGGATGAAATAAATTAATTGAAATATTTATATTTTTTATTCATTTATCTCTTATATAATTATTACGAGTCTCGTAATACATCATAGACCGGGTTCATAGCATAAATTACACATTATACAAATCTTTCTGCTCAACTCACAAACTCTAGTGACAAGTTTTTTATCAACACCACCATCAATCCATAATCACTAATCATAATATCATTTATCTTTATGAAGTTTTATTTTTAACATCTTTATGTAGATATTTATTCTCCTCAACTATTATGATTAAGTATTTCATTTAGAAACTCGAGAAAAATTAAAACTTTAATTTATAATATATACAGAACTCATAAATGGATATTACTTATTTTATAAATAAATGTATTAATTTGTTTACTTTAGTATTTGTTCTTGAAAAATGATAATTTGATAATAAAGGAAATACACTACAGATGTAAAACCATGTCACTTCTTACTCTTTTTTTTTTGCCTCACAATGCTACAAACCAACACAAGCATGGGTTTCTCCTCTAAAAGAATGCTAAAAGCCTGCTCTAACTATATAACTATATAGTGTGATGTTCGCCAACGACGTCTCATGTTCGAGTCCTATTTCGAGCATCTTATATTGTTTACCAACCAAAAAAAACTATGTAACTGGTTTACTAACAATTTGGCAACCATCATATTACATGCAAAATGCATGACTACATGAGAAATCGATCGTTTTCTTGTTCCTCACATGAGAATAAATCTTGGAGAAGTGCAGGGTGTACCATTATTTAAACGCTAAACAGAACTAATTACACTCTTTTCATCATGTGTTGTAACAGGATTTTACTTCTCTTGCAATCACCAAACACAGGGGAAGACTTCAGTTACACTCACCTTTGCAGGGGAGGTCAGTGCACCGGCAAACGGGCAATCCGGAAGCTTCCCAACCGTTATAACCACGTTTCAAAACCATGATATTTCCCACTCCTGCATTTTTCTCCTTTGAAAGATACTCAGCAAATGTTTTAGCACAGCTGGGCCCCCGAACCTTTAAAGGGAATCATTCAACAGTCAATTTTCATTTTTTTTATAGGAAAAGGGAATCACATCAGCCACTGCCATTAAATAAAACAAAAAAAAAAGGATGCTGATCACAGTAGCATTAGCGTACTAGGTTCAAATATTCCTCATGAAACCAGAAAGACGATAATGTATTACATTCGATCCTGCTAATATGTTCAGTTTTCACTCAATAGGGGCATCTCTTTAAAAATGATTCGGTTGAGCTACGAATTTTAGTTTATAGATGATATGTATGACAGTAGGAAAACAAGGTTGGTTATCAAGTCTTCGACTTGTCGACAACGGCTCGTCCAGTCGGATTTTGTAAAAAGTCATTGGACGAGTTACTGATTTCAGAAGCCAATTTTTAACCCGGAAAAAACGGATTTAACCTGAAGCCCGACCCAAAAGCTAGATCTGGGATTAAAAAAGGGTTAAAGCGAATTAAAACAGACACATTTTTTCCATCTCGTTCTTTGATGAAAACTATGAAACTGTTGCGTGTTTAGTTATATTATGTATTATATCTAATATACATATCTATATGTATTATATTATATTACGTATTATATCTAATATATACATATATATATAGAGAGAGAGAACATTTTGTCGACTTGACACGACTAGTCGGACGGCTTGTGTGGACTTGTCATCGTGATAACCGTAATTGCAATTACCCAAAAAAATCACAATCCAGACAGGTACCAAATGTTGAATTATGAGCAAAGGATATGCTCAGATATAGACACACAAAGTTAATGGAATCATATGAAGCACGGACCTGACAGCAGCACGCAACACGTGACAGACACGGGATTTGCAGGTTTCCAAAAATGTAGGATGCGACACATAGATAACACATTTTTATTCTTTAACTTAATATATATATATATATATAATATATGTGTGTGTATATATATATATATATATTTGGATTGTAAATATTATAGGTATATTTAAAAAGAGTTCCAAAAACATACATAAATGCATCCCTTTCCAGTTTCAAATAATTAATTATTTGTATTTAACAAAGTCCCAACGGATCTCTTCTTTAAGGGGGGGAAAACTCAACTCAATACTAAGTAAAACCTACAAAACCTTAGCAGCCGTTTTCCTTTGCCTCTTCTACCCAGCCGTTCACTCCTTTTCTGTGCTTTTTTCTATTTTCCTCTATTGAATAGAAGAATCCAAACGAGCAGAACGTATGCTTGTTCGAACTTATTTGAAACTTTATCGAGCTCTAAAAATTGTGTTTGAGCTTGATTTGATTAGTAATTGAGTCAAGTTAGAATGAGATTTAATCGAGCGGAACACGAATCAAACTGGAGCAGTTTGATGTTTCTATATGCACTTTATGATTTTTATTCTAATCCACCGGAGCTTTATATTTATCAAACAAAAAATTTTGTTCAGGCTTAGTTCGTTATATCACAAACCGAGCTAAAGCCATTTTTTTACCAATCGAGCTCGAAATGAGCATCAAGCAACCTGGTTTGATTTTTAGTCCGACTTTCTTCTACCATTGTTCTTTCCTCTTAATAGCGATCCTTTACTTGTTCGAGGGCTTTCCTAGAGCGGTAGTGAACCGCTAATTAAAAGCACGTTCCGGGACGCCGTACCATGTGGAAATGAGCAAACTAGGTAACTATGTTTTATATATTAAACAACCACCCTGCTTGTGTCCAAGAGGGATTGTTATATCTGAACCCGGGGTCTATGATAAAACGTGAACCCTAAAAGCGGAAAAATATTAAAAATAAACACTAGAACCTAAAAAAGAACATTAAAATCTAAAAAAAAAAAAAAAACTAAAAAACAAACCCTATAAACTGAAAATGAACCCTAAAAACTGAAAAGACTAAACATAAATCCTAAAAAACTGAAATGAACCTTTAAAACTGAAAATACTAAAAATTAAATCCTACAAAACTATTAACCCTACCGGAAAAAATACTATAAAAATAAACCCTAAGAAATTAAAAATGAACCCTAAAAATACATAAAATTAAACACTAAAAACTGAAACTGAACTCTCAACAACTGAAACGAATCCAAAAAAAAAAAAAAAAAAAGAAAATGAACATGTGTACATGATATAAATTTCCGTCCAAGAGTGTCGCCAACATGTCCGGTATTATCAAAACAAATAAAAATTCCGATACTCGCCGACATGCATATCTTACTCGTGCCCATACAGATGTGTACAACGAGATGCGTGTCCTCAGAAGAGCATTTGTGCTTTATGGGTGGGGATCACATATGAAGGTCATAATTCTCAGTTTCTAACATAGAAGTTTCATATAGAAATCACATTGCCCACAGAATTTCAAGCTCTATGAAGTAAACTCGAGTCGACAACTAAAAGCAATTGTGTGACTACGGATTACATACTACATTTTAAGGTGTGGAAACTGGAAACAAGGCATAAAAGCAATATACAGAGAAATATATTCGATTTAACACCCAAATCAGCCATGAAAAGTTACAATACAGACAAACCCTGCTGATAAGACATAGTTAAAAAATAAAAGAAAAAACACAAAAATATAAAAGGACCTGGCTGAGAGCGCAGTGGAAAACAAGAAATTCCTTGTCTTTGGTAGCTTCAACAAGATCCGGCAATTTGTCAGCAAATGTAGAGCTAGCAAAGTGAAGAGACCCAGCTATGTGCCCATCGAATTTCCTTTCCTCATCCCTAAAAAAAAAAAAAAAATATCAGACTTCCATCAAATGAATACATAAAAAAGAATTAAAAATTGAAAACAAAAAAAGTTCAGAGAACAGATATTGCAACTCCATAAGGGATAAAAGCGTGTGAGTTCACTACACCTGACATCGACGATGGCGATATTGTGACGGCGCTTGAGCGGGAGAAGAGCAGCGCCGGTGATGTACGGTATGCTCCGATTCATCTCTTTCTCCTTTACGATTGATGATAGATCTGATTCTAACCCAATAGTAATAATCATCTCTCATATTTGTCAACACAATTTCCGTCATATATTTAACAATTTATTAGTAACCATTATAAAATATTGACAATATATATATATATATATCGAGATGACAATATATAAAATATTGACAATATATATATCTACGGCGAATTACATTAGTTTAAGTAATAAATTTCCTAATAATATTATATTTCTCAATATTTAAATAATAACAAATTGGTTAAATCAATAATATATGAATTTGGATCATTCTGTAATTATTTTGTGAATTTTTTTTACTTTTTATAATTATTATTTTATTGTTGAAATGGTAGAATTTTTTTCCGTAATTAGGGGAGTTTGTGTATTTTCCCATACCTTACCAAAAAATAATAAGTAAAAAGTCTATAATCTCGACCCCGGATCCCTAAAATTTGATAAAATGTAATATTTTTGTAAAACGTAATTGTTAAAATATTAAATGGCCTCATTTTTTAAATTGCTTTAAGCCTCATTAAGTGTTGGTCGGCCCGGCCAAAAACCAGTAGTTCACGACAAATTATGAAATCTGCTTTGAATTTAGAAAGTATTTTTGAGTTTTTTCATCTTATAGGCAGTTTTAGAAACCCAACTCCTATCAGGCTTAATCGAACTACCAACTTGGGATAAGTCGGAGAAAAACGAGCAAGGTCGGATATACCTAAGAGAGCGGCATCTTCGCAAAAAAGGTTCGAGCTCTTGGTCTACGTCCCCAGTTTTAAATCTATGCTCGAAGCTCGGAAGTCAAAATATCCCAAAATCATAAATTGAACGAGCTACGAAGAGTCCTGGTCTACAGAAATAAAATCATCACGAAGCAGGGATCTCAAAATTTTGTTATCCAAATAATGACGGCTACATCCTACCCTGGAAAATTTGGGATCCTAAATCAGGGGAGAGATCTCAGGGACAAAGCTTCTTTCATTGGCATTCTTGCGATTCTCGATTTTTACCATGCTGGATTTATCAAGAGTTTGATATAGAATATTTATGGCACGGTTATCAAGATTGGCCAGCTTTCTTTCATTAGTGGTTAGCTCCGATCTGGTCTTCGGAATCTGCTTTGGTTTTCCCGTTGAGATTTCTTCAGCAGTGTTGTCTAGGGTTGTGCAGGAAAGCCGAATCCGAAAAACCGAACCGAAAATCCAAAAATCAGATCCGATATCTTCGGGTCGGATTTCAGATTAGGATTTTACATATCCAAAAAATTCGGATCGGATTAAATCCGCAGATTTTCGGATTAATCCGATCAATCCGAAATATATAATTTTTTTTTATTATTTTCAGGTAATTTATTTTTATTAGTTTTTAAAAATTTTGGATTTTTCGGATCAAATCCAATCCGGATTCGGATCAATCCGAATCCGAGCCGAACGGTGGGTTCGGATTGAGCGAAGAGTGGAGTATTATATATACTATATAATACTTATCCCATTAATTTAATGTGGAAGGGGGATTTAATTGTAACTTTTAATTGTTAAAATGAACTTTTAAATGATAGTATAAATTACAAGATGGTTAAATTTTAGCTATGAAATCTTAGATACAATCGGTGCATCGCACGGGTTGAATAAACCAAAAACAACCTCGGAGCAACATTTGGGTTAGTAAAGCCTCATTTCATATAACTAATTACATAGACCAAAATAAAAGGACAATAACAATAAAAAAAAACATATAATAAACTTCTCTAAAAGACATTTAAATTCTATCATCTGCCCATTCAATCGTCTGCCCCAACATTACGTACAAAATATGTACATATTCAACCAAAGATCGTGCATTGCACGTGTTGGATAATGCCTCGTGGAATAGTAAAATGTAATTAAAAAATTGGATTACTAAACACCGCCCAAAATTACTAGCCACCGCCCTAGAAGATTACCTTTTTGCCCTTAATTCAGTTTAATTAGATTTTGGATCCTAGTTTAGTAATACCTTTCTCTCTAAACAACTCATCCGACGCAGCCGAACCGCCACAACACTACCGCCAATAAGCCGCCGTCCGCCGCCATCTTACCGTCGCGTAGCCGCCGTCTGTCGCCGTCTGCCGCCGCACCGCCGCCATGTCCGGAAAAGGAAAAGCGCCGGTAATTTTATTTTTTCATCCGTCCACTGTTTCATTGGCCGCGCCGCCATGCCGGAGTGCACGACAGAGGCCGCGGCGATTATTTTGTTACAGGCGTCCGACGATGACGCCTGGCCATGGCACAGGCGTCCGTCGATTCCGCCTGTCCATGGCTCAGGCGTCCACGGCGGACGCCCAGCCTATGGTACAAACGTCCACGGCGGACGTCCAAACCATGGCACAGGCGTCCAGATCGGACGCCTAGCCGCTGGATAAGCGTCTGCCTCGGACGCTTCGACCACGGAAATGGCGTCCGGACCAGACGCCCGTAGTTCTAGCGTCTGTTAGGACGCCTTGACCATATTTTTGGAAAAAAAATAAAATTTTCAATTAATAATTAATAATGTGTATTCTTTTTATGATTATTACTTATTAGTTGTATTGTTTGCTAAATGCAGATGAGAGGAGGAGCGAGCAAATCTATGCCGCTAGTCACAGAGTTGATGGGTTCTGGAGCGCGTCACACCAGAGCTCGTGGTGTTGATGCTTCCGTTCGTAGACAGCGGGAGGCAGAGCGTAGGAGATTCGAGGACGTACCTTATACTGATTTTGGTACTGAGGATTCGAGCGAGTATTATTCGCACGATGAGGCCGACGATCAGGAGGGCGGTGATGATTCTTTTTCATTTTCGTGCCGGGTTCGGAAGGGGAGAGGGGGGAGGTTTGTTACTCGGGTCTACCGGTAGTAAACGGCGTAGGGGGAGGATGAGACATCTTGGATGGTTTCGAGGAGATGCTGGTGGCCCTATCGACGGCGGCATTATCCCGAGTTTTGGTGGGCATGTCGCCGCGCGTATCTGGACTGGAGATATGAGAGGTTTGTCAAGTGCCACACCAGATCGCCGCTTGTCGAGCTTGAGTCGATGGCGCTCGGTTATGTCACCCTCTTTAGTGAGTCGGATCGGTTGATCAGGTTATCCCACTGACGGACGCCATGTTCAGACATATTGACTCCCCGTTGATTTCTGCGTTCGTTGAGCGGTGGCAGCCCGATACGAACTCTTTTCACATGCCGTTCGGAGAGATGACCATCATGTTACATGATGTGTGGCAGATCCTTCGCATTCCTGTCGAGGGGCGATTGGTTGATGTCGATAGCACATCTACACAGTTGCAGGTGGATGTGATGGAGGTTCTTGGAGTATCGCGGTTGGAGCTACTGAGTACTCACTCGGGGGTGGCGGCGTACTTATGGACTCGATTTTCAGGTCATGTCGCGATGGGGGTCGAGTGGAGGGCACCCAGGCCGTAGCTTGGATGTGGTTGTTATTTGGATCCACCTTGTTTGTTGACAAGAGTGGTAACCGGATTAGGCTTTCCTGCATATTGGAGGTGAGGGACGGTATTGATACTACCAGTCAGTATTCATGGGGTTCGGCCGCATTGGCTTTCATGTACCGTCAGCTCGGTATCGCTAGTCGCGGTGACTCCATGGGGATTTGTGGATGCCTTACCCTCGTTCAGGCTTGGATTTATGAGTATTTTCCGTGCTTTCGACCTCATCGAAAGCGTATGATTGTTGACTCCACGCAGCCTCGAGCTTCGACATGGAGTGTCCAGCCCGAGGGTAGGGACGAGCACCGCCTCCAGTCTTTACGTCACCGCATTGATCAGTTGACAGCCGCAGAGGTATAACGATTCCTTCTAACAATCTCACAATTCATTTAAAAATAACTTGTATAACTTGTTGATTACATGTACGCAGATACAGTGGTTGCCTTATGGCCCTGATCCGGTGAGGGATGTCCCGAGGACCACATTCATTGGATGGCTACGATATCGGGATATTATCGAGCCATACATGCCTAGTCGGGCATTACGGCAGCTCGGTTATGTGCAGACCATCCCTTTCCCGATCACCAGACCGGAGAAAGCGGTTCGGGCGTGGTCAAGCAGATTGTACCGAGTTGACTATCCCATCCGGATGTCATCTGATGCTTGGATGATGTTTCCGGGTGCATACAGGCTTCCTCTCGCTGACTATGAGGCGGCTACTCATGATCAGGCTGCTTGCACCGATGATTACATTGAGTGGTATTATCGGTATTCGCACCCTCAGCTACTGAACGACGGTGCAGCACCTGGATTAGTGATCCCTTCTCGTTCCAACACCGATTACGTATGTTCTTTAACTTTGTACTTTGTTTGATTTCATCATACATTACTCATTGTATTATATTGTCTCCATTTTTTACAGTGGGTGAGTCGATCCGTCAGTATTACCCAGCACTGTATCAGACACCTTCCCCCAGACCAGACGGAAGAAGCGACGACGATGCTCGAGGAGTTCATGAGGGATTGGCATTTGGCCAACTGATTTTGTATTTTATATTTTGTTTCTGACGGTATTTTGTGTTGCGTTTTCGTTTTTTTTTTTTTTGTATTTTGTATATTGATTGACACTTTCGTTTTGCATTTGGCACTTTACTTTTGTTTGTTTTTTTCTGTTCTGCTTACAAAAACGAAAATTTTCTCACAACTATCAAGATCAACATAAAAGAAAATCAACTATCAACTATAAAGATCAACAAAAACGAAAATTTTATTAATTAAGGAACATACAACAAATAAAGTTTTACATCATACCGACTAATCTATTCCATTTTTCTCTCCTGCTCGTATACAAATTCTCCCAGCCACCAACACTACTGTCATGGATTCTAAACCAGTTACTCGCTATGGGCAGTACAGGAAAATTAGGCATTAAATCTAGACGAATAAAATATTTGTACGTATCTCCTAAATGACAATTGACAATCTCTTGGCTAGGCCGTGTTGACGTTGAGGGTGCTTTCAACGGCAGCACAGTGAGACATGCAAATAAAGTTCTACCGTTTCCGAATCCGAATAGTATGACAGCGGCATTGAAAATAGTAGCAATAGGGAATAAATCTTCAGCAATAGCCATCCAATTATCCGATCCACACGCACCACCATCCCATGTAATACGTGGAACCTCAGGTTTAATCCCATCATAGTAGATCGATCGGTAGAGTGTACAGTTAGCCATAATTTCATTTGCAATGCATACACGTACAATACGCCATTTATCTTGGTCGCCAAATATGTAGTCGGCGATAACACGAAATCCGCAATTACCGTCTCCGGGGACATCGGGATAACCTTCAACAAACGGCAAAATAATTCCCGGTATCTTGTCGATATGGTGATAGTTACCAATCTCCACTCGGTGGTGTCCATCTGCAAACACATATTCAATATATTACATATTATCGAACTTAAAAAGATACAACTCATTGAAAAACTTCAAAAAATAATACATCTACAAAAAAATTTCTCATAACAATATAAATATAAAAAATTAGTCAAGAAGACTATTTTTATTTTTATTCCTAACGTTTTTATTTAACTTGTAACATATAAATATAAAAATTAGTCAATAAGACTATTTTTATTTTTATTCCTAACTTTTTTTATTTAACTTGTAACATATAAATATAAAAAATTAGTCAAGAAGACTATTTTTATTTTTATTCCTAACATTTTTTATTTAACTTGTAACTTATAAATATAAAAAATTAGTCAAGAAGACTATTTTTATTTTTGTTTCTAATAAAAATTATCTTTTTATTTAACATGTAATACATAAGTATCCTAGTCCAATATAAAAAAAGACATAGTAATAATAAATTTGTTCATACCTGATGAAGACGCATTGTGGACTGATGCAGAAGAGCTGCAGCCACGACCACTGGACGAGCGGGAACGACCACGACCCCTTTGGCTATACTCCCAACCACTAGGATCGCGTCTAGTCGATGAACTTCCTATTGCTCGACCCTTAACTGCCGTATTCACTTGTGGTTCAACGTAACGCGTTTGATCAGGGTGAAGATGATCGTGGATCATAAGTGATACGTTACGGACAACTGTGCAAAGTAAGTGGGCACTCTCTGGAAATATCTCTTCAATAGGACGCATCAATCCCAACTCGCGATCCGTAACAATAGCCGTCGGATGAACATCAAACCCAAGCAAAATTTTCAACTTCTGTAACACCCACGCGTAGCTCGATTCGGTCTCATCTTTCATAATTGCATATGCGATTAGGAAGTTCTTGTTACATGGAGTCATCCCGACTATCTCGAGAAATGACATCTTGTACTTATTCGTTTTGTAGGTGGAATCCATGCCAATGAACCATCTGTAGGTCCGTATTAAGTTGATTGATGTTGGATGTGCCATGAACACGTGGGTAACAGCATTTGTATCCGGGTCGGCCTGCGTCCAATGTACGTAGTTATTAAATCACACGAATGGTGAACCGACCGACGACATCTCTTTCTTCAAAATCATGCTTCCTCAAGTGGTCTCTATAATTATAGATATGTCGTCTAGTCGGTTTGTCCTCGGGAAATTTATTACGAATGGCCGCCAGATGGCACACTCTGGCTTGAGCAAAGACTCATCTCACGAACAACTTGTTTGGCCGATTTACTCGATCCACTCATTTGACGATGCCCTCCTGGATAAACAATAAATGAGTGATTGTGCATACCCTTACTCCCGAGAGATCGGTCGATTATCCAACCACTCAAGTCATGCAATTGTTCGGCCTTTATCTCGAAATGTACACTTGCATGCTTTCTTCTTTGTGTCATTTCGAACAATGACATCCAAATCTCTTAATACCTCTGCACTGCTCACCACTACATCTCAATAGCTTTGTCTTTCCTTTATTCTCATGCGGTGAAATGATCAACTCGAAACCAATTTGAAGAGCAATTTTTTTCGCCAAGCAATCGTATCACAATCACTAGCGAATATTTCACATTAACGAAATAACCACTATAATCAACGCCGTCGCCTTCAAATTCTTCCAATATAACTCAAATTTTTAATTGACACAATGTTAATAATAATACCAACAATATTATTATTAATATTTAAAATCGAGCAAAAAAGGGTCCAGACGTCAAAATTGCGCTGGACCATGGCCGAGGCGATCGCTTGACGCGGCCACAGACAGCGTCAATCGGACGCCTGCCTTGGCACAAGCGTGTCAATCGACGCCCGACAATGGTTCAAAGGTCCGGTTTAGACGCCTAGACCTAGGAGAGCGTCGCACTGCACGCTGTACCATGGTCCAGCGGAATGGGACGCCTGTACCATGGAACAGGCGGAATATTCAGACGCCTGCGTCATTTTCTATGAAAAATTACCTCGAGATGCGAATTCCCGTCCATTTTCGTAGTTGTCGATAATATTGACGATATATATTTGATTGTGTGTTATATTCGAAAAACTTGAGCTTGAAAGATTTTGGTGTGGTGTGGTGTTTAGAAATAATGAAAGACTTGAAATGGATAAAAAGGTAATCTTATAGGGCGGTGGCTAGTAATTTTGGGCGGTGTTTAGTAATACCCTTAAAAAACAACGAAGTCATGACTTTACAATTATACATATCAATATACTGCGATCTATCAATATATTAAGGTCGGGGAATTTCTTACATACAAAAAAAAAATAGAATATTACACAATATATACCAATCTATGTGACACATGTCACTCTCTAAGTTTTTTGATTTTTTATTTTAAAATATAGTTTATATATAGAGATGTATTTTTAAATTTCTTAAAAAAAATTCTAGATATGTATGGTGGGAGTTTTATTCCACAACTTACACTCATCTACCAATAAAAAAATCCTTCTTTTATTTTTTTAGCTTAAAATTTTAAATGTTTATAATTTTTTAAATCACGTTTATTTTTAATGAAAAATATATCACATTAATTTTTATTTCACGATTTTCAACTAGACATCCAGATGAATATAATAAATTTGATGGATTTACAATAATGACCGATTGCACAAAAAAATTATATTATAAAAACTATGAATATTTATTTTCAGTAAAATTAATTGATGCAAAATAAAAATATATTAACTCATTTATTGCTTACATAAAAAATAAAGTGAGAATCAATTTTTTAATACCAAACCATAAAATTGATAAGTTATATATCCTCATTCATAAGAGTGTAAGTTATTGATACCATTTTGCTTAAAAAGACTAAAATATCCTCAAAAAAGGTGTTGATGTTGACTTTTCTTTTTTACCTTTTAGTGATAGATTTAAGGGTATTAATGTCTTTTGATATCAAAAACTTATACTCTTATGAATGAGGAGATATAACTTGTTACTTTTATGGTTTGGTATTATAAAAGATAGAACCCAAAAATAAATTATGATATTTATTTAATTATAATAACTAAAAATAATAAAACATACACTGCACACACACATATTAAGACTTAATCAAATATTACTTTCGTCTCTAAAATTTGTTCCTACTTTTTTTCGGTATGTCCAGGAAATTTGTTCATGTAATGAACACTAATTGACTTAATACTCCGATAATGTGGTACTCTTTCTTAAATTATATTACACCTCATAATACACTCAATAAGACTTTTATTAATATTACGCTAATATGATATTCATGTCGAAGATTATCAAAAATAAATTTATAGATCGAGAAATTATTTTCTAATAATAGAATATCTTATGCGGTGAATCGCACCGGAGAACATCTAGTTAAGAGAAAATAGAAAAAGATGAAAAACATGATAACAAATTCCAACCTGCCGGATTCGAACCAGCGACCTAAGGATAACATCGGGTAAGACCCACTACAGTCCTCCGCTCTACCAACTGAGCTAAGGTCGGTGTTGTGACTTCGATAGCACTTTACCATAATTATAAGTATAATTTAATTTATAGGTAAAAGTCGCTGCAGTAGTTAGCACTAAAACTTTTTGTTTTATTCTCGTATATTGGAATCGGAATCTCCAAAGTAGATTTGACTTGAAAAGTTAGTGGAATTTCTACCAAACTTTCATTATTGTCGTGCCCAAAGTCACGAAAGCACCACGGTCTATACTATCCTCTCTCCTTTCATCCTTTTTACTTCATATTTGATCTCTTACTTTTTTTTATTATACCAGTTTTCAAGCTTATGCTTGATTAGTTCTCGTGACAATAGTTCCGTCCCTTAGAATTGTTATCAATTAAATCACGAGATGTGTATCCGGTTCTTTGTTTCTTAAATATCTTCAATTACCGCGCACAAGGAGAGTATACATATGCAATATACTTGATGAGTTATCGAGGCACGCGAATGATAGGTTGCTTGTTAGATGTTGAATTCTTCGTTTTTCATCCATTTACACTCGTGTTCGTGGTGTTGCATCGTAGCATCTTGTGCGCAACAAATCTACAGAATAGCAGTGTTGGACTGTCATAGTTACATTCGTTATTTGAAAGAGTAGCTACGTTAATCAGGTAGTGTTACGCACATAACGTTTGTGAGTTACATACGTAAACCCAAGTCCAGTATATAACCAGCGAACACAACTGTTGGAGTTTATTTTCTTCATTCATTTTCTTCGCAATTTTGCCCGATGTTGAGTTTATATCTCGAGTTACCGTTGTTGGAGGCATATAGTAATTGTTGTGATGAATTTACTTCGCTTTGATCCTTGTCATGGATTTATGATGTGACGTGCCTCGAGTTAAATGCCTACATGCACAAAAGTGTATTTTGTCGTGTGGTTTGATCGGTGATTGTGTTGCGTTAATAATGTGTTGTATCGTGATAATTGTTGTGATATGTTATTTTTACTAAGTTCACTCGTGTGTGGGTTTGAGGAGCCTACGAGGGTAGGTGGCTAAGGACCATGGAAGCAGAGCTTAGTAAGTGACGTTATTCGATCATGCGGGTCTGACAAGACTTACGATGATACATGGCTAGCGATCATGGTTCATAATCCAATAGTGGTATTTGGCTCGAATCGTGCGGGTCTGACGAGGCATATGGTGACACGTGCCACGAGATCATGGAGTCAAGAACCTGAGCTTGCGGTTATTGTGATGAGATGTTTTGGCTCAATCCGTGCGAGTCGATAAACTTATGAGGACACGTGACAAGAGATCACAGGGTCATGGGTATGATGTAATGTGCTTGATTTTGTGAAAAAATAACGTTTTACAGAAAATGAGCTTTGGGCGAAGACCATATTAACGTTGGGATGGTTTTATTAATTAATGATTCTGATGGTCCCAAAAAATGTTCATATATATATTTTTTATAGATGATTGGCAATAAAAGAATTTTTTTATTAAACGTATCTTAGCTTGCTCCTATTTTTTTTTTTGGTAAAGACAAATAAATATTTTCTTTTTCTCGTCTATTTACTACGTCGACGAATAATCAAATTATCACTATATTTATTCCTTTTCTACTTATTCTTCCAAGTGCGGGATAACCCCATGGGATTATGATTTTTTTTTTCTACCAATCGGGGCTCTCACCTCACCACCCCATGGGGATGGTCTACAGGATTCATAACTACTCCTCTTACGAACACCCGAGGTATACGAATATTTTCAAAGACTTGGATTGTTTCCTATAAGCAAACATTTTTTGGGGTCCTCTGTAAATGATTGTGTTATCCGATTGATGGCTCATGTTTATGGGGTATATTTTGCATAGCTCGTATGTCATATACGACTAGCGATTCAAGCGCTAACACTTTTGAGGAGAAAATGCCTTTTATGCATTTTAGGTACTCGTGGTTCGAGGGAGCAATCTATGATCGGGATGATGATGACAAGATGCGATGCTAATCAATTAGGAGTTGTCTTTATTTCACTTCATTGTCGAGTTGTATTTTTCATTTCCACTAGGGTATTTCGACTCTTGTATGGGTCTGGGCTGCAATGTAGTTTTATTTGAGTTTTGAGTTTTTATGATGTGACTTGTGAGACCTTGTCGGGTTATTAGACTTTCGACACTGCGGGTCTGTTTATTGAGTCATTTGACTTTCCCGGTAAAATGTTATGTTATTATTGTGTTATCGAGTCTGTTGGATCCTTGTGAGAAGAGTCTACGACGTCGTAATAGTTCCCATCGAATCGAGGGTGTCACATATACCTATTAGGATTATTAAATTATGTGTTCTAAAGATCGTTATACGGGCCTAGGCGATTGATGTACCAATCAAATAGTCGATGATTAATTGGAAATATTAACGAAAGTATTAATTTTATGCATTTTAGTATTCTTGTATAATAATCTATACATGTAATTAAATAATGATGTATACATGATTACTTTGATGAATTAATTTATATTTAATTTAAATAAATTAATATTTACTATAAATTATTAATACATTTCAATAGTTTTACTACAAAACTGGATCTAGGTAGGATTTTGATAAAAATGTCTGGATCGACCTTCTAGAGATTAATCAATTTAAGCAGAGGTTTTTAGAACACCGATTAATTGATTTTCTTAAAATTTTATAGATTATTTACAAATTTCCTATATACTTAATTTTTTTAATTTATATTATTTGCTATAATTTAAATCCCCATTATACTGAGAATGCTGGACATGAACATATGTATTTTCTATTGGGACTTTGTTTGACTATGACTGTGTTTACTGTTTAGCAAAATCCAGCTACCAACTAGCTGATTGGGTAGCTGATAAGGTAGTTGATTATGTAGCTGATAATATAGCTGTTGTTACTGTAGATGTTTAGCAAATTAGCTGATAAGCTAGCTGATATTCTTATAAAATTACATAAAATGACATCACTTTTATTTTTCTATTATTTTTTAAACCTTCTCATTATATTATAACAATAATTGTTATAAAATAAAATAGAAGAGTCCGTAAAAATCTCACTCAAATTGTTATTTTTTTCTTTCTTTTTTTTTGAAAAAAATTATAATTAAAATTTTATATTTAGACCCGTGGGATGCGCCATAATTAATATTTTTCTACTGGAATTACATAGTGACGGCAGGGGGTGTTTTGAAAATTTTTATAACGACAGGTAGACCTGTCAAAATAGGCCCAGGCCCGCGGGTCGGGCCAGCCCGCCCGTTTTTGGGCGGGCATTGGGCTTCATATTTTTGGCCCAAAAAATATCGGGCCTTTTTGGCCCGGCCCAGATTTGGCCCGCCCGTTGAGGCCCGGCCCGCGGACGGGCCGCCCGGCCCATTTTTTTTTATATATATATATTTATGTTATATGTAATTATAATATTTAAAAATTTTCCTTATTTGTTAGATTAGATTACATCTATATGTTAATTATTGATGTAGTTTTATTTTTTATGGGACTTTGTGATTACTTTGTAGTATCTCATATCAATAATAATATTATTTTATGATTTTTATAAGAAAGTAGTAGTGATAAATGAAATGATGAGCAAATAAAAATATTTATATATTTGTCTTTTGATTATTTACTACTAGTAAATAATATAATTATCAAATAAAAATAATTGTACATTTATTTAATTGATTGTGATAGTATAGTGAATAATATAATAAATACGGTTCGAAAAATATTTCTATATTTATTCAGAAATAATAATTCAAAAAAAAAAAAAAAGAGTCGAGGCCCGTGGGCCGGGCCGGGCCATGGGCTTAATATTTTTGGCCCAAAAAAAACCGGGCCTTTTTGGCCCGGCCCAGATTTGGCCCGCCCGTTTTTTGGCCGGACCGTTTGGGCCGAGCCCGCCCGTTTGCCAGGTCTAACGACAGGGGGTCTAAATGTGAAAAGTTAACAGATGGTGGATTTATTTGTAATATGTCAATTACTCAGGGAGTGTTTATGTAAAAAAATCCTATATTTTTATTTAGGTCACAAACATATATGGAATATATAAAGATAAGAAGCTAGCTTCTTTTTTTATAAGCTTGAAAAATTAACTTATCAATCAGCTAGTTTATTTGAGAAGTCAATTATTTACGAACGAGCTTATTTTAATCAACGATCAAATAAGTTGCTGAAGCTTATAAGTCAGATGATAAGTTACGCTTTGTTCCCGAGTTTTAGTAAAGGAAAGAAAAGAAAGGGAAGGAAAATATTGAGAGAAAAGAAAGGGAGGGGAAGGAAAGGAAAAACTACTTTTGTGTTCCCGAGTTCGTAGGAAATGTAAGGAAAATTAAAAAAAAATGTGTTCCCGAGTTGAAAGGAAGAGAAAGGAAAACAACAACTTTACAATTTTACCCCTAATTTTTTTTTTATCAAAGAATACAGAATTTTTTTATGGAAGTCTCAATCTTCCTGGTAAAGTTTTCTCTCAAGATCTCCATGATGACAAAAAAATATGACGAGTCCGATCCATTCATATTTATAAAATCGTGATGAAAATCGAGAAAAAAGTTTTTCTCAAGAAGAAGAAGAAGTACATGCAAAAGCGGGAATAGCGGGACGGAGACAACTACTTTCGCCGCTACTACACGTTCCTCAGCTTTTTTATCTTCTGAGAGAAGAGCCAAGAAGAAGATGATGAGATACGTGATATAATAGGGTTGAAGGAAGGCGAATCACAAAATAAAAGATATGTATAATAATGTGATTCCTTTCTCTCCAAAACTCTCCAATTTGGAAGGAAAATTTGGAAGGATGATTATCCCCCAAAATCTTTTCTTTTCTTCCCACTTCCTTCCCAAAAAAAACTAGGGAACACATTTTAATTTTTTTTCTTTCCGTTTCTCTCCAATTCCGTTCCTTTCTCTCCTTAAATAAGACTCGGGAACAAAGCGTTAGTGCTAAACATACCGACGTCTATTTTTTTGACAAATCAGATGATAGTATAAATGGCCACAATATTTGATCAAAAGAAAATAAAATCGCCCCAGTATTTATCGAAAGAAAAAGAAATAAGGCAGAAATAGTTCATACCTCGTTGAGTTTTCAGACAAAGGTAACATTTCTCCGTTATTCCCTAAACCCTTAATTCAGATGCTTAAATAATCCTTAAAAATCACATACTAAGTTATTTCATCATTCGGATGTACTGTTCTTTGTATTTGTTCTTTTCAACTCTCACTCTCTGTTATTCAGCACAAGATGATGATTTATTCCGTTAACTGTATATGTAGATTTGGATTTGAATGTGTATTGTTTGAATTTCAACGATTCACAAAAATCCCATTTGTTTTTACATGAAAAAAGCAAGTGAAGTTTGTTCTTGAATTTTTCATGATAAGATTTGACATTTTATTATTCTTGTTATGATTTTTTTTTTAATTTTCAAGAACCCTCCTCCATCATCATCATCTGCATCTTAATCCCAACTATAAAGGGTCGTTGGCATGGAGATTATAGTGTCAATTAACGGTCAAAGTTAGTTAACACAATAAGATCGTGTAAAAAGTAAAGTAGTTGCAACCTTCAGACGAAGAAGAAATGAAATGAAATTTCAAAAACCGTCATCACCATAAGTTTCTTGAAATAAAGATGTTGTGGTTGATTTTTTGTTCAGGAAGATTGATTGATATAAGTCAAAGATGGAGATCGATAAAGCTATAAGAGAAAGTGATGATACAAGATTGAAGACAAAGTACAGCAATGCCATCTATGTTATCCAAAGGGCATTTGCTCTCTACTCGTATGTCTCGAATCTTGATTATTTTTATCCTCAATATTCAGTATTCTTCTCCTTCATATGAAGGCTGAGACAGGAAGGGCTCATGAATCATAGTGTTAACTAGCTTTAGACTATTAAACGTCACTATATTCTTCATGCCACAGACCCCAACATAGTTGGGTTGAAGATGCGGTTGATGATGATTATTCAGTTTTTTTCTATATCCATGTTCTTTAAAGAAGGGAATTCTTTTATATGTGGATGAGTAAAATGTATTATTTTTATCAACAAGTAAGATTTATCGTTGCAGTTTAACAGTCGGGGATCAATTTGTATCCGATATTGATTTCGAAATGAAATATACAAATAATAATCTCTACTATTTGTCAGCTGTTAACCAGACAGTTCTCTGTTCCGATGGTTGTTTACCGCTCGTTTAACGGTACTCAATAAAAACATAAAAGTAAACACTTAAATAATTTCATTGACAGTGTTGACGAGGTTGCCTTCAGCTTCAATGGTGGCAAAGATTCGACTGTAAGTTGTTTTACATTTATGCACCTTTTGTTTCATACGTATCCGATAATATCTTTATAACCAATTTAATAACCAATTCAATGAAACGTATATGGAACATACAATTCTGGATTCGTAGGTTTTATTGCACCTTCTTCGGGCGGGCTATTATTTGCACAATGCTGAAAGGAGGCTGTCGTCCATGGATCTTGTGGATGATGGAATGACATTTCCAATACGGACAATCTATTTCGAGACCCCATCTACTTTCGCCGAAATCAACTCATTCACTTATGACATAGCTTCTATGTATGTTATTTTTTTTGGTCTATATCTAACATATATATATATATATATATATGTGTGTGTGTGTGTGTATATGTAACATGTAGCTTGTTTTTCCCCCTTCTCCCCGTCGTTTTTAGTGCAAGTTTGGGTTAGTAACAAAAACAGGTCCCGGGGTTAGCCTAATCAGTAATTACCACAAGGCCAAGTTATCTCTTAAATTTACCAAAATATCCCATTATAATTTGTAGGTGTGGAGGGTGGATGTTAGGTAAGTAAAACTTCAATCGGTTGCTTCTAACACTTAAAGGGGGATTTTAATTTTAAAAGATGGCTGTTTTTTTATCATCACACACACACGCACACAAATGTATGGGTGGTTTTTGTAGTTATTCCTTCAAGGTTTTGGGTGTGGTCTTTTTTCCCGTTGAAAGGGTGAAGTACAACGAAATGGTATATCTTGCCTGGATGTTGTATTTCATAGTCTTCTTCTCCGTCATTGGTCTTTTTTTTTTCTTCTTCAATAATCTTAGAGTTGATGACTGATTTGTTAGTTCCACACTGGCAGTTACAAATTGGAGATGGACATAAGTCGCTTGGATTTCAAGTCCGGGTTGGAGGCTCTTTTCAAAGCTAAACCAATTAGAGCCATTTTTCTTGGTGTTCGAATTGGTGATCCTACTGCTGTATGTATGCAACATCTCTCTTGTTGGATTTTAATGTAATCATAAAGTAGATTTAGAATGAGATCAAAGTAAAACAGTGATATTCTTTCAGGTAGGGCAAGAGCAGTTTTCTCCGAGCTCACCTGGATGGCCGCCTTTCATGAGAGTGAATCCCATTTTGGACTGGTCATACAGGCAATATTGCAAATTTTATATCATCTTTAATCATTGTAAACTTTTTTTTTTCTTCTTTATGGTGTTAACTAATTTTAGACAATTAAACGACACTATAATCTTCATGCCACCGACCCCAACATAGTTGGGATTAAGGTGCTGTTGATGATGATGATCAGCCCCGACCAAAATAAACAACACGTCTTTTTTTTGTGTGTGTTTGTGTGATGATTTCTGACAGTTTATGCTGATCTGCAAGTTACTAGGTTTACCTTGGAGCTTACAAGTTACAACAGTCTCTCTCTCCCTCCCTCCCTCTCCCTCCCTCCCCCTCTCTCCCTCCCTCCCTCTCGCTCCCTCCCTCCCTCCCGCGTGCTCCCTCCCTCGCGCTCGCGCTCGCCCTCTTGTCCGCTCTCCCTCTCTGCGTGTGTGCGTCATAGTCACTGATAATACAAAAGTGCTTTTCTTGACTAACCAATTTGGAACGAGAACAGAAGGTTCAATCATTTTGACGCTCATAATGGCCTTGATTCTGTTGAATCATTTTGACATTCTAAAGTATTGTTCTGTGCCTACATGAAAACATAAGTGTTTACCTTCTCTCTCTGTTTACATGGCAGAGATATTTGGGCCTTTCTCTTGACTTGCAAGGTTCAATACTGCAGTCTTTACGATCAAGGGTAAATCTCCACTGAGTGCCTCGTTATTCTTGACAATGTTAGAGTTTTAGAATGGCTGCTGTATTCATTATCTTTCTTTTTGCTCCCTTTTTTCTCATTTGATATTTGATATTTATTTTTTCTTGATACAATTTTTTATTTCTGAATTTTTGCAGTTATACTTCAATTGGTAGTATTCATGATACAGTTCCTAATGCATTGTTGCGCCATAACAAGTCAAACATTAGTGAGGAAGAATACAAGCCTGCATATATGCTTCCAGATGGAAGATTGGAAAGAGCAGGGAGAGTTAAAAAGCTCACTTCTCCACCATTATCAGTTGTTAGCAATGGCTTGAAGTACGATGATTCACATTGGAAAAGTCTGTTCACAGCCTCGGTCATTGCCGTGGGAGATGAAATTCTGTAAGTTTTTTTTCCCCTTACCCTTTCGTTTTCCTTGAAAATTCATTGGTGATTCACTTGATATGGTGTTCCCTTGTCATGTTTTTTTTTTTTTTTTTGAACTGTCAAGTATTGATGCATTCATAATTTTACTTTTGTTCCATTTTGATATCTCGCTTTTGTTTATCCCAATAATTAGCCATGTATTCCACTAAGCGGTGCTTATTTAGGTCCGTCTATTCATTTAATTTGGTCCTTATTATATATTTTTCTATATTTACCTCGTGTGTCATGAAGAACCTTGGTTTAAATGAGGGACCTCACCTTGCATCTCTAATGGAAAATAATGTGTTTTTTGATTAAGTGAGATATCTGTTTTCCCTCTAGCTGCCCTGGGCCCACATAAGTTTTTTAGTCATTTCCTAAACGAAACCTTTCTATGGGTTCCATAGCTCAGGTTTGGCACTGTTGAGGGTCGGATGGGACCCGTTTTGTGTAGGAAGCTCCATTCCATAGGCTGGTCCGTTTCGCATATTGCGGTCACTCGAAATGATGTAAGTTTTCGTCAATGTGCACTTTTAAATATAATGTATGAGAAGATTTTGTGTTCTTGTGCTGTTGACATGTTTATTCGCAGTGTCAGACTGATGATATCGAAATGACCCGTTTGGCATTGCCCTAAAAGCAGCTTTCCCGGCTTCCACAGTCAAAAGCAATGTTTGGTAAATGAAAAACCGCTCTCCTTAAAACGTGGAGAAGATGCTTTCAGAAAAAACTACAATTTGTACTTTGGGGAAGCTGCTATAAGTTATTAGGAAAGCTTGTATTATTTTTTTCTTTTTACAAAAATAGCCCTAACTTTCATTACAAGCTCGTCTTTTATTTTATTTTTTATTTTTTCATTTATTGACATTTAGAATTTTATCATGTATTTATCACACACTTAATCAGCTTTTCCCCCCAGCACCTAATGGTCTAAATTAGTCAACACTATAAGGTTCATCCAAAAAGCAAAGTAGCAAAGTTTTGCGCCCGGATGCCCTTCCCGTCACAACGTTCATAGGGAGGAGAAACGAGATAAAATTCCAAAACCGTCATCATCATATTTTTTCCACTTGCATGGAAAATATCATGAGAAGGCGGTGGGTTGAGATAATTACTGTACTCGTGTCCCGTCACAGGACTACTACTGTCACACATGACTGATATTGTAAAATCATCATGTACATTGTGGAACATGACGACCACACTCATGATATGCAATTAAATAGTATTCAACTCAAACTTCCCAATAATAATGATATGCATTGTTAGAGGAAAATCCAGAATACTTATACATCACGGTTTCTTTATGCCGACTATGTTATTTGACACTTTGATGTATTAATAACTATAGTGTTATGCATGTAATTTTCCATCCTCATGCAGTTGAAGAGTCTGTTTAATTTGTACTCTAAGTTATCGTCTTACTTCGGTACCATGCTTGAAACTCATGAGCATGATTTTGTGTTCTGTGCGTAGTTAGTTTATGCTGTTGATAAAATTCGTACTAAATGCAAATTAGTGGCGTGCACTTAATCCAGTGAGAAAGCTTAGGATAGGGTTAGCGAGTGTTGCTAAGCTGGTTGGACTGCCAGGACTCCTACTTGATTGATCGCAAAGATCTTACTTGGTAGGGAAGTCATTGCTAGTAGTAACGATTTGTCACGATCCATTTATAGAATTCTGCGGAAAGCCGTATTCGATGAAAGTCGTATGTACGGTTTGGAGTTTTTTTTTTTAAAAGTCGTTGCTTATAGAATTATATTTTAGGATTCCCTACTGTTGACTTGCTGTTATATTAAATGTCATCTTTCTTTCCAGATTGATTCAGTTGCGGATGAAGTTGAGCGACAGAAGCCTACGAATGATATGGTAAACAGTAAACTTTTGAATTATACAAGTTTATGAGAGAGAAACAGAGAATTGTAAGTAGGTGTTTGTATACATGTAGGTTTTCATATATGGAGGGGTTGGTCCATTGCCTTCGGATGTCACTGTTGCTGGTGTTGCTAAAGCATTCGGTGTCCGGACGGTACATCTTTTCTATCACAACTATCTTTAATTTTTTCGTTTCTTTTGCTGTCTTGTTAAGAATATATATTACTCGTTGTAATTGCACATATATATTTTTTTTTTTATTGAAGGCACCTGATGAAGAATTTGAAGAATATTTGAGGCATCTCATAGGCGAACGGTGCACTGGTGATAGAAATGAGGTAAAGTTCATATTAAACTGACAACACCTTGAAACAGTGTGGGGCATTTTTTAGGGCCTATAATAGTTATCCCATATCTCCGTACGAATGTTGTGGGGACAGATGTCAAAACTTTGCTATTTTGCATGAATTTATAGTGAATTAATTTCAGACCATTAATTGACACTATAATCATCATTGCCACTTATCCCAACATAGTTGGGATTACGGTGCAGTTGTTATGATGATGATGATGACATCTCAATTATCATTATTGCCATCCACACAGCAACATTGGACTTTTGATGGAGTTAAATGTATAACTTTGACCATTAATATTTTTAATTATATATTAGTAAAAAATTACCATAATGTGATGTACTTGACGATTTTACAATATCAATCACGTAATATGACATGACTATAGCAATTATCTTGACTCATCACGTCTCATGATATTTTCCATGTAACTCGAAAAACCTACAATGTTGATGGTTTTGGAATTTCATCTCATTTCTCTTTCCTATGGAGGTTGTGACAGGAAGGGCATCCGGCGTAAAACGTTGCCACTTTGTTTTTTCTATGAATTGTAGTGTTAACTAATTTTAGACAATTAATTGGCATTATAATATTCATGCCCCCGACCCAACATAGTTGGGATCAAGGTGCGGTTGATGATGATATTAGTAAAAATTACCAAAAAATAAAGAAATTAAGATCGAAGGTTAGTATATGAATAGTGTGACATAGTGAAGTGTTGCAATTAAAAGTGAACGGAGGAAGTAGCTTTTTGAGTTCGTCAATTGTGATGATCAAATTTGACGTATATCAAGTAGTGGTTGGTGATTTTTCTTTCATCTCTAAAACATGCCATTTTCTACCAGTATTTTATCTATTTTCCCATTTCAGATGGCTCAGTTGCCCGAAGGCATCACGGAGTTATTTCATCATGAGAAACTGAGTGTGCCTTTGGTGAGTTAGAATTTCGCCTGTAATGCAGTTATTCGAGCATTTCGAGTATCATGTCTGTTTTTTTTCTCTTTTTCTTTTCACTTTTTCTTTTTTTCCCTCCTAATATCATTGAAAATTGAAGCTTTGATTTTCTTGTCATTCGTACCTCGTAGATCAAATGCAAAAATGTGATAATTCTTACAGCGACCAGTGTTGCTGAGCTGGAAAATGAGTGGGATTGCTTGATTGAATTGATGAGATCCGATAATGGGCTTTTAGCTATTGCGGAACCATTTTCTTCCAAGAGACTAGTAACTACTCTTTCGGACGTGAGTCTCTATAAATCTACTCTCTCCATCCCGTTATAACTTTCCCGTTTTTAAATTTTGAACCATAAATTTATAAAAATCTACATTGAATTATGATCTGACAATGTCATTGTTTGTAATTTTTTTTTTCATAATTGTGTTAGAGATTTCTTATCATAAATTTCGGACGTGAGATTTCTGACAATATAGATTCTATGAAAAAAAGTCCGGTTCAATATTATTAATATAAATTGTGTTAGAGATTTCTTATCATAATTTTTTTTTTAAAGAAATCTATAATTTTTTTGTACATTATTTGTAATACAGGTGGAAACTGCTCAACCTCTTTCAGAAATTTGTAATAAATTTCCAGATCTCTACATTGGTAAGTAAATTCTGTTGATTACACAATCTTTTTTTTTTTTTTTTTTTGTCTGTACAACATTCTTCAATTCATCTTAATAGTCTAATATACGATATTTCCTTGGAACATGAAGGGGCTTATCGCGAATCAAGAAGAGGTTCTCTAATTATCACATTCGAAGGAAAGGTAAGAATGTTAGTTTTTTAGAACATTGACTTGTTTCGAGAAAGGCGTGATTATAAAACTAATCCTAAGGTTTAGCCTAATTACACACAATATATATGAGGCGCGTTCTATGCAGTACCAATATTAGATGCAGTACTTTACTGTACTAATTTATGCATGAGTTTTGTACTAATTATGCATGAAATATATGCATTTCGTGCATCAAAATTTCAATGCATTAATTCTCACAAAAATTTGATGCATATAATCTAATATTTTGATGCATCGATATTTTGATGCATATATTGTATTTTAATGCATTGAAATTTTGATGCACGGAATGCATAATTAGTACAAAACTCATGCATAAATTAGTACTTACAGTATCTAATATTGGTACTGCATAGAACGCACCACCAATATATATATATATATATATATATATATATCTTCTTTTGATAAATACTTGACATTTGTTCTTTTGTATGGGTGTATTTGTGATTGTGAACTATAATTGGGATCCTTTTGTAATTAGACTAAACCTCAGGGGTAGTTTTTTAAGTATGAAGTTTGCAAATTGAAACAAAAAATAAATGGTATGTTTTGCAGGATAAAGCAAGAATAAGAGCAGCTGCAGAAGCACTATGCAAGAAGTTTGGTCAAGATTCATTGTCTGAAATCTGACTGAATATTATGGTGGGGTGAGTTACACTTGTACCACCCTCTGTTGTGGTTAGTAGTTACAATTCAGTCCTCCAGATGTGGGAAATTACACAATTTTTTTTCCCGCTTGGTTCCGTGCCGCTTAACCTTTCCATTTGTTGACCTAACGGGGATTTATGAATGTAAACGTTACTTAGATATGAATATTCGTATTTTTTCATGGATTTAACATACCCTTTTAACCACACATATACTATTGTTATTGTTAGTGTTGTTGTCGTCGTCGTTATTATTATTATTATTATTATTATTATTGTTATTACTATTATTCCCCCAAATTCAAACCCTTCCATTCAAGAATTTATTCAAATCCATATATTATTTCTCCTTTCACATCTAAGGGGAAGGCCGGTGGAGCAAAGGTACGCATTTTCAGCATCACTTGAACCCGGTGATCGAATCCGCCGCGATAACTAGTCACCATGGTTGCCAGAAGTTTTGAGAAAGGAAAAAGAATATTGTATACGATGTGTGTGTGTGTGAGAGAGAGGGGGGGGGGGGGGGCAAATTTGAACGGTGTTTTGCTGAATTTCGGATGTGCGTAGTGGATCTGAATTTACATTCACAACATTTGATTGTGCGTAGTTATTGTGCTGGGCATATCTGGATAGTGCATGGTGTCGGTGGCGTTGATGGTGCGTGGTTATTATGCCGGTCGAATCTGAATGGTGCATGGTGTCTGGCGTAAGGCATCGCTGTTGTGTGCTGTTGATGGTGTCGTTGCTCGAGATGGTTGGATTTTGGTTGGTATGTGGTCCATGTTTGAATTACATATCCGCGTGATATTTTAATTATTTTGTGTAGGCTACTATTTTTTTTGGTAAGAAAATAGATGATCTGTTTGTGCCCCGCCTCGAAGTGTCTTTGGGCTCTTTGCAGGGACGAGACGTACTTGGTGGCGACGAGAAAATAGCTAGAAGTCTTTGGGTTAAAGGCGAGAATGTTTGGACTTACATAATCAGACGCTGCGCGACTAATGAATCCCACTGATTAATGAATTGGTCATCTTTTCTCTCCTCCGGAATAGTTATCGCGCCGTCCTCGCTCTTCACACGAACATTGTCGTGAACAATATTTCCTGAATAGCAACACGTGAATGGTAGTAACTCGTGAATAGCATTATCGACTCGCCCCTCTTTCCTCCGAAGATATCGTTCGTATGGAATAAAATCCTCTCATATGGAATAATGGTAATGTGGATCCCGGTAGAATTAGAACTCTAATCAAGTCTTCAAACAAGTTAAAGCCTGTCTTCTGCTCTTCAAATGCTCTTCAATCCCAATTTTCAATATGCTTCCATGTCCATAAATATCATCAATCTAAGAAAATAGTTCCACCCGCCTCGATGTATTTCTATCATTTGAAATTTTTTTGGTCAGAATTTATAAGTTTTGATTTTCTTATAAAATATATTAATTAAATATATAGAAGTAGATCTATTAGATATATCATCAACACTTCACTAGTCAAAATAGCGGCCTGAATTTTTTAGTTCCTCCTTTCACTTTTAATTGCAACACTTCACTAGTCAAAATAGCGGCCTGAATTTTTTCGGATTGTTCGGCCCGGTGGACTCGAGCCCGACTGGTCCTGCCCAATTATTTTGACAGCTCTAGCTGTAAGGACACATCTTACCTCGAAAAAGTGTGAGATTTTATGTGTGACTTAAAAGACGCTCCCCCACTATTATTGGGTACCAATATCATCAATGGACTTCTGGATGAACTTGCGGTAGGCCCATTCGACCCAAGATGCCCAGTGAGTTAGTTTGTGAACTTGCACATAGCGGTTCGGGCTTTCAAACTTGGGGCGTTACAAAATGATATCCCACTTGTATCCTGCATTGCTCGGGGCATCGTTCAACCTTGACGAGGACATTAATAGTTTAAGTGAAGAAGATTGTATGCCTCCAACTTGGAAAAAGTGTATGATTTGTATGTGACTTATAGGATGTTCATCCGCCACTATTAGATACGAACATCCTCAATGAATTTTCTTGGTGGGTTTATGATAGGCCAATAGACCCAAGATGTTCTGTACTTAGAAGGCCGGTGTGTAAGCTACATGCAGCGATTCGAGTGGTCTGGCTTGGGGCGTTACTCGTTAGAGTTGTTTGTCCCATTTAACTATTTACGGTCCTCAATATGACGCGACAATTTGACCATCAAAACCTTACATTATATAATAATAATAATGTACATAGTATTTTTTGGTAAATAAAAATAAAAATATATCTAATAGATCTACTTCTATATATTTAATTAATATATTTTATAAGAAAATCAAAACTTATAAATTCTGATCAAAAAAATTTCAAATGATAGAAATACATCGAGGCGGGTGGAACTATTTTCTTAGATTGATGATATTTATGGACATGGAAGCATATTGAAAATTGGGATTGAAGAGCATTTGAAGAGCAGAAGACAGGCTTTAACTTGTTTGAAGACTTGATTAGAGTTCTAATTCTACCAGGATCCACATTACCATTATTCCATATGAGAGGATTTTATTCCATACGAACGATATCTTCGGAGGAAAGAGGGGCGAGTCGATAATGCTATTCACGAGTTACTACCATTCACGTGTTGCTATTCAGGAAATATTGTTCACGACAATGTTCGTGTGAAGAGCGAGGACGGCGCGATAACTATTCCGGAGGAGAGAAAAGATGACCAATTCATTAATCAGTGGGATTCATTAGTCGCAGTACTCCGATTATGTAAGTCCAAACATTCTCGCCTTTAACCCAAAGACTTCTAGCTATTTTCTCGTCGCCACCAAGTACGTCTCGTCCCTGCAAAGAGCCCAAAGACACTTCGAGGCGGGGCACAAACAGATTTATTATTTATTTTATAGAAAAAAATTCCAGTTTTCTTTACATAAAAAATTGTTTATAAATACATTCCAAATAGATAATTAATTTTAAAATATAAAAAAAGAGATGGGGTCAGCTCCGATGGCCGGAAAATACTCCGGCCGGCGACGAGGATTAAATTGGCGAAATCAGGGGAGAGATGTTGGGTTTTTTGGTCCGCCGGAAACAGATGGGGTTTTTGCCAATTGGTCCCACATACGGGACCAATTTGATAATTTTCTCTATGATAAAAATAGATTGAAAGTTAAATTATATGACAAAATCGATTTAGAATTCAATTATAGGACCAAAATCGATTGAAAGTTAAATTACAGGACCGAAATCGACCGAGAGTTAAATTACAGGACCAAAATCGATTGAGAGCTCAATTACAGGACCAAAATTGATTGCAAGCTACATTACAGGACTAAAAATGAAAACGTGTGAGTGATCGGAAAAATTTCTGGCGACAGGGTTAGGCGCGTGTGTATCACCATCCGGCGACAAGACCAAAAATGGAGACAAAGTGAAATTACAGGATCAAAACCGATTGAAATATAATTACAGGACCAATTTTAATTTGGGGTAACATTAGAGGATCAAAATTGATTTTTTCTCACTAAAAATCATACTATGTGAGTTTAGTAAATTCCACGTGTTAAAATGTCAACTTGATGCTGGGGATTTTTTTAAAAATGTCAACTCGAATGCATGTGAAAGGTGTGTGCATGCATTATCGATGGTGGGACCGTAAGAAAACTTTCCATGTGGTATGGTTGAATTTTGTTTGTACTTTTTTGTTTTTTCTTTTATTTGGACAGGTAGAATTCTTTCCAATATGAATAATGAACTAATTATTAATATTTAATTCAAACAAATAACACCATGAAAAAAGTAAAAATATGTCAAAAATTATAAATTCAAAGAAAATTATAAATACAAAGAAAATACGTCAAAAATTATAAATTCAAAGAAAATTATAAATACAATAGAATATTAGATTGGCGTGAAACATTGTGTATATAACAGGAGGCAGATGCAGGAACTTTACTCAAAGAGTGCACAAACTATACGAATCAAAATAAAATATAATTTTCCCAATTTGCATTTATTATCAACAATATCTAATACATAATACGTTTGTATTTCCATCAAAACTAATTTAAAAGGACAATTCAAAAATTTATGGATTTGATTTTCATATATATTTTAATTATTTTTCTGAATTGAATTTTAGGTTTTTAATATTTATTTATTGTAATGTATGGTATACTTTATTTAAAATAACATTAAAATAAATTATTAGGTCAGAAACATATAATGAAAAATATAATTCAAGTGCTTCTAATGTAAAAATATTTTTTAGCAAAACAATAAGCATATCACGAATAAAATAGTAAATTTCTATAGCGAAAATAATTGTTAGGAAATCATACAAACATGTTAGGAAATAAAATAAGAAACTAAGAAAAATCAATAAAAATAATTTTTAAGCAAAACAAGCATACAAAGAATTGAACCCATGATCAAATGTGAAGAAAAACACATGAAAACAATCAATTTATCCTAAGGATGGTGGCAGTCATGCTCCCGAAATCATCCATACCTCTCAAATCCACCAATAATATCATTCCACCTCATCCATACTTTTTTCATACCTCCCAACACCTTTTTAGTGGCAACCATGCATTTTTCATACCTCCCAACTTTTTTTTTTTCATAAATTATATTAAACAATTTAATAAAAACACTAATATTTCATTAATAACTAAAAGAAAATTACATAATACCTAAAAAAAAACATAATTGAAAGAAAATTACATTATTCTTAAAAAACAAATACATAATTATATCTAAAAATCCGTGGGCCATTCATATTTCTCCGCGTACGCACGTTTTTTTGCAATAGCGAAATCTTGCATAACCGGATTGGCTATGTGTTCGTGCGGCTCGTTATAGAACTTGAATGCCCGAATCATAGCCTTTTCGTTAGCATTTTCGAGTTGTTGGGCCATCAACTTTTTGGCCAATGCATCCTTTTCACGCTTTTCTTCCATCGCCTCATCCAAAGCTAGTGCTTTCTTTGACGTATAGTTCTCAATAAACTCAGCAACACTATTCTTTGACGACGACTCGCTAGCGGGCTTTTTCCCTTTTCTTTTTGAAACTGGAGTTGTGTCGTCATTTAGATCGGAAGAACACCGTCATTGCTTAGGACTCATAGAAGCCGATTAAACGACTTTCTTCGTTTGTCGGAATGAGATGTCGAAAATAAATTTTCAAAACATGGTTGTTCACACCATTTCGGTTCTCCCTTAACAACATTCCACGCATCAATATGAGTAAATGAATGGCCATTAGTTTTCCGATCATAATCGGCCATGGCATTTTGCATGACGTTGACATCGTCACACCCACTCTTACGAATGCGAGTCTACAAATTAACACAAGTAAATAAATTAATAAAAGTATATAAATAAACACAAGTATATAAATTAATAAAGTATATAGTTTAAAATTTACTTGTTGGATGTATAGCCCGTTGAAAACACCCATTGCTTGATTCATATTTTTCCACTTTGTGTTCAAGCTATGACGAGTTCGCTTACTTCCTTGTATGGTGGCCTTGAAATGTTCCAAAATTCTTTCCCAAAACTTATCTCGACTTCATTCCCGACTTTTCTACATGTCGAGATATGAATCCACGCTTTAGCCAAAGCAACCTCTTCAATCGACGTCCAAGGCTTTTTATCCGCTCTAGTTTTCTCTTTAACGACTTGAACATCGTCATCTAGAAAAAATAAAACGTATAAAAATTTTATTTAATGTATAAAAAAAATAACGTATAAAAAAAAATATATACCAATTTGAGTTTGTGGTTGCGTTTCGGGTACAACCTCAACATCATCATCGTCTTCATCATGTATAGGTAGTTCGCGTTCCACACTTGGTTCACGACGCGAAGGACCTTCACGGTAGTCCATAAACGGGTTGAACTCACTCGTCATTGTTATGTTATATTGGGTTGGATTCATCAGTGGTGGTGGTGGAGGTTGAGAATAATAGCCGGATTGATGGTATTGTTGATGCATCGGTGGTGGTGGTGGAGGTTGAGGATAATAGCCGGATTGAGGATATTGTGGGTAGTTCGGGGGTTGAGCTTGCGGACGAACACGACCACGATTGCCACGTTCACGACTTTTTTGTGACGATGAAACACTTTTTGATTTGCTAGGATCCATGATATGTGTTTGATAATATATGTGTATGTGAAAATATATGTTAAAGAAATGTTTAGGATTTGTATGTGAATTTGTTTGTGTTTAGTTTAGTATATATAGGGATTTTTTTTTTTTTGCTTTTGGATCCGTTGAACGGATCTTTTTTTTGCTTTTGGATCCGTTGAATTGTATGTCCAACGTCTCTTTGTAAAAAAAAATTACATTATTTCTGAAAACATTGATATTGGTTATTGCACCGGGAGGACCACACACCTGCATGTGACACATTCCAAGAAGGAAAAAAAAAAAATTGCTTTCTTCTCTACCTCTACACACACCTGCACACACATTAATGCTCCAACGTTCCAAAATTGCTCCATGCCATTGAGGCATCAATTGCCGCTCAAGCAAACCGTCGGGCCATACCGCCCATGTGGCGGCGGTGTTTACCGCCGGTATGACCCAAACCGCTGGCCATACCGCTGCCATTGCCACCATCCTAACGATTTTCTTTTATCAAAAGGAACAATATATATATATATATATATATATATATATATATATATATATATATATATATATATAAAGTCAAAAATTCAAGGGGGGCTTGCCCCCTCTTACCCAGAATTTGTTAGGTGCAAAATTTGCTGCGAACAGAAACTAGTTTTGGTTTTATATGTTCATTAATTTTTAAGTTTGACTTATCAAAATATAATGATAAAATATTTAACAAAATTATATTATGAAACTTCATCTAAAGTTTCATAATATAATTTTGTTAAATATTTTATCATTATATTTTGAAATTAATTTATAGCCAAACTTGAAAATTATTGACCATATAAAGTCAAAATGCTCATGTTAGCTTGGACGGAAGGAGTATAAAACTGCTAAATAAGAATTTGTTCGTTATGTATGAACTCGGCTTTTAATAAAAATTAAGTAGTGATAGTTTTGAATTGAGAAACATCCAACTTATTATAAGAATATATTAATCATTGTTGTTGATTAATTAAAATGTAAAGAATACGAGTCATCCTTACTATTGTGTAAATAAATTGAAAAGGTGAAGTAAACTATAAAACGTACTTTCTAAAAATAAAATAAGTACACTCTTGTAAGACTGACTGAAAATAATAAACTGAACAGTCTTGCAGATGAAAGTTGAGCAAACAGGCGTTATCCCTTTCCTTAATCGCATTTATATATCATTCTTTTTTTTTTTTTTAGAAATTATTGTCATCAAATTTCAAACCCAAACAGTTGCTTGCTGCAAACAAAACTTTAAAACAAGTGAAATTGTAGTTTCTTAAATTCAATATATATCATCATCAAACAAACGTATTAAGTAGTTTCAAGGGTTACCCCCAAACAAAGGAATTACAGAATTTCAAGACAGACATTGCTAACACAGAAAAAAACAGCAAAGAAACATAACGAACACGTTCCACACAATACTCCAGAGATTGTTATGCCCAAGTAAAAATAGTGAAAAAAGAATTATAGAAGTAAAAATATATCACCAGCCCCGTCTGTTTACTCGTCTGCAACTCGTAAGATCTCCAAATTCGGTCACATTTGCAGAATCAATAACCCCCATCAAGCTTTAGGCTTGAGGACCTTAATAGTCTCCCAAGTGAAATCCGGATCCTCACGGCCAAAATGACCATAAGCCGCAGTCTTCTGATACCTATAATTACCTCCCCTCAACAAGTCGAGGTTGATGGCAATCATTCCAGGCCTGAAGTCAAAGTTCTCCTTAATAAGAACCAGAATATCCTTATCCGGGATCGTACCCGTCTTGTAGGTATCAACAAACACCGAAAGTGGTTCAGCCACACCAATGGCATACGAAACCTGCACAATGCACCTTCTCGCAAGTCCCGCAGCCACGACGCTCTTAGCCGCCTGCCTCACGATATACGCACCGCTCCTGTCCACTTTAGTAGGATCTTTCCCTGAAAAGGCACCACCTCCATGCGCACCCCACCCGCCATACGTGTCGATGATGATTTTCCGTCCGGTCAGGCCGGCATCACCATGCGGTCCCCCAATGACAAATCGGCCTGACGGATTGAGATGGAAAATAGTGTTCTCGTCAAGATACTGAGCAGGGATCACGGGCTTAATAACATGCTCCTTCAAGTCGGCGGCAATTTGGTCATTCGTGACGGTCTCGTCATGCTGGGTTGATATGAGGACAGTATGAACCCTAAGTGGGACCATCGCACCATTTTCGTTCTTGTACTCAACGGTGACTTGGGTTTTACCGTCGGGTCTCAACCAAGGGCAAGTTTTGTTCTTCCTGACTTCAGTGAGCTTGGCGCCAAGCTTGGTGGCCAGGACATGAGTAAGGGGCATGAGCTCGGGGGTTTCATCGGTGGCATAGCCAAACATGTGGCCTTGGTCACCGGCTCCGATTTCTTCAGGTTTCTTGGTGAGATGACCGTGAACTCCCTGGGCAATGTCGGGAGACTGTTGCTCGATGTTCACTAGGACTTTGCAGTTGTCAGCGTCGAGGCCAACATCTGCTGATGTGAAACCGATGTCTCTGCATGTGTCACGGACTATTTTTTCGTAGTCGACCTGAGCCTTGGTCGTGATCTCGCCAAAGACCATGACCATGTTTGTCTTTGTGCATGTTTCGCATGCAACTTTGCTCTGGGGATCCTGTGCTAGACAAGCGTCGAGTATGGCATCAGAAACCTGGTCGCAGAGCTTGTCGGGGTGGCCTTCATTGACGGATTCGGAGGTGAACAGGAAGGTATCCATTTGGTTCTAGAAGGAAAAAAAAATGATACTTCATTTTTAAGGAAAAAAATGATGAGACTTATTAGTTCCACAACAAAACTAGAAGAAAATGCACATTAATCAACTATATATACATTTTAACCTCTTTAAATTAATAAAGTCAGGATCGGAGAGAAGTACAACTCCCTCCATTTCACGAAGTCCTGTTTCAAAAGTATCGTTTATTCCATTTAAAGAGTCATGCACTCATATCTCTATTTTTTTAACATGACGTTTTCTTACATTCATGGACATGTGTGGAAACCACTGGGGATAGCCCAGTAATCACGGTTCTTTCCCATAGAGATTACACATGGATTCTGACTCCCCCCCTCCCAATTCCCTTGTGAAGTCGAATTAAAAAAGAAAAAAAAATTATTGCACATGCATGGTCTAAAACACTTTCCTAATTAACAAGATATAATTGGAAAAAATGACGCAGAAAGCTTATTTCATTTATTGCACATATTAATCATAACAAGTTGTACATTGTTCAAACTCTTTTATGTGAAGAGAAAGGGAGTAATTAATAGAGATTATTATACAATCGGGTAGATTTACCACTAAGTCCATTAGGTCAGGACCGACAAAAAATATTATTTAATCGATATTAATTTATTTATGTTCCAGTGTACTTAAGTTAGCGAGATGTTGTTACAAGTCAAAAGCAACTAACCCCCATCCTCGTATAGCTTCTTACAGTAATGACAAATAAGAGGTATATTCAGTATTGAGTTATGATGTGAAGTCACCCCGATGAACAAAAATGAGTCTCCTGTTCACCGTTAAATCCAGTATTAATTTTGATGTGAAATATGCTCCCGGTTTAAAAATCAATACCTCTAAAAATTTGTTTCATACATAATATCGTTCACCTATCGCATGATGTTATTTAAATGTAAGACACAGTAAAAGAAACCCATTCTTCTACCCCTCTATAAACCCGATCCAACTAACGTGTGTTTTATATCCTAAACGATTAGTCTTTTTACCGGAACCAAGGTTTCGCCTATGTCGTGTATGCTATATAAGAAAGGAGTTCGTGAATAGCATAACAATGATGTTGTTATTAGAAAGTTTCCATAATATGAATATTCGTGAAGAACAAATTTCTATTAAAACAGACATGAAAAAGTTTTCCTCATCCGCCATTGTTCATACTTCCGAGTCTGATGGATTAAAACGACTGGAAAAAAGTTTTTTAGTAACCAATAGTTTGATTAATATCATTCGTCAAATTATAAAACAATTGTATGCATAAATACAAGATCTGACAAAAAGCTTACAACCATTAAGATATATGACGTACAAATGAAACAGGAACATCTAAAAAGGCCAATGCAATACAGATCTACAATACTATAATCATGGTACTGCAATACATAGTGAACACTATATAATTTTACACAACAACAAGCATCCAATGAGCAATCACATCACAGTTTGCACAGAAAAGGCAGATCCTCAACGGATAATCACAGCATTCGTTTCTTACTAAAAAATGCTCGATAAGATCTGCAAATCTTATTTCCGCATACAATATTTCTTTCATAAATTCCACAAACGATGAATATCGCACCGCGGAATCATCAAATCGACCAACGTTCGAATCGTAACAAACACATTTACGATTCATATGAAGAAAAAGAGAAACAGACAAGACGGAAATGCTTTAGATCTAGAGATGAATTACTGCACCATTAACAGATCTAATGATAAAAATTAACGTAGATCGGTTGGTGCGTTTACCTTTTCTGAAAAATGCACAGACCCGAAGATTTCAATGGAGGAGGAGAGGAGGAAGAAAACGGGCAAATTTAGCAAATCGCTAGTTGCAGAGTGAATTTCCGGATCGGAGGCGAAGGGTATATATAGGCGGATCCGGATGACTTGCTCTTTCTCTCTCTAGACTTTCCCTTTGGGAAATGAATAACTAATCCTCAGCGGGACCACGTGTGAAACTCGCTTAATGGGCCCAAAATTAGAGGTGGAGAGACCACGATGGCGACAGCTGGCAAGTGAGGGGTCGATCGACGGTGTGAGTTAAGGCTTAGTTGGGCATGACCTTTCCATGCGGTAGGTAATAGCAATGAAGCTTCGGAAGTGTTTCTAATACTTGTACCCGCTGCATCAGAAAATGTACACGAGTTGGTGAAACCGTGAATTGAAAGTTTGGTGTGGTTGGGATTTCCATAGAGTTAAATGGCTCTAATCTATTAAAAATTGGGATCTCTCTCTTTAGTACCAAATCATAAAAATAATAAGTGGATTTTCTACCGTCAGGCCAGGAAAACTTGACCTGACGTTAGGCCGATGTTATAATTACATATTTTTTTATATTTGTCGATTCCAATCCGTAGAGTTCAATCCTAACAAGAAGAATATACAACTTGAATCGACAAATATGAAAAAATATGTAGTGTAATTAAGATGTATTTTCTTATCTTCAGGTCAGGAAAACTTGGTCTTGTATTAGGCTGGTACTAAAATTGCATATTTTTTCATATTTGTTGATTCCAATCCGCACAGCTCAACTCTAATAAGAAGAATATACAAATTGGAATCGACAAATATGAAAAAAATATGTAATTTTAACACCGGCCTAACGTCAGGCCAAGTTTTCCTGGCCTGACGGTAGAAAAGCCCTAATAAGTTATATATTTCCATTCATAAAACTATAATTTTTTTATACCAAAATATGTTAAAAGATTTTATTACCCTTAAAGTCTACCACTAAAAGATAAAAAAACATAAAAAAATAGAAGATTATTAAAACCAAACAACAATAAAAAATAGAAAATTATTAAAAGCAAACAACAATAATCTAAACGGTCCCACAACTCAATATTTTCCTCTGCAAAAAAACTCTCCATATCTCTCTGCAAAAAAACTCTCCCGTCGTGAAACCCTTTCGCTGGCCAGAAAATGTCGAACTCCGACTATCACAGAGAATCTGAAAACGCCAGAAGTTCCTCACACGCTAGTGACACTCCATCTGAAGAGGAATTCGTCAATGAGCCGTCGGTTAGTGTATTTTCATTCACACGCGATCGTGCCACGACGGTTGTTCATCGTCCCACGATGGTGCTGAAGAAGATGACACCATCGTGTACACGATGGTCTTTCGTGGGCACGATGGTTTACACACGACGGTCGTCGATCGTGTGTGCCGTCGTGTGCTAGGAGATCAAAGGCTCCTGCCCTGCACACGATGGCATGCACACGATCGACGCCCGTCGTGTGAGCCGTCGTGTGGCACACGATGGTCTTCACACGACGGGCATCGATCGTGTGCCTGCCATCGTGTGCAAGGCAGAATTTTTTTTTTCGTTCTCTTAAGCATTCTATCATATTCTTATGAGTTGTATGTCCATATTGCAGACTGGTTGCGTATGGAAGAGACCTACATTGCGCTTTGTTACACGTCAAGTGAATCTTTACATAAGGGAGGCGGTATTTAAAGAGATCATTGAGACACTAAGAAGTATGGGCCGCAATTCCGCAGTTGCTGATCGAGCTATCGAGAGCTTGACCGATGGGGTCCTGGGGCGCTTGATTAAAGTTAGGAGAAATGGGAGTTCAAATACTGCCCTACATCACTTGATTGCCCGTCAATTGGAGGGTAATCAAATCCCCCCGGATGAGTCGTGGTTCCAGGTTTGCGGGAGGACCATTCGTTTTACGGCCCGTGATTTTGCCATGATCACTGGACTGCATTTTGGAAACTCTACCTTCCATCCACAGGACGACTATCTCCTTCGGTCTGACGGTATTTTCCACAGAATAATCCATGGCAAAAATATTAAGGTTAGTGTTCTGCGGAAGAGGTTCAATGCTCGAGATTTTGGTAGAGACATAAGAGATTATGTGAAGGTTGCCAATTTGCTTATATACTACTACTTTATCCTATGCCGTGACGACATGATGATCGAGACATGGGCATGGGCATTAGTTGAGTATTTCGAGTAGTGGGATATGTTTCCTTGGGGTTCTTATGCCTTTGGGGTTTTATCTTACTACATAGGCAACGTTGCCATGAAGGAGGGACAAGAGCACAAGGACTATCACTTCTATGGTCCTGTTTGGGCTTTACAGATATGGTCGTATGAGATGATTCCTTTATTGGGAGCATTGTGTGGTATTCGAGATAAATCTGTCCAAGTCCCCCGGTGTTTGATGTGGACTATGAGGAAGATGTTATGTGATTTCACTCATTTCTTCGACGATAAGGTACATAAATTTGTAAACGTATTTTCTCATGACTTCATCTCTTCAACGTTATGTGATTGCCCATCTAATGGTATGCTTTAATGACTAATTTTACAGCACAAAGTACTTCCCTCTTTACCGCATCTGGAGGAGGATGAGGCTGAGTACTACTACCTGAGCTTTGAGAATGGCTCGCCATATGATGTTAAGTTCATTAAGCCTGTAAGAATAGCTGTGAAGAACAAAGAGGATGAGCCTGCACCGATCCCGAGAAAGAAAGTTATGGATAGGTTGAAGAAGGCTGCTGGGAAATTGATTACATATGAGTCGGCACATAAAGTGTCGAAGCGACGCCGGCAGAGTACCTCACCAGTAGATGGTGCAGAGACATCGGATCGGGCGAGGCAGCCAGAGAGGGTGTGTTGTGTCCACGGACTTCCTTGTCCGGACCACACCCAGGACACGAGCAGGGATGAGTACTTCGATCGCCATTTGAAGGCGATCTTGTACGACGATTCAGAGTCAGGATTTATTGCTCGAGTTTCTCACCGGGTGCTTTCTGGGATCGTGGATTTCTTCGGACCTACGCATAGACGTTCTAGGAGCCCGGTGCACTACTCAGTTGGGAGCCATGAAAGGTTTCCCAATAGGCATCGTCATTCTGCATCTGTTAGCAGCGTCCAGCGGAGGATTCCTGACCCTCCACGTCACTCAGTCTCTGGTGCAGCCTACAGTCACCATTCTCAGCGTCAGCCTAGTCATCTTTCCTAGCGTCAGCCTAGTCACCATTCTCAGCGTCCGCCTACCCACCATTCTGAGGTCCAGCACAGTCACCATTCTGAGATCCAGCACAGTCACCATTCTCAGATTCATCATTCTTTTGAGCGGACTCAACAGCCCCTTGATTACGAGCATCAGTATGAGCCATTTGAGGTGCCGTTTCAGCAGTATGGGACGATGTTCGACTGGTTTCAGGACGAGCATCATTATAGTGCGATGTTTCGATGTGAAGGTGGTGGTCCTCAGCAGCAGCCTCCATTTCAGATCGAGCAGTCAGTTTTTGAGATCGAGCAGCCGGCTGTACAGCTCTCTGATCGTTATAGTTGTGAGAGGGATGCTGAGGGTGATGAAGATGTGAGAGTGCCGGAACGAAGCATTTGAGTGAGCGTAGTCTTCCACCGCGAGTGAGTCGACCATCTGCTGCTCTTCGGGAGCCTTTTGTGGTGGCACCTTCAAGAGATAGCGAGGCTCTTAAGAAGTTGTATCTACACATTAGGAGGGAGCAGCCACGTGATGCTATTGTCCGGTGTTTGGAGACTAGGAATGCTCTCACCCAGTCGTTATTTGACCGGATAGAGTCTAGCCGTGAAGACTTTGATGCCGAGGTGATAGATTGTTATGTGCTTGCCACTCGAGCGAGGCTTCGGAAGGGAGTCCGTAGTGTTGGTGTCGGTAGAGTTGGCAGTGTACTTGCCGGCTCCCAATTTTACGTAAGTTCTATAACCTGCTCGCTTGTATATCATTGGTGTGATGTGGATTTTTTTTTTATTTTGTTGTTTGGATTTTTGTAGTTAGTTATGGCCAACGAGTTTTCAAGACTCCATCCGGATAATCCACTTGATATCAAGGTGACAGGGAAGCCGGTTTACAGGGATTGGAAAATTCCTAAATGCATCGAGGACTACATGACAGGTCTTGATACACCACATGCGGTTCCATGGTCAAATTACAACGAAGTAAGTTTGAAATTTATATTGATAAATGATTCGATATGTTTGATGTGATGATCTTATATGATTACATATTTTGTTTCAACAGATCATTGCCATTTGTTGCCTCGACCAGAGCCACTGGGTGACTATCAAGATTGACATCATAACATGGACCGTGGAGTTATACGATTCCTTGTCACACCACCACGAAGATGGTCGATACCGATTCAACCAACTGCGTCCGATTATGTGTCTGATGCCTCGTGTGCTAACTCAATCCGGGTATTGGCTGAACAACCAATCGAAGAAGAAGCATGACATGGAGATGAGTTTCAAAATTATGGCACGAGAGCTACAGTTCATACAAAACGACAATCACAGTTGTGGCCCCTTCGCGTGCATGTACTTGGATCGACTCGTCTCTGCAAACCCATGAGCAAGGCACCAAATCAAGGAACTTAATGAGAAATATATTAAGAAATATGGATATGGTTTAGGTGCTAAAATCTTTATGTTGTCTTTAGACATGTAAAATGGTTTATGGTGTGTTGTGTTGTGGCAAGATTAATGTGTTATGTTGTTAAATCTTTATGTGTTGGCTCTGTGTTACACACGATCGTGTGCAATTTTCCCACGGTCATGTTGTGTTGTTAAATCTTTATTTTTTGGCTCTGGTTACACACGATGGATGCACACGATCGTGGCCATCGTGGGTCACGATCGTGTGCAACCTGCCCACGGTCATGGGTTGCTGCTGTCGTGTGCTCACGATGGCTCCCATGACCGTGTGTCCCATTGTGGGCACGGCCGTGTGCACCATCATGTGCATACGACCGTGGATCCCATCGTGGGTACGGCCGTGTATACGATCGTGTGTTGACGATACAGCAGCAAGCTGTTTTGACGAGCGGAAGCGAACAGCAAGAAATTGTCAGGAACTGATAACAACAGTTCGCTACAGCAATAACACTGGATAGCGATATGCGCACGCGATAGGAAATGATGGCGGCAGCTCGATACAGCAACAAGACAGGAACTGGCCGAATGGAAATGACTCGAAACAGACAACCTCCGAACAGCGGCACTCGAAACAGCAAGTTTCGGTCGGATGCTAATTGAAATAGGAAACAAGTTCAAACGATCGAACAACACTTGATGCGAAATCCCGAACAAGTACAACTCTGTATCGAAAATAAGAAGAATATCGAAACAGGACAGGAAACAGTTGTTTTATCGAACTAGACATATAATTCGACAAAGTGATTTCTTCTCAAGGCCTATTGAGAATCAATCAGATTAAGATTCAAAAACACGTCGAATAATAATCAAAGTTTTGAAGGAAACTCGTCCAACACTTAAACAATAGCGTCTTATACAAACTCGTATTTGTCATTTCGTTGTAATTCATTAGTATATGAGACATTTCATCCAGATGATGGACTTATCCGTACGAACTAATACACTGAGAACATATAGACTACACATGATGTGCAATATATTATGTTAATTCAATCAATAACTTTTAAAATAAGTGTATCGTTAACAAATACTTGTTAATATATCAGTAACAACACCTAAATTGACGAGTAATTTGAGAAATTGGTGAAAATTGTTGATGTTCTTGTGCACACGACCATGTGTCCCATCGTGGGCACGACCGTGTGTCCCATCGTGTGCATATAAACTTTTGGTATTTTCGCCAATTTGATTTATTGTGTTATCTAGAAGGATGTTTTGTGATTCAAAAATTGCTTGCTCAGCCATTAATTACTATATAGCGTCTTATACAAACTCGTATTTGTCATTTCGTTGTAATTCATTAGTATATGAGATATTTCATCCAAATGATGAACTTATCCGTACGAACTAATACACTGAGAACATATAGACTACACATGATATGCAATATATTATGTTAATTCAATCAATAATTTTTTAAATAAGTGTATCGTTAACAAATACTTGTTAATATATAAGTAACAACACCTAAATTGACGAGTAATTTGAGAAATTGGTGAAAATTGTTGATGTTCTTGTGCACACGACCGTGTGTCCCATCGTGGCCACGGCCGTGTGCACCATCGTGTGCATATAAACTTTTGGTATTTTCGCCAATTTGATTTATTATGTTATCTAGAAGGATGTTTTGTGATTCAAAAATTGCTTGTTCAACCATTAGTTACTATATAGCGTCTTATACAAACTCGTATTTGTCATTTCGTTGTAATTCATTAGTATATGAGATATTTCATCCAGGTGATGAACTTATCCGTACGAACTAATACACTGAGAACATATAGACTACACATGATATGCAATATATTATGTTAATTCAATCAATAACTTTTTAAATAAATGTATCGTTAACAAATACTTGTTAATATATAAGTAACAACACTTAAATTGACGAGTAATTTGAGAAATTGGTGAAAATTGTTGATGTTCTTGTGCACACGACCGTGTATCCCATCGTGGCCACGGCCGTGTGCACCATCGTGTGCACACGTGGATACAGTGCTAATTTGACACCATAGACACAGTGACACCTGGTTGCCAATGAGTCACACGATCGGAGCACACAATCGTTCCCAACGTGTGCACCATCGTGTGTACTGCAAAGGGCAACATCAAATTATTTTATTATAAAATCCTATCGTGGGTCCCACCCCTTTTCAATATAAGCCCATCGGACTGTACTGAGAGTCAAATACATGAACCGTAGTCCCCCATTTTCACTATAAACCCTAATCAATTAAAATCAGTTAAAATCCATTAAAATCAAATACGCGAAATGAGCGGTCGATTAAGAGAAAGCGATTTAGGAGGAATCGAAGCACCTCCACCAAAAAGGAGGAGGAGGATACCTCGTCCCAACCCACCATACAGAACTAGGCCGAGAGGAAGATACTCAATGCTCAGAGTAAGTTTTTTGATTTTGTTGTATGTGTAGTGTGTACTGCGAATTAATGTGTTTGTATGAAACAAGGCCTATTTAAAAACACTGCGAGTACTCCAGTCATACTAGATGGTGATGATGATGATGATTTAGAGATTTCTGAGAAGACAAGTAAAGAAGTTATTTTAGAAGAAGAAGTTCATGAAGATGGTGATACAAGACTAACCTCCGAACAGCAGCAGATGGGGGAAAAGGGATCCAAGTGATTGTCGTTTTTAAGTTATTATTAGATATTTTGGTGTGATGGTGATGAACTTTTGTTTTGTAAAGTTATATGCTTTAGATATGCTTTTGCTGTAAACTATCGCTCTTTAAAGTGAGCTACTTCGTTATGGTTAATGTTTGCCTCCATAATCACCTTTATTTGCTTTACATTTAAATTTCAATTCAAAGATAAAGAAAATAGACACAAAATTATGCATTTCAACTAATAATTAGAATACTGAATCAATACATGGTCCATCGAGGATCAAAATATCAGCACATGATTATTGCTAGTAAGTCACAAAATATAAAAATACATAAGCAATTTAAGTTTCATGGTATGGACATCCCCTTATGTCATGGTCATCATTACGATAAATGCTACACCTCTTCTTCTGCCGGCGTATTTGCCTCGTTTGTTCATCCATTCCTTGAGTTTCTTCAGGGATATTCAAATCCACACCACCTATGGGAATGAATGCTTTGCAAGATTTTCTATTGTGGCCGGTTCCTTTACATTTACCGCAAACCTGAGCCCGTCCACCTGCGGGCAAATTTTCAAAAGCGGACCGTGCGCGACTCATCCTTGGTCGGCCGACTTGTCGTACCCCCTCTGGAGGTACGCAAACGATGGATGAGATCTCCGGTGGGGCATTCCACTCATCAGGATGTGGGATAGGACTAATATGCTCCTTATAAGCCTCTCTAAGGCCTTGTTGCTTGAAATAACGACTAACAAAATCATACACGGACAAACTATTACCGGCGCGCCTGTTACAATAATCAATTATGTCAAGGATGTTGTATAGGATAATGTATTTTTGATATTGATGAGGTGTATCATAAATCCAGACCAGCCCTGTGTTGCACACGATGGCAGAACACGATCATGCCGATCGTAGATTACGATCGTGCCGATCGTGGGTTACGATCGTGTGCATTCTGCCATGACCGTGGGCACGACCGTGAGCGTCTGACAGCACCCGCATGCCTACGGCCATGACCGTGTGCACACGACAGCATAGACAAAAACATTGAATGGCCATGACCATTTGCACACGACAGCATAGACAATTACCTTATAGCGGCAACGACATGACGACATGGAATCTGATCCAAATCAAACTCACGACAACAACATGTCCAGGTTCGAAGGTCGACCTCATAAGAAACTTTGTTTTCTTCGACTTTATAAACAAGTGGGGTGGTAGCTCGAACGGTAAGAGTCAGACTGGCTTGCACAGAGTTAGAAAGCTTTTCAAAAGTGTGCATTGTCAACTCATGGTCTCTTGATGTAGCTTCTCCCCGCTTCTCATCAAACCAATTCTCTAAAATTAGGCGAAATATCTCAAGTAACGAGCAAACAGGTAAACACCTCGCCCACAACATACGATTATTAAAGCATTCAACAGCATTGGATGTCAAGAAGTTATAGCGTCGTACCGGACACTTCGACCTAGCCCACCTCTCTGGCCCAATTTCAGAAAGGTGCTTGTGAGCCCCATTAGGGCTTTCAATATGTAGTTTCGAAAAGTAGTTTTCAAAAACTTCTTCACGATGTGTGTAGGCAGCAGTTCTAAAGAGTCCTATAGCATGCGCATCATAGGAGGTCAGATTTTTTGCAAGATGGTGATAGCACAACCCGTTGAATGCATTCGGATAGACAGCTCGAACAGCATTCTGAATGCTCTTATGTTGGTCACTCACAATCAGTAAATCTTTCATCGGATTGTAGCATCTGCGCGAGTTATCTGAGAAAATAAGTCCATGACTAAATGCGTTCTCTATCGGACCGAGACCAACTGCAAGAGGAAATACTTGCTCGTTCCCGTCAAATGTGACGGCCGCAAATAGAGTTCCTTTATTCCTTCCCTTCAGGTGGGTCCCATCAACTATAATCACCGGTCGAAGGCACGTATCAAATGCCCTAATACTCTGCCGAGTGCAACGAACATGTGGCAAAACACTCCCTCACGAGTCGTCTGCAAATCATAAATTTGTAATACCCGGTTGTAACTCAGTCATTTTCATTCGGTAATTATCAGTCTGTATTTGTCACTCAGTAATTCTCACTCATTAATAATCACTCATCATTCATGAATCACTCAATTTCGTTCAATGTTGGCATGTTGTAACCGTGTATTAGTTACCGATCGTCATTTCATCTCCGTTTGAGTGTCGGAACGGGAGTATTATCATTATCATCGTGATTGGTAGTCTTGTGCTGGAGTATCATTCTTTGGCATGTGTTAGACTTGTTCATTTCCACATTCGTATGATTTGTCGGATCATTCATCAGTCGTATCGAGGAATCGGAATCATCGGATTAATTCACCTTGGCCAACATTGAGTTACGGCCGTAAGGTTCTGGGATACGGCCGTAAGTCCGGTAGATGCGGCCGTAAGGCGATTCTCCGTAAGTGGTCCAGCAGGCTGCCCAGGCATTTTGGCCGAAGGTGAGTTACGGCCGTAAGGAAGGTGAGATACGGCCGTAAGTGGTGTTCGTTAATTTCGGGTGTTGTCGACCAAGGGTGACTTACGGCCGTAAGGGTTGCGGCATACGGCCGTAAGTCGAGCGAGTACGGCCGTAAGGCTTGGCCGGATCTGGCCGTCTGTGCGAGGAAGGATGTCGGCTATTTTGATGTGGGCGGGTTACGCCGTAAGGTTGGTCGGATACGGCCGTATCATCCGAGTTACGGCCGTAAGGTGTGCGGTACGGCCGTAAGGCTGTCGGCAGGTGTTTTTGAAGGCGGGTTACGCCGTAACTCGAGGCGATTCTGGCCGTAAGTCTGCCGGCGAGCTTTGACGAAGGCGAGTTCTGGCCGTCTGAGTTGGCCGATTCTGGCCGTTAGGCGTTGACTTGGAAAGTTACGGCCGTAAGAGGGCCGAGTTACGGCCATAACTTCGGCGATATTTAAGTACTCGTAGGGACATTTTTACTCATTTTCTTCCTCTTCTTCTTCTTGTTCGAAAGAGAGACTTGAGAGAGGTATTTTCCATCCTCAATCACTTGTGTATTCGGATTTCATCATCTTATTTCGTTGGGAAGCTTGGATAGTCGATTTAACACGTTTTCATCGGATCGAAGTGTTTGGATCTTCAAAGGTAATATTCTTCAACACCTTGGATTTAGATTTTGTGTTGAGATAAGATGTTTTGGACGTTATAATCATGTTATATGAAGGGATATGTATATGATTATAAGTTTGTGTAAAGATTCATTGGATTATTGAAGGATTATTCAAGAACACTTTGAATATCGAGTTGAAATTGGGGGTTTCGATTAATTGTCGTTATAATCACGTTTTTGGATATTCGTTTTGGATTATTAATCGTATTGAAGATGTTTTGTGGGTTTGAAACCTTTCTTGAGGGATTTGATATTGGTTTATTGAGGTTTGATTGTAAACAATCGGAGTTCGGACGCAACGTGTTTGATTTAATGCCTCAATGGACTTGGTTTAGTCGTATTGGCGTTTTGAGTTCGTTATATTCGTGTTTGATTCGTATATTGAACGGATTGTTGGTAATTGAATTGTTCAAGGTTGTTCGAACCGATATCTCAACTAGGACATTGTTCGTGGAAGGATAATTGTCAACGGCGTTGAGTAAGTTAATTCTTACTCGGTTAAAAGGATATTCATGCCTTTTGTTGTTGTTCATTCATAATCATAACTCATTCATCATTATATTAACCGTATAAAAACTTGTTGTTATCAATTAATCATTTGATCATAAGGAGCAGCGGTTCAATCTTTTCATTGATTTGTCATTTATTTCATTACCATTCCATCTCGGTGAGTCATTATTCATTTTCGATGTCACTTTTGTTATATCGTGGCATTCCGGGTCATCTTGGCGTGCCGGTTGGTATGTGTTGGATTTTCATGTCGGGCACATTATAGTCGTGTGTTGGTTGGTGGCCTCACATTGGGTGTGCACACGATTCATATTGTCTCGTGAGGCGATTAGGTACAAGACCACGCGTGTATTCGATCGATACTCGTTGGTGGCTTGTGCACGGACACATTTCCATCCGGGCGTAGTGTGGTGCCATTTCCTTTGAGCCGTCTTGTTAGTTGATTCATATAGCATGTTTGATTGCGTATGTTTCGACAGGATATTTCATAACTTCGGATATAATCATGATTGTGTATTTTCAACTCTTGAGGATTGTTGTTCTTTGTATCGACCCGTTTGGGGATTTTGTTTTTCGTCATGGCAAGGCAAACGCGCAGGGAATAGCATGTTGATGTCGAGGAGTCCTAGTGATACTAGTAGGGGCCCCGATCTTTCGATTATTCATGTTATTGTCCTTTATTTTCCATTGAGACTTTCATTTGAATACTCCGTTTCATTCGGTGTTGTGTATTTTATCTTCATATAAAATACACGATTCAGTATTGTCTGGTGTGTTGTAACTAAACTCCTCATCGGAGTAAATATTGTTGTAATGTAGTTCGGTACTACATTTATCTTACGTAATTCATTCATTCTCATTTGCTGGTGGGTCCTGGTTGGGGATCTACGGCCGTAATATCCGCCTAGTTTTGGGGTGTTACGAGTTGGTATCGGAGCGTGGTTTTGAATACTACCTTCCGAGTCATGTCTCATTTGAAATCATCGTCATCGGACTAGTATCATTGGACTTTCGCGTCACGTGTGACTGTGCAAATGCCGAGCCAATCGAGCCAAGAAAGAAGCGTAAGATTTCTAACGCCATGGTATAATTTACGCAATAGTCATTCATTCATCATTCATCATTTCACAATCCTCAACATCATCATTTATTATGATTAAGACGCTCATTTTAACTCATTTATCACTTAATTCATTTCATTACTCGATTAATGATCGGACGACCATGTTAATTCATTAATCACTTAATTCATTTCATTACTCGATTGCGATCTAGATGATCATATTATAAATCTTGTTAAGTTATTCAAAATAATCATTTCAAGAATTTCATCGGTATTCATGTCACTTGACCAATCATTCATATAATCACTAAGTTAGAGCATGTATACTCATTTTCATCATCTCATGACGTAATCATAACGTGATAATCATGCGGGTAATATAATCATTATGCGACCTTCCTACTTCGGTATGGAGAGAGTCATCGAGGATGCACGGGAAGAGGCGCGGTGCGGGCAAACCGAAGAATAATCACTGTTGTCGGAAATCGTGCCCAGGACTCGGCTCGATCGAGAAGATGTTCGGGTTGATCCACTCACTTTTATGCGAGCCATGATGACCCGTATGCGGTTGCTCAATCATCATTGTGCCACTGGCCGGATTAATCGAGAGAACTCTTCCGTATGAGCCACCGCTAAGGAAAGTGCTGAACAACAACCTTCATTTGCCAACAAGAAATCAACGAAGCGTAATCAATCCGAAGGCGGTCAGTCAACCTTCAAGAAGCCTCGTGTGAGCCCTATCGTTTCTGAGCGACCTTCTACGGCGCATAATCGTGCGGGGCCTCATTCCCGAGCGGCCAGTTCGGCCATCACCTGTTTCAATTGTGGAACGCCGGGTCATTTCAGCACCGAGTGTCTCAAACCGTCTATCACGTGCTATAATTGTGGGAATTTTGGACATAAGGCCCGTTTTTGCCGAAAGGACTCCAAGTCGGCTCCGTGCATCTCGAGCCGAAGCAATCGGCGTTTGAATCATTTGCTTTGTCAACGTCATTTAAGACAATGGAAGCAAATAGAGTTGGAGCTCGTGCTTATCGAGACAGGAGCGTCGGTTCGGGGCGGCAAGTCCTGCATTCATATGATGAGGAGGATCGACGATCGGTGGTCGAATGATTTCATGTATACTCGTAATTTTATTTCAACTTGTGTGTACCTTTTGATCCGGTACACCGCATTCATTAATTTTCGAATCATGCTTGAATAGACTTATTTCGGAATAGTCCTATTGCTTGTGGACTTCATACCATCGGTCTACCTGACGATGGAAGAATTTTCGGAATTTTACCAAATTAAGCTTAATGACCGCGATTGGTTGATGGATCTAATCGTGGTGAACTTATCTTAGGACGATGTAATTTTCAGTATTTGTTGGTTCAACCGTCTTGATACTATCCTCAGTGATTATTAGCGTTTGGTCACTATCTTTCCATCGTTGGTTGTCGATTTTGTGCTTCAGGGAAGTGATCCCCGTTGTTCCAGTAGAATTTTTATTATGGCAGAGGCAGAGAGACTCCGCGATCGAACTATTCAATCATTCATTGTATCATTTCCATCGATTGGCCTTTCTAGGGCAATCGAGTTATTCAATCATTCATTGTATCATTTTCATCGATTGGCCTTTCTAGGGCAATCGAGTTATTCAAACATTCATTGTGTCATCTTCATCGATTGGCCTTTCTAAGGCAATCGAGTTGTTCAATCATTATTGGTATCTCTTTTTATCGATTGACCATTCTAGGACAATCGAAATGTTCAATCATTCGTGGTATCATTGTCATCGATTGACGATGTATTTACAGGCGAGTTATCTGGTTGCCTTCACATAGAGTAGTGGAATTCAGGAGTGAGTTGGAACCGGTACGTTCCCTTTATCGAAGGCACCGTATCGGATGGCCCCGACCAGAATGCAAGAGTTGAAGATTCAACTTGAGGAGTAGTTCGAGAAAGGTTATCTCCGACCGATTGCGTCCCCGTGAGGAGCACCAGTGTGATCTGTCAAGGAGAAGGATGGCTCGTCTCGTGTGTGTATTAATTACCAGAAGTTGATCAGGGTAATGATCAAGAGTAGTATCCCTTACCCCGTATTGTTGATCTTTTAGATCAACTTCAGGGAGCCTCAGTATTTTTTCCAGGATCGACTTAAGATCTGGATATCACCTGTTGCGGATTCGAGAATCGGATATCGCGAGGACAGCGTTTCATACACGCTATGGTCATTATGAGTTCGTAGTTATGCCGTTCGGGCTAACTATTGCACCTGCAGTATTCATGGAGTTAATGAATCGGGTTTTCATCGACTTTTTAGATCAGTTGTTGTTGTCCTCATCGACGACATTTTGATTTATTCTCTTAGCCGAGAGGAACACGAGGTTCATCTTCTTCAGGTTCTCGACGTGTTGAGACGCGAGCAATTTTATGGAAGTTTTCTTTATGTGAGTTCTGGATGTCCGAAGTGACTTTTCTCGGGCATGTAATTTCATCTGACAGAGTTCGTGTCGACCCTCAGAAGACGGAGGCTATCCGAGATTGGCAACCTCCGAAAGATGTTAAGTAAATCCGAAGTTCCCCCGGATTAGATGATTAATTATCCAACCCACGACCGGAGCTAGCAACCGTGGTTTTCGCGTTGGAATTTTGGCGTCATTACCTTTATGGCGTCACCTGTCAGTCATTCACCAATCACCAGAGATGAAGTATATATTTACTCACAAGGAGTTAAATATGCAACAGGGGCGGTGGTTGGAACTAATCAAAGATTTTGATCTCGAAGATCCTTTACCACCCGGGCAAGGCGAACGTTGTCGCCGACGCCTTGAGTCGTAAGTCCGTTCAGGAGCAGATGCTTGCTCATTTAAGAGTTCAGAAGGAGCTTCAGCAGGAATTCCTTAGACCCGAGATCGAGGTCCGACTTGACAAGTTCGGGGACAACTTTGTATTTTAGAGATTTCATCTTCTCTTGAGGAGGAAATCGGGGAGAATCGAGGTTGATTCATTTTGTTGCTCATCCGCGAGGATGTGGTACAGGGAAAGCCCACGAATTGTGGTCCACGAGGATGGACTCTTGAGTTTTGAGAATCGGTTGTACGTGCCGCGAATGATGAGTTGAAGAGCTCGATCTGAGAGAAGCTCATGCTACCCCTTATCCAGTTCATCCGGGTCTAGCGGGGTGTACCGGGATTTGAAACAACATTTCGGTGGAATAATATGAAGCGAGTCGCGGAATTTGTTTCGAGATGTTTAGCCTATTAGCAAGTCAAGATTGAAAATCGGCCGGTGAGTATGCTGATATCGCTTCCTATTCCAGGATGGAAGTGGGAAGACATTTCTATGGATTTCTTCACAAGTTTGCCGACGAGTCGTCGTGGCATGAATACGATCTGGGTGATCGTGGATCGCTATCTAAATCAGCTCATTCCCTTGAGATCAAGGATACGTGGGGTCCCGAGAGACTTACCCATTGCTCGTGAGAGTTAGTGAGATTGCACGGTACTCCTAAGAGTTTTGTTTCTGATCGTGTCGGGCGATTCGTGTCTCGTTTAGGGAACCAGTTCGTCGTGCTTTGAGAACTCAGCTTAATATCATTACCGTTTCTCATCCTCAGTCCGACGGACAATCAGAGAGGACTTTTCAGACAGTGGAGGACATGTTGAGGGCATACGTCCTCGATTAGTAGAGGATCAGGAAGCCCAATTACTATTACGGTTGTCGATCTCCCTTGTGTTGGGACGACCCATCAGAGTCAATCGGCACCGAGCCCGATATACTTATAGCCGCCCGGGAGAAGGTAGCTTTGATCAGGAGGCGTGCGTTGCTCGAGTCGGCGAAATCATATGCAGTGTCGTCATCGACCACTAGAGTTCTATACGGGTGATCCGTTTTGGTCAAGGTATTCCCGAGTCGAGGTATTTTCCGTTTCGGAAAACGGGGAAGTTGAGTTCGAGATTCATTGACCGTGTGAGATTTTGAATCGAGTAAGCGAGTTAGCTTATCGATTGGCTTTACCTCTTGTTGGGCGAATTCATAATGTGTTTCACGTCTCTCACATACTTCGGTTTGTGAGAAATCGAGATCGCGGATGATCATCCGTACGAGGAGCGTCCTGTACGAGTGTTGGAGCGGCAAATCAAACAATTGAGGAACAAGATGATTCCTTTGGTCAGATTCAGTGGTCTAGACACGGAGTCGAAGAGGCTACTTGGGAAACCGAGGAGAATATGCGGGAGAGTTATCCCGAATTGTTTGACCCTTAGTTTCGGGGACGAAACTCTTTTAAGGGGGGGAGTATGTAATACCCGGTTGTAACTCAGTCATTTTCATTCGGTAATTATCAGTCTGTATTTGTCACTCAGTAATTCTCACTCATTAATAATCACTCATCATTCATGAATCACTCAATTTCGTTCAATGTTGGCATGTTGTAACCGTGTATTAGTTACCGATCGTCATTTCATCTCCGTTTGAGTGTCGGAACGGGAGTATTATCATTATCATCGTGATTGGTAGTCTTGTGCTGGAGTATCATTCTTTGGCATGTGTTAGACTTGTTCATTTCCACATTCGTATGATTTGTCGGATCATTCATCAGTCGTATCGAGGAATCGGAATCATCGGATTAATTCACCTTGGCCAACATTGAGTTACGGCCGTAAGGTTACGGGATACGGCCGTAAGTCCAGTAGTGCGGCCGTAAAGTGGCGATTCTGCCGTAAGTGGTCCAAAGTGCCCGGGCATTTTGGCGAAGGTGAGTTACGGCCGTAAGGAAGGTGAGATACGGCCGTAAGTGGTGTTCGTTAATTTCGGGTGTTGTCGACCAAGGGTGACTTACGGCCGTAAGGGTTGCGGCATACGGCCGTAAGTCGAGGCAGTGCGGCCGTAAGGCTTGGCGGATACGGCCGTCTGTGCAGGAAGGATGTCTGGCTATTTTGACGTGGGCGGGTTACGCCGTAAGGTTGGTCGGATACGGCCGTATCATCGAGTTACGGCCGTAAGGTGTGCGATACGGCCGTAAGGTGTCGGCGGTGTTTTTTGTGAAGGCGGGTTACGCCGTAACTCGGGAAGCGATTCTGGCCGTAAGTCTGTCGGCGAGCTTTGGACGAAGGCGAGTTCTGGCCGTCTGAGTTGGCGATTCTGGCCGTTAGGCCGTTGACTTGGAAAGTTACGGCCGTAAGAGGGCGAGTTACGGCCGTAACCCGGCGATATTTAAGTACTCGGCGGGACATTTTACTCATTTTCTTCCTCTTCTTCTTCTTGTTAGAAGAGAGACTTGAGAGAGGTATTTTTCCATCCTCAATCACTTGTGTATTCGGATTTCATCATCTTATTTCGTTGGGAAGCTTGGATAGTCGATTTAACACGTTTTCATCGGATCGAAGTGTTTGGATCTTCAAAGGTAATATTCTTCAACACCTTGGATTTCGATTTTGTGTTGAGATAAGATGTTTTGGACGTTATAATCATGTTATATGAAGGGATATGTATATGATTATAAGTTTGTGTAAAGATTCATTGGATTATTGAAGGATTATTCAAGAACACTTTGAATATCGAGTTGAAATTGGGGGTTTTCGATTAATTGTCGTTATAATCACGTTTTTGGATATTCGTTTTGGATTATTAATCGTATTGAAGATGTTTTGTGGGTTTGAAACCTTTCTTGAGGGATTTGATATTGGTTTATTGAGGTTTGATTGTAAACAATCGGAGTTCGGACGCAACGTGTTTGATTTAATGCCTCAATGGACTTGGTTTAGTCGTATTGGCGTTTTGAGTTCGTTATATTCGTGTTTGATTCGTATATTGAACGGATTGTTGGTAATTGAATTGTTCAAGGTTGTTCGAGCGACCGATATCTCAACTAGGACATTGTTCGTGGAAGGATAATTGTTAACGGCGTTGAGTAAGTTAATTCTTACTCGGTTAAAAGGATATTCATGCCTTTTGTTGTTGTTCATTCATAATCATAACTCATTCATCATTATATTAACCGTATAAAAACTTGTTGTTATCAATTAATCATTTCAGTCATAAGGAGCAGCGGTTCCGATCTTTTCATTAATTTGTCATTTATTTCATTACCATTCCATCTCGGTGAGTCATTATTCATTTTCGATGTCACTTTTGTTATATCGTGGCATTCGGTCATCTTGGCGTGCCGGTTGGTATGTGTTGGATTTTCATGTCGGGCACATTATAGTCGTGTGTTGGTTGGTGGCCTCACATTGGGTGTGCACACGATTCATATTGTCTCGTGAGATCGATTAGGTACAAGACCACGCGTGTATTCGATCGATACTCGTTGGTGGCTTGTGCACGGACACATTTCCATCCGGGCGTAGTGTGGTGCCATTTCCTTTGAGCCGTCTTGTTAGTTGATTCATATAGCATGTTTGATTGCGTATGTTTCGACAGGATATTTCATAACTTGGATATAATCATGATTGTGTATTTTCAACTCTTGAGGATTGTTGTTCTTTGTATCGACCCGTTTGGGGATTTTGTTTTCGAGTCATGGCAAGGCAAACGCGCGGGAATAGCATGTTGATGTCGAGGAGTCCTAGTGATACTAGTAGGGGCCCCGATCTTTCGATTATTCATGTTATTGTCCTTTATTTTCCGCTGCAGACTTTCATTTGAATACTCCGTTTCATTCGGTGTTGTGTATTTTATCTTCATATAAAATACACGGTGTCAGTATTGTCTGGTGTGTTGTAACTAAACTCCTCATCGGAGTAATTATTGTTGTAATGTAGTTCGGTACTACATTTATCTTCTGTAATTCATTCATTCTCATTTGCCTGGTGGGTCCCAGTTGGGGATCTACGGCACTGTAATATCCGCCTAGTTTTGGGGTGTTACAAAATTGTCCCTGGATTACGCTGTTTTAACAAATACAGATAAGATGGGAGCCTCTGATACGACTCATCAAAGCCGCCATATGTATTCTCTATCGCTATATTCCTCGTCCGGAGAGCAAAACTGTATAGCATGTCAATGCCGTACTCTCTACACATCTCTGCAATCATCTCATTTGGCCTCAAAGTGACCCCCTCACCGGTCAATCTTTTAGCAAAATAATGGGCGGCAACCTCAGAAGTGACCGATCGTGCGGCAGCACGGTTCAAATCAGGGTGACAGCTGTGCTCCAATGTCAACTTAGTAATTCTTCAAATAGTTGCATCCTCAATAGCACGCAACCTAAACTGACAATTTTTTCGCCCACTCTTACAGACAAACACTATACATTTATCGGCGGAACGATCAGTGATACACTGTAGCATATTTTCCAAATGATACATTCCTACAGTTATCCTCAACTCTATATTGGAACGAAAGGTGGACCCACCTCTAGCTGACCGGTAACCGGTGGAGGCTGCTCGACCCAACCCAAAGTCCCGGCACTACCGGGGTCCGAAAATGGAATGATCCAGTTACGCATTGATTGTAGATGCTAATGCTCGCTCGCAGATTGATGGTCGGATGAGAAGTTCCGACTACTCATAATCCTATCCATTTGGGCCGGTTGGCGAACCCAAGCAAGAAATTCCGCAAATAGTGACTCAAGCAAGTCTTTACAACAATCTTTCATCTTCGGATGTATGCACCTCCTCATCTTCCTCGTCTTCCTCATCTTCCTCGTATTGACAATCTTTGGAAGGCATGTCATAATTTATGTTGTCGGGCTCTACTCTCGAGCTGCTACATCCTATATTAACCTCGGGAGTGGAGGAGCTGCTGTTCTCAATATAGATCTCAGGATCTTCCTTGTATTCTACTAGTAATCGAAGTATCTCGGTATCGCCCCGTAATAGGACTTTTACTTTGTTTCCCTTGGCCATGTGTGTCAAGTACCATAATTTGTAATCGGACTCATTTGGACCACCCAAACCCTCTCTGATAACCCCCACGAGATTTGCACGACTAACTTTGCTCGTGTCGATATAGACAAAAAAGGAATCCCCGTCTACATATGTCGATCGCTCCCAATGACCACCGTGATGTATCAAAATACGCTGCTACGACATCTGATTATAAAAAGATGAATAACTATTCAGAAAACTGAGCGAACAATATTATAAAACAGTTTGTCTTAGACACGACCGATGCACACGGTCGTATACTACCGTGTGCAGTGATCGTGTGCAAGTTTCTGGCCATTAACACGATCGCTGCACACGATTGTAGATGATCGTGTTAAACGATCGTGAACACGTTAGTTGTGCGCACGATGTCAAGGTCGTTGGACACGACCGTTGCACACGATCGTTGCACACGGTGGCTTCCCATCGTGTGCAGCGATCGTGTCCGTAAGAACTGATCGGGAAATTTTTTTTACCAGCGGTTAAATACTGATGCATACCTTCTCTATGAACCCAGAAGCACGACAAATGAAGTCCTATTTGAACGTCAACTTTTCTTTTCGAATAATCTTGTGATTTTTATAAGATTTTTGAGAGACCCTTTGTCAAAAATGGTTGTGTTGTTTTGATTTATATGTTTGTAGTTAAATTTTGGTTGTTGGACATTAATAGCGATCGGAGCAGATGAAGAAAGTAAAAAAGAAAAAAGAGAAGAAAAGTAGTTTAAATTAAATAAAAAAAAAGTGAGAAGTCAACATTACAACAAAAGAGAGGACATATTAGTCTTTTTAATCAAAATGGTACTAAAAACTTATAGTGTTATGAATAGGGATATAAAACTTATCAATTTTATGATTTGGTATTAAAAAATTGATTTCCACTTAAAAATTTTACTTTTTCGGGCATTGAAATTTTTCTTTGACGTTTTAGTTATTGATTTAATATTTTAATATTTCACCAACTAAAAAAAAAAAAACTACCAACAAAATAATAACAATTAATATCTCATGTAGTCCTTCTATTCATTTGTTGGTTAATTGTCCCTAAATACCGTTTATGTGAAATAAAATACTGAGCCGACTTGTGCAAACAACAACAGCTATAAAAATCACCGACCGAAAACGTGATCGTCTTGTATCGGCTGTCATTCGAGCCGGGCGAGCTCGAGCTCGAAATAAATAAAATCGACTTCGAGCTTTTTTTACGAGTTGGGCCGGCTCGTTTAGATAAACGAGCTCAAAGTACTGATCGAACTCGACTCGTTTAAATCGAAATGGGTCTAATCGGGTATTGGCACCTTTGATTAAAGAATGTTCTCCGCCCTCCACCTACCGAGCTAGGTAATTGTTGGAATGTGCTTCATTGGAACGTAGCTAATCGTCCTTGCTTTCAGAGAATTGCTCGCTCTGCCTTTCTGCCTATAGTTTAAAGAACCGGTAGCAAGAGAGCTCTAAGAAGTGGGGGCGACCTCGTAGTTTTATAATGATTCTTTCATCGAGGCGTATAAATTGCCGCACAACACCGAGCTTAATCAACATAGCATTGGACTACCTGACCTGCTGACCTTCCTGCAATTCAATTCCGTAATGAAATCAACTACCTGTCTAAGCGCACTAGCTGACTTCTCTATTGCATAACGCTTCTCACGAGTCGAACCGAGTCGGCTCGTTTAGCTAAACAAGTTGAGCAGATCGAGCAGCTCGTTTAAACGAGTTTATTCTTGTGTCCGGGATCGACTCATATTATAAACGAGTTAATCAGTTCGACTCATTTAATTAGCAAATGTTCTATTCTATGTTCGAGAAATGTAATTTCAGTCAGTCGTCTGTCTAATAAACGAGTTCGAAATGACAATTTCAACGAATTACAGCCTTATGTACCAAATAAGAAACAGTTGGAATATTGGGCGATTTGAGGAAACGATTTGAAGCGAGAAAAATACAATAAGGTAAAAAAAAAAATATCTATATCGAAGAATTTTCACATGAAAGGATGAGATGACGGCACATCAACATAAGCTAAGTTCCATTATTATTTTCTTATGTCTACCCCTAATACTCAATTTTTCCTGGAGTGTTTGCACTTTTTCAATTTCCAAATGTCTATTTGGATATTATTTATTTTTATACCAAAGTATCCATATTTCAACACTAAATTATAAAAATCATCCTTAAAGTTTGGCCAAATTGCATGTTTCATCCCAAACGTTTAGAAAGTGCAAGGATCGTCCATGTGAAAAACCTTTAGGGCAAATATCGTCCCTGACCAACACCATTGACTAAAATACCCTTGTTTTCTTCTTCTTCTTTTTCTTCTATATTTCTTTTCAATTTCTTGCACAAATGGTCCTTGTGTAAGTGTTTCGCCATGTTTTACAACTTTAGTCTTGATTTTTTTTTTTAAATTATTTATTTAACTATTATTATTAGTATTATTTTCTATATGTTTTCGACCGTTTTTCTTACGTTTTTGTCCATTTTTCTTATGTTTTTTTTTTCCATTTTCATACGCTTTTGTCTGTTTTTTCTTACGTTTTTGCCCGTTTTTCTTACGTTTTTTCCGTTTACATACGTTTTTGTCCGTTTTTATACGTTTTCGCCCGTTTTCTTACGTTTTATCTGTTTTTATACGTTTACGTCCGCTTTTCTTAAGTTTTTGTCCGTTTTTATCAGTTTTTGTCAGTTTTTATTCAATTTTCTTACGTTTTTGTCCGTTTTTCTTACGTTTTTTCCGTTTTTATACGTTTTCGCCCGTTTTCTTACGCTTCCATCTGTTTTTATACGTTTTCGCCTGTGTTTCTTACGTTTTTGTCCATTTTTGTCCATTTTTCTTACTTTTGTCGGTTTTTCTTATGTTTTTTCCGTTTTCATACGTTTTTGTCTGTTTTTATATGTTTTTGCCCGTTTTCTTACGTTTTCATCCATTTTTATACATTGACGTCTGTTTTTCTTAGGTTGTTGTCTGTTTTTATCGGTTTTTGTCAGTTTTTGTCCGTTTTTCTTATGTTTTGTCCATTTTTTTTTAGTTTTTGTCCGTTTTTGTCGTTTTCTTACATTTTTGTCCTTTTTTTATACGTTTTCATGCGTTTTATCCGTTTTTAATCGTTTTCACACGTTTTCTTACGCTTTTATCCAGTTTTATACGTTTTCGTCCATTTTGGTCGGTTTTTGTCCCTTTTTATACTTGTCTATTTTACCCATTTCGGTATGTATAAAAACGTAAGAAAACGGACAAAAACGTATGAAAACAGAAAAAACGTAAGAAAATTGACAAAAACATAATAAAACGAACAAAAACGTAAGAAAACAGGTGAAAATGGATGAAAATAGAAAAAACGTAAGAGAAACGGACAAAACGTAAGAAAATGAATAAAAATAGATAAAAACGGACAAAAATATAAGAAAACGAGCGAAAACGATAAAAGCAGATGAAAGAGTAAGAAAACGGGTGAAAACGGATAAAAACATATGAAAACGGAAAAAACGTAAGAAAAACGGACAAAAATGCCAGAAAAACGAACACAAACTGACAAAAACCGATAAAACGGACAAAACTTAAGAAAAATGGACGAAAACGTATAAAAATGGGAAAAAATTATAAAAACGGACAAAAGCATATGAAAACAGAAAAAACGTAAGAAAAACGGACGAAAACGGATAAAAACGTAAGAAAACGGGCGAAAACGTATAAAAACGAACGAAAACGTATAAAAACGGACAAAAACGTATGTAAACTGAAAAAAATTTAGAAAAACGGGCAAAAACGTAAGAAAAACAAACAAAAACGTAAGAAAAATGGTCGAAAACGTATAAAAATATAATACTAATATTAATAGTTAAATAAATAATTTAAAAAAAATCAGGACTAAATTTGTAAAACGTGGTGAAACACAAGGACCATTTGTGTAAAAAACTGAAAAGAAATATAGAAAAAAAAAGACAAGGGTATTTTAGTCATTTGATGGTGGTCAGGGACGATATTTGCCGCAACAGTTTCCCACAGGGACGATCCTTGCACTTTCTAAACGTTTGGGACGAAACATGCAATTTGACCAAACTTTAGGGATGATTTTTGCAATTTACTCATATTTCAATAAATATTGCAACTCATAAAAAATATCACGTAACAATTGAAGATACGCCTAATTCTGAAAGATAATATATAACTTGTTCGAGGACGAAGATTTCTAAGTGGTTTTTCGACAGAAACTGAATTCCGAGAGTAAACTGAAAGAGTATGCAACTGATCTAATGAAACAATGCACTTGAAAGATTTCTATGACTATATATTGCATACTTTCTCAAATATAATATATCAAGGATAAAGTTGGAACACGCACTGATCGGCCTGCAGTCTTGGATTTTTTAGGAATAAGATATCAGAACACGCACCGACCGATCCTCAATTAATATCAGTATCCATCTTTCGATGTGATTGAACAATATCCCTCACCACTCGCAAACGTTATAGAGCCCCTCCGAGCGAGTTAGTAAGAGAGGTTTTTCGATGTGAATTTGGAGATGGTCCAGTAACCTTTCAAAATTACCGATATTGGCTTAATATGTTACCGATACTCTTGAGGGTGCAATTTGTAGAAAAATAACAAATGTTGAGGGTAGGATTGATATAGTTCGAACCGAACAGTGACCTTAACGAGCGTTCGTTCGTTCAATATATGATTTGTTCGGTTCGTGTGCGTGATCGGCGATCATTCCCACCACTTGCTCATGTTTGGTTCGTTAAAATTTTAGAAATTTCACGTTCGTTCGTAAGTATTCGGTTGTTCGGTTAGATTCCGTTCGAACCGTTTGGTTCGAGCATTCGTATGTTCGTTTGTGTATGAAATACAAGGAAAAGTGAAAATTCAAACAAATTCAAGCAATAATAATACAAAAAGTGAAAAGCGCTCAAAAAAAAAATACAAAAAGTAAAAAAAAAAAAAAAAAAAACTCTAGCTAAAGTATCTAAAAATCATTCCATAAGACAAATAACATAGCTTAAGTCTAAAGTTTTGAAAGTGTAATAAAATATTATATATATATATATATATATATATATATATATATATATATATATTAGTTGTTTGCGAACGGTTCGCGAACCGCCGAACAATAATGTATATGTTCGTATTTGTTTCGTGTATATAACGAACATGTTCACGAACTGTTCGTTTCGGTCAAATTCGAATACAAACCGAGCATTGACCAAACTTTTTTGCGAACTTTTCATTAACGTTCATTTCATCTACATCCTAGTTGGGGGTTGGTTTAGTTATAATTTTAAAAATTCTTCTTGTAATTAAGCTAAAGCCCAGGGTACATTTTGTAATTAAACCCTTGTGATGCTGTAAGTACCTCAGGCGCATCATAGTTTGGGTATTGTTGACGGCTGATTTGGTCAACGTCACGTGTGCTGATCTGGACGAATGGATCGAAGCCACGTAGAAAACAATAAAAAGATGAAATAAATGGAATCACCAAATCTTATTAATGACCGTAATTTTGGATAGGGCCGAGCTGGATTATTTAAGTCGGTCTATCTTTTTTGCTCGCTTATTACAAGTCTTCTATTTTTCTCTCTCTTATCTTTTTTTTTTTTTGATAAATTCCAAAAGTCCGTTTTCTTTCTACATTCTTTCTATATATATAGAATTTGGGCCAATCATCGGGCGACAGCTGGAGAATATTTGGGAATGCTTCCAAACACTTGTCAGAGGGAGAGCGCGCCTCAGACACGTGGCGGCCTCTGGGGAGTGCTTTGGGAAGGGGGAGGACAGTAAGCATTAACTGTCCTGTGTGCCTGATCCGCATGTCCTGCCTGACTGGTCTTCATGCCTATGGCAATACTTATCCATTGTGGCCGATTCTGGGGTCGGCCCTTGGGTTTCCCGCTGCTCTGATCAGTCATATCACGATTGTGGTTTGGAGCATTTTTGCTGGTACCTGGTCGGCCCTTCCGATCCGATCATCGGGTCGGCCCTGTTGTTTCTGCCCGGTCTGGCCTTTAACGGGCCTGGGTGAAAATCCGAGTAGTGCCCGGTCGGCTCTTCTTGTCGCTCTGCTAGGCCGGTTTGTCTGAAAGCCGGTTCTTTCCCCTTATGGTCCTCTCCCTCGTGGCGGTTGAGCTGGCAGCGCTTACGTGGATGCCAGGACGGATGGGATATCAATAAGGGCCCCCGAGTCCAGGGCCGTGCCGGGGGTCGGAGCTGGAGTCGTTACATAGTTAGACCGATCCGGCTGAGCAGATCCAATTTGGAAATGCTCTGCTCGGCCGTGCATTGTGTACTTATGTGAAGGCCACCGGGGAGTTCAAGGCCTTGGTTGAGAAGCACAAGAAGGTGGCGGCCGAGCTTCAAACCCTCCGGGAGGAGTGATAAGTGTCAGTTTTATACACTTATCCATGGTTTGTATCGATAAATTTCACCCATAATTGAGCTAGTCTACTCGTTTTTGCTTTGAATTAATTAGCTTTTAATAATTTTATTATTTATGAGATGAAGATATAAATTTAGTCTTAATCGGATTGAATTACTGATTTACTCAAGAAATAACATGTGTATAAAATATTCTCTTTGTTGAATTTTTAGGTATTCATGTTGGTAGTCTTTCCGAGACGAGTTTGGCAGTCTTTCCGGATTCAAAATGAGAGTTATATATAAAAAGTTATCATCCGAAGAAGATTTAGGGCAAAAACGCAAAGTCTAAGAAAATTCTGGGCTGAAAATGAAGTCAGAAACTCCATACGGGCGTGTACGGGCGAAACTCACAAATGCAAATTTACGAAGCCATGTTACGCCCGTAACTCCTCAATGTTACGGCTGTAAGTCATCATAGTTACGGCCGTAACTCCTTAATGTTACGGCCGTAACTCTTGTCAGATTGTGATCATTGTCTAATTTTTTATACTTTTGATCTATTATTGAGGGGATAGCTGGCATTGATCCGATCTATTGTAATAATGCTGGAGTTTTGGAGCTATTAGATGACTTTAGGTGTATAAATAGACCCCTTAGATCCATCATTAATCATCATTCATCTTATATTTTTCCACTTTTTGTAATATTTTTTGTGTGTGAAGAACACACTTGTGTTCTTGAGTGATTTGTGTAATAGTGGTATAGCATATGTTGTTAAGTGAGTTTATTGCTTCTTTCTCCTTTATCTACTAAGGGAGTTAGGATCAATTCTTTCTCTTTTTCAACTAATAATGACCACTCAAGCTTGTATTATGTTTATTAAACCCTTCATGGGCTAAGTTACCTTAGTTGGGATTATAAACAAGGTTAGTCATGTTATAAGTTTGTATAAAGATCTATTATGAATTACTTATTATTGTGTGTGATTTTCATTGGTTTTACAATCTTTATTTATTTGGCCAATAAATGACGATATTTATGGTCTTCATATGTTTCGAAAGAAAATATGTTTGATTAGATCAAATGATATTCACTCTAGGTTGTTCTAGGGGATAGAAATATACCTCTAGACCTTAGATGGTTCTTTGAGTTATTTTCATAAAATTTAATGTTATGTATTGAAGCCAATCAACATAGAAATATAGTGGATTGATTCAATATATAAGGGGCGTTTTATAGTTCGAAAGAGAAACCGTCTTTTTAAGGAAAATCGAATCTACACAACATAATAAGTAAATTCATCTTATGATCTCCTATACATCTTCTATAACTAATGATGAACTAAGTTTGTAATCCCAACTATTTTGTTATATCTTTTATTAATCTATTATTAGTGTAATCTTTCATTTCCTTGAATATTAGAACTATTATTGCAATTTCTTTGTAATTGTCAAACCAAACTCTTAAATTGTGTGTTTCAATCATATAAATCTCGATAACAAATAGTTAAATAGTGTATAATTCAGTATATAACCTAACTTCCTCGTGGGATCGATAAACCGGACTCAAAAAGTCCACCTACTACTTGATACGATATCGTGCACTTGCGATAGTTACACTAAAGACGTGTCAAGGAGCACCATCTCTGTCCTTCCCTGATCAAGTCCTTGGAGGAGGAGATAGCCTCCATGAAGGTTGACATGGAGATTTTGGAAAGCCGGGCCATCAAAGCTGATATGTGTAAGGTGCGAGCCGGGGAGATGACCGCGGCGGCCGAGCTGGCGCATAAGCGGTGTCTGGAGACCAGGGCAGAGCACGAGGCTTATCTGAAGGAAACCACTGCTCAAATTGAACGTATGACCTAGCAGATTAGTGCTTGCGAAGCCGAGAGCTATGCCAAGGGTCTGGATGATGGCGCAGATGCCTTTAAGAAGACGCCCGAGTTCGAGGAGCTGATCAACTTGAACTATGTCTCCACCTGCTACGAGATATTAGATCTCATGGAGGAAGGGAAGATGGTTGAGGAGGTCCAGGCCTATATAGAGTCTGAGGTGGCCGACTTGCAGGTTGAGTCTCTTGCAGCTGAGCTGAAGGCCGTCGAGGCTGCTGGAGGTCCAGGGTCGACTCCCCCTGGTGAAGGTGAAGGACAGTCCTTTCAGGCGGCTGGCAAGGATGGCGGAGCCGAGTAGTTTTTTATTTTGTTTCATGTATGGCCTGCGTGCCAGTCTTTCTTTTTCTTTGTTTTTTCGAATGTACTTTGTAAAAATGTTTCCCTGAATAAAAATCTTCTTTATAGCACCTGTTTAGCTGCTTTTTCCTGGGTATTCGGGCAGAGTCGGTTCGGCTGTTGTCTTTTTTCTTGTTTATCTCCTGTTGGTTGTGCCGAGGCGAGCTCGGACTTTCATAGTGCCGAGTCGATCTCGATCATATAGTGCCGAGTCGACCTCGGTCATATAGTGCCAGATAAGCCGGTCTTATGAGGTGCCGGGGTGAGCTCGGCCTTATAATGCCGGATGAGTCGGTCATTCGAGGTGCCGAGGCAAGCTCGGTCTTAGAGTGCCGGAGGAGCCGGTCATTCGAGGTGCCGAGGCGAGCTCGGTCTCATAGTGCCGGAGGAGACGGTCATTCGAGGTGCCGAGACGAGCTCAGTCTTATAGTGCCGGAGGAGCTGGTCATTTGAGGTGCCGAGGCGAGCTCGGTCTTATAGTGCCGGAGGAGCCGGTCATTCGAGGTACCGAGGCGAGCTCGGTCTTATAGTGTCGGAGGAGCCGGTCATTCGAGGTACCAAGGCGAGCTCGGTCTTATAGTGTCGAGGCTTGAGAAATAAATAGCGCCAAATTTTATTGATAATACCTTTTTAAATACATGACATTCCATGGATAAGTAAATCTCTGGCCGTTCAGATATTCTAGTCGGTAGGCTCCGTTTTGAAGGACTTCGCTAATCTTGTACGGTCCTTCCCACTTGGGCTTAAGTGGTCCAGGATCCGGTCCCAATACCCATTTAAGAAAGAGGTATCTGACCTAGAAACTTCTATGGTGAACCTTGGAGTTGTAATATTTTTCGCATCTTCTTTTATAGATGGCTTTCCGCATTTCTGCTTGAGTCCGTCTTTTGGCGATGAGGTCCAGGCTCACTTGGAGAGCCAAGTCATTATATTGCTCTTCTAAATGGGTTACCCGATAAATAGGTGCCCCGATTTCGACCGGGATGACTGCCTCAGTGCCGAAAGCTAAGGAGAAAGGGGTTTCTCCAGTGGCGGACCGATGCGTTGTTCTATAAGCCCACAAGGCTCCAGGGAGTTCTTCGGGCCAGGAACCTTTGAGGTCTTCGAGGCGGGTCTTGATGTGCTGATTTATGATCTTGTTAACCGCCTCGACATGCCCGTTGGATTACAGATAGTATGGAGTGGAAAAGTTGTTTCGTATGTGGAGGCCGTCGTAGAAGGCCCGAAATTTCTTATTGTCAAATTATTTGGCATTATCGGAGACAATGGACTGAAGGATTCTGAACCGGAAGATGAGTGACTTCCAAATAAAATCGACTATTTTTTGCTCGGTTGTCGGTGCCATAGGCTCAGCCTCGGTCCATTTTGTGAAATAATCAACCGCGACGATGGCGTATTGTACTCCTCCCCGTCATTTAGGTAAGGGGCCAATCAGGTCAATCCCCCACTTGGCGAATGGCCACGGGCAATAAACGGAAGTGAGGGTTTCTGGCGGGGATCGGATTTGAGAAGCGAAGATTTGGCATCGGACGCACTTCCGTACAAGTGCGATGGCGTCTTTTTTAAGAATCGGTCAGTAATATCCTTGCCGGATCAATTTATAGGCTAGTGCCTGGCCACCGGAATGATTGCCCCATATACCCTCGTGTACCTCTCTGAGGGCGTACTCTGCTTCGGACTCAGACAGGCATTTCAGCAATGGAACCGCATACCCTCACTTGTATAAAGTCACATCCACGATGGTGAACCGGGCGGACTGAGTTCGAAGTGATCGTGCCTGGGCTCGGTCCTCGGGTAAAACGCCGCTCTGAAGCCATCTATCTTTGCGGTTCTGATTGTTCGGCTGACTGGACTTCGGTCATTTCTAGGGCTGATGACGCATGGTATCCTATGCTGACCACGTCCATATGTTCGGCTTCGGAGCTGGATGCGAGTTTGGCCAAGGAATCGGCTTGGATGTTCTCGGTTCGGGGGATGTGTTGTATAGTTCCCCGAAAATCTTGTAGCCGGGTCCGCGCCAGGCAGAGGTACTTGACCAGTTTGGGCTCTTTGGCCTCGTATCCGCCCCTAATTTGGTTTACAACCAATTGAGAATCACTCAAGACAGCGAGGAGAGCGAGACCGAGGGAGGTCGCCATTTCCAGACCGGCCAGGAGGGCTTCATATTCTGCTTCATTGTTAGTGGTCGGAAAACCTAGGCGAATGGCCAAGCAGAACAAACGTTGATCGGGACTGACAAGGACTATTCCTGCACCTGCCCGGTCGACAGTTGACGACCAGTCTACGTAGAGTGACCATTCCTATGATCGGTCATTCTCTTGTGTGATTGCTGGTGTGAACTCCACGATGAAATCTGCCAGGGCCTGACCTTTTATGGCAGTACGCGATTCGAGAGTCAAGTCAAACTGTCCGAGCTCGACGGCCCAATTGATCATCCGGCCCGATACGTTGGGTCGGTGCATGACTTGTTTTAAGGGGTAGTTTGTTAAGACAACTACCTGATGTTCCAGAAAGTAGGGTCTTAACTTTCGGGACGCCATTATGAGCGCATAGGCCAGCTTTTCCATCGGGGCGTATCTGAGTTCGGCATCGTGAAGGGCCTAACTAACATAATAGACCGGATGTTGAACCACATTTTCCGTCCGGATGAGAGCAGCACTGATTGCGGAGTCGGACACCGCGAGATACAAGTTGAGAGGTTCTCCTCGGGCCGGTCATTGCAGGATTGATGCTTCTGCCAAGACTTCCTTGATGGCCTCAAAGGCTTTTTGTCAAGGGTCGGTCCACTGAAAATTTTTATTCTTTTTTATTGCCTCAAAGAAAGGTTTGCATTTATTGGTTGAGCGAGAGATAAAGCGACTTAGCGCGGCTAGTCGGCCAGTTAGGCTTTGCACTTTTTTGACCGAATTTGGTGGAACAAGTTCGGTCACTGCCCCGATTTTACCGGGGTTGGCTTCAATCCCTCTTTGGCTTACCATGTAGCCGAGGAATTTTCCGGAGCCTACTCCAAATGAACATTTCTTTGGATTTAACTTCATCTTGTACTCTCATAAAATCGCAAACATTTTATTGAGGTCATTTACATGGTCGACCGAACGCAAAGATTTCACTAGCATATCATCTACATACACCTCCATCGTATGACCTATCAAGCTACTGAACATTTTATTTACCAGGCGTTGATAGGTTGCGTCGGCGTTTTTGAGCCCGAAAGGCATCATTCGGTAGCAATATAGGCCTCGGGCCGAATAGAAGGAGGTGTTTTCTTCATCAGTGGGATGCATCGGGATCTGATTGTATCCAGAGTATGCATCCATAAAACTCATCAGCTCATGCCCGACCGTTGCGTGCACCATATAGTCGATGTGGGGTAGGGGATAACTATCTTTTGGGCAGGCTCTATTTAGATCAGAGAAGTCAATGTAGAGCCTCCATAGCCCAGTCGGCTTTTTCACTAGGACCGGGTTGGCCACCCATGTCGGGTATCTGGCTTCCCGGATGAACCCGTTGTCGATCATCTTCCCCACTTCCTCTTCTAGCCCCTTCTGCCGTGCAGGCCCCATTTTCCTTCGCTTTTGTATAACCGGCCTTGAATTGGGGTCAATATTCAGCCGGTGGCACGCGGATTCTGGGTCAATCCCAGGCATGTCCGAATGGGTCCATGCAATGACATCCAAATTCTGTCTCAGGTGGAAGATTAGATCAGAGCGGATCGGCTCTTGGAGGTTGTGGCCAATCCTAAGCTGTCGGACGGGGTTAGATGTGTCCATGTCGACCTGGTCCAGCTCTTCTGTCGGCTCAGGGTGGCGAATTTTCCCTTTCGGATACTGGTATCGCGGGTCGACATGATCCTCCTCCAGGATCGGCTCTTTCCCTGGCCTGCGGCCTCGGTCCGCATCCTGGTCAATTTCCATTTCGAGGGCTTGAGCGGCCCCAGAACCTTCGGCCTCCTGTTCGAGCCGGGCATCTTCTCCCAGTTGTCTGGCTTTGGTGGCTCCCATTTCTTCTGCTGTGCTTTCTGGGGTGCCCTCTGCGGCGTTTATTTTGCGAGCCCGGATGCTGAGATTGCATTCCTGGGCAGCCCATTGATCTCCCCTATGTACCATCATGCCATCCGGGGTGGGGGAACTTCATGCACAGGTGATAAGTGGACTGAGTGGCCATCAGCCTTGACATCACAGGTCAGCCTATGATGGCGTTGTACTCGCTGTGCACGTCGATGATCTTAAACGTAGTGATCATCGTTCTCTTGATTGACCCTTGACCAAACTCCAGGGCGAGGTCGATTTCCCCCAATGGTGAGGTGTGGTAGTTGGCAAATATGTCCTCGTTGCAGGGCCTTACATAGGATTGGTCTACCTTCATCCTGCGAATGGTATGAAGGTAGATGATACTGGCATATGCCCCTGAGTCTACCAACACTCTGTATACTGGGATCCCCATTATGGGCAGAGTGATGACAAGGGCGTCGGAATGGGAATGATCTAAACCATATGCATCTGACTTCTCGAAAGTGACTGCCAGCTGGGGTTTTTTGGGGGTTTCTTCGACCACTAATAGAAATCCCTTGGGTCGGCGTTTTGTCCGCTGATAAGAGGTGGTGGCCTCTTGAATGGAGGCCTTCTTCTGCCACTTTGATCGATGATCGTCGACCTCGGCTATTCCCATGAAAGTGAGAATTTCCCGGGGAGACTTAGGGGCTGGAGGCACCCGATCGCTTTTGGATCTTGCCGGGTCGGCCCGATCTTGGCGATCCCGGGGTGGGTTCCGGGTAAATTGCCTCAAGCCGGTATCGCCGCATACCGCGATCAGGGCCGCGACGAGGTCCCGGCACTGCTCGGTGTTATGGCCGTTGATTCGTAGTATTTACAAAAGTGGGTCTGGTCCATATCCTTTTGATCTTTGTAGATCGGCCGAGGAACTGGGAGCAAATTCTTGTCTTTTATCTGATCAAATATGGCCGCGGCCCTGACAGAATATATTTCGGCAAAGTTGGCCATGAGCTCGGGCCTACGCTCCCGATAGTTATGGGTTGATGGGGCTGTCGATGATGAGGCAGGGGCCTTATTCTCCCGATGAGGTTCTTGGCGGGTCTTTCTATAGTCACGCATGTCTTCTTTCTTTTTGTATGACCCTTTCTGGTCGGAGGGCATGACTAGAACTGGTGCCGGCATAGCTTCCTCAGTAGCAATATGGGAGCTGGGGCGCTTCAAGAATTCTTGATAGGTGCGGGGAACATTCTGGCACACCGTCCAGTGGAAAAAAGAATTTTTAAGGAGGCCGAGCTGAGCGATAATGGCCAGCACGTCGCCTGACATGGGTTCCGTCTCCAATATCCGTTTATTAAAACGAGATATATAATCCTTAAGGGACTCGTTTGGCCCATGTACGACGGAGGCGATGGAGGATCGCGGGGCGACTCGCACTAGAGACCCCATGGAATGGGATCGGAACGTAGCCGTGAGCTGAGCCCATGTCTGGATGGAATGGTGGGGCCGCGTCTGATACCATCTCTGAGCCCTTTCCCCCAAAGTCAAGGAGAACATCCGGCATTGAAATGCGTCATGAGACCCATGTAGGTCCATCCAGGAGTTATAATGTCCGAGATGAGCATTGGGGTCGGTCTCCCCATTGTATGATGGAATCTGAGGGATCTTAAACTTCTCCGGGAGGGGTTCCGCCAAAACACTGGGATCACTAAATCTTATTAATGACCGTAATTTTGGATAAGGCTGAGCTGGATTATTTAAATCGGTCTATCTTTTTTGCTCGCTTATTACAAGTCTTCTCTTTTTCTCTCTCTTATCTCTTTTTTTTGATAAATTCCAAAAGTCCGTTTTCTTTCTACATTCTTTCCATATATATAGAATTTGGGCCAATCATCGAGCGACAACTAGAGAATGTTTGGGAATGCTTCCAAACACTTGTCAGAGGGAGAGCGCGCCTCAGACACGTGGCGGCCTCTGGGGACTGCTTTGGGAAGGGGGAGGACAGTAAGCGTTAACTGTCCTGTGTGCCTGTTCCGCATATCCTGCCTGCCTGTTCTTCATGCCTATGGCAATACTTATCCGTTGTGGCCGATTCTGGGATTGGCCCTTGGGTTTCCCGCTGTTCTGATCGGTCATATCACGATTGTGGTTTGGAGCATTTTTGCTGGTACCTGGTCGGCCCTTCCGATCCGGTCATCGGGTCGGCCCTGTTGTTTCTGCCCGGTCTGGCCTTTAACGGGCCTGGGTGAAAATCCGAGTTGTGCCCGATCGGCTCTTCTTGTCGCTCTGCTCGGTCGGTTTGTCTGAAAGCCGATTCTTTCCCCTTATGGTCCACTCCCTCGTGGTGGTTGAGTTGGCTGGGATCACTTACGTGGATGCCAGGACGGATGGGCTATCAACAGGTCTTCCGCAACTTGTCTTCCGGAAATGACTGTCATGCATATGTTACTCAAACCAATTAGAATCCAAAAGCAAGTTCTAGGATACAAATATCTATGAACCACCATTTCAATACTCAGACGCCAAATATTATCAGCAGTCACCAAAATACAATATAAGTTTCTAGTGGAAAGTCACCAAAGCAGTGTTTTCAAAGTTGTGCACGGGCGCGCATTGATGCGCCTCAAAATAAAAAATGCACGAAGTTTATTACGAACATCATCTTATAGGCTTACGCTTTTTGGTCGAGGAGTACACCTCTTACGCCTAGGCGTGTGAGGCTTAAGTCTTCCGTGCTCTTCCCCTCCCTCCACCCTGCCTGTTCTTCATGCCTATGGCAATACTTATCCGTTGTGGCCGATTCTGGGATTGGCCCTTGGGTTTCCCACTGTTCTGATCGGTCATATCACGATTGTGGTTTGGAGCATTTTTGCTGGTACCTGGTCGGCCCTTCCGATCCGGTCATCGGGTCGGCCCTGTTGTTTCTGCCCGGTCTGGCCTTTAACGGGCCTGGGTGAAAATCCGAGTTGTGCCCGATCGGCTCTTCTTGTCGCTCTGCTCGGTCGGTTTGTCTGAAAGCCGATTCTTTCCCCTTATGGTCCACTCCCTCGTGGTGGTTGAGCTGGCTGGGAGCACTTACGTGGATGCCAGGACGGATGGGCTATCAACAGGTCTTCCACAACTTGTCTTCCGGAAATGACTGTCATGCATATGTTACTCAAACCCATTAGAATCCAAAAGCAAGTTCTAGGATACAAATATCTATGAACCACCATTTCAATACTCAGACGCCAAATATTATCAGCAGTCACCAAAATACAATATAAGTTTCTAGTGGAAAGTCACCAAAGCAGTGTTTTCAAAGTCGTGCACGGGCGCGCATTGATGCGCCTCAAAATAAAAAATGCACGAAGTTTATTATGAACATCATCTTATAGGCTTATGCTTTTTGGTCGAGGAGTACACCTCTTACGCCTAGGCGTGTGAGGCTTAAGCCTTCCGTGCTCTTCCCCTCCCTCCACCCTGCCTGTTCTTCATGCCTATGGTAATACTTATCCGTTGTGGCCGATTCTGGGATTGGCCCTTGGGTTTCTCGCTGTTCTGATCGGTCATATCACGATTGTGGTTTGGAGTATTTTTGCTGGTACCTGGTCGGCCCTTCCGATCCGGTCATCGGGTCGGCCGTGTTGTTTCTGCCCGGTCTGGCCTTTAACGGGCCTGGGTAAAAATCCGAGTTGTGCCCGATCGGCTCTTCTTGTCGCTCTGCTCGGTCGGTTTGTCTGAAAGCCGGTTCTTTCCCCTTATGGTCCTCTCCCTCGTGGTGGTTGAGCTGGCTGGGAGCACTTATGTGGATGCCAGGACGGATGGGCTATCAACAGGTCTTCCGCAACTTGTCTTCCGGAAATGACTGTCATGCATATGTTACTCAAACCCATTAGAATCCAAAAGCAAGTTCTAGGATACAAATATCTATGAACCACCATTTCAATACTCAGACGCCAAATATTATCAGCAGTCACCAAAATACAATATAAGTTTCTAGTGGAAAGTCACCAAAGCAGTGTTTTCAAAGTCGTGCACGGGCGCGCATTGATGCGCCTCAAAATAAAAAATGCACGAAGTTTATTACGAACATCGTCTTATAGGCTTACGCTTTTTGGTCGAGGAGTACACCTCTTACGCCTAGGCGTGTGAGGCTTAAGCCTTTCGTGCTCTTCCCCTCCCTCCACCCCACCCCACCCCACAATACCTATGTGCAAATAAAATAGGAGAACAAACACATAGAGAATAGATTTTAAACAGAAAAAAAGAGTACAAATACAGAGCGAATAGATTTTGAACGAAGCAGAGAGAGTATAAATACCCGAGGATTTTAGTGATATGATATGTAAGGATGTTTTTTTTAGAGGGTGTTTGAGAGTGCTTATCTAAAATAACTTATTCTTTTTTGTATCTTATCAACTTATGTGGTGGTAAATTGGAGTTTTGTAAAAAGTGTCCGATTAACTTATGTGGTGGCAAATTTTACTTATAAATGTAAACTGACCAAAAAGGATATGATTTAATGTATTAGGATTGAAAAATTGGTAAGGTAATTTGGTTATCCTCCAATAAACTGCTTTTAATAAGTCACAATGAAATGACTTATAAAAACTTATTATTACCGGTTTGGTACTGATTTAAACTTTTATTTTTTGCCATTCAAACACTCCAAACTCCTTATCCCTTGTCCCAAATTGAAATAAGCTGATAAACACCTCAAATAAGCACTGCCGAATACCCCTATGCCCGAAAAAATCTTTAAAAGTCCAGATTCGTTAATGTGCCATTAATTCAGAATGATGACATGGCCCTTAAGTTATCTTTATTAGCAAATTATCCCCTAAATTAAAAAATAAAACAGTAAGATGATATTTTTCAAACTATTTTTATCTATATGCTAAATATTTAATAATCTTTTGATGTAAAATTATTTTGCACGGAAGGCTTACGCCTCGCCTTTGCACAACAAAACGCCTAGATTTACACCTTTCACCGTTTAAAACACTGCACAAACCACAAAGCATATAAAGACTTGGATAAAATAGAAGGGTTAATTACAAAACTACCACCAAGGTTTACCCTAATTACAAATAAAAATTCAGCAATCTCTTAAAATTACACATGTTACTAACATTTGTTTATTCATACGGAAAGGCAACATCAAGAGGGGCGTATCTGTAGTTATTATTTTTGTAAATAGAGCACACAGTTATAGAAATATCTCAGTTATCAACCAAATTTAAGACACGATTGAAACCTAAGTTTTTTTTTTTCCTGCTAACTTTCAGAAATGTCGCATTTCTAAATTTTTGGACTAAATATTGCACTTTGAACGGGACGACTCTAGCCCATGGCTGTGATAGCGACGGGCATGGGCAGCTAAATCCGAAGGGCACCACCAGTCGGTGACTTCTTAGGCCCGATAGGCTCATTTTTAGCAGAAAAATATTTTTTTCTTGGGTCTCTTCTCGAAGTCACCCCATTATATTGTTTTTGTTTTATTTAATAAATTCAGTGTGGGAATAAACCGCCTAGCTTGACTAGATTTTAAACTCCTTTCATTTGAGTAATAAAGAGACATTTTTCTAATCTTTCACCATGGTCCGGAACCTCCCGTGTCTAACAGCACATTCAGTGCCGGATCTAATCCCAGATATTTATCCATAACAACACATCTCTGTCTCAAGGACTCCCAGTGTCATTAGCACTATATATATATCTAGAGATGGTTAAAGCAATTTGCCCCTAGGTAATGGAAACTGTCGAGCCGCCGAAACAGTGGTGAACCAACTTTCATGGCTATATTGCTCATTTTCTGAACTGCCATAAAAAACATAAGGCCGGAAACTATATATTCTTTTCTTTTCTATAATTGCCTGGGGAGTCTTTATAATCACTTTTGAAAAAAAAAATTTGCCCACTCGAGGCAAAACTGATTGGTTTACACGCGCACACACACATGTATAATCAAATGAGAATAGATTTTTCAATAAAAATAAGAATAAATCTGAATGATTGGTCTTTGTGTGATCTATGGTCGAGAGGAGCGAATACATGAAATATATATACTTCGTGCATCAAAATGTTAATACATTAAATTTATGCATAATATGCATAAATATCGATGCATTGAAATAGTACAACCGATGTATAACTTTTTATGAAAATAAATCTTGATCATCTATATGATATTATTCAAACATATATGATATTATTCAAGACCTGCTCCCTATTAGTAAACGTACTACCTCTTGTAGTGTGATTGCTAAGCTAGTTGTGGCTGCATCGGCATACTATATTTGGCAAGAGCGGAATTGGAGGTTGTTCAAAAAAGGTAAGCGTTCTTCGGACCAGATTGTTGATTGCATAGTTTCGTCCGTGCGTTTTAAACTTCTATCTTGCAAGTTTAAGAAGTCCAAGAGTGGAGAAACAATGGCGAGACTTTGAGATCTTCCTAAAGTCGTGTTTGTTTAAGTTATGGTTGTTCCATTTTGTTTGTGCACCGTTAGGTGGTTCTTTCCTATTGGTGTTATCGGCTTTGTAATAGTCTAGATATCATATGGCATGTCATATGATTTAGTGGAAGTTCGAGCTATGGCTTGAGGTTAATGTGACACTCAGGCACATTCCATTGTACTTATTATTTTTTTTTCACCACTGGAGTTCAGCAGGGGGACCCCTTAGGGCCTCTTCTTTTTGCTTTAGTTTTGCACCCATTGGTTCACCGGATCAGGGATTGTTGCAAACTTCTTTTCCATCCTTGGTATTTGGATGATGGTACGATCATCGGTGACACTATAGAGGTAGCTAAAGCCTTAGATATTATCAGGACTGAGGGGCCCCGCCTGGGCCTTGAACTCAACATTAAGAAAACAGAAGTTTTTTGGCCGTCATGCAATGGGGTGAAGGTGCAGGATGGGTTGTTCCCTCGTGGGATTGGGAGACCGTCGCTGGGTGTAAAACTCCTTGGAGGTGCTGTTAGCAAGGACGCTGGGTTTATTAGTAGTTTGGCGGCGAACAGGGCATCTCGAGTGCATGGAGCTCATGAGTCATCTCCCAAGTCTACGGGACCCTCAATCCGAGCTCCTGTTGCTCCGCTCATGTATGAGTGTCGCAAAACTATTGTTCGGTCTTAGAACGTGCCAACCTATGTATATGGGGGAAGCTGTTTCTATTTTTGACAATGGCCTTCGGAGGGCGATAGAAGATATTATGGTTTGCGGTGGTCCTTTTTTTGGGGATTTTCAATGGAGGCTAGCATCACTTCCGACTCGATTTGGTGGTTTGGGTTTATGTTCTGCTGAGGATGTATCTACATATGCTTTTGTGGCCTCGAGGGCTCAATCTTGGAGTTTGCAGGACCACATTCATCAGGGATGTGTTATTGATGGAGTTGACTCTGATTATGGGTATGCGATGGATCGCTTGCGCATGTCCCTTCCTGATTTCGATCTTAGCGGCTTCTCTAATAAGGACACCGCCCCCCCTAAAGCCCAGAATGTTCTGGCGTGTGCCCTATTTAGTGAAATCGTCAAGAGTTTGGGAGGAAGTTTGATTTATCCTCGCCAAAAAGCGGTGTTTGAATGTCTCCGTGCTCCTCATGCTCGAATTTTTGTGGTTACCCCCATTGAAGGTCTAGGCCAACATATGTCGGCCGGAGTACGGACTATCCTTAAGTACCGGCTTATGATCCCTCTGTTTCCAGCTGATGAGCCTTGCCCAGTCTGCCGCAACGTTTGCTTGGATTCTTTTGGCGAGCATGCGGTCCATTGCAAGGAGTTACCTGGTTTCAAATATAGGCATGATTTGGTCTGGGATGTTTTATATGATGTTCTTAAGAGAGCAGGTATTTCTTCTAAAAAAGAGGCCTCCGTGAACTTTTTGACGGATCCGCTTGAAGGGAGGTCTACTTTACGGCCAGCTGATATACTTGTGTTTGGGTGGGCTGGGCGAAACATGCTTGTGTAGATCTTACTGGAGTGTCCCCTCTTGTTGGGCTCAGGGACAATGGGTTTATTGCAGGACAAGCTGCGTTGAAAGCTGAATCGAGCAAAGTGGCTAAACACGAGAAAGCTTGCTTGGAGAATCAACACGTGTTCATCCCTTTTGCCTTTGATACATTTGGTTTCTTAGCTCCTGAAGCAGCGAAGTTTTTGTCCAGAGTTCAACGGGTGGTGCAAAGTAATTTTTCGGTCCTCAAGAAACATAACTTCATTTTTAGTAGGATTGGTTTTGCCATTCAAAAGGGGGTTGCGGCGCAACTTGTTGCCCGTTTGCCTGCCATCTTATTGTAACGTGTTATTACACTTTTAAATAACATACCAAAAGCAAAAAAGACACCATTGTACTTATCGGATTTTTGGGTTATTAATATATTTTACCGGGGTCTTGTCCCCTTTACCCCCCAAAAAAAAATCTTGATCATCTATTTAATCAAAATATAAGGATTAATTTATTCTTATTTCTTAATTTAAACCTTATTTTCACCAGAACAATCTCATATATGTATATATATCAGGCCGACCTTGACTACAGGCCCACTAGGCCCAGGCCCAGAGCCTCATTATTTGACAAGCCCCAACCCCAATATATATATATATATATATATATATTATATTCAGTCTATAAAATCAAAAAAACAAATAAATTACAAGTATTTTTCAAATATGAAGTTAACTAATTTAATCTGAATGTACTTCTAAACTCTAGTTATGAATTATATATTTATGGGTTTGTATTCTTTTTTTAATTTTTAATATATATATATATATATATATATATATATATATATATATATATATATAGTGGCTCCAAATAATTTGGCCTATAACTCACGGGGCCGGCCCTGATATATATATATATATATCCTCCGTTCTCTTATTATTACAACGTGTTGACCATTACACTATTTACATACTCTGTTTTGACCATCTTTTGTGATTTATACATATGAAAAACTATAATCATGTGAGATATTGTTAGGTTCATCTCGAAATATACTTTCGAAATATCAACCTTTTATAATTTTTAAAAATAAAGAATCAAAGATATTAATAGTCAAAATATGTGCATTGACAAGCGTGAAAGTCTGGATGTTGCAATTATAAGAGAACAAAGGTAGTATATAGAAAGAGAGAAAGAAAGGGAGAGAGAGAGAGAGAGTCAAATGAGAATGACGTTTTGAGTAAGAAATAAGAATAAATCTGAATCATTGATTTTTGTGTAATGTACGATCCAGATTGGCTTATGCATGCAATATATGCATTTCGTGCATCAAAATTACAATGTATTAAAACTATGCATTATATACATCAAAATATCGACACTAAAATATTGCACTCCATGCATACGTTTTTGTGAGAATAAATTTAGGTTATCCATTTAATCAAGATCTATGGATCGAATTCATTCTTATTTCTTAAATTGAATCTCGTTCTCACCAGAACCACCCATATATATGCACACACACACACACCAGAGACAACTCATGCCATAATGGCACGATGGCGGTGCCATAATTGGACTAAAATAATCAAATTATCATATTATGTTGCTAGAAAAAGAACATGTTCGCTCTTGGAGGTCTACCGGCGGCGGCTCCACATAAAAAAATGACCTTCGGCGGTGGCGAGCGGAGGTTCTGTAGAAAAAACAGGACGTCATGTCCCTTGAGAATTTTTACTTTTACAACTCACACACTCTCAAATCAAATAATCACAATCATATCATTCGATCTTTACTGTATACTTACCATCAATATTTTTTGCCTTTTAATCTCCACCATGAATTCACCATCAACTTACACCAATTTACCGATCTATCACATCCAATCATTTACCTAAAAAAATACCAAAAATACACTATCTCTCAAACTTTAAGCTCGACAATGAGAGTAAATCTTAAATCTACACTCATTCATATAAGATTGACAAACAAAACAATTTCCTCCCCAATAGTTGTAAGAGGCACTATAAAGCTCTATATCAGAGTATTTTCAAATGAAATCTGAGCTGATAACACAGCAATATAAGCTGAGTTCCAATACTTTTGTTATGATTAATTTTCACTAGTATTCCAAAAAGCGCTAAACAGGCGGCGGAACTCTGCGGCATGTGATCTTTCTGTGAGTGGTCAAAGGCATGAAAATATGCATCATCAATGTCTTAAATATTGAATATGCAGTTTTTGTGAAGATATCAAGTTGAAGAGAAGGGGAAGCAGATATTCTTCACCGGAGAAAGGCCAAAAAGATAAAAAAAAAAAGCTTACAAATATCTATGCATGTGTTCTCTTTTATATTCGTCGTAAACCCTTGGAGTCGGACGGGAAACTAACCATTCTACACTAAGGCTACCATAAAAATTATTCTCGGTATGTTACTCGTTTTATTGAGTAGCCTGAAAGGAGGCTAAGTGATGTAGTGGATGTGATTCGAATGGAAAAAGTGCGTTTTTGAAGAACTTTGAAAATATTTGTTAGGCGATTTTTGGGATGAGCGCAGTTGTTCTTTTCGGAATCGGCCCACTGAGCAATAGTCCATTTCAACAAATACCGAATAGCAATCTCATCCACTACATCACTTAGATACAACATGGATTTGCGGAACTGTATAAAGACAAGCGACAGATTGTGACTATGTTGAGAGCAGTGGAAAGGCTCCAAATATTGTGACAAACAACTCAGATTAGCAGTCACCTTAACATCTGTATATGAGATTGTTCCAGCCATCTTTGTTTTCGGAGTAACACTTGATCTCGGCTAGTGAGGTTCTACGACTTATAGCTGGTTACGGAAAGAAGTTCTTAAAATCAAAACGGAAGGACGATAAGAGTAATTTGTTCTACCTATCCTGATCTGTTATCAAAGCCAAACTATTAGTATTCATATCCAAATGGTTACTATCATTGGCAAGTATAGCATAGATTACTTATCACTAGTTTTATCTTTTGACATGCACTTGAATAGTTAATATTAATCTGCAACTGTGTACCTTCCTAACCCCTCTAATGGCAGCCAAAAGTTTTTCACCAATCAAATCTCTTGGTACCGTGTCTTTGTCAAGGGCCTCAACAGATTTGGAGAGCGATTGAGCTAGTCTTTGACATTTGTCGGGATTATCGTCTATAAATTAAAAAAAAAGGAGTTGATCCCATGAACACAATAGAGATGGATAGGGAAGAGGGGAAACCGTCTGATTGTATTATGTTCATGTGTGCGTACGAGGTTCAGCCAGTTATAAGTCCACTCATGTCTCTACTTGTCGTTGTGAACAAGAGTTTGTGCACATGGGCATATATACACGAAATCTTTCTACGTTATTCGAATATGGGACAAAGTCTTAACGCTCATTTCAAATGACACCTCTTTGAAACATCAATCCTCATTAAAACCTTCATCATTTGAGTGTTCTTACATGTTTTGAAAAGCTCTCGCAGTGTGCTAAGTATTCCAACAAAGTCCCTATGTTAACTTGTTGTTGGCCCCACTCAAAATCACGCATCAAAAGATTGTGAAGCCGCTCGTAAATAGCTCATTTTGCAACAGACAATTAATACAATGACAAGGATAAAGTTTCGAGACTACCTCAATCGCTCTCCGAATCTCTATTGAGGCTATTGAGGTATGGTGTTGAGAGAAATATCCTTGAGTTTGGGTCTCGATACGAAACAATTCAACTATGTTTCAAAATTTACCACAACCACCTCCATCTTCGTTTATAATCATCTAATGAGTTTTCCATTATGCAGGCAGCGATTAAGCAGGAATTGTATCCCGTACCCCAAAAGCACGCACGCTGCGCTTACCTTTCTATATATACACTTGTCATACTTTTTCTAAACTCAAAATCTCCCATACACTTGCTGCACTGCCACGTCATTGTATGAGGGGTCACAACCAAATTAAAAGACTACACATGTATTTGTAAGCGTTTTTGATATTTTTATTTTTACAAAATAAAACATAAATGAGAATAGATGGTGAGTTGTACTTTGATAAAAATCTAGAAAACTGTACTTTACTCAAAGTAGATTTTCCAAATTGAATGTAGGGAATATAATTTATATTTCGTACGATACGAGTTAACAAATCCTACTTACATACCATTCAGTATCTTTTTCCTATATATACCTTCCAAATCCTACTTACAATTTTTAAATTTTCTCTCTCTCTCTCTCTCTCTATATATATATATATATATATATATATATATATATATATATATGTTTCAAGAGAAAGTAAAAGACTGTAAATATGAGTCAATCAATTGTATTCATAACACTGATAGAGGGCCTTTATATATGCATTACAATGAGAGTCCTTCCATACATAGGATTGCTAGATAGGTAAGATATCTAATAGGATCGTACTACCTCTAGAAGGATCTAGAACCTTTCATCTATGTATCTACAACCAGTATTAGGTTAGACACATCACGGGAATAATAATTCTCGGAACACTCTTCATGTGTCGAGCACTAATACAATAATGGTGCAGAAGATGTTGCCTTCGTAAAAACCTATTCCAAGCCAAAACAAAACTCCATGGGAAAAAATAAAGGCTTGATGAGGAAAAGATTGTAACGCACTAACATAACATGTCATGTATACTCCCCTTAATGTATACACAACGACTCTCCCTGATGAGTACCTCAAATCATAGGAGTCAGATGCCAAGTAGCCCTTACAACTATGCCAAGGGAAAACCCAGTGGGAAAAATACCTCTTGGTCTAAGTTGAACAAAAGTACAACGCATCATTTGTATGGATGTTCGCATAGGTCGCCTCATTAAAAACCTTACCAAGTGAAAACCCAGTGGGAAAAACAAACCTTGGTCTAAGGACAAAAAGAGCGCGACGCATCCAAAGTGCAGAGTCGCTAAAGACTTATCCAAAAATCAAGTTTTCTAAAATCTTGACCTCCATGCACTAAAGCAGCATAACTTCTTCGATTCGATAGGTATCTGCAAGAACTTATGAAAACTAGACACACATATATTTTCATTCACATACAGTACGTAACCTAGATCGACCTGAGCAGATCACAAAGCTCTATCGAAGTTGACTCAGCAAATTACCGGACATATCCTGTCTTACTTTGCAATAATAGTCATATATCACTCAACATTATGGATGTGATTAGATGGTTGATTTCCTTGAAAAGTAGACACAAACCTTTCCAATGGTACCAATTTCACCATTTTCCAGCAAGTGAGCTACCGTGTAGGTCATATAGGAGATAGACCAATACATTCAGGGTAAATTCGGGTATCGATATTCAAGTGTCCTTTTATCGAGATAGAGTGAGCTTCAAGCTTCTTGTCAATCACAGACATTGCATGAGCGCATCCTAGGCCATCATCACATTGGCTTTACCAGATTATTACGAATGAGTACATTGAGTCAAACATGAGTACATAATATCGTACTTTTCTCTTAAAACTGCATCATCACTTAAGTTAGCCAAGTCTTATTATGACTTCGACTAGTCATTGGGAATCATATAAGGCATTACTTTATCGTCTCTTAGGGAAACCGTCCCTTAGATTGCCTTAAATCGATTGATGAATACGCATCATCAAGTGTCCCCAAGATCCTTTCATTCTTAACTTTGGAGTTAGCGGAATCTCTTAGTCTCACAGGAGTACATCACTATAAACTCTTAGTTTTACACGTAAAAGCTTCACATCTCTTCCAAATCAAGTATATACTTAGTATGCATTCCTGACAATCACTTGTCAATGCGCACCGTGGTTAGGAGCCACTTGATTTGAGTTTGATCCATCACAAGATCCTTTTATCACTTAACTTAGTTCCCCACTAAGATAAGATTTAACCACAAGCTGCACGTCAGTTTTTGGGAAACTATCTAACTAAAAAGATAGTGGATGCTATAACATCCATTACGATAGCACAACTAAGTTTCGTGTCATTATAGTCGATTCAAGTGCGTTCATGAGAAACCTCGCACCATGAGGTGAGTTTAACTCCTTCTCTCACTCGCCTTAACAAAATATGCAGATAGATCTTATCTTTGGAGTGTCAACACCACTTCAACTAAGAGCTATCACTTTGTTCATACTGGAGTCGCATATATTTCCATTTTAGGCCAATGCTACAATGTTGTAGATTTTCAACGAAGTATGGTTCGATTAAACTCACATTCCACGTCCTCATGTACCAGCTTTATTCATAGAGTACTCTTTATGGATTGACATTCATTGAGGCGTCCCCCAATGATGACTATAATCCAGAATCACATGAGACGGATGAGTTCATTTGATCATATGATCAAGTTTCATGTACCAAACTCGCATACATTCTTAGCGAGAGTATTTATCGAACCAAGTGGCATCCCAATACTATATGAGATCCACGGCCTAGTAACACCGTCTACCACAATTTGTGGTGTTACCATATCACCATTTATAGGTGACGAATGTCCATGACCGGACATAATCCTTGCAGACATGTTTGCAGCATGTATTTAATATCGTCACATTAGAGAACTTGGTGAGGCATAGTAGGGACAAACTACGACAATTCCAAGTCGTTCTACTCGAACATGATCATTCGCATCTTTCCCTAACGACGGGAAGACTGGCTCATCAAAGTGACTTACGAGATCGTCTGCCAAGGTATATTTTAAGCAGACTATGAGTGAAAGCGCATATCATATTCATCATTTATAACCCGTCATAATGCGTTGTGGTGACGCACTTTGGCACATGAACATGTGGACGATAAAGGTTTTTATTATTAACACAATCCAGTTAACAAAATGCATACGATTACACTTGTAACTAAGCATTTGAATGATGATAGGTATAGGTGAATATGACATGTTGACCTATGATACATAACTGAAGCTACTGGTCTTGAGAATCCAACAAAACCGCCACCATGCACTACCAGGATCGAACATAAAGAAACGATTGAACCGATGATAGGCCGTTGATTTTATCGAACCTCTAGTGCTTTCTTGAAGAGTTCACTCCCTTCACCAGCCCCAAACACCTCAAAATTTCATGAGCATGTATAAACGGGTGTTGGGATTCCAAAACCATCAACCTTATGGTCAAAAGCTGGTCGAAATGACATCGACCTGGTCAATAGGATGGCTGGTGGTATGTGAAAACTTCATTTAAGTGGTTCATCTCCTTCCAAGTCTCCAAATGGCACCAAAATTTGTGAGAAGGTAGATTTGGATGTTATGAAGTATTCATTAAAATTTCACTTTAAGACTTGGTCTAAAAGTGGGTGAACCGACCTTTACAATGACTGGTCCGCAAGTTAGACAACTATAAACTCAGGTTTCATCAACTTATCAATCATTATCAAAGGAACCACATAACATATAAATGTTATTACTTGAGTACGACCATTTGTGAACACCATTATAGCATCATAAGCCACCCAGGCTAATACTTATGATCATGCATGTATAAGGACTCGGTGAAAAGGAAGGACTCAGCACCATGCTTATGCGAGTCGCTACATTATTCTCTTTAGCATATGAGGGTGTCATCTCCTAATCGTGCCAAAGAATAGGCTTTAATCAATGAACATGGATAAGAAGGATCATTGGGGGGTATTTGACATCACACATGCTTATGAAAGCAAGACGCGGATGACATAAATATCATCATCGATCATGAGCCCTGCTCACGACTCCACCAACGTACTTTGGTGTCTTTGATCCAGCTAGCTTATTTGTTCAAAGAAAAAAATAACGTCCATGGAAATACCGTGGTATATGGATCATCAAAGTGTCCAAACTCCGGACTATTAAAGCCTAAATGTGTCAATGTCCCAATACATCTTCTGGTTACAAAAACCGATGCAAGCCGGACCATATTGACTCATGAATATTTTTTCTTTTCACATATCCAATACAAGTGATGCATAAGATTTTATTCTCCAAATCTCAATGAGATGCTATGAGTGATACATTTTGACATATATGTCATCGAGTCATAACATGGTTCAATTATTACGGAATATATGTGACTAGAAAACAACATTCGGCATTCAACAACTTGAGCATTATACCACTCATTGATTGTGATGACCTAGTCATCATAGTCACATTGGATTTATAACACGAAATCAAAAAATATTGTGTTCCTTGGAAATAGCTTAATATGAACTTAATTTCGCTTGCAAAATTTTACCAACATGAGCATAGCGAATACTCCAACAACATAGAGATTTTATACCTGATACGATCAAAATGATCTATAATATTGAGTGCATAACATGGTAAGGTTATATGCCTAAGGGGAAAAATTACGACACAAGCATGGTGTAAAACTACCATGCATACGCTCGACCTTCTTATAAGGGTGCGTATTTTGGGCTTCCCCAAGGAAACTGTTTTTCAACATTTGAAAGATGATATTTTAGCGTATAATGTATACCAAAAATCGCATCATATGTGGCAAATTAGGCCAAAAAGAGGTTGAAAAATGTGTGTCATAAATTTAAGATGGGAACCAAGTTGGTTGGGACAAAACTTAGCACAATCGTTGTAAATAAAATTTCGCGCTGCTTGACCTTTGTTCAGTAAAACAGCGGTAACTCCCTTGTTAGGAAGGCTATCGACAAACAGTCAGATGTCTTAGAAACTAGATTTCCGTATCTTTCTATCCATAGGTTGTGCACCACACGGATCATTAAATTCAGATAACATTGCATGTTTTAATTGGCCAATTTAATATTTCCCAAATTTAGTGAGAAAACAAGGTTGAGACCATATCCAATGGCATAAGTATTGATGCAAAAATATGGCAATGACAGCCATAGGTGCGTTTAAACGCAGCAGGGTGTTCGATTTATTATCTCGACTAATGATCTTTTCGGTAACTGCAACTTGGTAGACTTGCATAGAAAGTAGGAATGTCGGTACAACTAAGGCTCTTTAAAAACCACTTATTCCATTTGAACTTTCAAAGCATAAACAAATACCAAGGAGGATGCGCCTAGTCATGATCAAAAGTGTAGACAAAATCCACCAAAGTCCAAATCAACCAAGAATTTTAATTCTCAATTTGCAAGTATACGTCATAATAGCCATGTTATATGGATGCAATGCGGTGCATCAATATTAAGTATTTTGAACCATGAGACATAATGAATATACCAAAACCAACTCGTCTTGACCATCCAATAAGATCGACTAAACATAATCAAATGTATAAGGCATATGCCTTTACAAATACTCAGAAAAGTATTTGAACCTATAGTCACACGAACTATAATCGAGGTCAACGAATTCATGTACTTAACGCAATATTCCATTTCTTTATATGTAAAAATTCATGAGAATTACTCTTACATTCTTTCATATATCATATTGCAAGGAGGCGGTCCATGACTACACCCACATATAATATTTTATTTTAATAGGATGAAAGATGGAGTTTTCCAAGTATGGGATTGGTCAAGACCAACGTGGTGGTCGCTCAATTCAACGTGAGAAATCCGTCACAAATCGATTTTAACCACGACATATCCGTCACAATCGATGTTTGCCCCATTTGTACGTCACAAATCCGTGACTAATCATGAACAAGTCATAACTTTACCGTTACCGACAATGTTCATTTTATTCAATTGTTGGTTTAAAATCGACAAAACGGCGACGTCAAATCGCACCCAAAACGTGGTGTATGCAACAACCACAAATATCGACTTTCAACAATTATCCGTGACTCCCCCAGGACCGTCACACAGTTTACTTCGACATACGAGAGTGATACCACCTCTCATAGTCTTATCCACCACAAAGTAGCGTGGGAGATAAAGAACCCAAGTACCCAATTCCCCAAAAAAAATTACCAAAAGAGAGGAATTGAAAAACGGGAACTTTAATAAAATCTTATGTGGGTACTCGGTTCCATATTTGTTTTGATCCTTGAACGGGATAATAAATTTGGCTTCTCTCCATATGAGCAACATATTTCCGTGGGTACTCCGTTCTATATTTACTTTGATCCTTGAACGGGATAACAAATATGGCTTTTCTCCATAGCATGCACATCATCATGAGCAACATATTTTCCTATATGTACGTAAAACATAAACATGGTAAGATTCATAAGTGTACAAATTAATGAACAAATGAATCATTAATTCGGAAAATATGGAGAATTGAGAAACACCTGGAAAGGGCTACTTGTAATACCTGGGATTTTCATTCCGGTTGATTGAATTTTTTCCTAACTGTTTAGTGGATTGTGCGTTGTTTGAGCCTAGATGATTGTTGCCATGCGTTGATGTGAACAAGTTGCGGCTCAGATTGTAGTGTGTTTGTCGTTCTGTTGGCAGGAATTATGTTGTGATGAGTTTTGGTGCGATCTTATTGCCTGTTCAGCAGGGATAGCGCACGCTAAGTGCTTTGAGTAGCGCACGCTATTACGCATTGTTAACGCATGCTAGGACTCTTTTATAGCGCACGCTAAATGGGGGGTTCAGATTGAGGCAGAAGCTACTGCCCTGGACTGGGCAGTCGATAGCGCACGTTATCCAGTGCGTAGCGCATGCAATGGTGCGACAGTAGCGCACGCTGTCGGAAGGAAAAGGCACGCCACCTAGTAATTTGGGTTCAGTCCAGAAGTTACTGGACTGAGTTGGTGTTCTGTCTAACGCACGCTGCGAGGTGGTGTAGCGCGCGTTAATGTCGGGAGTTAGCGCACGCTATTGGTAACATAGCGCACGCTAACTGTTGGTCGGGTCTAGTCCCGAAGTCACTGGACTGAGATTTTGGGCCACATATATATCTCGATAGCGCACGCTAATCTGGATAATTAGCGTACGCTAAGGCTGTCCAGTATATAAACTGGACAGCAGTCATCAATCTCATTTTTCTCCCTCATTTCCTCTTCTCTCCGCGGGTGTAAGTCAAGGGCGACTAGGGTTCACGGTCTTGGCCGATTTTGCTCAATCCAAAGGTGTTTTGGAGTATCTTAGGTGATTATAACATCATCTAATCCATTGTTCTTCGCCGAATCAAGGTAAAATATTGATTTTTCTTCAAGTTGACCTTTTGGGAGATTTGTTCTTGATATCGATCCTAGTCCGATTTTGATGAATCGGTTTATGCAATATGATGTTATCAAACATGTTTTATGGATTGTATATCCATATTTTCGGTTCGTTTAACCAGATCCGTGATTTTGGTGTTCTTGTAGGGTTTTGAACATTTATTGTTCGATTAAATGTTCAAATGAGTTTTCCTACGTTAGTGAGAACCTCGTTGTAATCGTGTTTTCATTGTTTTCTTCAGGAGGTTTGTAGGTGATCGAGATTTCCGGGTGTTGGGTACCGATTCGGATATTTGCGCCGTTTGCGGAAGCGTAAATAAAAAGTGCGGAAAATAAAGGACACAAGGATTTATAGAGGTTCGGCTATAAACGAGCCTACGTCCTCTCTTTATCTTTTTCAATAGGTTAAAGATAGCAACCTCTTCGCCTCTCTTCAATCGGTCGAGGTATAACCGTTTACAATCACGTCTTCTATCGGTCCGTGATAAACCACTCGTACTTGTCTTTGCGTCGGTCCAAGTTAAACCGTTTTCCTTTTCTATCGGACAAGGAATCAACCGCTCTAGCTTTCTATGGGTACTAGATAAACCTCACTTAGATATCGATTGCGATTCTAATAATGCCGGATCCTTGATCCTAATAACACCGAATCCAATCGTATCTTTTCTTTTACCACTCGTGTATGTTTTCGTGAATTCTCACTCAAACACTTACAATTAAGCTCAATATCAACAACAAGAATGTGTATAATAATATCACAAGTATAGACAATTTGCTCAAGGTTGTTGTACTCAAACAATACCATAGGGATGGTATTTATAGGCTCCATCTTCAAACTAGCCGTTAGTCAGCCGAACCTTCTTTACGTCGTTATATGCTCTCCATTACGTCGTAAGCCTCATTACGACGTTAACCGTACGGTTACGACGTTAGCATCTTCACAAATCACCCGGTGAGTTTCGTCATTTTGGGTTACGACGCTAGCATAAAGCCGTTACGTGCGTTAACATTACATCACCGATGACGTCATATATCCGTTGCATGCTTTTTTGACTTTGACTCCTCCAACGTTCACTTGTTTGAAGCGCATTACGACGTTATCTTACTTCCATTACGTGCGTTAAGTTGCTTCATTTACGTCGTTAATCATCCGAGTTACGACGTTAGGCTTGTGTTTTTCGACTTTTTGCACTTCGTTTTCCTTCGATGCTTGCTTCGTCTCTTCGTTGTTTTGTTTTGCTTATCAACATTAATCATCAAAACACTTTTAATTTATGTATGGAACAAAATGTTCCAACAATCTCCCCTTTTTTGATGATTACAAAACAACAATACGCCAATGGGATTTTCCTGCAAAAATACAAATATATGTATATCTTTACAGACCAAAGTTTTCGACTTTGTCCGTTTTGTTAGAATCTTCTCCCATTTCTTTTTCGACTCCTTCTATTCTTTTCTCCATTTTTAAATTTTCATCGTCTTTTCGACGTCTCGATTTTTCTTTTACGTCATTTTTTCGACTTCTCCTTTTCATTTTTCAACTCCTTCGTTTCTCCCCCTTTTAGGGTTAATCCCATTTTTCTTATTTTCCTCCTTTCTCTCCCCCTTTTTGTTTTTATCAAAAAGTGGATAAAATATCAATTGAAATAAATAATACCATAATATAAAATATGCATGGTAAAAATGAATGCATAAAGGGTAAAAAAAAACTCCCCCTGAAAATAATATCTCCCCTTTAAAAAATTACTCCCCCTGAGTAAAATAACAAAAATCAATTTTTGGGGATCCAACCTATAGTTGGTTTTTGTTTAGAAATGTAGACGATATTTGAAACGATTGTTCCTTTAGGAACCCAAATTTTCTTAATTTTTATCGTCCGTCTCGGGCTTTTGCAACTTGAAATATGATGCCCGATTTTTAAACACTTTTCGCAATGGGGTATCTTAAAATTAACGGATTCGTTTTTCAAACGAGTTTTGAATCCTAACCCCTCTTTATTCAAAGTAAATTTTTGAACACCAAGCATTTGTTCAAATTTCTCGTTTCCGCACGAGAATTTTCTTGTTAAAGATTTTAGTTCATCTTGAACTTTTAAAAGATCATTCTTCAAAATATTTTCATTTTCAATACACTTTGAATGATCGATTTCAACAAATTTTCCCTTCTCGATAATTTTAGAATTTTCAATTTCCAAGGATTTAATTTTAGACTTAAGGGATTTAATTTCCGATAAAGCATTTTGGAAATACGTATGTAATAGCTCAAATGCATCAAATAATTCATCACGGGAGGATATACTTACTTGACTTTCGACGTCACTGTCGTCGAACGAACTCCGGGCCATGAGAGCGAGATTATTTTGATTGATGAAATCATCGTCTTCATCTTCATCGCTCCAAGTAGCCACGAGAACCTCCTTCTTGGGTTTGACACGGCAATGCTTAGCGAAGTGGCCTGGTTTTCCACATTGTCGACAAGAGTTGTCGAACTTCTTCATTTCGCTCGAGATATCCTTCTTCCTCCGGTTTAATAAGGTTTGGAATTTATTAATATTCTTGGCATAAAATGCTGCTTCTTCGTCGCTTTCCTCCACCGGGGTTTCTTCTTTCTTCCTCGATATCTTAGCCTTCATGGCTAACGATTTTTCTTTCGGCTTTGGCTTGACACTTCGTGATTTTAACACTATCTCATAATTAATTAGCGAACCAACGAGGGCGCTAAAATCGAGCGTGTTGAGATCTTTGGATTCCATAATCGCGGTCACGGTGCCGTCCCATTCGCTAGGTAGTGATCGTAAAATTTTCTTAACTTTTTCACTACTAGATAATGGTTTTCCGAACGAAGCAAGTCCATTGGTGATGACCGAAAATCGGTCGAGCATATTGGTGATGGACTCGTCACCCTTCATCATGAATAACTCGTAGTCATGGAGAAGCATATTTATCTTCGTCTCCTTGACTTGAGTCGTCCCTTCGTGTGTGATTTCAAGAATTTTCCATATTTCTTTCGCACTCTCACACGATGAGATTCGATTGACCTCTTCCAGATTTAAGGCACAAAATAAGAGTTGAGTAGCCTTACAATTTAGATGGTCATTTTTCCAATCGGCATCGTCGTATTCTTCGAAAGATTTGAGCGTACCGTCGGATTTGATAGGAACTTTCGGGCCAAGGCAAATAATCTTCCAAATCTCGATGTCGTATGCTCGGATGAATATCGACATCTTCTTCTTCCACGTCAAATAATTTGAGCCATCAAAGAATGGTGGTCGGTTGAGAGCAAGGCCTTCGACGGGAGCTATTTGAAAAGCCATTGGATCTTTTCTCCTCGGATGTTAAGCCGCGTATTGGAGTACCGCTCCGATACCAATTGTTGGGTACCGATTCGGATATTTGCGCCGTTTGCGGAAGCGTAAATAAAAAGTGCGGAAAATAAAGGACACAAGGATTTATAGAGGTTCGGCTATAAACGAGCCTACGTCCTCTCTTTATCTTTTTCAATAGGTTAAAGATAGCAACCTCTTCGCCTCTCTTCAATCGGTCGAGGTATAACCGTTTACAATCACGTCTTCTATCGGTCCGTGATAAACCACTCGTACTTGTCTTTGCGTCGGTCCAAGTTAAACCGTTTTCCTTTTCTATCGGACAAGGAATCAACCGCTCTAGCTTTCTATGGGTACTAGATAAACCTCACTTAGATATCGATTGCGATTCTAATAATGCCGGATCCTTGATCCTAATAACACCGAATCCAATCGTATCTTTTCTTTTACCACTCGTGTATGTTTTCGTGAATTCTCACTCAAACACTTACAATTAAGCTCAATATCAACAACAAGAATGTGTATAATAATATCACAAGTATAGACAATTTGCTCAAGGTTGTTGTACTCAAACAATACCATAGGGATGGTATTTATAGGCTCCATCTTCAAACTAGCCGTTAGCTGCTGAACCTTCTTTACGTACGTTATATGCTCTCCATTACGTACGTAAGCCTCATTACGTACGTTAACCGTGGCTGGTTACGTACGTTAGCATCTTCACAAATCAGTCCAGTGAGTTTCGTCATTTTGGGTTACGTACGCTAGCATAGGCTTCGTTACGTACGTTAACATTACATCACTGATGACGTCATATATCCGTTGCATGCTTTTTTGACTTTGACTCCTCCAACGTTCACTTGTTTGAACTGCATTACGTACGTTATCTTACTTCCATTACGTACGTTAAGCTGCTTCATTTACGTACGTTAATCATGCTGAGTTACGTACGTTAGGCTTGTGTTTTTCCAGCTTTTTGCACTTCGTTTTCCTTCGATGCTTGCTTCGTCTCTTCGTTGTTTTGTTTTGCTTATCAACATTAATCATCAAAACACTTTTAATTTATGTATGGAACAAAATGTTCCAACACCGGGTTGTGTCGTGTTCTTTGGAGATCTAGTAACAATTCTTGAGGCAAGTATCTTATTTATACGCCTTGTAGCTTGTGATTAGAAAGCACGTACTTGGATTGTAATGACTTGTTGCCTTCGTAACATGGTTCATGTGAATTGATTATGTATTACGTGTTTTGAAGATTTGTGATGATTATGTCATCTTGGTACATGTATTGTGTGTTGTGTTATATGTGCAAGATTGTAATAACCGTGTTGGTTTGGTTGTGCACATGGTTATAGATTGTATATTGATTATGAGTTGCACTAGAGTGCATGTCATTGATAATGATGGTTGAATTGATGAGATTGTGTTATGTGTGCATGATGTGTGATTTCGTGGTGATCAATGTGTTTGATTGGCCGTGCTCATTGTTGAAGAAATGTGAACGTGAATTTATGTGTGGTAATACTAAGTTCACTCGTGTGGGTTCGACAGGACCTACGAGGATTCATGGCAGACGATACTGGATCAGAACTTAGTATGTAGTGATGCAGTCCAATCGTGCGGGTCTGACGAGGCCTACGATGACACATAACGGAGGATCATGGGGTCAGGACACAGTACGTCCAACCGTGTGGGCTCGACGGGGCTTACGGTGACTCGTGACGGTAGATCACGGAGTCGAAGATTGATAATTGTGATTGTTGTGTTTTGTTAAGACCGTGAGGGTTGTTGAACCTACGGTGACTCGTGACGGTAGATCACGGAGTCGAGGATTGATATTTGTGATTGTTGTATTTTGTTAAGACCGTGTAGGTTGTTGTACCTACGGTGACTCGTGACGGTGGATCACGAATTCGGAATGTACGTTTTGATAATCAAAGTGTTTGAAAAGAAAGTTTTACGAAATGGAACTATTGGGCTGAGACCCGAGCGATTGTGGAATTATTTTTGGGATTGAGACCCTAATGTTTGATAAAGGTTTGACAAACCCAGGATATGAGATCATAAGGATTTGCATTTTCTAAAATCCCGAAATGACAGTTGCTTTTACAAGAACTTCACTTATATTTGGTGTCTAGTTTATTAAAACCTCTCGGGAACATGTGAATGGTTTAGTTGTGACTATCCGAGTTGTGGTTGTTTGAGTTGATGAATAATTTGGTATGGTTGTCGTATCTGATTCGTAATTGCTACATGCTTGTTACATTTTGTATAGTTTTATACTTGCACCAGTAAAACAGTGGAGTTTTACTAACCTCCGAGTAATCGGGGGTGGATATCTATTTTGTGTCCAGGTTCATGCTGATGCATGGAGCAGTCATAGGATCGTCGCGAAAGATGATGGACAGCGATACTAATCAAGAGATGTATAATTCAGTTGGTTGTTGTTGGGTCGTGTATTATTTCTCAGTCTTCTGCTCTGTTGTAACGTTTTGTATGTTGGACCCCTGTGAGTATGAGTCGTACACAAATTATTACCGTTTGATTTCGTTGTGTGACCTTATCGGTCCGTGTCTTTATGCTGTTTGATCCCGGCCGGTCAAACATTTGGTCGTATGATTGTGTTCAGCCCGGTGGATCCTCGAGTGTGGGGTCCACGTCGTGTGATATTCCCGGTTGATTTCTGGGGGTGTTACAATTATGGTATCAGAGCTTAGGTTGTGGAAACCTAGGCTGTCGGGTCGAGTCGAGTTATGTGTTGTGGTGTCATTCGAGGTGTCGATTGAGAAGTTGAGTTGAGTTGAGTCGTGTTTTGTTCCATCACCTGAGTTGTCGGATGGCGTGAGAAGATTAGTATCGTGGGCGACTGTCATCTTCGTGCGATCTGTGATGTAAGTCTCCTCCGTTGTACTTTGTGTTTACTAATTTTGTCACAAGTCTGTTGTGAAATGAAGTTTGTATTGGGTGTTTATGATGCATTACGTGTGTATTGATCAGAGATGCTCAAGGGAAGCACTGATGGTTTCGACTTGTGTTCGAAACGGTGTTCGTTTGTTTTGTTGTTAAACTTGGATGGATGGTTTGACATGTGTTCAAACCGGTATTTGTGAGTGGTTTGTGGAATTGGTGATTTTGTATGCCGTATGGGCATGTGTTTCGAAATCGATGGATTTCGGATTGTTGATTTAGTTATATCCGTTGCGTGTTTGTATGCGTATGAACGAACGTTTTGAAGTAATTTGGATACCTGGTAAGATGTCACCAATGATGAACTTTTGTTGGGTTTGAAAGAATTTTGAGAGAATCTATTTTTCGTATTTGTGCTATTTCCAAACGATTTGAATATGGGATTTTAAAACCTCTACATTCTAAAATTTTTGTATTTTTAGATCAAACGTGTTTTTAATTTCAAAAAGGGTGGAGAGTAAATTTTTTTCTAAAATATGTCAGTTAGCGCACGCTAATGTGCTACTTAGCGCACGCTAACTGGACATGGCAGACTAAGTGATTTGGTCAACGCACGCTAATCGTAGATTTATCGCGCGTTAAGATACATTGTGTTGTATGGATTGGATGTGATTGTGATCTGTGGAAATATCTATTGTATATATGAATAGATTGCCCACCCGGGGATGGTTGGGTGAAACCTCTGGGGGTCGATCCCAAGAGAGCCTGACCATGGGATACATTGTGTGTTGTTGATTGTGATGGCGTTAAGTGGTAATTTGTGTTTACACTGTGTGGTGTTAATTGTGATGATGTTGAATGGCAACATGTGATTACCTTTTGTGCTGATGTTGTGATAAGAGTACGTGATGTCATAATTATGTGATGCTATGTTTCATTACATTGAACGATTGTATGATCAGTATGCTGAGAGGACGAGGTAGAGGTCATTGTCGCGGCCGTGGACGTAATCAGGATCGTGATTCGGTGACTCGCTCGTTGGCAAGTGACAACCATCCCAGTACGGAGGGTCGGGATGACCAGTCGCGTGAGCAGGAACAGTCAGCTGGGGATAATGTTAATGTTGGCGCCGCCAGCCCGCCACCATCCTCCAGCAATTGGTAAATCATTTCGTGCAGATGAATCAAGCAGCGAACCGGAATGAACCTCCCGAGGGGAATGACGGAGCTAGTAAGTGGTTACGAGATGTAATGAGAATGCATCCACCTCGTTTTGCGGGTGCTTCTGATTCATTAGGTTGGGAGAATTGGCTCTTCCAGTTGGGAAGAACATTTGATGCTGTATCTTGTCCGGATGAGGAGAGTTCCTATTACTCAGTACCTTCTCGACAAGGAAGCTGCAGAATGGTGGGAGGTCGTAGCGCCTAGAGATCGTATGGCTACTTGGACTGAGTTTAAGGCTGCGATGGAAGCCGAATATTGTCCGCCACCTATTCGAGAATGCAAGATTGTTGAGTTTTTCTCGGCCACGCCTCAAGATGTGTCGATATCCCAGGCGATAGTCGATTATATTTAACAGCTGAGTTATGTCCGTGACCAGGTGGAAAGTGAGGCGGACAAGATACGATACTTCAATATGTGCATGAAACCCCGTATCCATGAGAGTATGGCTCCACTCATGTGTACCACGTTGAAGGAGTATCAGGACCGAGCCTTAGCTATCGAGATGGCTGTTTCTATGTCAGAGGCTAGTTCGGGGAGTAAGAGACAGAAAACCTCGGGTAGTTTTTCCAGAGGTCAGAGAAGTGAGTTCCGTGATCCTGTAGTTTCACGTGTTCCTACTGGGTGCACTCCTCATTCGTTAGACCAGTCTATGAATCTTACTCCAATGTTGAGTAAGGTGAGCGATGCGATGACGTGTTTTAACTGCAATCGTGTGGGCCATGCACGACAGAATTGTCGATCGCCTAAGGTGAATTGCTTCAAGTGTGGTCAATCGGACACCAAGCGGTGCATTGTGAGACTGTTGCTAAAGTGTTTGGGAAGCGGGATTCCGTTCCTACTCCTGGAGGGCCCAGCGGTGCCCAGTGATAATATTTTATGTTTTATCTCGTGAATTTTATCTCGTGTGTAGAGTTGGTATGTGATGTTTGATGTATGGTACTTGATATCTGGTATTCTGGTTTGAATGTTTTCTGTGGGGATTGTTGTGATGGTTGTTTTAGCTCAATCTGTGTGGGTTGTTGAACCTACGGAGACACGTGGCAGGAGATCACGAGGTCACTTGATGATTGGACGTTTTGGTTTTGTTTTGCATCATTGTGATGTCTTTGTTTTAAGTTTCGGGACGAAACTTATTTTTATTAGGGGAGAATGTAATACTTGGGATTTTCATTTCCGGTTGATTGATTTTTTTTCTATTGTTTAGTGGACTGTGCGTTGTTTGAGCCTAGATGATTGTTGCCATGCATTGATGTGAACCAGTTGCGGCTCAGATTGTAGTGTGTTTGTAGTTCCGTTGGAAGGAATTATGTTGTGATGAGTTTTGGTGCGATCTTATTGCTTGTTCAGCAGGGATAGCGCACGTTAAGTGCTTTGAGTAGCGTGCGCTATTGCGCGTTGTCAACGCACGCTAGGACTACTTTATAGTGCACGCTAAACGGGGGGGTTCAGATTGAGGCAGAAGCTACTGCCCTGGACTGGGCAGTCGATAACGCACGTTATCGAGTGCGTAGCGCACGCTCTGGTGCGACAGTAACGCACGCTATCGGAAGGAAAACGCACACTACCTGGTAATTTGGGTTCAGTACATAAGTTACAGGACTGGGTTGGTGTTCTGTCTAACGCACGCTGCGAGGTGGTGTAGCGCGCGTTAATGGCGGGAGTTAGCGCACGCTATTGGTAACATAGTGCACGCTAACTGTTGGTCGGGTCCAGCCCCGAAGTTACTGGACTGAGATTTTGGGCGACATATATATCCCGATAGCGCGCGCTAATCCAGATGATTAGCGCACAATAAGGCTGCCCAGTATATAAACTGGACAGCAGTCATCAATCTCATTTTTCTCTCTCATTTCCTCTTCTCTCCGCGGGTGTAAGTCAAGGGCGACTAGGGTTCGCGGTCTTGGCCGATTTTGCTCAATCCAAAGGTGTTTTGGAGTATCTTAGGTGATTATTAATCATCTAATCCATTGTTCTTCGCTGGATCAAGGTAAAATCTTGATTTTTCTTCAAGTTGACTTTTTGGGAGATTTGTTCTTGATATCGATCCTAGTCTGATTTTGATGAATCTATTGGTGCAATATGATGTTATCAAACATGTTTTATGGATTGTATATCCATATTTTCGGTTCGTTTAACCCGATTCGTTATTTTGGTGTTATTGTAGGGTTTTGAATATTTATTGTTCGATTAAATGTTCAAATGAGTTTTCCTTCGTTAGTTGATGTGATATCCGATATTGTTGGTCGAGAACCTCATTGTAATCGTGTTTTCGTTGTTTTCTTCCGGAAGTTTGTAGGTGATCGAGATTTCCGGGTTGTGTCGTGTTCGTTGGACATCTAGTAACGATTCTTGAGGCAAGTATCTTATTTATACGTCTTGTAGCTTGTGATAAAAAAGCACCTACTAGGATTGTAATGACTTGTTGCCTTCGTAACATGGTTCGTGTGAATTGATTATGTATTACGTGTTTTGAAGATTTGTGATGATTATGTCATCTTGGTATATGTATTGTGTGTTGTGTTATATGTGCAGGATTGTAATAACTGTGTTGGTTCGGTTGTGCACATGGTTATATATTGTATATTGATTATGAGTTACGCTAGAGTGCGTGTCATTGATGATGATGGTTGAATTGATGAGATTGTGTCATGTCTGCATGATGTGTGATTTCGTGGTGATCAATGTGTTTGATTTACCATGCTCATTGTTGAAGAAATGTGAACGTGAATGTTATGTGTGGTAATGCTAAGTTTACTCGTGTAGGTTCGACGGGACCTACGAGGATTCATGGCACACGACCATGGGATCAGAACTTAGTATGTGGTGTTGCAGTCCAATCGTGCGGGTCTGACGAGGCCTACGATGACACATGACAGAGGATCATGGGGTCAGGACACAGTACGTCCAACCATGTGGGATCGACGGGGCCTACGGTGACTCGTGACGGTAGATCACGGAGTCGAGGATTGGTAATTGTGATTGTAGCGTTTTGTTAAGACCGTGCGGGTTGTTGAACCTACGGTGACTCGGGACAGTAGATCACGGAGTCGGGGATTGATATTTGTGATTGTTGTGTTTTGTTAAGACCGTGTGGGTTGTTGTGCCTACGGTGACTCGTGACGGTGCATTATGGAGTCGGAATGTACGTTTGATAATCAAAATGTTTGAAAAGAAAGTTTTACGAAACGGAAATATTGGGCTGAGACCCAAACGGTTGTGGAATTATTTTTGGATTGTAAAATATTGACTTTAAAATGGGACTTGGGATTGAGACCCTAATGTTTGACAAAGGTTTGACAAACCCAGGATATGAGATCATAAGAATTTGCATTTTCTAAAATCCCGAGATGACAGTTACTTTTACAAGAACTTCACTTATATTTGGTGTCTAGTTTATTAAAACCTCTCGGGAACATGTGAATGGTTTAGTTGTGACTTTCCGAGTTGTGGTTGTTTGACTTGATGAGTAATTTGGCCTGGTTGTCGTATCTGATTCGTAATTGCTACATGCTTGTTACACTTTGTATAGTTTGATACTTGCACTAGTAAAACAGTGGAGTTTTACTAACCTCCGAGTAATCGGGGGGTGGATATCTATTTTGTGTCCAGGTTCATGCTGATGCGTGGAGCAGTCACATGATCGGCGCGAAAGATGATGGACAGCGATACTAATCAAGAGATGTGGAATTCAGTTGGTTGTTGTTGGGTCGTGTATTATTTCTCAGTCTTCTGCTCTGTTGTAACGTTTTGTATGTTGGACCCCTGTGTGAGTATGAGTCGTACACAAATTATTACTGTTTGATTTCGTTGTGTGACCTTATCGGTCCGTGTCTTTATGCTGTTTGATCCCGACCGGTCAAACATTTGGTCGTATGATTGTGTTCAGCCTGGTGGATCCTCGAGTGTGGGGTCCACGGCGTGTGATATTCCGGCTGATTTCTAGGGGTGCTACACTACTGGGCTCGATAATCGGCCGAAAAAGGACTCGGGCGCGGCGGTGCAGCAACTCGATATTGGATGAGGCCGGATCTCAAAATTTCCTTATAAAAATCTGCTTCTGTTCGGTAGCAGATTCAGTAAGCAATACTACTTAGAATCTGATCTCCACCATTGAATATATCGATATTTGTGTTGGGGAGTTTGTGTCAAAATTTCACACCGATCCGACGGTTAACGAATCAGAAAATATGATTTTGGTACGACTGCGCTGTGCAGAAAATTTGCGCGAAAATTCTCGTCTCTCGTTTTTTTTTCGATTTTCTGCTCCACCTTTCTTCGCGAGTTGGGTTAAAAAAACTGAACGGGTACTAAAATACCGGGTCCGACTGCGGCTGAATCGGATCTGGAATGCGTACCAGATCTGAACTGGGTCGGTCAGTGAAGGAGATGACCGGTCGAGGAAGGAGATGCAGGTGGGCGGCAGTTGCAGAGCAGGGAGGTGGCGGCTAGGGTTTCTGGCAGCCGATTTTTCGTTTTTCTTTTTTTTTTTCGAAATTTCTATTTTTTTTTCGGGATTTTCAGGAAAAAAACGGGAGAGGAAAAAAATTTCTTACTCAGTTGGGGACTACGTGCTGATAACGTGTTTCATGAGAAAGTAAAAGACTGTAAATACGAGTCAATCAATTGTATTCATAACACTGATAGAGTGGCCTTTATATAGACATTACAATGAGAGTCCTTCCATATATAGAATTGCTAGATAAGGTAAGATATCTAATAGAATCCTTACTACCTTTAGAAGGATCTAGAACCTTCCATCTATGTATCTACAACCAGTATTAGATAAGACATATCACGGGAATAATAATTTCCGAAACAATATATAAATTATTCAGTCTTGATGTAAAAAATTGTAATACTAAAATTTTGATCTCTACATGATGTTTTGAGCCCCTTGACAAGTTCAATATTGTCTAAAACTAGAAATGTGAATGTGTCAAAACCGTGGATGAATGCATGTTGGTTGTCATTACACGTCTTCTCATGCTTCGCCACCTTACCAGCTCTCCCGCCCGACATAATGTATCGTGTATGGTATATCAGCGATGATTATATTATACATTAATTGTGATTATATTGCGTCATATTTACACTGTAATTATGTTACACAGAAGTTGTGTTTATGATATATAGCAAAGTGATTATGATAGTAATCACAATCGGTGTGTATCTTGTAACATATATCATGTCGTGGGATATACGGTATACCAACTCAAAAGAGAGCGATTAACATTGACATAATTAATAATAAAATTACTTGATAAAATAAAAACAGTAAAAGAACTTAATAAAATAAAATATATTTGTTCAGTAATACTATCTGATTTTGCCAATTTGAAATTATATCTAATTCTATGTATACATGCATATATATACATGCCACAAGTGTGTTGATGGCCTTGAGTCAAATACATGATTTGCATTCGTCACCAATGATATTGCTCCCATTTTTGTATGGGTTCTTTTTGACAAAGTCCACTGTCCGGTCCGGTCGTGTGGTACCCTTTTCCCCCTTCTCCAATGGTTTGGTTTCTTCTAGTTTTAGTAGTATAATTTTATCGGTGGCTGTTGAGGCTGTTGTTAGGGTTGTACAAAAATATCCGATATTTAATATTCGATTCGAAAATTTTTTAATTTAAATTTTTGAATATTTAATTTTCGGATCGAATATTTGATATACTTTTTTTAAAATTTTCGATATTTCAACATCTGAAATATTCAAAAAATATATAATTCATATTTTTTATATTTCAAATAATACGAAAATATACCCTTTATTTGACAAATAATATTAATATATTTAACTATATTGGTTTGAATTTGTATTGTTATTATTTATTTAAGATAATGAGTTTATATTTAATTAGTTGTAAAAAATTCAGTAAAAAAATATTTTGAATATTTTTTTCGGATATTCGGATATCGGATATCAAAATCTACTATCCCATTTTTTGGATATCTAAAATTTCGGATATCCGGATTTTGAACGCCTCTAGCCCCCGCCCCCCAAAATTTGAAAAGTTTACCGAGTAATTTTATATTTATATATAAATTTATAAAAATCTGTCCTCCCAAACTTTGTCCCTCCATAAATTCTGAAAAAATGAAATGCATTTTTTTCAGTTGGTTGTGGGGGGGAATAATAGCAATTTATGCCAAACTATGATTATCGTTGAATTATGGGGTGTTTTGCAGTTTAGCTAGAGCTGACCAGTGCGCGGTCCTGGATCGGTTGCGGGTCAGGCTAAGACCCAGTTGGTTGCTCTCCCGTGTATTTTTCTAAAAAAAATTATTTTTAATATTTTTGAAATCATATTAAAAAACATTATTTTTATAAAAAAATAATAATTGTATAGTATTATATTCTATACTATTATATTATATATTTAAAAGATGTTACAAAATAATAAATAATAGGACGCTGAACTGGGTCATGGAAAATAATATAAACTTGTTTCGCAAAAACCTAAGCGAAATTAAAAAGAACACTTTAAAAAGAACAATTAATTAATTATTAAAAATCTTATAATATAATAATTTATTGGGTCCGTTTAAGCATTTATTGACCTTAGTTGGACTTGAAATGATATATTTCTCAAAGGTGAATAATTTTCTTATATTGATATATTTGATTAAACTTGGACTAATATTGTATCTATTATCAAAAAATTATATATTTAATCTCTTTATCGCATATCAGTAATACTGACTTAATTATATTTGGTCATATTAGTTTACTGATGTAAATTTTGGTTATTTCATATTCATGATCTATCCGATTAATTTGTTTTTAGTGGGTTACATGGGCGCGCCCGTCTTACAAATAATTTTAATTACAATTGACTTTTCTTAACAAATAATTACATCACATTCACAGGAGTGATGAATTACGAGAAACTACAAAATTTAATTTTTGAAAATAATAATCACCAAAGTAGTTTAAAACAAATAATATATACAAATAAGTTTTCTGAATTTTGAAATTTCATGTAATTGTTAAATTTACTGTTATTGAGTTTGTTTTATTATGAACAAATACAATGGTTACATATTTTTTCAGACATTTATTATGTTAATATATTCATCACATTGTTACATGTTAGATATTCAAATATGATTGGACAAATATTTTAATATTACTGATATTAATATATAAAAATTAATTATCAAAACAAACCAAATTAAACCAAATTAATCTTTATCCCACTATGATGGGGTCGGCTATATGGATATCACGTCTAGAGGTGCCCAACCACGGTCCGGTCAGGTCGGTCGGACTGGAGTCGGTCGGACCACGGGCCGTCGCTGGTCGGACCGCCGGGTCGCTGGTCGGGCAGGACAGACTGACCCCACCCGTACATATGAAATGTACGGGTTGGTGGGTCGACGGTCGGCCACGGGTCCGGTCCGGTCCGACCCACGGTCACGGGTCGACCCGTCTATATTTTTTTTTTTTTTTTTAAAAATGTATATAAAACTTTTATTTGTTATCATTTTATACACGAAAAATAACTATAAGTGAAAAGGAAATCATTTGAAAAATTAGCTTGTATTTAATTTTAAGTTTTTACTTAAAATTAAATTGTCTACGTATCCCGTGAGGAATCAAAGCTCCACGTAGTTCTTTTACTTGAGAAGAGTTAAAAAAATGGGCTTGTATTTAATTTTAAGTTTTCACTTAAAATTAAATTGCTATGTATCCTCGTGAGGAATCAAAGCCCTACGTAGTTCTTTACTTACCGACTTACCTTACTTACCTTTAGTCGAAGTCGATGTCGTAAATCTTGATCATCGGTTTGACTCATTTGACTAGACCCTCCTTCGGTGCCTTCTTGATAGGCATCTTGGTCCGCTAATAGGTCATCCCATTTATTTTCTTGATCTCGTAACTCGGCTTTTGTTGCGTCTTTAAGTATCATTTGAGCCTCGAGATTTTTGGCGTCATTCGGGATCTCCGCTCGTCCAAAGATATAGCCTCCTTCACTAAAAGCACTCTCAATCTGTGGATGCGGGCACTGCAAGAATTTCTTGTGCCATAATGGAAAGTATGGGAAATTCGGTTCCCCTTCTTTTCCACCAATCCAACAGATCAAAGGTACCTGCCATCCTCCGGCACAAAACTAGTTGCATAATATCTACTAAGGTCATTTCTTTGACCGACGTTACTACCACCCCTATTTCTTGCTATATTATAGAGTTGTTGTTGAAATGGGTTAGTGGGAGTTCTGTCGAATTCCATGTTAAATGTATTTGTAGTCTTAGTTCTTGTTTTTTGAGTTTGAATCTTATCATCATATTTAGAAGAATATTCAGAAAAAACAGTTTCTAAACTATTTTTCAAATCAATTTTTACTTGTTCAACGTCAGGAATATTTTCAAATAAAGTTTGACTTTCAACAGTATCCTCAATATTAGGAAAACCCAAATTTTTAAGAATATTATAATATATTTCAAGTAATTGTTCTACTTGAGCTAAATTCAAATCGGGAGATAAAACAGCACTAATCAAGAAAACATCATGAATACGATTAAAGTATTTTAGCCATTTTAAACACATATTGTAAATAGCATTCGATAATCTTTCGGATTTACTAAAAGCATCCATTTCAGATACAATAAAACAACAATGAAATAAAACTTTGGGAGACGTGGGATAATAACAACCACTTAAATCTTTAGTTGCATTTTCAAAAACCCTTAATAGTTTTATTAAATCTTTAGTTTCATCCCAATACGTTGGCAATAAATAAAATCCTTCTACGTGAAAATACGTATCAAAAGATTCACACAATAATTCTTTATATTCATTAGTTGAATTTAACATCTCATAAGTTGAGTTCCATCTATGTTTGACGTGAGTAAAAAATTTGGGTTGAATTTTTTTTGACTTTAAAAATTTTACCCATTGTCTAGCTAACTTAGTGCGATTATGTAAAAACAAGACACATTTTCTAATTGGTTCTATTGCCTCATCTACAAATTTTAATGCATCTTGTACACATAAATTTAGAATATGACATATACATCTAGTATGAAATAATCGACCCGCTAAAATAGGATTGCAAGCTTGTATTAATCTTTGGTACACTTGCGGTATTAGAACTAGCATTATCAAATCGATTGTGAAAATTTTATCTTTTAAGCAATAAAAAGTTAAAATTTTAATAATTGCTCTAGCTATATTATGTGCACTATGTGTACAATTAAATTTTAAACGCAAGTAATCTTTTGTTTAAGTTCCAATTTTCATCAATCCAGTGTATAGTTATTCCCATATAATCATTTTTGTTTAAAATCGCCCAAGTATCTGCTGACTAAAGAAACTCTATGATTTATAGATCTAAAATAAGCTCGTAGTGCAAGTTTATGTTGTTTGGCTAAGTATACTACTTGTCTAGTCATTGTGGTACGTGGAATTCTTTTAATAGCAGGATTATAGGCATTTTGCATCCTGTATTCCCAACCCGTACTATCCGCAAAATTAAAAGGTAAAGATTCTTGTGCACATAATTTTGCCATTTGTTCTCTAGCAATTTTTTCATTATATTTATAAAGTTGAGATTCAGACATACCTTGATTGACGTCAGCGGCTCAGATAGAAGGTTGGAAGTTGACTTGACTTTGTGACTTTTGTTCTCCGTGGACCGAGGCATGGTTATTTTCAAAATGCCTTTTAAAATTTCCATATCCATCCCCGGCTTTATACGGATACTCTTTCGAGCAAGTAGTTGCAAGATACCTTAATCGAACCATCCGCATTTTTTCCTTCTTAAAGTGTTTTGAAAAAGTACGGATACTGGTCTCCTTTCGCAACGAGGCGGGCTTGTTTCTTGCTTTAGTTTTCTTGCTTCCTCTGCCTTTCACATTTTCTTCCTCCTCGGACGATAACTCCTCAACATAAGGAGGTTCTTCTTGACTTGGCTTGCCGCAGACGCCCGACTTTGATTTTTGCGTCGGAGTTGGTACGCCATGAAGAGTGCGCTCGAATGTTGCATATGTTTGATTTAACATAGCTTCATCGATTTCATGGTCCATTTCTTCGTCGATGTTTTGCGCTTGTTGACGATTCGGGACACATCAAAATCCCTGAGATCAACTTCTTCTTCACTGGTAGTTGTTGTACTACCGTAATAGATATTTTCATGTGTAACATCATATTCGTGGATCTTGACTTTTATTTTCAAAACCGGTGGAGTTTGGTTTTGGGGCTCCCGAATAATTATTCCAGATGGTTTTTTCGATTTGCCCCAAAGACCCATTCGCTCGAACTTGGACATTTGGATTTTTGGGAGATGTAGCAATACCCTTTCCCTTGTCGAACTCGACATAATGATAAAATGCGAAAAAAAAGAGAGATTAAGTAGTATAGCAATTAACAATGAGAGTTTGAGAGATAGATAGTATTGAAGGTGTGGAAAAATTGTGTTGGGAGGGGGTATTTATAGTTAGGAATTTTTTTTTTTTTTTAAAAATCGGACTAGCCGTTAGACCCGCACGGTCACGGTCCGACTCTGGTCCGGTCACCCGCACGGTCCAACGGCCATTTTGGATTTTTTTGTTTTTTTTTTTTAATTTCCGCCGGGTCGACGGGTTGGGGGAAGCTCGACCCGGACCCCACCCGTGTATACCATGGGTCCGGGTCGGCGGGTCGCACGGGTCGGCCGGGTTCAGGTCTTGCACGGGTCAGCCGGGTCCGGGTCGGCGGGTCGACCCGGCGGGTTGGGTCGTTTTGGGCACCTCTAATCACGTCTCCAATAACCTCTACGATGAGCTATCTTATTTGTTAAGTTCATTTGTTGCATGTCCCTTCTAATGGTTTCCCTACATCTCTTTAATAGGATCACCTCTAATTTAGCCTAAATCGCTTCATTTCTAATTATGTCTTTGCGGGTGACTCCATACGCCCACTTAATATTTTTATTTCTGTCGTTGCCGTCTTCTATACATGTCGGTACTTCACTGCCCAACACGCCGATCCATAAAAAGCATTGTTGGTCTAATTGCGAGATAATTTCAAAATTAGTCTTGTAACCTAGAGCAAGTCCAATTTTGAAATTTCATGTAATTGTTAAATTTACTATTATTGAGTTTGTTCTATTATGAACAAATACAATGGTTACATACTTTTTTTCAGACATTTATTAGGTTAATATATTCATCACATTTTTCAGATGCTAGATATTCAAATATGATTGAGCAAATATTTTAATATTACTGATATTAATATATATAAGTTTATTACCAATAAGACCAAATCAAACCAAATTAAACTTTATCCCACTATGATGGGGTCGGCTATATGGATATGACGTCTCCAATCAGCTCTATGATGAGTCATCTCATTTGTTAAGTTCATCTGTTGCATGTCCCTGATAATGGTTTCCTCCATCTCCTCTTCGGTTGCCCTCTCTTCTTTCGACCCTAATTGATGTCTATAGTTTCACACCTCCTCAATAGAGCCTCTATCGGTCTTCTTTGTGCATGTTCATACCATCTTAGCCGATTTTCTTTCATTTTGTCTTCAATAGGACCACCCCTAATTTAGTCTAGATCGTTTCATTTCTAATTATGTCTTTGCGGGTGACTCCATACACCCACATAACATTTTCATTTCTGTCACCGCCACCTTCTATATATGTTAGGTACTTCACTACCCAACACTCCAATCCATAATGTATTGTTGGTCTAATTGCTATCTTGTAGTATTTACTCTTGATCATCTTAGAAATATTTTTATCACATAAACTCCCGATGCACTTCGCCATTTCTTTCAACTTGCATGGATCCTATGACAAACATCTGCATCTAATTCGCCGTCATTTTGTAAAATTCAGTCCGAATACTTGAACTTGTCATTTTCAAGAATCTTCTGTGCTCCAGTACTTACTTATGTAGCACTCCTTCCTATGTTCTTATTAAAACTACAGTGCATATACTCCGTCTTAGTACGACTTGCTTTAAATCCTTTATTCTCCAATACTTCTCTCCATATCTTTGTTCGTCATATTCATATTGAGATTTCGACGAGATTTGAAGTTGGTTGTCGAAGCATAACACAATCCTCCTTTTTTATTTGAGTTTGGGACTCACAATATCATCAAAATTTACTCTCTAAATCAACTATAGAACAATGAACTTCTCCACATGCAGAGTTAGGGTTGAGCACGGGCCTGACCCGACCCGGACCGACCCGGTTCGGAATGGACCAGAATATAAATAGTCGGAATTTATCGACCCGAAGTCCAGACTTGTTCGGAACCGGGCCAACCCGGTCCGGACCCGGTAAAATCGGGTCGGTCCGGGCTGGTCCGGTTCTAGCCCGATTTAGTTAAAAAAATTGCATATTATGTGCCATTGTTATTACATTTAAAATGCTTTTTTATTTACATACTCCCATAAAATACAATTATCAATCTTAATATCTTCATTTAATCACCAAACCCCCAAGTTCAACAATATTTTAGGAAAAATAAACTTAGAATAATATGTGATCATAATCGAGCCATTAATCATCATTATTTCATCACCACCAAGAGGAAATTACAATAAAAAAATATTTTTTATGTATTTTTATTTTTACCGGATTGTTCCGAGCTGGACCCGAATTTTCCGGATTTTGACCCGATCTGGCCCAGAACTCGAATTTAGGCAAAATGCAGACTCAGGATTCGGCTCGAGTCCGGTCCGGATCCGAATAAAAACCGGGTCCGGACCATTTGTGTTCGGCCATATGAAGAGTTATTAATTATCAATAATGATTAAAAGTATTTAATATTAAGAACACTTAGATATACACTTCACTCTCCCGGATTACTTTACACCTAACCTGTTGGTAGTCGATCCACCTTGGCATCCACATAAGCACTCCAGGCAGCCGACCAGCCGAGCAGATCCTGGAGCCGAACCGGGCATGGACCCGATTTTCTCCCAGGCCCGTTAGAACCGGACCGGACAGAGACGCTAGAGCCGACTCGGGATCCGACCCAGAAGGGCCGAGCAGACCCAGGATGAATACGCTCCGAATCAAAATTATAACAAGACCGACCAGGACAGCGGGAAGTTCGAGGGCCGACCCCATTGTCGGCCACAACGGATAAGTGTTGCCAAAAGCCCGAAGAACAGGCAGACAGGACGATCAGTGCGCTCTGTCCTCCCTTTTCCCAAGGCAGTCCCTAAAGCCATCACGTGTTTAGGGGAAATTCTCCCGCTGACAAGTGTCTAAACACACTCCCAGGCCACCCCCAGCTGTCACCCGCTGATTGGTCCAGGCCTTCTTTATATAGAAGGAAAATACTAAGAGAAAGGACTTTTGGCACATTTCGTGAGAATACATAGAGAGAGATATAGAAATACATAGAGAAAAAAAGAGAAAAGATAAGACTTGTAATCAGCAAGCATAAACCATATTGACCGGCCAAAATATTTTCGGCCCGGCTCTACTCCATATCAAGATCATTAATAAAATTTAGTGATCAAATACCTTTCATATTGTGTGATCAAATACCTGTCATCTTGTTTATTATTTTCTACGTGGCTTCGATCCATTTGTCCAGATCAGCATCACGTGACGTTGACCAAATCAGACGTCAACAGATTGGCGCTAGAGGAAGGGGGGCAACCGCTGCCCACAGCTGCACACACTCACCGGAATCTTGAACGAGTCGCTCAAGCTATAACTACAAGTTCTAAACATAATCAGCCCGCCACAAAGAAGGGAAACCCGTTCAAGGTGGCGGAGCGCTTTGGCATACCCTGCGTTCATCCGGGAATGACCACCCTCACCAATAAGTGGTGATATGAAAGCATAGGAATCATTATAATTGTGAGTTGAAAGCACAGGAACCATTGTAATCGTGAGTTCCTGCTTAACTCGACTGACCTTTTAAAGGTCATAACTCGGGGAATATCGAGCGTAACTCAAAGCTCTAGAATATTTCCCAAAGTATCCCCTTATATCCTTCAAATTAAAGTTGAAATCAACATACACCGCAACCACTAAGGATTCCACAATGTCTGCAAGCGCTTTCGGAATTCCCACCAGATCCCCACAAAGATCCTGGTAATCCGGAAAAAGTAACCTGTTAGGGTGCAGGCAAGAAAACTCAGGCCGCTATTAGGCAAAGATTAGGCTGAGATCAGATGGAATCATCGGAACCTAATGAGTTTTTCGCATAAGCGCCCAAACAGCGGCCATTAGGATGCCAACGACGAAACTTAAAATTCGAAATGATGAAAAAATAGCAGAAAGTGGAACATGTTAGTAAAACTGAAATAAGCAAAGGCATAATCTTTATAAGGAGATACGAAAGGTAAAGAATTCTCCACCTTTCGCCTATCAGAAGCTAAGGAAAGAGGGGCCCGGCCGACAAAGTTACCAAGGAGGTCTTAAGTAGCACCAATCCTGCAACTGCCGGCCCGAGGAGAACCCCACTGCAATCTGCACCGCCTTCGCTTGATCGGAGAACGCGGTCCGACATCCGGTCTATCTGATGCCGAGATCGGACACGCCATGGTAGAGCAGGTCTATGCGCTCATACTAGCCCCCTGAAGACAAGCGCAGGAATGGCCCTCGCCGGCCCCGACCAACGTTTGCTCTGCTCGGCCACTCGCTTAGGTTTTCTAGCCCCAACTACAAGGCGGAATATGAAGCCCTCCGGGCCGGTCTGAAAGTAGCGATCTCCCTCGGTCTTGCTCACCTCATTATCTTTGAGCGATTCTCAAGTTAGTGGTAAATCAAATTAAGGGCGAATATCGAAGCCAGGGAGCCCAGTTTGGTCAACTTCCTCGGCCCGGCTCGGACCCGGTGGTGAGATTTTCGAGGAACTACTTAACACCTTCCTCGAACTAAGAACAATCGAGCTGACTCCATGACAGCCGAACAATTTGAGCTACAAGGACGGATACAGCTTCCAGCTCCATGCCCCCAGCGCAGCATGACACCCACAAAGACAATTACTTCCACCCCAACCGCTGAAGGAACCTTATGCGGAGGTATCCAGTCCCATCGTTGAAAGGCTTATTCAAGCATGCCCTCAGAAAGGTGCCCAAGCGGACACGCGACAGCCACTTTGGCGGCCCGGTATCAGCCTACAAATTGCTCCGACAAGGATATTACTGGCCGAGTCTCCAAAAGATGCCATTGAGCTGGAGCGAAGGTACGCCCGAAGCCAAACCTTCGCTTCTTAGATCCGAGCCTCGTATGAAACCCACTTCCGTTTATTGCCTTCCGCCATTCGTCAAGTGGATGATCGTCCGGGTCGGCCCCCCATCTAAAAGACGAGATGAGGTACAATACACCGTCGTCATAATTGATTATTTTGCAAAGCGGGCCGAGGCCGAACCACTAGCGCGGACAACCAAACAAAAAATGATCGATCTTATTTGAAAGTCGCTCAGGACTCCTCAGTCCGTTATATCTGATAATACCATACAATAACGAGAAAAAATTTCAGGCCTTCCGCGATGACCTCCATACACGAAACAAATTATCCCTCGCACGATCGCCGATCCAATGGACAAGTCGTGACGGTTAATGAAATTATAAAACAGCGCCTCAAGACCCGCCTCGAGAAGCTCAAAGGTTCCCGGCCCGAAGAACTCCAAGAAGATTTATAGGTTCACGGAGCAACGCATCGGTCCGCCACTCAAGAAATACCTTCTTAGCCTTCGGTACTAAGGAAGTTATCCCGGTCGAAATTGGAGCACCCGCCTACAGAATAACCCATTTTGAAGAACAAGAGCAACGTGACCCTAGAAGTCTGGACCTCGTCACCGAAAACGGATCTAAGCAGAAATATGGGACGCCCTCTATAAAACAAACTCCCAAGGTTCATCATCGAAGCCTTCAGGTCGGACACCTCATTCTTAAACGAGTATTGGGGCCAGATCCAGGACCTCCTAAACCTAAGTGGGAAGGACCGTACGAGGTTAACGAAGCCCTTCAGAGCGGAGCCTACCCATTAGAATATCTAAATAGCCAAGGATTGATTCATCCGTGGAATGCCATGTATTTAAAGAAGGTATTATCAATAAAATTCGACCTTACTTCATTTTTAATCTGGATACACTATAAGACCGAGTTCGCCTCGGCACCTCATAAAGACCGGCCCATACGGCACTATAAGACCGAGTTCGCCTCGGCACCTCATAAGACCGGCCCATCCGGCACTATAAGATCGAGTTCGCCTCGACACCTCATAAGACCGGCCCATCCGGCACAATAAGATCGAGTTCGCCTCGGCACCTCATAAGACCGGCCCATCCGGCACTATAAGACCGAGTTCGCCTTGGCACCTCATAAGACCGGCCCATCCGGCACTATAAGACAGAGTTCGCCTCGGCACCTCATAAGACCGGCCCATCCGGCACTATAAGATCGAGTTCGCCTCGGCACCTCATAAGAACGGCCCATCCGGCACTATAAGACCGAGTTCGCCTCGGCACCTCATAAAGACCGGCCCATCCGGCACTATAAGACCGAGTTCGCCTCGGCACCTCATAAGACCGGCCCATCAGGCACTATAAGACTGAGTTCGCCTCGGCACCTCATAAGACCGGCCCATCCGGCACTATAAGACCGAGTTCGCCTCGGCACCTCATAAGACCGGCCCATCCGGCACTATAAGATCGAGTTCGCCTCGGCACCTCATAAGACCGGCCCATCCGGCACTATAAGACCGAGTTCGCCTCGGCACCTCATAAGACCGGCCTATCCGGTACTATAAGACCGAGTTCGCCTCGGCACCTCATAAGACCGGCCTATCCGGCACTATAAGACCGAGTTCGCCTCGGCACCTCATAAGACCGGCCCATCAGGCACCATAAGACCGAGTTCTCCTCGGCACCTCATAAGACCGGCCCATCCGGCACTATAAGACCGAGTTCGCCTCGGCACCTCATAAGACCGGCCCATACGGCACTATAAGACCGAGTTCGCCTCGGAACCTCATAAGACCGGCCTATCCGGCACTATAAGACCGAGTTCGCCTCGGCACCTCATAAGACCGGCCCATCCGGCACTATAAGACCGAGTTCGCCTCGGCACCTCATAAGACCGGCCCATCCGGCACCATAAGACCGAGTTCGCCTCGGCACCTCATAAGACCGGCCCATCCGGCACTATAAGGCCGAGTTTGCCTCGGCACCTCATGAGACCGGCCCAGCCGGCACTATAAGGCCGAGTTCGCCTCGGCACCTCATAAGACCGGCCCATCCGGCACTACAAGACCGAGTTCGCCTCGGCACCTCATAAGACCGGCCCATCCGACACTACAAAATGGAGCTCGCCTCGGCATCTCATAAGATCGGCCCATCCGGCACAATCAACAAATGGTGAACAGAAACGCAAGGCAACGTCCAAACCAACCGGGCGCAAACATACAGAGAAAAGCAAAAGATGCTACAAAAAAAAATTTCATTCATTTAAATAGGCGATCCTACATCAAAATACAAAGGAAACCAAGGAAAAACGGCACGCAGGCCATACATGGAACAAAGCAAAAATCTACTCGGCCTCGTCCTCCTGACCGACCGCCTAAGAAGACTGTCCTTCACCTTCGCCGGGCGGAATCAACCCCGGGTCTTTGAGAAATTCTGCAGCCTTCGGCTCGTCGGCTCCGAGAGATTCAACCTTCAGGTCGGCCGCCTGAGACTCTATATAGGCCCGGACCTCCTCGTCCTTCATGAGATCTAACATCTCATAGCATGTGGAGACATAGTTAAGGTTAATCAGCTCCTCGAACTCGGGCGTCTTCTAAAAAGTGGCCGCCCCATCGGCAAGGCCCCTGGCGTAGCCCGAAGCTTCACAAGTATTGACCCGCTCGGTCAGATGCCTAAGCTGGGCCTTAGTGTTCTGCAAATAGGCCTCGTGATCGGCCCTTATGTCCAGACACCGTTTATGCGCCTGCTCGGCCGCCGTGGCCATCTCGTCGGCCTTTCCTTTCCAAATATCGGCCTCGAGGGCCCGACTCTCCAGAATCTCCATCTCACCCTTCAGAGAGGTCATCTTCTCCTCCAGAGACTTGATAAGCGAAGGGCGGAGGTGGTGCTCCTCCCGTGAGGCCTTGAGATCAGCCTCCGCCTTCTTGTGCTTTTCAGCCAGGGCCATCAGCTCCCCAGTGGCCTTTATACAGGTGCACAACGCACGGCCCATCAGAGCATTCCCGAACTGGATCGGCTCGTCCGGACCCATGTCATTGGTCACCATCTCCATCTTCGGCGTCCAGCCCCTGATGGGGACATGGCTGGACTCAACCACCGCTAGAGGAACCCGGTCGAGCATCTCAGCGGTCGGAGTGGCTGCCCGGACGTAATCTAGAAACCAGCGCGGCCGTCGCCCCTTCATTCGAGCACAAGGTTCCTCCCGGTCCTTATTAACCGGGAGATAGTGGCCCTCCAAGTCGATCGCGGGCTCCTTACCAGTCGCACGGCCCGTCCAGACAGGGCTCGGGGCGGACGCAGCAATTTCAGGAACAGACGAGCCCCCCGCCTTAGTCAAACTATCCTCGGGCTCGGCATCAACCCTCTTCCGCTTGCCCGCGCGCTCCCTGCGCTCGGCGGCCTCAGCAGCCATCCTAGCCACCCGCTGCGCAGGCGTTTCTTTCCTTCCCGATGGAACCCGGCCCCTAGGGACTGGATAAAGAAGACGTGTTAAAAAAAAAGTTTTTGAATGAGAGAAAAAAGGGGCTACCTGATGCAGACATAATGTTCGGATCGGTGGATCGAAGTCCGGCCGCCCAGAGATTTTCTTCACTGGCCAAAAGATAAGACTTCCTCTGCTCGGCGGGAAGGTCCAGGAGCTTCTCTACCCGCTCGTCAAAATCGGAAGATGTCTCAGAGGTCGGGATACGCCCTGCACATAAAATAAATAATGAGCGTTAGACAAGAAAAGAACAAGAATAGAAAACACGGCACTTACTCATTTTGGCAATAAAATTCTCGGGGACCCGAAGCTCGGCATCTATCACACCAGGCTCCCACTCATCAGCCGAGCTCCTCCACGGCCCCCCTACATAGAACCACTGTTCCTTTCAACTATGGATGGTCTCCGGCACATCAACCAATTCTTTATGCATCGCGTGCCGGGCTGTCAAGTAAAACCAGCCAGAACCGGATCGACCGACCGACCTCCATAGAAAGAGACTGTTAAACTTTTCAAAGCTGGGCTCGGTCCAACCATGTTGACTGAAAAGAATGAAAAGACCCACCATCCGAGCCCAGGAATTCGGATGAATTTGGGCAATACAAAGGCCCCACTGCCTTAACCACCGGGAGAACACCAACGGAAGCGGAAACCTCAGCCCTGACAACAGGGAGCGGTAATACACCGCCGTGCAGCCAACGGGCGGGGTGTGAGGCCTCTCCTCGGGATTCGGAACAAACATCCGCACCACCGCGGGTATCTTGAACTGCCCCCGCCAAGCCTCCAACTGCTCTTCGGTGATCGTGCTGCGAATCGAGGCCGAATCCCACTACGCCTCAACAAAAGGAGACGGCCGAGGCCGAATCCAGGCCGGAGTCCCTCCAACCGCCGTCAAAGGCGCCACCACCTCCGCGTCTCCCGAATCTGGCGATCTCACGAACTCGCCACCTTCCTCCTTGTCGCTCCAGTCGACAGGGACGTCACCCATTGACAGATCAGCCACTCCCGTACGGTCCGGAGACACAGTCAACTCCTCCGCCATCACATCCCTCCGCTCCGACATCGTAAAATAGGAAAACGAGAAAAAGCTTACCAAGAAATTCTTTCTAAAAACGGGAAAAAGACGCCGGAAAATTCTCTCTCTTCTCTGCAACAAGACACGGAAATGGCGAAGGGAACAATGAAGAAGAAGGCATTTTATATTTATAAGAGAAAGAGGGCATTAAATGCCAGGCGCGTGGAGCGGCGATTCCTACTGAACCGTCGCGAAAATCAAAAGCGCGTGAAAAACGACGACAAATTACATCCCGCCATGCGTCCCCCTCATCATGACACTTGAAGACCCCGAAGTCTAATCGACGCGACTCTCGAAGAGGCGTCCCTTCGAGAGATCTTATCCTCCCCAAGCCGGATCGGCCTCAATATGAAACGACCCCAGCACCGGCCATCCCGGCACGGCCCTGGACTCGGGGGCCCTTGTTGGTAGTCGATCCACCTTGGCATCCACATAAGCACTCCAGGCAGCCGACCAGCCGAGCAGATCCTGGAGCCGAACCGGGCATGGACCCGATTTTCTCCCAGGCCCGTTAGAACCAGACCGGACAGAGACGCTAGAGCCGACCCGGGATCCGACCCAGAAGGGCCGAGCAGACCCAGGATGAATACGCTCCGAATCAAAATTATAACAAGACCGACCAGGACAGCGGGAAGTTCGAGGGCCGACCCCATTGTCGGCCACAACGGATAAGTGTTGCCAAAAGCCCGAAGAACAGGCAGACAGGACGATCAGTGCGCTCTGTCCTCCCTTTTCCCAAGGCAGTCCCTAAAGCCGTCACGTGTTTAGGGGAAATTCTCCCGCTGACAAGTGTCTAAACACACTCTCAGGCCACCTCCAGCTGTCACCCGCTGATTGGTCCAGGCCTTCTTTATATAGAAGGAAAATACTAAGAGAAAGGACTTTTGGCACATTTCGTGAGAAATACATAGAGAGAGATATAGAAATACATAGAGAGAAAAAGAGAAAAGATAAGACTTGTAATCAGCAAGCATAAACCATATTGACCGGCCAAAATATTTTCGGCCCGGCTCTACTCCATATCAAGATCATTAATAAAATTTAGTGATCAAATACCTTTCATATTGTGTGATCAAATACCTGTCATCTTGTTTATTATTTTCTACGTGGCTTCGATCCATTTGTCCAGATCAACATCACGTGACGTTGACCAAATCAGACGTCAACATAACCAAAGAAAAAAAATCTAACAATACACAAATGTACGAGTATATTATAATAGATACTAACTTAATGGAAATAGATCATATGAAAATTAATTACTTTGTGAAATCTAGAGACTTTTGTATGCCATTGATATTAGTGATCTAAGACTGTAGATGAGTAGAATTTTATGCATTTATGTATTTTTTTATTACATTATTTGTTGCATATACTAGCGACCAGCTTGATGCAACAACTAATAACAAATATGCAATGAAATTACTTAATAATGCAATTAGTTTCTATATTTCACTATTAAGAGTGTTTCCACCGTAGTCAATCCCCTAACTTAATTTTCTATTATTAAAGATAATACATGTTGTGCTAAGGCACGGATGCAATACTAGTTAAATAAAAAACGACAATTGGCCAAACTTTATACTCTTATTATTCTCTCACCTTTACAGTTAATCCAAGTCTTCGCTCACTAATTTCCATGCAGGACTTCGTATTAAGGTGTGCCAATGGTGCAGCAATGAACTGTATTCAACTTAACCCCAGCTACCCTAATCAAATTGTTACGACTAGGGGTGTAAATGAGACGAAACAATTTAATTATTGAGTCTAGTTAGTATGTCTAGACGAAACAATTTGATTATTGAGTAGCTCGACTCGACTCGAATAGGCTCGACTCGAACTCGAGCTCAACTCGACATACTAACGAGTCGAGTCGAGCTACTCAATAATCGACTCGATAAACTCGTGAGATACTTGAAATTGTTTTATATATAATTAGTTTTATAATATAATTTGTAAAATATAATATAAAAAATTATTAATTGGTCAAAAAATAAAAAATTATTAATACATATTAAATTTTTATTTTAAATAAAAGAAATAACAATTTTATTGGTTAAAAATTAAAATTACTAGTTAGATAATAAGAAAATAGAAATTATTCTATATTGACTTTAAGAGTGCCTGAAGTGTTTACACAAGTTAACCACATCGGTTGGATGTTGTTTATTTTGGCTCACAAGTATGTAATAAATTTAAGCCAAATCCCTTGTCCGACATCATCATGTAATTATGATTGTTACTCAAGTGAGACTATTAAAGAATGTTGGAAGTCTCTCATTTAATATACGTGTCTATTGACCCTCGTCCAAGGATACTATGTAGAAGTGTAAATGAGACGAGACAACTCATGAGCTACTCGAGATCGACTCGGTCAACACTCGACTCGAGTAGTCTCGACTCGACATATTAACGAGTCGAGTCGAGCTTGGATTTTAACTACTCGCAAGTTTTTGAGTCGAGTTCGAACCTGAGAAATTGCTATCGAGTTCGAGTCGAGTATACCAATACTCGAGCTCGACTCGCATCATTTACACCCCTAGTTACGACCACTTTTTATGAGCAGATAAATTAAAAAAAAATTAATTACTTCCTATTTTCTGTGAATATTTAATTATGTTATATATATATAGGTTTAATCGAGAACCAGTTTCTTAAAATGGATACATGAATCCAGTGTACATTTAGGGCTCGTTTGCTAAGTTGTGTGGGATAAAGCTTGATAAGATTGACTGGAATTTCTTATACAGTATAAGAAATTAATATCATATTTGGTACGATGTATTAAATTCTCTGTAAAATATAGATATCATGGTAGTTTATTGAGTTTATTAGTTGTAGTGTTGTTTAATATAACCTAATACCACCTCTTAGGTGGGATACGTAATACCAAAAATCAGTATTATTTATACGGGCCCGAATTTTATCAAGGGCCCTATACTTTATACCAAACAAGATATAAAGGTGTATTAGATATATTATACACCTTAATCACACATAGCAAACAAGCCCTTAGTATGGATTCAGCGCATATATAGTATATTATAATTCATATTTATTTTTTCATATTCACTGCACATATTTAATATATATGCACTATCCATTGGGAATAAAATGAATATGAATAACAATATACTATGTATTTAGTCAGGGCCGGTCCAATAGTTTTGGATGCCATGGGCGAAGGGCGAAAAATATGCCCCTTAATTTAAGAAACTAATAACATAATTTTTTGAAGGGGTTTGGAATATAGTCAAGCTAGGCGGCTCATCCTCACGCCGATTATTATTAAAATGAAAAGTTACAATGGACGGACATATACCAAAACCCCGAAAAACAAAACAAACATAATATCACCTAAAACAATGTCTTTTTGCATTTCGTGAAACAAAATTTTCAATTAATCTCTCATAGTCAACATTCGCTAAAAGCTTACTTTTGATGGTCAAAATTGCTAACCCGTTAAGCCTCTCTTGACTCATGATAGTCCGCAAATATGGCTTCAATAGCTTTAATTTTGAAAAACTTCGTTCGGAATATGCTACCGTGACTGGTATGGTCAACAAAATCTTGTAGGCAAACAACACGTGTGGGAACATATCCACCTTCCTAACAAACTCCATAACTTGAATAGACGTCCAAGGTTTTTCTTCCTCGTATGCTTCAGATGGTATCATGCCCTGCAAAATTTGTAACTCTGTAAATAGATGTCAACATCGTCACCATGTGTCAAAGCAACCTCAAGGTTCAAAAAACATTTCTTTAATTCATCATCTTTAAATTTGACTAGCATTGACACATCAAACAAGAACCCAAATCTAGACTCAAAATATTTCATCTGTTCAAATCTACTTCTTAACTGAGAAAGCGCCATATCCACTAAAACTAGAAAGTAATCGGTCCTAAATGATTCTTGTGCAGATTGTTGTTCTCTTTAACTATTTGTGATCTCATCAAAATATTTTTTTCTACAAGCATAACGTTTTAGAAGAAATTCGGGTTCAACTCCAATGTTTTTTGCCATTTCTTTAGCCTCAATAATAGCTAAGCCAAATCCATTGTCCTATATTTTTCAAAATAAACAACCAGTCCTTCCAAGTTTTTTACCGCAACATCTAGAAGCATATCTTTTGATTGTAATTTTTTACTAACCAAGTTGATTCGATATAAAATTTCATGCCAAATGACCAAACTTAAAACAAATTCAAAATTTGAAAGTTCACCATTTATCAAAGATTCAGCATCTCTACACACTTTTTCATCTTCACATATGTTGGCTAATTTTATTAAGGCATATTTTATTTGGCCAAGTTGAGATTTTATTGCTATGACACTTTCAACATGACTTTCCCAACGAGTAGCACATAAAGACTTTAAAGTCAAATCATCAATATATTCAAGTAAAACGCTCCACCATTTTGTAGAATTAGAGAATACAGTATAAATCGTTTGACATGTACCAAAAAAAGTTTTTGCTTTGTGACAAGAGTTTGCCATATCACACAAAACTAAAGTAAGACAGTGGCATCCACATGGCATGTAAAAAGCTCTAGGATTTATATCAAGTAATCTTCTTTGAACACCTTGATGCTTTCTTTTCATATTAGCCCCATTATCATAACCCTGTCCCCGTACGCAATCAATATCCAAATCAAGAGATTTCAAAACATCTTGTAGCACATCAAAGAGACCTTTTACCGGATGTATCTTCTACAACCAAAAACTCTAAAAAAACTCTTCTACTTTAATAGTAATACTCAAGACATCAACACATCTTACAATCAAAGTCATTTGTTCTTCATGACTTGCATCAGAAGTACAATCAAGAATGATAGGAAAATATGTTGCCTCTTTGATTTTTGAAATAATTGCACATTTTACATTGGATGCCAACATTTCAATCAACTCATTTTGAATTTTATGACTAAGATAATGATGATGAGTTTCTTTTTCTTTAATCATATGAAAATGGTGTTGTATGACGGGATCAAACTCAGCAATCATTTGAAGAACACCTAAAAAGTTACCATTTGACTCTTCATAAAGCTTTTCATTTGTTCCACAAAAAGCCAAATTATATTGTGCCAAATATTTCACAACAGCAATTATGCGTTTCAGAACTTGTTTCCAATGAACGGTGTCTTTCTTGATCAACTCTTGCAAGTCCTTATCAATTGTTTGGTTCTTGTTTAACCTCATTTTCAACTCAGACCATGCTCTCAAGTTAATCCAATGTTTAGAACTATTTTCATGTAATGATAATGCATAACTACGATGTTTCCAATCATTAAGTCCCTTACTTGCTAATTGACTTTTTTATCTAGCAACTTTTTGAACAATTTGCAACAAAAACAAAAAATTTTTTCCAAAATCTTTGAAATAAACCAACCATTTTCGATTATAGGATTCATCACTTCGTAGCTTACGAATGTAATGAGTACAGGAAAAATGTCTAATTTGTTCATCTTTTGAAAAAATAACATTTGGATCTCTAATAGGCTCCTTTTCTTTAAGTAAATCTTTCATTTTTGAACACATACCATCCCAAACACTCGGCTCAAAAATATTCAAATCTATTTTATCAACATGAGGCTCATCAAAGTCATTAGAGTTAGGATTACAAACAACTTCTTCATCAACAAGATTTTCCACAAAATCATTAGAATTGGGATCACCAACAAGTTCTTCATCAACAAGATTTTCCACATTGTTATTAGGATCACCAATAAGTTCTTCGTCAATACGATTTTCCATATTTTCATTAGGATTTTCAATGGTTTTTTCTTGCCTAACAAAAAATCTATTTAATAATCCATGTAAAGATTGAGCAATTTCTTGTTGTTTTTTCTTTCTTTTTCGATTTTGAGCTCCGGATGGTTGTGATCTAGGAAACATTTTTAAACAAACAAGAATGTCAAGTAATCAAGTAACTAAGCAAAAATATCAAGTAATACCAAGCAAATAAGAAAATAATACCAAGTAATGCCAAGTAAATTAGCAAATAATAGCAAGAAGTAAAATAAAAAATTTACTTGAAAGGGAAAAAATGGAAAGACAACACCTGGGGATTGGGGAAGATGAAGAAGGGCAGGCCAGGCAGCTGTTGCATACTGCAGTGCGGCCGATTGCCGTTTGAAGAAGAAGGCAGGCAGCAGGAGGCAGTCGTGGCCTGTTGTTTAGGGGGGAGGCGATACCGAGCGAGCGAGGGTTTAGGGGAAGAAGGCGTCGGTGTGGGCTGTGAGCCTGACCTGTGGTGAGAGTCACAGAGCCTCAGGGGAGCGACCGAGCGAGGGTTTTTCTAAAAAAAAAAAGAACCTAACCTAAGTACTATGTGGGCTGGCCGGTGATGCCCCTTGGGATATGCTGCCCTGGGCGGAGGCCCATCTGACCCACAACATGGGCCGGCCCTGTATTCAGTGACTGTAGTAAATATGCACGAATCATAAAGACTAGATCTTACTTGAACTATCTCTGTCTCTCGATATATATATATATATATATATATATATATATATATATATATATATATACACAAGGCACAAGCATATATGGTACTCACGTGAGTACTTATAGCTTTCCTTAAGGGAGGGTGGAGTGGGAGCGGGTAAAGCTTCGGGGAAGGCCACACTGTCGGGGAGCAGCCACCCCCCCGATCGGGGAAGTGAAAAAAAACCGCTCTGGTGTATTGTCACCGAATAGGGAAGAGCAAAGGGGAAACCAAACTAGCCGTTAACGGCTCTTTTTTTGAATTTTTTTTTTTTATAAACCCTTCCAAACTCTATTTTCTTTACACCCACTTCTCTTCAACCTCCAATCTTTTATATTTTATAAATACTTCCAATCTCAAATTTTTACACAAAAATAAGTTAATCCACACCCAATTCTCGACAGGGCAAATGAAAAGCTACCAATCGAAGACGTGAAAAAAGAAAATTGCTACGGGTTCCGATTCCCGACCTCAAACGCAACAAGAAATATATAAACAAGCGCTATACGAATCATTTCAACAATTAAGTTTCGAAAACCTTTTATCCCAACCTCCATGCGATCCAACACAATTGCACCCCACCCAACCACAAAATTTTCATTTCCAACCATCTCTATTTGCATACCCTAATTTTCGACCCCATCAACCAATAAACCCTCACTTTCTGCCACAACTTCAAACGCAACACCAACAACAACCAAACCGTCAACCCCAACGGTCTTCTCAAGACTACCGAGAAACCGAAGATTTTTTCTAGGCCGACGTAGAAGAATCTGAAGGTCGTCAATTTGCATCTCTTTTGGATGACGAAATTGAAGAGATCGCTCCTCCACCGAGGCCGACGAAAAATCCGCCAATAAAGTGGACGCCAAATGAGGAATTTTTTATGTGAAGCATGTATGGACATTTCGGAGGACACGGTTGTCGGGAACAATAAAAAACGAGAGGGATATTGGAATCGGGTGGTTGTTCGTTTGGCTCAAATAACTGACCGGCCGGATGTCGAACGCAACGAGCATCAGTGCAGTTCCAAATGGAAAGATCCACAAGCAAAATTGAACCGATTTTCCGGCATCTTCAACAACTTGAAACGGACCAAATCTCCAAGTGGCACCAACGAATCAGATTTGATCGAGTTGGCACGACAGGAGCCCCAAATCGAAACAAAAATCGACCGTTTAAGCACGAGAGAATTCGGCAATTTCTTCGTCATCATCCAAAATGGTTGACACAACCTCCTATGGATGAGCAACCTCCGAAACGAACGTGTACGTCCGAATCAGGTGACTACTCGACGGCACCACGAATGGAATTTGAGTTCCCCGACTCTGTAATATCCGTAATTTTCCCATTTTTAGCAGTTTCCATTTTTGGTGTATGTCTATTTTTATCGACTCGCTTGTAACCGTTTCGACATTTCGAATCTATTTTGTTCTTGGAGTTTTTCCATTGGGATGAGTTTTGATGATGTTTTCACGTAATTTCGTTTTATGACATGTTTTGCCGTATGAACGTTCGATTCTTGTAAAACTCGTTCGTTTTCGTTATTTCTGGGTTTGTACAAGTTCGTATGGTTGAGTTGGTCTTGTGGAGACTTTCGGTTCGTAAATCCGACGTCGTTTCGTGATTTTCGGGCACTTGGGCCATTTTTGTAATTTCCTAATAGTTTAGGGAATCTCGTTTTCGTTGTCGCATTACGGACCCTTCGGTGGTCGGAATTATATTTTTCTTTCAGAACTTAGCTCCGTCGTCTTGTATGCTTCGTGTTCATGTTCCTGGATTCTGGTCTCGTGCGTGTATCGTGTATCGTACCCTCGGCCAGCTTTATCGCCGATATGACATCGCAGATCAATCTTGCAGGTAGGTAGCGACGCTACCCTGTTGCCTTGCGTGCGCTATCAAGAACAGCGACGCTAACCCTTATTGTTAGCGACGCTAACGAATGTGGCAAGAGCCATCGGACTGCCGCGCCCGTTAGCGAAGACGCTATATGGCGCTTAGCGGCGCTAACTTCACACTATATAAGCCCAATGCGCTTTTGAGCAAATAGCTTTCATTCTTTTCCTTCGCTTTCTTCGACGTGCGACCTCGCAGGCGATTTCCATCGCCCGATCGGCGTTCTATTCACATTCCATCACCGTAGAGTTGTGCTAACATATTATCATCGATAATCGTCATCCATCATCCGAAATCAAGGTAATTTCGCCTAGAACCCTAACTCGTCAATTTGGGGTTTTTCCGGTTTTACTAATTGGAACCGAATTATTCCAAAGATGTTAGGATATTCTTCACCGATTGTGATTGTTGAATGATTCCAAATCCAATTTCCTTGATTTTAATTCGCGAATTATCGATACGGGGAGATTTTGCGTAAACCCTCGCCCGTATCAATTGATCGTCTATTGTCGTTATTGGTAATCGGGGTTTTGGGAGTATTCCTTTCGACATCGATGTCCGTTGGGACCGAGTTATGCTAATTCTTCGTTTAGAACCGTCGTTGTCCATTCGGATCATCCGTAGTCACTTTTCACTTCCGATCCTTCAAGATGTCACAAAGGCAAGTACTTTACATTTGTTTACATGTTCTAGTATTTGAATTATGGTCAGATCGTGGTTGTTGTGGATGGTTATGTGTATGTTCACCTAGGGACGGTCCGACGGCCCTCTAGGGATACGTATTGCCGTGAGTGTGCGTATCGTGAACGTGGTTAGCCACCTGTGGATGTCCGACGGATCTGCGGGTACGGTGGCCGTGAGTCTCGTGCCAACGTTAACTTTGAATTATGATTTGTTGGAGATAATGTGTTTGTGTTTGTACATCATAAATATTCGGAATATAAAATGTTTTCTAAAATGATTTTTGGCGCATGTATTCATCCGATTAGAATGTAGTTCAAATGGATTGTACTTGCACTAGCGATTGTCGCTAACCCTTAAATGGGGAAATACTTTTGTATTTCGTATTGATCGTGGGGACAAACGAGCACGGGCCGTATGAGGATGATGGGCAAGCATGATATTGTCCAAAGATTTGATTTTTCGATGTTATGTCCGCTTGCTATTGATGTCCGATTTTGGGATTTATGTATTATAAAATTGGTTTAAGTACTCGAGTACTTCGCTTTGAAATTGTTAATGTTGTGTTCCCGCTTTGGGAAATGGATTTGATGTCAAATTTTAATTGTCGGTTTGTAGTCTTTTATTTGAATTGTCGCTTTATTAATGATAGTTAGTCGTTGTCGAATGTCTTGTTGGTATGTTAGCTCGGTGGATTCCACAGGTGGGGTCCACGGCTACCGTAATATGCCCCGAACGTCTTGGGGTGTTACGTAATATGGTATCGGAGCTTAGGTTTATGGATACCTAGCCGTCGGTCATTCGGGTCTAGTTAAGTGTCGTTTTGGGACAAGATCACCGCTATGCCATCATCTCAAGACGCCGGTGCTCGTAAGTTTTCCTAACTTGACTCGCTTCACCGCTCGTTTCTATTCTGTCTTAGTATCTTTTGCGTTTTGCGTCAATTGTACTTACCCGTTGCTTCTTGAATTCTCGCCGGTAGAGGACGCGGGCGCGGTCGCGACGCGGTAGGGGACGTGGCGCAGTGGGGCGGCCATGTCCGATCACTCGGGAACCGATTCGGCGATGCCCTCTTTGTCGAACAGTGTTCCCCTAGTTCCGAGGTCACAGGACTACCGCTAGCTCCTAGAATGCTCATGAGAATGTTGGAGTGGCCAACATATTACAGCAAGTAGCGAACCGATGACGCCATCGACTCAGCCGCTCGGGCCATGCTAATGCTAACCCGGTTCCGCCTACTCGGAGCCGGTAATGATAAGCTACTTCAGACGTGATTCGTATGCATCCTCCGCAGCTTTGATGGTGCTTCGACCTTCCGGTTGGGAGAATTGGTTATTCGAGTTGAGAAAGTGTTTGAGGTCGCTAATCGCTCCGAGGAGAGGAAAGTACCCATTGCTCAAGATTTCCTCACCAAGGAGGCAATGACGTGGTGGAAAGCGGTGAAACCGCGTGACCGGCAGCTACGTGGGCGAGTTTCGAGATCCGATGGAAGATGAATACCGTCCCTGGCCGCTGAAAGAGGGGAGGATCCGAGCCTTCTTTGAGGCTAAGCCCCAAGATGTTCCTATTTCTCAAGCTATCAAGGACTACAATCAACACCGCATTACGTGAGAAACCAAGTCCGAGATGAGCTAGATAAGATCCGCCACTTTGATATGCGGATGAAGCCGAGGTGCGCCACTACATGTCCGGGTCCGGGGTGCACGACTTTGAAAGATTATCGAATAAAGCGATGGCTTACGAGATGTCGTTTTCATGCGACAGAGACGGCACTGAAGGAAAGAAGCGAAGACCTCCGGTCGCCGGAGGCAAGTCAGAGGGTATCCGAAGGCTCGGTCCGGTTCGCGAGTCTCGGGGCCGGGCCGCCATCGCTGTCGAGGGAACGGTTCTAGGTCTCTCCCGCCGGTTCCGTTCGTGGTCCCGCATGCTTCAACCGCAAATGCCCGGGGCCACATGATGAGTGAGTGTGATAGGCCTCCGATTCTTGTCTTGCTTGTGGCCGTATGGGTCACCGTGCTAAGTTTTGTACGGATGCGGCTGGCTCCAATTACTCGGATATCTCGCTCCAGCTGCAGGAGAGCCGAGTGTGAATCAGGCACCGACAGTTCCTCAGCCGCAATAGAGTTTTGGTAGAGGTCGAGGTCGTGGTCAGCCTTCTAGAGGGGGAGCTTCTAGTGCGGGGTCTGTTCCGCCCCGTGTGTATGAGATGAGGCGAGCCGGAGATCCCGACGCGACGGTGGCTACAGGTACCGTCCACATCCTTGACCATCCTGTTTCCGTATTGTTCGATTCTGGTGCTACGCATTCTTTTATATCTATGGATTGCGTGCGTAAATGCATGTTGATTGCCTTGTTGCTTGTGAGCCTTTTGTTGTTAAACTTCCTAGCGGGGATAGCATCGTGGGGGACCGTGAGATTAGAGATTTTTCTGTGAGTATCGCGGGGAGGGATTGGCTTTCTAATCTGATTGCGATAGATATTAGAGATGAGGATTTGATTCTGGGTGAGGATTGGCTGGACCGTCATGGGGCGATCATGAATTATAGAACGAGGATTTGAACGATGTTAGCCTCGATGGTACCAAGCATTCTTTTGTGGGCGTAAGCGGGGTAGTCAGAGATTACTGATCAGCGCTTTGAGGGCGGTGAGGCTTCTTCGGGGAGGTTGCACGGGCTATTGGTGTTACGCTTTGAGATCGGAAGAAGGGGGAGTCGAGCTCTCGTCTATTCCGGTAGTATGTGAGTATCCTGACGTTTTTCCAGATGAGTTGCCGGGTTTGCCGCCGGGCCGAGAGGTTGAGTTTACCGTCGATTTAGAGCCGGGTGCAGCACCTATCTCAAAGACGCCATACCGTATGGCGCCCGCCGAGCTGCTTGAGTTGAAGAAAGCTTGATTGGGAGAGTTTCTGGACATGGGATATATTCGACCGAGCGCTTCGCCTTGGGGCGCACCGGTCCTATTTGTAAAGAAGAAGGATGGGTCACTTCGTTTGTGCATCGACTACCGAGAGTTGAACAAAGTGACCATCAAAAACAAGTATCCGCTACCAAGGATTGATGATTTGTTTGATCAGTTGCAAGGGGCAACTGTGTTTTCGAAGATTGATTTGAGATCGGGGTATTATCAGCTCCGAGTGAAGGATACCGATATTCCGAAGACGGCCTTTCGGACGAGATACGGTCACTACGAGTTTGTGGTTATGCCTTTTGGGCTAACGAACGCACCAGCCGTGTTCATGCAGCTTATGAACAAAGTCTTTATCGAGTACCTCGATAAGTGTGTAGTCGTTTTTATCGATGACATCCTGATTTACTCGAGGAGCGAGGAGGAGCACGCCAGTCATTTGCATATTGTGTTAGATATTTTGAGAACTCAGCATCTTTTGCGAAGTTCTCAAAGTGCGAGTTTTGGTTACGGGAAGTTATGTTTCTCGGTCATGTGATCTCGACCGAGGGTGTTCGTGTGGACCCACATAAGGTAGAGGCGGTGTTGGATTGGGCGCCGCCCGTAACGTGAAAGAGGTCCGTAGTTTTCGGGATTAGCCGGGTATTACCGTAGGTTCGCCGAGGGGTTCTCTAAACTTGCTCGACCTCGGCTCGATTATTCTGAAGTCGAGAGAAGTTTGTGTGGACCGATGAGAGGCGTAATAGTTTTGAGGAGTTGAAGAAGCGGTTGACGACCGCTCCGTGTTGGCTTTACCGAGTGGTAATGATGGTTTCTCTGTTTATAGTGATGCTTCGGGCCAAGGGCTCGATGCGTACTTATGCAAAGACGGGAGGACGATTGCCTATGCTTCCGTCGTTGAAACCGTATGAATTGAATTACCCTACGCACGATCTTGAGTTGGCCTGATTGTGTTTGCGTTGAAAATCGGCGTCATTACTTGTATGGCTCGCCGTGTCGATTTTCACCGATCACAAGAGCTCAAGTACATCTTCACGCGAAGGAGCTTAATATGAGACAGAGGAGATGGTTGGAACCGATTAAGGATTACGATCTTGAGATCCTCTATCATCCGGCAAGGCTAATGTGGTAGCAGATGCCTTGAGCCGGAAATCGGTATCGCCGGGTACTTGAGTTACTCACGGCCCGATCGGGACTTCACGAGAGTTTATGAGGTTGAGCATTGAGATTGTCTTGCCCGAGAGAGTTCCGGGCGATTGCGTACTCTTGAGATTTCTTCGTCTCGTCGAGGACATTAAATCGGGACAGTTGGAGGACCCGATGTTTATTCAAATGCGGAGAGTGTAGAGAAGGGGAAAGCCCGGGATTCGTTATTCATGAGGACGGCGTGTTGAGATTCCGAGGTCGGTTGTGTGTTCGAACGACTCGGAATCGAGACGAGCATTATGCGAGAGGCTCATGCGTCACCATACTCACCCATCCGGCTCGAGTAAGATGTATAAAGATCGAGGAAGAATTTACGGTGGAGCGATATGAAGAAGGAGGTAGTTCGGTTTGTAGCTAAGTGTTTGACTTGTCGGCAAGTCAAGATTGAGCATCAGTGGCCACCGGATTATTGAAACCACTTCCGTTAGGAATGGAAATGGGAGGACATCTCTATGGATTTTGTCACGAGTTTACCGAGGACGAAGACTAGTATGAATATGGTATGGGTAATTGTAGACCGTGACTAAGTCGGCACATTTTCTCGGGCATCAAGGATACTTGGGGTCGGAAAAGTTGGCTCGTATTTTTATCACTCGAGATAGTGAGGCTTCATGGTACGCCGAGGACCATTATTTCGCAGAGATGGCGATTTGTATCGCATTTTTGGCAGGTGCATAAGGCATTGGGGACTCGGCTACGTTTGAGCACTTCGCTCCATCCCCAGGCCGATGGCGGTCCAACGTACCATTCGACGCTCGAGGATTTGTTGCGCGCGTGTGCGTTAGATTGGAAGTAACCGGGAGGATCATTTGGCCTTGATTGAGTTTACTTATAATAATAGGCCGCACGCGTCGATTAAGATGGCACCATATGAGGCACTTTATGGCCGACGTTGCCGATCACCGATATGTTGGGATGAGCCGTCCGATTTGGTTGGCACCGAGCGGATCTGGTATTGGAGACGAGGGAGAAAGTCGAATTGATTAGAAAGAGGATGTTGGGCGCCCAGTCGACAAAAGTCTTATGCGGATGTTAGGCGTAGACCTTTGGAGTTTGAGGTGGGAGATCACGTTCGTTGAGAGTATCTCCGACGAAAGGAGTTTTCCGATTCGGGAAGAAGGGGAAACTCAGCCCGAGATATATTGGACCTTTCGAGGTATTGGAGAGTCGGTGAGTTAGCGCACTGTTTGGCTTTACCTCCGTCGCTTAGTCATGTACATAGCGTATTTCACGTTTCCCGATTGAGGAAGTACGTTAGGACCCGTCCCACATTATTGACTTTGGGGACGTGGAGATTGAGAAGGATGTTACGTTTGAAGAGAGACCCGTTAGAATTTTGGAGCGTCGTGATAAACAGTTAAGGCACAAAACCATTCCTTTGGTTAAAGTGCAATGGTCGAGGCACGGAGTAGAAGAAGCGACGTGGGAGTTAGAGGAGGATATGCGTTCGAGATACCCCGAGCTTTTTGATTCTTAAGTTTCGGGACGAAACTTTATTTTAGAGGGGGAGAATGTAATATCCGTAATTTTCCCATTTTTAGCAGTTTCCATTTTTGGTGTATGTCTATTTTTATCGACTCGCTTGTAACCGTTTCGACATTTCGAATCTATTTTGTTCTTGGAGTTTTTCCATTGGGATGAGTTTTGATGATGTTTTCACGTAATTTCGTTTTATGACATGTTTTGCCGTATGAACGTTCGATTCTTGTAAAACTCGTTCGTTTCCGTTGTTTCTTGGTTTGTACAAGTTCGTATGGTTGAGTTGGTCATGTGGAGACTTTCGGTTTGTAAATCCGACGTCGTTTCGTGATTTTCGGGCACTTGGGCCATTTTTGTAATTTCCTAATAGTTTAGGGAATCTCGTTTTCGTTGTCGCATTACGGACCCTTCGGTGGTCGGAATTGTATTTTTCTTTCAGTCGTCTTGTATGCTTCGTGTTCATGTTCCTGGATTCTGGTCTCGTCGTGTGTATCGTGTATCGTACCCTCGGCGGCTTCTGGCGATATGACATCGCGATCTTGAGCTCTTGTGTAGGTAGCGCACGCTACCCTGTTGCCTTGCGTGCGCTATCGAAGAAACGATTAGCGACGCTAACCCTTATTGTTAGCGACGCTAACGAATGTGGCAGCCATCGGACTGCCGCGCCCCGTTAGCGACGCTACATATGGCGATTAGCGTGCGCTAACTTCACAATTATATAAGCCCGTGGCGCTTTTGAGCAGTTTCATTCTTTTCCCTTCGTTTCTTCGACGTGCGACCTCAGAGGCGATTTCCATCAGTTTCGATCGGCGTTCTATTCACATTCCATCACCGTAGAGTTGTGCTAACATATTATCATCAGTATAATCGTCATCCATCATCCGAAATCAAGGTAATTTCGTCTAGAACCCTAACTCGTCAATTTGGGGGTTTTTCCGGGTTTTACTAATTGGAACCGAATTATTCCAGTATGTTAGGATATTCTTCACCGATTGTGATTGTTGAATGATTCCAAATCCAATTTCCTTGATTTTAATCCGCGAATTATCGATACGGGGAGATTTTGCGTAAACCCTCGCCCGTATCAATTGATCGTCTATTGTCGTTATTGGTAATCGGGGTTTTGGGAGTATTCCTTTCGATTACTGATGTCCGTTGGGACTGAGTTATGCTAATTCTTCGTTTAGGAACCGTCGTTGTCCATTCGGATCATCCGTAGTCACTTTTCACTTCCGATCCTTCGAAGATGTCACAAAGGCAAGTACTTTACATTTGTTTACATGTTCTAGTATTTGAATTATGGCTGTATCGTGGTTGTTGTGGATGGTTATGTGTATGTTCACCTAGGGACGGTCCGACGGGGCCTCTAGGGATACGTATTGTCGTGAGTGTGCGTATCGTGAACTGTGGTTAGCCACCCAGGGATGTCCGACGGGACTCTGCGGGGTACGGTGGCCGTGAGTCTCGTGCCAACGGTTAACTTTGAATTATGATTTGTTGGAGATAATGTGTTTGTGTTTGTACATCATAAATATTCCGGAATATAAAATGTTTTCTAAAATGATTTTTGGCGCATGTATTCATCTGATTAGAATGTAGTTCAAATGGATTGTACTTGCACTAGCAGTTGTCGCTAACCCCTTAAATGGGGGAAATACTTTTTGTATTTCAGGTATTGATCGTGGGGACAAACGAGCACTCGGGCCGTATGAGGATGATGGGCAAGCATGATATTGTCCAGTATTTGATTTTTCGATGTTATGTCTGTCGGTTGCTATTGATGTCTGATTTTGGGATTTATGTATTATAAAATTGGTTTAAGTACTCGAGTACTTCCTGTTTGAAATTGTTAATGTTGTGTTCCCGTTTTGGGAAATGGATTTGATGTCAAATTTTAATTGTCGGTTTGTAGTCTTTTATTTGAATTGTCGTTTTATTAATGATAGTTAGTCGTTGTCGAATGTCTTGTTGGTATGTTAGCCTGGTGGATTCCACAGTGTGGGGTCCACGGTGCTGTAATATGCCCTGAACGTCTTGGGGGTGTTACAGACTCAACGGAAAGGGAAAAAGCCGACTTCGTCATCCTTAGTTAACAATGCTTCCGACGAGGCAACAACTCAATTTCAAGAGTATATGGAGTCGGAAAGATCGAACAAAAAACAATTTCGGGAGACGATCGTTCGTATAGCAGAGGAACGACAACGCGCTTTGGATGAAATCAAGCTCAAGCACCTCCGATTAATGGAAGGAGGAAAAAAGAAAAGATCGTGAGGAATTTATAAAACCTCACGATCACTTAATGGGTTATGCTTTGGAGCTTGTTCTCGAGGGAAAAAGACAAATTGCGAGCGTTGGGGTTGGAAATTCCCGTGGTTTTGATGTTTTTATTTTTCTACGTAATGTCGGTTTTCTTCTGTAATTTCAATTTCTGGTTTTTTAATGCAATATTTTATTTTATGTTTTAAATATAATGTTTTTATTAATTTTGTTAAAATTTATAATTTATTTTATATTAAAAAGAGGAAGTTAGTGGGAAGAGAGAGAAACAAGTGAAGTGTGAAGAGTATTTTCTTAATTTAGGGAAAAAGTGTGAGGAAGATGGAAAAGTTGATGTGGCGCCTATGTGGACATTTGGGGGAAAAACTTCATCCTAGATAGACCTGGTAAACGGGCGGGCTCGGCCCAAACGGGCCAGGCAAAAAACGGGCTGGCTTTTTTGGGCCGGCAAATGGCTTCATTCCTATTTCCGGGGGGCTGCTCACTATTGTCAATGGCGGATTTGGGCCAAAAAGGCCCATTTTTTCTAGGCGAAAATTATTAGACCCGTGGCCCGCCCCGGGCGAACTCGACCCATCCCGCGAGCCTCAACTTTTTTTTTTGAAATATTCGAACCCTGGCATTGGCTTAGCAATCGACCAAGCGTCGTGGTCAAAGCTCAGCTTCTTCACCGCTTGAGAACTCACGAAATGAAGCAATGTTAAAGCACTTTCTGACTCACCTGCTCCCAAGGTGAAATGTCATAAGCAAGTAAAAGGCGGCTATCTTAATAACGACGTTCTTCAAGGTTGGATAGCCCGAAAGAAGACTTTTCTAATGTTTTTAAAAAGTGGGATGGAATAAGAAAAGGAAGGTAGGTAGGCTGGAGCCCTCAGGCAATGTCCGGTGATGAAACCATTAACCCTGACCGGGCCTGTAACCAAAGCGGGGGACAATGAGGCGATCAGGTCATGCTGGCAAACTTACCTCTAGATCGGGGGTGAGCTCGAGCCTCTTGGGGGGGACTAGAGCTTTATCGGACCGGTTCGGACCGGTTTTCTCCATATTCGGATCCGGTCCGATAGGTTACCGGGTAGATCCGGTCCGGACCGATAACGGTTCCGGTTCAATTTTTAGAACTCGAATTCGAACTCATTAGTTTCCGGGTGAGTTTTGGTCCCGGATATTTCGGTTCGGTTCATGATCGGGTTTCGGGTTCACTCGGACCGCTAACAGCCCTATGTGGAGTGGATCTTTACTAGGAAAATGAAGAAAGAGCAGCAAAATAAATCACATAAATGGGGGTTACATGATTCGAACTCCAGACCTTTTGTTCAAAGGTATAGCGCCTTAACTACTTGACCAGCATGCTATTTGTGTTTAAAGCACGCAAAACGTATTAATAATATTTGTATAAAATATATAAATTATAAAATACATATAAACTTTTTTTTTAATTTATTACCGGGTTTCTTTTCGGTTTTATCGGTCCGGGTCTTATCGGTTTCGGTTCAATGTTTAGAACTCGAATCCGAACTCGTTAGTTTTCGGGTGAGTTTCGATCCCGGGTATTTCGGTCCGATTCATGACCGGGTTTCGGGTTCACTCGGACCGCTAACAACCCTAGGGGGGACTCAGGACAGGGGACGATCCCCCTTGTGTGCGTGTGTGGGAAAAAAAGAAAAAAAAAAGGAAGGTAGGTAAAGCCCTGCAAATTCTATCCGTTATTTTCGTTGCTTCAAATATGTATTGTCTTCTCCTTTTTTGAATAAATATACAAATATTTTTCGCTTTTTAATTATTATATTATTCACTATACTATCAATAATTAACATATAGATGTAATATAATCTAACAAATAAGGGAAAAAAATTAAATATTATAACTACATATAACATAAATAAATAAAAATAAAAACAACAATAAAAAAAAATGGGCCGGACGAAACATCTGTGGGCCGAGCCTCCACAGGCGGGCCAAATCTAGACCGGACCAAAAAGGCCTTTTTTTTGGGGAGCCCAATGCTCACTCTAAAACGAGTGGGCAGATCCGGCCCGCGTACCTGTTCCTATTTTGCCAGGGCTAATCCTAGACCACTCCCCCTTCCTAAGACCTGGGGATCCATGGTAAAATTGGAAGCACACTAATTTTATAGATTTAGTTAATTCGACTAACACATGTGCTGAGCAGGATTAATTATTTTGTGTATTTGTTTTTGTTTCCTTGTGTAGTTTATATTTATTTTATTTGTAAATAATACCAGAAGCAAGAAAAAATATATACATATATCTATAATATAAAAAACAGTAGTATTTTTTAGTCGTATTGTGCACTTGAAAAGACTATTATATCCCTCCTATCTTTTTCTATTTGTGTTGAATTTAATAATAACAATAATATCAAAAAATATATCAACAACAATAAATTTTAAGAAATACTTGGAACATGAAATTAAATTGAAGGAACAATTAATCTTAAAAAAAAAAATTACGGAAATTTCCGACGGACCTATGGCCGAATAGTTTTTCCGGCAGGGCGGTTGCCGGTCGCCCGCGGACTTCCGACGACCGAAAAGTTTTTTTTTCTTTTTTCACCAGTTCGCCGACCTGCTTTCGGGTGGTCTGTCATTTTTTTTTCATAAACGCGAGTCTGTCGGCCTGCTTTCCGGCGGTCCACCATTGACGATCGACTATTTTTTTAACGTCAGGCTGCCGGCGGACGGCGAACCTACGTCAGTCTATCATTATGTTTTAACGCCAGGTAGCCAGTCTGCTTTCCGGTGGACCACCGCCGGCGTCCGGCGGTCTACTTTCCGGCAGACTTTACTTTTTTTTTTCTTGTTTTTTTTACGGCAAGTTCGTCGGCCGTCGCTAAAATCTTGGGAACCAATATTTTTTTTTCTAACAAGTAATCTGGTAATTTAATTATTTTAATTCAATTATATCACCGTACTGTACGTACATATCTCTAGTATAATAATATCATGTATATTCAGCATTTGGTATGTACGAAATGATTTTCATCTTTCCTATAATACTACCTTGTTGAACAAAGAACAAGTCTTTTTAAAACAAACAATAACCAAGTCTCACAAGCATCAAAGACTCTTCTCAAACCCCAAAGGTGGGAAAAGACCCAAGGAGCTAGTCAAGAGAGAGAGAGAGAGAGAGAGAGATGGGAAGAGCTCCATGCTGTGACAAGGCAAACGTGAAGAAAGGTCCATGGTCGCCAGAAGAAGATGAAAAGTTAAAGGAATATATAGAGAAACATGGGACTGGGGGAAACTGGATTGCTTTACCACAGAAAGTTGGTATGCGATTTTTTTTTTCTGGCTTATTTTCTTGTCTTTTTTTTTTTTAATGGACATCTGAAATATAATGTTGTCTTTTTTTTTAATATATTTTTTTCACAAATATAATCATCAGGTCTGAAAAGATGTGGAAAAAGCTGCAGACTGAGATGGCTGAACTATCTCAGACCAAATATCAAGCATGGTGAGTTTTCTGAAGACGAAGATAGAATAATTTGCACCCTTTTTGCCAGCATTGGAAGCAGGTAACTAAAATTTTAAATACACTATATATATATATTATATATATAACCTCGATAAATGAATATGATCGGGACCGAAGAAAAATATCGTTTATTGAAAGAAAATTTGAACATGTTATAAAGAGTTGGGACCGGAGAAAATTATTCGGTTATTCGTTTATCGAACATTCATTTATCGAGTTTTAACGGTATATGTATGTATGTATTCTCTTCAATCAAGATTAAGACATGTTTTAAGTAGTATCGGAACATCTGCCGATAGATAGAGGTCGAGTGTTCAAATCTCGTTGAGCTCTCGCATCGCGAAAATTTTGAAAAATATGTCGCGCTAATTATCTCTCTCCTCCTCCCAAACCCCGACATCCTGAATCTGTCCCCGGTCCGGTACGGACCTTTTGATTCAAATCTAACTAATTACATTTTAAGTTGAGTTGAATTTCGAAATTTTGTATTTATTTTGTATTTTTTATACAACTTTTTTAATTATAATAAAATAAAATAAATTTCAGGTGGTCAATAATAGCAGCCCAATTACCAGGCAGAACAGACAATGACATCAAAAACCATTGGAACACAAAGCTTAAGAAGAAACTCATGATGGGCAATATTATTAGTAGTATTGCTCCATCTAATTCTATTTCTACCCAATACCAGAATAGGCCTCATCAAGCTACCATGTACTCCACACCACCAAATGATTCCCTTATCCAAGAACCCTCACTTCCATCTTTAATTAATTCACATACTCCACCATCACCATATGAATATGACAACACCAATTGTTATATTATTACCTCCACCCCATTTAGGGCTTTCTCCAGAACTTATGAGCCCATATCCCCTGATTTTATCGGCCCGGGTGGGCCCGCGGGCCCGGCCCGTGGCGATCTCCTCACATTCGGTGGTGATCATCAAGATTTGTGTTCCCAGAGTTATGGTTTCAGCAGTGCTGTTGGTGCTGGTGATCATGTAAATGATCAGAATTTCTTGTCGAGCGCTCGTAGACGGGGATCGCGTTCGTCGTCTTCGTCGTCGACGGCAGCGAATGATGGGTGCATTTTTTTTAGTGAGAATCCACTGGATTACAGCATTGAGGAGATTAAGCAGCTGATTAGCACTAATCACATGTGCAGTAGTGTAGACTTCTTTGTGGATGAGATCATCAAGACAGAACAAAATTGATGGGTGCAAATTGAAATTTGAGTTTTTTCAAGGGTGAGACTGTAAATAGTTGGTGTACTGTATTAACTGCACCATTTAATTTTCAGATGTACTGTAGTGATTGTTTTTTCATGGAAACTAGAGAAGAGCTATCATCTCCCTGAAATCAAGAAATCACAAAAAAAATCAGTGCATTGTGATGTTCTTATTAATAAATAATAAGGAAAATATTCTAATTTTTTGGTTTTAAGTAAAAAATTTTTAAGTAATTTTATTAAATTTAATGCTATTATTCTCAAATTTAATTTTTTTCTTCTAATGTAATACTCCATGTAAAATGGAATCTATTTAATATGAATGTATTTTAATGATGAAAAACAAATATTTAATTAGTAAAATTATTTTTTAACAAAATTTGATGAGATCTAACAATTTGTGTTAATATGGGTTTTTTATGTAATTTTTGTTTATAATTCTGACCGGATATATATAGTATATGCTCTTTTCATTTAATATAATTGTCTTTTTTTTTTCAAGTAGTAACTATCGATTTTTATTTTACGAGATCTAACTTTAACCCTTAATAACTCTCATCATCATCAACAGCACCTTAATCCCAACTATGTTGGGGTCGGTGGCATGAAGATTATAGTGTCGTTTAATTGTCTAAAATTAGTTAACACCATAACTCATGCAAATAACAAAGCGAAAGCTTTTACACTGACGCCCTTCCTGTCGCAACCTTCATATGAAGGAGAAATAGAACGAAATTCCAAAACCGTCAACATCATAAGTTTTTCCATTTATATGGAAAATATCATGAGACGGCGATGAGTTTGAGATAATTGCTATTGTCATGTCACAATACCCTTAATAACTCTCAGTATATTTAAAAAAAAATAATAAAATAAATTATATATATTATAAAATTATGTTTAATACAAAATAATTTAAGAATAACTGAGAGTTAAAGTTTGATTCTAAAAAAAAGTCAATGACAACTATTAAAGAGAGAAGAGAGTAGAATTCTGATCGCAAATTATTGGCAAAATGACCCAAATGAGTCATATAGTTTGATAAAATGAAAAATAAGGACCAAATGTTTAAAATGTATCAAATAAGGCCTTATAGTTTACTCCGTCCAACTGCGTTAGGCCTTCCGCTACTGGATGGCCGTTAAACGGTTAACTTTCGTCGTACGTGTCCAGTTATCTCACACGTGGCGAATACTATGGGCCCTATAGTTTGACAAAATGATCAACTAAGGACCAAATGTTTAAAAGGTATCAAACAAGGCCCTATAGTTTACTCCGTCCAACTGTGTTAGGCCTTCCACTACTGGACGGCCGTTAAACAGTACTTTCGTCCTACGTGTCCAGTTATCTCACACATGGCGAATACTATGGGACAAGTAGTCATTTTGGTCATTTCAGTCATTTTGCCTATGTTAAATGACCAAAGAGGAGATAATTTAATCCTTATATTTGAAAAAAATACATAAATTATTTGGATAAAATTTAAAATACAAAAACAAATCCAAAACTTTTAAAAATATATAGTTGATTCAAAAGTAAATAAATTAAAAAATCTTTTAAAAACTAAACAAATAAAAAATCACTTGAAATCACTTAAAATGATCAATGTTTTATTTTCTAAAATTCTCTTGTATTAAGACGAATTTACAGAATAGTATATTATCATAAAATTTATTGTTATCTATTTAAAAATATCTCTTTGAAAATTCATAAAATCAGTATTATATAATTTAGTAAATATGAGTTTTTCATTTATTTTGTTATTTTATATAATTAAATAAGATTTCAAAGTAAAAGAAACTAATTGATTTAATCCATAATTTCTTTGATTTATTTATAAATAATAACTAAAACTATTGTTTCTACACTTTCAATAATATTTTTTATTAAGATTATTTTGAATTATTTAATTCATTAGGACTTCGATCAATTTTTATTTTCTAAAATTCTATGTGTACAAAGATGAATCTATGTATATTATTATTAAATTTAATTGCTTATGTATTTAGAAATATCTCTTTGAAAAATCATAAGATCACTAATTATATAATTTAGTAAATATGAGTTTTTCATTTATTATGTTATTTTACATTTATTTAATAAGATTTAAAATTAAGATAGACTAAATGGTTTATTCCATAGTTTTTAATTTATTTATAAGTAATAATTAAAATCATTGTTTCTACACTTTCAAATTGGGGCTATTTATGAAGGCAAAATGACCAACTGGACATTTATGAATGAAGAAAGAACATACGAGCCCTAATTTCAGTAGCGGAAGGCCTAATGCAGTTGGACGGAGTAAACTATAGGGCCTTGTTTGATACTTTTTGAACATTTGGTCCTTATTTGATCATTTTGTCAAACTATAGGGCCCATTTAAGTCATTTTGCCTTAAATATTTGGTCCTTATTTGGTCATTTTGTCAAACTATAGGGCCCATAGTATTCGCCACGTGTGAGATAACTGGACACGTAGGATGAAAGTAACTGTTTAACGGTCGTCCAGTAGCGGAAGGCCTAACGCAGTTGGACGGAGTAAAATATAGGGCCTTATTTGATACCTTTTGAACATTTAGTCCTTATTTGATCATTTTGTCAAATTATAGGGTCCATTTCGGTCAATTTGCCTAAATTATTTTATACTCCCATTTTAGTCATTTTAAACTTTATTCTTTTATATATATATATAGTTTTAAAATTTATTAATTTTGGTCGATTATTATTATTGTTGACGTCTGATTTGGTCAACGTCACGTGTGCGGATCTGGACGAATGGATCGAAGCCACGTAGAAAATAATAAGCGGGACGTATGAACAGAATGAAAAGTATTGGACCATTAAATTTTATTAATGATCTTGATAAAGAGTAGAGCCGGGCCGAAAATATTTTGGCCGGTCCGTACAGTTGGTGCTTGTTATTTACAAGTCTTATCCTTTTCTCTTTTCTTTTTTATCTCTCTTTATTTCTCTCTCTATATCTGTCTTTTTTTTGCCTTTTCCTAAAGTCCTTTCTTTGTACATTCTCTTGACATATATATAGCCAATATTAGTCATTCATGAGATGACAGCTAGAAGATTCAGGTGAACAGGCTTATGACACTTGTCGCAGTGTAGTGACTTATTTGACGCGTGTCACTTTCTTAGGCTTGCTTTGGGAAGGGATATGACAGCCCTCCCTAATTGTCCTGTCACGTTCTTCGTGCTTTTGGCAATACTTATCTGCGGCCGACAATGTGGTCGGCCCTCAAGCTTCCCGATGTTCCGTCGGTCCCGTTATGTTTACTGCCTCGAGCGTATCCATCCAGGGTCCGCTCGGTCCTCTGGGTCGGATCCCGGGTCGGCTCTAATGTCTTTGCCCGGTCCGGTTCTTTGTGAGCCCGAGAGACAGTCGGGTCTATGACCGGTTCGGCTCCAGGATCTGCTCTACTGGTGGTGCTGGAGCGCTTATGTGGATGCCACGGTGGATCGACTACCAACAAGGGCCCCGAGTCCAGTGGCCGCCGGGTCAGGTTGGCCTTGGAATCGCTTTGATTGAGGTCGATCCGGTTTGGGGGTGGATAAGATCTCTTAAAGGGACGTATCTTCGAGAGTCGTTTTGATTTGACTTCGGGGTCTTCAAGAGTCATAGAAAGGGGGACGCGTGGCGGGACGTAATTCGTCATTGTTTTTCACGCGTCTTCGATCTTTGTGATGATTTATAATGAATCGCCGCTTCATGTGCTTCGGCGTTTAATGCCCTTTTTTCCACATAAATGAAGGGAGCCTTCTTCTCTATTGCTTCTTTCGCCATGTGTTGTTGCAGAGAAGGATTTTTTCCGGCAATTTATCTTCTTCTCCGATTTCCCATAGACTTTCCCGGTAAGCTTGCTTTCCCTCCTCTTTTCCCTATTTAATGATGTCGGAGCGGAGGAATACGGCGGCGGAGTTGACTGTGTCTCCGGACCGCACGGGGGCGGCAGATTTGTCGATAGGCGATGCTCCCGTTGACTGGAGCGATGAGAATGGAGGCGAGATCGCAAGGTCGCCGGATTCTGGAGATGCAGATTCTGGAGACGTGGAGGTGGCGACGTCGTTGACGGCGGGTGGCGAGGTTGGGGGGCAATCTTCTCAGGCGGCCGATCAGGAGGACAAGGCCGAGTAGACTTTTTTATTTTATTCCATGTATGGCCTGCGTGCCACTTCTTCTTGATTTCTTTTGTATGGAGCTTATTTTGAGTGAATAAGATCTTTTTATGGCCTTTGTTGCTTTTTTGTGTTTCGGCCCTATTGGTCAGACCGCCGTTTTTCTGCCGGATGGACCGGTCTTTTGAGGCGCCGAGGCGAGCTCGGCCTTCGGTCGGATGGACCGGTCTCATAAAGTGCCGAGGCGAGCTCGACTTTCAGTGCCGGGTAGACCGGTTTTATGAGGTGCCGAGGCGAGCTCGGGCTTCGGACGGATGGACCGGTCTTCTAAAGTGCCGAGGCGAGCTCGGACTTTCGGTGCGGGTGGACCGGTCTTATGAGGTGCCGAGGCGAGCTCAAGCTTCAGGTCCGGATGGACCGGTCTTCTAAAGTGCCGAGGCGAGCTCGGACTTTCAGTGCCGGGTGGACCGGTCTTATGAGGTGCCGAGGCGAGCTCGGACTTTCAGTGCCGGGTGGACCGGTCTTATGAGGTGCCGAGGCGAACTCGGACTTTCAGTGCCGGGTGGACCGGTCTTATGAGGTGCCGAGGCGAGCTCGGACTTTCAGTGCCGGGTGGACCGGTCTTATGAGGCGCCGAGGCGAGCTCGGGCTTTCAGTGGCGGATGGACCGGTCTCATAAAGTGCCGAGGCGAGCTCGGACTTTCAGTGCCGGGTGGACCGGTCTTATGAGGTGCCGAGGCGAGCTCGGACTTTCAGTGCCGGGTGGACCGGTCTTATGAGGTGCCGAGGCGAACTCGGACTTTCAGTGCCGGGTGGACCGGTCTTATGAGGTGCCGAGGCGAGCTCGGACTTTCAGTGCCGGGTGGACCGGTCTTATGAAGTGCCGAGGCGAGCTCGGACTTTCAGTGCCGGGTGGACCGGTCTTATGAGGTGCCGAGGCGGACTCGGTCTTATAGTGCCTGGGAGCCATTATTCGAGGTGCCGAGGCGAACTCGGTCTTATAGTGCCGGAGGAGCCGGTCATTCGAGGTGCCGAGGCGGACTCGGTCTTATAGTGCCGGGGGAGCCGGTCATTCGAGGTGCCGAGGCGAACTCGGTCTTATAGTGCCGGGGGAGCCGGTCATTCGAGGTGCCGAGGCGAACTCGGTCTTATAGTGCCGGAGGAGCCGGTCATTCGAGGTGCCGAGGCGGACTCGGTCTTATAGTGCCGGGGGAGCCGGTCATTCGAGGTGCCGAGGCGAACTCGGTCTTATAGTGCCGGAGGAGCCGGTCATTCGAGGTGCCGAGGCGGACTCGGTCTTATAAAGGCCGGGAGCCATTATTCGAGGTGCCGAGGCGAACTCGGTCTTATAGTGCCGGGAGGAGCCGGTCATTCGAGGTGCCGAGGCGGACTCGGTCTTATAGTGGCCGGAGGAGCCATTATTCGAGGTGCCGAGGCGAACTCGGTCTTATAGTACATTTGAATCGAGATGAAATAGAGTTGAATTTTTATTGATAATACCTTTCTAAGGACATGGCCTTCGTTGAATGAATTAATCTTTGGTCATTCGATACTCTAGCTAGCAAACCCCGCTCAAGGGCTTCGTTATTTTAAACGGTCCTTGCCACTTGGGTTCAGGAGGTCCCAGATCCGGCCCCAATGCTTGATTAAGAAGGAGGTCTTCGATCTGGAGGCTTCGATGATGAAACTTGGGAGTTTTCGTTATAGATGGTATTCCGCCTTCTCGCTTGGTTCTGCTTTTTTTGGTGATAAGGCCTGTGTTTTTAGGGTCACATTGATCTTGTTCTTCGAAATGGGTCCTCCGGTGGCGTGTGCTCCAATCTCGATCGGGTCATCGCCTCAGTGCCGGAGGCTACGAAGATATTTCTTAAGTGGCGGACCGATGCATTGCCAAGTCTTCAGGGAGTTCTTCAGGCCGTGACCCTTTGCGTTTTTCGAAGCGGGTCTTGAGGTACTGTTTCATAACTGCGTTAGTCGCCTCGACTTGTCCGTTGGATTGTGAATCGTGCGACATGGATAAGTCGTTTTGTATATGGAGGTCGTCGCAGAATGCCTGAGGTTCCTCCTCGTCATTCTGGCTATATCGGATGTGATGGACCAAGGGGTCCTGAGTGACTTTCATATAAGATTGTTTATTTTTTGTTCGGTTGTTCGCGCTAGTGGTTCGGCCCCGACCCGTTTTTGCAAAATAACCAATCGCGACGGCTGCGTACTGTTATCCCAACTTCATCTTCTAGACGGGGGGGACCGACCCGAACGATCGTCCCTTTGACGAATGGCAGTAGGCCATAAACGCAAGTGGGTTTCGCACGAGTTTTGGATCTAATAAGCGAAGGTTTGGCCATAGGCGTATCTTTACTCCAGCACAATGGCACCTTTCTGAGGGCGTACACGAATAAGCCTTTCAGTGACAGGACTGGATGCCCCTGCGTAAGGCTCCTTCAATGGCAACCTGGATGGGTCCATGTTGAAGTATTCTGATTTTTGTGGGTATCATGCTGTGCTGGGGGCATGGGACTGGAGGCCGTGCCCGTCCTTGCCACTCGCGTTGTTCGGCTGCCGACGAATCGGTTTGGTCGTTTCTTGGTTCGCGGAGGGCGTTACAGTTTCTTGCTAATCCTACCAACAAGCTCGAGCTGGGTCAAGGAAGTTGACCAAACTGGGCTCCATGGGCTCGTATTATCCTCTATCTGAGAATCGCTCCCAAGATAGTGAGGGGAGCAGGGCCGAGGGAGGTCGTCATTTCCGGACCGGCCCCGAGGGCTTCATATACCATCTTGTAGTTGGGGGCTAGAAAATCTGAGCAAGTGGCCGAGCAGAGCAAACGTTGGCCGGGGCCGGCGAGGGCCATTCCCGTGCTTGTTTTCAGTGGACTAGAATAAGTGCATAGGCCAGCTCTACAGGGGCGCATCCGAGCTCGGCATCAGATAGGCCGGATGTCGGTCCGTACTTTCCGATCGAGCGAAGGCGGTGCGGGTTGCCGTGGAGTTCTCCTTGGGCCAGTAGTTGTAGGATTAGTGCTTTAAGTCCTGGGTTGCTTGGTTGGCCTTGCCCCTCTTTCCTTACCTCCCGAATGATTGGTGAAAGGTGGGGACTTTTTTATCTTTCATATCTCCTTATAAAGATTATGCCCTTTGCCCATTTCAGTTTTACCAATATTTCCCACTTTCTGCAGCTTTTTCATCACTTCAAGTTTTGAGTTTCGTCGTTGGCATCCTAATGGCCGCTGTTCGGGCGCTTATGTGGAAAACTCATTAGGTTCCGATGTTTCCCTCTGATCTCAACCTAATTTTTTGCCTGATAGCGGCCTGAGTTTTCTTGCTTGCGCCTTAACAGATTACTTTTGCTTCGACTTCCAATTCACTTGCAATTGCCGTCGCTGCTTCTCTAACACATGGCTCAATACTTGGAGACATTTTCATTAGCTGGTCTAGTGCCATCCGGATTACCAGGATCTTTGCCAGCGTTTTCGGGGGTATTGTGGAGTCCTTGGTGGTTGCAGTGTATGTTGACTGCAACTTTAATTTGAAAGATACCAGGGGATTCTTTGGGAAATTTTTCTAGAGCTTTAAACTATGCTCGATATCCCCCAAGTTTTGACATTCAAAAAGGTCAGTTGAGTTGGGCAGTGTATGTCGATACCCCTTCTTCTAGCGCCAATCTGTTGACGTCTGATTTGGTCAACGTCACGTGTGCGGATCTGGACGAATGGATCGAAGCCACGTAGAAAATAATAAGCGGGACGTATGAACAGAATGAAAAGTATTGGACCATTAAATTTTATTAATGATCTTGATAAAGAGTAGAGCCGAAAATATTTTGGCGGTCCGTCTGATTAGTGCTTGTTATTTACAAGTCTTATCCTTTTCTCTTTTTTTTTATCTCTCTTTATTTCTCTCTCTATATCTGCTTTTTCGCCTTTTCCTAAAGTCCTTTCTTTGTACATTCTCTTCGACATATATATAGCCAATATTAGTCATTCATGAGATGACATTTAGAAGATTCAGTGAACAGGGCTTATGACACTTGTCGCAGTGTAGTGACTTATTTGACGCGTGTCACTTTCTTAGGCTTGCTTTGGGAAGGGATATGACGCCTCCCTAATTGTCGTCTCCGTGCTTCGTCTTTTGGCAATACTTATCTCATGCGGCCGACAATGTGGTCGGCCCTCGAGCTTCCCGATGTTCTGGTCGGTCCTGTTATGTTTACGGTTCGGAGCGTATCCATCCAGGGTCTGCTCGGTCCTCCTGGGTCGGATCCCGGGTCGGCTCTAATGTCTTTGCCCGGTCCGGTTCTTTGTGAGCCCGAGAGACAGTCGGGTCTATGACCGGTTCGGCTCCAGGATCTGCTCGGCTGGTCGGCTGCCTGGAGCGCTTATGTGGATGCCACGGTGGATCGACTACCAACAATTATTATTATTATTATTATTATTATTATTATTATTATTATTATATTATGGAGACTGACAAATGACGAATCTTTCCAATATTTTAATGCCACCTATGCCATGAAATCAAAATTGATACGTTGTCCTTGTCCGAAAATCAATAAAGATTTTATTACATCAAAAAATAAAATAAATAAAATAAAATGGTAAATTTTATAATCTTGACGTAGTCCAAAGTTTGCTGCAGCTGATTACGACTTTCAAATAATTAAAAAAAAAAAACCTCAAGAGTCAAGCCAGGTGTAAAAATTTTTATTTTATTATTGTTTTATTATCTTCGAAATAGAGGCTTGTAATAACTTTTCAAGATTAGACATTGCTATAATAACCTTTAAAATGGTTAAAGTATTTTAATCGTATTTATGATATTTTTCTTGATTAGTGTTGTTTTATTTCTCGATTTTAAATTTAGCTCAAGTACAACAATTACTTAAAATTTATTATAATACTACCTCCGTTCTCTTATAACTGCAACATCTGGACTTTCACGTTTGACAATGCACAACTTCGATTATTAATATCTTCAACTTTTTACTTTTGAAAATTATAAGAACTTGATATTTTGAAAGTATATTTCGAGATGAATCTAATAAGATCCCACATGATTATATTTTTTTATATGTATAAATCACAAAATTCGGTCAAAAAAGAGTATGTGAACGGTATAATAGTCAATACGTTGCAATAATAAAAGCACGGAGGAAGTATTCTTTTGGATATGGATTTTCCTAGATACGGTTGGGATTCAAACTATATTTGAAAAGTATCCTTAATATTGGACAAGTATAAATAGATTTGAAAAATAATTGTAAAATTCTTTTGGTGAATATATAAATACAAAGTAGATAGAACTCAAACTAAAAAACAAGACATAGGACTAGAAATGAATATAGAGCTAGAGAGAACTCCCCGTTGAGAGCGCTTTCAGTGAAGAAGGTTATAGGCTGGACGAATGGAGATCTCAAATGATGCCAAGAAATCTCGAGGCTCAGATGATGCTTAAGGACGTAACAAAAATCGAGCCACGAGATCAAAAAAATCGATGGGATGACCTATTAGCTGACCAAGACGCCTATCAAGAAGACATCACCGAAGGAGAGTCTAGTCAAATGAGTCAAACAGATACGACATCGACTCCAACTAAAGGTAAGTAAGGTAAGTCATGTAAGTAAGAGAACCACGTAGGACTTTGATTTCTCACGAGGATACATAGACACTTAATTTTAAACGAAAACTTATAATTAAATACAAGCTTATTATTTTTGTTGTTCAATAATTTATTTTTTCGTGTATAAAATGTAAATAAAAAATATTTCAAAAATATTTTTTCAAAAAAAAAAAAAAATATTCATCGGCCGATCCGAGACCCGACGATCCTGACCCGGACCCGGACCCGAACCCATGGCCGATCCGTGAAGACTCGGACCCGTACATTTCATATGTACGGGTGAGACCGGGGTCTAGGTTGGCCGACACGTGGACCCGGCGGGCCGGACCTGAACCCGAACCCGATTTCGGCCACGTCTAGGAATAATGCAACATTAATCTTTTCTTTGTTCACATTGAACTTCTATTCTGAAATCAACAACAAGCTTTTTTGATCCCCATCGTTTCTTAAATTTATTTAGTTAAAACAAGCTTTTAAAATCTTGTTCTTTAGATGCACTAAAAACAAAATGATAATAGACAAGATATCGAGTCTCTAAACTCGACTGAGGGGATCTTAATTTTATGTTACTCAATTGAGTAAGATCGGTTATTGCAACTTATGATTCTAGATATGTAATGATTATGAATTACAACCCTAGATCTAGCAAAAGATATAAAAATCTCAATTAAATTGATTAGACTGATTAAGTTATCTACTCAATAACACAAAGATAATCCAAGGGATTCAAGTCAAGAATATGATACGGAATTAAATCATACATAATATAGATATCCAAACATGCTTAACAACTGGAATAAATAGATTAGCCTAACATATTGGCTTGAAAAGACATACAATTGTTCATTAAAATAAGAGGAAGAAAATTAACGAAGTAGATCTATTTTTCTTCTCTCATTCGCCCGTGATGCTGTTCCTTCCTCGCATGCGTCGCGCTGCGCCGCCTTGCTCGATAAAGTGGTATATTTTGTTGGTTGATGATTTCGGCAATGTTATGAAGGACGAGAACTGATGTGTGAGATGAGATAGATAGTTCTCTTCTCCAGCTAGTTTGGCCTCCTTAGATAGGTGTGGGTAGCCACCATCCTTGGGATGGGCCATTAGGGTTGTGTTTAATTCGTTTCTTGGCCCCAGGACCCCAAGTAATCAAATTCATGAATTAGGACTGGCACTGGGTCACCTAATGTCGGTGGCTGCAGCAAGGTTTGAGGTCCAAATTTCAATGGGGCGCCCGTTTGATGGCAAATAATTCTTCTAACTCCAAAAACACTTTGAATACCTTAATCAATGTATTCCACTCGTGAAATAAATTATCTCCATAAATTAAAATAGGTAGAAAATTAAGATGATGTGCTAAAATAAATATAATGTAAAAACACAATTAACATAAAAAAAATATGCACTATTTTCTACCTATCAACCCCTTTCCTTAAACTCCCCATATTTAGGCTCAACCAACTTGACCACAATCCTCCTCTCATTAATGGGGCTCGACTATGGTACTAACACCAATTGATGCTAACTATGCTACCACCTTATGTGGCAAAAATATAAGAGCACATATGTACTTAAAATATAAATATTTGAGTATTGTTGTGAAATACTTTATAATTTATATTTTATAAGATACACAAAATAAATAACAATATATAAAATATGGAGATTGATAATATGTAGAATATATTTTGTAGTAGTAGTATATTTCTTTCTTTCTCAAATGGTGTAACATTACATCTTGGAGCAAGCTATTTATAGGCAAAGTTATACTACCATTTCAACAAATGTGTACATCAATTGTCAACAATGGTACACTATAATTTCAATTTGTCCACCTTCAAAGTTTGAATCAATCACTCTTGGTTTGTCAAAAGTTGTGGGCAACATTTTTCTTCTTTGACAATTAATTGTGCTAAAGTCCACAATTCATAACACTCCCCATTGGACGTAGCAATGTGAGTTGGATAAGTGTGCCTCGTTAAAAACCTTAAGCCGAAAAACCCAATGGGAATAAAAGCGGTCAGAAGGAAAAAAGAGTACACAACTTAAATCCAACCCTTGTGCATAAGCTGCCTCGTTAAAAACCTTAAGCTGGAAAAACCCAATGGGATAAAAACCAGTCATAAGGGAAAAAGAGTACAGCGCACATATTGATTCGCTCCCCCTGAAATAAAGAATATATGCCGTCAAACTGATTTATCAATCTTGGTTAAGATTAGCTCTTCTCATGCCTATATCGTATACCATCTTCTCGAATGTTGATATCGGCAATGATTTTATAAATAAATCAGCGAGATTATGACAGGAGCGAATTTGTTGAACATTTATTTCTCCGTTCTTCTGTAGTTCATTTGTGTAAAAAAACTTCGGTGAAATATGCTTGGTCCGATCACATTTTATATATCCACCCTTGACTTGTGCTATGCATGCTGCATTGTCTTCATAAATGATTGTGGGAGTGTCTGTCATAAGCTTCAATCGACATTCATTTTGTATATGAGCTATAACTGATCTTAGCCAAACACTTTCTCTGCCAGCTTCATAGAGAGCAATTATCTCAGAATGATTGGAAGATGTAGCTACTAATGTTTGTTTGGTCGATCTCCATGATATAGCCGTACCATTATAGCAGAATAAATAACAGGTCTGTGAGCGAGCCTTATGTGGATCGGATTTGTATCCCGCATCAGCATAACCAACTAAACCAGAGTTAGTAGCCTCCTTTGAATAGGATAAACCCAGGTCAATGGTACCATTGAGATAACGAAAAATGTGTTTGATACCATTCCAATGCCTTCAAGTTGGTTCAATCGTATCTTGCAAGTAAATTTACCGCAAAAGAAATATCGTCCAGTGCATTGTGCTAAATACATCGGTTGCTCCAATAGCATTGAGATAAGGCACTTCAGACCCAAAATTTCCTCATTTGGTTCCTTAGGCCTGGAAAGGATCTTTCTTAGGATCTAAATTCCGTACGACCATAGGAGTACTCAGAGGATGAGCCTTGTCCATATTAAATCGTTTGAGCAATCTCTTGGTATACGCAGATTGGTGGACAAGTATTCCATTATCTTTATGCTCGAGCTAAAGACCAAGACAGAGTTTTGTTATTCCAAGGTCTTTAACCTCAAATTCTTTCTTCAAATATTCAGCAGCATCGGATAACTCTTTAGGAGTTCCGATTAAATTTATGTCATCCACATAGACTGCAATTATAGCAAATCCAGTATTGGTAATAAAAACACATGGGCATTTAAGATCATTTTTATAACCTTCCTTAGAAAGGTATTCATTCAATCTGTGGTACCACATGCAGCCGGATTGCTTTAATCCATACAGTGATTTCTGTAGTTTGATCGAGTATAGCTCACGAGGAGTAGCAGATTTTGGCATTTTATATCCATCAGGAATTTTCATATAGATATCAGAATCTAATGAACCATATAGATATGCTGTGACTACATCCATTAGTCGCAAGTCCAAACACTCATGGACAACCATACTAATAAGAAAACGGAAAGTGATTATATCCATCACTGGTGAATACGTTTCGTCATAGTCAATCCCAGGCCGTTGGGAGAATCCTTGGGCTACGAGTCGGGATTTATATCTCGCAATCTCATTTTTCTCATTTCTTTTTCGAACGAACACCCATCTGTAACCAATTAGTTTTATATTATTTGGTGTTCGAGTAATTTGCCCAAATACCATTCGTTTTTCTAGGGAAGCTAATTCAGATTGTATTGCTTCCTCCCATTTAGGCCAATCTGACCTTTGACGGCATTCAATTATTGAATGTGGTTCATTATCATAATCATCATTCATAATTTCTTGTGCAACCGAGAAAGCAAATAAATTATCGATTATCATGTTTTTCCGATCCCATATCTCATTGTAATGATTTATGGCATTCTCGGTGTTTTCAGAAACCATGATCCCTTCATTATTTGCAGTATTATGCTCTACAGATTCATCTGCAGCATGCTCACTAGGATGATCTTGGTTTGTGATCCCATTACTTCTCCCTTTTCTTTTTCGAGGAATAGTGTCCTTCGAACCAACAGGTCTACCACGCTTTTGTCGTGAGGCATCATCATCCATTTTCGTATTTTGATGAGGAACAACGATCCTAGCTGGAGCATTCACAGCTGGAATATAAGACTTTATCATTTTACTTGCATCGTTAAATGCGTCACGAAGTCTATTAGCAATATTTTGTAAATGGATGATTCTCTTCACCTCATTTTCGCATTCTGTAGTACGTGGATCTAGGTGGGATAAGCTTTGTACATTCCAGGAGATATCCTCAACTGGTTTTTGTTCATCTTTGTTAAGAACAGTCTTATCCCTGCCAATTGATGGAAACACCATCTCATCAAAATGACAATCGGCAAACCGAGCGGTAAATAAATCACCCGTTGTTGGTTCTAAATACCGAATTATTGATGGGGAATCAAATCCAACGTATATGCCAATCCGGCATTGATGACCCATTTTTGTCCTTTGAGGAGGTGGAATTGGCACATGAACAGCACATTCGAATGTGCGTAAGTGCAAAATATTCGGCTCAAAGCCTAGAGTTAATTGCATTGGGGAGTGCATATGATAAGCAGTGGGGCGTAATCTGATGAGTGCTGATGCATGTAATACTGCATGACCCCACACTGCACTAGTGAGCTTTGATCTCATTAATAATGTACGAGCAATGATTTGGACTCGTTTAATCATGGATTCCGCCAATCCATTTTGAGTGTGGACATGTGCTACTGGGTGCTCAACATTAATTCCCAGTGCTTCACAATAATCATCAAAAGTCCTTGATGTGAATTCTCCGGCATTATCCATTCTTATATTTTTATAGGATATTCAGGAAAATGTGCTCGGAGTTTAATAATTTGGGACAAGAGTCGTGCAAAAGCAACATTTCTGGTAGATAATAAACATATGTGGGACCATCTGGATGATGCATCTATTAAGACCATAAAATATCGGAGTGGTCCACTTGCTGGATGTATTGGTCCACAAATATCACCGTGAATGCGTTGTAAAAATGATGGTGATTCATAACCAACTTTTTCCATAGAAGGTTTAGTAATAAGTTTTCCACGTGAACATGATTCACAGAAATAATCTTTGGACATTAGCATTTTTGTGCCCTTTAACGGATGTCCATGAGTATTTTCAATAATCCTACGTAACATAAAAGTTCATGGGTGCCCAAGGCGATCATGCCATAACCCAAATATATCATGATTCACCAGCTTCCAAGCCATGGTAGCGTAGGTTTCAAAAGCTCGAATAGGGACACAATACAGTCCAGAAGTTGTTGCTTCAATCTTCTCGTGGACAAGTCGAGTTTCCATTTTATAGGATGTGATACATAAATATTCTTTATTATTCTCAATCACTGTTTCCAAGTGATAGCCATTTTGGCGTACATCCTTAAAACTCAGTAGATTTCGTTTTGATCTACCAGAAAATAACGCATTTTCAATGTGTAAAATTGTTCCATTAGGCAACATCACAGTTGCATTCCCGGAGCCATCAATAATCTCTACGGGACCAGATATAGTTGTAACGTGTGTCTTGCATAATTTCATGCTCGAGAAATATGCTTTATTTGTAAATATTGAGTGCGTTGTTGCACTATCAACAAGACAATTGTGTACCTGTTCGATACTTTCTATTTGTATTCCTGTTGAATCAAATCATCATATAATAAATATTTAATACATGAAACATTTTTTTTATTGAGAATGGAAATGTAAACATACATATTTTTTTTCAATAATACATTTTTGTATGTATCATTAGTGCCGATACAAGGCCAACAATATAAATGATAAATAAAACACCAATCCAGAATAATTAGGAGGAAGTCTTTGCTAAACATCGTATTATGAGCATGCCGATCATTGTGAAAATAAAGACGAGAGATCCGTTAATCATTTTCAAGAAAGTCGGATGAAGATACTTAAGAATTTCTATAAGAGGGTAGAGAATATGAGTGAGTTGTTGAATAAAATGTGTGCATATTTATAGAATCAAAAATCACTATTACTAGCCGTTTATAGCCGTTGGAAGTGGGAGAATTTTAATATAAAAATATAGATGATTTTATTGATATTTATATTATACATAAAGAAATACACACAAAAATAACTGGGGTATTACAAGCCAGAAAGTAAATATACGACATATAATTGCATAAATATTTTATTTCAGCCATTCATCGTCATGTCCCACTGAACCAGGATCTTCAAGAAAATCTGCTAGCTCAAGTGATTTCCAGTCCTGGTCAGGATTTTCATCAAATATGTTCCCAGATGTGTTGGCCTCAATAACTTTGGATGGCTCGAATGTTTCGGTGGTATGAGCCTGGGCATCTTTGCCTTTATTTTTTAGCGATGTCTGGTATGAATCCACACGGTGTTGGGAAGTACGACAATATTTAGCCCAATGTCCAGTTATACCACATCTACGACATGGATCATCACCAGAATTTTCCATAGGCATTTTTCCTTTATCACGATGCCCGTGAATTGACTGCCTTGGTCTGTCGGAATATTTATTTTGACGGGAATAATGATAATTATCATGATTATTATAGTTGCGTCCGCCGCGGTCATTTCTGTAATTATTTTGACGGTAGCCACCACGTCCACCACTTTTTCGGGTTCCACGCCCGGGTCTATTTTCACGGCTCTTGAACCGGCCGGCAGCTCTACCAGAGCTGGTATGTGCTTCAGGTTCGACACGGGACCCAGAGGGTCGTAGTTCATGATTTTTTAATAATAACTCATTTGTCTTCTCAGCCGTGAGAAGAACTGAAATTAGCTGAGAATATGTTTGAAATTGTCGTTGCCTGTATTGTTGTTGAAGCACCATATTTGAGGAGTGCATCGTGGTGAATGTTTTTTCCAGCTTATCAGTCTCAGATAGCTGTGTACCGCACAAGGCCAGTCGAGACTCAATTTTGAATAAGGCTGAATTATAATCAAGAATGATTTAAAATCTTGCAATCTTAGTAGTTGCCATTCATATTGAGCCCGTGGCAATATTACGCCTGGTGTGATCAAATCTGTCTTTGAGCTTCTTCCAGAGCTCAGAAGGCCTTTCAATTTGTATATATTCATTCTTCAGATCCTCGGATAAATGATGGCGCATGAATATCATTGCATTTGCCTCATTTTTAATATCGGCATTAGCAACTTCCACAAATTCCAAGGTAGTAGTCAATCACATACCTTGGAGGTGCAATTTAACATCAATGCACCATGATAGATAGTTATTTCCAGTGACATCGAGGATCTGGAATTTTTTGTTTCCAATTCCGGCCATTTTCTCTACAAGGATAAAAATGAGTTAGTATAAATATATTCAAACTCGAATAATACTAACCTTTTTCGAGCAATAACTCGTGCTGATAACGTGTTGTGAAATACTTTATAATTTATATTTTATAAGATACACAAAATAAATAACAATATATAAAATATGGAGATTGATAATATGTAGAATATGTTTTGTAGTAGTAGTATATTTCTTTCTTTCTCAATGGTGTAACATTACATCTTGAAGCAAGCTATTTATAGGCAAAGTTATACTACCATTTCAACAAATGTGTACATCAATTGTCAACAATGGTACACTACAATTTTAATTTGTCCACCTTCAAAGTTTGAATCAATCCCTCTTGATTTGTCAAAAGTTGTGGGCAACATTTTCCTTCTTTGATAATTAATTGTGCTAAAGTCCACAGTTGTATATATATACTCCATAAACACTTAGCTCAAGTGGTGCATGTGTGCATGTGTTTAAATGTTTTGAGAATACATATATTAGTAGTAATCCAAAACTTTAATTAACAAAGTCTATTATGTTAATTTTGTATATTATTTTTTCTTCACAGTATGTTTTATTTAATTTTTGCTCATAAATGTAAATGAAAAGGTTAAATTTGAGCCGCCATTAAAGACTCATAGGCGAGGGAGGTAATTTTAATTATAGAAAGAACTGAGGAGTGAGGACAAGGTTGACTTGAACATTGCAGCAGCAGGAGAAATAAATCCCACTTGGATAACAAAGACCATGCATTCTACTCTTCAAGTCATGGAAGTCTCTTGGGCAGGGCATGAGGTTCCGGATGTCCATAGCGAAAGGCTAGAAAAATACTTATTTATTACGCAAATGAAATTTTTGAAAGGGTTTAGAACCTAGTCAAGTTAGGCGGCTCATCCCCACGCCGAATTTTTATTATATAAAATAAAAACAATACAACGGGGAACATAAACTAAAACCCCATATAATAAAATATAAAATACATCACCTAAAACGATGCCTTCGTGCATTTTTTGAAGCAAAAATATCGATCACTTTATCATAGTTAATATTTGCTAAAAACTTACTCTCAATGCTCAAAATTGCTAACTCGTTCAATCTTTCTTGACTCATGGTAGACCGCAAATATGACTTCAACAACTTTAACTTAGAAAAACTTCTTTCTGCGGATGCTACGGTGACGGTACGGTCAGCAAAATCCTATAAGCAACCAAGACATTTGGAAACATGTCCATCTTCTTAGCAAACTCCATAATTTGTATGGATGTCCAAGGATTTCCACTATTGGATGCCTCTTCCGGTAATATTACCTTCAAAACTTGTAACTCCATAAACAAATATTCTCAATCAATATCAGAATCATCACCATTTGTTAAAACACGTTCAAGATTCAAACACGACTTTTTTAATTCATCGTCATGTAAAGTAAATAACGTTCGACCATCAAACAAGAAACCAAAAATATATTCAAATTCTTGCATTTGTTCAAATCTAGTTCGCAATTGAGAAAGAGACATATCAACTAAAACAAGAAAGTAATCAGTTCTAAATGTCTCTTGAGCAGATTGTTGTTCTCTCTCGGTATTTGAAATTTCATCAAATTGTTTTTTCGAGAAAAAGAACGTTTTATAGCAAATTCAGGCTCAACTCCAATACTATTTGCAATTTCTTTAGCTTCATTAATAGCACATGTAAACCCACTTTCCCTATATTTTTTAAAATAAACAACCAATCCCTTGAGATTTTCTATTGCAATATCAAGAAGCATATCTTTGGACTGTAATTTCTTACTAACTAAATTAATACTATACAAAACTTCATGCCAAATAACCAAACTCACAATAAAATCAAAACTTGAAAGCTCACCGTTTACCAACGATTCGGCGTCCCTACATACTTTTCCATCCTCACTTACTTGAGCTAACTGTATAAAAACATCTTTAATTTGGCCAATTTGAGATTTAATAGCTTTAACACTTTCAATATGACTTTCCCAACGAGTGGAAGATAAAGTCAAATCGTCAATGTGTTCTAATAACACAGTCCATATCTTTGTAGAATTAGAGAATACATTATATATTGCCTCACAAGTACCAAAAAAAGGTTTTTGCTTTGTGACAAAAATTCGCCATATCACATAAAACTAAATTAAGACTATGACAACCACATGGCATATAAAAGACTCTAGGATTTATATCAAGTAATCTTTTTTGCACCCCTTGATGTTTTCTTTTCATATTAGACCCATTATTATACCCTTGCCCCCGCATATAATTAACATCCAAATCAAGTGATTTCAAAACATCAAGTAATACATTAAAAAGTCCAAAGTCGGATGTATCTTCTACAACCAAAAATTCTAAAAAAAATTCTTCGACTTGTATAGGAGAACTTGACACATCAACACATCTTATAATCAAAGTCATTTGTTCTTTATGGCTCACATCCGAAGTACAATGAAGAATGACTGAAAAATACTTTGCCTCTTTAATCTTTTTTATGATTTTACTCTTCACATCGGATGCCAACATTACAATCAGTTCATTTTGAATTTTGTGGATAAGATAATGATAATGAGTTTTTTATCTTCAATAAGCCGAAAATGTTGTTTCATGATAAGATCCAACTCAGCAATCATTTCAATTATACCTAGAAAGTTCCCATTGGACTATTCATAAAGTTTTTCATTTGTTCCACGGAAAGGCAAATTATATTTTGCAAGACATTTCACAATAGCAATTATTCTAATCAAAACTTCTTTCCAATGATCGGTATCTTTTTTTATTAATTCTTGCAACTCTCTATCAAGTGTTTGATTCTTATTCAACGTCAGTCGCAACTCAGACTAAATACTAAAATTAGTCATATGTTCTGTACTATTCTCATGAATGTTTAGTCTTTGACCAAGTTGTTTCCAACAATTTAAACCATCACTTGCTAATTGACTTTTTGATCGATCGTCTTTGGAAAGCTTACAACAAAAACAAAAGACTTTATCCAACTCTTTAGAATAAACCAACCATTTTCTATCATAGCAATCACCATTTCTTAATTTACGAACATAATATTCAGAAGAGAAATGCCCACCTATATTATCTTTTGGAAATATGATGTTAGTTTCCCTAATAGGCCTCTTTTCTGTAACACCCTCAAGATATTCGAGGTATATTACAGCGCCGTGAATCCCTATATGGGACCCACCATGCTGAACAGCATCATACTCATCGACTAACATAAACGACAAAACAACACCATGTCATAAAGACGCAAAACAGAATAATCCACCCGGTTCAACCGGTCAAACATAACATTATCAATCAACACAAACATATAGGCAACAATACAATCTGGACGAACAAGAACTCTTAAGTACTCGAGTACAACTATTAGTTCAAAAGCCACAAAAGATGAAAAGACAAAAAGACATTAAGACGTCACTTATGCACAATCATCACGCATGGCCATCATCCGTGTACTGGTCCAGCGCCCGCTCGTCCCGATGAACCTGACCTGAAATTCATAAAACGAATTTCCCCAAAACGGGTCCCCAGAGGGTTAGCAATTACGCTAGTACAAGTAACCAGATGAACAACTTACATCTTGCACATATAGTAAATGCATGCAATAAAGAAAACCGTTCGAAAACAATCATTTCCGGAAATGCCAATATCAAATCACATTTGTAAAATTTCACCACAATTAACCGTCGATCCACGTCTCTGTGGACCCCTACCGAGACCCCGTCGGATCTAACCCGTAGTGGTTAAAAGCAAGCTCGTCGATCCACGTCTCTTGTGGACCCCTACCGAGACCCCGTCGGATCTAACCCGTAGTGAGCATACACACACACACACACACCATTTCTCATACAATACTACTATGTCAAGATTGTAAGTTCATAAGGATACTTGCCTCGATTAAATAGACGATGACACGAACGGAACGGAAGAGTTGAACACGACCGCAAGGAACCGGCGGAAATGAACCTAACGATTCGAATAACACAATCACAACCAACTCTAGACGATTACGGAAATGGAATACACCCGGAAACCCGCCTACGATTCATGTATATTCGTACCAAAAATAACAACGAGGGCGGACCGCAACCAAACCCTCTCGATTCCGTAAAAACCGCAAAATATCCATGAATCCGTAGGAAAACTAAAGATACTAACAATATTAATCGTATTCATCATGAATTCATCAACAAAACGGAACGAATCGGAAGTAAAACCCAAAACCCCCAAATTAATCGAAAATAGGGTTCTAGAAATATTACCTTTGAAGATTCAAGTACTAAGATCCGTAGAACACGCGTTAGATTGATTATCCGAGCCTCACAACCGAAGGGAAATGATGAAAATCGACCCCCGGATGAAGAATGCTTGAGAAGTTCTCCTCTCCTAGGTCTCTCTCTCTCTCGCGCAGGTGAAATGAAGGAGAAGACGGCCGATCTCGTCTAATAAGGACGAGATTACACAGTTGACCGCTTTGTGTGTCGCGGCACAGGCCAAAAATTTACTCCTGTGTTTCGGTGTGTGCAAGATACGGCTGCGTGTGCCGCGGCACAGTGCATTGGGTTTTGGTCGCAGAAGACACACGAGTGTGCCGCGGCACCGGACAGTGTGCCGCGCACTGCTCGCACGTGCCGCGGCACGGATGGGTGTGCCGCGCACACGCATGCTTTGTTCGACCAACAACTGAAGGAATTTGTGTGCCGCAGCACGCACATCTTGTGTCGCGGCCCACACCCCTTATTGGGTTCCAAAATGATAAAAATGATCCGGAGAGAATAAAACGATAGGAAATCAATATTTGGGAACCAACAACACGAAATGGATCCACGGCAACCCCGAAACGACGGTTCCGCACAACAATAACGAGAATACAGTTCAATAGTTTGACAGGAAGGACACGCTGAAAAGTACACGAGGGTCACTACGATCGAGAAATACACCAAAAACGAAAATACAAGGGAAAGAAAAAATACGGATATTACATTTTCAACAAGTAAGTCTCTCATTTTTGAATTCAACCCATCCCAAACTCTAGAATCAAATATATTGACACCAATATCATCAACACGAAGATTTTTACAATCACGAGAATTATCATTATTATCATCATCACAAGCATTATCAATATTATCATCATCACCAGTATTATCAAATTTTTCATTATCATCACTAGCAAAATCAATTTCAACTGGATGCTCAACCGAATTTTCAATAGGATGCTGCTCAACCGAATTTTCAGATATGTTTGATGGTCTAACAAGAAACTTACTCATAGATCCTTGCATCGATTTCTCGATTTATATTTATCTTTTTTTCCTTTTTCTATTTTGAGCACCTGATGGTTGTGATGTAGGAAACATATCTAAAATATTGAGACAAATATCTACTATTTAATAAAAGGATAGAAAACACCTGAGGGCTGTCCCTGTCCGCCTGAACTAACGAGCAAGACTGCAAGAGTCTTCGGCTTCCGCGCCCGTCCGCCTGATGCTGGATGCCTACCTGCAAAATCCGATTTTCAAATAGCAAAAAATGAAACAGCAAGATGAATTAGGGCTGCAACCTACCTCAAAACAGCCTACCTCAAAACAGTCGCGAGAGTCAAAGTTGAATTAGGGCTGCAAGATGAATCGGATTTTCAGAATCATGATACAGTGTTGAAGTCGCAAGCTCTGCTACTACTACTCTTTATTCGCACTGCAGTAATGGGCAATGGGCTGAAGCAGTCAAAAAAATATTTAGGCCGAACCTATTATTAATATACTAATACCTGGGATGATGCCCTTATGGGCCTACTGCCCATGGCCAAAGCCATCATAGCCATGGGCCAGGGCCGGGCCTGCTCTTGGGAAGACAATAGGGGGCAAAATATTGCTACGGAATTTGGACGGAAAACCACTTTGAAAGTCGGTTTGATAAACAACGATAAGCAGAGAGGTTAAATTCGTGTGGTTTTAATAAATAGCGCATATGAGGGGACTATTTGGTAATTTGTCATAGTGTGGGGTAAATGCATGGCTTTTTTCTTTTTAAAAAGTTAAAATTAACGGTGGCGGTTGATTTGATAAACGGGTACGAGCATAATGGCCAAATTCGTATGGTTTTTAGTAGAGATGACTTTGATAAGTTTGATTAAAAACTACATTAAACTCATTAAGAAAACGTCATTCTCAATATTTCATCGTCGAATGTTATTTTGCAGCTCTATTATTGAACTTGTATTTTACTATCCAAGCATGATGCATGATTTCGACCACAGATCACCAAACAACCTCTTCCACCTAATAGAGTTTACTTTAAAAGGTTCTTATCATCAAACAATAAATTTATGTAAACAACGTAGGATTCCATGTCTTGTCAAGTACAGCTTAGAGCAAATAATTTCTCGGGCTTTGGAAGTTTGCGACTTGAACTTTCAGTTTCGGCCCGGCCTGACCGAAAAAAAAAAGATGCATTGGAAGTATATAATTTGTAGGCTCGAAAAATAAACTTATGGCTTAGAGAGCTCGATAGTTCGTATTTTGGATGGACTAGGGCCGTATTTTGGTGGCGCCGCAAAAAGGATAACTTACATATAGTAATACATTTTGTTAAAATGTTACAAAATTAACATCATTGAAAAAAAATTACACAAATAGTTAGATTGGTCAATTTTATTTACGTGAATGAGTGGATTGTCATTCCTTAAATTATAGGTGCAGTTATTTGAAAGGATATATCTCTTCATTTTAGAATATATATTTTCATTGATGATTCTCTCTCTTCCCCCCTCTTTTCTCTCTTTCTAGAATCAGGATTCTCCCTCTATTCTCCCCTTCGGCAAAGTTAGATAATTCTTCTAGATAATCGTTGGCCTCTTTACCAATTCATTCCTTTATTTTTGAGAGACTTACTTGGGGAATCTCCCACGACCGGTTTCGGAATTTACTGGGTGTTGTTGTGTGTGAATGCCGAAGTCTCTGTATGGCGACACGACGGAGGGTCTGAGGTGAGATTTGGAATTACTCAGAGACAGGCAGCGAGTTCCGATAGGGAAGACATTCTGATCTGGATTATTGTCAATTCATTTTTTGATGAAAAATAGGATTGAAAAGAGTATTGCACGCCGTCGGCGGCGATGGATGGATGTTTTGATGTAGATTGTGGCTGAAAGCTGGGTTAGGGTTTTAACTTTCTTATTTTTCTATTTTGAATTAGAAATGTTATTAAGTTTTCTTTTTAATTTTTAGAGGCATCCAAATATGTATATTATGGTAACTAAAATATAGCAATGTTGGTATCTAAAGATGTAAATATAGTTTTACGGTATCCAAGTTATTTTCAAGGGAGTGTCGATTCTGAAGGTCTGAGTTTGATGTTCTTCAAGTACACAGTGATTTTGGGTATTTTTTCATTGTGATTGACAAGTGGAGTTTCAATTGTATTATCTTTTCTAAATGAGTCTCAATGTAAAAATGGTTTTGCTGATTTATACTTGTTCTTGTATATTTGGTCGATAAGTTTGGAAGGGTGCTTCACTTTTCTAAGTATGCACAGTGATGCTTACGAATAAATGTTGGTTATTCCATTATTTACCAGCAAAGACCATTTATTTTTTATGATACGTTGATGCCTCTTTGTTATATCTGAGTTACGATCTGGTTTTTATGGATGTGTTTCTCAATTTATTAGCATAATATAAGCGTTATGTTTGCAGATGAAGCGGGAGCAATTTCCGCAATTCACATTTCAATAAATATAAGATTATTTTACACTTTGAGTAAGTATCTAAAATTATACATGATGGCACCTCAATCATATAACGGGGGTATCCTAATGAATGTAATCATTTTTCATTCTAAATATCCACATATGATTATTTAAGTAATCAAACTACACTTGATATTTGAAATTTTGTACCTTTACTATTTAATATAAATGAGTCAACGGACATGAATAACTAGTATTCAAATACAATATCTAGGTAATCAAACTACTATTTGTAAGTATCCATATGCTTCTTGTTGGTGTTGAAAATTTAAACAACTCAAGGTTCGATGATAAATGAAGAACCAAATATTTATATTTGGGTAACCTAACTACGTTTGATATTATCTATATTTTCGTACTTCAATTTGTTCTTAAATATTCCCTTTGTCGGGCGGTGCTTGTGTAGGGGATGCAAAACCTTTTTTTGTTTTAGACTTGGATTAATGTTCATGAATAAATTGTAGGGGTGGGCATGGGACGGGATGGGTCGGGATTGGGCGAATCCCGTCCCGTCCCGAAAATAAATTGCCGGAACGGGACGGGATTGCGTATTTTGAAATTCATCCCGCACGTCCCGATCCCGTTCGGGTTCGGGTCGGGACGGGATGGGATATCCCGCACATTTATTTACCTTGACAGAAACTGTGAAAAACGAATGAGACAGCTATAAATTTTGAAATTATCAAATGAATGAGATAGAAATTTAAAAAAAAAATCCAAAAAAAAAAATCTAAACTAGTCATTCCAAAAAAAAAAGTGACCCCCAATATCCATTAGAAACTTAAAAAACACACAGTACAAAATAGATAGTAACGTAAACACGCACAAAGGACAATAGATCAATAATCCAACTGCATATTTAGTGCATATTACATCAACATCAACACGTGAAGATAAAATTCAAATTGAAAGTGCAGAAAACATCAACTTAAAACTGAAAACTACTACTGAAACTTTGATGTTTCATACATCATACATCAATTTAGGGTTTACATGATTAAATGATATATAAAAAAATTGATTATATTAAATATTACGGGACAGAATGGGATTGATCGGGATGCTCCCGATCCCATCCCGTCCCATTTGAATAGTAACAAAGCGGGCGGGACGGGATGGGATTGCCATTTTAAGAAACTATCCCGTCCCGTCCCGCGAGTTTTCGGGACGGGATCGGAACGGGATCGGGATTTCGGGTTCAAGTGCCCAGCCCTAATAAATTGTATTCCAATGCAATATTTAGGTAACCAAAGTATTAATTGTAAGTATATGCAATCCTTTAAAATTTCAAGTTGATAAATATTGGAGATATTTTAATATGAAATTATCTCCACTTCTATATACTTGATAGTATCCATAATTTTGCACATATATTTCATTATGGACAGAAAAATAGTACCCAAATACAATATTTAGTAAACACAAAATATATTTGATAATATAGACATTTGTGTACATTTATTTTTATTATTGGATATAAAAAATAACGAGCAACATTAGCTGATATCCAAATACAATTTAGTAACCACATTAACTTGATAGTATCCATAGATTATAAATCTATTTTTCATTATTAGATAGAAACAAATTAACATCAAGACATATTACTATTTACAAGCATCGGACTTAGATATTTACAGAATTTTACTGAACCAATCCAATCAAAGCCGCGGCCGACCATCATCTCTCTCGATAAATCGATCACCACGTAGCCGTTCAAAAATTTCGAACAACCCAAGTGTATGAACGGTGGAAACGTATTTCCAGAGATTTGGTGGATGTACTTGCAGAGAAAAAATAGATAAGAAATAAATTTGCAGAGTAAAAAAATAGATCTGATGATGTATTTACCGAATAAAAGAAATGAAAAAAAAAAAAAGAGGTGCAGTGAGGCCAGCAGTTGAAGAAGAACAAAAAATAAAAGAAAAGGAGAGGAGAGAGTAGAGAGAGACTAGGCAGAGTTGTACATAAGAGACGAAAGAGAAGAAAAGAGTCCAGAGCCTTTGCCCCAGCGGTAAAGGACTCAGACATTGTTGGCTGAGGTTCCGTGTTCGAGTCCTTTTACCAACATATAGTGGTACTGAATTTCTCCAAAAAATTCTCCATACGCGTAGGGCCAAGCGGTATTAACCCGTAGGGCCAGGCCGGAGGGGGGTTTCTGGAGTATGGGGCCGCAGTGCGGTGGAATCAGTCACTTAAAAAAGTTTACCCAACACAGTTTTACGTCCCAGAGCCTTTGCCCCAGCGGTAAAGGACTCAGACATTGTTGGCTGAGGTTCCGTGTTCGAGTCCTCTTACCAACATATAGTGGTACTGAATTTCTCCAAAAAATTCTCCATACGCGTAGGGCCAAGCGGTATTAACCCGTAGGGCCAGGCCGGAGGGGGGTTTCTGGAGTATGGGGCCGCAGTGCGGTGGAATCAGTCACTTAAAAAAGTTTACCCAACACAGTTTTGTCCCAGAGCCTTTGCCCCAGCGGTAAAGGACTCAGACATTGTTGGCTGAGGTTCCGTGTTCGAGTCCTCTTACCAACATATAGTGGTACTGAATTTCTCCAAAAAATTCTCCATACGCGTAGGGCCAAGCGGTATTAACCCGTAGGGCCAGGCCGGAGGGGGGTTTCTGGAGTATGGAGCCGCAGTGCGGTGGAATCAGTCACTTAAAAAAGTTTACCCAACACAATTTTGTCCCAGAGCCTTTGCCCCAGCGGTAAAGGACTCAGACATTGTTGGCTGAGGTTCCGTGTTCGAGTCCTCTTACCAACATATAGTGGTACTGAATTTCTCCAAAAAATTCTCCATACGCGTAGGGCCAAGCGGTATTAACCCGTAGGGCCAGGCCGGAGGGGGGTTTCTGGAGTATGGGGCCGCAGTGCGGTGGAATCAGTCACTTAAAAAAGTTTACCCAACACAGTTTTACGTCCCAGAGCCTTTGCCCCAGCGGTAAAGGACTCAGACATTGTTGGCTGAGGTTCCGTGTTCGAGTCCTCTTACCAACATATAGTGGTACTGAATTTCTCCAAAAAATTCTCCATACGCGTAGGGCCAAGCGGTATTAACCCGTAGGGCCAGGCCGGAGGGGGGTTTCGGAGTATGGGGCCGCAGTGCGGTGGAATCGATCACTTAAAAAGTTTACCCAACACGCTTTTGTCCCAGAGCCTTTGCCCAGGTAAAGGACTCGGACATTGTTAGGCTGAGGTTCCGTGTTCGAGTCCTCTTACCAACATATAGTGGTACTGAATTTCTCCAAAAAATTCTCCATACGCGTAGGGCCAAGCGGTATTAACCCGTAGGGCCAGGCCGGAGGGGGGTTTCTGGAGTATGGGGTCGCAGTGCGGTGGAATCAGTCACTTAAAAAAGTTTACCCAACACAGTTTTAGTCCCAGAGCCTTTGCCCCAGCTGTAAAGGACTCAGACATTGTTGGCTGAGGTTCCGTGTTCGAGTCCTCTTACCAACATATAGTGGTACTGAATTTCTCCAAAAAATTCTCCATACGCGTAGGGCCAAGCGGTATTAACCCGTAGGGCCAGGCCGGAGGGGGGTTTCTGGAGTATGGGGCCGCAGTGCGGTGGAATCAGTCACTTAAAAAAGTTTACCCAACACAGTTTTGTCCCAGAGCCTTTGCCCCAGCGGTAAAGTACTCAGACATTGTTGGCTGAGGTTCCGTGTTCGAGTCCTCTTACCAACATATAGTGGTACTGAATTTCTCCAAAAAATTCTCCATACGCGTAGGGCCAAGCGGTATTAACCCGTAGGGCCAGGCCGAGGGGGTTTCGAGTATGGGGCGCAGCGGTGGAATCACCACTTAAAAAGTTTACCCAACACGCTTTTAGTCCCAGAGCCTTTGCCCAGTAAAGGACTCGACATTGTTGGCCGAGGTTCCGTGTTCGAGTCCTCTTACCAACATATAGTGGTACGAATTTCTCCAAAAATTCTCCATACGCGTAGGGCCAAGCGTATTAACCCGTAGGGCCAGCCGAGGGGGTTTCTGAGTATGGGGCCGCAGGTGGAATCACCACTTAAAAATTTACCTAACATGCTTTATCCCCAGGGCATAGCTCGGTGGCAAAGGAGGGGATATCTTTCGCCTGGTGGCACGACGTGGGTTCGAATCCTCGTGGGAACATCCGCTCTTTTCTGCGATTTAAACTCGTGTGTTTATTCATTGGAGATCCTCAAAACCGAGTTCTGAGGCATAACTCGCGATTTAACCGGGGGTAGGAATGAGGATCGGACCTACAACCCAGCGATTCAACCTGGGTCAAAAAAAAAAAAAAAAAAAAAAGAGAGAGAAAGTGGGAGAGGAGAGAGAGGTGGGGAGAAACGTATGACTGATTTTTAGGGATAAAAATAGTAATTTTTTTTTATTATAATAAAATATGTGCAATAAATTATATGTATAAATATTTTTATTATTGCTGTATTTTTGTAATTAATTATAAATTGTGTGGATGTCACCGATCAAGAAAAAAAAAAAAGAGAAAAAAGGTGGGCTTGACTGGCTGGGCCGAATATTTTGACAAATATGTTGGACAGCTACGCAGAACATGCGACGCAATATTGTCCAATAGAAGAAAGTGTACATTATTCAACATGTTCTTTTTATCAGGAGATTAAATAATTCTACCATAGAAAGTCTTGTTCTTTTTTAGATTTATTTTTTAATTTTTCAGTTCAATTCAATTTAGTTGCGCTCCATTCAGTTCAGTTCAGTTCAATTCAGTTCAATTCGTTTCAGTTCTATTCAATTCAGTTCAGTTTTTCTTCTTCTTAATACTCTTTTTATTATATTATTATTATTATCAGTTTTTAAGTTTTTTTCTTGCTTCTGCTTCTCACTATTTTGTTCTCTTCGGTCGATCGGTCGAATTAGAGTTTATTTACATGTAATAAATATAATGTTTACTTTTGGTGTAATAGATCGTAATTATATTATTATTTAAGGAAAAAAAATTTACACTAGAATTTTTTGAAGAAATTTGAAGTTACACCATAACATTTTTTTTCATCCGACACCAAAATCCTTCTAAAAATTTGAAATCACACAAATATTGTGGATGACGTTAAGAATTCCGTTAGAAAAAGAAAAACAAAAAGTAAATAAAAAAAATTCTGAAAATTCTGGAAAATCTAAAAAATTTGAAAAAAAAATAAAAAAAATTCTGAAATTCTGGAAAATTCTGCAAATTTTAAAAATCTGGAAAAAAAATTCGAACTTTTATTTTTTAAGAAAAAATTATCTGGAATAAATATTAAAAATCAGATCTTTTATTTAAAATTCAAAAATAAAAAGTAAAAAATAAAATAAAATCTGAAAATTCTGGAAAATTTAAAAAATCTGACAAAAAAATCGGAACTTTTATTTTTAAGAAAAAAAATTGGAATAATATTAAAAATTGGAATTTTTTATCTAAAATTCGAAAATATAAAGTAAAAAATAAAAAAATTCTGAAAATTCTGGAAAATTTAAAAAATCTGAAAAAAATCCGAACTTTTATTTTCTAAGAAAAAATTATCTGGAATAAATATTAAAAATCAGATTTTTTTTCTGGAATTGTTTTAAAATTATCTGGAATAAATATTAAAAAATCTAATTTCTTTTCTGGAATTTTTAATATTATTATTCCAGATAATTTTTTCTTAAGAAATAAAAGTTCTGATTTTTTTTTCAGATTTTTTATATTTTCCTGAATTTTCAGAATTTTTTTTTACTTTATATTTTCTAATTTTAAATTAAAAAAAATTCAATTTTTAATTTTATTCCATATTTGTTTCTTAAAAATAAAAGTTTCGATTTTTTTTGTCAGATTTTTTAAATTTTCCATAATTTTTAGATTTTTTTTTTTTTACTTTTTATTTTTGAATTTTAAATAAAAGCTCTGATTTTTAATATTTATTCCAGATAATTTTTTCTTAAAAAACAAAAGTTCGGATTTTTTTTTCAGATTTAAAATTTTGCAAATTTTTCTAGAATTTTCAGAATTTCTTTTATTTTTTATTTTTAGATTTTTTTTGATTTTCCAGAATTTTCAGAATTTTTTTATTTACTTTTTATTTTTCTAACGGAATTCTTAACGCCATCCACAATATTTGTGTGATTTCAAAATTTTTGAAATATTTTGGTGTCGGATGAAAAAAAAAGTTGTAATGTAACTTCAAATTTGTTCAAAAGGTTCTAGTGTAAAATTTTTTTCCCTATTATTTATTATATCTATTATAATTATTTTGTTATTTCTTATTTTTATTATTATTTTATTATATTTATTATATTATTATTTTATTTTATTATTATTATTATTTACTCTTAATATTCAGTTCAGTTCAGTTCAGTTTCACTCCGTCCAAAGGAACAGAGCCTAATACGATGATGGTGTCATAATTAAATTAAAATCATTAAATAGTTATTTTATCTTAATTGTTAGAAAACTAATATGTTGGCCATCAAATACAAAAAGAAAACTGTCGGTCAGCAGAGGTCCGATGACGACCAACAGGTGGAAGCAAAGAAAAAAATTGCCCGGTCGCCGATAGTCGCCGAAGAAAAGGTCGGAAGGCGGCCAAAAAAAATTGTTCGGCGACCAATCGGAGGTCCGTCAGAAAACCGTCAGGAACGAAAAAGAATAGAAGATTATCTATTGTTTTAACTTAATATTCTAAGAGTAATTTTAAAGTTTCTTATTTTTAAATTGTTGATATTACTCAACCTTAATTATATTATATTTTTTTTATCAATATTGACTGTAATTCCTCAATTTCTTACTATCCAACATTTCCGGCCGAATTTAGATCAATTATGATAATTAACCCGCTATTCTACCTAAAACTCGTCAATATTTGTGACTTAGGGCTTGTTTATTTTTTATTTAATTAGCTTATGCTTAATCAGCTTAATCGGTCAGCTATATCTTGTTGTTTACTTTCAACTTAATGATCTTAATAATGTCTTTTTCATTAAGCAACTTTTGGGGTGCTCTTACCATTAAGCCAAAAATACTTTCTCAATATACCAAAATTACCCTATTTAATAATAAAAGAATTGAGTATATATAGTATAAATTATCATATAATTTAATTATAATTGAGTATATAGTATAAATTTAAAATATATATTAATATTATATATTTAAAAGTCATAAAATATAAACTATTTATTGATAAAAAATTAATATAACTACATATATATATATATATTAAAATATAAATTATTATATTTATTAAAATATTGTCTGATTATTTAAATATACCTGAAAATTATAATATGATTTATGAATATATATTATAATATAAATTAAAATCTATATTATGTTATATTCTATAAATTGATTTTTTTTATATTGACAATTAAAAAAATTAATATAACTATATATTACAATACAACTTAATATATTTATAAAAATATTGTCTGATTATTTAAATATACTTGAAAATTATAATATGATTTATGAATATATATTATAATATAAATTAAAATATATATTATGTTATATTATATAAATTGATTTTTTTATATTGACTATTAAAAAATTAATATAACTATATATATTAAAATATAACTTAAAATATTTATAAAAATATTGTCTAATTATTTAAATATACCTGAAAATGATAATATAATATAAAGTAAAATATATATTATCTTATATTATTTAAATTGATTTTTTTATATTGACTATTAAAAAAATTAATATAATTATATATATTAAAATATTATTTAATATATTTATAGAAATATTGTCTGATTATTTAAATATACCTGAAAATTATAATATGATTTATGAATGTGTATTATAATATAAATTAAAATATATATTATGTTATATTATATAAATTGATTATATAAACTAAAATGCTCAATTCGTCCTTTATCCAAAAGGGCTTAATTCATATTGAGGGGTAAAATGGTCATTTCTGTCATTCATATAGTTCATTCAGAAAAGAAAGAAACAATAAGGTATTTTTCCAAATCAGACGGATTAATCCACTCAGACAGCTTAATTCATTTAGAGATTAATGAAAAAAAATAAACAGCCTCTTATATTACATCACTATGAAACTGATTTAGCTAACAGTAAAAATTATATTTATCATTAGTTATTATTCGAATTTTTAATAATCAGAGTCAATTTTTATAATACTTAATATTTCAAAAAAAAATGTAAAATTATTTTTATAATTATTTCCCAGATTTTTAGAAAAATATTTGGCCTTTTTGTAAAAGTGAGTATAAAGATAATAATTATCCATAATACGATCCAGTAATAATAATTTCATTTTAATTCATTTTCAGATATTTAGTGTTTTAATTCCGAATGCAAAAAAAAATAGTATTACGTAATAAAAGATTCCTCTGTTAATCAATTTTCAGGTTTTTATAAAATAATTTTCACTTTTCTTATAATACTGAATATATAATTTATCTTTGTGTAATAATATTCAATAATAACAACTAATATTTTAATTAATTCTCATACTTGTAAAAAAAATTCCGGTTTTTATAATCAAGCCGAAATACAGCGGAATTAGTGTTAATTATAACGCATTGACTTAATTACCATAAACAATTGGACTTATTGTTAATTTGGCCGGAAAGGTTATAACAAATGAGGAATTAAGGTTAAAAAAGAAAAAAGAAAGAAAATCGTGATTCTGCGATAATTTTACATTTACCCAAATTTAATTGATAAAAGGATAAAAATATCAAGTTGTATTGTGTGATGGGAAAAGATATTTTTTTCATGAATTTACGTTTCTATTCCAAAATTACTTTCTTATTTTCCAACAGGTTTCTAACTTGTTTTGTATTTGGTATTTCTGTCTGTTTGTTGCTCACATAATAAACCGTTACGGAATTCTAAAATATTCGCATGTGTTTGAGGAGAAAGTAAAAGACAGCAAATCAATTCATTCATAACACTGATAGAGAGGCCTTTATATAGGCATTACAATGAGAGTCCTTCCATACATAGGATTCCTAGATAAGGTAAGACATCTAATAGGATCCTACTACCTCTGAAGGGATCTGTAACCTTCCATCTATGTATCTACAATCGGTATTAGGTAAGACACATCACGGGAATAATAATTCCTAACACTTCCCGTGTCGAGCACTAATACAACAATGGTGCAGAAGATGTTGCCTTCGTAAAAACCTATTCCAAGCCAAAATAAAACCCCATGGGAAAAATAAAGGCTTGATGAGGAAAAGATTGCAACGCACCAACACAACATGTCATGTATACTCCTCTTGATGTATACATAACGACTCCCCCTGATGAGTACCTCAAATCATGGAGTCGATGCCAAGTGCCTCACAACTATACCAAGGAAAAACCCAGTGGGAAAAATACCTCTTGGTCTAAGTTGAACAGAAGTACAACGCATCATTGTCTGGATATTCTCATAGGTCGCCTCGTTAAAAACCTTACCAAGTGAAAACCCAATGGGAAAAACAAGCCTTGGTCTAAGGACAAAAAGAGCGCGACACATCCAAAGTCACAGAGTCACTAAAGACTTATCAAGTTTTCCAAAGTCTTGACCTCTATGCACCAAATCACCATAACTTCTTCGATTCAATAGGTATCAACGAGATGTAAAAACTTATGAAAACTAGACACCCATAGCTTTTCATTCACATACAAGACGTAACCTAGATTGACTGAGCAGATCACAAAGCTCTATCGAAGTTGACTCAAGAAATTAGGACACATCTGTCCCTACTTTGCAACAATAGTCATATGTCACTCAACATGGATGTGATCAAATGGTTGGTTTCCTTGGAAAGTAGACACAAACCTTTCCAATGGTACCAATTTCACCATTTTCCATCAAGTGAGTCGCCTTTGGGTCATATGGAAGATAGACCAACACATTCTCGGCGTATCTGCATCGGTTTTCAAGTGTCCTTTTATCGAGATAGAGCGAGCTTCAAGCTTCTTGTCAATCACAGACATTGCATGAGCGCATCCTGTGCCATCATCACGGTGGCTTTACTGGATTATTACGAATGAGTGCATCGAGTCAAACATGAGTACATAATACCGTACTTTTCTCTTAAGATCGCATCATCACTTAAGTGAGCCAAGTCTTATGATGACTTCGACTAATCATTGGGAATCATATAGGCATTACTTTATCGTCTCTTAGGGAAACCGTCCCTTAGATTGCCTTAAACCGATTGGTGAATACGCATCATCAAGTGTCCCCAAGATTCTTTCATTCTTAACTTTGGATTTAGCGGAATCTCTTAGTCTCACAAGAGTACATCACTATAAACCCTTAGTTTTACACGCAAAAGCTTCATATCTCTTCCAAATCAAGTATATACTTAGTATGCGTCCCCGACAATCACTTGTCGTCGCACTCCGTGGTCAGGAGCCACTTGATTTGAGTCTGATCCACCATGAGATCCTTTTTATCACTTAACTTAGTTCCCCACTAAGATAAGATTTAACCACAAGCTGCACGTCAGTTTTTGGGAAACTATCTAACTGAAAAGATAGTGGATGCTATAACATCCATTACGATGGCACAACTAAGTTTCGTGTCATCGTAGTCGATTCCAGTGCGTTCATGAGAAACCTCGCGCCATGAGGTGAGTTTAACTCCTTCTCTCACTCGCTTTAACAAAGTTTACGGATAGATCTTATCTTTGGAGTGTCGGTACCACTTCAACAAAGGGATATCACTTTGTTTATACTAGAGTCGCATATGTTTCCATTTTAGGCCAAGGCTACAACGTTGTAGATTTTCAACGAAGTATGGTTCGATTAAACTCACATTCCACGTCCTCATGAACCGGCTTTATTCATAGAGTACTCTTTATGGATTGGCATTCATTGAGGCGTCCCCCAATGATGACTATAATCCAGAATCACATGAGACGGATGAGTTCATTTGATCATATGATCAAGTTTTCATGTACCAAACTCGCATACATTCTTAGCGAGAGTATTTATCGAACCAAGTGGCATCCCAATACTCGATGAGATCCACGGCCTAGTAACACCATCTACCACAATTTGTGGTGTTACCATATCACCATTTATAAGTGACGAACGTCCATAACCGGACACAATCCTTGCAGACATGTTTTGCGGCATGTATTTAATCTCGTCACTTTAGGGAACTTGGTGAGGCACGGTAGGGACAAACTACGACAATTCCAAGTCGTTCTACTCGAACATGATCGTTCGCATCTCCCCTAACGACGGGAAGACGGCTCATCAAAGTGACTTACGAGATCGTCTGCCAAGGTACATTTTAAGCGGACTATGAGTGAAAGCGCATGTCATATTCATCATTTATAACCCGTCATAATGCGTTGTGGTGACGCACTTTGGCACATGAACATGTGGACGATAAAGGTTTTCAGTGTTAACACAATCCAGTTAACAAAATGCATATTGTTACACTCGTAACTAAGCATTTGAATGATGATAGGTATAGGTGAATATGACATGTTGACCTATGCTACATAGCCGTAGCTACTGGTCTTGAGAATCCAACAAAACCGCCACCATGCACCACCGGGATCGAACATAAAGAAACGATTGAACCGATGATAGGCCGTTGGTTTTATCGAACCTCTAGTGCTTTCTTGAAGAGTTCACTCCCTTCACCAGCCCCAAACACCTCAAAATTTCGTGAGCATGTATAAACGGGTGTTTAGGATTCCAAAACCATCAACCTTGTGGTCAAAAACCGATCGAAATGACATCGAACTAGTCGTTAGGATGGCTGGTGGTATGTGAAAACTTCATTTAAGTGGTTCACCTCCTTCCAAGTCTCCAAAGGGCACCAAAATTTGTGAGAAGGTAGCCTTGGATGTTAGGAAGTACTCGTTAAAATTTCACTTTAAGACTTGGTCTAAAAAGTGGGTGAACCGACCTTTACAATGACTGGTCCGCAAGTTGGACAACCATAACTCAGGTTTCATCAACTTATCAATCATTGTCAAAGGAACAACATAACATATAAATGTTATTACTTGAGTACGACCATTTGTGAACACCATCATAGCATCATGAGCCACCCAGGCTAATACTTATGATCATGTATGTATAAGGACTCGGTGAAAAGGGAGGACTCAGCACCATGCTTATGCGAGTCGCTACATTATTCTCTTTAGCATAGGAGGGTGTCATCTCCTAATTGTGCCAAATAATAGGCTTAAATCAATGAACATGGATAAGAAGGATCATTGGGGGGGTCTTTGGCGTCACACATGTTTATTAAAACAAGACGCAAATGACATAAATATCATCATCGGTCATGAGCCTTGCTCACGACTCCACCAACGTACTTTGGTGTCTATGATCCAACTGGTTTCTTTGTTCAAATAAAATGATGTCCATGACAATACCGTGGTATATGGATCATCAAATTGTCCAAATTCCGGACTATTAAAGCCTAAATGTGTCAATGTCCCAATACATCTTCTGGTTACACAAACCGATGCAAGCCGGACCATATTGACTCATGAATATTTTTCTTTCACATGTCCAATACAAGTGATGCATAAGATTTTATTCTCACAAATCATAATGAGATGCTATGAGTGATACACTTTGGCATATGTATCATCGAGTCATAACATGGTTAAATTGTTACGGAACATATGTGACTAGAAAACGCCATTCGACATTCAACAATTTGAGTATTATACCACTCATTGATTGTGATGACTTAGTCATCATAGTCACAATGGATTTATAAACCGAAATCCAAAAATATCGTGTTCCTTGAAAATAGCTTAATACGCACTCAATTTCGCTTGCAAAATTTCATAATCATGAGCATAGCGAATACTCTAACAACATAGAGATTTTATGCTTGATATGATCAAAATGATCTATCATATTGAGTGCATAACATGGCAAGGTTATATGCCTAAGGGGCAAAATTACGACACAAGCATGGTGTAACACTACCATGCACACGCTCGACCTTCTTACAAGGGTGCGTATTTTGGGCTTTCCCAATGAAACTGTTTTTCAACATTTGAAAGATGATAGTTTAGCGTACAACGCATACCAAAAACTGCATTATCTATGGCAAATTCGGCCAGAAAGAAGTTGAAAAATATGTGTCGTAAGACCTCTTGCAAATTCAAGATGGGAACCAAGTTGGTTGGGACAAAAGTTAGCACAATCGCTGGAAATAAAATTTCGCGCAGCTTGACCTTTGTTCACTAAAACAGCGATAACTCCCTTGTTAGGAAGGCTATGGACGAACAAATGATGTTACGGAAACTAGACTTCCGTATCTTTCTATCCATATATTGTGCACCACACGGATCATTAAACTCAGATCACGGTGCATATTTTAATTGGCTGTTTAGTTTTCCCAAGTTTAGTGAGAAACCAAGGTTGAGACCATATCCAATGGCATAAGTGTTGATGCAAAAACATGGCAATGACCATATGTGCGTTTAAACGCAGCGGGGTGTTCGATTTCTTATCTTCGACTAATGATCCTTTCGGTAACTCCAACTTGGTAGACTTGCGAGAAAGTAGGAATGTCGATGCAACTAAAAATTTGTTTAAAAACCACCGATTAGTTTGAACTTTCAAAGCATAAACAAATACCAAGGAGGATGCGCCTAGTCATGATCAAAAGTGCAGAAAAAAATCCACCAAAGTGCATCAATCAACCAAGTATTTTAATTCTCAATTTGCAAGTATACGTCATAATAGCCATGTTATATAGATACAACGCGGTGCATCATAATTAAGCATTTTGAACCATGAGACATAATGAATATACCATAACCAAGTTGTCTTGACCATCCAATAAGATCGACTAAACATAGTCAAATATATAAGGCACATGTCTTTACAAATACTCGGAAAAGTATTCGGACCTATAGTCATACGAACTATAATCGAGGTCAACGAATTCATGTATTTACCGCAATATGCCATTGCCTTACATGTTGAAACTCATGAGAATTACTCGTACATTCTTTCATATATCATGTTGCAAGGAGACGATACATGTCTACACCCACATGCAATATTTTATTTTAATAAGATGAAAGATGGAGTTTTCCAAGTATGGGATTGGGTCAAGACCAAGTGGTGGTCGCTCAATTCAACGTGACAATTCCGTCACAAATCGATTTTAACCACGACATATCCGTCGCAATCGATGTTTGTCCCATTTGTATGTCACAAATCCGTGACTAATCATGATCGAGTCATAACTTTACCGTTACCGACAATGTTCATTTTTTTTTTCTTTTTTTTTTTCAATTGTTGGTTTAAAATCGACAAAACGGCGACATCAAATCTCACCCAAAACGTGGTGTATGCAACAACCACAAATATCGACTTTCAACAATTATCCGTGACTCCCCCAGGACCGTCACACAGTTTACTTCGACATCCGAGAGTGATATCACCTCTCATTGTCTCATCCACCACAAAGTAGCGTGGGAGATAAAGAACCCAAATACCCAATTCCCCAAAAAAAAATTCCCAAAAGAGAGGAATTGAAAAACGAGAACTTTAATAAAGTCTTACGGGTACTTGGTTTCATATATGCTTTGATCCTTGAACGGGAGATTCTCTCCATATGAGCAACATATTTCCGTGGGTACTCCGTTCTATATTTATTTTGATCCTTGAACGGGATAAATATGGCTTTTTCTCCATAGCGTGCACATCATCATGAGCGACGTATTTTCCTATATACACGTAAAACATAAACATGTAAGATTCATAAGTGTACAAATTAATGAACAAATGAATCATTGAGTAGGAAAAAAAATGGAGAGTTGAGAAACGCCCGGATAGGGCTAATGGGCTCAATAATTCGGCCGAAAAAGGACTCGAGCGCGGCGATGCAGCATTTCGGTATTGGATGGTCGGATCTCCAAATTTCTTCGTAAAAATCTGCTTCTGTTCGGCAGTAGATTCAGTAACCAATATTACACGAATCCGATCTTCACCGTTGAATATACGATATTTGTGTTGTAAAGTTCTTGCCAAAATTTCACACCGATCCGACGGTTAACGAATCGGAAACGCGATTTTCGTACGACTGCGCTGCAGAAATTTACTCGCGAAATTCTCGTTTCGTTTTTTTTTTCGCGTACAATTTCATCGAGAAATCTTGCTCGAATCGGATCTTGCTTTCAATAGCAAAAGCATCGTAAAAACTTCTAAGCTATTACAACCGCGATCAACAAAATCTCCCATAAGATGCAGTTTGCTTTTGGTACGTGGTCCTCCAATCTGGAAAAGTTTTATTAAATCAGGAAAATTGCCCATGAATATTGCCGCAAACTTTGACTAAGAGCCATGCCATCCGGCCGAATTCTTCAATTGGGTTCCAGATGCCTGACAATCGGAGGTCCTCCTACGGGAAAAATATCAGAAACAGGAGATTCAAAAGCCTTGAAAGGATCGGAGAGATTTTCCTCCCGGCACAGAAAAAGGGATCACATCCTCCTTCCATAATTTCCCCACGCACGCGCAGGATCGCCCATTACCATCGCTGTCTCCGCAGCTCTTCCACGCCGACAGGGCGTCCGAGATGGTGGCGGACGCCGCGACGCACGTCAGCTCCAGCTTCCTTATTGTTTATGTTGCGGGTTAGCAGGCTCCGATTTGCGCTGAAGGTGGGAGGCGGCTAGGGTTTGTTGGCGGCGGGTCGGAAGATCAGATCTTCTTGTTGCAGAAGGAGGAGAAGACGGCGGGATTAGGGTTTCGGCTGGGGAAGGTTTCGCAATTTTCAGAAATCGGATGGGATTTTTTTTTTTTTCGGAATTTCTGAATTTCGGTTTTTTTTTTTCTTCTTGCTCAGTTGGGGCTACGTGCTGATAACGTGTTTGAGGAGAAAGTAAAAGACAGCAAATCAATTCATTCATAACACTGATAGAGAGGCCTTTATATAGGCATTACAATGAGAGTCCTTCCATACATAGGATTCCTAGATAAGGTAAGACATCTAATAGGATCCTACTACCTCTAGAAGGATCTAGAACCTTCCATCTATGTATCTACAATCAGTATTAGGTAAGACACATCACGGGAATAATAATTCCCGGAACAGCATGGATATTATATCTGCATGTATATGTATTATCGAATTCATATATGGTGTCCACGTGGCTACTTTAAATTTTTCCTAAACCTTAATGTACTCATTTCTGGATTGTTTCTCAATTATTTTTCGTTTGTTTCCACACCATAAAAATAAAAAAGTAAACCTATTGTATCTGTTTGCTGACTGTTTCTTAGTTGTTTCTTTTCTATTTTATACCCTAAATAATGGAAAAGTGAACCATACTACATCTATTTTGTTTATTTTTATACTTTCGACTAGATCCGGTAATTTACTATACGACAAGAAAATTTAAAGGGCATTCTGTTTGTATTTTATTTTGTATTTTCATTTTGCAAAATGTTTTATGTTTTATGTTTTTATTTTTATTTTTATTTTCAAAGTTGTTGAAAACACGTTCTGTTAAATTTATTTTGCAAAATATTTATTTTTTGGTAATATTAATATTAAATTCATAAATCTTTATTTTAGACTTAATTTCAAATTAGGATAATTCAAAAAAAAAAACTCAAAATGCATTTTAAGCATTTTGAAGATTTTTTGTTGAAATACACACAAAACGCTCAAAACGAGGTTTTGGGCATTTTGCGTTTTGTGTACAAATATTTTTTTTGTTTTCCAAAATGTATTTTCAAAAATGATAAAAAGAACGTGTTTTTAGTGTTTTCGAAAATAAAAACAGAAAATGACAAAGAGAACAGGGCCTTAGTGTTTGTGTTTCGATTTTGAGTACACAAACACGAAAGTACACGACCGAAATTTAGTGTCGATTTTGTGTTTACACTTTCGGTACACGACACGAGGTACACAAAATAAATAAATAAATAAATAAACATTTATATATATATATAATATCAAATTTTATAAAAACACACATTTTATGTGAACTTTCATAAATTGTGTAAATATTCGTACTTTCGTTGCCATTCGTTTCGTTTGTCTACTAAAATATATAAAAGTAATATTAAGATATTAAAATTGTTATTTTTTATAATATTTTAATATTTATTTTATATTATGTGCCTGACACGAAAACACGACACGAATTTGCACGGTACACGACACGAATTCATTTCGTGTCGTGTATGGGTTTAGATTTTTGGTACACAAAATACGAAAATACACGACACGAACGATTTGCCGGTCTACTCTTGACCAAGATTAAGATACTTTATAATTTGCTCGAGAAGAATGATCCTATTATGGGCCGTCTATTCGGGCTAGCTAAGCCCACCAGAATATCGGGCTCACACATTTTATATCATGCTAATAGTTTGGGGCCTACAAGTGCATAAACGGCGAGTAAAATTAAAACTTGATAAAATGATCAAAACAACAAGCCAATCCCCCTCCCCTACCACCACCACCCAAAGAAAAAACATTTGCAATTACAGACACCTCAGTAGCCAGTGGATGGAAAATAACCGTGCCAGTTTCAAGTAGAACTCAGATGTTAAATCTTTATAGTTTTTTAGTAAGGTACACAATAGACAACTCCATGTACTCGAATTTAACTACGGAAAATCCACAAAAGATCACGATTATCACAGCATCGAGAAAAGCTCTAACTCATGCCTCCGATCGATCGATAAAAATCACTAGCATTAGTTTCCTCTAATCTGATGCATGAATATTGGGCATGTAAGTTCTGGAAAATTCTAAGATACTCACACGGTACCATACCTACATGTATATTCACCATTGAATACGTGTCGTATGATTATCGTCATAAATCTAATGGTAATTATACATGCAAGTATGGTATTCATGTGGGTATCTTAGAGCCTCCCCTGAGCAGAATGAAGATCTTTGTAAATAAACCAGCAATAAAAGAAAATATATATCTTTGTAAATACATATTCCTATCAAAGAATGGGAGAGTTACCAATTACCAGTTAGTTGCTTGGTGAGTATCTGCATAATACGCAATGTGTCGGTAGCTCGACCCCCTTTGAGGCCAATGGTGAATCAATCTCTTACAACAAAGATCCTCAATAGTTGTCACCCGAGTTTCTATTTCAAATTTCAACACATGTTAATTAATTAAGAGAATATCCACAGGATTAAAAAAAATTAAAAAAGGTATTACAACACTTATAGTTTACTCGTGACATGTACCTTATTTCGTATATCCTCGGAGAACTTCATGATGGATCAAATGCTTTTTACTGAAGAGCTCGTCGTTGGAGAGTTGAAGAATGTCATATGGTTCCGCATTACAGAACTTACTAAAACTTAAATTGAGGACACAATTTATTTTGCACTTATTTCAATTACATGGACTAGCTGCATATCAGCACATGCAACTACAAACATAAGCGCAACATAAATTTTTAAGTTCCTTTAGAACACTTCCGGTTATTATAATTTACGAGCTCAAATAGGTTAGCAATTTTAATTGACCGACATAAATGAGTTACCGGTTAGTAAACACGATTTAGACAAAATATATATATATATATATATATGTATGTAGAATCTTATTGTGCCTTATGTTTATACTAGGTTAAATATAGAGGTTATTAAATGAAAAGTATTATTAATTATTATAACCCGTAATTCTCTTAACCTCTCCCGGCATTCTGCTATACTCGAAAACTCATACTTGCAGCAATACATAAATGAAGAAGTGGTTTGCGACCAATATAGCATTCATATTATAAATCGCAAAATGAAGCACATACATACCCACCACAAGCTCCAAGATATATATATACCTATATATATATATATATATATATGTAAGACACATATAGATCCTGTTTTCATTGCTTAAAGTTAGTGCAAAAAGATGAATAAGATGCATACAATGTTTAGATTACTAGCCACAGGCTCGAGATCATAAAAAATAGTTACGGTTAGTTAATAAATGAACTGCACGAACGCAAAGTTATACAAGATCAGACAACTACCCATAGATGGCAATGACAACAACAAATCACTAAGCTGTTGAAATTAAGTTAATCCAACAGCTTTAACGGGGATATATTGAATAAAATGAAAATCTAAGTTAAACAGGCAACTTCATAAATGCAGTAGAAAAACAAGGAAACTGCACCTAAAAAGGCATCCAAAGATGAATCCAAATGCACGTAGGATGTTTCCTATCTCTAACAACTATAATGACGCAGCCCACTCATTAATGAAAGACGGGATTATAGGAAGGCCTTTAACCAAAATGATCGGAATTTAAGCCTTCAACCTCAGTATCGGCAGGAAAAAGACAAACATCCAGCTAAGAAATGCTACGTTGCAGTTAATTTCACTTGCATGCACACCATGTGTCGTACGCCTAAGAATTCCGTTTTTTAGTATATTACTTATTTTTATGCATTTTCTCTACCTAAGCGCTAAATGTGTCATCATCCATGCATCTGTCTTTCCCTATGGTGCCTATTTAAAGCAAAATCTTGAATTACCAAAAGAATCACAAATATTTTCCTACTCTGCAAATTGCGTGCGTTCCCGAAGTTCTCTCAGTCTTTCTCCGACTCTTGATTTAGTTCTTTCATCTTTTTGCATCATCAAATTCAAAAGCAATCCTTCACGATGAGAAACATTGTTTTTAACGAGCCAGACGTGTACGAGACCTACGATCCAGTGAGGCGCCTTAATAAAATTTGGGATTCCATCAGAGTTCCAATTATTGTCCCTCTTCTACGCATTGCAGTTTATCTATGTTTAGGCATGTCTGTCATGCTTTTCCTTGAAAGGGTTTACATGGCAATTGTGATTCTATTTGTCAAATGCCTGGGGAAGAAAAGGTACACCAAGTACCAGCTAGATGCCATAAAAGAAGACCTCGAGAAGAACAGGAACTATCCAATGGTGTTGGTTCAGATTCCAATGTTTAATGAAAAAGAGGTAAAATACTGAATCACTGTCACCAACTCAGTTATTATGCATCTAAAGCATAGTAACATTTGCTGGAAATGTATTATAATTGAATCATAAAGTTATACTCGAAGTTAGTAAAAATCAGTAACGACGCCATTAAATTTCCATTAGTTAGTAAAAAGGTCAGGTCTTAAACTGACCGGAGTAGTAACAGGATGCACTTTGCAAAGAAATTGCACTCAGGAGATAGATCTTAATAATAATACAGCATTATGGAGCTGTTGGGTTCTCATGCTTAATAAACTGAGAGGTTCAAAAGTAAAAGATTAAAGAACAAAAAAACTCTTCAGATCTGAGCTACTCATAGTAGGATTAATCAAAAATCTTCTTTTTATGCATTAGGTTTATAAGCTATCCATTGGAGCTGTATGTGGGCTATCATGGCCATCGGATCGGCTCATCGTGCAAGTTCTTGACGATTCAACCAATGAGGAATTAAGGGTATCTTGTCTTGTCCAAGGGTTATCTTATCCTTATGCTCTAAGACATATAAGACTATCAATAATTAAAGCTAATTTATTTGCAGAGAATGGTGGAATTAGAATGCTGGAAATGGATCGAGAAAGGAGTTAATGTCAAGTATGAGACAAGAAACAACAGGAATGGATATAAGGCTGGTGCACTTAAAGAAGGTCTGAGGAAGGATTACGTCGAAGATTGTGAATTTGTTGTAATCTTCGACGCAGATTTTCAGCCAGAGGATGATTTTCTGTGGAGGACTATCCCTTACCTACTTGAAAACCCAGAGTTGGCCTTAGTTCAGGCAAGATGGAAATTTGGTAAGCCGAGTCAATTAATCAATGAAACAAATTGTCAATAATAGGAAGCAAGTCCATTGTCATAAAACATCAGTGTCTAACAAAGGAAGGTGGATGGTAGGTTAAATTTTCAAATAAAACTACCAACTGGACTTGCTTCTACAAAAAGAGATTATTCACATGGTCTTAAGAACTTATTTCAAGAACTAAAAGCGAAAATGATTTTGCAGTGAATGCCGATGAATGTTTGATGACTCGACTCCAAGAGATGTCACTGCACTATCACTTTAGTGTTGAGCAGGAAGTTGGCTCCTCAACATGCTCGTTCTTTGGCTTCAATGGTTGTCAGCAACTCATATTTTAGTCAATAAACTCTGTATTTAGTTATAAACTACTCTAACATTATCATGATACTTGATATGAACTTTAGGAACTGCCGGCGTTTGGCGTATCAGAGCATTACATGACGCTGGTGGTTGGAAAGACAGAACGACAGTGGAAGACATGGACCTTGCGGTTAGAGCTAGCCTCAAAGGATGGAAATTCCTTTTTGTTGGTGACCTATCTGTGAGTTTCGAAACTGTTGCTATATTTACAATGATTACGGTAATGACAAGAACTTTATAAAACTGAACACAATCATCTCACATCAGGTAAAGAATGAACTACCAAGTACATTCAAAGCATACCGATATCAACAGCATCGCTGGTCATGCGGACCGGCTAATCTCTTCAGAAAAATGTTCAAAGAAATCATTGTTTGTGAGGTAATGAATTTAAGATTTTTATTTCTTGTCAGGATTTCGAAATTTTAACCTACCATGAAAAATTCATATTATTCCCTTCTTTATCTACTACAGCGTGTGTCCTTATGGAAGAAATGGCATGTGATATATGCATTTTTCTTCGTGCGGAAGATAATAGCACACTGGGTTACCTTTTTCTTTTACTGCATCATAATCCCAGCTACAATACTGGTCCCTGAAGTCCATCTCCCGAGACCGCTTGCTATCTATCTTCCCGCATGCATCACCATTCTCAATGCAGCTTCAATTCTAAGGTATGAAGATCCAGCTAAGCAAACTGAAATTTTCTTACTACCAAATTCTTGTAAATCTCATGATGGAAATGATTGTTGGGAGTTTGCACTTACTTTATCACAGGTCTATGCATCTGCTCGTATTCTGGATACTGTTTGAGAACGTCATGTCTCTGCATAGATCGAAGGCTGCAATCATAGGACTCCTCGAAGCCAATCGGGTTAATGAATGGGTTGTGACTGAAAAGCTAGGGAACACAATGAAGCAAAAGCATAATGCAAAAGCATCCAAGAGGCCTCGATCGCGCATCAGAGAAAGGTAATAACCCATATGGCATATGCACAACAATCAATCTTTTTTCCATTTCATGTGATGGCATAGAGCCAGTTATATACAACACACCACACTTGACATAGAAGAGAAGTTACTCATGATGCATCCAAATCATCACCAACACTAACTTAAGCAATTTCATGGTTATGAACAGGATTCACATCTTGGAGCTTCTAGTAGGAATGTACTTGCTTCATTGTGCAATCTACAATATGCTATTTGGTCACAACCACTTCTTCATTTACCTATTACTACAAGCAGGGGCTTTCTTCATCATCGGAGTTGGGTACATTGGAACTTTTGTACCCACGTAGCGATGATAAAAGAATGACGAGGGAGGAGTGTCGAGACCTATGAGCTCTAATTATCCTAATACTCAGCTTTCTCTTTTTATTTATGATGTATACAGCCCGATTGTAATTAATAAAAATGTGATTATTATTATTAAGGAAGTTCCATATATATGTGGCATTGTTAGTAACAACGAAAGCTTTAGTCGGTAAATAAAGTTAGATTTATATCCTATATGACATTCTTGGCTCGCCAAGAGTTGCTATCCATGCATTCCGTCCATGAACCTGAAAAAGAATTACAGAATCCAAATACCCCAGTATCTGCAAAATAAGATAGGATAAAAATTAAGGGAGATGATGGATCTGCAAAATAAGAGGAAAAATTATACGGAGACGATACACTCAATAGTGATAAACTAAAACTAAAAGTGTATGCATTCAACGAAAGACATTCTCCTTCCAAAGCATAGAGAAGAATGATGAGATCTTAAACTTTATTCAACCTCAACAGATGGTATGAAAACTAAAACCTGAAACTTTAGCTAGCACCACTTTCAGTTATAGGTTTCTTCCGTAACAAATAGAAGTAGTACATTATATGATCAAGGTCACAACAGAAAATTGACGATTTTGATAAAGTTTGTGGAGAGACAATGGTAAGCTGTAAGTTATATTGGGCACGATTATGCAAAATGATACTTTTTAGGCTTTGCATGCTTAATAAATGTCAATAAAGGCTAAAAAACTCATTATTCCTTAAATATCATCAAGGTTTTTCCTAAAACTAAACTTTCCTTAAACAACTTTTATGTGGTAATTAGGTCCCAAAATGTCTATGTTTGTCAAAAAAAAAAATGCAGTTGACCAAACAATGAAAAAATTTCAAGGTACAGAACTTTAAATCACACTACTAAAACGACCACACTACTAGCGACGACATGTCGTCGCTACTAATCAATGCCAAATTAGTTCAACCAAATGGCAAAGAAATATTAGTGGGAATGACGTCGCCAATAGCAATAACATTTGTTTTTTAGTCATACTACAAGCAGTGACATACTGCAGTCCCCAATATCTAGCACCGAGATACTTGCAACTCTAAAAGCAATAACGACAACATTTGATTTTTAGCCGTCGCTAAAGTGAATTATCTATCCTACTGGTGAATTGGGTGATCGAATTAGCAGGAATCAAAAACGATATACAATGGTTAATAAATGTACAAGCTACATGCAAATGAATTTTCTCCCATATGCCCATCAAATCCTAATAAATACAAAAATACAAGTTTAGTTAGCCTATATAACAGTAGTTGTTTCTAGATGTCTACACAACAAAACAACTCAGCAAGTAGTGATACACCAAAATCATCAAGCAACTTTTTTACCAATATAACAGAACATGTGATTAAACCCATTTTCCCCCAAAGATTCTGCTACAAAATGCATCACACATATCAAATCTCAGTTGGAGGAACTTAATCCAACTTGCATAAAGTGATTCACGCTCTGAGATCAAATGGTAAGCAAGTGAGCACCTGAAACATAACCAACCAAACGAGCTCAACTTTAAGTAGACATTGAATGAATGATTCTGGTCTGTAGTTCTAAATTCATCAAATTGAGCTTAAGTTGTATCCAAATCAAATTTCTGTTTTCAAAGTAGGCTCTATTATAACCAGAAATTGAATGTACCATAATACATAGTTCAATGACTAAAAGTAATTAACTTCTCAACACTTCGTATTTAAGTCAATTGTGATACAGTTTTGGTGGACGGAGGGAGTAATTAACTTCTCAACAATTTTGTATTTCTATTTTTATTTGCTCTATTTTCCTTTTATGTTTTCGTATCTTTTTTAAGGTCATTTCCCTTTCTAACAATCAGCAAAACATTTTTCTTTCCCAATTCGACACACCATTTGCTGAAAATCTGATTCCCTGCAGTTTCTTTTTCTAGAAAATATACCAGAAAAAACCCTAAATACTTTTTTACATAAAAAAAGAAATTGATTTTATATCTAAATTCAAGAAACCCAATTCACCAACTTGTCATTTCAAAATTCCACACATACAGTCTACCACGTTTTAGGACAATTTACCCTCACATCTTCTTACACCAAGTAGGAGATTCTAATCAATTAATATAGTTAGATTACATTTATTGATTTTGTAATTAAAACACTTTTATAAAAACTACCATAAAACTTTTTATGAACTTAAAAAATCATGGGTTCTAAACTTTCAATTTAAGACTTGTACATTTAATAGTAAAAAGGAAACAATTCTCTCCAAAATTTATTTCATCAAAATTGAGATCATCGACGATACATATCTATCTAAAACCCGATAAAAATTCATATCCTCACACGGCCATTTAGCGCAATTTTAGTCCCAACCGAAAAAAATCACCAGATTAGAGAGATCTATATGACATTCACTTCAAGGAAATACACTTGAGGCATAAACCAACATGCAAAACAATAGAAACAACCTGTCAACGAGTCGATCAACACAGCCGAGTGATGACCACGATCCAACATAGACGATGCACCAACTACCATCGTTAAATCTGTCAAACAGCCAACAGAATTAGCCCCCAAATATTCATTAATAAGCCATTGAAGACTGAAAATTGGAAACCAGACTCTTATATTCATCGATTATGCAGCTAATGTCCGCAAGCAAAAATTACAGAGCAACCATCCACAATCAAATATTTATTATTGCATGCGAGAAAAAGCAAGATTAATGTCCTACCATCCTTCAAATTTTGGAGCCTGATTGGGGGAAAAAACGAAAATTCTGCCCAAAAAGCAACCACCACCGGTGCTGGAGCGCCACCTCGCTTCCGCCACGCCATCACCTCTCTTCTTTTTCCTCTCTATTTCACCCTCACCGTGTGAAGTAACATTTCAGCTGTGCAGAATTACAAAGGAGCGGGGTCAGTCATAAATACAAACACTCCAACCGGGGCGGGCGACACTAACGATGGAAAGTTTTGGGAATAAATTTGTTTAGGCCCTTGTAATTTACAACATATTCCGTGGAGTCCCCCTATACGTGGGGTTCTTAGGATCGAAAATCAAATCAAGTTAGTCGATACCGATACGAGATCGATCGATAAAAAATTCGATCAAACTGGATTCATCGATATAACAAATCATATTTGGACATAATTCTTATTTAATAAGATATAAAAATCGATTCAATTTGAATAAAAATTATAAAATACATATAAAAAATCGAAATGCTCGAGCAGGATTCGCGTTCGGCTCGATAAAAGCTCGAGAGGTAAAGAGTAAAGTCCTCCCCAATAAATTCGACTCGATTATTAATCAAATCAAGCTCAAACATAATGTTATAGCTCGATAAAATTTCAAATAAATTTAAACAGACATGTCTTCGATTCATTTGAATTGATTTACACCCTTAACGGTTCAAAATCAAACCAATGTACTTGAGTAATATTGAACTCCTACGAGATATAAAGTTCCGCTCAAACTTAACTCTATTAAAAAAACATAAAATACGGTAAATATATGAAACTATTCAATTTTTTAATTTATATTCTGTTCGATTAAAATTCGTTCAAATTTAATTTAACTTGGCCCATTTTGAGACTAATAGCTCCCAACTGGAGGCCTTTGGCAATACTTACGATAAAGTTTTCTAGTGGAATTTATGTTTTAACCCCTGAAATTTTTATTAATCTCCTAGATAGTCCTCCATGCGATGACACGATAATTCCATTTTGACACGAGTATTCAGTTAAGCCCACCAAACTACTAACTCCTAAAGAAGACACGTGTCGAGATTTCCGCTCAATAATGGCGGATACAACTATGAGTGTACCCCAAAAAAAAAGAAAAAAAAACACGAGTGTTAAAAAATAATACCTATTGTGTGCCTAAGTCTGTAGTTTATGGGTTTTCCTAGATAGGATTTGGCTGAGGCCTGTTTGTATGTACTTCACCCTATTTAAAGGGATCTCATTGATGGAATAATACAACACTTTTGCCCTACTTTTTGTCTCAAGTTATTTTCCTTTCAACATGTTATCAGCACGTAGTCTCCCAACTGACCAAGAAAAAATTCGTCCGAAAATTCTGAATTTTTTTCCCGAAATTCTGAAATTCCAAAAAAAAAAAAAAAAAAATGAAAAATCAGATTTTTTTTCTGCAGAACCCTAGCCTTCGCCGTCATCCCCTTCAACGGCCAGATGCCGATTTGCTGGCTGCTCCGACTGACAACCCGCGGCCATAGACATCCAGTCCCCCCGCGAGTTCAAGCCCCGCCACATTCGGACGCCGGTAACGCGGCGCCGCCCTTAGCCGCACGAATTCTGTCCTCGAACCAGACCCAAGTCGCGCAACTGTCATCTTCTTCCCCGATTCGCAAATACAACCGACCTTCCTCTTCATCACACCACCATCGCAACAAATCATGGCCAAGCGACGGTCGATCCACAACCCGCCACCAACTCCGATCTGCTCCATACTAGCTGCAATAATCAGCCAGCTCCGTCCGTCGATTCACGCCGCCGTCGATTGAACTGCGAGCGTGCTGCTCAAGAACAAAGAGACGCCAGCAACAATCCAATTTGGGCTTCTGCTCCTGGCCCAATTACAATTCTAATTCACAAGGGACCGTCCTTTTACTATTATTAAGAAGAAGAAAAATACAGATTAATTATTTTTTTTATTAACTTTAACCTTTTTTTCCTGTCGTGCAAGGAATCAAGACGATCCAAATGTTAATTGGAACGAAGATGGCAATTTACGAAATAAATTGACGGTATGCCTAGAAAAGAATCAGGTCTTTCCCATAAGGTACCCAAATTCGAACTCTACTATCTGCAACGTGCAATTTTACATGCTTTGATTATTTTAATTGCATATTTATATTTCATAAATTTGTTATGCTTAATTAAACCAAATTAAAGCATGATATATTAATAACTTCAATTAAATTAAAGTGAATTGCTTAAAGCAACTTGAATTAAATTAAATTCACAAGAATTAATATATATTGCGGCATAAGACACCTCTTTGATTACATTTATACGTGTATAGATATATTCTTAGGATTATATGTCTATATCTATAAATATACATATATTGTGCATACATATATAGATATGACATGCAAATTAGGCTCTATCACTAGTAGACTTTTAGAGGACCTATTTCTACTGCCTATATTAAATTCAACCATGATAAAGTAATTTCATTGGTAATTCTCAAGTAGCATCGAAAGTAGTTTTGACCATATCTTGGTTCCGAAAAATAATAAACCTCCACATTATTGAAAATTTTATCATGGAAAGTACTCATGGTAAACTGTGAAAAATCATTTTCCTTTTTCTTGTATAAGATAGCTTATCCAACTCGCCTCAGATTTGATATCTTGGACTCAAAAGAGCTTGATGTAACACCCCCAAATCCTATTGGGTTATTACAGTGCCGTGGACCCCACGTCAGGAGATCCACCAGGCGAACATGACTAAAAATACATTAAATAACACAACAAGGAAAAATCATAGTCCCTACCATGACATCCGACACAATATTCCGATAAGGAATTTCAACGACAAAAGTGGTCTACATGGCCAAAAATGAAATACAACAACATCCACGAACATCTGTTCGGGTAATACAACACGACAACAACTGACAAGACTGGAGTACACTCCAACTGACTGACCGACAATGAACAACTCGGACTAGTATCGCTCGAATGCCTCGTCGCCATCATCATGCCCCTGTGTCTCAACTCTCTCCTCGCAAGCACCTAAAACATGAAAAACATGTTCCGCCCCCTCGGGTCAATCATCCAGATAATGAACATCAAATACATGTATAACATGATATGCATCCAAAGGCAGAATGAAACGGTACAATGATGATAATAATACGAGATGCTCACAAACCAAGGTAAGAACCGAGCATTCGTGAAATACTATGCCCACGACATACTATTAATACATGTTCGACAGGTTAGAACATAAGTGCCCAATCGGCGAATTATAATCACAGAATACCACAATGAATTACACGGCATGAACCAAACCAGAACTGAATTAAATATGAATCATAATGCCCAAAGGCTCCAATGAAAATACCAAGACATTACAAAAGGCCTGAAAGTCGTTCAACGGAAATTAACAAATATCACAAACACCTGAAGTCAAAACAGCCCGAAGCTGTAACAATGAGGGCCGAAGCCACGGTACGAAGCCGTATCACAATTAGGGCCGAAGCCACGGCACGAAGCCGTATGACAATTAGGGCCGAAGCCACGGCACGAAGCCGTATCACAATTAGGGCCGAAGCCACGGCATGAAGCCGTATCACAATGAATGATAATGTGCTGCCTTGAGTTGGCCAACACGATAACAATGATGCAGCGGATGATTCCATGAATGATTGGGGATTCGATTGCCTTAGAATGGCCAATCGATACGAATGATACGATGAATGATTGAATACCTTGATTGCCTTAGAACGGTCAATCGATAACAATGATATAGTGAATGATTTCGATTTGCCTGAGAGCAGCCAATCGATGACAACGATATGATGAATGATTGAACACTTCGATTTGCCTGAGAATGGCCAATCGATAACAATGATACGAAGGATGCCTCGTCACCTTTAATCGGTTACCGACGACAAAAATGAGAAATGAATACGCCAATGCCTTTAATCGGCCAATACAGTTTTAATGACAACCCCAACAGGAATAACAATGATCTCAACGATGTCTTAGATTGACATCAATATCAATAAAAATCGATACATCGACACCGCAAACCGGCTATCGACAATGACATTAATAACGAGTATCACAATGCCTTGAATCGACCATTAACGAACAATAATAACATTTGGCATAATTGCCGAAAGGTATCGTATCGAACGATCTCTTGATATCAATGAATTCATGAAGAGACTAAGTCTCGGAATGATACAACACATTTATACACATATATGATGACATTAATCTCATTGACTAATACAAGTATAAAACTTGCCTCAAACCGAAGGCGAGAAGGTATTTCCACGATCAACGTCCTTAATGAAATTATCGGCCGCTCGAACAACCTTAGACAACACAAATACCAACAATTCTCTTAATACACAAATCAAGCATGATCACAACCAACTCAAAAGTCGATACAACAATACCCGAAACTCATTGGGGCATTTAAACAAACGCGTCGTAAACAATCTCCAATCGTTTACAACCAAAACTCAATTACCTCTGAAACCAACTTCCAATGAATGATTCAAACCCACAAAACCTCATGAATATTATCAATAATCCAATAGGAATACTTAAATCGATATTTCAACAACATTTGGTCGAAAACCCCCAAAATTCCAAAGTCAACCCGTAAGGATTCTTGAACAATTCCTCAATTATTCACAAATTCCGAAAATTACACCAATGAATCCGTAGAAATACATGTATCTAAGATAGATAATCCATATCTAACATATTCCAACATAATATCGATTTAACACGAAGAGATCGAAAGCAAAACACCCAAGATCTGAAATTCTAGATCCAAGAATCATTACCTTGATTTGGAGTGATGAAACTGATTAGATGATGATTAATCCAACTTAGGAGCTTGAATATGATGCTAAATGATTGCAGCTCGAAAAGACCTTTCCGAATCGCCCAAGCTCGTCCGAAATGGTTGAGAAATGAAGAAATGACGAAGGTTGGACTGAACTGACTCATTTATACTGTCCCAGCTTAGCGCACGCTATGACTTGATATTTAGCGTGCGCTAGTGGTTTACTGGGCAGTCCAGTGAGCTCTGAAATGCCTCGCTAGCGTGCGCTACGACTTCGTAGCGTGCACTAACACCTTACCGATAGCGTGCGTTATCCCAAATTGTTAGCGTGCGCTAACTGATGTCTGATACTCAAAAACTGAAGTCCCAGAACCTACTGTCCTCTGCCTTGCACGCATTAGCGTGCGCTACTAATGTGATTTAGCGTGTGTTACCAGCACAGTTAGCGTACGCTACTTACCACTCGTAGCGTGCGCTACGAATTTCCAAAATCAGCCCAGTACCTTCTGGACTGTCTGCCTCTCTTGCGCTAGCGTGCGTTAATACTGAATCATAGCGTGCGTTACTTGCACCTCATTAGCGCGCGCTAACTAGAATATGTAGCGTGCGCTACCTCTTAAACTGAAAACCAAAATGTGATGATGATGACAATAATCTCGGCTCGGTCTCAAACAGTGATGATCCCAAAATACGCCGAACGATGGTTACAACTGAATGAACATGAGTGATGAATGGGTATTACTGAGTGAAAAAAATTATGAGTGACAGTTACTGAGTGATGATAAATGAATTCACAACCGGGTATTACATACTCCCCCCCTTAAAAAGAGTTTCGTCCTCGAAACTAAGGGTAAACAACTCGGGATATGAACTATCCATCATGGTCTGAAAACAATAATGCCCAAATAGTCCTCGGGACCAAAACAATCGCATGCCCAAGTCCCCAAGACTTGACGTCTCGAATCACAGTGAACGATTTCCCAAATTATCACGAAATCTTGAGCACAACGCCGAAGGGATGAACTCCCAACAAATGACCCAAATCTCAAGATTCTCGAATATGATCATAATAAGATAGATCAACAATAAATGATCCACAGTCATGATACATTATTACGGATAGATTTACACAGTCATCCAAAAACAAGGTTACATCTCAAATGTACCCGACATCGATATCCTTCCATATCATCGATCTCCTCTATCTCAACGATTTAAGGTATATCCGAAGATCAACTCGCCGCTAAATATGATCTCAGAAGGTCACGAGAATGAAAGTGACTAGAATGAATGATGAATGATAAATGACTATAAATCCGACCAGGATTAAGAATGACTCACCAAGGTGAATTAATAACGTCCAGAGTGATAGTTCAAGTGAAATTATTGGAACCGTTGTTCCTCGTGAATTGAATGATTAGTTTCATGATGACAAGTCTCAACATGATTGACGTATGATGAATGAATTATATGAATGAATGAACGACAACGAAATGAATGATTACACTATTAACGAACAAGAATTAACTTGTTCAAACCGGTGATGGATGTCCTTACCTCGGGCTCTCGAAGCCTGATAGGACCCCTTGAATGAAGCACGAGCTAGAGTAACAAAGTCCCTCGAGGACCTTGAGCTCTCTCGAGATCTACCGGCACTAGAACTCCTGCAGTATTTCTGAAGGTGTCCATGTCTCCCACACAGAAAACAAACAATAGCTGGCACCGTACATCGGGTACTAACGTGACCTGCTGAATCACAGTTGAAGCAAACAACAGTCGAACTCGTCGCCTGAGAGGAAGATGCTATCCCAGCACGAAGACGACTAGAAAATGACCCCTTGGACGTCGGAGCCCGATGTCCCTCTGAACGAGCCGGCATTCTAGTCCTCTCACCCGAAGAAACTGAAGGATGCTTCTGAGTAAGCTCCTTGATCAAAAGCTCTGCTCCAAGAGCCTTCCCGATGAACTCACTAAGTGAATTACAATTGTGATTGAACAACTGCATCCTCAACTGCGGATTTAGCCTCTTGCTAAAATATTTGATCTTATCCGCTTCAGTACGGATAACTGATGAAGCAAACTGAAGTAGTCCCTGAAACTTCTCAGCAATGACAATAACACCCTCGTCCTCGACGGATTCGGGGTTCAAAACTTCTGACAACTTGGCTTCACGAAGTGGAGCCGGATAATACCTCTCTAACATGAGAGTCTTGAACTCACTCCAAATACAATCGCGATCGATGGGTTTCACAGAAAGCCACCACGAATAAGCGCCCTTACTCAAGTAATAAGCCGCTACTGCCACGTTACTCTCTTCCGGACACTGAGCCATGTCGAAGAGTTTATCAAAATGCTCGATCCAATGAACAATATCAGCTGGTTCCGACGAACCCTCAAAGGTAGGTGGCATCTGACGAGAGATATCGCCAATGATCTGATTCACTCCTCTAGTCTGTCCATGAAATGGCACCTGGCATCCCTGTTGCGGTGGACCACGAACCATCGAGGTCTGCATGGTCTCCACTATCCGCGTCATCTGAGTCATCTGGGCCATCATGCCCTGCATAAATATGAATGGGTCAACCCGAACACCTTCCGAGTGAGATGCCTCTCGGGTACGACTCCCTGACAGTGAATGATTATCTGCTGATGAATGAGTAACCTCGCTATTTGATGAATTAATGATATCCCTCGCGTTCGTGTGGGCATGCACACGAGATCCCGGGTTCCGGCCCGCACCGCGGCCTCTTCCCCTGCGTCCTCTGACAGCTCTATCCATACTGAAGTAGGAAAGTCACATGATGATTATAGATTCCGCATGAATATCGCATTATGATTATGTTACAGAGTGACAATAATGAGCATACACGCTCTAACACAATAAATGCATTAATGATTTAATGAAATGATCGTCGACATTACGTCGGAGTATGATAAGATCGTATGAAACATCAAATGAGGTAATATGATTACCTGATGAAATTCCTGAAATGATTACCTTGAACAAGTTAACAAGGTTGAAAATTCGATCCTCAGGATCAACAACTGAACCGTGAGATGGGCTGAATGATTAATGAATTAACTGAACAATGAGATTGACTGAGTGATGAATGAATTAACTGAAAGATGAGATTGACTGAGTGATGAATGAATTACTGAGTAATGATATTGACTGAGTGATGAATGAATTAACTGAGTGATGAATGAATTATCTGAGTGATGATATTAACTGAGTGATGAATGAATTAACTGAGTGATGAATGAATTATCTGAGTAATAATATTGACTGAGTGATGAATGAATTAACTGAGTGATGAATGAATTATCTGAGTAATGATATTGACTGAGTGATGAATGATATTGACTGAGTGGTGAATGAATTAACTGAGCGGTGAGATCGAAATGATGATTGAGGATTATTAACTGATGAATGAGTTGATCCTTAATGCTTACACAAGTCACACGTGCTCCAAAACAATTAGTCATGAATCAATCATAACACTAATATCACATATAGGTTTCAACAGAGCATGAATAATTAATGACATGATGAATGTATGAACATAAAGAGAATCGAGTCCTTACACAGGTCATACGAAGCTTCGAGGTCTCACGATACTAGTCCCAATCGATTTACGACTCGATGAATGAATGACTCGTGCGCCGTATTAATATTACGACTCACAAAACCCGACCGTCTGCATTGTCATAATCCCGGTCCCCACTACTACCGCATCGGTAGAGCCACATAACTCACATATCGGGGTATCTCACAACCCAAAGCTCGATACCATTTCGTAACACCCCAAATCCTATCAAGTTATTACAAGCCGTGGACCCCATGCCAGAGATCCACCAAAGAACATGACTAAAAATACATTAAATAACACAACAAGTGAAAAACAAAGTCCCTACCATGACATCCGACACAATATTCCGATAAGGAAATTCAACGACAAAAGTGGACTACATGGCCAAAAATGAAATACAACAACATCCACGAACATCTGTCGTAATACAACACGACAACAATCGACAAGACTGAGTACACTCCAACCGATCGACCGACAATGAACAACTCGGACTAGTATCGCCGAATGCCTCGTCCGCCATCATCATGCCCCCGTGTCTCAACTCTCTCTCGCAAGCACCTAAAACATGAAAAACATGTTCCGCCCCACGGGTCGGGCCATCCAGATAATGAACATCAAATACATGTATAACATGATATGCATCCAAAGGCAGAATGAAATGGTACAATGATGATAATAATACGAGATGCTCACAAACCAAGGTAAGAACCGAGCATTCGTGAAATACTATGCCCACGACATACTATTAATACCTGTTCGACATGTTAGAACATAAGTGCCCAATCGGCGAATTATAATCACAGAATACCACAATGAATTACATGGGATGAACCAAACCAGAACTGAATTAAATATGAATCATAATGCAAAAAGGCTCCAATGAAAATACCAAGACATTACAAAAGGCCTGAAAGTCGTTCAGCGGAAGTTAACAAATATCACAAACACCTGAAGTCAAAACAGCCCGAAGCTGTAACAACGAGGGCCGAAGCCACGGCACGAAGCCGTATCACAATTAGGGCCGAAGCCACGGCACGAAGCCATATCACAATTAGGGCCGAAGCTACGGCATGAAGCCGTATCACAATTAGGGCCGAAGCCACGGCATGAAGCCGTATCACAATGAATGATAATGTGCTGCCTTGAGTCGGCCAACACGATAACAATGATGCAGCGGATGATTCCATGAATGATTGGGGATTCGATTGCCTTAGAATGGCCAATCGATACGAATGATACGATGAATGATTGAATACCTCGATTGCCTTAGAACGGTCAATCGATAACAATGATATAGTGAATGATTTCGATTTGCCTGAGAGCGGCCAATCGATGACAACGATATGATGAATGATTGAACACTTCGATTTGCCTGAGAACGGCCAATCGATAACAATGATACGAAGGATGCCTCGTCACCTTTAATCGGTTCTGACGGCTTAAAATGAGAAATGAATACGCCAATGCCTTTAATCGGCCAATACAGTTTTAATGACAACCCCAACAGGAATAACAATGATCTCAACGATGTCTTAGATTGACATCAATATCAACAAAAATCGATACATCGACACCGCAAACCGGCTATCGACAATGACATTAATAACGAGTATCACAATGCCTTGAATCGGCCATTAACGAACAATAATAACATTTGGCATAATTGCCGAAAGGTATCGTATCGAACGATCTCTTGATATCAATGAATTCATGAAGAGACTAAGTCTCGGAATGATACAACACATTTATACACATATATGATGACATTAATCTCATTGACTAGTACAAGTATAAAACTTGCCTCAAACCGAAGGCGAGAAGGTATTTCCACGATCAACGTCCTTAATGAAATTATAGGCCGCTCTAACAACCTTAGACAACACAAATACCAACAATTCTCTTAATACACAAATCAAGCATGATCACAACCAACTCAAAAGTCGATACAACAATACCCGAAACTCATTGGGGCATTTAAACAAACGCGTCGTAAACAATCTCCAATCGTTTACAATCAAAACTCAATTACCTCCGAAACCAACTTCCAATGAATGATTCAAACCCACAAAACCTCATGAATATTATCAATAATCCAATAGGAATACTTAAATCGATATTTCAACAACATTTGGTCGAAAACCCCCAAAATTCCAAAGTCAACCCGTAAGGGTTCTTGAACAATTCCTCAATTATTCACAAATTCCGAAAATTACACCAATGAATCCGTAGAAATACATGTATCCAAGATAGATAATCCATATCTAACATATTCCAACATAATATCGATTTAACACGAAGAGATCGAAAGCAAAACACCCAAGATCTGAAATTCTAGATCCAAGAATCATTACCTTGATTTGGAGTGATGAAACTGATTAGATGATGATTAATCCAACTTAGGAGCTTGAATATGATGCTAAATGATTGCAGCTCGAAAAGACCTTTCCGAATCGCCCAAGCTCGTCCGAAATGGTTGAGAAATGAAGAAATGACGAAGGTTGGACTGAACTGACTCATTTATACTGTCCCAGCTTAGCGCACGCTATGACTTGATATTTAGCGTGCGCTAGCGGTTTACTGGGCAGTCCAGTGAGCTCTGAAATGCCTCGCAAGCGTGCGCTACGACTTGGTAGTGTGCACTAACACCTTACCGATAGCGTGCGTTATCCCAAATTGTTAGCGTGCGCTAACTGATGTCTGATACTCAAAAACTGAAGTCCCAGAACCTACTGTCCTCTGCCTTGCACGCGTTAGCGTGCGCTACTAATGTGATTTAGCGTGCGTTACCAGCACAGTTAGCGTACGCTACTTACCACTCGTAGCGTGCGCTACGAATTTCCAAAATCAGCCCAGTACCTTCTGGACTGTCTGCCTCTCTTGCGCTAGCGTGTGTTAATACTGAATCATAGCGTACGTTACTTGCACCTCATTAGCGCGCGCTAACTAGAATATGTAGCGTGCGCTACCTCTTAAACTGAAAACCAAAATGTGATGATGATGACAATAATCTCGGCTCGGTCTCAAACAGTGATGATCCCAAAATACGCCGAACGATGGTTACAACTGAATGAACATGAGTGATGAATGGGTATTACTGAGTGAAAAAAATTATGAGTGACAGTTACTGAGTGATGATAAATAAATTCACAACCGGGTATTACACTTGAGTACCATAGATGGGTCTCCTACATCGAGACCACATTTATCACTAAAGAATATAGTGGTACGCTCCTTAACACCACAGACCAAGTACCATCTGACAAGATCAAAGCGAGTGCACTTATATTCCTTAGGTGACACATCGAACCCAGCCTGAAATAGAAATATCTACAGTTGAAAATCCCGCAAAGAACTGTGGGATGCCCGTAAGGGCTAATTTGGGAACATTCACGACACTTTGCTCCCAGAGTTGACCGTGCAGTGGAATGAAATCCGCTTGCTTGAATATAAATGGATCAACGATTTCAACAAAGATATTCTCCGCCTCAAGGCACGCCTAAATGATCCATAAAGCTTTTTCCACCTTCCCTACTCCCGCTCATATACTAACGAACCAGTATAGACTGGAGTATGATAATAAAAACATCACTACCTTCAGTAAGCTAATCAACCTACTACAAGTAGCTCAGAGGCATAACGAAGTGTTAGTGAGCAGTAATGTCAGGCCGATTGGGACAAAGAAATTTCCCAAGGCCAATTATGGCAAAGTGAAAGATAGAAACTACCCCAATGAATAGGGGACTGGACATGATAGGCTTCGTGATCAAGGACGTGGGGGTTCTTCTAATGTAATGCGAAGATTTGGTGCTCCCGGATCTACTAGCCAAGGGAACCAAAAAGCACTTACCCATCCTGTCGCCTCTAAGGCTCGAGTTGGGAATGAACCGTGCTATCACTGTGGAGATGCTGGACATGGTACAAGAACTGCCATGCAAGCAAGCAAGTCGCATCTCACTACAAGAAATATAGAGATTCCAAAGAAAGGAGAACTCACAATATGGAGGAATATGATCTAGACAAGCCCCCCTATGTCAATTTCACAGTCACCAATCGTCGAATTGAGTCATACGAGCCACAGTATATAGACTGAATCATAGTATTATGTTTACTTTCTCGTTTACATTTGGTATAGTTGCCTCAAGACAACTGTGTTGGTGTTTTCTTTTCAATAATGGCGTGATGCAACGTTGTTTCACGAACAAGATATTAGATTCTTAGCTTTATTCCGAAGTACTGAATAATGCTTGAATGCTAATGGTTCGAAATTTCACTATCTTCTAAGGAATGAATCGAGTAGAACTTGAATGTTCTTAGAATTAGGCTTATATTCATCGAATAAGTTGCCTGACAAACCTCGGTAACTACGATGATTGGGTCCTCCCAACTCATCAAAGGGCGAGGTAATGCCCAATTCTTGATGCCTAAACGGCAGTCTTCTATGTTACCGATGCTCTGTATGCATCTAGAGCCCTTCGAACCTTACTTAGCTTCAACATTATACGTAGCAATGGTTTCCAGATTGAAACCCACTGTGAGAATGTAATAGAGTTTCTTTTATTCTAATGAATGTGGACGTATACGCATTTTAGAATAACTGATGAGTCGATCTAGTGGATGTACCTCACTATTATTAGGTTTTTAAAAACTTATGTTGTCACCAACAATGTACTTTTGGACATAGACTCGTATAAGCTTTGGCACGATAGTCTAGGTCATCCTGGTCGAAGTATGATGATATGTATACTGAAGAACCTGTACGAACATCATTACTTTTCGAGCGAAAATGTGGCAACAACTCAACATAAAGAACAATGTTGATGTTAATCGTGTTATGTCATCTAAAGAACCAGATGCATATCAAATGCCCACCACTTAGTGTTACAAAGCCTGCTCTTTAGCCAAAGTAGGAGCGAGACCTTCCTACGCTAAAGAAATAAAAGCAAAAATTCCATTCTTACGCTGAATATAAGGAGAAATTTGTGGATCCATCCACCTAATATGCGGACCATTTACGTATTGATGGTTTTGATGGATTCTCCGGCATATTGGTCACATGTCGCTCTCCTGTCCACTCAAACTGCTGCAGAACTTACAAGATAATTTATAAGGACTCACCTCCCTTATCACATCTAAAGGACTCGATGATGTTGGAGAGTTCACATCAAAAAGTACTTGATGTTTATTGCATGATAGAGATTAATGAATAGTATCTCGCCCCATGTGCATATGCAAAGGTCTCACATAAACCACCGTCGAAAGAATATGTATGGTGATTATGTAATCGGTTATACGCACCAATTTGTATATATTTGCTTGGGATTATGTAATATTGCACGCAACTTTATTTAATCATTCATTCTTAGACCTTTTGCTAACCAATTAGTTTATGCGTACCAGTTGGTAACTGGATAGCCTGATTTTTGTATTTTGGACCCAGACGGGCTTGAGTGCCAATTGCGCATATTTGGTTATGCATTATATGTGCCTTCTGTGCCCCACAGCGCATCGGTCTTTAGAAACGATTAAGTATTCACGTTGGATAAGAATCTCCAGACGTTTATCCGTTATTTGAAACCTTCACAGTGATCTATTTACCGCACGATTTGCGGATTGTCACTTTAATGAGACAACCTTCCCGTCGTTAGGGGGAGGAGAGAAAACGTAACTTCTCGGAGAACGACATGAATTGTCATGGTGTATCCACTTTGTCTCATTATGATCCCCGAACTTCACAATGTTACCGTGAAGCACAAAGAACACTCGATCTTCAGGATGTAGCAGATTCGATGCCTGATGCATTTACTGATATCGTTCAAGTGACAAGATCTCACATTACAGCTGCAAATGTGCCTGTAAGGTTAGAAGTCCCCTCCAAGGGGCACATCACCAATGAACCGGGTGATGCAACCGCACTTGGTGGAGGTGTGGTTGAGGCCATGGCTCCCTGCGAAGGAAGGGGTGGAAGCCACATGGTTCGACTAAATACTCACCCAAGTAAGAGGTAGAGTATGGCACAACTTCACATGTTAACCATCAATGAACTCGTTTCATGAGATCATGCTTAATTTTATTATGTCCATGAATCATGACGAGGGGGACGCCCCGAAGATATGATTCAGAAAATCAAGAATCTCGATGAAATTATGAGGGTGTGGCCTGATCAACCACCCACTTTGATGACATGTCATGAATCATAAAGTACGATGGTGTCGAACCTCGCTCGGTTGTATAAAATCAACATAGAGCTGATTGGCCTATAAGAAAAACATTCCAGGTAGAACTAGATTATCCGACAAAGTGACACGTATTTGGTGTAGGTAGTGCTAACCTAACCAAGTGTAAAGCCTGAAGGACATAATCGAACCTTTGTCGTAAATCATAGTGAGAATAATAGAGTCCTAATGTACAAGGTTCACGAAGTAATGCTTCTCACAATGCCTTGGAATTGGTTACGAGGAAATATACTCCCACGTATACGTTCCGCTATTTTATTAGCTTAGTAATTTCCGAGGGATTGGAAATACAGCCAATAGATGTGGTTACTACGTATCTCTATGGGGACCTAGATACGGAGATATATATGGAAGTGCCCGATGGCATTCCACTACCCAAATCAAGTAACTCCAGACCACGGAGTGCGTATTCAGTTCGTTTGAAACGCTCACTTTACGGTTTGAAACAATCCGGAAGGATGTGATATAACCGTATGAGTGAATACTTGATTGGAAAGGGATACAAGAACGACGAACTGTGTCCTTGCGTCTTCGTAAAGAAAACAAGTTCCGGATTTGCGATCATCGCAATGTATGTCGATGACATGAACATAATCGGTCTTGATGAAATAAGAGAAACCACCGGATACTGAAAATCTGAGTTTGAGATGAAAGATCTTGGGAAAACTCGGTTCTGTCGAGGCATTGACATAGACATCGAGTTTGTGGAATTTATTCCACCGGTCTTCCTATGTCCAGAAGTTTCTCAGGCACTTTAACATGGACAAGGTAAACCCGACTAGCACCCCATGATAGGTCGAACATTTGGATGCAAAGGAAAGATCCATATCGTCTAAAGGAAAGTGACGAAGAGCTTTGGGAGCTGAAATTCCCTACATGAGTGCAATAGCGCATTATTGTACTTAGCTCAATGTACACGACCTGCTATCACTCCTTAGTTAATCCGCTGACTAGATTTAGTTCAGCATCGACGCAACATCAATGGAATGGTATCAAGAATATCTTCTGGTACTTAAAAAGAAACCATTGACTTGGGACTATTCTTTCCCTACAAGCAGGCAAAGGAAGCTGCTTACGAAAAGGCAAATGCTAAAGTAAATACTGGTGCCGAAGCAACTACCACAAAGTATGTGTTGGTATGAATTGCTTATGTCTTGGAAATCGACTAAGCAAACCCCTTTTGGCTACCTCCTCGAATCACGACAAGATTATTGCTTTGCATGAATCAATCCGTGAGTGTACATGATTAAGAACTATCATTCTACACTTGTGAGGAACTAGCGGTTAAGTACTGCCACTGATGAGCATACTTACATTTATGAACATAATGTAACTTGTAAATCACCTTGATTGATGGAATGATCATAACGGAAAATATGTGAGATATAATGGAACATACTTACATATGTTGCACTCTTTTCCTTAGACCAAGGTTTATTTTTCCCACTGGGTTTTGTTACTTGGCAAGGTTTTTAACGAGGCAACGATATATGAATGTAAGCATTAGGGGGAGCTGTAGAGTTTTCCAACTTCCGAGATTGATGTAAAGATCACAAGGAAATGGTGATTTATAAAGAAACTTAATCACATGTGTTGTACTCTTTTCTTTGACTAAGATTCATTTTCTCCCATTGGGTTTTGTTACTTGGCGAAGTTTTTAATGAGGCAACGACTACTTGATTGATGTACAAATCAGGGGGAGATGTAGACTTGAGGGGGAGTCTTACATCCACACCGTACGTTATACTCTTTTCCTTCCAAGGATCATTTTTCCCACAGGGTTTTTATCACTTGGAAAGGTTTTTAACGAGGTAACAAGATGTACGATTTTAGGGATCGATGGAATGGTCACCTTAGTAGCGCTATGATCAAATGTAACGATCATATGAGAGGATAGATTCAAAGGACGAAGTCTAAACTCGATGTGTCTAGATGCTGTACTCTTTTCCCTACGATCAAGACATTTTTCCCACTGGGTTTTTGCTTGACGAGGTTTTAATGAGGCAACATGACATGCGCTTGTAGACTAAGCACAAGGGGGAGTGTTAAAGGAATAATACCCATTGTGTGCCTAAGTCTGTTAGTTTATGGACTTTCCTAGATAGGATTTGGCTGAGGCCTGTTTGTATGTACTTCACCCTATTTAAAGGGATCTCATTGATGGAATAATACAACACTTTTGCCCTACTTTCTGTCTCAAGTTATTTTCCCTTCAACAACGAGAAAATATTGAAATATCGACACTTAAAATATGGAATCGTAATAGTGTAAAACCTTTCTAAAATCGTATTTTTGGTAAAATAAAAAATATTTTTAAATAGAGATTATTACTAAATAGAATTTTAAGAAGATTTTTTTTTAAATTTTAAAGTGCATGTATAATATATAAATATTATAATTAGTAGATACATGTATGTAATATGTTGTAAACTTTAGGAATTAGACACGAAAATTGTTTATGCTTTAATCGATGAATAAATCATTGAAGGAATTAGGCAAGAAAATGAGGAAAATAATCCTGAGGATGATAGCATAGAAGTACAAAAAATTTCATGTGAAGAAGTTTTAAGCTTACTCGACAAGTTGGAAATGTTTTGGGTTCAACAAGAAGGTGGTCATTTGGACGAGCTAATGGGCACATGCAAGTTGAAGGATATGGTTACAACACAAAAGATTAAATCTTTGTCACAATCAACCTTGAACAAGTATTTTATATCAACTTAAATCTATTGTAAAAATTATATATATATATATATATTATTATGATTTATTCCTAAATGGAGGTGTATTTCCTTATGTTGGGATTTGAAAATATATGAATTATGACAATATGGAGTTTATTCCAAATTATAACTAGTCCCAAGTTGGGACCATAAATTTTTATTACTAAATAGAGTTTATTCCTTAATAGAGTATTTTTTTTTAGAGGTTTTACTGTATAACCCAATTGTGTGTTTAGTATAGTTTGATTTTATGTGGAAAAATCGAGAAATAAAAGCGAATCGAAGTTCAATATTAAATATTTTGTCAATTATTTATAAATTCACTAGATTAAAGTATTTTGTATTTTGAAAACAGGTTTAACGTATTCGATATTTTTGTTGGATTTCATCTAATTCGGGAAGTTTATTAGAAAATTATAGTAAAATAATTTATTTTGTTTTTAAAAAATAAAAATGTAAAAAAGATTACAAAAATAGAAAAGAGTAAAGAAACCAAATAGATTTAAGATCGAAAATTGAAAATCAAAAATCGAGACTGAATAGTTTGATATGATTGAGCCATTGAGGTTATACGAACTAAAATAAATCGGAACTTTAATTCTAGTTCTGTTTTACGAAAAGAAAATGAGTCGGACCAATTCATGCTCACCCCTAGATCCGAGCTATACAACACATGAACACAACACATTCCAAAATTTTGGAAAAAGAAAAATCACAATCATTACCAATGTTTATTATTGTATTTTTTTTATTGAGGGGAGACGAGAAACTCCTCCACCTGTATTAAAGGTCTCTTGATCAGGCGGGTGTTAAATCGAGGTATGTGCACTAATGGCAGCCCTGCAAGAGAGAGCACCAACGAAACATGAACCCAGCAACAAACCTTGCAATGTTTCAGCAAAGTATTGTCACCACACGGATTCGAACCCGCGATGTCGGAGTGTTTCCATCCCAATAATCTTGCAACTTACCATCAGTCTATGCCCCTGTGGACTTTATTATTGTATTTAGTTGTATGTGTATGAGTAGTGTTATTTGACTCGGACTGATCCAGATCTGTACGGTATATTATATTTAGAATGTAAAATCATTAGAGCAATATATTAGGAATGTAAAATCAGAAAATCAACATATTTACTTTAAATCTATCTATTAAATTATAAAAGTTTCTTTTTTTATCTGATACCGAGCTCGATCATACCAATCCACGCAGAATTATTGTATGCTTATTTTGTTAATGATGGTCCATATTTTCCAACATAATGTTCATTAATTTTCAATGAAGAACTAATGATTTTTTTTAGAAAAAAAACACGTTCTGTTATAATGAAATAAACTTTAAGTTAAAATAGCAATGTTTATTATTTATAACTGAATTTTTATTTATTTGTTATTAAGAGGTCGTTACTTTTTAACATAATAAATAAACATCCAATTAAATTAATACATGTTGATTGGAGTATGTGAGTAGTACACCTTAGAATTACCTAATAATTTGTCAATGTTTGAGGAGAAAGTAAACGACAACAAATCAATTGTATTGATAACAATGAATAGAGGGGCCTTTATATAGGCATTATAAAGAGATTCCTTCCATACATAGGATTCCTAATTAAGGTAAGACATCTAACAGGATCCTACTACTTATGGAAGAGTCTAGAATCTTCCATAACTCTATCCTCCTACAACCAGTATTAGGTAAGACACCAATACGGGAAGGATTTTCCGGAACACTCTCCCTGTGTCGAACACTAATACTAACATGGTGCACAAGGTGTTGCCTCGGTAAAAAACCTTTCCAAGTCAAATAAAACCCCATGGGAAAAACAAAGACTTTGGTGAGGAAAAAGAGCGCAACGCACCAACTACAAATGTCAGAATCATGTAAAGTATACTCCCCCTGAGGTATACATGACAGCTCATTCCGTCGAGCTATCATTACTTGAGCTCGGATAATCGACACATGCCGATGCTTCTCACATGTTTCTCAAATGTAGATTTCGGCAGAGACTTAGTGAACAAGTTTGCGATATTCTCATCGGAACTCACTTGTTTCACTTCGATATTCAGCAATTTCTGCTGCTGCTGATTATAAAAGAACTTCGGCGCAATATGCTTGGTATTGTCACCCTTTATGAAACCTAACTTCATCTGCTCAATGCATGCCGCATTGTCCTCAAAGATGCAAGTAGGGGTTGCTGTAGTGGGATCTAATCCACACGTTCCTCGTATATGGTCTATGACTGACCGGAGCTAAATGCACTCCCTTACGGATTCGTGCAATGCAATTATTTCTGCATGGTTCGAGGAAGTAGCAACCAGGGTCTGCTTGGTAGATCGCCAAGATATCGCCGTATTCCCAATGGTGAACACATAACAAGTTTGGGAACGTCCTTTATGCGGGTCAGAGAGATAACCGGCATCAGCAAATCCAACTAACGTGTCGTTAGGATTCTCTGCATAAGGGGTAAGCTTGCTCGCATTAGCACTTCTGTAGTCAAGCTACCATGCTTAGCTGCAATATCAGAGGAAGATCGACGGTCGGTATGCATCGTCTTAACCTCAACATTTCCTTTCGGAATATCGCTCTCTCTTGCGTAGGGAAAGAACAATCCAAGGTCACTGGAGCCTTTCAAGTATCGAAAGATGTGTTTTACTCCATTCCAATGCCTTATCGTGGGAGCGGAGCTAAATTTCGCTAACAGATTCACAGATAATGCGATGTCTGGACGAGTACATTGAGCCAGATACAACAACGCACCGATTGCGCTAAGGTACGGTGTTTCTGCTCCAAGGACCTCTTCATCCTCCTCTGTGGGACGAAACGGATCCTTGTTCATTTCCAGACTTCGACCAATCATGGGGGTAGAAAGAGGATGTGCCTTGTCCATACTAAATCGCCTGAGCATTTTGTGGACATAGGCAGACTGATGAATGAGTATGCCATCATCTCGATGTTATAGCTCTAAGCCCAAGCAGAATCGAGTCCTCCCCAGATCTTTCATCTCAAATTCGGATTTAAGGTAGCGGGCCGTTTCATTGACCTCATCTATGGTACCGATAACGTTCATGTCATCTACATAGACGGCTACAATCACGAATCCTGTATCTGTTCTTTTCACGAAGATGCATGTACAGATGTCACTGTTCTCGTATCCCTTCCCAACCAAGTATTCACTTAGGCGGTTGTACCACATCCTTCCGAATTGTTTCAACCCATACAGTGAACGACGCAATTTCACAGCGTAAGCGCTCCGTGGTTTAGAGCTACTTGATTTGGGCAATGAAATCCCTTCGGGGACTTTCATATAAATATCCGTATCTAGATCCCCATAAAGATACGCTGTAACCACATCCATAAGCTGCATGTTCAGTTTTTCGGACACTACCAAACTTATTAAGTAGCGGAAAGTGATGATGTCCATAACGGGAGAATACGTCTCCTCGTAGTCAATGCCAGGGCGCTGCGAGAAGCCTTGGACAACTAGTCTCGCTTTGTAACGCATGACCTCATCCTTATCATTGCGTTTACGAACAAAGACCCACTTATGTCCAACTGGTTTAACGCCCACGGGTATTGGCTCGATACGTCCAAATACCTCAAGTTTAGCCATTGAGTCTAGTTCAGCCTGCATTGCATCTTTCCATTTCGGCCAATCGGCTCGTTGTTGACACTCAGCAATGGAGCGCGGCTCAGCGTCGTCGTCTTCAATAATTTCTTGAGCGACGGAGTAGGCAAAAGCATCATCGACTAGCGTGGACGACCTGTCCAATAGTACGTATTCACCCGTACATTGCATCGAGATTTCTTTATTTTCTGACATCAACAAAGTTTCCGACGCGTCCGTCGATTGTTCCATTGTTTATTCGAGGACATATCCATAGTCAGAGATAATCTCGTGTGACGGAGTCACTGTGTCGATGATGAGAGGATTTTGTGCCTCCGTTCCTCTTCTCTTTCGAGGTTTGGTATCCTTTCTACCCACTGGCCCCCCCCTCTTTCGAGCAGGGATAAGAGCAGTCGAAGCAGCCGTCCCACCACTAAGGTTGACGTCGGGGGCATCATTCCTTTGGGCGGCTGAACCTTGACCTATAACTGGGACTTCTAACCTTGCAAGAACATTAGCAGCGGGAATGGTAGATCTTGTCACTTTCGCAGTATCAGTAAAGTTGTCGGGCATCGAATCCGCAACTTTCTGAAGACTGAGAATACGTTGCACTTCTAGCTCGGATTGAGCTGCGCGGGGATTTTTATGAGGAAAGGAGGGAGCACACCAGACAATTTCCTGGCGTTCAACTGGAATCGTTCGATTCCTCTTACCCCCTAACGACGGGAAGTTTGTCTCATCAAAGTGACAGTCTGCAAATCTTGCAGTAAACAGATCTCCTGTCAAAGGTTCCAAATAGCGGACAATTTTAGGCGATTCATAGCCAACATATATACCTAATCGTCTTTGCGGACCCATTTTGGTACGCTGTGGAGGCGTAATTGGCACATAGACTGCACAACCAAAAATGCGTAAGTGTGAAATATCAGGCTCATATCCAGTTACCAACTGGTACGCACTAAACGGTTGATTGGCAGTGGGTCGAAAGCGAATAAGTATAGCCGCATGCAAAATTGCATAACCCCAGGCAGAAATCGGCAAGTTGGTGCGCAATACCATTGCTCGGGCGATAAGCTGTAACCGCTTAATCATAGCCTCGGCAAGGCCATTCTGCGAATGAACATGGAGGACGGGATGTTCAACTTCAATCCCTATCGACATGCAATAGTCGTCAAAAGACTTTGACATAAACTCACCAGCATTGTCCAATCTTAATGACGAGATTGGGAAGTCGGGGTGGTTAGCCCGTAACTTGATGATTTGTGCTAGGAGTTTAGCAAATGCAGCGTTTCTCGTGGATAGCAGAGCGACGTGTGACCATCGCATCGATGCATCAATCAGAACCATAAAGTATCTTAATGGTCCGCACTCTGGCTGAATCGGTCCACAAATGTCCCCTTGAATTCTTTGTAAGAAGCGAATGTTTTGTGTTGAGTCTTTAGCAAAGGACGGAGAGGGTATCAACTTTCCTAGTGAACAGGCTTTGCAAAACGATTTATGGGCATTAGACATTGCCACGGAAGCCTCAGGATTTACGAGAGATGCACCGTCAACCTTGTCAGGGCGTGCGATCTTTAGTCCCGGTGATACGGTATCAAGCTTACTCACATCAATGTCGATATCGAGTGGTGCTTCCAATCGTTTTCTGGACTTGAAAAACGGATGACCATGTGAGTTTTTCAAAATGCTAATCATCATGTCGCGTCCAGGGTGACCGAGTCGGTCATGCCATAGTTGGTATGCTTCGGAATCGCACAGTTCGTGACTCACATCATAGGATTCAATAACCCTTATTGTAGTCTGGTATAAACCACTACTTAGACTCATAAGTTTCTCGAGAACGCGGCGTCTTCTGCATTCTGCCAGAGTAACATACAAAAATTCTGTCCCATTTTCACAATGTGTATCAAGGTGATAACCGTTGGCACGGATGTCCCTAAAACTTAGCAAGGTTCGATTTGCTCTTGGGGCATAGAGAGCATTTGTGACATTAATATGCGTACCATTAGGTATCAAGAAATGAGCAGGTCCCCTCCCTTGAATTACTTGGGAGGAACCAATCATTGTTGTCACTGAGGATATGTATGGCACAATATCCTTAAATAATTGCCTATTCCGAAGAATAGTGTGAGTTGTTCCACTATCAGCAAGGCACTCAATTTCGCTACGAGACATCTACAATGAGACATGAAACTCGATTAGTCTTATGATGAAAGACATAGCGAAAACTCATTTACTTCGAGTTTGGGGAAATTCGACCAATTTGGTTAGGATCAAAGTTAGCACAATCGTTGGAAATAATTTCCGCGCAGCTTGACCTTTGTTCACTAAAACAGCAATAACTTCTTCGTTAAGAAGGCTATGGACGAACGGTCAGTTGTTCTGGAAACTAGACTTCCGTATCTTTCTGTCCATAGGTCGTGTACTTTCTGGATCATTAAACTCAGATCTCAGTGCTCGTTTCAAGTTGCTATTTTGGTATTTCCCTATTGTTGAGTGTTAGAGCAAGGTTGAAGCCTTTTTCAGAGGCATTATTGTTGATACAATACTATGGCAATATTGCCATAGAAGCGTTTAAATACTTCAAAACGCATCTTGGTGTTCGATTTATATCTCAGCTAATGATCCTTTCGGTAACTCCAACTTGGTAGACTTGCAGAGAAAGTAGGAATGTCGGTACAGCTAGGGCTATTTAAAAACCACTGATTCCGTTTGAACTCTCAAAGCATAAACAAATACCAAGGAGGATGCGCCTAGTCTTGATCAAAAGTTTTGATGAAATCCACCAATGTATCAATTTAACCAATCAATTCATTTACTGAGCAATTGTTTTGTGATAAACCAAACATGCTTTCGAAGGGAAAAATAAAATTCGTCTTTGCACAATCACAGCAATTAAAAGAATCTTATTCATCATGGCCAACTTTATTACATTCATGAAAATCCAAAGTAGTTCTCGGAAACTAGAAACAAGACAAAACATAACCAAAGCATAAAACTAGTCAAATTACAATGATCTAGTCAAAGTTGGCAACATCTATATGTTGGTCTTTGTCCGCAATGGTGAGAGGAGGGATCTCAGTCTGGATCTCAGTATGGTTCACCTCCGTATTCTCATTATCTTCTTCCATGTAATTTGACTCTTGAGTCAAATATTGTTTATAGTGCTTGTAGTAAGCTTGGATGTTCTTTGGCGCCTTGCAATTGCAGTAAGTATGCTTCTTCGATCCGCAAGTATAGCAATTCCGGCCTTCCTTTGGAGTGGTTCCAGTCCCGACGGCAGGAGGCGGTCCACATGGTTGGGTTCCACTAGGTTCCGTGGCCGAGCCACCTTGCCTCTTCTACACATTGGAACGACGACCTCGTCTTTTCCCTTGCTTGCTCGAGTCATGCACCTGTGGTGCTTGCAAAAACTGAGTAGCGTTGCCTTTTCTATTTTGTCGTGGTTCTTTCCTGTGGGTAGCCTGATTCACTTCCGGAATCGGCTTCGTACCAGCTGGGTGCGCATTGCTATTGAGAATAATCTCATGGTGCCTTTCTTTTTTCGCGAGGTGGGAGATAAGGTCACTAAAATTTTTAATTCTCCCTTCCTCATAGGCAACGCGCAGCTGATGAGCAATCACACTTGCTCCCACGGGAAACGTGCTAAGAGTCTTCTCGATCAAATCTTGATCAGACTTCTTGACACCACAAAAACCAAGATCAGCGTGAAGATCAAGGATGGCTTGGTTATAGGCCTCCACATTCGCATAATCCAAAAATCGGATTTGCTCCCACTGAAGTTGCAATTCGGGGAAGCGCTGATCATGCACATTATTAAATCGTTGTTCGAGTGTATCCCATAGTTCTTTGGGGGTTTGCAAATTCATATAACACTTTTTCAACAATGGATGTATATGTCTACGCAAGTACATCAGTGCATTAGCCTTGGTTTCCTCGCTCGGCTCTTGAGCGGTAGGCTCGTTAGAGGGAAAGATGGTGGTGGTAAATCTCTTACCGACGAACGTCAAGCGAACGTCTGAGACCCACCTATGGTACTCCTTACCAGCATGGTCAAGGATGTCGAACTCCGGATGAACATTGGAGCTTTGTGCCATCTACAAGATATAAACAAGAGGAAGTTAGTCTTGTTGGATTTTCAGTGACAATGTAAACGGTCACAATCGATGCTTTTAAAAGCGTGTAACATAACCGTTACTCGATTTACTTCCCTTAATTGTTGTTTAGTAAAGTCGACAAAAAAAACGGCGATGTCAGATCGCACCCAAATACATGGTGTATGCAACAACCACAAGTATCGACTTTTCAACAATTCCGTGACTCCCCCAGGACCGTCACACAGTTTTCTTCGACACGCAGAGATACCGACTTCTCTCGCGGTCTCATCCACCGCAAAGTAGCGTGGGAGATAAAGAACCCAAAACCCGTGTCCCCAAAAGAAAAATTCCCAAAGGAGAGAATTGAAATAGGGACAAGTCAGATAATTACCTCGATTATAAAATTAGGCACGTGCTGAATTTGTGGTGTGCTTCGATCTACCGGTTGGTACTCGATGCGACGACGTGAAACTGGAGGCGCAATTTTGGCGGCTTCCGAAGATAAGTTGATGTTCGGGTTTTGGTCTGAGATTCAGAACCGGGTCGAACTTGGCTGGGCTGGAGCTGGCCGGCGACGGTGGTCAGCGGCGGTGGTTGGCGGCGGTCCGGCGGTGATGTTCATTTGGCCGGATCGACCGGGCGGCTGGTAGCGCGACGGCGGTGGCGGGCGGTGGCAACGCTGTGGTGGCGCGGCGGCGGCGGCGTTAGCGGCGGCGGTGCTAAGCGGCGCTGGTGGCGGCGGCCGGGTAGCGGCGGCGGCCAGGCTGGGCGGCGGCCTGGGCGCTGCCTGGGCGGCTGGCGGCGGCGGGCGGGCGCATGGCTTTGGCGGTGGCAGGCGGGCGGCGATGGTCCGGCGGCGGCGCAGGTTGGCAGCAGCGCGGCGATGGCTGGCCTGTTTTTTCCTCTTTTTTTTTTTTCGTTCGAGCTACGTGCTGATAACGTGTTTGAGGAGAAAGTAAAATACATCAAATCAATTGTATTGATAACAATGAATAGAGTGGCCTTTATATAGGCATTACAAAGAGATTCCTTCCATACATAGGATTCCTAGTTAAGGTAAGACATCTAACAGAATCCTACTACTTATGGAAGAGTCTAGAACCTTCCATAACTCTATCCCCCTACAATCAGTATTAGGTAAGACACAATACGGGAAGGATTTCCCGGAACAGTCAAGAAGTTATAGTATAACAAAAAATCATTCTTAATTTATATTAGGAAATAACATAAATTATACAAAAACGATGCAACACTTTGAATTAAATATATAAATCATAAGATTCATAAAATGCCACAAGGTTAAGTTAACCTTAATTATCCTAAAATTACGCTAATCCCTAAATCTATTTAAAATAAATAAAAACACCAAGTCACCCTCGTTAAGTACACTTTCTTGTGCAAATATGGCGATAATACTTGATAATAAAGACTCCTCTTCCCTGTTATATAGACAGTGATTGAATTGGCATATAAGTCTAGTTATTTCACTCTCATACAAGGTTGTAAAATTATATATCTGTTAAATCATAATTTTTTTGATTTGATGTAAAGTATTTAGATCCCTTAATTATACTGTTTAATTATTTGTTCAATCTTAAAGTATTACATAAAAACTTGCTTATTTTGAAGAATATTTATGTAATATGATGAAAAAATTAAGTGCGCCCTAAGGTGTTTCAATTAACCAAATATTAAAAAAAAAAAAGAAATGTAGAATTTTGAAATATGGGTAGCGAATCATGAGCCAATTTTGAACTGTTATCCCTGAATTTAAAATGAGGTAAGAAAAGCTTCGACTTATAAAATAATTTGCATTGTATTCTATTAATCCCTTCGTTGGCGGAGCTAGGATTTAAAAACCGGACATAAATGAGATCACATTCATGTATTGAGAAATAAGTTTGGAGGAACGAAATTACATTTGTTTCTTTAGAGAAGGAGGGAAAAGTACAAAATATAACATAAATATATATAGAAAAGAGATTGTCGATAGGTCGTGAGAATTTGTCATGTACTTGCTCCATTTCTGAATATTTTTCGTAGTTTATCTAGTGCATCAATAATATTCATCTCGTGGATCCGCCTATGGTTATAACTGAGTAAAGTGATGGCTGGATATGAAGTCTATTAGACTAGGATTTGACAAGTGATAAATTAGTAACTGATAAATTGATGATATTTTAAAACCTACTATTGGTCCCTAGAATAATAATGATTGTCCTCCTTGTACCAATAAGAGTCATTTATAGCGCTTTTTGTCCTTACTCACGCCCACCGTGAGACACATCCCAAGGGGTCACCCATCACATAACTACTTCAAGTCAAACATGTTTAACTTTGGAGTTTCTATGAGAGGGCTACCAAAAAAGAAGATGTATCTTGTTGGTATGGGTAATCCAAATTAATTCATTTAATAATTTCCTAGTACAAATTTCATTGGTCGCGTAGCTTAAGCTCATGCAGGCAAGATGCTGGATTGAAGCCCAACAATCCCTCTCTTAGTACCTGCCGGCTGCCAGCATCTCAGCTCTATAGCTTGGAAACCTCGGCGTACTAGATTTGATCACACATCCCTCAAGTGGCTGGATTTGCCCACATGGCCCTCCAACACTTGACCTCAACATCTGTGCCAACTTCGTTTACGTGGTAACCTCCATTACACTAGCATCTCAGTTCCGACCAACTGAAAACTTTTGCTGCATGTCCGTCTCTCAGTTGCAACGCTCTAGCTGCCTCCTTGTAGCATACTCTAAGAGAATATGCACCCGTGACCCTGTTTCGACTCCAATTTTTCGTCATAATATACTTAAATGACAATTCAGAGGGGAGTGAATAAGCTGTACTCTTTGAATATTTTGTGCTGCAAAATACTTCAAATAAGTTGTTGCAGTTACAACAACTAAGTATGCTCATGTATGCTTGGTGCTTATAGCGTTTTTAAGAGTAAGTATAATATTCAAAATCACAGATATTATGCTGAAATAAATAAGCAAGTAATGAGTATTTAACATGGTTCGGGGCAAAATCCTTTACATTCGCATTGGTCTCCACACACAAGGGTCGTTTATTAAAATTAAAGGCATACGCAATTTTACCGATTTTATTTTAACACCTTCAAACTGTATAGTTCACATAAATCAACACTTGACTTCAGTTTAGTCCGTACACATAGATTGGTTGTAGGTTGTATGGACTTTTCTTTTCACGCATATTTGAAGCTCAGTTCGTCTAAGATTTCTTCGCCCCACACATATTGGAATGAGTTTGCTTTCTTAATCCACACACTGCTAACTCTCAAAGTAGATAAGGGTAGAATAAATATCGAACAACTATAGTCTTCAAAACTCTTGCTTGTAGTGTGTCGTTCACCTCGTTGAGGACTTTATCAATCTATTCACTGTAGAATTTCGTTGTAGACTGAAGAGAGATTGTTTGCTCTTTAAATCGTAGAATTTGTAAATTAACAAGTGTTTGAGCAAGTCTTCTAGCTGTGCTCTTTATAACCTTGAAAATCGATCCATTATAAATACAGTCGTTGTCTAGTTGGTGAGATGTGGATGATTTAGATTGACGGTTGATGAATGTTTGGATTAAATAATTCCTTTTGTCAGCATTAAATACTTCAGACATTCTTTTTCCTTCATTAAATATTTTGTAGGTCACAATCTTCGACAACATTAAATATGTCTTTATCAGCATTATATGCTATTCAAAACCGAATATCTGATGATATGAAATTACTTACTCACAATAGTTTGAAAGCTATGTTCTTATTCTGTTGAGTTTTACGCTCTACTTCTTCCTAAATAAAGTGCATACAACAATAATATTGTATCCAACTAGGTACTTTTGTAGGGGAATGAATTGCCTTCAATACCTTTTATTATTGAGTCAGTGTTGGGTTTAGCCGTATGAAGTGGGTTGTAGGATGTTGCAATAATTTTGGTGCACTTATCAAAATACAAAAGAAATTTCCCAAAAGCTACGGATATATTGCGGGGTTGAGCGGATATATGGTGGGTCAGGCGGGAAGAGAGGGGACGGGGAGAGTATAAATTAATATTCACCCCTATAACGGGTATAATTTTATCCCTATTCCTCTTTTATCCCCATTAAATTCTCCCCATCCACATTTCATTAAAACCAATGTGGGGCGAGTCTCCATCCAAACACTCATCCTCTTTGTAAGGACAACGTTTTTCAATGTTTGAAATCCATATCCATGCTCGTTAATCAGGTCCAAGTTCCTAAATGGCAATTATGTTCGTCCCATTTAAAGAGTCATATTTGATAAATTTATAATTTTTTATACAAATTATAAGTTAAGTACACAAAAAATAAATTTTTGTTACCAAAAATATATCATTACCTATCAATTTAGGAATAATTTTGGATTGTACATATTCAGATAAATAAAACATGACTTGTAAAAGATAAAAATATAATTTTTATTAGGATAAAATTATGTTTTCTAAGGAAAATTTTAAAGTAAAACAAAAGAAATACCTAATTTCACCACTATAATAATGATGTTTTCGAGGGGAAATTGCTTGTATCTATTTTTTTAAATAATTTGATGATTGTCGTTTTGAATAATATACTCTCCCACTGTTAAAATAATGGTTGGTATATTTGTGTTACATAATTTAATGATTATTGATTTGTGAGATGAACCCACTTTGAGAAGCGGTCTCGTTTTGAATCCATTCCTCGTATATACTTTTTCTTTTTTTAACGTATTTTAAGGAGCTTTGACTACATAATTATAATAAAAAAAATTTTAAAATATTTTTTTTTCATATTATAATATAATGAATATTATAATATGAATAAAGAATATTTCAAAAAAAAAATATTCTAACTATATAGTGAAAGCTCCTTAAAATACGTGCTAAAAAGTCAAGTGATTATTAAAAAAATAGAGAGAGTACATTTTCAAATATAATTATTTGCATTTTAACGTGTAAAAATAAAAACAATAACTATTAAAACAAGGAATTTGTGATAGGATCAAAATGGATGATAATTTTCTAACCTCATAGAAGTTGGCTAGGTTAGACATGTTGTAACCATTTATTTTGACACTATAACTAATTTTTGAGTAAATGGGAAATTATTGTTTAAAGGTGTGGATATCTTATATACTAAAAGATTGAGTCCCAATATTAAATGTTTAGTCTTAATGATTCATGTTATTAATTAAATATTATTAAGTCTTAAAGTTTTATTTTTGAGTTTTATAACAAAAATTAAGAGATTAAATGTTATAACCAATTTTGAGTTCAATATAATTCCGTGTCCAATCAAATACTCATACATTGAATTTTCTTATTTCCGTTTAGTAGTCATAAAATTCATATTCATGTCACAGTTTAGAAAGTCTCCCCAACTTCTATGGAGTATATGTTATAAATATGTAGTTTATGCATGGTCAGTTGGTCACAAAATTAGTTTTAGCTATCTTTATATAATAATTCTATTATATCTGGTCACCAAGTGTTTCATAAGTTGACAAAAAGATGAGATAAAATAGTTCTAATCTATTTTCTTTCCGCGTTTTCATCTGTAATATTGGCAGGTTATTCGTCGATGTTGATCGAAGGCTTAGCAACAGATGCATGAAACTCTTACATAATTCTAAGTAAGTTCACAGTTATTTTTCCAATGTCGATCAAAAGCTTAGCAAACATGTTGGATATCATAAATCATTCTAAGCCAGTAGGGTCACAAACATTATTGAGTAGTGAATATTTATGCTTGATTCATCTTTAGTTTATTGTGTTTTTGTTTTGGCAATGGCTATAAACGAGAGTAGAATGCATCACGAAAGATTTGGTACATTGAAAGTGAATGAACATTTAGTTGGTACATATGACGAGCGAAGCACTACTTGAGAGTGATATAGTGCAAGAGTGCATAAATAAAGGATTAAAGTGATATTAAACCGATGTATTTAAACGCTATTATACGCTTATTTACTTATCAAAATATGCTATTTGTAAATCATATCTTATGATTGACGGTATAAGTAGTTGTTTATAACCATAAAAATATACATATTTTGAAGTGTTAATTGGTCAAGCTCAACGCGACTTCATTTTCATACGTAGAGAGTTATTTGGTTTAATAAGTTAGCCACATCTAATGTAGCTTAGTAAATTGACCTATAGAAGAGCTCATCGAGATACCATGAAAGATGATATTTTTATGAATTGGTGAAATTTCTATTAATTGGATCAAAGTGCATTATTAACTGAAGATAAATAAAAAAAGTAAAAAACTTACAACTCATGATTTCTTACAAACTGTAAATAGTCCACTTCTAACATTTACTCATACTATGAAAAGTTATCACAAACAAATGTTTACATCCATTCTTAAAGAACTGAAGAATGTATTTTGTTGGTCAAATAACAACGTTGATATGCTACACGTAATGTTGGAACAATGTCAACGATAAAGCTAAAATAACGCTCTTTTGTAGCGGTGAGTGGTAGTACATCCGATTGAACAGATAAATTAAATGAGTTTGCTAAAATAAAAAAGGTTGAGTTTTAGACATAAGTAAAAGTTCAATAATTTATCGAAAAACAAAACCAGTGCATCGCACGGGTCAGAATGCCTCGTTCCTTTAAAACTAGTGTACAATCCGTCGAAATTTGAAGAAAAATCACATTACTTTGTAATTTATAAATATAAATGAATTAAATAAATTAATATTTAACTAGAGTTCAATCACATAAAGTTGGTTACTGCAGCGAATGGCGATGAATCTAAATAATAAAATTAGAGTTCGGCCATCAGAACCCAATTTAGAATTTATATACTCGTAATCATCTCAAATCTACTTAAAGAGTATTTACTATCTGCTTGTGTTCTAACTCATATAATAATACCTAAATTAACGAGTAAAATATGCAACCACTCAAACACTTTTAAAATTTACGTACATGTTGACCGCGCTGTCGTGACGCACCAAAATTAGTTATTTATATTCTCCTTGGCTCACTTCTACTAACTAGTAGTATCGGCAAGTAAGGGTCGATCCCACGGAGAACGGTAAATCAATTAGACTAACTAAGGATTAAATACTTTTAGCAATAAAATAAAAACAAGAGGGGGGGATTCGATTTCTGACCTTAACTAAAATAAATTGCGTAAAATAAATTAAATTAAAATAAACAAAGGAAATAAAAATCAAAAATATCAATTAAAGGAATAATCTAGTCCTTAGCTCCGTTATCCACCGTTTCGAATTAATTCAAGTTTCAATGCAGCGCTTATCTCTTCTCTAATCTCATGAACTCCTATTCTGAAGCCAGCAACAAGCTCTGTTGACCTCAATTATTTCTTAAGTTTATTCAATTAAAACAAGCTCTTTAATCGAACCTATCTATACGGTGGATTCAAAACAAGCTCTTCAAATCTCGCTTGCTAGATGCATTAAAAATTAAAATAATGGAATATGCAAGATATTAAGTTCATAAGCTCGACTTAAGGGATCTCGATTTTGTGTTACCCAATTGAGAAAAATCAATTGTTTGCTACTTGTGAAATTAAAATTGCAACAATTACGGATTACAACTCAATTTCTAGCATAAGACATAAAACTCCTAATCTAGTTGGCCAAACCAAATCAAGAAGTTAAATGGCATAATCGTGAATTCAATAACACAAAAGTAATTCAAGAGAATTCGAGTTGAGAATACGCTAAGGGATTAAAACATGAATAATTCGAATACGGTTTCAAACTTCACTAAAAACCAGAATAGATAATGAGCCGGACATGTTGGCTTTAGAAAACAGTAAATTAGTAAAAGACATGAGAAGAAAGAAATTCAAACGGTATAGTCTTCTTTTTCGCACGTCGGAATCGGCTCGGTTGCTCCGGTGAAAAATCAGTTTGGTCGTCCCTTGTCTCTTCTTCTGCTCCAGCCGTGAGTTCTTCTCCTTCCAGCCGTGAATTTGCTGTTCCGAGGTTGAATTTAATTCCATCCCTCCTCTCCTTTTATAATTATTCCTTATCTCCTAGTTTCCTTCTTTAATTAGAACTCCTCTCTTCTTGAGTTTTAATTTCCTTGGAGTCTTTCTTTCCAAATCTATTCCAATTCCTTTTTCCAGCCTATGGACCGATTTATTGCCTTTTGGAACTGATTGGGCGATTTTTGAGTCGTTTCTTGGGCCCCAAATAAGATTATTTTCATAACAGGACTGACACTAGGTCAGCGAACTGACATTGGGCCTCCCAGTGTCGTGCGATATTTTCTTTATTTAAGGCCAAATCAGCTTGGCTTGGTCCGTTTGATGATCCAAATTATTCCTTAAGCGTAAAAACTCCATCAAATACCTAAATTAAACAACAAATTGCCAAGTGAAGTAAATTGCATCCAAAATATAAATATATGGAAAATAACCAAGTGTGCCAACATAAAATCCATTAAAATCTTATAATTAACAATGATTTTAGCACACTATTTTCGTTCTATCAAATCTCCCCAAACTTAAACCAATGCTTGTCCTCAAGCATAATTCGAGTGAAAAAATTTCAAGAAGCATGTATTGAAAAATCCAAGATGATAGCCATATTCAAGGGAGAATAAATAATCATGAACAAGTAAGAAGAAAATTAAAGTACCTCAACCAATCTCAACATCTTCATTGGCATCAAGTGAGAGAAAATTCGATGGCCTCACAAGGGGTCACTCTTGCTCAAGTAGATATAGGGATTATTAAGCAATCACTCACGTCAAAACATGGTGTGTACTTACCATATCCTCGCACAAAAATCAAATCTCCACTACGTAGAAGAACTCATGCATATAATCAAAAGGGCTTTTATGGTTGTAACGGGGCTTTAGGTATGGGTAGGATAAAAAGGATAAATAAAGGATTTGTTGGTCAAGACTAATCATGAAATTAAGTGCATAACAAATCCTTCAAACAATGAATCACCATCCTTCCTTGAGCACCCTTTAGGCACATGTAATTGCATAGCCACGAAAGATCAATAGAGATCAGTGGCTTTAACAACATTCGAGGGGGGTATTTTTACGGCCGCCACCCCTATTTTTTTTTTTTTTGGTTTCGGCCTTTTTTTTCATCTCAATTTCAGCACCCCTTTCTTTTTATTTTCACTTCACCACCCACTTCTTGATAATTCCTCGTCCTTCTCTCGACTTGTTATACACCTAATTCACAACCAAATCTTGACCAAGGGTTCAAACGGATGAATTTTCACCAAAAATTAGATAATGGCTAATAAAATCTACTGAATCAAAGAATAAGGCTTAGGTCCAAATGGTCTTCTAATGGTGATTATGTCGAGGTGGAAAATATAAGCCAAGTGGGTTATTCCTAATTTGCCTTTATCACTTTACTGCATGAGAACACTAACATAGTCTTGACATGAATAATTGATTAAGTTCTAGCATGAACACAACACGTTTGACCCCACAAGAAGAAATAGTGAGCATGTATATGTATAATTATTTATATATGTGTGTATTTTGCTCTACGGCTCAAAACTCACGAATAAAAAGGACTTGTGCCATGAATCCCTCACACTTTTATCCAAATCCAAGATCAAGACTAGTGAACTACCCTAATTAAAATCAAACTAGTCAATCATATTCATTTCCTATGTCAGGCCATACTTAAATCCCCAATACACGAACTTGATTCAATTACACAAATTTAGCTAAGGACGCAAATTTAAATTCATCACAATTCTCAATTCAATTAATCATTCCGACTCCAATTTCCTCAAACTTAAAATTCAGCACACGACTTTAAAGAAAGGAGGAAGAGAAAAAGAAAAAAAAGATAGTAAAAGACTAGAGTAGGAATCACTGGGCTGATGAGGGAGAAGGGCTCTCAGCTTGTGTGAAGCCGTGCTGCTGCTCAGTTCGGTCCTCCATCCCATGTTTCTTTTGCACCTCCATCGCATTAGCTTCAACATCTTGACGGCGATCTCGAACGCGCGGCGCTTGGGGCTGATGTCGACTGAAAAGAGAGATGGAGAAGTTAGGGGTTGCAGAGTAAAAAGAAGATACCGAGAAAGAGAGAAACAGAGAGAGAGAAAAAGAAAAAGAGAGAAGGAAGGGAGTAAAAATAAAAATAAGGGAAGTAATAGAAAAAAAAATAAAAGGGATAGCATAAAAAAATAAAGAAAGGTAGAAATAAAATACGAAATGCAAGAAATAGATTAATACTTACCTAAAATATAATTAGGAAAAAAATAGATAATAAAAAGAAAAAATAATAATAAAAGAAGTAAAAAAATTGGGTTGCCTCCCAACAAGCGCCTTATTTTTTACGTCGTCGGCTCGACGAAAAACTTCCCTTTTTAGTGAACACACCAAGGAAGTTTTGGTATGGGTCTCAATGGATGTACGACTGATGACTCGTCTTCTTGAACCACACCAAACTTTCTCGGAGTGTTTATTTAAAACTTTCCTCCCTTGAGATGCTCAACGAAGGCTAACTCTGGTTCACTTTCTCCATATAATTCCTCATATATTGGCTGTAATTCTCTTTGAAGCTCTGGATCTTCCCGTTTTTGTGGAAATTTCTTTTGGAATACAGCGCACACATTTTCTCCCATCACCACCTTCTCGTTCCCTTTTAACCTCCGTTTGTTGGTGCATAAGTCTTTAAGAAACTTTGTGTATTTTGGAATTTGTTGAACTGCGTCGAGTAAGGAAATGTTGATCTCAACCTTTCGGAATACGTCTAGGATTTGCTTCTCTTTATTCACGACCGCTGTCTTTTTGACCCTAGATGGAAAAGGTAACTCGTTAGTCTCAAAAGGAGCAGTTTTGGACGAATTTACCTTGCTGTCCGGCAGTTCTGCACTGGGTGTCCTAGTGTTGATCTGTTCAGTGGATTTTTCCTCCTCGTTTTCAGCTTCATCCACCTCCTTAGGCTCCTTAAGCTGCTTCCCACTCCTTAGAGTTACAGCACTCACGTTCCTTAGGTTCGGCTCAGGTTGGGATGGCAATTTCCCACTATTTTGGTTCTCCAAACGGCTCACAGCGGTGGCTAGTTGACTCATTCGACTTTCGAGAATTTTGATACTCGATTTAGTGTCATGCTGGAATTGCATAGTGTTTGCCACAAGGGTCTTCATCATTTCCTCCAAAGATGGTGTCGAATTTTCGGTGGGTTGCTTGTAGAATTGTCCCCTATTTTTTGGAGGTGCCTCTTGCTGGTTTTTCCATCGAAAGTTAGGGTGATCCCTCCATCCTGGGTTGTAGGTGTTTGAGTAAGGATCGTTTTTCCTCCCATAAGAATTTTCGGTCCCAATTGCATTGGCGTGCGCCTCAATTTCATCAAGCAAAATCCGACAATTCTCCATTGTATGCTCCGTGGTTTTGCAAAGACGACAGGGTACGACTGGCGTGCTATTACCTACAACAAGTTTTCTAACAAAAGTAGTTAGCTCATTCAATTTTTCCTCAAGGGACGAGTCATGGATCTCCTTCACCATCCTGATTGGTGCATCACGACATCCAAATTGTTGTGAATTGGCCGCCATGTTGGATATGAGAGCCCTTGCGGCCGAAGGAGTTTTGTCCACTAGAGCTCCTCCACTTGCTGCATCTATCGTGTTCCGCTACATCGGATTAAGTCATTCGTAGAAATACTGAATCAGGAGTTGCTCGCTAATTTGATGTTGCGGGCATCGAGATACCAACTGTTTGAATCGTTTCCAATATTCATGCAACGTTTCTCCAGTCATTTGCCTTGCACCACATATTTCTTTCCTTCGGTTGGCCGCTCGAGAGGCTGGAAAATATTTTTGTAGAAATAAGCTCTCCATCTCGTTCCACGTTGTGATGGTGGCCGACGGTAAATAAAATAACCAATCCTTAGCCGAATCTTTTAATGAGAATGGGAAGGCTCTAAGCTTGATTTGTTCTTCGGTGACACCATTCGGCTTCATGCTTGCACAAACGACATGAAATTCCTTGAGATGTTTGTGCGGATCCTCTCCTGATAGACCATGAAATGCAGGTAGCAAGTGAATCAATCCCGACTTCAGTTCAAAGGTGTTGTTTTTGTCAATAGCCGGGATCGTGATGCACAGTGGTTGTTGAGGTAGTTTCGGGTTGGCTAATTGCTTTAGCGTCTTTTTAGCATTATTTGCCATGACTCAAATTTCGTCCTCCGACTCACTCGGTGATGTTTCGAGGGAAAATGGTAAGTGCCCGAGTGCTTCTTTGGCTTTTTTTGCTTTCTGCCTGAAAACACGATCTCGCTTGGTGATTTCTGGAAAATATTGTAAATTCTTATCTCCACGTGACCTTGTATTCATGCAAAACTAAAACAAACGGATTTGTGCACAACTGACAATTAAAATGAATTTCCAGAACTGACACTGGGTCACCCAGTGTCTAAATTGCAAAAAGTTTTTAAACCCAAAATAAGTAAAATTAATTTAACACCGCTCCCCGGCAACGGTGCCAAAATTTTGACCGCGCTGTCGTGACGCACCAAAATTAGTTATTTATATTCTCCTTAGCTCACTTCTACTAACTAGTAGTATCGGCAAGTAAGGGTCGATCCCACGGAGAACGGTAAATCAATTAGACTAACTAAGGATTAAGTACTTTTAGCAATAAAATAAAAACAATAGGGGGGATTCGATTTCTGACCTTAACTAAAATAAATTGCGTAAAATAAATTAAATTAAAATAAACAAAGGAAATAAAAATCGAAAATATCAATTAAAGGAATAATCTAGTCCTTAGCTCCGTTATCCACCGTTTCGAATTAATTCAAGTTTCAATGCAGCGCTTATCTCTTCTCTAATCTCATGAACTCCTATTCCGAAGCCAACAAAGAGCTCTGTTGACGTCAATTATTTCTTAAGTTTATTCAATTAAAACAAGCTCTTTAATCGAACCTATCTATACGGTGGATTCAAAACAAGCTCTTCAAATCTCGCTCGCTAGATGCATTAAAATCCAAAATAATGGAATAGGCAAGATATTAAGTTCATAAGCTCGACTTAAGGGATCTCGATTTTGTATTACCCAATTGGGAAAAATCAATTGTTTGCTACTTGTGAAATTAAAATTGCAACAATTACGGATTACAACTCAATTTCTAGCATAAGACATAAAACTCCTAATCTAGTTGGCCAAACCAAATCAAGAAATTAAATGGCATAATCGTGAATTCAATAACACAAAAGTAATTCAAGAGAATTCGAGTTGAGAATACGCTACGGGATTAAAACATGAATAATTCGAATACGGTTTCAAACTTCACTAAGAACTAGAATAGAGAATTAGCCGGACATGTTGGCTTTAGAAAACAGCAAATTAGTAAAAGACATGAGAAGAAAGAAATTCAAACGGTATAGTCTTCTTCTTCGCACGTCGGAATCGGCTCGGTTGCTCCGGTGAAAAATCGGTTCGGTCGTCCCTTGTATCTTCTTCTGCTCCAGCCGTGAGTTATTCTCCTTCCAGCCGTGAATTTGCTGTTCCGAGGTTGAATTTAATTCCAGCCCTCCTCTCCTTTTATAATTATTCCTTATCTCCTAGTTTCCTTCTTTAGTTAGAACTCCTTCCTTCTTGAGTTTTAATTTCCTTGGAGTCTTTCTTTCCAAATCTATTCCAATTCCTTTTTCCAGCCTATGGACCGATTTATTGCCTTGTGGAACTGATTGGGCAATTTTTGAGTCATTTTTTAGGCCCCAAATAAGATTATTTTCGTAACAGGACTGACACTAGGTCAGCGAACTGACACTGGGCCACCCAATGTCGTGCGAAGAAGAAGACTATACCGTTTGAATTCCTTATCTCTTAGTTTCCTTCTTTAATTAGAACTCCTTCCTTCTTGAGTTTTAATTTCCTTGGAGTCTTTCTTTCCAAATCTATTCCAATTCCTTTTTCCAGCCTATGGACCGATTTATTGCCTTGTGGAACTGATTGGGCGATATTTTCTTCATTTAAGCCCAAATCACCTTGGCTTGGTCCGTTTGATGATCCAAATTATTCCTTAAGCTTAAAAACTCCATCAAACACCTAAATTAAACAACAAATTGCCAAGTGAAGTAAATTGCATCCAAAATATAAATATATGGAAAATAACCAAGTGTGCCAACATAAAATCCATTAAAACCTTATAATTAACAATGATTTTAGCACACTATTTTCGTTCTATCACATGTACTCCTACATATACTTATTGATTTAATTAAATTCAACTTGTGTGATTAAATCCAACGATTATGCATCATATTTATATATATAAAACTTATTCCCCTTAATTTAATATGGAAGGGGGATTTATGTCACTTATTCATGTTAAATGATTACATATGAAGAGACTATTTTAATTGTAACTTTTAATGTAAATAAACTAATTTAAATACAAAAGTTATGATAAACATCACAATGCAAATGCACCTTCTAATACACAAGGTGATTAAAATGAACTTTTAAATGATAGTATAAATTACAAGATGGTTAAATTTTAGCTATGAAATCTTAGATACAATCGGTGCATCGCACGGGTTGAATAAACCAAAAACAACCCCGGAACAACATACGGGTTAGTAAAGCCTCATTTCATATAACTAATTACATAGACTAAAATAAAAGGACAATAACAATAAAAAAACATATAAACTTCTCTAAAAGGCATTTAAATTCTGTCATCTGCTCATTCAACCGCCTGCCCCAACATTACGTACAAAACACGTAGATATTCAACCAAAGCCGTGCATCACACGGGTTGGATAATGCCTCGTATAATGAAAGATTGAGTCCTAAAAATGATTAGGGAGTATTAATGACACCAATTGAAACATTTATTAGGGTTTTGCAATTTAGCCCTCATATTTTCTTGCAGCTTTCAATTTAACCCCAGAAATTCTGTATACTTTAATTTAAACCCATTTTGATATATGATTCTTCGATTTTAACCAGTCAACTTCTCAACTCTTACAATTTGACCCCACTCAACTTTAAAACCTCCAATTCAGTCCCATTTTGACTAAGATATTAAAATGTTGACCTTTCAATTAATATTAATAATTAGTCCGATTTTAAGCATATATATTTTAATTTCCGTTATTATATCGTAATATTTTATAATGATTAAAATATTATTACATGTAGACTTTATCGAGGATTTACGGGCTTAGGATTGTGAGTCGAGCATCTCCATATTCAAGTCAGACAGCATCATTTATTCGTGGAAATTTTCACCATCACTTTAATTGCTTTAATTGGATTGTATGTGTGATATTAAATTCAATATGTGATATTCACTTCATGTTTAAAAAATGATGATACATGTTGTGAATCAGGCTCACATGTATACGTGTAAAGAGGCCATCTTAAGATATATATGTTGTTGCGGGGACACCTGCGCAACCTCAATATTCACATGCGTGCTCAATTCATGTTATATATGGTATTTTGTGTATGTTTTATGTTGTTGCGGGGACACCTACACAATCTCAATATTCGTGTTATGCATGCTAGATTCAAGCTATACGTAATATTGTGTATATGTATTCATGTTGAGGAAAAGATCATGATAGACTATTCATTTTATGCTTTCCATGAGATTATATATTACTATGATAAGTGAGATTTCCACGAGCTGAAGGAAGCTCACCCCTACCTTTATTGATCCCGCAGGTTAAACCGAGCCGAATGAACGAAGGAGCGAGCCGAGAGGGCATATGAATGAAATTTATTAAATGATGTTTTTCTTATGTCAAATGTTTCGAAATTCTTTTGGGGAAACTTTTGTTAGAAATTAACAATTTATAATTTATTCTTCCGACGCAAATTTTATTTCGTATCTATGACGTGTTATTCCCTTAATTAAAGGTATTTAATTTATATCAGTGTAGCGACTCGACTTTGTAGGCGTTATTCTTCGTCAAATTTACCTTTTATTTATTTTCCCCAATAATTACCCCTAGAAAGTCGGGGCGTTACATAGTGATATAACTTATATTACACACATTAACGCAACCTTGATACAAAGTATATAAACATCTGCACAAACATTACGTACAAAATATGTAGATATTCAACCACAAGCATAGCCGGTGCATCGCATGGGTTCGTAACGCCTCGTAATATATAAAATTACGATGATGAAAAGTTCAGTTCGCTTCATTCTCATACATACATTAGCATACTTAAGAGTATAAAATATAAGAATAAAATAAGTATTTAGGCCCAAATTAACACACACACACACACACACATATATATATATATATATATATGGGTTAAAATAAAAAGTCTCTTATAATAAAAAGTATAGGAAGGATTGTGGGAGTGACATGTGTCATCCCCATTCCACATCATATGACATGTGTTACCCCCCCACCCCACCACCCCGCCCCCACCACCCCCGAAAAAAAAAAATTCCGCCAAATTTTTTTTTTTGGCGGGCCAAAATAATTTTTTTTTTCCTGCCAAAAATTTTCCCGCCAAGAATTATTACTGCATCACAGTTATAAAGTTACTGCATCACAATTATGATTTAGTGCATTAAGGTTATAAGTTACTGCATCATACTTGATGCACTTAACTGTTAACTATGATGCAGTAACTTATAACTGTGATGCAGTAAAATTTATTAGTGTGATACACCTAAATTTATAACTGTGATGCACCTAAATTTGTCATCCGAATTCGTTTCGGTGTCGTTTTGTTGAGTTCCGTGTCCTTAATCGACTTTTTCACGTGAGAGTTCGACTTTGTAAAGTCACCATTAATTCTTGGAAACTCCAAAAATTCTGCATCTTTGCAATATTATAGATCATCAAGTTAGGTTTCCAATGGCTCAAACGGTGAGTCAATCGGAGTCCGGACGAATGAGTTATGGTCGAAATAACTAAGACTGCACGATGTGCCTTTTTGGTGTTGGAGTAGGTTGTACCGTGTGCCGCGGCACACTTGGCCGGGCGCGGCACTAAGCTAGTCTTTGGCGCTTTTTGGCCGTGGGCCGCGGCACACTTGTCCTGTGCCGCGGCACACAGGGCAGATTAGCCTATTTCTGCGGATTTTGTGAGATGAATGCTCATTTCATCTCTTCCTTCATTCCTCCTTCTCTTGGGCGATCTTGTGGGCGATGTTTGGGCGGTTTTGCATCATCATCCCAGAGAACTTCATATTCTTCAAGTTCTTGGTATGGATTAACAACACCAATAATTGTTCTTCATCATTAATCCAAGGTAAATTCTTGAAACCTTACATTTGAGTGTTTTGGTTGTTTTCATCCGTTTAATCCGATTTAACTTAGGATTATGATGGATTGATGATTATTTAGATGTATTATATCATTTCTCTTGTTATTCCATGGTTGGATCGTATCGATTCGCTATTTGGGTCGAGTTCTTGACCGACGCCTTGAAGGTCTCCGGTAAAATGTCTTAGAGGGGTTTTCGGGCGTTCTAGGATTATCCTTCCTCGTATGATTGTTGATTTATGGATTATATGATGTTAGGGTCGAGTTTATTACGAAGAAACTGAGTTGAACCCTTCCGTTCGTTGTCGTCTTCCTTTTCGATAACATCGGGCGTTTCGAAGCTTCCCGGTTGAACCGCATCCGTTTGAGTACATGCGTGCCGATTTCGAGGCAAGTACCTTGTCCATACATTTCTTGTTTTGTGGATATGATGATTGATGATCGTCTTGGTATGTTTGTTTGTTTGTTTGAAATGAGTTTTCAAAAGATTCGGCTAGCCTCGTTTAAGGCTCACTTTCAAAACGCGTGTGTTTTGTAAATTGTGTGGGTTGTAAGTGACTACGTGAATCTTATGGATATGTTTGGTGTTGATGTTGCACTTGATAATGCGTGTGTACACATATTATCTCTTTTCGGTGCGTTATGGTTTGACGTGGTGTTTTGCTAAGTGTTTGATGCCTCTTGGAGAATTGTTTGGATATCCTTGTTGTGATTTGTTACTTGTGCTTGATTATTTCGCGGCCAGCTCGGGAGGGTCCGACGGGGCCTCGAGTGGGATTCGTGGCTTCGTCCCGGTCCTAGGTGACGTTTGGTGCTTGAGTATTTCGCTAACCAGCTCGGGAGGGTCCGACGGGGCCTCGAGTGGGATTTGTGGCTTCGTCCCGGTCCTAGGCAATGCGAGTACGTGTTTTGTGAATGTGTTTGCTCACCTCGGGAGGGTTCGACGGGACCACGGAGGGAATTCCAATGGCTTCGACCTGGATTCACGAGTGAAACTTCACCGCTACGTGTGTATATTTTGTGATTGTTTTTCGCTCACCTCAGGAGGGTCCGATGGGATCACGGAGGGAGTCCAATGGTATAGCCCTGGATTCACGAGTGCGGTTGCTTATGTTTTGTGAATGTGTTTGCTCACCTCGGGAGGGTTCGATGGGGCCACGGAGGGAATTCCAATGGCTTCTGTAATATCCGTGATTTTTCTAATTTTTAGCAGTTTCCATTTTTGGTGTATGTCTATTTTTATCGACTCTCTTGTAACCGTTTCGACATTTTGAATCTATTTTGTTCTTGGAGTTTTTCCATTTGGACGAGTTTTGATGATGTTTTCACGTAATTTCATTTTATGACATGTTTGCCGTATGAACGTTCGATTCTTGTAAAACTCGTTCGTTTTCGTTGTTTCTTGGTTTTTACAAGTTCGTATGGTTGAGTTGGTCATGTGGAGACTTTCGGTTTGTAAATCCGACGTCGTTTCGTGATTTTCGGGCACTTGGGCCATTTTTGTAATTTCCTAATAGTTTAGGGAATCTTAGTTTCGTTGTCGCATTACGGACCCTCCGGTGGTCGGAATTGTATTTTCTTTCAGCGCTTAGTTCCGTCGTCCTGTATGCTTCGCGTCTATGTTCCTGGATTCTGGTCTCGTCGTACGTTTCGTGTTTTATGCCCTCGACAGCAACTTACTGCTGGTGTGACATCAGCGATCTTTGAAGCTGCATGTAGGTAGCGCACGCTACCCCTGTTCCCTTGCGTGCGCTACCGATAAGCAGTTAGCGTACGCTAACGAATGGTGGCAGTAGCCACTGGACTGTCACGGCCCCGTTAGCGCACGCTACATATGGCAGTTAGCGTGCGCTAACTTCACAGTATATAAGCCCGGTGCGCGATTTTGAGCGGCGATTTTATTCTTTTCCCTTCGTTTCTTCGACGTGCGACCTCAGAGGCGATTTCCATCGGTCCTGATCGGCGTTCTATTCACATTCCATCACCGTAGAGTCTTGCTAACATATTATCATCAGCATAATCGTCATCCATCATCCGAAATCAAGGTATTTTCGTCTAGAACCCTAACTCGTCAAATTTGGGGGTTTTTCCGGGTTTTGCTAATTGGAACCGAATTATCCCAGTATGTTATGATATTCTTCACCGATTGTGATTATTGAATGATTCAAAATCCAATTTCCTTGATTTTAATCCGCGAATTATCAATACGGAGAGATTTTGCGTAAACACTCGCCCGTATCAATTGATCGTCTATTGTCGTATATTGTAACCGGGGTTATGGGTGTATTCCAATAGAGTATTGTTGTCCGTTGGGACTGAACTGTGTTGATACTTCGTTTAGGAACCGTCGTTTTCCACCTGGACCGTTCGTAAACGTGTTTCATCTCCGTTTCTTCAAGAATGTCTCAAAGGCAAGTACTTTACATTTGTTTACATGTTCTAGTATTTGAATTATGGCTATATGTGGTTGTTGTGGGAAGATATGTGTATGTTCACCTAGGTACGGTCCGACGGGGCCTCTAGGGATACGTATTGCCGTGTGTGTGCGTATCACGAACTGTGGTTAGCCACCCAGGAATGTCCGACGGGGCTCTGCGGGGTACGATGGCCGTGAGTCTCGTGCCAACGGTTAACTTTGAATTATGATTTGTTGGAGATAATGTGTTTTGTGTTTGTACATCATAAATATTCCGGAATATAAAACGTTTTCAAAAATGATTTTTGGCGCATTATTCATCTGATTAGAATGTAGTTCAAATGGATTGTACTTGCACTAGCAGTTGTCGCTAACCCCTTAAATGGGAGAAATACTTTTTGTATTTCAGGTATCGATCGTGGGGACAAACGAGCACTCGAGCCGTATGAGGATGATGGGCAAGCATGATACTGATCAGTAGTCATTTATTGGTGTTCATTCAGTCCACTACCTTTTGATGTCTTGTGTTGGGACTTTTGTGTTATAAAACTGGTTTAAGTACTCGAGTACTTCTTTTACAAAATTGTTAACGTTGTGTTCCTGTTTTGGGAAATGGATTGATGTTGGATTTTATTGTCGGATTGTAATCTTATTCGAATTGTCGTTTTATTGGTGGTTGTTGTCGTTGTCGAATGTCTTGTTTGGTACGTTAGCCTGGTGGATTCCACAGTGTGGGGACCACGGCGCTGTAATATACCCTGAATGTCTTGGGGGTGTTACAGAATATGGTATCGGAGCTTAGGTTTATGGATACCTAGGCTGTCGGTTATTTGGGTCTAGTTAGGTGTCGTTTTTGGGACAGTATCACTGTTATGCCATCATCTCAGTACGCCGGTGCTCGTAAGTTTTCCTAACTTGACTCGTTTCACCGTTCTGTTCCATTCCTGTCTTAGTATCTTTTGCGTTTTGCGTTTGAATTGTACTTACCCGTTGCTTCTTCAGAATTCCTGCTGGTAGAGGACGCGGACGCGGTCGCGGACGTGGCGCAGCCGGTGGGGCGGCCATGTTCGATCACTCGGGAACTGATTCGGTGATGCCTTCCTTGTCGAACAGTGTTCCCCCTAGTTCCGGAGGTCAGCAGGACCAGTCTGCTAGCTCCGGTAATGCTCATGAGAATGTTGGAGTGGCCAACATTTTACAGCAGGTAGCGAACCAGATGACGCTACTGACTCAGGCCGTTCTGGTCGGCCATGCTAATGCCAACCCGGTTCCGCCTACTGGGTCCGGCAATGATAAGCTACTTCAGGACGTGATTCGTATGCGTCCTCCGCAGTTTGATGGTGCTTCCGACCCTTCTGGTTGGGAGAATTGGCTGTTCGAGATGGAGAAAGTGTTTGAGGCTGCTAATTGCCCCGAGGAGAGGAAAGTACCCATTGCTCAGTACTTCCTCGCCAAGGAGGCAGCGACGTGGTGGCAAGCGGTGAAACCGCGTGACCGGGCAGCTACGTGGGCAGAGTTCCTGGATCTGATGGAAGACGAATTCTGTCCTTGGCCAGTGAAAGAGGGGAGGATCCGAGCCTTCTTTGAGGCTAAGCCCCAAGATGTACCTATATCTCAAGCCATCAAAGACTACAATCAACAGCTGCATTATGTGAGAAACCAAGTCCGAGATGAGCTTGATAAGACCCGCCACTTTGACATGCGGATGAAACCGAGGGTGCGCCACTACATGTCTGGTCTGGGGTGCACGACTTTGAAGGAATATCAGAATAAAGCTATGGCTTATGAGATGTCGTTTTCTGCGGCAGAGACGGCAACCGAAGGAAAGAAGCAGAAGACCTCGGGTCAGTTTTCGGGAGGCAAGTCAGGAGGGTATCCGAAGGCCCAGTCTGGTTCGCGAGTCTTCGGGAGTCAGTCGCCATCAGTTGGTCGAGGAAACGGTTCTAGGTCTGCTCCTGCTGGTTCCGTTCGTGGTCCTACGTGCTTCAGCTGCAGTCGTCCGGGCCACATGATGAGTGAGTGTGATAGGCCTCCGATTCAGTGTCTTGCTTGTGGTCGTATGGGTCATCGTGCTAAGTTTTGTACGGATGCAGCTCGGGCTCCAGTTACTCAGATATCAGCCCCAGCCGCGGGAGAGCCGAGTGTGATTCACGCACCGACAGTTCCTCAGCCGCAGCAGAGTTTTGGTAGAGGTCGAGGTCGTGGTCATCCTTCTAGAGGGGGAGCTTCTAGTGCGGGGTCTGTTCCGCCCCGTGTGTACGAGATGAGACGAGCAGGAGATCCTGACGCGACAGTGGCCACAGGTACCGTCCACATCCTTGATCATCCTGTTTCCGTATTGTTCGATTCTGGTGCTACGCATTCTTTTATATCTATGGTTTGTGTGCGTCGTCTGCATGTTGATTGCCTTGTTGCTTGTGAGCCTTTTGTTGTTAAACTTCCTAGCGGGGATAGCATCGTGGGGGATCGTGAGATTAGAGAATTTCCAGTAAGTATCGCGGGGAGGGTTTGGCCATCTAATCTGATTGCGGTAGATATTAGAGATGAGGATTTGATTCTGGGTGAGGATTGGCTGGACCGTCATGGGGCGATCATGAATTATAGAACGAGGACGGTTTCGATGTTAGCCTCTGACGGTACCGAGCATTCTTTTGTGGGGCGTAAGCGGAGTAGCCAGAGATTACTGATCAGCGCCTTAAAGGCGGTGAGACTTCTTCGAGGAGGTTGCACAGGTTATTGGTGTTACGCTTTGAGATCGGAAGAAGGGGTAGTCGAGCTCTCGTCTATTCCGGTAGTGTGTGAGTATCCTGATGTCTTTCCAGACGAGTTGCCGGGTTTACCTCCGTACCGAGAAGTTGAGTTTACCGTCGATTTAGAGTCGGGTGCAGCACCGATCTCAAAGACGCCATACCGTATGGCGCCCGCCGAGATGCTGGAGCTGAAGAAACAGTTGGGAGAGTTACTAGACATGAGATATATTCGACCGAGCGCTTCGCCTTGGGGCGCACCGGTCCTATTCGTAAAGAAGAAGGATGGGTCACTTCGTTTGTGTATCGACTACCGAGAGTTGAACAAGGTGACCATCAAAAATAAGTATCCGCTTCCGAGAATTGATGATTTGTTTGATCAGTTGCAAGGGGCAACTGTATTTTCGAAGATTGATTTGAGATCGGGGTATTATCAGCTCCGAGTGAAGGATACCGACATTCCGAAGACGGCCTTTCGGACGAGATACGGTCACTACGAGTTTGTGGTTATGCCTTTTGGGCTAACCAACGCACCAGCCGTGTTCATGCAGCTTATGAACAAAGTCTTTATCGAGTACCTCGATAAGTGTGTAGTTGTTTTTATCGACGACATCCTGATTTACTTGAGGAGCGAGGAGGAGCACGCCCGTCATTTGCATATTGTGTTGGATATTTTGAGAACTCAGCATCTTTTTGCGAAGTTCTCAAAGTGCGAGTTTTGGTTACGGGAGGTTATGTTTCTCGGTCATGTGATCTCGGCCGAGGGTGTTCGTGTGGACCCACATAAGGTAGAGGCAGTGTTGGATTGGGCGCCACCCAAGAACGTGAAGGAGGTCCGCAGTTTTCTGGGATTAGCCGGGTATTACCGCAGATTCGTCGAGGGGTTCTCTAAGCTCGCTCGACCGCTGACTCAGTTGTTACAGAAGTTGGAGAAGTTTGTGTGGACCGATGAGAGGCAGAATAGTTTTGAGGAGTTGAAGAAGCGGTTGACGACCACTCCCGTGTTGGCTTTACCGAGTGGTAATGATGGTTTCTCCGTTTATAGTGATGCTTCGGGCCAAGGGCTCGGATGCGTACTTATGCAGCACGGGAGGACGATTGCCTATGCTTCCCGTCAGTTGAAACCGTATGAATTGAATTACCCTACGCACGATCTTGAGTTGGCCGCAGTTGTGTTTGCGTTGAAAATCTGGCGTCATTACTTGTATGGCTCGTCATGTCAGATTTTCACCGATCACAAGAGCCTGAAGTACATTTTCACGCAGAAGGAGCTTAATATGAGACAGAGGAGATGGTTGGAATTGATTAAGGATTACGATCTCGAGATCCTTTATCATCCGGGCAAGGCTAATGTGGTAGCAGATGCCTTGAGCCGGAAATCGGTATCGCTTCGGGCGCTTGAGTTACTCACGGCCCAGTCGGGACTTCAGCGAGAGTTTATGAGGTTGAGCATTGAGATTGTACTGCCAGGGAGTTCCGGGCAGTTACGTACTCTTGAGATTTCTTCATCTCTGGTCGAGGACATTAAGTCGGGACAGTTAGAGGATCCGATGTTTATTCAGCTTCGAGAGAGTGTAGGAAAGGGGAAAGCCCCGGGATTCGTTATTTATGAGGACGGTGTGTTGAGATTCCGAGGTCGGTTGTGTGTTCCGAACGACTCGGAATTGAGACAGAGCATTATGCGAGAGGCTCATGCGTCACCATACTCAGTCCATCCGGGCTCGAGTAAAATGTATAAAGATCTGAGGAAGAATTTCTGGTGGAACGATATGAAGAAGGAGGTAGTTCAGTTTGTAGCTAAGTGTTTGACTTGTCAGCAAGTCAAGATTGAGCATCAGCGGCCAGCCAGATTATTGAAACCACTTCCCGTTCCGGAATGGAAGTGGGAGGACATCTCTATGGATTTTGTCACGAGTTTACCGAGGACGAAGACTGGTATGAATATGGTATGGGTGATTGTAGACCGACTGACTAAGTCGACACATTTTCTGGGCATCAAGGATACTTGGGGTCCAGAAAAGTTGACTCGTATTTTTATCACTCAGATAGTGAGGCTTCATGGTACGCCGAGGACCATTATTTCAGACAGAGATGGCCGATTTGTATCGCATTTTTGGCAGGCAGTGCATAAGGCATTGGGGACTCGGCTACGTTTGAGCACTTCGTTCCATCCCCGCCGATGGCGGTCGAACGTACCATTCGGGCGCTCGAGGATTTCTTGCCGCGGCGTGTGCGTTAGGCGAGTAGTAATCGGGAGGATCATTTGGCCTTGATTGAGTTTACTTATAATAATAGCTGGCACGCGTCGATTAAGATGGCACCGTATGAGGCACTTTATGGCCGACGTTGCCGATCACCGATATGTTGGGATGAGCCGTCCGATTTGGTTGGCACCGAGCCGGACCTTGTGTTGGAGACGAGGGAGAAAGTCGAATTGATTAGAAAGAGGATGTTGGCTGCTCAGAGTCGACAAAAGTCTTACGCGGATGTTAGGCGTAGACCTTTGGAGTTTGAGGTGGGAGATCATGTTCTGTTGAGAGTGTCTCCGACGAAGGGAGTTTTCCGTTTTGGGAAGAAGGGGAAACTCAGTCCAAGATATATTGGACCTTTCGAGGTATTGGAGAGAGTCGGTGAGTTAGCGTACCGTTTGGCTTTACCTCCGTCGCTGAGTCATGTACATAGCGTATTTCACGTTTCCCAGTTGAGGAAGTACGTTCCGGACCCGTCCCACATTATTGACTTTGGGGACGTGGAGATCGAGAAGGATGTTACGTTTGAAGAGAGGCCCGTCAGAATTTTGGAGCGTCGTGACAAACAGTTAAGGCACAAAACCATTCCTTTGGTTAAGGTGCAATGGTCGAGACACGGAGTAGAAGAAGCGACGTTGGAGCTAGAGGAGGATATGCGTTCGAGATACCCCGAGCTTTTTGATTCTTAAGTTTCGGGATGAAACTTTATTTTAGAGGGGGAGAATGTAATATCCGTGATTTTTCTAATTTTTAGCAGTTTCCATTTTTGGTGTATGTCTATTTTTATCGACTCGCTTGTAACCGTTTCGACATTTTGAATCTATTTTGTTCTTGGAGTTTTTCCATTTGGACGAGTTTTGATGATGTTTTCACGTAATTTCATTTTATGACATGTTTGCCGTATGAACGTTCGATTCTTGTAAAACTCGTTCGTTTTCGTTGTTTCTTGGTTTGTACAAGTTCGTATGGTTGAGTTGGTCATGTGGAGACTTTCGGTTTGTAAATCCGACGTCGTTTCGTGATTTTCGGGCACTTGGGCCATTTTTGTAATTTCCTAATAGTTTAGGGAATCTAAGTTTCGTTGTCGCATTACGGACCCTCCGGTGGTCGGAATTGTATTTTCTTTCAGCGCTTAGTTCCGTCGTCCTGTATGATTCGCGTCTATGTTCCTGGATTCTGGTCTCGTAAATGCGTTTCGTGTTTTATGCCCTCGACAAAGAATCTCTGCTGGTGTGACATCAGCGATCTTTGGCTTCATGTAGGTAGCGCACGCTACCCTGTTCCCTTGCGTGCGCTACGATAAGCGCTTAGCGACGCTAACCCCTATTGTTAGCGACGCTAACGAATGGTGGCGATAGCCACCGGTATGCCACGGCCCCATTAGCGACGCTACATATGGCGATTAGCGGCGCTAACTTCACGATATATAAGCCCAGTAGCGATTTTGAAAGCAGTTTTATTCTTTTCCCTTCGTTTCTTCGACGTGCGACCTCAGAGGCGATTTCCATCGGTCCTGATCGGCATTCTATTCACATTCCATCACCGTAGAGTCGTGCTAACATATTATCATCAGCATAATCGTCATCCATCATCCGAAATCAAGGTATTTTCGTCTAGAACCCTAACTCGTCAAATTTGGGGGTTTTTCCGGGTTTTGCTAATTGGAACCGAATTATCCCAGTATGTTATGATATTCTTCACCGATTGTGATTATTGAATGATTTAAAATCCAATTTCCTTGATTTTAATCCGCGAATTATCAATACGGAGAGATTTTGCGTAAACCCTCGCCCGTATCAATTGATCGTCTATTGTCGTATATTGTAACCGGGGTTATGGGTGTATTCCAATAGAGTATTGTTGTCCGTTGGGACTGAACTGTGTTGATCCTTCGTTTAGGAACCGTCGTTTTCCACCCGGACCGTTCGTAGTCGTGTTTCATCTCCGTTTCTTCAAGAATGTCTCAAAAGGCAAGTACTTTACATTTGTTTACATGTTCTAGTATTTGAATTATGGCTATATGTGGTTGTTGTGGGAAGATATGTGTATGTTCACCTAGGGACGGTCCGACGGGGCCTCTAGGGATACGTATTGCCGTGTGTGTGCGTATCACGAACTGTGGTTAGCCACCCAGGGATGTACGACGGGGCTCTGCGGGGTACGGTGGCCGTGAGTCTCGTGCCAACGGTTAACTTTGAATTATGATTTGTTGGAGATAATGTGTTTTGTGTTTGTACATCATAAATATTCCGGAATATAAAACGTTTTCAAAAATGATTTTTGGCGCATTATTCATCTGATTAGAATGTAGTTCAAATGGATTGTACTTGCACTAGCAGTTGTCGCTAACCCCTTAAATGAGGGAAATACTTTTTGTATTTCAGGTATCGATCGTGGGGACAAACGAGCACTCGAGCCGTATGAGGATGATGGGCAAGCATGATACTGATCAGTAGTCATTTATTGGTGTTCATTTAGTCCACTACCTTTTGATGTCTTGTGTTGGGACTTTTGTGTTATAAAACTGGTTTAAGTACTCGAGTACTTCTTTTACAAAATTGTTAACGTTGTGTTCCTGTTTTGGGAAATGGATTAATGTTGGATTTTATTGTCGGATTGTAATCTTATTCGAATTGTCGTGTTATTGGTGGTTGTTGTCGTTGTCGAATGTCTTGTTTGGTACGTTATCCTGGTGGATTCCACAGTGTGGGGACCACGGTGCTGTAATATACCCTGAATGTCTTGGGGGTGTTACAGCTTCGACCTGGATTCACGAGTGAAACTTCACGAGTGCGTGTGTATTTTATGTCCGTCGAGGACGCATGACGTGGGTTTTAACCTTGTGTATTATGGTTGGTTTTATTTGTGAAAACAAAACATTTGGGCTGTGACCCCTGTTGATTTTGTAAAGATAAGGATTTGATAATCCTAAATTGTTTCTATTAAAACTCTCGATGGCATTTTAAACTGTTTCATAAATTGTTTCCCCTTAATTGTGGTCTTTCGGTTTCGGAATGTTTTACCCAAACTCTTGCCTCGGGAAGTACTTTTCGTTACTTTTGGATTTTTGAGGATTCCTGGTTATTGTTATTCGTGGAATGTGAATTGTATGGCTCGTATTTGCACTTTATTCTTGCACTAGCAAAACAGTGGAGTTTTGCTAACCCCCAAGTATTCGGGGGGTGGATGTATGTTTTTGCATTCAGGTTTGGGAGCATAACACAGGGTCGGCACGAAGGATGATGAAAGATGAACGATACTAATCACACGAGGACCCGTTGATGTCGTATTGGTCTAGTTGTATTTTCTTTTCCGCTGCAGTATCTTTTCCCCGTTGTACGGGAGTTTATTATATTTCGCCCCTGCGTGGGCTGGTATTGTAATCGAGTTGTATGCTTTATTGAAAGGCCAAATCGGTCTACTGAGTCATTTTAGCCTTAAAGGCATTGTCGATATGTTTAATGTTGTTACTTGCCTGGTAGATCCTTGAGGAAAGGTTCTACGGCGTGTAATATTCCTGAGCGGATTGGAGGTGTTACATAAATGGTATCGGAGCCCAGGTTGTGGAAACCTAGGCTGTCGGGTCAGTGGTGTCTGTTGAGTTTTTGTCTCGTCGGATTTTGTCTGACTAAGTCGTGTCGCGACGCGTCGTCTGAGTTTGTTGGTCGTGATTAGTATCGTGGGCGATCATCATCTTCGTGCGACTTGTGGATGTAAGTCTCCCTTCTTTGTGTTGTGCCTCGTGTGACACGAGCTATTTTTTTATGATTATTTGTTAAGTGACGGAATCCTCTTATGGATTTTGATTTCTTGATACGTGAATATTTGACTCTCATATTCCGTTCATGTGAGGAGTAGTGTTGCTGGATTGTGCATGTTGGACTGTATTTCTTTTATCCGCTGTGTGAGTTCTTTTGTAATGGCTTTCGGTATTTTACCGACTGTGTTTTATTTCGAAAGCCGATTCCCTTAACCGAGTTTTTGGCATTATGGCCCTGATCATTTTGGCGAAATTCTTATGACGGTATTTAGTATTTTTTAAATGGCTTTTGTAAGTTTTTGGAATATTACCGTCATCAGCCTTTTTGGCGTTTTTGTAAATGGTTTTTAGCCTGATGGGTTCTGGCATGGGGCCCACGGTGTTATAATGTTCTGTGTAATTACCTGAAATTTTTGGGCATTCCAGCCCATTGAATTATCTTTGAAAACCTTGAGCATCTTAGAAAATAAAATTCGAGACGTACTTTTAAATGGATCGTATTTTCAAGGCGCCTACTAGCGCAACTATCTGTTTCAAAATTCTTCTACCTTGAGGACCAAAATATATATTTTTTTTCTTTCCAGTAATTTTGGAAATGCTTTGCTTAGACCCGAGGGTCGAATATTTTTGAAAGTTTTTCACTAAAAGAAAGGTGTCCTCATTTTTGTTCAAACGCAAGATGATTTTCAAAGTCTCGATAATGGTGTTTGTACTACTTTTTGTAAAATGATACTCAAGATCAACTGGTGTTTCCAAACTGTTTTCAGAAGGTGGTTTTCGTTTTTAAAACCCATCATTTCCTGCTTGTGGTCGGAGAAAGTGTGTATGATGTTGGTATTGTTGTTAGGGTGTTAGCCCTCCGAATTGTGATTGAATTGGTGGTGTGAACGTTGAGTCGTTCGCCACGCATATGTTTTGTTAGCCCTTTGTGGGAGGGGTGATGACGATCTTTAATGTTGTCATTTCGCGGTGGCTTGCGTGTTATCGCACCTGTGTGAGTTGTTAAAGCTTGGGTTTGTAAGTTTGTGTACATGTGTGATTGTTTCATGATGTTTGTAATTATGTGCTGGTTATTGTTCGGGCCGTTGAGGTCGCCGAACGATACCATCGTTGCTGTAGTGTTTGTGTGTGTATTACTTTACGATGGTAATCGTTGTATATGATATGTGTTATGATTCTTTGTTGTGCTGAATTGGCATCTCCGCTATGTTGTTTTGCGACGTTATGCCCCATTGTATCTAGCATTTGTATTTTCGGTATGCCAAGCCGAGGCATTTCAACCGTGATGTGCCGGGGCATGCACGTGTAAATTGTCCTTATCGTCGGTAACACATTTCAAGTGTGGACTCGAGGGACACCGAATTCAGTTTTGCGAATTGGCTACCGAGACTTCCGGAGTTTGCGCTTAGTACAAATATCAGGATCGGCTCTAAGAGGCCCATGGGAAATGTTTCCGCCGACTGCTTTTGTGTTGTTGCCTTGTTTCCATTATTGTGAGTTGCGGGGACGACCTTCTTTTATAAGAGGTCGAATGTAATACCCGTATTGTCTTTGGACTTCTGCATTTCCTCTTTCTCAGGTCTATCGACTCGCTCGTGTTCGTTGATACTTTATGAACTTGTTCTGTATTTCGGTTTCATCGTCCGAACGAACTGTGATCTTGTTGTGGGTTGATCTGGTTATCGCTGTGACTCTTTCGAGTTCGGTTCGATTCTTGTGAACCTTGTTCGGAAGTGACATTATTTGGTTCTATTAGTTCTTTCATTCGAAGTGGATCGGATTTGGAACTCATGTGTTTTCGACTCTGTCGACTCGTTTATGCTCGTTAACATTTTCTAAACTTTCCCTATCCCTTGCTTTTGTTGATCGAACGAGGGTGGTATTGTTTCGGAATAACTCGTTTGTCGTTGTGACTTTTCAATCGCTATTCCCTTTCCCGTTGATCTTATGGGAATGAATGTCTTGTTGTTCTCACCAGATCATCCTGGGAATTGTTGTTTGAATTTTATTATCCTTCGTGTTTCGGACATGATTGTTCGATTTTTGTTGTCTCGATCGTTTGTTTGTTCGGTTTTTGTTCTCCTTTCATGATTGTTGAGCGTTCAGGCTCCTTCGTAATTCCCTTAAGTTCGGGAAATTAGTCTCGTTTTCGATCTTCCAACCCTTGGTCGGTGGAATTCCGTATTTGTTCACCGATTGGCTCGCGTTTTGATTGATGTACCGTTGGGTCGGTCAATCTTATTGATTTTCGTTCGTTGTGTTTTGTGATTGTTCGGATAATTGACTTGACTATATTATCCGTTTGATGACGCTTGTCATTTGTTGGTTTTATTATATCCCTAACGGCGACGTTGTGTTGGTCGCCGTGGAGCGTGTTTTCACGCCATATATTCCTTTGCGTTGCTTGTAACGTTTCGCCGATGGGCGTAAGTGACGCGTTTCTTGTGTATCTCGTTGAGTTTTCCTGGCGGGGATATTTCTTCTCCCTACTTGTTTTAAGTTTCGGGACGAAACTTCTTTTAAGGAGGGTAGAATGTAATACTCGTAATTTCGATTTCTGATAATTTCTTTTTTTTCGGCGGAAGACCGTTTTGACGACTCGCTCATGACCGTTTCGTCAATTCGAGAATGATTAATTCTACACTTTTTGTCATCCGAATTCGTTTCGGTGTCGTTTTGTTGAGTTCCGTGTCCTTAATCGACTTTTTCACGTGTGAGTTCGACTTTGTAAAGTCAACATTAATTCTTGGAAACTCCAAAAATTCTGAATCTTTGCAATATTATAGATCATCAAGTTAGCTTTCCAATGGCTCAAACGGTGAGTCAATCGGAGTCCGGACGAAGGAGTTATGGTCGAAATAGATAAGACTGCACGATGTGCCTTTTTGGTGTTGGAGTAGGTTGTACCGTGTGCCGCGGCACACTTCGGCTGGGCTGCGGCACTAAGCTAGTGCTGGGCAGTTTTTTGGCCGTGGGCCGCGCCACACAGGGCAGATTAGCCTATTTCTGCGGATTTTGTGAGATGAATGCTCATTTCATCTCTTCCTTCATTCCTCCTTCTCTTGGGCGATCTTGTGGGCGATCTTTGGGCGGTTTTGCATCATCATCCCAGAGAACTTCATATTCTTCAAGTTCTTGGTACTGATTAACAACACCAACAATTGTTCTTCATCATTAATCCAAGGTAAATTCTTGAAACCTTACATTTGAGTGTTTTGGTTGTTTTCATCCGTTTAATCCGATTTAACTTAGGATTATGATGGATTGATGATTATTTAGATGTATTATATCATTTCTCTTGTTATTCCATGGTTGGATCGTATCGATTCGTTATTTGGGTCGAGTTCTTAACCGACGCCTTGAAGGTGTCCGGTAAAATGTCTTAGAGGGGTTTTCGGGCGTTCTACGATTATCCTTCCTCGTATGATTGTTGATTTATGGATTATATGATGTTAGGGTCGAGTTTATTACGAAGAAACTGAGTTGAACCCTTCCGTTCGTTGTCGTCTTCCTTTTCGATAACATCGGGCGTTTCGAAGCTTCGCGGTTGAACCGCGTCCGTTGGAGTACATGCGTGCCGATTTCGAGGCAAGTACCTTGTCCATACATTTCTTGTTTTGTGGATATGATGATTGGTGATCGCCTTGGTATGTTTGTTTGTTTGTTTGAAATGAGTTTTCAAAAGATTCGGCTAGCCTCGTTTAAGGCTCACTTTCAAAACGCGTGTGTTTTGTAAATTGTGTGGGTTGTAAGTGACTACGTGAATTTTATGGATATGTTTGGTGTTGATGTTGCACTTGATAATGCGTGTGTACACATATTATCTCTTTTAGGTGCGTTATGGTTTGACGTGGTGTTTTGCTAAGTGTTTGATGCCTCTTGGAGAATTGTTTGGATATCCTTGTTGTGATTTGTTACTTGTGCTTGATTATTTCGCGGCCAGCTCGGGAGGGTCCGACGGGGCCTCGAGTGGGATTCGTGGCTTCATCCCGGTCCTAGGTGACGTGTGGTGCTTGAGTATTTCGTTAGACAGCTCGGGAGGGTCCGACGGGGCCTCGAGTGGGATTTGTGGCTTCGTCCCAGTCCTAGGCAATGCGAGTACGTGTTTTGTGAATGTGTTTGCTCACCTCGGGAGGGTTCGACGGGACCACGGAGGGAATTCCAATGGCTTCGACCTGGATTCACCAGTGAAACTTCACCGCTACGTGTGTATATTTTGTGATTGTTTTTCGCTCACCTCAGGAGGGTCCGATGGGATCACGGAGGGAGTCCAATGGTATAGCCCTGGATTCACGAGTGCGATTGCTTATGTTTTGTAAATGTGTTTGCTCACCTCGGGAGGGTTCTACGGGGCTAAGGAGGGAATTCCAATGGCTTCAACCTGGATTCACGAGTGAAACTTCACGAGTGCGTGTGTATTTTATGTCCGTCGAGGACCCATGACGTGGGTTTTAACCTTGTGTATTATGGTTGGTTTTATTTGTGAAAACAAAACCTTTGGGCTGTGACCCCTGTTGATTTTGGAAAGATACGGATTTGATAATCCTAAATTGTTTCTATTAAAACTCTGGATGGTATTTTAAACTGTTTCATAAATTGTTTCCCCTTAATTGTGGTCTTTCGGTTTCGGAATGTTTTACCCAAACTCTTGCCTCGGGAAGTACTTTTCGTTACTTTTGGATTTTTGAGGATTCCTGGTTATTGTTATTCGTGGAATGTGAATTGTATGGCTCGTATTTGCACTTTGTTCTTGCACTAGCAAAACAGTGGAGTTTTGCTAACCCCCGAGTATTCGGGGGTGGATGTCTGTTTTTGCATTCAGGTTTGGGAGCATAACACAGGGTCGGCACGAAGGATGATGAAAGATGAACGATACTAATCACACGAGGACCCGTTGATGTCGTATTGGTCTAGTTGTATTTTCTTTTCCGCTGCAGTATCTTTTCCCCGTTGTACGGGAGTTTATTATATTTCGACCCCTGCGTGGGCTGGTATTGTAATCAGGTTGTATGCTTTATTGAAAGGCCAAATCGGTCTACTGAGTCATTTTAGCCTTAAAGGCATTGTCGATATGTTTAATGTTGTTAATAGCCTGGTAGATCCTTGAGGAAAGGTTCTACGGCGCGTAATATCCCTGAGCGGATTGGGGGTGTTACATAAGTTGAATTAGGAAAAACATGAGGGATATTTTTTCAAAACAAGGAAATATGATCATGTTTGGAGGAAACTGATATCATTCTTTCGTCAAAATGTAATTGTTGAACTAACGGATAGCTAGATGTAATTAGAATATCTAACAGGGGTGCTAGATGAAATTCACCATGTATCAAACTATTCGGATCGATTAAAGCTCATTGGAACTTGACTCGATAACTGATTAAGTCAAGTTGAAACACAAATTTGAAAGCTCCATATAGTTGAAACAAGTTTGAGTAAGAATATGTTCGGATCGTTTGACTTGATTTACACCCCTAGTATATAAACCCCTGTTTGGAAGAGTATCTTTAGTAATTAATTCTGAGATGTTAGAAATTTGTAGAACGGTGAAGTTTATGGATAAAGACATAGAGTTTGAGGTTTAAGTTTCTAGACTGAAATTTGCATTTGCAAACCTCCCATAAATTTCAAGAAGTCGGTTAAATTTCGGATCGAAAATCAAATCAAGCTATTCGACATTTTATTTGAGCTCGATTAATAAATCACTCGTCTCGACTCGTTTCGTTAGTATAATAAACCAAGATTGGACATAATTTTTTTTGACAAGATATAAAGTTCGGCTCGAGAAGAAAAAATATAAAATTCGTATAGAAATATCAGACTACTCGGGTTGGTACCTGATATGAGCTCGATTAGTAAAAAGCTCATTTGGACTTCGATTCGTTAACATAATGCACCAAGCTTAGACATTATTTTTTTAATGAAATATAAAGCTCGGCTTGATTCGAAGAAAAATCATAAAATTCGTATAAAAATATCAAACTACTCGAACTCAATTTTTGTTTTAATAAAGCTCATCCAAACTTGACTACTCACTAATTAAAGCTCATCCAAACGTGTTATTGCCCTAATTAAAGGTATTTAATTTATATCAGTGTAGCGACTCGACTTTGTAGGTGTTATTCTTCGTCAAATTTACCTTCTATTTATTTTCCCCAATAATTACCCCTAGAAAGTCGGGGCGTTACATAGTGATATAACTTATATTACACACATTAACACAACCTTGATACAAAGTATATAAACATCTGCACAAACAATACGTACAAAATATGTAGATATTCAACCAAAAGCATAGTCGGTGCATCGCATGGGTTCGTAACGCCTCGTAATATATAAAATTACGATGATGAAAAGTTCAGTTCACTCACTATTAGAAAAATACCCTTATAGTGACGCTTTTCTTATGACACTTTTAAATAAGTGTTGCTATATATACATATAACCACACTTTAATGTCTTGTTAATTTTATAATTGTAACACCCCCAGAATACAGTCGGAAATGTCACACACCGTAGACCCTTATCACAAGGATCTACCAGGCTAAACTCCAAAAGACTACTCAATGATTGACCGACCGAGGTCAAAATTTATTTACAAAGCAGACCGACAAGGTCATTAACCAATTCAGAAACTAACGACATTCACATTTCAATGACAATAATAAACTTGAACACAGAAAAGAATGAAAACTCAATTTAATAAATAAAAGCTACACCCATGCAAGGGTGAATACTCGATCGACAGAGACATACCGACCAAAATGAAACAAAAGAAAAGACTCTGACTCTGGTGTGATTAGCATCGTTGTCCTCCATCTCCATCCAAGCCAATCCTGTGACTGCTCCCGAGCTGCCAAAACCTGAGCGCATAACAGGCACCCACCCACCGAAAACTCGGGGGTTAGCAAATTGGAATTTTGCTAGTGCAAGTACATAATATACAAGATATACGAATAATAACAACACAAAACTCAACAACCGCGAAGCCTTAACACAACCCATACATTCCCATATTCAACACAGAATAGCACTCGCATACACAAGGCGAAAGATAATCACATAGTCATATTCTATTTACGGAACATAACACCAATGAAACTTTAAACGAGCACAAGGAGTCAAAGATCTAGTTTGAAAATCCATTTTATAAAAGGAAAAGTATTTTGATAAGATAGCTTGAAAACATTATTAATGACTCGGGCTGTCTTGGGGTTATGAAAATCGAATGAGAATACTATTGAAAAATACTTCAAAAAGCTCTTGAGTCCTCGACCCAACATGTGGAAAATAATTTGCAAGAAAACCATTACAACGTTATTCGGGGTTCTCGACCCAATTTATAAAACACCATCACAAGCGAATCATTACAACATCTCACGAGGTTCTCGGCACAATCCAAATAATATCATCACAGTACAATCAAAGGCACAACCTCTCATTCGACAAATCCTGTTCAAGACCCCCGATTGATTAACCCTCGGAGATTTCGTCAAATATCCTTGGTTAATTAACCCTGATACCAACATTGAAAACAAGTTGAAACAAACTTTCAGAAATACGAATCACAGTCTATATCGAGACCAGTATTTGAAAAGAGTTGAAAGAACTATGAAATACGAGGATTGTTCGGTAACGGGGTCTTAGCTATCACTCGAATATCCGTTACCAATAAGCTTGCCAGGCGCCTCCCTTGCACACCTGTGCACCGGCGTTCACTCCACTATGTTGGCCGCCCCTTGAACATGTCACCGCGCCAGCGATCACTCCCAGAAGATCCGCCCCTTGCACGCGCATTAGGTAACACCGGTGTTCACCAAACATATGGAGCCGCACATTGCAGCGTACACCAGGCCGGAGTACACACCCCACCCTCAGAGGTTCCCGGATACGACGTCTCTCACAACAAGTGTTCACATTATTACAAACATCAAGTACACAATCAATCATGGCAACAATTATCAAATCAATACACCAATTTACAGGATTTATCCGCCAGTCCATAACCACACAATAAACAATAACACACACGTTATCAATCAAGACCCAACACAATAAGCCTTCGGCACAACCAACCAACGCTACACATATATCCTTATATTGCGACTCAACCGAATATATATATAACCTTACTATATTATATGAATAACTATAGTTCATCCATCAATTCAAGTTGAGTACGTCAACTAGTGTTAGCATTCATGACTCGTCGTTCACCGACATAGGCATATATATCAATATACGTATTTACATACATATATTTAACATATAAATATATATAAATATATATATATATACACACACACATATATATATATATATACACATATATACATCCGTAAAAATTCATACATGTAACACCCCCAAGATATTCGAGGAGAATTACAGCGCCGTGGACCCCTACATGGGACCCACCAGGCTAACACAAGAAAACACCACTCGACTAACCGCCTCGGTTAGCAAGAAAACAATTGTTAACAATAAGAACATAAAACAACACGTCCGGTGTTGTTACCCAAAATATTACCCGAAGATAATGTTGCTGGAATGATCGAGTAACCAACAAGTGCGGGAGCACGTCCGTGAGAAATTAAATGACACAAGATTTGCCGGGGTTGTTAATCCCGGGCTTGAATGCTCTCGCGAGAATTTATTAATAAGTATACGGTTGAGTACAAATATTAATGTTAGAATCTATCACAAAGAGTGTAAAGGATTCTAGTTTTCTAAGCTGTGGAGCGTATAGAGTGCCGGAAGAATCAGATATGGAGTTCTGTGAATTCTTGCTATGGATGTTCTATGTATGAGAATGTCTTTCTCTTTTCTCTCTCTTGTTCGCTGTGTATTTCGCGGTCCTTATTCTGTGTTATGGACCTTCTATTTATAGCAGACCAAGCTCCTGGGGGCCCTCCTGCGATCGCAGCCGATCGTCGTTATTTATATTATAATAAGACGGCCGATCGTCTCGTCGCGTGGGGCTTTTCCCTTAAAGTCCGCGGTAGTTCTTGTGATTGGTTATGCAGTCGGCGGGAACTCGCATGCGCCCGAGCCGCTGTCACACAGCTAATCGGAGGTACTGTTGGTAGGGGAAGTAGGTGACAGATCGTGAGCACGGGTCTTGTCTGTCAAGATTTTCGCAGTCTGCGGCCCTGTTGGTAGGTGAAGTAGGTGACAGGCAGTGGGCACCGATCTTGTCTGTCAGCACCTTTTGAGATCTGCACGCGGGTCCCAGCCCGAGATTTGGGCTTTGGTGACTTCTGACGGATCTCAGATTAATACGTGGCACGAGACGATCGCCAATCGACAAAGGACGATCGCCTAATCAACAAAAGACGATCGCCAATCAACAAAAGGCGATCGCCGTGGGTGCCGAGTTCAGGGTGTTTGCCCCGAGCATATCCCTCATGGTAGACTTCCCGACTGCTATGACGATCGCCTTCGAGGCGTGTTTAAATGCCGCACAACAATTGCCCCCCAGCTCGGCACGATGTTGAAAACACGGGGTGAGGTGGCACTTTTGGCGATCGCTAATGTTTTAGGCAATGGTCGATCTGATTTCAAATTTGGACGATCTCCCCTTGCGCTGGGAGCGGCGGGAAAAGAGACGTGGGCTCGCGAAACCGTGCAAGGACACGCGTCGCGTTTCTATTGAGGGAGTCCGACGGTTCGTCAGACTTTGTCGATTGGCGTGCCCTCGAAAAGACGCGTACGCGGGACACGAGGGCCGCATTTATTGCGTCCTGGCTGTCGGTTGCATCCCAGCCCTCAGACTTTCGCCTATTTGCCCAGAGACCCCGGCCTCCATCTATAAAAGGGGCTAGGGCTACTCCATTTTCATCTTTTACGCGTCCTTGTCTTCCTGCTGAAGCTCTGCAAAAATTTCCGTAGCTTGCTGTGCCGACCGTCTTCCTTTCTTTAGGTAAGACACCCAATTTTTCCCTTTCCCTTAACTTTTTGAGAATATGTCGGGAGGATCTAAGGCCTTCGAGGTCGGAAACACTTCTGCCGCCGCGGCCGCGGACCGGGAGGAAATTCTGTGGGAATCCCCGTGGAAACGGCCGCAGAGGCTATTCGTGCGGGGATTCCACCCGAGCTTGAGGAGCTTTTCAATGAGGCCGTAGTGGCGGGCTCTGCGGCGTGAGGAGCGAGATGCGTCGCGGTGGAGGAAGACGAATCGATACGTTTGTCTTGGGAAAAGGACAGCGTCTGGCCGGTTTATAGGGCTTTTGCTAGACTTATGGAGGGGATTGCCGGGCCTGTCCGGAGTTTGATTGAAGCTTACTCGCCGCTTATCCCTATGTACATGTGAAGCGGACGGAGTTTCGGGCACGAACCGTCGAGAATGGTCCCTTGGTCGATTCGGAGTTCGGCGACTGGAAGGACATGACCATTTGGAGGGCCAAATATCATATTCCCTCCGATGTGTCATTGCGTGCCGCCGAGAACGAACGTGCCGACCCGACCTCCCAGGGTATGGTCGCCATCAACGAAATGACCACGTCACGGTCTGCGGTTTCCCTTGCCGTTCGCCAGTTTCGTATCTGATCGCTGAAATTTGGCGCCTCTCGGTGGCCGCGAACGCCCGGTCGCAGATTATCGGACACCGACGTTATTTGGCGGTCACAGGTTGTTTCGCCCGCCTTCTGCGGGAGAGATGACTTATCTTTTAAGCCGACCGTGCAGAAAGGGTCGATCGGCGGTACCATATCCAAGGTCGCCAGGGTAGGGTGGTTATCGGGTGCCGAGCAAGACCCGAGGCGACATGAAAAAGAGGTGATGGGTTGGTGGTGCATGAAGGTCGGCATAGAGCGAACCGCCGGAGGAGGAGTTGGATATCCCTACCAATTTTCGGGAGAGGAATCCAAGTAAGGGTTTCCTTTCTCCCTTCGTTTGGATACTCCTTGGACTGATCTAATTTTGTTTCCCTTTTTGCAGGATCCCTTGTTCCGTCGGCCGACGATCTTCCTTTTGATTTCTCGATCGTCTGGGAGCGGATTCGCGCGTTGCCGATCTCCTATAAAGACGTTCGATCAGTCAGCCACGAGTCTCACCGGTTGGGAGCTCGACTGTTTCGCTATCCTCGCCACCTGAAAGCACCTGGTATGACTTTCTATCCACTCTTTTCTGCGAGGCGATCGTCTCAAGAGGTTGCCATGTTTACGTGAGTGTCTAACTTGTTTTAGTTTCTCCTTTGGCAGAGACTTATTTTCCCCGGATCACCGAGCTACCACGGGAGATCGCCATGTCTAACCCCGGTTTTCTCGGTCGGCTTCATATGGAAAAGAAAGCGGGTCGCGTTGCCGCGACGTCGTCTCGCCCTGCCCCTGTGGTGAAGTCCGTTGCGGTGCCGGTCGCCGAACCGGAAACTCAAGGTGAGGAACAGCTCCAGCGCAACCGCAAGAGGCGGAGGCCGGAGGCGTCCCTTCCGTCGGCTGAGGCGGATTTAACTATACTGGAGCCGCCGATCGCCGCTCCCCCGTTTCTTCCGTTCCGATGGCGGAGGGGGCTGGTCCCAGACCGTCGGCGTCCAGCTCCAGGTCGCCTTCTGGCTACTTGAAAAGGGCGGCGATCGCTGACGCCGAGACTCCTCGGGGAAAGCCCTTTTTCGGCCGTGACCAGTAGTCAACAGTGAGAATGTTTTGAACTTTCCGAGCTAAGCGTTAAGGTAAGTCTTAGGCTAACTCTTTTGGTTTCCTTGGTTTGCGCCGCAGGTCTGTCTGGCCGATCCCGACGTTTCTCCTATGGTCTTGGACTTTCTGCCGAGCAAGGCTCGCAACAACCTCTCGATATCCCCGCTACGTTCGCGAGGCCACCACCTCTTTGCCCAAGGCTTGGGCGACCGCCTCGATGCGATCGCTCGTCGGCGATCCGAGATGCCATGCCATGCGGCGGCCGTTGCCACGGCTCTTGAGACGGCGACGATGGCCGTCCAAGCCGCAAGGGACTTTGAGGGGCGACCCTCCTGCTCATCTCCATCGCGACCTCGAGGCCGCCGGAGCAAATATCGAGGATGCCAACAGGATCCGGGCTACGGAGAAGGCGTACGAGGAGACGGCCAAAAGGGCCAAGCGGGATGTGGATAGATTGATGCGAGCCGAGCCGCTCAAAGAGGCCGCCGATCGGTCCGTGACGAGGAGCGCGAAGCCCGCCGAAGCTCGCGCGTCGCAGGAGGAGGCGGCCGGATCAAGGCGATGGTTGGCCGGCTTAGCGGTGAGCCGACGCGGCAAGGAAAGAGCCGGAGAAGTCCTGGGCGAGAATGCCGCCAAAGTTGCCGAGTTAGCGGAGGCCGAGAAGACGGCCGCGAGTTGAAGGGCCAATCAAGGCGATCGAGACCGATCCCTACCAAAGTGTGTCGCTCGTGGCGAGTTTGCCTATTACTTGGCATATGCCGACGCCGTCCGAGCCGCAAAGAGGCGAGGATCGAGATCGGTCCCTTGATGGAGAGCTTCAAGTCCTACGCCCTCGCGCATCCTTTGCACCCGGAGTTCTCCTTGCCGATCCTTGATTTGGCCGACTTCGGGATCGACTTGAGTTGGTACACGGGTAAACTCATTCATCCCGAGGCGAAAGCCGATCCGCAAGCCGAGGGCGAAGATCAGCAAGCGGAGCCTTGAGAGGCATTTTGTTTTCCTCCAGCACTATGTACTTTTCGTTTTCCTTTTGTAATGCCTTCGGGCCCCGTCATGTACTAAACTTGCGTCATGAATAAAGTGTTCTTCTTTTCATACGATCGCCTTTGAATGTTTGCGTGCAACTTTACAAATATGTGTATGATTGCTTTCGACGTTTTGTTCATCCGATCGATTGTCTGAGTGTAGAACGTATCGATATGTTTTGAATCGGAATTCTTACTTGTAATTTTTGTTGGACGACTTCGGTCGTCCTGCGCGTGTTTGAGTTAGGCCGATCGTGTGTGGTTCTTTTTGTTCGATCGTGTTAGGGATTAGCTCGACCCCTCTCTGCCCCCTTGTTTTTGTTTACTTATTGTAAGTAAGGAAACAAAAACTATGTCGTCCCGTGGCTATCTTGATTTACTGTTACGAAGAATTATGCACGGTTGGGTTGTTCGATGGATCGACCTCCCTTATCGTGTCTTTGTGTGCGAGGGATGTTGTGTATCCCGCGACTCACTTTTTGTGAGGGTCCTCCGTTAAACTACGCCTACCTTGTGTTAAAACGAAAGGTGGGCGATCTTGGTCTGGAGGAAACCTTACGCGGGGCGTCGTCGGTTTATTCGACTCCACGCCCGCGGCTTGTCAGCTCGGCTTCCACCTCGGCTCGCCATGAAGATGGTGACCCTCGACGGTGTACGTTGAGACGGGGGTAGTGGTACGTCGCATTGTCCGGGTTCACCAAGTTAGATGATGAACCATTGAGGGAGGGCGATCGTGTCCACTGATTAACTTTGGAGGGTCCTTCGGCTACGCCGGCCTCGTATCCAAACGAAGGGCGGGCGATCTAAGCTCGAAGGAACCTTGCATGGGCGAAACCGTTGGTTCCATCGACCTCCAAAGGCCATGGTATTGTTTTCTACCTCGGATTGTCATTCTTGAGCAGCGATCCTTGACAGTATGTAATATGCTTGTGGGGCGATCGCGAGAATAGATGGGATAGAGAACAAAAATATTTCATTATGTTCCTTGTACATTTGGTAGTTGAAAATGAATACAAAGTTATCATTGATAGTATTTCTTCGGATGTCTGACGTTCGGGGATACCGATCCGAGTACCGTCGGGGTGTTCGGCTCGTAGGCTCCCTTAGTTAGCCATTTCGATATTACGAAGGGGCCTTCCCAACTCGGTCCAAAGACACTGTGTGGGTTTGGATCTTTTTGAGGACGAGGTCGCTACTTGAAACCGTCTTTCCTTGACCTTGAATTGAAGAACTTTTGGATCTCCTTTTGTGGATAGTGTTCTTCATTTCCGAGGTTAGTCGGCGTTCTTCGAGCATGTCGAGTCGATCCACCGGCCACATCATTGTCGATCGTCATCTCTTGCTCGGTTCGATGGCGAGGACGGCGATCTCCGAGGGAATCACCGCTCATTCGAAGGCTAGGCGAATGGGGTTTCGCCAGTTGAATTGCGGGTCGTTGTTCGGTAAGACCACAAAACGTCGGGAGCTCGCCGCCCATCGTCCTAGCCTCGGATTCGAGTCGTGCTTTAATTGTGTGTTTGAGGATCTTGTTCACCGCCTCTACTGCCCGTTAAATCGAGGGTGATAGGGAGCGAGAACAACCTTTTGATTCCCACTTATCACGAGTGCATGACTTCTAAGCCGTCAAACCGCTTTCCATTGTCGGAGATGATGGCACAGGGTAGACCGAACCGGCATATGATGTTTCTCGGATGAACTTGATCACTTGCTCTGGCCGATCTTGTTTAGCGGTTCGGCCTCTGCCCATTTTGTGAAATAGTCGACCCCGACGATGGCGAACTTACAACCTCCTGGAGCCGTCGGTAGGGGACCTATAAGGTCGATGCCCCATTGAGCGAACGGCCATGGGCATACATTGAGGTGGTGCTCGGGGAGATTTTAATACTTGGTCCCATTATCGGCATCTATGACACGACTGGCATAGGCGATCGCATCCTTCAAGTGATGGCGGAAAAACCTTGCTGGTTGTCTTATTGATGAGAGCTCGTCCACCAGCGTGATTTCCACATTCCGTCGTGGATCTCGGCTAAAGCAGTGTCCTTCCTCCTGTAATACACTTGAGGAGGAAGGCCGAAAGCTCGCTTGTAAAGACGATCGTCCAGTAGGGTGTATCCGGTCGCTCGGAGTTAGCGAGCTTTGATACGGTCGTCGACCGTCCGTCCTTTAAGTATGTGATGAACGGAGTCATCCAGCTTTCTTGACAGCGAAGCGTGGCCACCAGGTTTCTTTCGATTGCCGGCCTTTACGACTTTGTAATTTGGATATTAGAGAAATCACGCCCATCCGACGATGCTAGCTTGGATAGGGCATCGGCACGAGAGTTGTGCTCTCTCGGGACTTGTTCGATTTGTACTTCTTAATTTCGTGCACATCTCGGCGACCAGCTCTTGGTATTTGATCATCTGTTCGCCACGTGCCTCATATTCTCCCTTGACTTGGTTCACCACCAGGAGGGAGTCCATGAAGATATGGAGGCGACGAACGTCTAGCGCGAGAGCCAGGTCGAGCCCGCCTACCAAGGCCTCGTATTCGGCTTCATTGTTGGTCGCTCGAAATCCGAAACGCACGGCATTTGTGAAGCTTTGTCCGTTGGGGCTAATGAGGACGATCTCGCCCGATCGCGAGTTGGTCGCCGATCCGTCAACGTCTGACTTCAGGCGGAGTCGGCCAAGCGTGGGTGGTGTGAGAAAGTTAACTCCACCACGAAGTCCGCCAGAGCTTGGCCCTTGATCGCCGTGCGAGGAGCGTACGTGATGCCGTATTGGGCGATCTCTAGTGACCATTTGAGGAGCCGCCCGTTGGTGTCCGGTCGATGTAGAACTTGCCTTAGAGGGAGAGTTGTCAAAACCTCCACTTGATGGTCGAAAAAATAGGCTCTCAGCTTACGGACACTCATGACTAGAGCGTAGGCGATCTTCTCCAAAGGTGTATAGCGTGTTTCAGCGTCGTGGAGCGCTTGACTGACATAGTAGATCGGCAGATGGACTAGTCCTTCCGCTCGTACCAAGACCGCACTCGGCGCGACCTCCGAGGCCGCTAGGTAAAGGAATAATTTCTCCTGGGATCGGCTTTGCCAGGATCCGGGGATTGGATAAATATTCCTTTATTTTGGCGAACGCCACCGACTCTCCCTCGTCCATGCGAACTTTTTGTTTTTGATGGTCGCGAAGAAAGGCTTGCTTTTATCGCGAGCCGAGATATGAAGCGGTTGAGGCGGCTGTGCAACTGTGAGGCGTTGTACACCTTGATGTTCCGAGGTTCTGCATGTTGAGGATCGCCCGTATCTTGGTGGGATTCGCCTCGATCCCCCTCCGGGCGACAATGTGCCCGGGAATTTCCGGAGCTCACCCCAAAGTTGCATTTCTTTGGGTTCGACTTCATGTTGAACTTTTCGAGGATGGCGAATGTCTCGGCGAGATCATTGAGGTGATCTTCCTTCTTGAGGCTTTTGACCACGATATCGTTGATGTAGACCTCCATGGTCTTGCCGATCCGATTAGCGAACATCCCGTTGACTGGCGCCGGTAGGTCGCCCCGCATTCTTCAAGCCGAGCGGCATCCGGACCCAAAAGTATATGTCTTTTCCGTGTGGAAAGATGTGTGTTTTATGTCTTTCTCCGCCATTGGGATTTGATGATATCCGTGAAGGCATCCATAAACGACATCATTTCGCGACTGCAGACTATCGACCAAGTGGTCAATATGAGGAATCGGACAGTGATCTTTTGAACAAGCCGCGTTGAGGTCGGTAAAGTCAATGCATAACCTCCAAGAGCGATCGGCTTCTTGACGAGGACGCGTTAGCGACCCATTGTGGGTCGTCAGCTACCGATTAACTTTGTTGTCGAGCAACTTTTGGACCTCTATGTCGAGCGCCGCGTATTTTTCGGGGCCGAATTTCCTACGTTTTTGATGAACAGGCTTCATCGCCGGGTCGATCTTCAGATAGTGGCAAGCGTGCTCGGGACTTATGCCAACCATATCTTGATGCGACCAGGCGAAGACTCCAATGTTCTTACGCAGTAAATTGACCAGATCTCCTTTCAGTGCGAGGTCGATGCTTGCGCCCGACCGCACTTCCCGCTCGACGAGCCGGATCTATGGCTATACTCTCCAACTCTTGATGGGACGGTCGCTTCTTGCTTGGAACGATTTCCGGACTCGATCCTTGGATCGACGTCGAGACTCGGCTCGAAACCGATCCTTGGCTCGATGTCGTCCGTTAACTGATCCGAGATGCCGTCCTCTGAGTTGGGTTGATACGATGTGTTTGGTTCGTCGATCTCCATGGGTCGATCGTCGATCGTTTCAATGTTACACATATCGGGGGAAGTATTGAAGATGATGGCGACAGAGTAATTTAAACATCTTTTGCCATTATTGGTCCCCTTTACAAGACTGACCGTCCCATCGGTGGGGAATTTGATACTGATAAAAGAAGGACGGCGACCGCCTCAAAGGTTTCTAAGAATGGACGACCTAGGAACCCATTATAGATGCTGGGTCTATCTATTATTACAAAATTTAGGTTCCTAGTGATCCTAACCTTGGGATCGTAAATGCATATCAGCTCGACGGAGAGCTTGATCCTCCCATAGGCTTGGACAGCGTTGTCGCCGAATCCTTGGAGCACGGTGTCGAATGGCTTGATGAATTTGGTCGGAGTTTAAGTGATCCAGTACATTTTGAATATAATATTGCGAAGCTCCGTTGTCGACCAAAGACGCGGCCGACCGCCTTCCCAGGATACAGGCAGAGATCACCAATGCATCCTCTTTGGGGCATTGTACCCCCTCCTGTCTTTATTGGAGAAGGTGATGAGCGCGTTTCTAGCGATGGTCGGCTCGGGGCACCACAATATGGACTCCGCGAATGCCCTCGGTTCGGCCTTCCGCTTCTGTTTGACGCGGTGGAAACCGGGAAAGGCCCCGAGGCTCCCACCTCCCGCTTGGAGCATATTAATCCGACCGCGGGGTTGATCGGAGGAATCGATTCATCGGAATGCTCGCTCGTGTTCGATCTGGCGGCCGGATTGGGAGGCGTCCTTTCGATCGGCGGCGCTCGCGCCTCCGGTCCTCTGCAGTCGAGGTTACGGCTTGGTGACCAGGTTGTCTAATTTGCCTTCTTGAGCAGTCGCGAGTTGCACGAGGAGGTCGCGGCATTGGTGGTGTTGTGGTCGGGACTTTTGTGATAGGCACAGAACTTGCTACGGTCTAGATGACCGTGGTCCCTTATTGGCCGGTTTGGAAAGCCACTCCCGCCCCTTAATTGCGTTGAAGATGTGGGTGGAGACAGTTGAGGTTGTGGAGGAGGTGAACCTCTACATCACCGAAAGCTTTGAATTCGCCAGCGGCTTTGCGACCGCCTTTCCGGGCTTGGCGACCGCCTTCTTGAACATGGGATGGCATCTTTCCCTCTCCTGGGTTCCTCATCTAAACGGAGGAGAGCATCCTCTGCTGGCCAGAAATCGGCGCTCGCGGAAGACCGAGTAGGTCGGGGATATCCTTTGTGAGATGCCCGAACATGGGTGAGTGGCCGTAGAATCCCCGGGACTGAATAGAGGCGAGCTCGTCGCTAATGGGTTCACCGGTGAGGACTATCTCGTCCCACCCGGTCGATGTAATCTGCATCGGCTCGTCCTTCCCCGCTTGATTTTCATCATGCGGTGGGGCCCCTCGTGGCGAGCGACTTTGGCGGCGAAGTACGGCGTAAAGTCGTTCGCCAACTTCTCGAAGCAATTGATTGAGCGAGGAGCGGCGAGATGTACCACTGTGGGCGAGTCGCCCGAGTTAGCGGGAACATCCGACACTTCGTGCATCGATGCTCCGCATCCGGTCATGTAGATCCGAATTTGCTCAAGTGGGTCTCGGTCCGATCTTCCCTCATATAGAGGTGTCTGTGGGGGAGCGATTGTTGGTTGAACGGGCGAGCTCGATCCGGACCGCGAGTGGTTCACTTGGTCCAGATCGGTCTCTGGCGCTGCCCGGTGTCTAGTAGCGCCTTCATTTCGTCGATGTGTGCATTGCGGCCATCGCCGTGGCTCGACTCGCCGATTAAGCACGGAGCGCGAGCCGAGGCGATCATGCACCGATCCCGCCCCATGGTGGATGACGAGTTCTCTCGCCTGAGACTCATTTCTCGGGCGAGTGGGGGCTGTCGGCCGCTGTCTTCCGGGAGTCGGGTATGCCGAACTCTGGTGAAGGATTCGGACTCCGATGCCTCCCGACTCGGGCCGATCCGGGTCGCCACGAGGGATCACTCCCTAGGCGGCTGAAGACGGAGTCATCCCGCCTAACGAGAGCCTTCGACTGCGGCTCTGGGTTTTCTGTTGATTTCTCAACATATATCTCCTTGAGCTTCCGCTTTCCAGCTCGGCGGATGGTCGACGGAGTGATGGTGGGCGAGTCGCATGCAATCCGTCGCTCCCTGAGGACGGCTATGGCCTCCTCAATCTGTTCCGCGGTCTGGAACTGATCGAGTGAGAGACTAGGGCCGTCCCTTGGGGGCGGGAGTGAGGATCTAGCGTCGCCGCGGTCGCCTTCCGCCGCGGGCTGGGATTCTGTCCGTGTCGGAATGATATTTCCGGCGGATCTCAGGGTGGCTCTCTTGGAAGTTGTAGCAGACGTCATTTTTCTGGAGGTTTGTTTCTTTTGAAGAACAGTGAGTGTTTCTTCAAGTGTGAGTCCGGAGAACAATGAGTGTTCTACGAGACGATCGGAATAAAAGTGAAGGTAGACCCCTTCTTCTAGCGCCAATTGTTGTTACCCAAAATATTACCCGAAGATAATGTTGCTGGAATGATCGAGTAACCAACAAGTGCGGGAGCACGTCCGTGAGAAATTAAATGACACAAGATTTGCCGGGGTTGTTAATCCCGGGCTTGAATGCTCTCGCGAGAATTTATTAATAAGTATACGGTTGAGTACAAATATTAATGTTAGAATCTATCACAAAGAGTGTAAAGGATTCTAGTTTTCTAAGCTGTGGAGCGTATAGAGTGCCGGAAGAATCAGATATGGAGTTCTGTGAATTCTTGCTATGGATGTTCTATGTATGAGAATGTCTTTCTCTTTTCTCTCTCTTGTTATTTGTGTATTTCGCGGTCCTTATTACGTGTTATGGACCTTCTATTTATAGCAGACCAAGCTCACAGGGGCCCTCTGCGATCGCGGTCGATCGTCGTTATTTATATTATAATAAGACGGTGATCGTCTCGTCGCGTGGGGCTTTTCCCTTAAAGTCCGCGGTAATTCTTGTGATTGGTTATGCAGTCGGCGGGAACTCGCATGCGCCCGAGCAGCTGTCACCCACCTTTTAGTGATCTCTGTTGGTAGGTGAAGTAGGTGACAGACTGTGAGCACAGGTCTTGTCTGTCAGTACTTTTCGCAGGTCTGCGGCCCTGTTGGTAGGTGAAGTAGGTGACAGGCAGTGGGCACCGATCTTGTCTGTCAGCACCTTTTGAGATCTGCACGCGGGTCCCAGCCCGAGATTTGGGCTTTGGTGACTTCTGACGGATCTCAGATTAATACGTGGCACGAGACGATCGCCAATCGACAAAGGACGATCGCCTAATCAACAAAAGACGATCGCCAATCAACAAAAGGCGATCGCCGTGAGTGCCGAGTTCAGGGTGTTTGCCCCGAGCATATCCCTCATGGTAGACTTCCCGACTGCTATGACGATCGCCTTCGAGGCGTGTTTAAATGCCGCACAACATCCGGTACAACCGGCATAAATAACATCAACCGACAAATACAGTAACTCCAACGAAGACCAATCACAATCTGAAAGGAAAAGCCTAAGTACTCGCGAGTACAATCTATAAGTTTACAATTTGGAAAACATCCACATCAAAGAGACAGTAAGAAATAACAAGACTCGATTGCACATGTCAACAACCTTGGCCGACATCCTCGTACCATCCAGTAGCAGCTAAATGCATGGTGAACATAACCTGAAATCCATAACAAGAATTTCCCCAAAACGGGTCCCCAGAGGGGTTAGCAATTACGCTAGTACAAGTATTCAAGGCAAACCAATCGCTTACACATTTCATAGTACATGCACCAATATCATTTCGAAAACCAATACAAGACATGTCTTTTTCCCGGAAAATAAACAGTCAAACAATTTGCCTTGAGAACAGGGCGGCAGCATACATTCTCACTCGAGGCCTCATAGGGACCCTACCGAGTTGGCTACAATTACAAAAAAACAAAATCACGCACACGCTATGCCATGAGAACAGGGCGGCAGCATACATTCTCACTCGAGGCCTCACAAGGACCCTAACGAGTTGGCTAGCGGTACGAAACTCGTCAAATCCAGGGCGGCAGCATAGATTTCCCTCCTTGACCCCGTCGGGCCAACACAAGGTGAGCAAATTACACACAATATACATTACCATTTCACGTTAAGCATAAAGGTTTCCAAAAATACTTGCCTTGAATTATTGACGACGCAACGAACGGAAAGGAAAGTCACCGACGAACGCTAGGAACCAATGAAACCGAACCTAACGATTCGAAGAATACAATCACAACCATTTCTAAATGAATACGGAATTGGAATACACCCGAAAACCCGCCTACGATTCATGTATATTCGTATATAAACAACAACGAGGGCGGACCGCAACCAAACCCTCTCGATTCCGTAAAAATCACGAAATATAGCATGAATCCGTAGGGAAACTAAGAATACCAACAAGATTAATCATATTCATCATGAATTAATCGACAAAACGGAATGAATCGGACAAAAACATGAAAACCCCCAATTTTACCAAAAGTAGGGTTCTAAAGATCTAACCTTGATTCGCTGGATCAAGGGATGATATCGGACGAATGATTGATGATATAACCCAAGGAACTCCATGGATATGTTGCTAAACAACATGGCTTCAAGCTTAGAACACGCCCAGCTGCGGAAGAGGAGAAGAAGAAGGTGAAAAATGGCAAGAAAAACGTCTGCAGGGCCTTTTATAGGCTGACAGACTCGACCGTGTCCGCCTGACACGGTCGTGGCGCGCAGTTGACCGGCAGGGACTCGACCGTGTCCACGATCGGCACGGTCGTGTTGCACAGCTGGCCGACACGATCGGCACGATCGGCACGGTCGTGTCCTGCTTGACACGGTCGCGGCGCGGAGGGCCTTCCGACAGTGACCCGTCCGACAGCGACTCGGCATGACTCGACCGTGTCCTGGAACACGGTCGGGCGTGTCGGCGATGGTTCAGCATTTCCGGACGAGTACGGCACGGGCCGTGTCGGACGACACGGTCGGGTCTGAGACGAAACTTTCGGCGATTCGGACGAAATCTGGAGTTCGGCCGTGATGATCGCCAATAACGAGCGGGTGAGCTAAAACGACCATAACTCTCTCGTCCGGACTCCGATTGACTCACCGTTCGAACCATTGGAAAGCTAACTCGATGCTCTATAATATTGCAAAGATTCAGAATTTTTGGAGTTACCAAAAATTAATGGTGATCTAACAAAGTAGAACTCATACTTAGAAAAGTCGTTTAGTAATCCTGAATTCAACAAAACGACACCGAAACCCGAACCTGAATACGAACCGAAGATACGGTTACGAAGTACTCACAAAGACGAATCCAAGAGCTTGTAGGACACACGATTCCGACCACCCGAAGGCTCGAAATTCGACAACGGAAGGTAATTACCCCAAACTTTGGGAAATTACGAAAATGGCCCGAATGCCCGAAAATCACCATACGACAACGAATAATCAAACCGAAGCTCACAACACGTATAACGACGTTAAATGAACTTACGAAAAACCCCAAACGACAGTTTCGAACGAGATTCGCAAGAACCGAACTCAAGCGCGGAAAAGTCGCTAAAAAGCACGGAACTCAACAAAGCAGCACCGAAACGAACTCGGATGACAAAAAGTGTAGAATTAAATATTCTCCGAATGACGAAACGGTCAAAAGCGAGTCGTCAAAACGGACTTCGGCCGAAAAAAGAAATTTACCGAAAATCGAAAATTTGCGGATATTACATTCTACCCTCCTTAAAAGAAGTTTCGTCCCGAAACTTAAAACAAGTAGGGGGAAGAAATATTCCGCCAGGAAAAACTCAACAAGATGCACAAGAATGCGTAACTAACGCCCAACGGCGAAATGTTACAATCAACGCAAACGAATATACGGCGTGAAAATACGCTCCACGGCGACCAACACAATGTCGCCGTTAGGGATACAATAAAACCAACAAATGACAAGCGTCATCAAACGGATAATATAGCCAAGTCAATTATCCGACAATCACAAAACACAACGAACGAAAGTCAGTATGATTGACCAACCCAACGGTACATCAATCGAAACGCGAGCCAATCGCTGAACTAATACTGAATTCCACCGCCCAAGGGTTGGAAGATCGAAAACGAGACTAATTTCCCAAACTTAAGGGAATTAGGAAGGAGCCTGAATGCTCAACGATCACAAAACGAGAACAAAAACTGAACAAGCAAACGATCGAGACAAAAAAAATCGAACAATCATGTCCGAAACACGAAGGATAATAAAACTCAAACAACAACTCCCAGGATGATCTGGTGAGAACTACAAGGAATGCATTCCCATAAGATCCACAGGATAGGGAATAGCGATTGAAAAGTCACAGCGACAAACGAGTTATTCCAAAACAATACCACACTCGTTCGATCAACAAAAGCAAGGGATAGGGAAAGTTCAAAAATGTCAACGAACATAAACGAGTCGACAGGGTCGAAAATACAGAAGTTCCAAATCCGATCCACTTCGAATAAAAGAACTAGTAGAACCAAAAGATGTTACTTCCGAACAAGGTTCACAAGAATCGAACCGAACTCGGAAAAGTCACAGCGATAACCAGATAGACCCAAAACAAGATCACAGCTCGTTCGAAAGATGAACCCGAAATACAAAACAAGTTCAGGCAGTATCAACGAACACGAGCGAATCGATAGACTGGAGAAAGAGAAAATACAGAAGTCAAAATAGTATGGGTAGTATCCCCGACCTCATCTACGAAATTCACAAAAACAAGAGCAAGGTAACAAGACATTAAACAACCGACACATAACGGAACGATCACCGATGCACACGGTCATACCAAACCAAGTTCTAACAGCTCGCACATGCGCGACAACGTAGAAATCACTACGAGGCGGCAACAATCGACACTAACATCCCACCTCTCACAACAAATGCGTGGCAACGCCTCGACGTTCATGCCACCAATCTGATCATACTCGGGAGCAAACATCATAACGACAACGCGAACATCATACATATATACCCATCCCTCAAACGGGAATGGATAGGTTTTAAAAACGAAAACCTCATTTTGAAAATAATTTAGAAGAACACCGGTTGATCTTGAGTATCACCTTTCAAAAAGTACAAACGTGAAACATCGTTATCGAGACTTTGGAGAACCATTTCGCATTTGATATAAATGAGGACACTTTCTCTTAGTGAAAACTTTCGTAATATTCGACCCTCGGGTCTAAATAAAAGTGTTTCTAAAACATTGAAAATATCTCAAAGCATTTTGGTCCTCGAGGTAGAAGAATTTTGAAACGTGTTGTGGCACCTTGTATGTACTACGAGAAAATAATTCATTTTAAAAGTACGTCTCGAAATTTATTTTCTAAGATACTCAAGGTTTTTCAGAAGTACAATAGGCCAAAATGCCCAGAATTCACACTTGACAATATTCACTTAAACACATCATAGCACACTCATTAAATCGTTCACAATCAAGACAGTGATATACAGTCCCTAGGATATGCTTAACAACATCGTTAAAACAACGATCGGTTTATCAAAACCGGATGGAAAACGACATCAAGAACAAAACTCCAAAAAGTCAACTCTAGGGATTCAAGAAAAATTGCCTGGATTCGGCGAAGAACAAGGGATTAGATGATGTTAAAAATCATCTAGGATACTCCAAAACACCTTTGGATGGAAGAAAAAAATCAGCCCCCAATGCGAAACCTAGTCGCTACGTCTCAATCTCATGGAGGAAGAAGAAAAATGAAGAAAAATGCAACTTCTAGACCGGGTGTCCTATTTATATCGACACAATTAGCGTGCGCTAATCATTAAGGTTAGCGTGCGCTATCACGGCACCAAACGAAACTCGACCAAAAATACACCGTTAGCGTGCGCTAATCCCAAGTGTTAGCGTGCGCTAACGAGAACTTCAGACCTACCCAAGAGTTCTGGATCGCTCAACTACTGAGTAGCGTGCGCTATTCTCCCTTTAGCGTGCTACCAACGTACTCGCGCGCGTAAGCCGTAAAGCGTAGCGTGCGCTAACAATTCACAGAGACAACAACAGAACATATCATAAAAATTACATGTCGTAAACCCTTCTCACAAGGATTTACTGTGCTAAGCATGATTTCCCATCTCATTTCGAAAATGCTAAAAAGACCAATGATGGTGATATTTTCCAAAACTCAAAAACTCATTTGTCAAACCATCATGAAATATTCAAGGCCCAAAATGCCAAAACTTGATTCAAGGAATCGGTTTTACGAAATAAAACTCAGTTTGCAAAATACCGAAAGCCGTTTGAAAGAACTCACGCAGCGGATAAAATACGGTACGAAAATACATCAAGAGGATTTACACTCCTCGTATAAACCAAATACGAGAGTCTAATAAACACATATCGTGAAATCAAAATCCATAGAAGGATTCCATCATTCAATCGACTAATCATACAAATAACTCGTGTCACACGAGGCACAACACAAGGAAGGGAGTTTTACATCCATAGGTCGCACGTAAGTGACGACCGCCCTTTGATACTAATCACGACCAATGATCTCAAACGACGCGTCGCGATGCGACTAAGTCAGACAAAATCCGACGAGACAAAACTCAACCAACACAACTTGGCTCGACAGCCTAGGCTTTCCTGTGCTAACTGATTTTAAAATCGTATACTATAGTTATTCGAAAATAAAACCGATAAGTTAAAAATCGTTTTCAAGACCCTTTTAAACACGACAAGGGCTTAACAGTGGTAGCATTTTATAAAATGTCCTAAACACTTTTATACACGACCTTTAAATACCGACACAAGGTTTTATTTGAAAATACAAGGCTGGCTCGCCCAAATTCATGTCACTTTTCAAAAACCCACAATACGATCAAGTCTAAGAAATTTTCAAGCATGCACGCCGCATGTATTATTATTAATAGAAACACATTGGTTGTAAATAATAATAATTAGCCAAGTACCAACAATTCCTGACACACTCATATACGACATTCAAAATCACCGGTAAAAAGCGCAACTCGGAAATACTAATTCCAAGCATATGTCGAACTATCTCTTCAAGTTTAACAGCGTAACCAAAGATCACCGATTTGGACATATGTCGAAACCAGCTATGTGAGTTTTTCAACAAACTCTGTCATCGACACCTTTTCCGGAACATATCAATGTTCAAAACATTCACATCATACTGCACCCCTCGGTGTCCAAACCATCAGTACGTTCGGCTCAACATACATTTAGTATATCGCAATTACCAAACACAGATTCCATCACACAGCAAAAGACTAGAGAGTCAAGCCCTCTCACAATATACCACGGAGCAAAACTCGGATCTTTCGATCACCAACGATCCCACCAATGCTAGGAAGTTTAGCGATGGAAGGCTCGCAAAACGACAAACGGTCAAGCCCAGAACGACGCACATACTCCAGAGAGATAAAGAACTGCGCAATACTAGAATCAAAAGTGCACGAACCGGATGGATCGAAAGAAAAAAACAACTCGACGATAAGTACGAGAGAGGCAATCACAGCTCAAGAAGTGGAATTTCAATACGAGAAAACAAGAGAATCGAGTAAGGAAAACTTACAAGCACTGGATGTACTGAGATGCCTAGCCGGTGTGACTATGTGCATAACATAAAACAACTTGACCCAACTAACCAACAAGACTAGGTATCCTTAAACCTAGAGCTCGATACCATTTCGTAACACCCCAAGATATTCGAGGAGAATTACAGCGCCGTGGACCCCTACATGGGACCCACCAGGCTAACACAAGAAAACACCACTCGACTAACCGCCTCGGTTAGCAAGGAAACAATTGTTAACAATAAGAACATAAAACAACACGTCCGGCATAACCGCATAAATAACATCAACCGACAAATACAAGAACTCCAACGAAGACCAATCACAACTGAAAGGAAAAGCCTAAGTACTCGCGAGTACAATCTATAAGTTTACAATTTGGAAAACATCCACATCAAAAGAGACAGAAGAAATAACAAGACTCGATTGCACATGTCAACAACCTTGGCCGACATCCTCGTACCATCCAGTCGCTTCGTCTGGTGAACATAACACGAAATCCATAACAAGAATTTCCCAAAACGGGTCCCAGGAGGGGTTAGCAATTACGCTAGTACAAGTATTCAAGGCAAACCAATCGCTTACACATTTCATAGTACATGCACCAATATCATTTCGAAAACCAATACAAGACATGTCTTTTCCTAAAATAAATAAATAAACAATTTGCCTTGAGAACAGGGCAAAGATACATTCTCACTCGAGGCCTCATAGGGGACCCTACCGAGTTGGCTACAATTACGTAAAAACAAAATCACGCACACGCTATGCCGTGAGAACAGGGCGGCAGATACATTCTCACTCGAGGCCTCACAAGGACCCTAACGAGTTGGCTAGCGAAACTCGTGAAATCCAGGGCAAGGCATAGATTTCCCTCCTTGACCCGTCGGGCCAACACAAGGTGAGCAAATTACACACATATACATTACCATTTCACGTTAAGCATAAAGGTTTCCAAAAATACTTGCCTTGAATTATTGATTTACGCAACGAACGGAAAGGAAAGTCACCGACGAACGCTAGAACCAATGAAACCGAACCTAACGATTCTAAGAATACAATCACAACCATTTCTAAATGAATACGGAATTGGAATACACCCGAAAACCCGCCTACGATTCATGTATATTCGTATATAAACAACAACGAGGCGGACCGCAACCAAACCCTCTCGATTCCGTAAAAATCACGAAATATAGCATGAATCCGTAGGGAAACTAAGAATACCAACAAGATTAATCATATTCATCATGAATTAATCGACAAAACGGAACGAATCGGACAAAAACATGAAAACCCCCAATTTTACCAAAAGTAGGGTTCTAAAGATCTAACCTTGATTATTTGGATCAAGGGATGATATCAGACGAATGATTGATGATATAACCCAGGAACTCCATGGATATGTTGCTAAACAACATGGCTTCAAGCTTAGAACACGCCAGTGCGGAAGAGGAGAAGAAGAAGGTGAAAAATGGCAAGAAAACGTCTGCGGGGCCTTTTATAGGTGACAGACTCGACCGTGTCCGCCGACACGGCCGTGGCGCGCATGATTGACCGTGAGGGACTCGACCGTGTCCACGATCGCACGGTCGTGTTGCACACTGGCCGACACGATCGCACGGTCGTGTCCCGCTTGACACGGCGCGGCGGAGGGCCTTCCGACAATGACCGTCCGACTGACTTCGGCATGACTCGACCGTGTCTGGAACACGGCCGGGCGTGTCGGCAATGGCTCGCATTTCCGGACGAGTACGGCAGACGGCGGTGTCGGGACGACACGGCTGGTCCCGAGACAGAAACTTTCGGCGATTCGGACGAGTAAAGACGGGCCGTGTCTGACGACACGGCCGAAGTTCGCCGGCAGTGATCGCCAATAACGAGCGGGTGAGCTAAAACGACCATAACTCCCCCGTCCGGACCCCGATTGACACACCCCTCGAACCATTGGAAAGCTAACTCGATGCTCTATAATATTGCAAAGATTCAGAATTTTTGGAGTTACCAAAAATTAATGGTGATCTAACAAAGTAGAACTCATACTTAGAAAAGTCGTTTAGTAATCCTGAATTCAACAAAACGACACCGAAACCCGAACCTGAATACGAACCGAAGATACGGTTACGAAGTACTCACAAAGACGAATCCAAGAGCTTGTAGGACACACGATTCCGACCACCCGAAGGCTCGAAATTCAACAACGGAAGGTAATTACCCCAAACTTTGGGAAATTACGAAAATGGCCCGAATGCCCGAAAATCACCATACGATAACGAATAATCAAACCGAAGCTCACAACACGTATAACGACGTTAAATGAACTTACGAAAAACCCCAAACGACAGTTTCGAACGAGATTCGCAAGAACCGAACTCAAGCGCGGAAAAGTCGCTAAAAAGCACGGAACTCAACAAAGCAGCACCGAAACGAACTCGGATGACAAAAAGTGCAGAATTAAATATTCTCCGAATGACGAAACGGTCAAAAGCGAGTCGTCAAAACGGACTTCGGCCGAAAAAAGAAATTTACCGAAAATCGAAAATTTGCGGATATTACAATACACTTCGACAACAATGATTTCACGCTGTTACAATTCGTATATCAAGGTACTTGCCTTGGTAATCTCTCGCGGATACTCCGAAAATACGGTCGATTGGCAAAATCTGGAACTCCAATGAAAACAACGATCGAAAGAGCTCAACACCAGATTTTTGTAGGGAAATCATCCCTAATATCCTATCATCGAATAAACAATCAATTACACGAGGAAAGACATCACAAAATGACCAAATTTCTCTCTGCGGCATTTTCCCGGACACCTTGAAGGCGTCAAACGTAAGTTCATATAAACGACGAATCGGAAATGGTAAAACCGTGGAAAGATGATGAAAATGATAGAATACAACTTAATCTATAATTATCCATCACTAATTTAAGTTCATATGGCTCGAACGGACGAAATCTACCAAGATCCCCAATTTCCCAAAGTTTGGATTTTAGGAAAAACTAACCTTGATTCGATCAATTGAATGATGTTATGGAATGATCGATCAATGATATGAACTCAGGATCTTCGTTAATTTGTTGTTCAATAACACGCCTCCTTGCTCTCAAAAGCTCCAGCCGCGGACATGAAGGAAGAGAAGTGAAAAATGGGTGAAAACAGGGCTGCTCGGTCATATATATACTGATAACTAACTAGCGTGCGCTAAGTTGTCCGGGTAGCGTGCGCTATCGGCGGCCACAGTCTGGAATCTTGGCCGGGTCCGATAAGCGCGCAAGACATCGGCAGCGGCGCAATCGCCCGCCCAGACTCCATCGACTAATTCGCCGCCACGTAGCGCGGCGCTCGCCGAAAGTTAGCGCGCACTGTCCTGGCCGTAACGTGCGCTACATGCCGATCCGCCAAGTCTGCACTTACCGCTAGATCGCCCGGCCGATTAGCGTGCGTTACCTCCGGCAGATGGCGTGCGCTTACTCGCGGGGTTAGCGCAGCACTGTCCCCAGAAGCAGACGCTAGCCGGCCTCGCCAGAATCGTCCCGGCGCTTGACCTCCATGACGGTTCCTCTAGCAACCGTCCGGCCAGCGCCCGGCTGTCGTGGTCTGATGACTCGATTCCTAAAAATGCACGGAACGAACACGACGAAACGCTCGTGGACAACAACATCGATCCGAAATGAAATTAATATACAACAAATCACCACATATGGCCATAAACACAAAATAGATTGTCGAGAAAAATAATACCAACGCTCGAAAACTGAGAAATTTCCGGTCTAAAAAGAAAAATTCGAATAAATCAGAATAAAAATCTCGGATATTACAATAATCATATTTTGTGACGCTAAATATAATTTTCTTTTCTATTTCACCTCTCATAATCGTGTACCAAAACCTACTTTCTGCCTCCGCCTCCACTACCTCTCAAATCTCTCCATCTAGGCCTCCGCCCCATTACCTCTGAAAATCTATCCATCTCAAGAATCGTTTCTTCTTCGGTTGGCCTCCGATTCCGCACATTTGTTCGTTCGTCTTTGAACTCAGTCACGCCCTTGTCACATCTCCCTTAGTCATTGCTGCCACTTACGGATTCGAGCTCGCGCCATCACCGGGTGACAAAATCTTCTCAGGTTAGTTTTTATTTTAGATTTATTATGTATTCTTTTGTAATTTATTTTGTGGCAATAAATAGGAGATAAGGAGTAGAACAATTAGAAACTTTTTTGTAAATTGTATTCTTTTGTAATTTGTTAGAAATTTTGATTGTATTGTGATTTCCCATGGTTATGCGGGAATCTTATAGTAATTTATAAGCTGAGTTACTATGCTTATATATATATATATATATATATATATATATATATATATAGTTGGCAGTCTGTTAAATGTGTGCAGCATGATAAATAATCTAATATGATTGGAGAAGGCTAGATGAATGAGTTATCTGTGAGTTTTCATAATTTGGACCTAAAACTGATGGTTGTTTATAGATGCTTGCAAGAATGTGAATATAGTCCATGAGGATATAATTAAACACATTATATGGTGATGCTTACTTAACTTTACAGCTGGTTTAATATATGTATGCTTATGTGAAAGAAGATTAGTAATTTTCAACAGATTACAATGGTTGTTCTGTTGTACCATCTAGTGCTAACCAAAACCTCTAATGTAATCCCTGCATGGTCTTGTGGCTATCAGAGGAAACCTAAAAGAAAAATTCATAGTATTTGATTAACGTAAAATAGTATTTTGAATTCTTTGGGGGGATGATAACAAGGATGCATGTTGAAAGACCGGAAATAGATTTGTTTATTTGATAATGTAGGATAAGAAGTTTTATCGGAGAATGGTGGAATGTATGGGGCAATTTGAGATTGGATGTTTTATCATGTTTGGGAAGAGGAAAAAATTAGTTGCAGACTTGCAGGATGAAGAACAAACAACCATTCCCTTTCAGGTTTCCTTTCTTTAAGTTGGTGTGTGCATTACAATCATCATCTCGCCATTTCTTTCATGCTGTCCAAGCTTTTGCATCGTCTTCTTGGAGCTCTGCCTGTGCCAGTACATTCTATTTTGCTTTTGGGTGGGAAATTAATGATTGTATGTTAGTACAGAGAAAATATAATTATTGGCTTTCGGTAATGCTTTAATCAATATGCTCTTTATTATGTCAAATTTTAACATTTTCCAACTTAAAAGATCATAAATAAAGATCAGTAGAATAACAGAGTAGTCAATTGCAATGTGGGAGCTGAAAGCAGAGTTAGAGAGAAAAAGAGATTAAACAAATATGCCGCCTTATGAGACAAATATGCATTTAATAAAGAGTGAAACATACCAGATTGCTGACACCAATGACCAGATTGCTGACACCAATGAGGACGCTGCAATGACATATAATCCTCAATGTTATTACTTGTTTTTTTGGGGGGTTCTCTAATGTGAGGGAAACCATTGAATGTCATAAATCTCTCCTTCTATTATGTTGTGCATAAGATCTCCAAGTTCTGACTTTATCTAGTGAATTTATTTGGAAAATCACATAAATTCGGTTGAGATCTCAATTATTCAGTGTCAATCATCATATATTTTTATCCTAACACCATAGGGAATTTGTGTAGGTAAAATATATATGTGTTTCAATGGAGTGAGCATGGGTCCTTACCTTTTATATGATGATTGGCACTGAATAAGTCATTTAGTTGAAAGTAAACCAATATACCTGATGAATTAATATAATTTTGTCCTAGTACTGTTTCTTAATCAATTTTTACACTTACACATTGATTAATATATTTTTTTGAAACAAACTCATTCTATAGATCTTCTGAGCCTGACACCGGGGCTGAAGTAGCTGAGATGGGAATTTAGCATTCGAATATAAATCCATCTTCTATTGAGGAGATAGAACCTGTTACAAGAACTACAAATAGTAGAGTATCGATCAGGATGGTCTTTATGCAGGACACACTTTATCTGGAGCTGAGGCTGAGCTTGTTCTGAATCCACTTAGGCTTGATTTTGAAACCAAAAACACTGAAGTTGTGGAGCTTGCATTAGATTGCCTTCACGTAAGTGTGCGTTTCCTGCACAATTATCAACTTCTATATTAAGTCCCATTCAGAGTTACGCTGTGAGCTTTTCTATATTTCAGCTGTAGGTCTGTTATTTGGCATTTTACTTTCCACAAATGAAAAAGAACAGATGATCTCTTTCTTCGATCCCATATCCTTAATCATGAATGTCATGCTCTATGAATGACAAGTAACGAGAGATCCTGCCTGGATGAATCGTGTGCGCTAACTTAGTCTTTACTTTTCCTTTGCCTCTCATCTCAATGTAGAAACTCATAGAATACAACCACCTAGAAGGTGATCCTGGTCTTGATGGTGGAAAGGATGCACAATTATTTAGAGATATAATCAATATGGTCTGCAGGACTGTGGATAATTCTTCACCTGACAAGTATGTTTGTTGGCTGATTAAAACTGGTTCGTTTTCACCTTTGACATTTCCTCGGTATAACCTATGGGGAAATAAAATGCAGTACTAATCTTCGAGTATTGAAAGTGCTTCCAACTGCCGTAGCATCAACAAATCTGCGAGGTATGTCAATTTTATCATCTTCGCTTATTCGTAGTTTACCCATTATTGCATATTTCGTCCGCTGACGTCGTCTTCCCATAGTGAAAAAGTAAGTTCTGGAAAATTAAGTACGGACTCGGTAGAATATTCCTTTCCTTTAATAATAAGAACAATGACAATTAAGTAATTGGTCCTTCCTCTTGTTTCTTGCAAAAATCAAGGGATATGGTAAAATGGTGATGTGTAATTTTTGGATATTGCTCAAATTGTCATAGCTTCAAAGTGAATAGTCTAAGCCAGATTTTTATTTTTTTTTGTTCAAAAGCTTGTATGTTTGTATTTTCTTTTCCACACCAGCTTCACCTCCTCCATGGCGCGTACCCCCTTTTGGTTATTGGAGTAGCATTGAAAGATACCAAAAGTCACCACCATATGCAGTAGGTAAACTTTAATGATTCATGGGTTTTAAACCCATGCGTTGACCTCTCAAGCTTTATATTAAGAGTCCGAAAAGAAATCATGAACGATTCAACTACTCTCTGTCACTTGGAACAAATTACATATTAAATTTGGCAGTTAAAAGTTTTAAAGCGAAATTCAGAACAATTAGAATAATTTGTTAGATACTTTTTGATGGGCATCCCGATTTTCTAAAGCATATACTTATATATATATATATATATATATATATATATATATATATATATATATATATATATATATATGGGAAATTACAACCAACTACCCTATTAGATTTGCCTCTTTACACTTTAAATTCTTATTGTTTCATAAATTACAATGACAAAATCAATTGGTGTTGACTTCTATTAAAAAGACGAAAATACCCCGCTATTTACATGAATAAAACATTTCTTTTAAAATACATTTCATATTAAGCAAATAGCTTATAAGTTATTAAATTGTTTAGCTAATACATTTCTTTTAAAAAATATTTTTTTTCAGAAAATAATTTTTTTCGAAATATAATTTTTTCCAGAAAATATATTTTTTTTCGCAAAAATATTTTATTTTATTTTTTCCAGAAAATAATTTTATTTTTTCAAAAAAATAATATTTTTTCAACAAAATAATTTTATTTCGAAAAAATATTATTTTGCCAAAAAAGCTTTTTTCCTCCAAAAAATATTTTTTTATTTTTTCGAAAAAATATTTTTTTTATTTTTTTTTCCAGAAAATAATTTTATTTTTTCGAAAAAATAATATTTTTTTCCAGAAAATAATTGAATTTCGAAAAACTATTATTTTGCCAAAAAATACCTTTTTCTCCAGAAAATATTTTTTTTAATTTTTCCGAAAAAATATTTTTTTTATTTTTTTTCAGAAAATAGTTTTATTTTTTCGAAAAAATAATATTTTTTCCAGAAAATAATATTTTTTCCAGAAAATAATTTTATTTTGAAAAAATATTATTTTGCCCAAAAATAATTTTTTCTCCAGAAAATATTTTTTAATTTTTCGAAAAAAATAAAAATTCCATAAAATAATATTTTTTCGAAAAGATAATTTTTTTCCCAGAAAATAATTTTTTTTTTTTCGAAAAATAATATTTTTTTGCAGAAAATACTTTCTTTTTAGGAAAAAATATTTTTTTCTAGAAAGGACAAATTTACATTGATGTCCAAAAGTGTTATATATATTACAATGAGATCGAGCATGTGCCACCCACGTGAGGCGAAAAATAAATGGGTAAACAAGAAAATGAAATATAAAAGGGCAAATTCAGAATATCAGTACTCTCTCTCCAGTGACATCATCTGAAAATTTGACTTTTGTCCTTCGTTGTAAATATAGTTTCTGGACAGTGTAAAGTTTGTCCTTCATTGTAATATCTGAAACAATAGGGACCAAACTGTAATTAGACCATCTAAGAGATGTAAATCGCTCATATATATATATATATATATATTTCAATTTTTATCAACATAATGCGAACCCAGAGAAGGGTTTGTAATGCGGTAAGGGGGGGGGGGGGGTGTAATATTGAAAGATAATCGAGCTTTTTCGTTTTTTGTAGGTTTTGCAGAATATACTTAATGGGAATATGACTCGAATGCTAATGCTGACAGGCGTGCAGAATATTATGAAGAAGCTCAGATCATTACTTCCCCGAAAGATCCTGATGTTAGGTTGACTATAACAGTTCTGTGATCTCTTAGGCTTCAAATGCTAGGCATTATAGTTATCATGTGCTAGGTATAAATAGCTCTAGTTGTCTCCACCCCTCTAGGTGCGGTGTGCCATCAACCATGTGTATCAATCACTTTATTATATAACATTCAGAACTACCTATTAAAGTAAGAGTAATTGATAAGAAAATTAATTTTCTTGTATATACCATGTGTATATTTTTCTTTGTTTCATATTTTGCTAGTGCTATATACTATTATGTCGTCAAAAAGTACCGCCATAGCATACTATTGCAACGCTAGAAAGTATCATCATAGTATACTATTACGACACCAGAAAGTGTCACCACAACATACTATTGTGACGCCAGAAAGTGTCACCAAAATGCGAAAAGAGCGCCACTAAAGCTAACTGATGTGATGCAAAAGAAGTGTCACAATATATATAAAAGTGTCACAATAGATATCTGTTGTGACGCATTAAAAGTGTCACAATAATGGGACGCTTTTGAAAAGCGTCACTATAGCAAAAGCGTCACAATAGACTAAATATTGTGACGCTTTTGAGCGTCACTGTAGCTATTTTTTCTAGTAGTGACTTCATTCTCATACATACATTAGCATACTTAAGAGTATAAAATTTAAGAATAAAATAAGTATTTAGGCCCAAATTAACATATATATATATATATATATATATATATATATATATATGGGTTCTGCTGAGAATGATACTTAAGTTAAGAAATAAAATTGAATTTGATTCATAGATTTTGATTAAATAGATGACCTAGATTTATTCTCACAAAAACGTATGCACATAATGTAATATTTTAGTGCATCGATATTTTGATGCAGATAATGCAGAGTTCTAACGCATTGCAAATTTTGATACACGAAATGCATATATTGCATGCATAAGTCAATCTGGATCGTACATTATACACAGATCAATGACTCAAATTTATTCCCAATTCACAACATAAAAATCATTCTCATATGATCCTATATATATATATATATATATATATATATATATATATGGGTTAAAATAAAAAGTCTCTTATAATAAAAGGTGTAGGAAGGATTGTGGGAGTGACATGTGTCATCCCCATTCCACATCATATGACATGTGTTACCCCTCCACCCCACCACCCCGCCCCCACCCCCCCGAAAAAAAAAATTCCGCCAACATTTTTTTTTTTGGCGGGTCAAAATAATTTTTTTTTCCTGCCAAAAATTTTCCCCTCAAAAATTATTACTGCATCACAGTTATAAAGTTACTGCATCACAATTATGATTTAGTGCATTAAGGTTATAAGTTACTGCATCATACTTGATGCACTTAACTGTTAAATATGATGCAGTAACTTATAACTGTGATGCAGTAAAATTTATTAGTGTGATGCACCAAAATTTATAACTGTGATGCACCAAAAAAATGGTGCATCATACTTATAATTTTTTGGCGGGAATTTTTTTTTTTTTTTTTCGGGGTGGGGGTGGGGGGGTAACACATGTCATATGATGTGGAATGGGGATTACACATGTCACTCCCACAATTCTTCCTACAGTTTTTTATAAGAGACTTTTTAGAAATATATATATATATATTAGATGCACTAGAATATTTTGGGCCCCTAAGGTGGTGGACCCTGGCCGTCGCCTATGTTGACCCACCCTCAGGATCGGCCCTGATGTTTGTTGATAACCGAACACGGGGCATTTCAAGATGTAGGTTTAAACTCTTCCAAATATATAATTTTTTTCTTTTTTTTTTCTTTTAAAGCAACCTGTTTCATAATTTATTTTTATTACCCACCAATAAAAACAAAAAAAAATAAATAAAAAGGAATGTTTGATTTTTCTATTTTTATTTTTCTTTCAAAACAATGTGTTTTTATTTTTATTTTAAAATATTGTGCTTTTATTTAAGTTATTTTCTTTGATATTGAAATAAAATTAAATAATAAACAATGTTGGAAGATAAAGGGCGTAAGTTGAATTAGGAAAAACATGAGGGATATTTTTTCAAAACAAGGAAATAAGATCATGTTTGGAGGAAACTGATATCATTCTTTGGTCAAAATGTAATTGTTGAACTAACGGATAGCTAGATGTAATTAGAATATCTAACAGGGATGCTAGATGAAATTCACCATATATCAAACTATTCAGATCGATTAAAGCTCATTGGAACTTGACTCGATAACTGATTAAGTCAAGTTGAAACACAAATTTGAAAGCTCCATATAGTTGAAACAAGTTTGAGTAAGAATATGTTCGGATCGTTTGACTTGATTTACACCCCTAGTATAAACCCCTGTTTGGAAGAGTATCTTTAGTAATTAATTTTGAGATGTTAGAAATTTGTAGAACGGTGAAGTTTATGGATAAAGACATAAAGTTTGAGGTTTAAGTTTCTAGACTGAAATTTGCATTTGCAAACCTCCCATAAATTTCAAGAAGTCGGTTAAATTCTGGATCGAAAATCAAATCAAGCTATTCGACATTTTATTTGAGCTCGATTAATAAATCACTCGTCTCGACTCGTTTCGTTAGTATAATAAACCAAGATTGGACATATTTTTTTTGGACAAGATATAAAGTTCGGCTCGAGAAGAAAAAATATAAAATTCGTATAGAAATATCAGACTACTCGGGTTGGTACCTGATATGAGCTCGATTAGTAAAAAGCTCATTTGGACTTCGGTTCGTTAACATAATGCACCAAGCTTAGACATTATTTTTTTAATGAAATATAAAGCTCGGCTTGATTCGGAGAAAAATCATAAAATTCGTATAAAAATATCAAACTACTCGAACTCAATTTTTGTTTTAATAAAGCTCGTCCAAACTTGACTACTTACTAATCAAATTAGATCAAACACAATATTAAAATCTCAATAAAGTTTCAAGTTTGAATAAAAATATGCTTAGTCTAAACTCAAGATGTATCTTTAGTAATTGGTTTTGAGATGTTATTAGTTCTTTATTCTTAGAACAGTTAGAATTTTGGATAAAGATTTAAACTTTGAGGTTTGAGTTTGTAGAATGAGATTTGCATTTGCAAACTTCCCATAAACCTCATAAAGGATAAATGAGGAACGAAAACCAAACTACTCGATTTCTGATTTGAGCTCGATTAGTAAAAAGCTTGTTTGGACTCGATTCATTAATATAATAAACCAAGCTTGTACATAATTTTCTTTAATACATAAAGCTCGACTCGATTAGAAGAAAAAACTTAAAGTTCGTATAAAAATATCAAATTAATCGGGCTTGATTCGTGTTCAGATAGATTAAAACTCGTTCGAACTTGACTCGATTCATGTTATTTTTTTATTTTCTATTTATAATCTATATTCCCCATTCTTCCTTATTTTCATTCCTTTTTATTTTTTATTTATATGTTTCGTGTCCAATATTTTTTATGTCTAATATTTTATAAATTTTTGTCCCTTTATTATGTTCCAGTTATTATATATATAAATTTAAAATAAAATAATAAATGAATAAGAATAAAAATATATATTATAAAAATGTTTTTATTAGGTTTTCAGGTTAGGTTTTATCTCAAAATAAATGATAAAAAACACTAAAAAATTATTGATATAAAAAGTATTTTTTTTCTAGATTATACTTTAATTATAGATTTTCTCTCAATAAAATGATAAAAAATACTACAAAATTATATTATGAAATATATTTTTTATTATGAATTAAACAATATAATTTTCGTAAATTTTGTAAATATCTTTTACAAGATAACTTGTACTCGAAATTTAACTTAAATAACGACAAAACAAAAATTAATATGAATACTACGATAGGTCCCTTGCTTAAATAGTTAATTATTGCCCTTACTAAAATTTCCACGGTTAATTAATTTACAACCATCCTTGCTTAAATAGTTAATTATCAAACTAGTGAACTCAATTTTTCCTGAAAAGTTAATAGATGTGAGTTTATTTATAATATGTCAATTACCCAGGGGTGTTTATGTAAAAAAACCTTATATTTTTATATAGGTCACAGACATATATGAAATATATAAAGATGAGAACCTATCTTTTTTTTCTTCATAACCTTGAAAAATTAGCTTATCAATCAGCTAGCTGATAAGTTAACTGATTTGAGAAGCTAATCGTTTACGAAATGAGATTTTTTTTAGTCAATGGTCAAATAAGCTTCTGAAACTTATAAATTAGCTGATAATATAGTGCTAAATAGCCTACAATACGTCCCTTGCTTAAATAGTTAATTATTGCTCTCACTAAAATTTCCACGGTTAATTAATTTGACAATGGTCACAATACAACCATCCTAAGAAAGACCTTGTTCTTTTGGACTTATTTTTCAATTTTTCGATTCGATTCAGTCCATTCGATTGGGCCTAGGCCCATTCCATTCGATTCGATTCTTCTTCTTATTAATATTATTATTAATCTTAATCATTATTATTGTTATTATTACTAATAATATTACTATTATCGTTGTTATTATTGATTACTATTATTATTATTATTTACTTTTATTATTATTATTATTATTATTATTATTATTATTATTATTTACCCTTAATATATATTTGATTGATTCGATTCAGTCCATTCGATTGATTGAGCCATTCGATTCGATTCGATTGATTTAATTGATTCGATTGATTAATTGATTGATTCAAATTCATTCAGTCCAAAAGAATAGAGTCAAAGTGTATCATCTTTACTGAAATGGTGTGATTTCTTCCTAGAGTTTCACGGCTTGTGATTGCTTTTCTTCCTCAGCATGTTTGTGTGGGCTACTGCCCCTGGTTTGCTTAGGATTGTTAAAACAAAAAAAGTATTTTTATACTATTTGGTGTTGAAATACTTTTATCTAGATCCGAATTTAAAATATTAAACACCAAAAAATTATTTATTTAGATTCGTATATTTTAAGAATACAAATAAGAATATTACTGTACTCTGATGAAGGGTTGGGAAATGATTTTATTTACTTATTTAGGTGGTAGTAGATAAGTTCACAAAAATACGGTTAAGTGGGGATAAGGGTAGGCTTGGTGCGTGGTGGGGTGGGTATGGGGACGAAAATCGTACCTGCCATGGATAGTGGAGCGTGGACGGATTTTAAGTTGTACCCTCCTCATTCCCACCCCATCTCCATCTCCATCCCTCCATTAAGCCCACGTTATATTTACTCATTTCATATATTTTCTGATACTTTAGATGCAATTGAATATTTTAAAAATATAATAAATATTATTCGCATGTGCAAATTTATCTAGAACTACATTTATGTTGAAAATTCTTTTATTTTATCAAACATATGATTTGTAATATTATATATTTTTATTTAATATGATATGTTGATATGAGGCGAGTAAGATGCGTGTAAGGTGGCGATTGTGATTCACGTAAGTGGTAGGGTTGGTTTTTATTTATACTCATTGAGGTGGTGATGGATTTATATTCTATACCAACCATGGGTTACGAGCGGGGATGAATGTGAATTTTTTAGGCGAGGATGGCGGTGGAGGTACTATCATCCGCATCTGCGTCGCCCGATTGACATCCCTAACCAAATCTTGCTTACAACAATAGCATTTTTATTTTTTATTCGTATATATAAATAAATTAATTATACAAATTTAACATAAAGAAAATAATTACAAAATTGATGCATTGGATACCTGTAATTGGTAGCTTGTTTACCTGAAATATTGTATTTGGATACCAGTTATTTGAATATCCAATGTCCAACATCCACCGAAGTAAAATATAGTTGAATACTTGTAAGTAGTAGTTTGTTACCTAAATATTATACTTGGATATCAATAAAAGTCGTTATATTTGTAATTATTTTAGTTTCATAAGATTTTTATAATTACTTTATAAAATATATTAGAATGTGTAATTTACCTTTATACTTTTGAGCATATAAACCAGTATCACGAGGATCAATAATATTTAAATAATTGATGTGGGGTATAAGATTTTCATATTCCACTTCATATATTGATTCTTCATTCACCAGAAGTCAGTTTCGATTCTCAATCAAATATTGAGCCAGTTTAAAAATTAATCAAATTATACGATTTTAAAATCAAATTTTCCAACAAAAATAAAGCCAAGTGTTCTAGATATGTACTTGTAATTATTGAAACAAAGTGAAATTAAATTTGACTTTAGTAGTAATACCTCAATTGTTTTTATAGTGGAATAATTTAAAACAATATTTAATATATTATTTTCATAAGTTAAACCCACATAAAATTAGTGGACTATGGGTAGCATCCATTAGCATGTCGTCGTCGATCGTCATGGCTTATGCAAGGATTAGGGTTGGGTCCATGGTACATTCTCATGTAGTGCATCACCTGCCGGATACACTATACGTGGCGTGCATTGACGGTGCAGATTGATACTCCATCTAGTGCATCAATCTGCACCGTCCATGCACTCCACGTGTACTGCATCCGGCAGGAGATGCACTACATGAGGGTGTACCATGGACGGTACCAAGGATTAACCGGCATTATCATTGTCACGAAATTCTAAATTAGCCCAATTCGGTAGCATCTTTATTCCCCCATGTAGATACCGATTTTGGCCCGTCCGACCCCGACCCATATCGATATGTACCACTTAATGGCCCCGCCGGGCCACCACAAACAAAAACACCCAAGCTAATCCACCTAGAACTTTTTTTTTAAAATATTAATGTAAAAAAAAATAGTTAAAGTTAAAATTAAAAATATAAAATGTCATTTTATTAGAAAAATCGAATGGCTAACAATGCCAAGTTTTATATTTATTGACATTACTTAATAAAATGAAATCTATGAAGTACCGATACGAGCACATGACACGTTTACATGGATACGACATATTTTGAAAGTGTAAGAGTCGGGTGGTGAGTGTATATATATATTAATTTAAAATATATATTGATTAAACACAGTTAAGAAAATATTTAGCTATGTTTACTCAAGTTTAAAACCTGACAAGTCGGTAAACAATCAACAATAAGAAACTTTTAGTAATATATATACATACTCATTGAGTATGACATTAGCCAAAATTTGCCCTAATTTTCTTATTGAGGTATCCGTTAAAAATTTACCCCACTTACAAAAGGAAATTTTTCTTCTTTTTTCTTCTCAAAAGTGTGACCCATTCTCCACTAAAATCACATTATACCAAATTTTCTTAAAATTCGTGTCGTCTCAATTGAGATAAGTTTTTGGAGGACAGAGAGAGTACATTCGCTGCGAGTGGAGTGGGTCATGCTCATGAAGTATCTATCCATCTCTAATGCCCATCACTCGTGCCATTTCATTCAGACTAGGGGTGTGTCAGTATGGTATACCGAAAATTATCAGCCATACCGTATATCGTACCGAAATTTACGATATGACAAAAATCATACCGTTACCATATCAAAAATTTCGGTATGACATATTTAGATACCGTTATTGTATCGAAATATCGGTATACCGAAATCAAGTCGGTATACCGTTAACTTTTCTGTATATCGAAACTTCTGCGGTATACCGAAAATTTTAAGATATATCAAAAAAAATTTAATAAACAATACAGAGCTTGGTATATCGAAAATTTTCGATATATGTCGAAAAAAATTCCGTATACCGAAACAGAAAATTTTCGGTATACCTCGGTATATCGAAAATTTCAAAGCTCATACCGTTATCGTACCGAAAATACCGGTAACAGTATCATACAGTTCGATACACCAAAAATTTTATCGGTACGATATTTTCGGTATTTTTCTCAGCCCTAATTCAGACATTCACACCCATACATGACAGGGCAGGGATCCTCTGCAGTGCACAGCACCATGCTGTGCACTCCCTGCCCTCCGATCACACACACCCGCACGGGTGTGTGTGTGTGTGTGCCCCATCCGACGGACGCCAGTGCACAGCATGGTGCTGTGCACTGCAGGGGATCCCATCCCTACATGACATGTCCTTTACTCTATACAACTACACAAAATATTAAATAGAAGCCCAAAACTTTGTCTTTATTTGATTTCTTACTTCTGTTTCAAATACAGAAGAACTCAGCTCTATATATTCCGGCAATTGCCTCCATTTCCTCTCTTCAAGCAATTGCAAGAAGATAAATAAAGAAGTAAATTCGTAATATTTACCCAAAAAAAAAAAACACGAAATGGATGAGGTAATTTAATCTTCTTCATTCTGGTCCCTCAATCTTTCTCTAATTAGAATCAAGTCCTCATGTAATTTTTCCCAGTTTGTTCACTCATTTTTTTCCCTTCTTTTTCTTTTCTTTTGCTTCAGAAGGCTGAGATAAAGAATGAAGGAGAGAGGAATGCAGTAAAGAATGGCGGAGAGAAGAAGGCGGCGGGCGGCGGAGAGAAGACAGAGGTGGGGGTCCATCACGGTAGTGCTGAAGCTAGACTTGCATTGCGAAGGCTGTGCCAAGAAAGTCAGGCGCTGCATTAGCCATTTGGAAGGTATTAACCCCAAATTTAGAGTATTTTCTATATATTATTATGTTTCAGATTCTTTGAATAATTAGTACTATCAAAGATCTAAATTATTCATTTATTTTTTAAGTGAATGCGAGTTTCATTTATTTTAAAAAAATTGCAAGTAGAATGATTTATTTCAATAAATTAACTTATAAGCTATCAACCGACTTAAGTTAAACTGTCAAATACATCTTACATAATTAATAGTAAAGTACGCGGTACAACACCCATAAAGCACGAGTATATTTGGGCGTGTGGTTCATGGTGTTGCCCTATCATTTCTCTACATATATATTTGCTAAAAAATAAATTAATTTACAAGTTATTTTAATATCTCAACTAATTTACAAAATCTTCTTTCTCGCTGAATCTTCTTTCTCTTTGTTTAAATTTAATTTATTTTGATCGATTGTATCTATACATCCTTTAGTTTTTATTTGAAGTTTTGGTTAATCTCTATTTTATTCGGGTTGCTAACTCAACGGTAGAATACTCGGCCTTTAAGTGTGACTATAATCTTTTACACATTTGGATGAAGTGAAAAATTCGTCTATACCATTAGTTTGGAAGACCACAACTGATCCATAAAAGGGAATAAATATCGAACCTCGATATATTAGTTTATTGAAGTTTAATGTTATCATGATTTAGAACAATTTTTTGTTTGTAATTAGGGCAAGCTCTATGGTAATTAACCAAAACTTTTAAAAGAAAACCATTCAAATTTGGCTCCGTCCATGGAGCATCCACACGTACTGTATCCCATCAATTCAGTAGAGAATGCATTACGTCGGGATGCTCCATGAACGGAACCTTCAAATTTCAATATCTATACTTTTATTAAAAAGAGAGTCGTGACAAGTGTCACTCTCTAAGATTTTTTAATTTTTTAAAAAAATCTACTTTACTATTAAAATAAAATTGTACAAAATACGTGTCTTTACGTAGATTTTTTGGATTAATTAATTTTTTTTTAAATACACTAACTCCTATTTGAACGAGAGGTAATGGATCTTTTTATTTTTCTCTCAATATTTAGAAGTTAATAGTTTTATCGTCTCAATTCTATTTTTTATTACTAATATTTTAAATTAATCTTCTTTTTACGATATTTGATTTAACATTCATTAGGCATATATATAATTAAAATATTTCTTTTTGAATATAAGTTGTTTTTGAATAATTATTACATTATATCTTGATTTTAAATTATTTGTATATAAAATACAAAAATCAAATAATTTTTTTGAAATAAATATATCTTTTTACAAGATCAATACTTTTACTTCACTTTTCACCTTATTATAATAATATTAGATTATTGAGTTATTTTATTTTAAAAATATTTGGGAAAAAAATTACGTATATGTTAGACTTACAATTCCCAAGAGAAATATCTATTATTAGTTAAAATAATTTTTTGATTGATTCTTCTTTTGTGAAAAGAAAAATTATATAAATAAATATAATAAGTTGATTATATTTTTACTTAAATACGTCACAATAATATACTTTATCACCCTACGCCTACCGAATTAATATCATTGTGGATCTCATGGTATATTATTAAGTATAAAATGTGTGACTTTAATCTAAATATTTATCAAAAATATATGACGTTCTTTCGTATTTATATTGATATGTAATTATATTAGTATATTAATATAATATTACAAATATACAATGATCATATAGATTACTGTCATGTTTATATATTTTATATCGAACTTTTACACATCTATCTATACTTAATATTAAAAGAGAGTCGCCAAAAAATCTAAGGACATATGTGTCATCTCCACGTTAATCATCTTTTAAAAATCTTAAAAAAAATGGACGTTTAATTTGGGAGTGGGTTAGAGGGTTATTCCATTATATACTATCTACCAATTAAAAATTTCTCTCATTTTATTCCTTTTATTTTTAAGATAATAGTTTAAACAATTACAACTTTTACGTATCAATTTTATTTTTGAAAAAATATGTCAAATTAATTCTTACTTCGTGTTCTTTAATTTGACATCCATATAGTATATATAAAGTAATATAAATATAATTATAATATATTTAGATGATTAAAATATTTCAATATAAAAATATAAGAATATTGAAGAAAAATATATTTTTAGTTTATTTTCATAAACAATTATTGATTTTTAAGAATTATTTTGTTCCGATTATAAAATAGTAAAATATATTACATTAATGTCAAATCATATAAAAAAAATTATATTAGTAAGAATCTAGGTGGTATACTTTTCATGAAAGTTGATAATACAACAACAACAATACGAAATTTTTAGTCCCAAAATACTTTGGGGTAGGCTTATAATGAAAGTTGATAATAATAAATATAATTTAATTTTTTATTTATAAAATTAGATATAAGACTCATATTGTCCTATATGAAAAAACAAATGCCGGTCTTAATTAATTTACGGTTTCCTATCACGTTCCTCAGATCACACGATAAGATTTTATAAATGAAATTAAATCAAATAATAGTATATGTACAGTGTATGTATCGACTCATGTATATTTTATAATAATTTTATAATATTATTGAAATTCGATCACATATTATTAATATAATAAAATATTTAATATTTTACGCCGTGCATCGGACGGGAGGACATCTAGTTATTACATTATTATCATTGTATTCAAAAGGTGCACGCACGTGGCGCAATTATAAAACTTTATCTTGTGGGCCCTGTAAATAAAAAGTAGTAATTATTTAATTCAGTGGTCCGATTTACTTTATGAAGGTGTTGATAGAGTGAAAGCTGACTGCGACTCAAAAAGGTTGACTGTGACCGGGAATGTGGACCCCGCTTGGCTCCGCGAGACGGTTGAGAGCAAGACCAAGAAGAAGGTGGAGCTCATCTCCCCTCATCCCAAGAAGAACGCCGGAGGTGGCGCCGCCGCCTCCGGAGATGACAACAAGGCCGAGGATAAATCAGAGAAGAAAACAGAGGAAAATAATAATAAAACAAAAGAGGTAATCACAGATTCACAATAGTGTTAGGGATAATTAATCCAATGCCTATTAATTAATTAATATATTATTCTTAAGAATTGTTTATTACTATATTTCAGGATGTGATTATTACCACTGTGGTAATGAAAATCAAACTGCACTGTGATGGGTGTGCGATTAAAATAAAGCGGAATATATTAAAGAATATTGATGGTGAGTAAGCCCATTTTTTTTTTTACTTATATTAATTAATCACATTTTAATGTGCGTTAATTATTATTATATTGTTGTATATTTGTATTTACTTTTTAAGGTACGTATAGTTTTCATTTTAATGCAAGTAAACCAACTAATTTAATACATCTCTCTATATATATAGAGAGGTGAGAATGCAATTTAAGTTAAAAAATAAGAATGAATTTGATCCATAAATCTTGAATAAATGGATGGTTTAGATTTATTCTCACAAATGTATGCATGAAATGCAGTATTTTAGTGCATTGATATTTTGATACATATAATGCATAGTTTTAATGCATTGTCATTTTGATGCACGAAATAAATATATTGTATGGATAAGCTAATCTGAACCGTAAATCAAATAATATCATGTTTTTATATGTCTAATTATCAATGTGTAAGGTCTTGTGATCTTTCACCTTCCTTTAATATTGTATTCCACACTGTTTATTGTACACTAGATGGGTATTTATGATTTTTGAAATGCCCAGTTTAAAACAAATGACCAATCAATGGGTGGTTCGGTACGATATATTGAAAATTATCTTCCATACTGTATACCGTACCAAACTTTTCGGCATGATAAAAATCTTATCGTTATCATACCAAAATTTTAGGTATACTAAAAACTAATATACCAAAAGTTTCGGTGTGACATATTCATATTGCTATTATGCTGAAATATCGGTATACCGAAAACAAGTCGGTATACAGTGAATTTTTTGGTATAACGAAACTTCTAAATATTGAATATTTTAAGATATATAAAAAAAATTATAATATTATACAGAGTCTGGTATACCAAAAAGTTTCGATGTACCGATAATTTCTTAGTATATCGAAAATTTTCAGCATATGTCGGAAAAAAATTTGTATACCGAAAATTTTCGATATACCTCGGTATATCGAAAGTTTAAAAACTTCATACCGTTACCGTACCGAAAATACCGGTAACGATGTAATACCATACCGAAAAATCGCTACACCGAAAAATCGGTATTCTTCGGTGTCATATTTTCGGTATTTTCGATATTTTTCTCGGTCCTAAATCACCATACTGATTGATAACTTATATACTGTGCCACAGGTGTTACCTCAGTAGTAACGGATTTTCCAAAAGATTTGATCACGGTAATAGGAACTATGGACGTGAAGAAGCTCACCGCACACTTGAGAGGAAAGCTAAAAAGAGAGGTTGAGATTGTTTTTCCTAAGAAGAACGACAATGGCGCGGAGAAAACAAAGGAAGATGGCGACAGTGGTGGACCTGGTGGCGACGGAGAGAAGAAAGAGAAAGTAATCGGCAATGGTGTATGCGACAATGAGAAACTAGAAAACAAAGGCGATGATGGTGGCCGGAGAGGAGACATAAAAGGAAAAGTAGGCGGTGATGGTGGTGGTGGAGGAAAGGCAAAAGAAAAAGTAAATCGTGATGGTGGTGACGATGGTGGTGGTGAGAAAAACAACGGCTTTGATAAAAAAGGTGAAGAACTGAAATCTAATGGTAGTGGTGGAAAATTTGAAGTGAATAAAATGGAGTATCATAGTTACGATACACAAATTTACTATGCCATGCCCATGTATGAATATGCTAATGAAGATTATGGTATGTCAATGTATCACCACCACCATCAACAAGGTTATTCAAATTCGGATTACGTGATGCATTACGCCGCTGGACCACCACCACCGCCACTACCACCACCGCCTACATATTTAAATATGAATGATGCTTTTTTTAGCGATGAGAATTCTATTGGATGTTTTGTCATGTAAGTAGACATGGTTCCGTATATATAATTTTTTTTCCTTTGGAGAAGTAGAAAGAGAACTTGTTTTGTCTTTTACGTATAGTTTTATTTTTTTTTTTGTCCCAAGTTTAACCAATTTTTAATACCTAAATTATCAGAATTGATGTTTATTCGAATACATTCGAGTCATATATTGTATTTTTGAGTAATATAATTTCGAGTCAACTTCAAGAAATATATAATATTGATGAATATTGACAATCGGGTAACACAATTAGACAACCGAGTTACCCGAATGCGAGTTACCCGATAAGAATCAAGTTACCCGTAACAAAATCGAGTTACGCGAAACAGAATTCGAGTTAACCGAATTTAATTTCGAGTTACACGAATAAAAAATTCGAGTAACACGTTTTGACATTTCGAGTAACTCGAATTCCTATTCGTGTAACTCGAGATAGTTCGAGTAATAGGTTTCCTTAATCGATTAACTCGATATGTATTGTGTAACTCGAATTTGGATAACTCGATTGTCTAATTGTGTTACTTGATTGTCAACCCTCCTCAATATTATATATTTTTTGAAGTTGGCTCAAAATTGTGTTAGTCGAAAATATAATATATGACTTGAATGTATTCGAGTAAAGGTCAATTCTGATAATTTGAGTATCAAAAAGTTGTTGCTAAACTTAGGACAAAAAAGAATAATACTATACGTAAAAAGACAAGACAAGTTATTTCGAAAAGTAATAATACTTAGGACAAGTGATTGATGATTGGTTGTGTGTTACTTAATTAAAAAAAATTGTACCTCTTTAAATTGATAATATCGGACTACAAGAAAGTATAATTATTAATCGAATTATTGAATAATCCAAATAAAATCAACACTTAGTCCTTTATATCGTGAACGAAAATAAATATTATTTGACTGGAGCAATTAATTTATCATTTATTTAATTTATATATTTTGGTTTAGCAAATGTCGTTAATGTTGGCAAGGGCGGAAGGAGGGTGGTCCAAGGGGGTCCGCTGGCAAGGGGGAGGGAGGGGGGGTCCAAGGAGGTCCGTGGATCCCTCTGGCCGATAAATTTTTTCTTATAAACTAGATGAAGTTATATATATGGTTGTTCGATCTCCGTAATTTTTATAGGTCTGGAACCTCCCGAGTAAATGTTGTCCTTCCACCACTGAATGTTGGATATAATAAAATTATTGGATACACTGAAAAAATTAAACTGACAGTAAATATGTAGAAAACAGTAATAAACAATCAACAAAGAAATAGTCGAGGCGATAGCGAACTCTTTCTTTGAGATTCTTGTTGCCTCGTACCACAACTCAAGTCTACGGCAATGAATCTCTCAAGATACAACGATCCAATATTGGATCGAAGCTTCGAAATGAATCACCCTAGCGAAGGAGTCTCGCCGGACAAATGAGTAACATACCCAAAATTCTAGTATGAAGGTGAAGAAAAAATTATAATATAATAATATTTTATATAGTAGATATTATAATAATAAATTTTGGTCCAGTTCAATTTTTTTGTGGTTTTCTCACATGAAATTGAAACTGAATCAAAAGTTCGTTTTCTTTTAAAAAATCAAGCTTTTGTTCATATTTTGGTTTCAGTTTTTCAGTTTTTATTTTTTATTTTTTTCACAATTTTTGAAAATTTTAACTTTCTTTTAACGCACTTCTATCCGTCAAGTTTCGATGAATTACACACTATTGTATAGGGAGAGCCGGAGAGAGACTAAATGCACTACTACTATAAAAGAATCAATCATAATAATTTATACAAGACCATATATAGTTTTTCTACCATCAAGCCAGAAAAATCTCGCTCAGCGTTAGATCGATACTAAAATTATTTATTTATTCATATTTATTTATTCAAATTCGTATATTCTTCTTGTTAGACTTAAATTGTACGATTTCGGTAGTAAAAAATCATAGTTATATTAGTATAATTAAGACGTACTTTCTACCATCCTGACAGGAAGACTTGGTTTGATGTTAGACCGATACTAAAATTACATATATGTATCATATATTTTTATTTCAAAGCGCACAATTCAACTATACCATGAAAAATATACGAATTAGAATCAACAATTATGAATAAATAAATAATTTTAGTATCAACATAATGTTAGCCAAATTTTCCAACTTAATGGTAGAAAAGTCTATTTAACTAGATAGATATTTGATTCTAGAATTTCAAGCCAAACTAAATACATTAATAAACTAAGGAAACAAAAACTTACCAAGCGCGAACACATAAATGAAGTCATGGGGACTAACCTGCATTTCTGAATTGGTAGAGCAAGTGAATATATGATTGAAAGGTTATGTATTCGATTTCCTCTCATCAATATTTTATCGATTGAGCATGTCCCAAACAACTTGTTTAGTATGATTTATTTGATTGATGTAGTTTGCATACTACTACGTTCAGTCCGAGAATTTCAGTGAGTTAGTTTCGAGAGGTCGTTTATATGATTACTTTTCTTAATCTCCATATAACATCTTAGACTGTTATCTAGTACGCACTCGAAAATTAACGGTTGCGGATTATCCGAGAAAAGTCACATGGGCTTAACAAACATCGAAGTATAGAAACATAAAAGAAAAGGAAAGTCCATGGAGATTTATTTGATTCAAAAAATCTCCTCTTTACTTTCTGTGATCATTTTTATATTTGATAGTTGTATTATTTTCATGTGGCTATAAAATTGCAACCAGAATGTCTCGTTGAAAATCGTAAATGATGATTGATATGAGTATTATATACGTAAAAAGGATCAAATTGGGAAATTGAAAAAAAAAATGCAATAATTTATGCAGCAGACACTAATTCGAAAAACTAATTTTTATACAATCTTAATTTATTAATTCAGTTTTTAATAATAAAATTTTAGATAAAATAATAAAATAATATTTTTATACATCATAATTGAGATGTGGAATCAAACACTTGACCAAACTACACACAATCGGTGGGAGATTGGGTTTGAGTCTATCCCTGGACAAGATTTTTCTAGGATTTATGACTCTTTAATCTATGATTAAAGAAGAGATACTAACTTTCTGGGGTATGCGTGGAACAATTAAATATTAAGAAATTCAAGGGGCTTGATCTCAGTGGGACCTGTAGTTGGATTTGAGGGAATTCAATATGGACCAATCACTTAGGGACGAGCGCGACAGTTGAGGAATTTAAGAATTTAGAGCAGGATACACATCTCGTAATTTAAGTAGTAATAATTTTGAAGTGCTGAGACTGTTGTCCCGATGACTAATCAAAGTATAAAGTTGTAATCTCGATATAAAAAAATAGTGTTCTATATAATAGTGACGTGGGCCTTGTCTATTGCTTTAACTAGATGTCCTCCCATACGATGCACGCCGTAAAATATTAAATATTTTATTGTATTAATAATATATGATTGAATTTCAATAATATTGTAAATTATTATAAAACATACATAAGTCAATATATACACACATACACATACACTATTATTTAATTTACTTTCATTTATAAACTCTTATCATGTGACCTAGGGGCACATGATAAGAAAACCGTAATTTAAATAAGCACATACATTTATTTTTTATGTAGGACAATGAGTTTTATATCTAATTTTATAAATAATAAATTAAATTATATTTATTATTATCAAATTTCATTAAAGTATACCACCCATATTCTTACTAATATAAATTTTTATATGTTTTGGCATTAATATAATTATTTTACAATTTTATTCAAAACAAAATAATAGTGAAAAATTTAACAATTGTTAAAGTAAAAAACTACGAAAATAAAGTAAATATATATTTCCTTCAATATTCTTATATTTCTATATGGAAGTATCTTAATCATATAAATATATCATAATTATATTTAAATTACTTTACATATATACTATATGGATGTCAAATTAAAGAGTACGAAGTAACAATTAATTTGATATATTTTTTTTATCAAAAATAAAATTGACACGAAAAATTACAATTGTTCAAACTATTAGGTTATAAATGAAAATAATAAAACGAAAGAAAATTTTTAATTGGTAGATAGTATATAATGTAATAACCCTCTAACCTCACTCTCCCAAATCAAATGTTCATTTTTTAAGATTTTTAAAAAGACAATTAACGTGGAGATGACACATGTTTCGTTAAATTTTTTTGCGACTTCTCTTTTAATATTAAGTATGAATGTTAACTGATCTTTTGTTTTAAACAGTTCCAAGTTGTATTATCAATAATCAATTGTCGACACTTTTTTTCATCCATTCGACCAGTTGTACCAGCAACAACTGTTTTGTTACCAAAAAAACTCTATTCGTTTCATAAATTTGTTCATATTTTTTTCTTGGTACGTCCCTTAATTTTATTTCTATATTATTTATAAAATATTAATTAATTTAATAATGTATCAATATGAGATTCCTTTCTCCGTTCATATTATAATTCACAATATTTCATATAATTTTTTTATTAAAATTCCTACCAAAATTTTCATGAAAAAAAAATTCGTACCATAAAATTTTCAAATATTAAAAAAAAAAAAACTATAAGACTACCCGAATCATATTCTACGTCGGATGAGTAAGGCTACGACCTATCTTGATGTTTTGATTATTATTTCTATCAATTTCTAGGTGTTTTTAGTATATTATTAGTTCTTTTATTTTTTTTTTCTATTTTTTTAGGTTGTAGGGTTTGTATTTTGTTTTAGTATTTTATTTTCGATTTTGAGTGTTCATTTTCAATTTTTCGGGAAAATGACCCGAACAAAGTAAATTCCTACTTTTACTCAAAATTCAATTACTTTAATTTTTTACCCCAAAACACAATTCTTATATTTTACACCTAAATTATCCTTAAATAAATGTATATACACAAACACACCAACCTTAATCGCCTCTCTCTCCCTCCCTCCCTCCCTCCTCCCACTCTCCCTCCCTCTCGCGCCTATGAACCCGGAGAACAAATAAAACATTGTCGCTTATCATCAACTACGACCACCATCTTCAGCTACCACCTGATAAAATATATTTTTTTGGTTCCATAATTATTGTACTGTCCAAATTTCATCCCAATAATTATATCTTTTTAATTTTAGTCTCATAATTATTTATATTGTCCAATTTTCGTCCATTAACTAGTGAATTATCTAATTTTCGTTCCATAAATATTTCATTCGTACAAATGACGCCCAAGTGTCACCGAAAATAGCAAAACTGTGTCGTTTAAATTTTCGGTATTAAATTGGATTTCCGGCATCGGGTACACGTGGAGGCTGACTGAATATTTTTTTTAATCACAAAGTAACATGTCATTAAATACTAAAAAAACAAAAAATTACGAACTTCAAACTTGAATTCAAAACATAATTACAATCGACTCCAATGAGCTAATTTCTTCTTGAATTTCTTCCTTTCTGATAGGTTTGTTTCTATCCCCCGTCTGACCTTGGGTATTTCTTGTTCGTGTGGGTTTTGAGAGTTGTATAGGGTTTGGGTAATTCAAATTTTAAAATCGCAATATTTAATTCAAATATTTTAGCTTCAATTATTAAAAGATCCGATTTGATATCTATTTCTTTTTTGTTTGTTTTTATTATTATTTTAATTATGTTTTGAATTCAAAGTTTTTTTAATTTCGTAATTTTTGTTTTTTTTAATTATTTAATGACATGTCACTTTGTGATTAAAAAAAATTATCCGGTCAGCCTCCACGTGTACCCGATGTCGAAAATTCAATACCGAAAATTTCGATTAAAAACGACACAGTTTTGGCATTTCCGGTGATACTTAGGCGTCATTTGTACGAATGAGATATTTATGGGACGAATCGGATAATTCACTAGTTAAGGGACGAAAATTGGACATATAAATAGTTATGGATCAAAATTAAAAAGATATAGTTATTGGATGAAAATTGAACAGTACAATAGTTATGGGGCCAAAAAAAATATTTTCTCGCTACCACCTTGTTGGTATATATTCGGTATACGCACTATTATGCGGAAGCATATTTAAAGGTGCGGAAAATAAATCGACACAAGATTTATAGAGGTTCGGCCAAACGTGCTACGTCCTCTCTTCGTATCTTTTTCTATAGGATGAAGATCAACCTCTGCACCTCTCTTCTATCGGTCGAGGGATTACCATTACAATTCTCATCTTCTATCGATCCGAGATCAACCGTAACTCACTTGTCTTTTTGTCGCTCCAAGTTAAACCGTTTTTCTTTTCTATTGGACAAGGAATCAACCTATCTAGCTTTCTATGGTACTAGACAAACCTCACGTGGATATAGATTGCGATTCTAGCAATGCCAGATCCTTGATCCTAATAACACCGAATCCAATCTTATCATTTCATTTTCCTCTCGTGTATGACTTATCGTGTATAACACTCAAACTCTTATCAATATAAGCTCGAATACAACAAGATAGAATGTATAACAATATCTGATCAATATCTTGATTGCTTGAAGTTGTTGGTTCAATACCATAAGAATTAGGAAGTGGTAGTCGTTAGCAACTTTTGCTTTCCTTACGTACGTTATACTTCTTCCTTTACGTACGTTAAGCCATTTACGTACGTTAGCTCAAACACTTTACGTACGTTATACTCTATGTAAATCAGTCCAGTAGCTTCCGTCTTCATCATTACGTACGTTATCCTCTTCCTCAGTACGTACGTTATATGAAGTCAAAATATCTGTTGCATGCTGACCTATGCCATGACGTCATCTTCAACGGTTCCTTGTTTGAATTGAGAAATACCTCATTACGTACGTTTAGGGCTGTTAGCGGTCCGAGTGAACCCGAAACCCGGTCATGAACCGGACTGAAATACCCGGGACCGAAACTCACCCGAAAACTAACGAGTTCGGATTCGAGTTCTAAACATTGAACCGAAACCAATAAGACCCGGATCGATAAAACCGAAAAGAAACCCGGTAATAAATTAAAAAAAAGTTTATATGTATTTTATAATTTATATATTTTATACATATATTATTAATACGTTTTGCGTGTTTTAAACACAAATAGCATGCTGGTCAAGTAGTTAAGACGCTATACCTTTGAACAAAATGTCTGGAGTTCGAATCATGTAACCCCCATTTATGTGTTTTATTTTGCTGATCTTCCTTCATTTTCCTAGTAAACATCCATCCACATAGGGCTGTTAGCAGTCCGAGTGAACCCGAAACCCGGTCATGAACCGGACCGAAATACCCGGGACCGAAACTCACCCGGAAACTAACGAGTTCGGATTCGAGTTCTAAAAATTGAACCGGAACCGTTATCGGTCCGGACTGGATCTACCCGGTAACCTATCGGACCGGATCCGAATCTGGAGAAAACCGGTCCGAACCGGTCCGATAACAGCTCTACGTACGTTAGACGTGGCCCGTTACGTACGTTATTGTCGTTGTATAGCGTGCGCTATTCCTGTCATATAGCGTGCGTTATTTCATCAGGTGTACTCTCGTCTGATCAGGTAACTTTGTATTACGTACGTTATACATGCTTCATAGCGTACGTTATGCTTGCTATTTCTTCAACCCTTTGCTTTTCAGTCCGGTTCGAGCATCTTCGACTTCTTTGTTGTTTTGTTTCGCTTCTTTGTTGTTTTTCTTTGTTTAACAACTAATCATCAAAACTCGATAATGAATATTTGGAATAAAATATTCCAACAATCTCTCCCTTTTTGATAATTATAAAACAACACTTTTGAATGGGATAAATCTGCAAAATAATATATATATATATATAAACACAAATCAAAGTTTTCGACTTTGTCCGTTTCATTAGTTTCCGACTCCCATATTTTCTTCTCTCATTTTCAAGTTCTTCTCATTTTTTCAACTTTTTCTTCTTCTCTTTTTCATCTTTTCGACTTTCTTCGAATTTTCTCCTCCTTTCATGATTCGAACATATTCCCATTTTTTCTCGTCATTCTTCTATTTTTCTCCCCTTATACCATTCTTTTTTTATTCTATTCTTCTCCCCCTTTTTGTTATCAGCAAAAAGTGTATGTATACGATAATAGAATAAAATCATGATAAAATTATGATATGATATGCAGAATTTGGTAAACTTCCCCTGACAAAAATCCCCCCTTTTAAAAAAACTCCCCCTGAGTTAAATATTAATTTTAAAAATATCAACGATAAAGATACCAATTTATGAAATATTTAATTTTGCTTTTTGGGGACCCAACCGATAGTTGATTTTTCACTTGAAATATAGATGATGTTCGAAATAATGGTTCCTTTAAGACAAATCTTATCGCCCGACGTGGGCTCTTGCAATTTGAAATATGATGCCCAAGTATTAAATATTTTTCGCAACGAGGTACTTTGAAATTTAAAGATTCGATTTAATATTCGTTTTGAATTCTAACCCCTGTTTGTTTAACGTAAATTTTTGAACGGAGAGCATATTTTCAAATTTCTCGTTTTCAAAAGAAAATTTCTTTGTTAAAACTTTAAGTTCGTCTTGAACTTTTAAAAGATCATTCTTTAAATTATTTTCAATATCAAGGCATTTAGAATGATCGGTTTTAAAAACTTCCCCCGTTTCATTTAATTTGGAAATTTCATTGTCCAATAATTTATTTTTCGCCTGAAGGGATTTTATCTCGGATAAAGCATTCTGAAAATCGGTATGCAATAATTCGAATGCCTCAAATAATTCATCGTAAGAATTACTTACTTGACTTTCGACGTCGCTTTCGTTGAATGAACTTCTGCCCGTGAGAGCGAGATTATTTTGATTGAAATCATCGTTGTCTTCGTCACTCCACGTGGCAACTAAGACTTCCTTCTTTGAAGTTGATGCTCGGCAATTTTTTGCGAAGTGGCCTCGTTTACCACAAATTCGACAGTTGTTGTCGAATTTCTTAGATTCGCCCGTCTTGATGTCCTTCTTTCTCCGGTTTAGTAAGTTTTGAAACTTATTAATATTTTTGGCATAATATGCAGATTCTTCGTCGCTTTCATCGACCGATATTTCTTCATTGCGCGACATCTTAGCTTTTAAAGCTATCGATTTTTTCTTCGGTTTCGGCTTGACACTTCGTGATTTTAGTACAATCTCATAATTAATTAGTGAACCAACGAGGGAGCTAAAATCGAGCATATTGAGATCCTTAGATTCCATGATCACCGTCACCGTGCCGTCCCATTCTCGAGGTAGTGATCGTAGGATCTTCTTTACTTTTTCACTACTTGAGATGGGTTTTCCAAAACAAGCCAATCCATTCGTATTGACCGAAAATCGGTCATGCATGATTGTAATGGATTATTCTTCTTTCATTTGGAATAGCTCGTATTCGTGGAGAAGCATGTTTATTTTCATCTCCTTGACTTGATTTGTGCCTTCGTGTGTGACTTCTAGCATTTTACATATTTCTTTTGCACTATCACAAGATTATATCCGGGTGTGTTCTTCTGGATTTAAAGCACAATGCAATAATTGCGTTGCTTTGCAATTATAATGGTCATTTTTCCAATCGAAATCATCATATTCTTCGAAAGTTTTAAGCATATCGTCGGATTTGATTGGAATTTTTGGACCAAGGCATATGAATTTACTGTTGGGAATAGTGCCCTAGGACATTCGATGTGCCTAGATTTGTAATTGTCACATTTAAATAAAGTTATTTGATATCATTTATTTCTCATTGATTATTATAATGTGTGCATGTTTTAATATTATAATAATCGAATAATAGTTATTCACGAATAATAAGATTATTCAAATGTCCCTGGTAAAATCGCGTTGAGTAGAGACTCAAGTGATTAATATACTAGTATAAGTTTGATTGATAATCATCGGATGATTATGCGTATGGTACGGATCAATCTTATGGCTATTGGTTGGAGAACTAATACTGGACCGACCCGCATTGAGATCACTGCATGGAAATGTCATAAGTGAATCTCAATACAGTATGTCAATAAATCCTTGAACCTGAGATTATCATAGAGTCCAACATGATAACTGCTATGCCTTGACGTAATCCAACGTCATCTGAAACATGGTGATCATAAAGGTTAGCGATCGGGATTAGTGGGAGTCATGTAGAGGGCAATGAATAATCAAGATGGGGATTTGTCCTCTCTTAAGTGAGAGAGATATCTGTGGGCCCCTCGATAAGTAGGATGAAGGAAATGCATGGCCATGCTCAAATGAAGAGTCATTTGATTCAATCGATCTACTTAAGATCGAGAAAGCATTTGAACATAAATAAGTATGACAGACTCCATGACTTAGTTCAAATATGATATCGCGTGACAAAGGGATTTGACACGTTAAAAGGTTTAATGGACTATTAACTTATATTATTTGGGTAATCATAATGTCTTGCTAGAGGCCGCTTATGATTTATTATTTAATAAGGTATTAAATAATTGCCAACATAATATAAGCCTTTTGGGTCGCACATACGACAATTATAGACAAGTAGGAATAAATATCAACTGGGAATAATAAATATAATATTGGATATTATATTTATAAGGAGATTAAATAATAAAGTAATATATATAATATTGGATATTATATATATTGTATTATTTAATAAGTTGAGGGGCAACTAAGCAAATACTAGATTATTGAATCTAGGGTTTACTTAGTATAAATATAAGGTCTTGGACAAGGAGTTGTAACCAGAAAATAAGACCTAAAATCGGCCCTTCAAGAAGAAGAAAAATCGGCCATCTACATTATACTGTAGGAGAACGGAGTCGGTCGTTCCTCTTCCCTTAGTTGATCTTGATCAATAGTACAATCCTTCTAGTAAGAAATTTGTGTTGTACTATTTATCAATATTATTCGTAAGGATCTAGCAATCCGGCTTGTGGAATTGTTCGTGTGTGGATCACGAGAAGAGGAAGGAGATATTCATCCGCTTCTAGTCGGATCTAGATTTGTTCAATCGGATTAAGGTAATTCGATTAACTCTTTAATTAAACAATTAAATTATGCATGCGATCCTAAATTGGGTTTTCACTTTTATTGTTCCACGCTTTTACTCCGATTATTTTGTATTCGATACATAGAAAACCCAACAAAGGGTATCGAGCCAACTTGCATGTAATTTAATTGTTTATGTAGAACATATTTATGTGTAAATTATGTTTCGATTATGTTTATAAAATATAGATTTTATAAAATATTTTTTCGTTTAATTTGATTAAATCGGATCGTCAAAAATAATTTTCTCGATCAAGTTTTCGCAAAAGCTGGCATCAAGCCTGAAAAAGATGCAGTGTAGTCGGGCATTCGGGTCCGGGTCCGGGTCGGGTCGGGTCGGGCCTGGACCCGCGGGTTGTATTAATTAGCAAAAATGATTTTGCATCACTGTGGGTTCGAACCACGGAGGTTCGAAGCGCAGCCTAGCGACTTACCATGTCTTGCAAGTTTGTTTTGGAAATAATACACGGAAGGTTTTATTAAAGGCAAATAACTGTTTTAAATATTGCAAAAATACTTCCGCAAAAGCGGGATTCGATCCCGCGCCCGGCTATCCTTGACACCACTTTCCATCTCTACTGGATCTTGTTTTGGTAACTTTTCGGTAGTTCCTTTTATAAGTCCTTTTGTTATAAAAGTAAATTTGGAAATAATAGTTGCAAAATGTTGCACCGCAACCGCCGGTTTCAACCCGGCAAACCTGTGCCCAGATCTCGCCGGGACCATCTCGGCGAGTCGATTTGTTCATGTGATGACTCAAATTTTAATTATTGTCGATTGTCGATAAATTGATTATTTAGTATATTACATGCTTTATTAATTATTTGATAATTATTTATGGTATGTGTGTGGTGTATGGCATGACCATAAATTGACCAATGTGATTGGATAATTTAATTTCTTATGGGTTGGTTTTACGGCTGCGTGTCGTTTAATTATAATTGGTTTTACGGCTGCGAGTCGCCTATTTAAATTGTTTATTATTTTACGGCTGCGTGTCGTTTGTACTTCTTGTAATTTAATTTATTAGTGTAGTATTAAATTTCATTAATGTAATGAAGACAAGAAGGACGAGATAGATGGACTCGAGGAGCAAATTGATCGCGTATGACGTTCCAAGGAGTTGGAAGATCAATGAAGACCATATTTAACCCTTTAGATGACCTTTGTGATTTTCATGTTGGCTCATGAAAATCACGTTAGATTATGGTCATGCTATACACGGTCCTATGCTTTATTGTCATGTGATGCGATGTATGTTTAAATTTATGCATGTATGTGATGCTATGTATGTTTAGATGTATGTTAGCAAACATAGACATTAACATAGGATAAAAATCCTCGTTAAAATTTTAATGCCGTTCATTTGAAAAACACCTATCAAGACTTCGATCATCATGAGTGGGTCATGCCAAAGTGGGCACTCGGATTATCTTAGTAAGGTAGGATAGGTAATGGTGATACCTATACGTTTAATGAATTTGGAAATCAAAATAGTTTTGAACCTTAAGGCATAAGATGGGATTATAACCTGCTTGGGCATACGATGCCAAATCCCATGACATAATCTAAGAGTTACATATGATGTAATCGATAAAGAGTTATCCACCTAAAGTAGTTCATTCTAGGCGTCATGCCAAAGCCGAGTTTAGGATTGTGCGAAATGGGATCTTAGCCCACTAAAATTACAAATGTTGTAAATTGAGGGTACTTTGTTTTAGTGGGAGTATTTTTCGAGAAATAAAATAATGTGACTAAATATTTTGCATATTGAATTTTGTAGAATGGCATCAAACAACACATCCACCATTTCATCGCGATCCGTCCTGAGAAGGACAAGTCGAAAGAAAATGGCAAGAACTATCTGGATTGGATCCGAGCACGAGAATAGTTCTCAAGCAAGAAAGAAAGTCTGTATGTTCTTGAGGAAGAAATTCCCGATGAGCCGGTGACAATGCAAATAAAGCAACAAAAGACAAATGGAAGAAACATTGTGATGATTCCATTGATGTCGGTTGTCTTATGTTGGCCACCATTTGTCCGTAACTTGGAAGAACTGAGGAAATGGAAGCTTATGAGCTAAATGCTCACCTCAAGGAAACTTTCTCGAAGCATGCTAGGCAAGAGAGGTATGAGACCTTTCAAGCCTTGTATGCTTGCAAGATGGTTGAGGGACATCATCGGCGCTCACGTGCTCAAGATGAAAGGATATATTGATCATCTTGAAAGGCTTGGTTTTCCACTTTCTAAGGAGCACTCCACGGATGTGATCCTAAACTCATTGCCCGAAAGTTTCGGTCAGTTCATTATGAACTATAATATGAATGTGATGGAGAAGTCCATTCCGAGCTGCATGGGATGCTTAAAACGGTGAAAGGTAATATTAAGAAGAAACCAAACCATGTGTTGATGGTCAGCAAAGTGAAATCCTTTAAGAACAAAGGCAAGGGCAAAGGTAAGGCAAAAGTTGCCAAATCTAAAGACCCTACTACGCAGGGTTTCAAGGCTAAAGCTCCCAAAGATGGAAATTGCCATCATTGCAATAAACCAGGACATTGGAAAAGAAATTGCAAGATTTACTTGGAAGAGCTAAAGCGTACCAAGTAAAGTGTGAGACCGCCACATGTATATTTGTTATAGAAGTTAACTTATCTACCTCTAACTCCTGGGTATTAGATCTGGATGTGGATCTCACATTTGTACAAATGTGCAGGGGTTGAGAAGCGAGAGAATCAAGAAAGGGAAGTAGATCTAAGAGTCGGCAATGGAGCAAGAGTTGCCGCACTAGCCGTAGGAACTTATGATCTAGTTTTGCCCAATGGGCTTTTGTTAGTTTTGAACAATTGCTATTATGTTCCCGCTATGAATAGGAATATTATTTCGCTTTCTACATTAGATTGTGAAGGTTACTGATTTTCTTATTAAGAATAAGATCATTCGTATTTTCTTTGATGACTTGCTTTATGGTACGCAAAGTTATATACTGGCCTTTACAATATTGATCTAGATGAGTCCGACACTTTGGAAGTCTATAACATTGCATCCAAGAAACCTAAGCTCAATGATTCTAATCCGACTTACTTATGGCATTGTCGACTTGGTCACATAAACGAGAAACGCATTTCTAAACTCCATAATGATGGACTTTTAGACTCTTTTGACTATGAATCATATGGGACATGCGAATCTTGTTTATTGGGCAAGATGACGAAGAATCCTTTCACCGGTCATGGAGAAAGGGCTAGTGATCTATTAGGCCTAATACATACTGATGTGTGCGGACCTCTTAGCACTCATGCCAGAGGCGGATACCAATACTTCATTACATTCACCGATGATTTTAGCCGATATGGATATGTTTATCTTATAAAGTATAAACATGAATCTTTTGAAATGTTCAAAATATTCCAGAATGAAGTACAGAATCAACTTGGCAAGACAATTAAAGCCCTTCGATCAGATCGAGGTGGGGAATACTTGAGCCAAGAATTCGATGATCATCTTAGGAGTTGTGGAATTGTTTCGCAACTTACTCCTCCCGGCACACCTCAGCATAACGGAGTGTCCGAGAGGAGGAATCGAACTTTATTAGATATGGTTCGATCCATGATGAGTCGAACAGAGCTTCCATTATCATTTTGGGGCCACGCCTTAGAAACAGCAGCATTCACCCTTAACCGTGTTCCATCTAAAGCGCTTGAAAAGACACCATTTGAGAAATGGGTGGTAAAAGACCAAACTTGTCTTTTCTAAAGATCTGGGGTTGCGAAGCGTTCGTAAGGCGCCAAGTGTTTGACAAGTGGCAGCCAGATCCGAAAGATGTTTATTTGTGGGATATCCTAAGGAAACTAAAGGATATTACTTTTACAAGCCCGCAGAGAACAAAGTGTTTGTTGCTCGAAATCAGTATTCTTAGAAAGGGAATTTATTTCCAAAAGAGACAGTGGGAGAAGAGTAATTCTCGAGGAAAATCGAGAACCACAAGAAGACATCGCTTCACCGATGGAAACCGAACAAGCTCAACAAGCGGTTGAAGAGCCCATTCAAAGTACACAAGTCCCACGCAGATCCGATAGGATGCGACATGAACCCGAGAGATATGGTTATCTCGTAACGGAGGATGATGATGCATCGCTCATAGATGATGAGCCTAGTACCTATCTGAGCCGCCTGTGACCAGTCCGAGGAATGGCTAGAAGCCATGAAGTCCGAGATGCAATCCATGTATGACAATCAAGTTTGGAACTTGATAGATCCACTGAGGGTGTTAAAACCATTGGGTGCAAATGGGTCTATAAAAAGAAGAAAGACATGGATGATAATCGCAAGCCTATAAAGCTAGACTAGTGGCAAAAGGTTATGACAGATTCATGGTGTTGACTATGATGAGACCTTTTCGCAAAGAGTCATGCTTAAATCAATTAGAATTTTATTTGCCATTGCCGCATACTATGATTATGAAATATGGCAAATGGATGTCAAAACAAACATTCCTTAATGGAAACTTACTCGAGGATGTGTATATGACACAACACGAAGGTTTTGTTCATCCGTAAAATTCTAAAAAGGTTTGCAAGCTTCAAAGATCCATTTATGGGTTGAAGCAGGCTTCTGAGCTGGAATCTTCGTTTTGATGAAATCACAAAGAGTTTGGGTTCATTCAAAATGAAGATGAACCTTGTGTGTACAAGAAGGTTAGTGGGAGAATAGTTGTTTTCTTAGTCTTATATGTAGATGACATATTACTCATTGGAAATGACATTCCCACCTTGCGGCATACCAAGACTTGGTTGGGAAGTTGTTTCTCAATGAAAGACTTAGGAGAAGCCGCTTATATTCTTGGGATAAAGATCTATAGAGATAGATCAAAGAGATTGATTGGTCCGAGTCAAAGTACATACATTAATAAAATATTGAAGAGGTTCAATATGCAAGACTCCAAGAGAGGACTCTTGCCAATGTCACATGGCATTCATCCGAGTGAGACTCGAGTCCTAAGACTCGATGAGCGAGCACGTATGAGCAAGATACCATACGCATCGGCTATTGGATCGATCATGTATGCCATGATTTGTACTCGACTGATGTATCGTTTGCTCTTAGTATGACAAGTCGATACCAATCGAATCCAGTGAAAGTCATCGATACGGTGAAAACCATCCTAAAGTACTTGAGAAGAACCAAGGATGATTTCCTAGTTTATGGAGGGTGGGAAACGAGTGGATGTAAGAGGTTACGCCGATGCAAGTTTAGAAACAGACAGAGACGAATTCAAATCGCAAATCGGTTATGTGTTTGTATTGAATGGAGGTCTTGTGAGTTGGAAGAGTTCCAAGCAAAGCACGGTTGCTGATCTACATTCTGAGTGCACTGCGGCATCGGATGCAGCTAAGGAAGCCGTATGGATCAAGAAGTTTGTTACCGAACTAGGAGTGGTGCCAACCATCCAGGGTCCCATAAGCCTTTATTGTGACAATAATGGTGCTATTGCACAAGCTAAAGAGCCTAGGTCCCATCATAATTCCAAACATATACTCAGAAAATATCACCTAGTCAGAGAGATCGTCAGACGAGGAGATATTACAATATGCAAAGTAGCAACGGAAGAGAATGTTGCAGATCCACTTACCAAGCCTCTCTCACAAGGAAAGCATGTTGAGCATGCTAGAGCGATAGGACTAAAGGTCATGAATGAATGGTCCTAGTGCAAGTGGGAGATTGTTGGGAATAGTGCCCTAGGACATTCGATGTGCCTAGATTTGTAATTGTCACATTTAAATAAAGTTATTTGATATCATTTATTTCTCATTGATTATTATAATGTGTGCATGTTTTAATATTATAATAATCGAATAATAGTTATTCACGAATAATAAGATTATTCAAATGTCCTCGTAAAATCGCGTTGAGTAGAGACTCAAGTGATTAATATACTAGTATAAGTTTGATTGATAATCATCGGATGATTATGCGTATGGTACGGATCAATCTTATGGCTATTGGTTGGAGAACTAATCTGGACCGACCCGCATTGAGATCACTGCATGGAAATGTCATAAGTGAATCTCAATACGGTATGTCAATAAATCCTTGAACACGAGATTATCATAGAGTCCAACATGATAATCGCTATGCCTTGACGTAATCCAACGTCATACGAAACATGGTGATCATAAAGGTTAGCGATCGGGATTAGTGGGAGTCATGTAGAGGGCAATGAATAATCAAGATGGGGATTTGTCCCTCTCTTAAGTGAGAGAGATATCTCTGGGCCTCGATAAGTAGGATCAAGGAAATGCATGGCCATGCTCAAATGAAGAGTCATTTGATTCAATCGATCTACTTAAGATCGAGAAAGCATTTGAACATAAATAAGTATGACAGACTCCATGACTTAGTTCAAATATGATATCGCGTGACAAAGGGATTTGACACGTTAAAAGGTTTAATGGACTATTAACTTATATTATTTGGGTAATCATAATGTCTTGCTAGAGGCCGCTTATGATTTATTATTTAATAAGGTATTAAATAATTGCCAACATAATATAAGCCTTTTAGTCGCATACGACAATTATAGACAAGTAGGAATAAATATCAACTGGGAATAATAAATATAATATTGGATATTATATTTATAAGGAGATTAAATAATAAAGTAATATATATAATATTGGATATTATATATATTGTATTATTTAATAAGTTGAGGGGCAACTAAGCAAATACTAGATTATTGAATCTAGGGTTTACTTAGTATAAATATAAGGTCTTGGACAAGGAGTTGTAACCAGAAAATAAGACCTAAAATCGGCCCTTCAAGAAGAAGAAAAATCGGCCATCTACATTATACTGTAGGAGAACGGAGTCGGTCGTTCCTCTTCCCTTAGTTGATCTTGATCAATAGTACAATCCTTCTAGTAAGAAATTTGTGTTGTACTATTTATCAATATTATTCGTAAGGATCTAGCAATCCGGCTTGTGGAATTGTTCGTGTGTGGATCACCAGAAGAGGAAGGAGATATTCATCTGCTTCTAGTCCGGATCTAGATTTGTTCAATCGGATTAAGGTAATTCGATTAACTCTTTAATTAAACAATTAAATTACTGCATGCGATCCTAAATTGGGTTTTCACTTTTATTGTTCCGCTGCGTTTTTACTCCGATTATTTTGTATTCGATACATAGAAAACCCAACATTTACATAGCTCGATGTCGTAGGCTCGAATGAATATCGACATCTTCTTTCTCCATGTCATGAAATTTGATTCATCAAAGAATGGTGGTCGGTTCAAGGCAAGACCTTCGACCGGTGTAATTTGAAACGCCATAAGATCTTCTCTCCTTGGATGTTAAGCCGCTTCATGGAGTACCGCTCTGATACCAATTGTTGGTATATATTCGGTATACGCACTATTATGCGGAATCATATTTAAAGGTGCGGAAAATAAATCGACACAAGATTTATAGAGGTTAGGCCAAACGTGCATACGTCCTCTCTTCGTATCTTTTTCTATAGGATGAAGATCAACCTCTGCACCTTTCTTCTATTGGTCGAGGGATTACCGTTATAATTCTCGTCTTCTATCGATCCGAGATAAACCGTAACTCACTTGTCTTTTTGTTGGTCCAAGTTAAACCATTTTTTTTTTCTATCGGACAAGAAATCAACCTATCTAGCTTTCTATGGGTACTAGACAAACCTCACGTGGATATAGATTGCGATTCTAACAAAGCCGGATCCTTGATCCTAATAACACCGAATCCAATCTTATCCTTTCTTTTTTCTCTCGTATATGAGTTATCGTGTATAACACTCAAACTCTTATACAACAACGATAGAATTTTTAACAATATCTGATCAATATCTTGATTGCTTGAAGTTGTTGTTGGTTCAATACCATAGGAAGTGGTATTTATAGGCTCCAAAGCCTCAACTAGCCGTTAGCAACTTTTGCCTTCCTTACATACGTTATACTTCTTCCTTTACGTATATTAAGCCATTTACGTACGTTAGCTCAAACACTTTACGTATGTTATACTCCATGCAAATCAGTCTGGTAGCTCATGTCTTCATCATTACGTACGTTATCCTCTTCCTCATTACGTACGTTATATGTCGTCATAATATTCATTGCATGCTGATCTATGTCATGACGTCATCTTCAACGGTTCCTTGTTTGAATTCAGAAACACCTCATTACGTACGTTAGACGTGGCCCGTTACATACGTTATTGTCGCTGTATAGCGTGCGCTATTCCTATCATATAGCGTGCGTTATTCCATCAGGTGATACTCTCGTCTGATCAGGTAACTTTATATTACGTACGTTATGCATGCTTCATAGCATACATTATGCTTGCTATTTCTTCAATCCTTTGCTTTTCAGTCCGGTTCGAGCATCTTCGACTTCTTCGTTATTTTGTTTCACACAATTGATCATCAAAACTCGATAATGAATATTTAGAATAAAATATTCCAACACACCTTGTTGATTCAATTTCATTGACCTGTTGCGGATCTAAGTTTCTGTGGCAGTAGTCTTTGCGGTTGTCTCGAGGATTATGGTGGATTTGACTTTTTCTCTTCTTCCTCCTTTGTATTTCTTTCTGTAAATTGTGAGGAGACCGGCGGATGAGTGTGATGAAGAAATAATGCAAGGAAGAACGTTGGGCAAATTTATTATATATATTATTTTCGTTCTCACTTGGGGTAAGTTGTAAAAATATTATTTCTGTATAATTTTATTCAGGTCCTTCCCAAGCCCAAAGCGGCCCAAACACAACAAAAAAAAATTAGGGCCGCTCGTCGGAAATAATCATGTTAATACTCCACATAATAGCGCCACTCCTCTCATTCGTATTTTCAATTCTTCATCATTTCTGTTTGTCTGATTCCTAACCTAACCTTACGTCGTTTTCTATTTCACAGAATTGCGCCCCTCACATCTGGATATGGCCATAAAACATATGATAACACGTGGATATGTTGTATGGGATTATAACTATTATAATTACAACAAGAGATAATATATACTTGTAGTTTTTTTTCGATGACGGGCTTCGCACCGCTACTCTTCGAAATACAAGACCTGATAAATCATCTGACCTGGGCGTAATAGCGCAAACTACGCCTAACCACGTAAACCACACTGCAGTTCGCATGTGCACTCAACCACGAAAATGTTGGTAGGGGGAATCGAACTCGTGACCTTTCAGTCCCGCGCTCACCTACTCCATAGAAAACTTCTACAAGGTAGTGGGGTACTCCATCACCAGAACAAAGGGTAATGGGGATATAGGATCCCCTGTCTAAGTCCCCTTTTTGCCTCAAGTATCTTACTAGGAACACCATTAATAGCATACCTATAAGATACAGTCTGAAAACAAGTCATCAGCCAACAAACAAACTGAGCAGGAAAATTTAATTCCAACATAATATCCTTCAAAGCACCCCACCCACTCCATAGTGTCATATGATTTTTGAAGATCCATTAGTATCATACACCTTGGAGAGAGACCTTTTTTAGTATAGCCCTTCACCAACTCATGAGCTAACAATATATTATCACGAATAATTCTACCAGGCAAGAAAGCTGATTGAGAATCATCCACCACATGATTAATCACCTTACTTAACCTTAAGAGTTAAGATTTTTGATATGATCTTATATACTGTAGAACAACAAGAAATAGGACGATCGCCAGATTTTCAAAGGAGTTAATTGAGTGAGGTGGCAATGAGATGTACCACCTATGGGCAAGATTGCCCAATGTTAACGGGAACATTCGGCATCTCGTTGCGTCTGACGCCCCATATCCGGTCATGTAGATCCGGAACTTGCTTAAGTGAGTCTCGAGGTGTGATCTTCCCTCATACAAAGGTGTTTGAGGAGTAGTGATCTTTGGTTGCACGGGGGCAAGATCGATCTGGACCGCGAGCGGCTCACTTGGTCCGGCGACCTTTTTCTTGGCGCCTGCCCCAGTTTCTAGGAGCGCTTTCATATCGTCGAGCTGGCGTTGCATTGCGGCCATCGCCGTAGCCTGGCTGCTCGCGGTCTGGCTCTGAGAGCGGGAGCCGAGGCGATCATATACTGATCTCCTGGCTCCATTGTAGGCGACGAGGTCCTTGCCGCCAAGCTCGATTTTTCGGCGAGTGGGAGACAAATGGCTGACTTGTTTTTTAGGAGTTGGGTATGCCGAACTCCTGGCGACGGATTCGGACTCCGACGTCTCATGGTTGGGGCCAGAATGCCCGGGTTTCCATGAAGGATCACTCCCTAGGCGGCTAAAGACGGAACTGTCCCGCCTCGCGAGTGCCTTTTCTCGTGAATTGGGGCTTTCTGACGATTGCTCGACATATAACCCCTTGAGTTTTCATTTGCCCGCACGGCGGATTGCTGAGGGGGTAATAGTGGACGCATCGCATGCTCTCCGTCGCTCCCTTAGGATGGCCATGGCCTCCTCGATCTGTTCCGCAGTTTAGAATTGATCGAGTGAGAGGCTGGGGACGTCCCTCGGGGGCGGGAGTGAGAGTCTGGCGTCGCCGCGGCTGCCTTTCGCCGTTGGTTGGGACTCGGTCTGGTCCGGAATAAGACGTCCGACGGACCATAAGGTGGCTCTCTTCGAGGTGGTGCCAGACGTCATTATCTCGAGGGTTTTTCTTTGAAGAACAGTGAGTGTTTATTCAAGTATATGTTCCGGAGAACAGTGAGTGTTCTTCGAAACGGTCGGAGAGAAACTAAAGAGGCCTCCCTTCTTCTAGCGCCAATTGTTGTTACCCAAAATATTATTCGGAACGATTTGATGGATATGGCTATGGGTGAGTAACAAACAAAATGCACGAGCACGAGCGATGGAATGAAAATAACACAAGATTTATCGGGGTTGTTAATCCCGGGCTTGAATGCTCTCGTGAGATATTACTAATAATAATACTGCTTTGGAGTACAACTATTAATGTTTTAGTGCGATTACAATGAATGTAAGAACCCTAGAGGTTTTGCTGCTTAAGAGCTGATGATTGCCGGAAGAACCATAGTTAATGCTCTGTGAGTTCTTGTTACAAAGATTAAATATAGTGAGCGTTCGTTTCTGCCGAACGTCTTTCTTATCTCTGGGATTTCTCTTGAGGGGAATTCCACCCTCCCTCCCAAATGCTGGAAGTCTCCTATTTATAGAAGATGAGGTAGTTGGGATGTCTTAATCCCAAACGGGCGATCGCCTTTCCTGCATTAAATGCTCATTTAATGCTTCTGACACGCCATTAAGGGCGACAGGGGCGATCGTCCCAGCACGTGGGTCGGTTTCCTTAAAGTCCGCGGCCGCTACGGGATGTCAACTATGCGAACCAATGAGAAACCGAGACGTGCCCCGAGACTCAGTCCTGGGAGATCCCACCTAGGGCGCCTTTTGCGGGTCTGTCGGTAGGTGAGAGACTGTCCTTGTCACTAACAGCTGGTGATGGGATGGAGTCAAAAAGCCTTCTCCTGCTGCGCCGTTTGCGGGTCTGCACGTGGGCCTTCTTCCCGAGATTCAGTCTTCGTAGACTTTGACGGAGGTCGGCTTTAAGTGCGACATTAGACGGTCGTGTTTTGAATGGGCACTGAAGGCGACCGCCTTGAGAGTCGATCGCTCGTTACTTGGTCTCGATCTGACATCTTTGTTAGGTAAGACCGCCTTGGCTTATTTGATACTAAGCTTGGGCCGGCCGCCCTCTGTACCCGTTGGCGGGCTGTTGATGTTTTGAGGCGGCCGATCGTGGTTGAGGTGATCGCCTCTTCCGAGGCCTATTAATCACCGCACAACAGCCCCAAAGAGCCATTCGATCAAACTTGAACATTTTGGATTTTTTGGGATACGTAGCAATACTCTTTCCCTTGTGAGAACTCGACATAATGATTAAATGCTAGTAAAAAGAGAGATTAAATATTATAGCAATTAGCAATGAGAGTTTGAGAAATAGATTAGAATGATGGTGTGAAAAAATGAGATGGGTTGGTGTATATTTATAGATATAATTTTTGATTTTTTTTTTTAAATTTTTTTGAAAATCTGGCTGTTGGACCCGCCAGGTCCAACGACCAGATTTTCAAAAAAAAAAAAATTTATTCTCCGCTGGGTCATCCAGGTCGGACCCGACGGGTCGACGGGTCTGGAAAAGTAAGACCCGGACCCCACCCGTATATACCACGGGTCCGGGTCCGATCGACGGGTCGATCGTTGGATCCGGGTTTTCTGGGCACCTCTAATCTATCTCATTACAGGCTGCAACAGTCTGTACCTCTAATTTTTGGGCTGCCCCAGATTATATTGGGCTCACCACCACAAGTACTTTTAGGAAACTTTTAAACTGACTCAGACTGCAACAAAAATGGAAATCTCAATCTCGAGAACCCACATTTCAGTTCTCCGCACCTGCTATGGCCGCGCACCGTAAACAATGCTGGTCTCCGCAGTAGACGATTCCCCGAGTTTCCTATTCTTTTACTGTCTCAATCGTCTTCATTTTCTTTCTCATTCTCTTCCGCTTCCCAATTGTTCTCATCTTCCTCCCCCTCTCATTTAATATAGTCCCATGATCTAATTTGTGGCAATTGCAAAGATTAGCATGAGGTTCATGGCCTATTTACGTTCGACTTAATGAGATTTAATGGGCTGGACGATTTGGGTGTTTACTTACGATTTAATGAAAAATAAGGAGTCTGAATTGTTAAGTTACATCCCCCTCTTTTCCCCATACAGACACAAAAATGACATCCGCTATCCCTCTCCCCTTTCGCGACCTATTAATTAGCAAAAAATTTGAAAAAAATAATACAAACTTAAAATAATAAAACTCAAAATAATCAGATTTTTTCTTTTTTTTTTCTTTTTTTTCATAAAAAAATATGAAAAATAATACAAACTTAAAATAATAATATAGATAATAATAATAAAAAACTACTCTTTATTTTCGTAAAAATAATAAAAAATATTAAATGAATATAAAAAATCTAGAAAATCTGAAAAGTTAAAAAAAATCAGAACTTATTTATTTTTATTTAAAAATCTGCAAAATTAAAAAAAAATCTGAAATTTAGGTACTTTTATTTTTAATTCTGGAATATTAATATTAAAAAATAAAAAAAAAAATATTTTAAATTCGGAAATTAGAAAATCTAAGAAATTCTGAACTATTTAAAAAATTCGAAAATTAGTAAATTTATTCTTGCTATTTTTTAATTATATCATTTATACGACTTAAAAAATAAACAACAATTTGTAAAACAACTTATAATTCATATTGAGGGGTGAATAGGCCATTTCTGTTATTCAGACAGTTATTCAGATGAAAAAATAAACAACATCAATTTATCCAGACAGACATATTTACCCGGACAAACAAATTTATCCATACAAGATTTAATAGAGAATTTCGTAAGCAGCCCCTTATCCTCTTTCAAAATTACGAAGCCACCCTATAATTGTTTCCGAGCCTCTCTCAAAATTACGAAGCCACCCTATAATTGTTTCTGTCTTACAAATTGCGAACTCAGCCATTTTGCCTGACCAACAATGTTTTCTAGCCTTATTTACTTGTAGGAAATATGCTTTTTACCCCTTTTTTCTGTTGAATTATCCCTATTGCCCATATATATTTTTTTTGTTTTTCGGCGAGACAGCAATCTCGTTGCCAACATGTCATCTCAATGCCTTGAAATCTAATTTCCCGATATTTTTGAAAATTATCCAAGTACTCTATAATACAAGAAAGGTGTATATGACTGTCACATACTGTCTCCATTCACCAATGAATTGATGCGAAACTTACATTTCTACGACTATTAATCATACCTTATCATTCGATTGTACTTTTCTACTAATTAAAGTAAAAAATAAATTATAACAATGTAAGATGTCGTCTGAATTTGTATTAATGTACATTTTTAAAATTTGGTAACTTTTACTAATGTATTATTAAATAATATTAATGCATCAACAGCTAAAAGAATACTCCTTTCGTCCCAACTAATATGAGTCATATTCTTTTCTGGCCGTCTCAACTAAGTTGAGTCATTTCCTTAAATGCAAATAATTAAGAAAAAAATCAGGGCTCTTAATCTACACTTAAGCCCAATTACAAATCTGCATCGCATCCTCCTCCTCCTCTAACCCCAATCTGCGCCGCCTCCATCCTCATTCTCTAACCCTAATCCTATCGCACTTAAGGACAAAGAAAACCTAAATCTTAACAGCTTGTTTGGGGCTATTAGATCGGGTTTTATGGCTGAAGTATGAGCTATTTTCACCCCACTTTGAACTCACCGCCCCACGATACTTTTACTTTGTCCCAATCGAGTTGTTAGTTTCTTAATGGTGTTTCTCTTCGAGTATTCAAGATTTGAAAGAACAGTAAGGTCAAGCACTCACTACGTTTTTCCTCTTATGATTCTTCTTGCCACTTACAATGTGAATAACTTCATCATTTTCTTGTTTTTTAACACCTTTCCACAGCCGTGTCACTATTTGACGAGAGACGGCGAACTTCAGTAGAGCTTCATCCATTTTGCCTCGAGTTGATTTCTGCCTTCAGTGGAAAGCTCATTTCTTGTCATTTTATTTTCAGTTTTTGTAGTGTAGTTTGAGTTTGCCGTCATTTTAAATGCTGTGTGGGTTTTATAGAACATGGTGGTTGTATTAGGTGGAAAATTTGAATTTTTAGTTTGAGTCATTTTTAGAGGCAGTCATGCCTCAAATATGTAATCTGATTGCCGCCACATTCTTTTCCAAATTCAAAGCAACGAAACTTAAATTTTGATCATATTCTTTTTTCGTAGTGCAGCTGTATAGTTTAATTTATGATCTTGAATTAGTGTTTTTTTTTTTTGCAAAACTGAATTAGTATTTTTTAATTAGGTTTTTAATTAATAGATAAAGTAATGCATTTAAATAAAAAACAATGCATTTAAATAAAAATCGTAACATCATTAACTAAACGAGGCATTCAGACCCGTGCATTGCACACAGTTTGAATCTGATTGTTCCTCGCTTAATGTGCCACACTAATCATAGTCCAACAACACAAACTTCACATATTCATACAATTTTCAGTAGTTAATTCTTAACGTCAAAAATAATAAATTTAAAAAAATAATTTTCTAAGTGCATGATCTACTAAAAAAAGGTTTATTTATCTCTAGTTTCAATTGGGCTTCCTGATGTTATAAGCTTTTGGCTATATAATTAACCAACAACGTGTATATCTATTTTGTGCTTCTATGCATCTTTGGTGGTGCACTCTTGCTCCTAAGGTGAGCCCGATTACCAATTCTATTCAGTTAAAAGTACTACGGGTTAGTTTTGAAATGCTTAAGAGACTCATATACTACTGGGTTGTTTCCACAAAACCTCCATGGTCTATCCACCAACGACTTGCTTTAATATTTCGGATTGCAAGACCCATTATACCAAACCCTAAACATGAGGATACTATGATTTCTCACACAAACAACCCTACGCAGCCACTCTCATCAACATCAAGCCATCCTTATCACTCTAAACAAATAATCACCTCCCTTATGTCTTCCAACCATATCCCTCCAAAATAATCATTCACTACCATCCTTATTACTCCAATGTATCATGCAACAATCCATCCTTTGTACCTCCGAAACAAACATATATAACACTCCAAAACAAACACAAACACAACCCATCACTCCTCTTGCAGTCACCATCTAGATCTAAAAAACACATAAATCAATTTTTCCTTATCATCACAACCGAACACAAAAAAAATCGAAATCTTGTCAGTATCTTTTGGTATTGGCTTCAAGATCCTTTAAAAGAGTCTCGGGCCTTTTAAATTTGTTTTCGATTTTTTTGCGTCTTTGAACGAAACAAAGATCGTATCTAACATAATTGTTATAATACAATATTTATTTTCGGATATAAAAAATGAGTTTAATATGATGGGATCTTAAAGATCTTTAGTCTTGATGAAATTAACCTGAGATCTTGTATATTCGAGTCGTGTTTGTGTTTTGATTAAGATCTATGATGGTTTTTTTGGTGAGATCTTTGTTTTATTTTCGTGTATAGATCGAGTCTATTGTTGTGATGAGAGTTGGGGAGTGACGTGAGGGTATTGTTGTGAGTTTTGGTTTCACTATTTATAAGCTGCTACAACTCTTTGAATGCCTGAAGCTATTGTACATATTTATCTTCATCATCACCAATTAAAAAGTTTTTTGATTTTCCTAAAAAAATAACAACAATTAATATTATAGAAGATGGTTCGGATCCATCATATTATTATATTGAATTCGCCCATATAGAATACTAGATTGAAGGCAGCATTCAATTGGTTGTACAGTACATTTTTTGTGCACAATTACTCTTGCACGTTAAATTAAAGGACTGAATCTTTAAGTATATATAAGATTCAGATTATAAAACAAAAAGTCTGCTACGGATAGTTCCAATGACAGGGGCATCCACCAGGGCATGGGCAGTACAGTGGGTTGTTACTCAGATTCCTGCAAACAGAAAACATATATCATCACGTGAAATAATAACTCTACACTTTTACACCCTCAATCCCAACCAAAAATTTATATTTCTCTTAAAAAAATCATTTTTTTAATCTTTGTCATATATTTTTACCACCATTACTTGTTCCCTGCACTACGTGCCATTACTCGGACTAGGGATCATTTAATTTAATAAAATACACCAAGTATGTAAACACCCTTTATCGACCATTGGCTGGGAGAGTCAGAATATATAATTAAACTTGGACAAATACTCACGCCGAAATTATGCTTGGGAAAACTGATTTAAGGGAGACATAATATCCCCAAGGTAATTTGCCAGTCAACTGGTTATCATTCAGCATACTATCCTTGCAAAGACAGGTAGCAAAAGTTATAGTAATAAGATTTCCAAATCTTATACGAAGCGATAATATATAAAATCAAAAGGTTAGCATTATATATATATTGATCATAATAAATTCACGCACAGGAACTGCAAATTCGTCAACTTCTTGAATTCATTTGGAATCTGACCGGTGAGACCGTTACCATTCAGATACAAGCCTGACAAACTAGTAAGAACTCCAAGCTTCCGAACCAACGGACCTTTTAACTTATAATTCCCAAGATTGCTGACACCACAATTTGTCGACAACATATTAGATTAGGATTAGCAGCAGCACGTACTAAATTGTAAAACCAAATCTAAGGACATCAAACATTATTGTAACAAAATAGAAAGAGAGACAACTATCACAATATTCTTACACTCTCGTTACACTTGGCTGATCGCCTTCGCAAGTGACATGAGACCATGTGCAAGGGTTGACAAGGCCCCTGTCCCAACTTAAGAGGCCAAGATTCGAGACCAACGGACCTGCTAACTCAGAAGCTCCAAGATCGCTGACACCACAATTTGTCGAAAACATATTAGATTAGCAGCAGCACGTACTAAATTGTAAAACCAAATCTAAGGACATCAAACATTATTGTAACAAAATAGAAAGAGAGACAACAATCACACAATATTCTTACATGCTCGTTACATGGTTATTCGCGTTGCAAGTGACATGAGTCCATGAGCAAGGGTTGACAAGGGAATTGTCCCAACTTTGTAGAACATGATTGGGATCAGACAAGCCTTTCTTGAAGGCATACAAAGCATCAACTGTATATATCAAACAAAGAACCACGGGATATTCAGATGTTCAATCAAGTCCCGAGACGTCGTTCATTTAGGTCTAGTTTGGTACTGTTGTGGTTAATAGAATCGAATTTTTTCGCTCAGAATTTGACAGCTCTTTTTTTTAATGTTCAAATATATTTGAGTAACACAAAGCACTTTTCAACAACTCGTTTGAGTAACACAATTTATTCCAGCAACTCGAATAGGTTCTTCGAATATATGTCACTCGAATATTTGTGTCGTTTGAATATATTTGAGTAAAGATCAAAACCGACACCTTAAATATCAAAATAGTTGTGAAATTTAGCTTTAAACCCAGCAGCAGTCATTCATGTTTTACAAAGTTTCAATATATTAAAGCTACAGATAACATAGAATTTAAAATATTAACATAGAAGTCGATGCTGCTAACGTACATAATTAATAAGATGCGATTAAAAATCACAGACCTTCCGCGTTTGAACGGATACATATGGGAGAATGCACAATCAAGAAATACAACCACAACACCAGGAGGGATGAGCTTCCCATTAATCTCTCCCTTTCCACAACAGATGCAAGAAATTGGTAGTCTGGATGACGTGTGTATTTAAGGTACTACAAGTGTATTGATGCTTGGGGGATTTCCCCACCTTTATAATGGCCAGGCCAACTCGTCTAGAACCCTTTGGCGCATAGGCGGATCCAGCACAAAATTTCTACTGGTGCCCCCGACGAACATGATGGGTAAAGTATTGAGAAGGTGCGACTTGTACCCCACAGATGGTTTCCAATTTTTAGGACCTATGAATAATTTTTTTCCCCAAAAAAGTAGTATAAAAATTATCAGATTAAAATTATATTGTGATTGGATTGAAAAATGAACTTAAATGTTATCTTTATTAACAGACCCAAGTTCAAAACCCTATTTAATAGTACAAAATATTAACAAACTTAAAAATGTTAGCTCATTTGATTAGAATTATTCAATTCAATGTTGAATTTTCTTTTTGAAAGTGGTTATGATTGTTATATACTCATATATTTATAATCTATGCCTTATTTTTTAAGCATCTAGTACTAATATTTTAAAAATTACATGAAAATAAATTCAAGCATTTTTGTAGGACACATTTAAGATTTCATACATTTGTAATCCAGACGGGGACGGGATATTAAATAATTAAGTTCTAAACCAATTCAAATACTGTCAAATAATAAATAACGAGTAGATAAAAAATACAAAAATAATAACGCACACCGCACACGCCACAGTCATGCACAACTACACAAAATTGTTAAAAATATGAGTTGAGTGGAGATTCACATAGGTAAAGAGGGTCTTTTTTTACAAAATTTTGATGGTGCACATGCACCACCATGCTTAACATGGATCCGCCCATGCTTTGGCGTGATCATTATCCAACACAAAATTGTCAAACTAGCGTGTTCAAATTACATCCCCGAGTCACGCGCAAGATTTGGTGCTCTCCCATGCGCTCTCTCTCTCTCTCTCTTTGTGTGATTGGAGTGTGTTGAGTGTGTTGTGTGATCGGAGTCAGTGTCTCACTTTTTTTGTTGTTTTAGAGTAAAATGTGTGGGATATACTTACTAAAAATAAAAAGGGATAAATTTTTTGTGAACGGAGCAAAATGGCAAAAAGGGTAAGAAGTTTGTGATGGGAATACAAATCTTACTAGAAAGACAAATTTGTAGGTGATGACTTTTTTGTAATGTACTCCCCCAATCAGACTGATATTATAAATAGATTTTAGAATTTAAAAACCTTTTTTCAAATTTTTATATATTATTTGGATTTCTTAAACAAAGATTTGATTATAAATCTTACTAAAAGGACAAATTATGTTGGTGAATAATGCAAATCTTATTATTATTACTCATTCCGTCCACTACAAATATGTTCATTTTGACTTTGATCCATCACTCCAAATATATTTTTGACCAGTAGTAACTTTAATTATATATGAATAAAAGTTATAAAAAATAATATTTGAAAAATACACATTAAGACAAATCAAAAACAAATACTTACATCACTATAATTTTTTTATATATTGATTGTAATTTATGACCAAAATTTATTAATTTTGACCAATCAAAATAATATATTTTTAGTGGGCGGATAGAGTATTAATTTTTATTTATTCATTCCTTTTAGAAAGTCTTACCCCTGGACGACTCCTATCGTCTAGAAGACGCGTAAATGAAAACTGACTTTCTTTTCCGTTGGAGAAAAAAGAAAAAAAGAAAAGGACTTTGTGCAACGCGTAAATGAAAACCCTCTTTTTCTTCATCCTCTCTGCTCTCTCTTTAGAAAATCTGCTAAATGTTTCTCGATGGATTTTGTTTTAACTTTTTATGACGTTAATCTACAATCTATAAAAAAAAAACAATTAATTATGTTCGTGTAATTATCATTTATATGAATGGTTTATATTTCTAGTGTAGTATTTAATTTTTAAACATCATGACTACTGAAATTATAATGTATTAAATTCTGTTTTTTTATTATACCTATATTTTAGGTCACGTTTTCATATATACTTGGACTTTATTGGTTACTCGCTTTTTTACCCGAGCAATATATGTTTCCCCCGTTCTTTTATTATTGTAATGTGTTGACTATTACACTGTTCACATACTCTCTTTTGACCATCTTTTGTGATTTATATATATGAAAAAATATAGTCATGTGGGATCTTGTTAGATTCATCTCGGAATATACTTTCAAAATATCAACTTTTTATTATTTTTAAAAGTAAAGAATTGAAGATATTAATAATCAAAGTTGTGCATTGGCAAACGTGAAAGTCCAGATGTTGCAGTTATAATAGAACGGAGGTAGTATAAGTTTAGGATCAAATGATAATGGTTCTTATTCTACGAATTGCAAATAACATGAGTTTTGTACTAATTATGTATGAATGTATGCTTGTTTATGCATAAAATGATGGACAAAGTTTATCACGCTAGCTTTTTCTATCGATGTTTTCGTTCAGCATGAACATTAAAACGTAATGTCCAAGGGGAAGTGTTGTAAATATATTATTTTATGGACATTACTCACAGGATAAGGCACTTAATGAGCTAAGATGCCTAGTGGACTTTTAGGGTTACATCTCTATTTATTAGTATAAATATATCTCTTTTGATTGTATTCTTGTACTCGGAAACACACAAATTATAGTGAATACTCTCCTGACTTGGTATGCCCCCAGATGTAGTCATTATTGACGAAGTGGGTCAACAAATCTGTTCTTTTTATTTTTATATTTTATAACAATATATATATATATATATATATATATATATATAGGAAATAGATCATATCACTAATTACCTGGTGAAATCTAGAAACTTTGTAGGCCATTGATAATAGTGATCTAACGGCTGTAGATGAGTAGAATTATATGCATTTATGTATTTTTTTTATTGCATTATTTGTTGCATATACTAGCGACCAGCTTGATGCAACAAATAATAACAAATATGTAATGAAATTACTTAATAATGCAATCGGTTTCTATATTTCACCATTAAGGGTGTTTCCACCATAGTCAATCCCTATATATATATATATATATATATAATACTTCCCTTCCGTCCACCAAGAAGTTACATTTTTTTTATTTCGGTACTGGTTTTAAAAAATTAGTTGAGTGTGTTTTGTGATCGGAGTAAGGGTCTCACTTTTTTTTTGTAGTTTTAAAGTGAAACGTGTGGGATATACTTACTAAAAATAGAAAGGGATAAATTTTTTGTGGAGGAACAAAATAGCAGAAAGGGTAAGCAGTTTGTGGACGGATGGCCGGAATACAAATCCTACTAAAAAAACAAATCTGTAGGTGATATTTCAACGCCGATTGACATTTCTGTAATGTACTGCCCCGTCCTGTCTGATGACTGATATTATAAATAGATTGTAGAACTTAAAAGCATTTTTTCAAATTTTTATATATTATTTAGATTTTTTAAACAATGCTTTGATTATAAGTACTATTTATACTTTTTTAATTTTATTTTTTTTGCTGGAATTCTTGGCCGGATGTTGCAAATTGACAAATTAGTGGAGTTTATGTTGATGCTTGATTAAAAAATAGTTTAGTGGAAGAGGAGGGGGAGAGCATTAATTTTTATTGATTGTAATTATGAATTTTGACCTATAAAAAATTAAAATAATATTTTTTAGTGGAAGGGGAGGGGGAGAGCATTAACTTTTATTTATTCCTTCCTTTTAGAAAGTCTTACCCATCGACGACTACTCTCGTCTAGAAGACGCGTAAATGAAAAGAGTTTTCTTTCCGTTGGAGTAAAAAGAAAAAAAAAAAGAAAAGGACTTTTGTGCAACGATGTTTAAATTAAGAAGAATGATATTCTTTGCGATGTGATTCGCGATGTGGATGACAATCTGTTTCATGTGGTGTGGGTCATAAATTTTGAATTTTATGACCCCATGTGAAGATATCATGTCATCCGCGTTAATCACATTGTGAAAATAGATTAATCCTTAAATTAATCCAACTCCCCTCTTTTTCTTCATCCTCTCTCTCTCTCTTTAGAAGATCTGCCAAATTATTCTCCATAGATTTGGTTTTAACTTTTTATGACATTTATCTACCATCTATAAAAAAAACAATTAATTATGTTGGTGTAATTATCATTTAGATGAATGGTTTATATTTCTACTGTAGTATTTAATTTTTAAACATCAAAATTACTGAAATTATTATGTATTAAATTCTGTTTTTTTATTATACCTATATTTTAGGTCACATTTTCATATATACTTAGACTTTATTGGTTAGTAGCTTTTTTACCGTTGCAATGTATATAAATTTAGGATCAAATGCGAATGGTTCTTATTCATACATCGAAAAATGCATTTTATGCATAACAAACATACTTTCATGCATAATTAGTGCACAACGCATGTTATTCGCAATTCGTATGATAAGACTTAGGGGTGTTCATAATAGGGGTGTCCACTATCTTTATGGGTTTCATATATTTTTTTTTCCACATATTTGTCGAGTGTTTGTTACCTTTTCGGCTAGTTTCAATATTTTTCACTTCGACTGTTCTGTGCTTCTTCCAGCAATAATAAGCATCTTCTGCCTTTATGCAAATATATTATTCTCACGAATATGTGACATATGATTCTCCATAAACATTGCCATATCAATATGATTTCAATGATCCCACCATGTGATATAATCAATATAGGATTTATTGAGCAATTATTTTTCGGTGATAGTTTTTCATATCACTTGTCAGATGATCCCACCATGCGGTGTATTTGCATGAGATTTTCTTTAATTTGATCGATTATAACTTCTGGTATCGCTTGCTCAAGTTTCTCCATCTGTGTTTAATAATCATGGAGATCGAATATTATTTCTATCAACTGCTTCTTCTTTCGAGAGTAGGATTTGAATCATTGATCAACTACTTCTTTAGAGTAGTATTTATTTCTTTCAACTAATTCTTCGAGAACAGAATTTAAATAATTAATCAATCTTCGTAATAGAATTTATTATTATCAACTGCTTCTCGGAGAAGGAACAAGTGTATTGATGCTATGCATCTCTTCTTTCCCCACCTTTATAATTGCCAACTCGTCTAGAACCCTTGGCGTGTGTGATCATTATCCCAGACAAAATTGTCAAACTAGCGTGTTCAAATTACATCCCAGAGTCGCGCAAGATTTGGTGCTTCCATGCAGCTCTATCTCTCTCTCATTTGGTGCTTCCACTCTCTCTCTCTCTCCATATATATATATATATATATAAACACGTTGTAAATATATTATTTTATGGACATTATTTGCAGGATAAGATATTTAATGGGCTAAGATGGCTAGTGGACTTTAAGAGTACATCTCTATTTATTATTATAAATATATCTCTTTTGATTGTATTCTTGTACTCGAAAACACACAAATTATAATGAATACTTTCCTGGCTTGGTATGCCCCCAGATGTAGTCAATATTGACGAACTGGGTCAACAAATCTGTTCTTTTTATTTTTATATTTTATAACAATATATATATATATATATATATATATATAATACTTCCCGTCCGTCCACCAAGAAGTTACATTTTTTATTTCGGTACTGATTTTAAAAAATTAGTTGAGTGTTTTGTGTGATCGGAGTAAGGGTCTCACTTTTTTTTTTTTGTAGTTTTAAAGTGAAATTTGAGGGATACACTTACTAAAAATAGAAAGGGATAAGTTTTTTGTGGACGAATAAAAATAGCAAAAAGGGTAAGCAATTTGTGGACGGAGGGAGGGAATACAAACCCTACTAAAAAGATAAATCTGTAGGTGATATTTCAACACCGATTGACATTTCTGTAATGTACTGCCCACGTCCTGTCTGATGACTGATATTATAAATAGATTGTAGAATTTAAAAACATTTTTTCAAATTTTTATATATTATTTAGATTTTTCAAACAATGCTTTGATTATAAGTACTATTGATACTTTTTAATTTTATTTTTTTGCTGGAATTCTTGGCCGGATGTTGCAAATTGACAAATTAGTGGAGTTTATGTTGATGTTTGATAAAAAAATAGTTTAGTGGAAGGGGAGGGGAAGAGTATTAATTTTTATTTATTCCTTCCTTTTAGAAAGTCTTTTTTTTTTTTTTTTTTGAAAAGTGAACTTCATTAACCCAACCCAAACGGACCGCCTAAACTCGAGAAAAGAAAAGGCGACCGGGGCAAGAGACTACAACAACTCAAAATTACACCACATGTTCCAATCTACACTTTTACATTTATGCCTATGAGAGAACCAAAGAAATCCCAACGCTTTCACTTCCGTAACTATCTCGGTAGCCTTAATATCTCTACCTTCAAAGAGCTTTTCATTCCGCGTTTTCCAAAATCTCCAACACGTAATAATGACCAAGCCATGAAGCACCTCTTTCTTTAACCTTGAACCAATAGCATACTTGGAAGCCTCTAACAAATCTGACGTCTCAAAAGCAAAAAGAGGAGGAATTTTACACCAAACAGAAATGGCTTGCCACACTTCTGAAGCTAGCTGACAACCTGTAAAGATGTGGGAACTTGACTCTTCCGCCTCACCACAAAACGAACAGCTAGAATCCCCCACATCGATACTCCTTTTCTTAAGCGCTATTTTTGTGGGAAGCTTATCCATCCCTGCTCTCCACGCGAAAATATTGCACTTAGAGGGTACCCATTTACACCATTTGAAGATAAAGCCGCTTCGCATCAAAGTAGCATCCAAACAAAGCTTCTTCACTCCAGCAACCGAGAATACCCCTTTATTGTCTCCTAACCAGCGCCAAGAGTCCCGAGGACTCTGCAGCCTAACCTGGTCTAACAGCAGGATACAATCCTGAAGCTGCTGCGCCTCATTTCCTGCAGTCGGACGACGCTTCCATTTCAGTTAAAGCGGCTGACTGGTATTGGAATTGGAACACACCCGATCCTTCACTAGACACAGCTTATCCTTCTCGAGCAAAAACAAAGCAGGAAACTGAGTCTTAAGAGCCACATCTCCCACCCAAATATCAAGCCAAAACCGAACCGTACCACCATCTCCGATAATACCTTTGAAAGTATCGCCGACTCGTGGAGTTCTTCGGTTTGGTAAGAAGGGGAAGCTTAGTCCTCGTTATATTGGCCCCTTCGAGATCCTGGACAAGGTAAGCGATGTAGCTTATCGACTAGCATTACCTCCGACGCTTAGTCATGTTCATAATGTGTTTCATGTTTCACAACTGCGTAAGTATGTTCCCGATCCCAGCCATGTTATTGATTATCAAGGGATTGAGGTTAGTGATGATGTTACGTATGAAGAACAACCGGTAACCATACTAGAGAGACGAGTGAAACAATTGCGACGGAAAGTGATTCCGTTAGTAAAGGTCCAATGGTCTAAGCATGGAATTGAGGAGGCCACGTGGGAGACCGAGGAGAGTATGCGTGCCCGATACCCCGAACTTTTTGTATCTTAAGTTTCGGGACGAAACTTCTTTTTAGGGGGTAAGGGTGTAATACCCGTGTATTTTATGAGTGTTATTTTGGATGTATTTGGTGGTATTGTGGTTATTTGGACCGTATATATTGATGATTGACCTTGGCATATTGATGGCTGATTATTGTTGGGTTCTGTGATTCTCGGATTGTGCTCGTTTTAGCTGGACTTCTTGCGAATTTAAATTTGGAAAATAGCAGTTAGCGTACGCTAAGACTGTATGTCTAGCGCACGCTAACCAGGTTCGAGTAGCGCACGCTACTCTTGTGCAATAGCGTGCGTTAGGCCCGCTGGACAGTAAGCTTTCTGGACTCTGGAATGAGGCGTTAGCGTACGCTATGGACGGACTAACGTACGCTATTTCGATGTACTAGCGCACGTTGCTTGTATGATAGCGTGCGCTAGGATGTCAGGTCAGTGAGGACAGAAATGTTTCTGGACTGCAGGTACTTGCAGGTAGCGCACGCTACTGTATGAAGTTAGCGCGCGCTAGTAGCAATCGGTAGCGCACGCTAACAGATAGTTCAACAGACGCTACGTGAGTCCGAGAAAGTTGGATCGCCTTTTTCTTGACGGTGCACCGCCTCGGCTCGTTAGCGCACGCTAAGCTCAGCCGTAGCGTGCGCTAATACCTCCCGATATATATGGGGGTAGGTTCTAGAAATGTCATTTTCACCTCTTCCTCTTCTCTTGGCTTTGGGCATACTTGACCATTGGAGAGTCTGATTTTTGGTCGGATTTCTTCATCCAACGATAATTTTGGGCTCCTAACACCAAGTTATCAACATCTTATCAACTTTCACCATCCAAATCAAGGTAAAACCGTTGGAACCCTAGTTCTTCATATTTTGGGGTTTTTGTCGAGATCTTTGATTCTAATCTATCCTAGCTCCGATTTGTGCTAGATTGTGATGTTGTAATCATAATCCTTCATTTTTCTCCAAGATTCACGGATTTAACCCTAAGTTACCTTTCATAGTTTGGGTTCGAGCTACGTTTCCTTCGTAGTATTTGAATAAATGTCCCTAAGGGTAGAATTTAGGGTGAATCTTTCCATTTCCCTGGTGTTGTGTTTTGATTCGGTATTTCGATGTGTTAGGATCGAATCGTTGAAGGAAATTCGGACCGTACATTCATCCGTTCGCCGTTTCTCGTGTCGTTCAAATTGAGGCAAGTACTTTGATTGTGTTTAATGTACTTCGTGTGAATATGTAAAAATGGAATTTGTGCCAATTGTTGATCGAGTGTGTGTGAGCCGAGTAAAACCAGTGAGGGTCCCACAGGGTCCGGTGAGCTGCGTATCCTACGGATCACTCGGTTGGGCTATACACCAGGGAGGGCCTGACGAGGTGTCTCTGGGGTGTGTATCTTGCTTGAGAGGTACAGGGCCAGTATAGCTCGGGAGGTTGTTTTGTGATGATGATTGTGATGTGGTATTCCGGAATATCTGTGATGGCACTATGATTTATGTGGTTTTTGTTGATTATTCACTTGTTGTACATATTCTAGAATCATTGTACTTGCATCGGCCTCTTGCTGACCCCTTCTGGGGTGGATATACTTTTGTGTATTCAGTGCAGTCCGGTGGGAGGACTAGCACAGGACGGACACGAGCTTGGTGGGCAGCATTGATATCGTACATCATTTTGAGTTGGTGGTCGTATGGTCATGGTCAAAGTCGTGTTCTGGTTTTGTACTCGCGCGGGTACTGTCCAGTGTTGTATGTCATGTCATTATTAATGGTTAATGATGTTGTTGTATTCCCGTGGTGAACGGTCATATTGGTTATGATTCCTCGGGATGATATGTTGTTTGGTATTGTGATGTATGTCATGTTGAAATTGAAGTTGGTCTTGAATGTATGAACGTTCATGTTTTGTTGTATTTAATGTGTTTTGTTTGGGTCTAAGCCTGGTAGGTTCTCCAAAAAGGATCTACGGCGCTGTAATACCTCCGTAAATTATGGGGGTGTTACAGCCGAGCCCCTGCCGAGCACCCATGTCGATCACCCTGGGCTGCGGCACATCCCTGCCGAGCCGCGGCCCCCGTCGTTTTGCTTCAAACGGCCAAAGTGGACTGTACTACGGGCCGCGGCACCCTCCTGCTGGGCCGCGGCCCCTTGCCGAATGCCTGGGCGCATTTTTGCGCTGTGTGCCGCGGCACACTTGGGCTGGGCCGCGGCACACGAGTCAACCTTGCACAGTTTGTTCTTTTTATGCTGTTTGGAACGGGAGTTTCAACACATTATTCACCTACACTTTGAAGAACAAGAGAGAGAGATAGAGAGAGAAACAACAGAGAGAAATACAATCTTTTATTTTCCCGGAGATTTATCGGTCGGATTGTTGTGATCTTTTGACAAGAGCTTGGTAGCTATTGGGCAAATCTTTTTGCTGGTGTAGATCGAGTTTTTGAGTCCGGAAGTACGGGTATTTCGTTAGCTCTTTGTGTAAGCTATTTACGGTTGTTTCTTTGCTCTATCTTTTTGTTGTTGTTGATTCCAAATACTTGAAGAATATTTATTACCAAGTATTTGACGATTGTTGTATACCCCTAGTTTGTATTAGGGACGATTGTGTATTTGTGTGTATTAGTGATAGTGGATTTAAGCGGCTTCGGTCCCGTGGTTTTTACTCTCGTCTTGAGGGGTTTCCACGCTAAAATTGTGTCTCGTTGTTTATTGCTTTCGAATATCATTTGTATTAATTTTATCGAGTTGTAATTGTTGCTCTACTCGTCGGTAACCACAAAGTTACGATTGAAGAGTGGGAATTTGTCAAACAAGGTTCCGCTTTGTTCGTTGTGACGTGATGTTAGTCGGTATTTTTCCCAACATATATGACTGTCACATACTATCTCCATTCACCAATGAATTGATGCGAAACTTACATTTCTACGACTATTAATCATACCTTATCATTCGATTGTACTTTTCTACTGATTAAAGTAAAAAATAAATTATAACAATGTAAGATGTCGTCTGAATTTGTCTTAATGTACATTTTTAAAATTTGGTAACTTTTACTAATGTATAATTAAATAATATTAATGCATCAAAAGAATACTCCTTTCGTCCCAACTAATATGAGTCATATTCTTTTCTGGTCCGTCTCAACTAAGTTGAGTCATATCCTAAAATGGAAATAATTAAGAAAAAAATGAGGGCTCTTAATCTACACTTAAGCCCAATTCCAAATCTGCATCGCATCCTCCTCCTCCTCTAACCCTAATCTGCGCCGCCTCTCTCCTCATTCTCTAACCCTAATTCTATCGCACTTAAGGACAAAGAAAACCTAAATCTTAACCGCTTGTTTGGGGCTATTAGATCGGGTTTTATGGCTGGAGTATGAGCTCTTTTCACCCCACTTTGAACCCACTGCCCCACGATACTTTTACTTTGTCCCAATCGAGTTGTTAGTTTCTTAATGGTGTTTCTCTTCGAGTATTCAAGATTTGAAAGAACAGTAAGGTCAAGCACTCACTACCTTTTTCCTCTTATGATTCTTGCCACTTACAATGTGAATAACTTCATCATTTTCTTGTTTTTTAGCACCTTTCCACAGCCGTGTCAGTGTTTGACGAGAGACGGCGAGCTTCAGTAGAGCTTCATGCATTTTGCCTCGAGTTGATTTCTGCCTTCACTGGAAAGCTCATTTCTTGTCATTTTATTTTCAGTTTTTGTAGTGTAGTTTGGGCTTGCCTTAATTTTAAATGTTGTGTGGGTTTTATAGAGCATGGTGGTTGTATTAGGTGGAAAATTTGAATTTTTTCATGCCTCAAATATGTAATTTGATTGCCGCCACATTCTTTTCCAAATTCAAAGCAACGAAACTAATTTTGATCATATTCTTTTTTCGTAGTGCAGCTGTATAGTTTAATTTATGATCTTGAATTAGTGTTTTTTTTTTGCAAAACTGAATTAGTATTTTTTAATTAGGTTTTTAATTAATAGATAAAGTAATGCATTTAAATAAAAAACAATGCATTTAAATAAAAATCGTAACATCATTAACTAAACGAGGCATTTAGACCCGTGCATTGCACACAATTTGAATCTGATTGTTCCTCGCTTAATGTGCGACACTAATCATAGTCCAACAACACAAACTTCACATATTCATACAATTTTTCAATAGTTAATTCATAACGTCAAAAATAATAAATTTAAAAAACTTGGACAAATACTCACGCCAAAGTTATGTTTGGGAGAACATGGGAAATGTTGGCCAATTCCGGAGGAAAGATGCCACTCAAGTTGTTATCATTCAGCCTGCTATCCTTGCAAAGACAAGAGAGTAAAAGTTATAGTAATAAGATTTCCATTATCTTATACGAAGCGATAATATATAAAATCAAAAGGTTAATTATAAATTCACGCACAGGAATAACAAATTCCTCAAATTGGCCAATTCTTTTGGAATGGGACCGATGAAACTGTTATTGTACAGATCCAAGCTCTTCAAACTAGTAAGATCTCCAAGCTCCTTAGGTATTGTCCCGTTTATCTTATTGTCATATAATTCCCTTGTCACACCACAAACAAAATCAACATAACATATTGTTAGTTCATGTTAGACAATCTAGCTAAATATAATAGTACAAAACAGTACTCACATTTCATACTTTTTAAATTTATCGTGTATCGATTTGACAAACTTAAATAATCTATGATATAGTTGACGGTGGCATTTTTAGTCGTCGTCGTAGTGTACACTCGAAAGACCATTTTACCCCTCATCACCCATTTATGTTGAGTTTAACATAATATCAAATGTTCGAGAATAATAATTTTTCAAAAAATACAAATAGAATATTAAACTAACTTGATAATTACTTTTCAAAAAACAAATTCTTTTCTATTGGGGATCTCCGATGACCAGTTTTTCCGGCAGAGCCGCCGCTGGCAGCCGATCAGTCTTTTTTTTTTTGGTAGCAGAACACATTTTTTTTTTTGCCAGCCCGCCGGCCTACTTTCCGAATGGCCTGTTTCTTTTTTATGCCAGGTCCGCCGGCATGCAATCCCACCGCCGCCATTTTTCTCCCTCTTAACAGCAGACCGTCAGTCTGCTTTCCGGCTGCCGGTTATTTTTTTTCTCTCCTTCGCAGCCAGCTGGCATGCTTTTCGGTGATGAGACCAATTTATTTTTCCTTTAATTTTTAACGGCAGGCCCGCAATCGATTATAGATTTCCGAGAAGCAAAGTGTTTTTTTTAACAGGGTTATAAGATAATTTTAATTATTTTAATCCAATTATGGAATCACCTTATCATTATAACATTTATCTCTAATATATATATATATATATATATATATATATATTGAGCCGCATTTTGGTATATCTAATTGATCATTCATATGTTATTTATTTCTACTGCTTTCGAGCAACTAAAAAAAATGATGGATCTGTCAATCGGCAAATGAAGAGTGTTAGTTGTTGCAAAACAATACAAAAAATAACTTACAGATCTGCAATTTACTTAAGAGGCCAAGATTCGAGACCAACGGACCTGCTAACTCAGAAGCTCCAAGATCGCTGACACCACAATTTGTCGAAAACATATTAGATTAGCAGCAGCACGTACTAAATTGTAAAACCAAATCTAAGGACATCAAACATTATTGTAACAAAATAGAAAGAGAGACAACTATCACAATATTCTTACACTCTCGTTACACTTGGCTGATCGCCTTCGCAAGTGACATGAGACCATGTGCAAGGGTTGACAAGGCCCCTGTCCCAACTTTGTAGAACATTATTGGGATCAGACAAGCCTTTCTTGAAGGCATACAAAGCATCAACTGTATATATCAAACAAAGAACCACGGGATATTCAGATGTTCAATCAAGTCCCGAGACGTCGTTCATTTAGGTCTAGTTTGGTATTGTTGTGGTTAATAAAAACGTATTTTTCGCTCAGAATTTGACAGCTCTTTTTTTAGTGTTCAAATTTTCAAGTTTGATATTTATTCGAACGCGTTCGAGTTACACAAAGCAATTTTTAATAACTCGTTTGAGTAACACAATTTATTCCAGCAACTCGAATAGGTTATTCGAATATATGTCACTCGAATATTTGTGTGGTTTGAATGTATTTGAGTAAAGATCAAAATCTGACACCTTAAATATCAAAATAGAAGCCGATGCTGCTAACGTACATAATTAATACTTATAGGAAACCTTAAAAGCTACATATATCACAACCCATATATAAAATAAAAATAAGATGCGATTAAAAAATCACAGACCTTGGGCTTTGCCAAAGTCTTCGTCGTCTGAACGGATACATATGGGAGAATGCACAACCAAGAAATACAACCACCACACCAGGAGGGATGCTCTTTCCATTAATCTCTCCCTTTCCAAAACAAGTGCAAGAAATTGATAGTCTAGATTACGTGTATAGTTAAAGGTACTACAAGTCAAGTGTACTATTGATGCTTGGGGGATTTCTGCATCCCTTGTTTCCCCACCTTTATAATGGCCAGGCCAACTCGTCTAGAACCCTTTGGTTTGGCGTGATCATTATCCAAGACAAATTTGTCAAACTAGCGCGTTCAAATTACATCCCCGAGTCACGCGCAAGATTTGGTGCTCTCCCATGCTCTCTCTCTCTCTCTCATTGGAGTCTGTTGAGTGTGTTGTGTGACCGAGTAGGTGTCTCACTCTTTTTTTTAATTTTAAAGTGAAATAGGTGGGATATACTTACTAAAAATGGAAAGGGATAAGTTTTTTGTGGACGGAGCAAAATGGCAAAAAAGGTAAGAAGTTTGTGATCGGAATACAAATCTTACTAAAAAGACAAATTTGTAGGTGAATAATGCAAATCTTATTATTATTACTCATTCCGTCCACTACAAATATGTTCATTTTGACTTTGATCCATCACTCCAAATACATTTTTGACCAGTAGTAACTTTAATTATATATGAATAAAAGTTATAAAAAATAATATTTAGAAAATACGCATTAAGACAAATCAAACACAAATACTTACATTACTATAATTTTTTTATATATTGATTGTAATTTACACCAAAATTTATGAATTTTGACCAATAAAAATCAAAATAACATATTTTTAGTGGGCGGATAGAGTATTAATTTTTATTTAATCCTTCCTTTTAGAAAGTCTTACCCCTCGATGACTCTTGTCGTCTAGAAGACCCGTAAATGACACTACTAAAAAAGGGTGGTTTTAGCTTCACCACATTAGCTTTGTAATATCCGTATTTTTCTTTTCCTGGTATTTTCGTTTTTGGTGTATTTCTCGATCGTAGTGACCCTCGTGTACTTCTCAGCGTGTCCTTCCTGTCAAACTGTTGAACTGTATTCTCGTTATTGTGATGCGGAACTGCCGTTTCGGGGTTGCCGTGGATCCATTTCGTGTTATTGGTCCCCAAATATTGATTCCTATCGTTTTATTCTCTTTCCGGATCATTTTTATCATTTTGGAACCCATAAGGGGGTGTGAGCCGCGGCACAAGATATGCGTGCCGCGGCACACAAATTCCCTTGATTGTTGGTCGGACAAATCAGATGTGTGCCGCGGCACACCCATCCGTGCCGCGGCACACTCGTGTGTCTTCTGCGACCTAAACCCAATCAGCAGGTGCCGCGGCACGCGGTGCGGCACAACGCGGAAATCTGGGAGTAAATTTTCGGCCTGTGCCGCGGCACACTTCGGCTGTGCCTCGGCACACGAAGCGGTCAACTGTGCAAATTCGTCTTTATTAGACGAAATCGGCCGACTTCTTCTCCATTTTCACTGCGCGAGAGAGAGAGAGCTAAGGGGGGGGAGAACTCTCAAGCATTCTTCATTCGGGAGTCGATTTTTCATCATCTTCCTTCGGTTGTAAGGCTCGGGCAATCAATCTAACGCGTGTTCTACGGATCTTGGTACTTGAATCTCCTAAGGTAATATTCTAAAACCCTATTTTCGATTAATTTGGGGGTTTTGGGTTTTTCTTCCGATTCGTTCCGTTTTGTTGGTGGATTCATGATGTATACGATTGATATTGTTAGTATCTTTAGTTTTCCTACGGATTCATGGATATTTTGTGGATTTTTACGGAATCGAAAGGGTTTGGTTGTGGTCCGCCCTCGTTGTTATTTTGGTATGAATATACATGAATCGTAGGCGGGTTTCCGGGTGTATTCCATTTCCGTAATCGTCTAGAGTTGGTTGTGATTGTGTTGTTCGAATCGTTAGGTTCATCCGTCGGTTCCTCACGGTCGTGCTTGATTCTTCCGTTCCGTTCGCGTCACCGTCTATTAATCGAGGCAAGTATCCTTATGAACTTACAATCTTGGCATAGTAGTTTTGTATGAGAAATCATGTGTGTGTGTATGCTCACTACGGGTTAGATCCGACGGGGTCTCGGTAGGGGTCCACGGAGGTGTGGATCGACGAGCTTTGCTTTTAACCACTACGGGTTAGATCCGACGGGGTCTCGGTAGGGGTCCACGGAGGTGTGGATCGACGGTTAATTGTGGTGAATTTTACAAATGTGATTTGATATTGGCATTTCCGGAAATGAGTGCTTTCGAACGGTTTTCTTTATTGCATGCATTACTATATGTGTAAGATGTAAGTTGTTCATCTGGTTACTTGTACTAGCGTAATTGCTAACCCCTCTGGGGACCGTTTGGGAAATTCGTTTTATGAATTTGGTCGGGTTCATCGAGACAATGGCTGGACCAGTACACGGATGATGGCCGTGCGTGATGATTGTGCACGAGTGACGTTTTAGTGTCTTTTACCTTTTCGTCTTTTATGGTTTTGAACTAATAGTTGTACTCGAGTACTTAAGGGGTTCTTGTTCGTTTGGATTGTATTGTTGCTTATTATGTTGTGTTGGATGATGATGTTATATTGACCGGTTGAACCGGGTGGATTGTTCTGTTTTGCGTCTTTATGACGTGGTATTGTTCTGTCGTTTATGTGAGTCGATGAGTATGATGCTGTTCAGCCTGGTGGGTCCCATATAGGGATTCACGGCGCTGTAATATACTTCGAATATCTTGAGGGTGTTACAAGCTTCACCCGAAAAAGTGAAGCTAAAGAAACAAAAGCGATAAAAAAAACAAAAAAAAAACGTCACATATCTCACGCCTTAAAATTATGTTAAAAAAGTCAGCTGCTTTTAAACAAAGGCGTCACATATGTGACGCCTTTCTCCAAAGTTTTTTTTTATTTTATTTTACATATTAGCGTCACATATATGACGCTAATGCTTAATTCTTTAGCGTCACACATGTGACACCAATATGTGAAGATCATTTTTTTTTATAAAAATATTTTTTAAACGGTGTCACATATGTGACGCCAAAGAATAACGTTTTAGCGTCACATATCTGACGCCAATTTGTGATAGTCGATTTTTTTTTAAAAAATATTTTTCCATAAATCCATTTTCAATGTACAAATTTGTATCGGTTTAAATATTAAATACTATAAATAATAAATTTTAAATTATATTTAATAATTATAGTGTAAGAAATTTCTTAACATTAAGAACTTAAATTACATTATATTTATTTATGCTTAAATATTTTGGAGATTGATTAAATATAAGTATGAAATATAGTACAAGGATAAATAACATTCATTATTAATCTACGGAAATATAATAAATAATACTGTTAAATTTATATTTAATACTATAGTATAATTAATTAATGAAATATATTGGATAAATTAATGGCAAACTTTTTCTTATTTAAGATTTTTAATTAATTCAAATAATAAATAAAGGAAAATATTTTACTTAGTCAGTACATATTATATTTATGTTCTTTCTACAATGAATGAAAACATAGCTCGGTGGCAACATGCCACACCATGAATGACATTGGCGCGGGTTCGAATCCCGCGCCAGCCACTGAGCTATATTTTTCGGTTCCCTTTTCTTTTAATATTCTTTGGAGTCAGATATGTGACGCCTTTAAGGCTTTTTATTTATTTATTTATTAACAATGGCGTCACATATGTGACGCCTTAACTGTATATCAGCGTCACATATGTGACGCTAATACCCTGCTCCCTTTTTTTTTTGACAGCAACAGCAACCACCAAGACAGTAAACAAAACACCAAGACAGGAACCAAAGACAGTAAAGAAAACAGCAAAATAATTGGAATGTTTCAATACACCATCATAAACAACATTGTAATATACAATAAACAACATTGTAACTAAATTATCATAAATAATACACCATCAATACAACAACAAACAACATTGTAACCATGAATACACCATCATAATCAATACATCACAAAAAAACATATGAATAATAAACACAACACACCATCAACCGAACCAAACCAACACAACAACAAACAACATTGTAACCAAACCGACAAAGCAATATATTAACACCAAGCAACAATTACATTTTACACATATCGAAATCAAAATATACGCAAAATATAACAAATATGATCATCAAGACATAAACCTAACATGTTACTCGTCAGATGATCGCATCAACTCATCCTCATCAAAGTCGTCGGAGTCATCATCCTCAACGTTCGCCCGAGATGATGAGGAATCTGCCTTCTTCTTTCCTTTGAGTAATCTCAACATGAGTTTACTCATCTTTGAAAATTTCGACTCCATCTTCTCTCTCGACTTCTTCATCTCCTCTCTGTCCTTCTTCATCTCCTCATTATCTTTTTTTAGCGCCTCGATGGTAGCCTCCAAAGACCGATCGACCTCGACAGGTCGTAATGATGCTCGTGAATCAACAAGATGACGACTTGTGGGTTGGTCAATGACTTCATTTATGATGATCCCCTTTGAAATTTCCCTCACCCTTCCACCCTGTCTAACTCCGCCACCCGCCTGAGCCCACAAGTTCGGGTAAAATTCATCTTCCGGAGGGGGGTTTGGGAAATGCAATGCCTCAACGAGCTTATAGTATCGGTCCTGTTCCAAGTAATATTTACAAAAAAAGTGAACAAGATACACAGTTTACAAACTAGGGACGTAATCGAAATACAAGTGAACAAATATAAAGCTAAACTTACGTATTGTTCTGCACTACGGGCATCTATCCATTTGGGAGTAAAGACTCCCGACTCAACTTCTCCCGACTCCGCTTCTCCCTCCTCCGGTTGAGCCTCGCTGCTGCCCTCACCAATTTTCTTTTTTTTCTTTTGATGTTTTTCCATTTCTTTCACATTGGTGATGTGAGTCTTCATGAAGGCCAAAGGATTAAACACTGGGTCCTCTACCGGTCTCTCCCTTTCACATGCTGGTCTTTGGTACATCTCCGACGCAAAGATCACTCGCCTATGCGTTAACATAAAATATTAATAATATTTACGATGACACATAATTGAAAACAACATATATTATATAATAAAACGTTGACAGAATTTATAAGTACCATGGAATGACCATGATCGTACATGCTCATACTGCCTCCAGTATATGTACCTGGTGCCTTTTGCGTAATCACACCGGTACTCTCATCGTAAACAGTGCCCCTATTTTTAGATTTTTGAAACGCCTCATTCTTCTTCTTTTCGGTCTCCCAACGCTTCCATAAGATCCTAAACTCTTTTTCCTTCAACCACTTCTCCCGCTGACCGACTGTTTTTTGATATACTTTATTTTTAGTGTGCGTAAGCATATCAATAAACCGTCCGTGGATATATCTGTCCCAATACCACCCAATTCTCCCCTCATCCGATTTCTCCCATCTATAACGCATCTGGACAAATATAATAACAACTGTCAGAAAATCGAAAAACAATCAAATATTTTTGGCACAGCAATAGAACATAATAGTTTGAGTAAAATGAATGCAACTGTAATAATATACTCCAAATTCCCGCCACAACTCATCCCTCGTCCGTCGAGAGACCTGGCCCCAATGCTCTTCACCGGAGTAGTACCTCTTAAGTAAGCCGACTATATCGGTCTCGGCCTTCTTTGAACTAAAGCCAACTATTTTTGGCAAAGGACGGATTAATTTTCGATCTTCATACTTCTCTTTGGCCTTAGAGATCTCAGTCGGACCTCTACCTGGTGGCTGTGCTAAAACCTCCTGATCCTCGTCGTACTCAAACTCCATCGGCTCCCCTGGAATAGAAATGTGATGTACCAATGGACCAGCTGATGGGGGATCAGTAGTAGGTGGCTGCAATGGTGGCTGATCGTGTGACACGGTCCTCGAGAACCCCGCATATGGTCCATGGGGGATCAGTGTGTGCTGCTGTGACGTCTCTGGAGTGTCAATATGTACATCAGAAGTATTGGCGCCACCAATAAATGGAATATGCTGGCTCCCATGAGATAACAACGAGCCATAACTCATGTACCGTGTAAATTCGGCATCACTAAACGGACGCCAATGCTGGAGTCCCGAGTCGGTACGCAAATGTTGTTGTTGTAGCTGCTGCCCGAAGGGTATGTGTCGGGTCAGATCTTCTATCTCTGGTCGTATGACAGGCCCACTCCTATGTGACGACTCTGACTCGGGTATACTACGAGAAGATGAGGGGCTCGAACTAATACTCATCCAGCGAGGTGCCCTGGTATGAGAAGGAACATCAACACGCTGGTTGGTACTGCGTCTCGACATCTGAAATACAAAGTACAATAAAATTGAACACAAAAATCAGTCCATGAACACCAACTTTTGATTAAACACATATACCGCAAAGCCAACTTTATTTATAGTACATAATCCATACATACTTCAAACATACTGCATAAATACTTTAAACATACTGCACACGAAATGTGAATACATTCGAAATCAAATTCAAACGGATTTGGATACATACTTCAAACAGTATGCTGTGTACTGTAATACAAAGAAAACATTTGAATGCATACTTCAAACACACAAAATTCAAACATACTTCAATATATACATCATAAGATAAATACCTTTTGAAGCGATTCAATACATACATCATTCTAAAAATTTCACGAAACAAATTCGAAACACTTTCAAAAAACAAATACGAAATCAATAAGATAAATACCTTTTGAAGCGATTCAATATGTCCTTGATATAGTGGAGAACAAATCTTTAAAATTTGGAAAATACCGTGGAAATTGGGGAGTGATTTTGAAATTGGGAATTAGGTTTCGAAGGGGAGAAGGAGAAGCGGGTTTCGAAGAACAGAAAAGGGAGAAGAGAAAGAGTCTGTCTTGTTAATTAAAACTAATACATTGGCGTCACACATGTGACGCCATTCTTAATTAAAAAAAAAAAATCTAATTCCTAAAGGCGTCACACATGTGACGCCATTCTTAATTTAAAAAAAAAACCTATTTCCTAAAGGCGTCACACATGTGACGCCAATACAATTAAAAAGGAAATCGAAACAAAAAACATAGCTCAGTGGCCGGCGCGGGATTCGAACCCGCGCCTATGTGATGCATGGTGTGGCATGTTGCCACTGGGCTATGGTTTCATTCATTAATTGTACAACAAAAATATAATATGTACTTACTAAGTAAAATATTTTCCTTTATTTGTTATTTGAACTAATTAAATATCCTAAATAAGATAAATTTGCATTAAATTATGCAATATATTTTATCTAATTACTTAATATATTACAGTAGATTAATGCTGAATATATATTATTAAATATAAATTTAACAGTATTATTTATTAAATATAAATTTAACAGTATTATTTATTATATTGCAATAGGTTAATAATGATGTTACTAAATAAAAATTTATATTAGTTTGTTATTTAAATATAATATGTACTTATTAAGTAAAATATTTTCCTTTATTTTATTTAATTATTTAATATATTACAGTAGATTAATACTGAATATTATTAAATATAAATTTAACAGTAATATTTAAAATATTATTTATTACATTAGCGTCACATATGTGACGCCATAATTAAAAAAATCTAATTCCTAAAGGCGTCACACATGTGACGCCATTCTTAATTTTAAAAAAAAAAAAAACCTATTTCCTAAAGGCGTCACACATGTGACGCCAATACAATGAAAAAGGAAATCGAAACAAAAAACATAGCTCAGTGGCCGGCGCGGGATTCGAACCCGCGCCTATGTGATGCATGGTGTGGCATGTTGCCACTGAGCTATGTTTTCATTCATTAATTGTACAACAAAAATATAATATGTACTTACTAAGTAAAATATTTTCCTTTATTTGTTATTTGAACTAATTAAATATCCTAAATAAGATAAATTTGCATTAAATTATGCAGTATATTTTATTTAATTATTTAATATATTACAAGAGATTAATCTTGAATATATATTATTAAATATAAATTTAACAGTATTATTTATTATATTGCAATAGGTTAATAATGATGTTACTAAATAAAAATTTATATTAGTTTGTTATTTAAATATAATATGTACTTACTAAGTAAAATATTTTCCTTTATTTGTTATTTGAACTAATTAAATATCATAAGTAGGATAAAGTTTGCCATTAAATTATGCAAAGAAGTAAAATTACACATCGTTAACGTCTGACAAGTTATAGTAAAGGAAACATATCATTCTACATCATCTTCTTCGCTTGAAGCTTCATATTCTTCTTCATTATCATCAAGTATTTCAATTGGATTGGTATCTGTATCAACAAGTTAAATTTGCATGTCGTATCCGCTCAAGTCAACTACGAGATTAAGTATTGGAGCTTCTGCCTCTTGGTAGTACTCGGGTTGAGGAATGGGCTCCTGCAATATTATCGATGATACTGCTGATACATCAACAACATGTCTGGCTCTTATCGGACAAACCACCCACGCATCTGTTGAATTACATAATCCATTAAATAAATAAGTGTATGTATAATAAATAGATGCGGGTATAATATTATTATCATATTGTACCTCTTCTATGACGACCAAGTCTTCTAGATGGGTACCGAGCATAATACACTTGACTCGCTTGACTCGGGAAGATGAATGACTCGGCAGTCGCTTGTCTTGCTAGAGGATCGAGTTCAACTAACCCGTGCAGACATTTCACTTTGCGGTTGTCGAACCAGTCACATTTAAATAGATGAATAACTTGTTCAGGAAATCCAGGATTGTAGAACGTGAACTCCAGTACCTCTAGTAGTATCCCGTAGTACTTAGACAAATCTCCGGAAATGTTTGCACTTGTAATACACAATCCACTATTCATAGTCTTTTTATTTTGTCCGTGAAATTCCGTATGAAATTTTAATCCATTCACCACATAACCTTTGTACATCTTCACTAATCGATCACCTCTAAACAATGCAGCAAGTTGAGAGTCCTTTAATTCCGTGGTCGCAACCAATCTTTCAAACCATGGAACTAAGTGATTAACTCGTGCGAACTCCAAATCTCTAGTGGAGATATTACTCTGTAGTTGATTCTCAAATGCACTGAAATACATAATGTGTAAATACATGGTTACCTATAAAAATATGGAATATCAAAATAGTAATCGTACCATAGATATGGTTCTGCTTCTTCACAGTTTGTAAGAATATATAGGATTGCCATATTCCACTCAACTTCAGCCATGCGTCGCCCCTTACTTTTCCCCATTACTCGACCTTTTGGTGTAAAGATCGACAGTTGTCCTTCAAATTGAGGGGCAAATAGAACCTCGTTCCTTTTTAGTCGTGTCGTCGTTGTGTCGATTTCTTTGTCGAAGTAGAAGGAACAAAAATTTGTGATCTCAGACAGTAAATAGGCCTCACATATGGATCCCTCAACCTTCGCTTTATTGCTCACCATGCCTTTTAGAATAAACATCATCCTGTATAGTACGAAATACTTAATTTATAAATACATACACAACATAATGCATATATTAACAGAAAGATAAGAAGAGTACCTCTCGAATGGGTACATCCATCGATAGAAGACCGGTCTGTTGGGATTCGGTGCCTAAAACGAAGGCCCAGCGGAAGCGGTAAAACGAAAATTAATTCGATCCGAATCCCTACGAGGATCGATCGAGCTACGTATATACGAATATATAAACGAAAAGCAAGAGTCGTAAGAAACTAACCCTCGAAGTCCGTTGATTAAATGGAAACCTTCTCTTGAGCTATTCCCCAAGCTTTAGTTTGATCTCTACGAGTTCAATCCGCTCCAAGCCCTTGAACGATCCAACGCCGAAAACACCACGTCTCTACTTGCCACGCGCCGGAAAAACGACCGGAACAACAACACTCGATTAACCTCTAAGGTTACGGCTAGAATCAAGTGGTGAAGCTTTTGTTATTACACTCTAAGTGTATAATATATCTCTCTTAATGTATCTTGAATTTTCTCCAAGAAAACTCAAGAACAAAAGTGAAGAAGAAGATGAAGATGAAGACTAAGAAAAATAATTTTCTCTCTCACTATCAAAACTCACGGCTGGAAGCATATCGTAGCAAGTGAAGTGAGTCTTCATTATATTCTTATTCAACTCCCCAAGATCTCCTACTTTAGACAATATCACCAAGATGTGATATTTGTCCCCTTGATTGGTCACAAGTCCACCACCCTTGAAAGTGTAGACCAAGACAAAGTAATGGAGTAGGTGATGGGGTGGCCATCTAGAAGGAATCGGATGAGTTCGATCCGTTTCGGACTTCGTGAGTCCAAACAGATAAACTCCTATTCCGTTTCGATGTATTTGTATCGATTAATTAATCCAATCAATTAATCATATGAAATACATTATAACATAATTAATTTCTCTAAGAAATAATTATATTCATGAATTAAATTAATCACCCAGTAATATATTTAATTCATCAGGCCGTAAATTAATTTATCCAATAAATCAATTTAGACATCCAATGTCCCAAATTAGATATCCAATATCTAATATTCATAATGAGAGATTAAGCTCGATTCATTCCATCGTCAATCCTAATGCGCGACTCGGTAGGTCCGTCTCAGTCAGCAATGGGAGGAACCAAAGAGTAGTAGCACCACCTAGCCAGCCTGGTGGCCTACACTACACCATATATGGGTTTCAGCAACACCTGAAAAACTGTGTTCAAAAGTCCAAAAAGTGTTGCTGAAGGTAGAAAAACAAGCTATGGCTACACTTTGACCAAATTCGAAAGTGTTACAAAAACGGCCGCAACCATATGGGTCTAAGGTAACACTTTTCTTTTTTTTGGTAACATGTTAAAAAAGTGTAGCAATAGACCCCTATACCAACACTTTTATTATCTCTGGCTACACTAAATTTTGTGTTGCTGTAGACTTAAGGCCACACTTTTATATATTTAGTGACACCAAGATTTGTGTAGCCGTAGACCTATGCCAACACTCATGAGGTCTAATGTAACATTAAATTGTGAAACATTTTGACATCTTTACCAACAACTTTAACACTATGGCTACACTTATATATGAACAGTTCTAACTTTTGCCAACACAATTTTAATCTTTGCCAACACAATTTTTATATTTTGTCAACAGAAAGAATTATAAATTATAGTCTATGGCTACATTTTTGCAGATTTTTACCAACATTTTTCATGCTAAAAAGCAAAATGTTATATTGGAAAATAAATATTACCATAAAACAGTCAATACGATTAAAACAATGTCAACCATAACAACATCCAAAATACATGACTGCTAATATTCAATCCATAATAGCTAATAACAAGTTACGATCGCCGCCGTAGGACTCCTCGACTGATTTCTGAGCGTCATCAATCTTTAAGTTCAAATCTGGATTCTTCTCGGCCAACATTTTCATCATTTCTCGAACTTTTTGGTCAAGTTTTTCATTCATCTCTTGTTGAAGTTGAGCCCTGATCTTAGCAGTTAGGTCCGCCACGTACTGATCAAAATGAAGGAAAAAATTATTACCTGGAAAGCAAGATAATTATTCCAAAGCAGATACTTGAAAGAAGTTCATCATCTTCAATCCAGTCCCTGAATAACCACAATTACAAAGAAACATATCTCCTTAACATGTGCTTTTTGCAAGTAACATTGACAGAAAGAGTAGTTTAGGCAACACATTAAGGGTGAAGGCAAATTTCAGAAGAATATCCTTGGATATCATTCAAATTATTCCACGTACATAAGAAACTAACAACACTGGTAATCCACCATGCAGTACTTCTATGTACAATCACCATAACACAAACTAAAAATCCTAAAACTTTATGTCATGAGAAAGTTCATTGTTCTCGATGACCTCACTGCCTTGTCTTCCATCTAGAGTCAACATACTCCAAACAGGTCCTCATCTTTTTTATGTAAAGATAAAGTCCAAAAGCTCCATTCCTATTGAGGCTTCGTCAAAATGTGCAAACTCGTCATCATCTCTTACAAGATGTTTATGCTTCACTAGTAAAAAAAAAAACATCAGAAAGTCAGATATGCTACATTCAAAAAACAACTTCTCGGTTCTTAATGAATCGTACCTTAATCCCCCAACTATGTTGGGGACGGTAGCATGAAGATTATATTTCCAATTAATTGTCTAATATTAGTTAAATAATAACTCGTGCAAAAAAAATAAACTGCAAAGTTTTATGTTGGATGTCCTTCCTATCGCAACCTTCATACCAAGGAGAATTCTTCGGGGGGGGGGGGGGGTTCTCGGTTCTCAATAAAAACAAAAACATGTACAATGAGATAGAGAGAAACATATAACCTCAGCATGTTTGTTGGAATACTTTGTTAGAAAGAAGTTGAAGAATTTAGACATTGCAGCGGAAATTTAGCTCATTTCAGCAATCAATCTATCAAACTTCTCGGTGGCGGGTGGACCAGCATAAAACTCATTGATAGCTCTACGCAGCTGCAAAAAAAAAGCCAGAAACTTTAAACTTTAAATGTTGAAGCATATATAGCATCAAATATTGGAGGTGACAGTGACTAAACTAGAATTACGATTGAATAAAAATTTATCAGCCTACAATTGAACTTAAAGGCCAAACGGCTGACAGAAATCACACCTGATGCACGCTCTTCTTCTTGATCTGAAAGGCCTCCTCGAGTGTCTTTCTTTCTTTTTCAAATTCAGATTTTCGACTCCAAGTCGCTTTTATAAAAGCTCTGAGCTTTTCTTCTCACGCTTCTTTTTCCCGCATGACAAGTCTCTCCTTGGTCATCCAGCTCTGTTTCTCTGTCTGGAGCAGCTCCCTTTAGAGTTCGCACCGAGAAAGCTGACAATTGAGCACCAGTTAAATGCAACGCAGATCGAATATTCAGTAATATATAAAGAGAAAACCATTAGTAATAGTGCAAATAACCTGATCTTTGAACCTCAAAACATCTTCGTCCATGGTGCATGTCGCCTCCGCCGCCGACATTCTTTCCCTATTTCAATAAAACCCGATCAAAATGCCTAATTGAATAGAACGAAACCCTAGCCTGAACTTGATCCAAATTCCAAAAGTAATCCCCGATTGATTGTGAATGAAAACCGGGGCCGTGACTCAATCTGATTTCTATACAAGAAACCACTGCCACACGTGAATCCGAGTTTCAAAAAATCTGTTTAATCGGACCTTCAAGTCCCGAGTTTCTTTCATTGTCGTTCTCATTCTGTCCATAGTTTGTCAGTATTGTACTCTTTCGATATTTTATTGTTCTACGCATGTCATAGGCTTCTTGAGAGCAAAACAATTAAATACAAGAAGGAAAAAACGATATAAAAAGAAAAGTGAATTAAGACAAAAATAATTAGGACCTCCTTCAGAGTCGATGGAGTCAAAGCGGGCAGACATGCGAGCACTGCGTTCGGTTTCAGCAGAAGCCTCGTCTCGGAATCCACGGCCCTTGGTCTTCTTAGGGGCCGATGACGAGCCGCCACCAGCAATGGCGGGCCTCAGTAGGGGAATAGCGGGAATATATCAGAAAGTTGGTTGATTTACTAAATGTGTTTATCGCATTGAAGCAGGAATATACTTACTAATGCTGTCATTCCATTATTATCAGATTCATTTGGATCGAGACCTCTCTTTAACAAATGATGCAATAGCAAATCATCTCCTTTAACATTACAGTTAGGGAAAGATCCATTCTTCCACGAGCAAGTATGTTTTTAGTCTCTAGCAAAACTCCCTCCATTACAGGGTCCTTTAATTCCTTCAGGTGCTGACATTAACGAATTTACAGGAAAAAAAAGGTTTACCAATGTCTTTTATAATTCCAAATTTTATACGGCCCTTTTATAAATAAAGGATATACTCATAGGCCTGAAGAAGATTATTCAATATTATTGTCCCGTCTCCAACATTGGCGTGAACAATGCTCAAGAATGAGGCACGATTCAAACGCAATAGCTGGCTTAATCTCTCCGTTCTCAATGTGAAAAGTTGAAGTCAATAACAAAGTACACCAATCTCACCACAGAGATCACCGGTTTTGGCTTCTCCATAAACCTGCAATTTTATTGTAGCGATTTAGTTGGTCTTTAAAATTTTAGCAGTATACAAATATATCTTTATGGACAATCTATATCAAACTCGCTTGTTCACATTTAGTGCACCAGATAACCCTTCCTTTAGCATTCCTTTGGCATTCATGACACATATTCGATTCAAGAAATCCCTGCAAAACATTAAAGCAAAACTCACCATACAAAGTACATAAAGATTGAATAAGCCAAATAATGTACTTAAATACACATACTAGTGATGAAAAGAAGTCAATCTATGACATTTCTAATCGCTACTTCAAAGATCCATTTTTAGCCCGATTCGGGCTTTGCTACATTCTATTTTTTTGCTTTCATCTCTCTAGATGTATATCGCTCCTCTCTCGCTCTTCTTTAGCATCTCTCCTTCATTATTCAACGAGGAGCCCGGGACAATAACCCCCATAGTAGCTCACCATGGCTAACAAAGCCTCTAAGATTTAACATGAATTACACCAGATTGAACACGGCGAAAGCATTGTATGACCGTAACCATTAACACTTCATATCTCAAATTGAGAAAGGAGGAGCATCATATCTTATGCTGGTTCTTAAAACACACAAATTTGTGGAGAGAAAGTGTAAAGATGGCTTCTTTGTATCTATCATAAGTACAAAGCCCTAACTCCAAAATCCACATTTTCCTCTCCGAAGTCCAAATACATATTCCATAGAAACTGCACAATAATTTTTCACGCAATGTAAAATTAAATCAATTAACACTCATATATTTAACAAAAGCGGCAAAATCACTAACCAATGACAAAAAGGTCTCTAGTTCTTCTCTTATGTGGAATTCCTATTTCCTGCAGAAGGTTCTTGTTGTGCGTACAGGAAGCAAAGAAAACCGCGGCGGCGAACAGCGTTCTGGGGAGGTGTGAGCAAAATGACTCAGTCACGACGATGGTTGGGCAACTGCTGTAGGCAGACGGCGCCACAGGCGGTTGCTGCGTCAATTGATGGAGGAGCGGTTGTGGCTGCGAAATTTCTAGGACGAGCAACAGCATGACGACAATGGTGGGACGTTTGTTGCAGGCAACGGCGCTGAGATGCTATGATGTGAGTGAGCGAGATATGCGAGGTGCGAACGACTGGTTACAATACCGTGAGCGAGCGAGTGATTGAAAGGATTCACGGTTTGATGCCAGTCTATAGTACGTTTCTATCTGCGTGAAAATTTTTTTGGTGGGAGACTATCTGCGTGAAATTGAAAGAGAGATAGGGGAGAGAAGGAGAAGACGGAAGAGGGAATAGGAAGAATAAGGGTTTTTTATCTAAGTTAAGAATGAGGGAGCGAGCGAGTGATTGAGGGTTTTTCGTTTTGTGGTTTTATTTTTGTGGCGCAAATTGTCTAATGTGTCTATTAATTTAACATATTTGATTAATTATCCAAATAATACATATTGGAGGTACTTAATAAAAAGTATTTTTAAATAAGTACCTCAATATATAATTTTTGTTATAGTAAGAGTGGAGAAGTTTTTATTTGGGGGAAATTATTCGTCCATTTGTTAGACAACCAAATATGATATGTATTTATAATAAAAATTTGTAATATAACTTAAAAAATTATTATCTATTAACAAATCTTAATTGAGTTTGTGTTTTTAGAGAAAGTGTGTTGAGTGAGTATTGACTACTGTGAATATATTGACCCGATAAAATTAAAAATAATTTATTTGGATCGTTTAAAATATTTTAGGAAGCCCGCCTATTTCTTTTAGTGTTTAGTTACATTTTTTTTAATAGCAACGGCTACACCAAATTTTGTGTTAGCATAGATATTCAATTTAGTCTATGGTAACACTAATTTATATCAATAATAACATTAGAGAAATGTGTAGCCTTAAACCGAATTTGACTAATTTTAAGGCATCTAAGGCTACACTTTTGCTTGTAACATCAAAAAAAATGTTGTTGAAAGCCATATATGGTGTAGTGCTACACTGTACCCCGACTGAGAACGAATGATTGGGATCATTCAAGAATCATTCTGTCGTGAATACCAGTAAACGTATAAACCCTTCTTTCAAATGTCCCGATCAAGTTATAGGGTCACGGTCAGTCAAACCCCATCTGTACTTGACGCTATGCATGCGTTAATGCAAATCGAGATCATCGAGCTCTCGTGTATCTAATACAGCTATCTCCAAAGCTTTGGCCAAATACTTATGATCTCATCTTCCAATAACCGCATAGGACATATAACCCGTTCACTAACAGGAGAAAGAATTCTATCTTGGTATTCAGTAGAACCTGCTACTTGCCCATCAAGATGCACGTCGAGGTTGACCCCCGCCTTCCGGTTTATAGGGTCGAACTACTCTAATGAAAATCTTGACGTCACAAGCACATCCCTACTAAATCCTCAAGTCGAAGGTTCACGAATACCTATCACAACCTTTCGATTCCATCATTGACTGTCCCGGAGTGAAATCCGTGTGACGAATCGAGGGTGAGTTGGTTCGAGTATACTAATCTAATTAGCATACCTATAACGTGTGCTCCCACTAACCATTAGTGTTCGACAGGCACTCTCCATGTCAAAGAACACGTCATACAAGTCTTCACATAAACTTAACGCCCAGTCAAGTTTCATTGACTTGCGAACGATTAAGCATTTGAGCTATAAACCTTTCCAGTGCCGACCCCCTTATCTAATAAGGAGTGGAACGTTTTGCTCTCAAATACACGGACTAGTTTCTACATGTATATTTACGAGTTAGGAATGCCAGTAACTACCAGTAAATAAAGAAACATCATTTGCCTTATATTGATGATTTACATAATAACAAGTACAATGCCCTCACTCAACATCCTCTGAGTGGCATTCGAGGGCATACTCCTAACAATCTCCCACTTGCACTCAATGCCACACACTATGGTATCTAATACCCATGTTCTCCAGATGACGCTCCAAGCTAGTCTGAGAAAGTGGCTTGGTCAGTGGATCGGAGACGTTGTCGTCCGAGTCTACTCTGTGCAGCACAATGTATCCCTTACGAACAAATTCTCTTACGAGATGATACTTCCTCTCAATATGTTTGGTGTTGTTGTGAAACCTCGGCTCCTTGGCCTGCGCTACAGCTCCGTCGTTGTCGCAGTACAAATGAACAGCACTCAAGACATGGTATCACTTGAAGTTCTCCCGAAACTTCTTAATCCGTAACCCTTCCTTGGAAGCCTCCGAGGCCGCTTGATACTCGGCTGACAGTGGTGGAATCAAGCCGCGCTTTGCTTGGCGCTACGCCAAGATATCGCTACTCCATTAAGAGTAAATATGTAGCAGTAGACATCGAGTCGCCCTTCGCCCTTGGAAGTCCGAATCGGTGAATCCCACCACATCCACCTCCACCGCCATACATCAAGCATATCTCTAGTCCTTCTTAAGTACTTGAGAACGTTCTTTACGGCCCAATGTTCCCTACCCGGGTTTGCCTCGAAACCTACTCACCACGCTTACGGATGCGCGATGTCGTCTTGTACACAACATAGCATACATAAGGCTACCCACGGCCGAAGCATATGGTATATTACTCATTTCATTTCGTTGTTCCTCATTTTGAGGACACATCTTCAAGGTGAGTTTTATTCCATGTCGCATCGGTAGGAACCCTCTTTTAGAATCATCCATCTTAAATCGCTTTAAGATTTTATCTATATAGAGGGCTTGGGAAAGACCTATTGTTTTCTTCGCTCTATCCCTAGAGAGTCGAATACCAAGAATATAGGTAGCTTCTCCCAAGTCTTTCATGGAGAAATTACTCAAAGCCAAGCTTTCACGTAATCGAGCATTCCCACATCATTTCCTATTAGTAGAATGTCATCTACATATAGTACTAAGAATGCGATCTTGCTCCCACTAACCTTCTTGTATACACAAGGTTCCTCTTCATTTTGCACGAAGTCAAACTCTTTGACCGCCTCGTCAAAACAAAGGTTCCAACTACGCGACGCTTGCTTCAGTCCATAAATGGAACGCTGAAGCTTGCACACTTTCTGAATATCGACTTCGGACACAAAGCCTTTAGGCTACTCCATATAGATTTCCTCCTCGAGGAATCCATTAAGGAAAGCCGTCTTTACGTCCATTTGCCATATCTCATAATCGTGGTAGGCAGCTATAGCAAGCATCATGCGAATAGACTTGATCATGGCTACGGCGAGAAGGTATCGTGGTAATCGATCCCTTCCTTTCGGGTATAACCCTTTGCCACAAGCCCGGCCTTATAGGCATCAACCTTGCCATCACCATCGCCTTTCTCTTGTAGATCCACTTATTCCCAATGGGCACTATGCCCTTGGGGCGGTCTACTAGAGTCCGGACTGATTTACATGCATCGAGTCTATCTCGCCTTCCATAGCTTCACGCCATTTTTCGGAGTCTACATCCACCATCGCTTGGTCATAGGTTGTTGGTCGGTCTCTTGGCTATCACTTGGAACCTCATGGAGACCCGGCTCCTCCAAGTGCACAAGCCATACCTCTCGTAAATGAGACACCCTACTAGACCTACGAGGTGGTTGTACGGTGTTTGAAGGTTCGCCTGGGTTTCTTGCAGTGTGTCTCCTGAGGAGTTTCATTATATTCTTCTAAAGAAATACTTCTACCTGCTCCGCCTTCCTGAATGAACTCATCTTCCAGGAAGTGTGCTTGTAAAGCAACAATGATCCTTCGATCTTCGGGAATGTAGAATAGATATCCCATCGTCCCAGACGGGAATCCAATGAAACGTCCCTTCGCAGACCTAGCTTCCAACTTTTCCACCTTAGTATTCTTGACATAGGCGGGACAACCCCAAATCCTAATATGATTAAGACTTGGTTTCCTTCCCTCCCACATCTCATGTGGAGTTTTAGGAACGGATTTGGAAGGACATCTGTTCAAGATATACGCGGCAGTCAGGAGTGCATACCCCCATAGGTAAATCGGCAAGTCAGTATAGCCCAGCATGGAACGGACCATGTTCAACAGGGTCCGGTTCCTTCTTTCTGACACACCATTTAACTGAGGAGTACCTGGAGGTGTTAGTTGTGAAACTATTCCATGTTCCTTAAGGAACTCATCAAACTCCGTACTCATATACTCGCCACCTCGGTCCGATCGAAGTGCTTTGATATGATTACCAGTTTGTTTCTCGACTAGGGCCTTGAATTCCTGGAATTTCTCAAAGGCCTCGGATTTATGTTTCATTAAGTATACATAACCATACCTAGTATGATCATCTGTAAACGTAATGAAATATTGATATCCGTCACGTGCTGCTTCTAAAGCACCACATACGTCGGTATGGATTAATCCCAGTTTATCAGCGGCTATTTCAAAAGTCCCTGTGAAGGGGGACTTAGTTATTTTGCCTTTAAGGCAAGATTCACAAGTAGGAAAGGGATCCGACCCCAATGGACCCATAAGTCCATCTTTTTCCATCTTGTAAACCTTGGTCTGACCAACATGACCAAGTCTAAGATGCCATTTCAAAACTTGATTGGTTTCATCCCTACCACGTTTTCTAGTCATAGTATTCAGAACTACTTTGTTGCTGAGATTTAGATGATACAATCCATTCAACAATGTAGCAGTACCCACTAGTTTATTTCTAAAATAAATTTTGCAGGAACCATCACCAATGAAAAATGAAAAGCCTTTTCGGTCCATGACCGGAATGGATACAATGTTTTTGTGCCCCTTGGGCAAAACAAGTACATCTTCTAAAGTCAAAACAAAGCCGGATTCTAAACCCAAAAGAAGTGATCCTATGCCGGTCGCCTCGACACTATGCCCGCTTCCGACTGTGATCATAACTTCTCTAGCTCCAAGCTTCCTACTTTGTTCCAGATCCTGATTCACGGTACAAATATGAGAACTAGCACTTAATCCAAGATTCAGAAGTAGAAAATACAAGAGTGCAACAATTTATTTCCAAAAGTAAAAGTTCTCAGACTAAGTGCCATGAAGAATCGGACAGTCTCTAGCCCAAAGGCCCACTCACCGCACTTGAGACATGGATCCTTCTTCTTCCTGTTCTTTGGAACCATTTGGGCCTTGCCCTTACCCTTAAGGTCCTTAGCTTGTGGTCCAGTCCGCTTCTTGGTCTTTTTCTTCTTATTCTTTGACCTCCACGGTCCGTAAGAAATCACAAGAGCAGACTCCTTCGTCATGAGTCTTCATCCGAGACCGAGCAGCCACAAGTTTGTTCATTAGCCCACTAAGTTACATGCAATCTCATTGCTTGAAGTTCATAACGAATCGTGAGAAGGAATGAGGGAGAGGCGTAGGATAAGGTCGGTTTGGAGAGAAGTATCCATTTTAAAATCAAGAGCCTCCAATCTCTCGATCATGGATATCATTTTGAGGACGTGTTCCCCAACCTTCTCACCTTCCTTCATCCTTGCACCGAATAGTTGCTTGATATCTCATATCTAGCGATTATCTTGTGCTCACCATAAAGCTCGGTTAAGTGAGATAGAATCGCCTAGCGTAAGTCATTTTTTCATGAGCTCTCTGAAGCTCATTAGACATGGAAGCCATCATATAAGCACGGACTTTCACGTCATCCTTAACCCACTTTTCGTGGTTTTCAATCTCTTCCTGATTGGCTCGGGTCCGCACAGGAGGCGCCGGAATGTCCGTCTCCAAGACGTATCCCAGTGCCTCTATACTGAGGACAATCATCAGATTGTGGAGCCAATCCACAAAGTTAGGTCCCATTAAGGTGTTCTTTTCGAGTAGAATTGCGAGTGGATTCATTGTCATATTGAGATTTGTCTGCATTAAGTATAACAGATTAATTAGTGACTCATTCAATTATGTTCTGAGTATAGAATTAAGGTCTTTTCTATTCTTGTTACCCATCTCCCACTATTTTTATCGGAATAACACACTCCCATGTGAATCCGGAAGTATCATCGTTCTACTTCATAGTGGTGATCGAGTTCTTTATAAATCTTAATAGAGGGCAACCGAACAGGTTTCTAGTCTATTACTTTTCATAAAGTGGTGTCCAACACCAACCCATCTAATGGATGATTCGATCTTCTTTTTTCCCTTGTTCACTCCCCTCAACCTATACGGTTTGTATGGTTCGTGAACAAGTTAAGTTTATACCATCGACGCAAATCAGTTTCACAATTGAATCTTATCCGGCAACCTATCAGGTTTCTAGGGATAAAATTTGCTCCAACCGAAGGCATCCAATGCGCTCCCGGTAATTTATCCGTCCTCCCCTAAACGACTACCCCGATAACTCGGAAGCATAGCACATCCGGTTTGGATTTCAATTTCCCGAAAGCTCGATGGAGGGAAGGAAAACCTTGAAACCTTATAAACTTAATAATTTGTTGTGGGAGTATTATCGCGATTAATGTTACACTTTGCACATTAATTCATTTAAGCGCGTTTGTGGCATTCATACAATATGAAACAACCATTCACAACCTAGTTGCTACCAACATGTGGTTCATGGACCGTTCCTAGAAAACAAAACCTTCGTAATCTAATTACAAGTCTTCGTCTTGAATCTTCGTCTTCTCGAAACGGATCTTCCTTCGGTCTTCGTCATTACATGTAAATTTTACATCGAAAATTGCATCCCTTATACAAACATTTCTAGTAAAATAAATAGGCTCAAAACGGCCTTTACAACCCAATCGAATAAAACGAACAATTCAAATCTAAGTTCACGAACCACATCCCCATTCAAAAGTATTCATCCAATAAATACTATATAAATGGAAAGCGTAGAGATATATTGATCCAATCAACAATACGAACCGATCCAATCGATTCACACAATCGGTAATATGATAACGTTCAAAATAATTCGGTCGACCATAAATATTCCAATTAATCAAAATTTCCTTATAAAATGAAATACCATAAATCATTTTAATCATATTAAATCCAATTTAACATGCGGGAGATTAATTTTTAAGAATACACGAAAAAATCGAGCCGGGGTGAAAACTGGCCTGCATGACCGAGTCACCCTCGGCAGCCTACCGGCAGACAGGCCTGGCACGGCCGAGTCACGCTCGGAAGATGCCGGCCAGGACACGACCGAGTCACCCAGGACACGGTCTGCCCGCACTCGGCAAGGATTGCCAGATCGCAGACACGACCGTGTCACCCAGACACGGCCGAGTCCGCTCGCGATTGGCCACATCGCAGGACACGACCGTGTCACCCAGGACACGGCCGAGTCACTCGCCGATTACCCTTTTTGTCCAAAAAGTCGTCCGACGACGATTCGGGGCTAGATTTTCGACCGGATATCCAATATCAATATTTTCCGACTTTCATATCTTCAATATAAATCATATTTTCCAGAAATTTAAGATTTATATTTAGACATAAACTTACGAAAAATACAATTATTACGAACGAAAAACATATCCCACGATTGTGACTAAAATGATTCCAAATCATTCACCATCTAATCGAGCATTCCAAATGCCAATATCATATATACGATCGCAAGACCTACGCTCCGATACCACTGTTGGGATTCGGTGCCTAAAACGAAGGCCCAGCGGAAGCGGTAAAACGAAAATTAATTCGATCCGAATCCCTACGAGGATCGATCGAGCTACGTATATACGAATATATAAACGAAAAGCAAGTGTCGTAAGAAACTAACCCTCGAAGTCCGTTGATTAAATGGAAACCTTCTTTTGAGCTATTCCCCAAGCTTTAGTTTGATCTCTACGAGTTCAATCCGCTCCAAGCCCTTGAACGATCCAACGCCGATAACACCACGTCTCTACTTGCCACGCGCCGGAAAAACGACCGGAACAACAACACTCGATTAACCTCTAAGGTTACGGCTAGAATCAAGTGGTGAAGCTTTTGTTATTATACTCTAAGTGTATAATATATCTCTCTTAATGTATCTTGAATTTTCTCCAAGAAAACTCAAGAACAAAAGTGAAGAAGAAGATGAAGATAAAGACTAAGAAAAATAATTTTCTCTCTCACTATCAAAACTCACGGCTGGAAGCATATCGTAGCAAGTGAAGTGAGTCTTCATTATATTCTTATTCAACTCCCCAAGATCTCCTACTTTAGACAATATCACCAAGGTGTGATATTTGTCCCCTTGATTGGTCACAAGTCCACCACCCTTGAAAGTGTAGACCAAGACAAAGTAATGGAGTAGGTGATGGGGTGGCCATCTAGAAGGAATCGGATGAGTTCGATCCGTTTCGGACTCCGTGAGTCCAAACAGATAAACTCCTATTCCGTTCCGATGTATTTGTATCGATTAATTAATCCAATCAATTAATCATATGAAATACATTATAACATAATTAATTTCTCTAAGAAATAATTATATTCATGAATTAAATTAATCACCCAGTAATATATTTAATTCATCAGGCCGTAAATTAATTTATCCAATAAATCAATTTAGACATCCAATGTCCCAAATTAGATATCCAATATCTAATATTCATAATGAGAGATTAAGCTCGATTCATTCCATCGTCAATCCTAATGCGCGACTCGGTAGGTCCGTCTCGATCAAAGAATGGGAGGAACCAAAGAGTAGTAGCACCACCTAGCCACTGGTGGCCTACACTGCACTCGATCGAGAACGAATGATTGGGATCATTCAAGAATCATTCGTCGTGAATACCAAGAACGTATAAACCCTTCTTTCAAATGTCCCGATCAAGTTATAGGGTCACTCTACCAAACCCCATCCAGACTTGACGCTATGCATGCGTTAATGCAAATCGAGATCATCGAGCTCTCGTATCTAATACTGACTATCTCCAATGCTTTGGCCAAATACTTATGATCTCATCTCGCCAATAACCGCATAGGACATATAACCCGCTTCACTAATCGGAGAAAGAATTCTATCTTGGTATTCGGTAGAACTCGCTACTTGCCCATCAAGATGCACGTCGAGGTTGACCCCGCCTTACGGTTTATAGGGTCGAACTACTCTAATGAAAATCTTGACGTCACAAGCACATCCCTACTAAATCCTCAAGTCGAAGGTTCACGAATACCTATCACAACCTTTCGATTCCATCATTGATCGTCCCGGAGTGAAATCCGTGTGACGAATCGAGGGTGAGTCGGTTCGAGTATACTAATCTAATTAGCATACCTATAACGTGTGCTCCCACCAACCATTAGTGTTCGATGTGCACTCTCCATGTCAAAGAACACGTCATACAAGTCTTCACATAAACTTAACGCCTACCAAGTTTCATTGACTTGCGAACGATTAAGTATTTGAGCTATAAACCTTTCCAAAGGCCGACCCCCTTATCTAATAAGGAGTGGAACGCTTTGCTCTCAAATACACGGACTAGTTTCTACATGTATATTTACGAGTTAGGAATGCCAAGAACTACCAAGAAATAAAGAAACATCCTTTGCCTTATATTGATGATTTACATAATAACAAGTACAATGCCCTCACTCAACATCCTCTCGAGTGGCATTCGAGGGCATACTCCTAACAATCTCCCACTTGCACTCAATGCCACACACTATGGTATCTAATACCCATGTTCTCCGGATGACGCTCCAAGCTAGTCCGAGAAAGTGGCTTAGTCAGTGGATCGGCGACGTTGTCGGCCGAGTCTACTCAGGCAAAGACAATGTATCCCTTGCGAACAAATTCTCTTACGAGATGATACTTCCTCTCAATATGTTTGGTCTGTTGTGAAACCTCGGCTCCTTGGCTGCGCTACGCTCCGTTGTTGTCGCAAAGACAAATGAACAGGCTTTCAAAGACATGGTATCACTTGAAGTTCTCCTAAACTTCTTAATCCGTAACCCTTCCTTGGAAGCCTCCGAGGCCGCTTGATACTCACCTGACAGTGGAATCGTGATCGCGCTTTGCTTGGCGCTACGCCAAGATACTGCTACTCCATTAAGAGTAAATATGTAGCCAGAAGTAGACATCGAGTCGTCCTTCAGTCCTTGGAAGTCCGAATCAGTGAATCCCACCACATCCAATTCTCCACCGCCATACATCAGAAGCATATCTCTAGTCCTTCTTAAGTACTTGAGAACGTTCTTTACGGCAGTCCAATGTTCCTTACCTGGGTTTGCCTGAAACCTACTCACCACGCTTACAGCATGCGCGATGTCAGGTCTTGTACACAACATAGCATACATAAGGCTACCCACGGCCGAAGCATATGGTATATTACTCATTTCCTTTCGTTGTTCCTCATTTTGAGGACACATCTTCAAGGTGAGTTTTATTCCATGTCGCATCGGTAGGAACCCTCTTTTAGAATCATCCATCTTAAATCACTTTAAGATTTTATCTATATAGAGGGCTTGGGAAAGACCTATTGTTCTCTTCGCTCTATCCCGGTAGAGTCGAATACCAAGAATATAGGTAGCTTCTCCCAAGTCTTTCATGGAGAAATTACTCGAAAGCCAAGCTTTCACAGAACTGAGCATTCCCACATCATTTCCTATTAGTAGAATGTCATCTACATATAGTACTAAGAATGCGATCTTGATCCCACTAACCTTCTTGTATACACAAGGTTCCTCTTCATTTTGCACGAAGTCAAACTCTTTGACCGCCTCGTCAAAACAAAGGTTCCAACTACGCGACGCTTGCTTCAGTCCATAAATGGAACGCTGAAGCTTGCACACTTTCTGAATATCGACTTCGGACACAAAGCCTTTAGGCTACTCCATATAGATTTCCTCCTCGAGGAATCCATTAAGGAAAGCCGTCTTTATGTCCATTTGCCATATCTCATAATCGTGGTAGGCAGCTATAGCAAGCATCATGCGAATAGACTTGATCATGGCTACGGGCGAGAAGGTATCGTGGTAATCGATCCCTTCCTTTTGGGTATAACCCTTTGCCACAAGCCTGGCCTTATAGGCATCAACCTTGCCATCACCATCAGTCTTTCTCTTGTAGATCCACTTATTCCCAATGGGCACTATGCCCTTGGGGCGGTCTACTAGAGTCCAGACCTGATTTACATGCATCGAGTCTATCTCAGCTTCCATAGCTTCACGCCATTTTTCGGAGTCTACATCCACCATCGCTTGGTCATAGGTTGTTGGGTCGGTCTCTTGGCTATCACTTGGAACCTCATGGAGACCCAGCTCCTCCAAGTGCACAAGCCATACCTCTCAGGTAAATGAGACACCCTACTAGACCTACGAGGTGGTTGTACCAGTGTTTCAGAAGGTTCAGTTCCAGTTTCTTGCACAGGTGTCTCCTGAGGAGTTTCATTATATTCTTCTAAAGAAATACTTCTACCTGCTCCGCCTTCCTGAATGAACTCATCTTCCAGGAAGTGTGCTTGTAAAGCAACAATGATCCTTCGATCTTCGGGAATGTAGAATAGATATCCCATCGTCCCAGACGGGAATCCAATGAAACGTCCCTTCGCAGACCTAGCTTCCAACTTTTCCACCTTAGTCTTCTTGACATAGGCGGGACAACCCCAAATCCTAATATGATTAAGACTTGGTTTCCTTCCCTCCCACATCTCATGTGGAGTTTTAGGAACGGATTTGGAAGGACATCTGTTCAAGATATACGCGGCAGTCAGGAGTGCATACCCCCATAGGTAAATCGGCAAGTCAGTATAGCCCAGCATGGAACGGACCATGTTCAACAGGGTCCGGTTCCTTCTTTCTGACACACCATTTAACTGAGGAGTACCTGGAGGTGTTAGTTGTGAAACTATTACATGTTCCTTAAGGAACTTGTCAAACTCCGTACTCATATACTCGCCACCTCGGTCCGACCGAAGTGCTTTGATATGATTACCAGTTTGTTTCTCGACTAGGGCCTTGAATTCCTGGAATTTCTCAAAGGCCTCGGATTTATGTTTCATTAAGTATACATAACCATACCTAGTATGATCATCTCAGAACGTAATGAAATATTGATATCCGTCACGTCTCGCTTCTAAAGCACCACATACGTCGGTATGGATTAATCCCGCTTTATCGGCTATTTCAAAAGTCCCGTGAAGGGGACTTAGTTATTTTGCCTTTAAGGCAAGATTCACAAGTAGGAAAGGGATCCGATCCCAATGGACCCATAAGTCCATCTTTTTCCATCTTGTAAACCTTGGTCCGACCAACATGACCAAGTCTAAGATGCCATTTCAAAACTTGATTGGTTTCATCCCTACCACGCTTTTCTAGTCATAGTATTCGAACTACTTTGTTGCCGAGATTTAGATGATACAATCCATTCAACAATGTAGCAAGATCTACTAGTTTATTTCTAAAATAAATTTTGCAGAACCATCACCAATGAAAATGAAAAGCCTTTTCGGTCCATGACCGGAATGGATACAATGTTTTTGTGCCCCTTGGGCAAAACAAGTACATCTTCTAAAGTCAAAACAAAGCCGGATTCTAAACCCAAAAGAAGTGATCCTATGCGGTCGCCTCGACACTATGCCCGCTTCCGACTGTGATCATAACTTCTCCAGATCCAAGCTTCCTACTTTGTTCCGCATCCCGATTCACGGTACAAATATGAGAACTAGCACTTAATCCAAGATTCAGAAGTAGAAAATACAAAGAGAACAATTTGTTTCCAAAAGTAAAAGTTCAGACGAAGTGCCATGAAGAATCGGACAGTCTCTAGCCCGGTGGCCCACTCACCGCACTTGAGACAAGCATCCTTCTTCTTCTTGTTCTTTGGAACCATTGGGGCCTTGCCCTTACCCTTAAGGTCCTTAGCTTGTGGTCCATCCGCTTCTTGGTCTTTTTCTTCTTATTCTTAGACCTCCGAGGTCCGAAGAAATCACAAGAGCGAGACTCCTTCGTCCATGAGTCTTCATCCGAGACCGAGCGGTCACAAGTTTGTTCATTAGCCCACTAAGTTACATGCAATCTCATTGCGGTTGAAGTTCATAACGAATCGTGAGAAGGAATCGGGAGAGACTGTAGGATAAGGTTGGTTTGAGAGAAGTATCCATTTTAAAATCAAGAGCCTCCAATCTCTCGATCATGGATATCATTTTGAGGACGTGTTCCCCAACCTTCTCACCTTCCTTCATCCTTGCACCGAACAGTTGCTTGGATATCTCATATCTAGCGATTCTGCTTGTGCTCACCATAAAGCTCGGTTAAGTGAGATAGAATGCCAGCGAAGTCATTTTCTCATGAGCTCTGAAGCTCATTAGACATGGAAGCCATCATATAAGCACGGACTTTCACGTCATCCTTAACCCACTTTTCGTGGTTTTCAATCTCTTCCCGATTGGCTCGGTCCGCACAGAGGCGCCGGAATGTCCGTCTCCAAGACGTATCCCGGTGCCTCTATACCGAGGACAATCATCGACATGGAGCCAATCCACAAAGTTAGGTCCCATTAAGGTGTTCTTTTCGAGTAGAATTGCGAGTGGATTCATTGTCATATTGAGATTTGTCTGCATTAAGTATAACAGATTAATTAGTGACTCATTCAATTATGTTCTGAGTATAGAATTAAGGTCTTTTCTATTCTTGTTACCCAGCTCCCACTATTTTTATCGGAATAACACACTCCCATGTGAATCCGGAAGTATCATCGTTCTACTTCATAGTGGTGATCGAGTTCTTTATAAATCTTAATAGAGGGCAACCGAACAGGTTTCTAGTCTATTAATTTTCATAAAGTGGTGTCCAACACCAACCCATCTAATGGATGATTCGATCTTCTTTTTTCCCTTGTTCACTCCCCTCAACCTATACGGTTTGTATGGTTCGTGAACAAGTTAAGTTTATACCATCGACGCAAATCAGTTTCACAATTGAATCTTATCTGGCAACCTATCAGGTTTCTAGGGATAAAATTTGCTCCAACCGAAGGCATCCAATGCGCTCCCGGTAATTTATCCGTCCTCCCCAAACGACTACCCCGATAACTCGGAAGCATAGCACATCCGGTTTGGATTTCAATTTCCCGAAAGCTCGATGGAGGGAAGGAAAACCTTGAAACCTTATAAACTTAATAATTTGTTGTGGGAGTATTATCGCGATTAATGTTACACTTTGCACATTAATTCATTTAAGCGCGTTTGTGGCATTCATACAATATGAAACAACCATTCACAACCTAGTTGCTACCAATATGTGGTTCATGGACCGTTCCTAGAAAACAAAACCTTCGTAATCTAATTACAAGTCTTCGTCTTGAATCTTCGTCTTCTCGAAACGGATCTTCCTCCGGTCTTCGTCATTACATGTAAATTTTACATCGAAAATTGCATCCCTCATACAAACATTTCTAGTAAAATAAATAGGCTCAAAACGGCCTTTACAACCCAATCGAATAAAACGAACGATTCAAATCTAAGTCCACGAACCACATCCCCATTCAAAAGCATTCATCCAATAAATACTATATAAATGGAAAGCGTAGAGATATATTGATCCAATCAACAATACGAACCGATCCAATCGATTCACACAATCGGTAATATGATAACGTTCAAAATAATTCGGTCGACCATAAATATTCCAATTAATCAAAATTCCCTTATAAAATGAAATACCATAAATCATTTTAATCATATTAAATCCAATTTAACATGCGGGAGATTAATTTTTAAGAATACACGGAAAAATCGAGCCGGGGTGAAAACTGGCCTGCATGACCGAGTCACCCTCGGCAGCCTACCGGCAGACAGGCCTGGCACGGCCGAGTCACGCTCGGAAGATGCCGGCCAGGACACGACCGAGTCACCCAGGACACGGTCGGGTCACCTGGCAGTGACTTGGCGGTGCGGACACGGCCGTGTCACCAGACACGGCCGAGTGCACTGGCGATGACAGCCACACTGCCGGACACGACCGTGTCACCCAGGACACGGTCGAGTCACTCTCGGCCAGATTACCCTTTTTGTCCAAAAAGTCGTCCGACGACGATTCGGGGCTAGATTTTCGACCGGATATCCAATATCAATATTTTCCGACTTTCATATCTTCAATATAAATCATATTTCCCAGAAATTTAAGATTTATATTTAGACATAAACTTACGAAAAATACAATTATTACGAACGAAAAACATATCCCACGATTATGACTAAAATGATTCCAAATCATTCACCATCTAATCGAGCATTCCAAATGCCAATATCATATATACGATCGCAAGACCTACGCTCCGATACCACTGTTGGGATTCGGTGCCTAAAACGAAGGCCCAGCAGAAGCGGTAAAACGAAAATTAATTCCATCCGAATCCCTACGAGGATCGATCGAGCTACGTATATACGAATATATAAACGAAAAGCAAGAGTCGTAAGAAACTAACCCTCGAAGTCCGTTGATTAAATGGAAACCTTCTTTTGAGCTATTCCCCAAGCTTTAGTTTGATCTCTACGAGTTCAATCCGCTCCAAGCCCTTGAACGATCCAACGCCGAAAACACCACGTCTCTACTTGCCACGCGCCGGAAAAATGACCGGAACAACAACACTCGATTAACCTCTAAGGTTACGGCTAGAATCAAGTGGTGAAGCTTTTGTTATTATACTCTAAGTGTATAATATATCTCTCTTAATGTATCTTGAATTTTCTCCAAGAAAACTCAAGAACAAAAGTGAAGAAGAAGATGAAGATGAAGACTAAGAAAAATAATTTTCTCTCTCACTATCAAAACTCACGGCTGGAAGCATATCGTAGCAAGTGAAGTGAGTCTTCATTATATTCTTATTCAACTCCCCAAGATCTCCTACTTTAGACAATATCACCAAGGTGTGATATTTGTCCCCTTGATTGGTCACAAGTCCACCACCCTTGAAAGTGTAGACCAAGACAAAGTAATGGAGTAGGTGATGGGGTGGCCATCTAGAAGGAATCGGATGAGTTCGATCCGTTTCGGACTCCGTGAGTCCAAACAGATAAACTCCTATTCCGTTCCGATGTATTTGTATCGATTAATTAATCCAATCAATTAATCATATGAAATACATTATAACATAATTAATTTCTCTAAGAAATAATTATATTCATGAATTAAATTAATCACCCAGTAATATATTTAATTCATCAGGCCGTAAATTAATTTATCCAATAAATCAATTTAGACATCCAATGTCCCAAATTAGATATCCAATATCTAATATTCATAATGAGAGATTAAGCTCGATTCATTCCATCGTCAATCCTAATGCGCGACTCGGTAGGTCCGTCTCAGTCAGCAATGGGAGGAACCAAAGAGTAGTAGCACCACCTAGCCAGCCTGGTGGCCTACACTGTACCCCGACTGAGAACGAATGATTGGGATCATTCAAGAACCATTCTGTCGTGAATACCAGTAAACGTATAAACCCTTCTTTCAAATGTCCCGATCAAGTTATAGGGTCACGGTCAGTCAAACCCCATTTGTACTTGACGCTATGCATGCGTTAATGCAAATCGAGATCATCAAGCTCTCGTGTATCTAATACAGCTATCTCCAATGCTTTGGCCAAATACTTATGATCTCATCTGCCAATAACCGCATAGGACATATAACCCGTTCACTAACAGGAGAAAGAATTCTATCTTGGTATTCAGTAGAACCTGCTACTTGCCCATCAAGATGCACGTCGAGGTTGACCCCTGCCTTCCGGTTTATAGGGTCGAACTACTCTAATGAAAATCTTGACGTCACAAGCACATCCCTACTAAATCCTCAAGTCGAAGGTTCACGAATACCTATCACAACCTTTCGATTCCATCATTGACTGTCCCAAAGTGAAATCCGTATGACGAATCGAGGGTGAGTCGGTTCGAGTATACTAATCTAATTAGCATACCTATAACGTGTGCTCCCACTAACCATTAGTGTTCAACAGGCACTCTCCATGTCAAAGAACACGTCATACAAGTCTTCACATAAACTTAACGCCCAGTCAAGTTTCATTGACTTGCGAACGATTAAGTATTTGAGCTATAAACCTTTCCAGTGCCGACCTCCTTATCTAATAAGGAGTGGAACGTTTTGCTCTCAAATACACGGACTAGTTTCTACATGTATATTTACGAGTTAGGAATGCCAGTAACTACCAGTAAATAAAGAAACATCCTTTGCCTTATATTGATGATTTACATAATAACAAGTACAATGCCCTCACTCAACATCCTCTGAGTGGCATTCGAGGGCATACTCCTAACACGGTCCCCCGGCAAGGGCCTCGTATGGCAGATGAACGAGCATATGTTCCATTGAGTCAAAGAATGCCGGAGGGAATATCTGTTCCAACTTGCACATAGTTACTATGACAGTCTTGGCTAATTTTATCATATCGGACGCTTTAATCTCACTCGTGCACAATGCTCTGAAACAGTTGCTCACCTCCGTTAATGCTTCCCAAATCGGCTCCGGTAAAAAATCTTTCAATGCAATAGGTAGCAATCGTTGCATAAAAACATGGCAGTCATGGCTCTTCATACCATTTATTCTATTAGTATCGAGATTGACACAGTTTGATATATTCGAAACATGCCTGTCTGGAAATTTTAGCTCTTTAAGCCACTCGCATATTGCATTTTTCTGTTCTGTGGTGAGCGTATATGTTGCTTTCGGCTTTCTATTTGTTCCCTCGGGTACAAACAACCCATCTCTTATTGTGTACAATGGCAAGTCGCATCTCGCCTTTAGGTTGTCCTTAGTTTTTTGAGGAATGTCCATGACTGTGTTAAGTATATTATCAAAGAAATTCTTCTCACAGTGCATGACATCTAAATTATGACGAATAAGTAAGGTAGACCAATAAGGGAGCTCCCAAAATATGCTTCTCTTTGTCCAATTATGTTTTTCTCCAAACCCTTCAATACTTTCATAATTCACACCAAAGGTTACATCAGGAATGCGATCAGCAATAATTTTCATTTCTGCTGGCCCTCGACGTTCCGGAAAAAATGAGCTTTCTTCATGACCTTTGTAAAAATCACGTTTGTTTTTTCTGTAAGGATGCCGCAGTGGGAGAAAACATCTGTGACAGTCGAACCATGATGGTTTCCCTACGTTCTTTAAATAAAAAGCAGAAGTACTTTCCATGCAATAAGGGCATGCTAACTTTCCATGTGTGCTCCATCCCGACAACATACCATAGGCTGGAAAGTCATTAATCGTCCACATCAGAGCCGCACGCATCGAGAAATTTTCCTGCCTTACACAGTCCCATGTTGTAGCACCATCTGTCCACAAACTTTTTAGCTCATCGATCAAGGGTCGGAGCATCACATCTATGTTCATCCTCGGTCCTTTAGGGCCAGATATAATAAGACTTAGGAAAATAAACTCCTGACGCATGCATAAAGTTGGTGGTAAATTATACGGAGTTACGAAGACCGGCCAACAAGAGTACTGGGCACCTGTTCCTCGAAATGGATTAAAACCATCAGTACAAAGACCGAGCCTGACATTTCGAGGATCTACAGCGAACGAAGGATGCGTACGATTAAAGTGTCGCCAAGCTTCAGCGCCGGCAGGATGAATTACTCTTTCGGACTCATCATGGCACTTTGTGTGCCATGTCATGTGTTCAGCAGTTTTGCGCGACATAAACAGCCGCTTCAACCTATCAGTGATTGAAAAATACCACAATTTCTTTTGTGCACTCGATTTTCCTTCCTCGTACCGTGGCGCTGCACAACTAGGACAGGATTTCAAACTCTCACCTTCCCCATAGTACAGAAAACAATTGTTGCTACAAACACCATACTTGATCACTCGGAGACCAAGTTTCGACATGATATTTTTTACTTCAGAATAATTATCGAGAATTTGGCTTTGATATTGCTCCGGTGCCATGCCTTTGTTGCTTTTGATGAAATAATCCATTGCTTTTTGTGAGGCATTATACGTCGTCTTGAAATTCATTACCTCCGTAACCCACTGTAACAACGACTTATTATGCAACTCATACAAAGGCCGATCAGCATACTCTAACAGATCATAAAATGATTTTGCTTCACGATTTGGCTCTCCCGGCTCATTATCAATGTAATTGCGAAATTGAGGAAAACTATCCATGACCATATCTCTTTGTGATGTAAACTAATTTTCCGCAGGTGTAGAAGATGATCCTCCTATATTGTAATCATTGATCCCGCAATTTTGATAATCTTCACCATGGCATACCCAAACACAATAATCCGGTGCAAATCCACACTGATATAAATGTTGCATGACTGTATTGCGATCACGTTCACGCCAATTCTTACACTTTTTGCACGGACATAATATCTTACTACCAACTACTACACGAGCGAATCCAAAATCCAGAAACATATTAACACCATCAATAAATTCTCTAGTAATCATACCGTCGGGACCACGACGTTTTTCGTACATCCATTCTCTAAAAGTTGACATTTTTTCACTGCATAAAAAATAAATAACTACGAAATATAAAAATATTTTTATTGCATTCCAAATAATCTATTATCAACTAAAACATACAATTAGTATTTTAGTAAAAGACGCTTAGATATATTTCCCTTTATAAATTCGGAACATTTTGTTATACCAAGTCCAACCAAATTTCGTTAGTGATCAGTAGAATTAATTAGCAAATATATGTTTTGGTAAGAATATTAATTAATGAATCAATAATATTTTATAAAGTCGCTACTTTAGTGAATACAAGTGACTTTTATTGAAAAGAACATATATTTATTTAGTAAAATTATTTACAGATACTTATTTTTACTGAATATTATTTTCTCAATAATTCTATGTGGCTCGATTCTATCTGGTTCGGTATCGCTAACAAAAAAACTTGTATAATTTAATGAAAGGGCTTAAGATATACTATCAACTAAATTTTCAACTAAATTATCAACTAAATTTTCATTTAATATAAAACTACAACTAGATCAGTACAATCAATTAGCAAATATATGTATTGGTAAGAATATTAATGAATCAGAAATATTTTAAAAAGTCGCTACTTTATTGAACAGAGCTGGGTTTTATTGAAAAGAACATATATTTATTTAGTAAAATTAATTAAAGATACTTATTTTTACTAAATATTCTTTTCTCAATAATTCTATGTGCCTCGATTCTATCTGGTTCGGTATCGATAACAAAAAACTTGTATAATTTAATGAAAGGGCTTAAGATAAATTATATCAACTAATTTTACAACTAAATTATCAACTAAATTTTCAACTAAATTATCAACTAAATTTTCATTTAATATAAAACTACAACTAAATTATATTTCGTATTAACAACAAGAAAAATAAGTATAATTAAATTTCAATTGTTTCTACATACCTTATAATATCGACGGAGATTGCTTGAAAATGCTCAATATATCCTTGAATATATATTCCGAAAAAAAAAATCAGAAAAAAACATGTATATTTGTATAATTTAGTTGGTTTTACAAAAAAAAAAGATGTATATATCTCGTTCATCTGTCGAACTGATTTATATAATATACTCAATCAGATATTGGCTTCACATATGTGAAGCTAAAGAATAATATTAGAATAATTTTGGTAGTGGTAGGTGGCGCATGCGGAAATGGTGGTTGACACATTTTAGCTTCACATATGTGAAGCTAATGTGTTATCTTACTAAAGGCGTCACATATGTGACGCTAATATGAATATTTTAAAAAAAATTGGCGGAGGTTTGAAATTTTTGGCCGCAGAATTCAAATTAGTGAAATACTTTAGCTTCACATATGTGAAGCTATTGTGTTTCAAAATATACTATAAATACACCATCACTCCAAACCTTCTTTCATTCAATTCTAATCCACATTTCATCTCATATCTTCAACTTCCATCTCTCAATCTTAGTAATTTCTAAATTATTTTCCATTTTATTAATAATTTTACTTATATAATTTTTTGTTTCTACTAACTTATTAATATTTTTGTTTTTTTCTTTCTTTTGTTGGATTTTTATTTATTTAAAACTAAGTGAATTACAATATTAATATTATTGAAACATAACAAAAATGATTATATTTAGTTTCTAATTAAATAATTATTTTTTTAGTATAATATAATTATTTTCTAATAATAATTAGAAGTGTAGCTTTTGGCATATTTTCTAATTACAACAAAAAATAATTTAAAAATATTTATGATTATATATATATATATATATATATATATATTCATACACACACATGAAATTAGCCAGAAATTCATTCGGGCTAATTTCATTTTTTTTATTTTAAACGACTTTCTTTAGCGTCACACATGTGACACTAAAGATATAATAATTAAAACTACTGGATTTTCTTTAGCGTCACACATGTGATACTAAAGACATATTAAATGAAATTACTGGACTTTGTTTAGCGTCACAAATGTGACACTAAAGATATAATAATTAAAATTACTAGAGTTTCTTTAGTATCACACATGCGACACTAAAGATATAATATTTAAAATTACAAGGACTTTCTTTAGCGTCACACATGTGACACTAAAGATATAATATTTAAAATTTCGGGACTTTCTTTGGCGTCACACATGTGACACTAAAGATTAAAAAATAATATTAATCGCCGCTTTAAACTTCACCCATGTGACGCTAATGTAGATAAAGCGATTGTTTTATTTTATCTTTAGGCAGCGTGACGCTAAAGTTCAATCTTTAAGAACCTTTGACTTCACATATTAGCGTCGCATATATGTTTAAAGACAAAAGCCTTCATACCAACTTCTTTAACTTCACATTTTTATGAAGCTAAAGAATGCATTATTTAGTAGTGTGAAACCCGACTCTCTTTTCCGTTGGAGAAAAAAGAAAAAAAGAAAAGGACTTTGTGCAACGCGTAAATGAAAACCCTCTTTTTCTTCATCCTCTCTGCTCTCTCTAGAAAATCGGCTAAATGATTCTCGATGGATTTTGTTTTAACTTTTTATGACGTTTATCTACAATCTATAAAAAAAACAAATTAATTATGTTCGTGTAATTATCATTTATATGAATGGTTTATATTTCTAGTTATTTAATTTTTAAACATCAAAATTACTGAAACGAGTCATTCAGACCCGGGCGATGCCCCGGGCTGTATATGATGGTATTATATATTTAAATTGTTATTGTTCAGCACAAATTTTCGTCATTTTGATCATGGATCCGTCATTTATTTTCGTCATTTTATATTTGGGACGTATTTTTGTCATTGTATATATAAGTTGTCATGGTAGCATACATTTTGTAGCATGATACGTATTTAAAATAGTTTATTGACATGTAATCTTTTAAGATGTATTTTTTACGTAATATTTTTTGTCTATTTATTTTGGTATTGACTCTATCATTTTTAATTGGAACTAACTAATATTAATACATTGGGCTAAGTTATAACTATTTCTTATGATAGTCAACGATGCCGTGCGATGCACGTGTCTTTGTATAGAAGTTTTCATAGATTTAAAATACGTGCGATGCACATGAGCTATATAGAAGTTTTCATAGCGTAATATTCGGCATTTATTTTCGTCATTTTATATTTAAGTTTTCATGGTGTCACACATTTCTTAAGCTTTATACGTCTTAGAATACTTTATTGAGTTGCACGTACTGTATATAAGTTTTTATATCGTAATTTTGAACTTATTTTCGTCATTATATATCTAAGCTGTGATGGTATCACATTTCTAAGCATGACACACATTTAAAATAGTTTATTGACATTAAAAGAGTATATGTGAAGAGATTTTTTTCAAGATGTTACATTGAAAAGAGTTTATTCACATGTAATTTTTTAATATGTATAAGTTACATAAATTATTTTAAATATGAAGCGATGACATTAATGTTGGAGACCTTTTATATTCATCCACGTGCAATGCACACAGGTTTGGACTGCCTCAGGACCCATGCGATGCACTCAGGTTGGATCTAATTGTTTTTTTCGTAATGTTGGGGACTAATTTTCGGTTCATGTTTAAAAGCGAACTATAAAACAAATTTCCTTTTTAACAAAACTATAAAAACATAAAACATTAAAGTGATTAGTATATTCAAGAGTATAAATTATAATTCGTATAATAAATTATAAGTCGTATAGTAAAATATTGCATGTTTAATTTGTAACGTACTATTAATATGAATGCCAGGTATTCATCTATATTGACACCGGTGGCCGTGGCGTTGTTCTTGTTGTTGTTGTTCTTCTTGTTGTCTTTGTCGTTGTTGTTCATTGGCATTTTGCATGTTTTGTTCTTGATACAATTTCCGTGACTTGTCAATCTCTTTCTTTAATGTGAAGAGGTTTTTTGCAAAATGTTATATTTAAATGAGGCTTTTCATATGTAATCTTTTAATGTGAGTAACTTACATAAATTATTTTTTAATTAATGCATTATTAAAATATTTTTCCATAAACTATAATATCGAATTTGGAGCATTCATTAGTAACTCATTCTAAGTATTTACTGATGACGACATGAATCACATGATCTCAAACTCAAATGAATAATGCTTACCTCGTGATATGTGGATAACATTTGAAATACAATTTTCTTCTCCTTTATATAGTTCTTCGATTTAAAAGATTCTCATTGTTATGATGATAGTGTGAAGATATTTTTGTTATATTTTTATTATATACTACCATTTGCAATATGTAACATCGACATAATTTACACAGTCATATCAAATATCAAAGACACACAATATTCCAAGACGTTTAATTAAAAAAGTGACATTAACACAACGCAAGACAAAAAACTACATTAAGAGCAAAAATATTAAAATGCACCAACAAAGTGTAGTAATAATTATTGACTAAAAATTGAATGCTCGTCACATTATTTTCAATAAACTTACTTGCTAACGAATCAATAGTATTAGCCCGTTTATCGGTATTACATGAAGTAAAATATTGCATGTTTAATTTGTAACGTACTATTAATACGAATGCTAAGTATTCATCCCACCGGTGGCCGCAACGTTGATCTTTTTTTTTTTGTTGTTGTTGTCTTTGTCATTGTTGTTCATTGGCCTTTTGCATGTTTTGTTCTTGACATAATTTTTGTGACTTCTCGATCTCTTTCTTTAATGCTTCTTGATGCGCTACAAAAAAATAGATATAGTTGATCGTTAGTAACTTAAATACAGTTAATCAATATATTGCATTTTCGATCAAAGTAAAAATGTCCGTGCATGTTCCACTTAATTGATAAGACAACGATGTGTAGGATCTCTTAAACCATTAGAAAATATGATGTTACTACCAAATCTACTAAGCTACCATCTTTATGTCCTACATTGTTACACACAAAAAACACACGTGAAATTTACATAAAATAATATAAATCAATATGCTAAATAAGTAAAACGATATGATGCTTACTTTACCACCATAATAAGTTGTAGCCCAATGTGCATGCGGTGTGGAGGAAGTTGTGGTTTGTTGTGTGTAATTTTTGACACATTATATAGTTGATAAAATATTTGTAACTCATGGACGGGAAGGTAAAAAGACTAACCACTAATTGATGTGTTTAATTTATGCATTCATGGCATTTTTTGTTTGTATTCTTTGAGACTTTTGTGCACGATTCCTATGTACTTACCCTTATATCAATGTACTAACACATGAACCTTTCATATTTCACTTTCAATTCATGAAACATTTATTGTGAGCACTTTGCATTTATAAGACAACTTAAGCTTTTAGTATATAAGATTATTATGTATTAAATTTTGTTTTTTTTATTATACCTATATTTTAGGTCACGTTTTCATATATATATTTGGACTTTATTGGTTACTAGCTTTTTTACCCGAGCAATATATATAAGTTTAGGATCAAATGAGAATGGTTCTTATTCTACGAATTGCAAAAACATGAGTTTTGTACTAATTGTGTATGAATGTATGCTTGTTTATGCATAAAATGATGGACAAAGTTTATCCCGCTAGCTTTTTCTATCGAGATTTTCGTTCAACATCAACATTAAAACGTAATGTCCAAGGGGTGTGTTGTAAATATATTATTTTATGGACATTACTCGCAGGATAAGACACTTAATGGGCTAAGATACCTAGTGGGCTTTTACGGTTATATTTCTTGTACTCGGAAACACACAAATTATAGTGAATACTCTCCTGGCTTGGTATGCCCCCAGATGTAGTCATTATTGACGAACTGGGTCAACAAATCTGTTCTTTTTATTTTTATATTTTATAACAATATATATATAGGAAATATATATATATATAGTGTAACTTTATTTTCAGAACCCTGTTAAGTGCGAGAACTGCGAGAACCACCTTTTGTATTACTAATAATACATAATGTACATCATGTCAATGCATATAACCCCTACTGATCATAACCCCTACTATATAGTAGGGGTTATATATATAGTAGGGATTATCATCAGTAGGGGCTATTATAGTAGGGGTTATCATCAGTAGGGTTATCTCCCGTAATAAAAATTATATTTTACTATAATACCCTTTGAATTAATAATATTTAAAAAAATCTCATTGGTTTAGAGAAGTTCTCGCAGTTCTCGCACTTAAGAGAGTTCTGAAAATAAAGCTCTCATATATATATATATATATATATATATATATATATATGAGTATATATAATACTTCCCTTTCGTCCACCAAGAAGTTACATTTTTATTTCAGTACTGGTTTTAAAAAATTAGTTGAGTGTGTTTTGTGATCGGAGTACGGGTCTCACTTTTTTTTGTAGTTTTAAAGTGAAATGTATGGGATATACTTACTAAAAATAGAAAGAGATAAGTTTTTTTGTGGACGGACAAAATAGCAAAAAGGATAACCAGTTTGTGGACGGATGGCCGGAATACAATCCTACTAAAAAACAAATCTGCATGTGATATTTCAACGCCGATTGACATTTCTGTATTGTACTTCCCCGTCATGTCTGATGACTGATATTATAAATAGATTGTAGAATTTAAAAACATTTTTTTTCAAATTTTTATATATTATTTAGATTTTTTAAAAAATTCTTTGATTATAAGTACTATTGATATTTTTCTTAATTTTATTTTTTTTGCTGGAATTCTTGGTCGGATGTTGCAAATTGACAAATTAGTGGAGTTTATGTTGATGTTTGATAAAAAAATAGTTTAGTGGAAGGGGAGGGGAAGAGTATTAATTTTTATTTATTCCTTCCTTTTAGAAAGTCTTACTCCTAGACTCCTGTCGTCTAGAAGATGCATAAACTTTCCTTTCCGTTGGAGAAAAAAGAGAAAAAGAAAAGGACTTTTGTGCTACGATGTTTAAATTAATCCAACTCCCCTCCTTTTCTTCATCCTCTCTCTCTCTCTCTCTCTCTTTAGAAGAATGGCCAAATGATTCTCCATAGATTTGGTTTTAACTTTTTATGACGTTTATCTACCATCTATTAAAAAACAATTAATTATGTTCGTTTAATTATCATTTAGATGAATTGTTTATATTTCTAGTGCAGTATTTAATTTTTAAACATCAAAATTACTGAAATTATTATGTATTAAATTTTGTTTTTTATTATACCTATATTTCAAGTCACGTTTTCATATATACTTAGACTTTATTGGTTACTAGCTTGTTTACCCTTGCAATATTTTATATATATATATATATATAAAAGTTTTTTTTTCGATCTAGGGTTCCAAGCTTACACCGATTAGTCGCCGGGATAATGGCCTACCCACAAGATCGCTACTTAGTTAAATCGCGAGATGTGTATCCATTTCTCAGTTCTTAAATATCCTCAACTACCGCGCATGCGAGTCGTCTCAAGTGATTGCTCCATCTTGACTCCCAAATCCAACCGCAGTTCCACCGAGATCAGGCCTCCACACCGCCGGCAAGCCTCAATATTTAATTGTTCCACCGTCTGCAGGAAGTAGGCCTAACCCTTAGTCAAAGACTAAGGGATCATTGGGCCTTGAAAAATTCAATTCCAAAGTGTTGCCACTAGGAATTGAACCCCTGACCTCCAACAACTGCGCCAAGTCAGTTGGTTTATATATAAAAGTTTAGGATCAAATGAGAATGGTTCTTATTCATACATCGGAAAATGCATTTCATGTATAACAAGCACACTTTCATGCATAATTAGTACAAAACGCATGTTATTCGCAACTCGTATGATAAGACCTAGGGTGTTCATAATAGGGGTGTTCACTATCTTTATGAGTTTCATATTTTTTTTTTCGCATATTTGTCGAGTGTTTATTACTTTTTCGGCTAGTTTCAATATTTTTCACTTCGACTGTTTTGTGCTTCTTCCAGTAATAATAAGCATCTTCTGCCTTTATGCAAATATATTATTCTCACGAATATGTTACATATGATTCTCCATAAACATTGTCATATCAATATGATTTCAATGATCCCACAATGTGATATAATCAATATGGGATTTATTGAGCAATTATTTTTCGGTGATATTTTTTTTCATATCACTTGTCAGATGATCACACGATGCAGTGTATTTGCATGGGATTTTCTTTAATTTGATCGATTATAACTTCTGGTATCGCTTGCTCAATTTTCTCCATCTGCGTTTAATAATCATGGAGATCGGATATTATTTCTATCAACTGCTTCTTCTTTCTAGAGTAGGATTTGAATCATTGATCAACTACTTCTTCAGAGTAAGATTTATTTCTTTCAATTGATTCTTCAAGAGCGAGATTTAAATAATTGATCAATCTTTAAAATAGAATTTATTTTTATCAACTGCTTGTTCGAGAGCAGAAAAAAGTGTATTCATGTTTTCGGGATTTCTGCATCTCTTCTTTCCCCACCTTTATAATGGTCTAGAACCCTTGGTGTGATCATTATCCAAGACAAATTTGTCAAACTAGCGTGTTCAAATTACATCCCCGACTCGCGCAAGATTTGGTGCTCTCTCTCTCTCTCTCAATATATATATATATATATATATATATATATATATATATATATAAAAGAACTCTCTTAAGTGCGACAACTGTGAGAACTCCTCTAAATCAATGAGATTTTTTTAAATATTAAAAAATATTATTAATTCAAAAGGGTATTATAGTAAAATATAATTTTTATTACGGGAGATAACCATACTATAATAGCCCCTACTGATGATAACCCCTACTATATATATAACCCCTACTATATAGTAGGGTTTATCATCAGTAGGGGTTGTATGCATTGACATGATGTACATTATGTATTATTAGGAGTATAAAAGGTGGTTCTCGCAGTTCTCGCATTTAACAGGGTTCTGAAAATAAAGTTAAACTATATATATATACACACGTTGTAAATATATTATTTTATTGACATTACTTGCAGGATAAGACACTTAATGGGCTAAGATGCCTGTTTTTAGGGTTACATCCCTATTTATTAGTATAAATATATTTCTTTTGATTGTAATCTTGTACTCAGAAACACACAAATTACACCTCGCTTGGTATGCCCCCAGATGTAGTAATTATTGACGAACTGGGTCAATAAATCTGTTCTTTTTATTTTTATATTTTATAACACGTTATCAGCACGATACTATAACAATAGTTTTTTTTTCCTTCTGATTTCTGAAATTCGCAAAAAAAAAAAAATCCGCGAGCAGATTTCTTCACTGTTAGGCCGCGGAAAAATTGCGTTTCCCGCATCGTTAACCGTCGGATCAGCTTGAAATTTTGAAAGCAACTTCCTAACATAAATATCTATATATTCAACGGTGGAGATCGAATTGTTTGTAATATTTCTTACTGAATCTGTCGCCGAACAGAAGCAGATTTTTACGAGAAAATTTGAAGATCCGGCCTCATCCAACACCGAGTTGCTGTACCGCCGCGCCCGAGTCCTTTTTCGGCCAATTATTGAGCCCAGTGGCCACTTTTCCGGGTGTTTCTCAACTCTCCATCTTTTTTCTAATTAATGATTCATTTGTCCACTTATGAATCTAATCATATTTATGTTTTACGTGCATATAGGAAAATATGTTGCCCATGATAATGTGCATGCTATGGAGAGAAGCCATATTTTAGTATCTCGTTCAAAGATATGGAATTATTTATGGAGTAAGTAAGCATACAAAATATTTAATTTTATATATATTGAAATTGATTCATAGCATATTTTAATTGGTGAATATGCTTTGATTTTGTGAATTATGAATAATATATTTTATTGCAAGATATTTTTTAGTTGAAGGGTAGGGGGAGAGCATTAATTTTTATTTATTCTTTCCTTTTAGAAAGTCTTACCCATCGACGACTACTCTCGTCTAGAAGACGCGTAAATGAAAAGAGTTTTCTTTCCGTTGGAGTAAAAAGAAAAAAAGAAAAGGACTTTTGTGCAACGATGTTTAAATTAATCCAACTCCCCTCTTTTTCTCCATCCTCTCTCTCTCTTTAGAAGATCGGCCAAATGATTCTCCATAGATTTGGTTTTAACTTTTTATGACATTTATCTACCATCTATAAAAAAAACAATTAATTATTTTCGTGTAATTATCATTTAGATGAATGGTTTATATTTCCAGTGTAGTATTTAATTTTTAAACATCAAAATTACTGAAATTATTATGTATTAAATTCTGTTTTTTTATTATACCTATATTTTAGGTCACATTTTCATATATACTTAGACTTTATTGGTTACTAGCTTTTTTACCGTTGCAATGTATATAAGTTTAGGATCAAATGCGAATGGTTCTTATTCATACATCGGAAAATGCATTTCATGCATAACAAGCACACTTTCATGCATAATTAGTACAAAACGCATGTTATTCGCAATTCGTATGATAAGACCTAGGGGTGTTCATAATAGGGGTGTTCACTATCTTTATGAGTTTCATATTTATTTTCTTTTTTCGCATATTTGTCGAGTGTTTATTACCTTTTCGGCTAGTTTCAATATTTTTCACTTCGACTGTTTTGTGTTTCTTCCAGCAATAATAAGCATCTTCTGCCTTTATGCAAATACATTATTCTCACGAATATGTGACATATGATTCTCCATAAACATCGTCATATCAATATGATTTCAATGATCCCACCATGTGATATAATCAATATGAGATCTATTGAGCAATTATTTTCCAGTGATAGTTTTTCATATCACTTGTCAGATGATCCCACCATGCGGTGTATTTGCATGGAATTTTCTTTAATTTGATCGATTATAACTTCTGGCATCGCTTGCTCAAGTTTCTCGATCTGCGTTTAATAATCATGGAGATCGGATATTATTTCTATCAACTGCTTCTTCTTTCGAGAGTAGGATTTGAATTATTGATCAACTACTTCTTCAGAGTAGGATTTATTTCTTTCAACTGATTATTCAGAAGCAGAATTTAAATAATTGATCAATCTTCAGAATATGATTTATTATTATCAACTGCTTCTCAGAGGAGGAATAAGTGTATTGATGCTATGCATCTCTTCTTTGTCCACCTTTATAATGGCCAGGCCAACTCGTTTAGAACCCTTTGGCATGATCATTATCCAAGACAAATTTGTCAAACTAGCGTGTTCAAATTACATCCCCGAGTCTATTCCCTTACGAAGCCAATTTCTACTGTTATTCAGGGGGCCAAATCCCTAACATGACCAATACTAACAAAAGGAAAATTAGGAAATACAAAGAAATCCCGATTACAACACAGAAACCCATTCGGGTTTTTCTTCTCCTTGACTTTTTTCTTTTTATTTTTGCTCACGACTTCAATGTAACCCTCAACCTCTTCGGATGTGCTAATGATTTCATTTTGTGGACCTATTGCTCGATCATTTGCCTCGAAATCTTCTTCCACGTTTATAATTTCTTTTTCTGGTTTCCATGCTCGATCATTTTCCTCGGAACATTCTTCCATGTTGTTGGCGGGTAATATTTCATATGATTGAAAGATATCATCTCTAATCTTTTGAACAATCGACCGCTGGAGCGTTAGACGAAGCTTGCGAAAGTGGGGTCCCTGATTCGATCGAAAAACTGAGTCTTCATCGAACTCCGAGGGTAACCTCAAGGCTGGATCAAGCTAGGCGGTGCAGACAGATCGGTTCTTTATGCATTTGGGTAAGAAACATTTTGGAGCTGATCTTTCTCTTCAATTGCCACAAGACATTTTTCCAAAATCTGAGTATTTTTTGTCTTACCCATTTCATAAGAGGCGGGCTGCATTTTGGGCTTGGTGACATTCTCCAATTGAGGTGAGGTTGAATCTGATCGGAGCTTTGGGAGTTCCAGCAAAGTGTTGGGGGCGACTTCCTTGCTGTCCAAGCCGTCAACCATAAGGGGCTGCTGCGAAGTGCCCTGGATAGTGTCGACTTTAGACGTGCCACCCACAAACATTTCAGTCTGCTTTATAGAAGATTTGCATTCTTTAAGTTCATGCCCGAGATGTTTGCATGAGCAGCAAAAGGATGGGATGTTCTCGTACTCCAAAGCTTGAATCATTTTGCATCCATCAAGTCGGATTTCAATTTCTGGCAAACGAGTTTTAGTTAAATCAATTTCAATGCACACATGCGGAGTAGAAGCACGAGTTAATTCAGTCGTTGCACTATCAATACGTAGAGGTTTCCCAATCATTGAAGCAATGATGAACAGACTCCGTCGATCAAATAAGTGGACAGGTAGATACGGAAATTTCACCCAAACAGGAGCGAAAGGGGATTCGACTTGAGGTGCAAAATCAGGAGTCCATTTGAAAACTCTCATCGGAAAGCCAGCCATATACCAAATTTGGCGACACTATAATCGAGTGTAATCTTCCTCACAAGATAAACGAATAAGAACATGATTATGTTCAAGAAGCGAGACCGAGAAGTCACCTTTGAGATTAAGGTTTCCCATTATCGATTTGAGAGTTCTCATGGTAGGAAAACCATGTGAAAATTTACCAACCGACGAGAATTCAAAAGGAGCAACAAGTTCCTCAAGTTCGTTTGCCGAAAAGAAGATGTGTTTGAGACCATCAACTTCACGGACTTGACCAAATGCATTATCCGAGCAACCATCATAAAAACTCTTCTTTAGATCTGTGTTTGGATCACCGAAAAATCTGTTAGATGTTGGCATGAGATTCAGGCGTTTGTGGTGACATCAGATTCCTAACGATGTCCGCATAGCTAGGTGCAGGACGAGTTTTAGGAGGCTCCGAGCAGTCCAGGTCCGCAACCATACCACTAGAATTCTGCTTCACAAAAGGAGATTCTCGGCTGGGACTTTTGTCAAACACCTTTAGTGCAGCTGTGGCCTGTGTTTGGGAAGAAGAAGCTTGTAAAGGACAAGCACCCGGAATGGAAATTAGAAATGGCGAGGAGTCCTCGTCCTTGCAAATGAAAAAAAAATGATTAAAATGATTTATGGTATTTCATTTTTAAGGGAAATTTGATTAATTGGGTGACCGTATACTTTGAACGTTTTCATAAAAAAAAAATTACATCCCCGAGTCACGCGCAAGATTTGGTGCTTCCATGCGCTCTCTCTCTCTCTCTCATTTGGTGCTTCCATGCTCTCTCTCTCTCTCTCCATATATATATATATATATATATATATATATATATATATATATATATATATATATATATATATATATACATGTTGTAAATATATTATTTTATAGACATTATTTGCAGGATAAGATATTTAATAGGCTAAGATGACTAATGAACTTTTATGGTTACATCTCTATTTATTATTATAAATCTATCTCTTTTGATTGTATTCTTGTACTCGAAAACACACAAATTATAATGAATACTTTTCTGACTTGGTATGCCCCCAGATGTAGTCATTATTGACGAACTGGGTCAACAAATCTGTTCTTTTTATTTTTATATTTTATAACAATATATATATAATACTTGTAATATCCGTGTTTTCTATTTTCGGTAATTTCTATTTTTGATGTATGTTCGTTTCGGACAACTCGCTTAGCACTGTTTTGGAATTTTGAATCTATTCTGTTCTTGGAGTTTTTCCGTTTGGTCGAGTTTCGAGGATGCTTTCGCATAATTTCATTTTGAATTATATCATGCCGCATGTGCGTTCGATTCTCGTAAAACTTGTTCGTTGTTTCTCGATTCATATAAGTTGGTATGGTTGAGTTGGTCGTGTTGGAACTTTCGGTTTGCTAATCCGACGTTGTATTGCGATTTTTCGGGCACTTGGGCCGTTTTTGTAATTTTCATAAGTTTGGGGAATTTCGCTTCGTTTGCTTCATTTGAGACTCTCTAGTGATCGGGATTATATTTTCTTTCAAAACTCAGCTTCGTTGTTTTGGATACCCCATGTTTATACTTTTGATTCTATCCTTGTGTTACGTTTCGTCGTTGTATCATTGTCTTTGAGCTAAGTGATTAGCGATCTTTGACTATTGCATGCATAACGTATGTTATGCATGCTCTTTACGACGTTATATAGGTATCATAACGCACGTTATACCCCATTGGTAACGTCGTTATGGTTTCGCGAAAGTGTCCAGATTGTTCGTTAAATGCGTTAACTCGAGAGGGTTACGTCGTAACCTTCATAACGTCGTTAACAATAGGCGTTAACGTCGTAACTCGCCGTCAGTCTTTTAATTCGACTTATTTTCGGTCGACTTATTACACTCCTTTCAATCTTTCTCGCGACGTGAGCTTCCTTTGGGCGATTACAATCGATTCATCCGGTGCAATCCGTAGGAACATTCTAAAGATCGAATTATGCGTCCCAAGCAAGGTTTATCATCATCATAATCATCCTCCATCCGTCCGAATCGAGGTATACATCGATGAACCCTAGTTTTTGGGGATTTCGGGATTTTTGGCATAATTCTTCCTTTTAATCCGTTTTGGCTTCGACGACTTGTTAGATTACGATTGTGTAGTCGTAAATCCCTTGTTTCCAGTATAGTTTAACGGATTTAACCTAGTAATTTCTTCATGGTTAGATTATAGCCATCGTGGACCTCGTATTTTCCGACAAATCGTTCCAAGGGGTAGAATTAGGATTAATTCGTACCTTTCCGCATTATTGAGACTTGTGTATACTGTTATTGTGTTAGGAACGGATTTGGGAAGATTGTTCGGACCGAAACCTATTCCTTCATCGTTTCCTTCGTTTCGTTTCATTCAAGGCAAGTACATGTATTACATTCCGTTATGTGCATATGATTTTGATGCGAATGATGTATATGGTGTTATTGAACGGATGTGATTGTTTCTCTTCCACCTGGGGATGGCGTGTGGCCTCTGGGGGCCGATACTAATGGGTACGGCCATGGAAGTGGAATTGAGTGCGTGTGTTGATGTTCTTCCACCTGGGGACGGTTCGACGGGACCTCTGGGGGCCGATACTAATGGGTACGGCCGCGAAGTGGTTTCTCACTGGGACGGTCCGACGGGACCTCCGGGGACCGATACTAATGGGTACGGTCGCGAGTTACCAAGCGTGGATAATTGTGATGTGGGAAACTTGTTGATATCTGTTTTGGTGTTAGTGTGATATTCGGAATATTGACTTTCAAAATAATTTTCCTAATGATTTATTTGCGTTGAATTGTGTATGTATATAATGTTGTGTAATTATGTACTTGCACTAGCTATTCGAATGCTAACCCCTTAAATGGGAAATGCGTCTTATGCATTTAGTCTTGGTCAGTGAGGAGGTGCACGGGATGCGCATGCAAAGGATGGGTTGGCATGATGATGATGTGGCTCGAGTCCGCATTTTTCTGTTTTGTTATTGCATCCGTTGAGTCTGGAGATAGTTGGTTTATTTTTGAACATGGTTTAAGTCCCTGCGTGGGCAACATTTTGGTATTTAACTTATGTCTCATGTACTCCGTTAAAATGTTTTGGCCGAGGCCACGGCCTTATTTACTCTTTGGGTACATCTTTCATGTTATCATTGTGGTTCATGTGTCACGAGTTAGCCCGGTAGACCTCACGGGGTTCTACGGCGTGTAATGTCCCATTTGTGAATTGGGATGTTACAATTATGGTATCGAGCTTAGGTTTTGAATACCTAGGTGTCGGTGAAATTTGGGTCTGTCGGTTGCATCATTAGAGTCGGTCGTTGAGCCTAATATCATCATGCTACCGTCTTTTCGTGCGACCGTGTTGTAAGTCTCCTCGAACTCTTATATTTCTGTAATTCGTTTTCTTGCATTGTTCAGAATCGTGACTTGTGTTACCAACTTTGTGAATTGCGAATCTTTCTGATCTTGTTCTTTTCTTATTCTTCTTCAGTATGTTGAGAGGTCGTGGTAGACCGGCTAGGGGACGCGGCCGAGGCCGTGGTCGTGGTGCTGATAATGAGGAGGGCTCACTTTCCCAGTCCTCTGCGGACTCAGCCTCTCACTCAGTGCCGTCGGGTAATAATGCCGACGCCGGCTATCTGCCGTGCCAGCTTGGTAGCCCAACTTACTCAGATAGCTCAGGGTGGACGTCAGAATCCGCCCCCGACACCGGAAGAGGAGGCTAGTAAGTGGCTTCAGACGGTAACTAAGATGCACCCTCCTCGTTTCTCCGGATCTTCTGACTCCCTCGGATGGGAGAATTGGCTCTTTCAGTTGTCCAGAACCTTCGATGCCGTAGCTTGTCCTGAGGACAGGAGGGTACACATTGCCCAGTACCTCCTGGATAAGGAAGCTGCGGAATGGTGGGAGGCCGTTGCGCCCAGAGATCGTCGGGCCACTTGGGATGAGTTCAGGGCTGCTATGGAAGCAGAATATTGTCCGCCGCCAGTCAAGGAGCGCAGAATTGTAGAGTTCTTCACCGCTACACCTCAGGATGTGCCTATTTCTCAGGCCATCATTTCTTACAATCAGCAGTTGGGCTTCGTGAGGGATCAAGTGAGAACGGAGGCTGATAAAATCCGATACTTCAATATGCGCATGAAGCCGCATATTAGGCAGAGTATGGCGCCGCTCATGTGTGCCACTTTGAAGGAATACCAGGATCGCGCTCTGGCGATCGAGATGGCTGTCCCGGAATCAGAGTCGGTTTCGGAAGCTAAGAAGCAGAAGACTACTGGTGGGTTCTCGGCGAAATGGTGGTCGATTTCGAGGTCTCGTTCGCTCCTACACTGGAAGAGGCCGTTTCATCAAAGCCGGTGGATCTCAAGGTAACGTTCGATTCGATCTGTTGCCAAGGCGGGAGAGTTTGTTTTAATTGCGGTCGGCCGAGCACGTTGTGAAGGATTGCCCACTTCCGTTAGTTACTTGCTTTACTTGCGGACGAGGCCGCATCGAGCGGCTCATTGTGAGAGGGCCACCAGGCCGCTAGATTTACGACTACCACCGCCGATCGAGAGGATCTCGGTTCACCGGCTACTCATGTTCCGCAGGTTCGAGTCGTGGTAGGGGTCGGCCGAATCGCGCGGCAGCCGAGTTCGGGCTCGATCCATCCCCGATTATATCGGATGAGGCGCACGGAGGAGGCAGACATTCCGGTGGCGTCAGTACCACTCGAGATCCTTTCTCATCCGGTTTGATACTTTTTGATTCGGGTGCGACCCATTCCTTTATAGCTTCGGATTGTGTGAGTCATATTGGTTTTGTTGCTTGTTTGAGTGTGAGCCGTTCGTAGTGGGTACGCCCAGCGGGGATCGTATGGTTGGGGACCGGGAAGTTAGGGATTGCCCAGTGAGGATCGGGAGCCGGGATTGGCCCTCGAATCTCATTGTTATAGACCTTAAGGGTGAGGATTTGATCCTCGGGGACGATTGGTTGGATCGTCATGGTGCTATCATGAACTATCGGACTCGTACCATCACGATAGTTGCCGAGGACGACACCGAGCATACTCTCGTCGGCTGTAAGCCGGGTAGATCGGGGTGTGTGATTAGCGCCTTGAAGGCGATGAAACTTTTGAACCAAGGTTGTGTCGGCTACTGGTGTTTCGCTCTGCAGGCGGAAGATGGTGGGGTTGACACATCGTCGATTCCAGTTGTTAGCGAGTACCCCGATGTATTTCCGGATGACTTGCCGGGATTACCACCACATCGAGAGGTGGAGTTTCTTATTGACCTTGAGCCGAATGCGGCCCCTATTTCTCGAGCACCGTACCGTATGGCACCATCAGAGATGCTAGAGTTGAAGAATCAGTTGGGAGAGTTGTTAGATAAAGGGTATATTCGACCGAGCGCATCGCCTTGGGGTGCGCCTGTACTTTTTGTTAAGAAGAAGGATGGATCGCTTCGTTTATGCATCGACTATCGAGAATTAAACAAGCTAACCATCAAAAATAAATACCCTTTGCCCAGGATTGACGATTTGTTTGATCAGCTTCAGGGGGCGACAGTCTTTTCGAAGATTGATTTGCGATCGGGCTACTACCAGTTGAGGATTCGGACGTCGATATTCGAAAGTCGCCTTTCGGACGAGATATGGCCATTACGAGTTTGTGGTTATGCCTTTCGGCTAACTAATGCCCAAAGATGTTCATGCAGTTGATGAACAAAGTTTTTATTGAGTATCTGGACAAATTCGTAGTCGTTTTTATTGACGATATTCTTATCTATTCACGGAGTCGAGAGGAGCACGCCTTACATCTTCGGATTGTATTAGACACTTTGAGGGCTGAGCAGTTGTACGCGAAGTTCTCTAAGTGTGAGTTTTGGCTCGAGGAAGTGACGTTCCTTGGGCATGTGATTTCAGCAGAGGGAGTTCGGGTAGATCCGCAGAAAATAGAGGCAGTGATGGCTTGGGAGCCGCCTAAGAATGTGAAGGAGGTGAGGAGTTTTCTGGGTCTTGCCGGCTATTACCGTAGATTCGTTGAGGGATTTTCTAGGATCGCTAGACCACTCACTCAGTTGCTCCAGAAAACTAAGAAGTTTGAGTGGACTACAGATAGGCAGGACAGTTTTGACGAGTTAAAGAGACGTTTGACTACCGCGCCCGTGTTAGCATTGCCTCAGGGGAACGAGGATTTCGTAGTGTACAGTGATGCTTCGGGCCTTGGTCTAGGATGTGTTTTGATGCAGAGAGACAGAGTGATTGCATATGCGTCCCGCCAGTTGAAACCTTATGAGGTGAATTACCCCACGCACGATTTGGAGTTAGCTGCGGTCGTTTTCGCCTTAAAGATCTGGAGGCATTACCTCTATGGGTCGTCGTGTAAGATTTTTACCGACCACAAGAGTTTGAAGTATATCTTCAGTCAGAAGGAGTTAAATATGAGGCAGCGTAGGTGGTTAGAGCTAACTAAAGATTACGACCTCGAGATACTTTACCATCCGGGTAAGGCTAACGTGGTGGCGGATGCGTTGAGCCATAAGCCGATGGCGTTGCAGATGTTAGAAGTACTTACACCGCAGAGTAGGATCCAGCGAGATCTTATTTGTCAGAATATTGAGGTTTGGGTTCAGAGAGTTCAGGGCCAGTTATGTGCATTAGAGATCACTTCGTCCTTGACTGATGATATCAAGGCGAAACAGTATGATGATCCGTGTTTAGTCCAGTTAAGGGAGGATGTGAGGCAGGGGAAAGCCCCTGGATTTGTGGTTCAGGATGATGGCGTTCTGAGATTTCGCGGCAGACTATGTGTACCGAATGATATTGAGCTGAGACAGAAGATCTTGAGTGAAGCTCATACCACGCCTTACTCCATCCATCCTGGTACGAATAAAATGTACAAGGATGTGAGGAGCAACTACTGGTGGAGTAATTTGAAGACAGACGTTAGCGAGTTTGTGTCGAGGTGTTTGACCTGTCAGCAGGTTAAGATCGAGCATCAGCGACCCGCGGGGTTTTTGCGACCACTTCCTATCCCGGAGTGGAAATGGGAGGATATTTCTATGGATTTCATTACTAGTATGCCTAGGACTCGGAATGGAATGAACATGATTTGGGTTATTGTCGATCGGTGACCAAATCAGCTCATTTCTGGGTATTAAGGACACTTGGGGCCGGAGAGACTAGCACAGTATTTATTGCGAGGTGATTGCATGGGACTCCTAAGAGTATTGTTTCGGATCGTGATGGCGGTTCGTGTCACATTTACGCGGGCCGTTCATCGAGCTTTGGGACCGAGTTGAGACTCGGTACATCTTATCACCCTCGGGCGACGGACGGTCGAGCGGACGATCCAGACGTTAGAGGATCTGTTGAGAGCATGTGCCCTAGAATGGAAGGATGATTGGGAGTCGCACTTGCCGTTGATCGAGTTCACGTACAACAATAGTTGGCACGCCTCGATCAAAATGGCGCCATTTGAGGCGTTGTATGAGAGGAGGTGTAGATCGCCGTTGTGTTGGGACGATGCGTCCGAGCTGATTGGTACTGAGCCCGATATGGTAGTTGAGACGAGAGAGAAGATTACTCTGATTCGGGATAGATTGTTAACGGCCCGAGTTGGCGAAGTCTTATGCCGACACGCGTCGCCGTCCGTTGGAGTTTGAGGTGGGAGATCATGTTTTGCTTAAGGTGTCGCCGACACGGGAGTTTACCGCTTCGGTAGGAAGGGTAAACTTAGTCCGAGGTTTATTGGGCCATTTGAGATTTTAGAGAGAGTGGGAGAGCTTGCCTATCGGCTAGGCTTACCGTCCACGAGCCACGTTCATAACGTATTTCATGTTTCCACTTAGGAGGTACATATCGGACCCTAGCCATATTATCGATTTTGGAGAGATCGGGTGGGACCCGACCTTACCATCGAGGAGAGGCCGATTCGATTTTAGAGCGTCGGGTGAAGCAACTTAGTCATAAAACCATCCCTCCGGTTAAAGTTCAATGGTCGAGACATGGGTCCGAAGAAGCCACATGGGAGACGGAGGAGAGTATGCGGTCGAGATACCCGAGTTGTTCGCATTGTAAGTTTCGGACGAAACTTATTTTTAGGAGATGATGTAATATCCGTGTTTTCTATTTTCGGTAATTTCTATTTTTGATGTATGTTCGTTTGGACAACTCGCTTAACTGTTTTGGAATTCGAATCTATTACGTTCTTGGAGTTTTTCCGTTTGGTCGAAGTTTCGAGGATGCTTTCGCATAATTTCATTTTGAATTATATCATGCCGCATGTGCGTTCGATTCTCGTAAAACTTGTTCGTTTCGTTGTTTCTCGATTCATATAAGTTGGTATGGTTGAGTTGGTCGTGTTGGAACTTTCGGTTTGCTAATCCGACGTTGTATTGCGATTTTCGGGCACTTGGGCGTTTTGTAATTTTCATAAGTTTGGGGAATTTCGCCGTTTGCTTCATTTGAGACTCTCTAGTGATCGGGATTATATTTTCTTTCAAAACTCAGCTTCGTTGTTTTGGATACCCCATGTTTATACTTTTGATTCTATCCTTGTGTTACGTTTCGTCGTTGTATCATTGTCTTGAGCTAAGTGATTAGCAATCTTTGAATGCTGCATGCATAACGTCGTTATGCATGCTCTTTACGACGTTATATAGGTATCATAACGTCGTTATACCCATTGGTAACGTGCGTTATGGTTTCAGAAAGTGTCCAGATTGTTCGTACGTTAACCTGAGAGGGGTTACGTACGTAACCTTCATAACGTACGTTAACAATAGGCGTTAACGTACGTAACTCGCCGTCAGGTCTTTTAATTCCTGACTTATTTTCGGTCGACTTATTTCACTCCTTTCTTTCTTTCTCGCGACGTGAGCTTCCTTTGGGCGATTTCAAGCGATTCATCCGGTGCAATCCGTAGGAACCTTCTAAAGATCGATTTTTGCGTCCCAAGCAAGGTTTATCATCATCATAATCATCCTCCATCCGTCCGAATCGAGGTATACATCGATGAACCCTAGTTTTTTGGGGATTTCGGGATTTTTGGCATAATTCTTCCTTTTAATCCGTTTTGGCTTCGGCGACTTGTTAGATTACGATTGTGTAGTCGTAAATCCCTTGTTTCCAGTATAGTTTAACGGATTTAACCTAGTAATTTCTTCATGGTTAGATTATAGCCATCGTGGACCTCGTATTTTCCGACAAATCGTTCCAAGGGGTAGAATTAGAATTAATTCGTACCTTTCCGCATTATTGAGACTTGTGTATACTGTTATTGTGTTAGGAACGGATTTGGAAAGATTGTTCGGACCGAAACCTATTCCTTCATCGTTTCCTTCGTTTCGTTTCATTCAAGGCAAGTACATGTATTACATTCCGTTATGTGCATATGATTTTGATGCGAATGATGTATATGGTGTTATTGAACGGATGTGATTGTTTCTCTTCCACAGGGATGGCGTGTGGCCTGCGGGGCCGATACTAATGGGTACGGCCATGGAAGTGGAATTGAGTGCGTGTGTTGATGTTCTTCCACAGGGACGGTTCGACGGACCTGCGGGGCCGATACTAATGGGTACGGCCGCGAAGTGGTTTCTCACACTGGGACGGTCCGACGGGACCTCCGGGGACCGATACTAATGGGTACGGTCGCGAGTTACCAAGCGTGGATAATTGTGATGTGGGAAACTTGTTGATATACTGTTTTGGTGTTAGTGTGATATTAGGAATATTGACTTTCAAAATAATTTTCCTAATGATTTATTTGCGTTGAATTGTGTATGTATATAATGTTGTGTAATTATGTACTTGCACTAGCTATTCGAATGCTAACCCCTTAAATGGGGGAAATGCGTCTTATGCATTTAGTCTTGGTCAGTGAGGAGGTACGGGATGCGCATGCAAAGGATGGGTTGGCATGATGATGATGTGGGTCGAGTCTGCATTTTTCTGTTTTGTTATTGCATCTGTTGAGTACTGGAGATAGTTGGTTTATTTTTGAACATGGTTTAAGTCCCCTGCGTGGGCAACATTTTGGTATTTAACTTATGTCTCATGTACTCCGTTAAAATGTTTTGGCCGAGGCCACGGCCTTATTTACTCTTTGGGTACATCTTTCATGTTATCATTGTGGTTCATGTGTCACGAGTTAGCCTGGTAGACCTCACGGGGGTTCTACGGCGTGTAATGTCCCATTTGTGAATTGGGATGTTACAATACTTCCCGTCTGTCCACCAAGAAGTTACATTTTTTATTTCGGTACTGGTTTTAAAAAATTAGTTGAGTGTGTTGTGTGATCGGAGTAAGGGTCTCACTTTTTTTTTTGTAGTTTTAAAGTGAAATTTGAGGGATATACTTACTAAAAATAGAAAGGGATTAGTTTTTTGTGGACGGATAAAAATAGCAAAAAGGGTAAGCAGTTTGTAGACGGGGGGAGGGAATACAAATCCTACTAAAAAGACAAATTTGTAGGTGATATTTTAACGCCGATTGACATTTCTGTAATGTACTGCCCCCGTCCTGTCTGATGACTGATATTATAAATAGATTGTAGAATTTAAAAACATTTTTTCAAATTTTTATATATTATTTTGATTTTTCAAACAATGATTTGATTATAAGTACTATTGATACTTTTTTAATTTTATTTTTTTGCTGGAATTCTTGGCCGGATGTTGCAAATTGACAAATTAGTGGAGTTTATGTTGATGTTTGATAAAAAAATAGTTTAGTGGAAGAGGAGGGGAAGAGTATTAATTTTTATTTATTCCTTCCTTTTAGAAAGTCTTACCCCTAGACTCCTGTCGTCTAGAAGACGCATAAACTTTCCTTTCCGTTGGAGAAAAAAGAGAAAAACGAAAGGACTTTGTGCAACGCCTAAATGAAAACCCTCTTTTTCTTATCAAGCTCAATCCAAACATGTCTCGATCTCTGGGAAGCTAAAATCAAACCAATCGCCAGTGCCTGGATCTCTGCATCAATCCAAACATGTCTCGATCTCTGGGAAGCTAAAATCAAACCAATCGCCAGCGCCTGGATCTCTGGATCAAAACTCGAAGAGGCCTGAAAAGAGGAGTGGAAAGCAAGAAAGAGCTCTCCGTGATGGTCTCTAAGCAGGCCCCACAATCTGAGTATCTCTATCGAACGAACCATCCGTGTTCAGCTTGATCCAATGGGTCTCGGGTCGAAGCCAAACCACCGGAACGGGGCGACGAGTCTGAGCGGGTGAAGATGAGGCTCGCTGAAAACGATTAGGTAGCGAGCATCCGGCCCAGAAACTCAGAGGAAATCAGCCCCGCAGCATCCAATAAAGCAACATGGCGCTCCACCTGCACAATAACATGAGAGGAAAGAAAAGTAACTGCCATATGCTTTGCACTATTCCTTTCTGTCCAGGTGAACCAAATGATCAGACAAGGAATAATGAAAGTCGCGTGCCTAAAGTGTGTGCCGTGTGCGGAAAAACTCAGGAGCTCAAAAATATTCTGAGTATGGGGTAGGGATAAATGTGTCCATGCACCAAAATACTCCCACACGTCACGAGCCACATCACTCTCCAAGAAGAGATGGGCAATGGTCTCGGTATGGTAGGTTTGGGTAAGGGAATGCGAGCAGCACAAACATCTAGAAGCCAATGAAACGCCCCTCCACTGTAGAATGTCATCAGTCGGGATCCGTCGCATGAGAAGTCTCCAAATAAACACCGAAATGGTCGGTGTGAGTAAGGCTGTCCAGATTGTAATATCCGCGATTTTCAATTTTCGGTAATTTTCTTTTTTTGGCGGAAGTCCATCTTAGCGACTCAGTTGTCACCGTTTCGTCATTCTGAAAATATGTAATTCTGCACTTTTTGTCATCCGAGTTCGTTTCGGTATCGTTTTGTTGAGTTCCGTGTTCTTAAACGACTTTTCCGCACTTGAGTTTGATTCTTGCGAATCTCGTCCGAAACTATTGTTTCAAGTTTCTCGTAAGTTCATTTAATGTTATTATTCATGTTGCGAGCTTTGGCTTGGTGTTTCGATTTTGTAACGTGTATTTCGGACGTTTTGGGCCATTTTCGTAATTTCCCAAAGTTTGGGGTAATTACTTTCTGTTTGTCGAATTTCGAGCCTTCGGGTGGTCGGAATCGTGTGTTCTCTTAGCGCTCGGATTCGTCTTTGCGAGTACTTCGTAACTGTATCTTCGATTTATATTCAGGTTCGGGTTACGGGGTCGTCCGGGCCGTCGGAGTTGGCCACGACCGAGTCATGACCCGGCATTTTGGGGCCAGGCCACTCCTAGCCGAGTTACGGCCGTAAGGCTCTAGCAGTTACGACCGTAATGCCTGTTACGTACGTAAGCGTGTCCGGCAACCTACATGACTTTCCTTTCCGTTGGAGAAAAAAAGAGAAAAAGAAAAGGACTTTGTGCAACGCGTAAATGAAAACCCTCTTTGTCTTCATCCTCTCTCTCTCTCTCCCTTTAGAAGATCGGCCAAATGATTCTCCATGGATTTGGTTTTAACTTTTTATGACGTTTATCTGCAATCTACAAAAAAAAAACAATTAATTATGTTCGTGTAATTATCATTTATATGAATGGTTTATTTTATTTTTTATAACTGGGTGATCCAGCTTAGCCGGACTAATCCTATTCCATCAATGAACCCACTCCTAACCCATTGAGAGAAGTAAATCGCGAGTCGCTCGAATAATTCCAGGGTTCCCACTGTATTTTCTGTACACTTCTGCGCACAAGGAGAAGCCCTTAACTGATTAAGGGCGCATCAGGTTCCTAGCACAGTTCTCGGGGGAACAACCACTGATTGGTCAGCACAACCGGGTTCCCAGTAAGGAAATACTCCCACACTGCCGCTTGACGCGAGATTAAACATTGATTAGCGGTCGCTCGAGCTAGCCCCGGGGAGCTAGAGGATCATAAAGAGAAAAACTTCGGTGGGGTTAGAACCCAAGACCTCTCCCAAAGGAGTGTCTTGGGAGTAGGCGTCCTACCACTGGACCACCAATCCGTCCCCAATGGTTTATATTTCTAGTGTAGTATTTAATTTTTAAACATCAATTACTGAAATTATTATGTAATAAATTTGGTTTTTTTTATTATACCTATATTTTAGGTCACGTTTTCATATATACTTGGACCTTATTGGTTACTAGCTTTTTTACCCGATCAATATATATAAGGTTAGTATCAAATTAGAATGGTTCTTATTCTACGAATTGCAAATAACATGAGTTTTGTATTAATATGCATATTCATATATCGTAAAATGTATTTTATGCATAACAAGCATACTTTCATGCATAATTAGTACAAAACTTATGCTATTCGCAATTCGTTGGATAAGAACTATGGGTGTTCATAACCGGAAGATCACATTATCGGTGCCTTATAAAATAATATAATAATTCACAACCTATATAATTATTAGACATTATATGAAAGATTGTAGTGTATGCTTGAAATTAGTTGGTCTTGACTATTAGCATACATTAGCGTGTTTGCATACGTTAAACAGGATCGAAGTGAGATAATGTCTTCCGTAGTGACGGTAAGAAGAACGTAAATCTCGGATAATTATTATTTCTTAATTCTAAGTATATAGTATTTAATTATGTATTTATAATACTTATTGCTTTCATTTACCATGGGCGAGAGTCAAAATGACGACTCAATAAGATTTGTATCTTGGCAATAATATTATTTATATGACAGTTATTATTATTACTAGAAATCATGTCCCGACTCGTGCGGGTTGATGATGTCCCCTTGAGGAGCTCGATAATGATTATTATATTGAACCCTGCAGGTGGATTTAATTCCGATATAGTAATAAAGTTCGAGTGGTACTACTCTTCGATAAGATATTAATTAATTAAAGCTGTCAGTAGCTTATAATTAATTAATAGGCATTCGATATCTTAAACACGGGAAAAATATATTTAAATAAGAAGCCAGATTTCGTAAATTGGGATTTGGGTTGGAAGCGCAATATTAATTCTTTAGTGGATTGAATTGATATTAAGGGACTCAATATATTAAGAAAAGTCTCAATAAGGAAATTTAAGGTCTATTAGGAGTCCTTCCCTAATCCTCCTTAAGATCCATAGTAATAGTCCAAGAAGCCTATAAATAAGACTATATGGTTCGACCGAAATTGACTTTGCAAGGTTGTGAGATCAATTTTTCTTCTTGGGTTTAATTGTAGATCTAGACTTGTGTCTTTGATTCTACAATTTAGATAACACATCAATTTTCTAAGAGTGTTCATGCAATACTAGAAAGTAAAGAAAAATCGAGTGATCACATATCAAAGAGGTTCGGCCGATCCCATTGTTGTCCAAGCAAGATCCGGTAACTCGTTGCTCACACAACGTCCGGGTTAAGACGGATCATACTCTAGAAGGTCTAAAAGTAGAAATACAAGATCAAGACGAAAGCAACCACTACGCTTCAAAGGTAATAGCCTATAATCTTATAGATCTAGATTAGGATGTTCAATTACCAATATATTTATTTAATAAATAATAAATAATATTTAAATTGCTTGTTAATCTTAGTAGTTAATTAATTAACATGCCTAAATAGATCTTGTGCTCGTGGATGCGTAAAACGCGTTTATAAAATTTCACCAATTTCGCTTCCGCTGCGTTTTATTTCCAATATAACTTATATAACATTTTTCAGTAGCTTATAATATTTTTTAAAGTAAGCTTTTAAATATATGGTTTATATAATCTCTATTTTATCTTATTACTTTAATTAAATTCTATATTTATTCTCCATTAAATGTATTTCTTTCTCATTTTTAAGCATTAATTATAGTTGTCTATTTTCGTAATTTTATTTTATAAGCAACTCCAACCCTAATTTTACCAAACACTTTAAATTTAATTAGCAAGTTTATCCGCTACGTGCTACCTCAATCGTTATAAGGTAGTTTATCCGTTATAAATTAACTTATCTGCTATCCGTTACTTTTGATAAACAGAGCCCATGTTTGTCTAACGAACATTTAGAGCAATTTCTTGAACAAAATTTCTATTCTAGTCTTTTAATTACAGTCCCAATGAACTTGTAGCATTTTGCCTTGACCAACATTGTTTTGTAGCCTTATTTATCTGTTGAAAAAAATAAGTAGGCTAGAAAACATTTATGCACCTGTCTGGTATAAAAGCGAGTATTACATTCTTATTTTTGGCAAAACATAAAACACATGAACTAACACCTTGCATGTGACAATACAAAAGACATTCGGAATGACCAAAGTGGCCACATTATTCAAAGCATGCATCAGTAATATAAGATTCAAACTGAATCACACAGCATCAATCATGGTGGACGTTAACATAGGCATTTACCACAATGGCATGGGTTAGGCGCACGGTCAATGCAGAAAGGGATTGTTAGTCAGGTTCCTGCAAAAAGAAAATATATATTGTCACATGAAATAATTACTCTACATTTGCACACCCTCAATCCCGGCCAAAAAATTACATTTCTCTTAAAGAATCGTCTTTTTAATCTTCACTATATATTCACCACCATTACTTATACCCCATAAAATCCGTGTTTCCTGCACTACGTGCTATGGATAATTTGATTTAATAAAATACATCAAATATATACAATTTACCGACTTTTGGCCCGGACAGAGGGAATATATAATTAAACTCAAGTTGTTATCATTCAGCCGACTATCCTTGCAAAGACAAGAGAGTAAAAGTTATAGTAATAAGATTTCCATATCTTATACGAAGCGATCATATATAAAATCAAAAGGTTAATTATGAAAATACATGCATTATATATATATAGGAAATATATATATAATTAGCATAATCAATAATAAATTCACGCACAGGAATCTCAACTTCAAATTGGCCAATTCTTTTGGAATGGTACCGGTGAGACTGTTATTGTACAGATCCAAGCTGATCAAGCTAGTAAGATTTCCAAGCTCCTTAAGTATTTCCCCGTTTATCTTATTGTCATATAATTCCCTTGTCACACCACAAACAAAATCAACATGACATATTGTTAGTTCATGTTAGGCAATCTAGCTAAATATAATACAAAACAGTACTCACATCAGACACGCGGTCGTTTCATACTTTTGAAATTTACCATGTATCGATTTGACTAACTAAAATAATCTATGATATAGTTGACGGTGGCATTTTTAGTCGTCGTCGTAGTGTACACTCGAAAGACCAATTTATTTTTCCTTTAATTTTTAACGACAGGCCTGCAATCGACTATAGATTTCCGAGAAGCGAAATGTTTTTTTTTTCTCTAAAAGGGTCATAGGATAATTTTAATTATTTTAATCCAATTATGGAATCACCGTATCATTATAACAGTTATCTCTAATATATATATATATAGATGAATGAAATGAGAATGAATTTTTAAGTAATAAATATAAATAATTGATCTTTGTGTGATATCTAATTTAGATCTAATTAGTTAGTTTGAGCCGCATTTCGGTAGATCTAATTAATCATTCATATGTTATTTTTTTCTACTGCTTTCGGTTAACGAAAAAACTGATGGTCATTCAATCAACAAATGGAGAGTGTTAGTTGTTGCAAAACAATACAAAAAATAACTTACAGATACTGCAATTTACTTAAGAGGCCAAGATTCGAGACCAACGGACCTGCTAACTCAGAAGCTCCAAGATCGCTGACACCACAATTTGTCGAAAACATATTAGATTAGCAGCAGCACGTACTAAATTGTAAAACCAAATCTAAGGACATCAAACATTATTGTAACAAAATAGAAAGAGAGACAACTATCACAATATTCTTACACTCTCGTTACACTTGGCTGATCGCCTTCGCAAGTGACATGAGACCATGTGCAAGGGTTGACAAGGCCCCTGTCCCAACTTTGTAGAACATTATTGGGATCAGACAAGCCTTTCTTGAAGGCATACAAAGCATCAACTGTATATATCAAACAAAGAACCACGGGATATTCAGATGTTCAATCAAGTCCCGAGACGTCGTTCATTTAGGTCTAGTTTGGTATTGTTGTGGTTAATAAAAACGTATTTTTCGCTCAGAATTTGACAGCTCTTTTTTTAGTGTTCAAATTTTCAAGTTTGTGTTGAAGGGAAAATAACTTGAGACAGAAAGTAGGGCAAAAGTGTTGTTGTTGTATTATTCCATCAATGAGATCCCTTTAAATAGGGTGAAGTACATACAAACAGGCCTCAGCCAAATCCTATCTAGGAAAGCCCATAAACTAACAGACTTAGGCACACAATGGGTATTATTCCTTTAACACTCCCCCTTGTGCCTAGTCTACAAGCGCATGTCATGTTGCCTCGTTAAAACCTCGTCAAGCAAAAACCCAGTGGGAAAAATGTCTTGATCGTAGGGAAAAGAGTACAGCATCTAGACACATCGAGCTTAGACTTCGTCCTTTGAATCTATCCTCTCATATGATCGTTACATTTGATCATAGCGCTATTAAGGTGACCATTCCATCGATCCCTAAAATCGTACATTTTGTTACCTCATTAAAAACCTTTCCAAGTGATAAAAACCATGTGGGAAAAATGATCCTTGGAAGGAAAAGAGTATAACGTACGTTGTGGATGTAAGACTCCCCCTCAAGTCTACATCTCCCCCTGATTTGTACATCAATCAAGTAGTTGTTGCCTCATTAAAAACTTCGCCAAGTAACAAAACCCAATGGGAGAAAATGAATCTTGGTCAAAGAAAAGAGTACAACACATGTGATTAAGTTTCTTTATAATGATCATTTCCTTGTGATCTTTACATCAATCTCGGAAGTTGGAAAAATCTTTAGCTCCCCCTAATGCTTACATTCATATATCGTTGCCTCGTTAAAAACCTTGCCAAGTAACAAAACCCAGGGGAAAAATAAACCTTGGTCTAAGGAAAAGAGTGCAACCTATGTGAGTATGTTACGTTATATCTCACATATTTCCCGTTATGATCATTCCATCAATCAAGGGGATTTACAAGTTACATCATGTTCATAAATGTAAGTATGCTCATCAGTGGCAGTACTTAACCGCTAGTTCCTCACAAGTGTAGAATGATAGTTCTTAATCATGTACACTCACGGATTGATTCATGCAAAGCAATAATCTTGTCGTGATTCGAGAAGGTAGCCAAAAGGGGTTTGCTTAGTCGATTTCCAAGGCATAAGCAATTCATACCAACACATACTTTGTGGTAGTTGCTTCGGCACCAGCATTTACTTTAGCATTTGCCTTTTCGTAAGCAGCTTCCTTTGCCTGCTTGTAGGGAAAGAATAGACCCAAGTCAATGGTTTCTTTTAAGTATCAGAAGATATTCTTGATACTATTCCATTGATGTTGCGTCGATGCTGAACTAAATCTAGTCAGCGAATTAACTGAGGAGTGATAGCAAGTCGTGTACATTGAGCTAAGTACAATAAAGCGCTATTGCACTCAAGTAGGGAATTTCAGCTCCCAAAGCTCTTCGTCACATTTCGTTTAGACGAAATGGATCTTTCCTTTGCATCCAAATGTTCGACCTATCATGGGGTGCTAGTCGGGTTTACCTTATCCATGTTAAAGTGCCTGAGAAACTTCTGGACATAGGCAGACCGGTGGAATAAATTCCACAAACTCGATGTTCTATGTCAATGCTTCGACAGAACCGAGTTTTCCCAAGATCTTTCATCTCAAACTCATATTTTCAAGTATCCGGTGGTTTCTCTTATTTCATCAAGATCGATTATGTTCATGTCATCGACATACATTGCGATGTGAATCCGAATCTTATTTGTGAAGACGCAGGGACACAGTTCATCGTTCTTTTATCCCTTCCCAATCAAGTAGTCACTTAGACGGTTATACCGCATCCTTAAGGATTGCTTCAAAACCGTAAAGTTGAGCGTTTCAATCAAATTGCATACGCACTCTGTGGTCTGGAGTCACTTGAATTGGGTAATGAAATGCCATAGGGCACTTCCGTATATATCTCCGTATCTAGATCCCCAGAGAGATACGCAGTAACCACATCTATTGGCTGCATTTCCAATCCCTCAGAAATTACTAAGCTAATAAAATAGCGGAACGTATACGTGGGAGTACATTTCCTCGTAACCAATTCCAGGGCATTGTGAGAAGCATTACTTCGTGAAACCTTGTACATTAGGACTCTACTATTCTCACTACGCTTTACGACAAAGGTTCGGTTATGTCTTTCAGGCTTTACACTTGGTTAAGTTAGCACTACCAACACCAAATACCTGTCTCTTTGTCGGAGAATCTAGTTCTACCTGGAATATTTTTCTTATAGGCCAATGTTGATTTCATCCAACTGAGCGAGGTTCGACATCATCGTACTTTATGATTCATGACATGTCATCAAAGTGGGTGGTTGATCAGGCCACACCCTCATAATTTCATCGAGATTCTTGATTTTCTGAATCATATCTTCGGGGCGTCCCCCTCATCATGATTCATGGACATAATAAAATCAAGCATGATCTCATGAAACGAGTTCATTGATGGTTAACATGTGAATTTGTGCCATACTCTACCTCTTACTTGGATGAGTATTTAGTCGAACCATGTGGCTTCCACCCATTCCTTCGCAGGGAGCCATGACCTCAACCACACCTCCACCAAGTGCGGTTGCATCACCCGGTTCATTGGTGATGTGTCCCTTGGAGGGGACTTTTAACCTTACAGGCACATTTGCAGCTGTAATGTGAGATCTTGTCACTTGAACGATATCAGTAAATGCATCAGGCATCGAATCTGCTACATCCTGAAGATCGAGTGTTCTTTGTGCTTCACGGTAACATTGTGAAGTTCGGGGATCATAATGAGACAAGATGGAGACACCATGACAATTCCTGTCGTTCCCCGAGAAATTACATTTTCTCTCCTCCCCCTAACGACGGGAAGGTTGTCTCATTAAAGTGACAATCCGCAAATCGTGTGGTAAAGAGATCACTGTGAAGGTTTCAAATAGCAGATAAACGTCTGGAGATTCTTATCCAACGTGAATACTTAATCGTTTCTAAAGACCGATGCGCTGTGGGGCGCAGAAGGCACATATAATGCGTAACCAAATATGCGCAATTGGCACTCAAGTCCGTCTGGGTCCAAAATATAAAAATCAGGCTATCCAGTTACCAACTGGTACGCATAAACTAATTGGTTAGCAAAAGGTCTAAGAATGAACGATTTAAGTAAAGTTGCATGCAATATTGCATAATCCCAAGCAAATATATGCAAATTGGTGCGCATAACCAATGACATAATCACCATACATATTCTTTCGACGGTGTTTTATGTGAGACCTTTGCATATGCACATGGGACGAGATATTATTCATTAATCTCTATCATGCAATAAACATCAAGTACTTTTTGATGTGAACTCTCCAACATCATCGAGTCCTTTAGATGTGATAAGGGAGGTGAGTCCTTATAAATTATTTTGGAAGTTCTGCAGCAGTTTGAGTGGACAGGAGAGCGACATGTGACCAATATGTTGGAGAATCCATCAAAACCATAAATACATAAATGGTCCGCATATTAGGTGGATGGATCCACAAATATCTCCTTATATTCAGCATAAGAATGGAATGTTTGCTTTTGTTTCTTTAGCATGGAAATGTCTCGCTCCTACTTTGGCTAAAGAGCAGGCTTTGCAACGCATTTGATATGCATCTGGTTCTTTGGATGACATAACACGATTAACATCAACATTGTTCTTTATGTCGAGTTGTTGCCACATTTTCACTCTAAAAGTAATGATGTTCGTACAGGTTCTTTAGTATACATATCATCATACTTCGACCAGGATGACTAGTCTATCGTGCCAAAGCCTATATGAGTCTATGTCCCAAAGTACATTGTTGGTGACAACATAGGATTTTAAAACCTAATAGTAGTGAGGTACAGTCCACTAGATTGACTCATGAGTTATTCTAAAATGCGTTTACGTCCACATTCATTAGAATTAATAAAAAAAATTCTATTCCATTCTCACAGTGGGTTTCAATCTGGAAACCATTGCTACGTATATTGTTGAAGCCAAGTAAGGTTCGAAGGGCTCTAGATGCATACAGAGCATCGGTAACTTAGAAGATTGCCGTTTAGGCATCAATAATTGAGCATTACCTCGCCCTTTGATGAGTTGGGAGGACCCAATCATCGTAGTTACCGAGGTTTGGCAGGCGACTTATTCGATGAATAAAAGCCTTATTCTAAGAACATTCAAGCTCTCCTCGATTCATTTCTTAGAAAAGAGTGAAATTTCGAACCATAAGCATTCAAGCATTATTCAGTACTTCGAAATAAAGTTAAGAATCTAACGTAAGCAATATTAATATCTTGTTCGTGAAACAATGTTGCATCACACCATTATTGAAAAGAAAACACCAACACAGTTGTCTTGAGGCAACTATACCAAATGTAAACGAGAAAGTAAACATAATACTAAGATTCAGTCTATAGACTGTGGCTCGTATGACTCAATTCGACGATTGGTGACTGTGAAATTGACATAGGGGGACTTGTCTAGATCATATTCCTCCATATTGTGAGTTCTCCTTTCTTTGGACTCTCTATATTTCTTGTAGTGAGATGCGACTTGCTTGCTTGCATGGCAGTTCTTGTACCAATGTCCAGCATCTCCACAATGATAGCACGGTTCATTGCTAACTCGAGCCTTAGAGGCGATAAGATGGGTAGGTGCTATTTGGTTCCCTTAGCTAGTAGAGTCGGGAGCACCAAGTCTTCGCATTACATTGGAAGAACCCCCACGTCCTTGACCACGAAGCCTATCATGTCCAAATTCCCTATTCATTGGGGTAGTTTCCATCCTTCACTTTGCCATAATTGGCCTTGGGAATTTTCTTTGTCCCAACCAACCTGGCATTATTGCTCATTAACACTTCGTTATGCCTCTCAGCTACTTGCAGTAGGTTGATTAGCTTACTGAAGGTAGTGATGCGTTTATTATCATACTCCAGCATATACTGGTTCGTTAGTATATGAGCGGAAGTAGGGAAGGTGGAAAAAGTTTTATGGATCATGTCATCTTCTGTGATGTCCTTTCCACAGAAATTTAGGAGTGCCTTGAGAGAGCATATCTGTGTTGAAATCGTTGATCCGTTTAATTTCAAGCAAGCGGATTTCATTCCACTGGACGATCAGTTCTGGGAGCGAAGTACACATGTTCCCAAATCGGCCCTTAAGGGCATCCCACAGTTCTTTGAGGGATTTTCAACTGTAGATATTTCCATCTCAAGCTCGGTTGGATGTGTACCTAAGGAATATAAGTACATTCGCTTTTATCTTATCAGACGGTGCTTGGTCTGTGGTGTTAAGGGGCGTACCACTATATTCTTTAGTGATAAATGTGGTCTCGACGTAGGAGACCCATCTATGGTACTCAAACCCTTTTGAGTCCAAGATGTCAAATTTGAGGCGAGTTGGATCATCTATCTTAATACAAGAAAAGGGGAAATGATTTTTCACAGTTTACCATGAGTACTTTCCATGATAAAATTTTCAATAATGTGGAGGGTTATTTTTCGGAACCAAGATATGGTCAAAATTACTTTCGATGCTATTGAAGGTGACCAATGAAACTACTTTATCATGGTTCGAGTTGAATTTAGGCAGTAGATATAAATCCTCTAAAGTCTACTAAAATGAAGCCTAATTGCATGTCATATCTATATATGCATGCAAATATATGTATATTTATAGATATAATCACATAATCCTAGGGATATATCTATACACGTATTATGCAGTCAAGTAGGTTTCTTATGCCGCAATATAATTATAATTCAACGTGAATTTACTTTAATTGAAGTTGCTTTAAGCAATTCGCTTTAATTTAATTAAAGTTATTAATGTATCATGCTTTAATTGATTTAATTAAGCATAAACAAATTTATGAAATATAAATACGCAATTAAAGTAACTAAAGCATGTAAAATTGCACGTTGTAAATAGTAGGGTTATTCGGATTGTGTACCTTACAGGAAAGACACGATTCTTTCCTAAGGCATACCATCAATTTATTTTGTGAAATTGCAATCCTCATTTCGATAGTCCGCTTGAATCATCAGTCAGAACTCTTGACAATTCGCCAAAGTGAAGTCGAGAATTTCCTTACTGGGATCGAGAGGGTAAAAATCTCAACGGCATCAAAAATTGGGTCGACTACAACTTAATTGGATCTAGAACATGCACCGAATGCGGTGGGTGTGCACTAGATCCGAGTAGGCTAATCGGCACGCACGAGCCGCCCGAGCTGGCCGGAAAGAGGGTGGGCCGGGCGCGTGATTCGGGCCGGAATACGGTCGGATAGTTGGACGTGAACGCCGATCGGGCTGGGTGGTCGTGGCCGGAGCCGCGGCCGAGATCTGCAGACAGGTGGACCGGATCCACGGCGCGGCGTCGGGTGGGCCTGAACGAGGGTTGGCAAACGCGGCCGAACGAGGGCGACTTTGGAGCAGGAGTCACGGCAAGGGGGCTTCGATTTGTTCCGACCTAAGAAGGGATCTGCCGCGGTGGCTACGCGATTTTGGATCGGAGGCGCGAGTGAATTGGAATCCGACGAGGTCAAAAGGGAATCGCAGTCCGATTTGGGGAAGACGTTCGGCGAGACGCGGGGAGAGGGTTCCGATTGCGTAAAACGTTCGCGTTAGAGGAGTTCCGAGGGGGTAGCGCCGTCGACAGGAAGAAGACGACGGCTAGGGTTTCGCGGAAACGATTTTTTTTTTTTTTTTTTTCGGAATTTTGCAGAAAATCGGGAGGATTTTTTTTTTCTGTGCTCAGTTGGAACTACGTGCTGATAACGTGTTGAAGGGAAAATAACTTGAGACATAAAGTAGGGCAAAAGTGTTGTTGTTGTATTATTCCATCAATGAGATCCCTTTAAATAGGGTGAAGTACATACAAACATTTCACCAAATCCTATCTAGAAAGTTCCCATAAACCAATGACTTAGGCACACAATGGGTATTATTCCTTTAACAGTTTGATATTTATTCGAACGCGTTCGAGTTACACAAAGCAATTTTTAATAACTCGTTTGAGTAACACAATTTATTCCAGCAACTCGAATAGGTTATTCTAATATATGTCACTCGAATATTTGTGTGGTTTGAATGTATTTGAGTAAAGATCAAAATCTGACACCTTAAATATCAAAATAGAAGTCGATGCTGCTAACGTACATAATTAATACTTATAGGAAACCTTAAAAAAGCTACATATATCAGAACCCATATATAAAATAAAAATAAGATGCGATTAAAAATCACAGACCTTCGGCTTTGCCAACGTCTTCGTCGACTGAACGGATACATATGGGAGAATGCACAATCAAGAAATACAACGACAACACCAGGAGGGATGCTCTTTCCATTAACCTCTCCCTTTTCCACAACAGATGCAAGAAATTGGTAGTCTGGATGACGTGTGTGTAGTTAAAAGGTACTACCAGTCAAGTGTACTATTGATGCTTGGGGGATTTATGCATCTCTTCTTTCCCCACCTTTATAATGGCCAGACCAACTCGTCTAGAACCCTTTGGCGTGTGTGAGATCATTATCCAAGACAAATTTGTCAAACTAGCTGTTCAAATTACATCCCCGACTCACGCGCAAGATTTGGTGCTCTTCCATCCTCTCTCTCTCTCTCTCTCTTTGTGTGATTGGAGTGTGTTGAGTGTATTGTGTGATAAGTAGGGGTGACATTTGAGAACCGAAATAAAAAACGGAACCGAAAAACCCGAAAAAAAAATTGAAAAATCAAAACCGAAGAAGACAACAAAAAAACAGAACCGAACCGAACTAATTTGGTTCGGTTCTCGATTTGGGGTCGGGCGGAACCGAACCGGACCGAAATAGACCAAAGTCAAATTTTAACATACTAAAATGACCTTGTTTTTGTGATTTTGATGTGTTTCGAATTTTAGTATAATTCGTTTTCCTTTTGTAAGACCCTCATGGGTCCAAGGAGGACCGATAATATGCTCATGTAATTTGTGATTCAATTAATTTAGGTTGAGAGAATGAGCTACTGTGATTTAAGATTGTTATATGTTTTGAGATATTTGGAAACTGCTATGCAATTCTAGCTTTTATCTTGAATATTGTTGGCCACTTAAGTATACTGGATACAGTTTGGAAAATCGTTTAAACAACAAACTGTATGGAATCTAAATCTGAGTGCGTAGCGGAAGTCTTGGATACAGTTAGTTGCCGTGGATACAGCAACAAAGTATTTGGTGTATACTTAATATATCACAGTAATTTCAAACAGTAAAAGCAGAAGGTAAATGACACAGTAATTTAAGTGGTTCGAGGTAAACCCCTCTACGTCCACTGGTCCTCCACACAGGAGTAAAAAGTTTATTATATAATTACTGCGTACACAACTACGTAATTATAAACAAACCTATCCTTGTATCGTTCACACAGATTGATACAAAGAATGTCACTTTCAACCGTTCACACAGATTGGTTAAAGCTTCCTTCTTGACTAGCTTCTTCACACACAGTTCCAAAGCTTCGTCCTTATTCGTCCCACACAGGTCAGAATAACTTGTTGAGTTCACACAGAGCTCGGTTTTTACACAGAGGTAAAAGGTAGGTAACCAGGTAAGAACAGCAGCTTTGAGGTTCTTGAGCTGATGATAGCTGTTCTTGATGTTTAAGCACTGTATATCTCTTTCGTTCTAACTTGCAGTATGCTTGGGAGATATGTTTGCTCAGATGATTACTTTGATAGCTTTGAGAGTTGGGTTACTTCAGTAGATTTCGTGAGTAACTAATCTTCAATGTCTTCAAGGATATATATAGCCTCTGAAGAAAGTATCCGTTGAGATGTCCGTTTGAATAAGATTTCCTTCAACGGGAATATGACATGATCCGGATTTCGCGGGATTCTGAAGATTCGAAGATCGATGTATTTAAATACTTTATCCTTGAGTATTTAAATACTTCTTTGTTCAACGGAACTTGACTTGTGTTCTTTCTTGTCCTTTTGCGAACTGTATGGAAGATGACTGTATTTAGGATGTCGAGACAGTTTCCATACTTGATCTTTTTACAAGTCTTCTTCCTGTACTGACGAGCTTCACTTATGCTGATTCGAGGCAGGTTTTCGATACATGATAAATCCTTGAATCCTCGATACAGTTTTCCTTTACTGTATTTGGTATATATGTCAAAACCTTTTCAATAACAAATAACAATCGATACAGGGATCGGGTATCCCGGCTGAATCGATACAGGGTGTTTGTTTTTCCTAACAATTTCCCCCTTTTTGACAATTTGCCAAGACTTAACTTAAACTCTTCGAGTCTTCTTGATGATGCCAAAACCTTCTTCATGAAGCATTCTTCTTCGATGACTCTTGGCAGATTTCTTGGTCTTTTGTCAATAGGTCTGACTTAGTGACTTAGTCTACAATAATGAACTGCTCGCAGGCACGTTCGATACAGTTTGAGTTTTATTACAACTTAAGCCTATGATTGGCGCGCAGGCACAATCTTACAATGTATTCTAAGTTTACAACTGAAACTATGAACTGTTCGTAGACTAGTTCGTACAGCTTAATTTTTCAATCAAGTTTATCTAACTTGAGATTCCTATCAAACAATTTTAAGTAATCATACATTAACACGGTAGATTACGAGTTGTAATCTTTCAAGACAAACAAACTATTTTATTGATATTCAAAAAGATTGAGTACAAAGTTTGTGTCGAATAGAAATTACAAAAACAAAAATAATATACATAAATTTCAGCTCTTTATCTTTGATCCGCATGCCTCCAAGGTCTCTTTCCTGGCTCGTACTCGGTGCCGCGCCACCAGTTTTGAAGTGAATCATTGCCTCGTTCCTGGTAAATTGCTCTTCCTTCATATGAACGATCAAAGGCAAGTATCCAATCCTCTGGATGGCTGACCCGATCTCCTCTTCTATGTTTTGATTTCATTTCGACTTGGAGAGGGAGTTTACCTTCTTCTAGCATCTTTGAAAACTTGTCTGCCGCTTCCGCCAACGTTTTATAATTTTTGAAGATGGCGGATTCCCTGATGAGTCTGACAAAATATCTCATCAGTTCATTCTTCCTCCAGTGCTTCACTTCTTCGGCAGTTGGGTTGCGGTTGGTCGGCAGACGTATTTCCGAAGGTCTTTGAACAAGATTTTGCCAAGGGACATTTGGGTCATGGAATTCTGGTCTGGAGCCTGAAATTCTAAAGCTTTGGGGTTGAGGTGCTAGCTTGTTCAATTCGGCAGCTATCTTGCTCGAGACCTCAAATTCCTTTCTGTTGCGCCTCTTATTCTCCTTGCAGCTTCTCGAGCCTCTTCCCCCTTTTTGGCCTCATCAAGACTTTGCAGGATTTCAAGAGCGGCGTCCTGTTTGGTCTCGATGATGTTTATTCTTTCAACGAGGGAGGAAAGAGTCTGCGACATCTCTTGAATGGATTTGTCATGCGCACGCAGCTGAGAGCTGTTCTCTATCATTGCACAGGCGGTCTTGGCTTCAGCAATTCTTGTCTTTGAAGCTTCCTCCTTCAACAGTTGCGCTTCTTTATCTTCCATGATTTTCAAGGCTTGCTTGAACACTTCTGGCAAGATGATGAATGCATCGACAACTCGAGATACTTCGTGTTGAAGAGTTGTCATTTCTTCAACTGCAGAGGTGTGCATCCAGTTCAGTGCCTTTTCTACGGAAGAGAGAGCGTTAACTGCATCTTGGATAAATACAGTCTGAAGGCCAAGAGCTCGCAGGCGCTCTTTGCGTGCAGCAGAGATAGGAGAGTCAGGCTGGGCGAAGTCTTCAGCACCGTTTAACCTCCTTACGTTCACGGATGGACGTGAAGTAAGTTGGATATCCTCATGTTCGTTACCGTCCTCGGATTCCATGGTTGCAGGGGCGGGAGTAGCTTCTTGTGGAATGGCGACAGTTGGTTCAGAAGCGTCCTGTGGCGAAGGTTCTTCGGCAGACATGGATGCAGGAGGGACTGAATCCTCCTGTTGGCTGGCAGGAATGGCTTCTTCGGTCGCAACAGGCTCGGGTGCCTGTTCCGAAATTTCTTGATCTTCCTCGACTGGAGGGACTGATTCCTCCTGGTCGGGAATGTTCTCCGGCTGTGGCGAATGTGGATTAGCTTGGGTTGATGGCCCTTCGTCTTTTCTGGGTGGAGAGGTGGCTTGGGCTTCAGCCTCTTCACGGCTCATTCTCAGACCTGCTTGAAGAGCATCGTCGTCATCGTCTGAGTCATGGTCGTCGTCGTCTTTTGGATTGATGGGAGAGTCCTCTGACTTCTTCTTTCCTTTTCTTCTGGCGTCGGATTTGTGCAACAGGTGGCTTTCAATGAGATCTTTGCAAGAAGCGTTGTCCCATCGAAGCAGGGCCTCAATTTCAGTTGAGTCAGTTACTTCGGAGACAAATCGCTCTTCGTGGTTCCATTCGCTCCAGTTGTACAGAGTGTCGTACGGAGCTAGCCTAAAGCTTTTCCATTGCAGAAATCTTCCGTACGCCTGTTCAATTTGTACTGAAAGAAGTGTTTGATTTATAATTGAGTCAGGGGAGGGACTTCGAATCACGTCTGGAGACGCTGTTTCGAGGGATTCCGGTACAGGTATGGGATCCTGTACGGAAGATGGACTCCTTGCAGGGGATGGTGCCCCGAAGGAAATTGGATCCTGCACGGGTGTGGGATCCCGTAGAGGAGAAGTAGCTTTTGGCTCCGAATGGGAAGCCGACGTGCTAACGTCTTGAAGGTTAACAGATGTCTCTATATCCGTCGTAGCCGCCAAAGGCTCGGGATCTACTGTCGATGCAGTAGGAGACACCTCTTCCGCAGGGGTTGGGCCCTGGGGTTCTTCAGTGGGTTGCGCCACGGGCGAGACATCCTCGTAGTGCTTGGCTTTGATTTTTGAGAGCCTCCGAAGTCTCTTCTTCGACTTCTCATCAGCAGAGTGCTTCTTGCTGTGAGAACGCTTGCGCTTCTTCTTTGAAGATTCCAATTCAGGGACCTTCACGGTTTCGTCTCTGGGGTTGTCAGAAATAGGCATGTGCCTGGTTCTCGGGTGATTGGCATGCATTGTGCTCTGGTTATAAGCAGAGGGTTTGACGCCTCCTAAATATATCCGTGAGCTGTTTTTCTTGGCATCGGCGGATTGCTTGACTCCGCACTTCGTCAGAATGAAGTTCAGCATTAAACCAAACGATTTCTTTTGGGTGGCTGATTTGCACACCTCTTCTTGAAGACGTTTCAAAATGATTTGGCACCAATTGACCTTTTCACAGGTCAAGATAGCTACCATCATTCTGAACCTTAGATTCGTGCACATCTCGAACGCGCCGGTTCGATTTTTAATGATTCTGGAACAGAAGTCGTGAAGATAAACGAAATAAAGAAGAAAATTTTTCTTGTGACATGTGGTTGTCACCATATCAACCACTTTGGACCCTGTAAAAAGTCCATAAAACTTGGTAATCAGCTCTTGAGACCCAAACGTCTCAAGCTGGTCCATGGTCAGGCCGTCGGCGGGCAGCCTGTAGATCTTCTGAAGTAAGTCACGATTGATGCAGACTTGCACTCCTTGGACTGTTGCGGTGATGTCAGCAACATGTCCTCCCTGAGCTAGTGACAGAAAACGAACTGCGGCGTTGAGGTAGAATTCCTCAACCAGATGGGCGTCGTATTTGTCGGCGGTTTTGCTTCCAAAGCGATAGAGTCCTTGTTGTTCAAGACGAGTAATAATATACTCCATCGGTTCAGTGTCGTTGATTTCCGAGATGATACGCTCGATGATGACTGGTTTAGAGAAGATCCGGCCATCAATGATGCTGGAAGTTTTCTTCAGAACGGGGGGATGAAGATTGAGTAGCCATGGATGTTTTCTTAAAACGAAGGTGGAAGAAAACAGTAGAAATTCGCAGTGAATATGCAGAAAATATGTAGGCTGTTTGCTTGAGATCTCTTGTAATTTGCAGAAAGCGTAAAGAGTCTCTAATGGCAGATACAGTCCTTTTATACTTGGGCGGCGAAATAGGGTTTGCAGAGTACGAATGGTCAGATTTTAAGGGATGGGAACCGGTTTTGAAATCGACGGTCAGGATGGATTTAGTATAACTGGTACGCTAATCCATTAAAAGGTTTTAAAATACAGCGGGTCCCACTTCTGACATAGGTTGATTACCCTAAATGCCTAAAACGGCGGTTTAAAAATAATAAACAATTTAAAAACATCGCGGCTTTTGAGATTCAGTTGTCCAGATGTCGTGTAAGGCATTTAATGAACATGACGTTTGACATAAACACAGGGCACGTGGACAAAAATTATTTTAAAAAGGAAATAATATTATATTATATACTGAATCGAAATCCTATAGTATGTGCTGTTCTCCGCGTCGATACAGCGTTCCCCCTTAAAAAGGTACTAATAGGTTTTAAATTCCATACAGCAATATTTGGATTAATGCTGTATTCATGGGTCCTACAGTATTCCCCCTTAATTATTGCACACATCAGCTGTAGTATTCATATGCCTTCGTTCGCTACAGTACTGAATTGATGATTCTGAGTGTACAGATAATTAATGTTGGATACTGTATTCACGGGTCTTACAGCATTCCCCCTCAATTGTTGAGTAAAAGCAGTAAATTTACTTACAGGGAGTCTGGCTGTAGTATTCCCAATTCTGTTCTTAGCATGTTGAATCTTGCTGTGTCGAGAGGCTTGGTGAAAATGTCGGCCAGCTGGATGTCTGTATGAACCTTTTCCAGGCGAACATCCTTGTTCTCGACATGATTCCTGATGAAATGATGCTTCATGTTGATATGCTTAGTGCGCGAGTGCAAAACAGGATTGTGCGTGATTGCAATTGCACTCGTGCTATCACACATGATTGGAGTCTCTCTAGCATCGATTCCATAATCTGACAGTTGTTGCTGCATCCAAAGGATCTGCATACAGCAGCTACCAGCAGCATAGTACTCTGATTCAGCCGTGGAAAGAGAATTTGCCAATTGCTTCTTACTGAACCAAGATACGAGTCTAGGTCCGAGAAAGTGACAAGTTCCACTTGTACTCTTCCTATCTAGCTTGCAGCCTCCGAGATCCGAGTCATTGTAGCCAACCAAATCGAATCCGCCTTCCTTAGGATACCACGCCCCTGCATCGACTGCCTTTAACGTATTTCAAGATTCGTTAGTCGTATTGAAGTGTGATTCCTTAGGTGCAACTTGGTATCTCGAACACACTCCAACAAAGAATCGGATATCGGGCTCGCTAGCCGTTAGGTACAGGAGCGAACCAATGAGCTTCTGTAGAGTGATTGGTCAAACGGCTTTCCGGCTTCATCAAGACTAATTTGCACGGAAGTGCTCATGGGGGTTGCGAGGATTTGGAATTGTTCATTCCAAATTTGTTGAGAAGCTCCTTCGTATTTCTCTGGTTGATGAATATGCCTGTAGGCATCCGCTACTCCGCAAACCTAGGAAATAACTAAGTTCCCCCATCATACTCATTTCAAATTTGCTTTGCATGAGATGTGAGAACCTTTGACATAGAGCAAGGTTAGTTGAACCAAAAATAATATCATCGACATAAATTTTACCATTAGAAGGTCATCTCCTTCCTGTATTTTGAACAATGTTTTGTCGACAGCACCCTTATCAAATCCGTTGTTGGTTGAATCGGGACAGGTTTCGTACTGTGCCTCTAGGGCTTGTTTAAGTCCGTACAGCGCTTTCCTTAGCCTGTAAACTAGATCGATACCGTCCGTGTTGGCAAACCCTGGTGGTTGTTTAACATAAACTTCTTCTGAAAGCTCTCCATTCAGGAAAGCACTCTTGACGTCCATTTGGTATACGATAAAACTCTTATGGGCGGCAAAGGCTAAAAATATCCTAATGGCTTCTAGTCTCGCTACAGGGGCGAAGGTTTCATCATAGTCGATTCCTTCTTCCTGACAATAGCCTTGTGCTACTAGTATGGATTTGTTTCTTATGATAAGTCCATTTCCATCCTTTTTGTTTCGAAATACTTATTTGGTTCCTATAACCGATTGGTGTGTCGGTCTGGGTACAAGATACCATACATTATTTCTTTCGAAACCGTTAAGCTCTTCTTCCATAGATGTTATCCAATGAGAGTTGTTAAGAGCGTCTATGGTCGAAACAGGTAGATGGGCTAAGAATACGGCGATAGTGCACATATTGAGTCTCCTAAGTTCGGATTGAGATTTCCATTCGAAACCGTGAGACTTGACAGATTAGATTCTTCTTGTGCACAAAGTACATTTCCTTGTGTACTGTATTCTCCTACGAGTAGAAACACTGCATTAATGTTTCCAATGATCGGCTCTTGCGGGTGATCTCTCAACCATATTCGGTCGGGTTCTAGTTCAGGATCCGTCAGTATCGAAAGTTTCTGTGGGTACGGCTTGACGACAAATACGCCTTCATCCACATCGATTCTTACAGTGCGGGGTTGATTTCTAAATCAACTACAGGTTCAATGGGTGTAGGTGGTCCAAGATAGATAGATGGTGAATGTCCTGAGTGATATCATCTACTCCTGTAGGGTCATGGTGTGGTTCGTCGAACACTACATGAACTGATTCCTCGATCGTCAGCCTCCTTTTATTAAGGATTCTGAAAGCTTTGCTGACGGAAGAGTATCCTACGAATATTCCTTCATCTGATTTTTCATCAAAGGTTCTAAGTTGGTCCTTCCCATTGTTCAAAACATAACACCTGCATCCAAAAATGTGAAAATACGAAACTAGTGGAGTTTTGTTGTTCCATACCTCGTAAGCTGTTTTGTTGTGGTGCTTGTTGATGATACAGCGGTTTTGAGTGTAGCATGCTGTATTGGTTGCTTCACCCCAGAAACGCTGCGGCAATTTGCTTGCGGCAATCATTGTCCTTGTTGCATCTTTCAACGTCCTATTCTTTCGCTCGGCAACACCATTTTGTTGAGGTGTTCGGGCAGCTGAGTATTCGTGCTGTATTCCATTCTCCGAACAGTATTGTTCTATGAAACGGTTAGTAAATTCAGTACCTCTGTCGGAACGAATGCACACGATACTCGATGCTTTTTCATTCTGCAACTGTTGCGATATTTCCTACACGCAAGTGCACGTCATCGTTTACAAGTAATAAAGTGATAAGTAGAGTATCGTTCCCACGAGGATTGAATCTCTAACTACCGACGTTTTCGTATTCCAATTTTATTTGAACAATCGAAGTTGGGTTTTTTGGATTAATAACTAAAAGAATTAATAAAATACTAAGCAGTAGAAAACAATATCTTGGATTAAGGAAATCAAATGATGAATACGTCTAGGGTTCTGAATCCACCTTAGTTTATCCGAATTTACTCTCGATTATCCGTAATAAATAATTTTCCCCATTTACTGAAGGCGGAGATTGCTAATATATTCTACCGCCTCTCCCGAGGTCAATAGATTTATCTAACGGCAACTAACGCACTCTATCCCTAGGTGAATTATCTCGTCGATAGGCAAAAAGCATGAAATCTCCTAAAGGCCACGTAGTTCCTATGAGTATATTCCTATCTCACAGAATAAAACGGTCCTCACCAATAGTTCCTCACCAAATCTCCTCTCCCGATTCGAAGTGAATGATTAAATCAATACAACTATTGGCCAGATAATTGCAAGCATTAAACATAATTGGGAAAACTCAATAAAAAGGTAATAAATTGGATAATCTTAATCAATTCGTCAAAACAAAGGTTTCATCAAAACCCTAGATTAGGGCTTTAGCGACATACTAAAAGCGAAAATACGAATAAATAAACGAAAGCATAAAATTCAAACGCAGATGAAGCTCGGATTCCTCCGTTCTTGACTTCCGCCTTCGCCCTTGAATTCCTCTGTTTTCCTCCTCTTCTCTGTCTCCAAGCTTGACTCTCTTAGGTTTAGATTCAATGATTCCAAGATAATTAAATTAGGGTCTTCAACCCTATTTATGGCTCAAGACTTCCATAAATCGCGTCCGTATTAGTTGGTCGAAACGGCTTCAAACGGCCCAAAATCCGCAGACGTATAAAACCCGCTAAGTGTGCCGCGGCTCACTAGACTTGTGCCGCGCACATCGCCAAAAGTTGAATACAGGGCGTAATTAAATTCTTCGTGCCGCGGCTCACATGGGTCGTGCCGCGGCACGAGTACTGCCTTACTCGCCCTTCGGATGGTGTCTTCCTTTGCCGCGCTCGATTCCTTGTGCCGCGGCTCGAGTCGATTTTGCCGTCTTCGCCCGTTTTGCCTCGTTTTAGCTTCCGGACTTCAATTTCCTGTCAATCATACAAAATTAAGGCATTAAAAGCTCATTTAGATGATTTCACTCACCAAAACACTACAAAATAATGATGAATAAGCGTATAAAAATACGCCTAACAAATACCCCCAAACTTAAGCCTTTGCTTGTCCTCAAGCAAAAAGAATTAAAGTCAATAAAAGAATGTCGTGAATCATCGTGCAACTCATAGTGTTCAACCTAATCAATACTATCCTGCCATTCTCTCTAAATAATACGAGTGTCATAAAAGCGAACTGCACTCAGAATAATGATTCCGCAAAGTAATCAAGTTCAGTCCTAATCATTTGTTCATGTAGAAAACTCAGCTCAAAGATCAACAAAACATGAGTTAAATCAACCGTCAATATGAAAGGCTAACATAAACAAGCTAGTTCGTCGCGTTCCACAGTCTAAAGGCACAATTTTTCACGAGTCTCATAACAAATAAACCTCGGACAGTATCCCCTTATATAAATATGCTCAAGAATTTAATTCGAGTCGACCACTAGGTTAGGATCTCGGGATGTTTCATCGGGATAATCCTAGGGTGGAACTTCCATTCTCATGTATTCGGAAACCGTTTGACGTAAAAGACACTCATGGGGCACATGGATGCTTCTAGTTACTAAGTTCCCGTTTACATCGGAGAAACAACTCGAATACATAATTTCCGCATGTCCGAATCAAGGTTGCCGTTTTACGCGAGAGTAAACAGCGGGTCACGCGAATACCCCCGGTTACTAGACTTCCTATCATTGGCACATGTGAAATATCTAAATTACTAGTCCACTCGGGGTCGTCATTTTACGCGAGAGTAGAAAACTTTTCACGCGTAGACCCCCGGTTTCTTGACTTCCCTTCATAGAACACATTATATCGACTTTTAGGGAAAAACTGACCGACTCTAAACTTCATCTAGGTGCCAACACGACTAAAGGAACAGTATGACTCACTATCCGGAAAATGTAGCCAAACGTATTGAAGGGGATTTAAAAACAAGTATGTATCGTCTCTTGTCTGCCAAGACCTCTACAATCACGAAAAATTTCGGACCTAATTGAATACTAAGCAGAACAGAAATAACTGACTACAACTCGACTAAAACTCGCCCGCTTCTTCAGAGAGAAAGACAGTGTCGTAACATCAGTATCACACAAAATAGAAGCACGAAAATTCACGAATAAAGAAAAAAACTACGGCAAGCAAGGCTATCTAAAAAAAAATTTTCGCAAAGAAAAGAAAAGTGCAACAAAATATAATGTACAGCAAGAAAATAGAGTACAGCAATGAATGTAGACTGAATGTAAATCCCTCCCCCAAACTTAGGACGTACATTGACCTCAATGGACAAAAATGGAATGCAAGAAAAGTAAAAGGTCAAGTACTCCCCTCCAGTCTGCTCAGGAGCTGGTGCCGGTATCGTCCGGTGAGAAGGGTGGTGTGGCTGGCCGGGCGGGCGCAGTAAATGGCCCGTCGGGATGCATGATGTGGGCCGTCCATGCGGCGAGGTGCTCCTGATGATAAGCCTCCCTCGCAGCAAGACGCCTCGCCGCTCGTCGGCTGGTCCGGCGGGCCTGCTCTCTCATCTCGGCTCTGGCGGCAGCAACAACACTCTCCCGCGCCGCCCGCTGCTCCTCTCGCATGGCAGCCATCCAGCTCTCTCTCTCTCTCCTCGTCTCATCTCTCTCTCTCCTCAACTCCTCTCTCAGCTCCTCTCTCTCTCTCCTCAGCTCCTCCCTATGCTCTTCTCTCTGTCTCCTCAAATCCTCCCGCAGCCCATCAAATAGCTCCTCCAACCTCGCTCTGTCGGGCTGCGGGCCGGCCTCTCCGTGCGTCAACAAAAGCGGCTCGGGGGATCCCTCATGAGCCTCCTCAAGCAAAAATCCTCGGCCCCGGCGTGTGCGGCGCTCCGCCCCACCGCTCAAAGTGCGATATGATGCGGTGGTCGATCGGGACACGTGGGGCAAGCATCGGCTCGTCGGCCGACCACGTCGGCCCATCGCCGGCATAAAGCGCGAGATGAGGGAGGGGTGCTTCAACCCCGTCTTGGCCCCCTGGATACTGCGGAAGATAGATCGTACAGAATGGGGGCCACATCAAAACGCAACCCGGAGGTGATAGCAAAAGTATCCGGGCGCGGGAGAGAAAAGCTGACGGACCGGGAGGTGGGATCAATGCGTGCGCAAATAAAGTAAAGCTGTGCTCGCCCGAGCCGGCTGAGGCGCGAGCTCTGAAATGAAAAGTGGATGAGCTCGTGCTCGCCGCTCCCGGGCCGGTACTGGGCTGTGCAATCGTCTCAAGCGGGGCCTCCTTAGTGAGGCCGGTCATCACGCGGTCATAGCCGTCTCGTCAACCGCCGGAAACCCAAAAAGCCTCCGAATAGCAGTCGGGGAGAAATCAACTGTGACCCCTCGGACGTCGACTGAGTCCGGACTCTAAAGATGGCAACGAATGCCCCGCCGGATATGCTTCACAGAAAGGCCGCGTAAAACTCTGGACGACCGAAATGATCGGCCGGCTCAGAGGTGCGGTAAATCTAGCCCATCCCATCTCGTCAATCATCATGAGCAACTCCCGTCCCGAGGAGCCGGAGTAAAACCTCTCTCGGGAATAAGTGGACGCGGACGGATCTTTTCGTTGAATATCTTGTGGATCTCGGGGTCCGAAAATTGGTGCCCCTCCGCCTCGGCCCGACCCCGAGAGGTCTCCTCGCGTAGGGGATGACTCGGTCCTAGCACGCTTGGTCGCCTTCTTCGTGCGCGCCATAATCGCCCCGAGAAGCACAACACGAGGGTTTATTTACGCAAAAATAATAACGATGATATATGCGCGGCTAAAGACATCAAACCGTAAATTCGAATTTAAGACACAAGCGCATACGAGAGAAAAAGATGAATTTGGACTTAAACATCTAAACTGGATGTAAGGGTTGGGCTTGTCAGTAAATTGAAAACGTATACGTTGCGAAACTTCAAAACAATTGCTTTTTCATAGAAAATTTTCATTTGGGCAATTTATCGACACCTTGAGGGCGCATGTTTACTTGAAGAATAAACATAGTTCTAGCTCGATTCAGCCCCAAAATGTAAATACAATTCAATCATGAACAACTTAACACAATCAACTCATTGATATTCCAATTTAATCAAGAAAATTCGATGAAACTACCTGTTATACTCTAACAATCATGAAACTAATTGAAGGAAAAACTAGGCATGTTCCATCCATTCAACGCAAAAACAACTTCAAAATATAACCCATAAGCAAATAAACAATAACGATGGAAGCGTACCTTTTGAAGATTGCGGAAAAATCGCAGGAAGAAATTTGAACAACGTCGGCCGGTCGCGCTGGGGAGGGAAGGCGGGGAGAAGGAGAAAACGTGCACGATAAATGCCGGTGAATGCATGTTATAAGCCGCCTGGCCTTTCGGATTCCGCATAGTGTGCCGCGGCACAGATAAGGTGAGCCGCGGCACAAGGTCTGATCCCTTTTACTCGTGTCTCGTTTTGTCGTGTGCCGCGGCTCAAATTCCGTGCCGCGGCTCATTACTCGAGTGTGCATGGCTCATTTTTGCCGTGCCGCGGCACAAATCTGATCGGTTTTGCCTCCCATTGCGATCGATGTGTGCCGCGGCTCACAATAAGCGTGCCGCGGCTCATACTCCGATTTCTCCACAGGACTTTCACCTGAGAATTTTGAAAAGAAGACGTTAAAAACGAGAGGAAGAAGCAAATAGAAGCACAAAAATGATGAAAAATAAGAATCACGAATACAAGAAAAATAAAGAAATGCAAAAATCTACAGCTACGAGCTCGGGTTGCCTCCCGAGAAGCGCTAAGTTTATAGTCTTCAGCCGGACCTATTGAACAACATTAGTTCGCTTTTCGCAAACTCCATTTGGCTTCCGCCCCGTTCATCGAACCGTTTGTATTTTGGTTAAAATTATGACCATTGGTCACCAGCAGTTCGACTTTCGGTTCAGTCATCAAATGTAGTTTGCGGAAAGGTTTCGACTTGAATAACTTTCCGAAACACCCGGTTTCTCCATGACTAATTTTTCTCTTGGCTTTCGGCTCACTCTCCTCCTTCACAACCGAACTCACAACTGCAGCAGATTTTTCTTCACGGTCGAGAAACGCCACTAGTTCTACATCCTTCTTCAAACTTGGGCCATTTAACACAAAATCTGAATTTTCCCAACGACAATTTTTTCGATGCTTTCCTCTTTCACAAACATCCACACCCTCAATTTGTGATCCTTTATCGCACTTAGGGACACAGGAACGATTTGAATACTTGAAAAGTAACTTCCTCGTCTTGGACCCTCAGAGTTAGCTCTCCCTTTTCCACGTCTATAAGGGTTCGGCCCGTCGCTAGAAATGGTCGTCCCAAGATGATCGGAATATTGTCATCTTCCTCCATGTCTAGTACGATGAAGTCGGCTGGAAAGATGAACTTGTCAACCTTAACTAATACATCCTCGATCACTCCTCGGATACTTTATCGATCGGTCCGCCAATTGTAATGAGGCTGTGGTTGGCTTAGCTTCCCAATATTCACTTTTGAAAAATCGATAGAGGCATGAGGTTGATACTTGCACCAAGATCGCATAGTGCCTTATCAAACGAAAGATTCCCCATGGTGCACGGTATGTTAAAGCTTCCGGATCTTTCAATTTAGGTGGGAGCTTCTTTTGAAGAATTACCGCACTCCTCTGTCAAGGCAACGTTTCAAACTCTTCAAGTTTTCTCTTCTTAGATAATATCTCTTTCATGAACTTGACATAACTCGGCATCTGCTCCAATGCGTCGCGAACGGAATATTTATGTGAAGCTTTTGAACACATCAAGAAACTTGGAAAATTGTTTGTCCGCCCTTCTTTCTTTGTAGTCTTTGTGGAAATGGAGCAGGGAACACATGTCTTCGAGTTATCCGGCTCCAAATTTTTCGACTCCTCGGCTTTAAATCCATCTCTTCCTTAATAACCTTCTTCTCTTTACCCCGCTCGGGCTGATCCAACAACTCTCTCCGCTTCTCAAGCTAATTGCGTTTAGGCTCTCTCTAGGATTTGTCTGTGGTACTCGGCAATGCTCCCTCCGACGAGTGTCAACACATTAGCGATTTGGCGAGTGGACCTCCAAATTCGAATGGAAGCGAGAATGATTTTGTAATGTAGCTTCCGACGAGTCATAAATTGACTCGTATTTGCCGATTTTGCAAGCGCTTCCTCGAGAGACACTTTGGGAGCGGAAGGGGCCGCCTTTATTGATTGGGCGAAAGGGGCTGGTGTGCGTTCTGTCCGTTTCTCCATGAAAAGTTGGGATGATTGCGCCACCCCGGATTATAAGTATTGAGTACGGGTTATTGGTCGATTCCCATTTCCTACGAATTGAGCCTGCTCCATCGATTTTGCTCGAACGGATTTCCAAATTGACACTCCGCACTTTCGGGTGTGATCCGTTACACCAATTACATGTCTCAATGGTAACGGGGCTGGTGCGTGCGAAAAGTTCGAGTCATTGTGTCAAAGCGGCGACTTGAGCTGACAAGGTGGAAATCGGATCATTGCTCGAAACTTCCATTACCCTCTTCGGTGTCAATCTTTCTGCTGGCCATTGGTAAGCGTTTTCAGCCATATCTTCTAAAAGCACGTGAGCCTCGGCCATAGATTTTCCCATGAATGTTCCTCCGGAGGCTGCATCCACTAAAGTGCGTGTAGAAGCACTCAAACCACCATAAAACGTATGCAGCTGAAGCCAATCAGGAATACCGTGATGAGGGCATCTTCGTAGTAATTCTTTATATCGCTCCCAAGACTCGCGGAGCGATTCCATATCGAACTGGGCAAAAGTGGTTATCTCGTTTCTCAACCGCGCCGTCTTAGCTGGTGGGAAAAATTTTGCAAGGAAGGCTTGCGCTAACATCTCCCACGTTGTAATCGACCCCAGCGGTAGGGAATTTAACCAAAACTTTGCTTTATCCCTCAAAGAGAAAGGGAAAAGCCTCAATCGGATGGCGTCGTCGGTGACACCATTAGTTTTGAAAGTGTCGCATATCTCAAGGAAAGACGCAATGTGGGCATTCGGGTCGTCCTTCGGAAATCCACAGAATGGGCTCGCCTGCACCATCTGAATAATGGCGGGCTTGATCTCAAAGTTATTAGCTTGGATGGTGGGACGCCGAATTCCCGAAAAATTTGCGTTGACTTGCGGCATAGCATAATCCCGAAGAGCTAGTTCCGGTTGAACTTGCCGCACTTGGTTGTCTCCTCCTTGGATTTCAATATTCTCGGCCATGTTGGCCGTAAATCTGCAACTCTCTTTTCTCCTTTTTGTTCCTTCTTAGCGTGCGCTCGAGCTCGGTGTCCAAAGGTAGTAGGCCTTCGTTACCGAGTCTTCTCATGCACTACACGAAAGGTCCTGAAAAGGAAAAACAAATAAACGAAATTAAATAAACAAAAATAAAAATAAAACGTTCAAATTAAGACTGGAAATACTTAAATCGATATTAGAGAAATTTCAGTCCCCGGCAACGGCGCCAAAAACTTGTTGCGATATTTCCTACACGCAAGTGCACGTCATCGTTTACAAGTAATAAAGTGATAAGTAGAGTATCATTCCCACGAGGATTGAATCTCTAACTACCGACGTTTTCGTATTCCAATTTTATTTGAACAATCGAAGTTGGGTTTTTTTGGATTAATAACTAAAAGAATTAATAAAATACTAAGCAGTAGAAAACAATATCTTGGATTAAGGAAATCAAATGATGAATACGTCTAGGGTTCTGAATCCACCTTAGTTTATCCGAATTTACTCTCGATTATCCGTAATAAATAATTTTCCCCATTTACTGAAGGCGGAGATTGCTAATATATTCTACCGCCTCTCCCGAGGTCAATAGATTTATCTAACGGCAACTAACGCACTCTATCCCTAGGTGAATTATCTCGTCGATAGGCAAAAAGCATGAAATCTCCTAAAGGCCACGTAGTTCCTATGAGTATATTCCTATCTCACAGAATAAAACGGTCCTCACCAATAGTTCCTCACCAAATCTCCTCTCCCGATTCAGTGAATGATTAAATCAATACAACTATTGGCGGATAATTGCAAGCATTAAACATAATTGGGAAAACTCAATAAAAAGGTAATAAATTGGATAATCTTAATCAATTCGTCAAAACAAAGGTTTCATCAAAACCACAGATTAGGGCTTTAGCACGACATACTAAAAGCGAAAATACGAATAAATAAACGAAAGCATAAAATTCAAACGCAGATGAAGCTCGGATTCCTCCGTTCTTGACTTCATCTGCCCTTGAATTCCTCTGTTTTCCTCCTCTTCTCTGTCTCCAAGCTTCACTCTCTTAGGTTTAGATTCAATGATTCCAAGATAATTAAATTAGGGTCTTCAACCCTATTTATGGCTCAACACTTCCATAAATCGCGTCCGTATTAGTTGGTCGCGGCTTCAAACGGCCCAAAATCCGCGCAGACGTATAAAACCCGCTAAGTGTGCCGCGGCTCACTAGACTTGTGCCGCGCACATCGCCAAAAGTTGAATACAGGCGTAATTAAATTCTTACGTACGCGGCTCACATGGGTGCCGCGGCACAGTCTGGCTTACTCTGCCCTTCGGATGGTGTCTTCCTTTGCCGCGGCTCAGATTCCTTGTGCCGCGGCTCAGAGTCCAGTTTTGCCGTCTTCGCCCGTTTTGCCTCGTTTTAGCTTCTGGACTTCAATTTCATGTCAATCATACAAAATTAAGGCATTAAAAGCTCATTTAGATGATTTCACTCACCAAAACACTACAAAATAATGATGAATAAGCGTATAAAAATACGCCTAACAGCAACTTTCTCAGGAGCTCGGGCAGCCTTGATGTTGTTTCCTTCTTCTTGCTAAGAAAGATCGTCCAAGCATACCTGGAATAATCATCAACAACAACCATACAATATTTCTTACCTCCCAAACTTACTGGGTCTACAGGACCGTAGAGATCCATGTGTAGCATTTCTAACACTCTTTGGGTTGAAAGGTAGGATTTTCTCTTCAGGGTTGACTTGATTTGCTTGCCTTTCTGGCATGGTCATGACATTGTCCTTCTTGAATGACACATCGGCAAACCTCTTACCATACCTGTCTTGAAAGCTTGTTGATCGTCTTGAAGTTGACGTGAGACATCCTCTTGTGCCATAGCCGACTAAGATCTGCGGTGCCTTTGGCAACAAAACATGGAATTGAGGAGCTCATAGGCTTCCGATCGGCAATGTACATATTACACGATCTGCTTCTGTAAGCACAACTTCCTTGGTTTGGGTGTTCTTGACTCTCTGATCTATATAGAACTTCACCGAGAAGCTGTTTATCAAGCGGCTAATACTAAGTAGATTATCTTGTAAGCCTTCAACATATGCGACATCGGTGACTTTGAATTTCCCGACATGTAGGTTTCCTTTCCCTCTTGTTCTTCCTTTAGATTTATCAACGAAGCGAAATTTTGGACCGCAACCTTCTACAAAATCAGATAGATTGCTCCTGTCTCCAGTCATGTGACGAGCATCCACTATCGAAGTACCGGTATCCTCTTCTAGAATGTCTGTAACAAAGAAATTAGGTAGATTTAGGTCCCCTTTGATTTTGGGTCCATATATGTTAGTTCCTTTAGGTACCTGATTTTCTGACAATTGGTTTCTCGTAGGATGTACTCGATGATATTGCGGTATCTACGGGGCATATCCGTAGTTGTTATAATCATGATAATTACTATGCATGTAAAAATCGGGGTTATTATTATTATTCCAAGACGAGTGTCGTCTAGGGGTGGAGCCATTTTCCGGGCCTATGACTTGTCTTGGATCTCGGTTGGATTCCCAATGCCGTTGTTGATACCGAATCGCATCTCTGTCTTGAGGGATAACGGGGCTTCGTATCCAATACCTAGGTGCACTGTCTTGAGAATGCTGTATGCGGGCCTTTGGTGGTTGGATACCGTCTTCTTTACGAATGATCGGCTTTGATGATATGCTTGTGGAGCATGCTTTAGATTACGCCTTCGAGTGGTTGTTGGTTCCACTGTCTCGAATAGTAGAGTTGAGGCGGAATTGCGGCTTTTGGTTTTCTCAGTGCAGAGTTCCTTTATAGATCGGGAGTATCTTCCGATTAGGAATGTGTTCCACACTCTTGACGAACACAGTACTAGTTTTACCTTTATTCGAACATGAGTGTATCCTAAGCCACTTTTATCATGAGCATGTTGCCCGGTGCTCGGAATTTCTTCCATTCTTTTGGACGATTTTTCAAAAGACTTCAGAATGGTCTCAAGTTCAGTTTCTCGCTTCTCGAGAGTTGTAATTTTGGTTTGTAGTAGAACCAAATCATTTGTCTTGCTCTCATTATGGGTTTTAACTGTATTTAGTTCATGAGCAAGTTGATGATTGCTCTCCATGAGTTTTTCAAAATCGACCTTGCTGGTTTCACAATCAAGAGACATATTTTCATAATTAATTTTCAGCAAGTCATTTTCATCTTTCAGCTCTAGATTTGTTAATTGAAGCTGTATATTCTCAGTTTTTAGAGTCTCATGGGCCTTTTGAATGTTTTTGAATTCATTCATCATATTTTCGAAAGTATGAGATGCATTAGATGGAATAACTGAGGTTGAGCTTACCTCATCGTCGCTGTCTTCACCTTCTGGAACATCTTTGGCCATAAAGCACATGTATGCTTTATCATCGAACTCATCGTCAGATGAATCACTTTCAGTGACCACCTGAAGACATTCTGCTGATTTGGATGGTGTGGGGGAGGCTTCTGATTCTCCAATCAGGGCCTTGAGCTTGTCTTTCCAAGCACGTCTTCTTTCATCTCTCTCTTGTTGCTCGGCCTCCGGCAACCTTTGGACTTTGGGATGAGGACATTTGTTTGCATAATGGCCTGGTTTCCTGCAGTTATAACACAGGTTAGCATCACCGGATGATGTTTCGGTACTTACCTTGTTGACAGGTTTGGGCCTGTAGGGAGTCTTTCCAGACTGTTTGATAAACTTTTTGAATTTATGCATTAGAAGCGCCATTTCATCTTGTGACAGGATGTCGTCGTCGCTGTCAGCGCTCTTGTGACCGGGCTTCGACGAGCTAGGCAAGCTGTGTCGACGGTTCGATACAGCAGCGAGAGCTGTGACCTTTGAAGGAGATTCTTCAGCTTTCTCTCTTCTGTCAATGTCATACTCAAAAGCTTTAAGGTCAGAGAAGAGATCAAAAGTGGATATTTCATTAAGATTACATGATACACGCATAGCTGTGGTCTTAATGTCCCATCGGGCTGGGAGAGATCTGAAAATTTTTAAGTTCTTCTCCTTTTGGGTGTAAATCTTGCCCAACGCTTCAAGTTCACCAACAATACCAAGAATCTGAGGTCAAGTTCCTCAAGTGTTTCCGTTGGTTTCATTTCAAAAGATTCAAATTCTTGAGTAAGTTTTGAAATCTTGTTTTCTTTAGAGAGCTCAGTTCCCTCACAAATTAACTTGAGTTTATCCCGATTTCTTTGGGTGTTTTGCGGCTCTTTACCTTTGAGAACGTGCCTTTGTCAAGAGTGACAAATAACGCGTTCTTAGCCACGTTGTCGAGATTGGCTCGCTTTCTTTCATCGGTTGTCCATTGCTCGCGTTCTTTCTCGAGCATTTCGGCATGGGCTTGGCCCTCAATCCTTCTTTTGGATTGACCTTCATGATCTTGATCGGACCATCCTGTATAACAAAAATCATCTCTTCGTGCATTGCTGCAAGATGAGCTTCCATTCTAATTCTCCAGTCGTCAAATTCGTTAATAGAGAACATAGGGACTTTGTTAATCATAGAAGTATCCATACTGATAATATAGGAATGAAAGAAACTGTTTTGAAAATAAGTGATTTGAATCTGATTCGGTTAAAAAGAAATACGACTGATTCTTTTTAGAATCAACCGCTCCGATACCACTTGTTGGCCACTTAAGTATACTGGATACAGTTTGGAAAATCGTTTAAACAACAAACTGTATGGAATCTAAATTTGAGTGCGTAGCGGAAGTCTTGGATACAGTTAGTTGCCGTGGATACAGCAACAAAGTATTTGGTGTATACTTAATATATCACAGTAATTTCAAACAGTAAAAGCAGAAGGTAAATGACACAGTAATTTAAGTGGTTCGAGGTAAACCCCTCTACGTCCGCTGGTCCTCCACACAGGAGTAAAAAGTTTATTATATAATTACTGCGTACACAACTACGTAATTATAAACAAACCTATCCTTGTATCGTTCACACAGATTGATACAAAGAATGTCACTTTCAACCGTTCACACAGATTGGTTAAAGCTTCCTTCTTGACTAGCTTCTTCACACACGGTTCCAAAGCTTCGTCCTTATTCGTCCCACACAGGTCAGAATAACTTGTTGAGTTCACACAGAGCTCGGTTTTTACACAGAGGTAAAAGGTAGGTAACCAGGTAAGAACAGCAGCTTTGAGGTTCTTGAGCTGATGATAGCTGTTCTTGATGTTTAAGCACTGTATATCTCTTTCGTTCTAACTTGCAGTATGCTTGGGAGATATGTTTGCTCAGATGATTACTTTGATAGCTTTGAGAGTTGGGTTACTTCAGTAGATTTCGTGAGTAACTAATCTTCAATGTCTTCAAGGATATATATAGCCTCTGAAGAAAGTATCCGTTGAGATGTCCGTTTGAATAAGATTTCCTTCAACGGGAATATGACATGATCCGGATTTCGCGGGATTCTGAAGATCTGAAGACTGACAGTATTTAAATACTTTATCCTTGAGTATTTAAATACTTCTTTGTTCAACGGAACTTGACTTGTGTTCTTTCTTGTCCTTTTGCGAACTGTATGGAAGATGACTGTATTTAGGATGTCGAGACAGTTTCCATACTTGATCTTTTTACAAGTCTTCTTCTTTGTCTTGTGAGCTTCACTTATCTTTGATTCGAGGCGGAGTTTCGATACATGATAAATCCTTGAATCCTCGTCTGCTTTTCCTTTACTGTATTTGGCATATATGTCAAAACCTTTTCAATAACAAATAACAATCGATACAGGGATCAGGTATCCCGGCTGAATCGATACAGGGTGTTTGTTTTTCCTAACAAATATATATAACTCTTGTTGGCTTGTTGTTATATATAACTTATTTTATTACATATAATATTTCAATTTATATTGTGAAGAACCGAAAAAATATCAAACCAAATCGAAAACGAACCGAATATTTATAAAACCGAACTTAACCAAACCGAACTTCAAAATGAACCGAACCAAACTGAAACTGAATATTTGGTTCGATTCTCGATTTCGGTCAAAAACCGAACCAAATGGAACCGAGTCCACCCCTAATGATAAGTGTCTCACTTTTTTTTTTTGTTTTAAAGTGAGATGTGTGGAATATACTTACTAAAAATGGAAAGGGATAAGTTTTTTGTGGACGGAGCAAAATGGCAAAAAGGGTAAAAAGGGTAAATTGCACTTTTGGTCCCAAGAGAATGGGCTGATTGCAAAATGATTCCATTTTCGACAAATTTGGTCCCATAAGATTTTCCATCCATTTTTAACGGAAGTGAGTTACACAATCCGTTAGTTGCAGATCTGGTCCCAAAGAATTGCAGATTTGGTCCCAAAAAAATTAATTTGTTCTTTTTTAGTGTTATTTTTAAATTTTACATATATTAATTTATAACTTAATAAGAACAGCTTTATAATTAATTTATAATCTATTTAGTGTAATTTTAAAATTTTCATAAATTTATTCATTTTCTATTCTTATTATCTTTAGTTTATGGTTTGGCTTTTATATCTATATTACTTAGGTAATTTTGTTAATGTTTTATAAAATAAGTTTATTATATTATTATTTGGTTTAAATGAATTCAGAGTGAGTCTCATGTGTATCATGCATTACAAATAAAAAAATGAAGAAGCAGTAATAATGTACTGGGATACTAATTATATAATTATACATTTATATATATATATATATATATATATATTTTAAGGTGGTGGTGGTGGTATCCAGCTGCCACCCACAAACTAATTGCTTGAATGTAAAACCGTCCAGATACATTTCAATACAAAACATTATCATCTTATTCTTCTCTTTCTTTCTCGACACAATAAGTCTTCTCTCACTTTTCACTTTTCACGTATAGACTATAGTTGGTGAAGGAAGCAAAACCCTAACTTCCCCAATCCAACTCTTCTTCTTCTTATTTCTTCTTCCAGAGACGCAACACAACAAATCTTACTGACGAGGATGTCATTTCGGTGGATCTGAGAATGGGTATGAGCACTAAAATCAGCGCCTTCCTTGTGGTAGATGGAGCAGCGCGAGTGGATAGAGCAAAAAACCCAGCCTGCTTTCGGCGATTCGTCGCCGTAGACGATTTGGGTCGCGACCCTTGGCGGTTTGGGTCGTTCCTCCTCCTTTCTCAGTCTCCCACGAAGAAGTTCACGTTCTGATGGCAAGTGATAAGAGAACTATGGTGCCTCAGACCAACGAAGGTCTTTCACCTAAAAGGCTTAAGGGCTTTGTCTCTCACCCTCAAATTTCCAAGGCTCTAGATACGAATTCATCCGCTCAATCTAAGACTCATGTGCCTTGTCAGGTAAATTTGACTGTTTTAATTTGTATTTTATTTTGTAGTAATTACAGAAAGTAATTTCACTGGCTGATTTGTAGAACTGAAATAATTATAAAATGTGTTATGCTGGTTAATTATAATCATCTTTTCGGTATAACACATGGATGCAAGAGTATTGGTTTTTATGCAGAAGCTCGCGTCGGTTTAGAACAGAAAGTTGTGTTATGCTGAATACATTATATTTTGTAGTAACAATAGAAAGTTGTGTTATGGTGGTTAATTATTAGAATTGTTACTGAAATTATAAAATGATGTTATGATTGTTTTAGGTGGATTCTGTTGGTGAATCTCCGTCAACGCATCGTTCTTGTTTAACCGAAGAAGATGCAAAGAAGTTACTCGAAACATTAACAAGGAGGAGCAGATCTGCAGTCTGGGCTCATTATGAGAGGTATATACACTTTTCTGATTCTACTTACTCAATCAGAGCTAAGTGTATATATTGTGTAAAAGCTGATTATCCTTGTGATACAAGTGCTAATGGAACTAAAGGCTTGAACACTTATATAGAGAAATGTAGGGAATACCCCCCTAATAAGAAGAAAGTAGATGTAAACCAAAAGGTGTTGTCTTTTAAAAATCCTACGCAAGTTGCTATTGGGTTTGACCAAAAAGAGATTACTAAAGCATGTGTCGAGATGATTATTATGGATGAGTTGCCTTTCACTTTTGTCGGGGGGATGGGTTCCGACATTTTTGTGAGAAAGCATGTCCTCTTTGGATAGTTCCATGTCATCAAACAATTGCTAGAGATGTCCTTAACATGTACTATGCCGAAAAAAAAAGAACTAAGAGATATGTTAAGTGCATATAGGGTTTGCATTACCACCGATACGTGGACATCTTGTCAAACCATTAATTATATGGTTGTCACCGCACATTTTATTGATATGGATTGGATGTTGCACAAGAAAATTATTAGCTTTTGTGTAATTCCAAATCATAAAGGGGAATCAATTGCTAAGCTTTTGGAGGAGTGTTTGTTGGACTGGGGAATAGAAAAACTTCTCACTATCACCGTTGATAATGCTTCATCCAATGATGCGATTTGATTAGAAGAATGAATCGTTGGACAATGCCTAATGCACTTTTACTCGGGGGTGAGAACTTGCATGTTAGGTGTGTAGCTCATATTTTAAACTTGATTGTAAAAGAAGGATTAAAGAAGTTGAATTCATGCATCAAAAGCATTCGTAGTGCCATTAGATATGTGAGATCGTCCCCTCAAAGGCTAGATTCTTTCAAAAGTTGTGTAGAGAAAGTGAAAATAGATTCCAAAGGGCTTGTGATTATGGATGTTGTAACTCGATGGAATTCCACATATTTGATGTTGGAGTCTGCTTTAAAGTTTCGTGCTGCATTTGATAGGCTAAAAGACGCAGCGATTCGGTTATGCATCATATTTTGCTTGTGATAAAATGAATGGGCCACCAAATGATGTAGATTGGGGGAATGCAGATATGTTTACTAATTTTTCGAAACCATTTTATGAAATCACTTTAAGGGCGTGTTGCTCGAATACACCAACAGTTCATCACGCTTTTATGGATATTTTAAAAAATTTTGGTCTTTTGCACGAAACCAATGGCATTGAAGAGTTGGGTTTGATTAGAGGTTCCATGCAGTCTAAATATAACAAGTATTGGGGGGATTTCGATCAAGTGAATAAATATTATTTCTTAGCCATTGTGCTTGATCCGCGTCATAAATTAGACAAGGTGGTTGATTTCTTTGAGGTTATATGTGGAGATGATGAATCTAGTGAAAAGGTTGTTGAAGGTCACATAAATGGAGTGAAGAATTTTTTGAAAAAGCTTTATAATATTTATGGGGGCGATGTAGTTCAACCACCTCATAGTGAAACTAGTAGTGTCAGGGGTATTAGTTCATGCGTTTCAAGTGGTAATGAGACGTTAAGTTTGAGTTCTCAAGTGGAAAGGAGGTTGCAAGAAAAAAGTTTAATGAGGAAAGCGAGAAAAAGTGGTATCATTCAAAACGACGTCGATAGATATTTATTGGATGCTATTGAAGGGGATGAGGATGAAAACTTCAATATGCTAAATTGGTGGAGAGTTAATGGAGCATCTAAGTACCCTATATTGGCACTTATTGCATGTGATATTTTAGCCATTCCGGTTTCAACAATCGCTTCTGAGTCATGCTTTAGTACTAGTGGACGTATCATTGATTCCGTACGTTCTTCTTTGAGTCCCAAGATGGTGGAAGCTTTAATTTGTACTCAAAATTGGCTACGGGGAAGTCACGTTGCTTTAAATCATGAACCAACAATGGAGGAAGTAGAGTTGTGTGAGAGAATTGAAAAAGGTAATCTCTATAATGTTTATGCCCTGTATTCTATCATGTTTCTGATTTACTATACTTTTTTTTTTTTCTGATTTACTATACTTGAGTACAGATTGTTTATATTTTTAACCCATCAATTATTGTATATATTTTTCAATGCAGAAATGTCCAAGAATATCATGTTACCGGTAAAAAGTAGAAGATAAAAGAGATGCGGAAGGTGGAAGCAAGAAGATAAATTATAAAGAACACCGTTAACGTTATTGATTTAAATTATGAGACGTTTTATTGACTGTTTGGACTGTTTTATAAATTGTTTAATAGACTGTTTTATGGACTTTGTGATGGTTATTATTTTGGATGTAATTGGAATGTTTTAGATCTTTTTATAACAGTTTCTGTGTAAGTTAGAAGCTGTTTTGCAGCCGGACTATTTTGAATCACTTTGTGATAGTTATTTATTTTGGCTATTTTAGGTAACAGTTTTAATTTTGTGATAGTTATTTATTTTGGACTATTTTTAGGTAACAGTTTTTTTTATTTAAAATGCAGGTTTTTAGATGGTATAATACAAAATTAGTACAAATTATGACCAAAATTTTGATAATATAAAAAACCAAATTAGACCGAATCGGACCGAAACCGAATAATTTGGGTGGGTTTGGGTTCCATAGTTGTAAAAACCGAAACCGAAACCGAACCGAAACCGAACTATTAAATTTGGGGAGGGTTTTGGGGAACCCAGATCTTTGCCAGACCGAAACCGAAAACACCCCTACTCATATTTACCCTTAATATGGTAAATTCAAAATTCAAATTTCCTACAAAAGTGTTGTGTGTATAATTTTTCAACTAATAGAAATTATTGTTAAGAATATTTAAATAATATTAATTAAGGTTAATTTGGGAATAAAAATATGTCCATAATTTGTCCTAAAAACTCCAGAATGACATCTATTAAAAAATAGAGGGAGTATATAGTTTTTTTTTAATTTTATAAAAATTTACATAAATTATTATTAAGCTTACAAAAATATTTTTTTTAGTTTTATTTAAATTATGTATATAATTTTACAATTAATTTATAATTTATTCATGTTGATTACATATATAATTAATTAAATTTTAGTATTATTTTCTTTTATTTTACAAATTTGGTCCCAATTTTTTTGGTCAACTAACGGTTTCCATCCGTTTGACTAATGATTGGGACTAAAACTGCTAAAAAAAGGACCATTTTGAAACCTTGGGACCAAAACTGTTTTGGACTCAATCTCTTGAGACCAAATCTGCAATTTACCCCCAAGAAGTTACATTTTTTATTTCGGCACGGATTTTAAAAATTTAGTTGTGTGATCGCAGTAAGAGTCTCACTTTTTTTTTTTATAATTTTAAAATGAATGTGTGTGATATACTTACTAAAAATGGAAAGGGGGAGTTTTTGAGGACGGAGCAAAATGGCAAAAAGAGTAAGGGACTGTTTGTTTGGCTCTTAATGGTTACATTAAGAGCCTACCTCTGAATCGCTAAGAGGTCAGGACTGTTTGGCAAAAAAAATATGACCTCTTAATGATTACAATAACCTCTTGACCATTAAGCATTCATACCCTCTCTCAACCATTAAGAGGCAACCAATTTCCAGCTTTATCCCTCCTCTTAAATTAAGAATTATTATTTATAATTATTATTATTATTATTTAATTGAATTTAAATAAAAAATATTAGACATAATTATTATTATAATTTTCTAAATGAATTAAATTAAAAAATATTATACATAATTATTATTATTATTTAAATGAATTAAATTAAAAAATATTATGCATAATTATTATTATTATTTCAAATGAATTAAATTTAAAAATATTATACATAATAATAATTATTATTATTATTATTATTATTTTAAATGAATTAAATTTAAAAATATTATACACAATTATTTATAAAAATTAGGGTTTTTATTTATAAAAAGGAGAGGTTTTGGTACGCAAAGGGAGGAAAAATGAGATTTCTAATCGCTACTTTTATACAGAAGGATAAAATGGTAATTTGTGACCATTTAGAGTTACCATTCAGAAGAGTTACCAAACAACCAAATTTCATTATGCACTCAACCATACAGAAGCCTCTCAACCATTCTGGCCTCTCAACCATTCTGTAATAAATCATTCAGCAACTGACAAACAGCCCCTAAGCAGTTTGTGGACGTAGGGAATACAAATCCTACTAAAAAGACAAATGTGTAGGTGATATTTCAACGCCGATTGACATTTCTGTAATGTACTCCTCCAGTCCCGTCTGATGACTGATATTATAAATAGATTTTAGAATTTAAAAACCTTTTTTCAATTTTTTATATATTATTTAGATTTTTAAACAATGCTTTGATTATGAATATTATTAATACTTTTTTAATTTTAATTTTTTGCTGGAATTCTTGGCCGGACGTTGCAAATTGACAAATTAGTGGAGTTTATGTTGATGTTTGATAAAAAAAATAGTTTAGTTAAACATATAAGCAAAAAACTAATAAGTGGAAATACATTATACCAAATAAGCAAATAAGTGAACATAAGGAATTTGGAAACAAATTATCAAGAGGGTGTGTTTAGAATTCTGCCATAAGAAAGAGATCATTTTGACATTGGAGGTATAGCTCTCATAGAATGAAAATATAATATTTGTTTTAAGTTACTATTATTTGAGATAAAAATTTGGGCTACTATTTGGCTAAAATTTATTTTCACCAGTTTTAATATTATATTCTTCTTCTTATTATTATTATTACTCATTCCGTCCACTAAAAATACGTTCATTCTGACTTTCATAGGTCACTCTAAATATATTTTTTTGAACATTAGTAATTTTAATTATTTATGAATAAAAGTTATACAAAAAATAATATTTGGAAAATACATATTACGACAAATCAAATATAAATACTTACATTACTATAATTTTTTTTATATGTTGATTGTAATTATGAATTTGACCTATAAAAAATTAAAATAATATTTTTTAGTGGAAGGGGAGGGGGAGAGTATTAATTTTTATCTATTCCTTCCTTTTACCCTTAGTTCCCGAGTTTTAGTAAAGGGAAGAAAAGAAAGAGAAAGAAAGTTAGGAGAGAAAAGAAGAGAAATGAAAGTGAAAGAAAATTGTATTTTGTGTTCTCGAGTTGGAAGGAAATGAAAGGAAAATTAATCATTTTGTTCTTTTCTCTCCAAATCCTTCCAAATCGAAAGAAAAGTTAGGAGAGAAAGTTTTCCTTCCATCTTTTTCCGTTTCTTTTTACAAAAAAACTAAGGAACACCAAATATTTTTTCTTTCTCTTATTTCCATTCATTTTCTCATTAAGTTAAACTCGAAAATTAAGTTTCAAAAAGTCTTACCCCTCGACGACTCCTGTCGTCTAAAAGACGCGTAAATAAAAAAACTTTTCTTTCCGTTGGAGTAAAAAGAAAAAAAGAAAAGGACTTTTGTGCAACGATGTTTAAATTAATCCAACTCCCCTCTTTTTCTTCATTCTCTCTCTCTCTAGAAGATCAGCCAATTAATTATGTTCGTGTAATTATCATTTAGATGAATGGTTTATATTTTAGTGTAGTATTTAATTTTAAACATCAAAATTACTGAAATTATTATGTATTAAATTTTGTTTTTTTATTATACCTATATTTTAGGTCACGCTTTCATATATACATAGACTTTATTGGTTACTAGCTTTTTTCCCGTTGCAATGTATATAAGCTTAGGATCAAACGTTAATAGTTCTTATTCATACATCGAAAAATACATTTTATGCATAACAAGCAATATTTTCATGCATAATTAGTACAAAACGCATGTTATTCGCAATTCGTATGATAAGACCTGGGGGTGTTCATAATAGGGGTGTTCACTATCTTTATGGGTTTCATATTTATTTATTTTTCGCATATTTGTCGAGTGTTTATTACCTTTTCGGCTAGTTTCAATATTTTTCACTTCGATTGTTTTGTGCTTCTTCCAGCAATAATAAGCATCTTCTGCCTTTATGCAAATACATTATTCTCACGAATATGTGACATATGATTCTCCATAAACATCGTCATAACAATATGATTTCAATGATTCCACCATGTGATATAATCAATATGGGATTTATTGAGCAATTATTTTTCGGTGATAGTATTTCATATCACTTGTCAGATGATCCCACCATGCGGTGTATTTGCATGGGATTTTCTTTAATTTGATCGATTATAACTTCTGGTATCGCTTGCTCAAGTTTCTCCATCTGCGTTTAATAATCATGGAGATCGGATATTATTTCTATCAACTGCTTCTTCTTTCGAGAGTAGGTTTTGAATCATTGGTCAACTACTTCTTCAAAGTATGATTTATTTCTTTCATTTGATTCTTCAAGAGCATAATTTAAATAGTTGATCAATCTTCAAAATAGGATTTATTATTATCAATTGCTTCTCGGGAACAAGTGTATTGATGCTATGCATCTCTTCTTTCCCCACCTTTATAATTGCCAACTCGTCTAGAACCCTTTGGTTTGGCGTGATCATTATCCAAGACAAATTTGTCAAACTAGCGTGTTCAAATTACATCCCAGAGTCACGCTCCAGATTTGGTGCTTCCATGCTCTCTCTCTCTCTCTCTCTCTCTCTCTCTCTCTCTCTCTCTCTCTCTCTCTCTCTCGGGACTTTGTTCACCCTCTTAAGGAGGGTCAACATAATCTTCTCTTTTAAATATATATATTAACATAATGTATTAATATATAAATATATTTTTATAATATACAATATATTTATACAAGATGAATAATGTTGAAAAAATATTTTTTTATTCTTTAAAATTTTTTTAGAATATAATATGTAGAAATATTATATTTAAACTGTAGTAATATTGAAAAAAATAAAAATAATAGAAATTTAAAAAGATAAAATATTTTTTCAACATCAATTCATCTTGTATAAATATATTGTATATTATAAAAGGGAAGGGATATATCAACACAAACAACTTAAACACCTTATCTCACACATAAATCCCAACCCTTCAATTAAAATATTTTTAATTCTCCTTCTCTCTCTCCATTTTCATGATATTTGTTTTTTATTTCTTTTAACTCTCTCTTTTCTCTCTCCCCGATTCAACTCTCTCCCTCAACTACTCCCTCCTAGGGGTGTACATTTCGGTTTTTTTTTCAAACCGGTTCGGGTTGTATAACCGAACCGGTTTTTGGTCGTAGTTTAAAAACCGGTTTTTTGACCAAACCGGTTCGGGTCGGGTTGGGTTGGGGAGTGTAAAAACTCGACCCTATACTAACCGGTTTGGGTCGGTTTGTGACCGGTTTGGGTATAAAAACCGGTTTTTTTAAAAAAAAAAATTAAAAAAATAATATATTCTTATTAAATAAACCCATTATACATTAAATATAAACTTTTATTAAATAAACTCATTACAACATCAACTTTTATTCAAACATTTAGAATTTAAAACATAAACTTTTATTAAATAAAATCATTACAACATCAACTATTATTCAAACATTTAGAATTTAAAACATAAACTTTTATTAAATAAACTCATTACAACATCAACTTTTATTCAAACATTTAGAATTTAAAACATAAACTTTTATTAAATAAACTCATAACAACATCAACTATTATTCAAACATTTAGAATTTAAAACACAAATTTTTATTCATCGAGAGTGATATCTTCTTCGGAGCTAGCCTCGCGCGAAGCTTCATCGAGAGCAATTTCTTCATCGGAGAGTGAGATTGCAAAACCTTCTTCCACCTCGATATCGTGTATTTCTTGTTCAATGTCAAGTTCTCCTTCAAGACTTTGAGTGTGTTGTATACGCTCGGATGCGTCAGTGATCCTTCAAGCAAATACACATCTCCAATGATGCGGTGTGAGTCTTGTTCTTCGTATAGATAATACCCTACCACTAAGAGAAAAGGCGGATTCCGGCTACCGTAGAAGCTTGGACGGTTAGTAAATCTCGGGCCATAGCGGTTAGAACGGAAATTGAGTCTCCCTTCCTTTCCACAAGCCAAAATATCAAAATTTGCGAATTGGGGTCCCATAGTCGATAAAAATCGGTTCCAATATATCTCCCATATTCGCTAGTCGATGATTGATCACCCTCACCCCTAGCCCGTTTAGTGTTTTCTTCTCTTAAACTATTATATAAGTTAAGCATGGGATCCGCGCTAGTAGAAGTAGAAAATGATGATGAAAACGAACTTGAAGAATCATTTCTTGAACCATACTTTTTAAAATAAACCCCGAATAAGTCTTTGAAATTTTTGTTAAAAATGGCTTTTGCGTCTGTTGAATAGAAAACATTTTCGTTATGCAACTCTAAATCAATAGAGATTTTGTCGATAAGTAGTTCCACCCCGCTAATATTCATACATGGGTTCAAGGCAGCGGAACAAGTAATTACCGGTGGCATTTCTTTAAAATATTTTCTTAGTTTTTCTTTCATGGGCGAAACCATTTTTTCATATAAATCACTACTTAATTCGTAGTCGCTTAATTTTGAACACATTAAATAAATTTGATTAAGTACCAAATGACTCGTGGGATAATAAACACCCGATAATAAATTTGTTGCGTTTTTAAAAACTTTGAGCAATTCGCTTATTTTTCTAACTATATCCCATTGTTCCGACGTAAATGATGTAACCCTACTCGTCCTATTCGCAAGTTCATCATGAAAAAGTTGTAAAGTATCACGTTGGCGTAAACCACAACAAAACATTTTATAAGTCGAATTCCATCTTGTAGGAACGTCCCAAGTAGGGGTTAAAAAAATAGAATTCGTGTCCTTACACAATTTCATATATTGTTTATATCTAGCTTTACTTGAACAAAATATATCTTGTAACATTTTTTTAAAAGCGTCTTTTACCAAACTTATTTCGGGTACCGCTAATCCGTCTTGAACAACCAAATTTATAATGTGTGCAACACATCGACTATGATAAAAAATACCCTTCGAATGCAGTTTATATGTTAATATTAATTTTTTACCGTTTGTATTATTAGACGCGTTATCAAATGAGATCGAAAAAACTTTTTCTTGTAAGTTAAAGTTATTTATTACATTTTGTAACATATGAAATAAATTTTGACCCGTGTGAGGGTACTCAAAATTTTCAAAAGCAATCGACGCTTCATCATTAGCCATGTATCGGGATCAATCCAATGTGCGGTAACACAAAGGTATGAACCGCAAACCATGAGGTGCCGACCAAACATCGGTTGTTAAGTTTACATTTGTATTTAAGTTTGCAAAACCGTTTACTAGTTCTATTTTAGCCTTTTCCATAATTTAATACAATCACGTCTAAGAGTAGCACGACTTACTTGTTTATATCGCGGTTGAAGAGTATTTTGAATCACCTTAGTCAATCGAGGGTTATCGAAGTGGTTGAACGGCAAACCTTCTTGAATCACGTAGCTTGCAAATTGTTGTCGGCACCGCTCCGCCTCATATGCAAAAAGACCGCCCTCTCGTGACATAGATGCTTGACCGGCTTCCGGAACGGATTTGAGTCCTTCGCAATACTTGTCGGTATGCATCTTCAACGTCGTGTTGGATTCATGTTTCAAAAACTTACCACAATGTTTACAATGAGCCTTAAGTTGCCCATCCGACAACCTCACAAGGTTGAAATTACACCAAATTTTTTGGTTTCGAGTTGTTTCTATAACTTCAACAATCTCGAGTGCATTCGTGGAAGCGGAAGAAGATTGAGTTGCCATTTTAATTGAGAGAAACGAGAATTTTGTAATTTTTTTAGTACTTGAAGAGTGTTTGAGTATTGTGACTAAACCAAAACACAAATAGGGTATTTATAGTTGGTTTAGGGATGGCAAAATGGTAAAAAAAGACACAAAAAACGGTCACATTTTTGAAAAAAACGGAACCTAACGGCTACATGAAAAAAACCGGTTTCAAACCGGTTTTTTCAACCCGGTTTTAGAAACCGGTTACACTAAAAACCGGTTTGGACCGGTTTCTAACGGATAAATGCAAAACCGGGTAGAAACCGCCGGTTTTGCGCCAACCCGGACCGGTTTTGGTCAAAAACCGGTTTTGACCGGTTTCGGTTTCAGTTTTTTTTCGGTTTCGGTTTCGGTTTTTTTGCCCACCTCTACTCCCTCCCTCTCTCTTCCCTGCAAAATCATCTCAGATTCAAATATCCCCTCTTTTCTTTATTGATTCTCTCTCTTTATTTCTCTCTCCCCGATTCAACTCTCTCCCTCCTCTATCTTCTTTTTTCATTCTCATTTTTCGATTCCAGTCTCCAGTCTCCCGTTCAACCTCCCGATCCAGATTCCAGACGCTCTCTCGGGTTGTTCCCCGATTCCGGTTTCCAAACCTAGTTCGCGGGTACGTAAGGTTTTTCTCGATTCAGTTTTTTTTTCTTGATTCAGGTTTTTTTTTCTTAATTTTTTTTTTCTTAATTCAGGTTTTGTTCTGTCAATAAAAGGAGCTCATAAAAGATTTTGGTTTTCTTACAAATCTTCTTCTTTCTATTTTCCAATTTGTTAATTTGGTGACTAGTTCTTTCTCCTTTTTCTTAATTTTTTTTTCTTAATTCAGCTGTCAATAAAAGTTGAAAGTCCCAAAGGTTGAAGCACATATTAGTACAAATGTTCCCAACTCGTCATCGCCTAAAACACAATCAAATGTTGTTACTGAGATTGATGATTGGAAAGTCATCAAACATCGCCTTGGGATCCTGTTATTAGTGTTGATTGTTTTTGTCGTTGTTTTGATTGCAGCCATAGTGAAATCGTTTTATTGTAAAATGCTATTGATGTAAGTTATTTGCTAATGACCAAGATTTGCTTTCATTGTAATGTAATGTGACCTTGTTTTATTATGCAATGCATCTTTTATTTTTTCTCTGCTGCTGTAATGTCCCTAGAGAAATTGTATTGACTGCAGTGTAGTCTTGCCTGATGAGAATTTTCAAATTAATGATTTTAATACAGGAAAATTTTCCCTCATCAAACATTCCAAATTAATGATTTTAATACAGGAAAATTCAATAATCGAAAATATACTGAAAAACGAGACCCGATTCAATGACTGAGCGCGGCAAGAGGCACCACGCCTCACGGCTTACAGGCCACGCACGGCAGCCTATAGGCCACGCCCGGCTCCAGACAGGAAAGGGGGCCCGACCATGCCCGGACACGCCCGGCAGGATACAGCACGTACCTGGCCGGATACAGCAAGCGCTCGGCCGGATCCAGCGAGCACTCGGCTGGATACAGCAACGTGTTGCGATATTTCCTACATGCAAGTGCACGTCATCGTTTACAAGTAATAAAGTGATAAGTAGAGTATCGTTCCCACGAGGATTGAATCTCTAACTACCGACGTTTTCGTATTCCAATTTTATTTGAACTATCGAAGTTGGGTTTTTGGATTAATAACTAAAAGAATTAATAAAAGACTAAACAGAAAACGATAGCTTGAATAAAAGGAATCAAATGATAAATAAGTCTAGAGTTCTGAATCCACCTTAATTTATCCAAATTTAATCTTGATTATCCGTAATAAATCATTTTCCCAATTTATTGAAGGCGGAGATTGCTAATATATTCTACCGCCTCTCCCGAGGTCAATAGATTTATCTAACGGCGACTAACGCACTCTATCCCTAGGTGAATTATCTCGTCGCTAGGCAAAAAGCATGAAATCTCCTAAAGGCCACGTAGTTCCTATGAGTATATTCCTATCTCACAGAATAAAACGGTCCTCACCAATAGTTCCTCACCAAATCTCCTCTCCCGATTCAAGTGAATGATTAAATCAATACAACTATTGGCGGATAATTGCAAGCATTAAACATAATTGGGAAAACTCAATAAAAAGGTAATAAATTGGATAATCTCAATCAATTCGTCAAAATAAAGGTTTCATCAAAACCCTAGATTAGGGCTTTAGCACGACATACTAAAAGCGAAAATACGAAGAAATAAACGAAAGCATAAAATTGATCGCAGATGAAGCTCGGATTCCTCCGTTCTTGCCTCCATATCGCCCTTGAATTCCTCTGCTTTCCTCCTCTTCTCTGTCTCCAAGCTTAAGCTCTCCTAGGTTTAGCTTCAATGAATTCAAGATTCCAAGGTTCCAAGATTCCCAGGATAATTAAATTAGGGTCTTAAGCCCTATTTATAGCTCAAGACTTCCATAAATCGCGTCCGTATTAGTCGGTTGAAAATCGGCGAAACGGCCCAAAATCCGCGCAGACGTATAATTCCGCTAAGTGTGCGCGGCTCACATCTTGTGCCGCGGCACATCGCTAAAATCAATACAGGCGTAATTAAATCCTTACGTACGCGGCTCACATGGGCGTGCCGCGGCACGAGTACTGACTACTCGCCCTTGGTGGTGTCTTCCTTTGCCGCTCGGCTTCCTTGTCTGCGGCTCATAGTCGATTTTGCTGCTTTCGCGTTTTGCATCGTTTAAGCTTAGGACTTCAATTTCCTGTCAATCATGCAAAATTAAGGCATTAAAAGCTCATTTAGATGTTTTCACACTCCAAAATACTACAAAATAATGATAAATAAGCGTATAAAAATACGCCTAACAAATACCCCCAAACTTAAGCCTTTGCTTGTCCTCAAGCAAAAAGAATTAAAGTCAATAAAAGAATGTCGTGAATCATCGTGCAACTCATAGTGTTCAACCTAATCAATACTATCCTGCCATCCTCTCTAAATAATACGAGTGTTATAAAAGCGAGCTGCACTCAGAATAATGATTCCGCAAAGAAGTCAAGTTCAGTCCTAATCATTCGTTCATGAAGAAAATTTCAGCTCAAAGATTAACAAAACATGAGTCAAATCGTCCGTCAATATGAAAGGCAAACACACCCAAACTAGTTCATCCTGTTCCACAGTCTAAAGGCACAAATTTTACGAGTCTTATAACAAATAAACCTCGGGCAGTATCCCCTTATATAACTATGCTCAAGAATTTGATTCGAGTCGAGCACTAGGTTAGGATCTCGGGATGTTTCATCGGGATAATCCTAGGGTGGAACTTCCATTCTCATGTATTCGGAAACCGTTTGACGTAAAAGACACTCATGGGGCACATGGATGCTTCTAGTTACTAAGTTCCCGTTTACAGCGGAGAAACAACTCGAATACAAAATTTCCGCATGTCCGAATCAAGGTTGCCGTTTTACGCGAGAGTAAACAGCGGGTCACGCGAATACCCCCGATTACTAGGCTTCCAATCATTGACACATGTGAAATATCTACATTACTAGTCTAATCGGGGTCGTCGTTTTACGCGAGAGTAAACAACGGGTCACGCGAATACCCCCGGTTACTAGACTTCCCTTCATAGAACGCATTCTCTCGACTTTTAGGGAAAACTGACCGACTCTAAACTCAATTTAAGTGCCCACACGACTAAAGAAACAGTACTACTCACTATCCGGAAAATGTAGCCAAACGTATTAATGGGGATTTAAAAACAAGTATGTATCGTCTCTTATCTGCCAAGTCCTCTACAATCACGAAAAATTTCGGACCTAATTGAATACTAAGCAGAACAGAAATAACTGACTACAACTCGACTAAAACTCGCCCGCTTCTTCAGAGAGAAAGACAGTGTCGTAACATCAGTATCACACATAATAGAAGCACGAAAATTCACGAATAAAGAAAAACTACGGCAAGCAAGGCTATTAAAAAAATTTTCGCAAAGAAAGAAAAGTGCAACAAAATATAATGTACTGCAAGAAAATAGAGTACAGAATGAATGCAGATCAATGTAAAGCCCCCAAACTTAGGACGTACATTGACCTCAATGGACAAAAATGAAATGCAAGAAAAGTAAAGGTCAAGTACTCCTCCGATCTGCTCAGGAGTGGTGCGGCATCGTCCGGTGAGGAGGGTGGTGTGGCGGCCGGGCGCGATAAATGGCCGTCGGGATGCATGATGTGGGCCGTCCATGCGGCGAGGTGCTCCTGATGATAAGCCTCCCTCGCAGCAAGACGCCTCTCCGCTCGTCGGCTGGCCCGGCGGGCCTGCTCTCTCATCTCGGCTCTGGCGGCAGCAACAACACTCTCCCGCGCCGCCCGCTGCTCCTCTCGCAAGGCAGCCATCCAGCTCTCTCTCTCTCTCCTCATCTCATCTCTCTCTCTCCTCAACTCCTCTCTCAGCTCCTCTCTCTCTCTCCTCAGCTCCTCTCTCTCTCTCCTCAGCTCCTCCCTATCTCTCCGCATCTCCTCCCTATGCTCTTCTCTCTGTCTCCTCATATCCTCCCGCAGCCCATCAAACAGCTCCTCCAACCTCGCTCTGTCGGGCTGCGGTCCGGCCTCTCCGTGTGTCAACAAAAGTGGCTCGGGGGATCCCTCGTGAGCCTCCTCGAGCAAAAATCCTCGCCCCCGAGCGTGTGCCGGTGCTCCGCCCCACTGCTCAAAGTGCGATATGATGCGGTGGTCGATCGGGGCCTGTGGGGCAAGCATCGGCTCGTCGGCCGACCACGTCGGCCATTTGCCGGCATAAGGCGCAGATGAGGGAGGGTGCTTCAACCCGTCTTGGCCCCCTGGATACTCTGGAAGATAGATCGGACCGTAATGGGGGCCACATCAAGCGCGGCCGGAGGTGATAGCAAAAGTATCCAGGCGCGGGAGAGAAAAGCAGACGGATCTCGGGAGGTGGGATCAATGCGGGCACAAATAAAGTAAAGCTGAGGCTCGCTTGAGCAGCCGAGGCGCGAGCTCTGAAGTGAAAAGTAGATGAGCTCTGTGCTCATTGCTCCCGATCGGCCGTGAAATCATCTCAAGCGGGGCCTCCTTAGTGAGGCCGGTCATCACGGTCATAGCCGTCTCGTCCACCGCCGAAACCCAAAAAGCCTCCGAATAGCGGTCGGGAGAAATCAATCGTGACCCCTCGGACGTCGACTGAGTCCGAGACTCTAGAGAAGGCAACGTATGCCTGCCGGATGTGCTTGAGAGCAACGGCATAAAACTCTGGACGATCGAAATGATGGCTGGCTCGGGAGGTGCGGTAAATCTAGCCTATCCCATCTCGTCAATCATCATGAGCAACTCCCGTCTGAGGAGCCGGAGTAAAACCTCTCTCGGGAATAAGTGGACGCGGACGGATCTTTTCGTTGAATATCTTGTGGATCTCGGGGTCGAAAATTGGTGCCCCTCGCCTCGGCCCGACCGAGAGGTCTCCTCGCGTAGGGGATGACTCGGTCCTAGCACGCTTGGTCGGCTTCTTTGTGCGCGCCATAATCGATCTGAGAAGCACAACACGAGGGTTTATTTACGCAAAAATAATAACGATGATATATGCGCGGCTAAAGACATCAAACCGTAAATTCAATTTAAGACACTAGCGCATACGAGAGAAAAAGATGAATTTGGACTTAAACATCTAAACTGGATGTAAGGGTTGGGCTTCTTTGTAAATTCAAAACGTAGGCGTTGCGAGAATTCAAAACGTTTGCCTTTTCAAAGAAAATTTTCATTTGGGCAATTTATCGGACACCTTGAGGGCATGTTTACTTGAAGAATAAACATAGTTCTAGCTCGATTCAGCCCCCAAAACGAAATACAATTCAATCATGAACAACTTAACACAATCAATTCATTGATATTCCAATTTAATCAAGAAAATTCGATGAAATTACCTGTTATATTCTAACAATCATAAAACTATTTGAAGGAAAAACTGGGCATGTTCCATCCATTCAACGCAAAAACAACTTCAAAATATAACCTATAAGCAAATAAACAATAAGGATGGAAGCGTACCTTTTGAAGATTTCAAGAAAAATCGCAGGAAGAAATGATGGAGGAATTTCTTCACCGGTGCTACTGGGAGGGAAGGCAAGGAGAGGGAAAAATGTACCTGATAAATGCCGGCCGAATGCATGTTATAAGCTCCCTGGCCTTTCGGATTCCGCATAGTGTGCCGCGGCACAGATAAAGTGAGCCGCGGCACAAGGTACAGTCCCTTTTACCTGTGTCTTGTTTTGTCGTGTGCCGCGGCTCAAATTCCGTGTGCCGCGGCTCATTACTCGAGTGTGCCGCGGCTCATTTATGCCGTGCCGCGGCACAAAGTACAGTCGGTTTTGCCTTTCATTGCGATCGATGTGTGCCGCGGCTCACAATAACTGTGCCGCGGCTCATACTCCAGTTTCTCCCCTGGGACTTTCAGCTACGAGCTCGGGTTGCCTCCCGAGAAGCGCTAAGTTTATAGTCTTCAGCCGGACCTATTGAACAACGTTAGTTCGCTTTTCGCAAACTCCATTTGGCTTCCGCCCCGTTCATCGAACCGTTTGTATTTTGGTTAAAATTATGACCGTTGGTCATCAGCCGTTCGACTTTCGGTTCAGTCATCAAATGTAGTTTTCGAAAAGGTTTCGACTTGAGAAACTTCCCGAAACACCCGGTTTCTCCATGACTAATTTTTCTCTTGGCTTTCGGCTCACTCTCCTCTTTCACAAACGAACTCACAACTGCAGCAGATTTTTCTTCATGGTTGAGAAACGCCACTAGTTCTACATCCTTCTTCAAACTTGGGCCATTTAACACAAAATCTGAATTTTCCCAACGACGATTTTTTCGATGCTTTCCTCTTTCACAAACATCCACACCCTCACTTTGTGATCCTTTATCAGCACTTCCGGGACATGGGAACGATTTGAATACTTGAAAAGTAACTTCCTCGTCTTGGACCCTCAGAGTTAGCTCTCCCTTTTCCACGTCTATAAGGGTTCGGCCCGTCGCTAGAAATGGTCGTCCCAAGATGACCGGAATATTGTCATCTTCCTCCATGTCTAGTACGATGAAGTCGGCTGGAAAGATGAACTTGTCAACCTTAACTAATACATCCTCGATCACTCCCCTCGGATACTTTATCGATCGGTCCGCCAATTGTAATGAGACTGTGGTTGGCTTAGCTTCCCCAATATTCATCTTTTGAAAATTCGATAGAGGCATGAGGTTGATACTTGCACCAAGATCGCATAGTGCCTTATCAAACGAAAGATTACCCATGGTGCACGGTATGTTAAAGCTTCCGGATCTTTCAATTTAGGTGGGAGCTTCTTTTGAAGAATTGCACGCACTCCTCTGTCAAGGCAACCGTTTCAAACTCCTCAAGCTTTCTCTTCTTGATAATATCTCTTTCATGAATTTGACATAACTCGGCATCTGCTCCAATGCGTCGTAACGGAATATTTATGTGAAGCTTTTGAACACCTCAAGGAACTTAGAAAATTGTTTGTCCGCCCTCCTTTCTTTGTAGTCTGCGGAAACGGAGCAGGGGGAACACATGTCTTTGAGTTATCCTTTGAACTTCCTTCGACTCCTCTAGCTTTAATTCCATCTCTTCCTCAATCACCTTCTTCTCTTTACCCAGCTCGGGCTGATCTAGCACATCTCTCCCGCTTCTCAAGCTAATTGCATTTAGACTCTCGCGAGGATTTGTCTCTGTGGTACTCGGCAATGCTCCCTCCGAACGAGCTGTCAACACATTAGCGATTTGGCCCAGCTGGACCTCTAAATTCCGAATGGAAGCAGAATGATTTTGTAACGTAGCTTCCGTCCGAGTCATAAATTGACTCGTATTTGCCGCCAATTTTGCAAGCGCTTCCTCGAGAGACACTTTAGGAGCGGAAGGGGGCTGCTGTTGATTCTGAGTGAAAGGGGGCTGGTGTGCGTTCTGTCCGTTTCTCCATGAAAAGTTGGGGTGATTGCGCCACCCCGGATTATAAGTATTGGAGTACGGGTTATTCGGTCGATTCCCACTTCCTACGAATTGAGCCTGCTCCATCTGATTTTGCTCGAACGGATTTCCAAATTGACACTCCGCACTCGGGTGTGATCCGTTACACCAATTACATGTCTCAATGGTAACGGGGCTGGTGCGTGCGCAAAGTTCGAGCTGTTGTGTCAAAGCGGCGACTTGAGTGACAAGGTGGAAATCGGATCATTGCTCGAAACTTCCATTACCCTCTTCGGTGTCAATCTTTCTGATGGCCATTGGTAAGCGTTTTCAGCCATATCTTCCAAAAGCACGTGAGCCTCGGCCATAGATTTTCCCATGAATGTTCCTCCCGAGGTCGCATCCACTAAAGTGCGTGTAGAAGCACTCAAACCACCATAAAACGTATGCGGTGAAGCCAATCAGGAATGCCGTGATGAGGGCATCTTGAAGCAATTCTTTATATCGCTCCCATGCCTCGTGGAGCGATTCCATGTCGTCTTGGGCAAAAGTGGTTATCTCGTTTCTTAACCGCGCCGTCTTAGCCGGTGGGAAAAATTTTGCAAGGAAGGCTTGCACTAACCTCTCCCAAGTTGTAATCGACCCCGTGATGAAATTCAACTGAATTTTGCTTTATCCCTCAAAGAAAAAGGAAAAGCCTCAATCGGATGGCATCGTCGGTGACACCATTAGTTTTGAAAGTGTCGCATATCTCAAGGAAAGAAGCAATGTGGGCATTCGGATCGTCCTTCGGTAGTCCAGAATGGGCTACTTTGCACCATCCGAATAATGGCGGGCTTGATCTCAAAGTTATTAGCTTGGATGGTGGGACGCCGAATTCCCGAAAAATTTGCGTTGACTTGCGGCATGGCATAATCCGAAGAGCTAGTTCGGTTGAACTTGCCGCACTTGGTTGTCTCCTCCTTGGATTTCAATATTTTCGGCCATCTTGGCCGTAAATGCGCAACTCTCTTTTCTCCTTTTTATTCCTTCTTAGCGTGCGCTCGAGCTCGGTGTCCAAAGGTAGTAAGCCTTCGTTCACGAGCCTTCTCATGCACTACACGAAAGGTCCCGAAAGGAAAACGAATAAAATAAAAAAATTAAATACACAAAAATAAAAATAAAACGTTCAAATTAAGACTGAAATACTTAAGTCGATATTAGAAAAATTTCAATCCCGACAGCGGCGCCAAAAACTTGTTGCGATATTTCCTACACGCAAGTGCACGTCATCGTTTACAAGTAATAAAGTGATAAGTAGAGTATCGTTCCCACGAGGATTGAATCTCTAACTAAGCGTTTCGTATTCCAATTTTATTTGAACTATCGAAGTTGGGTTTTGGATTAATAACTAAAAGAATTAATAAAAGACTAAACAGAAACGATAGCTTGAATAAAAGGAATCAAATGATAAATAAGTCTAGAGTTACGAATCCACCTTAATTTATCCGAATTTAATCTTGATTATCCGTAATAAATCATTTTCCCAATTTATTGAAGGCGGAGATTGCTAATATATTCTACCGCCTCTCCCGAGGTCAATAGATTTATCTAACGACTAACGCACTCTATCCCTAGGTGAATTATCTCGTCGCTAGGCAAAAGCATGAAATCTCCTAAAGGCCACGTAGTTCCTATGAGTATATTCCTATCTCACAGAATAAAACGGTCCTCACCAATAGTTCCTCACCAAATCTCCTCTCCCGATTCGAAGTGAATGATTAAATCAATACAACTATTGGCCAGATAATTGCAAGCATTAAACATAATTGGGAAAACTCAATAAAAAGGTAATAAATTGGATAATCTCAATCAATTCGTCAAAATAAAGGTTTCATCAAAACCCTAGATTAGGGCTTTAGCCTGACATACTAAAAACTGAAAATACAGAAGAAATAAACGAAAGCATAAAATTCAATCGCAGATGAAGCTCGGATTCCTCCGTTCTTCAGCTCCCGCCTTCTGCCCTTGAATTCCTCTGCTTTCCTCCTCTTCTCTGTCTCCAAGCTTAAGCTCTCCTAGGTTTAGCTTCAATGAATTCAAGATTCCAAGGTTCCAAGATTCCCAGATAATTAAATTAGGGTCTTAAGCCCTATTTATAGCTCAGCACTTCCATAAATCGCGTCCGTATTAGTCGGTTGAAAACTGGCTTCGAAACGGCCCAAAATCCGCGCAGACGTATAATTCCCGCTAAGTGTGCCGCGGCTCACCTGTGCTGTGCCGCGGCACATCGCTAAAATCTGAATACCTGGGCGTAATTAAATCCTTCTGTGCCGCGGCTCACATGGGCATCTTGCGGCACGAGTCTGACTACTCGCCCTTCGGCTGGTGTCTTCCTTTGCCGCGGCTCAGCTTCCTTGTGCCACGGCTCATAGTCCAGTTTTGCCGTTTTCACCCGTTTTGCATCGTTTAAGCTTCCGGACTTCAATTTCCTGTCAATCATGCAAAATTAAGGCATTAAAAGCTCATTTAGATGTTTTCACACTCCAAAATACTACAAAATAATGATAAATAAGCGTATAAAAATACGCGCGCTCGGCAGGATACAGCAAGTACTCGGCCGGATCCAGCGAGCACTCGACTGGATACAGCAACGCGCTCGGCCGGATCCAGCGAGCACTCGGCTGGATACAGCAACGCGCTCGATCGGATCCAGCGAGCACTCGACCGGGTACAGCAAGCGCTCGGCCGGATCCAGCAAGCGTCCGGCCACGGTCCGGACGTGCTCGGGCACTGTCGGCAGCTGTATGGAAAATCGTCCAACGATTCGATACAGCTCGTTTTCGGACAGATTTCTAAAATTCTGTTATTCCTGATCTGAATATTATTAATATAAATCATATTTCCAAGAAAAATCTAATTTATACCATAACATAAAATTACGATTATTAAAGTGATTCTAAATCACAAAATAAGCATTCCAAAACGTTCAAATTAAACAAGACACATAAATTTAACAGGTCACTTCTTTCTGTTCGGGCAAGACCGCATGTTATGGCCAAGATGTTTACACACCGAACATTCCCTTTGCTTGTATTCTCTCTTCCGTTGATTTTTCTCCAAACCATATCTATATCTATCATTCTCACTTCTGTGGGAGTTCATTTCTTTCTCTTCTTGTGTTTCCCTTCCATTGCATTTTGAGATTCTAGGATTACCAACATTAGGCGGTTGAGATTGACTGACATCAATAGGAGGAGCTTGGGTATCAAGAGGTTTTGATGCCCACTAACAACTCCACCATCATAGTTGGCTCTGTACTCATTTGCTCCTTGTAACCCCCTCCTTGCAATAAAAGACTCCGGTATTACATCTAGATCTCGACTTTGAAATACCTTTATAAGATGTCCACAAGGTATGTTCATGCTTTCAAACAACTTGCACTCACACTTTCCTTCAAGAGTCTTGGTGTTGAACTCCACTTTCCACTCCCTTTGGTCTTTTTCATTTCTTGACCTATAGATGAACTCATGACACTCGTCTACATGACTTGAAGAGACAAGCTTGTAACGACTAGTAGCCAACTCCCATTGTTGTTTAAATTTTACATACACTCCTCTTGTGTATAACTTTGAAGCAAATTGCAAGAGATAGGCCGCACCATCCACAACGCGGTCCTTGTGCTCAGAGATATAATCTTCTTTCTTTTCCCTCTCTACCATTCTTTCTATACTCTGCTCATTTTTTAATGCAAAATCTCTCAATGTGGTATGACGTGAGAAAAATCTTTTGTAAAATGAGTTCATACCTTCACTACGCCCTGTAGTATTCATCCCTGCATAAAAAATATCCAAATGATAAACTGGGACCCACTTCTTCCTTATGGCATATAGATTCTTTATCCATTCATTCTCTGTCAAGTTATATACATCCATCAATTCATTCCACCTATTTTCAAATTCAGTAATCCTATAAAATCCTCTTATACACCATTTCATTTCCTTCTTGAAATTTGAGTTCTTCTTATACAAATGATTCAACTTCTCGGGAAACTTCTTCATTACATGCCAAAGGCAAAAGTGATGTGTAGTATCTGGAAAAACTCTAGCCACGGCTCTACTCATAGCCGGATCTTGGTCAGTGATTATTGACTTTGGCGCCTTACCACTCATTCCCTTTAGCCATGTCTCGAAAGCCCAAACAAAGCTCTCCTCGGTCTCATCCAATAAAAGTGCACAACCAAATTGAATTGACTGCAAGTGATGATTTACTCCAGTAAACGGAGCAAACAGCATTTTGTAAATATTTTTTTATATGTTGTATCAAAGTACAGCACATCTCCAAAATGTTGATATTGGCTTCTCGACCTTCCATCAATCCACAAGAAATTCACACCTCTTGAGTCTTTATCAAGTAAAATTGCATAGAAGAACTGTGGATCTTCGGTTTGCTTTTTGCAAAAGAACTATGCCATTGCATTTGCATCCCCCTCAATTGGTGTTTTATATGGCTTGTTTTTACCCAAGTGATTGTAGCAATCACGCTCATCAAATCCAACAGATTTCCCATCAAGAAGTGACACAACCTTGGAAACTGGAAGATTGCATTGCCGAAAAGATTCAACTAGAGCTTTTGCAGCCATGGGCATATGTCTTCTCTGTTTCATACAAATTTGCTTGGAATGGGTAACAGGATTGTGATTGTGTTGTTCATGAAAGTCAGTTACTCTCCATCTACCACTCTTGACAATGGCAATCACAAACCGTGCCATACACCCACACTTTTGAGTTGAAGTGTTTCTTCTTCGAACGGGTCTCTCGGGATCTTGTATAATGAACTTGGAGAAATAATTCCCTTCACGGTCACAAACTAGGCATAGTCTTGTAAGCATATTATCTCGTGCTTTGTTTCTCCGAGAATCTCTAATGCGAACACCAAAACCCCATCTACGAGCATATTCATTATAAAACTCTTTAGCTTCGTCAACACTGTCAAACATTTGCCCCTCGTATGGTTTTTCCACAGGACCCTCCTTCAAAGACACAACCTCTTCACTACGTATTTCTGTAGCAGATTGACTAACAGCAACTTCGTCAAAAATAACATTATCAATTGGTGTTTCGAATATGGATTGAACTTCATCAATATCGAACGAATCTGAATCCAAATCAATATCCGGCTCACTTACAGAAGATGACTCAGTATCACACACTTCATAATAACTATCCATTGTTTAAATCGGAAGCTGGAATCGTGAAAGCCTGACACATCAGAAAAACAAAAAAACCCAGAGATTACAACTGTGAAAACTGTGAACAACAATAAAAAAATTAGGAATAACCGAGTAAAAATAATCTGAAACTGTGAAAGATAGAGAAAAAAAATGGTACTAAACCAAATCTTCGATTGGTCATGCTTTATAGCAGTAACTTCTGAATAAAAAAAAAGGCACAAAAGAAACGTATACAGCAAACAGGCTTCATATAAGGTACAGGCTTCATATAATGTAATAATGAGAAACGTATATAAGGCTTCATATAAGGCACAAAAGAAACCTATACAGCAAATGTGACAAAGGTAATAATAAGACAAAGAAACATTACAAGCACAAAAGCAAAAGGAGAAAGAATTAGTCAGCAAATTAACAAATGGGAAAATAGAAAGAAGAAGATTTGTAAGAAAACCAAAATCTTTTATGAGCTCCTTTTATTGACAGAACAAAACCTGAATTAAGAAAAAAAAATTAAGAAAAAAAAACTGAATCGAGAAAAAAAACCTGAATCGAGAAAAACCTTACGTACCCGCGAACTAGGTTTGGAAACCGGAATCGGGAAACAACACAAGAGAGCGTCTGGAATCTGGATCGGGAGGTTGAATGGGAGACTGGAGACTGGAATCGAAAAATGAGAATGAAAAAGAAGACAGAGGAGGGAGAGAGTTGAATCGGGGAGAGAGAAATGAAGAGAGAGAGAGAGTCAATAAAGAAAAGAGGGAATATTTGAATCTGAGATGATTTTGCAGGGAAGAGAGAGGGAGGGAGTAGTTGAGGGAGAGAGTTGAATCGGGGAGAGAGAAAAGAGAGAGAGTTAAAAGAAATAAAAAACAAATATCCTGAAAATGGAGAGAGAGAGAGTGAGAATTAAAAATATTTTAATTGAAGGGTTGGGATTTATGTGTGAGATAAGGTGTTTAAGTTATTTGTGTTGATATATCCCTCCCCATTATAAAAATATATTTATATATTAATACATTATATTAATATAGATTTAAAAGAGAGGGTTATGTTCACCCTCTAAAAACAGGGTGAACAAAGTCCCACTCCTCTCTCTCTCTCTCTCTCTCTCATTTGGTGCTTTCATGCGATCTCTCTCTCTCTCTCTCACCATATATATATACACGTTGTAAATATATTATTTTATGGACATTATTTGCAGGATAAGATACTTAATAGGCTAAGATGCTAGTGGATTTTTAGGGTTACATCTCTATTTATTATTATAAATATATCTCTTTTGATTGTATTATTGTACTCGAAAACACACAAATTATAATGAATACTTTCCTGGCTTGGTATGCCCCCAGATGTGGTCATTATTGACGAACTGGGTCAACAAATCTGTTCTTTTTATTTTTATATTTTATAACAATATATATATATATATAATACTTCCCGTCCGTCCACCAAGAAGTTACATTTTTTATTTTGGTACTGGTTTTAAAAAATTAGTTGAGTGTGTTGTGTGATCGGAGTAAGGGTCTCACTTTTTTTTTTGTAGTTTTAAAGTGAAATTTGAGGGATATACTTACTAAAAATAGAAAGGGATAAGTTTTTTATGGACGGATAAAAATAGCAAAAATGGTAAGCAGTTTGTGGACGGTGGGAGAGAATACAAATCCTACTAAAAACACAAATCTCTAGGTGATATTTCAATGCCGATTGACATTTCTGTAATGTACTGCCCCCGTCCTGTCTGATGACTGATATTATAAATAGATTGTAGAATTTAAAAACATTTTTTCAAATTTTTATATATTATTTAGATTTTTCAAACAATGCTTTGATTATAAGTACTATTGATACTTTTTTAATTTTATTTTTTTGCTGGAATTCTTGGCCGGATGCTGCAAATTGACAAATTGGATTACTAAACACCGCCCTAAATTACTAGACACCGCCCTAGAATATTACCTTTTTTCCCTTAATTCATATTAATCAGATTTAGGATCCTAATTTGACAATACTTTTCTCTCTAAACAACCCACCCGACGCAGCCGCACCGCCGCCACACCACCGCCGCAAAGCCACCGTCCGCCGCCATAGCACCGCCGCATAGCCGCCACACCGCCGTCGTCCGCCGCCATGACCGGAAAAGGAAAAGCTCATTAACTATTTTTTCGTTTCTTGTTTCATTGGCGCGGCCGCCGTGCCGAGTGCACGGCGAGGCCGCGGCCGTTATTTTGTGACAGCGTCAAGCGATGACGCTGACCATGCACAAAGCGTCGCCGATTCCGCTGTCCATGGCGGGCCTTCGGCTGTGGTACGAGCGTCCACGGCGGGCGTCAAACCATGCCTGAGCGTCGAATCGGACGCCTAGCCGCTGGATAAGCGTCTGTTTCGGACGCTTGAACCATGGAAGTAGCGTCCAGACTAGACGCATGTGCCATACAGGCTTCCTCTCACTGACTATTGTAATATCCGCGTTTTCTATTTTCGGTAATTTCTATTTTTGATGTATGTTCGTTTCGGACAACTCGCTTAGCACTGTTTTGGAATTCTGAATCTATTTTGTTCTTGGAGTTTTTCCGTTTGGTCGAGTTTCGAGGATGCTTTCGCATAATTTCATTTTGAATTATATCATGCCGCATGTGCGTTCGATTCTCGTAAAACTTGTTCGTTTTCGTTGTTTCTCGATTCATATAAGTTGGTATGGTTGAGTTGGTCGTGTTGGAACTTTCGGTTTGCTAATCCGACGTTGTTTTGCGATTTTTCGGGCACTTGGGCCGTTTTTGTAATTTTCATAAGTTTGGGGAATTTCGCTTCGTTTGCTTCATTTGAGACTCTCTAGTGATCGGGATTATATTTTATTTCAAAACTCGGCTTCGTTGTTTTGGATACCCCATGTTTATACTTTTGATTCTATCCTTGTGTTGCGTTTCGTCGTTGTATCATTTGTCTTGAGCTAAGTGATTAGCGATCTTTGACTGCGCATGCATAACGTCGTTATGCATGCTCTTTACGACGTTATATAGGTATCATAACGTCGTTATACCCCATTGGTAACGTCGTTATGGTTTCGCAGAAAGTGTCAGTTGTTATTCGTACGTTAACTGAGAGGGTTACGTCGTAACCTTCATAACGCACGTTAACAATAGGCGTTAACGTCGTAACTTCGCCGTCAGTCTTTTAATTCTGACTTATTTTGGTCGACTTATTTCACTCCTTTTCTTTCTTTCTCGCGGCGTGAGCTTCCTTTGGCGATTTCAAGCGATTCATCCGGTCTGATCCGTAGGAACCTTCTAAAGATCAATTTTTGCGTCCCAAGCAAGGTTTATCATCATCATAATCATCCTCCATCCGTCCGAATCGAGGTATACATCGATGAACCCTAGTTTTTGGGGATTTGGGATTTTGGCATAATTCTTCCTTTTAATCCGTTTTGGCTTCGACGACTTGTTAGATTACGATTGTGTAGTCGTAAATCCCTTGTTTCCAGTATAGTTTAACGGATTTAACCTAGTAATTTCTTCATGGTTAGATTATAGCCATCGTGGACTTTGTATTTTCCGACAAATCGTTCCAAGGGGTAGAATTAGGATTAATTCGTACCTTTCCGCATTATTGAGACTTGTGTATACTGTTATTGTGTTAGGAACGGATTTGGGAAGATTGTTCGGACCGAAACCTATTCCTTCATCGTTTCCTTCGTTTCGTTTCATTCAAGGCAAGTACATGTATTACATTCCGTTATGTGCATATGATTTTGATGCGAATGATGTATATGGTGTTATTGAACGAATGTGATTGTTTCTCTTCCACCTGGGGATGGCGTGTGGCCTCTGGGGGCCGATACTAATGGGTACGGCCATGGAAGTGGAATTGAGTGCGTGTGTTGATGTTCTTCCACCTGGGGACGGTTCGACGGGACCTCTGGGGGCCGATACTAATGGGTACGGCCGCGGAAGTGGTTTCTCACCTGGGGACGGTCCGACGGGACCTCTGGGGACCGATACTAATGGGTACGGTCGCGAGTTACCAAGCGTGGATAATTGTGATGTGGGAAACTTGTTGATATACTGTTTTGGTGTTAATGTGATATTCCGGAATATTGACTTTCAAAATAATTTTCCTAATGATTTATTTGCGTTGAATTGTGTATGTATATAATGTTGTGTAATTATGTACTTGCACTAGCTATTCGAATGCTAACCCCTTAAATGGGGGAAATGCGTCTTATGCATTTAGTCTTGTCAGTGAGGAGCCGCACGGGATGCGCATGCAAAGGATGGGTTGGCATGATGATGATGTGGCTCAGTGCATTTTTCGATTTGTCATTGCATCCGTTGAGTCTTGGAGATAGTTGGTTTATTTTTGAACATGGTTTAAGTCCCTGCGTGGGCAACATTTTGGTATTTAACTTATGTCTCATGTACTCCGTTAAAATGTTTTGGCGAGGCCACGCTTATTTACTCTTTGGGTACATCTTTCATGTTATCATTGTGGTTCATGTGTCACGAGTTAGCCCAGTAGACCTCACGGGGTTCTACGGCGTGTAATGTCCCATTAGAGAATTGGGCTGTTACAAAGAAGGTATCGGAGCTAAGGTTTTGAATACCTAGGATGTCGGTGAAATTTGGGTCTGTCAGTTGCATCATTAGAGTCAGTCGTTGAGCCTAATATCATCATGCTACCGTCTTTTCGTGCGACCCGTGGCTGTAAGTCTCCTCGAAATCTTATATTTACGTAATTCGTTTTCTGCATTGTTCGAATCGTGACTTGTGTTACCAACTTTGTGAATTGTGAATCTTTACGATCTTGCTCTTTTCTTATTCTTCTTCGTATGTTGAGAGGTCGTGGTAGACCGGCTAGGGGACGCGGCCGAGGCCGTGGTCGTGGTGCCGATAATGAGGAGGGCTCACTTTCCCGGTCCTCTGCGGACTCGGCCTCTCACTCGGTGCCGTCGGGTAATAATGCCGACAGAGCTCTTGCCGTACTTGCGATTGGTAGCCCAACTTACTCGAATAGCTCGGGGTGGACGTCGAGAATCCGCCCCGACAGGAAGAGGAGGATAGTAAGTGGCTTGACGGTAACTAAGATGCACCCTCCTCGTTTCTCGGATCTTGACTCCCTCGGATGGCGTAATTGGCTCTTCGGTTGTCAGAACCTTCGATGCCATAGCTTGTCACGAGGACGGGAGGGTACACATTGCAGTACCTCACGGATAAGGAAGGCTGCGGAATGGTGGGAGGCCGTTGCGCCCGGAGATCGTCGGGCCACTTGGGATGAGTTCGGGGCTGCTATGGAGCAGAATATTGTCCGCCGCGATCAAGGAGCGCGAGTGTAGAGTTCTTCACCGCTACACCTCGGGATGTGCCTATTTCTCGTGCCATCATTTCTTACAATCTGATTGGGCTTCGTGAGGGATCAAGTGAGAACGGAGGTGATAAAATCCGATACTTCAATATGCGCATGAAGCCACATATTAGGCGAGTATGGCGCCGCTCATGTGTGCCACTTTGAAGGAATACTGGATCGCGCTCGGCGATCGAGATGGTATCCCGGAATCGAGTCGGTTTCGGAAGCTAAGAAGCGAAGACTACCGGTGGGTTCTCGGCGGAAAAGGTGGTCGATTTCGAGGTCTCGTTCGCTCCTACACAGGAAGAGGCCGTTTCATCAAAGCCGGTGGATCTCGGTAACCGTTCGATCTGTTGCCTTTGGCGGAGAGTTTGTTTTAATTGCGGCCAGCACGTTGTGAAGGATTGCCCACTTCCGTTAGTTACTTGCTTTACTTGCGGACGGGCCGGCATCGGCGGCTCATTGTGAGAGGGCCACCAGGCCGCTAGATTTACGACTACCACCGCCGATCGAGAGGATCTCGGTTCACCACTACTCATGTTCCGCAGGTTCGAGTCGTGGTAGGGGTCGGAGTCGGCCAATCGCCGCGAAATCGAGTTCGGGCTCGATCCATCCCCGATTATATCGGATGAGGCGCACGGAGGAGCGAGACATTCGGTGGCGTCAGTACAGTCGGATCCTTTCTCATCCAGTTTGAGTACTTTTTGATTCGGGTGCGACCCATTCCTTTATAGCTTCGGATTGTGTGAGTCGTATTGGTTTTATTGCTTGTTTGAGTGTGAGCCGTTCGTAGTGGGTACGCCAGTGGGATCGTATGGTTGGGGACCGGGAAGTTAGGGATTGCCCGGTGAGGATCGGAGCCGGGATTGGCCCTCGAATCTCATTGTTATAGACCTTAAGGGTGAGGATTTGATCCTCGGGGACGATTGGTTGGATCGTCATGGTGCTATCATGAACTATCGGACTCGTACCATCACGATAGTTGCCGAGGACGGCAGAGCATACTCTCGTACCGTAAGCGGGTAGATCGGGGTGTGTGATTAGCGCCTTGAAGGCGATGAAACTTTTGAACCAAGGTTGTGTCGGCTCGGTGTTTCGCTCTGCAGCGGAAGATGGTAAGGTTGACATATCGTCGATTCCGGTTGTTAGCGAGTACCCCGATGTATTTCGGATGACTTGCGGGATTACCACCACATCGAGAGGTGGAGTTTCCTATTGACCTTGAGCCGAATGCGGCCCTATTTCTCGAGCACCGCACCGTATGGCACCGTCGGAGATGCTAGAGTTGAAGAATCGATTGGGAGAGTTGTTAGATAAAGGGTATATTCGACCGAGCGCATCGCCTTGGGGTGCGCTGTACTTTTTGTTAAGAAGAAGGATGGATCGCCGTTTATGCATCGACTATCGAGAATTAAACAAGCTAACCATCAAAAATAAATACCCTTTGCCCGGGATTGACGATTTGTTTGATCGGCTTGAGGGGCGACAGTCTTTTGAAGATTGATTTGCGATCGGGCTACTACCGATTGAGGATTCGGACGTCGATATTCGAAAGCCGCCTTTCGGACGAGATATGGCCATTACGAGTTTGTGGTTATGCCTTTCGGGCTAACTAATGCCCCAATGATGTTCATGCGGTTGATGAACAAAGTTTTTATTGAGTATGGACAAATTCGTAGTCGTTTTTATTCGATATTCTTATCTATTCACGGAGTCGAGAGGAGCACGCCTTACATCTTGGATTGTATTAGACACTTTGAGGGCTGAGCGGTTGTACGCGAAGTTCTCTAAGTGTGAGTTTTGGCTCGAGAGTAGCGTTCCTTGGGCATGTGATTTGTGAGAGGAGTTCGGGTAGATCCGCGAGAAAATAGAGGCGGTGATGGCTTGGGAGTCGCCTAAGAATGTGAAGGAGGTGAGGAGTTTTCGGGTCTTGCCGGCTATTACCGTAGATTCGTTGAGGATTTTCTAGGATCGCTAGACCACTCACTCGGTTGCTCCGAGAAAACTCGAAGTTCGAGTGGACTACGAGATAGGCGGGGCAGTTTGACGAGTTAAAGAGACGTTTGACTACCGCGCCCGTGTTAGCATTGCCTCGGGGAACGAGGATTTCGTAGTGTCTGATGCTTCGGGCCTTGGTCTAGGATGTGTTTTGATGCAGAGAGACAGAGTGATTGCATATGCGTCCCTTGATTGAAACCTTATGAGGTGAATTACCCCACGCACGATTTGGAGTTAGGCTGCGGTCGTTTTCGCCTTAAAGATCGGAGGCATTACCTCTATGGGTCGTCGTGTAAGATTTTTACCGACCACAAGAGTTTGAAGTATATCTTGATCGGAAGGAGCTAAATATGAGGCGGCGTAGGTGGTTAGAGCTAATTAAAGATTACGACCTCGAGATACTTTACCATCGGGTAAGGCTAACGTGGTGGCGGATGCGTTGAGCCGGAAGCCGATGGCGTTGCGGATGTTAGAAGTACTTACACCGCAGAGTAGGATCAGCGAGATCTTATTTGTCGAATATTGAGGTTTGGGTTCGAGAGAGTTCAGGCCGATTATGTGCATTAGAGATCACTTCGTCCTTGATGATATCAAGGCGAAAGCTTATGATGATCCGTGTTTGGTCCATTAAGGGAGGATGTGAGGCGGGAAAGCCCTGGATTTGTGGTTCGAGATGATGGAGTTACGAGATTTCGCGGCAGACTATGTGTACGAATGATATTGGTGAGACGAGAAGATCTTGAGTGAAGCTCATACCACGCCTTACTCCATACATCTGAGTACGAATAAAATGTACAAGGATGTGAGGAGCAACTGCGGTGGAGTAATTTGAAGACAGACGTTAGCGAGTTTGTGTCGAGGTGTTTGACACTCGGCGAGGTTAAGATCGAGCATCAGCGACCCGCGGGGTTTTTGCGACCACTTCCTATCCCGGAGTGGAAATGGGAGGATATTTCTATGGATTTCATTACTAGTATGCCTAGGACTAGGAATGGAATGAACATGATTTGGGTTATTGTAGATCTAGTTACGAAATCAGCTCTATTTCTGGGTTTTAAGGACACTTGGGGCCCGGAGAGACTAGCACGAGTATTTATTGCAGAGGTCGTGAGATTGCATGGGACTCCTAAGAGTATTGTTTCGGATCGTGATGGCCGGTTCGTGTCACATTTCTGGCAGGACGTTCATCGAGCTTTGGGGACTGAGTTGAGACTCAGTACATCTTATCACCCTCGGGCGACGGACGATCGAGCGGACGATCCAGACGTTAGAGGATATGTTGAGAGCACGTGCCCTAGAATGGAAGGATGATTGGGAGTCGCACTTGCCGTTGATTGAGTTCACGTACAACAATAGTTGGCACGCCTCGATCAAAATGGCGCCATTTGAGGCGTTGTATGGGAGGAGGTGTAGATCGCCGTTGTGTTGGGACGATGCGTCCGAGCTGATTGGTACCGAGCCCGATATGGTAGTTGAGACGAGAGAGAAGATTACTCTGATTCGGGATAGATTGTTAACGGCCCAGTCGGCGAAGTCTTATGCCGACACGCGTCGCCGTCCGTTGGAGTTTGAGGTGGGAGATCATGTTCGCAAGGTGTCGCCGACACGGGAGTTTACCACTTGGTAGGAAGGGTAAACTTAGTCCGAGGTTTATTGGGCCGTTTGAGATTTTAGAGAGAGTGGGAGAGCTTGCCTATCGGCTAGGCTTACCGCCGTCCCCGAGCCACGTTCATAACGTATTTCATGTTTCCCACTTAGGAGGTACATATCGGACCCTAGCCATATTATCGATTTTGGAGAGATCGGGTGGGACCCGACCTTACCATCGAGGAGAGGCCGATTCAGATTTTAGAGCGTCGGGTGAAGCAACTTCGTCATAAAACCATCCCTCGGTTAAAGTTCAATGGTCGAGACATGGGTCCGAAGAAGCCACATGGGAGACGGAGGAGAGTATGCGGTCGAGATACCCGAGTTGTTCGCGTTGTAAGTTTCGGGACGAAACTTATTTTTAGGAGATAATGTAATATCGCGTTTTCTATTTTCGGTAATTTCTATTTTTGATGTATGTTCGTTTGGACAACTCGCTTAGCAGTTTTGGAATTGAATCTATTTTGTTCTTGGAGTTTTTCGTTTGGTCGAGTTTCGAGGATGCTTTCGCATAATTTCATTTTGAATTATATCATGCCGCATGTGCGTTCGATTCTCGTAAAACTTGTTCGTTTTCGTTGTTTCTCGATTCATATAAGTTGGTATGGTTGAGTTGGTCGTGTTGGAACTTTCGGTTTGCTAATCCGACGTTGTATTGTGATTTTCGGGCACTTGGGCCGTTTTGTAATTTTCATAAGTTTGGGAATTTCGCCCGTTTGCTTCATTTGAGACTCTCTAGTGAGCGGGATTATATTTTCTTTCAAAACTCAGCTTCGTTGTTTTGGATACCCCATGTTAATACTTATGATTCTATCCTTGTGTTGCGTTTCGTCTTTGTATCGACTGTGCTGAGCTAAGAGATTAGCGATCTTTGACTTCGCATGCATAACGTCGTTATGCATGCTCTTTACGTGCGTTATATAGGTATCATAACGTCGTTATACCCCATTGGTAACGTCGTTATGGTTTCGCGAAAGTGTCCAGATTGTTCGTTACGTACGTTAACCTGAGAGGGGTTACGTACGTAACCTTCATAACGTACGTTAACAATAGGCGTTAACGTACGTAACTCGCCGTCAGGTCTTTTAATTCCTGACTTATTTTCGGTCGACTTATTTCACTCCTTTTCTTTCTTTCTCGCGGCGTGAGCTTCCTTTGGGCGATTTCAAGCGATTCATCCGGTGCAATCCGTAGGAACCTTCTAAAGATCAATTTTTGCGTCCCAAGCAAGGTTTATCATCATCATAATCATCCTCCATCCGTCCGAATCGAGGTATACATCGATGAACCCTAGTTTTTTGGGGATTTCGGGATTTTTGGCATAATTCTTCCTTTTAATCCGTTTTGGCTTCGACGACTTGTTAGATTACGATTGTGTAGTCGTAAATCCCTTGTTTCCAGTATAGTTTAACGGATTTAACCTAGTAATTTCTTCATGGTTAGATTATAGCCATCGTGGACTTCGTATTTTCCGACAAATCGTTCCAAGAGGTAGAATTAGGATTAATTCGTACCTTTCCACATTATTGAGACTTGTGTATACTGTTATTGTGTTAGGAACGGATTTGGGAAGATTGTTCGGACCGAAACCTATTCCTTCATCGTTTCCTTCGTTTCGTTTCATTCAAGGCAAGTACATGTATTACATTCCGTTATGTGCATATGATTTTGATGCGAATGATGTATATGGTGTTATTGAACGAATGTGATTGTTTCTCTTCCACCTGGGGATGGCGTGTGGCCTCTGGGGGCCGATACTAATGGGTACGGCCATGGAAGTGGAATTGAGTGCGTGTGTTGATGTTCTTCCACACAGGGGACGGTTCGACGGGACCTGCAGGGGCCGATACTAATGGGTACGGCCGCGGAAGTGGTTTCTCACTGGGACGGTCCGACGGGACCTCACGGGGACCGATACTAATGGGTACGGTCGCGAGTTACCAAGCGTGGATAATTGTGATGTGGGAAACTTGTTGATATCTTGTTTTGGTGTTAATGTGATATTACGGAATATTTACTTTCAAAATAATTTTCATTATTATTTATTTGAGTTGAATTGTGTATGTATTTAATGTTGTGTAATTATGTAATTGAACTAGCTATTCGAATGCTAACCCCTTAAATGGGGGAAATGCGTCTTATGCATTTAGTCTTGGTCGAGCTGAGGAGCTGGCACGGGATGCGCATGCAAAGGATGGGTTGGCATGATGATGATGTGGCTCGAGTCTGCATTTTTCTGATTTGTCATTGCATCTGTTGAGTACTGGAGATAGTTGGTTTATTTTTGAACATGGTTTAAGTCCCCTGCGTGGGCAACATTTTGGTATTTAACTTATGTCTCATGTACTCCGTTAAAATGTTTTGGCCGAGGCCACGGCCTTATTTACTCTTTGGGTACATCTTTCATGTTATCATTGTGGTTCATGTGTCACGAGTTAGCCTGGTAGACCTCACGGGGGTTCTACGGCGTGTAATGTCCCATTTGTGAATTGGGATGTTACAACTATCAGGCTGCTACTCATGATCAGGCTGCTTGCGCCGATGATTACATTGAGTGGTATTATCGGTATTCGCACCCTCAGCTACTGAACGACGGTGCAGCACCTGGATCAGTGCTCCCTTCTCGTTCCAGCATCGATTACGTATGTTCTTTAACTTTGCACTTTGTTTGATTTCATCATACATTACTCATTGTATTATATTGTCTATATTTTTTACAGTGGGTGAGTCGATTGGCCGGTATTACCCAGCACTGTATCAGAGACCTTCCCCTAGACCAGGCGGAAGAAGCGACGACGATGCTCGAGGAGTGCATGAGGGATTGACATTTGGTTAACTGATTTTGTATTTTATATTTTGTTTGTTTTGTGTAAGACGGTATTTTGTTTGGCGTTTTCGTTTTTTTTTTTTTTGTATTTTGTATATTGATTGGCACTTTCGTTTTGCATTTGGCACTATACTTTTGTTTGTTTTTTTCTCTTCTGCTTACAAAAACGAAAATTTTTCTGTCAACTATCAAGATCAACATAAAAGAAAATCAACTATCAACTATAAAGATCAACAAAAACGAAAATTTTATTAATTAAGGAACGTACAACAAATTCTTTTTTACATCATACCGACTAATCTATTCCATTTTTCTCTCCTGCTCGTATACAAATTCTCCCAGCCACCAACACTACTATCATGGAATCTAAACCAGTTACTCGCTATGGGCGGTACAGGAAAATTAGGCATTAAATCTAGACGAATAAAATGTTTGTACGTATCTCCTAAATGACAAATGACAATCTCTTGGCTAGGCCGTGTTGCCATTGAGGGTGCTTTCAACGGCAGCACAGTGAGACATGCAAATAAAGATCTACCGTTTCCGAATCCGAATAGTATGGCAGCAGCATTGAAAATAGTAGCAATAGAGAATAAATCTTCAGCAACAGCCATCCAATGATCCGATCCACACGCACCACCATCCCATGTAATACGTCGAACCTCAGGTTCAATCTCATCATAGTAGATCGATCGGTAGAGTGTACAGTTAGCCATAATTTCATTTGCAATGCATACACGTACAATACGCCATTTATCTTGGTCGCCAAATATGTAGTCGGCGATAACACGAAATCCACAATTACCGTCTCCGGGGACATCGAGATAACCTTCAACAAACGGCAAAATAATTCCCGGTATCTTGTCGATATGGTGATAGTTACCAATCTCCACTCGGTGGTGTCCATCTGCAAACACATATTCAATATATTACATATTATCGAAATAATATCAAACTTAAAAAGATAGAACTCATTGAAAAACTTCAAAAATAATACATCTACAAAAAAAATTCTCATAAATTGACGGAATTATTATATGTCGGCAATATATTAAAAGAAATATAAAAATTCAAAAGTCAATTTACATACTGGATTTTTTTATTTTTGTTCCTAACGTTTTTTATTTAACCTGTAACATATAAATATAAAAAATTAGTCAAGAAGACTATTTTATTTTTATTTCTAATAAATATTATCTTTTTATTTAACATGTAATATATAAATATAAAAAGATTATTCAAGATCTGTAATCAAATATTATGATAAATATATTGAAAAATACATAAGTATCCTAGTCCAATATAAAAAAAAACACATATTCAATATAATTCATATTATCTAAATAATATCAAACTTAAAAAGCATATCACGAGTATTAATAAATTTGTTCATACCTGATGAAGAGGCATTGTGGACTGATGCAGAAGAGCTGCAGCCACGACCACTGGATGAGCGGGAACGACCACGACCCCTTTGGCTCTACTCCCAACCACTAGGATCGCGTCTAGTCGATGAACTTCCTCTTGGTCGACCCTTAACTGCCGTATTCACTTGTGGTTCAACGTAACGCGTTTGATCAGGGTGAAGATGATCGTGGATCATAAGTGATACGTTACGGACAACTGCAGGATCGCTCTGTCTGACCTCATCGACAAGGGCCTGAAAGTACCGCTGGTCCTCCGATTCAGCACCGGTAGAAGGATCGACAAATTCGGTCGTGTCCACACCATCACTAATAATAAGTGTTTGCCAAAATATGTGAAGACGACTAACACTGTGTTGTTGCCCAAAATATTTATCCGAAGATTAATACTGCTGGAAGACGGACAACAAACAACAATTGCGGGAGCACTTCCGAGAGTAGATAAATAATACAAGATTTGCCGGGTTTGTTAGGCCCGGGCTTGAATGCTCTCGCGAGATGTTATTAATACGAATATTCGTGGATACAAGTATTAATGAGAGAAATCTAAATACAATGAGTGTAAAAAGACTCTGTTAATCCGGCTCTTGAGCGAAGCTTGGTGTTCTTCGTCCCCGCCGATAATCTGCTGGATGAGATAGGCCGGGAGAAGTAAGACCGAAAGATAACTGTTGCCAAGAGTTGGATGTTTGCCAAGTGTAAGTATTTTGCTTCTGTAATGCGTGAAATCCGAAGGAAGCTGAAGAAGTGTCCAGGTGCAGGCTGTCCTCTTTATATAAGGGGTTGAGGTGCCCTGTCTCCTAGTGGGCGATCGCCTTTCGGCATTTAATGTAATGGGGCGATCGTCCTAAAGGTCACATGGGCTGCCTGCCAAAAGTCTAAAGCTACGGTGGTGGCCACTGTGCGGTCCAATGAGGATCCCACGCGTCCTAAGTACTTGTCACAGGAGGTCCCACTTTGTTACTTTCGGCGGACTTTGTCGGGAGTAGGTGCGGTAGGCGCCAGTGTAGTCACATGTCTTGTCCGTCAGCTCCTTTCGCAGGCCTGGGCCCTGTTGGTAGGTGAGGTAGGTGACAGGTTTGTCAGCGCTTTTTGTGGATCTGCACGTGGGTGCTGCCCTGTTTGCTCGGCCTTGGCCGACTGGATGGCCATCGGCCCAGATCGTCATGGTGCGGTCGTCTCTAGCTGGACACCGAGGATCGTTCTCGGCCAGCCACTGAAGGTCGGCAATGGTCGGTCACCAAGGGTCGGTCGGCAAAGTGCTGAGAGATGATCGTCCATAAGTCGGTCGCCAGAAGTCGGTCACCGAGTACCGAGAGGCGATCGTATCTGAGGTCGATCGCTCGGCACCGGGACTTGTCATGGGACCTTCGGCTGGGCGATTCATGCTTGTCTGCCGGGCTAAGGCTAGGTCGCCTGGTTGCTGGTCGGCAGCTCTTCCTCGGACGCTCGGCAGCGACTTGGTCGCCCGACCTCCTAGGCGATCGCCAGTCGGAAGGTGTTAATTCTTGACACAACAATTGCCCCCCAGCTTGCTCCTATGTTGAAGACATGGGGCGAGGTGGTTCTTGCTGGTGATCGTGTAAGGATGAGGACGGGCGATCTTGCTGAGCTGACTTATGCTTTCGGACTTGGGCTATCATGGTCGATTGGCTTGGCTATCTTTCGGTCTTGTACCTGCAAAAACAACATTGGCCGATCCCCCTCGGAAACTTGGTGGTTTCACTTTGTTTGAGGAATCGTGCACAGTCGCGGAGATCGATGGACCGACCCCATGACCGTGTCTTGGTGCGCGAAGACAATGAGTGTCTCGTGACTCACTTTATTATGAGGGTCCTCCGTTAGGCTGCGCCTCGCCTCGTATTTAAACGAAGGGCGTGCGGTCTCGGTCTAGAGGAGTCCTTGCGCCACGCCCGCGGCTTGTTAGCTCTGCTTCCACCTCGGCCAGCCATGGAGATGGCCGACCTCGACGGTGTATGCTGAGACGGGGATTGTGGCATGTGTCCACTGATTAATGTTGGAGAGCCCTCCGACTACGCCGGCCTCGTATTTAAACGAAGGGCGGGCGATCTTGGCCGAAAGGGACCTTGCATGGCAGCGGCCCGGTTCCATTTGCGCCAGACCATGGCTTTATGATGTGCGGTGGAGGCGATCTTATGCCTTAGTCCGTCATGTTATATGCTGGACTGTAGATGGCGATCGGGTCCTCCGGACTGCAGATGATGTAGCGTGATGATCGGCGATCGGGCCGGAAGACTGGCGATCGTCGCTCGGCTGCCGATCGCTTATTCGTAGGTCGATATTGGCGATCGGGCGGGAGATCGTCGTCCGGGTGCCGATCGCGCTCACGAGCTAAGAAGAAACCTTTGCACGGCCGAGAAAATCTGCGGCTCTAGCCCGGAAGGCTGCGTAGGTCGTAGGTTGGGTCTTCGTGAGATGCCTGAACATAGACGAAAAACCCTGAAATCCTCCTAGGACCGCGTAGAGGGCGGTCTCATCGCTTATGGGCTCGCCATTTAGGATGATTACGTCTACCCGGTCGATGTAGTCCGAGTCGGACTCTTCTTCTCCCTGCTTGATTTGCATCATGCGGAGGGGACCTTCGGGCCGGACGACCCTGGTGGCAAAGTACTCAGTGAAGACGTGCGCCAGCTCGTTAAAGGAGCCAATGGACCGAGGTGGCAATGAAGTGTACCACCGGTGGGCGAGGTCGTCCAGCGTCAGAGGGAACATTCGGCATCTGGTCGCGTCAGATGCCCCACACCCGGTCATGTAGATGTTGAACTTCCTTAGGTGCACCTGGGGGTCCGATCGCCCCTCGTACACGGGTGTTTGCGGGGAGCGATCTTGTCTTTGCGGGGCGAGCTCGATGTCGATCGCGAGCGGCTCGCTTGGCCCGACGATCGTCTTCTTGGCGCCTGCCCTGGATTCCAGGAGCGCCTTCATGTCGTTAAGTTGACGTTGCATTGCAGCCATCGCCGTGGCTTGGTCGCTTGCAGATCGGCTTTGGGAGCAGGAGCCGAGGCGATCGTGTACCGATCTCCGGGCTCACGCCGCCGGCCTCGGCAATTCGGCGAGGGGAGCCAGGCTGGCCGCCTTCGGGAGTCGGGTAGGCCGAGCTCCTAGTGACGGACTCAAACTCCGTCGTCTCGTAGGCCAGGCCGGGCGCCCGTGCTGAGTCGGGTCACGCCTGTGCGATCGAAGACGAGAGTGCCCCGGTGGCGAGCGCCTCTTCTGCGGACGGAGTCTCACAGCGTCGCTCGGCCGGTGGCGCCTTGAGCTTCGCTTGGACTTCGGCGGACGGCCGAGGGCGATAGCGGAGGCGCGTTGAGAGCACTCCGTCGCTCTGTAGGACGGCCGGGGCCGCCGATCTGTTCCTTGGTTGGAACCGATCGAGCGAGAGGCTTGGGCCGCCGTCCGAGAGCAGTATCGAGCGTCCCCGATCGCGGCGGCTACCTTCCACCATCGTGTGGCTCGGGTGGGGCCAGGCAGGGGTTTGGCCGGTGGTCGGCGGCTTTCTTCGACGCGGAGGCGGAAGACATGATTTACGAAGGATTTCTTTGAAGTGCGGTAAGTGTCACTTCAAGTATCGCCCAGAACAGTGAGTGTTCTTCGGGACGGTAGGTATAAAAATCGAGGTTGGATGCCCTCCTTCTAGCGCCAATTGTTGTTGCCCAAAATATTTATCCGAAGATTAATACTGTGGAAGACGGACAACAAACAACAATTGCGGGAGCACTTAGAGTAGATAAATAATACAAGATTTGCTTAGGGTTTGTTAGGCCGGGCTTGAATGCTCTCGCGAGATGTTATTAATACGAATATTAGTGGATAAAATTATTAATGAGAGAAATCTAAATACAATGAGTGTAAAAGACTCGTTAATCCGGCTCTTGAGCGAAGCTTGGTGTTCTTCGTCCCGTAGATGTCTGCTTTGGATGAGATAGGCCGGGAGAAGTAAGACCGAAAGATAACTGTTGCCAAGAGTTGGATGTTTGCCAAGTGTAAGTATTTTGCTTCTGTAATGCGTGAAATCCGAAGGAAGCTGAAGAAGTGTCCAGGTGCAGGCTGTCCTCTTTATATAAGGGGTTGAGGTGCCCTGTCTCCTAGTGGGCGATCGCCTTTCGGCATTTAATGTAATGGGGCGATCGTCCTAAAGGTCACATGGGCTGCCTGCCAAAAGTCTAAAGCTACAGCTGGTGGCCAGCTGTGCGGTCCAATGAGGATCCAGCACGCGTCCGGAAGTACTGTCACAGGAGGTCCCACTTTGTTACTTTCGGCGGACTTTGTCAGGGTAGGTGCAGTAGGCGCCAGGCTGTAGTCACATGTCTTGTCCGTCAGCTCCTTTCGCAGGTCTGGGCCCTGTTGGTAGGTGAAGTAGGTGACAGGTTTGTCAGCGCCTTTTGTGGATCTGCACGTGGGTGCTGCCCTGTTTGCTCGGCCTTGGCCGACTGGATGGCCATCGGCCCAGATCGTCATGATGCGGTCGTCTCTAGCTGGACACCGAGGATCGTTCTCGGCCAGCCACTGAAGGTCGGCAATGGTCGGTCACCAAGGGTCGGTCGGCAAAGCGCTGAGAGATGATCGTCCATAAGTCGGTCGCCAGAAGTCGGTCACCGAGTACCGAGAGGCGATCGTATCTGAGGTCGATCGCTCGGCACCGGGACTTGTCCTGGGACCTTCGGCTGGGCGATTCATGCTTGTCTGCCGGGCTAAGGCTAGGTCGCCTGGTTGCTGGTCGGCAGCTCTTCCTCGGACGCTCGGCAGCGACTTGGTCGCCCGACCTCCTAGGCGATCGCCAGTCGGAAGGTGTTAATTCTTGACACAACACACTGCATGAGGTCCGCGATTCCATAAGTCTCTTGAGCTCACACGCACAAGGAATCTGATGGGTGGTTTGGAGTGCACAACCGCAACGATGGTACACTTGATCACTTAATTCTCTCATACGTGACAATTCATTCGACAGTAACCGCAGACAATGATGGGAAACACGACAGCGCAAGTAGTTGAACGGAAAACCAGAATACACCACGCCTGTACGACACCTAGACTGTTCAAGTGTGTATATGATCTGCGTAAGTTGTGATTCAATCTCCTGGTTCACTTTGGTCCAGACGGTATCGAGGGCTCCGGTGGAAGAATTAAGCCATTGCTTTAACTCGGCATGTGCACTCTCAACTCTACAAGTGGTTGTGTTTCCAAAATGAAGCACTTTATTCGTCCACGCAACAACGAACATCTCCTTGTATTTTAGCCATGTACCCTCAACGTAGGATATCACCTTAGGATTCCATCTCCATGTATCCTTCATGAGTTGCACCGCTTGATCGTATTCCTCTTTGGTCGCCGCTTCCATGATTTTCTTCCATTTCTCATTTTTAAACCTTTGGCCCATTTCTTTATCTTTTCCACAAATTCTGTAGACCTTGTCTTCAACATCCTTATTAATATGCCATGTGCAAAGCAAGTGGGCACTCTGTGTAAATATCTCTTCAATAAGACGCATCAATCCCAACTCGCGATCCGTAACAATAGCCGTCGGATGAACATCAAACCCAAGCAAAATTTTCAACTTCTGTAACACCCACGCATAGCTCGATTCGGTCTCATCTTTCATAATTGCATAGGCGATTAGGAAGTTCTTGTTACATGGAGGCATCCCGACTATCTCGAGAAATGGCATCTTATACTTATTCGTTTTGTTGGTGGAATCCATGCCAATGAACCATCTGTAGGTCCGGATTAAGTTGATTGATGTTGGATGTGCCATGAACACGTGGCTAACAGCATTTGTATCCGGGTCGGCCTGCGTCCAATGTACGTAGTTATTCGTCACAGCCAAATGGTGAAACTGACCGACGACATCTCTTTCTTCAAAATCATGCTTCCTCAAGTGGTCTCTATAATTATAGATATGTCGTCTAGTCGGTTTGTCCTCGGGAAATTTATTCTGAATGGCCGCCAAGATGGCACACGACTTGGCTTGAGCAGCACTCATCTCACGAACAACTTGTTTGGCCAATTTACTCAGTCCACTCATTTTACGATGCCCCTCCGGATAAATAATAAATGAGTGATTGTGCATACCCTTATTCCCAGAGATCGGTCTGATTATCCAACCACTCAAGTAATATGTAATTGTTCGACCTTTATCTGAAATGTACACTTGCATGCTTTCGTCTTTGTGTCCTTTCGAACAGCGACATCCAAATCTCTTAATACCCCTATGTACCGTTCACCACGATTACATCTCAATAGCTTTGTCTTTCCTTTATTCTTGTACGATGAAATGATCAACTCGAAACCAATTTGAAGAGCAATTTTTTTCGCCCAACCAATCGCATCACAATCACTAGCGAATATTTCGTCATTAACGAAATAACTACTATAATCAACGCCGTCACCTTCAAATTCTTCCAATATAACCTGAAATTTTTAATTGACATAATGTTAATAATAATACCAATAATATTATTATTAGAATTTAAAATCAGGAAAAAAAAAGGGTTCAGGCGTCCAAAAATTGCGCCTGGACCATGGCCGGCGTCAGCTGGGCCTTTGGCCACGGTCAGCGTCTAAATCGAACGCCTAGCCATGGCACAGGCGTCTGAATCGGACGTCCCGACCATGGTCCAGGCGTCTGGTTTAGACGCCTAGACCTAGGACGGAGCGTCCGCACCAGACGCCTGTACCATGGTCTAGGCGGAATCTGGGGACGCCTCTACCATGGAACAGGCGGAATATTCAGACGCCTGCGTCATTTTCTCCGAAAAATTACTTCCAGATGTGAATTCTCATCCATTTTTGTAGTTGTCGATGATATTGACGATATATATTTGATTGTGTGTTCTGTATAATAAATGAAAAATTGTTTCTAAATTTCAATTCGAAAAACTTGAGCTTGAAAGATTTTGGTGTGGTGTGGTATTTAAAAATAATGAAAGATTTTGAAATGGATAAAAAGGTAATCTTATAGGGCAGTGTCTAGTAATTTTGGGCGGTGTTTAGTAATACCCTTGACAAATTAGTGGAGTTTATGTTGATGTCTGATAAAAAATAGTTTAGTGGAAGGGGAGGGGAAGAGTATTAATTTTTATTTATTCCTTCCTTTTAGAAAGTCTTACCCCTAGACTCCTGTCGTCTAGAAGACGCATAAACTTTCCTTTCCGTTGGAGAAAAAAGAGAAAAAGAAAAGGACTTTGTGCAACGCCTAAATGAAAACCCTCTTTTTCTTATCAAGCTCAATCCAAACATGTCTCGATCTCTGGGAAGCTAAAATCAAACCAATCGTCAGCGCCTGGATCTCTGCATCAATCCAAACATGTCTCGATCTCTTGGAAGTTAAAATCAAACCAATCGCCAGCGCCTGGATCTCTGCATCAAAACTCGAAGAGGCCTGAAAAGATGAGTGGAAAGCAAGAAGGAGCTCTCCGTGATGGTTTCTAAGCAGGCCTCCCCCACCCGCAATCTGAGTATCTCTATCGAACGAATCATCCGTGTTCAGCTTGATCCAAGGGGTCTCGGGTCGAAGCCAAACTACCGGAACGGGGCGACGAGTCTGAGCGGGTGAAGATTGTAATATTCGCGTTTTCTATTTTTGGTAATTTCTATTTTTGATGTATGTTCATTTCGGACAACTCGCTTAGCACTGTTTTGGATTTCTGAATCTATCTTGTTCTTGGAGTTTTTCCGTCTGGTCGAGTTTCGAGGATGTTTTTGCATAATTTCATTTTGAATTATATCTTGCCGCTTGTGCGTTCGATTCTCGTAAAACTTGTTCGTTTTCGTTGTTTCTCGATTCATATAAGTTGGTATGGTTGAGTTGGTCGTGTTGGAACTTTCGGTTTGCTAATCCGACGTTGTATTGCGATTTTTCGGGCACTTGGGCCGTTTTTGTAATTTTCATAAGTTGGGGAATTTTGCTTTAATTGCTTCGTTTCAAACTCTCTAGTGATCGAGATTATATTCTCTTTCAATGCTCAACCTTGTCATCTTGATTATTACGTGTTTATGATTCTGGATTCTGGTCTTGCTTCGTTTTTTCGGCACTTTTGCGCTGTTGGCAGCAGTGTTCTGTGCAGAACTGCTGCCTGAGTAGCGCACGCTACTCAGAATTTACTTGCGTGCGCTATCATTGTGTGGTTAGCGTACGCTAACCTGGGGTTCGTAGCGTGCGCTATCGATTTCGTGCGATTTCGGTCGATGGGTTCGATGCTTGATGCTGGACCAGGCAGCGTACGCTAATCAGCGTTAACGCACGCTAATCCCCAGTACTAGCGCACGCTAACCATGTTAGCTTGCGTACGCTAACGGGAGGTCAGAAGGCAGACTGTTCTGCCATGCCCCGCTAGCGCACGCTAATGCTTGTGCGTAGCGTGCGCTAAGTCTGTTAAATATAAATAGGACAGCAGCAGTCAACTTCGTCATTTTTCCTTCATTTCCTATCCTTCTCGGTTTTGAGCGATTCCAGGCGGGGGTTAGGGCCGATTCCGAGTGTAGATCATCTTTCACTACCACCGTGCAATCCTTGCGTGAATTCTTCAAGTTCCTAATCACTTTCCACCACCCGAATCAAGGTAATTATTCCCAAAACCCTTATTTTGAGATTTTGGGGGAATTTTGGGGATTTCTTGGGATTTGACTCTCTTAGTCCGAATTATTACTGGGTTATCATCAGACTTCGATCGTGCACTTGTAACCCTTCATTTTATCGATGATTTGTGGTTTTAAACTCCAAGTTCTCCATTGTTCGTCACTTATAGTCGACGATACCCAAGTTTTGTTCGACTAAGGGTTTCAGCGGGTTGAACTAGGATGTATTCCATCATTTACGTAGTTTTAAGATTTGTTGTCCATCGTTATTGTGTTAGGATTGGATTTGTGAAGGTTGTTCGGGCCGAAACCTTTCCGTTCGCCGTTTTCCTTCACGTAGTATTACTCAGGCAAGTACATGTATTACATTCCGTTATGTGCGTATGATTTTGATGCGAATGATGTAAATGGTTTTATTGAACGAATGTGATTGTTTCTCTTCCACCTGGGGATGGCGTGTAGCCTCTGGGGGCCGATACTAATGGGTACGGCCATGGAAGTGGAATTGGGTGCGTGTGTTGATGTTCTTCCACACGGGACGGTTCGACGGGACCTCGGGGCGATACTAATGGGTACGGCCGCGAAGTGGTTTCTCACTGGGACGGTCCGACGGGACCTCTGGGGACCGATACTAATGGGTACGGTCGCGAGTTACCAAGCGTGGATAATTGTGATGTGGGAAACTTGTTAATACACTGCTTTGGTGTTAATGTGATATTCCGGAATATTGATTTTCAAAATGATTTATCCTAACGATTTATTTGCGTTGAATTATGTATGTATATAATGTTGTGTAATTATGTACTTGCACTAGCTATTCGAATGCTAACCCCTTAAATAGGGGAAATGCGTCTTATGCATTTAGTCTTGTCGAGTGAGGAGGTGAGTGCGGGATGCGCATGCAAAGGATGGGTTGGCATGATGATGATGTGGCTCGAGTCTGCATTTTTCTGTTTTGTCATTGCATCTGTTGAGTACTGGAGATAGTTGGTTTATTTTTGAACATGGTTTAAGTCCCCTGCGTGGGCAACATTTTGGTATTTAACTTATGTCTCATGTACTCCGTTAAAGTGTTTTGGCCGAGGCCACGGCCTTATTTACTTTTTGGGTACATCTTTCATGTTATAATTGTGGTTCATGTGTCACGAGTTAGCCTGGTAGACCTCACGGGGGTCCTACGGCGTGTGATGTCCCATTTGTGAATTGGGATGTTACAATTATGGTATTAGAGCATAGGTTTTGAATACCTAGGCTGTCGGTGAAATTTGGGTCTGTCAGTTGCGTCATTAGAGTCAGTTGTTGAGCCTAATATCATCATGCTACCGTCTTTTCGTGCGACCCGTGGCTGAAAGTCTCCTCGAACTCTTATATTTCTGTAATCCGTTTTCTTGTACTGTTCGGGATTGTGACTTGTGTTACCAACCTTGTGAATTGTGAATCTTTCTGATCGTGTTCTTTTCTTATTTCCTTCAGTATGTTGAGAGGTCGTGGTAGACCGGCTAGGGGATGCGGCCGAGGCCGTGGTCGTGGTGCTGATAATGAGGAGGGCTCACTTTCCCAGTCCTCTGCGGACTCAGCCTCTCACTCAGTGCCGTCGGGTAATAATGCCGACGCCGGGGCTACTGCCGTACTTCAGCAGTTGGTAGCCCAACTTACTCAGATAGCTCAGGGTGGACGTCATAATCCGCCCCCGACATCGGAAGAGGAGTCTAGTAAGTGGCTTCAGACGGTGACTAAGATGCACCCTCCTCGTTTCTCCGGATCTTCTGACTCCCTCGGTTGGGAGAATTGGCTCTTTCAGTTGTCCAGGACCTTCGATGCCGTAGCTTGTCCTGAGGACGGAGGTACACATTGCCCAGTACCTCTGGATAAGGAAGGCTGCGGAATGGTGGGAGGCCGTTGCGCCCGAGACCGTCGGGCCACTTGGGATGAGTTCAGGCTGCTATGGAAGCGAATATTGTCCGCCGCTTGATCAAGGAGCGCAGAATTGTGGAGTTCTTCACCGCTACACCTCAGGATGTGCCTATTTCTCAGGCCATCATTTCTTACAATCAGCAGTTGGGTTTCGTGAGAGATCAAGTGAGAATGGAGGCTGATAAAATCCGTTACTTCAATATGCGCATGAAGCCGCATATTAGGCAGAGTATGGCGCCGCTCATGTGTGCCACTTTGAAGGAATACCAGGATCGCGCTCTGGCGATCGAGATGGCTGTCCCGGAATCAGAGTCGGTTTCGGAAGCTAAGAAGCAGAAGACTACTGGTGGGTTCTCGGCCGGAAAAGGTGGTCAGTTTTCGAGGTCTCGTTCTGCTCCTACACCTGGGAAGAGGCCGTTTCTTCAGGCCGGTGGATCTTAGGGTAATCGTTCAGTCCAGTCTGTTGCACTTGGCGGGAGAGTTTGTTTTAATTGCAGTCAGCCCGAGCACGTTGTGAAGGATTGCCCACTTCCGTTAGTTACTTGCTTTACTTGCGGACAGACCGGGCATCGAGCAGCTCATTGTGAGAGGGCCACCAGGGCCGCTAGATTTACGACTACCACTGCCGATCAGAGGGATCACAGTCACCAGCTACTCATGTTCCGCAGGGTTCGAGCCGTGGTAGAGGTCGGAGTCAGCCGAATCGCCGCGCAGCGTCGAGTTTGGGCTCAGTCCATCCCCGATTATATCAGATGAGGCGCACGGAGGAGGCAGACATTCCGGTGGAGTCAGGTACCACTCAGATCCTTTCTCATCCAGTTTCAGTACTTTTTGATTCGGGTGCGACCCATTCCTTTATAGCTTCGGATTGTGTGAGTCGTATTGGTTTTGACTGCTTGTTTGAGTGTGAGCCGTTTGTAGTGGGTACGCCCAGTGGGGATCGTATGATTGGGGACCGGGAAGTTAGGGATTGCCCAGTGAGGATCGGGAGCCGGGATTGGCCCTCGAATCTCATTGTTATAGACCTCAAGGGTGAGGATTTGATCCTCGGGGACGATTGGTTGGATCGTCATGGTGCTATCATGAACTATCGGACTCGTACCATCACGATAGTTGCCGAGGACGGCACCGAGCATACTCTCGTCGGTATGGCCGGTAGATCGGGGTGTGTGATTAGCGCCTTGAAGGCGATGAAACTTTTGAACCAAGGTTGTGTCGGCTACTGGTGTTTCGCTCTGCAGGCGGAAGATGGTGGGGTTGACATATCGTCGATTCCAGTTGTTAGCGAGTATCCCGATGTATTTCCGGATGACTTTCCGGGATTACCACCACATCGAGAGGTGGAGTTTCCTATTGACCTTGAGCCGAATGCGGCCCCTATTTCTCGAGCACCGTACCGTATGGCACCGTCGGAGATGCTAGAGTTGAAGAATCAGTTGGGAGAGTTGTTAGATAAAGGGTATATTCGTTGAAGAATCAGTTGGGAGAGTTGTTAGATAAAGGGTATATTCGACCGAGCGCATCGCCTTGGGGTGCGCCTGTACTTTTTGTCAAGAAGAAGGATGGATCGCTTCGTTTATGCATCGACTATCGAGAATTAAACAAGCTAACCATCAAAAATAAATACCCTTTGCCCAGGATTGACGATTTGTTTGATCAGCTTCAGGGGGCGACAGTCTTTTCGAAGATTGATTTGCGATCGGGCTACTACCAGTTGAGGATTCGGGATGTCGATATTCCGAAAGCTGCCTTTCGGACGAGATATGGCCATTACGAGTTTGTGGTTATGCCTTTCGGTCTAACCAATGCCCCAGCAGTGTTCATGCAGTTGATGAACAAAGTTTTTATTGAGTATCTGGACAAATTCGTAGTCGTTTTTATTGACGATATTCTCATCTATTCACGGAGTCGGGAGGAGCACGCCTTACATCTTCGGATTGTATTAGACACTTTGAGGGCTGAGCGGTTGTACGCGAAGTTCTCTAAGTGTGAGTTTTGGCTCGAGGAAGTGACGTTCCTCGGGCATGTGATTTCAGCAAAGGGAGTTCGGGTAGATCCGCAGAAGATAGAGGCAGTGATGGCTTGGGAGCCGCCTAAGAATGTGAAGGAGGTGAGGAGTTTTCTGGGTCTTGTCGGCTATTACCGTAGATTCGTTGAGGGATTTTCTAAGATCGCTAGACCACTCACTCAGTTGCTCCAGAAAACTCAGAAGTTCGAGTGGACTGCAGACAGACGATTTTGACGAGTTAAAGAGACGTTTGACTACCGCACCCGTGTTAGCATTGCCTCAAGGGAACGAGGATTTCGTAGTGTACAGTGATGCTTCGGGCCTTGGTCTAGGATGTGTTTTGATGCATAGAGACAGAGTGATTGCGTATGCGTCCCGCCAGTTGAAACCTTATGAGGTGAATTACCCCACGCATGATTTGGAGTTAGCTACGGTCGTTTTTGCCTTAAAGATCTGGAGGCATTATCTCTATGGGTCGTCGTGTAAGATTTTTACCGATCACAAGAGTTTGAAGTATATCTTCAGTCAGAAGGAGTTAAATATGAGACAGCGTAGGTGGTTGGAGTTAATTAAAGATTACGACCTCGAGATACTTTACTATCCGGGTAAGGCTAACGTAGTGGCGGATGCGTTGAGCCGTAAGCCGATGGCGTTGCAGATGTTAGAAGTACTTACACCGCAGAGTAGGATCCAGCGAGATCTTATCTGTCAGAATATTGAGGTTTGGGTTCAGAGAGTTCAGGGCCAGTTATGTGCATTAGAGATCACTTCGTCCTTGACTGATGATATCAAGGCGAAACAGTATGATGATCCGTGTTTGGTCCAGCTGAGGGAGGATGTGAGGCAGGGGAAAGCCCCTGGATTTGTGGTTCAGGATGATGGCGTTCTGAGATTTCGCGGCAGACTATGTGTACCGAATGATATTGAGCTGAGACAAGATCTTGAGTGAAGCTCATACCACGCCTTACTCCATACATCCTGGTACGAATAAAATGTACAAGGATGTGAGGAGCAACTCTTGGTGGAGTAATTTGAAGACGACGTTAGCGAGTTTGTGTCGAGGTGTTTGACCTATCGGCGAGTTAAGATCGAGCATCGGCGACCCGCTGGTTTTGCGACCACTTCCTATCCCGGAGTGGAAATGGGAGGATATTTCTATGGACTTCATTACTAGTATGCCTAGGACTCGGAATGGAATGAACATGATTTGGGTTATTGTCGATCGACTGACCAAATCAGCTCACTTTCTGGGTATTAAGGACACTTGGGGCCCGGAGAGACTAGCACGAGTATTTATTGCAGAGGTCGTGAGATTGCATGGGACTCCTAAGAGTATTGTTTCGGATCGTGATGGCCGGTTCGTGTCACATTTCGGCAGGTGTTCATCGAGCTTTGGGGACCGAGTTGAGACTCGGTACATCTTATCACCCTCGATCGACGGGCAAGTGAGCGACGATCCAGACGTTAGAGGATATGTTGAGAGCATGTGCCCTAGAATGGAAGGATGATTGGGAGTCGCACTTGCCGTTGATCGAGTTCACGTACAACAATAGTTGGCACGCCTTGATCAAAATGGCGCCATTTGAGGCGTTGTATGGGAGGAGGTGTAGATCGCCGTTGTGTTGGGACGATGCGTCCGAGCTGATTGGTACCGAGCCCGATATGGTAGTTGAGACGAGAGAGAAGATTACTCTGATTCGGGATAGATTGTTAACGGCCCGAGTCGGCGAAGTCTTATGCCGACACGCGTCGCCGTCCGTTGGAGTTTGAGGTGGGAGATCATGTTTTGCTTAAGGTGTCGCTGACACGGGAGTTTACCGCTTCGGAAGGGTAAACTTAGTCCTAGGTTTATCAATGTTTGAGATTTTAGAGAGAGTGGGAGAGCTTGCCTATCGGCCAGGCTTACCGCCGTCCCGAGCCACGTTCATAACGTATTTCATGTTTCCCGACTTAGGAGGTACATATCGGACCCTAGCCATATTATCGATTTTGAGAGATCGGGTGGGACCCGACCTTACCATCGAGGAGAGGCCGATTCAGATTTTAGAGCGTCGGGTGAAGCAACTTCGTCATAAAACCATCCCTCTGGTTAAAGTTCAATGGTCGAGACATGGGTCCGAAGAAGCCACATGGGAGACGGAGGAGAGTATGCAGTCGAGATACCCCGAGTTGTTCGCATTGTAAGTTTCGGGACGAAACTTATTTTTAGGGGGAGATAATGTAATATCCGCGTTTTCTATTTTCGGTAATTTCTATTTTTGATGTATGTTTGTTTCGGACAACTCGCTTAGCACTATTTTGGATTTCTGAATCTATCGTGTTCTTGGAGTTTTTCCGTCTGGTCGAGTTTCGAGGATGTTTTTGCATAATTTCATTTTGAATTATATCTTGCCGCTTGTGCGTTCGATTCTCGTAAAACTTGTTCGTTTTCATTGTTTCTCGATTCATATAAGTTGGTATGGTTGAGTTGGTCGTGTTGGAACTTTCGGTTTGCTAATCCGACGTTGTATTGCGATTTTTCGGGCACTTGGGCCGTTTTTGTAATTTTCATAAGTTGGGGAATTTTGCTTTAATTGCTTCGTTTCAAACTCTCTAGTGATCGAGATTATATTCTATTTCAATGCTCAACCTTGTCATCTTGATTATTACGTGTTTATGATTCTGGATTCTGGTCTTGCTTCGTTTTTTTTTGGCACTTTTGCGCTGTTGGCAGCAGTGTTCGTGCGTAATCGCCGCTGAGTAGCGCACGCTACTCAGAATTTACTTGCGTGCGCTATCATTGTGTGGTTAGCATACGCTAACCTGGGGTTCGTAGCGTGCGCTATCGATTTCGTGCGATTCGGTCGGGTTCGATTGCATCGATCGACTGTGCAACAGACGCTAATCGGGCCATAACGCACGCTAATCCCCAGTACTAGCGCACGCTAACCATGTTAGCTTGCGTACGCTAACGGGAGGTCATAAGGCAGACTGTTCTGCCATGCCCCGCTAGCGCACGCTAATGCTTGTGTGTAGCGTGCGCTAAGTCTGTTAAATATAAATAGGACAGCAGCAGTCAACTTCGTCATTTTTCCTTCATTTCCTATCCTTCTCGGTTTTGAGCGATTCCAGGCGGGGGTTAGGGCCGATTCCGACTGTAGATCATCTTTCACTACCACCGTGCAATCCTTGCGTGAATTCTTCAAGTTCCTAATCACTTTCCACCACCCGAATCAAGGTAATTATTCCCAAAACCCTTATTTTGAGATTTTGGGAGAATTTTGGGGATTTCTTGGGATTTGACCCTCTTAGTCCGAATTATTACTGGGTTATCATCAGACTTCGATCGTGCACTTGTAACCCTTCATTTTATCGATGATTTGTGGTTTTAAACTCCAAGTTCTCCATTGTTCGTCACTTATAGTCGACGATACCCAAGTTTTGTTCGACTAAGGGTTTCAGCGGGTTGAACTAGGATGTATTCCATCATTTACGTAGTTTTAATATTTGTTGTCCATCTTTATTGTGTTAGGATCGGATTTGTGAAGGTTGTTCGGGCCGAAACTTTTCCGTTCGCCGTTTTCCTTCACGTAGTATTACTCAGGCAAGTACATGTATTACATTCCGTTATGTGCGTATGATTTTGATGCGAATGATGTAAATGGTTTTATTGAACGAATGTGATTGTTTCTCTTCCACCTGGGGATGGCGTGTGGCCTCTGGGGGCCGATACTAATGGGTACGGCCATGGAAGTGGAATTGGGTGCGTGTGTTGATGTTTTTCCACCTGGGGACGGTTCGACGGGACCTCTGGGGGCCGATACTAATGGGTACGGCCGCGGAAGTGGTTTCTCACCTGGGGACGGTCCGACGGGACCTCTGGGGACCGATACTAATGGGTACGGTCGCGAGTTACCAAGCGTGGATAATTGTGATGTGGGAAACTTATTAATACACTGCTTTGGTGTTAATGTGATATTCCGGGATATTGATTTTCAAAATGATTTATCCTAACGATTTATTTGCGTTGAATTGTGTATGTATATAATGTTGTGTAATTATGTACTTGCACTAGATATTCGAATGCTAACCCCTTAAATGGGGGAAATGCGTCTTATGCATTTCAGGTACTGGTCGAGCTGAGGAGCTGGCACGGGATGCGCATGCAAAGGATGGGTTGGCATGATGATGATGTGGCTCGAGTCTGCATTTTTCTGTTTTGTCATTGCATCTGTTGAGTACTGGAGATAGTTGGTTTATTTTTTAACATGGTTTAAGTCCCCTGCGTGGGCAACATTTTGGTATTTAACTTATGTCTCATGTACTCCGTTAAAATATTTTGGCCGAGGCCACGGCCTTATTTACTTTTTGGGTACATCTTTCATGTTATAATTGTGGTTCATGTGTCACGAGTTAGCCTGGTAGACCTCATGGGGGTCCTACGGCGTGTGATGTCCCATTTGTGAATTGGGATGTTACAAAGATGAGGCTCGCTGAAAACGATCAGGTGGCGAGCATCCCGCCCAAAACTCATAGGAAATCAGCCCCGCAGTAGCCAATAAAGCAACATGGCGCTCCACCTGCACAATAACATGAGAGGAAAGAAAAGTAACCGCCATATGCTTTGCACTTTTCCTTTCTGTCCAAGTGAACCAAAGGAACAGACAAGGAATAATGAAAGTCGTGTGCCTAAAGTGTGTGCCGTGTGCGAAAAAACTCAGGAGCTCAAAAATATTCTGAGTATGGGGTGGGGATAAATGTGTCCATGCGCCAAAATACTCCCACACGTCACGAACCACATCACTCTCCAAGAAGAGATGGGCAATGGTCTCAGTATGTTAGGTCTGGGTAAGGGAATGCGAGCAGCACAAACATCTAGAAGCCAATGAAACGCCCCTCCTCTGTAGAATGTCATCAGTCGGGATCCGTCGCATGAGAAGTCGCCAAATAAACACCGAAATGGTCGGTGTGAGTAAGGTTGTCCAGATGGCCCCGTAAATAATATTAGCCTGACCCCTCACCCTGATGTGAGACCAAGCCAACGACAATGAGAATGCACCCGAAGAGGTAAGAGTCCAGCACATACTATCCGAATCCTCCTCGGCGATGGGAATCGCGGAGATCTCCTGGATGAACTGAGGGGTAAATCCTAGCTCCTCTCCAACAATAGACTCCAACCTACCCATGTCTAGAGCTGTTATCGGACCGGTTCAGACCGGTTTTCTCCAGATCTGGATCCGGTCCGATAGGTTACCGAGTAGATCCGGTCCGGACCGATAAGGGTTCCGGTTCAATGTTTAGAACTCGAATTCGAACTCGTTAGTTTCCGGTTGAGTTTCGGTCCCGAGTATTTCGGTCCGGTTCATGATCGGGTTTTGGGTTCACTCGGACCGCTAACAGCCCTATGTGGGATGGATCTTTACTAGGAAAATAAAGGAAGAGCAGCAAAATAAATCACATAAATGGGGGTTACACGATTCGAATTTCAGACCTTTTGTTCAAAGGTACAGCGGCTTAACCACTTGACCAGCATGCTATTTGTGTTTAAAACACGCAAAACGTATTAATAATATATGTATAAATATATAAATTATAAAATACATATAAACTTTTTTTTTAATTTATTACCGGGTTTCTTTTCGATTTTATCGGTCCGGGTCTTATCGGTTTCGGTTCAATGTTTAGAACTCGAATCCGAACTCGTTAGTTTCCGGGTGAGTTTCGGTCCCGGGTATTTCGGTCCGGTTCATGACTGGGTTTCGGGTTCACTCGGACCGCTAACAGCCCTACCCATGTCCCACGTCCCATCAACCCATAACTCATTAATCCTAAGATGGGGTCTAGCAGTAATCTGACAATAAGAAGAAATCGGCCTATCCCCAAACCAAGTATCATCCCAAAAGCTGACCTCCCCGCAGCCATGACCAAGAGTCCAGCATATGAACTCCTGAGCCTCAATACCCACACGGAGTAGACGGCGCCAAGGGTGGCTGGCATGAGCTTTAAGAGCAGTACGCATAGGCATATAAAGGCCACCAAAGCAGTTTCTGCAGAGCATAAACTTCGCCCACAGAGACGTGCCTGCGCGAAGGCGCCACCAGAGCTTATAACTAAAAGCCCTCGCCATATCCGAAAGGCTCCGAATCCCGAGGCCTCCCTCAAAGACCGGACGACAAATCTGCCGCCAACGGGGCTCTTGACAGGTTCGTCACACTCTTATGCGTATCCGACACATTCTCCGAGATATTCAATTCAGAGTCACTCATATTTTCCGGGAGGGCAACAGGCCGGCCGACTACCTCTCTGAGCTCGGCATGTCGTCCCTCGGTATTCAGACTTATACTTACGATACTGCTCCTCCATTTCTTCTCTCCCTTATACGGATGGATCCGCTTGTTATCCTTCATTTAGATTTAGGTAGGTTTTATTTTTGATTGATTGATTGATTGTCTATTGGTCCGCACATTAGCCCACGGTATCTGTGCTGCACCTTGTATTCATCTAGAGGGCCGTAGGCACTTTAGATTTTAGGCTCTGGATTATGGCCCATTTTTGGTCATATTTCGGAGTTGAGTTATTTTGGTCTACGGGTCCGCACATTAGCCCACGGTTTTTGTGGTGCACTTTGTATTTCTTTAGCGGGTCGTAGACTTCTTTAATGTTTGGACCCGAATTATGGCCCAGTTTGGCTCATAATTCGGGACTGATACTTTAGGAATATGCCCTCGAATGCCACTCAGGGGATGAGAGAGTAAGGGCATTATACTTGTAATTATGGAATAATTAATAAAAAGGCAATACGATTCATTCACTGTTTATTGTATTTCAATTGCATTCTTGACTTGGTAAACATTGAAGTGAAGTCCATGTAAATAAATCGAACATTCCATTCTCGTTATGGGATAAGAGAAAATGTACTGGAAGTGTTTAAAGTTTATTTACGTAAATTGTTCGCAAGTCAATAAACTTAAAATGGGCATTAAGTTTTAATATGACTTGTATAACTGATGCTAGGACGTGTGCACGTCTTGATAGCATAGTTATAAGTATATTGGTGGGGCCAGTATACTCGAACACGACTCATACTCGATTGATCACCACGGTATTCACTCTCGGAGAGTCGATGACGAATCGAAAGGTTGTGATAGTATACGTGGACCTTTGACTTGAGGGTTCGGTAGAAGATGTGTCTGTGACGTTTAGTTTGTCATTAGAGTAGTTAGACTCATTTGCTTAATTCTTGAGTCGACCTCGAAGTGCGGACTATACGGGCGGGTAGCGATCTTCTTGTATGCCAAGAAAGGATTCTATCTCTGTTAGTGAGCGGGCGAATGTCTATACGGTTAATGGCAAATAAGATCATAAGTCTTTGGCCAAAGCATTACGATATAGTCGTATTAGATACACTATTAATCGATCGGTCTTGATTTGCATTAACACATGTATAGAGTTTAGTCAACAGTAGGGTTTGACTTTACCGTGACCGAAGACTTGACCGGGACATCCGATGAAGGGTCTATACGTATATAGTATTCACGACATAATGGTTACGGAATGATCCCTTCATTCGTTCTCGATCGGGGTTTCTGATGCGGCCCGCTAGGATGGCTAAGTCTTGCCCGCACTCATTGGTTCCTCCCAATGCCTCGAGACGGACCTCTGAGTCGCGCATCGGGAGCGTTGACGGATAAATGTGAATTTATTATCTCTCTATTAATATTAGATATTGGATATCTAATTATGATTTATTAGATAAATCAAATAGCGGTCTTATGAATTAAAATTAAGTTATCGGGTAATTAATTTTATTCATAAAATTATATTTCTTAGAGAAATATATTTTTGTATTTGATATAATTAATTAATTAAATTAATTAATTAATATAAATACATTGGTGATTAAACGGAGTGTATTTAATCTGAGTCGTTTGACGAACGTCCCATACACGAGCCGAGTGGCTCGGCTCGTTTCTAGGAAACTCCTACATGGGCCGCCCCCTCTCACATGGCATGATCACCATACATGTGTTTTGTGTTGTCTTGTCATGCATAATTGTTAAGTTGAGATTCTTTCTCAATTTATAATTACATAAATGAGTTGTTTTATATCTATATAAAAACCAACTCATATGGTGTATGATGAGGGCTTGAAACACACACACATACACTTTCTTTGCTGCTCCTAGCCGTGAGAAAAAGTGAGGAAAGAGAGAAATTTTTCTTTTCTATATTTTTCATCTTAGGTGTTATAAAACTTAAGAAAAATTCACAGAAAAAAATAACTACTAGTTCCCTAGCCGTGTTCTTGGAGAACTGAGTCTCGAAATTTTTCCGGGCAACTTCCGACGCGTGTGAAGTAGAGGCTTCGAACTTTCGGTGCTTGGAACAAAGGGATTTCGTGTTCGGGACGAGGTTCGTGATCGTCATCAAATTTACGAAGAATTATTTCAAAGGCTTCAAGGGTATGATCTTTATCTTCGTATTTTTTTTCGTATATACGTTACTTGATCGATCCTGTTTGGGATTCGTATTTATTTCCGCTGCGTATTTCGTTTTATTTTCGGAATCCCAACAGCCTCAACCCCGTCCACGGACGTTTTTGTTTGAAAAAAAAAAAACCTCTTTTTCTTCATCCTTTCTCTCTCTCTCTTTAGAAGATCGGCCAAATGATTCTCCATGTAACTTTTTATGACGTTTATCTACCATCTATTAAAAAACAATTAATTATGTTCGTGTAATTATCATTTAGATGAATTGTTTATATTTCTAGTGTAGTATTTAATTTTTAAACATCAAAATTATTGAAATTATTATGTATTAAATTTTGTTTTTTATTATACCTATATTTCAGGTCACGTTTCCATATATACTTGGACTTTATTGGTTACTAGCTTTTTTACCCTTGCAAATGAGAATGATTCTTATTCATATAGCGGAAAATGCATTTTATGCATAACAAGCACACTTTCATGCATAATTAGTACAAAACTTATACTATTCACAATTCGTATGATAAGACCTAGGGGTGTTCATAATAGGAGTGTTCACTATCATTATGGGTTTCATATGTATTTTCTTTTTCGCATATTTGTCGAGTGTTTATTACCTTTTCGGCTAGTTTCAATATTTTTCGCTTCGACTGTTTTGTGCTTCTTCCAACAATAATAAGCATCTTCTGCCTTTATGCAAATACATTATTCTCACGAATATGTGACATATGATTCTCCATAAACATTGTCACATCAATATGATTTCAATGATCCCACCATGTGATATAATCAATATGGGATTTATTGAGCAATTATTTTTCGGTGATAGTTTTTCATATCACTTGTCAGATGATCCCACCATGCGGTGTATTTGCATGGGATTTTCTTTAATTTGATCAATTATAACTTTTGGTATCGCTTGCTCAATTTTCTCCATCTGTGTTTAATAATCACAGAGATCAGATATTATTTCTATCAACTGCTTCTTCTTTCGAGAGTAGGATTTGAATCATTGATCAACTACTTATTCAGAGTAAGATTTATTTCTTTTAACTGATTCTTCAAGAGCAGAATTTAAATAATTGATCAATCTTCATAATAGGATTTATTGTTAACTTCAAGGGCAGGAACAAGTGTATTGATGCTTGGGGGATTTCTGCATCTCTTTTTTCCCACCTTTATAATGGCCAGGCCAACTCGTCTAGAACATTTTGGCGTGATCATTATCCAAGACAAATTTGTCAAACTAGCGTGTTCAATTTTTTTTTTTTTTAGAACGGTCAAAGTTAGTTGTTAGTACATCAAGCCCCCAAGCAAATAATTACACCAAGCCACCTTATAACTCCCATAAACTCCAATTCGTTCCTAATGGGAATCGAACCCGAGAGTCACGCGCAAGATTTGGTGCTCTCTCTCTCTCTCTCCTTATATATATATATATATATATATATATATATATATAGGAAATAGATCATACGAAAACTAATTACCTTGTGAAATCTAGAAACTTTTGTAGGCCATTGATATTAGTGATCTAACGGCTGTAGATGAGTAGAATTACATGCATTTATGTATTTTTTTATTGCATTATTTGTTGCATATACTAGCGACCAGTTTGATTCAACAAATAATAACAAATATGCAATGAAATTACTTAATAATGCAATTGGTTTCTAGATTCCACCATTAAGAGTGTTTCCACCATAGTCAATCCCTGTATATATATATATATATATATATATATATATATATATATATATATATATATATATATATATATATATATATATATATATATACACACACGTTGTAAATATATTATTTTATGGATATTACTTGCAGGATAAGACACTTAATGGGTTAAGATGGCTAGTGGACTTTTAGGGTTACATCCCTATTTATTATTATAAATATATCTTTTTTTATTGTATTCTTGTACTCAGAAACATACAAATTATAGTGAATACTCTTCTGGCTTGGTATGTCCCCAGATGTAGTCATTATTGACGAACTGGGTCAACAAATCTGTTCTTTTTATTTTTATATTTTATAACACGTTATCAGCACGATACTCTAACAGTAGGTTTTTTCTTCCTTCTGATTTCCGAAATTCGCAAAAAACAAAAAAAAAATACGCGAGCAGATATCTGCACTGTGAGGCCGCGGAAGAATTGCGTTTCCCGCATCGGTAACCGTCGGATCAGCTTGAAATTTTGACAGCAACTTTCTAACATAAATATCTATATATTCAATGGTGGAGATCGGATTTTGTGTAATATATCTTACTGAATCTGTCGCCGAACAGAAGCAAATTTTTACGAGGAAATTTGAAGATCCGGCCTCATCCAACACCGAGTTGCTATACCGCCGCGTCCGAGTCCTTTTTCGGCCAATTATCGAGCCCAGTGGCCTCTTTTTCGGGGGTTTCTCAACTCTCCATCTTTTTTCTAATTAATGATTCATTTGTCCATTGATTTGTACACTTATGAATCTAATCATATTTATATTTTACGTGTATATAGGAAAATATGTTGCCCATGATAATGTGCATGCTATGGAGAGAAGCCATATCCCGTTCAAGGGTCAAAGATCTGGAATTATTTATGGAGTAAATAAGCGTACCAAAGCATTTAATTTTATATATATTGAAATTGATTCATGGATTATTTTAATTTGTGAATATGCTTTGATTTTGTGAATTATGAAAAATATTTTTTATTGCAAGATGTATTTCATATATCATGTCGTATTGATGTAATAATCGTATTTGTTACGATTTATATATAATATTTATGATTATATATCGTTGCTCCCGAAGTAGCACGATTGATATATGGTTACGATTTATGATAATCATAAATATTACATATTGTTGCTCCCGAAGTAGCAAGATTGATATTCCTTAGGAATATAACATGCTCTTGAGAGCAAATTAAGTCTATGGAAAATATATTGATATTTATCCGTGATCTTTTGTGCAAAATGGCACAAATGATAGATAAAAGTGAAAATTAAGTTCACTATGTGATAGTTCTCACGAGAACTATATTATTATCATATTGATATGATAAACGCAGTTTCAAGTTGAAACTCTCAAATAAGCTTAAGAATTATTTCACATAGTTGCTCCCGAATGAGCAATTGATATTCTTGATGAATATTAATATTATAGATTATTATTTATCGTTGCTCACGAGTAGCACACTTAATGTTTATGGAGCATATATTAAATGTTCTTTATAAATTTGAAATTATTGTTGCTCCTGATGTAGCACAATTTGAGATTCTTGATGGATATTACATGTTCTGGAAAGAGCGATTTATATTTTGAATAATATATGAAATAAAATGGAGAATCGAAATGTTTTTTTTGATATCACGTTTCTTGTTTTTTAAATATAGTCTCATAGATGGAGAGGTCCTATCATGAAAACTAATACTTAATATTTGTAATCACTTGAAATTTAAAACCAATGAACCCATAATTTTCACATCCGATCTAGAAGAAGACTAATGCCAACGCGTATGTTAATTATTTTATAATTTAAACCAATAATGGAGGCTATTTTATTTAGTTTGAAAACTTAAATTAATTTAATCACATAGTTATTTTGCCTTAAGGTTCTTAATTTTTTCGTCATAGCATGAAAGAAAATATATTACGCATACATTTATATATATATATATATATATATATATATATATATATATATATATATATATATATATATATATAACAGTAAAAACTATAAATAAACACAAGGATAATTAAATCATCCAATTATTATGGTCTTCTTCACTGAATTGAATCCAACAAAATTTTCAGCTCAATATCTCTCACTGGATCAAGCATCTCGTCTCTCCTCCCCAGTCGGGCCATGGATTTCCAAGATTGAACTTTCTTCTTTTATTAATTACTTACCAAAAAATATCAATAATAAAATCCTAGCTCTCCGGCGGACGCAACGACCGGATGTAAAATGGGCCGTACTATTCACCGGATGACCCAACCCAAACCGAAGAACTTTCCCAAATCAACTTGCCTGCGGCCCTCAGCATGCAGCTCGATAGTGCATGCCCGCTGCCGCTGCTGCTCGGCCGCGGCTCGCCTAGCAGTCCAGCAGTCCCGGTTCTTCGCAATTTCTTCGTGATCGTGCATTTCCCAAATTTGATTATAATTTCATACAAATTATAGTGAATACTCTTCTGGCTTGGTATGCCCCCAGATGTAGCCATTATTGACGAACTGGGTTAACAAATCTGTTCTTTTTATTCTTATATTTTATAACACGTTATCAGCACGATACTCTAACAGTAGGTTTTTTTTCCTTCTGATTTCCGAAATTCGCCAAAAAAAAAATACGCGAGCAGATTTTTGCACTATGAGGCCGCGGAAAAATTGCGTTTCCGCATCGTTAACCATCAGATCAGTTTGAAATTTTGTCAGCAACTTCCTAACATAAATATCGATATATTCAACGGTGGAGATCGGATTTTGTGTAATATTTCTTACTGAATCTGTCGCCGAACATAAGTTGATTTTTACGAGGAAATTTGAAGATCCGGCCTCATCCAACACCGAGTTGCTGTACCGTCGCACACGAGTCTTTTTTCGGTCAGTTATCGAGCCCAGTGGCCCCTTTCCGAGCGTTTCTCAACTCTCCATCTTTTTCTAATTAATGATTCATTTGTTGATTTACACTTATGAATTTAATCATATTTATATTTACGTGCATATAGGAAAATATGTTGCCCATGATAATGTGCATGCTATGGAGAGAAGTCATATCCCGTTCAAGGATCAAAGATCTGGATTATTTATGGAGTAAGTAAGCGTACCAAATCATTTAATTTTATATATATTGAAATTGATTCATATCATATTTTAATTTGTGAATATGCTTTGATTTTGTGAATTATGAAAAATATATTTTATTGCAAGATGTATTTCATATATCATGTTGTATTGATATAATAATCGTATTTGTTACGATTTATATATAATATTTATGATTATATATCGTTGTTCCCGAAGTAGCACGATTGATATATGGTTACGATTTATGATGATCATAAATATTACATATTATTTCTCCCGAAGTAGCAAGATTGACATTCCGTAGGAATATAACATGCTCTTAAGAGCAAATTAAGTCTATGGAAAATATATTGATATTTATCCATGATCTTTTGTGCAAAATGGCACAAATGATAGATAAAAGTGAAAATTAAGTTCACTATGTGGTAGTTCTCACGAAAACTATATTATTATCATCTTGATATGATAAACGTAGTTTCAAGTTGAAACTCTTAAATAATCTTAAGAATTATTTCACATAGTTGCTCCCGAATGAGCAATTGATATTCTTGATGAATATTAATATTATATATTATTGTTTCACGAGTAGCACACTTAATGTTTATGGAGCATATATTAAATATTCTTTATAAATTTGAAATTATTGTTGATCCCGATATAGCACAATTTGATATTCTTGACGGATATTACATGCTCTGGAAAGAGCGATTTATATTTTGAATAATATATGAAATAATGTCGAAAGTTATCGACTATTCATGCAGATGAACTTAAATTCAAGAAATATTACTGCTAAACGAGTGATTGTATTTCATATACCTGTTGTATATGCACCACAAGAGAATTAGAGTTCTTTGTGAACTAAACGAATTATGTAATGATCCTTTACGCTGAAGCGAGAGAGACTCGTTGGTGATTAAGATCCAAATCCCCAGAATACAAATAAATGGATCACATCACGTTATCAGCACCATAGTTCTACCCTAATTTCTCTAATTCTTTTTGGATATATGGTTCTACCTTCTCCATTCTTTTGGGGGCTCGACTTCCTAAAGGTACGAAAGCTATAGATTTAAATTTGATATTGTATTAACATTATTACCTATCGAAAGTTATGAAAATTGAAAGATTTTCAAAAATAACTTTTGATGATATTTTGATTGAATAATTATGTATTAACATACTTTACAATTTAAAATATGATATGAATATTTTGGTTCAGTGCTTGATCAATGATCTACGAATGGTTTAAAATATGACAGATTCAATTATTCCGTTTTCTTAGGATTCTACTATTGAAATATGTTGTGTCATAATTCGAAAAAAAATCCAATGGATATGAAAACTAATGTTAATAATATATACATTTCATAAACTGCAAATCATGATATTAAAATGGAAGTACCTTGTTACTTGTGCAGAAATTGTGATTTGCTCAAAATAGTCTGGTGGAACAACCGACTAAACGAATTCCTTCTGAAGAGGATATATGAATTATCTGATGGAGAAATTTTATCCATTTAGCTACCTAATGGTTGTCTTGCAACTTGACGTGGACAAGAACTCATGTAGGCCCCAAGAAGATAACGAAGATATACAGGACGAGAAGTTCATTACTTGTGTATTATTGAAGCACTACTCTTATCAAGCTTGATATTGAAGTTAACTTGCTAGCAAGATTTAATGTTTCTCTAAGGAGAATTTGTAATGGTGTTAACCATAGTGGTCTATTACATGAAAGAAATCGAGATTCGATATTGGTGGCTATTTGGATGTTATTATATGATCTCCATAATATTTCATGTATGACTTGATATATATTATCCTATTTTGTGCTGCACATCATGTTTGGATAAGTAAGAGGAAAATATGTTATTTCCACATTAGCTCCACAAGAGCGGTAGTGATAACCTAGCAGATTCATTCACTAACTATCTCTATGTATGAAAAATATATTCATGGTATTGGAATACAAGATTGTTATCTTGAGGGAGAGATACAAGATTGTTAACTCTATGTTCATATTATCCCCAATTTTATGAATGAATATTATTAAAATTCATATACCTCTTACAAGATTGTTATCTCTATGTTCATTCATATACCTGGAAGACTATTGTCTTTAGGGGGAATGTCAACATCGAAAGAATTTGTAGATTGGATCGTGAAGATCAATGATGGTACTCTTTTTTCCTTTGACTAAGTTTATCCCTTTAACTTTTTCTATCGAGGTTTTCGTTCAGCATGAACATTAAAATGTAATGTCCAGTGGGAGTATTGTAAATATATTATTTTATAAACATTACTCGCAGGATAAGACACTTAATGGGTTAAGATACCTAGTAGGCTTTTAGGGTTACATCCCTATTTATTGGTATAAATATATCTCTTTTGATTGTATTGTTGTACTCGGAAACACAAAAATTATAGTGAATACTCTCTTGGCTTGGTATGCCCCCAGATGTAGTCATTACTGACGAACTGGGTCAACAAATCTGTACTTTTTATTTTTATATTTTATAACAATATATATATATATATATAGTACTTCCCGTCCGTCCACCAAGAAGTTACATTTTTTATTTCGGTATTGGTTTTAAAAAATTAGTTGAGTGTGTTGTGTGATCGGAGTAAGGGTCTCACTTTTTTTTGTAATTTTAAAGTGAAATGTGTGGGATATACTTACTAAAAATAGAAAGGGATAAGTTTTTTGTGGGCGGACAAAAATAGCAAACAGGGTAAGCAGTTTGTGGACGGAGGGAGGGAATACAAATCCTACCAAAAAGACAAATCTGCTGGTGATATTTCAACGCCGATTGACATTTCTGTAATGTACTGTCCCCGTCCTGTCTGATGACTGATATTATAAATAGATTGTAGAATTTAAAAACATTTTTTCAAAATTTTATATATTATTTAGATTTTTTAAACAATGCTTTGATTATAAGTACTATTGATACTTTTTTAATTTTATTTTTTTGCTGGAATTCTTGGTCGGATGTTGCAAATTGACAAATTAGTGGAGTTTATGTTGATGTTTGATAAAAAAAAATAGTTTAGTTAAACATATAAGCAAAAAACTAATATGTGTACATAAGCAAATAAGTGAACATAAGGAATTCCGAAACAAATTATCAAGTCTTTAGAATTCTGCCATATGGGAAAGAAATCGTATCGACATTGGAAAGAAAATATAATATTTTTTTTAAGTTACTACTATTTGAGATAAAAATTTGGGCTACTATTTGGCTAAAATTTATTTTCACCAGTTTTAATATTATATTCTTTTTATTATTATTATTATTACTCATTCCGTCCACTAAAAATATGTTCATTCTGACTTTCATAGGTCACTCCAAATACATTTTTTGAACATTAGTAATTTTAATTATATATGAATAAAAGTTATAAAAAATAATATTTGAAAAATACATATTAAGACAAATCAAACACAAATACTTACATTACTATAATTTTTTTAATATATTGATTGTAATTATGAATTTTGACCTATAAAAAATTAAAATAATATTTTTTAGTGGAAGGGTGTAACACCCTCAATCCGCTCAGGGATATTACACGCCGTAGACCCTCACCTCGAGGATCTACCAGGCTGATAACTAAAATCAAACATCTAGACATCGCCTTTCAGGCTAAAACGACACAGTAGACCGATTTGGTCTTTCAATAATAACATACAACTCAATTCCAATCACATACCCACGCAGGGGTCAAAATACAATAAGCTCCCGTACAACGGGAAAAGATACTGCAGCGGAAAAGAAAATACAACTAGACCAGTACGACATCAACGGGTCCTCGTGTGATTAGTATCGTTCATCTTTCATCATCCTTCGTGCCGACCCTGTGCCATGCTCCAAAACCTGAATGCAAAAATAGACATCCACCCCCCGAATACTCGGGGGTTAGCAAAACTCCACTGTTTTGCTAGTGCAAGAACAAAGTGCAAATACGAGCCATACAATTCACATTCCACGAATAACAACAACCAGGAATCCTCAAAGATCCAAACGAAACGAAAAGTACTTCCCGAGGCAAGAGTTTGAGAAAACCTTTCAAAATCGAAATATCATAAATCAATGGAAATAATTTATAACACAGTTTAGAATGCCATCGAGAGTTTTAATAGAAAACAATTTAGGATTATCAAACCCTACTTTTCAAAAATCCAAAAGACAAAAGGGGTCATCGCCCCAAAAGTTTACTTTCCGTAAAATAACCCTTACCAAACCGTTGGGATTTTAGCCCCAAATCCGTCAAATGACCTTTACAAAACCATTGGGATTTTAGCCCCAAATCTCATCAACTCACAGTACACAAGAACGACCACAAGGTTCGTCTTCCAACATCAAAATCCACAATTAAAGGATTTAACACAAACAACAAAATACTCTATAGCCATCCTAGCCAAGTAGGCCAAACGAACAACTTACCTCTTACACACTTAGTCAATGCATGCAATCATGAAAACCGTTCAAAAGCACTCATTTCCGGAAATGCCAATATCAAATCACATTTGTAAAAATGCACCACAATTAACCGCGGACCCACAGCTTCGTGGATCCCTGCCGAGACCCCGTCGGATCTAACCCACAGTGGTTAAAAGCAAGCTCGCGGTTCCACAGCTTCGTGGAGCCCTACCGAGACCCCGTCGGATCTAACCCGTAGTGAGCATACACACACACACACGTTTACTCATGCAATACTAACATGCTAAGAATGTAAGTTCATTAAGAATACTCACTAGAGATGGCCATTAACTCGACACCATTACCAAACTCTTCAAAAATACAATAACAAGGTTAAATACGGAATACACGATTCCATAACTTAAACAATAGGAGTATCATCATAAAATCCTTCAACGTTCAAAATAACCAAATCATAATCAATTCTCAAAACACCGTTCACAAATCACACTCGTTTTGAAAGAAAGCCTTTAACGAGGCCAAATCCTTTTAAAATTAATTTCAAATAACCAAACAAACACATCAAGACGACCACCGGTCATCATATCCATAAAACGAGAAAAGTATGGGCAAGGTACTTGCCTCGATATCACGAGCACGGAAGCACGAACGGATACGGCTCAACCGGGAAGCTTCGGAACGCCCGATGCTAACGAAAAGGAAGACGACAACGAACGAAACGGAAGAATCAAGCACGACCGCGAGGAATCGACGAAAATGAACCTAACGATTCGAATTGCACAATCACAACCACTTCTAAACGATTATGGAAATGGAATACACCCGGAAACCCGCCTATGATTCATGTATATTCGTACAAAAATAACGAGGGCGGACCACAACCAAACCCTCTCGATTCCGTAAAAATCCGCAAAATATCCATGAATCCGTAGGAAAGCTAAAGATACTAACAATATTAATCGTATTCATCATGAATCCACCAACAAAACGGAACGAATCGGAAGAAAAACCCAAAACCCCCAAATTAATCGAAAATAGGGTTCTAGAAATATTACCTTTGAAGATTCAAGTACTAAGATCCGTAGAACACGCGTTAGATTGATTATCCGAGCCTCACAACCGAAGGGAAATGATGAAAATCGACCCCCGGATGAAGAATGCTTGAGAAGTTCTCCCCTCCTAGGTCTCTCTCTCTCGCGCAGGTGAAATGAAGGAGAAGACGGCCGATCTCGTCTAATAAGGACGAGATTGCACAGTTGACCGCTTTGTGTGCCGCGGCACAGCCGAAGTGTGCCGCGGCACAGGCCAAAAATTTACTCCCAGGTTTCGGCAGTGTGCCGCGGCACCCGGTACAGTTGGGTTTTGGTCGCAGAAGACACACGAGTGTGCCGCGGCACCGGACAGGTGTGCCGCAAAGATCGCTCGCAACTTGTGCGCGGCACGGATGCATGCCGCGGCACCTGATCTGATTTGTTCGACCACCAACTGAAGGAATTTGTGTGCCGAGGCACGCACATCTTGTGCCGCGGCCCACACCTCCTATTGGGTTCCAAAATGATAAAAATGATCCGGAAGACAATAAAACGATAGGAATCAATATTTGGGAACCAATAACACGAAATGGATCCACGGCAACCCCGAAACGGCCTTTCCGCACAACAATAACGAGAATACAGTTCAACAGTTGACAGGAAGGACACACTGAAAGGTACACGAGGGTCACTACGATCGAGAAATACACCAAAAAAAAGAAAATTGCCGAAATTCGAAATTGCGGATATTACATTCTACCCTCCTTAAAAGAAGTTTCGTCCCGAAACTTAAAACAAGTAGGGAGAAGCAATATCCCCTCCAGGAAAACTCAACGAGATACACAAGAAATGTGTAACTTACGCCCATCGGCGAAACGTTACAAGCAACGCAAAGGAATAAACGGCGTGAAAACACGCTCCAGGACGACCAACACAATGCCACCGGTAGAGACATAATAAAATCAACAAGCGACAAGTGTCATCAAACAGATAACACAATCAAGTCGATTATCCGAATAATCACAAAACACAACCGACGAAAATCAATACGATTGACCAACCCAACGGTATATCAATCAAAACATGAGCCACACGCTGAACAAATACGGAATTCCACCGCCCAAGGGTTGGAAGATCGAAAACGAGACTAATTTCCCGAACTTAAGGAAATTTCGAAGGAGTCTGAATGTTTAACAATCACGAAACGAGATCAACAAAACCGAACAATCAAACGATCGAACCACAAAGATCGAGACAACAAAAATCGAACGATCATGCTCGGATCACGATGAACAATAAGGTTCAACCGACAACTCCGAGGTTCACATCTCGACTCGAGACAAAACATGATCCGGTGAAAACAACAAGATGCACCCTCGCATAAATCCACAGGAAAGGGAATAACGATTGGAAGGTCACAACGACGAACGAGTAATTCCGAAATAATACCACCCTCGTTCGATCAACAAAAGCAAGGGGCAGGACAAGCTCAGAAAATGTCAATGAACATGATGAGTCGACAAAGTCGAAAACACAAGAGTTCCAAATCCGATCCACTTCGAATAAAAGAACTAATAGAACCAGATGATGTCACTCCCGAACAAGGTTCACAAGAATCGAACTGAACCCGAAAAGTCACATCGATAACCAGATCGACCCACAACAAGATCACAACTCGTTCGGGCGATGAAACCGAAATACAGAACAAGTTCATAAAGTACCAACGAACATGAGCGAATCGATAGACTAGAGAAAGAGAAAATACAGAAGTCAAAATAGTACGGGCATTACCTCCGACCTCGTCCACGAAATTCACAAAAACAGGAGCAAGGTAACAAGACATTAAACAACCGACACATAACGGAACGATCACCGATGCACACGGCCATACCAACCCAAGCTCTAACAGCTCGCACATGCGCGACAACGCAGAAATCACCACGAGGCGACAATATTTAACACCGACATCCCACCTCTCACAAGGAGCTAACACAACAAATGTGTGGAAAACGACTCAACGCTCACACCGCCAATTCGGTCATACTCGGGAGCAAACATCAAAATGACAACGCGAACATCATACATATATACCCAGCCCTCAAACGGGAATGGATAGGTTTTAAAAACGAAAACCTCATTTTAATAATAATTTAGTAGAACACCGATTGATCTTGAGTATCACCTTTCAAAAAGTACAAACATGAAACATCGTTATCGAGACTTTGGAGAACCATTTCGCATTTGATAAAAATGAGGACACTTTCTCTTAGTGAAAACTTTCAGAATATTCGACCCTCGGGTCTAAATAAAAGTGTTTCTAAAACATTGAAAATATCTCAAAACATTTTGGTCCTCGAGGCAGAAAAATCTTGAACTATATTGTGGCACCTGGATGTACCACAAGAAAATAACTCATTTGAAAAAAATATGTCTCGAAATTTATTTCTAAGATACTCAAGTTTTCGAAAATAATTCAATGCCAAAAAGGACGATGCCAAAAAGGCTAGAATGCCCAAAAATTTCAGGTAATCACACGGAACATCATAGCGCTGTGGGTCCCGCGTCGGAACCCCAGGCTAAAACCATTTACAAAAATGCCAAAAAGGCTGATGACGGTAATATTTTAAAAACTCACGAAAGCCATTTACAAAATACTAAATACCGTCATAAGAATTTCGTCAAAGCGGTCAAGGCCATAATGCCAAAAACTCGATTAAGGGAAGCGGTTATCGAAATAAAACTCGGTCGGTAAAATACCGAAATTCATTACAAAAGAACTCACGCAGCGGATAAAAGAAATACAGTTCAACATGCACAATCCAGCAACACTACTCCTCATAAGAACAAAATATTAGAGTCAAATAACCACAATTAGAATAAAACCACTGGCCCCATTCGAGGCCTCTAAAGACCCTACCGCACTGGCTAGTGAACAAGTCGAACGTGTATAAGCACAAAGCTTCCACAAGAGAACTTGTAAAACGTGCAAATCGATTCGAAAATCATCAGCAACGGACAAAAACAACAATAAAAAGGCATCACAAGCGACGAAACTCCTCGTATAAATCAAATACGAGAGTCGATTAAATACATATCGTGACATCAAAATCCACATAAGGATTCCATCACTTAACAAATAATCATAAAAATAGCTCGTGTCACACGAGGCACAACACAAAGAAGGGAGACTTACTTCCACCGGTCGCACGAAGATGATGATCGCCCCACGATACTAACCACGACCAACAACTCAAACGACGCGTCGCGACACGACTCAGTCATACTAAATCCGACGAGACAAAACTCAATAGACACCACTGACCCGACAGCCTAGGTTTCCACAACCTAAGCTCCGATACCATTTATGTAACACCCCCAATCCGCTCAGGGAGATTACACGCCGTAGACCCTCACCTCGAGGATCTACCAGGCTGATAACTAAAATCAAACATCTAGACATCGCCTTTCAGGCTAAAATGACACAGTAGACCGATTTGGTCTTTCAATAATAACATACAACTCAATTCCAATCACATACCCACGCATGGGTCAAAATACAATAAGCTCCCGTACAACGGGGAAAAGATACTGCAGCGGAAAAGAAAATACAACTAGACCAGTACGACATCAACGGGTCCTCGTGTGATTGGTATCGTTCATCTTTTATCATCCTTCGTGCCGACCCTGTGCCATGCTCTAAAACCTGAATGCAAAAATAGACATCCACCCCCCGAATACTCGGGGGTTAGCAAAACTCCACTGTTTTGCTAGTGCAAGAACAAAGTGCAAATACGAGCCATACAATTCACATTCCACGAATAACAACAACCAGGAATCCTCAAAGATCCAAACGAAACGAAAAATACTTCCCGAGGCAAGAGTTTGAGAAAACCTTTCAAAATCGAAATATCATAAATCAATGGAAATAATTTATAACACAGTTTAGAATGCCATCGAGAGTTTTAATAGAAAACAATTTAGGATTATCAAATCCTACTTTTCAAAAATCCAAAAGACAAAAGGGGTCATCGCCCCAAAAGTTTACTTTCCGTAAAATAACCCTTACCAAACCGTTGGGATTTTAGCCCCAAATCCGTCAAATGACCTTTACAAAACCATTGGGATTTTAGCCCCAAATCTCATCAACTCACAGTACACAAGAACGACCACAAGGTTCGTCTTCCAACATCAAAATCCACAATTAAAGGATTTAACACAAACAACAAAATACTCTATAGTCATCCTAGCCAAGTAGGCCAAACGAACAACTTACCTCTTACACACTTAGTCAATGCATGCAATCATGAAAACCGTTCAAAAGCACTCATTTCCGGAAATGCCAATATCAAATCACATTTGTAAAATGCACCACAATTAACCGCGGACCCACGCCTTCGTGGATCCCCGCGAGACCCCGTCGGATCTAACCCATGGTTAAAAGCAAGCTCGCGGTTCCACAGCTTCGTGGAGCCCTACCGAGACCCCGTCGGATCTAACCCGTAGTGAGCATACACACACACACACGTTTACTCATGCAATACTAACATGCTAAGAATGTAAGTTCATTAAGAATACTCACTAGAGATGGCCATTAACTCGACACCATTACCAAACGCTTCAAAAATACAATAACAAGGTTAAATACGGAATACACGATTCCATAACTTAAACAATAGGAGTATCATCAAAAAATCCTTCAACGTTCAAAATAACCAAATCATAATCAATTCTCAAAACACCGTTCACAAATCACACTCGTTTTGAAAGAAAGCCTTTAACGAGGCCAAACCGAAATCCTTTGAAACTTCATTTCAAATAACCAAACAAACACATCAAGACGAACACCGATCATCATATCCATAAAACGAGAAAAGTATGGGCAAGGTACTTGCCTCGATACCACGAGCACGGAACCACGAACGGATACGGCTCAACCGGGAAGCTTCGGAACGCCCGATGCTAACGAAAAGGAAGACGACAATGAACGGAACGGAAGAATCAAGCACGACCGCGAGGAACCGACGAAAATGAACCTAACGATTCGAATAGCACAATCACAACCACTTCTAAACGATTATGGAAATGGAATACACCCAGAAACCCGCCTATGATTCATGTATATTCGTACAAAAATAACAACGAGGGCGGACCACAACCAAACCCTCTCGATTCCATAAAAATCCGCAAAATATCCATGAATCCGTAGGAAAGCTAAAGATACTAACAATATTAATCGTATTCATCATGAATCCACCAACAAAACGGAACGAATCGGAAGAAAAACCCAAAACCCCCAAATTAATCGAAAATAGGGTTCTAGAAATATTACCTTTGAAGATTCAAGTACTAAGATCCGTAAAACACGCGTTAGATTGATTATCCGAGCCTCACAACCGAAGGGAAATGATGAAAATCGACCCCCGGATGAAGAATGCTTGAGAAGTTCTCCCCTCCTAGGTCTCTCTCTCTCTCTCGCGCAGGTGAAATGAAGGAGAAGACGGCCGATCTCGTCTAATAAGGACGAGATTGCACAGTTGACCACTTTGTGTGCCGCGGCACAGCCGAAGTGTGCCGCGGCACAGGCCAAAAATTTACTCCCAGGTTTCGACAGTGTGCCGCGGCATAGCCTGCGTGTGCCGCGGCACCGGATGGGTGTGCCGCGGCACACAGTACAGTTTGTTCGACCACCAACTGAAGGAATTTGTGTGCCGCGGCACGCACATCTTGTGCCGCGGCCCACACCTCCTATTGGGTTCCAAAATGATAAAAATGATCCGGAAGAGAATAAAACGATAGGAATCAATATTTGGGAACCAATAACACGAAATGGATCCACGGCAACCCCGAAACGGCGTTTCCGCACAACAATAACGAGAATACAGTTCAACAGTTGACAGGAAGGACACACTGAAAGGTACACGAGGGTCACTACGATCGAGAAATACACCAAAAAAAAGAAAATTACCGAAATTCGAAATTGCGGATATTACAAAGGGGAGGGGGAGAGTATTAATTTTTATTTATTCCTTCCTTTTTAGAAAGTCTTACTCCTGTCGTCTAGAAGACGCGTAAATGAAAAGACTTTTCTAGTGTAGTATTTAATTTTTAAACATCAAAATTACTGAAATTATAATGTATTAAATTTTATTTTTTTATTATACCTATATTTTAGGTCACGTTTTCATATATACTTAGACTTTATTGGTTATTAGCTTTTTTACCCTTGCAATGTATACAAGTTTAGGATCAAATGAGAATGGTTCTTATTCATACATCGGAAAATGCATTTTATGCATAACAAGCACACTTTCATGCATAACTAGTACAAAACTCATGCTATTCGCAATTCGTATGATAAGAACTAGGGGTGTTCATAACCGGATATCAAGTTAAGCGGCCCGCGACCCTACCCGATAAATCGGGTACCCTATTTTCCTGGTCGGGTCAATAGGGTACCCTGATCCGAATTGTATTTTGCTCAATTCTAAATAATTATAAAAATAAAATAATTTTGCAAGAACCCAACAACTCTGCTTAATAATTAATACATCAAAATTAAATAACTCACCAAATCACATGTGTCTGTATCAATCCCCAATGAATTACAATAATTTAAAGCATAAAAAATAAAAGGTTTAATACAAAAATCAAATAAACAAGGTATATAACTTTAAAATAACTTTTTTGATAAACATTAAGAATATAATATATATAATATATCCGGTCGAGTACCCGGTCCGAATTATATTTTCGGCCCGTACCCGGACCCGATTTATTTCCTTTCATCGGATCGGGAATCCGGCCCAAAAAAAATTTAAAAATTATAAAAATACCCTGTAAATTTATCTCGGGTCAACGGGTAGTTGGGTCGGATAGTTCAGGTCAAGATTTTATGAACACCCTTAATAAGAACCATTCTCATGAGAAACTATATATATATATATATATATATATATATATATATAGAGAGAGAGAGAGAGAGAGAGAGAGATATCCATGTCGATACTATATTTGTATGTATATTTAATATTGGGTCTGTCACAAATAATTCACATCATGAATGCAATGGTGAATATACATGAAGGTATCGTACCCATGTAGATACATTCGAAGATCCCTATATGTATATATACATTGTTAGGGTTGTATACTGCAAAACACACTTTATGCTTGTATTACCTTATTTCCTTGTAACTACATATGAGAATATTAAATATATTTTTATCACATATTTTGCATATTTATTCAAGTTATGATTATGTAAATGTATTGTCTATTTATTCTATATTGTAGATAATATTGTCTATTTATTTTATATTATAGATAATGTGGTGTGTTTGTGTCACGCGGAATATCACATTATCAGTGCCTTATAAAATTATAAATAATTCACAACCTCTAATTATTAGACAAATTATATGAAGGTTGTAATGTATGCTTGGCATTAGTTGGTATGGGCTGTTAGCATAGTGTATTTGCATACGTTGAACTGGATCACAGTGAGATAGTGTCTTCTGTACTGACTGTAAGAAGAACGTAAATCTCAGATAATTCTTATTTTAATTCTAATTATATAATATTTAGTTGTGTATTCATAATAATTATTGCTTTGATTAACCATGAGTGAGAGTCACAGTGACTGACTCAATATGCTTCGTATGCTGGGCAATAATACTATTTAGGGATCTTTTTTTGTTAGTACCAACCCATAAAAATAACAAGTTATATATCCCCATTCATAAGAGTATAAGTTTTTATAACAAAATATGTTAAAAAACATTATTACCCTTGAAGTCTACCACTAAAAGATAGAAAAACTAAAAAAATAGAAAACTAATAAAACCAAACAACAATAATCTAAACGATCCCACAACACAATCTCTCTCTCTCTCTCTCTTCCAAAAATAAGCTCTCTCTCTGTCGCGAACCGAACCCCCCATCGTGAAACCTATCGCCGACAAGAAAATGTCGAACTCTGACTACGACAGAGAATCTGAAGACGCCAGAAGTTCCCCACACGCTAGTGACACCCCATCTAAAGAGGCTTTTGTCACTGATCCGTCGGTTAGTGTAATTTATTCACACACGATCGTGCCACGACGGTTGTTCATCGTCTCACGGTGGTGCTAAAGAAAATGACACCATCGTGTGCACGATGGTCTTTCGTGGGCTTACACACGATGATCCTCGACACCCTTCAGCAGCTGTAGGATACAGGGCCCAGCAGCGCCCGACAGCGCCCGCATGCTGTAGGCACATCGCTGTAGTGAGAAATGTTGATGTTTTTGTGCACACGATGGCTAGTCTCATCGTGGGCATGATCGTGTGCATATGAACTTTTGGTATTTTTGCCAATTTGATTTAATATGTTATCTAGAAGGATGTTTTGTGATTCTAAAATTGCTTGTTTAAACATTAATTACTACATGACTTCTTATACAACCTCGTATTTGTTATTTCGTGTAATTCATTAATATATGAGATATTTCATACAGATGGTGAACTTATATGTACGAACTAATACATTGAGAACATATATGCTACACACGATATGCCTTATATTATGTTAATTCAATCTATAACTTTTTAAATAAGTATATTGTTAACAAATACTTGTTAATATATAAGTAACAACACGTAATTGACGAGTAATTTGAGAAATTAGTGAAAATGTTGATGTTCTTGTGCACACGATGGCTACTCCCATCGTGGGCACGACCGTGTGCCCCATCATGTGCACATGAACTTTGGTATTTTTGCCAATTTGATTTAATGTGTTATCTATAAGGATGTTTTGTGATTCTAAAATTGCTTGATCAAACATTAATTACTATATGACTTCTTATACAAACTCGTATTAGTTATTTCGTGTAATTCATTAGTATATGAGATATTTCATACAGATGATGAACTTATATGTACGAACTAATACATTGAGAACATATAGACTACACACGATATGCAATATATTATGTTAATTCAATCAATAACTTTTTAAATAAGTATATTGTTAACAAATACTTGTTAATATATAAGTAACAACACGTAAATTGACAAGTAATTTGAGAAATTAGTGAAAATATTGATGTTCTTGTGCACACGATGGCTAGTCCCATCGTGGGCACGATCGTGTGCCCCATCATGTGCACATGAACTTTTGGTATTTTTGCCAATTTGATTTAATGTGTTATCTATAAGGATATTTTGTGATTCTAAAATTGCTTGATCAAACATTAATCACTACATGACTTCTTATACAAACTCGTATTAGCTATTTCGTGTAATTCATTAGTATATGAGATATTTCATACAGATGATGAACTTATATGTACGAACTAATATATTGAGAACATATAGACTACACACGATATGCAATATATTATGTTAATTCAATCTATAACTTTTTAAATAAGTATATTGTTAACAAATACTTGTTAATATATAAGTAACAACACGTAAATTGACAAGTAATTTGAGAAATTAGTGAAAATATTGATGTTCTTGTGCACACGATGGCTAGTCCCATCGTGGGCACGATCGTGTGCCCCATCATGTGCACATGAACTTTTGGTATTTTGCCAATTTAATTTAATGTGTTATCTATAAGGATGTTTTGTGATTCTAAAATTGCTTGATCAAACATTAATTACTACATGACTTCTTAAACAAACTCGTATTTGTTATTTCGTGTAATTCATTAGTATATTAGATATTTCATATAGATGATGAACTTATATGTACGAACTAATACATTGAGAATATTAGACTACACACGATATGCAATATATTATGTTAATTCAATCTATAACTTTTTAAATAAGTATATTGTTCAAATACTTGTTAATATATAAGTAACAACACGTAAAAGGACGAGTAATTTGAGAAATTAGTGAAAAATGTTGATGTTCTTGTGCACACGATGGCTAGTCCCATCGTGGGCACGATCGTGTGCCCATCGTGTGCACATGAACTTTTGTGCATCCTCCCCACGGTCATGGGCTGCTGCTGTCGTGTGCATCCTGCCATAACCGTGTGCACACGATGACTAGTCCCATCGTGGGCACAATCATGTGCCCCGACAGCACTCAGCAGCTGTAGGGTACATGGCCCGGCAGTGTCCGCAAGCTGTAGGATACAGCGCCCGACACGTTAATTGTGCGCACGATGTCAAGGCCGTTGGACACGACCGTTGCACACGGTGGCTTGCCGTCGTGTGCAGCCATCGTGTCCGGGAGAACTTGTCGGGAAAAATAAATTTTCAGCGGTAAAATATGGATCCATACATTCTTTATGAACCCAAAAGCACGACAAATGACGTCCTATTTGAACATCATTTTTTCTTTTCGAATAATCTTGTGATTTTTATAAGATTTTGAGGGACTCTTTGTCAAAAATAGTTGTATTGTTTTGATGTATCTGTTGTAGTTAAATTTTGGTTGGACATTTATGATCGACTTTGAGCAGATGAAGAAAATGAAAAAGAAAAAAGAAAAAAAAATAGTTTAAATTAAATAAAATACAAAAAGAAAAGTGAAAGTCAACATTACAACTTTTGGAAGGACATTGTAGTCTTTTTAATCAAAATAGTACTAAAAATTATACTCTTATGAATGAGGATATAAAACTTGTCAATTTTATGATTTGGTATTAAAAAATTGATTCCCACTACTATTTATATAACAATTAAAATTATAACTAGAGATCATATCCGGACTCGTGCGGGTTGCTGATGTCCCCTTGAGTAGCTCGATAATGATTATTATATTAAATCCAGCAGGTCGATTTAATTCTGATATAATAATAAGGTTCGAGTGGTACTACTCTTGGATAAGAAAATTATTTAATTAAAGCTATCAGTAGCTTAAATTTATTAATGGATATTTGATATCTTAAACACAGAAAATAATAATCTAAATAAGGAGTCTGATTTTGTAAATTGGGATTTGGATTAGAAGTGCAATATTAATTATTTAATAGATGGAATTGATATTAGTAAACTTAACCATATTAAGAATGACTTAATATGGAAGGTTGTATTATACCAGGAGTGCTAACTCTCTTTAAGATCCCCATAGTAATCCAAAAGCCTATAAAAAGGACATTAGGGGGTGGGGTTCGGCCGATATAACATCTTAACGTAAGGAAATTCTTTTCTTCTTCTAAGTGTTTTATTGTGAATTTTGACTTGTGTCTTTGAATCCACAATCGAGATAACACTTTAATTCTTGTTATCAATCGGAATTACATGAAGTAAAAGAAAAATCTAGAGTTGTGAGAATACTAATTTCGGCCGATTCATCTTCAAGTGTCAAGTAAGATCCTACAGCTCGTTGCCCACACAACATCGGGATTAAGGTCGGAACATACTCTATAAGGTTTTGAAGAATATATCAAAAGTAGCAACCACTTCGCTTCAAAAGGTAATATCCTATGATCTAGATTAGGATATTAAGTTTCATCAACAATATTATTTAATAAATAATAAAATATATTTAAATTATTTATTAATCTTAGTAATTAATTAATTAGCATACCTAAATAGATTTTGTGCTCGTGGGTGAGTAACACGTTTTATTTAAATTCTTCAAACTTCGCTTTCGCTGCTTTTTACTTCCAACAATTGGTATCAGAGACATATTTTTAGGCTTTACTATTTTAATTAATTTTGGTGATTAGTTGCTATCAATTTAAATATTCATATAATATGATGTTGGAATATATTGCTAGAAATTTTTGCAGGGAATATGATCCAATTGTCAGGGTTATGTGATTTTTTTTTTAGTATTTATGAAATTATTGGTTTGGCAAGATCTCTCGGATTCGTACTTGCGAGTAAGGAAAGAAACCCAATAATTTGTGGTGCTAGATAGGGTCTGATGGGACCTAGTCCGTTAGTTGCGAGTATGAACCGGTCCGACCATAAGTTATCCAACCAAGTACTATCTGATGGGTCAATGAGGTGCGTACTTACGAGTGCGGGCCAAAATAACTTATGGACATGTGTTGTGATGTGATGATGATGGATTGTGGACCCCGTGTTTGTTTTCCGGACTCTGTTGATGTGAAACGATCTTGAGACTAAGATCGTACATGATTATGTAAACTAAGGACTTATGATTCCAAAGGCTTCTCATTTATAAAACTCCCGAGATCTTGGAAATATTTTTAAGGTTCTGAACTATGTTTCAAACGTGTATACCTCTTGGGAGTTTTTTATAACCAACGTCATTATCTGATTTATGAGTGATGTTTAATTGATATATTTAGTATAGCTCGAAATACTTGCACTAGCATTATCCGAACGCTAACCCCCAATATGAGGAGCGGTTACATGATCGATATGAAGAGGACAAATGGTGGTGCTAATCACATGAATTGAGTATTTATATAATTTACGCATTTGTCTCACATATTCTTTACGAGCCCATAATACATCATGGATCCAATCCACATACATAATACAAATTGCAGTGTTCGATATTATTCCTGTACTTTTGAGCTAGAATGAGTTGAGCCCAAAGATCCCTCTTTGGGCCACCCAAGATTATACTGGGTTCACCCGTCACCATCAGCGGTCTGGACAGCTCTTCCTTCACAATATTTCCCTCTAGTGCCGCCACGACTTCTAGAGAATTTCAACCGACTGCAACAAAAATGGAAATCTCAATCTTGAAAACCCACAATTTTCTGAAACATAATTATCTGCACCTGCTATGGCCGCGCACCGTAAACAATGCTTGTCTCCGCAGTAGACAATTCCCCGAGTTTCCTTTTCTTTTAATGTCTCATCGTCTTCAAGTTCGTTCTCATTCTCTTTCGTCTCCCAATTGTTCTCAGCTTCCTCTCCCCCCTTTTCCTCCTCTGCTCCGACGTATGTCCTCGATGAGCTCCTCGCAGGAGACTGATAATCCCACCCCCCTCGACGCGAAAACGGTAAACGCTCATCATCAATTTAATTCATCCCCTTTGGTATGGTTTATTTCGGTAATTATAATTTTCGGAAGAAATATCTGTTTGCTAATTCGCATGTTTTTGTGTGTGTGTGTGTGTGTGTGTGTGTGTGTGTGTGTGAGAGAGAGAGAGAGAGAGAGAGAGAGAGAGAGAGAGAGAGACGAGACGAGACGAGACGGCCATGTTTGTCTAACGTACATTTAGAGCAATTTCCTGAACAAGGTACAACTTCTAATGAACGGTGTACTATTTAATAACGCCGTAGCCTGCATTTTCCTGCTTTTCAGCTTCATCCATACTTATAACCTTACTAGTACTTTTCTTAAGCAAAAAGCGGACAATCATTTTTATAGAAGCGTTTGCAGACACTCTCTAACTCGTCTAATAACCTTACTCAACTATACACATACATTTATTTTCTCCCTCAAAATTTATTGCATCTGTTTTCAGGTGAGGGTGGTGATCAATGGTAGGGTGCAGGGAGTGTTCTATAGGAACTGGACAGTTGACAATGCCAAAGAATTGGGCCTCAAAGGTTGGGTCCGAAACCGCAGGGACGGGTCTGTGGAGGCCTTGTTTTCAGGGAGCCCGGAGAAGGTTCAAGAGATGGCAGAACGGTGCAGGAGGGGCCCGACCGATGCTAAGGTCACGGGTCTTCAGGTCTTCCCCTGCACTGATGACCCCGGAACCACGTTCGAGCGTAAGCCAACCTTGTGATGTTTGGATCACCGTTTGATGTGCTCAGGACAGGTCTTGATGTGGTGCCATCCCGTCATTCCGTCATAGTGATTGGGCTGATTGTGGGCGCAATCACAGCCAAAAAAACAAATGCGCGATTGTTGACTAATTTTAGTTTCTGTCTATGTATGGCTGTGATTGTGCCACAGCAGCCCGGTGACTCCATAACGGAGTTCCCGGATATCACCATATATACGCGATTATATTGCTTTATCCAGGGATGATGCAGATATATAGATATACGCGATTAGTTTAGAGGCACTAATTGCAGCAGTGAATTTGATGTTATTAAATTTGATGTTTATAGAAATAAAATTCCAGTTATTGGGGATTTTCATTTAACCTCTGAGCAATTATGTGCACCCACTGGTTCTCTTGAACAGGATGATATGGTCATTACAGCAGCTTCAGTTAACAGGATGATATGGCCATCACACCAGCTTCAATTAGGGCTGTAAACGAGTCGAGTTCTGGCCTTAGTGATTGATGCTTGTTACTATTCAACCCGCGAACTGCAAAATTCGAGCTCGAGCGCGACTCGAGCAGTATTTTCGAGCGCTCGCGAGTGGCTCGCCAGCATATTCCTTATTTTATTTTTCATAGTTTTTTTATTTATGTTAAAAGTAAAAAAGCTGTCTATTCTGGAAAATATAATTATTATTATTATTATTATTATTATTATTATTATTGTTATTGTTATCAATCAAAATATTATGGATATTTTTACATATATAAAAAATTCGAAAAAATAATTTAATTGCTCGCAATCCGCTCGCGAACTAACGATCTGCTCGCGAACTCACGAACTAAGTATTTAAGGCCTCGAGTTCGAGCTTGTAGCTCATGAACTCGAGCCGAGCTTGGTAAACTTGAGCTCGACTCGAGCTTTGACTGCTCGCGAGCAGCTTGGCTCGTTTGCAAGTCCTAGCTTCAATAGATGCACCTTCTCCCTTAGATGTAGAAGCTTTTTTTTTTATTACTATAATCAGCATCTAATTTTCTCAGACATGCTTTTTTTAGGGGACTCTTCAGACAGTTAAAATGTACTCCATCCACTTTTAAATAGATGTCATTTTAGATTTTTGTAACTTTTTCAAAATAGATGTCACTTTAGCTTTATTCTTCTCTTTGCTCCATTATTACCCCTAGTTAATTTACCTCAAAATTCATCTTTTCACTCTATTAATTACAAAATATCATTTATTAGGGGCAAATTTTGGCATAATTTTTTTTTTTAATTTGTGTGCACAAAGTCAAAATGACATCTATTTAAAAGTGGAGAGAGTATTAATAAGAAAGAAAAACCAGCACCTGGCCATCAGACAGGTATCCAGCAACATCAATCCCTTTAGTAAACTCTTTAGGTACCATTTCTGGCTTGTTGGCCCCAGACTTCCCCTTAGCAAATCTCTACACCTACAGAATTTAAGTCTAGTCCTTAGGTCATCTCCAATGGTAAACCTTAATTTTATGTTTCTATCCTATATGGTTGAGTAAATTTTTTAAATTTTCTATATGACAGTGTTAAATTTTGGTAAGGATAGAAACGTGTGAATTTTTTTTATCTCCAATGCGGTGTTTCTACTCTATATATTTACGTATTTTTAGGAAGATAGATAATGTCATGGGCATTACGTACGTGTTATACCATTTTGGTGTAAACACAAAATATAAAGATATTTATAGGATTGTTTGCAGTAGGTGTTAGGTGTTAACACAAAATATAGGATTTAGAAAGACATTTATATGGAATTGGAGTAGGTGTTATACCATTTTGGTGTAAACACAAAATATATTGATTTCTACTATTAATCTTCATATTAAATGAATTAAGTTTTTGTCATCAATTTTATTTTCATTATATCTAAAAAAAATTGAAAGGATGTTGAAACATATGAAAAATGTACTAATTTCTTACTCTAAATTTTATTTTCTATGATATCCAAAGTAAAATAAAAGAATTTGAAGGGATGCTATTCCACAAAATACATGGGAGTAAACTTTGTATTAAATTATTTTAATTGGTCCATAAGATTTGTTTACTAATCGAATAAATGCTGGGGTTTAATTAATAATTTTAAATCATTGATATTTAAAAAAAAAAGAAAGATTATAATAAAAAAACTTGTTACAGTAGAACCTCGATAAATGAACATCTTTGGGACCAAAAAAATATTCATTTGGCGAGATAATTTATTTATCGATTAATGAATATAATATTTATTTATCGATAAATGAATAATAATTCATTTAGGTGATATTTTTAGACTTTTTTTTGTAATTATATCATTTTGTATATATTAAGTTGAAATGTACCTGGAACTCACGGTAGTTATAACTTTTATGCAAACTTTAATTACATTCATATTTTTAGAATTCTAGATTAGTTGTACATGCATTCATGGAGTAGATAAAGTGCACGGTACCATGTATTGAGACTACTGTGTACATGCATGATAGTTAGAGTTAAGATGTCTACTCAATACCTCATACCAAGCTATATATAATTCTAAATTCTCACTGTATCTTCAACACAATTATATTACTATTTTCGTGTCCAATCTACTATAATGGCTTCCAAAGAGCAGGCAAAACTAGTAACAAAAATTACTTTAACAGATCAGATAAGGAGAGCCATGTGTGAGCATAAGAAGGAGAATCCAAGTATTAGCAAAAAAGATATGCAAGCATGGATGAAAGAAAAATTGCAAGAGAAGGTGAATATGTCAGGAGAAATGATCCAGGGTAAAGCAAAAGAGTTTATGCAGAAAATGTGTGGAGAAACAAACCCAGAATTTAGCTTTTCTAGTGGATGGCTCGAACATTTTAAGGCAAGATATTCAATCAAGTCTTACCGATGATTTGGTGAGAGTGGTTCAGTTAACATGGAGGATATTGCAAATGCTTTACCCGAGATTCGGTCAAAACTAGACCAATTCAACCTTAAAGATATATACAATATGGATGAGACCGGATTGTTTTATCGGTTGGAGGCTGACCATTCACTTGCCACGAAGCAGCTTGAAGGGCGGAAGAAAGATAAGGAGAGAATCACTATTGTTGTTTGTTGTAACGGTGACGGGTCTGATAAAGTGCCTCTTTGGGTTATCGGTAAGTATGCAAAACCCAGATGCTTTAAGAATGTGAATATGAATAATCTTAATTGCGAGTATCGATTTAATAAGAAAGCTTGGATGACTGGTTTGTTTTTTCAAGAATATTGTCATTGATTTGACAAGAGAATGAATGGTAGAAAGGTTCTCTTGCTAGTAGACAATTGTCCGGCACATCCAAAGACTGTTGAAGGCTTGAGAAATATGGAGTTATATTTTTTGCCCCCTAACACAACTTCTAAAATTCAACCATGTGATGCCGGGATTATTAGAGCATTCAAAGTTCATTATCGACGTCGATTCTATTCTAGCATTTTGCAGATGCTTGAGGTTGTAAATATTTTGGATGCTATTAATTTTGCTACAATGGCTTGGAGTTTTGATGTGACAACAAAAACAATAGCAAACTGTTTTCGCCATTGTAAAATTCGATCAGAAGAAGTTGATGTTCCTGAAGTAGAAGATGGTCAGCTAGAGCAAGAGATCATAGATTTAACTAAACTCCTTTCTAAATTGAGCTATAGAAATGTGATGGATGTTGAACATCTTCTGAACTATTCTGAAGAGAATAATGTGGTTATGGAATCTCCTACGGACGAACAAATCATTAAAGCTGTACTAAATGATCAGGCAAATGATCCCGAACCCGATGATAGTATCACTATACCACAAGTGTCCTCAAGAGAAGCTTTTCAAGCTATTGTCACTATAAAAAATTACCTGCTGCAATATGATCAAAATATTCCAGAAGTGGTGCATGCTTTACACAAAATCAAGGACCATATGCATTTTGGGGGAGGAAAGAAACAATCAAATTTGGAGGCATTTTTCGAAAAAATTTGACTTATTAATGTGTTTGAAAATTAGTCATTGGATGAAATGTATTCATGATATATTATATAAATAAAATATATTATTTGAAATATAGTGATTATTCATTTATATTTACATAGGGCCTATAAAGACTTTATTTGTATTTATTCATTAATATATTAAGCGAGGTTATTCGTTAAGCCCATTGGCCCAAGTTGGGACCAGAGAAATTTATTCATTAGGCGAGATTATTCATTTATCGAGGTTCTACTGTACTGCAAAAACATGACTTGGTACTTTAAATTCCTCGCTATTGTTTCATTGTGATCATATCCAGAGCAAACGAAAATAAATTAAAATAAACCTTAACTCATATAAAACATGAGCATAGGCGGACGCATATGAGGGCATGGTGGTGCACGTGCACCATCAGAAAAAATACAAAACGACGTCGTTTTGATGCATTTTTCAGTTAAAACGACGTCGTTTTGGTAGTTTTATTAAAAAGGTGAAAAATTTAGAAAAAAATTCGATCGTTCGTTATTTTTTTGTGGTGCACCAGTAGTTTTCGGATGCTGGATCCGCCTATGAACATGAGTACATTATATTATAAATATTTTTTACTCTATATAATCACATACAGATGACGGAAAGCTAGTATTTTTGTCGATACTTTTTCACCAAATTTAAATAAGCAGCTCAAATTCTTCGACTAATACCAACTATTAACGCCAACACACCAATATATTATGGAATATACTAGCTTTAATAAAATTACCACCTACACTCAGCGCTAGTGTTGCCACCGGGCCGTGTGTAACACCCCAAACTAGGCGGCTATTACAGTGCCGTGGAACCCCAACTGGGACCCACCAGGCGAATGAAAATTAATGAATTAAATAATATAATTGTAGTACCAAACCACATTATATTACCAAATACTCCGATGAGGAGCTTTAAGTACCATACACCCAGGAATACAGAATACTTGTACATTTTATATGAAGATAAAATATACAACCCTGAATAAATGAACATTCAACCGGAAGTTTGCAGCGGAAATAAAAAGAAGAAAGACGTGAAAGACTGAAAGGACTGGGGCCCCCTACTAGTATCACTGGGACTCCTCGCCGTCAACATGCTCTTCCCGTGCCTTTGCCTTGCCGTGACCTGAAAACAATATCCCCAACGGGGTCAGTTACACAGAACAACAATCCTCAAGAGTTGAATAAACAAAATCATGAAATATCCTTAGTTATGAATTTACGCTGAAGAGGAGCATCATAGTACGCCCGTAATGGAATGTGCACGTGCACAAGACGAGTGTTCGGACACACACTCCCTTGTACCTAATTAGTCTCACGGAGGTACATTACCGTGTGCACAGACCAATGTGTCGGTGAACCCAACAAATGACTATCGTGTGCCCGACTAAAAATTCCACACATCCCTACCCGGCCACGCAATATGAACCCAGAAGGTCACACGATCAAAAGTGACCAATGAACATAATGAATAACAATCCGATAAGGGTCAAGAATGACTCACTGAGATGAGATAATAATGAAATGAATGGTAGCTCATTGAAATGATTTGGAACCGTCGTTCCTCGTGAATGAAATGATTATTCAACAATTACAAGTCTCAATACGGTTAATACATTATGAATGAGTTATGATTATGAATGAACAACAACGAAAGGAATGAGTATCCTTTTAACCGAGTAAGAATTAACTTACTCAACACCGGTGAAGAAAGTCCTTCCACGAACAAACGTCCTAAATGAGGTGTCGGTCGCTCGAACAACCTTGAATAACACAATCACCCACAATTCGCTCAATATACATATCAAGTACGATTACAACTCACTCACAACGTCGATATGAATAATCCAAGTTCATTGGGGCATTATAACAAACACGTTGTAATCAATCTTCGATTGGTTACAATAAACCTCAATTATATCCATATCAAACCTCCAAAGAGAGTTTCAACTCAACAAAACATCTTCAATACAATCAATAATCCAAAATGAATACCCAATTCGAGACTACAACAACGTCTAATCAAATAAAACCCCAAATCCAACTCAATATCCAAGGTGTTCTTGAATAAACCCAAATAATCCGATGATAATACTTAACAACTCATAATCACAAGTATATGTATCACTTCATATATCATGATTATCACATCCAAAACATCATATCCCAACTCAAAATCGAAATCCAAGATGTTGAAGAATTTACCTTTGAAGATTCAAACACTTCGATCCGGTGAATCCGTGTTAAATCAACTAACCAAGCTTCCCAATCCAAGATATATGTTTAGAACACTCCTACCAAAGTGATGTGAAGAAGAAAATCTCTCCCAAGAACTTCTCTCTCGGAACTCAAGTGAAGAAATGAGAAAAATGACCTCAAAAACCCGTCCAGGTACTTAAGTAATGCCATTGTTACGTCCGTAACTCGGTCTACTTACGGCCGTAACATTTCCAAGTCAACGGCCTTACAGCCGTAACCTGCCATCTCGTACGGGCGTAACTCGGCTTCATCAAGAATCTGCCGACAGTCATACGGCCGTACCCGCACATGCCTTACGGGCGTAACTCGACTGATACGGCCGTACTCGGCAAAACTTACGGGCATATGAAGCCTTCGTCGAAACTTCCAGGGCACCCTGCTCGAATCGTACGGCCGTAACCGGCCAAGCCTTACGGCTGTAACCGGTCAAGCCTTACGGCCGTACCTGCCTCAACTTACGGCCGTATGCTGCAACCCTTACGGCCGTAAGTCCCATTCGACCGAACTGTCCTGAAAACAACGAATGCATGTTACGGCCGTATCCGCCTATCCTTACGGCCGTAACTGACCTTCGTCCAAAACATCCCTAAACCAATGAATGCATGTTATGGCCGTAATGCCTGATTAGTTACAGCCGTAACTCGCTGCTGGAAGTGACAAAAATCCGACAACTCCGTTTCTCGCTACGATTGATGAATGATCCGACATACCATACGTATGTGAAAGTAAACAAGTCCAACACATGCCATAGATGATACTTCCAACACAAGACTACCAATCACGATGATAACGATAATACTCTCTTCTCGACACTCAAACGGAGGCGAAAGACGATCAGTAATTGATACACCGCTAAAGAATACGCCAACAATGAATACAATGAATGAACGTGAATGATGAATGATTATTAATGAGTGAAGTTTACTGAGTGACAATTACTGAATGATAATTACTGAATGATAATGAATGAATTACAACCGGGTATTACATACCCCCCCCCTTAAAAGAGTTTCGTCCCCGAAACTAAGGGTCAAACAACTCGGGGTAACTCTCCCGCATACTCTCCTCGGTTTCCCAAGTAGCCTCTTCGACTCCGTGTCTAGACCACTGAATTTTAGCCAAAGGAATCGTCTTGTTCCTCAACTGTTTGATTCGCCGCTCTAAAACTCGTATAGGATGCTCCTCATATGAATGATCATCCGCGATCTCGATTTCATCGAACTGAAGTATGTGGCTCGGGTCGGCAACATACTTCCTCAGCTGAGAGACGTGAAACACATTATAAATTCGGCTCAACGCCGGAGGTAAAGCCAATCGATAAGCCAGACTGCCTACTCGATCCAAAATCTCAAACGGTCCAATGAATCTCAGACTCAACTTTCCCCGCTTCCCGAAACGGATGATACCTCGACTCGGGGATACCTTGACCAAAACGTGGTCACCTGCCTCGAACTCTAATGGTCGACGACGATTATCTGCATATGATTTCTGTCGACTCTGAGCGGTCAACAAACGACTCCTGATCACAGCCACCTTCTCGCGGGCGGTATCGGCTCGGTGCCGATTGATTCTGATAAGTCATCCCAATACAAAGGAGATCGACAATGACGACCGTACAAGGCCCGTAAGGTGCCATCTTAATCGAAGCATTCCAACTGTTATTGTACGTGAACTCGATCAATGGTAGTTGGGCTTCCCAATCATCTTTCCAATCGAGAACACATGCTCTCAACATGTCCTCCAACGTCTGAATAGTTCTCTCTGATTGTCCGTCGGACTGAGGATGAAAAGCTGTGCTGAGATTAAGCTGAGTTCCCATAGCACGATGAACTGATTTCCAAAAATGTGACACGAATCGCCCGTCACGATCCGAAACGATACTCTTAGGAGTACCGTGTAATCTTACTATCTCTTTGATGAACAACTGGGCAAGTCCCTCGGGACCCCACGTATCCTTAATCTCAAGGAAATGAGCTGACTTAGTCAAACGGTCCACAATTACCCAGATTGTATTCATGCCACGATGACTCGTCGGCAAACTCGTGATGAAGTCCATTGAGATATCCTCCCACTTCCACTCTGGAATAGGGAGTGGTTTCAGCATACCCGCCGGTCGCTGATGTTCAATCTTGACTTGCTGAAAGGTTAAACATCTCGAAACAAATTCTGCGACTTCTCGCTTCATATTGCCCACCAGTAATTCTACTTCAAGTCGTTGTACATCTTGCTAGACCCCGGATGAATGGAATAAGGGGTAGCATGAGCTTCTCTCAAAATCGAGTTTTTCAACTCGTCATCCACCGGTACGCATAACCGATTCTTAAATTGAAAAAGTCCATCCTCGTGGACCACAAATCCAGGGGCTTTCCCCTGAGCCACATCCTCTCGGATGCGCGACAAAAACGGGTCTGAACCCTGATTCACTCTGATCGCCTCCTCAAGTGGCGATGAAATCTCTAACATGCAAAGTTGCCCTTGCACTCGCTGTAACCAGACCTCGATCTCGGGTCTCAGAATTTCCTGCTTAAGCTCCTTCTGAACTGTTAAACGAGCAAGCATTTGCTCCTGAACTGACTTACGACTCAAGGCATCGGCGACAACGTTCGCCTTGCCCGGGTGGTATAGTATCTCGATATCATAATATTTAATCAGTTCTAACCACCGTCTCTGTCGCATATTCAACTCCTTCTGAGTAAATATATACTTCAAACTCTTATGATCTGTGAAAATCTGAAAAGTGACGCCATAAAGGTAATGACGCCAAATCTTCAATGCGAAAACCACGGCTGCTAGCTCCAGGTCGTGGGTCGGGTAATTGACCTCGTAAGGTCTCAGTTGCCGTGAAGCATAGGCAATGACCTTCCTATTCTGCATTAGTACACATCCGAGACCGTGTCCGGACGCGTCACTATAAACCACGAATCCTTCCGTCCCTTGTGGTAAGGAAAGGACAGGCGCTGAAATTAAACGGTTCTTGAGTTCCTCAAAACTCTTCTGACACGCGTCAGACCATGTGTATTTCTTATCCTTCCGCAAAAGGTTCGTCATAGGTTGAGCGATTTTAGAAAATCCCTCCACAAATCGCCGGTAATAACCTGCTAATCCGAGAAAACTTCGGACCTCCTTAACATTCTTCGGGGGTTGCCAATCTCGGATAGCCTCCGTCTTCTGAGGGTCGACACGTACTCCGTCTGATGAAATTACATGTCCGAGAAATGTCACTTCGGACATCCAGAATTCACACTTGGAAAACTTTCCATAGAGTTGCTCTCGTCTCAAAACGTCGAGAACCTGACGAAGGTGAAGTTCGTGCTCCTCTTGGTCACGTGAGTAAATCAAAATGTCATCAATGAAGACAACCACGAACTGATCCAAATAGTCGATGAAAACTCGATTCATTAATTCCATAAATACCGCAGGTGCATTAGTCAACCCAAACGGCATTACCACAAACTCATAATGACCATAGCATGTTCGAAACGCCGTCCTAGCGATATCCGACTCTCGAATTCGCAACTGATGATAACCAGATCTTAAATCGATCTTGGAAAATACTGAAGCTCCATGAAGTTGATCTAAGAGATCATCAATACGGGATAGAGGATATTTATTCTTGATCGTCACCCTGTTCAACTCTCGGTAATCAATACACAAGCGAAAAGAACCATCCTTCTTCTTGACAAATAACACAGGTGCTCCCCACGGGGACGCACTCGGTCGGATATAACCCTTCTCGGTCAAATCCTCCAATTGATTCTTCAGTTCCTGCATTTCGGTCGGGGCCATCCGATACGGTGCCTTAGATAATGGGGACGTACCAGGCTCCAACTCTATAGTGAATTCCACATCTCTCTGTGGAGGCAAACCAGGTAACTCGTCTAGAAAAACATCGGCATATTCTCTCACTACAGGAATATCCACCAACATCACTGATGATTTCTCGGTCTTGGTCATATAGCACCAATAACCAACACACCCTTGATTGAGTAATTTCACCGCTTTCATCATATTAATGATCTTACCGGAACAGCTGGGATTACCTCCCTGAAATACACACTAGACTCCATCGTCTGAAACAACAGTGACCATACGCTTACGGACACTAATGATGGCATCGTGACGATCCATCCAATCGATACCCAAAATAACGTCGTCTCTCGGTAAATCTACCACGATCAAGTTCGCCAACCAAACACGGTCATTAAGCTGAATCGGATAATTCTCAATCTCACGATTTCCGATAATTCTTCTACCGTCTGGTAGACCAATGACATAAGGCTCACAACTAATTGCGCTACCCAGGTGAAGTCTACTCAAGCATGACTCGGAAATGAATGAATATGATGCACCTGTATCAAAAAGTGTACACACGGGCTGAGATAGAATTTCGAGTGTGCCTGAAATCATTCGGGCCTCCGGATCGTCGGTCCTCTTCATCTCATAAATTCGGGGCTTGCTAGTCCCAGCACCGGACGCTCTCATTTGATGACTATAGGCTCCACCTTTATTCGCTCCTGTCGTTTTAAACGACGCTGACTGAGTAGCTTGGTTCTGAACGACTGACTGCTTCGGGGCCTAAGATGCCGCCGGAGTATTCTTGGAGTCTCTTCGGCAAAAACAGGCCTTATGCCCAGCAACCCCGCAGTTATGGCACGTGATAGTCTGCCTCGGGCACTTGGTGCTGACATGACGATGTTCTTCACAGTTGAAACAGGTGATGGCCGAACTGGCCGCTCGGGACTGAGATTCCGTAGGTTTAGGCGCCGCAAGAGGTCGCCCCGAAAAAGTAGAGCCCGCAAAAGGCTTCTTGAAGGTTGTCTGACTGCCATCAGGCTGATTACGGCTCTTAGACTTCTTGCCAGAAGATGAAGTTTGATTCTTAGCAATTTCCTTCGCAGTAAGCTCATAAGAGCTTTCTCAATGAATTCGGCCAGGGTTGTGCAATGATGATTAAGCAGCTGCATTCGCATACGAGGTTTCAACCTCTTGCTGAAGTACTTGATCTTGTCCGCCTCGGAGTGAATAATAGATGAGGCGAAAGGAAGAAGTTCCTGAAATTTCTCGGCGATGGCGAGAACATCATCGTCTACTGAGAGGTCGGGAGTGAGTAATTCTGACAACTTGGCCTACCTGAGTGGGGTCGGATAATATCTCTCCATCATGAGAGTCTTGAATTGCTCCCAAGTACAAGATCCTTCGGTGGGTTTCAAAGATAGCCACCAAGAGTGAGCGCTCTTACCCAGATAGTAAGCCGCAACTGAAACTTTGTGTCCCTCAGGACAGTCCACCATGGCAAACAGTTTCTCGAAGTGTTCGAGCCAGTGAAGATATCCGCCGGCTCAGATGAGCCCTCGAAGGTAGGTGGTCTCTGGCGAGAGATGTCGCAAATGATACTGCTCACACTTCTCTATTGTCTCTGAGGTGGCGGCGGAGGGGCCTGTTGATTTTGAGTAGCTGAGTTATGCATCGTCTCCATCAGTTGTGCCATCTGAGTCATTTGGGCCATCATGCCCTGCATAAAAGCGAGTGGATCAACCCAAACACCTTCTGACTGAGTTGTGTCCCGGGTACGACTCCCTGATAGTGAATGATTACGTCCAGGTGAATGAGTGGCAGCGTCACTGCTCCATGAATTAGCATTATTCCTTGCATTAGCATGTGTATTCACACGAGCTCCCGGATTTCGGCCCGCACCGCGGCCTCTTCCCATGCGTCCTCTGCCTGCTCTCTCCATACTGAAGTAGGAAAGTCACATGATAATCATAGATCTCGCACGAATATCACATTATGATTACTTTATGAGATGATAATAACGAGCATACGCGCTCTGACATAATAATTATATGAATGATTAACTGAGGTGACATGATTGTTTGATGAAACTCTTGAAATGATTATCTTGGACAAGTTAACAAGATTAATGATACGATCCTCAAGATCGACAACTGAGTAATGAAATGAACTGAGTGATTAATGAGTTAACATGATCAACATGATCAGAATGAAAATGATGTTTGAGGATTGTTAACTGATGAATGATGAATGAATGATTCTTATTGCCAGAAATTATACCATGGCGTCAGAAATCTTACAGTTCTTGGTCTGAGGGGCTTGGCATTTGCACAGGTCACACGCGACGCGAGAGTCCAATGATACTAGCCTGGTGAATGATGATTTCAATGAGACATGACTCGGAAGGTAGTATTGAAAACCACGCTCGGATACCAACTCTGTAACACCCCAAACTAGGCGGCTATTACAGTGTTGTGGAACCCCAACTGGGACCCACCAGGCGAATAAAAATTAATGAATTAAATAATATAATTGTAGTACCGAACCACATTATATTACCAAATACTCCGATAAGGAGCTTTAAGTACCATACACCCAGGAATACAGAATACTTGTACATTTTATATGAAGATAAAATATACAACCCTGAATAAATGAACATTCAATCGGAAGTTTGCAGCGGAAATAAAAAGAAGAAAAACGTGAAAGACTGAAAGGACTGGCCCCCCCTACTAGTATCACTGGGACTCCTCGCCGTCAACATGCTCTTCCCGTGCCTTTGCCTTGCCATGACCTGAAAACAATATCCCCCAACGGGTCAGTCACACAGAACGACAATCCTCAAGAGTTGAATAAACAAAATCATGAAATATCCTTAGTTATGATCTTACGCTGAAGAGGAGCATCATAGTACGCCCATAATTGAATGTGCGCGCACAAGACGAGTGTCCGGACACACCCGCCCTTGTACCTAATTAGTCTCACGGAGGTACATTACCGTGTGCACAGTCCAATGTGTCGGTGAACCCAACACATGACTATCGTGTGCCCGACTAAAAATTCCACACATCCCTACCCGGCCACGCAATATGAACCCAGAAGGTCACACGATCAAAAGTGACCAATGAATATAATGAATAACAATCCGATAAGGGTCAAGAATGACTCACTGAGATGAGATAATAATAAAATGAATGGTAGCTCATTGAAATGATTTGGAACCGTCGTTCCTCGTGAATGAAATGATTATTCGACAATTACAAGTCTCAATACGGTTAATACATTATGAATGAGTTATGATTATGAATGAACAACAACGAAAGGAATGAGTATCCTTTTAACCGAGTAAGAATTAACTTACTCAACACCGGTGAAGAAAGTCCTTCCACGAACAAACGTCCTAAATGAGGTGTCGGTCGCTCGAACAACCTTGAATAACACAATCACCCACAATTCGCTCAATATACATATCAAGTACGATTACAACTCACTCACAACGTCGATATGAATAATCCAAGTTCATTGGGGCATTATAACAAACACGTTGTAATCAATCTTCGATTGGTTATAATAAACCTCAATTATATCCATATCAAACCTCCAAAGAGAGTTTCAACTCAACAAAACATCTTCAATACAATCAATAATCCAAAATGAATACCCAATTCGAGACTACAACAACGTCTAATCGAATAAAACCCCAAATCCAACTCAATATCCAAGGTGTTCTTGAATAAACCCAAATAATCCGATGATAATACTTAACAACTCATAATCACAAGTATATGTATCACTTCATATATCATGATTATCACATCCAAAACATCATATCCCAACTCAAAATTGAAATCCAAGATGTTGAAGAATTTACCTTTGAATATTCAAACACTTCGATCCGGTGAATCCGTGTTAAATCAACTAACCAAGTTTCCCAATCCAAGATATATGTTTAGAACACTCCTACCAAAGTGATGTGAAGAAGAAAATCTCTCCCAAGAACTTCTCTCTCGGAACTCAAGTGAAGAAATGAGAAAAATGACCTCAAAAACCCGTCCAGGTACTTAAGTAATGCCATTGTTACGGCCTTACGACCGTAACCTGCCATCTCGTACGGGCGTAACTCGGCTTCGTCAAGAATCTGCCGACAGTCATACGGCCGTACCCGCACATGCCTTACGGGCGTAACTCGACTGATACGGCCGTACTCAGCAAAACTTACGGGCGTATGAAGCCTTCGTCAAAACTTCCAGGGCACCCTACTCGAATCGTACGGCCGTAACCGGCCAAGCCTTACGGCCGTACCTGCCTCAACTTACGGCCGTATGCCGCAACCCTTACGGCCGTAAGTCCTATTCGTCCGAACTGTCCTGAAAACAACGAATGCATGTTACGGCCGTATCCGCCTATCCTTACGGCCGTAACTCACCTTCGTCCAAAACATCCCTAAACCAACGAATGCATGTTACGGCCGTAATGCCTGATTAGTTACAACCGTAACTCGCTGCTGGAAGTGACAAAAATCCGACAATTCCGTTTCTCGCTACGATTGATGAATGATCCGACATACCATACGTATGTGAAAGTAAACAAGTCCAACACATGCCATAGATGATACTTCCAACACAAGACTACCAATCACGATGATAACGATAATACTCTCGTCTCGACACTCAAATGGAGGCGAAAGACGATCAGTAATTGATACACGGCTAAAGAATACGCCAACAATGAATACAATGAATGAATGTGAATGATGAATGATTATTAATGAGTGAAGTTTACTGAGTGACAATTACTGAATGATAATTACTGAATGATAATGAATGAATTACAACCGGGTATTACACCGTGAACCGCCGGTTCTGGGCCCGAACCGGCTTCCGATTCATCAGAAGAGATGAACCGGAATCGACCCGGGTATTCTGTAGAAGGGCCGATTCCCGGGCCCGAAACCAGCGGTTTAGGGCCGGGCCGAAAATCGGCGTTTCTTTTTTTTTTATGTAATTTATAATAATTTGTAATATTGTTTATATCTTATTTTTTTTTCTAAATTAAATGATTTGTGTTAAAATTTCTAAATTTGTTAATTTACAAGTGTTGAAATTTTGAAATTACTTATGTTAATTTAATAAAAATATAATAACTTATTAAATAATTTAGAAATTCTTTATGTTGTGTTTTTTTATGTAATTTATAGTAACTTGTAATATTTTTTATGACTTTTTTTTGAACTTAAATTACTTGTGTTGAAAATTTGAAATATTGAAAATTTGAAATGCAATAAAGTAAAAATAGTTCTAAAACATTTACAATCAAAATAATGCATAAAAATTGATATTTTCATTGATTTCTATGATTCTATCTATGTAAAAAAATGGTACAATGATACAATATTTAAAATTGAATAAGTAAACTAACTAATACTAACTAATTCACTATATAAAAGAAATGTTACAATAATACAATTTTTAAAATTGAATAAGTAAACTGACTAATTACTAACTAAACTAATAAAAGAAATGTCACAATGTTACAATGATACAATCTTTTTCACAAGGGGAAAAAGAATGAATAAATAAAGAGCTTGAGCTCAATTTTAATATTTAATCCGTCTCAACTAGCTTGAAATATTTTTTTTTTTGAAATGTTTTTTTGAAATAAAATTTTGAAATGTTTCTTTTGAAATAAAAATTTGAAATGATTATTTTTTTGAAATAAAAATTTGAAATGTTTTTATATTTCTTATAAAATGCTAGTTGGGAAGAATATTAAAATTTATTGGCCTACATATCTTCATTGAATATGAAGAATCAAAGCCCACGTAGTTCTCTTACCTTAACTTACCTAATCGTAGGCCTCGGCGTCAGATTTTTCGGACTCGGTGTATGAATCGTTTGTGCTCTCATCGGCTTGATCCCATTGGTTCTCTTGAGCTCGCAACTAGGCTTTGGACCAATCATCAAGCAACATGGTGGCCTCCATGTTTTGAGGATCCATGTTGCTTCTTCTTTCGTCCAAGACAAGTCTACCAATGCTAAATGCTTGCTCGACGGAGACCGTAGAGGCCGGGACCGTGAATAACTCTTTGGCCATGGTGGCGAGGATGGGATATTCCCTCTCGTGCATGGACCACCATTTCAAGATGTCAAATTTTTGACCACCTACATTTTTTAAAGCAAATGTAGTTGACAAATATGTATCTAATTAGTTAGAAGTATGACTCCTTTGTGTCTGCATAAATGAATAGGCGGCTTGAGCGAATTGGTTGTGGATAAAAGAAGTACCTCCTAAGGAGCCTATGATCGACAAAAATTTATCAGAATTTTCGAGTCGCTCGCAAATATATACGAAGTAGAAGTAGTTGTGGTAAATTCTACCAAGGTCTTTTCTCTCGAGGATTGTTCAACAGGGCTTCGTATGATATTTTGTTATAGATTGCGAGAAATAAATACTAAAACATTCTCAAATATATTTTTGGGTTTTTAAAGTTTCGTATGAAGATGATTATGGTTTTGTTATTACGATTCGTGAGATTATATGAACTATATGTTGAAGGGTACGATGGTTATGTCTTGATTATGTTGTTTATGATTATGGAATCATAGTATTCTCGATGTTCTTGGTAGTAATGTTTCGATTCTCGATGTTAGGAGAATCGTATATTGGAGAATATGATAATATGCATCTTGAATTATGAATGAAGATTGTTTAGATGTTAGAACACATCGCATTATGTCGTTTGAGGATTTTGAATGTGATTTCAGAATAAGTTGTGTTCTTAAGGAACTCTTGAATTATATGAATTGATGAACATATTTTAAGAGGTGTTGGTGTTTTAGATATGAATATGGAATATTCATATCTAGAACTAAGTTATGTGTTTTTGAACAATATTCGTATAGGAATACGAATATGGTTCCGGGTTTGATAAGATTATGATTCACTTTTGAGTTTGAGAATTTATACGTATTGAACAAGTGTTCAATTCGGATAATGGAATTATTTGAAACCTTTGGAATATGGTTATCTATAATGTTGAATTAATCGGATCGTCCGGATTGATGATGATAATCGGTAATTGGTTTTTATTATAAATGTACAAGGAGGAAACTTGTAATTGTATTTAAGATCGAATTTGAAATCGGTTGTTGATTATTATGGAATGTGTGTTAATAGATTATTGCAATAGGTGGTGATAATTGATCATTGGTTATAACCGTTGTGTTGCGGTTGAGGTTGAAGAGCTCGTAGACTGCTTTGGTCGGGGCTGAGGAGCTCGTTGGCAAAGGCAATTGATTTTGGTAACGACTTCGTGGTATCGGTATCGCGGCAAGTTTATGCTTGTTCAGCTTATAATATTTAATGAATGATTTCGCTTTCATTTCATTTATAATTAGCCAGCTTTTGCAAACTATCATCCTTTTTAACCGGCACGAAATGTGATGATTTGTCAATCTGTCGACGATCACCCAAATAGTGTTATAGCCTCCCCTTGTCATTGGCAGATCTGTAATGAAGTCCATGGTTATCTTTTCCCATTTCCATTCAGGGACTTCTAACGGTTGTAACAGTCCTGAAGGTTCCTTAATCAATTGCACTTTATCCACGACTTCTTTCACTAAATCTGGGTTTATCGGTGAGGTTTTTGTTCGTTGGGTCTTTGGCGTCCACTAGTCATCAATTTCCCAATGGAGCGGAGATCGACACTTCCTTCCATACAGAGCTTCATATGGTGCCATTCCGATTGTCGATTGGTAACTGTTGTTGTATACAAACTCGGCTAATGGCAGGTGGTGATCCCAATTTCCTTGAAAGTCCAGTACGCAAGCTCGTAACATGTCTTCAAGGGTCTGGATGGTTCACTCGGATTGCCCGTCGGTCTGGGGGTGAGCGCTAGTGCTAAAACTCAATGAGGTTCCTAATTCTTTATGGAAGACTTTCCAGAAACGAGATACGAATCTTGGGTCTCTATCAGATATTATGTCTGTTGGCACTCCATGAAGTCGAACGATCTCTCGGATATTTGTTTCACAGATGTTTCGTGTATCATTGATTGTATCAGGATTTGGACTTGATGGTGTAATCAGGCAGACAGGATTTGACACGGATAGATTATTCTATCCGAAGATGATATATTTTTGTTGAGACTCATGGAATGTGATCGTAAGCGTATTGAGGCTTTACAGTGAAGTCACTTGCTAGTATCTCAGGAGATCGCCGACTTTGCGCATTTGTAAGTGTATTGTTTTGGTTATTCGTTAATGATGATGATTGATCGTTGTTGTCTTCCTGAGGCTAACAACACAGAAGGGTTTAATAGTGTCAAGGAAAGGAGGAAAGTTGAGTCCCGATATGTAGGGCCATTCAAAATCATGGAAAGAATTGGACGATTGGCGTACCGGTTGGAATTACGAATGCACGACGTTTTCCATGTCTCGAGATTAAAGAAGTATCATCCAGACCCGGCGCACATTCTTACTTCCGACATTCTACCGATCAAAGATAACTTGTCTTATGAAGAAAGGCCGATCAAGATCCTAGTTACGTTGTACATGATAAGTTATCGAATTTAGGGGGTTTTACATCCTCCCATCCTTAGAAGAATTTGTCCCCAAATTCCTTCTTGAACAGTTCGGGATAGGATTTCTTTATTTCTTCCTCAGCCTCCCACGTAGCGTCTTCCTCTCTGTTGTGATTTGACCAGATGACTTTAACTAAAGGAATTCGTTTCTTCCTCAATTCATAGCAATGCTATTATAGACTGTCGGGATGATGATTTGTTTATCGTGCGGTGGTTTGAGATAAATCATAATGTATATGATTTAATTGTGTTTGATTGAAGACAGATATGTGAGTTATCTTTGATCTATGATATGGAATGTCGGATATCGAGGGTAGTTATCGTGATGACATGAGTATCGGGATAAAGGTTTATTGGTATTAAATAGACGGTACCTTATTTAAGATTATTCGTATAACTGTGTATTTATTTAGGGATGTTTGTTCGTGGAATGGACATTGTTTTCGGTTTTGAGGTAATGTATGTGTCGTTTGTCGTGTGGCTATGTTTGGGATTTGGCCTCCCAAAAATTTACTTGCTTTCTTGTATTTAATTAGCTTTTTTATTTCATTTATGCCTATATTTGGGATTTGGCCCCCCAAAAAATATCGACTTTGTAAGTTAATAGGCCCCCCAAAACTTGTTTGTTCTATAATCGGACACTTTTTGTTTTAAAAAAAAGTATTAGCAAACAGGGCCCGCTATTTTTTATTTTCTATCAAATATATTTTCTTACTTCACAATAGTTAATAAAATCTAAACATAAAAGAATAAATAAAGAGAAATGAAATAAAAAATGAAAAGGAATAAATAGAAAATAAATTGAAATGAAGTATAAATGAAAAAAATATCAGAAATTAAAATCTGGTCCAAAACTTAAAATTTACTTATATAATTATTAGATTAAAAATATTTTACAAGACAAATATTTTAAATACACATTTTGAAAATAAATTTATTTGAATATATTAAATAATTAAAAAAGAAATAGATAGGGATCCTAGATATTTTCCTTGATATTTGATCTGCTTATAAATACCCCCTTTGAGTTCCTTCTAGATTCTCCATCCTGTTCCTCTCTCTCTCTCTCTCTCTCCCTCCCGACCGATCTGTATTTGAGTATTTCCATTTCCAGTCTGCGAGTAGGGTTTAATCGCTCTGCCCTAAAATCCATGATTACCAATTTCATTTCCCCCAAAAATTATCCTATTCAAAGTTGAAACCCTAGAGTGTGGATTTTCTCCCTCTCTCTCTCTCTCTCTCTCTCTCTGTAGGGTCTTATCACAATTGTATGCAATCCAGTCCCTTGCTCGGCAACCATTTCAAATTTGCCGAATTCGAAGAGTTGCCAGAAAATTGCATCATCTGTAAGCTCATAATTCGCTCGCAAATTGTATACATTTTTACACGCTTGTTTGAGCTTGTGTATTGAAATATAACCCATTCACATTTCCTGCAAATCGGATTCTGTTTCCACTGGTTTTTAGGGTTTTCTTTGGACAAGGATGATTCTTGGGTTTACGAAATGGTTCGCTGAGTTTTTGGACTGAAATTCATAAGTTGAGTGTCATTAGGGTTTCCGAAGGATTAAAAAAACCCTAAATGATTCTGGATTCTGAACATGAGCGATGGAGGTAAAGCTGAAGGCAAGAGAGACAAACAGAACAATTCAATTATCCAATCTGGTGCCATAAATTACGGCCGAGCAATAGCAAGAATTGCAGTGGCTCAAATATGTGAGAGCACTGGTTTTGAAGGATTCCACGAGTCTGCTCTTGATTCACTTGCTGACATGGCGACTAGGTACATATGCGACTTGGGTAAAACCTCCAAATTTTACGCAAATTTATCGGGTAGGTGCGAGTGCAATGTGTTCGATATTGCTCAAGGGCTAGAAGACTTGGGCTTGCCTCAAGGGGTTTCAGGTGCTTCGGTTCTTTATACCGACTGTAAAGCGAGTTCGGGTGCTATAAGAGAGATTAAAGAGTACGTTGAGTCGGCTGATGAAAGCCCATTTGCTCAACCCCTTCAGCAATTTCCAGTAATTAGGGAAAGGAACATGATACCTAGTTTTTTGCAAATGGGCGAAACCCCGAGCTTTAAGCACGTACCACTGTGGTTACCTGCATTTCCAGATCCTCACACGTATATACGAACACCTGTTTGGAACGAAAGGGTTTCTGATCCTCGTGCAGATAAGATTGAGCTAGCAAGGCAACATAGAAAGGCGGAAAGGTCTTTGTTAAACTTACAGCAAAGGCTGTTGTGTAACGGTTCTTCAATTGCTGCAACATCTTACAAACCAGATATCAGTGAAACGGATAACCCATTGTTGGCTACATCTGTACATGCTGGAGAGAGATATGTTTCGCCGGTTACTCTGACCGGAAATCTTTCTGTGGGGGGACACACAGAAAAACATGTCTCTTTGTTGGAGACGTTTGCTCCTGCCATTGAGGCAATGAAGGATGGGCTTGATTCCGGAAGTGATGTGGAAAAGATAATTCCAGAGAAGAGAGTTTCTATGATTTTGGAGTTCAAGGGGGGTAAAAAGGTATTTGGGGAACCTTTGGATTTGAGGCTTCGAAATAGGGCCTCTGGAAAAACGGCGTCTTGGTTCGGGCGTGAGGATGAGAGAGATGACAAGAAGAGGAGGGTTGAGTTTATACTGAGGCATTCTTTGGAAAACCAGCAGGAGCTTCCTCAGTTGTAAGTTAGTTCCTTGAGTTATGTTGGATGACGTAACTTTCAAGAAAGTAGCTGTGGATTTAGGTCAGTCAAACTCAAAACTTACAGGTAGTTGTCTTGTGAATGTGGTGCTAATTTTTAGGAACTGAACCCAGATTAAGACATTTTTTGAGAATGTGTCATTTTTTTTTTCAAATTCCTTATGCCGACCATGTTGATTTTTTATTTTATTAATGAAATTGTAGCTTTTTTGTGAATTCTATTTCTCGTCTTCATTACGTAATAAATTTGTCAATGTTAGAAGATGCAGTTTATATGATGTTTGAAGATGTTAGTGTGCAAACCTCCTTTTATAACATGCAATGATATTCCATGTGGATGCTTTGGATGGTTGTGGGTACTTTGTATTTGAGGATACTCTAGTTGGCGCCTGATAATTTACCTGTGGCTGCGGACTGATGGAAACACGGATACTTATGTAGATGCAGCTTATAAGATGTTTGAAGATATTAGTGTGCAAACCTCATTTTGTAACATGCAATAATATTCCATGTGGATGCTTTGGATGGCTGTCGGTACTTTGTATTTGAGGATACTCTAGTTCACGCCTCGTAATTATCCCCGTGGCTGCAGAATGATGAAAACACGGAATTCTTGTATTTCAGCAATAACATCTAAGAGATTGGTTTTAACCAAGCAATAGAAGGCACTCTGGTAAAGTTATATGTTGTCATTGGCACACGGTCGTGCGAATTTCAGCACAGTTGTAATTTCTGGTGTTAGAATTGATGCTGGAACTTTCGTGCAGTAGTGTCGTGACTTCTGTAGGGTAGTTTGGTCTATTTCGATTGCTTCGTCTCATTTACATGTGTGATTAGTTTAGACGGGCTGTTTCTTATGAACTGTCAGATGGCTTTTCCCTTTGTCCCAATAACAATGTCCGCATCATGACGCTACTTAAATGTACTGCAATACACACGTGTGAGAAAGAAACTAGCTGATTTAGCCCTTTCTCTTATTTTCTTTTAAATTTTTATAGGAATTATATTCCGCCGACTTAAAATTACAGTCGTTCCGTCCATGGAGGCTGTTTTTGATATGAAAGGTGCTGTTTGATCCTTGGTTTAGAGGTTTTCTCATTCCTTTTTGTTATTTTAAGCCTTAGATTCGAGTGATTTGATAAAGCCGTTGTTTGTTCTTCTAAAGCCACAATTTATAATATCTTGGATAATTTCCTTTGGATGTTTCATCCACTGAAACGCATCATGAGTCATGGCCATTATATTTTTAACATAATCAAAAGTAACAAAGGAATAAGCATCGCACCCGCATAGGTGGCCATGGCCGGGCTGGGCTTGGGCGGATTGGGCTGAGGTCTGCCTGCCCATTGCTGGGTGGCTGGGTCTGGGTTGGGCGGCCGACTGTGGGCTGGGCCGGGCCGGGCCAGTTTTATTTATAAAAAAATATTTTGAATTAAAAAAAGAACTATCTTGATTTAAAAATTTTGTTTCGTATTTAAAAAATCTATTAATATTAAATTAAAAAAATTAATTAAAAAAATTTGTTTTGAATTTTTAAAATAATGATGTTAATATTAATTAAAATCAATTTAAATACCTGTTTTGATTTTTTTTTGAAAAAAATTGGTAACATTAACAAATCAATCTGAAAAAAATTTAATTTGAATTAAAAAATCATTTAATATTAAATTAAATAAGAAAAAGAGGGGAGAAGAGGCGTCTACTAGGGTGGGCTGGACAGGCTAGGTTGGGTTGAGCTGACCTGGGGGCGGGGGCGGGGGCGGGCTATACTTATATCTCTTAAAAGTGCCCGAGATCCCGATGGGCTGGACTCGGGCCTGGATTGGGCGGCCCATGGGCCTGAAAAAATCGGTTTGGACCGGGTTGGGTTGGTCTTGCCCAATGTCCAATTGTCCAACTCTACACTCATATAAGCGAAGATATAAAACAAGAGATGCAAACTAAATTTTAAAGCAACTCTAATGTAATTATATTTTAAAGCAATTCCAATGTAATTACTTAGTTTGGATTAACATCCACTAAAATTGTATCTATTTGTATATATGAGGATAATGGTGCTTGTATTTAACATTAAGTTGAATTTTATTAAGAGTGAGAGTATCAAGCATATCTTTCATAAATTCTTTTATAATCGACGACAACAACAATTATTGAATATTCAAGTAAAATGTAAGTGAATATTGATTAGAACATTGCGAAATTATCTCTACTGAAATCTACATTTGTGAAACATGAGAAAAGAATCGGCTTGCGCTGTTTACTTGAACTCTACAGAATGAATTACCCACCAAAGAGTAGTATTTATGTATTGAATTTGATCAAATCATGAATAACAATATTTGATCTATCAAATAAATCCTCCCCCGTCCGAATATGCGTATAAATTTTTTTCCTTAGAACTGTACTTGAGAGGATTGTGTTTGATTTGGGTATATTTTTTATTTATGCAACACCATTTGCATCATGTTTGTATTGATGCTCAACGAATGAGAGTGTTGTAGGAATTACTTTTCTGTCATTCCCACAATCTTGACAGAGTACTGATTAGATTAAATGTATGTAATCTATCCATCTATATTGTATATTAAAAAAAAGTTCAGTTTTTGCAACTTTCATCATATTTATCGGAGCTTTTGAGGCTGTCCACATCAGCATACACATATGATATTTTTTTTAAAGAGTCATATCCTTTATATAAATAATTATACAAATAGAGTCCTAATTAGTAGGTAATATATATTAAAAATGATTATTTAGCTTATTATCCCGTTCTTACTTTTTCAACATTTGTAAAGACATACCAGACAGAACCTTCTTTTACTTAAAAAATATTCTATCTATCCCCAAATTTGTTCTTGAGGATTTTCGATACGGACCTTGACAAATAGTTATTGAATGTATCATGAAGTGTGATGTAATTGGAGAAAAGTCTCACATTAGCGTAATGTTAAGTTAATTAGTGTCTATTATATGAATAAATTTGGGGTACATAACGAATAGAAGAGGTAGGAATAATTTGGGAACGAAAGTAATATGTGATTAAGTCCTAATATATGTGTGTTTACAGCGTGTGTTTTAGTATTTTTAGTTATTATCATTAAATAAATTCTAATTTTTATGTAAACAATATGAATCTTAAATCTAATTTCTTAGAAGTGAATAAATTTATTTTTATTCTGTAATAGTTTATTTTACTAAAAAAATATTCATATTTTTTTTAATATAAATTTTTTGTGCAATCGGTCATTAATTATATTCAATATGGATGTCTAATTGAATGTCGTGAAATAAAAATTAATTTGATATATTTTTCACTAAGAATGAACTTGATATAAAAAAATTATAAATATTTAGAATTTTAAGTTAGAAAAAAAAATTATTGATAGATGAGTGTAAGTTGTGGAATAAAACTCCCACAATATATATCGAGATTTTTATTTTTATATTTCTGAAATTTTGAGAAGACATCTCTATATATAATCTATACATTTAAAAAAAATTAAAATATTAAAGAGATTGCACATGTCTCAACTCTCTTTTAATAGAAATATAAATGTATGTATGTAAATAATATATCTTTTAATTCTCATTAATTATAAATAATAGGGAATAGAAATATTCAAAATTGAGAGGTCCACGTCATCAAGCATTTTTTTATCTATTTTCTATTTAATTCTGATCATAATTTATTATATCTTTTGAATTATAATTTCAACTTTTTATTCTTAGGAATTTTCGAATAGCTAAAAAATATGATATACATAATTCCTAAAACTTTAGTTTTATTTGAACAATTTTCAATTTTGGAAATCCTATAGAATCATACTTCACAAATTGAATTTACTATTATTATTAAAAGCGACCAATTAAGTTAGCATTTACCATCAAAATTTTTTTAGTTTTATTGTTTTTCTAAATTTTGAGCTCAACTTTTTATCTACGTGATTTCCTGAAATCTCAAAAAATTGATTTTCAAAAATTTCGAGGCCTGCGTCAGCAAGCATTTTCTATTATGGACTTTTAGTTATGATCTCGATTTCTTATCTACGAGGATTTTTGGGTTCCTAAAAAAAATAGCTTCCAGAATTTAAAAAAAATCCTGACTAATTTCCGATCGTAGAAGTCATATGAAATCGTGAATCATATAGTGCTTAAAATAGATCAATTAAGTTAGAATTTAGCAACAAGTATTTTGTAATCCTGCTGTTTTTTTCTTATGACCTTATTTCTATGTACGATAATTTTTGAATTCCTTAAGATATTGGATTTTGGTATTCCAAAAATATTAACCTTAATCAAATCATTCGTAATTATAAAAGTTCTATAAAATGCAATTCGTATACCAAATTTATTATTATTATTTAGAAGCGAATAATTAAGTTAGCACTTATTTGAAAATAAAGAAGTTATTTTCAAGTTGAGAAAAAAGATATTTTTAAATCAGTCTATGGTAATGTTGTTTACTATATTACTTTTAAATTTGTTTTAAATTAGAAATAACAGAGAATAGAATTTTAAATTCTAAAATCTACATCAACCGGTATTTTTATCGTTTGCAATCATGACCTGAATTTATTATCTATTTTTTAATTATAATCTCAATTTATTATCTACTAGAATTTTCAAATTTTAAAAATAATAATGATTTATTTAGTTGTAGAAGTCCTATATATGTCACCATTCATATGCCAAATTTAGCATTTATATATATAAAGGTGATTAATTAAGTTATAACCTAACAACAAATATTTTCGTATTATGTTACTTTTAGTTATGATCTTAATTTTTATCCATGGAATTTTGAATTCCGTAGAAATTGGTTTCAGATTTCTGAAAATCTTAGTCCTAATCAAATCGTAGTTTTATATATTTAATTATTAAAAGTAAAATAGTTATTTGAGAGTACAAATTTAGTCATTTTAAAATCAATATAAATTATACTTATGATGGTTTCGTTTACCGTACAACTTTTAACTTAATCTAAAATAGAAACAATAATATGATTGAAAATTCACCCTCAAAAAATGATGAAAGTTTATTAAATAAAAATATTTAGTTCAGTTTTTAACAATAATATGCTATGAAAGAGAACAGTAAGAAAATGATGCTACAATGGATCCATAAGAAAATATTAAACGGGAGAACCACAAGAAGATGTTAGAGAGGAAAATCATAAGAGGATGTTATAACGGAGAACTATATAAACATATTACACAGGGGAACTGTAATAAGATGCTCCAATGAAGAATCATAAAAAGATGCTTTATGAATAAACAATAAAAAGATGTACACGAAAGATCCATATGAAAATGTTACTTGAGAAAACCATAAGAAGAGGCTACGACGTGAGAACAAAAATACTTCACCTCAATGAGATTACACGAAAAAATTATAAAAAGATGTTACATTAGAGATCTATAAAAAAATACTATACATGAGACACATGAAAAGGTGTCAAGTAAGAGAACCATAAGTAAATCCAGATAGGAGAATCATACAAATTTGCTATATAGGAGAACCATAAGCAGATGTTCGATGAGAGAACCAAAAGAAGATGTTGGACAGGATAATGTAAAAATATATTATAAGGGAGAACTGTAAGAATATGTTATACTGGCGAACTGTAATAAGATGCTAAATGGGATAATCGGAAGAAGATGTTACATGAGAAACACTAGAAGACGTTAGAAGGTATCCATAAGAAAATGCTAGGCAAGAGAATCATAAGAATACGTTAGAAAGTAGACACAAAAAAACACTAGAAGATGCTACAGGGGATAACCATACGATTATACTACATGAGAGAACCATGTGAAGATGCTACATAGGAGAATTATAAGAATGGGCTACAAGGGATATCCGTAAGAAGATGCTACATGGGAAAAACATAAGAAGATGATAGACCAAAAATGTTAGGCGGATGAATTGTAAGAAAATACTATACGGGGAATGAATAAATATCATCTTGATGCAACAATAACACCATTCTATGATCATCTAAGAAAATTATTCTTTTACTAATTTTTATAGTGTACTTGATCAACTCTATAATAATTTTTCTTATTAACTACCGTAATAGCGTGGACTTTTTGTTTTAAATATAAAAAGTTAGTCGTTGGGATGAGCATCTAAGACATTTTTTCTTTTACCAATTTCTGTATTGTACTTGATTAGCTCTTTAACAATTTTTCTTCTTACCTATCGCCATAGCATAATCTTTTGTTTTAAGTATAAAAGATTTTTATAGCTTAATTTATAAACTAAAGAACCATTTATGCCCGTCGAATTTCAACGGGTTACACACTATTAGAATATAAATAAAAGTCAGAGATTCTCCGTGATATCAATACAAAATTTTCTCCGTGATTTTTATTGATCGTTATTACACTTACTTTTTGGTACAACAAAGGTCGGTTGGTAAAATATTTGATGAGTCGTACACGTGTTTTAATGTTGGTATAATTTACTAAAAATCATATCGATAAATTTGAAGTCATATAATTATACCATGAAGTATAATATTTGATGATTATCTATTATACCTGTAGATCCAAAAGCTTGTCTTGGACTCGTCCGTGTCCGTCAAATTACGACTTAAGGGATCGCATGTTTTGAATCTCCTGTCTGTGCTGCAAATCTGAGAGAAACAAAGTAGGAGACAGATTCGTTAATGACGAAAACATTAAACAATATATATGTATATATATAATTAATCAAATGAGGTAAATCCGAATGTGGGGGCGATGTTGAGTCCAGAAAATCTGTCTCCTTAAAGCAAATTCGCCTCCACCACAGTGTATAGCGTCTGCCTCCCAGGATAAAACAACATCTCGATGCGCTGATAAATCGATCATCGCACCCTCAGCGAACTAGAATAAACCTGAACTGCCACCGACGCGACCCAAAATATGAGGAGAAATTATTTCCGAAAAAAATGAAGTCGGATTTTTGGGCGAGAAAAACTGACGAAATTTTCTGTGTAAAATGAAGACCCCTGACATCTGTATTTATAGGTGAAGATGAGAGAGAGATGTTGTGTCGAGAATTATACTCTTCGACTGGCGATCGCCTCAGAGATCGGGCGACCTCGTCAGAGATCGGGCGACCGTGCCACAGCCGAGCAGCCGAGGCAGAACTGCCGACCAGCGACCAGGCGACCTAGCCTTAGCCCGGCAGCCAAGATAAATCGGCCGACCGAAGGTCCCAGGATAAGTCCTGATGCCGAGCGATCGACATCTAAGACGATCGTCTCTCCGTACTTGGCGATCGACTCCTGGTGTGCCGAGCGATCTGTAACATCCCCAGAATATGACCGGGAATGTCACACGCCGTAGACCCTTATCACAAGGATCTACCAGGCTAAACTCCCAAAAGACTACTCAGTGATTGACCGACCGGGGTCAAAATTAAATAAACGGCCGACAAGGTCATAAACCAATTCAGAAACTAACGACATTCATATTACAATGACAACAATAAAACTTGAACACAGAAAAGAATGACAACTCAATTTAATAAATGATAACTACACCCATACAAGGGTGAATACTCGAACGACAGAGAAATACCGACCAAAATGATACAAAAGGAAAGACTCTGACTCTGGTGTGATTAGCATCGTCGTCTTCCATCTCCCTCCAAGCCAATCCCGTGATCGCTCCCAGTGCCAAAACTGAGCGCATAACGACCGACCCCAGAAAACTCGGGGGTTAGCAAACTGGAATTTTGCTAGTGCAAGTACATAGTATACAAGATATACGAACAGTAACAACACAAAATTCAACCGCCGTGAAGCCTTAACACAAACCATACATTCCCATAGTCAACAAAGTATAGCACTCGCATACACAAGGTGAGAAATAATCACATAGTAATATTCTCTATATGGAACGTAACACCAATTAAACTTTAAACGAACCCAAGGAGTCAAAAGATCTACTTTGTAAATCTATTCTTATAAAGGGAAAAGTATTTTGATAAGATAGTTTGAAAACATTATTAATGACTCGGGTCGTCTTGGGGTTTTAAACGAAAATCGAATGGGGATGCTTTTAGAAAATAATTTCAAGAGCTCTCGGGTTCTCGACCCAAGATATGGAAAATGATTGCACGAAAATATGTCAACATCATTCAGAATCCTCAATCCAATTTATAGAACACAGTCACAAACGAAATCACCACAACATCTCACGGGTTTCTCAACCCAATCCAATTAACATCATCACGAGATCAATCATCTCAACGTTTCACAGGGCCCTCGACCCAATACGAGAATAGCACCACAATACAATCAAAGGCACCATCTCTCATTCGACATACCTGCTCAAGACCCCGATTAATTAACCCTCGGAGATTTCGTCAAACCTCCTTGGTTAATTAACCCCGATACCAACGCTTTAAAAACAAGTTGAAACAAACTTTTCAAAACGCGAATCGCGGTCTATATCAAGACAAGCGTTTAAGAGAGAGTTTGAAAGATTTTAGATACGAACATCGTTCGATAGCAGAGTCTTAGCTATCACTCAAATACCGAAACCAATAAGCACGCCGGGCGCCTCCACCACACACTGTGCCGGCGTTCACTCCACTATGTCGGCCGCTCCTTGAACATGTCAACTGCGCCGCGATCACTCCGCAAGAGCCGCCCCTTGACACACGCATTATGTAACACCGGCGTTCACCACCCATATGGAGCCGCACATTGCGGCGTACACCGGGCGGAGTGCACGCCCGCCCTCGAGGTTCCGGATATGACGTTTCTCACAACAAGTATCCACATTGTTTCAAACATCAAGCACACAGACAAACGTCACCACAATTATCAACTCGATACATCAAGTTACACAATTTTCTCCGCTAGTCCATAACCACACAAATAAACAATAACACGCACGTTATCAATCAAACTCAATCACAATAAGCCCTCAAGCATAACCAACCAACACCACACATATATCCCTATATTGCGACTCAACCGAATATATATATATATATATATATATATAACCTTACTATATTTTAAGAATAAATATAGTTTATCCATCAATCCAAGTCGATACGTCGTCTAGTGTTAGTATTCATCACTTGTCATTCACCAATATAGGCACTTATATCAATATATGTATATACATACATATATTTAACATATAAATATATATACATGTATAAAACTAGATATATATATATATACATGCACATATATATATATATATACACACATTTATACATCCGTATAAATTCATACACTTCGACAACAATGATTTCACGCAGTTACAATTCGTATATCAAGGTAATTGCCTTGGAAATCTCTCACGAATACTTCAGAAAATGCGGTTGATTGGAGAAATCCGGAACTCCAATGAAAACGGCGATCGGAAAGGCTCAACACTAGATTTTTGTAGGGAATTCGTCCCTAGTATCCTATCATCAAATAAACAACAAATCACATGAGGAAAACATCGCAAAACGACCAATTTTCTCTCTGCGGCATTTTCCGGACACCTTGAAGGCGTCAAACGAAAGTTCATATAAGCAGCGAATCGGAAATGGTAAAACCGTGGAAAGATGATAAAAATGATAGAATACTACTTAATCTACAATTATCCATCAGAAATATGAGTTAAAACGATCAAATCGGACAAAATCAACTAAACCCCCAAAACTAGATTTTAAGAAAACTTGCCTTGATTCGGTCGATCGGAGCAAGTTATGGAAGGATTAATCGATGTTATGAACTCCAAAACTTCATGGATTTAACCCCTAACAACATCCCTCCATGATCATGAAATCCCCAGCCGCGGAAGGGTATGAAGCAGTGATAAAAATGAAGAAAAACCCATTGCTCTGCCATATTTATACCTGCCGGACACGGCGCAGAACGAGCGGCGCCGTGTCTCGGCCGTGTCTCGGCAGCTGCAGTCTGGCCGACCCGGCGCGAGACACGGCGCCTGTGAGCCGTTTCGGGGCCGTGTTGCACGAGGCACTGGCGAGCCCCTCCCGACGGCCGAAAATTACGTCCGAACGACCCGAAACCGAACACGAATACGAATCAAGTTCTGGTTACGAAGTACTCGCAAAGACGAATCTAAGAGCTAATAGAACACACGATTCCGACCACCCGAAGGCTCGGAATTCGACAACTAAGTAATTACCCAAAACTTTGGGAAATTACGAAAATGGCCCAAACGTCCGAAACTCACGATACGCGATCGAAACACCAAACCAAAGCTCGCAACATGAATAATATCATTAAATGAACTTACGAGAAACTCGAAACAACAGTTTGGACGAGATTCGCAAGAATCGAACTCAAGTGCGGAAAAGTCGCTAAAAGCTCGGAATTCAACAAAACGATACAAACGAACTCGGATGACAAAAAGTGCAGAATTAATCATTCTCGAAATGACGAAGCGGTCATGAGTGAGTCGTCAAAACGGACTCGGCTGAAAAGAAATTTACCGAAAATCGAAAATTGCGGATATTACATTCTACCCTCCTTAAAAGAAGTTTCGTCCCGAAACTTAAAACAAGTAGGGAGAAGCAATATCCCGCCAGGAAAACTCAACAAGATACGCAAGGAAGCGCGTAACTTACGCCCATCGGCGAAACGTTACAAGTAACGAAAAGGAATATACGGCGTGAAAACACGCCCCACGACGACTAACGCAACGCCACCGACTATGTTTCAAACAATAACGAGCAATTAACGATGCATCACATACCACATCACATGCACACATTTAATCGAAGAAACGTACGCTACAACAAGTCGCACCCGACTAAAACGGCTATGCGATAGAAACAAGTACGGGTAACAATTGAATTACCAACAATGAAAGGTCACACAATACTGAAAATATCAAGAAAAGTACGGGTAACACATTCCCACATACTAAAAAGATATTACGACCCCGAAACTTAGAACAACAAGGGTTGGAAACGTAAAGCAATGAAACGAAATACGATCGAAGTCACGATTGTTTGAAACAGCAACGTTTAAGACATAGGACAAAATCTTCATTCTCCCATGCTAGGATCTTCAGAAGGAAACATAGGGTTTCGGACACTTCCGATCACTAGCTCTGCTCTCTCTCGGGCGGCATTCTTTGCCAATTCGGTATCTGTCTCAGTGTGTTTCTACCGATGGACTTCACACCCACACCGTTAACAAGTGAAGAGTGGAGAGGTACAATTTGCTCGAACATGTCACAGCGATTCTGATTGAAACATCTTCTCTTCTTACCGCGAGTCACCGTCTTTGGTTTGGGATTTCCGGCATTCACTCCCGACCGCGAAGATGGCGCTTTCGAGCAGCGTGAGGGCTTGGGAGCCTTAGTCTCTTCACCGCCCAGAAATTTTCCCGATATCCTCGGTCTCTTTGCTTCGCTCGTGGGCTCGATCACTGAGGAGATTTCATAGGATATCGTTTGATCTCGATACTCCTTCACTGTAGCATGGATAGTTGTCGTACGAACCACCTTGTCGTTTCCACTTCCGTCATCACACTTACGTCCGCCAAGGCTCGACATACTAATACAGATAGTACCATTCAGCATTATCAAATAATCAGTCGTACAGTATACTACACTTATCAACACAAAGTTTAGTTAACATCTATAGAATAACGGTATTATCGTAAAGCATAAAGTTTTATGAAGTTAACTCCGGTCCTTCGACTAGGATGATCATTACATATATATATGTGCTTAATAAAAACAAATTTTTGAAAAAGAGAGCGAGTCACGTTACGCCCAAAGCTTGTAAATACTGTCCTTTATTTCAGAAGAGGAAGTTTATACAACGACTCTAAAATTTATTTTCGAGTGATGTATAAAAGAAAATTGGAAATGAATTGTAACTAATTTGAAGTATTTCAAAAGTGTTGAGTCCCAAATACCACAATTTTGAAAATCTACCCTCTCCTACCAAAACGTTTATTTTGAAAGAATTTTCCACCGAGATACGTGACGAATTGACATGACGACATTAAATCATGGCTTTCCACAACGTTAGAAAATTGCAAAGCACCACTTTAAAATATTCATGATACTACGGTAGCCGTGGGCCGTCTGGAACCCACCGTGCTAAAAATCATTTAAAAAAATGTTCAAACTGCCAAAAAGGCCGATGTCGGTAATATTCTCAAATACTCACAAAAGTCATTTATAAAATATCAAATACCATCATAAGAATACAATCAAAACGTGCAAAAATCAAAATATCAAAACTCGGTTTGCAAGACACCAAAAGCCATCTCAAAATATTCACGCAGCGGATAAATTTAACATTCATAAATTTATTCTAATAAAGTGCAAGAACAAATAAATATGCTCGACTTAGAAGCATATTACATAACCATTTTTACTCGGACCGCATACGCATGTTATATCTAAAAACAATAATATTACCAACAAGTTCCAATTCCTAGTTCACATTAAACATATTAGCATAATATAATCAAATACGTATATAAGGGGACTTACGATCGGGAGGCTTACCATCACGGATTGCCGGAAGATGATGTCGGAACCACGATACTAATCACAACTCTGATGCGCGCGACTTACACCGGACATGGACTTGACCCAACGGCCTAGGTTTTTCGCAAACCTAAGCTCCGATACCATAAATGTAACATCCCGAATATGGCCGGAATGTCACACGCCGTAGACCCTTATCACAAGGATCTACAGGCTAAACTCCCAAAAGACTACTCGGTGATTGGCCAACGGGTCAAAATTAAATAAACGGCAGACAAGGTCATAAACCAGTCGAAACTAACGACATTCATATTACAATGACAACAATAAAACTTGAACACAGAAAAGAATGACAACTCAATTTAATAAATGATAACTACACCCATACAAGGGTGAATACTCGAACGACAGAGAAATACCGACCAAAATGATACAAAAGGAAAGACTCTGACTCTGGTGTGATTAGCATCGTCGTCTTCCATCTCCCTCCAAGCCAATCCCGTGACTGCTCCCGAGCTGCCAAAACCTGAGCGCATAACAGTGACCCCGAAAACTCGGGGGTTAGCAAACTGGAATTTTGCTAGTGCAAGTACATAGTATACAAGATATACGAACAGTAACAACACAAAATTCAACCGCCGTGAAGCCTTAACACAAACCATACATTCCCATAGTCAACAAAGTATAGCACTCGCATACACAAGGTGAGAAATAATCACATAGTAATATTCTCTATATGGAACGTAACACCAATTAAACTTTAAACGAACCCAAGGAGTCAAAAGATCTACTTTGTAAATCTATTCTTATAAAGGGAAAAGTATTTTGATAAGATAGTTTGAAAACATTATTAATGACTCGGGTCGTCTTGGGGTTTTAAACGAAAATCGAATGGGGATGCTTTTAGAAAATAATTTCAAGAGCTCTCGGGTTCTCGACCCAAGATATGGAAAATGATTGCGAAAATATGTCAACATCATTGAATCCTCAATCGATTTATAGAACACGATCCAAACGAAATCACCACAACATCTCACGGGTTTCTCAACCCAATCCAATTAACATCATCACGAGATCAATCATCTCAACGTTTCACGGGGCCCTCGACCCGATACAGAATAGCACCACAATACAATCAAAGGCACCATCTCTCATTCGACATACCCTGCTCAAGACCCCGATTAATTAACCCTCGGAGATTTCGTCAAACCTCCTTGGTTAATTAACCACGATACCAACGCTTTAAAAACAAGTTGAAACAAACTTTTCAAAAACGCGAATCGCGGTCTATATCAAGACAAGCGTTTAAGAGAGAGTTTGAAAGATTTTAGATACGAACATCGTTCGTAGCAGAGTCTTAGCTATCACTCAAATACAGAAACCAATAAGCACTGCCGGGCGCCTCCACCACACACTGTGCACCGGCGTTCACTCCACTATGTCGGCCGCTCCTTGAACATGTCAACTGCGCCGCGATCACTCCCGCAAGAGCCGCCCCTTGACACACGCATTATGTAACACCGGCGTTCACCACCCGTATGGAGCCGCACATTGCGGCGTACACCGGGCCGGAGTGCACGCCCGCCCTCGAGGTTCCGGATATGACGTTTCTCACAACAAGTATCCACATTGTTTCAAACATCAAGCACAGACAAACGTCACCACAATTATCAACTCGAGACATCAAGTTACACAATTTTCTCCGCTAGTCCATAACCACACAAATAAACAATAACACGCACGTTATCAATCAAACTCAATCACAATAAGCCCTCAAGCATAACCAACCAACACCACACATATATCCCTATATTGCGACTCAACCGAATATATATATATATATATATATATATATATAACCTTACTATATTATAAGAATAAATATAGTTTATCCATCAATCCAAGTCGATACGTCGTCTAGTGTTAGTATTCATCACTTGTCATTCACCAATATAGGCACTTATATCAATATATGTATATACATACATATATTTAACATATAAATATATATACATGTATAAAACTAGATATATATATATATATACATGCACATATATATATATATACACACATTTATACATCCGTATAAATTCATACACTTCGACAACAATGATTTCACGCAGTTACAATTCGTATATCAAGGTACTTGCCTTGGAAATCTCTCACGAATACTTCAGAAAATGCGGTTGATTGGAGAAATCCGGAACTCCAATAAGCAGCGATCGGAAAGGCTCAACACTAGATTTTTGTAGGAATTCGTCCCTAGTATCCTATCATCAAATAAACAACAAATCACACGAGGAAAACATCGCAAAGCGACCAATTTTCTCTCTGCGGCATTTTCCGGACACCTTGAAGGCGTCAAGCGAAAGTTCATATAAGCAGCGAATCGGAAATGGTAAAACCATGGAAAGATGATAAAAATGATAGAATACTACTTAATCTACAATTCTCCATCAGAAATATGAGATAAACCGATCAAATCGGACAACATCAACTAAAACCCCCAAAACTAGATTTTAAGAAAACTTGCCTTGATTCGGTCGATCGGAGCAAGTTATGGAAGGATTAATCGATGTTATGAACTCCAAAACTTCATGGATTTAACCCTAACAACATCCCTCCATGATCATGAAATCTCCGGCCGCGGAAGGGTATGAAACGAGTGATAAAAATGAAGAAAAACCCATCGCTCTGCCATATTTATACCCCTAGGACACGCGCGACAAGCAACCCCGACAGCGCCGTGTGTCTCGGCCGTGTCTCGGAAGGCTGCGATCTGGCCGACCAGCGCGAGACACGGCGCCTGTGAGGCCGTTTTGAGGCCGTGTTGCACGAGCACTGGCGAGCCCCTCCCGGCACGAAAATTACGTCCGACGACCCGAAACCGAACACGAATACGAATCGAGTTACGGTTACGAAGTACTCGCAAAGACGAATCTAAGAGCTAATAGAACACACGATTCCGACCACCCGAAGGCTCGGAATTCGACAACGAGTAATTACCCAAAACTTTGGGAAATTACGAAAATGGCCCAAAGCGTCCGAAACTCACGATACGCGATCGAAACACCAAACCAAAGCTCGCAACATGAATAATATCATTAAATGAACTTACGAGAAACTCGAAACAACGATTTGGACGAGATTCGCAAGAATCGAACTCAAGTGCGGAAAAGTCGCTAAAAAGCTCGGAATTCAACAAAACGATACCGAAACGAACTCGGATGACAAAAAGTGCAGAATTAATCATTCTCGAAATGACGAAACGGTCATGAGTGAGTCGTCAAAACGGACTCCGGCTGAAAAAGAAATTTACCGAAAATCGAAAATTGCGGATATTACACGATCGACTCCTGGTGGCCGACTAGCAGACGATCATCTCCCGACACTTGGCGATCGACCCTTGGTGACCGACCGATGCCGTCCCCTGGTGATCAGCTAATGACGATCGCCTCATGCCGCTCGAAGCCGATGGTCATCCAGTCGGCAAAGGCCGAAGCCCAGGACAGACCCCACGTGCAGTGCCGAGACAAGATCCGCATTTCACGGATCGTTGACCACAGCCTGTCAGCATCTTTCCACCAGCCGACAGGCCCGCCGAAAGGTGTCAGTAGGACCGCCCGTGTGATGACTCAGACGCGTCTTGGCTCCTCATTGGACCGCCTGATTGGCGCGATTTGCCTTGGACTTTAGGCCGACAGCCCGTGTGACTTAAAGACGATCGCCCCATTATTATATTGGTCGGAAGGCGATCGCCTGCCAGAAGACAAGGCACCTCAGCCCCTATAAATAAAAGGCTCCCTGCACTTGGAAAAGGGTTCAACTCTCTCGGATTCCCACCGAATTCTTACTCCCTGAAACGCTTCCACTGTTCAGCACCCATGGGATTATACACACAACTTGGCTTTCTCCTACTCTTGGCAACAGCTATCTCTCGGTTCATTCTTCTCTCTCAGCCTCTCTCACACAGAAGACGATCGGCCGAGAAGGAGAACACCAAAGCTTCGCTCAAGAGCTGGATTATAGGATCTCTTTACACTCATTGTACTTAGATTCTCACATTAATACTTGTATCCACAAATATTTGTATTAATAACATCTCGCGAGAGCATTCAAGCCCGGGCCTAACAAACCCGGCAAATCTTGTGTTATTCACACCCTCTCGGAAGTGCTCCCGCAACCTTGTTTGTTGTCCGTCCATTCCAGCAGTATTTAATCTTCGGATAAATATTTCGGGCAACAACAATTGGCGCTAGAGGAATGGCATCTAACCCTCAATTTTTATTCCTACCGTCTCGAAGAACACTCACTGTTCTCCGGGGCATATACCTGAAGAAACACCCACTGTTCTTCAGAGAAAGCTTTCAGAAAAATGTCTTCCGCCTCCGCGTCGAAGAAAGCCGCTGGCCAGCCCGCCAGACGCCTCGTTCCGTCTCAGTCCGAGCCACAGCCGATGGCGGAAGGTAGCCGCCGCGGTCCGAGACGCTCGATCCCGCCCCTGGGCGGCGGCCCAAGTCTCTCACTCGATCAGTTCCAAACCGCGTAACAGATCGAGGAGGCCATGGCCGTCCTACAGGAGCGACGGAGTGCTCTCGACGCGCCTCCCGCTAACACCCCCTCGGCTATCCGCCGGAAGACCAAATGGAAGTTCAAGGCGTTGCTGACCGGGCGATCGCCACCCGATCGCAAGGAGAGGCGCTCGCCAGCCGGGGCACCTCAGTTTTCGATCGCCTCGGCAGCGACCCATCTTGGCGACCGAGGCAGTCCGGCCCCAGCCACGAGACGACGGAGTTCGAGTCCGTCACCAGGAGCTCGGCCTATCCGACTCCCAGAAGGCAGCCCAGCCGTCTGGCTCCCCCTCGCCAAATAGCCGAGGTCGGCAGCAGCGGAGTCAGGAGATCGGTACACGATCACCTCGGCTCCCGCTCCCAAAGCTGATCCACGAGCGACCGAGACACGGCGATGGCCGTGATGCAACGCCAGCTCGACGACATGAAGGCGCTCCTAGAATCTGGGGCAGGCGCCAAGAGCAAGATCGCCGAGCCGAGCGAGCCGCTCGCGGTCCACATCGAGCTCGCCCCCGTGCAGCACAAGATCGCTCCTCCTCAAACACCCTTGTACGAGGGGCGATCGGACCCTGAAACACACCTGCGCAAGTTCAACATCTACATGACCGGGTGTGGGGTATCTGACGCGACCAGGTGCCGAATGTTCCCTCTGACGCTGGACGACCTTGCCCACAGGTGGTACACCTCATTGCCGCCTCGGTCCATCGGCTCCTTTAACCAACTGGCGGACGTCTTCACAAAGTACTTCGCCACCAGGGTCGCTCGGCCAGAAGGTCCCCTTCGCATGATGCAGATCAGGCAAGGGGAAGAAGAGTCCGACTCGGACTACATCGACCGGGTAGACGAGATCATCCTCAACGGCGAGCCCATAAGTGATGAGATCGCCCTCTACGCGGTCCTAGGAGGATTTCATGGTCTTTCGCCTATGTTCAGGCATCTTACGAAGGACCAACCCTCAACCTACGCGATCTTCCGAGCTAAAGCCGCAGACTTTCTGGCCAGACAAAGATTTCTTCTTAGCCTATGAGCAGCGCGATCGGCGCCCGAACGACGATCTCCAGCCCGATCGCCGGTATCAACCTATGAATAACGCGATCGGCAGCCGAGCGACGATCATCAGTCTTCCAGCCCGATCGCCATCATCAAGCTACATCACCAAACCGTAGGACTCCCTCGCCATCTACAGTCCACCATTTAACATGATGGACTAAGGCACGAGATCGCCTCCACCACAAACATACAGCCATGGTCCTGATAGTCGATGGAACCGTCTGCTTCGGCCATGCAATGTCCCTTTGGGCCAAGATCGCCCGCCCTTCGTTTAAATACGAGGTCGGCGTAGTCTGAGGGCCCTCCAAACTAATCAGTGGACACGATCGCCCGCCCTCAAAGGTTCATCATCTAACATGGTGAACCCGGACAATGCGACGCGTCACTACCCCCGTCTCAACGTACACCGTCGAGGTTCGCCATCTTCATGGCGGGCCGAGGTGGAAGCATAGCTAACAAGCCGCGGAAGTGGAGTTGATTAATCCGACGACGCCCCGCACAAGGACTCCTCTAGACCAAGACCGCACACCCTTCGTTTAAATACGAGGCGAGGCGCAGCCTAACAGAGGACCCTCACAATAAAATGAGTCACGAGACACTCAATGTCGTTCGCGCACAAGACACGGTCATGGAGTCGCTCCATCGAACTCCGTGACTGTGCACGATTCCTCAAACGACGAAACCATCAAGTTTCTGAGGGGGATCGGCCAATGTTGTTTTTTGCAGGTACAAGACCGAGAGATAGCTAGCCAATCGACCAGATCGCCCAAAGTCCGAATCCAAAGTCAACTCACCGGATCGCCCGTCCTCATCTTACACGATTGCCAGCAAGAACCACCTCGCCCCATATCTTAAACATCGGAGCAAGCTGGGGGGCAATTGTTGTGTCGAGAATTATACTCGTCGACCGGCTATCGCCTTAGAGATCGGGCGACCTCGTCAGAGATCGAGAGACCGTGCCACAGCCGAGCAGCCGAGGCAGAACTGCCGACCAGCGACCAGGCGACCTAGCCTTAGCCCGGAAGCCATGATAAATCGGCCGATCGAAGGTCCCAGGACAAGTCCCGATGCCGAGCGATCGACATCTAAGACGATCGTCTCTCGGTACTTGGCGATCGACTCCTGGTGTGCCGAGCGATCGACTCCTGGTGGCCGACTAGCAGACGATCATCTCCCGACACTTGGCGATCGACCCTTGGTGACCGACCGATGCCGTCCCCTGGTGATCAGCTAATGACGATCGCCTCATGCCGCTCGAAGCCGATGGTCATCCAGTCGGCAAAGGCCGAAGCCCAGGACAGACCCCACGTGCAGTTCCGAGACAAGATCCGCATTTCACGGATCGTTGACCACAGCATGTCAGCATCTTTCCACCAGCCGACAGGCCCGCCGAAAGGTGTCAGTAGGACCGCCCGTGACAGTGATTCCGGATGCGTGCTGGCTCCTCATTGGACCGCACAGCTGACTGCCAGCAGCTGCCTTGGACTTTAGGCCGACAGCCCGTGTGACTTAAAGACGATAGCCCCATTATTATATTGGCCGGAAGGCAATCGCCCGCCAGAAGACAAGGCACCTCAGCCCCTATAAATAGAAGGCTCCCTGCACTTGGAAAAGGGTTCAACTATCTCGGATTCCCACCGAATTCTTACTCCCTGAAAGGCTTCCACTGTTCAGCACCCACGGGATTATACACACAACTTGGCTTTCTCCTACTCTTGGCAACAGCTATCTCTCGGGTCATTCTTCTCTCTCAGCCTCTCTCACACAGAAGACGATCGACTGAGAAGGAGAACACCAAAGCTTCGCTCAAGAGCTGGATTATAGGATCTCTTTACACTCATTGTACTTAGATTCTCACATTAATACTTGTATCCACGAATATTTGTATTAATAACATCTCGCGAGAGCATTCAAGCCCGGGACTAACAAACCCGGCAAATCTTGTGTTATTCACACCCTCTCGGAAGTGCTCTCGCAACCTTGTTTGTTGTCCATCCATTCCAGCAGTATTTAATCTTCAGATAAATATTTTGGGCAAGAACAAGAGACATGTGCTGGAGGAACTCTATACCGACCGAAATTGGTATCTGGAGGAACTCTAAACCGATCAGGATTAGTATCTCAATACTTATCCAGATCTGTTTAATTCGATTTTATCCGGATACGAAAAATTCGAAATTTATTAATTGAGGTATTTTCGGTAAAATAAAATTTTACCGAATAAAATTGCAGTAAAAAGATAACTTCGAGAGGCCGAGACATTTCGCCCAAATCGCCCTTCGACCTAGACCGAGACCGAGACCGAGCCGAGCCGAGCCGAGCCGGCCGACCGGACGGCCGGACGGACGGCGGCGGTGGCGCGCGCGCGTGTGTGCGCGAGGGGCGCCTAGTCACACATCCACACATGTCTCACTTTTTTGAACATGCCTTTGTCCACATCTCTTTATATACTCAAAATTTCTCACTTCTTTTTCCAATGTGGGATAACATCCCAAACCCATTTCTAAAGTGTTCACTTTGGAACATTATATCTCATTCATACCTCAAACATTTTGAGTGTTCTTACATGTTTTGGAAACCTCGTACGGAGTACTATGTATTCCAACTAAGTCCCGACTTTAACTCGTAGTCGAGCCAACTCAAAATTTCCTCTCAAATGGGCTGCTCAAAACATCCCATTTCCTCCATTTTATCTAATATTTCCAACAATCCCCCATATGAATGAGATTGATGGTCCAGCAGCATACGTCAGACACGGAGTTTGACTTGGTGATAGTTACTGCGGTTAGGCATTGCATAGGATAGGTAGAGTATGCTCCTTGAACCTTCCCTCGAAAAGATATATTCTCCTTACTGGTTAGACAGTGTGACTAGATGCCTTTGAACTGTCCGACCGTTTGTGTAAGTGATCGTATATCCTTTACAGGTGCCCTCCCTGATTTATTCTGTTCTCATTATTGTGCCCATTTTGGTCGTGGACACCGTCCTGGTTCTGCGGGAGTTTCTAGAAAATTGTGCCTTGCAATTCTCCTTTGAAGCGGCCCCTCTTCACTCCAACATAGGTGATTCTCGTTAAATGTTTTGAGTAAACCCGTATTTTACTCCACCCGACTATACGTTGTCGAATTAAGAATCATTAAAAGCATAAGCTTAACCTCTCCCTATGGGTATCACTGTTTTCATCCTAGGAATGGTCGGTTCGGGATAACACCCACAGTGATCGTGCCCAGTTTTATGAATTGGTTGTCCCATTGAACTTAGATCTTGGGATCTCCAGTCAGCATAGGTTGGGTATCCTCCATAAAACCATTAGCTCATGGCAATAGACCCATTCCTCTTGATGATTTATCAACAAGGTCTTTTGATAACCCTTTGGTTAGCGGATCCGCGATGTTATCTCTTGACGAATCGTAGTCAATAGTGATAACCAATGTTGATAGCAAATGGTATTATGTATTTTCCTCATATGACGAGACTTACCACTATACTTTTGCTCTGTGCCCCGTCAATCGTGGATTGACCATCACAATAAATACATATTGCGGCCACAGCTTTGCCCATTTTGGAATATCTTCTAGAAATTAGTATTGCATTATGCCTCTCATGCATATTTGTCTAAGGATATGAACTCATATTCCTTTACAAATCGAGCAATAACCATCTATATTAAAGATTTCCATACCACTGCTGCACTAGCTAGTGTGAAACATATTCACTATTTAGACATTAAATTCATAATGTCAGATATCCAATTTGCGTTACTATATCATTTTATAGTTTTTGAATATCTCATATCATGCAGCATATACACACAAGTAATCTTTATATCATTGTGATCACCAATTGATAATTAGTTTCCTGATTACTCGTGTATCCACATAGTCTTACTCACGATATAGACTGTGTTTAGTCTTGTACAATTCACTTAGTACATTAGACTTTTAGTTACTCTTGAAAGATCAGTTGCCTTTGTGCTTAGATAGATGCACAGTATCCATTGGCATTCCAATTGATTCCGTTGATCTTTCCAAGATTCATGTAATCATAGTATGACTGACCTCATATGAGACATTGTGAGCGAATTGAGATGTTACATCTTAAAGTCATCCCTTTAGTCTCATATATTTATCTTTTCAGACTTTGTTGAATTGATCCCCTTGTCATTACTTACATCAATGACTCGATCATTCAAATTCATTCTTAAAGTGACATAGTCGTCATGTGTATTCGACATATACACACTTGACATATTCACTATCTTGAATCTTTTTGACATTGTAAATTGGCATTTTTAATGTTTTGAAATTACGTTACCAACTATTAACCGAGACTTCAATTTCTCAAGATCAAATTACTAACTTTAAGCGTCCCCAAAATTAGCAATTTTCCATTAACTACATTACCAAATTTGAGCGTCCCCAAATTGGTACTTTTCGGTCATTTAATCACCATATTTGAGCCTTGTCAAATTGGAGATTTTATCACATCCTTTGAAGTCATTGCTTGACACCACATTGTCAAAGATTTTATGCCACTACTTTAGTGTCAATTTAGATTCATAATACTTTCACTAAGTTGCAGACTTTCAATCGCTGCGTTAGGCACATATGCCTTTGGTTCTTCCAAGTTGGCTTTTCTCAAAGACGCCATTTAGAAATACTGCATGTATGTTCATTTGATATACTTCTACATGTATATCATAATAATGAACTTTCTTCTCGTTACTAGAGAATATATCTCAAAGTACTTTAGGCTCTCATGTTACTACAACCTCAGTTAGTAGTTTCACCTCTTATTTATCCATGGATCCATTTAATTTTATTTTCGAATTTACGTTGGATCCTAGCGGTATCTATTCCAGAGGAAGATCTACCGAACATTAAACAAAATTACACTGTGAAATTATTCTTTCTCTTATATGACCATATGAAGAGTGTATATGGCATTGTAAATTATCTTCTAGCACGCATGCTAGAGATTTCAGACGTAGTGATTTTCCAAGTTCAAGCCTTTTTGCTTCAACCTTTAAAACCACTTGATGATTCATTTCACATTGATAAATCCACGGTATCTCATAATTGATTTAATTTTTAAATCAGTTATGCATTTGATACACGTTTTTCCTTAACTCGATTAGTACATACTGACATGTCATACTATCAGATTTTTGCACTACGAATTTATACGCATCATGCATCATGTGCGTATCCAGTGAAGATGCAGTCGACCGTCTTGGGTCAGACCTTCACTTGCTTTGGCTTAGGAACTTTTGCCTTAGCCATACACCCCCACATTTTTAGTATTTCTAAAATTGTTTTACTACATTTCAGAGCTAATAGGAAATTTCAATTATTTCCTAGCATGGGATCTTGTTTTAAGTTAACTAGTCTCCATATGATTGATATCCTCATATTCAGAGCTAGTTTGAACTGATTAACATCGTTTTTGCGTTTCCGTTTGAACACAATTCAACCATCTTAATTTCCGGATTAAGTTAGTTTTGTATCTCGAGCTTTTAGAGTGTAAATATCTCTTTTTAGCTTCATCCTTACTCATTATCGAGTACACGTAACTAATGTATCACTGTCTTTATAGAGTGATCACATTTCTTGTTACAACCTCTCATAAGAGTAGGTTTCATCATCATTTAAAACCTCTCTGGTTTTAATATTCGATTAAAGAACTTTTATCTTCTTAGCACTAAAATTCAATTATTGAATTTCTCCGAATTTTCAGCATATGGAGCTAATATCAATATTTGCCGTGTTAGATATTACATGGATCACCGTAATAGGCTCGTGTTTCACTACCGCAGCAGACCGACACCAACACGAGAATATATAATTTAACCGGAAGAGCAAATCCAACCAAAAAATTATAATTCTCAAGCCGACCCACAACCTGTACTCACTAGGTACCAGGCCCGTTAGGTTTTTTAACGTCCGAGCATTCGACCAAGATTGATATTCCATCACATAAAAAGATTAAAATCAGTCAACAAATACTATTTAGTTAATATCTTAATTAAACTAAATAATCTTAACATCTTAATCGAATAATCAATGATTCGGCTCTTATCAAACAATGCTATTGTAATATCCGCAAATTTGATTTCCGGTAATTTTTCTTTTTTGGCGGAAGTCCATTTTGACGACTTGCTTGGGACCGTTTCGTCATCCTGAGAATGATTAATTCTACACTTTCTGTCATCCGAGTTCGTTTCGGTATCGTTCTGTTGAATTCCGTGTTCTTTAGCGACTTTTCCACGTATGAGTTCGACTTTGTTAGATCACCATTAATTTTTGGAAACTCCAAAAATTCAAAATCTTTGCAATATTATAAAGCATTGAGATAGCTTTCCAATGATTCAAACGGTGAGTCAATCGGAGTCCAGACGAGGGAGTTATGGTCGAAATAGCTAAGTCACTCTCATTTTCCAGATTTGGTCGGCGATGCAGCCTGTGCCGCGGCACCTGCCCGATCACCGGGGCAGATTCGGCCCGTGCCGCGGCACACTTCGGTGGGCCGCGGCACCTTTGTGCGGATCGGCTATTTAAGGCCACTGATCGGGTTTTTGGCCATTTTTCTCCTTCTTCTCCTTCTCTTCCGCGGCTGGAGCTTGGTTAATCATGGAGAGATGTTGTTGGACAATCAACCCATGAAGTCTTGGAGTTCATATCATCAATCATCCATCCTATAACATCCTCCGATCTACCGAATCAGGTCAGATTTCCTAGAAATCTAGTTTTGGGGAATTTGGGTATTTTGGTTGATTTCATCCGTTTTATCTGATTTAACTTAGGATTATGATGGATTGATGATTATTTTGATGTATTATATCATTTCCTTTATTATTACATGGTTGGATCGTATCGATTCGTTGTTTTGGTCGAGTTCTTGATCGACGCCTTGAAGGTGTCCGGTAAAATGTCATAGAGGGGTTTTCGAGCGTTCTACGATTATTCTTCCTCGTATGATCGATGATTTATTGATTATATGTTGTTAGGGACGAGTTTCTTGTGAAGAAACCAAGTTGAACCCTTCCGTTCGTTGTCATCTTTCCTTTCGATAGCATTGGGCGTTTCGAAGCTTCCCGGTCGAACCGTGTTCTTCGGAGTATTCGGTAGCGGTTATTAAGGCAAGTATATATTTATGAATGTGCGTTCTCGACTTTTATAGTAAGAAATATTAATGGCATGATTATTTATATCCACTCCGGGATGGGCCGACGGGTCCTCTGAGGGTTTCGTAGCCTCTAGTGCGATTCCATGGATAATATGAATTAACCACTCTGGGACGGACCGACGGGTCCTCTGAGGGTTCCGTAGCCTCTGGTGCGGTTCCACGGTATTCATATATGTATTGATGCGATGCTTGATTGAATTGACGGTTACATTTACTTTATTGTCGAGGAGTATTGTGTTTCATACTTGATATACTTGCACTAGCTATTCGACGGCTAACCCCTTTATGGGGGAAATACTTTTTATGTATTTCAGGTTCCAGGAGAACGGACAGGCGGGTATCGGGTCGGCATGAAGATGGTGGGCAAGAGTGATACTGTGTCTTTCCTCCGGTTACGTTTTGAGTTTTCCATTCAGTGTTGTTGTACTGGAATGGTTATTGAATACTCGAGTATTGTTTTCCATTTTTCTTGATGTTCCGTCCTGTGTTTGCCGAGGTATTAAATTGTGTTGTGATGTCTATGGTTTCATTGGTTATGGTTTTGATTACCATTTGTATTGTCCTTCTTTTCGTTGTATCTAGACCTTCTCGGTCAAATTTTACAGTTCCGCGCATGAATAGCCTTGTGGGTCCCACGGCAGGGCTCACGGCGCTGTAATATACCCTGAATAACTTGGGGGTGTTACAGAATATAGTATCGGAGCTTAGGTTTATGGATACCTAGGCTGTCGGTCTTTTGGGTCGATTGAGTCGTCTTTTGCCCACAGTATCACTACTCTGCCATCATCACAGTGCGACCGGTACTTGTAAGTCCTTTCACTCTTCTTGTATTTTTTAATCGTTTCGTTTATAGCTTGGTATTCTTGGGAATTGGTCACTTCGAGAATGTGCGATTTGGATTATACTTAGGCACGTGTGTGCCCTTCAGAATGTTGGCTGAATGTAGGAAGAATCGTGGCCGTGGTCACGGACATGAACTCTTCCTTGAGGTTTTGTTAAATTGCTAATTGCGATATTGGTGTGTATCGGTATTATGTTGAGACTTTGTTTAGGAGTCGCATGCTAGTATCACGGGAGATCTTCGACTTCACAGACTTGTAAGTATGTTGTTCGTATTATTCGATAATTCTTGGTGAATTTGAATTCCCGTTGAAATGTTGTTTCTGCGAGTGATTGCAAGTTTCGAGGACGAAACTTATTTTTAAGGGGGGTGGAGTGTAATACCCCGATTTTTCGGATATATTTTTTTTTCTTTTTTCGTTCATATGTTGGATGTCGTTGATGGATAATTGTGCTTGAGGATGATGTGAACGTATGCCAATGTTGTTGAATGCGTATATGTATTCATTGTGCCGTATGATCGTTTGGTATGTCGAGATGTTGGTCGAGAATATCGGAAAATGGTTAAGTACAGCTACGTTAGCGCACGCTACAGGGTATGCCTAGCGCGCGCTAAGATATATACTTAGCGTACGCTACGGTACATACTTAGCGCACGCTAAGAGGTTCGGTTACGTACGCTAAGGAGGAACCCTAACGTACGTAACGACTTGCTAGGTTAGTTCAGGAAGGTGGCCGACAGGTAGGCCCAGGTTGATTTTTATATTCAGTTAGCGCACGCTAACGCATGTTGGTTAGCGCACGCTAACATCAGATCGCCAATAATGGAATCTTAGCTTTTGGCGGGTGGACCCGACCATGTTCGACGCGTGTCCAGGTAAGGTCAGCGAATGTTTGTCGTGTAGAGTTAGTGCACGCTAAAACCGTATGATTAGCGCATGCTAATTCCATATCGGTCAAAGGAATCCCAGTAATTGCGGATGCTTTCGGCATGTGGGGGCACGATACTGTAGCAAGTCAACGCCTGTTTGCGTACGCTAATGCATGGGCATTACGTACTTTAGATGAATTTCGAAACAATGTAGTAGCTTCTGGACTACCCGATAGCACACGCTATCAAGGAAGGATAGCGCACGCTAGTCCTGTAGCGCATGCTAAATATAAGGTCTAGCGCGCGCTAGTGATGTGTTTTATAAAGAGGATAGACGAGTGTTGAGAGGCATTTTGTCCATTCTCCTTCTTTCAGTCAATAGAGAGAGCCTTGGGAAGTACTTGAAGTTCCTAAACATTTAGAGATGATTCTCTTAAACAAGATTAAGATTGGAGAGCTCGAATTTAAGTATTGTTCTTGAAGTTTTTGATGATTCTTGGAATGGAGTTCAATTATTCTTCTTCGTGGTTCGTCCATACAAGGTAATCCTCGTATCCCTTTGATAGTGGTTCGTTTTTTTTAAGGATTACTACTTGGGAGGGAGTATGTTGGGAATCGTGTATTTTGATGTTCGTCTTATTTCAATGTAAATGCATAAATTGGACTGTACTTTTATCCGTTGCGTGAGTATTTTGAAATGGCTTTTGGTATTTTGCCAACTGAATTTTATTTTGTAAAACCGATTCCCTAAACTGAGTTTTTGGCATTTTGGCCTTGATCGTTTTGACGGTATTTGGAAATTGATTTTTTTTTAGTATTTGAAAAATATTACCGTCATCGGTCTTTTTGGCAATTTTGAAATGGAAAATTGTGCTTAGCCTGGTAAATCCTTGTGAGAAGGGTTTACGACGTGTAATATTCCCAGGAGGATCTGGGGTGTTACAATTATGGTATCACGTGATAATGTTATAGGAGATTTATTGGAATTGTAATAAGAGATTTCGGATGTTGATATGATTATTGAGATCTTCTTCATTTGATGATAATGGTTTTGTTGCGATTCTTGAGGTTGTATGAATGGCATAATGAAGAAAATGGTAACATGGAGATATATACTTCGGATATGTTGTTCTGAACGTGATTTCGGATATTTCATGTTCTTGAAGAACTCTTGAATTATACAAGGTAATGAAAATTTTTAAGAAGTGTTGATGTTTTGAAAATGAATATGGAATATTCATATCTAGAGCTAAATTATGTGTTTGAAATAATATTCGTATAGGAATACGAATGTGATTATGAGTTTGATGAGACTATTATTCATCTCTGAATTTGGAAGCCCATACGTATGGACCAAATATTCAAGTCGAATGATTGGATTGTTTGATAACCTTTTTAATATGATTATCTATTGTTTTGAACCAGTCGGATGATTCGAATTGATGACGGTCATAAGTAAATTTTAACAATGGATTTACGAGAAGGGAACCTTGTCAATTCGTATTTAAGAATTGAGTTTGGAACATTTAAACCCTTATTATTGGTCTGAATTGGTTGCTGGTATGATCATCATGTCTCGACTCGTATTGTGGACAGGATTTGTAAGTGTTTGAGTTGGATTGTTCAGACTGTGATTAGTCGAGATATGGTGAAACGGTTGAGTTTGTGGTTTGGTGGTGTTGATATTGGTCGTCATCGAACCTGTTGATTATTAATCCTTCGTTTTACAATAAGATATGATGTTTGATCATGGATTATGACTGTTGTGTTGCGGTTGAGGTTGAAGAGTTCGTAGATTACCTTGGTCGGGACTAAGGAACTCGTAAGACGAAATCAACTGAATTGGTAACAGTTCATTGTATTGATATCGAGGCAAGTTTTATACTTGTACTAGTCATGAGATTAATGTTATCATTTATGTGTATGAATGTGTGTATCATTTCGAGACTTGGTCTCTTTATGATTTTGTTGACATCAAGGGATTGTTTGATACGATACCCTTCGGCAAATTATGCCAAATATTATTGTTGTTCGTAAATGGCCGATTTAAGGCATTGCGATACTTGTTGGTAATATATTTGTCGATAGCCGATTCGCGGTATCGACATATCGATCGTTATTGTTGATTGATGTTCCTTTGAGATATTGTTGTTGATAGCCGGTTCGCGGCATCGACGTATCGATTGTTATTATTGATTGATGTTCCATCAAGATATTTTTTGTGAATCGTCCTTATTGATATCAGTGTTTTTCTATTGATGTCGTTTTGGCCGATTGAAGGCATTGACGTATTCGATTATCATCTTCGTTATCGGTAACCGATTAAAGGTGCCGAGACATCCGTTGTATAATTGTTATCGATTGTCCGCTCTAAAGGTAATCGATATATTGAATTGGGATTATCAAAGATAATTCCCATCCGTTGTAAAAAAATATTCTCATCCGTTGTATCGTTGTTATCGATTGGCCATTCTACGGTAATCGAAGTATTGAATTGGGACTGTCGAGGATAATTCCCATCCGTCGAATTATTATTGTCGTGTTGGCCGACTCAAGGCAGCACACTATTATTCTTGTGAACTCGGTAATTTTATGATCGTTGAGGGTTGAGGATTTCCCGAATTGCTGTGTCGTGATTGTTGCTCGTATTAATCGGTCCTTAAGGATTTTGATCCCAGGACGGTTGTTTTGAATATTGTTGGTCGTGCCGATATTTCATTATTCGTGTGTCATCGTTCACTTGGTGAGTCGTATGATCCGTATTGAATATGTTATCCTTTGAGTTCGTTGTCATGTTGTATCGTGGCATATCTGGAATCATGTCTGCGTGCCGATTGGTTATGTGTAGGATTTTTAGCCCGGCACACGATGGTCATGCGTGGATGTTTCCGCAATGGACCGTGCACACGAGACGTAGTTCGTGAGGCTAATTAGGTATATTGTCACACGTATATTTTGGATTCCGTATACGGTGTGGACATGTGCACGGACACATTTCCAGATCGGGCGTACTGTGATGTCCCTCTTGAGCCTTATTGTTTGGTCGTTCGTAGTCCATGTTGTATTGGATATGTCCGACGATTTGCGACTGGTTGTTCATACGCCGAGGGGTGTGTCCGACAGTCAGGTTTGCTTCCTTGAGATCTGTATTGTGATGATTTATAGCTTTGGGCTGTTCGGCTTTCAGGCCATTGTGATATACAGCTTCAGTTGAGGGGCTTTCAAGCCATTGCGATGTATTGGTATTTCTGTTGGAGCCTTCAGACATTGTGATTCGTATTTACTTCAGCGTTGGCTTGGATTACCTTCGGGTAATGTATTATTGTGTTACTTGTAACATTTCGCCGTTGGGCGTAAGTTACGCGTTTCTTGTGTATCTCGTTGAGTTTTCCTGGCGGGATATTGCTTCTCCATAGTTGTTTTAAGTTTCGGGACGAAACTTCTTTTAAGGAGGGTAGAATGTAATATCCGCAAATTTGATTTCCGGTAATTTTTCTTTTTTGGCGGAAGTCCATTTTGACGACTTTCTTGGAACCTTTTCGTCATCCTGAGAATGATTAATTCTACACTTTCTGTCATCCGAGTTCGTTTCGGTGTCGTTCTGTTGAATTCCGTGTTCTTTAGCGACTTTTCCACGTATGAGTTCGACTTTGTTAGATCACCATTAATTTTTGGGAACTCCAAAAATTCTGAATCTTTGCAATATTATAAAGCATCGAGTTAGATTTCCAATGGTTCAAACGGTGAGTCAATCGGAGTCCAGACGAGGGAGTTATGGTCGAAATAGCTAAGTCACTCTCATTTTCCAGTTGGCGGCGATGCACCACTGTGCGCGGAACACGCCCGGCGGGCGCGGCACCTTGCCGATCACCGAAGCGGTCGGCCCCGTGCCGCGGCACACTGCCGGGCTGCGCGGCTGCTTGCGTCCCTATTTATTTAAGGCCTATGATCGGTTTTGGCCATTTTCTCCTTCTTCTCCTTCTCTTCCGCTTGGAGCTTGGTTAATCATGGATAGATGTTGTTGGACAATCAATCCATGAAGTCTTGGAGTTCATATCATCAATCATCCATCCTATAACATCCTCCGTTCTACTGAATCGAATTGATTTCCTAGAAATCTAGTTTTGGGGAATTTGGGTATTTTGGTTGATTTCATCCGTTTTATCCGATTTAACTTAGGATTATGATGGATTGATGATTATTTTGATGTATTATATCATTTCCTTTATTATTCCATAGTTGGATCGTATCGATTCGTTGTTTTGGTCGAGTTCTGGATCGACGCCTTGAAGGTGTCCGGTAAAATGTCATAGAGGGGTTTTCGGGCGTTCTACGATTATTCTTCCTCGTATGATCGATGATTTATTGATTATATGTTGTTAGGGACGAGTTTCTTGTGAAGAAACCAAGTTGAACCCTTCCGTTCGTTGTCATCTTTCCTTTCGATAGCATCGGGCGTTTCGAAGCTTCCCGGTCGAACCGTGTTCTTCGGAGTATTCGGTAGCGGTTATTAAGGCAAGTATATATTTATGAATGTGCGTTCTCGACTTTGAAAGTAAGAAATATTAATGGCATGATTATTTATATCCACTCCGGGATGGGCCGACGGGTCCTCTGAGGGTTTCGTAGCCTCTGGTGCGATTCCATGGATAATATGAATTAACCACTCTGGACGGACCGATGGGTCCTCTGAGGGTTCCGTAGCCTCTGGTGCAGTTCCACGGTATTCATATATGTATTGATGCGATGCTATGAGATTTAGTTATTCCGGAATACTAGTCTTGAATTGATTGAATTGACGGTTACATTTACTTTATTGTCGAGGAGTATTGTGTTTCATACTTGATATACTTGCACTAGCTATTCGACGGCTAACCCCTTTATGGGGGAAATACTTTTTATGTATTTCAGGTTCCAGGAGAACGGACAGGCGGGTATCGGGTCGGCATGAAGATGGTGGGCAAGAGTGATACTGTGTCTTTCCTCCTCTGGTTATGTTTTGAGTTTTCCATTCAGTGTTGTTGTACTGGAATGGTTATTGAATTCTCGAGTATTGTTTTCCATTTTTCTTGATGTTCCTGCCTGTGTTTGCCGAGGTATTAAATTGTGTTGTGATGTCTATGGTTTCATTGGTTATGGTTTTGAATACCATTTGTATTGTCCTTCTTTTCGTTGTATCTAGACCTTCTCGGTCAAATTTTACAGTTCCGCGCATGAATAGCCTTGTGGGTCCCACGACGGGGCTCACGACGCTGTAATATATCCTGAATAACTTGGGGGTGTTACAGCTATACCTTATCAAATATAATCACAATCATATTTAGCAAAATGCATGGCCATAAATAATGTAAATTCTTCTCATTTATTTTAACCATAAACACTTTCTAAATAATGACCGATATGTAATCCATAATATTCTTTTATTTCAATCAGCTATTAGCAACTACGTTTGCTGATACTAGCGTAACTCAATTAAAAATTCAGACTAGATATTGCAATGCCACATATGCCGGGTAAATGAATTAGAGTCGAATAAGCATCATCGATCCTACCATTCATGGATCAACACAAGTCACACGAATATGTTTACGCAGATTTTTACCATTAATAACTAATGTAAACATAAGTACTTTCTACATGACATCCAGCTAATTCAAGTCATCCTTATACACACAATAAACATAATATGTTTATGACATATTTGTGCCGAAGTAGGTCGCGGCAAACGCATGCCAAAATCACAACATAATTATGCACACTACCTTTGGGTACAAAAGAAGCCTACATATATGCATAAGTACATGAATATTGACATGAAAGTACATGATAAAAAAAACTTATCATTTATTAATTCACATAAATATTAATAAAAAGTATACAGTCGGTAATCGTGCTTTGACTTCAGATGTAATTGAAGATTTGGCTTGACTTAAATATAGTTTCACCAAATAAAGATCTCGATTGCCTTTCATCACATTAGGAAAAACATCAACGAAGAATCAAGGCAGATGGCGTGATGCCTTTCATCGACAGTACTATTCATGCTTTTCATATGCAATCAATAGATTGTCTTTCATCGACAGTACTATTCATATAACATGATTAATTGAATAATCATCGCACCATTAAGGCAATTAGATTTGTGAACGAAACGGTAATCATTTACATGTTCGATACCATATCCAAAAGTATTAAACAAAAAAGAATTTGCTTTAAGATTGTTGGTATAATTTACTAAAAATTATATCGATAAATTTGAAGTCATATAATTATACCATGAAGTATAATATTTGATGATTATCCATTATACCTGTAGATCCAAAAGCTTGTCTTGGACTCGTCCGTGTCCGTCAAATTACGACTTAAGGGATCGCATGTTTTGAATCTCGATGCATCTTTGCAAATCGAGAGAAACAAAGTAGAGACATTCGTTAATGACGAAAACATTAAATAATATATATGTATATATATAATTAATCAAATGAGGTAAATTCGAATGTGGGGGCGATGTTGAGTCCAGAAAATCTGTCTCCTTAAAGCAAATTCGCCTCCACCACAGTGTATAGCGTCTGCCTCCCAGGATAAAACAACATCTCGATGCGCTGATAAATCGATCATCGCACCCTGAGCGACCTAGAATAAACCTGAACTACCACCGACGCGACCCAAAATATGAGGAGAAATTATTTCCGAAAAAAAAAAATGAAGTCGGATTTTTGGGTGAGAAAAACGGACGAAAATTTCTGTGTAAAATGAAGACCCCTCACATCTGTATTTATAGGTGAAGATGATAGAGAGACATGTGATGGAGGAACTCTATACCGACCGAAATTGATATTTGGAGGAACTCTAAACCGACCAGGATTAGTATCTCAATACTTATCCAGATCTGTTTAATTCAATTTTATCCGGATCCGAAAAATTCGAAATTTATTAATTGAGGTATTTTCGGTAAAATAAAATTTTACCGAATAAAATTGCAGTAAAAAGATAACTTCGAGACGCCGAGACATTTCACCCAAATCGCCGACCGAGCCGAGCCGAGCCGAACGGGCGGCGGCGGCGGCGTGCGCGTGTGTGTGCGCGCGAGGGGCGCCTAGTCACACATCCACACATGTCTCACTTTTTTGAACATGCCTTTGTCCACATCTCCTTATATACTCACAATTTCTCACTTCTTTTTCCAATGTGCGATAACATCCCAAACCCATTTCTAAAGTGTTCACTTTGGAACATTATATCTCATTCATACCTCAATCATTTTGAGTGTTCTTACATGTTTTGGAAACCTCGTACGGAGTACTACGTATTCCAACTAAGTCCCGATTTTAACTCGTAGTCGAGCCAACTCAAAATTCCCTCTCAAATGGGCTGCTCAAAACATCCCATTTCCTCCATTTTATCTAATATTTCCAACATTTATCACTTCTGAAAGTTAGATTGGTGGACTTGGGATTGGTCTAAAGAATTACCAGTTGTACCAAAAAAATAACCCTAGTGTAAATGAAAAAATAAAACATTTTGCTTAATTTCGAATATAGTCAAAATTACTACTCACGTAGTTTATTTTATTTTATTTTAATTTTTTCTCTTTTGTTGAGAATCACTTTTTTGTGACTTTATTATGGCTAGGATTTGTTCCTTTTTTTTTGGATAACTAGGTGATCCCAGCTTAACCGGACTAATCCTAGTCCTTCAATAAATTCACTCCTAACCCATTGAGAGAAGTAAATCGCGAGTCGTTCGAGCAATTTCAGGGTTGCCAATGCCTTTTCTGTACACTTCTGCGCACAAGGAGAAGCCCTTAACTGACTAACAGCGCCTCAGGTTCCCAGCACAGTTCTCGGGAGAACAGCCAGTGATTGGTCAGCACCTCCGAGTTCCCAGCAAGAAAATACTCTCACACTGCCGCTTGACGCGAGATTAAACATTGATTAGCGGTCGCTCGAGCTAGCCCGGGGAACTAGAGGATCATAAAGAGAAAAACTTTCTCTCTCACCTCCTTAGTGGGTTAGAACCCAAGACCTCTCCCAAAGGAGTGTCTTGGGAGTAGGCGTCCTACCACTGGACCACCAACCCTTCCCCACTAGGATTTGTTCCTTGTGATTGAAGACAATTGTTTGTCACAGTTCAACCTCTTTTTTTTGTTACAGTTCAACCTCGTTATGATAGTAAATAATTCGGTTCTTTTTCTCCATGTAAATTTGTTGTTGTTCGTTCTGTTATACTTTCGATCCCCTCTTGGCAGGTAGAGATTTTGCCTTTTATGAGTTTATGGACTCTGAACTTAAAAGTTCTCTCACAGATTCAGTGGGCTCGGATGAAACGAAATATGCTCAAATGGGAACCGTGGTGAAGAAGAATCGAATTGTCAAGCTCCATGCTGAACCTTGTAATTTAAGGGGGCCGCCCCTTCCCGATGTCAAATGTCGGGACAGGATTGTACGAGAAGAAGTTCGGATTGGCAACAAGCCTAAGGAGTCAGGACCTAAGGCCAAGAAACAATGGATGTATGATTATATTTTTAGTTGATTTTTTATGTAGTTCTTGTTGTAGTTTGGATGAATATTTGATGTAATTTGCAGATTAAAGGTCAGGTTAGGGGATTGTTTCCGCACTTTGGGGGAGTTTTACCCGTCCGAGTTGCCTGGTGAGTTTGTCTGAAGCATTCTGGACACCTTTGTGGTGTAACACCCCCAAGATATTCGAGGTGTATTACAGCGCCGTGGACCCCTACATGGGATCCACCAGGCTAACACAAGAAAACACCTCTCGACTAACCGTCTCGGTTAGCAAGGAAATAATCGTTAACAACAAGAACATAAATCAACACGCCCGGTACAACCGGCATAATAAACATCAACCGACAAATACAGTAACTCCAACGAAGACCAATCACAATCCGAAAGGAAAAGCCTAAGTACTCGCGAGTACAATCTATAAGTTTACAATTTGGAAAACATCCACATCAAAAGAGACAAGAGGGAAATAACAAGACTCAATTGCACATGTCAACAACCTTGGCCGACATCCTCGTACCATCCAGTAGCCGCTCGTCTGGCTGAACATAACCTGAAATCCATAACAAGAATTTCCCCAACAACGGGTCCCCAAAGGGGTTAGCAATTACGCTAGTACAAGTATTCAAGGCAAACCAATCGCTTACACATTTCATAGTACATGCACCAATATCAATTTCAAAAGCCAAAACCAGACATGTCTTTTCCGGAAACAAACAGTCAAATAATCAAATTTGTCTAGGATCAGGACGCCACCATGAATCCCACCCGAGGCCTCTAAGGACCCCTTCCGGGCTGGCTACTTTATAACAACAAATCACGCACAAGCATCGCCTAGGACCAGGACGCCACCATGAATCCCACCCGAGGCCTCTAAGGACCATTCCGAGCTGGCTAGCGAAACAAACTCGTGAATCCAGAGTGAAGTCATAGATTCCCCCGAGGCCCCGTCGGACCCTCCCAGGGTGAGCAAAGCACACACAATATACATTACCATTTCACGTTAAGCATAAAGGTTTCCAAAAATACTTGCCTTGAATTATCGACGACGCAACGAACGGAAAGGAAAGTCACCGACGAATGCTAGGAACCAATGAAACCGAACCTAAAGATTCGAAGAATACAATCACAACCATTTCTAAATGAATACGGAATTGGAATACACCCGAAAACCCACCTACGATTCATGTATATTCGTATATAAACAACAACGAGGGCGGACCACAACCAAACCCTCTCGATTCCGTAAAAATCACGAAATATACCATGAATCCGTAGGGAAACTAAGAATACCAACAAGATTAATCATATTCATCATGAATTAATCGACAAAACGGAACGAATCGGACAAAAACGCGAAAACCCCCAAATCTACCCAAAAGTAGGGTTCTAAAGATCTAACCTTGATTCGCTGGATCGAAGGATGTTATAGGATGATTGATCAACGATATAACCTCAAGAACTTCATGGATTTGTTGTCCAACAACATGGTTTCGTCTCCTCCAAAACCTCACCATGGACCGAAGAGAAAGGAAATGAAAAATGAATGAAAAAGTCGCTGTTCATCATATATATATCGGCGGAACTAGCGTGCGCTAGCCTTCCGGACTAGCGTGCGCTTATCGGCCAAGACGGCCGAGCACTCTCGGCCATGGCCCGCATGACCCGCACCACCGACCACCCCGCCGACCATGACTCGACCGCTTGACTCCCGCTAGCGTGCGCTACGGCCGGAAGCTGCGCTAGCCGACTGCCCAAAGAGCCACCGGACTAACAAACTCACCTGTAACGACGCTAGTCGGCCGACGGCGGCGCTACCCTCGCCGTTAGCGTGCGCTACGACCGACAGAGCGCGGCGCTACCTGCCGCTCCTAACCGAGTCCGTAACCTCGTAATCCTCTCGCCAGTGCCCGAGCCAGACGCTGGCCGACTGACACAGGCGCTACATCGCAAGCTAGCGCGCGGCCTCCGGCCGAAGCGTGCGCTTACGCCGATTCTGTCGTGCTCGCCGCCGGCTCAACACTTCCGACAGTGCCGCACCGGTCCGGCCAGCTGCTCAGCCGCCACGACCCGACGCCTCGATTTCCGAAAACGCACGGAACGGACACGACGAAAAGTTCGCGGACGACATCAACGACTCGAAATGAAAACGTAATACCATAATTAATCATACGCGACCAAGAAACGGGTCGAGACAACAATTACAGATACGGATACCCGTAACTTTCAAGAAATTACAAAATGGCCCAAAATGCCCGGAAATCACGATACGTGATCGAATAACCAAACCGAAGTTCACAACACGTCTAACAAAGTTAAACGGACTTGCGGGAAACTCGAAACAGCAGTTTCGGACGAGATTCGCAAGAATCGAACTCAAGTGCGGAAAAGTCGCTAAAAAGCACGGAACTCAACAAAACAACACCGAAACGAACTCGGATGACAAAAAGTGTAGAATTAATCATTCTCAGAATGACGAAACGGTCATGAGCGAGCCGTCAAAACGGACTCCGGCCGAAAAAAGAAATTTACCGAAAATCGAAAATTGCGGATATTACATTCTACCCTCCTTAAAAGAAGTTTCGTCCTGAAACTTAAAATAAGTAGGGAGAAGCAATATCCCCTGCCAGGAAAACTCGACGAGATACACAAAAACCGAAGACTCGCGCCCGATGGCGAAACGCTGCAAGAAACGCAAAGAGACATACTAAAATCAACGAGTGACAAGCGTCATCAAATAGACAATACAATCGAGTCGATTATCCGAACAATCACAAAACTCAACGAACGAAAATCAATACGATTGACCAACCCAATGGTTCATCAACCAAAACGCGAATCAACGCTGAACAAATACGGAATTCCACCGCCCAAGGGTTGGAAGATTCAAAAACGAGAATAAATTCCCGAACTTAAGGGAATTACAAAGGAGCCTGAATGCTCAACAATCACGAAACGAGAACAAAAACCGAACAAACAAACGATTGAGACAACAAAAATCGAACAATCATGTCCGAAACACGTAGGATAATAAAATTCAAACAACAACTCCTAGGATGACCTGGTGAGAACAACAAGACGTGCATTCCCATAAGATCCACAGGAAAGGGAATAGCGATTGAAAAGCCACAACGACAAATGAGTTATTCCGAAACAATACCACCCTCGTTCGATCAACAAAAGCAAGGGATAGGGAAAGTTCAGAAATGTTAACGAGCATAAACGAGTCGATAGAGCCGAAAATACAGAAGTTAAAAATCCGATCCACTTCGAATAAAAGAACTATTAGAACCAAAAGATGTTACTTCCGAACAAGGTTCACAATAGTCGAACCGAATTCGGAAAAGTCACAGCGATAACCAGATCGACTCAAAACCAGATTACAGCTCGTTCGAACGATGAATCCAAGGTACAGAACAAGTTCAGAAGGTATCAATGAACACGAGCGAATCAATAGACTGGAGAAAGAGAAGATATAGAAGTCAAAATAGTACGGGTATTACCTTTGACCTCGCCCCCGAAACTCACAACAACGGAACCAAGGTAACAATACAACAAGCAACCGACACAACGCGGAACAATCACCAATGCACACAATCATACCAACCCGATCTCTAACAGCTCGCATATATGCGATAACGCATAAACCGCTACGAGGCGACAACATCCAATACCAATATCACACCCCTCACAGAGGCTACCATGACAACTATGTGGCGAACGACTCAACGCTCACACCACCAATTCAACAACAACTCGGGGGTTAACACCCTAACGAGAGCACGAACATCACACATATATTCCCGGACCACAAATAGGAATGATAGGTTTTGAAAACGAAAACCATCTTTTGAAAATAACTTGCAAGCACCAGTTGATCTTGAGTATCACATATCAAAAAGTAGTACAAACATCGTCATCGAGACTTTAAAAAAAAATCATCTTGCGTTTGATAAAAAAAATAAAGACACCTTTCGTTAAATTAAAACTTTTCAGCTATATTCGACCTTCGGGTCTAAGCGAATGCGTTTCTAAATCATTAGAAATATCTCAAAATATTTTGATCCTCAATGTAGAATAATTTTGAAACATAGCGTGGCACTAGTAGGCATCTTGAGAGCACTGTGAGAAAATAATTTATTTTAAAAGTACGTCTCGAGGTTTATTTTCTAAGATACTCAAGGTTTTTCAGAAGTACAATAGGCCAAAATGCCCAAAATTCGCACGTATCAACATTCACTTAAACACATCATATCACACGCATCAAATCGCTCAAAATCACGACAGTGATATACAATCCTTAGGATATGTTTAACAACATCATTAAAACAACAATCGGTTTATCAAAACTGGATGGAAAACGATATCAAGAACAAAACTCCAAAAAGTCAACTCTAGGGATTTAAGAAAATACCTAGATTCGGCGAAGAATAATGGATTAGATGATGTTAAAAATCATCTAGGATACTCCAAAACACCTTTGGATGGAAGAAAAATCAGCCCAGATGCGAAACCGAGTCGCTACGTCTCAAACTCATGGAGGAAGAAGAAGAAATGAAGAAAAATGCAACTTCTAGACTGGTGTCCAATATTTATACTGGACACAATTAGCATGCGCTAATCATTAAGGTTAGCGTGCGCTATCACAGCACCAAACAAAACTCCTGACCAAAAATATACTGTTAGCGTACGCTAACCCCAAGTGTTAGCGTGCGCTAACGAGAACTTCGCACTCTACCGGTAGCTCTGGATCGCCTCGAACTACCGTGTAGCGTGCGCTATCCCCTTAGCGTGCTACCAACGCACTCTTGCGCGTCTAGCCGCAGCGTAGCGTGCGCTAATGACCCAGAGACAACAACGAACATATCGGAAAATTACATGCCGTAAACCTTTCTCACACGGGTTTACCAGGCTAAGCACAATTTCCCATCTCATTTCGAAAATGCTAAAAAGACCAATGACGGTAATATTTTCCAAAGCTCACAAAATCATTTGTCAAACCATCATGAAATGTTAAAGGCCAAAGTGCCAAAACTTGATTCAGGGAATCGGTTTTACGAAATAAAACTCAGTTTGCAAAATGCCGAAAGCCGTTTTGAAAGGACTCACGCAGCGGATAAAATGTGGTACGAAAATACATCAGCAGTGACGACACTCCTCGTATAAACCAAATACGAGAGTCGAATAAACACATATCGTGAAATCAAAATCCACAGAAGGATTCCCTCATTTAGCAACAAATCATACAAATAACTCGCGTCACACGAGGCACAACATAAAGAAGGGAGTTTTACAACCATAGGTCGCACATAAGTGACGACCGCCCCTCGATACTAATCACGACCAATGATCTCAAACGACGCGTCGCGATGCGACTAAGTCAGACAAAATCCGACGAGACAAAACTCAACCAACACAACTTGACTCGAAAGTCTAGGTTTCCCTAGGCTAATCTGATTTTAAAATCGTATACTCTAGTTATTCGAAAATAAAACCAATAAGTTAAAAATCATTTTCAAGACCCTTTGAAACACGACAAGGGCTTAACAGCGGTAGCATTTTATAAAATGTCCCAAACACTTTTATACACGACCTTTAAATACCGACACAAGGTTTTATTTGAAAATACAAGGCTGGCTCGCCCAAATTCATGTCACTTTTCAAAAACCCACAATACGATCAAGTCTCAGAGATTTTCAAGCATGCACGCCGCATGTATTATTATTAATAGAAACACATTGGTTGTAAATAACAATAATTAGCCAAGTACCAATAATTTCCGAACACACGCATATACGGTCATTAAAAAAAATCACCAGTTCAACAAGCGCAACTCGGAAATACTAATTCCAAGCATATGCCAAACTATCTCTTCAAGTTTAACAGCGTAACCAAAGATCACCGATTTGGACATATGTCGAAACCAGCTATGTGAGTTTCTCAACAAACTCTGCCATCAATACCTATACCGGAACATATCAATGTTCAAAACTTCTACATCATACTGCACCCTTCGGTGTCCAACCCATCAGTACATTCGGCTCAACGTACATTTAGTATATCGCAATTACCAAATACAGATTCCATCATACAACAAAAGACTAGAGGGTCAAGCCCTCTCACAATCTACCACGGAGCAAAACTCGGATCTTTCGATCACCAACGATCCCACCAACGCTAGGAAGTTTAGCGATGGAAGGCTCGCAAAACGACAAACGGTCAAGCCCAGAACGGCGCACATACTCCAGAGAGATAAAGGACTGCGCAATACTAGGATCAAAAGTACACGAACCGGATGGATCGAAAAAAAACAACTCGACGATAAGTACGAGAGAGGCAATCACAGTTCAAGAAGTGGAATTTCAATACGAGAAAACAAGAGAATCGAGTAAGGAAAACTTACGAGCACTGGATGTACTAAGATGCCGGCAGCGGTGTGACAATGTGCAAAACAAAACACAACTAGACCCAAATAACCAACAAGCATAGGTATTCATAAACCTAGAGCACCGATACCATTTCTGTAACACCCCCAAGATATTCGAGGTGTATTACAGCGCCGTGGACCCCTACATGGGATCCACCAGGCTAACACAAGAAAACACCTCTCGACTAACCGTCTCGGTTAGCAAGGAAACAATCGTTAACAACAAGAACATAAATCAACACGCCCGGTACAACCGGCATAATAAACATCAACCGACAAATACAGTAACTCCAACGAAGACCAATCACAATCCGGAAGGAAAAGCCTAAGTACTCGCGAGTACAATCTATAAGTTTACAATTTGGAAAACATCCACATCAAAAGAGACAGTAGGAAATAACAAGACTCAATTGCACATGTCAACAACCTTGGCCGACATCCTCGTACCATCCAGTAGCCCGCCGTCATTTGAACATAACACGAAATCCATAACAAGAATTTCCCCGACAACGGGTCCCCAAAGGGGTTAGCAATTACGCTAGTACAAGTATTCAAGGCAAACCAATCGCTTACACATTTCATAGTACATGCACCAATATCAATTTCAAAAGCCAAAACCAGACATGTCTTTTCCGGAAACAAACAGTCAAATAATCAAATTTGCCTAGGACCAGGACGCCACCATGAATCCCACCCGAGGCCTCTACGGACCCCTTCCGGGCTGGCTACTTTATAACAACAAATCACGCACAAGCATCGCCTAGGACCAGGACGCCACCATGAATCCCACCCGAGGCCTCTAAGGACCATTCCGAGCTGGCTAGCGAAACAAACTCGTGAATCCAGAGTGAAGTCATAGATTCCCCCGAGGCCCCGTCGGACCCTCCCAGGGTGAGCAAAGCACACACAATATACATTACCATTTCACGTTAAGCATAAAGGTTTCCAAAAATACTTGCCTTGAATTATCGACGACGCAACAAACGGAAAGGAAAGTCACCGACGAACGCTAGGAACCAATGAAACCGAACCTAACGATTCGAAGAATACAATCACAACCATTTCTAAATGAATACGGAATTGGAATACACCCGAAAACCCGCCTACGATTCATGTATATTCGTATATAAACAACAACGAGGGCGGACCACAACCAAACCCTCTCGATTCCGTAAAAATCACGAAATATACCATGAATCCGTAGGGAAACTAAGAATACCAACAAGATTAATCATATTCATCATGAATTAATCAACAAAACGGAACGAATCGGACAAAAACGCGAAAACCCCCAAATCTACCCAAAAGTAGGGTTCTAAAGATCTAACCTTGATTCGCTGGATCGAAGGATGTTATAGGATGATTGATCAACGATATAACCTCAAGAACTTCATGGATTTGTTGTCCAACAACATGGTTTCGTCTCCTCCAAAACCCCAGCCGCGGACCGAAGAGAAAGGAAATGAAAAATGAATGAAAAAGTCATTTGATCTGTCATATATATCTTGGCGGAACTAGCGTGCGCTAGCCTTCCGGACTAGCGTGCGCTATCGGCCGATGCTCGGCCGAGCACTCTCGGCCATGGCCCGCATGACCCGGCACCACCGACCACCCTGCCGACCATGACTCGACCGCCGACTCCCGCTAGCGTGCGCTACGGCCGGAAGCTGCGCGCTAGCGGCTATCCGGTAGCCACCGGACTAACAAACTCACCTGTAACGACGCTAGTCGGCCGACGCGTGCGCTACCCTGCCGGTTAGCGTGCGCTACGGCCAAGATGGCGTGCGCTACTGCCGTTCGACCGAGTCCGTAACCTCGTAATCCCACCGCCCGGGCGATAGCGTCTGGCCGACTCGACAGCGTGCGCTACATGCCGAGCTAGCGCGCGCAGGCGTCCGGCCGTGGCGTGCGCTACGTCGGCTCTGCCGTCTGCTCGGCGGTGCCCAAGACTTCCGAGGCGCACCGGTGCCGCACCGGTACTCGGCCACTGCCACGACGCCACGATTCCGACGCCGATTTCCGAAACGCACAACTGACGAAAAGTTCGCGGACGACATCAACGACTCGAAATGAAAACGTAATACCATAATTAATCATACGCGACCAAGAAACGGGTCAAGACAACAATTACAGATACGGATACCCGTAACTTTCAAGAAATTACAAAATGGCTCAAAACGCCCGGAAATCACGATACGTGATCGAATAACCAAACCGAAGTTCACAACACGTCTAACAAAGTTAAACGGACTTGCGGGAAACTCGAAATGCTAGCTTTGACGAGATTCGCAAGAATCGAACTTAAGTGCGGAAAAGTCGCTAAAAAGCACGGAACTCAACAGAACAACACCGAAACGAACTCGGATGACAAAAAGTGTAGAATTAATCATTCTCAGAATGACGAAACGGTCATGAGCGATCCGTCAAAACGGACTACTACCAAAAAAGAAATTTACCGAAAATCGAAAATTGCGGATATTACATTCTACCCTCCTTAAAAGAAGTTTCGTCCCGAAACTTAAAATAAGTAGGGAGAAGCAATATCCCCTGCCAGGAAAACTCGACGATATACACAAAAACCGAAGACTCGCGCCCGATGGCGAAACGCTGCAAGAAACGCAAAGAGACATACTAAAATCAACGAGTGACAAGCGTCATCAAATAGACAATACAATCGAGTCGATTATCCGAACAATCACAAAACTCAACGAACGAAAATCAATACGATTGCCCAACCCAACGGTTCATCAACCAAAACGCGAGTCAACGCTGAACAAATACGGAATTCCACCGCCCAAGGGTTGGAAGATTAAAAAACGAGACTAATTTCCCGAACTTAAGGGAATTACAAAGGAGCCTGAACGCTCAACAATCACGAAACGAGAACAAAAACCGAACAAACAAACGATTGAGACAACAAAAATCGAACAATCATGTCCGAAACACGTAGGATAATAAAATTCAAACAACAACTCCTGTGATGACTGGTGAGAATAAAGAAGACGTGCATTCCCATAAGATCCACAGGAAAGGGAATAACGATTGAAAAGCCACAACGACAAATGAGTTATTTCGAAACAATACCACCCTCGTTCGATCAACAAAAGCAAGAGATAGGGAAAGTTCAGAAATGTTAACGAGCATAAACGAGTCGATAGAGCCGAAAATACAGAAGTTAAAAATCCGATCCGCTTCGAATAAAAGAACTATTAGAACCAAAAGATGTTACTTCCGAACAAGGTTCACAATAGTCGAACCGAATTCGGAAAAGTCACAGCGATAACCAGATCGACTCAAAACCAGATTACAGCTCGTTCGAACGATGAATCCAAGGTACAGAACAAGTTCAGAAGGTATCAATGAACACGAGCGAATCGATAGACTGGAGAAAGAGAAGATATAGAAGTCAAAATAGTACGGGTATTACCTTTGACCTCGCCCCCGAAACTCACAACAATGGAACCAAGGTAACAATACAACAAGCAACCGACACAACGCGGAACAATCACCAATGCACACAATCATACCAACCCGATCTCTAACAGCTCGCATATATGCGATAACGCATAAACCGCTACGAGGCAACAACATCCAATACCAATATCACACCCCTCACAGAGGCTACCACGACAACTGTGTGGCGAACGACTCAACGCTCACACCACCAATTCAACAACAACTCGGGGGTTAACACCCTAACGAGAGCACGAACATCACACATATATTCCCGGACCACAAATAGGAATGATAGGTTTTGAAAACGAAAACCATCTTTTGAAAATAACTTGCAAGCACCAGTTGATCTTGAGTATCACATATCAAAAAGTAGTACAAACATCGTCATCGAGACTTTAAAAAAAATCATCTTGCGTTTGATAAAAAAAATGAAGACACCTTTCGTTAAATTAAAACTTTTCAGCTATATTCGACCTTCGGGTCTAAGCGAATGCGTTTCTAAATCATTAGAAATATCTCAAAATATTTTGATCCTCAAAGTAGAATAATTTTGAAACATAGCGTGGCACTAGTAGGCATCTTGAGAGCACTGTGAGAAAATAATTTATTTTAAAAGTACGTCTCGAGGTTTATTTTCTAAGATACTCAAGGTTTTTCGTATACATAGGCCAAAATGCCCAAAATTCGCACGTATCAACATTCACTTAAATACATCATATCACACGCATCAAATCGCTCAAAATCACGACAGTGATATACAATCCTTAGGATATGTTTAACAACATCATTAAAACAACAATCGGTTTATCAAAACTGGATGGAAAACGATATCAAGAACAAAACTCCAAAAAGTCAACTCTAGGGATTCAAGAAAATACCTAGATTCGGCGAAGAATAATAGATTAGATGATGTTAAAAATCATCTAGGATACTCCAAAACACCTTTGGATGGAAGAAAAATCAGCCCAGATGCGAAACCGAGTCGCTACGTCTCAAACTCATGGAGGAAGAAGAAGAAATGAAGAAAAATGCAACTTCTAGACTGGTGTCCAATATTTATACTGGACACAATTAGCATGCGCTAATCATTAAGGTTAGCGTGCGCTATCACAGCACCAAACAAAACTCCTAACCAAAAATATACTGTTAGCGTGCGCTAACCCCAAGTGTTAGCGTGCGCTAACGAAAACTTGCACTACCCAAAGAGCTCCCGGATCGCCTCAACTACTGTGTAGCGTGGCGCTATCCCCCTTAGCGTGCTACCAACGCACTCTTGCGCGCGCTAGCCGCAAAGCGTAGCGTGCGCTAATGACCCACAGAGACAACAACAGAACATATCAGAAAAATTACATGCCGTAAACCTTTCTCACACGGGTTTACCAGGCTAAGCACAATTTCCCATCTCATTTCGAAAATGCTAAAAAGACCAATGACGGTAATATTTTCCAAAGCTCACAAAATCATTTGTCAAACCATCATGAAATGTTCAAGGCCAAAATGCCAAAACTTGATTCAGGGAATCAGTTTTACGAAATAAAACTCAGTTTGCAAAATGCCGAAAGCCGTTTTGAAAGGACTCACGCAGCGGATAAAATGTGGTACGAAAATACATCAGCAGTGACGACACTCCTCGTATAAACCAAATACGAGAGTCGAATAAATACATATCGTGAAATCAAAATCCACAGAAGGATTCCCTCATTTAGCAACAAATCATACAAATAACTCGCGTCATACGAGGCACAACATAAAGAAGGGAGTTTTACAACCATAGGTCGCACATAAGTGACGACCGCCCCTCGATACTAATCACGACCAATGATCTCAAACGACGCGTCGCGGTGCGACTAAGTCAGACAAAATCCGACGAGACAAAACTCAACCAACACAACTTGACTCGACAGTCTAGGTTTCCCCAGGCTAATCTGATTTTAAAATCGTATACTCTAGTTATTCGAAAATAAAACCGATAAGTTAAAAATCATTTTCAAGACCCTTTGAAACACGACAAGGGCTTAACAGCGGTAGCATTTTATAAAATGTCCTAAACACTTTTATACACGACCTTTAAATACCGACACAAGGTTTTATTTGAAAATACAAGGCTGGCTCGCCCAAATTCATGTCACTTTTCAAAAACCCACAATACGATCAAGTCTCAGAGATTTTCAAGCATGCACGCCGCTTGTATTATTATTAATAGAAACACATTGGTTGTAAATAACAATAATTAGCCAAGTACCAACAATTTCCGAACACACGCATATACGGTCATTAAAAAAAATCACCAGTTCAACAAGCGCAACTCGGAAATACTAATTCCAAGCATATGCCAAACTATCTCTTCAAGTTTAACAGCGTAACCAAAGATCACCGATTTGGACATATGTCGAAACCAGCTATGTGAGTTTCTCAACAAACTCTGCCATCAATACCTATACCAGAACATGTCAATGTTCAAAACTTCTACATCATACTGCACCCTTCGGTGTCCAACCCATCAGTACATTCGGCTCAACGTACATTTAGTATATCGCAATTACCAAATACAGATTCCATCATACAACAAAAGACTAGAGGGTCAAGCCCTCTCACAATATCGATCAAAAAAATAATTGGAATAGGGTTAGCAGGTTCGAGTACTTGGAGTAACACAATCATATAGAAAAAGTATAGTTGGAATAGATATATTTTCCATTCTTCAGTGGGAAATTTCATTTTTTTCCCATTCTCAATATAAGTTTCTCACTTAGATATTATTCATCTTTATACCCAATTTACACATATTTCAATGAATTACTATATCCTTCAACAAAAGTACCACAATAGTGCTAACACAATGTTGTTTTCAACATATTTCGATCTGAGGTATCATTTTCGATCGGTTTTGCCCAAGAGGATCACTTTTGACCCGTTCACCCAAGACATTATTTTCGACACATTTCACTTCGGGACGTCATTTTCGATTGTTTCACCAGGGAACATTATTTTTAGCCAGTTTTCACCTGGGAACATCATTTTCGACTCGTTTTGTCATATGACGTTATTCTCCACTACTTTTGTCCCAAACATTATTTTCGACCCACTCGCTTTGGAATGTTATTTTCGACTCTTTTCTCATCCAGAAAAGTCTTTTTCGACCTGTTTAGCCTTGTGACACTATTTTCGACCCATTTCCCCTCGTGGCGTCATTTTCGACCTGTTTTGCCACAGAATGACATTTTTGACCATTTTGCCCCAGAATGATATTTGCAACTCGTTTCATCATGAGACGTTATTGTCGACCTGTTTCGTTGTGAGACGTCATTTCCGCATGTTTCGCGCAATGTCCTTTTTGACATTATTGTTACGTGACATCACTTTCGACCCGTTTCACCACGGGACATATGTTCGACCAGTTTCGTCTGGCGACGTCATTGTCGACCAGTTTCGCTTAGGACAACATTTTCCACCTGTTTCATAATGGAAGGCCCATGTGGATGATTTTCGCCATGGGATATTATTTTCGACCCGTTTCGACTCAGAATGTCATTTTCAACCAATTTTCACCATGGGATATTATTTGCGACAACATTTCGCCACATAACGTTATTTTCGAGCCACTTATCATGATACATTATTTTTGAATGTTTTTGTCTCGTGATATTATTTTTTGATATGTTCCCTATGAGACCTCATTTTTTACTGTTTCATCCCGAGATGAAAATGGCATCATTTGACAAAATTGGTCGAAAATAATGTTCGGCGAAAATAGTGGAAAGTAACATTCCGTGATTAAACGGGTCGAAAATTACGTCCCACAACAAAACGAGCCGAAAATGACGTCACGGGGAGGGAATAGGTCGAAAATGACGTCCCATGAGGAAACGGCGAAAATTACGTTCGAGGACAAAATATGCCGAAAATAGTAACTGGGGCAAAAATAGTCAAATGACATCACGAGAGAAACGAGTCTAAAATAATGCCCTTACGCGATAGGGGTCGAAAATAACCTCTCAGGTCTGTCAAAAATACATGGCGTGATGAAACAAGTAAAAAATAGCAGTATTTTAGTGTGTGTTTTTTGTGAGATACGATGATTTATTGAATATGTGTAACTAAGGTATCAAAATGAATAATATCTAAATGGAAAATTTATTTTGGAAAATGAAAAAGAAAATAAAACCTCTCATCTTAAATGGAACTATGAGTAATATGTCAAAATAAAATTGAAAAAATAGGTTTTATTATGGAAAATTTTCAACATTTCTTTTTAAATATTTTTAATCTTCTCTTAATTTTTGTAAATTGGAATTTAATCAAATTCCCACATTATAACAGTTATCCTAAAGGTCATTATTTTGAATTATTTTATTTTTATTATGCTATAGTAGGATTGTCTGTTTTGATGCTTAATTTTTATTATTGAGAAAATTATCAAATTGGTCCCGTATGTGGGATCAATTGGCTAAAAAGTCCCGTCTGTCTCTGGCGGACCAAAAAATCCCACATCTCCCCCTGTTTTCGTCAATTTATTCCTCTGTCGCTGGTCGGAGTATTGTCCGGCCACCAGAGATGACGTGGACGACACGTGGCTGACACGTGGTGAAAATAGTGGGTCCATGTCAGGCCATGTGGCATCCACGTCAGCACGGACTTGGGGCACCCAAAATTAAAAATTGTGCACTCAATTGATTTTTTTTTAATTTTGACCCCAAGGGCCAATGTGCAAATTGGAAGGGAAATAAACCCTTGACCCTTGTGAGGATGATCCACAGACGTGAATCAATTTCGCCTCACGCAGCCATTTCACGCCGCCTCTCCAAAAATTCCATTTCTCACCGCTGTAATTGGAGAAATTTACCGTCGAACTTGGACGAATTCGTATGATCAAATTGGTCCCGTATGTGGGACCAGTTGGCTAAAAAGCCCCGTCTGTCTCCGGTGGTCTAAAAAACTCCACATCTCCCCCCGTTTTCGCCAATTTAGTCCTCTGTCGCCGGCCAGAATTTTTTTCCGGCCACCAGTGCTGACGTGGACGACACGTGGCTGACACGTGGTAAAAATAGTGGGTCCATGTCAGGCCATGTGGCATCTACGTCAGCACGGACTTGGGGCACCCAAAATTAAAAATTGTGGACTCAATTGATTTTTTTTTAATTTTGACCCCAAAAGGCCAATGTGCAAATTGGAAGGGAAATAAACCCTTGACCTTTGTGAGGATGATTCACATACGTGAAGGCGAAACTGATTCACGTCTGTGAATCATCCTCACAAGGGTCAAAGGTTTATTTCCCTTCCAATTTGCACATTGGCCTTTTGGGGTCAAAATTAAAAAAAAAAAAATCAATTGAGTCCACAATTTTTAATTTTGGGTGCCCCAAGTCCATGCTGATGTGGATGCCACATGGCCTGACATGGACCCACTATTTTACCACGTGTCGTCCACGTCAGCTCCGGTGGCCGGAAAATACTCTGGTCGGCGACAGAGGACTAAATTGGCGAAAACGGGGGAGAGATATGGAGTTTTTTGATCCGCCGAAGACAGATGTGGCTTTTTGGCCCATTGATCCCACATACGGAACCAATTTGATAATTTTTTCTTTTATTATTGATCACACACAGTATATGCTACTTTTGTGATTTTTTTTTATAGAGATGAGATGATTTGATATAGGTCTATGCACCATAAGTTATATTTTTATGAATATATTAATAACTAAAACAAATTAAAATCCAACTAAACAGGTGGTGTGGTGTGGTGTTGTGTCCCTGTTTTATTCCTTTTTTTTGTTTTTTTCTCAATTAATTATTCCCTTTACTGTTATGTATTATTAGATGACTCTTGACCTTTCATATATCTTTATTATTATTACATGACTCTTTGTCTTTCATATATCCTTCATTAAGTTCATCCAACCTTTGACTTTTCATTGTCATTGTAACATACTTTTCATGGCCTATATAAAGGTTTGCTTGTACCTTGATTTAGATATCAATAAAATGAGTATGATCTCTCTTCTCTCTATTATCTAGTTCTCTCAAGTTTTCTCTCTCTCTCTCTCTCTCTCTATATATATATATATATATATTATTATATAACACGTTATCAGCACGATCGATAAGTGAGCGAGCTACTCGAGAACAACACTGAAAGGATAAAGGTTTACTGAAAGTCGTTCCAAAGTCAAATATCACAGTCTAAGGTAATAATAAAAGGATTTATCTACATACCATACACATTATGGTCTGCATGTGTTAGATATGCATATATGATTATGTTACTATCAAATTTTTGGATAGTGATACTAATTAGTCTTATTTAAAAATCTAAGTGTCCATGTGACTTCATGTAAAAACCTACATGTACGTTTCAAAAGATGCATGTATGTTATTTTTCATAGCCATGCTTTGAAGTTTATGCCAAGCTCCTATTTTAATTACTTTATTATCATGGTCTGAACTTGTTTAGCAGATCACCTACCAAAATGCTTGATTAGTTGATTTTGCAGATCATTATGCTTAACTACTGAAAAAGTTTTTAGATCGCTTATGTTGATAATAATGAAAAGTTGCATCCTATGAGTCTTTAACATTATTATGTAATTGCTATCCAAATTATTAATGAATATATCATGGGACATACATGTAACTTGCAAGTCTATGTCACGGGTTGGTTGAGTTTAAAAGTAATAATATATGTAATTTGAATAATGATTTATTATAATTGTTGTTATTTTAGTCTGCATCAAATGGTAATCATTTTTATTATTAAAAATAACTATCGTAAGGTCAACATGCAAATAGTGTTTAAAAAAAAGAATAGAAGTATATTCTTGTGGTCACAATATTTAGATAGTTGCTGTCCTAATTAAATGTTCTACATAAGTTTTATGTCCTCGTTATACTTGTCTTTGCATTAAATATAGTATTAACATACTATTGTACTGTGGTTTTGATTTAAAAATTGTTAGTATGCTATGTATTTTATCAATCCATTCTTACAAACTGACAGTAGTTTAGTAATTTATTTATGCGTTAAGATTATCTGTCTACTTGATTAAAATTATGTATAAAAAAGTTATTTATCAATTGATTTATTTATAAGATTATGCATGTGCCTAAATACTAATGTTGTATGTAAGTGCAAGATCTTTACATGCTCATTTTATAATTCAAAATTAATTTGTATCTTGTTTATAGTTTTTACTATGTCGAATCTTACAAAACTCGAATTCAACGCACTTGATGTCACTGGCAAAAATTATTTGATGTGGATTTTGGATGCTGAGATCCATCTTAATGCTATGGGTCTTGGTGACACCATAAAGGAGGGAAATAAAACCTCCGAGCAAGATAAGGCAAAAGCTATGATATTCCTTCGCCACCACCTTGATGAAGGTTTGAAAACCTAATATTTGACTATTAAAGATCCATCAAATCTTTGGAAGGATCTAAAAGAGAGGTACGACCACCAGAAAACTGTGATACTCCCTAAAGCTCGCTATGATTTGCTGCACTTACGTTTGCAAGATTATAAAAGTGTGAGCGAGTGTAACTCTGCAATGTTTAAAATTACATCTCAATCGAAATTGTGTGGGGAGAATATCACCGATAAAGACAAGTTGGAGAAAATATATTCCACTTTACCGGCCAATAATATGCTTTTACAGCAGCAATATCGTGAACGTGGATTCACAAAATATTCTGAGTTGATTTCCGTCTTGCTTCTTGTTGAACAAAACAATGAACTTTTGATGAAAAATCATCAAGCACGTCCAACGGGTTCAACACCAGTTCCTGAAGTGAATGTTGTGACTGGTAATGAATATGGACGTGGGCGTGGATATGGACGTGGACGTGGACGTGGACGTGCCCGTGGTTGTGGCTATGGTTTTGGGCATGGTTGAGGCCGTAATCAATAAAACCTCTCCAACTTTAAAAGAAAGCCTCACCACCAGAAGTGGACAAAAAATAAGGAGAAACCCGAGGGAAGTACGGTGGTTAAAAAGGGTGAAAGTATTTGTAATCATTGTGGAATGAAAGGTCATTGGAGACGTACATGTCGTACCTCCAAGCATCTTGTTGACCTTTATCAAGCTTCTTTGAAGAATCTTGAAACTAATTTCACCGAACAGAATGATCCTTGGGTATTGCCCATCTTGAAGCACACTTTGGTGGTGGAGATCCAGTTGATTCTTCAGGCATCACCCATATGGAAGTTGGTGATTTTTTTGAAGATGGGAATGAAGAGATGGCCAAATCTGGTGATGGTAATAATTAGGCCATATATTAAAACTTTGCTTTGTTTATTGAATATTTATGTTTGAACTCTATAATGATTGGCTTTACTCTATGCATTGTATGTAATTTCCTTTTATCATGAATAAGAAGTTTTGAATATTATTCTAATCTTTATTTATATTTATTTTGTGAAGAAATATGGCCAGTAAACTCTCATTATATGCTATGAAAAATGAGGAATCATTGTGTCTGGCGGATAGTGCAACAACACATACAATTTTAAAAAATAAAGAATATTTTTCGCATCTCATAGTAGCTAAAGCTAATGTAAATACATGATGAGTCGATTTTTTATCGTCTCATTTTGTTCTATCGAGTCGTACTTTCATTTGTTTTTGAGTGTTTTTGCTATTTTTACACGTGGTATGTTATGTTTTTGTTTTGTAGGTATCCAGACGAAGATTGTGGTGAAATATACGCTTTTATGGCCGATATTGGAGTTTGTGACGATCAAGAGCGAGAACGGGGCCTAAAACGATGAAGATTGAAGCACTATCTGTCGTACTTTCTAATTTCCAGATTCATTACTTCAAATCAGGATGTGTTCTATATATTTATGGATTTCTCATGAAATCAGCTTCGCAACGGTATATCATATGCTAAATTCTGAGGTGTATTGAGGGAGATATGGCTTCTAGACCACGGGTTGTGTCACAGGACACGGCCGAGTCTGCTGTCCAGAGAGTTTTTGCATTTTCTGGGACACTTGGGCACGGCCGAGTCTGCTGTCCAGAGAGTTTTTATATTTTCTGGGACACTTGGACACGGGCCGTGTTCCAGGACACGGTCGGGTCACTTTTCAGTGCAAAAACCATTTTTTTGACATTTTACACGGTTTGAATGGACTTTTCTTGGTTTTTTGGCCTTATAAAAAGGTATGGGAGACCTTAGGAAAATATATTCAGATCTTGTGTGAGATATTTGGTAGGAAAAAACACATGATTTAGAGAGAGAAACACCAAAATAGGGAGAAAAGAGAGATTTTTCATCACCTTCTTTGTATGTTCATCTTGAAGAAAAATACATTTGTGAGTGAATATAATTCCTTGTATCATTTTGTTGTGAGTTCTTGAAAGAAGATCATCAAACCTTCATCAGGAATTTGATTTCGGCATTTACAAGGGAAGTTTCTACCATGTTTTGTTTTACAATTTCCATTATTGTTGTTGAAATAATCATCTGTAGCTAATCTTTTCATATGGGTTTTTAGATTGAGCCACACACATGTTATCGATTGTTAGTTTCTATTGATTTTCCGGGTAAAGTTTGGGATTGTTCCTCTTGTTCGTTCTTCACATAAGAACTTTTTATTTAGATCATCAAACCTATTTCATAGTTGTTATTATTATTCAAAACGAGGGTTTTTATCGGTCTTCGCCATCAAACGGTCCGGTAGAAGTGATTGTAAATGTTCTCGAACTTTTTCGTGCGATCTTTTAACGATTTACCTCATCAAAAGTAGTCGGTTAATTGATTGTTAGTTAGGGATTCATCCCCATCAAAGGAGTATCTCTTGTTTTCGAAAAGAACAATCGTGATTTTTAGAATTACCACCATCAAACGGATTTCTTTTAATCGTGAACAATCGATAATTCCAAACCTTATTTATTTGAGTATCGGAACTAATAATTGATTACGTGTGTGTCGGTGATTCTAAACTCCCATATCATTCTCATAATTGTAATCTCCCTACTATCCAACCATTAAATTCGGTGCTTTTAACGCTTAGTTTATTTTAATTTTCTACGTTAGTGATTATAATCCTATCAAACCAATGATGTACTTTCATTTATTTTACTTTTGTTCATTCGACTATTTGCCGAACATTATCAAACTTCAAATCGTTTCCAACTCCTTGTGAGATCGACCTCGGAGTTACTTGCCGCTTCCTACAAAAGCGATTCGTACACTTGCGAGTATTTAATTTGTTCATCAAGTTTTTGGCGCCATTGCCGGGGAGTTGGCGTTTAATTTATGATCTTGTTTTAATAGTAGTTTAATTGTTCTTCTTGATCATTTTCCGTTTTCATTATTTTCGATAAATTATAAAAAAAATTGTTCTAACCTCTCTTGTTTATGCTTGGTAGGAGATCGTTGGGAAACCCGATTCTTCTACCCGTAGAAGAGGTTCAAAGAATTAGAGCACCAAAAATGCTCGAGGAAGAAAACATTCGTCAACCGAGACTTCCAAGATATGAGAATGTGGGGCACAATCAAGAGATACCCGAAGCTCAACAAGGGAGGTACTTTTATCCGAGACAACCACCCATTGAAGTACAATATGGAGCGAACTATTATCCAGGGCCTCAATGTGGGATGGGAGCAAACTACAATATGCCGCAACAACCTCCGGTTGAGCATCTAATGCGAGACTATGCAAAGCCCATGGTTAACACCGCCATCTCGTGCATCCAATTAGCACCGGGAGCAAGGAACTACCAAATCAGCGGATTTCACATCGATCAATTGCCATCATTCCACGGATTGGCACGAGAGGACCCATTGTCATTCATAAGAGACTTCTATGTGGCGATTGATAATTTTCCATTGAATGGAGTGAGCGAGGATCAACTAAGAATGAAGTGCTTCCCGTATACACTCAAGGATGGGGCGAAACAATGGTTGATGACTTTAGCACCAGGCTCGTTAAGAATGTGGGATGATGTTTACGACAAATTCATCACCAAGTATTTTTCGCATTCGAAGACTACACAGTTGAGAGCCCAAATCTCAACATTCGGGCAACAAAATGGAGAGGCATTTCACGAAGCATGGGACCGATTCAAGATGCTCCTCATTCAATGCCCACACCATCACTATCCGCTTCAACTACTTAATCAATTAATCTATGATGGATTGACTCAATATTGCCAAGGTGCAGTGGATAACGCAGCCGGTGGTTTTTTTTGAGGATTGACGGTAAGACAAGCTCATGACGTATTTGAAACATTGGGAGCTAATTCTCAGCAAAAAAATGTGCGTGTTAGTAGGGGATTTTTGAACCAAGTAAGTTAGAAAGAAGATATGCAATCTAAAATCGATGAGTTAACAAATGAGCTAAGACGATTCAAGACTCAAAATAAATCTTCAAGCTCACGAGTTTGTGAAATTTGCGGGGGATCCGGACATGATGTTAATTCTTGCCCACATACTTTCCCAGAAGAACAAACCGAGCAAGTGAATTGGGCTATGGGACAGAGCGTAGGAAGGCCCGAGTGGGAGGAGAGGAGAAATAATAATGGCGGAAACATAAGAAATGCACCTCTCCCGAACACTTATCATCCTGGGCTAAGAAACCATCCAAATTTCTCATGGAGAAACAACAACCCGATGCCGTACGACACGAGCGCTCAAGCTCAATACAACGGAGGAAATCAAGTCCAACAAACAACACAAAATGAACCACCTCCACATCAAAGGAACTCTCTTGAGGAGAGTGTTATGGCATTTATTACGGCAAGCAATAAAAGGTTCAAATCTTTAGAAGCATCGGTGAAGAAAATAGAGACTCAAATTGGGCAAATCGCTACCGTTGCATGCATACAAGAACTACCAAGTCAGCCCGAGCAAGCTCAAGCTATCACTACTCTTCAGAGCGGTAAAGTGATAAATAAGGAGGATCTAGAAAGTTTTGACATGGAAGTACTTTTAGAGGAGAAAGAAGTTCCCACCGCAAAATTAGGAGCGAGTATTAATTTAACGTAAAAACCAATATACTCGCAACTAGGTTTGGGGGAGGTGATAGCCCCGATGGATTTCGTGATACCAAACATTGAAGAAACATCACCAACAAAAATCACGTCACTTATTCTTCAAGAAAAACATTTCATGGTGACAATCATAATGAAAATTGAAATGGTGACAAAAGCTCTCACAATAGAAGTCTATGGAACCACTATCCATATCCTGACAAAGGAAAACGAGCGAAAAATGACGAGCTATGTGGATGGACCTGGCACATTTCCATTTGATCCAGGATAGAAGAAGCCGAAGAAGTCGAGCTAAAGACTATAAAAAAAGCGCTGCTTGGGAGGAAACCCAAGAGAGTTTTTTTTTTATTTTTATCGCTTTTATTATTATTATTGCATTAATTTTGTTTTTTTTGGCGTGTGTAGGTAATCTAATAAGGAGGGTATTTATGGGAGGAAGAAGCCTAACCTATTGAAGTTGAGACCCGAGCACAAAAGCATGGTGGCCCGCGAACAAAAACCACACTTCTTAATCTGGTAGTTTTATTTTCTTTCTTTTTAATTTGCGTTTTCGCATTTTTCCTGACTTAATCTTTTTGCTTGGGGACAAGCAAATGTTTAGGTTTGGGGGGTGCAACTTCTTCGTTTTTTATTTGTTTTTAGTTTGTGTGATGTTTGTTTCCTTTCTTTATTTTTTTTTCTTCTTGCGTGATGTCGTAGTTGGATTATAATAACCTTGTTAACTGTTGGGTATATGGATGATTAATCGTGTTTGTACTTGGCTTGTAGAGTTTTATAAATATAATTGATTGTTTGACCTTGCGTGTTAATGTATAGTTTTGGTTACTTGATTTGACATGTAAGGAATGAGTATGGTAGTCCAAAAGCAGTGAGTTCTTGTGCCTCATTGAACCGTTCGCTTTTAGCGGTAAAATTCTTTCATATGTGATTTATCTTCTTATGGATTGTATTCTTTAGAACTTGCATGATTCTGTTGGATGATGTGTTGATATTTACATATACGAGAAATGATTAGGGCTGCCCATTTTTTTTGTCTTGAACCTACTTACCTTAAAATACCCACCATTTCATATCAATATCATTTGCTAGCCCCATTGAGCCTTTAGCCGTAATTTTGTTCGAAAAACCCGCATCTTATAGCTCCATATCCAAAAGCCATAACTTATCCAAGTATTGGTCCACGTAAGAGCATGAGAGGGTATATTTGAAAAACGAAGGTGTGCAAAGTTTGTGGTGTATAGAGGCAAAAATATTCTCTCCCGTTCCCATGAAAATAATAAGCCCCACAAAAAAAATATGATCCTAATAGTGGGATAGAAAAGATAGGGGAGGAGAGGAGTGAGCCTAAGAAAAACAAAAGAAAAGTCGTTGGGTTGTGAGAAATAGGCCAATATCAAAAGAATTGCGCTTAACAAGGCCTAGAAAAAAAGATATATATACGGGAGAATTGAAGTAGAATGATCGTTTTGAGTGTTTGTTTCATATATGTGAGGATCGTATATACTCTACTTGGATTGAACTTGTAACTACTAGCCAAATTTTCCCAACCTGAGCCACAGCCCCATTACAACCAAAAGTAAGACCCTATGACTCGTGTTTCGTGAATATTGATACGATTGATAAAAATAAGAAGTACAAGCATATAGTAGAAGTTTCCATTCGAATCGAGCTGAGCGTATTGATCTATCTTAACACTTGAGAGATGAGTGAATCGATATAATTCAGTGAGGGACTACTAAGACTTGTTTTCTTGCATGATCGATCAAGTGCCATTGCTTTCCACTCATTTGTGAGCTTAGGCTTCCATGATGAATTACGAGACTTCACGATACTTTCATTCTCGGTTGATTGTATGTATACCCGATGATTAACTTTATTATTTAATCCTTCTCATTTTCTTTAACATGTATTTTATTTATTTTAGCTTGGGGACAAGCAAACTTTAGGTTTGGGGGGATTTGATGAGTCGATTTTTGATCGTCTCATTCTGTTCTATCGAGTCGTACTTTCGTTTGTTTTTTAGTGTTTTTGCTATTTTATGCGTGGTATGTTATGTTTTTGTTTTGTAGGTATCCAGACAAAGATTTTGGTGAAATATACGCTTTTATGGCCGATATTGGAGTTTATGACGATCAAGAGCGAGAACGAGGCCTAAAACGATGAAGATTGAAGCACTACCTATCGTATTTTCTAATTTCCAAATTCATTACTTCTAATCAGGATGTGTTCTATATATGTATGGATTCCTCATAAAATCATCTTCGCAACGGTATATAATACAATAAATTCCGAGGTGTATTGAGGGAGATATAGCTTCTAGACCATGGGATGTGTCACAGGACACGGCCGAGTCTGCTGTCCAGAGAGTTTTTGCATTTTTTAGGACACTTGGACACGGCCGAGTCTGTTGTCCAGAGAGTTTTTACATTTTCTGGAACACTTGGACACGGGCTGTGTCCCAGGACACGGTCGGGTCACTTTTCAGTGCAAAAACCATTTTTTTGACATTTTACACGGTTTGAATGGACTTTTCTTGGTCTTTTGTCTTTATAAAAAGGTATGGGAGACCTTAGGAAAATAATCAGATCTTGTGTGAGATATTTGGTGGGAAAAAACACATAATTTAGAGAGAGAAACACCAAAATAGGGAGAAAAGAGAGATTTTTCATCACCTTCTTTGTATGTTCATCTTGAAGAAAAATACATTTGTGAGTTAATATAATTCTTTGTATCATTTTGTTGTGAGTTCTTGAAAGAAGATCATCAAACCTTCATCGGGAATTCGATTTCGTCATTTACAAGGGAAGTTTCTACCATGTTTTGTTTTACAATTTCCATTATTGTTGCTGAAATAATCATGTGTAGCTAATCTTTTCATGTGGGTTTTTAGATTGAGCCACACACATGTTATCGATTATTAGTTTCTATTAATTTTCCGGGTAAAGTTTGGGATTGTTCCTCTTGTTCGTTCTTCGCATAAGAACTTTTGATTTAGATCATCAAACCTATTTCATAGTTGTTATTATTATTCAAAACGAGGGTTTTATCGGTCTTCGCCATCAAACAGCCCGGTAGAAGTGATTGTAAATGTTCTCGAACTTTTTCGCGCGATCTTTTAACGATTTACCTCATCAAATGTAGTCGGTTAATTGATTGTTAGTTAGGGATTCATCCCCATCAAAGGAGTATCTCTTATTTTCGAAAAGAACAATCGTGATTTTTAGAATTACCGCCATCAAACGGATTTCTTTTAATAGTGAACAATCGATAATTCCAAACCTTATTTATTTGAGTATCAGAACTAATAATTGATTACGTGTGTTTCGGTGATTCTAAACTCCCATATCATTCTCATAATTGTAATATCTCTACTATCCAACCATTAAATTCGGTGTTTTTAACGCTTAGTTTATTTTAATTTTCTACGTTAGTGATTATAATCCTATCAAACCAATGATATACTTTAATTTACTTTACTTTTGTTCATTCGAATATTTTCCGAACATTATCAAACTTCAAACCGTTTCCAACTCCTTGTGAGATCGACCTCGGAGTTACTTGCCGCTTCCTACAAAAGCGATCCGTACACTTGCGAGTATTTAATTTGTTCATCAATACAATATCGGGTGCATCAGATCTTATTGAAGGCTTCGAAAGAGCAAATATAGTGTTACCTAATGGTACATATTTATTTATCGAGAATGTAATGTTTTCCTCTCGATCAAAAAGAAACCTTTTGAGTTTCGAAGATATACGCCACAATGGCTATCATATTGAGACAACAAATGAAAATGATGATGAATATCTATAGATCACGTCTATTGTCTCTGGGAGGAAACAAATAATTGAAAACTCCCGTCATATAAATCTGAATTATATTATACCTTTATTAATCCAGTAGAGACACACATGGCGATGAACCAAAAATCAACAGACCCAACAAACTTTCTTACATGGCATGATGGTTTAGGTCATACTGGGTCTACAATGATGCGAATAATAATAGAAAATTCTAGTGGACATCATTTAAAGAACAAGATTGTTCCATTGTCCGAAGGTTTTACTTGTGTTGCTTGCTTTCAAGGAAAATTAATAACAAAGCCTTCGCATGTGAAAGTTGCGATTGAATGTCCATCATTTTTAGAACGAATTCAAGAAGATATATGTGGACCTGTTACACCATCAAGTGGACCATTTCAGTACTTTATGGTACTTATAGACGCATCGACACGTTGGTCGCATGTTAGTTTATTGTCCACTCGTAATGTTGCATTCGCAAGACTCCTTGCCCAAATAATTCGATTAAGAGCACAATTTCCTGATCATAATATAAAGAAAATTCGACTGGACAATGAAGGAGAGTTTACATCCCAATCTTTTAATGATTATTGTATGTCAATTGGGATTGAGGTGGAATATTTTATTGCTCACGTGCACACTCAAAATGGTCTAGCCGAATCTTTCATTAAGAGGCTAAAATTAATTGCTAGACCTTTACTTATGAGAACAAATTTACTAAATTCTGCTTGGGGACATGCAATAATACATGCGGCATCTCTAGTTCGATTAAGGCCGACTGCTTATCATAAATATTCCTCTTTGCAGCTTGTGAATGGTCACGAACCAAATATATCTCATTTAAGAATTTTCTTGGGTGTGCAGTGTATGTTCCTATATATCCTCCACAGCGAACAAATATGGGACCCTAAAGAAGATTAGGGGTATATGTTAGGTTTGATTCTCCGTCAATTATTAAATATTTGGAGCCCATGACTGGTGATTTATTCAAAGCAAGATTTGCTGACTGCCAATTTGATGAGACAATTTTTCCTGCATTAGGGGGAGATAAGTCAAAATTTGAAAGAGAAAGACAAGAAATTTTGTGGAATGCAGTATCTCTGTCTCATTATGATCCTCGAACAAATCAGTGTGAACTTGAAGCTCAAAAGATTATCCACCTACAAGAAATGGCAAATAGATTCCCTGATACATTTACTGATGTCAAGACAGTGACAAAGTCACATATACCAGCTATCAATGTTCCTTGTAAAATTGAACTTCCTGATGAAGAAAATAAAATATTGCTAGCACAAGAGTCTAATGCACGCCAGAAGCGTGGTAGACCTATTGGATCCAAGGATAAAAATTCAAGAAAAACCAGGAAACTTGATAAGCAAGCTGGTACATCAAATGACATCATTCCTAAATATAGATTTGATCACTGAAGAGACGTCTTCAAAAGATGATCAAACACCTGAAATAAATGACAATGAAGAGATCTCGATAAACTATATCATTTCAAGAAAGAGGTGGAATAGAAAAGAAATTGTCATGGATGATATATTTGCTTATGAAGCTGCCCTTGATATTTTTGGAGAAATTGAGGATCATGAACCTAGATCGATCTATTAATGTAAAAGAAGAAATGATTGGCCAACGGAAAAATGCTATTGATGCACACCTAGAATCACTTAAAAAACGTCAAGTTTTTGGACCTATTGTCTAAACATCTGCAGATGTGAAACCCGTTGGTTTTAGATGGGTATTTGTGCGAAAAAGAAATGAGAAAAATGAAGTTGTGAGTGTAACACCCCCGAGATGTTCGGAGAATATCACAGGGCCGTGAATCCCGACCTGGGACCCACTAGGCTTATCTTACTCACAACGTGCCAAATTTGACAAAATCCACTTGGAATCAATAAATTCGATACGAACAAGGAAGTTCAACCACGGACAAACAATACCATAAAGAAATACAAGAAGTTGTACGACAATGGAAAAGGACTTTCCTAAAGTACTCGAGTACCATGTATTATTACAAGGATAAAATGGACCGAAGTGAACAACGACCAAACAAAATGGAATACAACTAGCCACAGTATCACGCCTCGCCATCCTCATCGTATCGTCCCGGTGCTCGCTCGTATGGATCCTTAGGACTTGAAAAACACAAAAGTAATTTTCCCCAAACGAAAGGGGTTAGGGCAAGTATTACAAGTGAAATGTCAAGTCTTATACATAAAAGCATATGCACCAATTCAAAGCCATGATAATGATTTTCCGGAAAATACAATTATCCAAACATATTTAGAAATGATGATATCTCCTGATTAACCGTGGACTCGACAATGCGCGAATCCCTCCTCGACCCCGTCGGATCATCTCGGAGTGGTTAACCCAAATGTTCACGGAACCGACATAAGCGGAACCCTCCTCGACCCCGTCGGGTCCTCTCGGAGTGAACGAAAGCAACTCTCACAATCACATGCATTACTTTTCATATTTAAGAACATAACTTTCACAAGAATCACTTGCCTGGAATCGAGAGAAAAGGGTACGAACGACAAGGTACCAAGATTGAAGGATTCGACAACTCCGAACCTAGACAAGTCCGTAATTCAATCAAAACCCCATCGGTATGAAAATAAGTCGGAATCACTCGAATTTACTACCCCGATACATGTGTTCCGGGAATAATTCTCTTAGATAGTGAATCGCAAGTCAAATATCCCAAATACTCAAGAACTCCGGAAATATACCAATAAATCCGTAGGAAAACATGTACCCAAGGTAGATAACTCGAAATCGATATACTCTAACATAACAACAAGCTGGATCGAAGAGATAGGATGGAAAATTCCCAAATCCCAAAAATCTAGGGTTGTGAGAAGTTTACCTTGATTTGGAGCGGTGGAGAGGATTGAACGTTGATAAATCCGAACTAGTAACTCAAAGATGTTGCTAGATAATTTCAGCTCGAAGAACTCCTCACAAATCGCCCGGAATCGCCCGAAATCGTCCAAGGAGGTGAAGGAAGGAAGAAATGACGATTTGGGAACAGAGATGTCCTATTTATACTAAATAGGAACTAGCGTGCGCTAGTCATAAAAAATAACGCGCGCTATCGGACTCACCAGGCAGTCCAGTAGCCTCTGCCCGCCGTTAGCGTACGCTAACACCTGCTACTAGCGTGCGCTAGAAACTTCAAATAGCGTGCGCTAATTCTTTCTAATAGCGTGCGCTACCTGGTAGTCAATGCCCAATCCAGAACCTACTGTACCCAGCTCTGCTCTCTTTAGCGCACGTTACTCTAGTAATGTAGCGTGCGCTACCACTAAAATCTAGCGTACGCTACCAGTCACACCTAGCGTACGCTAGGAATTCCCTTTTTCGGTCCAGTAGCTACTGGACTGTCTGCCTCCAATACATTAGTAGCGTGCGCTAATTATAACGGATAGCGTGCGCTACCCTCACTAAATTAGCGTGCGCTACAAGGTGTGCGTAGCGTGCGCTACCCTTTACACGAAGGTAGTATAATCGCATCAAGGATCTGAAAACAGCGACAATCCGAACAAGAAAATGGGGTAAATCCAATTGACAAGAGTTCCAAGATCAATATAAGCTTACCAAACACTTACACGAGTGTAAAAATTACAAAGCACAAGAGTAGAAGATTTACAAAAAGTACGGGTATTACATCCCCCCCTCTAAAATGAAGTTTCGTCCCGAAACTTAAGAAATGAATAACTCTGGGTATCTAGTGCGCATGCTCTCTTCGGTTTCCCAAGTCGCTTCCTCAACTCCGTGTCGTGACCACTGAACTTTGACTAACGGTATGGTTTTGTGCCGGAGTTGTTTTACTCGATGCTCTAGTACTTTCACTGGTTTCTCTTCAAATGTGACATCCTCTGCGATCTCGATGTCCCCGTAATCAATGATATGACTCGGGTCAGGGACATACCTCCTCAGTTGGGAAACATGGAACACACTGTGAACATGGCTAAGGGCTGGAGGTAAAGCCAACCGATAGGCGAGTTCCCCAACTCTGTCGAGAATCTCAAATGGTCCAATATATCTCGGACTAAGTTTGCCCCTTTTTTCGAACCTGAAGACTCATCTAATCGGTGATACTTTGAGTAGGACATGATCTCCCACATCAAAGTCCAAGGGCCGACGACGATTGTCAGCATAGGATTTTTGTCGACTCTAAGCGGTTAACAATCGGTCTCGGATGATGGAAATCTTCTCTTTGGTTTCCATCAACATATCGGGTTCCGTCCCGACTAAATCTGAAGCTTCATCCCAACAAAGTGGAGATCTACACCGCCTACCATACAATGCCTCAAAAGGTGCCATCTTGATCGATGCGTGCCAGCTATTATTATAAGTAAACTCGATCAAAGGTAGGTGTATTTCCCAATCGGTACTCCAATCCAGGGCACACGCCCTCAACATATCTTCCAATGTCTGGATCGTCCGCTCAGTCTGACCGTCAGACTGTGGGTGGAAAGAAGTACTCAACCTCAACTCGGTGCCCAAGGCTTGATGGACCGCCTTTCAAAAATGCGACACGAAACGACCATCACGATCGGAAACAATAGACTTTGGCGTACCGTGTAATCTCACGATCTTCGATATAAAAATCCGGGACAATCGCTCCGGTCCCCACGTGTCCTTAATGCCAAGAAAATGTGCCGAATTAGTCAATCGATCAACAACAACCCAAATCATATTCATCCCCGTCTTAGTCCTCGGCATCCCGGTGATGAAATCCATGGTAATATCCTCCCATTTCCATTTGGGAATAGGGAGAGGTTTCAACAGCCCGGTCGGCCACTGATGCTCAATTTTGACTTGTTGACATGTCAAACACCTTGACACAAACTCTGTGACATCTCTCTTCATATTATTCCCCCAAAAACTCCTTTTAAGATCCTTGTACATCTTACTCGTCCCAGAATGGATCGAGTAAGGTGTAGCATGGGCTTCCCGGAGTATTCTCTGTCTCAACTCCGAGTCATTCGGAACACAAAGCCTACCTTGAAATTTCAAAATGCCATCCTCGTGGATCATGAAACCAGGGGCTTTCCCTTTTTCCACGTCCGCCTTCAGTTGGACAAGCATTGGGTCATTCTCCTGTTCTTCTCCGACGTCTTCGATCAAGGACGGAATAGCCTCAAGAGTACACATTTGACCCTGAACCCGTTGGATCCATACTTCGACTCCCTGCTCAATTAACTCTCGTCTGATCTTAACTTGAGGCGTAAGGACCTCAAGCATCTGAAGAGACATCGACTTCCGGCTCAACGCATCAGCTACAACGTTAGCCTTTCCTGGATGGTAAAGGATTTCCAGATCATAATCCTTTATCAGCTCTAACCAACGTCGTTGTTTCATATTCATCTCTTTCTGGCTAAAAATATACTTTAGGCTCTTGTGTCTGTATAAATTCGACATGAAGAACCGTACAAATAGTGACGCTAGATTTTTAATGCAAACACTACAGCAGCTAAGTCCAAATCATGGGTAGGATAATTCAGCTCATACGGTTTAAGTTGTCGTGAAGCATAGGCGATAGTTTTATCATGCTGTAAGAGTACGCACCCAAGTCCTTGTCCTGATGCGTCACAATAAACCGAATACCCACCGATTCCCTGAGGCAGGGCTAAAACTGGCGCGGTAGTCAGACGCCTTTTCAGCTCTTCGAAACTCCGTTGTCTCTCTTCATTCCATTCGAACCTTTCGGACTTCTGGAGTAATTGAGTAAGTGGTCGAGCAAGTTTGGAGAACCCCTCGACGAACCTCCGGTAGTATCCGGCTGCACTCCAAAAAGCTACGAACTTCCTTCACGTTCCTAGGCGGAGCCCAATCTAATATCGCCTCAATTTTCTGGGATCTACCCAACCCCTTCACAAAATCACATGTCCGAGAAACATGACTTCCTTCAGCCAGAATTCACACTTAGAAAACTTTGCATAGAGGTGCTGAGTCCTCAAAATCTCCAACACCAATCGCAAATGCTGAGCGTGTTCCTCTTCATCACGAGAGTAGACCAAAATATCGTTGATAAAAACGACTACACAATTATCAAGATGCGCAATAAATATTTTATTCATCAATTGCATAAATATCGCCGGTGCGTTGGTTAACCCAAAAGGTATAACCACAAACTCATAGTGCCCATACCTCGTACGGAAAGCGGTCTTAGGAACGTCGGATTCCTTAATGCGAAGTTGATAGTAACCGGACCTCAAATCAATTTTCGAGAACACCACGCCTCCCTGCAATTGATCAAACAAATCATCGATACGCGGCAAAGGGTATTTATTCTTAATGGTCACTTTGTTCAGTTCCCGATAATCAATACACAAATGTAGTGAACCATCTTTCTTTCTTATGAACAAGACCGGTGCACCCCATGGCGAGGCGCTGGGTCTAATATACCCTTTATCCAACAATTCTCCCAGTTGTTTCTTCAACTCTTGCATTTCTGAAGGTGCCATACGATACGGTGCCTTAGAAATCGGGGTTGCTCCCGATTCCAAATCAATTGTAAATTCAACTTCCCGCCCCGGTGGTAGTCCCGGTAATTCGTCTGGGAAAACATCCGGAAAATCACTTATAACAGGAATCGAGGGAAGTTCAACTTTCCCATCTTCGACTTTCATGGCATAACACCAATACCCAACAAAGCCCTTTCTAATAAGTTTTGTCACCTTCAAGGCACTAATCAAAAAATTCTAACATCCCCTCTTGTACCCCGCAAAATGATGTTCGGTACCGTCCTTGGCTAACATTGATATGATCTTCGTGCGATAATTCATTACCGCACCGTGTCTATCGAGCCAATTGTCATCGAGGATTATATCTTCATCAACAATGTCTACGACTATCAAATTCGAAAACCACACTCTCTCAGCGATTAACACCGGACAATCTCTAACTTCCTTGTCCCCCACGATTCTATCACCACTGGGCAACTTAACCACAAAGGACTCACAAGGAGACAAGCCCTCAATATTCAATCGACGCACATAATCTAAAGAGATGAACGAATGAGAAGCACCGGAATCAAAAAGCACTCTAACTGGATGAGACAAAAGAGAAATGATACTTGTCGCCACGGTAGCCTCTGGATCTCCAGCTTTCCTCATCTCATAGACACGAGGTTGCACCGAACCAGCACTGGGAGCTCCCCCTCTAACAGACTGACCACGGCCTCTTCCTCGACCGTAACTCTGGGATGGCTGACCCGTAGATGACTTCTGATTAACACTCGGTTCTCCAGGCGTAGGGGCTGATGCCTGAGTTCCAAGTGGATTTTCTTCTTCCGTACAGTACATGGCTCTATGGCCTTCCTGGCCACAATTAAAACACTTCAATGGGGGTAGACCACAATCACGATTAAGATGGCCCTGTTGGCCACAATTAAAACATGTCACAACCCGGTTGGACACACTAGCACCAGCTCTGAAATTCCGTTTACCTCCCGATGCACGGGAAGACCCTTTGGTTGTATAACTTGCCGACTGCGATCCCCGCTGGTTGCCAACTCTACCGCTAGAAAACTTTCCAGTGGTCTTCTGCTTCTTACTCTCACTTGTCGTTTCGGTAGTAGTGAAGGACATATCATAGGCTAGTGCCCTATCTTGATACTCCTTCAATGTGGTGCAAGCGAAGCCCGACATATAGTGCCGAACTTTTGGTTTCATTCGCATGTCAAAGTGACGGATTCTATCTCTCTCTTTCTTCACTTGATTTTTCACATGGTTGAGTTGACGGTTGTATTCAATGATTGCCTGAGATACAGGGACATCCTGGGGCTTAGCTTCGTAAAAGGCTCGAATCCTGGCCTCCTGAATGTGCCACGGCGTAACTCAGCCTCCATCAATTACTTAAACTCATCCCATGAAACCACACGATCCTGAGGTGCAACAGCTTGCCACCAACTAGCCGCATCCCTTGATAGAAAGTACTGGGCAACTGGCACCTTACGTGCCTCTGGACAATTCACGGCCATGAAAACTTTATTCATCTCATTAATCCAATCTTCCCAGCCGATCGGATCATTTTCACCAATAAATTGGGGAGGGCGCATACGAATAACATCTTGTAACCACTTCTCCGCCCCAGTGTCAGTAACAGGAGGTGGTTGGTTAAGCTGTACCGCCTGGGTTAAAAGAACCATTTGGTTCGCCACTTGCTGCAGTATGGTGGCAACACCCACATCCGGTTGGCTCCCTGTAGAAGTTCCCAGACTGGCTGACGGCTCCTGATGACTACCGGTGCTAGGTTGAATAGAGTCCGACAAGCTAGGCGTAGCTGAGCCTTCTACCGAGCTGAGGGACATGGCCGCTCCACCGGCTGCGCCACGCCCTCGGCCACGACAACGACCGCGTCCACGTCCTCTACCAGTTGACATTCTAAAGAAAAATGGAAGTAAAATCATAAGCATAGCTCGAAGCAATCCCATCTAGAATATGGACTTCTCATGTCCCATAATCGAATGATAACGAGTGAATAAAGAGGGTAAATAAGATAGGGAACTTACGAGTACCGGTCGTACGAGATGACGGCAGCGCGATGATACTGTGTTCTCGGAATAGTACATTTAGGCCCAGCAATCCGACAGCCTAGGTATCCATAAACCTAAGCTCCGATACCAAATTCTGTAACACCCCCGAGATGTTCGGAGAATATCACAGCGCCGTGAATCCCGACCTGGGACCCACTAGGCTTATCTTACTCACAACGTGCCAAATTTGATAAAATCCACTTGGGAATCAATAAATTCAATACGAACAAGGAAGTTCAACCACGGACAAACAATACCATAAAGAAATACAAGAAGTTGTACGACAATGGAAAAGGACTTTCCTAAAGTACTCGAGTACCATGTATTATTACAAGGATAAAATGGACCGAAGAGAACAACGACCAAACAAAATGGAATACAACTAGCCACAGTACCACGCCTCGCCATCCTCATCGTATCGTCCCGGTGCTTGCTCGTATGGATCCTTAGGACCTGAAAAACACAAAAGTAATTTTCCCCAAACGAAAGGGGTTAGGGCAAGTATTACAAGTGAAATGTCAAGTCTTATACATAAAAGCATATGCACCAATTCAAAGCCATGATAATGATTTTCCGGAAAATACAATTATCCAAACATATTTAGAAATGATGATATCTCCTGATTAACCGTGGACTCGACAATGCGCGAATCCCTCCTCGACCCCGTCGGATCATTTCGGAGTGGTTAACCCAAATGTTCACGGAACCGACATAAGCGGAACCCTCCTCGACCCCGTCGGGTCCTCTCGGAGTGAACGAAAGCAACTCTCACAATCACATGCATTACTTTTCATATTTAAGAACATAACTTTCACAAGAATCACTTGTCTGGAATCGAGAGAAAAGGGTACGAACGACAAGGTACCAAGATTGAAGGATTCGACAACTCCGAACCTAGACAAGTCCGTAATTCAATTATCAAAACCCCATCGGTATGAAAATAAGTTGGAATCACTCGAATTTACTACCCCGATACATGTGTTCCGGGAATAATTCTCTTAGATAGTGAATCGCAAGTCAAATATCCCAAATACTCAAGAACTCCGGAAATATACCAATAAATCCGTAGGAAAACATGTACCCAAGGTAGATAACTCGAAATCGATATACTCTAACATAACAACAAGCTGGATCGAAGAGATAGGATGGAAAATTCCCAAATCCCGAAAATCTAGGGTTGTGAGAAGTTTACCTTGATTTGGAGCGGTGGAGAGGATTGAACGTTGATAAATCCGAACTAGTAACTCAAAGATGTTGCTAGATAATTTCAGCTCGAAGAACTCCTCACAAATCGCCCGGAATCGCCCGAAATCGTCCAAGGAGGTGAAGGAAGGAAGAAATGACGATTTGGGAACGGAGATGTCCTATTTATACTAAATAGGAACTAGCGTGCGCTAGTCATAAAAAATAACGCGCGCTATCGGACTCACCAGGCAGTCCAGTAGCCTCTGCCAGCTTCGTTAGCGTACGCTAACACCTGCTACTAGCGTGCGCTAGAAACTTCAAATAGCGTGCGCTAATTCTTTCTAATAGCGTGCGCTACCTGGTAGTCAATGCCCAATCCAGAACCTACTGTCCCCAGCTCTGCTCTCTTTAGCGCACGTTACTCTAGTAATGTAGCGTGCGCTACCACTAAAATCTAGCGTACGCTACCAGTCACACCTAGCGTACGCTAGGAATTCCCTTTTTCGGTCCAGTAGCTACTGGACTGTCTGCCTCCAATACATTAGTAGCGTGCGCTAATTATAACGGATAGCGTGCGCTACCCTCACTAAATTAGCGTGCGCTACAAGGTGTGCGTAGCGTGCGCTACCCTTTACACGAAGGTAGTATAATCGCATCAAGGATCTGAAAACAGCGACAATCCGAACAAGAAAAGGGGGTAAATCCAATTGACAAGAGTTCCAAGATCAATATAAGCTTACCAAACACTTACACAAGTGTAAAAATTACAAAGCACAAGAGTAGAAGATTTACAAAAAGTACGGGTATTACAGTGAGATACAAAGCATGCCTTGTTGCACAAGGCTTCTCACAAAGACCATAAATTGATTATGACGAGACTTATTCACCGGTAATGGATGCAACGACATTCATATTTTTACTCAGTCTGTCAATTTTAGAAGGGCTTTGAATAAACTTAATGGATGTTGTGACTGCCTACTTATATGGGTCACTTGATAATGACATCTATATGAAAATTCCTGAAAGATTGAAAATGCCTGAAGCATGTAACTCAAAACCCCGAGAGGTTTACTCAATTAAATTACAAAGATCCTTGTACGGGTTGAAACAATCAGGACGGATGTGGTATAATCGTCTCAGTGAGTACCTTTTGAAAGAAGGATATGTTAATAATGTAATATGTCCATGTGTCTTTATTAAAAGGACAAAAGATGGATTTACTATCATTGCAGTTTATGTTGATGATTTGAACATCATTGGGACTCATGTTGAACTTGATGAAACGATTGCATATCTGAAAAAGGAATTTGAAATGAAAGACTTTGGTAAAACAAAACTTTGCCTTGGTTTTCAAGTTGAACATTTATCAAAAGGAATCTTTGTTCATCAGTCATCATATATTGAAAAGATCCCCAGACGGTTTATTATGGATAAATCATATCATGTGAGTACACCTATGGTTGTACGTTCACTTGAAAAGAAAAAGGATCCATTTCGTCCAAGAGAAAATGGAGAAGAACTTCTTGATCCTGAATTACCATATCTTAGTTCCATTGGCGCACTAATGTATCTTGCCAACTGTACACGCCCTGATATTGCATTTTCTGTTAATTTATTGGTAAGACATAGTTCTGCTCCAACAAGAAGACATTGGACTGGCGTGAAACAAATATTTAGATATCTCCGAGGAATAATGGATATGGGTCTATTTTATTCTAAAGAATCAAAAGCAGAATTAATTGGTTACGCTGATGCTGGATATCGATCTGATCCTCATAAGGGAAGATCACAAACATGTTACATATTCACATATAGTGATACGACAATATCTTGGAGATCTACAAAACAGACTCTTGCAGCAACTTCCTCAAACCATGCTGAGTTATTGACCCTTCATGAAGTAAGTCGAGAATGTGTATGGCTTAGATCTTTGGTCCATCATATTCGAAAATCATGTGATCTTCCAGTTAACAAATAAAGTCCAACTATCCTGTATGAAGATAATGAAGCTTGTATTACTCAGACTAAAGAAGGCTACATTAAAGGAGATAGGACGAAGCACATTGATCCAAAATTCTTCTTCACCCATGAACTTTAGCAAATGGGAGAAATTGATGTTTATCAAATTCGTTCATGTGAGAATCCAGCAGATTTGTTCACGAAGGCGCTCCCTATAGGTCCTTTCGAGAAATTAGTATACAAGATTGGGATGCGCAGATTTCGAGATATATGTTAATATTTATAGCAATGTTAAAATGCGGGGGAGTCATAATATTTTATTATTTGTACAACACATATATTCTTTTTCCTTCACTAGTGTTTTTCCCACAGGGTTTTCCTTATTATTAAATGACTATTGGCCTTTCATATATCTTTTACTATTATTAGATGACTTTTGGCATTTCATATATCCTTCATTAACTTCATCCAACCTTTGATTTTTTCATTGTCAGTGTAACATACTTTTCATGGCTTATATAAAGGGTTGTTTGTACCTTAATTTAAATATTAAAATGAGTATGATCTCTCTCTTGTCTAGTTTTTCCATTTTCCATTTTTTTTAATTTATTCCTTCTGCTTTTTGTTTCTCTTCAATATTCTGCTCATCTTGATTTTTGGTTTATGGTATGCAATCTTCTTCAATTATCACCTATTTTTTTATGTCCATGAAGCGGCATGATTTTTTTTTAATTTCCTTATTTAGTTTTTCGTGTAATAGAGATCGTATTTTTTTTTTAATTTTTTTTATTTTGGTTGCATAGGGTTGGTGAATTCAATTGGTGAGTTTAGTCGTTTTTTTTTCTTCAGTAAATTGGAACGAAGCTCTAATTTGTTTTCGATTCATTTTAATTGGAATTCTGCTGCTAAAAAAAAATTTGTTCGGCTGCTTGATTCTTCTGATATAATGCGGAAACCCTAATTGCTCGTTGCTCTTGATTGTGGCGTGCTCTGGGAAATTTATATTTGAACATGTGATTTTCATTGAATTTATTATGCATTTAGCTATAATTATTGAATTATTTCCTCCAAGTTGAGGTGTGAGCTAGTGTTCGCCGAAGTGTGTCCTCTTTCGGCTTGGCATTGATAGAACTGTATATTTTATGTGCAGGAAACTTGAATGATTGCGTAGTTGTTGGTTTGTGTTGATTCTGGCAGTTGATTGCTTTGCTGATTCGATGGGCGTATAAAAATTACGCGCTCTTGCGATGTAAATTGAACATCCTGGTTTTCATTACTGATTTAAACCTCCAAATAGTTTCCATTAGGTTATTTGCTGAATTCTTTCTTTCTTTTTTTCCCTCGACCAGGCATGTTTCTGCCTCCAGACAACATGAGTTGTGTCTTACCAGACGTGGCAATCTAAGAACGCATGAACTTTTAGTTGTGTGATTAAAGAAAAATATATATAGAGATACAGATACACTAATGGTGACACAGGTATCATTATTAGACTGTGAGCTTTGTCACAGTCCTGATAATCTTGGAAATAAGGATGGGGATTCTAATATGCCCTCATCCTCTCAAGAAAATGCTGCTACAGAGATGCCTGGTATTCTTAGATCTTATTTACTTTATTAGATTATCAGATATTATAACATAACTAGTGAAATAATTGTGTTTATCGGTTTCCAATTTACAATGCAGTGAAAAAACAGACAAGACGGTGGGCTGCTTGGACCCGTCAGGAAGAAGAAAGCTTTTTTGCGGCTCTACGGCAAGTTGGCAAGGCAATTTTTCTGCTACCTCTTTACAGATACTCTTTTGGGAAATAAAATGGTTTGCCTCTGGTGAATGTAATCTGACAATGGAATGCTTTTTCCGGCAGAATTTCGAGAAAATCACTTGCCGTGTCCAGAGCAAAAACAAGGATCAGGTGAGTTACATGAAATTGCTTGTTCGCTCACAGAGGTTTTTTTTTTCCTTCTTTTTTCTGAATATGTTATTTACTTTTCTTCTACTTTTTCATCTTGGGATTCAGGTTAGGCATTACTACTATCGGCTTGTAAGGCGAATGAACAAGTTGTTGGGCCCGGAACTTTCCCTTGATGCCAAAAACTCCAAGGACACCAACACCGCAATGCTTCGATGGTAATTATTAACTGTTTACAGAAAATTCTTTAAACATTTACAAATATTTATTTTTGCCACAGGTTTCGACTCTCTCTCTCTCTCTCTCTTTAAATCTCTTCTGCAGTTTAGCTGAATTTAATTTGCTGGTTAGGTGAAAATATACTTGGGAAATATTATTCCTGATGACCTGCCAATTGGGTGATCAGTTTAAGTTTGTGAATTTTATCAACTATTCATCCATTTACGAGTCTTCTTGATTTGTGGGTTTTGAGTTCAATTTACTCGGGCAGAGATACATCTTCAAACTACTACATTAATTTACTATTTTTTAGATATTTGTTCTTTATTTAGTAATAACTATGTCCCTCACGAGCATTTGTCTGCTATATTTTGCATTACTATTCATTGTTCGCACTTTTTTACTCCGACTCCTCATATCTGGCCTTTTTTTTTTCTTATATGTTGTCTCTTTGAGGCATTAAAAATCCTTTTACCTTGGTAGATATGACTTCCTACTTGTGAACTTCTTCTGGTTTTCTTGATGGATCACAATCTTTTTTTTGGTTGTATGATGGATATTCTTCTTCTCTTATTGTTAGTCTCGTAACTGATGTGTTTTCCAGGTGGTCACTATTGGAAAAATACAGTTGTAAAGCTTCTAGGCTTCGTTTGAAACCTCGAAGATATAAGATATTTGTGGAGACTCTGGTTAGTACAAGACTATTGAAATCTTACTTTGAAGGTGAAATGATGAGTTATGATTGTACTGATTATTTATTTGTTATGAAGGAGAACCAACTCTTGAAAGATCGGAAAAAGAATATTAAAAAACATCTTTCTTCTGGAGAAAATAATCCTCCTATCCCGAGTATATCTGCCTCAGATCAGGTCAGACCACCAGGACATGATAATCGTACTGTGAAAATGCTTATTGTTGACAGCCAGAATATTCAAAAAGTTAAAACTGGAAAAGGAGCTTTGTTCAAGCGCCATATGAATATGGAAACGAGTCGTACTAACTGCAAAGTAGACCCTCCTGTCAAATCTGCAAAACATCGACGGAAAACAGGTAAATCTTGAATAAATTATGCGATTATATAGTGTTATTGAATTATTATTTTTTCCTCCTCGTGATCAGTTCTTGTGGTTGTTATGTGCATCCAGTATCAGCTACAATGTTGCTAGCCTATAAATTCAGTAGGATCATCTTTTTAGTTTCATGTAGCTGTTTTTTCTTTAACCAGAATAGTCTTGTGCTTGGAACTATAGTTGCTAAATTGTTTTAATATGAGGTTCAATGGTTCACCCCCGCTCTCTCTCTCTTTCAAAAAAATATCTTTCCTTTTGATCAGTTAGTCTTATAGTTTCATCGCAAATCTGCCGTTTAGGACTTGCAACTACGGCTGCTTATAAAAGGTGGGAAAAGGCGGCCATTGCTGGGGTTTCTTTGGTTGCTGATGCTGCTGAACATTTGGAAAAAGTGAACACTGATAAAGAGATTGAAAATTTTCAGAGAAACCCAGGCGAGTTGCAATTTAGAACCGAGCGAAGGCAGGTCTATTTGTTGAGCATGTGATATTAATTTAAAATTGCCAAATCTATTTCCATAAATGTTTTCAGGTCCCGGTGGTTCTCAAATTGTTGGGGAGGTGGCACAGTCTTTACAAATGTCCCCACAAATCAAGTTCAACGAGAATATTAATCCTAACTCCACAAAACTTAAGCTCCAGTTGTTTCCAATTGATGAATGTATCCGGAAAGCCTTGGAAAAGGTAAACGTTGAACCGAAGTCTTCTATTTTGTAGCATTTGTTTTTTGACAAAGCTCCCTAGTGGTTTTAAGTCCTTACTGGAAAAATGACTACGAAAAGTAAGTGTTTTGGTTTATTTTTGCAGGATCATCATAATCCCCATCTGGAACTAACTTTAAGTACACGAAAGAAAATATCATCTATATTGGAACATCTGTATCGCAAATGGGGGAGCTCCAACTTACTAAATCAAGAGTTGATGCTTTTTCCTTACTGGGCACAGAGGGAAAATCTAGTGGGGTATCAGAAGTGGACGAAAGACTCTACTCTTTGTGCAGCTGATGTTCATTATCTAATTGGGAGCCCTTCAGTTTTCCGCCTGAGGTTCTACTCTCGTTTTCTTTTCTATCTGAAGTCTTTTGTTAGCAGAATGGATAAAATGTAACTTGATTTTTTCCTCCTTTTTTGTTTTCTTTCTTCCTAAAAAAAGATATGGCTGGTTTTCAAAAGCCGAGGTTGAATCTGTGACTGCTCAAGTATTGTCTTGTACGAATATCAAAGAGCAAGATTTGAACACCAACACAGCAACAGAGCAGAGTACTGAAATTGAGACTGCTCAAGTATTGTCTTGTACGAATGTCAAAGAGCAATCTGTTTTGAATACTGAAATTGAGAACCTGAGCGGTCCCTATAATAATCAGCTTGTCTCCGCCGAGCAAATTATCCATCTTTCTCCCTCATCCACATCTACACCAATTAAGACAGCTAACTGTGGTGTCTCCGTTTCCAACATCAATGATTCAAAATATCACGATAGTCCTACAGTTGTATCATCACTCAGAACAGCGAGTGGAGATTTTGCTGTTATGAGACAAGTTGAAAACGCGGTACGACTTGAATTTTAAATTTTCCTTGGTCTACTGCTTTTTAACTTGGATGCTTTATATAGGGCTGAACTCAAATCTTCGTGCAACTTTATCTTCGAATGCGTATTAAATTGAAATTTTTTTATGTCAGCAATCTGTTTTGAATAATTTTAGCCATTTATATTTTCTATCAACTCAGTTCAGCTCAACGAGCCTTATCCCACTACTCTATACTCTCGAGTTTTTCTTAGAAAATCAGAAAGGATAACTACAAAAACTCAGTATTAGCTTAATTGCAAAACTCCAGTTGTTTTTTCAAAATTCCCCTTAAAGTGTTACAATCACCCCCCCCCCCCCCCTTCAACTGTGTTTTTACCGAACAAATATCCCCCTCGAGTTATGAGGGTGCAACTTATGAAAGTGAAATAAATTTCAAGGGGATATTTGTAAGTTTACAGCTTTTTCTTCTTCTTTTAATTAGCTACACTCAAAGGTAGTTTCTGTAATTAACGCAAATGAAAACGTAGATAGTGAAATGTTTTGGTTTGGTTTGGTTTATCAAAGAATGTAGTAAAAGAATCATCTGTGAGATTATGTTCGAATTGAACATGGTTTTATATAGTGTTGGTAATATTTGTCGCAGTAGGAAAAATCATGATTAAATCATATTTCTCCTGTTATATACTTCTTCAAGCAACCTATTATAGCAGTTTCCATGATCTTGCAGAAGGATAACCCATTGTCTGCTGGGGAGTGGGCCGATAGTCTTACCAATATCAGCGTGGGCGATCTTTTATCTGAATCGACACACAATTTAAACATCAACTGCACTGAATTTCCAATGCCTCTAGCTTCAAACTGTCTTCAGCAGGCCCCGTTTAGTTGCGACTCTTTTGATGCTGCAATTGCTGCTCACATTTACAAACATCAAAACAGAGTCGACTCACAGGAAGGCCATCATGCATCTCGTGTGCCTTCTTCAATTTGGGATTGTGAAGAAACATGTGATTCCTTTGCTTTCCAGAAAACTAGTGCTTTTTGTGATAAGAACCCGACTACATACATGGATAGTTCCCCAGAGGTGTGTGAACAAACTATTAATACAAGCCCTTCGGAGCCTGACAAGGAAGTCGAGGTTTGATATGAAACAGCATCTCCTTGGTATATTTTTAATCAAGTTCAAAATTTCATGGTGAGAAAATATTTTTCTTGTTTTTTGTCCAGGAGTGGCCTGAAGTCGAGAAATTGACGAATAGTGGAGATTTAATGGACGATTGTAGAGCCGATCGGCCTTTAGAAAATTCCACTATGGATTTCAGTGGGATTAGTGATGTATATTGGGTAAGCTTTTCGTGACGGTCATTTTCATTTTCTCGTCATTAGATATTTGGCCTTGTTATTTCAATCAAACCCTGGAAATTTAGTTTATTACCAAAAAAGGATGTTCAACTTACTTTCAAGTACAAATGTACTCTAATGATGTTTGTTTCTATTTTACAAATTGCACTCTTAATAGCTAGTTTTCATTAGTTTAATACAAATATGAAGGGGGTGCTGTAATTGTCGAAGATGACGGGACTTTTTCTGTGAAGGCAAAAACTTAAGACTGTCATACGGATCCTATTCCGTACGATGGGCCAAATTGGTGCGCCCGTTTTAGTTTTCCAATTGTTTTCAGTTTTTTATGGGGATTTTTTTTTTCTAATTTTTTCAAGTATTTTTGATATTTCAGGTTCCAAGTTTTTTTTTCTTTCTATTTTCAGGTTTTTTTTCTAGTTTTGAGGGTTCATTTTTAGTATTTTATTTGTTTTCTTTGAATTTTCTATTTTTTTGGTACTTTTTTTTTTTTTAAATCAATATCCGTAAGATCGTCCTACAGCAGACCTACTCTTTTGTAATCAAATCATACCTCTTTTTAGTTTTTTAATAATAATTATCCCTTTCGATTTTGATTGTTAACTAAACTTCAATGATCTCATTCAGTTTTCTGTGATGATTTTTGATAGCTTGTGATCTAATTATAATTTTTCGATTCATGCAGCCCGACTCTTTAGGACCATTAGATTTGGACATACCGTCGTGTAGATACCATAACAATGATCTAATTCTTAGCGATAGTCTCGGTGGTTTGAACCGCCTGATAGCAAACAGTATGGACGCATTTCAGAGTTGCTCGTTCTTTGGTCTGGACAGAAAAGGATCTTCGTCAAAATCCGAAGCTCGACAGAATACTTCCTTCTTGGATTTCACAGTTGGCAGTGAAGTTTGAAATGTTTATGGGAGGATTTTGGAGACAGAAATGTAGGTCGGTTATATTTAGCTTATGTAATTAGGGTCTATGAGCCACTGTTAAAGAAATCGCAAAAGATTAGTACCAGTAACGTTCATAATGCTTTATGTTATTAAGTTCCCCCTCCCCCTTTTATTTTTTTTTTCTCTTTTAGATTCTGTACAAAAATTAGAACCAATGAAATTTCGTATAGATTTTAAACCGGCTTTTCTGGTTACTGTCTTTACCGGCTTTATGTAAAGATTTTACGATTCATGAAATGAAAGCGTGCTTGCTTTCAGTTTCTAAAATCCCACGTTCCTCATTTTCCAATTATGATTAAATAAATTAAAATTATTATGTAACATTTGGTGACATATAGAAATGGAGGTAATGCAAGTCAGATTGATTTCTTTTTAGTAAGGAATGTTTGGAGGAAAAGGTTTACTAATTGCAAGGTGATACCCGGTGAGTGCTGCAACGTAGCATAGGGTTGTGGTGCTTGACTTTCGAGGTAAGAGGCATTTAAGAAAGAGTAGACTACAAGTTGACCCTCGAATTAAGTGGTGGAAGCTCCAAGGGGAGAGTCTACATACTTTTGTGGCTAAGATTGCTGATAGTGGTATTTGGTCTGATTGCACGGAGATGGATATAGATTCGATGTGGAACTTGTTGGAGCATAACATAAAGAAAGTTGCAAAAGAAGTTCTAGGAGAATCTAAAGGAAACAGATCATCAAGTAAGGACACATCTTGGTGGAATGATGAAGTTAAGCAAGCGATAAAGACCAAACGTGAATGTTATAAGATATTGGGTAAATGTTCGAGCGATGAGAATTATGAGAAGTACAAGAAAGCTCGAACAGAAGCTAAAAAGGCAGTGAGAAATGCCCGATCAAAGGTCAATCAAGAATTATATGCAAGATTAGATACAAAAGAAGGGGAAAAAGATAACTATAAACTTGCTCGAATGAGAGAGAAGAAGACGCGAGATATTGGAAAAGTTAAATATGTAAAAGATACTGACCAAAAAGTTTTGGTTCAAGATAAAGAGATAAAAGAGAGATGTAGGTCATACTTTGATACCCTATTCAATGGCCATCAAGAACAAGATATTGGGAATTTAAACATCCCCTCAAGTATGGTTAACCGAGAGTTTAAGAGGAGAATTCAAAAGTGTGAAGTGACAATTGCATTGAAGAAGATGGGGTCAAAGAAAGCAGAAGGACCAGATGGTATACCTATTGAAGTTTGGAGGTGTTTGGGGGAGAGAAGGATCGAATGGGTAACTATGCTTTTCAATAAGATTTGGAGAAGCAATAAGATGTCATCAACATGGAGGAAAAGTATTCTCGTCCCTTTGTATAAGAACAAAGGTGATGTTCAAGATTGTTCTAATTATCGCGGAATTAAACTAATGAGTCATACCATGAAGTTGTGGGAACGAGTGATTGAACAAAGGATCAGGAAATGTGTGAAGATAAAAGAAAATCAGTTTGGATTTATGCCTGGAAGATCGACCATGGAGGCAATTTATCTTATCCGCCAGTTGATGGAACATTATCGAGATAACAAGAAAGATCTACATATGGTTTTTATTGATTTAGAGAAGGCATATGATAAAGTACCAAGAGAAGTACTTTGGTGGACCTTAGCAAAGAAGGGTATATCGCGGAAATATATTGACATTATAAAGGACATGTATGAGGGAGCTAGTACAAGTATACGTACTAATGTTGGGAGGACAGAAGAATTCTCCATTACGATTGGGGTGCATCAAGGATCTGCTCTTAGTCCTTTTCTCTTTGCCATAGTCATGGACGAATTGACAAGAGAAATTCAAAATGACGTTCCGTGGTGTATGATGTTCGCAGATGATATTGTGTTGATTGATGAAACGAAGGTTGGAGTGCAACAGAAATTGGAACTTTGGAGGGATACTTTGGAAGGTCGAGGCTTTAGGTGCCGATAAGTAAGACTGAATATATGGAGTGTAGGTTTAGCGAAAACAGTGATAGAGAGGCGGGGATGATCACATTTGATGGGAAAGTTGTTCATGGATCCACTTTCTTTCGGTATCTTGGATCTATTATCCAAAAGGATGGAGAGTTGGATGGCGATGTGGCTCACAGAATAAAGATCGGGTGGTTGAAGTGGAAGAGTGCTGTAACACCCCCAGATCAAACCGGGAATATTACACGCCGCAGACCCTCTCCGTGAGGATCCACCAGGCTAGACATCAACACAACACATTACATTACATACTGATGAATCAAAATAACGAATCAATAGACCGATTTGGTCTTCCGTCACTGACTTACAAATCAAAATACATAAACTCATCCAGACTCATACACATGCAAGGGTAAAATACTTGCAACGACGAACAATAAGACAGCGGAAAAGACAATACAATAGACTCCGACTAACTGAAGTCAAAACTGGCCTTCGTGTGATTAGTATCATTCGTCTTTCATCATCCCTCGTGCCGATCCTGTGTCTTGCTCCCGACAACCTGCATGTACCTGGACACAATACAGATATCCACCCCCCGATTACTCGGGGGTTAGCAAAACTCCACTGTTTCGCTAGTGCAAGTATAAAGTGCAAATACGAGCCATACACAACACATTCCGAGAATACAACGAAAGACTTCCCGAGATATATTTAGTTAAAAAAATAGTTCAAGTCTTGAAAGTAGAAACGAAGTAAGTAAGCACTTTGAAAACACTTCCAAACCTCGGGAGTTTTGAAAACATTTGAGATTGAAAAGTTCTTAATTCCTCGAAAGTCATTTAGGGTCACAGCCCCAAAGTTCATTTTTCAAAATACAAATCCGTCTAACAAAACACGGGTCCACGACCCAACCATTCCGTCACAAAACACAGGGTCCACGACCCGATCATCCACTTCAAATCACTTACAAGGACACATTACACATAACACATTAATCCTATGCCATTCTAGCCAAGCACCAAGACTCGATATACAATGTCTCTCAACCCCGAGCACAAAGCATTGTGATACTCCGGACAATATCACAATTAACGATAACATCGTCATCCTCAAGATGAAAAACCACAACTGGTAACCCGCGGCCGTACCCCTTAGTATCGACCCCCAGACATACCGTCGGACACTCCGGGTGGGAAACCACTTCCGCGGCCGTACCCCTTAGTATCGACCCCCAGACATCCCGTCGGACACTCCGGGTGGAAGTTCATCCACACACGCACCCAAGTCCACTTCCGTGGCCGTACCCCTTAGTATCGACCCCCAGACATCCCGTCGGACACTCCGGGTGGAAGGAACAACACACACACACGTTCCAAAATCACAGTTGCAAACCACAAGCCTCGAAGGTCAATCACAGTATATATAGTCGAGGTACCTTGCTAGAATGGCCAGTTCATCCAACATATACTCATAACCCAGAACTAATACTATCAACAAGAAAGCACACTATTCCAACAGCACCGAACGGCACAACCAATGTCACACAAATTCACATAATTCATCGATGACCACATGTCTCCACGTACAGCTTTAACAAAGGACTAAACTTCAAAACTTACCGACAACGTAATCACACACAATGGCGTCACACGAAAGTATTACGATCTTATACTCAACATTAATACACGTATTCAATTAAGCATATTAATTCTCGGAACACACAAGTCGTCTTTAAGAAAACCTTGTTGGTAAATATACCGATACTTTTGAGAAAGATGGTTATGAATATTTATTTAGCACATATCGACGATTAACAACCATTATATCCACAAAACACGTAATGTATGGGCAAGATACTTGCCTCGATAATCGATACCGGACACTACAACAATCACGGCTCAGTCGGGACACCTCGAACACCTACGATTCTCCGGCGAAGACAAAGAATACGCCACGATCGAAAAGCTTTAAGAAAACGACGAACGGAAGGGTTCCGACTCGAGTTCTTCGCAAGAATTCGACCCTAACAACAAATAATCAATAGATCATTGATCATACGAGGAAGAATAATCGTAGAACGCCCGAAAACCCCTCTATGACATTTTACCGGACACCTTCAAGGCGTCGATCAAGAACTCGACCAAAACAACGAATCAATACGATCTAACCATGGAATATTAAGGGAAAAGATGTAATACATCTTAATAATCATCAATCTATCATAATACCAAGTTAAATCGGATTAATCGGACGAAAACAACCAAAATACCCAAAATCCCCAAAATTAGATTTCTAGGAAATCGACTGATTCGGTAGATCGGAGGATGTTATAGGACGGATGATTGATGATATGAGCCTCAAAACTTCATGGATTGAAAGAACAACATCATGTCTCCATGATGTATACACCCACCGCCGCGAACGGGAAGAAAAGGAATGAGAAACGGGGTGAAAAATACGCTGCCAGGCCTTAAATAGGCTGACAGACTCGACCGTGTCCGACATGACACGGTCGTGGCGCGCAATCGGCCGGCAGGGACTCGACCGTGTCCTGCATGACACGGTCGTGTCGCGAAGGGGCGCTCGGCAAAGACTCGACCGTGTCTGGAACACGGTCGGGCCTCGGGCGACGCTACCGGCTTATCCAGATGAGTACGGCACGGCCGTGCCAGCGACACTGGCCGAGTCCGGTCGCGGTGATCGGCAAATGAGCGGGTGAGCTAAAACGACCATAACTCTCTCGTCCGGACTCGATTGACTCACCGTTTGAACCATTGGAAAGCTAATTCGATGCTCTATAATATTGCAAAGATTTAGAATTTTTGGCTTTACCAAAAATTAATGGTGATCTAACAAAGTCGAACTCCCACGTGAAAAAGTCGATTAAGGACACGGAACTCAACAAAACGACACCGAAACGAATTCGGATGACAAAAAGTGCACAATTAATCATTCTCGGAATGACGAAACGGTCATGATAGAGTTGTCAAAACGAACCTCCTCCGAAAAAAAGAAAATTACCGAAATTCGAAATTGCGGATATTACATTCTACCCTCCTTAAAAGAAGTTTCGTCCCGAAACTTAAAACAAGTAGGGAGAAGCAATATCCCGCCAGGAAAACTCAATGAGATACGCAAGAAACGCGTAACTAATGCCAAACGGCGAAACGTTACATACAACGCAACGGAATATACGGTGTGAAAACACGCTCCACGACGACCAACACAACGCCGCCGTTAGGGATATAATAAAACCAACAAGTGACAAGCGTCATCAAATGGATAATACAATCAAGTCAATTATCCGAACAATCACAAAACACAACGAACGAAAATCAATACGATTGACCAACCCAACGGTACATCAATCAAAACGCAAGCCAATCGCTGAACAAATACGGAATTCCACCGCCCACTGGTTGGTAGATCGATAACGAGAATAATTTTACGAACTTGGAAAGGTCACAACGATATATAGATCAATTTGGGACAATATCGAACTCGTTCGAATGACAAATGTGGGAAACAACACTGTGTCGAAGCATCAACGAACACGGTCAGTCGATACGGTTGGGCCGAAACAAGAGAAAGAAAGAAAAATATGGGTATTACATCATATCACCTTTAAAAGAGGTTTCGTCCGAAACCTAAACAACGAGAATGAAGTCTTTGGAATAGCAACCTTCCCGACCATATCTTCTTGGTCCACATCCGATCTTCATGGCCATTAGTATCGTGGTCACGACTGCGTCCTCAGTCCATCGGCATACTAAGCGGATTCCCACTCAATACGATTGCACAACTTCGCAAAATATTATACTAAAGTACCAACTCAGCACGACATATCACATAAAGGTAACCAATAACAACTCGAAAAGAAAATCCACGAGGTATCCTTTTAAAGGAAATCTTTTGAAAATCCTAGGATTTGTATGGTATTTAAAATAAACTTTAAAAATACTTTTGGTACCTCGGGTTGTTCCATCAAAACTTGTAAACAACATATTTTAACCGTCTCATTTGAAATCATTTGAAGTCATCAAGCCTCTACGTATCATCATCACCGTTAATAACTAACAAGTTAACCATGCAAGATCATCAAACCATTCTTACATACTCTAACATTTCTAAATCCGAGTTTGAACTTTACATCGAGTGAGATTTTTCATCTTTCACTATATTTTTTTTGAAAATAAAAATCGAATTGGTTTTTGAAATAAAATATTTTTATGGTGTGAAAGATTTTTGAAAATCATTCACTCAAAATATTTGAAAATGCAACAATACGTTAAAATAATTTTCGAAAATCCTCCCAACACTTTACAGACATCAACGACGGCAATACTTTACAAAATATTCAAGGTACTTTAAAACAACTCTTTCAAATACCGTCGAGGTTTTATTTGAGAATCCAAGGCCGGCTTGCCAATTCCAAATAATTTTCAAAGTATACACGGAGCCGCCGATTAATCGAACCGTCAAAACTTTGTGAAGTTTCCAGGAAAGTGTTTTTGAACACACACAGCAGACATAATTTATCAATTCATCAACCACAATCAAATATCACCTAGCAATACGAAAAGTCTTAACACGCATTCACGCACAACAGTTGTTATCACTAGACACCACGTAGAGAATACAACTACAAGTGATTGGCCGCAAAAGTTAGACTCGGCTATAATGCGGTTCCATAGCCTCGCCCAAGTTGATTAGCGGCGTTACAACAAAGGTTAACGTGCACTAAACACGCCACGTTAGCGCGCGTTAGGCTCGTACTAAGCCTGTGCTAACCGCTCTAATCACCAACACGATTGCAAACATATATGAGGTAATACTAGACTCGAAGGTTACAAGTAAGCAACAACATACAAGTCTAAATGTCATCGACTCACATAATTATAACAACTCACAAGCAACCATCAAAAGAAAATCATCCTACAAAAATGAAAATTTTACTTCTCAATATAGAGGACTATCTCAACACATACATACCGATGGACTCAATATTCACGTTACTATTTTAATTTTAAAGCGGCACCACCGCTCAACAACGAGCATCATCAATACGCATCTTTTGACCAACATTCATGAAACCGAAAAGTTACAAACGAGAGTCACGTCTTGAGTATATTTTGAAGACCTTATTTGAGTTAAAAACTCGAGTTTTGAAAACTTATAGTACAGTGGAAAAGAATTATCAATAATTCGAGTTTTGAACTTTCACTACGTGGTCAACATACGAAAATCGACTTTTTCCTCCCTTGGAGGGCATTTTAAAAATTTTACGTGACTCCCGAAAGGATTCGAAAACTTAAAATTCCAAGGTTTATACTCTTGTAAGAAAAATGATTTATACAAGGATACATTCAAGAATATCATTCTACATTTTAGCGCAAGACGGAATCAACAAATATATGTCACTTACTCACGATGCATCTTCAAATATTAACTACATAACACAAAATCACACAGGCTCGTATAGCTCGTGGTACAACCCGTAGTAGGGAGACTTACATCCACATATCGCACGAAGATGATGGCCGCATCCCGATACTAATCACGGCCGACATTCCAAACGACGCGTCGCGACACGACATCGATCGGACTCAACTGACAAGACAAGACCCAACAATACACGATCTGGACCCGGCACCTAGGTTTCCGCAACCTAAGCTCGATACCATAAATGTAACACCCCGCATCAAACCGGGAATATTACACGCCGCAGACCCTCTCCGTGAGGATCCACCAGCTAGACATCAACACAACACATTACATTACATACCGATGAATCAAAATAACGAATCAATAGACCGATTTGGTCTTCCGTCACCGACTTACAAATCAAAATACATAAACTCATCCAGACTCATACACATGCAAGGGTAAAATACTTGCAACGCATTTAACAATAAGACAAATGGAAAAGACAATACAATAGACTCACTAATCAAGTCAAACCGGCCTTCGTGTGATTAGTATCATTCGTCTTTCATCATCCCTCGTGCCGATCCTGTGTCTTGCACCCGACAACCTGCATGTACCTAGACACAATACAGATATCCACCCCCCGATTACTCGGGGCTTAGCAAAACTCCACTGTTTCGCTAGTGCAAGAATAAAGTGCAAATACGAGCCATACACAACACATTCCGAGAATACAACGAAAGACTTCCCGAGATATATTTAGTTAAAAAAAATAGTTCAAGTCTTGAAAGTAGAAACGAAGTAAGTAAGCACTTTGAAAACACTTCCAAACCTCGGGAGTTTTGAAAACATTTGAGATTGAAAAGTTCTTAATTCCTCGAAAGTCATTTAGGGTCACAGCCCCAAAGTTCATTTTTCAAAATACAAATCCGTCTAACAAAACACGGGGTCCACGACCCAACCATTCCGGTCACAAAACACAGGGTCCACGACCCGATCATCCACTTCAAATCACTTACAAGGACACATTACACATAACACATTAATCCTATGCCATTCTAGCCAAGCACCAAGACTCGATATACAATGTCTCTCAACCCCGAGCACAAAGCATTGTGATACTCCGGACAATATCACAATTAACGATAACATCGTCATCCTCAAGATGAAAAACCACAATCGGTAACCCGCGGTCGTACTCCTTAGTATCGACCCCGGACATCCGTCGGACACTCCGGTGGGAAACCACTTCGCGGCCGTACCCTTAGTATCGACCCCGGACATCCCGTCGACACTCCGGTGGAAGTTCATCCACACACGCACCCAAGTCCACTTCCGTGGCCGCACTCTTAGTATCGACCCCGGACATCCCGTCGACACTCCGGTGGAAGGAACAACACACACACGTTCCAAAATCACAGTTGCAAACCACAAGCCTCGAAGGTCAATCACGGTATATATAGTCGAGGTACCTTGCTAGAATGGCCAGTTCATCCAACATATACTCATAACCCGTAACTAATACTATCAACAAGAAAGCACACTATTCCAACAAAGACCGAACGGCACAACCAATGTCACACAAATTCACATAATTCATCGATAACCACATGTCTCCACGTACAGCTTTAACAAAGGACTAAACTTCAAAACTTACCGACAACGTAATCACACACAATGGCGTCACACGAAAGTATTATGATCTTATACTCAACATTAATACACGTATTCAATTAAGCATATTAATTCTCGGAACACACAAGTCGTCTTTAAGAAAACCTTGTTGGTAAATATACCGATACTTTTGAGAAAGATGGTTATGAATATTTATTTAGCACATATCGACGATTAACAACCATTATATCCACAAAACACGTAATGTATGGGCAAGATACTTGCCTCGATAATCGATACCGGACACTACAACAATCACGGCTCAGTCGGGACACCTCGAACACCTACGATTCTCCGGCGAAGACAAAGAATACGCCCACGATCGAAAAGCTTTAAGAAAACGACGAACGGAAGGGTTCCGACTCGAGTTCTTCGCAAGAATTCGACCCTAACAACATATAATCAATAGATCATTGATCATACGAGGAAGAATAATCGTAGAACGCCCGAAAACCCCTCTATGACATTTTACCGGACACCTTCAAGGCGTCGATCAAGAACTCGACCAAAACAACGAATCAATACGATCTAACCATGGAATATTAAGGGAAAAGATGTAATACATCTTAATAATCATCAATCTATCATAATACCAAGTTAAATCGGATTAATCGGACGAAAACAACCAAAATACCCAAAATCCCCAAAATTAGATTTCTAGGAAATCTGACCTGATTCGGTAGATCGGAGGATGTTATAGGACGGATGATTGATGATATGAGCCTCAAAACTTCATGGATTGAAAGAACAACATCATGTCTCCATGATGTATACACCCACCGCCGCGAACGGGAAGAAAAGGAATGAGAAACGGGGTGAAAAATACGCTGCCAGGCCTTAAATAGGCTGACAGACTCGACCGTGTCCGACATGACACGGTCGTGGCGCGCAATCGGCCGGCAGGGACTCGACCGTGTCCTGCATGACACGGTCGTGTCGCGAAGGGGCGCTCGGCACTGACTCGACCGTGTCCTGGAACACGGTCGGGCCTCTGGGCAGACGCTACCGGCTTATCCAGACGAGTACGGCACGGCCGTGCCAGGCGACACGGCCGAGTCCGGTCGGCAGTGATCGGCCAAATGAGCGGGTGAGCTAAAACGACCATAACTCTCTCGTCCGGACTCCGATTGACTCACCGTTTGAACCATTGGAAAGCTAATTCGATGCTCTATAATATTGCAAAGATTTAGAATTTTTGGCTTTACCAAAAATTAATGGTGATCTAACAAAGTCGAACTCCCACGTGAAAAAGTCGATTAAGGACACGGAACTCAACAAAACGACACCGAAACGAATTCGGATGACAAAAAGTGCACAATTAATCATTCTCGGAATGACGAAACGGTCATGATAGAGTTGTCAAAACGAACCTCCTCCGAAAAAAAGAAAATTACCGAAATTCGAAATTGCGGATATTACATTCTACCCTCCTTAAAAGAAGTTTCGTCCCGAAACTTAAAACAAGTAGGGAGAAGCAATATCCCGCCAGGAAAACTCAATGAGATACGCAAGAAACGCGTAACTAATGCCAACCGGCGAAACGTTACATACAACGCAACGGAATATACGGTGTGAAAACACGCTCCACGACGACCAACACAACGCCGTTAGGGATATAATAAAACCAACAAGTGACAAGCGTCATCAAATGGATAATACAATCAAGTCAATTATCCGAACAATCACAAAACACAACGAACGAAAATCAATACGATTGACCAACCCAACGGTACATCAATCAAAACGCAAGCCAATCGCTGAACAAATACGGAATTCCACCGCCCAAGGGTTGGAAGATCGAAAACGAGACTAATTTTCCGAACTTGGAAAGGTCACAACGATATATAGATCAATTTGGGACAATATCAGAACTCGTTCGAATGACAAATGTGGGAAACAACACCAGGTCAGAAGCATCAACGAACACAGTCGAGTCGATACGGTTGGACGAAACAGAAGAGAAAGAAAGAAAAAATATGGGTATTACATCATATCACCTTTAAAAGAGGTTTCGTCCCGAAACCTAAACAACGAGAATGAAGTGCTGGAATAGCAACCTTCCCGACCATATCTTCTTGGTCCACATCCGATCTTCATGGCCATTAGTATCGTGGTCACGACTGCGTCCTCAGTCCATCGGCATACTAAGCGGATTCCCACTCAATACGATTGCACAACTTCGCAAAATATTATACTAAAGTACCAACTCAGCACGACATATCACATAAAGGTAACCAATAACAACTCGAAAAGAAAATCCACGAGGTATCCTTTTAAAGGAAATCTTTTGAAAATCCTAGGATTTGTATGGTATTTAAAATAAACTTTAAAAATACTTTTGGTACCTCGGGTTGTTCCATCAAAACTTGTAAACAACATATTTTAACCGTCTCATTTGAAATCATTTGAAGTCATCAAGCCTCTACGTATCATCATCACCGTTAATAACTAACAAGTTAACCATGCAAGATCATCAAACCATTCTTACATACTCTAACATTTCTAAATCCGAGTTTGAACTTTACATCGAGTGAGATTTTTCATCTTTCACTATATTTTTTTGAAAATAAAAATCGAATTGGTTTTTGAAATAAAATATTTTTATGGTGTGAAAGATTTTGAAAATCATTCACTCAAAATATTTGAAAATGCAACAATACGTTAAAATAATTTTCAAAATCCTCCCAACACTTTACTGAGACATCAACGACGGCAATACTTTACAAAATATTCAAGGTACTTTAAAACAACTCTTTCAAATACCGTCGAGGTTTTATTTGAGAATCCAAGGCCGGCTTGCCAATTCCAAATAATTTTCAAAGTATACACGGAGCCGCCGATTAATCGAACTCAAAACTTTGTGAAGTTTCCAGAAAGTGTTTTTGAACACACACAGACATAATTTATCAATTCATCAACCACAATCAAATATCACCTAGCAATACGAAAAGTCTTAACACGCATTCACGCACAACAGCTTGTTATCACTAGACACCACGTAGAGAATACAACTACAAGTGATTGGCCGCAAAGTTAGACTCGACGGCTATAATGCGGTTCCATAGCCTCTGCCCAAGTTGATTAGCGCGGCGTTACAACAAAGGTTAACGTGCACTAAACACGCCACGTTAGCGCGCGTTAGGCTCGTACTAAGCCTGTGCTAACTGCTCTAATCACCAACACGATTGCAAACATATATGAGGTAATACTAGACTCGAAGGTTACAAGTAAGCAACAACATACAAGTCTAAATGTCATCGACTCACATAATTATAACAACTCACAAGCAACCATCAAAAGAAAATCATCCTACAAAAATGAAAATTTTACTTCTCAATATAGAGGACTATCTCAACACATACATACCGATGGACTCAATATTCACGTTACTATTTTAATTTTAAAACTGGCACCACTGCTCAACAACGAGAGCATCATCAATACGCATCTTTTGACCAACATTCATGAAACCGAAAAGTTACAAACGAGAGTCACGTCTTGAGTATATTTTGAAGACCTTATTTGAGTTAAAAACTCGAGTTTTGAAAACTTATAGTACACAGTGGAAAAGAATTATCAATAATTCGAGTTTTGAACTTTCACCTTGTGGTCAACATACGAAAATCGACTTTTTCCTCCCTTGGAGGGCATTTTAAAAATTTTACGTGACTCCGAAAGGATTCGAAAACTTAAAATTCCAAGGTTTATACTCTTGTAAGAAAAATGATTTATACAAGGATACATTCAAGAATATCATTCTACATTTTAGCGCAAGACGGAATCAACAAATATATGTCACTTACTCACGATGCATCTTCAAATATTAACTACATAACACAAAATCACACAGCTCGTATAGCTCGTGGTACAACCCGTAGTAGGGAGACTTACATCCACAGATCGCACGAAGATGATGGCCGCATCCCGATACTAATCACGGCCGACATTCCAAACGACGCGTCGCGACACGACATCGCCGACTCAATCGACAAGACAAGACCCAACAATACACGATCGACCCGACACCTAGGTTTCCGCAACCTAAGCTCGATACCATAAATGTAACACCCCGCATCAAACCGGAATATTACACGCCGCACCCTCTCCGTGAGGATCCACTGTGCTAGACATCAACACAACACATTACATTACATACTGATGAATCAAAATAACGAATCAATAGACCGATTTGGTCTTCCGTCACTGACTTACAAATCAAAATACATAAACTCATCCAGACTCATACACATGCAAGGGTAAAATACTTGCAACGACGAACAATAAGACAGCGGAAAAGACAATACAATAGACTCAACTAATCAAGTCAAAACTGGCCTTCGTGTGATTAGTATCATTCGTCTTTCATCATCCCTCGTGCCGATCCTGTGTCTTGCTCCCGACAACCTGCATGTACCTAGACACAATACAGATATCCACCCCCCGATTACTCGGGGGTTAGCAAAACTCCACTGTTTCGCTAGTGCAAGTATAAAGTGCAAATACGAGCCATACACAACACATTCCGAGAATACAACGAAAGACTTCCCGAGATATATTTAGTTAAAAAAAATAGTTCAAGTCTTGAAAGTAGAAACGAAGTAAGTAAGCACTTTGAAAACACTTCCAAACCTCGGGAGTTTTGAAAACATTTGAGATTGAAAAGTTCTTAATTCCTCGAAAGTCATTTAGGGTCACAGCCCCAAAGTTCATTTTTCAAAATACAAATCCGTCTAACAAAACACGGGGTCCACGACCCAACCATTCCGGTCACAAAACACAGGGTCCACGACCCGATCATCCACTTCAAATCACTTACAAGGACACATTACACATAACACATTAATCCTATGCCATTCTAGCCAAGCACCAAGACTCGATATACAATGTCTCTCAACCCCGAGCACAAAGCATTGTGATACTCCGGACAATATCACAATTAACGATAACATCGTCATCCTCAAGATGAAAAACCACAACTGGTAACCCGCGGTCGTACCCCTTAGTATCGACCCCCAGACATCCCGTCGGACACTCCGGGTGGGAAACCACTTCCGCGGCCGTACCCCTTAGTATCGACCCCCAGACATCCCGTCGGACACTCCGGGTGGAAGTTCATCCACACACGCACCCAAGTCCACTTCCGTGGCCGTACCCCTTAGTATCGACCCCGGACATCCCGTCGGACACTCCGGGTGGAAGGAACAACACACACACACGTTCCAAAATCACGATTGCAAACCACAAGCCTCGAAGGTCAATCACGGTATATATAGTCGAGGTACCTTGCTAGAATGGCGAGTTCATCCAACATATACTCATAACCCGAACTAATACTATCAACAAGAAAGCACACTATTCCAACAAAGACCGAACGGCACAACCAATGTCACACAAATTCACATAATTCATCGATAACCACATGTCTCCACGCATGGCTTTAACAAAGGACTAAACTTCAAAACTTACCGACAACGTAATCACACACAATGGCGTCACACGAAAGTATTATGATCTTATACTCAACATTAATACACGTATTCAATTAAGCATATTAATTCTCGGAACACACAAGTCGTCTTTAAGAAAACCTTGTTGGTAAATATACCGATACTTTTGAGAAAGATGGTTATGAATATTTATTTAGCACATATCGACGATTAACAACCATTATATCCACAAAACACGTAATGTATGGGCAAGATACTTGCCTCGATAATCGATACCGGACACTACAACAATCACGGCTCAGTCGGGACACCTCGAACACCTACGATTCTCGTGAAGACAAAGAATACGCCCACGATCGAAAAGCTTTAAGAAAACGACGAACGGAAGGGTTCCGACTCGAGTTCTTCGCAAGAATTCGACCCTAACAACATATAATCAATAGATCATTGATCATACGAGGAAGAATAATCGTAGAACGCCCGAAAACCCCTCTATGACATTTTAGGACACATTCAAGGCGTCGATCAAGAACTCGACCAAAACAACGAATCAATACGATCTAACCATGGAATATTAAGGGAAAAGATGTAATACATCTTAATAATCATCAATCTATCATAATACCAAGTTAAATCGGATTAATCGGACGAAAACAACCAAAATACCCAAAATCCCCAAAATTAGATTTCTAGGAAATCGGACGGTCGGTAGATCGGAGGATGTTATAGGACGGATGATTGATGATATGATCCTAATAACTTCATGGCTTGAAAGAACTTCATCATTTCTCCATGATGTATACACCCAACGCCGCGAACGGGAAGAAAAGGAATGAGAAACGGGTGAAAAATACGCCGCTGTGCCTTAAATAGGTCGAGACTCGACCGTGTCCGACATGACACGGTCGTGGCGCGCAATCGGCCGGCAGGGACTCGACCGTGTCCTGCATGACACGGTCGTGTCGCGAAGGGGCGCTCGGCACTGACTCGACCGTGTCCTGGAACACGGTCGGGCCTCTGGGAAGACGCTACCGGCTTATCCAGACGAGTACGGCACGGCCGTGCCAGGCGACACGGCCGAGTCCGGTCGGCAGTGATCGGCCAAATGAGCGGGTGAGCTAAAACGACCATAACTCTCTCGTCCGGACTCCGATTGACTCACCGTTTGAACCATTGGAAAGTTAATTCGATGCTCTATAATATTGCAAAGATTTAGAATTTTTGGCTTTACCAAAAATTAATGGTGATCTAACAAAGTCGAACTCCCACGTGAAAAAGTCGATTAAGGACACGGAACTCAACAAAACGACACCGAAACGAACTCGGATGACAAAAAGTGCACAATTAATCATTCTCGGAATGACGAAAAGGTCATGATAGAGTTGTCAAAACGAACCTCCTCCGAAAAAAAGAAAATTACCGAAATTCGAAATTGCGGATATTACAAGTGCCACATGAGTTTTATGTGATCCTGACATGCCTCATAGATTAAAGGGTAAATTTTACCGCACGGCAATTAGGCCTGTGCTGTTATATGGCACCGAGTGTTGGGCTGTAAAATAGTGTCACGTTCAAAAGATGAATGTGGCGGAGATGCGTATGCTACGATGGATGTGCGGTCATACAAAAAAGGATCGGCTCAGAAATGAGGTGATTAGAGAGAAGGTAAGAGTTGCGGCTATAGAAGACAAGATGATGGAGAATCGATTACGATGGTTTGGTCATGTGAGAAGAAGACCTGTTGATGCCCCAGTGAGGAGGCTAGAAAGTTGGGGAACAAGTAATGTTGTGAAAGGTAGAGGAAGACCCAAGAAAATTTGGATAAAGATGATTGAAAATGATATGCGGTTTCTTGGAATTGGAGAAAGTATGGTGATAGACAGGCAAATGTGGCGGAAAATAATACGGATGGTGGATGGAATCTGATTCCTTTTTTTTTCCTTTCTGTATTTTTATTCCTATTTTTTCTTTTATTCCATGTTATCTGTTAATTTATTTTTCAGGATTTTTCATTTTTTTTTACATTCATTCTTTCTCTACTTTTTTCTCTACTTTTTTCCCTCTTTTTCTCCTTTTATGTTATTTATGTAACGATCATTGACGGTTTCAAAGTTTGATTCATGTTAGCCGACTCCAAATCATTTTGGGACTAAGGCTTAGATGTTGTTGTTGTATGTAACATCCCGATTTGAAGACTGTCCTCATTCTACCGACACGGGTATTTGCAGCACGTTTTGTGTTTGCACGCTTTGTGCTCTTGAGGGGTCACCGATCACTCATGCCATAAGGCTCCTAAGCTAAAGTATGAAGTTTCTATGAACCATCATATATACCAATCAACTCTTGTAACCTTGTAGTCCTCCTGTAACCTTAGAATACTCTCATTTTAGGGATTGTCTGGCAGCTGCTGAATAGTTTGGTACAGAATGATTAAGTGGTCAGAATGATTAAGAAGCTCTTATGATATAGTGCGAAGTGATATACAATTGTTTTTTAATTGTTCAAAATGAAATCAGGACTCTTAATGGTTAAGGGAGGGTCAAGATACAAAACCATTCAGAGTGTTTTGGAACCATTAAGAGGCAGACATTTTTTTCACCAAACAAGAATTGTCTCTTAACGATTCAGAGGTTGCCTCTTAAAGCAACCATTAACAGGTAAACAAAAAGCCCCTTAGTATGGGATCGGTTTAGACTAGCTAGTTCTTGAGATAATAACACTAGTCAATGAAATAATCTTGATTGTTATTTGCTGGTTAAAAATATCAATCATCAGATCCAGTGGCGAATTCCACTGTGTACCTGATGGTGCACAGGCACCACAAAAAAAAAAGTCCCCCCCCCCCCTAAAACGACTGTGTAACAGTGTGTGTGTAGATAGGTATTTTGAGAGTGAGTGCTAGTGTTAGATGATGTCCGGAAAAAAAAAAAAGAGAAGAAAATGTGAGTTACGTAAATTTTTAAAAGTTGGGTGAAAAATAAAAGAGTTTAAGAGTTGAGGGGAGTGCATTTGAGAATTAGATAGAGTTTTGGACTTAATTGTAACTTTTATAATTTTCAATTTGACCCCAGATTTTAAAACAATTAACTTTAACCAACCACATCGCCCCAAATCGATTTTGCAAAAATCCTAGATTGACCCCAAAACACTTTTATAAGTTTTTAAAAGTATACTTTTAGCCCCAAATTCCTTTATTAATGACTTCCTCGTTATTGAACCGAAATGGTTGAAATGACCTCCAAATTATCTAAACTCCAACAAAACTTCCTTATAGCTTTGTAACCCATGAGGTGTACTTATAATTATGGTTGTACACCCTAATTAAAATAAACCTACTAGTAGAGTTCCAAAATTTCTCCGATTCGTATCGGTAATTCTCTTAGTAACTGTATAACATTATTAGTTCTAGGTGAGAGGTTCGGTGAATTGCTCATCCATTCTCTTGTTAGTCAAGTTTTTGAAATATGATATAAGTATTATTCTGGAACGTGACATGATATTGTTTTTATTAGACCTGACAATTCGTTCATGTCGTGTACTTTCGTGTCGTGTACTTTCGTGTACTAAAAGTCCAAACCATACACGACATGAAATGAATTCGTGCTATGTCGTATCGTGTACCACATAAATTCGTGTCATTTCGTGTCGTGTTTTCGTGTCAGACACCTAATATAAAGTAAATATTAAAATATTATAAAAATAATAATTTTAATATTTTAATATTATTTTTTATATTTTAATATTATTTTTATAGATTTTAGTAGACGAAATGAAAAGAATGGCAACGAAAACACGAATATTTACACTAATTTTATGAAAGTTCACATTATATTTTCAAATTTTAAAGTTTATTACAAACAGAATTCATAAAATGTATATTTTTATAAAATTAAATATGAAATATTGTATATATTTATTTATTTATTTATTTATTTATTTATTTCGTGTACCTCGTGTCGTGTCGTGTACCCAAAGGGTAAACACAAAACCGACACGGGGAAGGGTTGGTGGTCCAGTGGTAGGACGCCTACTCCCAAGACACTCCTTTGGGAGAGGTCTTGGGTTCTAACCTCACCAATGAGGTTAAAGGGGAAGTTTTTCTCTTTATGATCCTCTAGCTCCATTTATTCGGCGACCGCTAATCAATGTTTAATCTCGCGTCAAGCGGCAGTGTGGGAGTATTTTCTTGCTGGAAACCCGAAGGTCTTGACTAATCGATGCATTCTCCCAAGAACGTCTTTGAACCTGAGGCGCTGTTAATCAGTTAAGAGCTTCTCCTTGTGCGCAGAAGTGTACAGAAAATGCATTGGGAACCCTGGAATTGCTCGAGCGATTCGCGATTTACTTCTCTCAATGGGTTAGGAGTGGGTTCATTGAGGGACTAGGATTAGTCTGGCTAAGCTGGGATCACCTGGTTATCAAAAAAAAAAAAAAAAAAAAAAAAACAAAACAAAACCGACACTAAATCTCGGTCCTGTACTTTTTTGTTTGTATATTTTCGTGTTGTGTACTCAAAATGCAAACCCAAATACTAAATTTTTATATCGTTTTCGTGTCGTGTGATAAATTGCCGAGTCTAGTTTTTATTAATGTTACGCTCGTGTGTGGGCTTGGAAACTGTCTCAGGATTTGTTATATGTATTAAGAATATGCACCATCAATATTTTAACTGTAGATCCGCCAGTAATCAGATCAAATGTACATTAATTAAATATTAGGATCGGTAACATACCAATTATATTGTTAATTAATTATACAAAATTAATTAACACTAAAAATTCCCGCAATAAACAAAATAAATAACATAGAGAAGATAATAAAAAATTGAAACACGAAATCTGAATCATAAAATAAATATTCCGCAATGGATTACAATACGAAGTTTCGTACGCTTTCGGCCAAATTTTATATAAAAAAAAAACACCAATAAATAAAAAGAGAGAAACAATTAACGGGGACATTTTTTTTTTTTTCAGTAGACAAAAGTGCACCAACACTTTCTTCCTAACCCTGAATCTTTTCATTACCTATTATAGATCAAAGAGATGGGCCATCAGTTTGATTTTCCTTTATCTGAGGACCCTTTTTGCGATTTTTTCTTGAAAGCTTTCTTGCCAGGTTTCATCTTCCCCGACGCGGATTGCCCGCCTTGTGTCCTTTGCCTCTTCTCCGTCTTCACATTGTACATATTTACGGCCTAACATCCCGACACAAAAAGAAAAGAAAAAAGTTGCAAGAAAAAGTTATAACCTTGAAAATTCAACACCAAAATAAATAAATTAAAAGAAGTATACCTTTTCTACGTTGAGTATCTCGTGTGAGTTTTTGGAAACCAAGCTATTCAAAACTTTCTCGGTTTGCTGCCTTTCCCTTGCACCCATACCCGATCCTTCAACAGCCGGTAAAAACTGCACAACGTCGAGAATTACAAAAAAACGAAAAGAAAAAAAAGAAATCAATCCACCATTGAATATGAAGTTGATCTTTCAAAATTACAAAATACACCCGCCTCTAGGGTGAATTTTGTAAAATAGAAACAAATGTCAACTGGTACAGTTGTAATTTCAGTACCAGTTGTGGTTGAGAATAGTTGGGAATAAGGTGCAGTTGACGGTGATTAAGACAGAACCTCAAGGGTAATATTGTAATTAATCCTTAAATACTACAAAGGTGACAACACCACACACAACAAACCTTCCTATACTTCTTTTCATGCTTTGGGGGTTTTTCTCCGGGCAACTTCTTATCGAATTTCCCACCGCTGGCCGTTGAAGTTGCTGCCAACCCCGCAGCATTTTGCAGCTCGTCTTTGCTAACTTTTTTGGGCTTTGCCTGCGTACCGGTTATGGGCAAAGAGGTGGCAGCAAGTTGGATATGGCTGCAAAAGTATAAATCAAACTAGAGATTCAATATCGCGGCAAAAACCGAGCTAATGCATTCTGGCAGGTTAAAAACAATCAATTTCAGCAAAAGGAATATTAATGAAGTTTTAAAGAATTTGCATTTAAAAAAAAAAAACTAATTGTATTTTTATCTTTAACAATATTTGAGAGGTAGAAAAAAAAAAAAAAACCTTGGCAAGGCACCAACTTTCTGAGCATTTTTCAGATTGCCCAACCGATGTTTCTCCTGTTTCTCAACTTTGCTCTTCTTCTCTTTACGTCTCTCAGCAAAGGGATCTGTTCCTGGTTCTGGAAAAGTAAAAAAGAACTGATTATTATAGAATTGACAACCGTAAATGGAAAGAGAAACCATATGAATACAACATGCTTAATTTTTTTCCTAATGACGTTTGAGATTTTTAATAGGCATGGTCCAGCTTTATTGTTTCCAAAACATATACGCTGTCAGCTGGAAATAAATAAAATGTTGTGGAACAAAATACTGGGAGCTAGAGGAAAACAATATAAATAATAAAAAATAAAAAACTGATGATATGGGACAAAATAGTTATCCGAGCATATCGTCCGACTAAAGAAGAACTGAAAAATTATATACCATCAGTATCCTTGGCCTCAATGATTGGTATGTCATCGATATCATTAACACGATTATAACCATGGCGACGTTTCCAAGTACCAGTTTGCTCGTCAAAAACCAATTTCTCTTTTTTCCGCTTTTGAATACCTGCATGATAAATAGAAAGAAAAGAACACACAACTAAACTCATCAATATTTCCATAAAATCGAAAGGCACTTATTTTCTCTGTTTTGGATAAGAGGCACAAAACCTTTCTTTTGAGCAAACACTTCCCACTTTGTTGGAGGTTTAGGCTTGGGAAGCTGAGTATCAAATGGAAAAAACCCAGTAAGACACTAAGGCTTGGGAAGCTGAGTATCAAATGGAAAAAACCAGTAAGACACTAAGGACCTTTTTTTTCTTCAAACATAATATTACAAGAAAAAATAACAGCAATTTCCAATCGTGATTTAAAAAGAAAAAGTATATGATTCTCATGATTTCTCTAAATACATTGACAACTTAAAGCGAAATTAAGTTCCAGATGCATGAAAATAAAACATCACTATTCAAATGTTTGTCTTCACTTCTAGCCTAAGAAGCACCCATGCTCCTACAAGGTCAAAGTATGCGTGTCGGACACTCGGGGATATACGCACGAGATATGTATAAGATACGACTTTCTTCTATTTTTTTTAAATGTGGGATACACGGGGATACTTCGGGAACACGGATTTACGGACTCTTTTTATTAGAAAAAAATTTCAAATGGGGATTTTTTATATAATAGAAAATATATATATATGTAAACACCACTAGCCAATGTTTTAAATAGCCGTTTTTACATAGCGTTTTTGTTCCGTCGTAGCAGAGCATAAATAGCGTAGGGCATAGTGTGTGTAAGCCATTCGAGCATGTCAATTATTAATTTTTAAAAAGAAATATATACTTATTTGGTAAACCAATGAGATACTAACCATAAAACCATAAAGAAATAAAAATATACTCATACTAGTAAATTGTCATGCAAAAATATCAAGAGAGGCACCGCTCTGAGTTCTGAGACCCACCGAAAATCGCGCCTCTTAGTCTCGGACCTTCCACGTGTGGAGCAGCCTTATCCTAGGGTTTCATTCCCATTTTTTCTGGCAAGTGGATGATTTCTTTGTTTCAGCCGATCAATGAGAAAAATTAATATATTTGTTTGAGCGGATTATTAAAAAACTATCTGCGCAAGAAAAATTATGTTCTCAGACCTTCTCAATTTTTTGCACAAGTAGCACAAGTTTTTGCTCAAATAGCGTAATAGCGTATGTTGTGAACAAATTGCGCGCACTATTTATGCAAAACGCTATCTGGCGGCGCTGCGGCACTACCAATCGCGTTCTAGCGTGCTATCTAAACCACTGATACTAACACAATTTTTTTCGGCGCTGCGGCACTTCTAGCGCGCTATTTAAACCACTGATACTAACACAATTTTTTTCTGCCGTATCCCCGGTACCCATGCCTCATTTTCTTCCAAAAATGTCGTTTCCCTTACCCGTGCCGGTACCCGTGTGCGTACCATGTTGGTGGTTCATAGCTTGTAGCATAGCTATCGACTATCTCAAAAATCCTACTAATTCTGCTAGCACACTACCATAAGGGAAAGTGGTCGTTTTAAGCATTATGCACGGAATCGATACTTTCTCTCGGCATAGAAATCTCTAAAATTGAAAATCCAATGGCCACCCTCTTAATTTCATATAATAATATTTATTAGTACAGTAACTGCAATAAACACAGAGTAAATCATAGTAAACCATATGCCTTGTTTTTTTTTTTTTTGTTTTTTTTTTGAACAAAGATAATTTTATTCCGAGTAGACAATGAAGTACAACGACCCAATACAAACATCATATGCCTTATTTTCTTCAACAATTAAAAATAGTCACAGGGAAGCAAAACTCAAATTTGATAAACATGACAGCATTCTACTGGAAACTGGTCCATCGTTTAGTTATGCAAATAATTGTCTTGTGCTCTATTAAATAACAACCAAATAAATTCTCAAACACACACACACACACACAAAAAAAAAAGAGCTTACTGGCTTTTCTCTGGGCAATTTGGTAGTGGGTGCAGGCAATTCAACGATGGGACCATCGGGGTCCTCTCTTGAAGGCAGACTAAATAGGGCATCGGCAACTGCTTGAACTAATTTGGTGCCCTGTTCAATGGCTTCCTTTACCATCTCCTCCCTGATGCGCAGTATAATATTAATAATAATAATAATAATAATAATAATAATCGAAAAAAAAAACAGAAATGGAAATCTCTTAATTCTACCTAAGAAACACAGGCAACAAACATAAAGCAAATTCCGAGTCGTCCATGAATCAAGTAAATAAACTGAAAAAAAAAAGACGAAACTAACACCTGGAAGACGGAGTAGAAACAAAATGATGATGGGGGTCAAAGGCCATAAGGTTGCCCAAATCGATTTCGTACTGTGTTTCCGCCATCTCTGCGTGCCCTGTGTGTGTGTGTGTGAGAGAGAGAGAGAGAAGTGGAGGCCGTGGTGGGGTTTTGTTACCCAAGCTTTTACCTATTTCGGCAGGCAGGCAGGGTTTCGTAACGGGCCGATACTTTTGGCCCAATCGATATATAGCTTTGGGATTCAAGGTTTTGTTACTCTAAATTTGAAAGCCTACATTCCAAAATTATAGATGGAGCTTCTTGTAACGCCACGCGAATTTCTGCTATTTGGGCTTAAGAGGTCCAATAGTTCGAATTTTAAAGCCCATAATTAAAGGTTTAGATCAAACGAAGGCAACTTTTGTGAAGGCCACAGTTATTCAGCCGGGAATGTGGCACATGGTGCTTCGTGATTGGAATTGAATGGGGAGGCACTGCCGAGAATAACCCGTGCGACTAAGGTTGTGAGCGAACATAAAAAGTTAGATTCGACTAATATTATTCGATTCATAAAAGTTCAGCTTCCAGCTCGGATTGTACATGCAAATGTGAATACAAATGTTAAAATTTATAGTTCGGCGGAACGGACCGTACGGTTCAATTTAGTCCGGTCCGCAATTATTAAAGGGCATCTGGGCCATATATTTCTCATTCTCAATTATTAAACTAATACGGTAATATCTCATTCCCAACTCCCAAGCGGCCAAGCCCAACCCCAACTCCCAAGCGACCAAAAGACTGATGTGTTTTAGAAACCTGCTAACTCGAACTATTTCGAACCATTCGCAAACTCGGACCGAATCGGACCGAATAATTTTTGTAGAAAAACCCTGCGAGCCGAACTTCGAACCTCAAAATATGAGGTTCGCATAAATTGGACCGGACCGAACGTACGTTCGAAAAAATACGGACTGAACTTCGAATGTACCATAGTTCGGTATAGTTCGATCCGTTTACAGCACTACATGTGACGTACGGGAGTACATGTCATGCACTGCCTGATGAGTTTTATTACGACTGGATGCTTGTTTGTAGGGGGAGACTGGAAGCGGCAATGATCGGAAGACATTGTTACACATGGATGCTTCGACTTAGCTTATTCATACGTGACTATGGACAGAATCGTGGCTGATAGACACAACTGGTGAGGCACTATTGTCGCCTCCCTAATGAGCCCAGGGCAAGGTGAAACACGTTGGTGTTCCAAGTAATTAAGGTGTTCCGCCCTCTGGGGCATTATTCGGCATGTGTATCGAGCGGAAAAGCTTATCCCGTGATAGTTTAGTATCGGAACCGACTAGTGAATCTCTCGCTATTTTGAATCCTTGCACCGATTGAGGCTGAAGTTAAGGAGCCAGGGTGAAACTTACCAGTTTGTCCTTGGGCGTTATCCTCATCGGTTGACGTGTTCATCAACAAGTCCTTTCTTAGATGTGTACTAAGGACCTTGTGGGTGCTATCAGCGTACCGACTGTATGTGTATTGAGGACCTTATGGGTACTACTAGCAAAGCCATACCGATTGAAGTAACATACGCACCTCCTGGATGTGTACTAAGGTTGGCCTCGGGAATACTACAATATGGGCACACCCCTTGATGTGTACTAAGGTTGGTCTCGAGCGTACTATCAGTGCTGAATATGGATTTAGTTGTGTTCTTCGCGTATGGTGACACCCGTCTGAGTCAAATGGCTTCATATGAGTGTGATGTGTTTGGGGACGTTCACACAATCCAGTGGTGGAGGGTGTTATATGGTGTTTCGTAAGTTATCATTCATTGCAGTGATTGGCATTGATTGAGGCGAGATTGTCGAGGATAAGCACATGTGACAGACGGAAGCTCATGCCTTGCGCTCTCTAATAAATTTTATTACGACTAGATACCTGTTTGTATGAGGAGATTGGAGCGACAATGGCCAGAAGATGTTGTTAGGCCTAGGCGCTTCGTTTTGGCCGGATCATCCGTGACAATGAAGGGAATCATGGCGGATAGGCACCCTTGGTCGGGAACTATTATCGTCTCCCTTATGAGCCCACGAAAGGGCGAAACGAGTCGTTGTTTCGAGTAATGAATGTGTCTCGAACCTTAGGGACATCTTCGATGTGTATATCGGGCGGAAAGCCTTATCCAATGACAGTCGGCCCCCAGCAATATTGATTTGTCTAAGAGTGTGTTTACTCTAGAATTCGCTGAAATATACAGTTCTGGTATTCTGAGGTATTGAGAATGTTGTAAATAGTAAGAATACTTGTTTAATATATGATTCAAGATGTAAATGTTGAAAAGTGGATGATGTTATAATACTATACAGTATTTAGTTATATTATCTAAAGATAGAACGAGGAGAGAGGAAAGTAGTTGTACTTTTTAAATATAAAAAATGGAACGTGAAATTTGTCGTATTTTTAGATATAAAGAATGAGAGAGAAATGACCTTTTTTTTTTCAGATTCTGCAGCGGCTTAGTTCAAAACGATGGAGTTTTTGGCTTAACTAACCTCAGAGCTTTTCCAAGTTGTGCCGGCATTGGCCATTTCTGCTGTGCCGGCGTTGGCCATTTCTGGCCGGCGTATCGCCGAAAAATTAATAATACAACGCTGCATTTATTTCCTCCCCTTCAATCTAACAGTAGTATAGCATATAGCTGGCTGTATTACAGGTTCCCTTGCGGATTTTTCAAGTTGCTCGGAATCCTCTCGAAGGCTTCCTCTTTTCCAAGTCGTCTCGAAGGCTGGTATCATTGTACTTTTCCATTAAATTTCATTTTTTATATATATCTATTATTTACTGTGCTTTCTCTGCGTTTTTCCTGCTTAAATTGTTTTTTTTTTTTACATTCTCATTGTATTTTCACTTTTGCTACACACTACCACATTTTATTTATTTTCGTAGTGCGTTTGTTGTTTTGTGTTGGTTGCTGTCGCGCCGTTTGCGGGTTGGTAGTTGGAATTTGGGTACCTTGACGGGTAAGCTTTTGGAGCTCGTGGATGTTTTGGGTAAGAGAAGGGTTGATGTGGCTTGTATTCAGGAGACTAGGTGGAAGAGGGCGCAGTCCAGGGAGGCGAACGGTTATAAATTGTGGTATTCAGGCCTTGCTAACTTGAGTAATGGTGTGGGTATTCTTTTGTCTAAAGAATTTAAGGACAACGTCGTGGAAGTGAAGAGGTGTAATGATATGATTATGTCCGTTGCAGTGGTGGTTGGGGCGAAGGTGGTTAACGTGGTATGTGCGTATGCCCCTCATGTTGGTTTGGGTGAGCTTGTTAAGGAAGCTTTTTGGGTCTGCTTAGATGAGTTGGTCGGGTGTATTCCGGAAGATCAATTTATTGTTTTGGGGGGCGATTTCAATGGGCACATTGGTGAGGGGGTGGATGGTTACCATAGTGCGCATGGGGGTTTCGGCTTCGGAGTTAGGAATGCGAGAGGTTCCGCCTTTGTTGGAGTTTGCCACTGCGCATGAGTTGGTAATTGCAAACTCTGTTTTTCAGAAGAGAGCTGAGCACCTCATCATCTTCAGTAATGGGGGGCACAACACCCAAATTGACTACCTTCTTTTGCGCAGTCGTGATGCTAGGGCGTGCGTGGACTGCAAGGTGTTCCGGAGCGAGGCCTGTGCTTCTCAACACCGGCTGCTGGCTATGGATTTATCCATGGGAGGTCGTGTTGTTAGCAGGGCTAGAGAAGCTAGACCTAGGATTCTATGGAAGGATCTGAAGGGTGAGAAGACGGTAGTATTCAAGGAGTCTCTGACCCGCGAAGGAGATTTTTTGCAAGGGGGCGATGCTAACCTTATGTGGACCAGCATGGACAATGCTATTAGGAGGGTGGGCGATAAGGTGGTGGGGGTTTCTTCGGGCAGGTCTAGTGGACCTAGGGAGGCTTGGTGGTGGAATGAGGAGGTCCAAAAGAAGGTTAAAGCTAAACAAGCGCTATTTAAGGAGCTTTTGTCGGTTAGTGCTGGGGATGAGAGAATCTTGAAGATTGTAGCGTACAAGGTGGCGAAAAGAGAGACTAAGAAGGCAGTGGCTAAGGCTAAAGGGGAGGCTTACAAGGAGATGTACAAGCGCCTAGACACCAAAGAAGGAGCGAATGCTATTTTTAAACTAGCGAAAGCTAGGGAAAGAGGGCGGCACGACCTGGGTCCCGTAAAGTTTATTAAGGATGATTTGGGCCAAGTTTTAGTGAACGATGTGGCTATTAAGGAGAGGTGGAATAGGTATTTTTTTGAACTTTTCAATGAGGCTAGAGGTACTGACTCGGTGGTGCAAGGAGTTGGTCTATCTTCTGCCCATTCGTTTAGCTCCTGTGAAAGCATCAGCAAGGAGGAAGTAAAGGGTGCTCTTATAAAAATGGGTAGAGCTAAGGCGGTAGGCCTGAATCAGATCCCTATTGAAGTTTGGCTTTGTCTGGGGGAAGTCGGAGTTCAGTGGCTAGCAGAGCTGTTCAACATCCTCCTCAGAGGTTCTAAGATGCCGACAGAGTGGAGGCATATTATTGCCGTGCTTTTTTCAAGAACAAAGGCGATGCTCAGAGTTGTAGTAACTATAAGGGTATTAAACTCTTCAGTCATACTATAAAACTTTGGGAAAGAGTGGTGGAATGCAGGGTTAGAAGAGAAGTTGAGATCTCAGAGAACCAATTTGGCTTCATGCCGGGGAGGTCCACGACTGAGGCCATTCATATCGTCAGACGCCTTATGGAGAAGTTTAGAGAGCGGCGTAAGGACCTCCATATGGTGTTCATAGATCTAGAGAAAGCTTATGATAACATTCCACGCGATGTTATTTGGAGGAGCCTAGTAGAGAGGAGGGTGTCGTTGCCGTTCGTTAGGGCGATCCAAGACATGTATTCCCAAGGTAGGACGTGCGTTAGGACCCCAGCTGGTGATACCCAGTATTTTCCGGTTGAGATAGGGCTACACCAGGGGTCGGCGCTAAGCCCTCTTCTCTTCGCTCTGATCCTTGACGTCATTTCGCGGGGGATACAAGATGGCGTCCCGTGGTGCATGCTTTTTGCTGACGATATTGTGTTAGTGGTGGAGTCGAGGAGGGAGGTGAACTCGAAGTTGGAGCTATGGAGGTCTAAGTTAGAATCCCAGTGCTTGTGTGTGAGCCGGTCTAAGACAGAGTATCTCTGGTGTAACTTTAGTGGTGAGGCCAACGAGGAAGATGTAGAGGTAATGATTGCGGATCAGATCATCCCCCGTACGGATAAGTTTAAGTATTTGGGTTCGATCGTTCAGAAGGAAGGTGAGTGTGAAGATGATGTCACTCATCGCATCAAGGCGGGGTGGCTAAGGTGGAGAGCAGCGACAGGGGTCCTCTGCGACAAAAAAGTCCCTCTAAAGTTGAAGAGTAAATTCTATAGAGCGGCAATCTGACCTGTAATGTTGTATGGCTCTGAATGTTGGGCGATGAAGAACTCGCTTGAGAGCAAGTTGGAAGCGGCTGAAATGAGAATGTTACGCTGGTCGTGTGGTCGCACAATGTTAGATAGAATCTCGAACGGGGTCTTCAGGAACGCGCTAGAAGTGGCGCCCATTTCAGCGAAAGTTAGGGAAGGGAGATTGAGATGGTTTGGCCACGTCCGCAGGAGGCAAGCATCTGCTCCGGTGAGGAGGGTCGAGAGTTTAGTAGTTGTCGGGGAGAGAAGGAGAGGCAGACCGATGAGGACGTGGGAGGAGCAGCTGAGATTAGATTTGAAGGCCTTAAACCTTTCCGAGACCATGACTGTTGATAGGTGCGCTTGGAGGCGCCAGATCAGAGTTGTGGATTCTTTAGTTGGGAGTGGTGCTGTAGTTGAGAGCCTCAGGGTTGGGTTGTCTCGGTTAGCTTTGACCTAGAGCATTGCATTTTTACATTTATTGTATATTTTATCCTATTGCCTTTTGCATGTGGTGTATTTTTGTGAGAGAAGGCACGTGAGTCAACCTCTCTTCTGTTTGAGCAGCGTTCATCGGGAGTGATGTAGCCAAATTTCTCTTAGGTAAGTCCCATGTGGATTAAGTCATGGGCTCATGTATGGTATTGAGTTTTTTCGTATCATATGCTTCCCTTTGTATTTTTCACTCAATATGTTGTTGTGCACTACCGAGAGTCTTCACGAATGACCTCCCTACCGTAATAGGTAGGGGCATGGTCTGCGTACATCTTACCCTCCCCAGACCCTGCTCTGAGCGGGATATACTGGGTATGTTTGGTTTGATTTGGTTTATATGATGTGTAATAATTTGTTTTTCAAATATTTGAAATTTGAGTCTTAGAGTAAATGGGTATTTAAAATTCAAAATTCAGTATTTAGAGTTTTAGAGTGAACATTGCCCTAAAGGATGTGAATTCACAATATCGATATTTGGATCTAGAATATAGATGCCCGCATGTAGTAACACATCTTTTGAATACCCACTCTACCATATAGATGCCTGCATCTTAAACCCAACATCTATCCTATACTTATTGTTTTCGCATTTCTCTCATCATCTATATCTGAAAAGTTACGAATTCGATTCCCTCTGCTAATACATTCTCGATTGAGTCTGTCACATATAACATGTCTAGTGTGTTTTAACTAGTTGGCTTAATTTTCGGGCTATTGCATTCCGCCTGGGGATTTATCTAGTGTGTACCCAAAAAGTAGGGGCCGCAAATTTCTCCTTCCTAAAAAAAGGCATTATATTTATTTTATTCATATTTCTCTCTCATATGTATCTACTTCTTTCTCAATTCTACTGAATATATTGCCTATATTTATTAACTCTACAATCACTGTTCTAGTTTCTCTATATTTATATTTAAATAAATACAGATAAATGGAATATGATAACACGACATTCTCAATCCTATAATAAACAAAAATTTCAATCCTATAATAAACATAAATTCTTATTATTCACATTATCAACACCCAAGTATTTTAATATCAAAATGAAGAATCCCAATAATCTCAATCCAAACCTTCCCGTAGACTTTTAATATAATGGCCCCCAAAATTCTTATCCCCCAAAAAATTATTTTGTAATTTGTCCTTACACGCTATTTAGCAAAATACTAGGGATATTTATACAAATACACAAGTTAAAAATAGAATTTTTAAAATCTGTATTTATATTTATACAAATACACAAGTTAAAAATAGATTTTTATAGATTTTTTAAAGTATGTATAAAATACATGCTTTATAATATCTTACACAAGTTTTACACATCTTTATAAACTAAATTGTATAGTTGGAACACATTCATTAATTTGCATCCAAATAATAAACCACACTGAAAATCTTAACTATGCGTGAGTTGTTATATCATGCATACGAGCTCATGATGCAATATAGGGCTGGGACTTTGGACCCGAATAACCGAAGATCCGAATCGAAATTGACATTTCGGTTCGGTTCGGTTCGGGTTTTAAGAAAAAAATTATTTATAAATTTCGGGTTGGTCGTAATAAATTTCGGGTTCGGGTTCGGTTATTGTAATTTTAAAATTTCAATAACCGTACTACCCGAAATTAGTGACAATAACCGAACAAAATTTCGGGTTTTCCGGTTATTTTTGAAAATTTCGGGTTTTCCGGTTATTTCGAAAAATTCGGTTATTTCAAGTAAGAAAAAATTTCGGTTCGGTTATTTCGAAAATTAATCAAAATGTAAAAATTTCGGGTTTTCCGGTTATTTCTGAAAATTTCGGGTTGTAAATTTCGGTTCGGTTTTTTCGGTTTTTTGGTAAAATTACTTCGGTTCCTGGAGAAAAAAGTCAGGAACCGAACCCGAATTACATAACACATTTGGAACTTCGGTTCCTTGCTTTTTTTTCAAGAAACCGAACTATCCCATCACGAGTCCTTCGCTCATAACCCTTAAATAGTCGGCAATTTATATAACGCACTCGGTTTCATGGTGCAACATAAAATCGTAATAAATATATAAGAGATAAATGAGTAAATAATACAAATACGAGTCAAACTATCCACCAACGTCTCGTATATTAGTTTCGGGACCATATTGCACGATGAAGCTGGGTGCATGATATAACAACTCATAAAAATGAATGATACTCTGACATTACAATGAACATGTTAATACAATAGGAAGTTACTGGTAAAAAAATCTTTTCATATTCCATTCAAAGTTCAAAAAACTTCGAAATTACCTAAGGCCGTGAGTTTAAAAATCAATAAGAGTTAATTTAAGTATGAATATTACAATAATAAAGCAAGTTGAATATATTTCTGTGTTTCATAAAGGATAAAATATAAAAAGTAATGATAATGTGGGGGGATAGTTAGAGAGGTTTAGGAAAAGGATTGTATATTACTCATGTGCCCTCACTTCAAGTAATAACCATATCTTTTCTTATATTCCTCCTTAACCCTCTCTATGCCATATCAATCTCTAAATACAGAACATAATGTGTGGATTCGAATGTACTCGTTGAATAAAAAGTGATAAAAATATGTAAAAGTATTTGAGATTGTTTCCAATTTGGCTCAACTATAGTTTGTTCAAGCTCAAATTCATTAGTTAACAAGTAAAGTTCGAATACAACTTCGAAGCTCGAATAGAAATTATACAAGTTTGGACTGCAATGAGTTTGCCTAATTGGATTATTTAAGTCGTCTGCACTAGGCAAATTATTTACATGGATCAAGTCTATGAGCATATGGAGATATGACTAAATTTTATGTTTAAATTGATATATTTCTTAGCCAATACTAAAGCAAATTGTCATGTATTATATGGCGTACGAACTACATATTTTACTATTAAATATTCTTTTTATCAACAAACAGATGAATAATCAATTAAAATAATACTTATATAGTAGCAAAATAATGAACATTCAGATGAAAACAGCGAACATCTACATAAACTAATAAACATACGGTTGAATCTTCGATGAGAATTTAATAAATATTACGTTAAAAATAATGAAATTCAGTTACCAAATGAAGAAACATATTACGCAGTAATGAAATTTTGAACCTTGAAAAAAACTCGGTAAATAGTATAAAAAACAACTAATATTTAATAATAGATAATAAACACTGTTAAAATAATAATATTAGTGGATTAAGGCCCTGTTCTTTTGGACTTATTTTGATTTTGATTGATTCGATTGATTGATTCGAATCCATTGATTCGATTCGATTCGATTGATTCGATTCTTCTTCTTCTTAGTATTATTAATCTTAATTATTATTATTGTTATTATTACTAATAATATTACTATTATCGTTGTTGTTAATTACTATTATTATTATTATTTACCATTATTATTATTATTATTATTATTATTATTATTTACCCTTAATATATTTGATTCGATTCGATTCGATTCATTCGATTCGATTCGATTCGATTCGATTCGATTTATTGATTCGATTATTGATTTAGTTGATTAAATTGATCAAAAGAACAGTAAATGCATGTACTCCAAGAAATACATTATAATCGTTGAACCTCAATATGGACCTTCTCATGGTATGATGTTCCCTTGAACTCATACAACTAATCAATGTGACAATTTAATGGCATGAATTTCAAAATATTAATTATCATTTTTATGGTTTAATGTACGTCACTCTAATGCTTAATATTTATCATTCTTTTCGATTCATGTTCATCGTCTTCTTGATAAATTTTCATCATTTCGTGCTTAACTAAATCGTACATTTTCTAAAACTTTTGAGAAAATAACCTTGAAATGTAGTCGCCGATTCGACTTTTATCCTAATTTATTAATAGATGTTTATTAGTTTAATGATAAATATCTATCATTTTTGTGTGAAATGCTCATCACTTTTATCGTAAATATTCATCACTTTTTAGATGAAAATCGGTTACTTTTATATTAAACGTCTATCACTGTTATACTAAATGATCATCATTTACTTGCTAGCTATGCATCATTTGTATATTAAACAGTCGCTTTCCAATTAAAACACTTAAGATTATCATCACATTTCTACTAAATATTCACCGTTCCGTGCTCAGTCAAACCGTAAATTTTCTAAAATTCTTGGGAAGAAACCTTGATAAGAGGTCATAGGTTCAACTATTATCTTAATTTACTGGAAGGTGTTTTATAGGTTTTATATTTATCACTTTTGTTGGTAAATGTTCATCGTGTTTGTGCTAGATGTTCATCACTTGTCTAGTAAAAGTTCATCGCTCTTCTCGCAAGTCTGTTAATTTTCTGGTGAATGTTTATTACATCTATGCTAAATGTTCATCAATTTTTGTAAATTTTCATCATGTCAGGTTCGTATCGTTATCGTTACACTATATTATCATGTCAGGTTCGTATCGTGTTCGTGTAACCAGATAATATTAATATTTTACTTTCTATTACTCATTAATTATTTAATTAATATAATTTATTTTTTACCCGATAGTTTTAGAATTTAATTTCTTTTACTTCCACCAGTTAAAAAGAAACCCTAATTTCTCCAAATTTTAATCGTGTTCGTATCGTTATCGTGTAAAATTAGTTTTTAATCGTGTTCGTGTCGTAATCGTGTCGTGTCGACACGAAAGAAATCGTGTCATTTCGTGTTCGTATCGTGTACGTGTCGTGTTCGTGTTTACACATTACAGATCGTGTTCGCGTCGTGTTGAACAAATTCTTAACGGGTCGTGTTTCGAAACTCACATATTGGTTTAGAAGAAGAAGGGGTCCTGGTAAAGCCCCCAGGCGGCGTATATTTTTGAAACGTGTCGGGCCTTAACAAATCGTATTGTTATCGTGTCGACATGATATCGAGACAACACGCACGATTTGACAGTTCTAATGCAACCTAATAATTTCATGGTAATCATAGGCAGATCCACCCATTACCTGGTGGTGCACGTGCACTATCAAAACTTTTACCAAAACGATATCGTTTTGATTAGAACGACGTCGTTTTGGTCATTTTTATTAAAAAAAAAGTGGAAAATTAAGATTTTTTTTTGTCGTCCGTTATTTTATGTTGTGTCGGTGCACCGATAGTTTTTTGAATGCTCGATCCGTCTACGATGGTAATACGTATCTAATAATTCAGGAATTTCTGACCCCACTTTGTTTTCGAGAAATTAACACGATGCATGTCGGAGAAAAGTAAGCCCACCACACACTACCTACTAAAGTTGAAAATGGACTTGGGTGCAAATACCTCCCCAGGCCCCCCAAATCGTGGTTCATTGAACCACACACCACACCGTTTGTTAGTAGTATTGCAAACTACGGGAGCATGTTTTAATGTCTGTTTGGTTTATATTGTTTGAACTCATCTATACTTCTATTAAAAGAGAGTCGTGACACATGTCATTCTCTAAGTTTTTTAATTTTTTATTTTAAAATATAGTTTATATATAGAGATGTATCCTTAAATTTCATAAAAAAAATTCTAGATATATATTGTGAGAGTTTTATTCCACAACTTACACTCATCTACCAATAAAAAAACCCTTCCTTTATTTTTGTAGCTTAAAATTTTGAATGTTTATAATTTTTTAAATCAAGTTTATTTTTAATAAAAATATATCAAATTAATTTTTATTTCACAATTTTCAACTAGACATCCATATAAATATAATAAATTTGATGGATTTACAATAATGATCGATTGCACAAAAAAATTATATTATAAAAACTATGAATATTTATTTTCAGTAAAATTAATTGATGCAAAATAAAAATATATTAACTCATTTATTGCTTACATAAAAAATAAATTATGATATTTATTTAATTATAATAACTAAAAATAATAAAACATACACCGCACACACACATATATTAAGTCTTAATCACATATTACTTTCATCTCTAAAATTTGTTCCTACTTCTTTTCGGTATGTCCAGGAAATTTGTTCATGTAATGGACATTAATTGACTTAACACTCCGCTAATGTGGTACTCTTTCTTAAATTATATTACACCCCATAATATACTCACGCTAATATGATATTCATGTCGAAGATCATCAAAAATAAATTTAGAGATCGAGAAATTATTTTTTAATAAGAGAATATCTTATGCGGTGCATCGCACCGGAGAACATCTAGTTCCTATAATGGTAAGAAAAATTACTTGCCGTAATTTATTTTTTCCTAACAGTTGTCTCGTAGTAAATCGATTTTTATGGCATATGCTATTTACGCTCAATTCAAATTTAATCAAAAGTATTTCCGAATCAACTCAACCATAATGGATGGTTGGGGTTAATTCGAATCAAACTCTGATGGAAATTTCAGCCCTCGACTCCACTTATGTATTAGAGTTTTCCCATCAGAGATCATAATCTTAATGAAATACAACATCTCACAGTTTCCTTCTCTAATCATTGTCAAGATCGTCTAGGAGCAAGCAGCAGCCACAAACTCATGACCGAGATTGGAAAGCACCCTATTCAGGATGACAGGAGTTACTTTCAATCAGCTTAAGTTTAATCATAAATTGTGATCACCATGATGTTCAAAGATCTTAGGGGTTACGTAAATAATAATTTAACAATAATTTCAGTATATCGAGATAATATCTTAAAACATTTTATATAATAAATTAAAAATATAGTTATGGAGTTTTGTAATTGTTGGGGGGAAATTGAAATTGGACAAATATTTTAGTGTCTTAGAAAAAAGAGATTTCATCCGTCGCAGTTGCAAAGTCTATTTCAGTATATATTTTGTTGCGTCTGTTTTCGAAACAATATTAGTTGATCGATAGAAAAAATAAAAAAAATAAGTGAGAATATATTATTAAAGACGAATTGTATTTTAATTAAAATAATTAAAATCGAAAATTTGTACCTTAATAAAAATAAATTATTTAAATGGAATGGAAGTCGTATGCAGAAATGGAAACAAGCTGCCTGAAAAGTAGTAGTATGCCATTGCATGTTCCAAATGTCTCCTTTTCCCTACCAGAAACTATTGACAGAAGTCTTTGTTCCAAGAATATGAGCACTGAGCAGCTAAAGCCTTAAATAGAGCTTATAATAATTGGAGGGAACATGGCTTGCTGGCAAATTATTTACTCACAAAAACTACATCAAATCAAATCATGGAAATTAGAAAAAAGTAGTAGTACTACTTATTTATTTATATATTTATTCGTTTATTTCCTTTACTTTTTGAATGATATCAAAAAAGTGTTGGTCGGTTGAGATAGATCTTCGATCCCAATATTCAAATTTTAATGTGTGACTCATTAATCTATATAATATGAATTTCCGAATTTTCATGTAAAATACACGTGATTATGATATAAAATAGAGCCATATTTCTCATTTATAACCAAATCGGAGAAATCACTAGGGAATAACTTGTCTTGCCCTTTCACATATAATATTATTTTTTTTTGCCCCAAGTTTAACAACAACCCTTTTGATACTCAAATTGTCGGAATTGACATTTACTCGAATTCATTCGTGTCATATATTGTACTTTCGAGTAACAAAATTTCGAGTCAACTACAAAATTATAGGATATCATTTTTCGGGTAACACAAATTACACAATCGAGTCGTAAACGAGTTACTCGATTGGCGTAACTCGGGCATTCGAGTTACCCGAATTACGATTACGGGTTACTCAGATACGTATTCGAGTTACCCGACGAAGTTATATGGGTTACTCGAATAAAAGAGAGTTACTCGAATGCGGCGATCGTGTTACTCGACGGGGCAATCGTGTTACTCGATCGCGACATTCGTGTTACTCGATCAGGCCATTCGTGTTACCCGGATGATAACCTTCCTCAATATTTTATATTTTTTTAAGTTGACTCTAAATTTTGTTACTCGAAAGTACAATATATGACACGAATACATTCGAGTAAAAGTCAATTCCGATAATTTGGGTATCAAAAGAGTTGGTGTTAAACTTGGGGCAAAATAAATAATACTATATATATAAAAGGGTACTTCCATTTTTCTCTCTACCAAAAAATTGTTGCTCGATTGAGATAGATCTTCAATCCCAATATTAAATTTTTAATGTGTGACTGATTAATTAATCTATATAATATGAATTTTCGAATTTTCATGTAAAACACACGTGATTATGATATAAAAAAGATGCATATTTCTCATTTATAACCAAATCGGAGAAATCACTAGGTTCTATTGGGCGGTCGTCCGACGAGTAGCTCCCAAACGGCCTTGCCGGACTATTATCATTCACAATCCGATTATTATTTGTTAGAATGTAATGACTATGGCACAAAAGCAAAAGGTGATACAATTATAGTTTTCAAAAAGTTCTATTCATGATTTGTGTCACATATTTTTCCTATGCTGATTAATTAATGTTAAATATATAACTATATAAGGACTTGTAGAGTCTTCGACATAGGAGTTGAACGTTATGATGGATAATAAAAAGAAATTGTAGAATCGGATTTAAAAAGTTTTGTCGGATAGTATAATCTTTTTCTGGTAAGAGAATTTTACAGAACAAAGTTAGTATAACATGCCAAATTACGTCGGTCTTTTTATATTCAAAATTCAAAATTATCGAACTTCTTCCTTTCTTATCATTTTTAGATGCATAACTGTTAGCATGAAATTTTACATATATATCAGGTGGATCTAGTGAGCTAAACTGTGTACATGTATAATATATGTATTGTTATGTTTTAATTTGTCATCTGTTTGGATGATATTACGTTTACTTGTATTTTGTTTGATTTATAGATGCTTTTGAGGTCATATACAAATAAAATGGATGACCATACCTCCAAAACTAATTAAATGATACATGAGCAATGAAACAGGCAAAAAAAAATAGACAACACAATAGCTGAGACGATCTTGATCGTGTCTGGTGATACGGGTCGTTTCATTTAACATGACTGTGTTACAGCTCGTGTCGGATTCCAGCAAGTAGACATCTTGAGTGTTTAGACGACAGTCAATTGACACGGTTTAAATATCACAATCACATCATGGATGCTTTGCCAATAGTATTGAGGAAAACAGAAAGAAGTATTAAGATTGTACTAAATAACTACGATGAATAAAAAATAAATTTTTTGAATTACCCAATTATCCTATTAGAAAATAAAGCATGCCGATCGAAGCAAAAAAATTGTCGGCCACCAGAGGCTCGTTGGAGTACAGACCGAAAAAACTGATGGCAAAAAACTGCTCAGTCACTGGAGTTTCGTTGCCTATCGGAGACTCGCCGGAGGTCCGACGATAGTCGGAAAAGAATTGTCTGGCCATCCAAAGGTACGTCGGTAGCCTGTCGGGGGTGGTGGTGGAAATGGTATTGAGAAGATTAATTTGTCCCGTTAATTTAATATTATAAAGATACTTTTAAAAATTTATTATTTTTAAATTTTTATTATTAAACTTTATATAAAATTATATACGAAATATTGATTATGTAGCAGCTCGACTACTGGGTCTAGTATTAAATTTCGACGATGATGATCGATTTGTTTATGATCTAATGAATAAAAAGAGCATACATATATTGCTATCTATAAATAGAAAAATACTGCTTATTACTCTTTAAATGATTCTCGTAATTAATAATGATCGAAGAAAGTGAGCTTTTATTTGAAGTAATTGGAGGTAGATGGAATTAAGAAAGGAAAAAAATAATAATTTAAAAAACTATATTTAAAATATATGAAATTATCAAGAGATCATAATAAGAAAAGTCGCTATTAGGACGCGACGGATCTCATGGTTGAGTCATTCCATGATTAATTCATTCTTAAATACTCTCTCGGTTCATCATAAAACGAATGAGGAGAGAGTTGCATGGATTTTAAGACGAGATTGTTGAGTATATTGAGAGTAAAGAAAAGGTATTGAAATTAATCTTATATTGTTAAGAAGTATATTTCGTGAGCATACAACAGTATCCAAGCGAATAAATATACAAGTCCTCAACACAAACAACACAGCATACATCGAGTGTTCATCTGTGATAAAGTTGCTCTTTGAGAAGTGTTCTACCCTATTCGTTGAGATTATCATTAGCCTTATGTGGACTAAGGATCCTTGCGTATTCCGACCTGTGTGGGAAAAATAGTATTGAAGACGAAGCTTCGATCTGTGTGGGAAGAAGCGAGTCAGAGAAAGAGCTCAAGTCAATCTGTGTGAACGGCCCAAAGCTACAGTCCCTGTATCAATCCGTGTGAACGATACAGAGACAGGTTTAGCTAAAATCACGTACTTATGTACGTAGTGATTTTAATAAACTCTTTACTTCTGTGTGGAGGACCGGTGGACGTAGAGGGGCTTACCTCGAACCACACACCACACCATTTATTAGTAGTATTGCAAACTACTAGAGCATGGTTTAATGTCTGTTTGGTTTATTGTTTGAACTCATTCCTATAATGGTAAGAAAAATTACTTGCCTTAATTTATTTTTTCCTAAAAGTGGTCATGTATTAAATCGGTTTTTATGGGATATGTTATTTACACTCGATTAGAATTTAGTTAGAAGTATTTCTCAATCAACTCAACCATAGTGGATGGTTGCGATTAACTCGAATTAAACTTTGATGGAAATTTAAGCCATCTCTCCTCTTATATATTAGAGTTTTCCCATCAGAGATCATAACCTTAATGAAACACATCTCACACTTTCCTTCTCTAATCCTTGTCAAGATCGTCTAGGAGCAAGCAGCAACCACGAACTCATGACCGAGATTGGAAAGCACCCTATTCAGGATGACAGGAGTTACTTTCAATCAGCTTAAGTTTAATCATAAATTGTGATCATCATGATGTTCAAAGATCTTAGGGGTTACGTAAATAATAATTTAACAATAATTTCAGTATATCCAGATAATATCTTAAAACATTGTATATACTAAATTAAAAATATAGTTATGGAGTTTTGTAATTGTCGGGGGAAAAAATGAAATTGGACAAATATTTTGGTGTCTTAGAAAAAAGAGATTCCATCCGTCGCAGTTGAAAAGTCTATTTCAGTATATATTTTATTGCGTCTATTTTCGAAACAATATTAGTTGATCGATAGAAAAAAATAAAAAAAATTAAGTGAGAATAAATGATTAAAGACGAATTGTATTTTTATTAAAATAATTAAAATCGAAAATTTGTACCTTAATAAAAATAAATTATTTAAATGGAATGGAAGTCGTATGCAGAAATGGAAACAAGCTGCCTGAAAAGTAGTAGTATGCCATTGCATGTTCCAAATGTCTCCTTTTCCCTACCAGAAACTATCGACAGAAGTCTTTGTTCCAAGAATATGTGCAGCTAAAGCCTTAAATAGAGCTTATAATAATTGGAGGGAACATCAAATCAAATCATGAAAATTAGACAAAAGTAGTACTACATGGCTTGCTGGCAATTATTTACGGGGTTGGCTAAATATACCAACCCGTATATCAACTTAGTCAAAAAAATTATTATTATTTTTTTTTGCTTTTACCCCTCCCTCCCCTCCACCCCCTGCTGCCCCCCTTCTCCCTCCCTTTGCGGTAAGCATTTTGCTGGTAGCTTTTTTTTTTTTGTTAGTTTTTTACTTTTTTTTTTAATTTTTTTTTTAGTTTTTTACTTTTTTTTGTTATTTTTAAAAATAGATAAATACATATATTATAATACCAAAAAAATTATGTAAAAATGTATTATTTAAATAGATAACTATTATATATCATGTTTATTAAATACATTACGTAAGATAATACAAAAAAAAATAGAGAAGTACAATTATGATAATACAAGAAAAAAATTAATTCTTTCACGACATGGAGTGCAAAAGTTCATTATACAAATTTTGCCGATTTATATACGGGAAGGCCAATGCCGGGTCATAATTGTAACGAAACCATTGCGGATGGTTAAGAGGTAATGGAGAATTTCCTTGTAATTCTACTTGGACGTAGTGGTTACCGACCAATGTCATCGCACCTATATTATGTTGTGATCGTGGCGGACTAGACCAAAGTGGTAAGCACAGCGTATTGGATGACTCGCTTAAAAAAATAACAGCAATGTCAAACCGTGAAGCAATTAGTAAACCAGTCATTGGCATAATCATCAATACTATGTGTTCTTTAAAAAAAATAACAAATTAGCTATCAATGTACAGGGGTTGGTATTACTAAATAATTTTTAGCTGTCATTGGCTTTTTTTTTTGGTATAAAAAAAGCGTTACAGCTAAGGTGTTTTTGACGGTGACAGTTGAGAGTTCTGCGAAATTCACATCAAGCCTCGAAGCTTGTTTGTTTTTGAAATAAACTCAAATTCTTTTCTGTCATTGACTTTTTCTGTCATTGTTTGTTTTTGGTATATTTAGTAATACCCTTATTTACTCACAAAAACTACATCAAATCAAATCATGGAAATTAGACAAAAGTAGTACTACTTATTTATTTATATATTTATTCGTTTATTTCTTTACTTTTTGGATGATACCAAAAAATTCTTAATCAGTTGAGATAGATCTTCGATCCCAATATTAAATTTTTAATGTGTGACTGATTATCTATATAATATTGAATTTTCGAATTTTCATGTAAAATACACGTGATTATGATGTAAAAAATAGGTATATTTCTCATCTATAACCAAATGGAAGAAATCACTAAGTGCTATTGGGCGGTCGTCCGACGAGTAGCTCCCAAACGGCCTTGACGGAATATTATCATTCACAATCCAATTATTATTTATTGGAATGTAATGACTATGGCCCAAAAGCAAAAGGTGATACAATTATAGTTTTCGAAAAGTTCTATTCATGATTTGCTTCATATATTTTTCCTATGCTGATTAATTAATATTAAAATAAACAAGGACTTGCAGAGTCTTGGACATAGATAATTAAAAGAAATTGTAGAATCGGATTTAAAAAGTTTTGTTGGATAGTAGAATTTTTTTTCTGGTAAAAGAGTTTTACAGAACAAATTTAGTATAACATGTCAAATTACGTCGATCTTTTTATATTCAAAATTCTAAATTATCGAACTTCTTCCTTTCTTATCATTTTTAGATGCACAACTGTTAGCATGAAATTTTACATATATATCTCTAGTGAGCTACTGGATCTAGTATTAAATTTCGATGATAATGATCGATTTGTTTATGATGTAATGAACAAAAAGAGCATACATATATCTATAAATAGAAAAATACTGCTTATCTATTATATATAAAGCTTATCCTCCTTAATTTAATATGTAAGGGGGTTGTATTATATATAAAGTTTTATATATAATATATTAGTAAGCATTTATAGTTGTAACCCAAAAAAAAGAAAAAAATTGGCATTTATAGTTCCATTGGTATCTGAATACCTAATTTATTAACCGTTAAAAAAATAAGATTGTTGCATTCCAAATATATATATATAATATATATATAAAGCGTATCCCCCTTAATTTAATGTGCAAGGGGGTTGTATTATATATAAAGCTTATCCCCCTTAATTTAATGTGAGGGTAATGCACAAAATTAAGATCTTGTGCAACTAATGCATTGCACACCAAAAATAATTTTGTTTTTTTATAAACTCACGAATTTACATCTACATATTAAACTCGAAGGAATACAAACAATCGTGTAATGATGGAGTGAACACAAAAGGATTCCTGGAACCATGCTCTCATAATTGATGAATATGAAGTGTTGCTGAACTATTAATGCTTGAAGCACTATATAAACCATCCAAAGACGAGAAAACAACATAGCAAAAAACCACACCAGTTTTGTAGTTTGCCATATAAGTCTCATGTTACGTTTTCTATTTATATGCAGATAAGAGGTTGTCACTATTTTTTAATCTTGGCCTACCTTTTCGAATATGGAGTTAAAGACTTATTGTGGTATTCTTTAAAGATGTTTGTGTGTGCTTCTGACATTAAAGGGTTTGATGTTTGTATGGAGTTAAAGACTTGCTGTGGTATTCTTTCGAATATGGAGATCTGTTATTTGATGTTACTTTCTTTTCTTTGTTCGTTAAAAAACACAGAAACTAAATCGAATGATTTTGAGCAGAAACATTAAAGGGTTTGATGTTGTGTTTGATTATTTCGGGTAAGGAGTTACAACGACGGTAGTTTGTGTGTGAAGCTGTGTTCGTGTTTGGTGGTTGATCTGCAAAATCAGAGAAAAGGATGGATGGGAGGCGGATGTTTTTAGGATAGTGATAAGAAATTAGATGTATATCTTGGAATGGATTGTATCCCATCTTACCCGAATTTTTTTACCCCATTGGTTTTGGGTTTTAATTTGTTGGACTGGATCCAATCGTAGCAAAACAATCTCAAAACACAATGAATTGATGTCAATAATCAACCGGTTGGTGTTTGCTAAAAGAAATGAAACAAAATAGATTGAAATAAAATGATTGTTTTAAAGTGTACAACTCATGAAAAGCTAATGAATGGATATATGCATGTAATAATGAGAAGCTTATGTGAATACTGAGTCGGACTCCGTGATTGGTAAATTTGACACATACATACATTCATCAATGCATACATAAACACGTATCACGTATGTATGCAGACCCATAGGTACGATATTGGTATACATTGAATAAAGAAGGTGAAAAATATTATAGATACAACATGGCTGCATGGGTATTTTGCTTTATAGGTGACATTCTTCATTGGAAATTTACCTCATATTAATGATTTACATAATCAATATGCACACTTTCTCTCTATCTCATGATGATGCTACTAATAGTCTCCTACAATATAATGGAGACTCTTCATGTCCATTCTTTTTGTATTATTCACTTTTACTTTTTGCTTGGGGGATGGTAAGTTGGTAACCGTTGTGAATTTAAAACGAAATCATATCGTAGTTTCAAGATTGCATAAAATTGTAGAATGTTAAAATAAAATCTGTTAGTATTTAAAGATTACATGTGAAGAGACTCTTTTAAATGTAACATCTTAGAAAAAGTCTTTTTATATGTACTCTTTTAATGTGAATAAACTATTTTAAAAATTGTAGAATATTAAAACAAAAGTTGTTAGTATTTAAAGATTACATGTGATGAGACTCTTTTAAATGTAACATCTTAGAAAAAAGTCTTTTTACATGTACTCTTTTAATGTGAATAAACTATTTTAAGTACTGGAAACCTAATTAGTACCGACCATTACACTATGAATATTTAGATGCAATGGGTGCAACGCACGGGTTGATAAAACATTACACTATGAACATTTAAAATAAATACAATAAATTACATATAACTAATTACATAGACTAAAAGAATTCTACACGGAAAAAACGTTACGAATGAGTCCTTATTCATATTAAAAGACTACATGTGAAAAGACTATTTTAATTGTAACTTTTAATGTAAATACACTAATTTAAATACAAAAGTTATGATAACATCACAATTAAATCCTCTAAAATAAATACAATATAAATTCTCTAATAGGCATCTAAATACCGTCATATGCTCATTCAAGCGTCTGCAACCAATGATCATTCAAGCGTCTGCAACCAAAGACCGTGCATCGCACATGTTGGATCAAGTCTCTTTACTCTTTAAATGATTCTCGTAATTAATAATGATTGAAGAAAGTGAGCTTTTATTTGAAGTAATTGGAGGTAGATGGGATTAAGAAAGGAAAAAATAAATAAATTTAAAAATATATTTAAAATATATGAAATTATACGGAGATCATTACAAGAAAAGTCGGTATTATGACGGGACGGATCTCATGTTTGAGTCATTCCATGATTAGTTCATTCTTAAATACTCCCTCCGTTCATCATAAAACTAATGATGAGAGAGTTGCATAGATTTTAAGACGAGGTTGCTGAGTGTATTGAGAGTAGAGAAAAGATATTGAAATTAATGTTGTGTTATTTGTGTGAGCGAGGCTCTGTTTCTCAGTAAAGAGGATGAAAATATAAAGATAAATAGGGTATTATTAATGGTGAGGTATAGTCCAAAAATAAAAAGAGAAGTTATTTTGTAGATGTATCAAAAATGAAATTTAGGAAATTGTATAGTGGACGGAGAAAGTATAATATAATACTCATATTTCTCGGCACAAAATGTATTGTTTACTCGAGTATTACGATACTCATTTGACATGCTAATTCATATTCCCATACATATTAAAGAAGTAAAATTATTATTTATTATAAGAGTACGGTAATACTCCCTCCGTCCACTTTTTAAAGTCCCATTTGATGTTGGGCGCGGAGGTTAAGAAAAAATGATAAAGGTAAAGTGGGTGGAAGAAAAAGGTAGTGGTTGGAAGAAAAAGTTAGTGGTTTGGAAGAAAAATGTAGTGGTTTAAAGAAAAAGGTAGTGGTTTGGAGAAAAAAGTAGTGGGTCCATTAGTGAAAAGGTAGTAATTAAATAAAGAAAAGAGGGTAATATGGTACAAAAAGTAGAGTGGGACTTTAAATTGTGGATAAATATTTGAGAGCAAATGGGACTTTAAAAACTGGACGGAGGGAGTAATAATTAGGAGGGCCAAAAAATATAAGGGGCAGGTAGGGCCGTGAGGGGGGATTCGAATTAAGTAAAGACTATAAGGGTGGTGGCAACGCGGGGCGGGTAGCCTGCGGGTTGCATGAACCCGGGCGGTGAACACCGCCGCCACCCACCCGGGTAGAGTGCGGCTAGGAGGGGCTCGGGTAGATATGCCGCGTGAAGAGGAGTGAGGGTAAGAGAGCCGTTAGTATAACATCTTTTTTGTTTATTTTCTTGTTTAAATAGAAGAAAAAATAAAGAAACAGATCAGCAAGAAGAAGGAAGAAAAAAAAAAGTTTGAAGGTGTTCTTCTTTTTGCAGGCGACGAGCTTCAAGGAAGAAGAAGAATCTTTTTCTTTTTTGTATTATTTTAATATTAAAATTAACTAGGAATTTTCGTTTTAAACCCTCAACTATTTAATTCTTTACATATAAAATTTATAGTTTCTATTAACTACAATTTATACCCTATTTTAATAACTACAAATTATATTTATTAATATTTAGTTGTATTAATAAAATATTATGTGTTTTTATTAAATTGTTTGATATAATTTTAAATATAAAAAGGTAAAAAATAAATAAATTAAAAGTGGTGAGGGTAGATGAGGCACCATTGCCACTAAAAAATGGTGAGTGGGGGTAGAGTGGGGGTAGATTGGGGGTTGGATGAGTTGGAAGAATGTTATTGGTGGGGAGTGGGGGTAGATGGGGGTAGATGGGTGACCATTGCCACCACCCTAATAGCAACTGCATAATATATTGTGGGTAGGGGTGGATACGAAATGAACGATCCGAGCTTTTGGTGTTATTCATCGTTCGTTCGTTCGGTTCGTGTAGTGTTCGGTTTGTGTTCGTATTCGACGAACATTACAAATCAATGTTCGAGTTTGGTTCGACATATTTTTTATTGTTCGTATTCGGTTCGTTTGTGTTCGAGATATATATATAATATATATTAATGTTCGCGAACACCCGATCAAAATATAAAATGTTCGATGTTCGGTTCGTAAATACTCGAATATGTTCGCGAACATGTTCGGTTCGATCAAACCGAGCTCGAACTGACCGTTGACCGAGCTTTTTCACGAACAGTCGCGAACGTTCGGTTGATGGGTCACCCCTAATTATGGACAAGTGAGTCCATATAGGAGGGCCGGTAAAAGATAATAGCAGAAGAGGGGCCGACGCCACACGAGTGGTGGAATTGAAGGAAAGAATCCAATAGCACCTGGATACTACGGTGCCCGCACGCTCTTCAAAGGATTCTCTCTGCCGGCTCCCCCCCCCCCCCCCCACACACACAACACAACACACACACACAGAAGCAGCTGAACATGTTGAAATAAATATTTTGTGTGATTTCATTATTGTAATCGTCTGCAAGGTTGATTTGAGGCTTACTTCGTAATCAGTCATTGAAATTCTCGTCGCGGGAATATTTTGTACGGTTCTATCTATTGGGTCACGAAGTTGGTCCATCTTTATGCGCCTCTTTGGTCGGTCCACGAATCATGGTCTTTGACCTTCGAGCCAACCCGATTAGGATTGGTCATACTGAACGGTTGACTTGATCGGTTCAGTTCCGTGCCATGCGGATGTCCAATCGAACTGCATGTCCCTATATGGTTTGATCAGGTCGACGTTAAATCAAGTAAAAAAATTCCTCCCCTTGTACGAGATTAAAATTGGGACTACATACGAGTGTTGGATTTCTGGTTACAAATTTGTTGGGCGAAAATTAAATTACAACTGGAAATTACAATTACAACTCGAAAAATAAAAATACAGGACTCGAGGCGGAATTAAAAATACAATGAAAAATGAAATTGAATCTGCACTAACCAGAAACAAATTAAAAATACAAGAAGATAATCGAAACAACAAAAAATAATAAACAAAACCAGACTGTGGTAGAAGTCGCCCGAAGATGCCTTCTGCCCGCAAGACTAGAAACGCCCCGGTAGTGTTCACGGATTGGCGGCTCGTCCCCAAAGGTCAACGACTTTACAACTCTACAGTAGCAACACCGCAAACTGAAGAGCTACGACGAACTGGAAGAGGTGAGGACAAAGCTCCGACTTATGATATGCAGAGGATGCTGAAAACTGTTTGATTATACTAAGTTCGAAAATTGCATGTCAGATGCAAATGAGATGCATGCCTATTTATAGGTCATCTCACACAACTGCAGGGATCAGGATTTAATACAACCACTAATGGTTATCATAATGCAGTCATTTATGGTGCAGTATGGTCACGAGTTACGAATTTCAAACAAATGGCTGGGGTTACAAAATTCAAACCTGCCATTAACTCCTCCTCATTAATCTGGGAGATTACAGTTTATATTGGCTGAATTTTGAACAATCAGGATGTACCTGGACTGTATTCAGCTCTTTAACCACTTGACGGATGTACCTGGACATTTTTATGTGCACATACGAGCCCAACTACGTTGTTGAGCTTGTCCAAAAAATTCTTTAAACTAGCCCAAGGCCTAGCTCACGGACAAGCCCAAAGACCAATTGCCAAGATCCAAGTCCAAGTCCAAGTCCAAGATCAAGATCAAGATCAAGGACAAGGCCAAGGTCCAAGGTCCAAGGTCCACGGCACGCGGCTCGCGGCCGAGGCGAGGCGGGCGGGCGGCGGCGGCAGCGCGCGCGTGTGGGCTTTAAGCCCATACACATATGCCATTAATTATTACATGCATAAAGATAGCTCCTTATATACTAGAATAATGCTAGTTCATTATTCAATGTAGGATTCCATCCCTTATTAATTCACAATTTGTTGAGGTGATATCGGTATGTGCGCCGTTGTGCGGAAGCGTAAATTAAGTGCGGAAATTAAATGACACGCAGATTTATAGAGGTTCGGCTATAAACGAGCCTACGTCCTCTCTCAGAATCTTTTTCAACAGGTTGAAGAAAAACCTCTACGCATCTCTTCTATCGGTCGAGGGATAACCGTTACAATCACGTCTTCTATTGGTCCGTGATAAACCACTCGTACTTGTCTTTGTGTCGGTCCAAGTTAAATCGTTTTCCTTTTTGTAGGACAAGGAATCAACCTCTCTAGCTTTCTATGGGTACTAGATAAACCTCACGAAGATAGCGATTGTGATTCTAATAATGCCGGATCCTTGATCCTAATAACACCAAATCCAATCATATCTTTCCTTTTACCACTCGTGTATGATTTTGTGTATAACACTCAATCACTCAATGTAAGCTCAATATTACAACAACAATAATATCAATATGAATATCAGATGATTATCTCGTATGCTTGAAGTTGTTGTTCTTGAAACAATACCATAGAATGATATTTATAGGCTCCATCATCAAACTAGCCGTTAGCTGCCAGAACCATCATTACGTACGCTATCTCCTCCACATTACGTACTTAAGCTTGATTACATACGTTAACCTTGAAAGGTTACGTACGTAAGCCTCTTCACAAATCAGTCCAGGGAGTTTCATCATTTTGGTTACGTACGTTAATCATACCATCTATTACGTACGTTAAGGCTTATGTCATTGGTGACGTCATATATCCGTTGCATGCTTTTCTGACTTTGATTCCTCCAACGTTCACTTGGTTTGAACATATGCTACGTACGTTATACACTTAGGTTTAAGTACGTTATCCTTGCAATGTTATGTACGGTAAGCAGGCTTCGTTACGTACGTTAAGCTTGCACATAACACCATGAGTCTTCATTTTCTTCGATTCTTGGCTTCGTCTCTTCGTTGTTTTGTTTTGCTTATCAACTTTAATCATCAAAACACTTTTAATTTATGTATAGAACAAAATGTTCCAACACAATTAAGTGACAAACTTTAAATCACAATTTCTCACTCACCGGGAATCGGTTTAGAGAAAGTGAATATACCACGATCATCTACTCGGAACGTAGATCGATCTTATGATATTTAATTTTACAAAATAAAATTAAAATCATTAACGATTCCAACAATCCCCCACATGAGTGAAAATAGCCCAAATACAATATGCAGACTCAAGATCAGTCCTCAAGAGGCGTTAAAGTATAAACATAGGTAGTTCGTGACTTTAAACCTTCCATAGTTAACATCATCGGGTACACAGGCGGATTAGTGGCTTGATGCTTTGAACTATTCCCCCACGGCGTGCACCGAGACAATGGTGCTAACACTTGAACACCTCAACCTCATTCGTTCTCACGTTTTGTGTCCTTTGCGGGCCTTGGATATAATATCCGGATTTATTATTGAGTATTTCATCTGTATTTGAGACCTGTATTATTCGGAATTGTGATCTCGATAATTGGAGTATGATATTTCTCACACTTGTATCTTTGTACATGAGTATAGCAACATGTAAATTTTCTCATGCAAACTCGTGATAACGCACGCTAAGAATGTAGCTTAACGTGCGTTATCGGCAAAAACTAGCGCACGCTACAATTGAAGAATTGCGTGCGTTAGGCAGTCAATTATTGAGCTAGGCGGCTAGCACATGTGCCAGCCGGACATGGGTCCGGATAAGATTCCCGCGGGCGAACCTGGACAGTTTTGGAGTCAACGCTTATCAGCGTGCTCTAAGGATAGTAGGATAGCGTGTGCTAATCAGCTAATGTGCAGAAACATTATATAAGGGACAACACCCTCATTTCATTTGGTTTACGTTTCCTTCACTCGTTCTTCATATCTTGGAAAGTCCAGAGAGCCTTCCCTACTTCTCAAACACAAATAAACCCTCCTTACATGATCATTGAAGATTGGAGATTACTTACACTTGATCATTGAAGAAGAAACTCACTTTGGAGTGACACACAAGCAACCGGGGTTGAAGTCTACCTATTGTTTCAGCGTTTTCTTCATCTTAAGATATGTTAATACTATCTCCTACCTTGGATTCATGTTATTAAGGATATGAGGATTATGCTATCAAGATATTGAGTTCCATTGGTGAATTATCCAAACAACATCATGTTTATAAGTTGGAATGTTTATACTTAAGATATCATCGTTGGAAACATCATGACTAGCATCTTACCACGCCGAATGATGAGAGAAATATTCTGAGATTGATTATCCGTATTGATGACGTTACCTTATTGATCGTAGATATAAAGTTGTTATCACTTTTGTTAAATGGACTTAGGAAAGAATCATAGAAGATTTGCATCCTTTCTCATAAGTTGGAATGGTTAATTCATCTTCATGGTTAATCAGGATGTGATGATGATATCGGAATTTAGTGCATCGATCTTAAGAACACCGAACTTCGAATAAAAATTGTAATCAAGATGGAATATGGTGTTGTGATAATTATGCGTATTCTTGTATCTCGAAGATGTTTGAATCCGTGAGATCATTTGTAATAAGATGAACGTGATATGTATGGAGATAGCATATATTAAACACTGAGGATTTCGTAAGTTTCATCACCGTTAGAACAGTCGACTGCCCAGGGAGAAACTGTCATACGTGTTTAGCACGCTAAGCTTTAGAGTTAACGTGCGCTATCTGGCATAAGTTAACGTACGCTACGCTTGGAACGTAACGTGCATTATATCACCAGGCGAGTCAATCGACTGATCAGTGAGGTACTGACAGTGCATGGTTAGCGTACGCTAGACTACGTATAATTGCATGCGCTAACGAGTAGCCTTAACGTACGCTACATAGGATACGTAGCGTAGATTAAGCAAGCCAGGCAGATTACGTTTTATGAACTTCCGACCGTAATTTGGATTGTTAGATGTTCGTACGACTTAAGATGAATTCTATATTATTTCTTTTATTAAGGTTCGAGCTTAGCAACGTGATTGATCGAAGGGGATGACCTTCGAGTATTTTGATATTCGTGGAAGCTTTATTCTTGTCATCGAACCGAGGCAAGTACTCTAATTAGAATTGTTTATATTATGTCAGTTATATTGTGATTGTATTATGTACATGTGTTGTGATTAAATGTCCACCATGCGTTGATCTGACGAGAATCATCATGGGAATCTATAGCTGTGTGCGCTGGATCGTTGGACAGGTAGTTTCACCATGCGTTGATCCGACAGGATCATCATGGGAATCTATAACTGTGTGCGCTGGATCGTTGGAATACCATCAGTATGTTGAGACTGTTATGATGTGATATGTGTTGTTGTTATTTCTCGTTGGAGAAACTTGTTATGATGATTGTTGATTACATCACTGTTTTATGATTATTGTACTTGTACTAGTATCGTTGTGCTAACCCCTTCGGGGTGAACATTTGTCTATGTTCAGGATCCAGGAAAGCAGGGAAACAACCACTGGAGCTGCACGACGACGAGGGTGCAGAGTGATGTTCCGGCCGGGTGTAATTGTTTGTTGTTTACATTACTTTTATTAAAGTACTCGAGTACGTTGTCGATGTAATAATTGATTTCGGTGATGTTCCTCCTTTGGATATTGTATTTTCGGTATTGATTCAGAACTGTTGTATTCTTAAGTCAGTTACTTGTATATGTTGGTATTGGTTATCATAAGTTTCTTTCCTTCAACCTTGTAGATTCTTATGAAAAGGATTTACGGTGCTGTAATATTCCTGAATATATCGAGGGTGTTACAAAATATGGTATCAGAGCTAAGATTATTGATATCTTGGCCGTTGGGTTTAAATAGGGGTCATATATGTATTTTGAAGTAACCGGCCGTGAATAACATCGCTGTACTGCCTACGTCTTTGTGCGGGCGGTGGTTGTAAGTTCCTAAACTCTATCTCGTCCTTTACATGTTATACTTCTTTGTACTTGAGCATTTGAACGGTATTGTTTCTTGTATATTGAGTATTTATGCTTATAGTATGTTGAGAGATGGATGTGGACGTGGTCGCGGTCGCGGACGAAGGAATGCTGAAAGGGAAGCGTCGCCTTCTAATCAGGCCAATCATAGCTCAGGCAATGTAATATCCGCAATTTTCGATTTTCGGTAAATTTCTTTTTTTTCGGCCGAAGTCCGTTTTGACGACTCGCTCGTGACCGTTTCGTCATTCTGAGAATGATTAATTCTACACTTTTTGACATCCGAGTTCGTTTCAGTGTCGTTTTGTTGAGTTCCGTGCTTTTTAGCGACTTTTCCGCACTTGAGTTCGATTCTTGCGAATCTCGTTCGAAACTGCTGTTTCGAGTTTCCCGTAAGTCCGTTTAACTTTGTTAGACGTGTTGTGAACGTCGGTTTGTGTATTCGATCACGTATCGTGATTTCCGGGCGTTTGGGCCGTTTTGTAATTTCCCAAAGATTTGGGTACTTGTGTTCGTATTCACTTTACCCTACTCAGGAGTGTCAGGATCATGTACTTGTTTTAAACTTGAGCTCGTGTTTTTATTATTGTACTACTTGTCTTGTTCGACGGTAGTGATTCGTGTTCGTCGCGTTCCGCGATCCTTCTTGGATTCGATCTCTGGCAGCTGTTCTGTACTGCCAGATGATTAGCGCACGCTATTCTTCATAGATAGCGTACGCTATCGATGCCCGCCTTACGACGTAACACAACAATGGTTACGACGTTACCTAGTTCAGATTGATCCAAGAGGTACCGGAGTACCCGTTAGCGCACGCTATTCCTCATCGATGGCGTAAGCTATCCGCGTTCCTAACGACGTAACACAAAGACTTGTTACGTACGTTACGTTGTTCAGTCTTGGACGGTTGAGTTTGGATTAACTCTTACGCACGTAATAACTTGTCCATTACGCACGTAACATCACTAGCGTACGTTAAAGCTTATGGCTTACGACGTTAGCTTCAAGGCAGTTTATATATCCGAGGTTGACCGATTTCGTGTCATTTCTTCCTCTCCTCCTCCCCGCCGCGTCTTGGGCGATTTGGGGTAGATTTTGGACGAGCCTTCGTCGATCTTTGACGGAAGTAATCACTCCGGTGGGTCTTCTTCGTGTTCATCAACATCTAGCCTTCATTCTTCTTGAATCAAGGTAAGGTTAGAACCCTAGTTGAGATATTTTCGGATTTGTTTCGATTTCGTGATTTCAATCCGAGATTGTTAGTTCTATTGTCGTTATCTATTCGCTTTGATCATATCCCACGGATTGAAATTCGCTTTCATATTTTTGTCGGGTCAATTCGTGTTCTTGGCCATTTTGGGGAAAACCTTGAACCTTCGTCATTTGTTCTTTGAATTTAGCGGCTTTGGGTCGTACTTTGGAATTCATTTTCATTGTTATTGTTTTCGTTCATAGTTCCTTGTTGTGGATTGTCGTTCGGTGGAGTCCGCGAGTTCGTAATCGGTTCGTGTCAACCTACTTTGGTCGATTCTCCGCATTGCTCTTATTCGAGGCAAGTACCTTGTCCATACTTTTCTTGTTTCGTGGATATGATGATTGGTGATCGTCTTGATTTGTTTGTTTGTTTGAAATGAGTTTTCAAAAGATTTGGTTAGCCTCGTTAAAGGCCCTCTTTCAAAACCGTGTGTTTTGTGATTGGTGTGGTTCGTGGATAACTATGTGAATTCTATGTATATGCTTGGTGTTCATGTTGCACTTGGTATTGTGTCCGGACGTATATTATTTCATTTCGGTGCGTTATGGATTGACGTGGTGTTTTGCTAAGTGTTTGATGCCTCTGCGAATTGTTTGAATATCCTTGACATGATATGTTATTTGTGTGAATGTGTGGATATGGTTGAAGGTCTACGTTGGGACATGGCATGTGATCATGTGGCAATGATGCAACAAGTGATTGATCCAACCGTTAGAGCGTGAGTTTATCTACGGTGGCTCATGGAATGTGATCATGTGGCCAGGATGCAACAAGCGATTGATCCAACCGTGAGATGTGTGTGATTTGTTTCGCTAGCCAGCTCGGGAGGGTCCTTCGAGGCCTCGAGTGGGACGTCGGTGGTATCGTCCCGGTCCTAGGCGATGCGCGTGCATGATTATGTTTCGTTGATTTTACGTCCGTTGAGGACACGTGATGTTGGGCTCTGACCTGTAAATTGTTGGTGATTTCCTATTTGCGAAAACAAAACCTTTGGTGTGACCACTATTGATTTTTGGAAAGAGAAGGATTTTATAATCCTAAATTGTTTTCTATTAAAACTCTCGATGGCATTTTAAACTGTTTTGTAAATTGTTTCCCTTATTTGCAATCTTTCGGTTTTGGAAATGTTTACCCAAACTCTTGCCTCGGGAAGTACTTTTCTTTACGTTTGGATCTTTGAGGATTCCTGATTATTATTGTTCTTGGAACTTGTATTGTATGGCTCGTATTTTTGCACTTGTACTTGCACTAGCAAAACAGTGGAGTTTTGCTAACCCAGAGTATTCGGGGTGGATGTCTATTTTGCATTCGGGTTTTGGAGCATAGCACAGGGTCGGCACGAAGGATGATGAAAGATGAACGATACTAATCACACGAGGTTCCGCGATGTCGTATTGGTCCATTGTGTTTTCTTTTCATGCGGTATCTTTTCCCGTTGTACGGAGTTTATTTTATTTTGACCCCTGCGTGGGTATGTGTTTGGGAATGAGTTGTATGTTATTATTGAAAGACCAAGTCGGTCTCTTGAGTCATTTTAGCCTTAAAGGCGATGTTTAGATGTTTGATTTTAGTTATCGGCTGGTAGATCCTCGAGGAGAGGGTCTACGGCGTGTAATATCCGAGTGGATTGGGGTGTTACATAAATGGTATCGGAGCTTAGGTTGTGGAAACCTAGATTTGTTGGGTCGATGGTGTCTATTGAGTTTTTGTATCGTCGGATTTTATCCGATCGAGTCGTGTCGCGACGCGTCGTCCGAGTTGGTTTGTTGTGATTAGTATCGTGGGGCGATCATCATCTTCGTGCGACTGTGGATGTAAGTCTCCCTTCTTTGTGTTGTGCCTCGTGTGACACGAGCTATTTTTTTTTATTATGAGTTAATTGACCGAATCCTCTTATGGATTTTGATTTCGTGATATGTGATTGTTTGACTCCCATTTTTCGTTCATATGAGGAGTAGTGTTCTGTCTTGTGCATGTTTGACTCTATTTCTTTTATCCGCTGCGTGAGTTCTTCTGTAATGGCTTTCGGTATTTTACCGACTGAGTTTTATTTCGAAAATCAATTCTCTTAACCGAGTTTTTGGCATTATGGCCTTGATCATTTTGGCGAAATTCTTATGACGGAATCTAGTATTTTGTAAATGGATTTTGTGAGTTTTTGAAATATTACCGTCATCGGCCTTTTTGGCGTTTTTGTAAATGGTTTTTAGCTGGTGGGTTCCGGCACGGGACACACGGCGTCATATTATTCCGTGTAATTACCTGAAATTTTTGGGCATTCTAGCCCATTGTATTATTTTTGAAAACCTTGAGTATCTTAGAAAATTAAAATTCGAGACGTACTTTTAAAACGAATTATTTTCTTGCGGTGTTTTCAAGGTGTTTTCTAATGCCGCAATACATTTCAAAAATTTTCCGGTTGAGGACCAAAAATATTTTGAGATATTTTCAAATGCGATTGCTTAGACCCAAGGGTCGAATATTTTTGAAAGTTTTTCACTAAAAGAAAGGTGTCCTCATTTTTGTTCAAACGCAAGATGATTTTCAAAGTCTCGATAATGGTGTTTGTACTACTTTTTGTAAAATGATACTCAAGATCAATGTTGTTTCCAAAGCTGTTTTCAAAAGGTGGTTTTCATTTTTAAAACCTATCATTCTGTTTGCGGACCGGAAATGCGTGTATGGTTTTGAACTTTCGTTACGGTGTTAACCGAATTGTGATTGAATTGGTGGTGTGAGCGTTGAGTCGTTCGCCACGCATATGTTTTGTTAGCCCTCTGTGAGAGGTGTGAACTGGTGTTCTTGTTTATCGCCTCGTGGTGATTTGCGTGTTGACACGCGAGTGTGAGCTGTTGAAGCTTGGGTTGGTATGTTCGTGTATATGTGTGATTATTCCATGATGTTTTGTGATTATGTCTTTGGTTATCGTTCGGGCCGTTGAGATTCTGAACGATACCGTCGTTGCTATGATTTTAGTATGCATGTTGCTTTACGATGGAAATTGTTGTATATGGTATGTATTATGATTCCTTGTTGTCCGAGTGGTTACTTATTTAGTATGCCGAGGGGCCGAGGTCGTGGTCGTGGCGATCGGACGCGTGGTCGAGCATGCCGCGGTGATGGTATTGGTATTGGTGTTGCTACTATTTTGCGGCGAGTAGCCACTCGAGATGACTCGATTGACTCAGGCGATTCGGCGTGTTACAGATGTGACCCGGACTGCTGGTGCAAATCGGTGGCTTCGAAGTGGTTCGTATGAATCCCCTCGTTTATTTGGTGCTACTGATGCTTTAGGTGGGACGGTTGGCTTTTCAGTTGGAAAAGATTTTGAGATAGTTGATTGTCGAGGAAGAACGTAAGGTCGGTAGCTCGGTATCTTTCGACAAAGATGCCGCTAGTGGTGGGAGGCTATTAAGCCTCGAGATCGCGTTGTCACGTGGGCGAGTTCGAGAAATTCATGAGAGATGAGTTTTGTCGGAACCGATCAGAAATCGGAGGATTAATGAATTCTTTTCGCGAAACCGCAGGATGTACATTGTCTCAAGCTATTATTGATTTTAGCAAACGGCTCGGCTATGTGCGAGAATCAAGTAAGGACAGAGGAGGACAAGATTTGTCATTTTAGTAGGCGGATGAAGCGGAGATTCGCCGATTACATGGCGAGTCTCGCTTGTACTTCCTTGAGAGATTATCGAATAGGGCGTTAGCCTATGAGCTATCCAGATTATCGGCCAGAGTATGTCGACTCGAAGAAACAAAACCGTTGGGAACTTTTCGGAAAACAGGGAGTGGGCCTTGAGGTTGGGACTTCGTCTCGTCATCCCAAAATGGTTCCTAGATCGCGTGATCGGAGGAGTAGTACCCTGCGGTGAGTAATGTGAGCACTTGAAGATATGTTATAAGCGTAGTCGAGCGGGCCATCTGCGAAGAATTGTCGTTCACCGTTAGTCATTTGTTTCGAGTGTGGCGGGTGGGTCACCAATCCGTGCATTGCGAGACGGTAGGCCGAGAGATTTGGGGATCGAGGTTGCGTCTCTGCTCCGAAAGGACACGGAGATGCCTAGGGTGGTTTTGAGGATTTCGGCGTAGTCGAATTATTTATAATTACCCTTGTGGATCGTTTTGTGTTTATTCTCTGTTTTCTCGATGCGTGTTTTCTTGTAACAAGTACTTTGTGTTTTGTGATTGTTTGGATAATTGACTTGATTGTATTATCCATTTGATGACGCTTGTCATTTGTTGGTTTTACTATGTCTCTACCAAATGACGTTGTGTTGGTCGTCATGGAGCGTGTTTTCACACCGTATATTAGTTGAGTTGTGTGTAACATTTCGCCGTTGGGCGTTAGTTACGCGTTTCTTGCGTATCTCGTTGAGTTTTCTGGCGGAATATTTCTTCCCCTACTTGTTTTAAGTTTGGACGAAACTTCTTTTAAGGAGGGTAGAATGTAATATCCATGATTTTCGATTTTCGGTAAATTTCTTTTTCGGCCGAAGTCCGTTTTGACGACTTCGCTCGTGACGTTTCGTCATTCGAGAATGATTAATTCTACACTTTTTGACATCCGAGTTCGTTTGATGTCGTTTTGTTGAGTTCCGTGCTTTTAGCGACTTTTCCGCACTTGAGTTCGATTCTTGCGAATCTCGTTCAAGCTATTTGTTTGAGTTTCCCGTAAGTCCGTTTAACTTTGTTAGGCGTGTTGTGAACGTCGGTTTGTGTATTCGATCACGTATCGTGATTTCCGGGCGTTTGGGCCGTTTGTAATTTCCCAGATTTGGGTACTTGTGTTCGTATTCACTTTACCCTACTCGGGAGTGTCGGGATCATGTACTTGTTTTAAACTTGAGCTCGTGTTTTTATTATTGTACTACTTGTCTTGTTCGACGGTAGTGATTCGTGTTAAATCGCGTTCGCGATCCTTCTTGGATTCGATCTCTGGCGGTACATTGCATCTTGCCGGATGATTAGCGCACGCTATTCTTCATAGATAGCGACGCTATCGATGTTCGCCTTACGTCGTAACACAACAATGGTTACGTCGTTACCTAGTTCAGATTGATCCGGTAGATCGAGTACCCGTTAGCGCACGCTATTCCTCATCGATGGCGTAAGCTATCCGTGCCTTCCCAACGTACGTAACACAGCACTTGTTACGTACGTTACGTTGTTCAGTCTTGGACGGTTGAGTTTGGATTAACTCTTACGTGCGTAATAACTTGTCCATTACGTCGTAACATCACTAGCGTCGTTAAAGCTTATGGCTTACGTCGTTAGCTTCAGCAGTTTATATATCGAGGTTGACCGATTTCGTGTCATTTCTTCCTCTCCTCCTCCTGCTGCGTCTTGGGCGATTTGGGGTAGATTTTGGACGAGCCTTCGTCGATCTTTGTGAGTAATCACTCGGTGGGTCTTCTTCGTGTTCATCAACATCTAGCCTTCATTCTTCTTGAATCAAGGTAAGGTTAGAACCACTAGTTGAGATATTTTGGGATTTGTTTCGATTTCGTGATTTCAATCCGAGATTGTTAGTTCTATTGTCGTTATCTATTCGCTTTGATCATATCCCACGGATTGAAATTCCGTTTTCATATTTTTGTCGGGTCAATTCGTGTTCTTGGCCATTTTGGGGAAAACCTTGAACCTTCGTCATTTGTTCTTTGAATTTAGCGGCTTTGGGTCGTACTTTGGAATTCATTTTCATTGTTATTGTTTTCGTTCATAGTTCCTTGTTGTGGATTGTCGTTCGGTGGAGTCCGCGAGTTCGTAATCGGTTCGTGTCAACCTACTTTGGTCGATTCTCCGCATTGCTCTTATTCGAGGCAAGTACCTTGTCCATACTTTTCTTGTTTCGTGGATATGATGATTGGTGATCGTCTTGATTTGTTTGTTTGTTTGAAATGAGTTTTCAAAAGATTTGGTTAGCCTCGTTAAAGGCCCTCTTTCAAAACCGTGTGTGTTTTGTGATTGGTGTGGTTCGTGGATAACTATGTGAATTCTATGTATATGCTTGGTGTTCATGTTGCACTTGGTATTGTATGCGGACGTATATTATTTCATTTCGGTGCGTTATGGATTGACGTGGTGTTTTGCTAAGTGTTTGATGCCTCGGGCGAATTGTTTGAATATCCTTGACATGATATGTTATTTGTGTGAATGTGTGGATATGGTTGAAGGTCTACGGTGGCACATGGCATGTGATCATGTGGCGAGGATGCAACAAGTGATTGATCCAACCGTGAGCACGAGATAATCTACGGTGGCACATGGCATGTGATCATGTGGCGAGGATGCAACAAGCGATTGATCCAACCGTGAGATGTGTGTGATTTGTTTCGCTAGCCGGCTCGGGAGGGTCCTTCGAGGCCTCGAGTGGGGCGTCGGTGGTATCGTCCGGTCTGGCGATGCGCGTGCATGATTATGTTTCGTTGATTTTACGTCCGTTGAGGACACGTGATGTTGGGCTCGACCACGTAAATTGTTGGTGATTTCCTATTTGCGAAAACAAAACCTTTGGTGTGACCACTATTGATTTTGGAAAGAGAAGGATTTTATAATCCTAAATTGTTTTCTATTAAAACTCTCGATGGCATTTTAAACTGTTTTGTAAATTGTTTCCCTTATTTGCAATCTTTCGGTTTTGGAAATGTTTACCCAAACTCTTGCCTCGGGAAGTACTTTTCTTTACGTTTGGATCTTTGAGGATTCCCGATTATTATTGTTCTTGGAACTTGTATTGTATGGCTCGTATTTTTGCACTTGTACTTGCACTAGCAAAACAGTGGAGTTTTGCTAACCCCGAGTATTCGGGGGTGGATGTCTATTTTGCATTCGGGTTTTGGAGCATAGCACAGGGTCGGCACGAAGGATGATGAAAGATGAACGATACTAATCACACGAGGTTCGTGATGTCGTATTGGTCAGATTGTGTTTTCTTTTCATTGCGGTATCTTTTCCCCGTTATGCGGAGTTTATTTTATTTTGACCCCTGCGTGGGTATGTGTTTGGGAATGAGTTGTATGTTATTATTGAAAGACCAAGTCGGTCTACTGAGTCATTTTAGCCTTAAAGGCGATGTTTAGATGTTTGATTTTAGTTATCAGCCTGGTAGATCCTCGAGGAGAGGGTCTACGGCGTGTAATATCCCTGAGTGGATTGGGGGTGTTACAGGCAAGCCACAAAGATCTATTAATAATGAACCAGAACCGGCTGTGCCCGAAATCCTTCATCAAGTGGTGAACCAGATGACGCAGTTCGCCCAGGTCGTAGACCGAATACAGGTGGCGGTAGGATTACAACACGGAGATGGACAACAAGGGATCCCAGGCATGGGGAATCGAGGCGACCGATGGCTGCAAGAGGTGGCAAAGATGCAACCACCCAAATTCGACGGCTTTTATGAGACACCAACGTGGGATCACTGGTTAAAGGAACTGGAGAAAATTTTTGCCGGAATTAATTGCCCAGACGACTGGAGAGCCTCTATTGCCCAGTACTTTCTGGTAGGAGAAGCGTTAGAGTGGTGGGAAGCCATCCGGCCTTTAGATCATGATGCTGACTGGACAGAATTTAAATTGATGATGGAAGCTCAGGACTGCCCTTGTCCTGCAAGGGAAGCCAGAGTTCGGGAATTTTTCTCCGCACAGCCATCAGACGAGCCAGTTGTTGTTACCTAAAATATTATCCGAAGACGATATTGCTGGAATGGTCGAGTAACAAACCAATGCGAGAGCACGTCCGTAGGGAAAGTAAATAACATAAGATTTGTCGGGGTTGTTAGTCCTGGGCTTAAATACTCTCGCGAGATGTTATTAATATGAATACTAGTGAGTACAAATATTAATGTTAGAGTACAATTACAATGAGTGTAAAGACTCTAGTTATCTTACCTATCGAGTGATGAAGATTGCCGGGAGAACCAGAGTTGAAGCTCTGTGAGTTCTTGTTACAAAGATGGAGAGATCTCCGTATAATTTGCTTTAGACGTTTTGTGCTTTTGTTGTGATGTTGTGTTCACGATTTTCACTCTCTGAGTTTTTGTGAATCTCTTCCACTGTGTTTCACTGTTTTTCACCCGTCCTTCGGCCACTGCTGGAGGCCTTCTATTTATAGGAGAAGAGGTTGCTAGGTCCTCCCTGTACATCGCGGGCGATCGCCGTTTTCTATATTAAAATAAGGTGGGCGATCGTCCCAGCACGTGGGACTGTTTCCTTAAAGTCCGCGGCTGCTGCTGGCGGCCAGATGCATGAGCCAATGATAAGTCTGCACGTGTCCTGAGTCGCCGTCTCGGGAGGTCCCACTTCGCACCTTTCGGCGGGTCTGTCGGTAGGTGAGGAGATGGTGACAGGCTGGGGTCAAAGGGCCTTATCCTGTGGTGCCTTTTACGGATCTGCACATGGGTCTTCATCCGAGATTCGGTCTTTGAAGACTTTGACGGGTGTCGGATTCATACATGGCATGGGACGATTGTCTCCAGTCGGCCATCAGAGGCGATCGCCAGATGCCAATAGGCGATCACCTTGGACTTCGACCGCTAAGCGTTTGCCCATCATCTGTCTTCTTTTAGCTGGCTCCAGACCATTACGTCGATCGCCATCGAGGCGTATAAATCGCCGCACAACAATTTGCCCCCCAGCTCTCTCTGATGTCGAAGACGTGGGGTGAGGTGGTACTGCTGACGATCGCCTGTTTTAGATGAGTGAATCATCTATTTATGACAATGACGATCGTCGCCTGGACAAACTTGTTTTGACTTCGGACGATCTCCTTAGGCCCTGGAAATAGCGGGGAGTGGAGGCGGGCTTTCGAAACGTCACAGGGACAGGCGTCGCGCTCCCGTTGGGGGAGTTTGACGGTTTTTATCAGACCTGTCGCCTAGCGTGCCCTTGAAACGACGCGTACGCGGGTTTCGAGGGCTGCATTTAATGTGCCCCCCCGACGGTTGCACTTCAGCCCCCTGGATTCCGCCTATTTGCACAGAGGTCCCTGCTCTCGCCTATAAAAGGGCTAGGGCTGCTGGAGTTTAGATCTTTATGCACCCTTGCCTTTAGACGAAGACTCTGCAGAAATTCCTTGAAGCTTCTTGCGTCGATCGACATTTTCTCTAGGTAAGAACAAAAATTCTCTTCACCCTTTTCTCTTCGAACATGTCTAGAGGAGGATCCAATGTGCATGAGGCCGGTAGCTCTTCTGCCGCCGCGACTTCGCCTGCCCGGGAAGAAACTTCCGTGGCTCTTCACATGGAGACAGCCGTCGAGGCAATTTGTGCGGGGATTGAACCAGCGGAGATTGAAGAGCTTTTCAACGAGGCTGACATGGCGAGGTCGGCGGCGGCGGGACAGAAGGGCTCGCCGGTAGATGAGGGCGAGGCGGTGAGGATATATTGGGAGCAGAATAGTGCGTTCGGCCGGGCCTTTATGGACTTCGCCGAACTTATAGAGAGGTTGGCCGGACCACGGCCTCAGTTTGACTTCGGTGCATACTCGGTCGCCCACCCCTATGAACCCGTGAAGCGGAAGTCATTCCGGGCCGCGGACCGCTCCCCGTGGACCCTCGGTCAGATCCGTAATTCGGCGACTAGGAAGGACTTGAGTCGCTGGAGGGCAAAGTTCCATATCTCTTCTGATGTCTCATTGTACGTGCCCTCAGAGAACGAACGCGCCGACCAACCTCCCGAGGGTATGGTCGCCATCAACGAACTGATCCTGGAGGTCGATTTGCGGTTCCCATTGTCGTTCGCCGTGTCATTTCTGCTGACCGCCTTGAATGTGGCGCCGCTCCAATTGACGCCGAACGCCTGGATGCAGATTATTAGTACCTTGACACTTTTTAGCGGTCATCGGCTGTTCCGTCTACCTTCTGTGCTAGAAATGAACTACCTCTTCAAGCTGACTGCGCAGAAGCGTTCAATTGGTGGCTATCATATTCAGGGTCGCATGGGTAGGGTGGTCCTAGGGGTGCCGAACAAAGTTCGGGGCGACCTCGCAAAATGGTGCTGGGTCGCCGAAGCATGGAGGTCGGCGACGAGTGATAGACCAGAGGATGAGTTGGATATCCCCACCAGCTTTCGGGAGAGGAATCCAAGTAAGGGTTTTAACTCTCCCTTTGTTTGGATACACCTCGAACTGATCTAATTTGGTTTCCTTTTTGCAGGCTCCCTCATTCCAACGATCGGCGACCTTCCATTTGACTTCTTGATCGTCTGGGAGCGAATCCGTGGTCTGCCGGACAACTATATCGACGCTCGCACGGTCAACAACGAAGCTCATTGGTTGGGCGCTCGGTTGTTCCGCTTCCCTCGCCACCTGAAGGTTTCAGGTACGAATGTTTACTATCTCTTTTCTGCTAGACGATCGTCTAATTGAAAGATATGTCTGACTTGGTTGAATTTTCTTCTTCTAAGACGGCCTTTCGGACAAGATATGGGCACTACGAATTTGTAGTAATGCCCTTTGGACTAAGTAATGCCCCAGAGATCCACTTTTCCCGTTACTTCGAGCCCCCGAGAGAGATTATAATGTCGAACCCCGGCCTTATGAGTCGTCTGCGCCAAGGGAAGAAGGCGGGTCGTGCCCCTGCAACGACGTCCCGTCCTATCCCCGAGGAGAGACCTATCATAGCGCCGGTCGTTGATCCGGAGGCTCGGGATGAGGAGCAGATCCAGCGCAACCGCAAGAGACGGAGGCCGGAGGAGCCCCTGCCCACTGTTGCTGCGGAGGCAACCATTGTGGTGTCGCCGGTTGCCGCGCCTCCTATTTCTGCCGTTCCAATGGCGGAGGGGTCTTCGGCCTCAGCGCCCTTCCTAAAGATGGCGGTGATCGCTGATGCCGAGACTCCGCGGAGCAAGCCTTTTTTCGGCCGCGACCCCGAGAAGGTTGCAAGGTAAGACTGGTTCGATCTTTTTGAGTTAGGCTACTTGTGTAGGGTGCATACTAACTCCTTCGTTTTTTGTGTTGCAGGGTCCGTCTTGCCGATCCTAATACCTCGCCAATGCTGCTGGATTTCCTGGCGAGCAAGTCCCATGTGAGCCTATAGAAGTCCCTTCCTACATCTCTCGGGCCATCTCTTCTCTTCCGATGGCTTGGACGACCGACCTGGATGCGATTGCGCGCCGGCGGTCTGGAGATGCCATGCAGGCGACACTTGCCCTGACCCTCCAAGCGGCGACGATGGCCACTAAAGCTATTAAAGATTATAAGGGGCGGTCTTCTACTGCTCGCCTTCACTCGGACCTTGAGGCAGATCGGAACGAGAACGCTGAGTTTGCCAATAGGATTGTGGCCATGGAGAAGGAGCATATAGAGACAACCAAGCGAGTTAAACAAGATCTTGACCGGATGAGGCAGGAGCTCGACCGGTCCCGGGCGATGGTCGATAAGATGTGCGACCAGGTGACGGAGGCTCGTTGATCGCATGCGGCCTCGCAGGAGGAGGTCACCGGGCCGGAGGAGGTGGTGAATCGGCTAAACGGTGAGCTGGAGTCGTCGAAAGGGGAACTGGTTGCCAAGGTCGCCGAGCTCAAGGATGCGGACAAGACAGCCGCAGGATTGAAGGAGAAGTTAGAGGCGATCGAGACCGATCCCTACCTCAGCGTGGAGTACGTCGGCGAGTTCGCATATTACATGGCTTACGCCGATGCCATCCATGCTGCCAAGAAGGGAGGGGTCGAGGTTGGCCCTCTGATCGAAAATTTCAAAGCCTACGTGCTCGAGCATCCTTTGCAGCCGGGCTTATCTCTGCCGATCCTTGACCTCACCGACCTTGGGATCGATCTGAGCTGGTACCTTTCACCAGACAAACTTGTTTATCCGGAAACCGGTGAGGAAGCGCGCGTCGATCCGTCTGCTGGAGGCGAAGGCCAGGCGGGGGTGGCCTGAGCGAGACCGCTGTTTATGATGTTTTTCTTTCCTTGTAATTTCCATTTTTTTCTTGTTTTGCCTTCGGGCATGTATGTACAAACACTTTGAATGGAATAAAATAAGTTTTCTGTATCTGACTCTTTATTTGTGCGATCGCCTCTCTGAATATTTGCATACGAATTTACACAAGTATTTATACAATTGCACCTGATGCCTTGTTTGTACGATCGCCTTGTCTGAATGTTTCGCATCATTTCGAATTTGCAAGATTGTCTGAATAGATCCGAATGCATTGGTACACTTGAAATTCTTACTTGTAAATTTCTTGAACAAAATCGATCGTCACGTGTGTGTTTGAACAAAGTCTTTCGTGTGTAGTTCCGTCCTCCTGATCGCATGTATGGATAGATCCACTTTGCCCCTTGTTTTTATTTACTTAGCGAAAGTAAGGGAACAAAAATAATACATTTGGTGAGCTATCTTTAGTCTGTTTCTTGCGATCTTCAATTTTGTTGATTCATCGAGGGAGGTAGATTGTTTTGACCTTGAGGAACCGTGCACGGTCGCGGAGTTTGATGGACCAACCTCCATGACCGTGTCTTGTGCACGAGGGACATTCCACCCGTTGGTCTGTCTCGCGACTCACTTTATTGTGAGGGTCCTCCGTTAGGCTGCGCCCGCCTCGTATTTGAACAAAAGACGAGCGATCTTGGTCTGGAGGAGTGCTTGCACGGGGCGTCGTCGGATTAATTGACTCCACATCCACGGCTTGTTAGCATTTTTCTACCTCGGATCGTGATGTTAGAGGGCGATCCTTGACGGTATACGTTGTGACAGGGGTAGGGACGCGTCGCCTTTGCCCGGGTCTATCATGTTAGATGATGAACCTTTGAGGGCGGGCGAGTGTGTCCACATATTTGTTTGGAGGGTCCTTCGGCTACGTCCGCCTCATATTTAAACGAAGGGCGAGCGATCGCAGCCCAAAGGAACCTTGCATGGACTGTCTGTCGGTTCCATCGACTTCCGGAACCATGACAACACTTTTCTACCTCGGATCGCCATGTTAAATGACGATCCTCGATGGTATACGTTGTGCTTGGGGGGGATCACTTGCATAGGTCTGTTAGGTTTGATGACGACCTCTTGTAGGGCGAGCGAATCATATATAGGGGATCGAAGGATCTCATTAAACTCTTTGTACATCGGGTAATTGAATACAGAGTTTTTATTGGTAATATTTCTTCAAATGCACGGCGTTCCAGAGATATTGGTCCGAAGTGCCTTCTGGGTGTTGGAGTTCGTAGGCTCCTCTGGTCAGCCATTTAGATATCCTGAAGGGCCCCTCCCAATTTGAGCCAAATACTCCCGTGTGAGTCTGGACCTTTTTGAGGACTAGGTCGACCACTTGGAATCGCCTTTCCTTAACCTTCGAATTGAAGAATTTCTCGGATTTCCTTTTGTGGATCGTGTTTTTCATTTCCGAGGTTAGTCGCTGTTCTTCGAGCATATCCAAGTCGATTCGTCGGGCTATATCATTATCCGTCGTCATTTCTTGTTCAGTTCGGTGGCTGAGGACGGCATCTCCGAAGGGATCACCGCTTCTGTCCCGAAGGCGAGGGTGAACGGGGTTTCGCCTGTTGAGTTTCGGGTCATCATTCGGTAGGACCACAAAACATTCGGGAGATCGCTCGCCCATCGTCCTTGTTTGGATTCGAGTCGTGCTTTGATCGTGTGTTTGAGGATCTTGTTTACAGCCTCTACCTGCCCGTTCGTCTGAGGGTGGTAAGGGGCCGAGAACAACTTTTTGATTCCCCATTTCTCGCAGAATTGCATGACTTCCAAACCATCGAACTGCTTTCCGTTGTCGGAGATGATAGCTTGGGGTAGACCGAACCGGCATATGATGTTCTTCCAAATGAACTTGATTACTTGTTCTTGGCCGATCTTGTTGAGTGGCTCGGCCTCAGCCCATTTCGTGAAATAATCGACCCCCACAATGGCAAATTTACATCCCCCTGGCGCCGTTGGCAAAGGACCGATGAGGTCGATGCCCCACTGTGCGAACGGCCATGGGCTATACATAGAAGTGAGCTGCTCGGGGGATATCCTGATGTTCGGGCCTATCACTTGACACCTGTGACATGATCGGGCGTAGGCGATCACGTCTTTTTGTAGTGTAGGCCAGAAAAAACCTTGTCTGGTTGTCTTGTGGATGAGAGCTCGTCCCCCAGCGTGATTTCCACAGATCCCATCATGGATCTCGGCTAAAACGAGTTGGCCTTCCTCCGGCGTAATGCACTTGAGGAAAGGAAGGCTGAAAGCTCGCTTGTAAAGTCGGTCATCCAATAGGCTATATCTGGTTGCACAGAGTTGAAGCCGGCGAGCTTTGACACGGTCGGCAGGGACCGTTCCATCCTTCAAGTATTTAATGAACGGAGTCATCCAGCTCTCTTCGTCAATGGCATCTATGGTAATCAGGCTCCTGTCGATCGTCGGCTTTCCTGATTTTGTGATTTGGATGTTAGAGAAATCTGCCGCCCCATCTGATGATGCTAGTTTGGATAGGGCATCGGCCTGGGAGTTGTGCTCTCTCGGGACTTGTTCGATCAGCACTTCTTCAAACTTTGTGCACATTTCGGCGACCAATTCTTGGTATTTGATCATTTGTTCGCCGCGCGCCTCATATTCTCCCTTGACTTGGTTCACGACCAAGAGGGAGTCCATGAAGATGTGGAGGCGACAAACGTCCAGGGCGAGTGCTAGATCGAGCCCGCCTACCAAGGCTTCGTACTCGGCTTCATTGTTGGTCGCATGGAACCCGAAATGCACAGCGTTTGTGAAACTTTGGCCGTCGGGGCTGATGAGTACAATCCCTGCCCCTGCTCGCGAGTTGGTCGCCGAGCCATCCACGTACAATTTCCAAGCAGGGCGGCCGACCTGGGTCGGACTGGGTGGGAACGTTAATTCTACCACGAAGTCTGCCAGAGCTTAGACTTTGATCGCCGTGCGAGGAGCGTACATAATACCATATTGGAAGATCTCCAGCGACCAACTTGAGGAGTCGCCCGTTGGTGTCTGGTCGGTGCAGAACTTGCCTTAAGGGGAGAGTCGTCAGAACCTCCACTGGGTGTTCGAAGAAGAGGCCCTCAGCTTGCAAACACTCATGACTAATGCGTAGGTGATCCTCTCCAGAGGCGTGTAATGCGTTTCCGCGTCGTGGAGCGCTTGACTAACGAAATAGATCGTCAAGTGGGATTGCCCCTTTGCTCGCACTAAAACAGCACTCAGTGCGACCTCCGAGGCCGCCAGGTAAAGGAATAGCTTTTTGCCGGGGATCGGCTTCGCCAAGATTTGGGGATTAGACAGATACTCCTTGATTCTGGGGAATGCTATTTGACTCTCCTTTGTCCATGCAAACTTTTTGTTCTTTATGGTCGCGAAGAATGACTTGCTTTTATCTCCGAGCCGAGAAATGAAACGGTTAAGGGCAGCTAGACAACCTGTGAGGCGTTGCACCTGTTTGACATTTCGTGGCTCCTGCATGTCAAGGATCGCCTGAATTTTGGTGGGGTTCGCCTCGATCCCTCTCTGGCTCACGATGTGCCCCAGGAACTTTCCTGAGCTCACCCCGAAGTTGCATTTCTTGGGGTTCAGCTTCATGTTGAACTTCTCGAGGATGGCGAACATCTCGACAAGGTCATTGAGGTGATCTTCCTTTTTGAGGCTCTTGACTACTATGTCGTCAATGTAAACCTCCATGGTCTTGCCGATCTGGTTGGCGAACATCCCATTGACTATCCGTTGGTAGGTCGCCCCCGCATTCTTCAGACCGAACAGCATTCGGACCCAAAAGTACATGTATTTTTCTGTGTGGAACGACGTGTGTTTTATGTCTTTCTCCGCCGTTGGGATCTAATGGTATCCGGCGAAAGCATCCATGAACGACATCATTTCGCAACCTGCCGTGCTATCGACCAAGTGGTCAATATGAGGCATCGGAAAATGGTCTTTTGGATATGCCGCGTTGAGGTCGGTAAAGTCGATGCATAACCTCCAGGAGTTGCTCGACTTTTTGACGAGCACCGTGTTGGCTACCCACTGTGGCTCATCTGTAGCTACTCCAATTAGTTTGTTGTCGAGTAGCTTTTTGACTTCTATGTCGAGCGCTGTGTACTTCTCAGGACCGAATTTCCTACATTTCTGGTGAACAGGTTTCCTTGCCGGGTCGATCTTTAGATAGTGGCAAGCATGTTCAGGACTTATGCCGACCATATATTGATGCGACCAGGCAAAGACTCCGATGTTCTTACGTAGTAAACTGATCAGATCATCCTTTAACTCGAGGCCGACGCTTGTGCCGATCTGTACTTCCCACTCTGGGCGAGCCGGATCTATCGTTATACTTTCTAACTCTTCAATGGGGACGATCGCTTCTCATTTGGAATGATTTCCGGACTCGATCCTTGGATCGATGTTGAGGCTTGGCTCGAAACCGATCCTTGGCTCGATGTCGTCCGTCAATCGATGTGAGACGCCATCCTCCGAGTTGGGCTGGTTCGAGGTGCTTGGCTCGTCGATCTCCATCGATTGATTGTCGATCGTATCAATATTATAAATAGTATGGGAAATGTTCAAAGAAGTTATGACACAGGAGTAATTCAAACATTTCTTAGCCATTAGTTGGTCTCCTTTTACAGTACCGATTGTCCCGTCGGCAGTGGGGAATTTGATACAGCAAAAGAAAGAAGAGGTGACCGCCTTGAAGGTTTCTAGAAATGGGCGACCTAGGAACCCATTATAGATGCTGGGCTTATATATGATTACAAAATTGAGGTTCCTAGTAATCCTAACCTTGGGATCGTAATAACATATTAGCTCGACAGAGAGCTTGATCCTTCCATAGGCTTGGACTGTGCTGTCGCCAAAACCTTGAAGCACGGTATCAAATGGCTTGATGAACTTGGTCAGGTTGCCGAGTTGGTCAAGAGCAGATTTGAAAATGATATTGCAAAAGCTCCCATTGTCAACCAGCACGCGATCGGCCATTTTCTCAAGGATACATGCAGAGATTACCAATGCATCCTCTTTGAGGCACTGCACTCCCTCCCTATCCTTGTTGGAGAAAGTGATGAGCGCGTCTTTGGATATGGTCGGCTCTGGGGGTACCACGACATGGACCCCGACGAACGCCCTTAATTCGGCCTTCCATTTTATTTTCGACATGGTGGAAACCGGAGAAAGTCCTCCGAGATTTCCACCCCCCGACTGAAGCATATTGATCCGGCCACCGGGGTTGATCGGAGGGATTGATTCGTCAGAGCACTCCGGCTCGTTCTGCTCGATCCTGGCGACCAGATTGGGAGGGACTCCGTCGTTCTTTCGGCGCTCGCACCCCCGGTCCTTTATGCCCGAGGTTCTGGCTTGGTAACCAGGTTATCCAACTTGCCTTCCTCAAACAGTCTCCAGAGTTGTCTGAGGAGGTCGCGGAACTGGATGGTGTTGTGCCGGGACTCTTGTGGTAGGCACAAAATTTGCTGTGGTCTAGATGACCGTTGTCCCTCATCGGCTTCGGTTTGCTAATCCACTCGCGTCCCTTGATGGCGTTGAAAATGTGAGCCGATATAGATTGAGATTGCGGATGAGGTGAACCTCCACATCCTCGAAGGCTTTGAATTCACCGGGCGGCTTTGCGACCGCCTTTCTGGGCTTGGCAACCGCCTTTCTCGGGATGGAAGATGGCGCCTTCCCTTCCCCGGTAGATCCCTCGCCTAAGCGAAGAGAGAGCATCCTCTGCCTAGCCAGGAAATCAGCGGCCCTGGCGCGGAAGATCGCGTAGGTCGGGGGGATGTCCTTCGTGAGGTGCCTCAACATGGGCGAATGGCCATAGAATCCCCCTAGGACCGAGTAAAGAGCGAGCTCGTCGCTAATGGGCTCTCCGGTGAGGACTATTTCGTCCACCCGGTCGATGTATTCTTCGTCGGGCTCGTCCTTCCCCTGCCTGATCTTCATCATGCGGTGGGGGCCTTCGGGTCGAGCAACTTTGGCGGCGAAATATGACGTGAAGTCGTTCGCCAGTTTCTCAAAACAGTTGATCGAGCATGGTGGCAGTGAGATGTACCACCTATGGGCAAGATCGCCCAATGTCAATGGGAACATTCGGCACTTCGTCGCATCCGATGCCCCACATCCGGTCATGTAAATCCGGAACTTGCTCAAATGGGTCTCAGGATCTGATCTCCCCTCATACAGAGGTGTCTGAGGAGGATCGATCTTCGGTTGAACGGGGGCGAGCTCGATCTGGGCCGCGAACGACTCACTTGGTCCGGAGATTGATCTCTTGGCGCCTGCCCCAGTTTCTAGGAGCGCCTTCATTTCGTCGAGCTGGCACTGCATGGCGGCCATCGCCGTAGCCTGACTGCTCGCGGATTGGCTCTCGGAGCGGGAGCTGAGGCGATCGTGTACCAATCTTCTGGCCCCATGGTAGGTGACGAGTTCTCCACCGCCGAGCTCAATTCTTGGGCGAGTGGGAGCCCGTTGGCCGACCTGTCTTCTGGGAGTTGGGTATGCCGAACTCCTGGTGATGGATTCGGACTCGATGTCTCCCAGCTGGGGCCCGAATGCCCGGGTTGCCATGAGGGATCACTCCCTAGGCGGCTGAAGACGGAATCGTCCCGCCTTACGAGCGCCTTTTCCTGCGGCTCGGGGCTTTCTGACGATTTCTCGACATATAGCCCCTTGAGCTTCCGCTTGCCCGCACGGCGGATGGCTGAGGGAGTAATGGTGGGCGAATCACATGCCCTACGTCGCTCCCTGAGGATGGCCATAGCCTCCTCGATCTGTTCCGTGGTTTGGAACTGATCGAGTGAGAGGCTGGGGCCGTCCCTCGGGGGCGGGAGTGAGAGCCTAGCGTCTCCGCGGTCGCCTTCCGTCGTAGGTTGGGATTCGGCCTGGGCCAGAATAAGATGTCCGACAGATCACAGGGTGGCTCTTTTGGAGGTCGTGGCATACGTCATGTTTCTGAAGGTTTTTCTTTGAAGAACAGTGAATGTTTTTTCAAGTATATGCCCCGGAGAACAGTGACTGTTCTTCGAGATGGTCGGAATAAAAAATGAAGGTTAAGACCCCCTTCTTCTAGAGCCAATTGTTGTTACCCAAAATATTATCCGGAGACGATATTGCTGGAATGGTCGAGTAACAAACAAATGTGAGAGCACGTCCGTAGGGAAAATAAATAACACAAGATTTGTTGGGGTTGTTAGTCCCGGGCTTGAATGCTCTCGCGAGATGTTATTAATATGAATACTAGTGAGTACAAATATTAATATTAGAATACAATTACAATGAGTGTAAAGACTCTAGTTATCTTAGCTATCGAGTGCTGAAGATTGCCGGGAGAACCAGAGTTGAAGCTCTGTGAGTTCTTGTTACAAAGATGGAGAGATCTCCGTATAGTTTGCTTTAGACGTTTTGTGCTTTTGTTGTGATGCTGTGTTCACGATTTTCACTGTCTGGGTTTTGGTGAATCTCTTCCACTGTAATTCACTGTTTTTCACCCGTCCTTCGGCCACTGCTGGAGGCCTTCTATTTATAGGAGAAGGGGTTGCTAGGTCCTCCCTGTCTAATGTGGGCGATCGCCGTTTTCTATATTAAAATAAGGTGGGCGATCGTCCCAGCACATGGGACTGTTTTCTTAAAGTCCGCGGCTGCTGCTGGCAGCCAGATGCGCGAGCCAATAAGAAGTTTGTACGCGTCTTGAGTCACCGTCTCCGGAGGTCTCACTTCGCACCTTTCGGCGGGTCTGTCGGTAGGTGAGGAGATGGTGACAGGCTGGGGTCAAAGGGCCTTATCCTGTGGCGCCTTTTGCGGATCTGCACATGGGTCTTCATCCGAGATTCGGTCTTCGAAGACTTTGACGGGTATCGGATTCATACGTGGCATGGGACGATCGTCTCCAGTCGGCCATCAGAGGCGATCGCCAGATGCCAATAGGCGATCACCTTGGACGTCGACTGCTAAGCGCTTGCCCATCATTTGTCTTCTTTTAGCTGGCTCCAGACCATTACGCCGATCGCCATCGAGGCGTATAAATCGCCGCACAACACCAGTATCCCAGACGATTAAGACGTTAACCAACAGATGGCATTTGTTCGACACCTGGTCAGAACAGATGCGGAAATGATGATCCATTTTGATATGAGGATGAAACCATAAATCCAGAGGTACATGTCCGGTTTTGAATGTACCACTCTTCGCCAATATCAGGATAAAGCATTGGCGTATGAGATCAAAGAAGCACTGATGGAAAAGTTTGCAGAATCCAAGAAGCAGAAAGTCTCTGGTAGTTTCATAGAGCACAAGAGTAGTGGGCCCCACAAGGCCCAGTCATCCTTTCACTCTTTCAAGAAACCTCCGCACCCATCTAAGAGCGGAAATAATTTCGGAGCAGTGTCAGCAACGACGGATACATCTAGGAAGTGCTTTAACTGTGGTCGCCCAGGCCACCTTTTGCGTGATTGTTTGCGTATTCCAGTTACATGTTTTGATTGCGAACAGGAAGGGCACCGTGCGATGTTTTGCAAGGATGCCACCAAGTTCAATGGAACCCGTACATCACAGCCAGCTCATAGAGAAGCCAGTATCCAACAGACGCAACAAAGTGTTCAGATGCCTCAGAATTTTGGCCGCAGACGAGGCAGAGGACAGTGGGACCGAAAGGGTACATTGAGTGCCGGATCTACTCCCCCACGTTTGTACGAGATGAGGAGAACATATGACCAGGATGCCGCTGTCGTATCAGGTACTGTTCAAATCCTTTCACAGCCAGTTAGCGTCTTATTCGATACAGGAGCTACGCATTCATTTAAATCCTTGTCTTGTGTAAATCGTTTGGATATTTCTAGTTTTCATAATTGTGAACCTTATGTTGTGGGCTTACCGAGTGGAGAGAGGATTGTTGGAAACCTAGAAACTAGAGATTTTCCTGTATCATTTGGAGGCAGAGAGTGGCTCTCAAATCTGATTGTGATAGAAATGCAAGAAGACGACCTGATACTCGGAGACGATTGGCTTAATCGATATGGAGCTATTGTAAACTTCCGAAAGAGGAATATCTCGCTGATCACTGACGATGGTTCCGAAATACTGTTTGAAGGATGGAAACCAGAAAGCTCAGGAAAGATGATCAAGGCGATGAAAGCTGTCCAATTGTTAAAACAGGGCTGTAATGGATACTGGTGCTATGCAATGAATAAAGAAGACGGAATTGTGGAACTTTCATCCATTCCTGTTGTCAACAAATTTCCGGATGTATTCCCTTACGAGTTACCTGGACTACCTCCACGACGGGATGTAGAATTCACCATCGAGCTGGAACCAGGAGCTACACCAATTTCAAAGGCGCCGTATCGTATGGCACCGTCTGAAATGTACGAGTTGAAGAAGTAACTGGAAGAGTTACTGTACAAAGGCTATATCCAGCTGAGCGTTTCGCCCTGGGTACACCAGTTCTTTTTGTCCGAAAGAAGGATAGATCGCTTCGACTGTGTATTGACTATCGAGAGCTGAACAAGATGACGATTAAGAACAAATATCCGTTGCCACGGATCGATGATTTGTTTGACCAGTTGCAAAGAGCAACAGTATTTTCTAAAATTGATCTAAGATCAGGATATCATCAGCTGAGGGTTAAGGAATCTGATGTTCCGAAGTCAGCATTCAGAACTCGTTACGGACATTATGAGTTTGTAGTGATGCCGTTTGGTCTCACTAATGCACCTGCAGTGTTTATGCAATTGATGAATCATGTGTTCATAGAGTATTTGGACAAGTTTGTGGTTGTGTTCATTGATGACATTCTAGTTTATTCCAAGAGACCGGAAGAACACGAGCAACATTTGTGGATTGTATTAGAACTTTTGAGAAGCGAGCAATTGTACGCCAAGCTCTCTAAGTGTGAATTCTGGCTAAAGGAAGTAATGTTCCTCGGTCATGTGGTATCAGCTGAAGGAGTACAAGTAGACCCCCAGAAAATCGAAGCAATTATGGATTGGAAGCCTCCTAAGAACGTGAAAGAAGTCCGGAGTTTCTTAGGACTTGCTGGATATTATCGTAGATTCGTTGAAGGGTTTTCCAAAATTTCCCCTCCACTTACTCGACTCCTGCAGAAAACTCAAAAGTTTGAATGGAATAAAATGTATCAGAAAAGCTTTGATGAATTGAAGAGGAGATTGATGACAGCACCGATTTTAACACTTCCACAGGGAACTGGAGGATTCATAGTTTACAGTGATGCCTCGAACCAAGGACTCCGATATGTATTGATGCAGAACGAGAAGGTGATCACTTATGCATCCCGACAGCTGAAACCTTATGAAGTGAATTACCCAACACATGATTTGGAGCTGGCAGTGGTAGTTTTTGCTTTAAAAATCTGGAGAAATTACCTGTACGGGACTCACCATCAGATCTTTACGGATCACAAGAGTCTCAAATACATCTTCAGTCAGAAAGATTTGAACATGCGGCAAAGAAGATGGCTGGAACTTATTAAGGACTATGACTTGGAGATTCTTTATCATCCAGGCAAAGCAAATGTAGTGGCCGATGCACTTAGCCGCAAGCCTGTTTCTATTCAGATGCTAGAGACTCTGACCTCCCAGCCCGGCATTCAACGAGAATTGATTCGCGAATGAATTGAAGTATGGTTGCAAAGAGTCTAAGGACAACTGTGTGTGATGGAGATAACTTCGTCGTTAACCGAAGAAATCAAATCTAAGCACGTAGATGATCCTCTGATGATTCGGTTACGTGATGAAGTGATCAGGGGAAAGGCCCCAGGATTTATAATTCATGATGATGGAGTATTTTGGTTCCAGAACCGACTTTGTCTTCCCGATGTCGATGTTCTGAAACAGACAATTATGAAGGAAGCTCATAGTATGCCCTATTCTATCCACCCGGGCACCAATAAGATGTATAAGGACCTGAAACAGAAGTTTTGGTGGGGCAACATGAAGAAAGATGTAGCGGATTATGTCTCGAAATGTTTGACTTGTCAACAGGTTAAGATCGAGCATCAATGACCTGCCGGAATGCTGAAGCCGCTCCCGATTCCTGAATGAAAGTGGGAGGACATATCAATGGACTTTATCACTAGTATGCCGAGAATCAAGACAGGAATGAACATGATTTGGGTGATAGTTGATCGTATAACCAAATCGGCTCATTTTCTAGGCATTAAGGACACTTGGGGACCCGAGAGGTTAGCACGAGTATTTATTTCAGAGATAATTCGATTGCATGGTATGCCGAAGACCATTATTTCTGATCGAGACGGCCATTTTGTGTCTCATTTTTGGAAAGCAGTTCATAAGTCCTTGGGGATCGAATTGAACTTCAGTACAGCTTATCATCCGCAGACAGACGGACAATCCGAGAGGACTATTCAAACGGTGGAAGACATGTTGAGGGCCTGTGCCTTAGATTGGTCAACTGATTGGGAATTTCATCTACCGTTGATTGAATTTACCTACAACAATAGTTGGCATGCTTCTATTAAGATGGCACCGTTTGAGGCATTATACGGGAGAAGATGCAGATCGCCCCTGTGTTGGGACGATTCATCAGACTTGATCGGAACGGAACCAGAATTGATTGATCAGACACGAGAAAAGATAGCCTTAATTCGCGAAAGGCTTTTGACTGCCCAGAGTCGACATAAATCTTATGCAGATATACGTCGTCGTCTATTAGAGTTCAGTATTGGAGATCACGTACTTTTAAAAGTTTCTCCTACTCGGGGAATCTTTCGTTTTGGGAGAAAAGGAAAGATGAGTCCAAGATATATCGGACCATTCGAGATCCTCGAGAGAGTTGGAGAGTTTCCATACAAATTGGCATTACCGCCGTCACTAAGCCATGTTCATAACGTGTTCCACGTATCCCAGTTACGGAGATATATACCGGATCCTAGTCATGTCATTGATTTCGGCGAGATTGAAATCGCTCAGGATGGAACGTTTGAAGAAAGATCGGTCAGGATACTTGAGAGTCGAGTTAAGCAGTTGAGGAACAAACCAATCGCTTTGGTCAAAGTTCAGTGGTCGCGCCATGGAGTGGAAGAAGCCACATGGGAAACGGAAGATAGCATGCAGACCAGATATCCAGAGTTATTTTCGTCTTGAGTTTCGGGACGAAACTCCTTTTTAGTAGGAGAGTATGTAATATCACTACGCCACAAATGGCCTTCAGCAACGTTTATTTCGATGTTACAAGCAAAAGTGTTAGCATAGATGCCTTAAAATTGATCTACGCTAACACTTGTTTTTATTATTCTGATTGATAGTAAGGTGTTGCCATAGTATCTAGGGTAACACCAAATTAGGTGTTACCTTTGATCTTTAAAAAAAGCGTTACAAGGGAAGAAAAAAATAGGCGGAAAATAAGGAAAAAACTGTAAAAATTGTAACGACCCGATTTTTCTATAGTATTTTATGAATATATTTTTATAATAAGGAAAGCCTGTAAAAATTTAAAGTCGTTACACTAGTAGAATAAACATCAAAGAATTCGGTACGTCTCACTTTTGTAATGTATATTAGTAAAGTAAAAACAAACACTACTGCAAAAACAGCATTTACTGACACTTAGTTTCTGACACTTTATCAAAAGTTTCAGTAACTTCAGACATTTGACTCATTTTTTGTTTTTAACATAATTGTGTCATAAGATACGACACTTAAGTATCGATAATTTGAGTATCGGAATTCTGAGACACTTGAATATCAATAATAAAAAAATTACAATAACCTATAATAATGAATTCATTAATTTTTTTATTTAATTTTATTCGAATATTAATTAGCTATCTATACCCTAATTCTTCACTTTGTTCGTGAGTTGGTTTCTTCCCCTTCTTCCCTGACCTTGCCCCTTTCTCGAATCCTTTCTTCCTCATCGTACACCTAGTAACCACCATTTATTTTCCTTCATGTTATTGGAGAAACACGCCGGAGAATCTCTAGCCGTGCGTCAACACTACTGCGAAGGTCTGCCGTGTTATTAACACTACCGCCACGCCAAGGACTTGTTTGAGCGGCCGCGATGAGAAAAAAATTGATTCTCAAATTAGGGTTTTACACGCACTCGGCGTTTTCTCCATCAAACCTCGTCCTAGATCCCTAACGTTCTCTCGGCTTCGGCATCCATGGGGTATGCATGTACATCTTGTTACGTGTTATTATTGTTATTTGTTGTGAAATCTATTTGTTATTTCATAATCTATCTAATGAATTTCCTGGGATAGAGGGGGCGGGGGTGGGAACTTAATGCCTCTTATGTTTGGAAAGTTGTGGATAAAGTTCCTATTGTTGGATAGTAATAAGGAATGACAAACATTATCTGTGATTGTCTTTGGGGTGGTTGGGGGGGGTTGGATCTGTTATTCTCTGGAGTAGGTAGTGCACCAATAACACTGCTTTCAATTGGTTCACTTGTTATCAGTAATTGTATTGTCCAAATGCACCCTCTAAACGCCTTCTATTGCTCAAAGAGTGGAATTAGTTGAAGGAGCTTTTACATGCTAAAGTGTCTGCTATATCCGCTATTTGTTGATATGGTAATTTACTCTACATACCTGACGCCACGAGAGACGCTGGGCTGTGAATTCAGAATGATTTACGGGATGTCATTGCGTTTTGTGTAAAACAACCCTATTTTCTTGTTAAATACTTTTCAGTTAGTTCCATATCTAATGACTAATGAGGTACATATGTCAATGGCAGTTACAAGCTCAGATTACTTTTATCTTTACCAAGACATTGTTGCTCAGGTTTAAGCATCGAGGCTCTTTTGTGTTATTCATTGTCCACATGTATTGTGTTAAGTCGTGGTGTTTTTTTGTATTTTCGAGGGATCTTTCAACCATTTATGCTTGTCAATCTGATATTCTAAGAAAAATGGTGTTTGTGGGATACTAGCTAAGCTGTACATGCTCTATTTTTGTTCTGTCATATAAAGGTAGGCTGATCGTACTTTACACTTTCACTCTTTAAAGTAATTAAATGGTCGGCAGTTTATGGTGTTGCTCATTAGCTTAAGTAGTTGGGCAAATTCTTGAGGAGAAGAAAAATATAATTAAAAAGAAGTCTTACATCAGATCATTTATGAAGTAAATGAGAGCGGCAACTCCGAGGTAGACGAGTATTGTTCATTTGATGTTTTGTTCATCCCCCTCCTTATGTGCAAAGCACCATCTTTATAAATGCATGCCTACCTTTTTGATTTTTCGTAAATTCAGTTAACGAAAAACCACCGTGCTATATCTTGTTCATTTTGGCTTATGCGCCCTTGTGTTAACTCTCTCTTACACCGTTCACTTTGATGATCGGTTACAATGGAGTTGGGCACTGCAGATAGACACATGCCCAAAAGCTACTCAATGAACATGTCCACCGATTTTATTCCTATGTCTGTCTTTGCCGAGTCATCTCAAGGTTGGTGCAACTGTTTGTTACACAATTATCGCATTAACAAAATATTTATTATTTATTGGCTATCCGACGTTTCATTCAGGAGGGCCAGGGACAATACATTTACAACGCATTCTACCTTTTACTGTTTTATCAATGAACCTTAGCCTTGAAATTCCTCTGTTATCATCTTGATAAAACTGTTATTGTTAGTTAACCAGTATGCGAATATTCCAGTTTCATATGAATCATGGACTTTTGCAAGTGATCGAAGTGCTCAGATAAAATGGTACTGCAAATCCAACGATTGATGAAAACGTTTTCCAATTGGGAATTAGTATTTAGTAAACATTGAAATTCTTATGGAGTGCTTTTTGTCACTGGGGGAACTGAGGTCTAAATGATATCTAAACCATCTTGCCTTCATGAATCCAAAAACGAGATGACCTTCTAAACAAAAATGAAGTGGTGCTATTCCATGAAACTTTTCTTTACACTTTTACCAGTTACTATTCGTGTCGTTACTAAAAGTTATTTTCTCATGGTTCTGTTCCATTCTCTCTTTATTGAGACAGTTATGGGTCAGTGATTGTTCAAATAGATTACTATGCATATATATTGTCTAAGCATATTTATGCGAATATGGAAACTGGTGATTACTAACAGGCACTTTTCATGGAAAATATTTTGAAACATATAAGAATGAGCTTCATGAATTACCTTGTCATATGTTCCTTCTGGTTTTGAATGGTACTTTGCTGTTACTTAACAGAATTTCTAAAGCTGTATAGTTCTCAGAATTTTGGTACTATGCATATATTATTGTTATTGTTTGTATTTTATGGTCCAAAACGTGTTGCCAAATTAGGTGAAAGCGTGTTCTCGTTTTTATTATTCTCAACAGGCTTGCTTCACATGCGTGCTTCAGAAACGTGGCTTCATTGTATCTTCTTCATCAGATATTGCAAATTCAGCCCCGCCGGTTTATTCTCTGCTCCATCTCTGTATTTCTCCCCCCTCCCTTTTCTTTCCCCCAAAATCATACACGTACATTTCCATGATGGGTTCAAAGGGACTAACTGATGCATCAAAGATAGCCATCTTGAATGCAAATTACATGGCTAAGCGTTTGGAGGTCCATCTTGTCTGTTCAATATGTATGTTTTTATAACTCATACATGCATACACATGTTTAATTCATTGTTGATAAACAAAGCATCAACCATCTTGTCGGTTATTGTTTTAGTGTTTCATTTTCTATTTGTTTGGCTGGCTTTAAACCATTTTGCCAATGTAGTTTTCTTCCTACTAGGTCTAGTCAAGCTGAAGTTGTTATTGCCATTTGACTAGTATTTATATATAGGAGAAAAGCTTGATAGTTTTTGTAGGTACCCATACATGGCTGTCATTTTAAATTTCAGTCACTCCTGGGCTTTGTATTGCTTAGTTCATTTTTATGCCATTACAAAAGATGAATTAGCACACATTGAGAGATTATACAAGTTTTTAACGTTCAAGTCAATTGTGTTCTTAACTTGGTGGCAAGGTGTTGCAATAGATCTTCTTTATGCTATTGGTTTATTTAAAAGTCCAATCGCTCAGTCACTGCAGTTTAAGTCAAGCGTTCAGGACTTCATTATTTGTATTGAGGTAATTGTTTCATTAATATATCTATTTTCTTCTTTTTTAAATATAAATTTTCTGTTCTTTGCACTTTTAAATATATCTATCTATTTCACAAATGGTGAAGTTGCTTATCAATTGAGATCCATGGTTTCGACAAAGACTGTAAATGGACCGGACGGCTTGAGCTAGGTTTACAGTGAAGCCGTGCCAGCGATTACTATGGGAAGCTTGATGGTGAGAATTAGAAAGCGATCTCTTGGCCTTCTTGAGTTTTCGTCTTTCCTCATGTCTTGTTATGTCATATGATATAGGGAAGAGTGTGCAAAATGAGAGCGGGTTTCCCTTGACAAGGCATGTACGCTCTCTTGAAGAACCGATTTGCGACACAATCCTAAAAGCTAAAGAGAAGGCTCTACTTAGTCGTTTATTACATTTTTTGGTCGCACTTTGATACCTTTTGATTTGGTCAATCTTTAACAGTCTCGTCCCACGATTGCGTGTTTCATCTAGCGTCGGGATGACAAAGCGAGATCTAGAGAAATTGCAACGTGAAAAGAGGAAATTGAGATGCACAAAAGGAGAGGTACATATAAACTTTTTTTAGGAGGTTTGTAGTGAAGCAATTTATTTGTTGAAAAAGAAAAAGAAAATTGTAACAATTTACTATCAATGATCGAGAAAGCCAGGTTGCAATCCGAAGTGCCGAAGGCGAGCTGAAGTAGAAGCTGCAGTGAAGCAAAAAGAGGAGAGAGCTCGAGAGGGAAGCGGCTCGAGAAGCGTTGCTTAAGGTAAAATTAAGATGCCCACGTTACAGGGCATTTACGTCCTTTTCGACCTTACTCACTTCACTTGGTGTTTATCTGTAGATAGAGAAGACTATCGAGATCAATGAAAATTCAAGGTGACACAGTGGATACTTTTCATGAAATTTTTCTTGAGCACATTATAAGACTGACTGGTGGATATTTTTCACCATGCATAAACAATGAATGTATCTTGAGCTTTTTGAAACTTTGGTGACTGCTTCATATTTGTGAACATGTTACTTAATATAACATTGGTTACTCTTTTTTTTTTTCCTATCATACAGTTCTACACGTTCTTGAAACTACTCTTGTTACTTTATCGTCACTGCCACATTTTATTGCTTTCTTTAGCGACGGCAAAATCCCTGGGACTCCAGGAAGTCTTGCAACAGCTTTTCTTGCCTTTGGTAGAAGTCTTGCAACAACTTTTCTTGCCTTTGGTACAGTAATATTTCCATTTGCTTAGCCTTCCTGGTCCTTTTCTGTGCTCGGCTCATAAATATCTAATTGTTGCAGTATTAAATTTGGCATTTGCTTTGATTGTTATGGGATTCCACATTATGCACATATCATTGGTGGCTGCCAATACCACGCAAATATTATAAATGGGTTAACTACGAAGAGTATCCTTAGGCCTTGAGGCTCGACCTAATTACAAAAAAAACACTCAAAATTACAAATAATATCCTTGGGCCATGGTACGTAAAACACATTAACAATATTCATTTGTAGATGTGTATACTGTGTAATATTATTATTTTCAATTAAATTGATTAATTTATATATTATTTTTAAGCTCAATTTTTTTGATATTGCAGGCACCCACTGGAGGTATACCAATACTGATAACTCTCGGCCGTTGGGTACTATTTCTGCGCACCATGGGGCTCAGCGCTTATTTTGCAAATATCATTCACGTGCATTTTTCATGTGTTTTAGATTCATTTATCAAGCAGGACCACGAGCGGCAATTTTTTTCTCTGCAGGTTTTGAATGTGTTGTTGAGATTAGCATGGATACAAACTGTGATGAGTATCACTATTTTTTGTAACGGGTGGATATACTCGGCCCTTTGGTGATTCGAATCATTGCGATAGGATCCTTAGCATCCTTATATTCATTTTGGATTTCTGTTGTTATTTCAGATGGTATATGTATTTGGATGGTTGTTTGATAACCTTTTATGTATTGGGATGTTTGAATTTATTTTTAATGGGTAACTCTATTTTTAAATACCATATGTTGATTTTTAGCATTTAGAGTGTTGGTAAAAGGCCTGCGAAAATGTAGCCATTGACCCCAAAAATATACTCTTTACGTGTTGGCGAAAGAATAACATAGTGTAGCCGAAGATATTAAATTGTTTAAGAAACAAGTGTAGCCATAATGATAAAGGGTGTTGCCAACAATATCGAAGTGTGTCACAATTTTATGTTACAGTAGTACTAAACAGGTGTAGCCATAGGTCTACGGTTATACTTTTAATGGTGTCACCACATAGATAACGGTGTTGGCGTAGGTCTACAATAACACCTCTCAAGGTGTAGGAACAGAACCAAAAAGTGTTGGCATAGGGGTCTACAGCTACACCTTTCCGTAGTGTTACGAGAAACTATAAAAGTGTTAGCGTAGACCCCTATGGTAGCGGCCATTTTTGTAACACCCTCAAATTTGGTCAAAGTGTAGCCGTAGCCTGTTTTTTTTCTTTTACCAACACTTTTTGGGCTGTGAACACACTTTTTTAGGTGTGACTGAAGCCCATATATGGCGTAGTGTATCTGGATTTATTATTGAGTATTTCATCTGTATTTGAGCCCTGTATTATTCGGAATGGTGATCTCGATAATTGGAGTATGATATTTCTCACACTTGTATCTTTGTACATGAGTATAGCAACATGTAAATTTTGTCATGCAAACTCGTGATAACACACGCTAAGAATGTAGCTTAACGTGCGTTATCGGTAAAAACTAGCGCACGCTACGATAGAAGAATTGCGTGCGTTAGGCAGTCAATCATTGAGCTAAGCGGCTTGCACATGCGCCAGTCGGCCATGGGTTCGGATAAGATTCCCGCGGGCGAACCTGGACAGTTTTGGAGTCAACGCTTATTAGCGTGCGCTAAGGATAGTAGGATAGCGTGCGCTAATCAGCTAATGTGCTGAAACATTATATAAGGGACAGCACCCTCATTTCATTTGGTTTACGTTTCCTTCACTCGTTCTTCATATCCTGGAAAGTCCAGAGAGCCTCCCCTACTTCTTAAACACAAATAAACCCTCCTTACATGATCATTGAAGATTGGAGATTACTTACACTTGATCATTGAAGAAGAAACTCACTTTGGAGTGACAAACAACAACCGGGGTTGAAGTCTACCTATTGTTTCAGTGTTTTCTTCATCATAAGGTATGTTAATACTATCTCCTACCTTGGATTCATGTTATTAAGGATATGAGGATTATGCTATCAAGATATTGAGTTCCATTGGTGAATTATCCAAACAACATCATGTTTATAAGTTGGAATGTTTATACTTAAGATATCATCATTGGAAACATCATGACTAGCATCTTACCATGTCGAATGATGAGAGAAATATTCTGAGATTGATTATCCATATTGATGACGTTACCTTATTGATCGTAGACGTAAAGTTGTTATCACTTTTGTTAAATGGACTTAGAAAAGAATCATAGAAGATTTGCATCCTTTCTCATAAGTTGGAATGGTTAATTCATCTTCATGGTTAAATCAGGATGTGATGATGATATCGGAATTTAGTGCATCGATCTTAAGAACACCGAACTTCACATAAAAATTGTAATTAAGATGGAATATGGTGTTTTGATAATTATGCATATTCTTGTATCTCGAAGATGTTTGAATCCGTGAGATCATTTGTAATAAGATGAACGTGATATGCATGGAGATAACATATATTAAACACTGAGGATTTCGTAAGTTTCAGCACCGTTAGAACAGTCGACTGTCCAGGGAGGAACTGTCATACGTGTTTAGCGTGCGCTAAGCTTTAGAGTTAACGTGCACTATCGGGCATAAGTTAACGTACGCTATGCTTGGAACGTAACGTGCGTTATATCATCAGACGAGTCAATCGACTGATCAGTGAGGTACTGACAGTGCATGGTTAGCGTATGCTAGACTACGTATAATTGCGTGCACTAACGAGTAGCCTTAACGTACGCTGCATAGGATACATAGCGTGCGTTAAGCAATCCAGGCAAATTACGTTTTATGAACTTCCGACCGTAATTTGGATTGTTAGATGTTCGTACGACTTGAGATGAATTCTATATTATTTCTTTTGTTAGGGTTCGAACTTAGCAACGTGATTGATCGAAGGGGACGACCTTCGAGTATTTTGATATTCTTGGAAGCTTTATTCTTGTCATCGAACCGAGGCAAGTACTCTAATTATAATTGTTTATATTATGTCAGTTATATTGTGATTGTATTATGTACATGTGTTGTGATTAAATGTCCACCATGCTTTGATCCAACGGGAATCATCATGGGAATATATAGTTGTGTGCGCTGGATCGTTGGACAGGTAGTTCCACCATGCGTTGGTCCGACGGGATCATCATGGGAATCTATTGCTGTGTGTGCTGGATCGTTGGAATACCATCAGTATGTTGAGACTGTTATGATGTGATATGTGTTTTTGTCATTTCTCGTTGGAGAAACTTGTTATGATGATTGTTGATTACATCACTGTTGTATGATTATTGTACTTGTATTAGTATCGTTGTGCTAACCCCTTCGGGGGTGAACATTTATCTATGTTCAGGATCCAGGAGAGCAGGGAAACAACCACTGGAGTTGCACGACGACGAGGGTGCAGAGTGATGTTCCGGCTGGGTGTAATTGTCTGTGTTTGCGTTACTTTTATTAAAGTACTCGAGTATGTTGTCGTTGTAATAATTGATTTCGGTGATGTTCCTCTTTTGGATATTGTATTTTCGGTATTGATTCAGAACTGTTGTATTCTTAAGTCAGTTACTTGTATATGTTGGTATCGGTTATCATAAGTTTCTTTCCTTCAGCCTTGTAAATTCTTATGAAAAGGATTTACGGCAATGTAATATTCCTGAATATATCGGGGGTGTTACATTGGACACCCCTTTGGAGTCATAAGTATATTTCATGAAGCGTCCCCCACTTCTCACTTATATAGGTGATTATTTACCGAGTATCTTGCCATACTCAACCTCCTCGAGGTCTTTAGGAATCATTAAAAGCCATAGACTTAACCTCACCACTAGGCAAGCTTTCACACTCAATTGCTTTATAGGGAATAAACTTAGATGAGTGTTTCACACGAACTCTCATAGCTTAGTTCTCCCATTGAACCAAGTTCTTGGGATCTCCAGTCATCTTGGTTGGGTTACCACTATGATAATTCTGAATTTGTGGATTTTAAACCCATTCCCTCTAGCAATTTATTCATTTGATCACCGTTTAACCCTTTGGTTAGCGGATCCGCTAGATTATCCAATGACCTCACATAGTCAATAGAGATAACCCCACTTTTGATCAAATATCTCACGGTATTATGGTGTCGACGAATATGTCGAGACTTTCCATTATACACGTTACTTCTCGCCCTACCAATGGCAGCTTGGCTATCACAGTGAATCATCACTGGAGGCACTGGCTTGGACCAACATGGAATATCTTCTAGAAAATTTCTGAGCCATTCAACTTCTTCACCAGCTTTGTCCAAAGCTATGAATTCCGATTCCATGGTGGATCGGGCTATACACGTTTGTTTTGCGGACTTCCACGAGACAGTTCCCTCCCAATGGTAAACACGTAACCACTTGTAGAAAATGAACTTTTCGTATCGGATATCCAATTCGCATCACAGTACCCTTCAAGTACCGGGGGTATCTAGAATAGTGTAACCCAAGGTTTTGAGTATACTTTAAGTACCTCAAAACTCTAACGAGAGCTTTCCAATGCTCTTTGCTTGGATTGCTCGTGTAACGACTCAATTTGTTCACAGCGCAAGATAAATCGGGTCGAGTGCAATTTGTAAGATACATTAAACACCCAATGACTCGTGCATATTCTTCTGGTGTAACGGGCTCCCCTCGATTTTTGCTCAAGTGATCATTTAAATCTATTGGGTCTTAGCCGGCAAGCTATCAAAAGCATTAAACTTCTTGAGAACTTTCTCGGCATAGTGAGATTGTGTCAAGATGATTCCATCTGTTTTTCTAAAAATTTTCATTCCAAGAATCACATCGGCTAGCCCCATGTCTTTCATGTCAAATTTCTTTTTAACATGTTCTTAGTATCGTTGATCACTTGTATATTGTTACCCATGATTAACATGTCATCTATATAAAGACAACATAACTGTTATTAGTGTTCTTAATATAAACACATTTATCACACTCATTTATTTTAAAACCATTTGATAACATTACATTATCAAACTTCAAGTGCCACTGTAGTGGAGCTTGTTTCAATACATATAGAGACTTAACCAGTTTGCATACCTTTTTCTCTTGTCCAGGTACTACAAACCCTTCAGGTTGTTCCATATAGATCTCTTCATCCAGATCACCATTCAGAAAAGCAGTCTTAACATCCATTTGATGAATCTCAAGATCGTGCAAAGCAGCAATCGCGAGAAGCACTCGAATAGATGTAATTCTTGTTACAGGTGAATAGGTATCGAAAAAATTGTACCCTTCCTTCTGTTTGAAACCTTTGACTACTAAATGAGCTTTATACTTGTCAATTGACCCATCAGCCTTGTACTTTCTTTTAAGGATCCATTTGCATCCTAAGGGCTTAAAACCTTCAGGTAAATCAACCAAAACCCAAGTTTGGTTTTGCAAAATTGAGTCAATTTCACTCTGAACAGCTTCTTTCCAGAGCAACCTGTCTGGTCTGGCATAAGCTACTTTGATCGATGTTGGTTCTTCATCCAACATGAATGCTATGTAGTCAGGTCCAAATGTCTTTGGTGTCCTAACCCTACTACCACGTCTCGGTTCTACATGTTCCAGATTAGATCTCGATCGCTTACGTGACTTTGGATCTACATCCACAGGTTTTGAACTTGTTCCTTCATCTTCAACTCTATTGCTAGAATTATTCTCAACTTTATCATTATCATTACAAGGATATATGTTTTCAAAGAATACAACATTCCTTGATTCAATTGTTGTTCCAACAGTCATTTCAGGAACTTCTGACTTGTGGATAACAAACTGATAGGCACTACTGTTCAGTGCATACCCAATAAAGATACAATTGACCGTCTTAGGTCCGATTTAAACTTGTTTAGGTAGAGGTACCTCAACCTTAGCCAAACACCCCCCACAACTCATAAGGGGTAATATCCTTACATTTTCATGGAATCTTGTTCAATATGTAGTTGGCTGTCGAGACAGCTTCCCCCCACATGTTCTAGGGTAACCCTGAAATAATTAATAAGGCATTCATCATATCTTTAAGTGTTTGATTCTTACGTTCAGCATCGCCATTAGATTGTGGTGCATATGGAGCTGTTGTTTGATGAATTATACCACTTCCGTTGCATAATTCCTCAAACGGGGCTAAATATTCGCCACCTCTATCGCTTCGAACCATCTTGATACGACATCCTAATTGATTTTCGGCTTCATTCTTGAAGTTCTTAAAAGCTTTAATAGCCTCATCTTTACTTCTCAAAAGATAAAGATAACAATATCTTGTGCAGTCATTGATAAAAGTGATAAAGTACTTCTTACCACCTCTAGTTTGCATAAACTTTAAATCACACACATCTGTGTGAATTAATTCAAGGGGTTGTGTGTTTCGTTTTACCGAAAGAAACGGAAGTTTCGTCATTTTTGCTTCAACACAAATCTCACATTTGTTTTGAGTATTGACTTCATTTAATTTTAGTAAATCTAAGTTTACTAATCTTTTTATAGCATTTAGATTCACATGACCTAATCTACAATGCCATAAATCAAAACACTCAGTCAAGTAAGAGGAAGCAGTAGCATTTTCATTAGCATTACTGGACTTGGTTACATGGTGTTTAGCCAAAACATTAAGTTTAAAGAGTCCCTCTGTGAGGTAACCCTTACCTAGAAACCTATCAAACTTTTTTATGATAATCCTATCTGACTCAAACACTAGTTTAAACCACTTTTTAACTAGTATAGAGCCTGAGATCAAATTTTTCTTCATATCCAGAACATGAAGCACATTCTTTAAGGCGAGTGTCTATCCGGACGTAAGTTTGAGGTCCACTTCTCCAACTCCGATAATTTCAGATGAAGCTGGATTCCCCATGTTGAGCTTCCTCCCCTCAACAGCTTGATAGTTCTTAAACTGGCTCCTATCGGCACCAACGTGGGCGGTCGCACCGGTGTCGACGTACCAACCACCTTAGTTCTCAACGTGGTTGACTTCTTCGGTGACCACAGCAGCAAGGTCATCCTCTTTCCATCCGCCATTAGTCTCGGCGAAGTTGCAACATGTTTCTTCTTTTTGTTGGCCTTCGGCTTTCGACAATCTTTCGCCGCATGCCCATGTTTGCCACAGTTGAAGCAATCGCCATCAAACTTCTTGACTGATTGCTTCCCTTTTCTCTTGTTTTGGACACTTGGGCGAGCTCTTTTATTGGAGGGACCGCCATGCTCTAACAGATTTGCCTTAGCATCTATCAGGCCTTTTGGTTTGTGGTCATTTTTGCGCACGTCTGACTCGATGCGCAGTTTCACAATCAAGTCTTCAAGAGTCATCTCATTTCTCTTGTGTTTGAGATAGCCCTTGAAGTCTTTCCAACTGGGGGGCAACTTTTCGATCACAGTTGCAACAGTGAAGGCATCTAACAGAACCATTCCTTCGGCATTGACATCATGAATGATGAGTTGGAACTCTTGTAATTGTTCCATGATTTGCCTTGAGTCAACCATCTTGTAGTCCAGATACTTGGCGACTATAAAATTCTTTGTACTGGCATCATCACTACGGTACTTCTTTTCAAGTGCTTGCCACATCTCTTTTGATGTGTTTACAACAGAATAAACATTATATTAACTATCTTCTAAGGAATTCAGAATAAAGTTTTACAAATATAGTCTCCATTGTGCCAGTTGTCATAGGCAACTCGGACTGTAAAACTAGTCTCTTGAGCACTTGGCACCGGTGGTGCATCTTCCTTAAGGAAGTTAGCAAACCCCAATGTTGTCAAATAGAACAACATCTTCTGTTGCCACCTTTTAAAGTCGGCTCCACCAAACTTTGGCGACTTCTCGACGGCCGACATCATCCTTGGCCCCGAGTTTGTTCCAAAAAAGGAACCACTCGTGTTGAACCCGTAGGCTCCAACACTAGATCCTAACATGGATCCAATGGTACCACTAAAAGTGGAAGCTATGGTGCCACTCGAGGTGGATCCACCGGTAGTCAGAAAGGGGTTCGAAAACACCCATGGAGTTGTTGATGAGGTAGTTGAGCTCATCATACAGGACATGGTTGCGGCAATGGTGTTTGCCACGTTTGAAGCGGCGGTCGCGGAGGTAAAGGCAGCGGCGATGTTGGAGTCGGTGGAAGCAACAATCATAATCTCCAGTTGTAGGATTCAGCAAGTAGGTTTTTCTCGTCTTGCACTTGTTGGATTTCTGGTTACAAACTTTCTAGGCGAAAATTAAATTACAACTGGAAACTACAATTACAACTCGAAAACTGAAAATACAGGACTCGAGGCGGAATTAAAAATACAATGAAAAATGAAATTGAATCTGCACTAACCAGAAACAAATTAAAAATACAAGAAGATAATCAAAACAACAAAAAACAATAAACGAAACCAGACTGTGGTAGAAGTCGCCCGAAGATGCCTTCTGCCCGCAAGACTAGAAACGCCCTGGTAGTATTCACGGATTGACGGCTCATCCCCAAAGGTCAACGACTTTACGTCTCTACAGTAGCAACACCGCAAACTGGAGAGCTCCGATGAACTGGAAGAGGTGAGGACAAAGCTCCGACTTATGATATGCAGAGAATGCTGAAAACTGTTTGATTTTACTAAGTTCGAAAATTGCATGTCAGATGCAAATGAGATGCATGCCTATTTGTAGGCCATCTCACACACCTGCAGGGATCAAGATTTAATACATCCACTAATGGCTATCATAATGCAATCATTTATGCTGCATTATAGTCAGGAGTTACGAATTTCAAACAAATGGCAGGGGTTATGAAATTCAAACCTGCTATTAACTCTTCCTCATTACCTTGGGAGGTTACAGTTTATAGTTTATATATTAGCTAAATTTTGAACAATCAGGATGTACCTGGACTGTATTCAGCTCTTTAACCACTTGAGGGATGTACTTGGACATCCTTATGTGCACATACGAGTCCAACTATGTTGTTGAGCTTGTCCAAAAAATTCTTTAAGCTAGCCCAAGGCCTAGCTCACGGACAAGCCGAAAGACCAATTGCCAAGATCCAAGATCCAAGATCAAGATCAAGATCAAGATCAAGTCCAAAGTCCAAGGTCCACGGTCCACGGCTCGCGGCTGCAGCCGAGGCGAGGCGGGCGGTGGCGGCGGCGCGCGCGTGTGCGCGCGTGTGGGCTTTAAGCCCATATACATATGCCATTAATTATTACATGCATCAAGGTAACTCCTTATATACTAGAATAATGATGGTTCATTATTCAATGTGGGATTTCATCTCTTATTAATTCACAATTAAGTTACAAATTTTAAATCACTATTTCTCACTCACCGGAATCGGTTTAGAGAAAGTGAATATACCACAATCATCTACTCGGAATGTAGATCGATCCTATGATATTTAATTTTACAAAATAAAATTAAAATCATTAACGATTCCAACAACAATAAATCCTGAAAGTAGACCATTCGTGCATTATGAATTTATGATCATTTTTTTTAATCTCATCTGCACATTTAAAATAATGTTGGAAAAATAGAGGAAATGAGCTGTTTTGAGCAGCCCACTTGATAGGCAATTTTGAGTGGGCTCGACTACGAGTTAAAGTCGGGACTTAGTTGGAATACGTAGTACTCCGTACGAGGTTTTCAAAACATGTAAGAACACTCAAAATGATTGAGGTATGAATGAGATATATTGTTTGAAAGTGAACCCTTTAGAAATGTGTTTATGTTATCCCACGTTCGAAAAAGAAGAGAAAAATTGTGAGTATATAAGGAGATGTGGACAAACTCTTGTTCAAAAGTGAGACATGAATGAATGTGTGACTAGGCGCCCCTCGCGCACACACACACATGCGCGCGCCGCCATCCGTCCGACTCAGCTCGGCTCGGCTCGGCTCGGTTCGAAGGGCGATTTGGGCGAAATGTCTCGAAGTTATCTTTTTACTGCAATTTTATTTGGCAAAATTAATTTTGCTAAACCGCCTCAATCATAAAATTCGAATTTTCGGATTAGGATAAATATCAATTTGATTGATAATTATCGAATTAATATATTAGGATAAATATCAAATTATTTGGTAATTATCGGACTAATATATTAATAGATTAGGATAAGCAACACAAGTCTCTCTCTCATCTTCACCTATAAATACAGATGTGTGGGGTCCGAATTTCATATTCAAATAACGAATTTTCATCCGTTTCTTTCCAGCAAATTTCCGACTCACTTTTTCTTTTTCATAAAATATTTTATCTTCATATTTTCAGTCGCATCGGTGATAGTTCAGATTTTCTTCTAGTTCGTTGAGGGTGCGATGATTGATTTATCAACGCATCGAGATGTTGTTTTATCCTGGGAGGAGGCAGACGATACACACTGCGGTGGGGGCGAATTTGCTTTAAGGAGCCATAAATTCTGGACTCAACATCGCCCATCTTTGGATTTAGTTCCTTTGATTATATATATATATATATATATATATATATATATATATTGTTTGCTGCTTGCCCACTAACGAATCTGTCTCCTACTTTATTCTTCTCAGATCTATAGCTCATGCAGGAGATTCAAAACACGGTAAATATACCAATAATCTTAAAGCAAATTATACTATTATTTTGTGAAAAAAAGACGATCCGCTTGATTGCATCGCTGCATATGGATAATTTGTTGAATTAAGGTACAATTGATTTGTGCTTATGTCATGCTGCTGCTTAGTTAGTTTTAATCCAATTCAATCATGTTTGTTTGGATTAAATAATTTTGAATGCGATTATTACCTTAGTACGTGATGACAGTAATTATAAAATTAACGTACATTAATTATTAAAATGTCTAATTCCCTTCTTCCATGTGACTAATTATTGCCCTTTACGCGATTTGAATTATGTTGGAATAATTTTGAATTAGCGTTTGAAGTAGCTTGTATGTCATATTAAGGCCTGCTTTCTTTTACATGATTGTGATGCACATACATATACATGGTGTCTCGTTTAACTTAAGTTTGGCTTCTGACTTCCAATTGTGGATTAAAATCATATATCTGATTACCATAACTTTATATGATTGTTATGGCAAGCGAGCCATGTGATTTTACAAGAAAATTCAAATTGCTTACATCATTATATATGTGTTCACTTGTTCTAAATAATTAATTTATTATTATTTAGAAAGTGCTTATGGGCTCACGTGATATAAAAAGAAATTTTATATGACTAATGGTATTATATGGCACGTAAGCCATGTCAATAATTTAACTGTTAAAATTATATGATTAACAATTATTTGACTTTTAAACTTATGGAATAGAGTCAGATCTTACGTGAATTGTGTGATTTGTCCATCACTTTTGCATGCTCCTGACCGAGACAAGAAAGTATCAACCATATAATTGGATATTGGGTTGCACGAATGATTATTCTAACATCATTTCGTAATTAATTTATTTTTGGTCATCATTTGATTATTTACAAATAAATAATCATTGGAATGTTAAATTCTTGTGGATGCTCGGACGTTAAAAACCTAAAGGGCCTGGTACCTAGTGAGTATTGGTTGTGGGTCGGCTCGAGAATTATAATTTCTGGTTGGATTTGTTCTTCCGGATAAATTCGTGTTGGTGTTGGCCTGCTGCGGCAGTGCACACGAGCCTAATACGGTGATCTATGTGATACCTAATACAGCAAATATTGATATTAGCTCTATACGCTTAAATTTCGGAGAAATTAAATAATTGAATTTTAGTGCTAAAAACATAAAAGTTCTTTAATCGAATATTAAAACCAGAGAGGTTTTAAATGATGATGAAACCTACTCTTATGAGAGGTTGTAACAAGAAATGAGATTACTCTATTAATATAGTGATACATTTGTTACGTGTACTCGATAATGAGTAAGAATGAAGTTAAAAGAGAAATTTACTGTAATATCCGCAATTTCGAATTTCGGTAATTTTCTTTTTTCGGAGGAAGTTCGTTTTGACAACTCTACCATGACCGTTTCGTCATTCCGAGAATGATTAATTCTGCACTTTTTGTCATCCGAGTTCGTTTCGGTGTCGTTTTGTTGAGTTCTGTGTCCTTAATCGACTTTTTCACGTGGGAGTTCGACTTTGTAAAGTCACCATTAATTTTTGGAAACTCCAAAAATTCTGAATCTTTGCAACATTATAGAGCATTAAGTTATCTTTCCAATGGTTCAAACGGTGAGTCAATCGGAGTCCAGACGAAGGAGTTATGGTCGAAATAGCTAAGACTACACGATGTGCCTTTTTCGTGTTGGAGTGGACTGTACCGTGTGCCGCGACACACTTCAGCTGTGCCGCGGCACTAAGCTGATTCCTGGGCGTTTTTCTTGGCCCTGGGCCGCGGCACACTTGTCCTGTGCCGCGGCACACGGGCTTTTTCTGCGTTTTTTAGCAAATTTTCGAGGAGAAACATACATTTTCTCCTCTCTTCTTCCTCCTACCATTCTAGGCGATTCTAAGGGCGATTTTGGGCGATTTGAGTGCTCCCAAACTTGTAGAGATCATCCACCTCAAGTCTTGTTGTATATTTTCGACCTCTACTTGAATCCTTCATCCAAATCAAGGTATTTTGGCTTGAACCCTTGTTTTTGTAGATTTGGGGATTTTCCTTTTTGATTTCGATTCCAATCCGTTTTTGATCAATTAATTGTTGTATAAACGTTGTTTTGAACTTGTTCTATGGATTCGATACTCGTATCTTTGGTTCGTTCGACCCGAGGGGTGATTTCTTTGTTCTTGAAGGGTCTTGAACATTTAATGTTCGCTTAAATGTTCGAATGAGTTCCCTTTGATAGTTTGTTGGGATTTCCGTTGTTTTCGGCCTTGATTCTCGTCGTAATCATGTTTTATTATTCCTTACGGAGGATTATAGGTGCTCGATGATTCCGATGTTGAATTCCGTTGGTGATTGATGATTCATGTGGTGTTTTCCCGTAGTAATTTCGGTGCTGTCGCGTTCTAGATAGTGTTCGGGAAATTGAGGGCTACCCGGCCGTATCCGTTCATTTTTCCATTGCTCGTGATATCGAGGCAAGTACCTTGTCCATACTTTTCTTGTTTTGTGGATATGATGATTGGTGATCATCTTGGTTTGTTTGTTTGTTTGAAATGAGTTTTCAAAAGATTTGGTTAGCCTTGTTAAAGGCCCTCTTTCAAAACCGTGTGTGTTTTGTGATTGGTGTGATTCGTGAACGAGCATGTGAATCTTATGGATATGTTTGGTGTTGATGATGCACTTGGTATTTGCGTGTGGATGTATATTGTTTCATTTCGGTGCATTGTGGTTTGACGTGTTGTTTTACTGAGTGTTTGATGCCTCTCGGTGAATTGTTTGGATATACTTGGTGTGATATGTTACTCGTGCTTGAGATTATTTCGCTAGCCAGCTCGTGGGGTCCGACGGGATCACGGAGTGGGATTCGTGGCTTCGTCCCGGTCCTAGGCGACGTGTGGTGCTTGAGTATTTCGCTAGCCAGCTCGGGGGGTCCGACGGGATCACGGAGTGGGATTTGTGGCTTCGTCTCGGTCCTAGGCGATGCGTGTACATGTTTTGTGAATGTGTTTGCTCACCTCGGGAGGGTTCGACGGGACCACGGATGGAATTCCAATGGCTTCGACCTGGGTTCACGAGTGAAACTTCACCGCTACGTGTGTATATTTTGTGATTGTTTTTCGCTCACCTCGGGAGGGTCCGATGGGATCACGGAGGGAATTCCATTGGCTTCGACCTGGATTCACAAGTGCGGTTGCTTATGTTTTGTGAATGTGTTTGCTCACCTCGGGAGGGTTCGACGGGGCCACGGAGGGAATTCCATTGGCTTCGACCTGGATTCACGAGTGAAACTTCACGGGTGCGTGTGTATTTTTATCTCCGTCGAGGACGCGTGACGTGGGTTTCAACCCTGTGTATTTTGGTCGGTTTTCTATTTGCGAAAACAAAACATTTGGGCTGTGACCTGTGACCCTGTTGATTTTTGGAAAGATAAGGATTTGATAATCCTAAGTTGTTTTCTATCAAAACTCTCAATGGCATTTAAACGGTTTTATAAATTGTTTTCCCTTAATTTGTGACCTTTCGGTTTTAGAATGTTTTACCAAACTCTTGCCTCGGGAAGTACTTTTCGTCACGTTTGGATTCTTATGGATTCCTGGTTATTGTTATTTGTGAAATGTGAATTGTATGGCTCGTATTTTTGCACTTGTACTTGCACTAGCAAAACAGTGGAGTTTTGCTAACCCCTGAGTACTCGGGGGGTGGATGTCTATTTTTGCATTCAGGTTTTGGAGCATAGCACAGGGTCGGCATGAAGGATGATGAAAGATGAACGATACTAATCACACGAGGATCCGTTGATGTCATATTGGTCTAGTTGTATTTTCTTTTCCGCTGCAGTATATTTTTCCCGTTGTACGGGTGTGGTTGTATTTTGACCCCTGCGTGGGCATGAGTTGTAAGTATTTATTGAAAGACCAAATCGGTCTACTGAGTCATTTTAGCCTTAAAGGCATGGTTGAGTTGTTAAATGTTGTTACCAGTCTGGTAGATCTTCGAGGAGAGGGTCTACGGCGTGTAATATCCCTGAGTGGATTGGGGGTGTTACATAAATGGTATCGGAGCTTAGGTTGTGGAAACCTAGGCTGTCGGGTCAGTGGTGTTTGTTGAGTTTTGTCTCGTCGGATTTTGTCTGACTGAGTCGTGTCGCGACGCGTCGTCTGAGTTTGTTGGTCGTGATTAGTATCGTGGGCGATCATCATCTTCGTGCGACCTGTGGCTGTAAGTCTCCCTTCTTTGTGTTGTGCCTCGTGTGACACGAGCTATTTGTATGATTATTTGTTAATTGATGGAATCCTCTTATCGATTTTTATTTCTTGATATGTGGTTATTTGACTCTCATATTTCGTTCATATGAGGAGTAGTGTTGCTGGATTGTGCATGTTGAACTGTATTTCTTTTATCCGCTGCGTGAGTTCTTTTGTAATGACTTTCGGTATTTTACCGACCGAGTTTTATTTCGAAAACCGATTCCCTTAACCGAGTTTTTGGCATTATGGCCTTGATCGCTTTGGCGAAATTCTTATGACGGTATTTAGTATTTTGTAAATGGCTTTCGTGAGTTTTTGAAATATTACCGTCATTGGCCTTTTTGGCGTTTTTGTAAATGGTTTTTAGCCTGGTGAGTTCCGGCGCGGGACCCACGGCGCTATAATATTTTGTGTAATTACCTGAAATTTTTGGGCATTCTAGCCCATTGAATTATCTTTGAAAAAACTTGAGTATCTTAGAAGATAAATTTCGAGACGTACTTTCAAAATGAATTATTTTCTCGTGGTACATCCAAGATGCCACAATGTGTTTCAAAATTCTTCTACCGCGAGGACCCAAAATGTTTTGAGATATTTTCAATGTTTTATAAACACTTTTACTTAGACCCGAGGGTCGAATATTTCCGAAAGTTTTTCACGAAAAGAAAGTGTCCTTATTTTTATCAAATGCGAGATGGTTCTCCAAAGTCTAGATAACGATGTTTCACGTTTGTACTTTTTCTTGAAAGGTGATACTCAAGATCAACCGGCATTTTTCTAAATTATTTTCAAAAGGATGTTTTCATTTTAAAAACCTATCCATTCCCGTTTGAGAAATTTGGATATGTATGTATGATGTTTGCTTTGTCGTTATGATGTTACTCCCGAGTATGATCGAATTGGTGGCATGAATGTCGAGGCGTTGCCACGCATTTGTTGTACTAGCCCTCTGTGAGAGGTGTGAACTGGTGTTTACTGTTTATCACCTCGTGGTGATTTGCGTGTTGTCGCACGAGTGTGGGTTGTTAAAGCTTGGATTTTTATGCGTTTATGCACATGTGTGATTGTTTCATGATGTTTGTAATTATGTCTTTGGTTATCGTTCGGGCCGTTGAGGTCGCGAACGACATCTTGTCGTTGTTGTAGTGTTTGTGTGTGTATTACTTTACGATGGTAATCGTTATATATGATATGTGTTATGATTCCTTGTTGTCTTTGAGTTGGCATCTCCGGTATGTTGTTTTGCGGTGTTATGTTCCATTGTATCTAGCATTTGTATTTTCGGTATGCCGAGCCGAGGCATTTCAAGCGTGATGTGCCGGGGAATGTACGTGCAAATTGTCCTTCTCACAAGTAACACATTTCGAGTGTGGACTCGAGGACACCGAATTGATTTTGTGAATTGGCTACCGAGACTTTCGGAGTTCGCGCTTCGGACAGATATCGAATCGGCTTTGAGAGGCCTTTGAAGGATGTTTCGTCGATTGCACTGTCGTGTCGTCTCCTTGATTTCGTTATTGTGAGTAGCGGGACGACCTTCTTTTAGAAGAGGTCGAATATAATACCCGTATTATTTTTGGCTTCGCATTTTCTCTTTCTCAATTCTATAGACTCGCTCGTGTTCGTTGATACTTTCGAACTTGTTACGTATTCCGGTTTCATCGTTCGAACGAGCCGTGATCTTGTTTTGGGTCGATCTGGTTATCGCTGTGACTTTTCGAGTTCGGTTCGATTCTTGTGAACCTTGTTCGGAAGTAACACCCTTCGGTTCTACTAGCTCTTCTATTCGACGTGGATCGGATTTTGAATTTCGTATTTTTGACTCACGACTCGTTTATGTTCGTTGACATTTCTGAACTTTCCCTATCCCTTGCTTTTGTTGATCGAACGAGTGTGGTATTGTTTTGGAATAACTCGTTTGTCGCTGTGACTTTTCAATCGCTATTCCCTATCCTGTGGATCTTATGGGACTGCATGCCTTGTAGTTCTCACGGATCATCACGGGAGTTGTTGTTTGAGTTTTATTATCCTTCGTGTTTCGGACATGATTGTTCGATTTTTGTTGTCTCGATCATTTGTTTGTTCGGTTTTTGTTCTCGTTTTGTGATTGTTGAACGTTCAGACTCCTTCGTAATTCCCTTAAGTTCGGGAAATTAGTCTCGTTTTCGATCTTCCAACCCTTGGGCGGTAGAATTCCGTATTAGTTCAGCGATTGGCTCGCGTTTCGATTGATGTACCGTTGGGTTGGTCAATCATACTGACTTTCATTCGTTGTGTTTTGTGATTGTCGGATAATTGACTTGGCTATATTATCCGTTTGATGACGCTTGTCATTTGTTGGTTTTATTGTATTCCTAACGGCGGCGTTGTGTTGGTCGTCGTGGAGCATGTTTTCACGCCGTATGTCTCTTTGCGTTTCTTGCAGCGTTTCGCCGTCGGGTGCGAGTTTTCGGTTTTTGCGTATCTCGTCGAGTTTTCCTGGCAGGGGATATTGCTTCTCCCTACTTATTTTAAGTTTCGGGACGAAACTTCTTTTAAGGAGGGTAGAATGTAATATCCGCAATTTCGAATTTCGGTAATTTTCTTTTTTCGGAGGAAGTTCGTTTTGACAACTCTATCATGACCGTTTCGTCATTCCGAGAATGATTAATTCTGCACTTTTTGTCATCCGAGTTCGTTTCGGTGTCGTTTTGTTGAGTTCTGTGTCCTTAATCGACTTTTTCACGTGGGAGTTCGACTTTGTAAAGTCACCATTAATTCTTGGAAACTCCAAAAATTCTGAATCTTTGCAACCTTATAGAGCATCAAGTTAGCTTTCCAATGGTTCAAACGGTGAGTCAATCGGAGTCCAGACGAAGGAGTTATGGTCGAAATAGCTAAGACTACACGATGTGCCTTTTTCGTGTTGGAGTGGACTGTACCGTGTGCCGCGGCACTAAGCTGATTCCTGGGCGTTTTTTTTGGCCCTGGGCCGCGGCACACTTGTCCTGTGCCGCGGCACACAGGCTTTTTCTGCGTTTTTTAGCAGATTTTGGAGGAGAAACATTCATTTTCTCCTCTCTTCTTCCTCCTACTATTCTAGGCGATTCTAAGGGCGATTTTGGGCGATTTGAGTGCTCCCAAACTTGTAGAGATCATCCACCTCAAGTCTTGTTGTAGATTTTCGACCTCTACTTGAATCCTTCATCCAAATCAAGGTATTTTGGCTTGAACCCTTGTTTTTGTAGATTTGGGGATTTCCCTTTTTGATTTCGATTCCAATCCATTTTTGATCAATTAATTGTTGTATAAACGTTTTTTTGAACTTGTTCTATGGATTGGATACTCGTATCTTTGGTCCGTTCGACCCGAGGGGTGATTTCTTTGTTCTTGAAGGGTCTTGAACATTTAATGTTCGATTAAATGTTCGAATGAGTTCCCTTTGATAGTTTGTTGGGATTTCCGTTGTTTTCGGCCTTGATTCTCGTCGTAATCATGTTTTATTATTCCTTACGGAGGATTATAGGTGCTCGATGATTCCGATGTTGAATTCCGTTGGTGATTGATGATTCATGTGGTGTTTTCCCGTAGTAATTTCGGTGCTGTCGCGTTCTAGATAGTGTTCGGGAAATTGAGGGCTACCCGGCCGTATCCGTTCATTTTTCCATTGCTCGTGATATCGAGGCAAGTACCTTATCCATACTTTTATTGTTTTGTGGATATGATGATTGGTGATCATCTTGGTTTGTTTGTTTGTTTGAAATGAGTTTTCAAAAGATTTGGTTAGCCTTGTTAAAGGCCCTCTTTCAAAACCGTGTGTGTTTTGTGATTGGTGTGATTCGTGAACGAGCATGTGAATCTTATGGATATGTTTGGTGTTGATGATGCACTTGGTATTTGCGTGTGGATGTATATTGTTTCATTTCGGTGCATTGTGGTTTGACGTGTTGTTTTACTGAGTGTTTGATACCTCTGGGTGAATTGTTTGGATATACTTGGTGTGATATGTTACTCGTGCTTGAGATTATTTCGCTAGCCAGCTCGGGGGGTCCGACGGGATCACGGAGTGGGATTCGTGGCTTCGTCCTGGTCCTAGGCGACGTGTGGTGCTTGAGTATTTCGCTAGCCAGCTCGGGGGGTCCGACGGGATCACGGAGTGGGATTTGTGGCTTCGTCTCGGTCCTAGGCGATGCGTGTACATGTTTTGTGAATGTGTTTGCTCACCTCGGGAGGGTTCGACGGGACCACGGAGGGAATTCCAATGGCTTCGACCTGGGTTCACGAGTGAAACTTCACCGCTACGTGTGTATATTTTGTGATTGTTTTTCGCTCACCTCGGGAGGGTCCGATGGGATCACGGAGGGAATTCCATTGGCTTCGACCTGGATTCACGAGTGCGGTTGCTTATGTTTTGTGAATGTGTTTGCTCACCTCGGGAGGGTTCGACGGGGCCACGGAGGGAATTCCATTGGCTTCGACCTGGATTCACGAGTGAAACTTCACGGGTGCGTGTGTATTTTTATGTCCGTCGAGGACGCGTGACGTGGCTTTCAACCCTGTGTATTGTGGTCGGTTTTCTTTGCGAAAACAAAACCTTTGGGCTGTGACCTGTGACCCTGTTGATTTTTGGAAAGATAAGGATTTGATAATCCTAAGTTGTTTTCTATCAAAACTCTCGATGGCATTTAAACGGTTTTATAAATTGTTTTCCCTTGATTTGTGACCTTTCGGTTTTAGAATGTTTTACCAAACTCTTGCCTCGGGAAGTACTTTTCATCACGTTTGGATTCTTACGGATTCCTGGTTATTGTTATTTATGAAATGTGAATTGTATGGCTCGTATTTTTGCACTTGTACTTGCACTAGCAAAACAGTGGAGTTTTGCTAACCCCTGAGTACTCGGGGGGTGGATGTCTATTTTTGCATTCAGGTTTTGGAGCATAGCACAGGGTCGGCACGAAGGATGATGAAAGATGAATGATACTAATCACACGAGGATCCGTTGATGTCATATTGGTCTAGTTGTATTTTCTTTTCCGCTGCAGTATATTTTTCCCATTGTACGGGTGTGGTTGTATTTTGACCCCTGCGTGGGCATGAGTTGTAAGTATTTATTGAAAGACCAAATCGGTCTACTGAGTCATTTTAGCCTTAAAGGCATGGTTGAGTTGTTAAATGTTGTTACCAGCCTGGTAGATATTCGAGGAGAGGGTCTACGACGTGTAATATCCCTGAGTGGATTGGGGGTGTTACATTTACACTCTAAAAGCTCGAGATGAAAAACCAACTTAATCCGGAAATTAAGATGGTTGAATGCACTCTAACGGATACGCACAATGTTAATCAGTTCAAACTATCACTGAATGAGGATATTAGTCATGTGGAGACTATTTAATTTAAATCAAGATACCATGTAAGGAAATAATTGAAATTTTCTATTAGTTCTGAAATGTTGTAAAGTAATTTTAGAAATACTAAAAATGTGGGGGTGTCTGGCTAAGGCAAAAGTTCCTAAGCCAAAGCAAGTGAAGGTATGACCTAATACGGTCGACAGCATATTCACTGGATACGCACATGATGCATGATGTGTATAAATTTGTAATACAAAAATCTGATAGTCTGACATATCAGTATGTACTAATCGAATTAAGGAAAAGAGTGTATCAAATGCATAACTGATTTAAAATCTATATCAATTATGAGATACCATGGATTTATTAATGTGAAATGAAACACCAAGTGGTTTTAGAGGTTGAAGCAAAAGGCTTGAATTTGAAAAAGCCACTACGTCTGAATTCTCTAACATGCGTGTTAGAAGATAATTTTACAATGCTATGTGAAAACATACACTCTGCATATGGTGATATAAGAGAAAGAATAATTCTGTGTGCAGAATACTGTTTAATATTCAGTGGATCTTCCTCTGGAATGGATACCACTAGGATCAAAAGTAAACTCAATTGAAAAACAAGTTTAAAGAGATCCATGGATAAACAAGAGGCGAAACTACCAACTGAGGTTGTAGTAATGTGAGAGCCTAAAATACCTTGAGATATATTCTCTAGTAACGAGAACAAAGTTCATTATTTTGATATATATTATTGCTGCTTTGCAGAATGTAGAAGTATATCAAATGAACATACATGCAGTCTTTCTAAAATGGTGTTATTTGAGAAAAGCCAACTTGGAAGAACCAGAGGCATATGTGTCTAGCGCAACGATTGGAAGTCTGCAACTTAGTGAAATTATTTTGAATCTAAATTGACACTAAAACGGTGGCATAAAATCTTTGACATTGTGGTGTCAAGCAATGACTTCAAACGATGTGATCAAATCTCCAATTTGACAACATTCAAATATGGTGATTAAATGACCGAAAAGCACCAATTTGGGGACGCTCAAATTTGGTAATGTAGTTAATGAAAAATTGCTAATTTTGGGGATGCTTAAAATTAGTAATTTGATCTATGAGAAATTGAAGTCTCGGTTAATAGTTGGTAACGTAATTTCAAAGCGTTAAAAATACTAATTTATAATGTCAAAAAGATTCAAGACAACGAGTATGTCAAGTGTGTATATGTTAAATACACATGACGACTATGTCATTTTAAAATTAAACTTAAATGATCGAGTCATTTCTGGCAATAATGAAAAGAGGATCAATACAACAAAATCCGAAAAGATAAATATATGAGACTAAAGAGATGATTTTAAGATGTAAAATCTCAAGTCATTCACAATGTCTCATATGAGGCCAGTCATACTAAGATGACATGAATCTTGGAAAGATCAAAGGAATCAACTCTAGTATAGTTGGAATGCCTATAGCTATAGTGCATCTATCCAAGCACAAAGGTAACTGATCTTTCAAGAGTAGTTAAAAGTCTAATGTACTAAGTGAATTGTACAAGACTAAACACAGTCTATATCATGAGTAGACTATTTGGATACACGAGTAATTAAGAAACTAATCATCAATTGGTGATTACAATGATATAAAGATTACTTGTGTGTATATGTTGCATAATATGAGATATTCAAAAACTATTAAAATGATATAGTGATGCAAATTGGATATCTGATATAAAAGACTCCAGGACGACAAGTGGATATGTATTCACATTAGCTGGTGCATCAGTGGCATGGAAATATTCAAAATAGACACTTATATATCGGTCAACAATGGAATCCGAGTTTATAGCCTCGGATAAGCATGTAGAAGAGGGAGAATGGCTACACCATTTTCTAGAAGATATTCCAAAATGGGCAAAGTTGTGACCGCAATATGCGCTTATTGAATAGTCAATCTACGATTGGCAGGGCACAAATCAAAAGTATAATGGTAAGTCTCGTCATATGAAGAATAGACATAATACCATTTTTCTATCAACGGGGGTTATCACTATTGACTACGATTCATCAAGAGATAACATCGCGGACCCACTAACCAAAGGGTTATCAAGAGACCTTGTTGATAAATCATCAAGAGGAATGGGTATATTGCCTTGAGCTAATGGTTTTATGGAGGATACTCAACCTAAGCTGACTGGAGATCCCAGGATCTAGGTTCAATGGGACAACCAATTCATAAAATTGGGCACGATCACTGTGGGGGTTATCCCGAACCGACCATTCCTAGGATGAAAACAGTGATACCCGTAGGGAGAGGTTAAGCTTATGATTTTAATGATTCTTAAGTCGACATGTATAGTCGGGTGGAGTAAAATATGGGTTTACTCAATATAATTAAAGAGAACCACCTATGTTAGAGAGAAGAGGGGCCGCTTCAAAGGAGAATTGAAAAGGCACAATTCTTTAGAAACTGTCGCAGAACCAGGACTGTGTACATGGCCAAAACGGACACAATAATGAGAACATAATAAATCAGGGAGGGCACTTGTGAAGGATATACGATCACTTATACAAACGGTCGGACAGTTCAAAGATATCTAGTCACACTGTCTAGCCAGTGAGGAGAATATATCCTTTCGAGGGAAGGTTCAAGGAGCATACTCTACCTATCCTATCCAATGCCTAACTGCAGTAACTATCACCAAGTCAAACTCCGTGTCTAACGTGTACGGCTGGACCATCAATCTCATTCATGTGGGGGATTGTTGGAAAAATAAAGGAAATGGGCTGTTTTGAGCAGCCCACTTGATAGGCAATTTTGAGAGGGCTCGACTACGAGTTAAAGTCGGGACTTAGTTGGAATACGTAGTACTCCGTACGAGGTTTCCAAAACATATAAGAACACTCAAAATGATTGAGGTATCAATGAGATATAATATTCTAAAGTTAACCCTTTTGAAATGGGTTTGGGATGTTATCCTACATTGGAAAAAGAATAGAAAAATTGTGAGTATATAAGGAGATGTGGACAAACTCTTGTTCAAAAGTGAGACATGAGTGGATGTGTGACTAGGCGCCCCTCGCGCACACACACGCGCGCGCGCCGCCGTTCGTCCGTCCGTCCGACTCGGCTCGGCTCGGTTTGGGTCGGTTCGAAGGGCGATTTGGGCGAAATGTCTCGAAGTTATCTTTTTACTGCAATTTTATTTGGCAAAATTAATTTTGCTAAACTGCCTCAATCATAAAATTCGAATTTTCAGATTAGGATAAATATCAATTTGATTGATAATTATCGAATTAATATATTAGGATAAATATCAAATTATTTGGTAATTATTGGACTAATATATTAATAGAGTAGGATAAGTGTTGAAAGAGACCAATCCTAATTAGAGTTCCTCCAGCACAAGTCTCTCTCTCATCTTCACCTATAAATACAGATGTGAGGGGTCCGAATTTCATATTCAAATAACTAATTTTCGTCCGTTTCTTTCCAGAAAATTTCCGACTCAGTTTTTATTTTTCAGAAAATATTTTCTCTTCATATTTTCGATCGCGTCGGTGATAGTTCAGATTTTCTTCTAGTTCGCTGAGGGTGCGATGATCGATTTATCAACGCATCGAGATGTTGTTTTATCCTGGAAGACAGACGTTATACACTGCGGTGGGGGCGAATTTGCTTTAAGGAGACCGAAATTTTGGACTCAACATCGCTCATCTTCGGATTTAGTTCCTTTGATTTATATATATATATATATATATTGTTTGCAACTTGCCCACTAACGAATCTGTCTCCTACTTTGTTTTTCTCAGATTTGCAGCTCATGCAGGAGATTCAAAACACGGTAAATATACCAACAAATAAAACATTAGTAAATATATCTTTTCTAAAAATTGTCCACTCATGTACTTATAATTAGAATCATTTTCAATCACTATTGATTTTAAATCATGTCATCTTTAATTATTGTAATTGTATTTCATATCCAAAAATAAATTCAAAAGTTTAATTATTATTATATCCAAAAAAAATTCACATCACAAATATTTAAAGGTAGAAAATATTTGAAATGAAAGCACATACCCTATAGCACCATAGATTCAAGCACTTCCTGTAAATATGTGATTTACATAATCTATAAATTTTATTTATGAGGAAAAAAGTAGCATCCAATAATTTTATTAAATTAAATATGTTTATGAGCTTTTCTCCATGAATATCTCAGATCATGGCCATGGGAGCCTGTGTGGGCGCCAAAAATTTGAGAAAAATAGACAGAAATTGGAAGAGATTAAGGGGACGAGATTGAAATTTTCTATATATAAATAAATTAACAAATAGTACTAGCCCAGTTGACCACCACATGAGTATAAAATTTTATGTGGGGTGGAGGTCAAGGGTTCAATCTCTGCTTCCATCTAAAAAAAATTCTCTCCGGGACATATGCGTACGAAAAACTTTAGATGGACCTCATACTGAATATCATCCGCGTGAATTCGATTTGGGGGAGAACTTCACGTTCTCTTTACACGGAAAAATTTAGTGGTACGTTAGCAGAACCCAAACATAATTAGGTGTAAATATAGAAACTTAGTCATAACCAAAAAAGAAGTTCAAATCTAACCGGCCGTTGTACTCGAAACCGTTTTGGAGTCGGGAATAGTCGGAGCCCTTCCAGTCCCAGCGTCTGGAAGGGTGGTATTATACCAGCGCCTACGTGGCACTGATGTGGCGCCTACTAGGCGCTGATGTGGTATATGTTAATATAAAAAAATAGTAGAGGTGATACAAAAACACTCATACTATCAAAACCTTACTACATATACAGCATCCGGTACAACCCCTACAAAGCATGGTGTAGATAGTAGGGGTGTTTTTGTATCACCCCTACTATTTTTTTATATTAAAATATAGCACATCAACGCCACGTAGATGCCACATCAGCACCACGTAGGTGCTGGTATAATACCACCCTTCGAGACGCTGGGACCGGAAGGGTGCTGCGGGAATAGTGGGACCTCTATATTTGGCGCCAGGCATTCTTCATCACGCCATTTTTTTATATGTTTACTAATAATAGTTATTTACTTTAGTAATCAATTTATTTTGTGTATCGAATTTGTGTTGTTTTCTAAAATTGGATAAAATGTAATGTAAATTAGCGGTGTAATGTTTATTAATTGAAAAAATATCACTTTATTTCTAGCAATTTTCATAACATAAAATATTTTTGAAGTTAATTAATAGTAGTTTTCAAGGTAGTAGTTAATTACATATTACGACCATTCTGTTTTAACTAAAACAGTGTAATAATAAAGAGAATATATTATGTTATATTAAAATATTAAAGATGTTATTTCGGTGTTTTTTACTGTCTGGAAGTTGAAAAATATTAAAAAAAAAGCCTTTTTTCTTCATTTTGACATATTCGTAAAAAAGTTTGACGTATATGTATCGACACTTGACGGACAATCGAACACCCGTGTACGGACACCTGTCCTTGAAAAAGTGTCACGTTTTTTTTTTTATTAGGACACTAATCACTTTCCTGGACAATCTTGAGACTTTTAAACGACATTATTAACTCTTAATTTTAATTTTTTTAGTAAATTTATTTTATTAATAAAATACTAGGTTTAAACTGTTATATATATATATATATATATATTATCGACACTTGACGGATAATCGAACACCCGTGTACAGTTCTCGGACACCTGTCCTTGAAAAAGTGTCACACGTTTTCTTTTATTAGGACACTCATCATACTCTCCTCGACAATTTTGAGACTCTTGAACGAGATTTTTAACTCTTAATTTTTAATTTTTTTTGTAAATTTATTTATTAATAAAGTAGTAGATTTAAACTGTTATATATATAGGAAATGGATCATATGAGAATGAGATTTATTTTGAGAAATAAGAATATATTTCAGCCTTTGATTGCATGTATGGATGGTCCAGACTGTGTGATATTTGGAATATCTTTTAATTAATTACTGATTCCTCATTTTGCAAATTGATAATTAATATATGAAAAAAAATTCTCATTTCATGCGTATAATCTAGATCACTAAAACTAATTAAAAATCAACAGTATAGACGTATTCTTATTTCTTAACTAACAAACTTGGGGCCACATTTCCTTATTGATAATGCAAATAAAATAAGGTGGGACGGAGTGGATGTCGGGTAGGGGGGCGGGTAGCCGAACCCGAGCGGCAACACCATTCCGCCTTGCTCGGGTTGGCTGGGCGGGCTGAATTTTCGGCTTCTGAAGCCGATGGAAAGTTGCAAAAATTGAACGTTGGGTTGGGTGGTGATTCTAGCCGTTGCAACGGCTATTAACAAAAAAAAAAAAAAAAAAAAAAATCCCACTCCTATTTAAACTAATCTTTCACCTCTATTTTCAAAATAAAACCCACAACACACAATAATCTTTCAAAAACACACACTAATCTCTCCAAAAAAAAAATAATTACCCTCACCTTTTAAAAAAACACACACTAATCTCTCCAAAAAAAAATGTCTTCCGATTCTTCCGATTACGTTATTCCTTCTTCGTCCGACGAGCTATCCACGGGTAGCTCGTTGCAAAATATGCTTCAACTAGCGGCTCAGTATTATGAAGACACGGCAAGCTCTAGCCGAACTAGCGTAGATCGTCATCGGGAAATAGGTCTTGCAACTTTAGAGAATGATTGGTTCGTTGAAACACCAAAGTACAACGACAATTACTTTAAAAAAAAAAATTCGAATGGAGAGAAGCATGTTTTTGCAAATAGTGGGTGACATTGAAGCGAGATACCCATATTTTCAAGAAGGCTATGACGCGAGATTGAAAAAAAGTTTCACGGGGAAACAAAAAATCACATCGGCCGTTAGGCAACTCGCAATCTGCCTGATGAGTATGATGAATATTTATGTATGTCTCAAAGAACGTCACGTGAAAGTCTTGATTATTTTGTGAGGCCATCATTGAGTTATGCGGTCGAGAGTACCTACGTGGCCGACAAAGACACGACCTTGCTCGCATTTTCCAGGCCCATGAAGCGAAGCATCACCTCCCTGGGATGCTTGGTAGCCTCGACTGTACACACGTCAGATGGAAAAATTGTCCTAGACATTTGAGAGGGCAATATACGAGAGGTGACTATGGTGTTCCCACTATTATGCTTGAAGTCACCGCGTCACAAGATATGTGGATTTGGCATGCTTTTTTTGGTCCACCGGGGTCAAACAACGATATCAACGTATTGAATCAGTCTGACTTGTATCTTACAGCTCGAAATGGAACGGCGATGAGTAGTTCATTCCACGTGAATGGACGTTTTTACAAACGCGGCTACTATTTGGCAGATGGAATCTATCCTAAGTGGTCCACACTTGTTAAAGCATACCCGTATCCAAACGACCCAAAGGAAAAGAGATTTACGAAGTTACAAGAGGGAGCGAGAAAGGATGTCGAGAGAGCTTTTGGTGCTCTCAAAGGAAAATGGAAAATTCTTGATCGACCACTCAGAGCTATGACCAAAGCGAAGATCGCCAATCAGGTTCATGCGTGTGTTATTTTGCACAATATGGTTATAAAACGCGAGGGGAGGGCAATCTCACCGGTTCATATAATGGATCCGCGGCCCACCATTGTTCGACGACAGTGTGGTAGCGGAGTTACTAGATGAATTTCTCCATGACCGTCTTCGATATGATCTCACGGACCACGTAGCACGTGAAGACTTGCCGCATCTCGATGATTAATGGATTTTTATTTTAATCTAGTTATTTTTAAGTATTATGTTATGTTTTTTTAAGTATTATGTAATGTTTTTATTTTTAATGAAATGGTATGTTTTTATTATAAATATTGAATGTGATTTTATGTATTTAAAAAAAAATGAATTTAAGATTAAGCACTACCCCTGTTAGGGTAGTGTTAGGGTAGTATTGGGGTAGTTTTGAGTTGGAAGGTTTTTATTGGATAGAGGTGACGTGGCACCCTTAGGGTATTAGGGTAAGAAAGTACCACTCCCTCCCCCTAAGTGCTTTTAGTGACATCGATGGTTTAGGTAATTTTAGTGTATGTATGGCTTACAAAGTGGAGTCAAATGATTCAATACATTTTGTCAAAGAAAATAATATAAGAAAAGAGAGGGAAAAAAAAGCCAAAAAGTGTGAGATTTTACTTTATTGCGAATATAAAGCATAGATACAGACATCTGAACGGAAATAAACTGAAATGTGGAAACTAAGCCCAAAAGATAGAGCCGAAATATATAAATATATTTATAAGAATAAGTTGATATTAAAAGGTTAAATAAATTATCATAAATATATCATAAAAATCCTGAATTGATATTAAAGATTTCCAATGAAAAGTAATAGCTCATAAAATCTCAAAATTAAGACAAATAAAGATATTTACGAAAAACTAAAGCATAGCATTAAAAATAAAGGATAATAATATGTACAAGAATAGCACTAAAATTAAAGGATAAAAATTCAAAAAGTACATGTATTCAAGAAGTCCATGTAGTCTAAATTTAGTTAGGGGGAGGGAGTGGTACTTTCTTACCCTAATACCCTAAGGGTGTCACGTCACCTCTATCCAATAAAAACCTTCCAACTCAAAACTACCCCAATACTACCATAACACTACCCTAACAAGTGGGAGTGGTACCCTAGTACCCGAATTCATTTTTTTTTTAAATACATAAAATCACATTCAATATTTATAATAAAAACATACCATTTCATTAAAAATAAAAAACATTACATAATACTTAAAAAAAAACATAACATAATACTTAAAAATAACTAGATTAAAATAAAAAAATCCATTAATCATCGAGATGCGGCAAGTCTTCACGTGCTACGTGGTCCGTGAGATCATATCGAAGACGGTCATGGAGAAATTCATCTAGTAACTCCGCTACCACACTGTCGTCGAACAATGGCCGGACCGTGGATCCATTATATGAACCTGAGATTGCCCTCCTCGCTCGCTTTATAACCATATTGTGCAAAATAACACACGCATGAACTCGATTGGCGATCTTCGCTTTGGTCATAGCTCCGAGTGGTCGATCAAGAATTTTCCATTTTCCTTTGAGAGCACCAAAAGCTCTCTCGACATCCTTTCTCGCTCCCTCTTGTAACTTCGTAAATCTCTTTTCCTTTGGGTCGTTTGGATACGGGTATGCTTTAACAAGTGTGGACCACTTAGGATAGATTCCATCCGCCAAATAGTAGCCGCGTTTGTAAAAACGTCCATTCACGTGGAATGAACTACTCATCGCCGTTCCATTTCGAGCTGTAAGATACAAGTCAGACTGATTCAATACGTTGATATCGTTGTTTGACCCCGGTGGACCAAAAAAAGCATGCCAAATCCACATATCTTGTGACGCGGTGACTTCAAGCATAATAGTGGGAACACCATAGTCACCTCTCGTATATTGCCCTCTCAAATGTCTAGGACAATTTTTCCATCTGACGTGTGTACAGTCGAGGCTACCAAGCATCCCAGGGAGGTGATGCTTCGCTTCATGGGCCTGGAAAATGCGAGCAAGGTCGTGTGCTGTCGGCCTACGTAGGTACTCTCGACCGCAATGATGGCTTCACAAAAATAATCAAGACTTTCACGTGACGTTCTTTGAGACATACATAAATATTCATCATACTCATCGGGCGGATTGCCGGTTGCGAGTTGCCTAACGGCCGATGTGATTTTTTGTTTCGCCGTGAAACTTTTTTTCAATCTCGCGTCATAGCCTTCTTGAAAATATGGGTATCTCGCTTCAATGTCGCCCACTATTTGCAAAAACATGCTTCTCTCCATTCGAAATTTTTTTTTAAAGTAATTGTCGTTGTACTTTGGTGTTTCAACGAACCAATCATTCTCTAAAGTTGCAAGACCTATTTCCCGATGACGATCTACGCTAGTTCGGCTAGAGCTTGCCGTGTCTTCATAATACTGAGCCGCTAGTTGAAGCATATTTTGCAACGAGCTACCCGTGGATAGCTCGTCGGACGAAGAAGGAATAACGTAATCGGAAGAATCGGAAGATATTTTTTTTTGGAGAGATTAGTGTGTGTTTTTTTAAAAGGTGAGGGTAATTATTTTTTTTTTGGAGAGATTAGTGTGTGTTTTTGAAAGATTATTGTGTGTTGTGGGTTTTATTTTGAAAATAGAGGTGAAAGATTAGTTTAAATAGGAGTGGGATTTTTTTTTTTTTTTTTTTTGTTAATAGCCGTTGCAACGGCTAGAATCACCACCCAACCCAACGTTCAATTTTTGCAACTTTCCATCGGCTTCAGAAGCCGAAAATTCAGCCCGCCCAGCCAACCCGAGCAAGGCGGAATGGTGTTGCCGCTCGGGTTCGGCTACCCGCCCCCCTACCCGACATCCACTCCGTCCCACCTTAGCACTTCACGTCAAATCTTATTAATTAATATTAGATAAGATGATTATGGATGACTAAAAGTAAATAAAACGCATCTCCAATGACATAAAGTAGATTTGAAAGTTTGAACAAAGAAAAAAAGAGGAAAATATTGTTTAAATTTGAAAAAGTCCTATTATTTTGAGTCATGAAGAAACTTTAAACTTTGACTAGAAAAGGAGAGATTTTGGTTATTGGGTAAACAATTGCTAAAATTGGTTATACTCTTAAGAGCATTGGTAACCTTGGTGCCATGGTTTGGTGCCATGGGCCAAAAATTACTGTCACATCAGCAAAAATCTCTACAAGACTGTAAACTGACAGACTACATTCCTGGCCAGATCCTTGCACTTAAATTCAGTGCCACAAGATTTTTTTTTCTTTTACATAAAATTAAACATACATAATATTAACTAAAATAACCTTCATTAATAAAAAAAAACACATTACATTAAAAAAACAAACATTACATAAAAAAAACATTACATTTAAAAAAAACACATAAAAATAGAAACCTAATTAAACAAGTTCCATAAATGATCCACAAGGTCTTGTCGAAGCGCGTCGTGCACTTTACTATCTCGGAGTTCTTTATTTTTTCTCAAATGTAAGTCACACCTTTCGACCCAACTATCTGGCATGTTCGGAGTTGGATCAACGTATGTGTCTCTTAAATTCACCTCGAATCCTTCGTCTTCCAATATCATGTTATGCAACATTATACAACAATACATGATTAGCTTCAAGGTGTTGATGTGCCAAGCATGTCTTTGGTTGTCGTATAATTCCTCAAATGACCTTGTAAGACTCCGAAAGCTCGTTCAATATCTTTTCTAGCACTTTCTTGAACCCTTTTGAAGTTCAAATACTTCTCAGACCTTGCAACACTAAACGTTTTCACAAACACGGACCATGTCGGATAAATGCCGTCGGCTAAATAATAACCTTTGTTATATGTATGGCCGTTAACTTCAAATGGACATAACGGAGCTGTACCGGCAAGTTCAGCATCAAATAACGGTGAACCATATAACACATTAAGATCATTATTTCCCCCCGGAACCCCAAAATATGCATGCCAAATCCATAATCTTTGATCCGCAACCGCTTCTAACATAAGAGTTGGGTATTTATGATCACGCCTTTTGAATTGAGCTTGTAAGGCCTTTGGGCAATTTCTCCAGTCCCAATGCATACAATCAATACTCCCGAGCATTCCCGGGAGTTTATGTTTTTCTTCATGCAATGCAATATTTTTTCAACGTCTTATGCATTGGGCTGCCTTAAATATTTTTCGTTGTATAAAACGTGTATGCATTTACAAAATGCATCTAAACATTGTCGGGAACAACGTTCACCAATTTGCAAATACTCATCTAATGAATCAGGTGCAGTGCCGTACGCCAATTGGCAGATGGCGGATGTGCACTTCAAAAGAGAACCAATACTTAAATGACCGCATGCATCAAAACGTTGTCTAAAAAAATTAAAATACTCGGGAAGAGGTTGAACATCATAGCTTAAAATATCGTTGAGAATTTTATTAAAAAGTCTTGAACTCATACGATACCTTCGCCTAAAATTATCTTCGGGATATTTATGATCATTCTCAGCGTCGCCAAAATAGTCTTCGATTAAACATTGTTCCGCCTCTTCCCGTTCGCGTGGTATGTATGACCTTGTTCTCTTTTCATGCGAACTGGATCCCCCCGCTCCTTGATCATGCAAAGCTACAAATTACTGGTACGCCGCATAACTTTGAAGATATCGCTCTCGATCATCATTAAAAAAAGCATCATAATAAGGGTCGTACATAGGATCGTTGGGATTATTATTTGGATTCATATTTGAAAGAAAGATTGATAGAAATGGGTGTGGGTTTAAAGAGTGAGTGAGTATGATTTTTTATAGAGTTTAAATGGTTGAAAATGATTTTTGTTTTTGTTTTTGGCTTATAGCCGTTAGTCCCTATTTGAATTCCAACGGGTATATATCAATTCAAACGTTCCAATTTTCAAAAAAAAAAAGAAAAAAAAAAGGCCACCGCGTGGGCTGGCCACCACGGCGCAACAAGCCATGGCGCCACCCACGGTGTCGTGCGCCATCGAAAATTCTGGGCTAGTACCATGGCACGAGCTTAACAGCCCATGGTACCCGTTGCTCTAAGGGTTGTTCATCAATGTCTTAATGAGGCTGACGGTTTAATCAATCAACCAGAAAAATAAAGTCATATGGATTAAGTCATTTATTCAATATTTTAGTCCATATTTGTCTTTCCCATTTTTATTTTTTAATCTTTTATTATATACATATCTTATGTTAATATATAATATTATATTAATATAATATTAATATATAGATTGTATGTTAAAACATAAATTAATATATATCAATAATATATATTATTATGGAACCCTTTTTACATATTTTATATTAATATAATATTAATATATGAATTATATTTTAATATATATATATATATATATATATATGCACACACATTAAAATTTTGTGTAAATATGAGATGATACAGATAAAAGAAACAATCACTTTATTATCTAATGAAAAAGAATATACTTAATATTTACCATTACTACATTATATAAATATCGATTAAAAATTATATTTTAGTTATTAAGTAGTACAAAATAAATAGATTCACGGATAAATCAAATTTAGTAGTTATAAAATACAAGGATAACATTATTAATTAACATTTATCTCTTATATTACACGTTGAGTATATGAATTTAGATTAAGAAATACATACCATTTATTAATTATCAATGTATGTTTATGAATAAAAATTAAATGGATTTTTACTATATGTCATACTAGTATAACACCCGTGTAATTACACGGGAACACAAAAAAAACTCTTATGTAAATATATAATATGTAAATTGTTCATTATAAATTTCATAATACTTCTTTATAAACTACATTATTTGTTTGTTTATGTACACCATTCTCATCGCAACATAAGATTTCTAGTCTTTCCTGATCTTCACTCTTGATATGGCTACATAAAGCTAACCATGACCGAATACGGGTATTGGAAGATACATACCGACATGAGAGAGCGTGTGACCTTGACTCTTAAATATAGTCATGGTAAAGCTCATAATAAGTGGAAACTGACGTATTTGAAATTTAAATGGTAATCTGCTATCTAATGGGCTTAATATCAATTGTAGAATAAGTATTTTACTCTCAAAATTGTTCCCCGAACTTTTTGTTCAATAATATGGTTACGGATTTGGATAATTATTAATGATGTGATATTTCATAATCCTGATGATTGTCCATATTTTGAATTAGCATAATTGAGATTCTAACTTACGATTTCAAGATGTGATTTCGAATTCTAGAACAATTGATGCTATTCAAAAAATCTCCATTGAATATACTTGATTTTGACTTTAGAGGTCGCAAAGATTTTGCATATACTATCAGAACTGAGATATATCCGTTTGTCTTTTGAAATTATAAATATCACGTAATCGTGTACTCTCTCCACAATGTTGGTTGTTGGCGTCACGGTTGCTTTTTCTTCGGAAAATTAGTTTATGGAAAGTTACTTATAAGTGAATAATAGTACTTTCAGCAATATTGTAATATGATCTTCGGCATTCCAGATTAGTAATATCAAGAATATCAATCAAGATTTCTCTATCGACTTCTTCACCCAGCTCACCATCTACAATTTTGAGAATTCATTCGGAGAAGTCCTTAATTTCTTATAGATGGTGAGATGACAGTGTCTGTCCAATAATTAATCTCATATTCTTGGTCAGTCTTATGAGTTTGCAATGATGCCAAAGTGAAGAAGAACTTATACTTGAATAAACGATATATGTAATTTCCTTTAATACAACTCCATATGTAGAATTATACTAAATAATTGTGGCTAGTTTTAGTAATATTTTTGGAATTTAAAAAACTTTTGAAAATACATAATAGATCTTGACTTATAACTTAAAAAAAGCACTTCTCAATCCTTATATTGGAAAAAAAAATTATTTGGATATAATTTAAAATACCAAATAAAATTCAAAACTTTCAAAAATATATAATTGATTTCAAAAGTAGATAAATTAACAAATCTTTTAAAACTTAAAAAATAAAAAATCACTTAAAATTATTTAAAAAATCACTTCGAGTACCTTTTTAATTATATATATTCAACACTTCTTTCAGTTGATATTTCTTTTATTGATATAGATAATTATAGTGACTAACTAATACAAACTAATTAATTAATGGAAATATATAATATTTTCGCGAGATTTTAGGTTTATGTTTTTAATATATAGTGCACACTACTATATTAAATTCTCTTTGTTTGGAATTTATATTTTTTAATTAATGAAAACGTAAAATATTTTTATAATATAATCAATTTCTATTTATTCATAATTCATATTCCTTAATCCGTAGAAATCAATAAGGTAGATAGAAGTTATTTGATGTATAATTATAATGTAATTAATGCAATGATGATTAGGCGAGTAATTGATTATGTGTCAGATGAAGCATGAAAGGGTGACACATAAGCACACGAAGCATCAGCAGAAGACATGTGGCAGCCGAAGTATGAGAAGCTGCCATTTAGGCTCAACGTATTCTGCATTAGTATATAGGGGATATATATATATATATATATATATATATATATGTGTGTGTGTGTGTGTTGTATGTGTATGTGATGGTTCGGGTGATAATGGACTTTAAGTTAAAAAATAACGATGAATTCGATTCACAAATCTTGATTAAATAAATGATCAAGATTTATTATCAAGAAATGCTATGTATAAAATAAATTATTTTAGTGCACCAACATATATATATAAAGTAGAATGTTAATAAATTAGAATTTTATTGCATGAAATACATATATTTTATGAATACCTAATATGAAAGTTAGACCACACAAATATTAATAATTCAAATTTATTCACAGTTTTTACTCAAAAACTTATTCTCATTTGATAATTTATTATATATATAGAAGTGTTTCAGGAGAAAGTAAAAAGACTATAAATAGAGTCAATCAATTGCATTCATAACACTGATAGAGGGGCATTTATATAAGCATTACAATGAGAGTCCTTCCATACATAGGATTCCTAGATAAGGTAAGACATCTAATAGGATCCTACTACCTCTAGAAGGATCTAGAACCTTCCATCTATGTATCTACAACCAGTATTAGGTAAGACACATCACGGAAATAATAATTCCCGGAACACTCCCCCTGTGTCGAGCACTAATACAACAATGGTGCAAAAGATGTTGCCTTCGTAAAAACCTATTCCAAGCCAAAACAAAACTCCATGGGAAAAATAAAGGCTTGATGAGGAAAAGATTGCAACGCACTAAGATAACATATCATGTATACTCCCCCTGATGTATACATAACGACTCCCCCTGATGAGTACCTCAAATCATAGGAGTTGGATGCCAAGTTGCCCTCACAACTATACCAAGGAAAAACCCAGTGGAAAAAAATACCTCTTTGTCTAAGTTGAACAGAATTACAACGCATCATTGTATGGATGTTCTCATAGGTCGCCTCGTTAAAAACCTTACCAAGTGAAAACCAAATGGGAAAAAACAAACCTTGGTCTAAGGATAAAAAGAGCGCGACACATCCAAAGTGCAGAGTCGCTAAAGACTTATCAAGTTTTCTAAAGTCTTGACCTCCATGCACTAAATCAGTCATAACTTCTTCGATTCAATAGGCATCAACGAAACTGTAAGAACTTATGAAAACTAGACACCCATAGCTTTTCATTCACATACAGTACGTAACCTAGATCGACCTGAGCAGATCACAAAGCTCTATCGAAGTTGACTCAGCAAATTACCGGACATATCATGTCCTACTTTGCAACAATAGTCATATGTCACTCAACATGATGCATGTGATCAAATGGTTGGTTTCCTTGGAAAGTAGACACAAACTTTTCCAATGGCACCAATTTCACCATTTTCCATCAAGTGAGCTGCCTTGTAGGTCATATGGGAGATAGACCAACACATTCTGGGCAGATTCGGGTATCAGTTTTCAAGTGTCCTTTTTATCGAGATAGAGCGAGCTTCAAGCTTCTTGTCAATCACAGACATTGCGTGAGCGCATCCTAGGCCATCATCACAGTGGATTTACCGGATTATTACGAATGAGTATATCGAGTCAAACATGAGTACATAATACCGTACTTTTCTTTTAAGACTGCATCATCACTTAAGTGAGCCAAGTCTAATGATGACTTCAACTAATCATTGGAAATCATATAGGCATTACTTTATCGTCTCTTAGGGAAACCGTCCCTTAGATTGCCTTAAACTGATTGATGAATACGCATCATCAAGTGTCCCCAAGATCCTTTCATTCTTAACTTTGGATTTAGCGGAATCTCTTAGTCTCACAAGAGTACATCACTATAAACCCTTAGTTTTACACGCAAAAACTTCATATCTCATCCAAATCAAGTATATACTTAGTATGCGTTCCCGACAATCACTTGTCGACGCGCTCCATGGTCAGGAGGCACTTGATTTGAGTCTGATCCACCACGAGATCCTTCCATCACTTAACTTAGTTCCCCACTAAGATAAGATTTTAACCATAAGCTGCACGTCAGTTTTTGAGAAACTATCTAACTGAAAAGATAGTGGATGCTATAACATCCATTACGATAGCACAACTAAGTTTCGTGTCATCATAGTCGATTCCAGTGTGTTCATGAGAAACCTCGCGCTATGAGGTGAGTTTAACTCCTTCTCTCACTCGGTTTAACAAAGTATACGGATAGATCTTATCTTTGGAGCGTCGGTACCACTTCAACAAAGGGCTATCACTTTGTTTATACTGGAATCGCATATGTTTCCATTTTAGGCCAAGGCTACAACATTGTAGATTTTCAACGAAGTATGGTTCGATTAAACTCACATTCCACGTCCTCATGTACTGGCTTTATTCATAGAGTACTCTTTATGGATTGACATTCATTGAGGCGTCCCCCAATGATGACTATAATCCAGAATCACATGAGACGGATGAGTTCATTTGATCATATGATCAAGTTTCATGTACCAAGTTCGCATACATTCTTAGCGAGAGTATTTATCAAACCAAGTGGCATCCCAATACTCTATGAGATCCACGGCCTAGTAACACCATCTACCACAATTTGTGGTGTTACCATATCACCATTTATAGCTGATGAATGTCCATGACCGGACACAATCCTTGCAGACATGTTTGCAGCATGTATTTAATCTCGTCACTTTAGGGAACTTGGTGAGGCACAGTAGGGACAAACTACGACAATTCCAAGTCGTTTTACTCAAACATGATCGTTCGCATCTCCCCCTAACGACGGGAAGACTGGCTCATCAAAGTGACTTACGAGATCGTCTGCCAAGGTATATTTTAAGCGGACTATGAGTGAAAGCGCATGTAATATTCATCATTTATAACCCGTCATAATGCGTTGTGGTGACGCACTTTTGGCACGTGAACATATGGAGGATAAAGGTTTTCAGTGTTAACGTAATCCAGTTAACAAAATGCATACTGTTACACTCGTAACTAAACATTTGAATGATGATAGGTATAGGTGAATATGACATGTTGACCTATGCTACATAGCCGTAGCTACTGGTCTTAAGAATTCAACAAAACAGCCACCATGCACCACTGGGATCGAACATAAAGAAACTATTGAACCGATGATAGGCCGTTGGTTTTATCGAATCTCTAGTGCTTTCTTGAAGATTTCACTCCCTTCACCAGCCCAAAACACCTCAAAATTTCGTGAGCATGTATAAACGGGTGTTTAGGATTCCAAAACCATCAATCTTGTGGTCAGAAACCGGTCGAAATGACATCGAACTAGTTGATAGGATGGCTGGTGGTATGTGAAAACTTCATTTAAGTAGTTCACCTCCTTCCAAGTCTCCAAATGGCACCAAAATTTGTGAGAAGGTAGCCTTGGATGTTAGGAAGTATTTTTTAAAGTTCACTTTAAGACTTGGTCTAAAAGTGGGTGAACCGATCTTTACAATGACTGGTCCGCAAGTTGGACAACCATAAACTTAGGTTTCATCAACTTATCAATCATTGTCAAAGGAACCACATAACATATAAATGTTATTACTTGAGTACGACCATTTGTGAACACCATCATAGCATCATAAGCCACCCAGGCTAATACTTATGATCATGTATGTATAAGGACTCGATGAAAAGGGAGGACTCAGCACCATACTTATGCGAGTCGCTACATTATTCTCTTTAGCATAGGAGGGTGTCATCTCCTAATCGTGCCAAAGAATAGGCTTAAATCAATGAACATGGCTAAGAAGGATCATTGGGGGGGTCTTTGGCGTCATACATGTTTATGAAAACATGACGCGGATGACATAAATATCATCATCGGTCATGAGCCCTGCTCATGACTCCACCAACGTACTTTGGTGTCATTGATCGAACTAGTTTCTTTGTTCAAAGAAAATGATGTCCATGACAATACTGTGGTATATGGATCATCAAACTGTCCAAACTCCGGACTATTAAAGCCTAAATGTGTCAATGTATGTCCCAATACATCTTCTGGTTACAAAAACCGATGCAAGCCGGACCATATTGACTCATGAATATTTTTCTTTTCACATATCCAATACAAGTGATGCATAAGATTTTATTCTCACAAATCACAATGAGATGCTATGAGTGATACACTTTGGCATATATATCATTGAGTCATAACATGGTTCAATTGTTACGGAACATATGTGACTAGAAAACGCCATTCGACATTCAACAACTTGGGCATTATCCCTCTCATTGATTGTGATGACCTACTCATCATAGTCACAATGGATTTATAACACGAAATCTAAAAATATTGCGTTCCTTGAAAATAGCTTAATATGTACTCAATTTCGCTTGCAAAATTTTACAAACATGAGCATAGCGAACACTCTAACAACATAGAGACTTTTTACCAGATACGATCAAAATGACCTATCATATTGAGTGCATAACATGGCAAGGTTATATGCCTAAGGGGAAAAGTTACGACACAAGCATGATGTAAAACTACCATGCACACGCTCAACCTTCTTATAAGGGTGCGTATTTTGAGCTTCCCCAAGGAAACCGTTTTTCAACATTTGAAAGATGATATTTTAGCGTACAATGCATACAAAAAATTGCATCATCTATGACAAATTCGGCCAAAAAGAGGTTAAAAAATATGTGTCATAAGACCACTTGCAAATTTAAGATGGGAACCAAGTTGGTTGGGATAAAAGTTAGCACAATCGCTGGAAAGAAAATTCCGTGCAGCTTGACCTTTGTTCACTAAAACAGTGGTAACTCCCTTGTTAGGAGGTCTATGGATGAACGGTCAGATGTTCTGGAAACTAGACTTTCGTATCTTTCTATCCATATATTGTGCACCACACGTATCCTTAAACTCAGATCACAGTGCATGTTTTAATTGACTGCTTTACTATTTTCCAAGTTTAGTGAGAAAACAAGGTTGAGACCATATCCAATGGCATAAGTGTTGATGCAAAAACATGGAAATGACAGCCATAGGTGCGTTTAAATGCAGCAGGGTGTTCGATTTCTTATCTCGACTAATGATCCTTTCAATAACTCCAACTTGGTAGACTTGCAGAGAAAGTAAGAATGTCGGTACACTAATTCCGTTTGAACTTTCAAAGCATAAACAAATACCAAGGAGGGTGCGCCTAGTCATGATCAAAGTGTAGACAAAATTCACCAAAGTGCATCAAATCAACCAAGAATTTTAATTCTCAATTTGCAAGTATATGTCATAATAGCCATGTTATATAGATTCAACGCGGTGCATCATAATTAAGCATTTTGAACCATGAGACATAATGAATATACCATAACCAACTTGTCTTGACCATCCAATAAGATCGACTAAACATAGTCAAATGTATAAGGCACATGCCTTTACAAATACTCAGAAAAGTATTCGGACCTATAGTCACGCGAACTATAATCGAGGTCAACGAATTCATGTATTTACCGCAATATGCCATTATTTTACATGTTAAAATTCATGAGAATTACTCGTACATTCTTTCATATATCACATTGCAAGGAGACGGTGCATGACTACACCCACATGCAATATTTTATTTTAATAGGATGAAAGATGGAGTTTTCCAAGTATGGGATTGGGTCAAGACCAATATGGTGGTCGCTCAATTCATCGTGACAAATCCGTCACAAATCGATTTTAACCACGACATATCCGTCGCAATCGATATTTGTCCCATTTGTACGTCACAATTCCGTGACTAATCATGAACAAGTCATAACTTTACCGTTACCGACAATATTCATTTTATTCAATTGTTGGTTTAAAATCGACAAAACAACGACGTCAAATCGCACCCAAAACGTGGTGTATGCAACAACCACAAATATCGACTTTCAACAATTATCCGTGACTCCCCTAGGACCGTCACACAGTTTACTTCGACATACGAGAGTGATACCACATCTCATAGTCTCATCCACCGCAAAATAGCGTTGGAGATAAAGAACCCAATTCCCCAATTCCCAAAAAAATTTTCCAAAAGAGAGAAATTGAAAAACAGAAACTTTAATAAAATCTTACGGGTACTTGATTCCATATTTGCTTTGATCCTTGAATGGGAGCTTCTCTCCATATGAGCAATATATTTTCGTGATACCCGGTTCCATATTTACTTTGATCCTTGAACGGGATAACAAATATGGTTTTTCTCCATAGCGTGCACATCATCATGAGCAACGTATTTTCGTATATACACGTAAAACATAAACATGGTAAGATTCATAAGTGTACAAATTAATGAACAAATGAATCATTAATTAGGAAAAGATGGGGAGTTGAGAAACGCCCGGATAAGGCTATTGGGCTCGATAATTCGGCCGAAAAAGGACTCGAGCGCGGCGATGCAGCAGCTCGGTATTGGATGAGGTCGGATCTCCAAATTTTCTTATAAAAATCTGTTTCTATTCGGCAGCAGATTCAGTATGCAATACTACTCAAGATCTGATCTCCATCGTTGAATATATAGATATTTGTGTTGGGAAGTTGCTGCCAAAATTTCACACCGATCCGACGGTTAACGAATCGGAAAATATATTTTTGGTACGATTGCGATGTCAAGAAAATTTACGCGCGGAAATTCTCGTCTCTTGCTTTTTTTTTTCGGAATTTTCTGAATTTCGGGCATTTTTTTTCTTGCTCAGTTGGGGGCTACGTGCTGATAACGTGTTTCAGGAGAAAGTAAAAAGACTGTAAATAGAGTCAATCAATTGCATTCATAACACTGATAGAGGGGCCTTTATATATGCATTACAATGAGAGTCCTTCCATACATAGGATTCTTAGATAAGGTAAGACATCTAATATGATCCTACTACTTCTAGAAGGATCTAGAACCTTCCATCTATGTATCTACAACCAGTATTAGGTAAGACACATCACGGGAATAATAATTCCTGGAACAAGAAGATATTTTTATTCATAATTATGTTCGTCTTTTAATTATATTCAAATGTACAAATTAATTAATGTAGGATTTAAGTAAGATGCATTACGTAGCAATTAATACCATGGTAAATGTTTGTTCATCGTAAATGGAACCTTCAAACAAATCTTAGGTTCGAATTCATGGATAATATTTTTTTTATTTATTATTTTAATTAATTATAGCTTGAGCATTTTTATTTATTATTTTAATTAGTTTGTAGCTTGAGCACTCGAACATCAACATACAAAATACGACTACTAATAAACGTGAATGCAAGCCCCCAGGGGCATAGCCTAGTGGTTAAGGTTGAGATGACGTGGAATTTCATCCCCGGCAACCGCGGTTCGATTCTCGCACATAGCTTCACCTTGTTGTAACATTTGTCAGATCGCGGCCCTCTCGCCGATTCTCGCCACTTGCAGACATCCTCGTTTATCTCCCCGCAGGATCGGCGCAATCCCCGCGTGAGAAATCAACTCCCTCAACAAATAAACGTGAATGCAAGATGTTATATCAGAAATATAAAATTTATGAAAAATCTAATTAATTGTTATATTAAAAAAATAGCAAACAGCCTAAATACTCCCTGAGAAATTTTGCCTCGATAACAAACATCGGGTGGGCCGACACAATCCCACTTTTTCCCATATTATAAGCCATGAAATCTTGATTTAATAATGCAACTTGACCTATTTTCGGTATCTGTTTTTTTTTATTATTATTATTTTCGGTTCTGTTTTTAATTAATAAAGAATAGTCGCACACCAGTTCTTATGAAATCCATGAAACGTCTAAACAAGAGAGCAGCAATATCAACATGATATTCATGGGGTGTTATTGTGTGAAATTTATAATATAAAAAATTATGGTGTTCTTGCAATTTTATATTTTATTCTTCTTTTTTCCTTCCGCCTGCCGATCGTCGTCAGACCTTCAGCGACCATGCAATTTATTTGTTTATTTTGGTTGTCCGTCGGCCCGTCCTCCGACGAGGGCCCTGACAACCACTAGCAGACCCGTGGCGCTGGGATAATCTTTATTCTCGCGGCCACTGTTATTCTTGGTATTCCGAAAATTACAATAAAACAGGAAAAGATAATCTACTGAACAGTACTACTGTTCTTACAATTTGATTACAGAAAATAAACTAATAAACAGAGAATGAAAAAATACACAAATAATAATTTGAAGCCGAGGCGATTGATATCTTTCCGTAAGATAATTACGTCCCGTATAGTGCTGACGGTTTTCAGACGTATTATCCTCAAAGATATAATGGCTAACGTCTTCGGTTCTGTAGCACACAAGAAACGAAGCTCCGGCGAATTTGAACTGTGCAAGAATTGAGCAAAAAACTGTATGAATGTATATATGATTCTGCTAATTGATTATGATGGATGTCATGAGCCAACTATGCAATGATATATATAGGCTCTCCATCATGCAGTGTTTAATGTCCATAAAACTATTGCATAAATACAGGTTTTAATACACACATTCAGTGCATGACTGTTTCATTTCAACAGTAATGAGGAGTTCAAACATACTGTTTCATTTCAACAGTCAGAAGGAGTTCAACAGTCTAAAATTCAGGTCTGTTTGCCACCAAAAAATTAATATTCGTGCTCAAGCCCAAGCCCAAGACCCCAACGACCACCCAAAAATCAATTACCAAGAACCAAGGTCCAAGGTCCACGATCCAAGAGCCCGATCCCGAGCCCGAGCCCGAGCCGAGCCGAGACGGACGGGCGGGCGCGCATGTGCGTGCGTGTGGTATAGTCAACTCCAAGTCTAGGTGCATAGTCTTCGTCATGTTGTACACCATCCAACTCTCCCCACTTTATTATGTGTAATAAGCTTAATCACATATTGAATGTGGGATGAGATTATTCATATTCCCATTCATTTACATCTTTCAAATGGCTAATTTCATTCGTTAATTTTCCACTCTTGAAATTACTACGATTATCTATTTTGAACGTAGATTAATCCTGAACTATTTAATTGCACATAAACTAAATATTTTAGCCATTAAAAATCAATTAAAACCGATTTTTTCCAACAATCATGTTATTGCCCAAAATATTTATCCAAAGATTAATACTGCTGGAAGACGGACAACAAACAACAATTGCGGGAGCACTTCCGAGAGAAGATAAATAATACAGGATTTGCCGGGTGTTGTTGCCCAAAATATCTATCCGAAGATTAAATACTGCTGGAGACGGACAACAAACAACAATTGCGGGAGCACTTCCGAGAGAAGATAAATAAGACAAGATTTGCCGGGTTTGTTAGGCCCGGGCTTGAATGCTCTCGCGAGATGTTATTAATACAAATATTCGTGGATACAAGTATTAATGAGAGAAATCTAAATAAAATGAGTGTAAAAAGACTCTGTTAATCCGGCTCTTGAGCGAAGCTCGGTGTTCTTCGTCCCCGCCGATCGTCTGCCTGATGAGAGAGGCCGGGAGAAGAAAAACCGAAAGATAGCTGTTGCCAAGAGTTGGAAATAGCCAAGGGCTGTGTGTTTTGCTTGTGAAGTATGCTGAAATGCGAGAATGTCAGGGGGAAAATACAAGTGCAGGGGGCCTTGTATATATAGGGGCTGAGGTGCCTTGTCTCCTAGTGGGCGATCGTCTTTCGGCCATTAATATAATGGGGCGATCGCCCTAAAGATCACATGGGCTGTCTGCCAAAAGTCCAGAGATCCAGCCGGAAGTCAGCTGTGTGGTCCAATGAGGAGCCAGCACGCGTCTGGCATCATGTGGTCCCACATCGTTACTTTCGGCGGACTTGTCAAGAGGGTGAGGTAGGTGCCAGCCGTGGTCACATGTCTTGTCTCGCGCCTCCTTTTGCGTGTCTCGTGGCCCCGTTGGTAGGTGAGGTAGGTGACAGTGCCCGCGCCGCCTTTTGTGGATCTCGCACGTGGGTGCCGCCCCGTGGCTCGGCCCTTGCCGACTGGATGGCCATCGACCCTTGATCGGCATGAAGCGGTCATCTCTAGCCGGTCACCGAGGGTCGGCAAGAAGGGTCGGCCGGCAAAGCGCCGAGAGATGATCGTCCATAAGTCGGTCGCCAGGAGTCGGTCGGCTGGTGCCGAGAGACGATCGTCTCCAGTCGGTCGCCAGGAGTCGGTCGCCGAGTACCGAGAGGCGATCGTATTGATGTCGATCGCTTGGCACCGGGATTCGTCCTGGGACCTTCGGCTGGCCAGTCTAGCTTGTCCGCTGGGTAAAGGCTCTGGCCGCTCGTCGCCGGCTCAGATCTCGCTGCCGCCGGCAGCTGACTGGCCGCCCGACCTCCGAGGCGATCGCCGGTCGGAAGGTGTTAATTCTTGACACAACAATTGCCCCCCAGCTTGCACCTATGTTGAAGACATGGGGCGAGGTGGTTCTTGCTGGCGATCGTGTAAGATGAGGACGGGCGATCTTGCTGAGCTGACTTTGGTTTCGACTTGGGCTATCATGGTCGATTGGCTTAGCTATCTTTCGGTCTTGTACCTGCAAAAACAACATTGTCCGATTCCCCACGGAAATTTGGTGGTTTCGCTTGTTTGAGGAATCGTGCACAGTCGCGGAGATCGATGGACCGACTCCATGACAGTGTCTTGGTGCGCGAAGACATTGAGTGTCTCGTGACTCACTTTATTATGAGGGTCCTCTGTTAGGCTGCGCCTCACCTCGTATTTAAACGAAGGGCGTGCGGTCTCGGTCTAGAGGAGTCCTTGCGCGGGGCAGCGTCGGATGAATCAACTCCACGCCCGCGGCTTGTTAGCTCTGCTTCCACCTCGGCCAGCCATGGAAATGGCCGACCTCGACGGTGTACGTTGAGACGGGGGTTGTGGCACGTGTCCACTGATTAATTTTGGAGAGCCCTCCGACTACGCCGGCCTCGTATTTAAACGAAGGGCGGGCGATCTCGGCCGAAAGGGACCTTGCATGGCCGAAGCAGCCGGTTCCATCGACTGCCAGGACCATGGCTTTATGATGTGCGGTGGAGGCGATCTTATGCCTTAGTCCGTCATGTTAGATGCTGGACTGTAGATGGCGATCGTGTCCTCCGGGTTGCGGATGATGTAGCGTGATGATCGGCGATCGGGCCGGAAGACTGGCGATCGTCGCTCGGCTGTCGATCGCTTTATTCGTAGGTCGATATTGGCGATCGGGCAGGAGATCGTCGTCCGGGTTCCGATCGCGCTGCTCACAGGCTAAGAAGAAAACTTTGCCTGGCCAGAAAATCTGCGGCTCTAGCCCAGAAGGCTGCGTAGGTTGTAGGTTGGTTTTTCGTGAGATGCCTGAACATGGGCGAAAAACCCTGAAATCCTCCTAGGACTGCGTAGAGGGCGGTCTCATCGCTTACGGGCTCGCCGTTGAGAATGATCACGTCTACCCGGTCGATGTAGTCCGAGTCGGACTCTTCTTCTCCCTGCTTTATTTGCATCATGCGAAGGGGACCTTCTGGCCGGACGACCCTGGTGGCGAAGTACTCCGTGAAGACGTGTGCCAACTGGTTAAAGGAGCCGATGGACCGAGGCGGCAATGAGGCGTACCACCTGTGGGCGAGGTCGTCCAGCGTCAGAGGGAACATTCGGCACCTGGTCGCGTCAGATGCCCCACACCCGGTCATGTAGATGTTGAACTTCCTCAGGTGCACCTGGGGGTCCGATCGCCCCTCGTACACGGGTGTTTGCGGGGGAGCGATCTGTGGCCGCACGGGGCGAGCTCGATGTCGATCGTGAGCGGCTCGCTTGGCCCGGCGATCGTCTTCTTGGCGCCTGCCCTGGATTCCAGGAGCGCCTTCATGTCGTCGAGTTGACGTTGCATCGCATCCATCGCCGTGGCTTGGTCGCTTGCGGATCGGCTTTGGGAGCAGGAGCCGAGGCGATCGTGTACCGATCTCCGGACTCCGCTGCTGCCGGCCTCGGCTATTTGGCGAGGGGGAGCCAGACATTGGCCGCCTTCCGGGAGTCGGGTAGGCCGAGCTCCCGGTGACGGACTCAAACTCCGCTGCCTCGTAGCCGGGCCGACCGCCTGGGCCGCTAGGTCGGGTCACTGCCCAGGCGATCGAAGACAGAGGTGCCCCGGCTGCCGATCGCCTCTTCTTGCGGGCGAGAGCCTCCTGGCGATCGTCCGGCCAATAATGCCTTGAGCTTCCGCTTGGACTTCCGACGGGAGACCGAGGGGGTGATAGCAGGAGGCGCGTCGAGAGCACTCCGTCGCTCCTGAAGGACGGCTATGGCCTCTTCGACCGCTCATTGTTCGAATCGATCGAGCGAGAGGCTCGCCGCCGTCCCGGGACGGATCGAGCGTCTCGCCGCGGCGGCTACCTTCCACCATCGGGCCGCGCTGACCGGGACGGAACGGGGTCCGCCGGCCGGCGGCTTTCTTCGACGCGAGGCGGAAGACATGATTTCGAAGGATTTCTTTGAAGTGCGTGAGTGTCACTTCAGTATCCGCCCGAGAACAGTGAGTGTTCTTCGGGACAGTAGTTATAAAAATTCGAGGGTTGGATGCCCTTCCTCTAGCGCCAATTGTTGTTGCCCAAAATATCTATCCGAAGATTAAATCTGCTGGAGACGGACAACAAACAACAATTATGGAGCACTTCCGAGAGAAGATAAATAAGACAAGATTTGCCGGTTTGTTAGGCCCGGCTTGAATGCTCTCGCGAGATGTTATTAATACAAATATTCGTGGATACAAGTATTAATGAGAGAAATCTAAATACAATGAGTGTAAAAAGACTCGTTAATCCGGCTCTTGAGCGAAGCTCGGTGTTCTTCGTCCCCGCCGATCGTCCGCTGATGAGAGAGGCCGGAGAAGAAAACCGAAAGATAGCCGTTGCCAAGAGTTGGAAATAGCCAAGTCTTTGTGTGTTTTGCTTCAGACATACGTGTGAAATGCGAGAATGCTGCATCGTTGGCCGAGTGTGGTGCCTTGTATATATAGGGCAAATGGGTCTTGTCTTCTGGCGGGCGATCGCCTTCCGCCATTATAATAATGTGGCGATCGTCACGGCCAATATTATAATGGGTCGATCACCCGGCCGGGCTAAAGTCCAAGAAGAGGTCGGCGTGCCTAAAGTCCAAAGCTACAAAGAGCGGCACGGTGGCGGTCCAATGAGGGGCCAGCACGCGTCCGGAGTCAGTCACATGCGGCCCTCCTGACAACTTTCGACTGGCCTGTCGGCTGGTGGATGGACGCTGACAGGCTGTGGTCAATGATCCGTGATTCGCGGATCTTGTCTCGGCCCTTAAAAAGCATAATTGATTTACCGTTCTCCGTGTGATCGACCCTTACTTGCCGATACTACTAGTTAGTAGAAGTAAGTCAAGAAAAAATAAAAATAACTAATTTTGACGCGTCACAACAGTACGGTCAAAATTTTGGCGTCGTTGCCGGGGAACGGTGTTAAATTAATTTTACTTATTTTGGTTAAAAACTTTCTGCAATTTCGACACTAGATCACCCAGTGTCAGTTCTGAAATTTTATAACGATTGTCAGTTCTGAACTGATCCGTTTGTTTTAGCTTCGCATGAATACAAGGTCCCAAGGGGATAAAGACTTACAATACTTTACAGAAATCACCAAACGAGATCCAGTTTTCAGGCAGAAAGCAAAAGAAACCAAAGAAGCACCCGGGCACTTACCATTTTCTTACGAAACATCACCCAGTGAATCGGAGAACGAGAGCGAGATCATGCCAACTAACGCTGAAAAGACATTGAAGCAATTAACCAACCCGGAGCTACCTCAACAACCACTGTGCATCACGATCCCGACTATTGACAACAACAACACCTTTGAATTGAAGTCGGGATTGATTCAATTGCTACCTGCATTTCATGGTCTATCAGGAGAGGATCCGCACAAACATCTTAAGGAATTCCATATCGTTTGCTCAAGCATGAAGCCGAACGGTGTCACCGAAGAACAAATCAATCTTAGAGCCCTCCCATTCTCATTAAAAGATTCGGCTAAGGATTGATTATTTTATTTACCGTCGGCCACCATCACAACGTGGAACGAGATGGAGATCTTATTTCTGCAAAAGTATTTTTCGGCCTCTCGAGCAGCCAACCTAAGGAAAGAGATATGCGGTGCAAGGCAAATTACCGGCGAAACGTTGCATGAATATTGGCAACGATTCAAACAGTTGGTATCTCGATGCCCACAACATCAAATTAGCGAGCAACTCTTGATTCAGTATTTTTATGAAGGACTTAATCCGATGGAGCGAAACACGAGAGATACAGCAAGCAGAGGAGCCCTAGTTGACAAAACTCCCACAACCGCAAAAGCCCTTATATCGAACATGGCAGCCAATTCACAACAATTTGGTTGTCGCGATTTACCGATCAGGATGGTGAAGGAGGTGCATGACTCGTCCCTTGAGGAAAAATTGAATGAGCTAACTACTTTCGTTAGAAAACTTGCTATAGGTAATAGCACGCCAGTCGTACCCTGTCACATTTGCAAAACGACGGAGCATACAACGGAGAATTGTCGGATTTTGCTTGATGAAATCGAGGTGCACGCCAATGTAATTGGAACTGAAAATTCTTATGGGAGGAAGAACGATCCGTACTCAAACACATACAACACAGGATGGAGGGATCACCCTAACTTTCGATGGAAAAACCAGCAAGAGGCGCCTCCACAAAATAGGGGACAATTCTACAAGCAATCCACCGAAAGTCCGACACCATATTTGGAGGAGATGATGAAGACCCTTGTGGCAAACACTATGCAATTCCAGCATGACACTAAATCGAGTATCAAAATTCTCGAAAATCAAGTGAGTCAACTAGCCACCACTGTGAGCCGCTTGTAAGGCCAAAATAGTGGGAAATTGCCATCCCAACCTGAGCCAAACCCAAGGAACGTGAGTGCTGTAACTCTAAGGAGTGAGAAGCAACTTAAGGAGCCTAGCCTAAGAAGGTGGAACAAGCTGAAAACGAGGAGGAAAAATCTACTGAACAAACCGACACTGGGACACCCAGTGCAGAATCAGCACCCAATGCAGAATCAGCACCCAATGCAGAATAGCTAGGTAGCAAGGTAAATTCTTATAAAACTACTCCTTTTGAGTCTAACGAGCTACTTTTTCCATCTAGGGTAAAAAAGGCAGCGGTCGTGAATAAAGAGAAGAAAATTCTAGACGTAGTTCGAAAGGTTGAGATCAACATTCCCTTACTTGACGTAGTTCAACAAATTCCAAAATACGCAAAATTCCTTAAGTACTTATGCACCAACAAGCGGAGATTAAAAGGGAATAGGAAGGTAGTAATGGGAGAAAATGTGTCCGCTGTATTTCAAAAGAAATTGCCACCAAAACGGGAAGATCCATGTATGTTTGCTATTCCTTGTCGAATTGGAAATATGGGTTTTGAACGAGCTATGCTAGATTTAGGAGCATCAATAAATTTTATGCCACGCTCTATATACACCTCCTTAAATCTAGGACCTCTTCGAGAAACAAAGATAATTATACAATTAGCAAATCGTAGCCTTGTGTATACCGAATGGGTAATTGAGGACGTTCTTGTCCAAGTCAATAAACTTGTATTTCCATCCGACTTCTACGTTCTTGATATGAAAAATGAGTCATCAAATTCAACACCTATTTTGTTAGGAAGACCATTTCTAAATACTGCCAATACTAAAATAGATGTTCGTGAAGGATCTCTCACGATGGAATTTGATGACCAAATCGTATGATTCAATATTTATGATGCTATGAAATTTCCTGAGGAAGATTGCTCTCTTTTTGCATTAAGTGTGATTGACCCTCTTGTCGAGGAAGTGTTTGAGTTGCATTGCAGGGGTAGACTCGAAGTGGTGCTTACTAAAAACTTGGAAGATGATAAAGAAAATGATTTTGCGGAGCTTCAAAGAAAATTACAGCCAATATATGAGAAATTATATGGAAAAAGTGAACCAGAGTTAGCCTTCGATGAGCATCTCAAGGGAGAAAAGTTTTCAATAAACACTCTCAGAAAGTTTGGTGTGGTTCAAGAAGGCGAGTCATCAGTCGTACATCTATTGAGACTCATACCAAAATCTCCTTGGTGTGTTCACTAAAAAGGGAAGTTCTCGTTGAGCCAACGACGTAAAAAAAAAGGCGCTTGTTGGGAGGCAACCCAATTTTTTTTTAATTTTCGCATTTTTTTTCTTTTCTTCATTTTTTTTAAATTAGAATATTATTCTGCCCCTCTTTTAATTTTCTTAGTTGTTTTTTACTTTAAAATTTTATTTCCTTTATTATTTTTCCACTACTTAGTTGTTACCTTTATTATTATTAGTGATTTCCTTTATCCTTAAATCCCGTCCCTTTCTCCCTTCTTTCTCTATCCTCGCCCCCGCTCGGTGTCAAAAATCTAACCTCCCTTCCCCTCTCTTCTGCAGCCCAAACACCACACATCGCCGACCGATCGCGAACCAATGGACGACCCGTAACCTACGGCCGAGCAAGAAAATAAGGCCGAGGCCGAGCAAAAAAAATGAGGCCGAGGCCGAGCAGCAGCTTGAGGCTTCAAGCCGAGGTAGATCGTTTGACCAAGCAACTGGACGCCCTTCTCCCTCATTAGCTCGGTGATTCCTACTCTAGACTTTTTACTATCCTTTATTTTTCTTCTTCTTTTCCTTCTTTTATTTGGAGTTGTGTACTTAATTTTAAGTTTGGGGATGTTGGATTTGGAATGATTAATTGAATTGGAAATTGTGATGAATTTAAATTTGCGTCCTTAGCTAAATTTGTGTGATTGAATCAAGTTCGTGTATTGGGGATTTAAGTATGGCCTGACATAGGAGATGGATATGATTGACTAGTTTGATTTTAATTAGGGTAGTTCACGATCTTGATTTTGGATTTGGATAAAAAGTGTGAAGGATTCATGACACAAGCCCTTTTTATTCATGAATTTTGAGCCGTAGAGTAATATATATATATATATATATAATTATACATATACATGCTCACTATTTCTTCTTGTGGGTCGAACGTGTTGTGTTCATGCTAGAACTTAATCAATTATACATGTCAAGTCCATGTTAGTGCTCTCATGCAGTAAAGTGATAAAGGCAATTAGGAATAACCCACTTAGTTTATATTTTCCCACCTCGACATAATCACCACTAGAAGCCCATTTGGACCTAAGCCTTATTCTTTGATCCAACACATTTTATTAGCCATTATCTAATTTTTGGTGAAAATTCATTCGTTTGAACCCTTGGTCAAGATTTGGTTGTGAATTAGGTGTATAACAAGTTTAGGGAAGGACGAGGAATTATCAAAAAGTGGGTGGTGAAGTGAAAAGAAAAGGGAGCAGAAATTAAAATAATAAAGGCCGAAAAAAAATTAAAAAATAAGAATAATTAAAAAAATAGGGGGGTGGCCGTAAAAATACCCCCCTCGAGTATTGTTAAGCCACTGACCTCAACTAATCTTTCGTGGCTATGCGATTACATGTGCCTAAAAGGGTGCTCAAGGAAATGATGGTGATTCATTGTTTGTAGGATTTGTTATGCACTTAATTTCATGACTAGTCTCGGCCAACGAATCCTTTATTTATCCTTTTTATCCTACCCATACCTAAAGTCCCGTTACAACCATAAAAGCCCTTTTGATTATATGCATGAGTTCATCTAAGTAGTAGAAATTTGATTTTTGTGCGAGTATATGGTAATGACACACCATATTTTGACTTGAGTGATTCCTTAATAATCCCTATATCTACTTGAGCGAGAGTGACCCCTTGTGAGGCCAATGCAATGAAGATATTTTCTCTCACTTGATGCCAATGAAGATTTTTGTGCGAGTATATGGTAATGACACACCATGTTTTCTCTCACTTGATGCCAATTAAGATATTGGGATTGGTTGAGGTACTTTAATTTTCTTCATACTTGTTCATGATTATTTATTCTCCCTTGAATATGGCTATCATATTGGATTTTTCAATACATGCTTCTTGAATTTCTTTCACTCGAATTATGCTTGAGGACAAGCATTGGTTTATTGGAAGTAATTCCAAATTCATAAGTCGTTTTATCGCATTTAAATTTATATGCCCTAATTCAACATACCATAAATCAGAATGCTTAAGCATATAAGCAGAACAAGAATCTTTCTCATTAGTACTTGTTTTGATTACATGACGCACATCCATTACACTCATTTTAAATAGACCAAAATCAAGATAACCACGACCTAGAAATTGACCAAACTTGCTAAGTACAAACTTCTTAGTCTCAAACACTAGTCTAAGTGACCTCATAAGATGAGGAATTTCCCATGCGCATCTTCCTGCCAGTTGTAGGGGTATAAGTGGAAAACATCTCCTTATCGGAGCAAACATGACGAGTGGCTTCAGTATCAATGAACCACTCTCTTGGATTATCGACCAGATTTGCCTCAAAAACCATGGCAGCTTTTTCGAAATCATAAAGATCCTCGACAACATAAACTTGCTCTTCTAGTGCCTCAAACACCATAGCACACATATCGAAATCATCAAGTTCTCCTGGCGCAAGACCATGTTCAGCAAGGTGGGCACTTGACTTTTCTTTTTTTGGTCCGTTGGGCACTTTCGGCTTTCTGCAGTCCCTAGCCATATGGTTTGGCTTGCCACAGTTGTGACAATTGCCAATAAATTTCCAAACCTTGGCAGGCTGCTTTCCTTTGTTGTTCGGTTCCGATGACACTTTCCTTTTGATGAAGTTGCCCTGCTCCATCAAGTTTGCATGAGCTTCGTTCGCAACAAACAACTTGCCTGACTTAGTTTCAGACTTTCAATTGTCCTCTTCAATATGAAGATGAACAATCAAATCTTCAAGAGACATCTCCTTTATCTTGTGTTTCAAGTAATTCTTAAAATCTTTCCATCGAGGTGGCAATTTTTCAATCACACAAGCCACTTGGAAAGATTCACTCAGAGTCATTCCTTCAGCATGAATCTCATGCAAAAGTAATTGTAAATCTTGAACTAAAAGATTCAAATGCTTTCAGTCCACTAAAAGAAGATTCACCTGATTCAGAGGCTTTAGAACCACTGCAGACGTCTTCGTAAACCAATTGTAAAACTACCGACTAGATTTTGCTACAACGTTCAGGGTAGCAATGTTAACCTTGTTGGTGGGGGTGAGCTAAACTCGTTTGAACAGGAGACAGACTCCTCAGAGTCGGGCATCACAAACATAGGCAGATATATCACCAAATTTATACTGGTGCGTAGTGAGCCCGAGAACACGACGGGCAGAGTATTGAAGAGATGCAACTTGTGGCTTATAGAGAATCTCCGACTTTCTAGGATCTACAAATAATATTTTTCTTAAAAAATAATATACAAAAATAACAGATTAAGATCTTGCAATGTGGTTGGATCGAAAAATATGTTTGGATATTATGTTTATTAAGAGACCAAGTTCGAATCTCAATAAAGTTTTATTAAATACAAAATATTAACAAAAGGATAAAGTTAACTTATTTGATTAAACTTATTCAATTAAATAGTGAGCTTTCTCTTTAAACATTGTTTATGTTTGTTATATGTTCATATATTTATAATCTATGCGTTATTTTTTTTTATGTATTTAGTATTAAGATTTGAGAAATACATAGAATTATATTCAAGTACTTTTATGGATACATCTAAGATTGTGAACAATGCCTCAAGTAATTCAGGACTGGCATTGTCGAAGAAATACGAAAGGAAACATGTAGTGCCTTTTTAAATATCAAAAAATTTGTTTTAGCTCAAGTTTAATAACTCTTTTAATACCCAAGTTGTCAGATTTGATCGTTACTCGAAGACATCAAATCACATATTCTAGTAACATATTCGAGTCACATACTCCATTAACACAAACACATTTGAGTCACCTATTCGAATCATCTAAATTGTTGGGGTATTTAGGGTTTATGATGGAGATCCGGATTCCCAATGGATCGTGTAATCACTTTCCGAACTGATATTTCTACCCTATGCCAGAGTTACAAGAAATCCAGTCTAGGATAATGCAAAGGGACACTTACTAAACATAAGCCAAATTGCTAGAGAGATTCTGAATTCGTCAGAAAAAGAGAGCTCAGAAAAGGTTGTCTAAGACTCAAAGAGAAGAGCCTTATTTATACATGTCGAATTAGGGTTACATTAGGGCGAGATTAGGGTTATAATAGGTGGCGCCGTCATTAGGATTAATTAGAGATCCGAAATCAGAGGCATGAATGATGGTTTCCAAAATTGATGAAATTAGTCAATTTTATCATAGTCTCCCTCTAAAATTCAAAATTTTCACTAAATTACCAATCCAAATTTTCGAAGACCTTTTGGGGCGCTGCCCTAAACGACCACCGCCAGGGGCTGTGCCCCTTAGACCCCGTCACCGAGGGCGCTGCCCCCGGACCCTCGATATTTTGTTGTACCGGCTTATAATTCGATCTTATACATGCGTTCACTCTGCACATACTCGAACATATATTAGAATACAAATTATAAAACCCTTTAACTCACATATTAGTCCAATTACACAAAATGTCTGGTGACGTTAAAATCACCAACATAAATTGCATTCGAATCACCTACTCGAGTCACTTAATTACATTTGAGTCGCCTAATATACATTCGAGTGACACGAATTCATTCAGGTCACTTATTCGAGTCACTTAATTACATCTGAGTCACCTATTCGAGTGACTTGAATGTATATAAGCCAAGTGACTCAAATGTAATTAAGTGACTCGAATATTAACTCGACTGTATTTTATATTACTCGAATAGCTGGCTCGAATGTGTTACTCGAATGAGTGACTCGAACGTCATCAAGTAAATGTCAAATCTAACAATTGAGAACGAATTTCTTTTTATTATAATTAAAAAAAGTACAGTCATCTATTACCATTAATTAAGTACCACACGAACTACATATCCTATTGCTGTCTCGATTTCATTTTCCAACTTCTCCTGACGATTCAAACCTGGTAATGACGTTCTGCACGAAACTGCTCTTCCACTGGGAATTATTTGTTATCCAGCAATGTAGAAAGAAGGGTAGTTTTCTCGATATACTCGATATTAATTTGAAAATGACCACTTGATTTCAGTGTATTTACATACGACACCAAAAAAAAAACAAGGATTGAGAAATCGAAATGTATATTCAAAATGTATTCACACGTGCGTGTATGTCTATATACATTATATATATATTATATAAAATTTTATATACTCACAAAAAATTATTTACACATATATATATAAAAAATATAATATTCTCTACCGGTCTACCCAAGAAATATTTCAATCCAATGAGTGGCGGACCCACTCATTTTCCCCAAGTGATTAGCTATGCTACTGCATGCGCATCTATATAACCTTAACTTCGTCTATAAAATATATATATAATAAATTAAATATTTTCATACTTTTTAAAAGTATGGAAGGGGTCGGACTAGCCGACATATATCGAAAGCTACCATGGCAGAGAAAATAGCAGATACTAACTACTCCATAAAAAAGTCCGTTCGTGAAAAATTCGGCGCGTGTTCGAATTCTGGAGAGGGCAGGGTTTTACTTCAATTTATTGAAGGTTTCTCCTCCCATCGGGTGATCTAGGTACTTCCTATGGGGAGCCCTCTAGCGCGGGTCCGATTAAGACAACGTAGTCTAGAATCCCGCAGTTGAAAGTCGTCGTTCAAAAAAAAAACTACTCCATAAAATTATTATTATTATTATTATTATTATTATTATTATTATTGTTGATAATGATAGCGGTAAATAGTTTGGAAATGAATTACTTTCTCCGTCCCACATCAATAGGTCACATTTGATTTTTTGGTCAATCGTGTTCGATTTTGACTACAGATTAATCTTAAATCGTAAATGTAAAATGTTCGATTAATACTATTTATATAATTAAATTGAAGATTTTACATTTGCGGTTTAAGATTAATTCGTAGTCAGAATTGGAGACGATTGACCAAAGAATTCAAACATTGTCTATTGATTTGGGATGGAGTAAATATATGTTATTTATGTTAGTCCGGGCTACCTATATCGATATTTAAGCTAATTCTAAAAATTAAATAATCTGTAAATAATTTAATAATACGTCGCAGGGTATAGTATGAAACCATAGTTTATATATAAAATGAAGCTATAATGACGATCGAGATTAAAAATTAATCAAAAACACTTAATTATATCTGAAAAAAAAAACACTGGCTCTAACAAAATTACAAACAAATGAAAAGAAAAAGAACTAACTCCTTCCCTTTCTATTAATAATGCTCAAGACTCCTTCTCATGCCAACAGACCAGCATCTGTATGCAGCGGCGGACAATGTAGAATCTGGTTCGATGCTTTTTCGTCACGTGGCTGATTTTCTCACCAACCGATTTAACGGCCGGCGCCGAGGAGTGCTGTTGATGACCTGTTTCATGCTTGTTGTTATCCATGGGTAAATACTTGTCTGAACGTTACCATGTATCTATATATTATTAAATCTTGATGGAAATAAAAATGGGTAAAAAAAATATATATTTATATTCTTTTATTTTTGAATGTGGGAAGAGAGAGATATGGAGATGGAGGCCAGAGGAGTATATTACTACTATATACTATCTATCTTTATATTGGTGTGGAAGGATGACAGTAACTTTTTTTTTTCTTTTTCCCTTTTTTTTTTGGTTTTGGCTTTTGGTTTGTAAAATCTTATACTAATAAAAATCGCAATCGAAGAGCAATGATTAAAGAACGGTGAATTGAATAGGGAAAAGTGTCGTGTAATCTTATTACTATTATTACTTATTTTCAATAGCTAAATTATCGTATTTGATATTTACTCGAAGATATTCGCGTAACACATTCCAGTCACCTATCCGAATCACATAAGATACGTTTGAGTCACATATTCGAGTCATCTAAATTACTTGGAGTCACCTGTTCGAGTCACTTAATATACATTCAGTCACCTATTCGGGTCATCAAATTACATCTGAATTGCTTAAAATACACTCGAGTCACCTATTCAAATCACCTAATATATATTCAAGTCACATATCCGAGTCACCTAATTACATCTGAGTCACTTATGCATTTGGGTCACATATTCGGGTCACATATTCGAGTCACTTAGTTTACATTCAAGTTAACTATTCGAGTCACCTATTACATCTGAATTACCTAAAATGCACTCGAGTCACCTATTCAAATCACCTAATATATATTCAAGTCACATATTTGGGTTACATATTCGAGTCACCTAATTACATCCGAGTCACTAACGCATTCTAGACACCTATTCGAGTCACCTAACTGCATCTGAGCCACTAATGCATTCAAGACACCTATTCGAGTCACTTAATATGTATTCAGTCACCTATTTGGGTCATCAAATTACATCTGAATTGCTTAAAATACACTCGAGTCGCCTATTCAAATCACCTAATATATATTCAAGTCACATATCCGAGTCACCTAATTACATCTGAGTCACTTATGCATTCGGGTCACATATTCGGGTCACATATTCGAGTCACTTAGTTTACATTCAAGTTAACTATTCGAGTCACCTATTACATCTGAATTACCTAAAATGCACTCGAGTCACCTATTCAAATCACCTAATATATATTCAAGTCACATATTTGGGTTACATATTCGAGTCACCTAATTACATCCGAGTCACTAACGCATTCTAGACACCTATTCGAGTCACCTAACTGCATCTGAGCCACTAATGCATTCAAGACACCTATTCGAGTCACTTAATATGTATTCAGTCACCTATTTGGGTCATCAAATTACATCTGAATTGCTTAAAATACACTCGAGTCGCCTATTCAAATCACCTAATATATATTCAAGTCACATATCCGAGTCACCTAATTACATCTGAGTCACTTATGCATTCGGGTCACATATTCGGGTCACATATTCGAGTCACTTAGTTTACATTCAAGTTAACTATTCGAGTCACCTATTACATCTGAATTACCTAAAATGCACTCGAGTCACCTATTCAAATCACCTAATATATATTCAAGTCACATATTCGGGTCACATATTCGAGTCACCTAATTACATCCGAGTCACTAACCCATTCTAGACACCTATTCGAGTCACCTAACTGCATCCGAGCCACTAATCCATTCAAGACACCTATTCGAGTCAACTTAATTGCATCCGAGTCACCTAACTATATTCAAATCACCTATTTGAGACACCTAATTAGATGATCCGAGTAATTACAATCGATATTTGAGTATCAAAAAATTATTATTACATTAAAAATAAAAAATTAATTTTATATTTAAATCGGTATAGATCCATATTCGTATTTTTTTTTACAGCAGTATATTTAATGTGGTTTTTTGTCCCCTATACTACTAAGGGCTAGCTTCACGACTATCAAGGGTCAGTACCCAAGTTGCAATGAGAGACAAAACTTGCACACACACACCTGTAGGCTGTAGCCAGCCTTTGACTTCAAGTTATATATATTTTTTCCTGAATTGGCACCAAAAAAATTATAAGTGCTAGTATGAGTAAACTAGAATCATAAAGAAATAATACTTACTACTAGTATTTTTCTAGTGTTAGAATTGTGGGGAATGAACAACTGCACTACGTTTGTGTAAGTTACTCACACGTGTAAGTTATACAAACAATGCTATACGCACTGATTACCCATATTTGCACACAAATACATCTCATCCATTGTTTTATTATAGGATTCATTCATTTACTATGATCCCACAATAAATGAATGGATGAGTGTGTAAATATGTGTACATGTATGTGTAAATATCGTATTACACTAAGTTGCCCAGACATATTTTTAGGTTGCTCGAATAGGTCATGTATTATTCAAATAGATTATCGAATGTGTTTAGTATATGCTATCAAATGTATTTGGATAGATGTCAAAATCGACAGTCTGAATATCTAATAATGATTGTTAAATTTTGGGCGAAAAAACCCCTCATAAACATGCAAGGTTATTGTAACACCCCCTACTATAGATCCCTCTCACAAAGATCTACCAGGCTAAATATTAAACAACGACAACACTACATATGACCAGCAAGGTCGAAAGGCAAAGAGAATTGACTGACAAGGTCGAATAACGAATAATGTACAAAAATCCAAAATGGATTTTCAACATCACATGAACATTCTCTAGTACAACTCATTCCCTTACAGGGGTTACAAATATAGCAACGGGTATGGAGAATACAACTCGACATATAATAGATAACTCGAACTCATGTGATTAGCCCCACAACTTGTCATCTTCATGCTGATCCTCTGACTGCTCTCTCGAACCACGAATACCTGAAATACATAAAAGACATTCCTCAACGAAGGAGTTAGCACTGGAATCGCTAGTGCAAGTATATAGATGTATGAGCTATATGAAATATACTACATGAACATCGGTCATGAATCAGATAACGAGCGTCATTTTTAGAGGATCCAAGAGATGCTCACATTTAGAAACAAATTAGGTCATCGGAAATATTTTATAAATCTCGAGTGTTTCATTAAATGAAAACTACCTCAAGCACACAAGCGCAAGGAAATGGGCCTTGAAGATCTTATTGTGCGACTGAGGATCGAAGAAGACAATCGGAAGACCGATGTCAAGATGAACAAGTCATCTATGGAGGCAAAAGCAAATCTCGTCGAGTCAAGCCACAACAAAAAGCGTAAATTCAAGGGGAAGAGGCAAGACTCGAAGAAACAAAAGAAGATCAAAGGAAAATGCTACAACTGCGGCAAAATCGGGCATATGGCGAAAAATTTTCGCAAACCAAAGAAGGACAAGAAGAGAGATCAAGCAAATGTTATCGAAAATAAGTATGTGCCCTTCGATTTGTCCAGTCTTGATCTGTGTGTAATTGTAGATGAAGTCAACATGATCGGTATTCTAGTCGGATGGTGGATGGACACCGACGCTACCAAACACATTTGTGCCGACAAAACCATATTCTCCTCGTAATAGGTTAGGTTTCATAGATATTTTTCGGGGAATTTAGTATATATATAGTCCAAAAGGGTCTATAATTATTTGTCATTTAGTCAAGTTTAATTTCTTGTTTTGTCATTTAGTTAATATATAAAAGTTCACTTATAAAATTATATGTATTTCTTCTTATTTTCACTTTAAAGTGGAGTATAATTTTTTAACCGACTTTCTATTTTGGTATTTTTTTTTCTTCTCAAAACTAATATTATCTTGTTGAGGGACTAAAACATGATCAAACATGAAAAATTTAGATATTTTGAAAGAATAGGTGTAAAAAGTTCAATAATTATGTCACTCTAATTTAAGTAAGAAATAAGAAACAACATGCATAGCTCTTAATTAAAATTTCATACTTTTAACTCCCACAATTTCGCGCCGCATCAATAAATATGAATTTACAAACTTGTATTAGTTCATATAACCGAAAATCTATGTATCTTACTACTCATGGGATATATATTTTTTTTGATCGGCAGAAGAAAATTTTATTAAGAAAGAAAACAGTACTACTTTGGTACAAGCAACATTCTAGATAAAAAGCAAAATACAATATCAACAATCCAATACCATCCTTGAATCAGGCCCGAACCTTAGCATAAGGCCATGAGGCTTGTGCCTAGGGCCCTAAATTTCTAGGGGGTCATTTTTTTTAATTTCTTACTATAAACAATTATTAGTAGAGATAAACAAAAAACTAATTTTAATGCAATGGTAAATTAATTATTTTAAAAATCATTGATCCTGAAATCGACCCACACCAAGCTCCGATATATATCTTTATAATAGGCCCTCTTTTACTTTTTATTTTCCTTACGTTTTGTTATCTACTTCTATTTGTTTTATAATATACAAACAAGAAATATATATATTCTTTTCTAGTATATATTTATAATGGGCCCTTCAACTTTTTTACTTTTTATTTTAATTTTCCTTCTATTTTGTCATCTGCTTTATTTATTTTGTAATATACATTGTTTGCAAAACTATATATATTCTTTTTTAGTTGTTATTCATTCAATAGTAAAAAGATGTTATTTTTGTAGTACTTTAAAATAATTGAACAAGTAAGGGAAATCACACCATTCTTTTTATTTATTTTAACATTAAATACAAAACCAATGTAGGAATCATTTCTTTTTGGGTTAATTATAATGAGTTAAATGTATTTGTTATTAAATTAGATACTTTTCAATAAAAAATTCAAAAATAGTATTTACTAAGCAAATAATATAAATTTTAATTAATAAAACTCAAAGAGCTATAAGAAATTGTTTTTTCAAGTGTTAATTTAGTTTTAATTTTCATAGTCTGACATTTTTGCGTTGCTTTTTCATATTTTTTCAATTTTGAGGGCTATTTTTAAATTTCCATATAGTACACCGTCAGGCACAGGACCGACCTGCCTTAGCACTCCAATCATTAAAGAAAAATTCAATCAATCACCGCCTTTAGAAGCAAACCAACTCCATAACCTAGCCTTGAGTTCTTCAATTAATTTTTCTACCGAAAATTCAATGTTTCTAAAGACCACGTTGTTCCTCCATTTCTAAATTAATCAAACCACCCCAAGCCAAATTGTTACCTCCTTAAGCTTTCCTTAAGATTTGTTTTATGAATGTGGCCAGCTCGGGAGGGTCTTTAGAGGCTTCGAGTGGGATTTGTGGCTTCGTCCCGATCCTAGGCAAATGTGATTGACTGTTTGTTTCCGGAAAAGACATGTCTGGTTTTGGTTTTTTGAAATGACTTTGGTGCATGGACTATGAAATGGGTAAGCGTTTGGTTTGCTTTGATTACTTGTACTAGCGTAATTGCTAATACCTTTGGGGACCCGTTGTGGGGAAATTCTTGTTATAGATTTCAGGTTATGATCATCCGGACGAGCGAGCGCTGGGACAGTACGAGGATGCTGGCTAGGGTCGTTGACATATGCATTGAGTCCTTTTATTTCTGTTGTTCCATTCGATATGGTTGTTGTCTACTTTTGAAACTTATAGATTGTACTTGCGAGTACTTAGGCTTTTCTCTTCGGATTATGATTTGTATTCGTCGAAGTTATTTATGTTGCCACTATTGATTATTCCGCCGGTTGTACCGGGCGTGTTAATTGATTTTCAACTGGATGATGTGTGTTTTTACTGTGGTAAGTTGTGTCTAGCCTGGTGGGTCCCATGTAGGGGTCCACGACACTGTAATATAACTTGAATATTTTGGGGGCGTTACACATAAGACCTGTGGAGTGTTCTGTGTGTGTTAAGTCTAAGTTTGCTTATAAACCTATACAGCTGATGTTTTCTTTTGGTTGTAATATAATAGTCGGCTGATGTGTAAAAGTAACTTTTGGTGTGTAAAAAGAGTTTCCTCTTAAATGTTTTAAGTTTTCTGTTGTGCTGTAATATATAATAAGGATATTTTATCCGGTATCTGATATTCAAAGGTGTGACATCCATGATCAACCAAACCTTTTCTTCCTCATCAAGACTCAAATTAAATAATCTAGGAAATCTAGATTTGAACTACTACTCCCCTACCAAAACATCCTCCGAGAAAAATGTATTTTTTCCATCACCAAGAACTCTCTCAAACCCATCAAAAAACCAACTTCCCTCAACCCCAGATGTAATCCACACTCTCTCTACCACCTCGAGACTTTTCTCCTTCGTCCCAATGAAATACACGACACCCCATTCCTCTAAAATCCCCATACTTAGACTCAATCACTCAAACCCATAGTCTATTTCTTTCAGCCAAAATCCTCCACATCCATTTAACCTAACAATGCCCTATTAAGCAAGGCCAAATCCTTAACCATAAGCCCCCTTTGATTTTTTGGATTGCATATCGTTTTCCACTCAACCCGTGATATCTTTCTAGAACTCTCCCCAACCCCCTAGAGAAACTTTCTTTGAAGCTTCACAATTTCACTTAGGAATAGGAAGGGAGAAAGAGGGTCTCCCTATCTCAAACCGCGTCCAAGCTTGAACTCACCAGTAGGACTTCCATTGACTAGTACCGAAGCAGACACCGTTGAGATACACTCCATAATCCACCCTCTCCATCTCTGATCAAATCCAAACCGTTCCATCATGATGTTGATGAAGCCCCAATCCAATGTATCGTATGCTTTAGCAAAATCGACTTTAAAGAAAATCCTTTGCAACTTACTCATCTTCGGCTCGTGTATGGCCTCATTGAGAATCAAAATATTGTCCACAGCTTGTCGTCCTCCAATAAATGCACTCTGATTTTCTGAGATAATCTAATCAAGGGCCTTGCTCAATCTTCTTGCCAACACCTTTGAGATGATTTTATAGAGTCCACTAATGAGAGAGATCGGTCAATAATCACTCATACCAACATCAGCTTCCTTCTTTGGAATTAAAACAATAAATGACGGGTCGAACCCCTTCGCCGGTTTCCCATTCTGATGAAAATCTGTCATCAATCTCATAATGTCAACCTTGAGAAGATTCCAAAAATTCTTAAAAATGCCGACTTTGAATCCGTCTGGCCCAGGACTTTTGGAACCCTCATACGACCAAATTGTCTCCCTAATTTCTTCTATGAAAGGTGAAATCAAGAACTCATTATCCACATTCGAAATTGATCTCTCGGTGAAATCAAGAACTCATTATCCACATTCGAAATTGATCTCTCGGTGAAATCAGGAGCCGACACTGGTCTTTCAAAATCTTTTTTCTTGAAGTGATTTTTGAAGAAATCGAAAATCCATGATATCAATGCCTATGATCTCATTTCTTTTTATTCTTCCATTTGATCTGTACCAAGTATAGTTCCTTCCATGTAAGTGCAAATCATATAGTTGTGAATCCCGAATAAATTTGTCAAAACTAGACATGTCTCTTGAATTATAAATCGAACTGAACCCATCTCTTTCGAAATCCCGACGAATTGCATTAAAGTCCCCGATGATAAAGTACACGAAGATGCATTTAGCTGAACTACGTAAGCTAATCAATCCCACATGTTCAATTTCTCATAAACATCACAAGATCATACACGTTGATAATGCAACACTGTAATCTATCTTGACCCTAAAGTCTGTTAACATTTAAAGTACCACTCATATGCCAAGAGCTAAGAACAGAAAATACCGTTGCGTCCCATATGGAGATGATGGCACTAGATCTTCCATCAGCTTCTCTAACAGCCCAGTCATGCTTTAATTTTCTATGTTCACATGTAAAGAATTATGGTAAGTACCTACAAATCATTACAAGGCAACTTCATTTTTCAGACAATGTACTAAGGAGTCCTATAAATAGGACCTAAAATTACTATATTTGTATGATTGAAGAAGTCATAAAAACATACAAGTTTTGCTCTCATTCTTCTTTTATATATACACATAAAATTATTCTTGCTTAGTTATACTTCGGTACTATTTCTATAAGTATTTATAACACGTTATCAGCACGAGTAATTGCTCGGAAAAAGGTTAGTATTATTCGGGCTTGAAATTATTTATACTAACTTATTTTTATTCTGTCTTGTATAAAAAATGACCGGAATTGAAAATAAAAAATTCCAGATCCTCGATGTCACTGGCAATAACTATTTATCATGGTGCCTTGATGTTAAATTGCACCTCCAGGGTATGGGATTGGCTACTACCCTCGAATATGTTGAACTTGCTAATGCCGACATTAAAAATGAGGCAAATGCAATTATATTCATGCGTCATCATTTATCCGATGATCTGAAGAAAATTTTATTAAGAAAGAAAACAGTACTACTTTGGTACAAGGAACATTCTAGATAAAAAGCAAAATACAATATCAACAACCCAATACCATCCTTGAATCAGGCCCGGACCTTAGCATAAGGCCATGAGGCCTATGCCTAGGGCCCTAAATTTCTAGGGGGTCATTTTTTTTAATTTCTTACTATATACAATTATTAGTAGAGATAAACAAAAAACTAATTTTAATGCAATGGTAAATTAAATATTTTAAAAATCATTGATCCTGAAATCGACCCACACCAAACTCCGATATATATCTTTATAATAGGCCCTCTTTTACTTTTTATTTTCCTTACGTTTTGTTATCTACTTCTATTTGTTTTATAATATACAAACAAGAAATATATATATTCTTTTCTAGTATATATTTATAATGGGCCCTTCAACTTTTTTACTTTTTATTTTAATTTTCCTTCTATTTTGTCATCTGCTTTATTTATTTTGTAATATACATTGTTTGCAAAACTATATATATTCTTTTTTTAGTTGTTATTCATTCAATAGTAAAAAAAATGTTATTTTTGTAGTACTTTAAAATAATTGAACAAGTAAGGGAAATCACACCATTCTTTTTATTTATTTTAACATTAAATACAAAACCAATGTAGGAATCATTTATTTTTGGGTTAATTATAATGAGTTAAATGTATTTGTTATTAAATTAGATACTTTTCAATAAAAAAATTCAAAAATAGTATTTACTAAGCAAATAATATAAATTTTAATTAATAAAACTCAAAGAGCTATAAGAAATTGTTTTTTCAAGTGTTAACTTAGTTTTAATTTTCATAGTCTGATATTTTTGCGTTGCTTTTGCATATTTTCTCAATTTTGAGGGCTATTTTTAAATTTCCATATAGTACACCGTCAGGCACAGGACCGACCTGCCTTGAATTAGCACTCCAATCATTAAGGAAAAATTCAATCAATCACCGCCTTTAGAAGCAAACCAACTCCATAACCTAGCCTTGAGTTCTTCAATTAATTTTTCTACCGAAAATTCAATGTTTCTAAAGACCACGTTGTTCCTCTATTTCTAAATTAATCAAACCACCCCAAGCCAAATTGTTACCTCCTTAAGCTTTCCTTAAGATTTGTTTTATGAATGTGGCCAGCTCGGGAGGGTCCTTAGAGGCTTCGAGTGGGATTTGTGGCTTCGTCCCGATCCTAGGCAAATGTGATTGACTGTTTGTTTCCGGAAAAGACATGTCTGGTTTTGGTTTTTTGAAATGACTTTGGTGCATGGACTATGAAATGGGTAAGCGTTTGGATTGCTTTGATTACTTGTACTAGCGTAATTGCTAATCCCTTTGGGGACCCGTTGTGGGGAAATTCTTGTTATAGATTTCAGGTTATGATCATCCGGACGAGCGAGCGCTGGGACAGTACAAGGATGCTGGCTAGGGTCGTTGACATATGCATTGAGTCCTTTTATTTCTGTTGTTCCATTCGATATGGTTGTTGTCTACTTTTGAAACTTATAGATTGTACTTGCGAGTACTTAGGCTTTTCTCTTCGGATTATGATTTGTATTCGTCGAAGTTATTTATGTTGCCACTGTTGATTATTCCGCCGGTTGTACCGGGCGTGTTAATTGATTTTCAACTGGATGATGTGTGTTTTTACTGTGGTAAGTTGTGTCTAGCCTGGTGGGTCCCATGTAGGGGTCCACGACACTGTAATATAACTTGAATATTTTGGGGGCATTACACATAAGACCTGTGGAGTGTTCTGTGTGTGTTAAGTCTAAGTTTGCTTATAAACCTATACAGCCGATGTTTTCTTTTAGTTGTAATATAATAGTCGGCTGATGTGTAAAAGTAACTTTTGGTGTGTAAAAAGAGTTTCCTCTTAAATGTTTTAAGTTTTCTGTTGTGCTGTAATATATAATAAGGATATTTTTAATATTCGGTATCTGATATTCAAAGGTGTGACATCCATGATCAACCAAACCTTTTCTTACTCAACAAGACTCAAATTAAATAATCTAGGAAATCTAGATTTGAACTACTACTCCCCTACCCAAACATCCTCCCAGAAAAATGTATGTTTTTTTTTATCACCAAGAACTCTCTCAAACCCATCAAAAAACCAACTTCCCTCAACCCCAGATGTAATCCACACTCTCTCTACCACCTCGAGACTTTTCTCCTTCGTCCCAATGAAATACACGACACCCCATTCCTCTAAAATCCCCATACTTAGACTCAATCACTCAAACCCATAGTCTATTTCTTTCAGCCAAAATCCTCCACATCCATTTAACCTAACAATGCCCTATTAAGCAAGGCCAAATCCTTAACCATAAGCCCCCTTTGATTTTTTGGATTGCATATCGTTTTCCACTCAACCCGTGATATCTTTCTAGAACTCTCCCCAACCCCCTAGAGAAACTTTCTTTGAAGCTTCACAATTTCACTTAGGAATAGGAAGGGAGAAAGAGGGTCTCCCTATCTCAAACCGCGTCCAAGCTTGAACTCACCAGTAGGACTTCCATTGACTAGTACCGAAGCAGACACCGTTGAGATACACTCCATAATCCACCCTCTCCATCTCTGATCAAATCCAAACCGTTCCATCATGATGTTGATGAAGCCCCAATCCACTGTATCGTATGCTTTAGCAAAATCGACTTTAAAGAAAATCCTTTGCAACTTACTCATCTTCGGCTCGTCTATGGACTCATTGAGAATCAAGATATTGTCCACAGCTTGTCGTCCTCCAATAAATGCACTCTGATTTTCTGAGATAATCTAATCAAGGGCCTTGCTCAATCTTCTTGCCAACACCTTTGAGATGATTTTATAGAGTCCACTAATGAGAGAGATCGGTCAATAATCACTCATACCAACATCAGCTTCCTTCTTTGGAATTAAAACAATAAATGACGGGTCGAACCCCTTCGCCGGTTTCCCATTCTGATGAAAATCTGTCATCAATCTCATAATGTCAACCTTGAGAAGATTCCAAAAATTCTTAAAAATGCCGACTTTGAATCCGTCTGGCCCAGGACTTTTGGAACCCTCATACGACCAAATTGTCTCCTTAATCTCTTCTATGAAAGGTGAAATCAAGAACTCATTATCCACATTCGAAATTGATCTCTCGGTGAAATCAAGAACTCATTATCCACATTCGAAATTGATCTCTCGGTGAAATCAGGAGCCGACACTGGTCTTTCAAAATCTTTTTTCTTGAAGTGATTTTTGAAGAAATCGAAAATCCATGATATCAATGCCTATGATCTCATTTCTTTTTATTCTTCCATTTGATCTGTACCAAGTATAGTTCCTTCCATGTAAGTTCAAATCATATAGTTGTGAATCCCGAATAAATTCGTCAAAACTAGACATGTCTCTTGAATTATAAATCGAACTGAACCCATCTCTTTCGAAATCCCGACGAATTGCATTAAAGTCCCCGATGACAAAGTACACGAAGATGCATTTAGCTGAACTACGTAAGCTAATCAATCCCACATGTTCAATTTCTCATAAACATCACAAGATCATACACGTTGATAATGCAACACTGTAATCTATCTTGACCCTAAAGTCTGTTAACATTTAAAGTACCACTCATATGCCAAGAGCTTGTTGGGGTATAAGGGTCTTGTGGAGATCCGGATTTTCCAATGGATCGTGTAAACACTTTCCGAACTGATATTTCTACCCTATGCCCGGGTTACAAGAAATTCAGCCTAGGATAATCCAATGGAACACTTACGAATCCAGGCACAGAAACGTAAGCCAAATTGCTAGAGAAATTCTGTGTTTATCAGAAAGATAAAGAGCTCAGAAAAAGGGTGTATCTCAGACTCATGAGGAGAGCCCTATTTATAATGTCGGATTAGGGTTACAAGTAGGTCGATTTTAGGGTTTTGATGACGGCGCCGTCATTAGTGGTCCGAAATTAGGGTTGACGGGTGGTTAACGAAATTAATCAATTTTACCACTGCCTCTTCTAAAATTCGGAAATATAACTAAATCCCAGTCTAAATTTCCGAACCGCAGTGGGCTCGCCCCATGGACTGCCAGGCGCGCCCTAGACCCGTCACACGGGCCGCCGCCCCGGACCCGACATTAGTCCGTACCGGCTTATAATTCGATCTTATACATGTGTGCACTCCGCACATACCCGATCATATATTAGAATACGAATTATAAACCCCTTAGCTCACATATTAGTTCCAATTACACAAAATGAATGGTGACACTAAAATCACCAACAATCTTCAACAAAGACAACATCTCTTGACCGAACAAGCTTCTTAGTAATCGAGTCATACAATCTATACCCGAACTCATCAAGCCCGTAACCAATAAAAATACATGGCTTCGTCTTGGAATCAAGCTTTGATCTCTCATCATTCGGAATGTGTACAAAATCTTTACATCCGAAAACCCTTAAGTGACGGTATGAGATGTCTTTACCGCTCCACACTTTATCCGGAACATCAAACTCCAAAGGAACACACGTCATCAAATTAATCACATGAACCACCGTGTTCAAAGCTTCTCCCCAAAATGACTTTGGTAATCCAGCATGTGAGAGCAAACATCGAGCTCTCTCGACCAAAGTCCGGTTCATTCTCTCCGCCAAGTCATTGAGTTGCGGAGTCTTCGGGGGCGTCTTTAGATGTCGGATCCCTTGCTCTCGGCAATATTCATCAAAGGGTCCGGTGTATTCTCACCATTGTCCATCCGAATAGACTTTAGATTCTTCTCGGTCTCTATCTCCACCGAGGCATGAAATTGTTTAAAGACATCTAACACTTGATCATTGGTCTTCAAGGTGTATGCCCACACCTTCCTCGAGTGATCGTCGATGAATGTGACAAAGTATCGGCAACCACCATTCAAGTTCACCATTCAAGAAGGCTGTTTTAACATCCATTTGATGGACAATCAGATTGTGAATACTTGCCAAGGCAATTAACAATCTAATAGTAGAAATACGCGCCACCGGAGCATAAGTATCAAAATAGTCAACACCGGGTTTTTGTCTAAACCCTTGAATGACCAACCGGGCTTTAAACTTGTCAATAGTATCATTGATACCATTTTCCTTTGAAAATCCATTTGCAACCAAGTGGTTTAGAACCCGGAGGCAAATCACATAACACCCAAGTGTCATTTTCAAGAATTGACGACATTTCATCATCAATAGCTTCCTTCCAAAAGACAACATCTCGAGACTCCATGGCCTCTCGAAAAGTCTTAGGATCATCCTCAATGTCAGAATAATAATAAAGATTGAAAACCAATTTCGTCCCTTGTCCCTTCTACCAAATAGAGTTGGAAATCGGAACCGAAATTTTTAGCAATTCGGCCTCTTTTGCTTTTCCGAGGCTCTTGTGTTGTTGGTATAGCAACACCATCTGAATTTCCTGGATTTTGCACTTCATTAGTGCCAAAATTCAGATCCTTAGGCCTTTGAATCGACGAAAAACGCATCTCATCAAAAATCGCATCCCGTGATTCAATAAAGGTGTTAATCGATACGAAATCATTAGGTTCTATTACATAAAACCTATATGCCTTGGAATGTTCAGCATATCCAATGAATATACAATCAATTCCACGTTCACCCAAAGTTTTCCTTTTAGGTTCGGTAAGTTTTACAACCGCCCGACATCCCCAAACCCGAAAGTAACTCAAATTCGGCTTTTTCTTGAACCAAAGTTCATATGGGACAGTTTTGTTCTTTTTATTTGGAACCCTATTCAGAAAATAGAAAGCCGTTAACATGGCCTCTCCCCAGAATCCCTCACTCAATCCCGAGTAAGAAAGCATCGAGTTTACCATTTCTTTTAAAACTCGATTTTTGCGTTCGGCGATTCCACTTTGTTGGGGCGAGTAAGGTGCTGTGGTTTCATGAATGATACCCACTGATTGGAAGTATATGGGATCCATATATTCACCTCCCCGATCAGTTCTAAGACATTTAACCGGATTGCCTAATTGCAATTCCACCTCAGTTTTGTATATTTTGAATTTATCTAAGGCTTCATCCTTAGAATGCAACAAATACACATAGCAAAACCGAGTACAATCATCAATAAATGTGACAACATACTTTTTATTACCCAAGGAAGGAGTAGAGTAAAAATCACACAAGTCACTGTGTACAAGTTCCAAAATAGCTGAATTCCTAGTGACACTTGGAAAAGGCTGTTTTGTCACTTTTGTAAGCATGCATGTTTTACATTTTTCAAGATTCATGTCAAAGGCTGGAATCAATCCATCTTTTGACATCTCATGCATCCTTCTAAAATTGACATGACCCAATCTTACATGCCAAAGCATAGAGTCATCAATTTTAGAAGTAGAAGACACAAATGCAGAGTTTTGAACAGTTATAGACTTATCAATAACATTCAAACGAAACATTCTATTATTCAAATATCCAAAGCCAATAAACATTCCACCACGAGATAGGATAAACCTATCCGATTCAAAACTTGTCTAAAACCATCGAATTCAAACCACTACCACTAACGAGATTCTTTCGAATCTTAGGAACAAACAAAACATCAAAAGTCTAATAGTCTTTCCGTAAGTAAATTCAAGACAAACGACACCGACACCACAAATAGGTATAAAAGAATCATCTCCCATTTTCAAGACCGATCCATCTTCAAGGGGTGTTAATGTTTCAAACCACCGCTTATCCTTGCATACATGGTTCGTTGCCCGAGTCGATCCACCAAGCAACATCATCATCCCGCACATAGAATGATTCCGGAATCGGTGAGACATAATAGACATAATTCGTTTAGAATTATCAAGGTTAGTCAATCTTGACCTCCTTTAACTTGGTCCTTAGACCCATGTCCACTTCCATTGGCTCCACTGTTTCAGCACCATTGTTGCCTGATTCACACGACAATCACGCTTGTAATGTCCCACCTTGTTGCACCTCCAACAGGTCAGAACCTTGTTCCTTTTGTTGGAGTTATTAGGGACAATTTCTTGCTTACGTTTGCCATGTCCTTTGTTATTCGGGTTCCTTGGTTTGCTTTCAACCATATGAATCGAGGGTCCCGATTCAACTTTTCCTTTGGTTTTATCATTTGTCATTATCCTTTGCACGAAGAGATTCTTCAATGCGAAGATGACTAGCAAGTTGAACCAAAGACAGCTTCCTCCTTTTGATGTTTTAGGTTATGTTTGAAATCTTTCCAGATGGTGGAAGTTTGTCAATCACACTTGACACAAAGAATGGATTCGCCCATGTTCATGTTGTGCGCTTTAAATTGACCCAAAATACGAAGGAGTTCATTGTATTGTTCTATGACAGACCTTGAATCAACCATCTTATAAGCATTAAAATCGCTAACCAGAAACTTCTTACTCGAAGCATCCTCAGCGATGTATTTTGATTCAAGGGTGTCCCACAATTCCTTCGCACTCTTAGCATCACCATGGATATCGAATAAAGAATCAGACATACCGTTCAATATGTGGCCTCTGCAGATGTAGTCATCGTTGTCCCACTTGCTCCTCTTCCTGGTTTCCTCCAATGTCTCGTTTTCAACCACCTCCGGTCTCGGAGTACTCGGACATACGCCGCCTTCAGAGTAGTCAGCATGAAGTGCATCTTCTTGTGCCAGCTACTGAAATCGTTGCCTTCGAACTTGTCCAGTTTGTTGAACTTCGTAGTCATCTCGCGGATTGATTCAGCCATCTCCAGAAGACAAGAAATATCAGTTCGATTGTTGGGGTATAAGGGTCTTGTGGAGATCCGGATTTTCCAATGGATCGTGTAAACACTTTCCGAACTGATATTTCTACCCTATGCCCGGGTTACAAGAAATTCAGCCTAGGATAATCCAATGGAACACTTACGAATCCAGTACGTAAACGTAAGCCAAATTGCTAGAGAAATTCTGTGTTTATCAGAAAGATAAAGAGCTCAGAAAAAGGGTGTATCTCAGACTCATGAGGAGAGCCCTATTTATAATGTCGGATTAGGGTTACAAGTAGGTCTATTTTAGGGTTTTGATGACGGCGCCGTCATTAGTGGTCCGAAATTAGGGTTGACGGGTGGTTAACGAAATTAATCAATTTTACCACGGTCTCCCTCTAAAATTCGGAAATATAACTAAATCCCCAGTCTAAATTTCCGAACCGCCAGGGGCTCTGCCCCATGGACCCCGCTAGGGGCGCTGCCCCCGAACCCCCGACATTAGTCCGTACCGGCTTATAATTCGATCTTATACATGTGTGCACTCCGCACATACCCGATCATATATTAGAATACGAATTATAAACCCCTTAGCTCACATATTAGTTCCAATTACACAAAATGAATGGTGACACTAAAATCACCAACAGAGCTAAGAACAGAAAATACCGTTGCGTCCCATATGGAGATGATGGCACTAGATCTTCCATCAGCTTCTCTAACAGCCCAGTCATGCTTTAATTTTCTATGTTCACATGTAAAGAATTATGGTAAGTACCTACAAATCATCACAAGGCAACTTCATTTTTCAGACAATGTACTAAGGAGTCCTATAAATAGGACCTAAAATTACTATATTTGTATGATTGAAGAAGTCATAAAAACATACAAGTTTTGCTCTCATTCTTCTTTTATATATACACATAAAATTATTCTTGCTTAGTTATACTTCGGTACTATTTCTATAAGTATTTATAACACGTTATCAGCACGAGTAATTGCTCGGAAAAAGGTTAGTATTATTCGGGCTTGAAATTATTTATACTAACTTATTTTTATTCTGTCTTGTAGAAAAAATGACCGGAATTGAAAATAAAAAATTACAGATCCTCGATGTCACTGGCAATAACTATTTATCATGGTGCCTTGATGTTAAATTGCACCTCCAGGGTATGGGATTGGCTACTACCCTCGAATATGTTGAACTTGCTAATGCCGACATTAAAAATGAGGCAAATGCAATTATATTCATGCGTCATCATTTATCCGATGATCCGAAGAATGAATATATACAAATTGAAAGGCCTTCTGAGCTCTGGAAGAAGCTCAAAGACAGATTTGATCATACCAGAACTGTAATATTGTCACAAGCTCAATACGAATGGCAACTACTGAGACTGCAAGATTTTAAATCTGTTGCTGATTATAATTCAGCCTTATTCAAAATTGAGTCTCGGTTGGCCTTGTTCGGTACACAACTATCTGAGACTGATAAGCTGGAAAAAACATTCAACACGATGCATTCCTCAAATATGGTGCTTCAACAACAATACAAACAACAATAATTTCAAACATATTCTGAGCTAATTTTAGTTCTTCTCACGGCTGAGAAGACAAATGAATTATTATTGAAAAATCATGAACTACGACCCTCTGGGTCCCGTGCCGAACCCAAAGCACATACCATCTCTGGTAGAGCTGCCGGCTGATTCAAGAGCCGTGAAAATAGACCGGGGCGTGGAACCAAGAGAAGTGGTGGACGTGGTAGCTACTGCCAAAATAATTACAGAAATGACCGCGACGGACGTAACTATCATAATCGTGATAATTATCATTATTCCCGTCAAAATAATTACAGACCAAGGCATTCAATTCACGGGCATCGTGATAAAAGAAAAATGCGAATGGAAAATTCTGGTGATGATCCATGTCGTAGATATGATATAACTGGACATTGGGCTAAATATTGTCGTACTGCCCAACACCGTGTGGATTCATATCAGGCATCAATAAAAAATAAAAACAAAGATGTCCAGGCTCATACCACCGAAACAGTCGAGCCATCCAAAGTTATTGAGGCCAACACATCTGGGAATATATTTGATGAAAATCCTAACCACGACTGGAAATCACTTGAGCTAGCAGATTTCCTTGAAGATCCAGGTCAGTGGGACATGACGATGAATGGCTGAAATAAAATATTTATGCAATTATATATTGTATATTTACTTTCTGGCTTGTAATACCCTAATTGTTTTTGTGTGTATTTCTTTTTGTATAATATAAATATTAATAAAATTATATTTCCCATTAATTTTCCACTATCCAACGGTCATAAACTGCTACTAATAGTGCTTTAATATTCTATAAATACACACACACTTCATTCAACAATTCACTCAAACCTTCTTACAAAATTATCAAACACCTTCATCCGATTTTATTCAAAATGATTAATAGATCGCTCATCTTTATTTTCGCAACGATTTTCATGTGCATCATACTAATATTTTGCAAAGACTTTCCTCCAGAACTATTCTGGATTGCTGTTTCACTTCTTGTTTATATTGTTGACCTTGTATCGGCACTAATGATACTACAAAAATATATTATTGATTTAAAATAAAAAAATATGAATGTTTACATTTCCGTTATCAATACAAAACAAATATTGTGTTTCATGTCGCAAGTATTTATTATGTGATGATTATAAAATACTGATTGCACAGGAATACAAATGGAAAATATCGAACAGATAAACAATTGTCTTATTGATAGTGTAACATCGCACTCAATATTTACAAGTAAAGCATATTTCTCGAGCATGAAATTATGCAAGATGCACGTTACAACTATATCCGGTCCTGTAGAGATTATTGATGGCTCCGGGAATGCAACCGTGATGTTGCTCAATGGAACAAGTTTGCATATTGAAAATGCATTATTATCTGGTAGATCAAAAAGAAATCTGCTGAGTTTTAAGGATGTACGCCGAAATGGCTATCACTTGGAAACAGTGATTGAAAATAATAAAGAACATCCCTATATTACATCCTATAAAATGGACACTCGACTTGTCCACGAGAAAATTGAAGCAACAACTTCTGGACTATATTTATCCCTATTCGAGTTTTTGAAACCTACACCACCATGGCTTGGAAGTTGGTGAATCCTGATATATTTGGGTTATGGCATGATCGCCTTGGGCACCCAAGAACTTCTATGTTACGTAGGATTATTGAAAATACTCATGGACATCCATTAAAGGGCACAAAAATGCTAATGTCCAAAGATTATTTCTGTGAATCGTGTTCACATGGAAAACTTATTACTAAACCTTATATGGAAAAGGTTGGTTATGAATCACCGTCATTTTTACAACGCATTCATGGTGATATTTGTGGACCAATACATCCAACAAGTGGACCATTTCGATATTTTATGTTCTTAATAGATGCATCGTCCAGATGGTCCCACATATGTTTATTATCTACCAGAAATGTTGCTTTTGCACGACTCTTATCCCAAATTATTAAACTCCGAGCACACTTTTATGAATATCCTATCAAAAATATAGGAATGGATAATGCCGGAGAATTCACATCAAAGACTTTTGGTGAATATTGTGCAACACTTGGAATAAATATTGAGCACCCAGTAGCACATGTTCACACCCAGAATGGATTGGCTGAATCCTTAATCAAACGAGTTCAAATTATTGCTCATACATTATTAATGAGATCAAAGCTCACTAGTGCAGCATGGGGTCATGCAGTATTACATGCATCAGCACTCATCAGATTACGCCCCACTGCTTATCATATGCACTCCCCTATGCAATTAACTTTAGGCTTTGAACCAAATATTTAGCACCTTCGCACATTCGGATATGCTGTTCAAGTGCCAATTCCACCTCCTCAAAGGACAAAAATGGGTCATCAACACCGACTTGGCATATATGTTGTATTTGATTCCCCGTCAATAATTCGGTATTTGGAACCAATAACGGGTGACTTATTTACTGCACGATTTGCAGATTGCCATTTTGATGAGACGGTGTTTCCATTGGTTGGTAAGGATAAGATTGTTTTGGAAAAAGATAAACAAAAACCAGTTGAGGATATCTCCTGAAATGAACAAAGTCTATTCCATTTAGACCCACGTACTACAGAATGTGAAAATGAGGTGAAGAGAATCATCCATTTACAAAATATTGCTAATAGACTTCCTGATGCATTTAATGATGCAAGTAAAGTAACAAAGTCTTACATTCCAGTTGTGAATGCTCCAGCTAGGATCGTTGTTCCTATTGAACACACAAAAATGGATGATGACATCCCACGACAAAAGCGCGGTAGACCTTTTGGTTCTAAGAATGGCAAAAAAACCAAGGGTCCTGGTACCCGCGGGTTTTTACCTGAATGGGTCCAATTCGGGTAACAAAATTCGGGTCCGGGTTTGGGTCTGGGGCGGGTAGAGAAAAATAAATTCGGGTCCAGTTCGGTTCTGGGGTATGGGGTACCTGTAACACCCCCGAGACATTCAGGGCATATTACAGCGCCATGGACCCCACACTGTGGAATCCACCAGGCTAACGTACCAACAAGGCATTCGCCAACGACAAACAATCATCAATAAAACGACAATTTAAATAAAAGACTACAACCCGACAATTAGAATCCAACATCAATCCATTTCCCAAAACGGGAACACAACATTAACAATTTTGAAAAGGAAGTACTCGAGTACTTAAACCAGTTTTATAATACATAAACCCCAAAACAAGACATCAATAATAATTGACAGAACTGAACACCAACAATTGACTACTGAACAGTATCATGCTTGCCCATCATCCTCATATGGCTCAAGTGCTCGTTTGTCCCCACGATCGATACCTGAAATACAAAAAGTATTTCCCCCATTTAAGGGGTTAGCGACAACTGCTAGTGCAAGTACAATCCATTTGAACTACATTCTAATAAGATGAATATATGCGCCAAAAATCATTTTAGAAAATGATTTTATATTCCGGAATATTTACAATGTACAATCAAAAACACATTATCTCCAACAAATCACAATTCAAAGTTAACCGTCGGTACGAGACTCACGGCCTCCGTACCCCGCAGAGCCCCGTCGGACATCCCTAGGTGGCTAACCACAGCTCGCGATACGCACACTCACGGCAATACGTATCCCTAGAGGTCCCGTCGGACCGTCCCTAGGTGAACATACACATATCCATCCACAACAACCACGATAAAGCCATAATTCAAATACTAGAACATGTAAACAAATGTAAAGTACTTGCCTTTGAGACATTCTTGAAGAAACGGAAGTGAAACACGACTACGAACGGTCCGGGTGGAAAACGACGGTTCCCAAACGAAGGATCAACATGGTCCAGTACCAATGGACAACAATACTCTATTGGAATACACCCATAACCCCAATTACAATTCACGACGACAACATTCAATCGATACGGCCGAGGATTTATGCAAAATCTCCCGGTATCAACAATTCACGGATTAATTCGAGAAAAACGGATTGAGAATCACTCAATAACAACAACCGGTAAGAAATTATGTAACATGATTGAACAATTCGGAACTAATCCCTACAATCCCGAAAACCCCCCAAAATTGACGAGTTAGGGTTCTAGATGAAAATACCTTGAATTCGGACGATGGAGGATGATTATGCTGATGATAATATGCTAACACGACTCTACGGTGATGGAATTTGAAGAGAACTCTGGCCAGTACCGGTGAAAATCGCCTCTGAAGTCGCACGTCAAAGAAAACGAAGAGAAAAGAATAAAACTGTTGTTTCTGAACTGCCCGCTGACTTATATAAACTGTGAAGTTAGCGCATGCTAACTGTCATATATAGCGCGCGCTAACGGGGCCGTGACAGATCCAGTAGCTACTGCCACCATTCGCTAGCGTACGCTAACAATAGCGAGTTAGCGTACGCTAACTGCACATCGGTAGCGTACGCAAGGTAACAGGAGTAGCGTGCGCTACCTACGCAGTAGTTCAGTACTGCTGCTCACATCAGCAGTACGCTGCTGTCGAAGGTACAATACACGAAACGCACGACGAGGCCAGAATCCAGAAACATAAACGCGAAGCATACAAGACGATAGAGCTAATCGCTGAAAGAAAATATAATTCCGACCACCGGAGGGTCCGTAATGCGACAACGAAAATGATATTCCCTAAACTGTAACACCCCCAGGATATCCGAGGTATATTACAGCGCCGTGAATCCCTACATGGGACCCACCAGGCTGAACAAGCATCATACTCATCGACTCACAGAAACAACAGAAAAATACCCCGTCATAAAGACGCCCAACAAAATAATTCACCCGGTTTAACCGGTCAAACATGACACCATAATCCATCACAACATAATAAACAACAATACAATCCCGACAAGTAAAAGTTCTTAAGTACTCGAGTACTTCTATTAGTTTAAAGACCACAAAGGTAAAAGATAGAAAGCAACAAGACACCACTCGTACACAATCATCACGCACGGCCATCATCCGCATATTGGTCCAGCACCCGCTCGTCTCGATGAACCTGACCTGAAATTCATAAAACGAATTTCCCCAAAACGGGTCCCCAGAGGGGTTAGCAATTACGCTAGTACAAGTAACCAAATGAACGACTTACATCTTACACATATAGTAATGCATGCAATTCAAGAAAACATAGTTCCAAATCACTCATTTCCGGAAATGCCAATAATCAAACCACATTTGTAAAAATGCACCACAATTAACCGCGGACCCACAGCTTCGTGGATCCCTGCCGAGACCCCGTCGGATCTAACCCACAGTGGTTAAAAGCAAGCTCGCGGTTCCACAGCTTCGTGGAGCCCTACCGAGACCCCGTCGGATCTAACCCGTAGTGAGCATACACACACACACAATTCTCACACAAAACTACTATGTCAAGATTGTAAGTTCATAAGGATACTTGCCTCGGTTAATAGACGGTGATACGAACGGAAAGGAAGAGTTGAACACGACCGCAAGGAACCGGCGGAAATGAACCTAACGATTCGAATAACACAATCACAACCAACTCTAGACGAATATGGAAATTGAATACACCCGGAAACCCGCCTACGATTCATGTATATTCGTACCAACAATAACAACGAGGGCGGACTACAACCAAACCCTCTCGATTCCGAAAAATCCACAAAATATCCATGAATCCGTAGGAAAACTAAAGATACTAACAATATTAATCGTATACATCATGAATCCACCAACAAAACGGAACGAATCGGAAGAAAATCCCAAAACCCCCAAATTAATCGAAAATAGGGTTCTAGAAATATTACCTTTGGGGATTCAAGTACTAAGATCCGTAGAACACGCGTTAGATTGATTATACGGGCCTCACAACCGAAGGAAAATGATGAAAATCGACCCCCGAATGAAGAATGCTTGAGAAGTTCTCCCCCCTTAGACCTCTCTCTCTCGCGCAGGTGAAATGAAGGAGAAAAATGGCCGATCTCGTCTAATAAGGACGAGATTGCACAGTTGACCGCTTTGTGTGCCGCGGCACAGGCCAAAAATTTACTCCTGTGGTTTCGGCGGTGTGCGCGGCCACGGCTGCGTGTGCGCGGCACGTCTGATCGGGTTTTGGTCGCAGATGTCACACGGGTGTGCCGCGGCACCGACTCGGCACTGTGACGCGGCACCGGACGGGTGTGCCGCGGCACACAGTACAGATCGCTCGACCAACAATTGGAGAAATTTGTGTGCCGCGGCGCACACACCTTGTGCTGCGGCCCACACCCCTTTTGGGTCCCAAAATGATAAAAATGATCCGGAAAGAGAATAAAAACGATAGGAATCAATATTTGGGAACTAATAACACGAAATGGATCCACGGCAACCCCGAAACGGCGTTTCCGCACAACAATAACGAGAAAACAGTTCAACAGTTGACAGGAAGGACACACTGAAAGGTACACGAGGGGCACTACGATCGAGAAATACACCAAAGATGAAAATACAAGGGAAAGAAAAATGCGGATATTACATTCTACCCCTCTAAAAATAAGTTTCGTCCCGAAACTTAAGAAACAAACAACTCAGGGTACCTAGCACGCATGCTATCCTCGGTTTCCCAAGTTGCTTCCTCGACACCGTGTCTCGACCACTGCACTTTGACCAAAGGGATGGTTTTATGCCTCAGTCGTTTCTCACGATGCTCCAAAATCTTCAAAGGACGCTCCTCAAAAGTAATATCTTCAGCGATATCAATCTCGCCATAATCGATGACGTGACTAGGATCCGGGACATATTTTCTCAGCTGGGAAACATGAAAAACGCTATGAACATGACTCAAGGCCGGAGGTAATGCCAAACGGTATGCCAACCCACCGACTCGCTCGAGGATCTCAAAGGGGCCGATAAATCTCGGACTCAACTTCCCTTTCTTCCCGAAACGAAAAACTCCCTTCGTCGGCGACACCTTTAGCAAAACGTGGTCTCCCGCCTCGAATTCCAAAGGTCGACGACGGACGTCGGCATACGACTTCTGTCGACTCTGGGCAGTAAACATTCATTCCCGAATTAATACTATCTTCCGCCTCGTCTCTAGAACGACATCCGGCTCGATCCCGACCAAATCGGACGCCTCATTCCAACAAATCGGTGATCGACATCGCCGCCCATAAAGTGCCTCGTACGGTGCCATCCGAATCGACGCGTGCCAACTATTGTTATACGTGAATTCGATCAATGGCAAATGTTCCTCCCAGTCACTACTCCAATCGAGAGCACATGCACGCAACAAGTCCTCGAACGTCTGGATAGTGCGTTCGTATCCATCATTTGGGGATGAAAAGAGGTACTCAAACGCAACCGGGTACCCAACGCCTTATGCACCGCCTGCCAGAAGTGCGATACAAAACGGCCATCAGGATCCGAAACAATAGACTTCGGGGTACCATGAAGTCTCACGATCTGCGCGATAAACACACGAGCTAACTTCTCCGGGCCCCAAGTGTCCTTGATGCCCAGAAAATGTGCCGACTTGGTTAGACGATCGAAAATCACCCATACCATATTCATGCCCGACCTCGATCTCGGCAGACTCGTAATGAAATCCATCGATATATCTTCCCATTTCCATTCCGGAACGGGAAGTGACTGCAAAATCCCAGCCGGTCGCTGATGCTCGATTTAGACGTGCTAGCAAGTCAAACACCTTGCTACAAACTGCGCGACCTCCTCCTTCATGTCATTCCACCAGAAGTTCCTTCTCAAGTCCTTGTACATCTTACTCGAACCAGGATGAACGGAGTAAGGTGTAGCATGGGCCTCCCGCAAAATACTCTGTCTCAACTCTGGGTCGTTCGGCACACAAAGCCGACCCTGAAACCTCAAAACGCCATCTTCGTGAATCACAAATCCAGGAGACTTTCCTTTAAGAACGTTCTCTCGGATTTGAGTAATCATGAGGTCCTCTAACTGCTTCAGCTTAATCTCATCGATCAAAGACGACGAAATTTCCAAAGCACAAAATTGCCCGACAGTTCCCGGCAACAGAACCTCAACATCTAACTCGATCAAAGCTCGCCGAAGCTCGGACTGAGACGTAAGGATCTCAAGCGATCGCAATGCAATCGGTTTCCGACTCAAGGCGTCGGCCACGACGTTCGCCTTGCCCGGATGATAAAGGATTTCGAGGTCATAATCCTTAATCAGTTCTAACCAACTCCTCTGCCTCATATTCAACTCCCGCTGAGTAAATATGTATTTCAGACTTTTATGATCGGTAAAAATCTGACATGTAGAACCGAAAAGATAGTGACGCCAAATCTTGAGCGCAAATACGACTGCCGCTAACTCCAAATCATGAGTAGGGTAGTTAAGCTCGTACGGCCTCAACTGTCTCGACGCAAAGGCAATGGTCTTTCCGTGCTGCATTAATACGCACCCAAGACCACGACCCAAGCATCGCTATAAACGGCGAATCCTCGTTGCCACATGGCAACGCCAAAACGGAGCGAAGTCAAACGCTTCTTCACTCCTCAAAATCAATCGCCTCTCGTCATTCCGCATTTAACTTCTCGGATTGAGCAATCTGTGTAAGTGGTCGAGCCGGTTTCGAGAAACCTCGATGAACCTACGGTAATAGCCCCAAACCCAAGAAACTACGGAGCTCTCTCACGTTTTGGGCGGTGCCCAATCCAACACCGCCTCGATCTTCTCGCGGATCTACACGAACCCCCTCGGTGAAATCACGTGACCCAAAACATCACTTAGTCGGCCCAGAACTCACATTTCGAGAACTTCGCATAGAGTTGCTCGGCCCTCAAAATGTCTAACACTATCCGCAAATGATGGGCATGCTCTTCCTCGTTCCTCGAATAAATAAGAATATCGTCAATGAAGACGACGACACACTTATCCAAATACTCGATAAAGACTTTGTTCATCAACTGCATGAACACCGCCGGCGCATTAGTTAACCCGAAAGACATAACTACAAACTCATAATGTCCGTATCTCGTCCGAAAAGCTGTCTTCGGCACATCGGACTCTCTCACCCGGAGCTGATAGTACCCCGATTTCAAATCAATCTTTGAGAATATTGCAGCTCCCTGCAATTGGTCGAACAAGTCGTCAATTCTCGGCAAAGGATACTTGTTTTTGATGGTCACCTTGTTTAGTTCGCGATAGTCGATAAACAAACGTAGTGAACCATCCTTCTTCCGCACAAACAGGACCAGTGCGCCCCAAGGCGAGGCGCTCGGTCGAACATACCCCGACTCAAGAAGCTCACTCAACTGCTTCTTCAACTCGGACATCTCTGAAGGTGCCATGCGATAGGGCGCCTTTGAAATAGGAGCCGCACCCGGCTCTAACTCTATAGAGAACTCGACCTCGCGATCCGGTGGCAATCCCGGTAACTCGTTAGGAAAAACATCAGGAAACTCATTAACGATTGGAATCGACGAAAGCTCGACTCCACCACTCTCCGCCTTCAAGGCGTAGCACCAATAGCCGGTACACCCATTTCGCAGGAGTCTCATCGCCCTCAAGGCGTTAATAACGAATTTCTGTTTCCCCCTCTTTCGCCCGGCGAAAGAGTGCTCGGTGCCATCATCGGCTAACATGGTGATGATTCTCGTGCGGTAGTTCATGATTGCACCATGCCGCTCGAGCCAATCATCCCCGAGAATTAAGTCCTCACCCTCAATACCCACAACAATAAGATTAGAGGGCCAAGCCCTCTCACAAATAAACACAGAACAGTCTTGAACCTCCTGATCACCAACGATCCTATCACCGCTAGGAAGCTTAACGATGAAGGGCTCACAAGGCGTCAAACGGTCGAGACTCAAACGGCGCACACAATCCAGAGATATGAACGAATGCGTAGCACCGGAATCGAAAAGCACACTAACAGGATGAGAGAGAATATAAACGGTACCTGTCGCCACGGTAGCCGCTGGGTCATCGGCTCTCCGCATCTCATAGACACGCGGGTGGGCTGAGCCGACGCTGGAAGCTCCCCCCTTAGAGGGCTGACCCCGACCTCTTCCCCGACCAGCACTCCGCGGAGATTGAGGAGCAAACGATCCCTGATTCACACTTGGTTCCCTAGGCGCTGGAATGGAAACCCGGGCACCAAAGATTTTATCCCTCTCAGCACAGAAAGCAGCTTTGTGACCCGACTGACCACACTGATTACACGTCAGCAAAGGGTTCGGACAAATACGACTGATGTGGCCCTGCTGGCCACAGTTGAAACACTTAACCTCTCGAGAAGGGGCCTTTGGGCGCCTGGGAAACCCAGTAGATCGAGCTGGGCCACCACCAGCGGAAAAGTTAGCAGACTGGAATTTCTGCTGACCCCCACCTTTGTGGCCCGAAAAATTCCCGGCAGACTTCTGCTTCTTGCTCTCGCGGGCCGCCTCACTCGCCGTCACAGAAATATCATAAGCAAGGGCCCTACTATGGTAATCCTTCAAGGTAGTACAGACGAGCCCCGACATATAGTCCCGAATCGACAATTTCATCCGTCTGGAAAAATGGAAAATTTTGTCGCTCTCCTCGACAACTTGGGTCTTCACATAACCCAACTCCTTGTTAAAGTCGGCAATAGCCTGAGACACGGGGATATCCCGTGGTTGAGCATCATAGAAAGCATGTACTCGAGCCTGCCTGACCGGCCACGGGCAATATTCAGTCTCCATCAGTTCTTGGAATTCGGTCCACGAAGCAGCATGGTCCTTGGGCCCAACGGCCTCCCAGCAATCCGTAGCGTCCCCAGTGAGGAAGTACTGGGCAATAGGGACCTTACGGTCCTCGGGACAGTTGGTGGCAGTGAAGACTTTAGATATCTCCTTGATCCACCCCTCCCAGCCGATCAGTCCAAGCTCCCGAACCGAGGAGGATGCATCTTGATGACATCCTGAAGCCAACGGTCCGCTCCGCCCGATTAGCATGGGCCGGATCCGGGTTCGAACCGCTGAGCTATCGCCGCCATTTGATTCACCATTTGCCGCATAATGGCCGCAATACCAAGGTCGGCGCGCTCCCGAGAGGAAGCATGACGTGACGGCCGCCAGATCGCGGCTCCCGAAGACCGTGGCGTGGCCCCCGGTGCCCCCACGTCCCGGCGCGTCCACGACCACGACCGCGACCACGACCACGACCTCTTCCAGCATCCATACTGGAGTTAAATAAGTAGCAAAAGCCATACGATGATAAGTACAAGAAAAGAACGATCGCAAATCGAGAACTAGAGGTACGATACAAGAGTATAAGGAAGAGAGGAAAGAAAACTTACGGGCCTTTGGTAATCTAGGAATCATGGCAGCGTGATGATGATGTGCAAAACAAAATACAACAAGACCCAATAAACCGACAAGCCTAGGTATCCATAAACCTAGTGCTCTGATACCATTTTCTATAACACCCCCAGGATATCCGAGGTATATTACAGCGCCGTGAATCCCTGCATGGGACCCACCAGGCTGAACAAGCATCATACTCATCGACTCACAGAAACAACAGAAAAATACCCCGTCATAAAGACGCCCAACAAAATAATTCACCCGGTTTAACCGGTCAAACATGACACCATAATCCATCACAACATAATAAACAACAATACAATCCCGACAAGTAAAAGTTCTTAAGTACTCGAGTACTTCTATTAGTTTAAAGACCACAAAGGTAAAAGATAGAAAGCAACAAGACACCACTCGTGCACAATCATCACGCACGGCCATCATCCGCATATCTTGGTCCAAAGACCCGCTTGTCTCGATGAACCTGACCTGAAATTTATAAAACGAATTTCCCCAAAACGGGTCCCCAGAGGGGTTAGCAATTACGCTAGTACAAGTAACCAAATGAACGACTTACATCTTACACATATAGTAATGCATGCAATTCAAGAAAACATAGTTCCAAATCACTCATTTCCGGAAATGCCAATAATCAAACCACATTTGTAAAAATGCACCACAATTAACCGCGGACCTGGCCATTGGATCCTCGCGAGACCCCGTCGGATCTAACCCACAGTGGTTAAAAGCAAGCTCGCGGTTCCACAGCTTCGTGGAGCCCTACCGAGACCCCATCGGATCTAACCCGTAGTGAGCATACACACACACACACACACACAATTCTCACACAAAACTACTATGTCATGATTGTAAGTTCATAAGGATACTTGCCTCGGTTAATAGACGGTGATACGAACGGAAAGGAAGAATTGAACACGACCGCAAGGAACCGGCGGAAATGAACCTAACGATTCGAATAACATAATCACAACCAACTCTAGACGAATATGGAAATTGAATACATCCGGAAACCCGCCTACGATTCATGTATATTCGTACCAACAATAACAACGAGGGCGGACTACAACCAAACCCTCTCGATTCCGAAAAATCCACAAAATATCCATGAATCCGTAGGAAAACTAAAGATACTAACAATATTAATCGTATACATCATGAATCCACCAACAAAACGGAACGAATCGGAAAAAATCCCCAAACCCCCAAATTAATCGAAAATAGGGTTCTAGAAATATTACCTTTGGGGATTCAAGTACTAAGATCCGTAGAACACGCGTTAGATTGATTATCCGGGCCTCACAACCGAAGGAAAATGATGAAAATCGACCCCCGAATGAAGAATGCTTGAGAAGTTCTCCCCCCTTAGACCTCTCTCTCTCTCGCAGGTGAAATGAAGGAGAAAAATGGCCGATCTCGTCTAATAAGGACGATATTGCACAGTTGACCGCTTTGTGTACCGCGGCACAGCCGAAGTGTGCCGCGGCACAGGCCAAAAATTTACTCCCAGGTTTCGGCAGTGTGTCGCGGCACAGCCTGCGTGTGCCGCGGCACCCGGTACAGTCGGGTTTTGGTCGCAGATGTCACACGGGTGTGCCGTGGCACCGGACGGGTGTGCCGCGGCTTGACTTCGACTTGTGCCGCGGCACGGTGTGCCGCGGCACACGTCTGATCGCTCGACCAACAATTGGAGAAATTTGTGTGCCGCGGCGCACACACCTTGTGCCGCGGCCCACACCCCTTTTGGGTCCCAAAATGATAAAAATGATCCAGAAAGAGAATAAAAACGATAGGAATCAATATTTGGGAACTAATAACACGAAATGGATCCACGGCAACCCCGAAACGGCGGTTCCGCACAACAATAACGAGAAAACAGTTCAACTGTTGACAGGAAGGACACACTGAAAGGTACACGAGGGGCACTACGATCGAGAAATACACCAAAGATGAAAATACAAGGGAAAGAAAAATGCGGATATTACATAAACTATTAGGAAATTACAAAAATGGCCCAAGTGCCCGAAAATCACGAAACAACGTCGGATTTACAAACCGAAAGTCTCCACATGACCAACTCAACCATACGAACTTGTACAAACCAAGAAACAACGAAAACGAATGAGTTTTACGAGAATCGAACGTTCATACGGCAAAACATATCATAAAATGAAATTACGTGAAAACGTCATCAAAACTCGTCCAAATGGAAAAACTCCAAGAACAAAGTAGATTCAAAAAGTCGAAACGGTTATAAGCGAGTCGATAAAAATAGACATACACCGAAATGGAAACTGCTAAAAATGGAAAGTTTACGGATATTACATTCTCCCCCTCTAAAATAAAGTTTCGTCCCGAAACTTACGATTCAAAAAGCTCGGGGTGCCTCGAACGCATATCCTCCTCTAACTCCCACGTCGCTTCTTCTACTCCGTGCCTCGACCATTGCACCTTAACCAAAGGAATGGTTTTGCGCCTTAACTGCTTGTCTCGACGCTCCAAAATTCTGACGGGCCTCTCCTCAAACGTAACATCTTTCTCAATCTCCATGTCTCCAAAATCAATAATGTGGGACGGGTCCGGAACGTACTTCCTCAACTGGGAAATGTGAAATACGCTATGCACATGACTCAACGACGGAGGCAAAGCCAAACGGTACGCTAACTCGCTCACTCTCTCCAATATCTCGAAAGGTCCAATATATCTCGGGCTGAGTTTCCCCTTCTTCCCAAAACGGAAAACTTCTTTTGTCGGAGACACTCTCAACAGAACATGATCTCCCACATCAAACTCCAAAGGTCGACGCCTAACATCCGCATAAGACTTTTTTCGACTCTGAGCAGCCAACATTCTCTTTCTAATCAACTCAACTTTCTCCCTCGTCTCTAACACGAGGTCTGGCTCGGTGCCCACTAGATCGGACGGCTCATCCCAACAGATCGGCGATCGGCAACGGCAGCTATAAAGTGCCTCATATGGTGCCATCTTAATACGCGTGCCAGCTATTATTATAAGTAAACTCAAACAAGGCCAAATGCTCCTCCCAGTCACTACTCCAGTCTAATGCACACGCGCGCAACAAATCCTCGAACATCTGAATGGTACGTTCGGACTGTCTGTGAGGGTGGAAAGATGTACTCAAACGCAACCGTGTCCCCAATGCCTTATGTACCGCCTGCCAAAAGTGCGATACAAACCGGCCATCTCTATCTGAAATAATGGTCCTCGGCGTACCATGAAGTCTCACTATCTGTGCGATAAAAACACGAGCCAACTTTTCTGGACCCCAAGTGTCCTTGATGCCCAGAAAATGTGCCGACTTAGTCAGTCGGTCTACAATCACCCACACCATATTCATACCAGTCTTCGTCCTCGGCAAACCCGTGACAAAATCCATAGAGATATCCTCTCACTTCCACTCCGGGACGGGAAGTGGTTTCAACAACCAGTGGCGTGATGCTCAATCTTGACTTGCTGACAAGTCAAACACTTAGCCACAAACTGAACTACCTCATTCTTCATGTCGTTCCACCAGAAATTTTTCCTCAAATCTTTATACATTTTACTCGAGCCCGGATGGACTGAGTAAAGGTGACGCATGAGCCTCTCGCATAATACTCTGTCTCAATTTCGAGTCGTTCGGAACACACAACCGACCTCGGAATCTCAACACACCGTCCTCATGAATAACGAATCCCGGGGCTTTCCCCTTCCCTACACTCTCTCGAAGCTGAATAAACATCGGGTCCTCCAACTGTCCTGATTTAATGTCATCGACCAGAGATGAAGAAATCTCAAGAGTACGCAACTTCCCGGAACTCTCTGGTAGTACAACCTCAATGCTCAATTTCATAAACTCTCGCTGCAGTCCCGACTGAGCCGTAAGTAGCTCAAGCGCCCGAAGTGATACCGATTTCCGGCTCAAGGCATCTGCTACCACGTTAGCCTTGCCCGTATGATAAAGGATCTCGAGATCGTAATCCTTAATCAACTCCAACCATCTCCTCTGTCTCATATTAAGCTCTTTCTGGGTGAAAATGTACTTTAGGCTCTTGTGATCGGTGAAAATCTGACACGACGAGCCATACAAGTAATGACGCCAGATCTTCAACGCAAATACGACTGCGGCCAACTCAAGATCGTGCGTAGGGTAATTCAATTCATACGGTTTCAACTGACGGGAAGCATAGGCAATCGTCCTCCTGTGCTGCATAAGTACACATCCGAGCCCTTGGCCCGAAGCATCACTAAAAACTGAGAAACCCTCATTACCACTCGGTAAAGCCAAAACAGGAGCGGTCGTCAACCGCTTCTTCAACTCCTCGAAACTATTCTGCCTCTCATCGGTCCACACAATCTTCTCTGACTTCTGTAACAACTGAGTCAGCGGTCGAGCGAGCTTAGAAAACCCCTCGACGAATCTACGGTAATACCCGGCTAATCCCAGAAAACTGCAGACCTCCTTCACGTTCTTGGGTGGCGCTCAATCCAACACTATCTCCACCTTATGGGGGTCCACACGAACACCCTCGGCCGAGATCACATGACCGAGAAACATAACCTCCCATAACCAAAACTCACACTTTGAGAACTTCGCAAAAAGATGCTGAGTTCTCAAAATATCTAACACGATATGCAAATGACGGGCGTGCTCCTCCTCGCTCCTCGAGTAAATCAGGATGTCATCGATAAAAATGACTACACACTTATCGAGGTATTCGATAAAGACTTTGTTCATAAGCTGCATGAACACGGCTGGGGCGTTGGTTAGCCCAAAAGGCATAACCACAAATTCATAGTGATCGTATCTCGTCCGAAAGGCCGTCTTCGGAATATTGGTATTCTTCACTCGGAGCTGATAATACCCCAATCTCAAATCAATCTTCGAAAACACAGTTGCCCCTTGCAACTGATCAAACAAATCATCAATCCTCGGGAGCGGATACTTGTTTTTGATGGTCACTTTGTTCAACTCTCGGTAGTCGATACACAAACGAAGTGACCCATCCTTCTTCTTTACAAATAGGACCGGTGCGCCCCAAGGCGAAGCGCTCGGTCGAATATATCCCATGTCTAGCAACTCTCCCAACTGTTTCTTCAGCTCCAGCATCTCGGCGGGCGCCATACGGTATGGTGTCTTAGAGATCGGTGCTGCACCCGGCTCTAAATCGACGGTAAACTCAACTTCTCGGTCCGGTGGCATACCCGGCAACTCATCTGGAAAGACATCAGGATACTCACACACTACCGGAATAGACGAGAGCTCGACTCTCCCTTCTTCTGATCTCAAAGCGTAACACCAATAGCCCGTACAACCTCCCCGAAGAAGCCTCACCGCCTTCAAGGCACTGATCAAGAGTCTCTGGCTACTCCGCTTACGCCCCACGAAAGAGTGCTCGGTACCGTGAGAGGCTAACATCGAAACAGTCCTCGTTCTATAATTCATGATCGCCCCATGATGGTCCAGCCAATCCTCACCAAGAATCAAATCCTCATCTATAATATCTACTGCGATCAGATTAGAAGGCCAAACTCTCTCCGCGATACTCACTGGAAAATCTCTAACCTCACGATCCCCCACGATGCTATCCCCACTAGGAAGTTTAACAACAAAAGGCTCACAAGAAACTAGGCAATCAACATGCAGACGACTCACACAATCCATAGATATAAAAGAATGCGTAGCACCAGAATCGAACAATACGGAAACAGGATGATCAAGGATGTGGACGGTACATGTAACCACCGTCGCGTCAGGATCTCCTGCTCGTCTCATCTCGTACACTCGGGGCGGAACAGACCCCGTACTAGAAGCTCCCCTCTATAAGGCTGCCCACGTCCTTGACCTCTACCAAAACTCTGCTGCGGCTGAGGAACTGTCGGTGCCTGATTCGCACTCGGCTCTCCCGCAGCTGGGGCTGATATTTGAGTAACTGGAGCCCGAGCTGCATCCGTACAAAACTTAGCACGATGACCCATCCGACCACAAGCAAGACACTGAATCGTAAGCCTATCACGCTCACTCATCATGTGGCCCGGACGACTACAGTTGAAGCACGTAGGACCACGAACGGAACCAGCAGGAGCAGACCTAGAACCGTTTCCTCTCCAAACTAATGGCAACTGACTCCCGAAGACTCGCAAACCAGACTGAGCCTTCGGATACCCTCCTGACTTGCCTCCCGAAAACTGACCGGAGGTCTTCTGCTTCTTTCCTTCAGTTGTCGTCTCTGTCGCAGAAAATGACATCTCGTAAGCCATCGCTTTATTCTGATACTCTTTCAAAGTCGTGCACTCCAGACCATCCATGTAGTGGCGCACCCTCGGTTTTATCCGCATATCAAAGTGGCGGATCTTATCAAGCTCATCTCGGACTTGGTTTCTCACATAATGCAGTTGTTGATTGTAGTCTTTGATAGCTTGAGAAATAGGAACATCTTGGGGCTTAGCCTCAAAGAAGGCTCGGATCCTCCCTTCTTTCACTGACCATGGACAGAATTCGTCTTTCATCAGATCCCGAAACTCCGCCCACATAGCTGCCCGGTCAAGCGGTTTCACCGCTTGCCATCACGTTGTTGCCTCCTTGGCGAGGAAGTACTGAGCAATGGGTACTTTTCTCTCCTCAGAACAATTAGCAGCCTCAAATACTTTCTCCATCTCGAATAGCCAATTCTCCCAACCAGAGGGGTCGGAAGCACCATCAAACTGTGGAGGACGCATACGAATCACGTCCTGAAGTAACTTATCATTTCTGGATCCAATAGGCGGAACCGGGTTGGCATTAGCTTGGCCGACTAGAACGGCCTGAGTCAGTAGCGTCATCTGGTTCGCTACTTGTTGCAAAATGTTGGCCACTCCAACATTCTCATGTGCATTACCGGAACTAGCAGACTGGTCCTGCTGACCTCCGGAACTAGGGGGAACACTGTTCGACAAAGAAGGCATAGCCGAATCAGTTCCCGAGTGATCGGACATGGCCGCCCCACCGGCTGCGCCACGTCCCCTACCGCGTCCGCGACCGCGTCCGCGTCCTCTACCAGCAGGAATTCTGAAGAAGTAACGGGCAAGTACAATTCAAACGCAAAACGCAACAAGATACTAAGACAGTAATAGAACAGAACAACGAAACGAATCAAGTTAGAAAAAACTTACGAGCACCGGCGTACTGAGATGATGGCATGACAGTGATACTGTTCAAAAACGACACTCGACTAGACCCAAATAACCGACAACCTAGGTATCCATAAACCTAAGCTCTGATACCATATTCTGTAACACCCCCGAGACATTCAGGGCATATTACAGCGCTGTGGACCCCACACTGTGGAATCCACCAGGCTAACATACCAACAAGGCATTCGCCAATGACAAACAATCATCAATAAAACGACAATTCAAATAAAAGACTACAACCCGACAATTAGAATCCAACATCAATCCATTTCCCAAAACGGTAACATAACATTAACAATTTTGAAAAGGAAGTACTCGAGTACTTAGACCAGTTTTATAATACATAAACCCCAAAACAAGACATCAAAAATAATTGACAGAACTGAACACCAACAATTGACTACTGAACAGTATCATGCTTGCCCATCATCCTCATACGGCTCAAGTGCTCGTTTGTCCCCACGATCGATACCTGAAATACAAAAAGTATTTCCCCCATTTAAGGGGTTAGCGATAACTGCTAGTGCAAGTACAATTCATTTGAACTACATTCTAATCAGATGAATATATGCGCCAAAAATTATTTTAGAAAATCATTTTATATTCCGGAATATTTACAATGTACAATCATAAAACACATTATCTCCAACAAATCACAACTCAAAGTTAACCGTCGGTATGAGACTCACGGCCTCCGTACCCCGCAGAGCCCCGTCGGACATCCCTGGGTGGCTAACCACAGTTTGCGATACGCACACTCACGGCAATACGTATCCCTAGAGGTCCCGTCGGACCGTCCCTAGGTGAACATACACATATTCATCCACAACAACCACGATAAAGCCATAATTCAAATACTAGAACATGTAAACAAATGTAAAGTACCTGCCTTTGAGACATTCTTGAAGAAACGGAAGTGAAACACGACTATGAATGGTCCTGGTGGAAAACGACGGTTCCTAAACGAAGGATCAACATGGTTCAGTCCCAACGGACAACAATACTCTATTGGAATACACCCATAACCCCAATTACAATTCACGACAACAACGTTCAATCGATACGGGCGAGGGTTTACGCAAAATCTCCCCGTATCAACAATTCACGGATTAATTCGAGGAAAACGGATTGAGAATTACTCAATAACAACAACCGGTAAGAAATTATGTAACATGATTGAACAATTCGGAACTAATCCCTAGAATCCCGAAAACCCCCCAAAATTGACAAGTTAGGGTTCTAGATGAAAATACCTCGAATTCGGACGATGAAGGATGATTATGCTGATGATAATATGCTAACACGACTCTACGGTGATGGAATTTGAAGAGAACTCCAGCCAGTACCGGTGGAAATCGCCTCTGAAGTCGCACGTCGAAGAAAACGAAGAGAAAAGAATAAAGCTGCATTTAAGGCGCATTGACTTATATAAAGCGTGAAGTTAGCGACGCTAATCGTCATATATAGCGCGCTAACGGGCCGTGGCGAGTCCGGTAGCTCGCCACCATTCGCTAGCGTACGCTAACAATAGCGAGTTAGCGACGCTAATCGCACATCGGTAGCGCACGCAAGGTAACGAGTAGCGTCGCTACCTACGCAGCAGCGATTGATCTTCTGCTCACATCGGCAGATGACGGCTGTCGAAGGTACAATACACAAAACGCACGACGAGGCCAGAATCCAGAAATATAAACGCGAAGCATACAAGACGATGGAGCTAAGCGCTGAAATAAAATATAATTCCGACCACCGGAGAGTCCGTAATGCGACAACGAAAATGATATTCCCTAAACTATTAGGAAATTACAAAAATAGCCCAAGTGCCCGAAAATCACGAAACGACGTCGGATTTACAAACCGAAAGTCTTCACATGACCAACTCAACCATACGAACTTGTACAAACCAAGAAAGAACGAAAACGAACGAGTTTTACGAGAATCGAACGTTCATACAGCAAAACATGTCATAAAATGAAATTACGTGAAAACGTCTTCAAAACTCGTCCAAATGGAAAAACTCCAAGAACAAAGTAGATTCAAAAAGTCGAAATGGTTATAAGCGAGTCGATAAAAATAGACATACACCAAAATGGAAACTGCTAAAAATGGAAAGTTTACGAATATTACAGTACCCACCTCTAAATTAGTAATATAATATAATATAATATATATATATATATATTAAATTAGTAATAATTTGAATTAGTATATATATAATATTAATCCAAGTAAAAAAATATATTAATCTGCGGGTACCCGCTCGGTACCCAGCAGCGAAGCGGAGTGCAGGCGGACAGAAAAAAATTGGCGGAGTGCAGGCGGACCCGAAAAAAAATTGGCGGAGTGCAGGCGGGTGCAGGACCGCTTTTTAACCGCGAGTCCAGGTCTGGTTAGGCAATACCTGACCCCGACCCGCCCCATTGCCATTCCTAATTGGTTCGAAGGACACTGTTCCTCGAAAAAAAAGGGATAAGTAATGGGATCACAAACCAAGATCATCCTACTGAGCATACTGCAGATAAATCTGTAGAGCGTAATACTGCCAATAATGAAGGGATCATGGATTTCGAAAACATCGAGAATGCCATAAACCATTACAATGAGATATGAGATCGAAAAACCATGATAATCGATAATTTATTTGCTTTCTCGGTTGCACAAGAAATTATGAGCGATGATTACGATAATGAACTACATTCAATAATTGAATGTCGTCAAAGGTCTGATTGGCCTAAATGGGAGGAAGCAATAAAATCTGAATTAGCTTCTCTAGAAAAACGGATGGTATTTGGGTAAATTACTCGAACACCAAACAATATAAAACCAATTGGTTACAAATGGGTGTTTGTTCGAAAAAGAATGAGAAAAACGAGATTGTGGGATATAAAGCCCGACTCGTAGCCCAAGGATTCTCCCAACAGCCTGGGATCGACTATGACGAAACGTATTCACTGGTGATGGATATAATCACTTTCTGTTTTCTTATTAGTATGGCTGTCCACGAGTGTTTTGGACATGCAACTAATGGATGTAGTCATAGCATATCTATATGGTTCATTAGACTGATATCTATATGAAAATTCCTGATGGATATAAAATGCCAAAATCTGCCACTCCTCGTGAGCTATACTCGATCAAACTACAGAAATCACTGTATGGATTAAAGCAATCTGGTCGCATGTGGTATCATAGATTGAGTGAATAACTTTATAAGGAATGTTATAAAAATGATCTTAAATGCCCATGTGTTTTTATTAAAAGAACCAATACTGGATTTGCTATCATTGCAGTCTATGTGGATGACATAGATTTAATCGGAACTCCTAAAGAGTTATCCGATGCTGCTGAATATCTTAAGAAATAATTTAAGGTTAAAGAGCTTGGAATAACAAAACTCTGTCTCGGTATTGAGCTCGAGCATAAAAATAATGGAATACTTGTCCACCAATCTGCTTATACCCAGAGGTTGCTCAAACGATTTAATATGGAAAAGGCTCATCCTCTGAGTACTCATATGGTCGTACGAAATTTAGACCCTAAGAAAGATCCTTTCCGACCTAAGAAACCAAATGAGAAAATTTTGGGTCCTAAAGTGTAACACCCCCCGAGATATTCGGAGAATATCACAGCGCCGTAAATCCCGACCTGGGATTTACTAGGCTTATCTCACTCACAACGTATTGAATTTAATGAAATCTACTTGGGAAACAATAAACTCGATACAACCAAGGAAGTTCAACCACGGACAAACAATACCATGAAGAAATACAAGAAGTTGTACGACAATGGAAAAGGACTTTCCTAAAGTACTCGAGTACCACTTATTATTACAAGGATAAAATGGACCGAAGAGAACAACGACCAAACAAAGTAGAATACCACTAGCCACAGTATCACGCCTCGCCATCCTCATCGTATCGTCCCGGCGCTCGCTCGTAAAGTTCCTTAGGACCTGAAAAACACAAAAGTAATTTTCCCCAAACGAGAGGGGTTAGGGCAAGTATTACAAGTGAAATGTCAAGTCTTATACATAAAAGCATATGCACCAATTCAAAGCCATGATAATGATTTTCCGGAAAATACAATTATCCAAACATATTTGGAAATGATGATATCTCTTGATTAACCGTGGACTCGACAATGCGCGAATCCCTCCTCGACCCGGTCGGATCATCTCGGAGTGGCTAACCCAAATGTTCACGGAACCGACATAAGCGTAACCCTCCTCGACCCCGTCGGGTCCTCTCGGAGTGAACGAAAGCAACTCTCACAATCACATGCATTACTTTTCACATTTAAGAACATAACTTTCACAAGAATCACTTGCCTGGAAACGAGAGGAGAGGGTACAAACGACAAGGTACCAAGATCGAAGGATTCAACAACTCCGAACCTAAACAAGTTCGTAATTCAATTATCAAAACCCCATCGGTATGAAAATAAGTTGGAATCACCCGAATATACTACCCGATACATGTGTTAGGAATAATTCTCTTGGATAGTGAATCGCAAGTCAAATATCCCAAACACTCAAGAACTCGAAATACACCATTAAATCCATAGGAAAACATGTATCCAAGGTAGATAACTCGTAATCGATATATTCTAACATCACAACAAGTGGATCGAAGAAATCGGATGGAAAATCCCCAAATCCGAAAATCTAGGGTTGTGAGAATTTTACCTTGATTTGGAGCGGCGGAGAGGATTAAACGTTGATAAATCCGAACTAGAAACTCAAAGATGTTGATAGATAATTGCGGCTCGAAGAACTCCCACAAATCGCCGGAATCGCCTAGAATCGCCCAAGGAGGTGAAGGTAGGTAGAAATGACGATTTGGGAACGGAAATGTCCTATTTATACTAAATAGGGACTAGCGTGCGCTAGCCATGAAAAATAGCGCGCGCTATCGGACTCACCAGGCAATCCAGTAGCCTCTGCCAGCTCCGTTAGCGTACGCTAAATAATGCACATAGCGTGCGCTAGTGACTTCAATTAGCGTGCGCTAATTATTTCTAATAGCGTGCGCTACCTGGTAGTCAGTGTCCAGTCCAGAACCTACTGTCCCCAGCTCTGCTCTCTCTAGCGTACGTTACTCTAGTAACGTAGCGTGCGCTACCACCAAAATCTAGCGTACGCTACCAGTCACACCTAGCGTACGCTAGGAATTCCCTTTCCGATCCGGTAGCTCTCGGTGCCCGCCTCAATACATTAGTAGCGTGCGCTAATGATAATGGATAGCGTGCGCTACCCTCACTAAATTAGCGTGCGCTACACTGTGTGCGTAGCGTGCGCTACCCATTACACGAAGGTAGTAGGATCGCATCAAGGATCCGAAAACAGCGACGATCTGAACAAGAAAAGGGGTAAATCCAATTGACAAGAGTTCCAAGATCCATATAAGCTTACCAGACAGTTATACTAGCGTAAAAATTACAAAGTACAAGAGTAGAAGATTTACAAAAAGTACGGGTATTACATCCTCCCCCTCTAAAATGAAGTTTCGTCCCGAAACTTAAGAAATGAATAACTCGGGGTATCTAGTGCGCATGCTCTCTTCGGTTTCCCACGTCGCTTCCTCAACTCCGTGTCGTGACCACTGAACTTTAACCAACGGTATGGTTTTGTGCCGGAGTTGTTTTACTCGATGCTCTAGTACTTTCACCGGCTTCTCTTCAAATGTGACATCCTCTGCGATCTCGATGTCCCCGTAATCAATGATATGACTCGGGTCAGGGACGTATCTCCTCAGTTGGGAAACATGGAACACACTGTGAACAAGGCTAAGGGCTGGAGGTAAAGCCAATCGATAGGCCAGTTCCCCAATTCTGTCGAGAATCTCAAAAGGTCCAATATATCTCGGACTAAGTTTGCCCCTTTTTCCGAACCTGAAGACTCCTCTAATCGGTGATACTTTGAGTAGGACATGATCACCCACATCAAACTCCAAGGGCCGACGACGATTGTCAGCGTAGGATTTTTGGCGACTCTGAGCGGTTAACAGTCGATCTCGAATGATGGAAATCTTCTCTTTAGTTTCCATCAACATATCGGGTTCCGTCCCGACTAAATCTGAAGCTTCATCCCAACAAAGTGGAGATCTACATTGCCTACCATACAATGCCTCAAAAGGTGCCATCTTGATCGATGCATGCCAGCTATTATTGTAAGTGAACTCGATCAACGGTAGGTGTATTTCCCAATCGGTACTCGATCCAGGCACACGCCCTCGGATATCTTCCAATGCGGATCGTCCGCTCGGTCGGCCGTCGGGCGAGGGTGGAAGGAAGTACTCAACCTCAATTCGGTGCCCAAGGCTTGATGGACCGCCTTCCAAAAATGTGACACGAAACGGCCATCACGATCGGAAACAATAGACTTTGGCGTACCGTGTAATCTCATAATCTCCGATATAAAAATCCGGGACAATCGCTCCGGTCCCCACGTGTCCTTAATGCCAAGAAAATGTGCCGACTTAGTCAATCGGTCAACAACCACCCAAATCATATTCATCCCCGACTTAGTCCTCGGCAACACGGTGATGAAATCCATGGTAATATCCTCCCATTTCCATTCGGGAATAGGGAGAGGTTTCAACAGCCCGGCCGGCCGTTGATGCTCAATTTTGACTTGTTGACATGTCAAACACCTTGACACAAACTCGGTGACATCTCTCTTCATATTATTCCACCAAAAACTCCTTTTAAGATCCTTGTACATTTTACTCGTCCCAGGATGGATCGAGTAAGGTGTAGCATGGGCTTCTCGGAGTATTCTCTGTCTCAGCTCTGAGTCATTCGGAACACAAATCCTACCTTGAAATTTTAAAATGCCATCCTCGTGGATCATAAAACCAGGGGCTTTCCCTTTTTCCACGTCCGCCTTCAGTTGAACAAGCATTGGGTCATTCTCCTGTTTTTCCCTGACGTCGTCGATCAAGGACGGAATAGCCTCAAGAGTACACATCTGACCCTGAATCCGTTGGATCCGTACTTCGACTCCCTGCTCAATTAACTCCCGTCTGATCTTAACTTGAGGCGTAAGGGCCTCAAGCATATGAAGAGATATCGACTTCCGGCTCGATGCATCAGCTACAACGTTAGCCTTTCCTGGATGGTAAAGGATTTCCAGATCATAATCCTTTATCAGCTCTAACCAATGTCGTTGTCTCATATTCAGCTCTTTCTGGCTAAAAATATACTTTAGGCTCTTGTGGTCGGTATAAATTCGACATGAAGAACCGTACAAATAGTGACGCCAGATCTTCAGTGCAAACACTACAGCAGCTAATTCCAAATCATGGGTAGGATAATTCAGCTCATACGGTTTAAGTTGCCGTGAAGCATAGGCAATTGTCTTATCATGCTGCAAGAGTACACACCCAAGTCCTTGTCCTGATGCGTCACAATAAACCGAATACCCACCGACTCCCGAGGTAGGGCTAAAACCGGCGCGGTAGTCGGGCGCCTTTTCGGCTCTTGAAACTCCGTTGTCTCTCTTCATTCCATTTGAACCTTTCGGACTTCCGGAGTAATTGAGTAAGTGGTCGAGCAAGTTTGGAGAACCCCTCGACGAACCTCCGGTAGTATCCGGCCAGACCCAAAAAGCTACGAACCTCCTTCACGTTCTGGGTGGAGCCCAATCTAACACGCCTCAATTTTACGGGATCTACCGAACCCCTTCAATGAAATCACATGTCCGAGAAACATGACTTCCTTCACCAGAATTCACACTTAGAAAACTTTGCATAGAGGTGCCGAGTCCTCAAAACCTCCAACACCAATCGCAAATGCCGAGCGTGTTCCTCTTCATCTCGAGAGTAAACTAAAATATCGTCGATAAAAACGACTACACAATTATCAAGATGCTCAATAAATATCTTATTCATCAATTGCATAAATATCGCGGTGCGTTGGTTAACCCAAAAGGCATAACCACAAACTCATAGTGTCCATACCTCGTACGGAAAGCGTTTTAGGAACGTCGGATTCCTTAATGCGAAGTTGATAGTAACCGGACCTCAAATCAATTTTCGAGAACACCGCGGCTCCTGCAATTGATCAAACAAATCATCGATACGCGGCAAAGGGTATTTATTCTTAATGGTCACTTTGTTCAGTTCGATAATCAATACACAAACGTAGTGAACCATCTTTCTTCCTTACGAACAAGACCGGTGCACCCCATGGCGAGGCCTTCGGGTCTAATATACCCTTTATCCAACAATTCTCCCGCTTGTTTCTTCAACTCTTGCATTTACGAAGGTGCCATACGATGCGGTGCCTTAGAAATCGGGGTTGCTCGACTCCAAATCAATTGTAAATTCAACTTCCGTCCGGTGGTAGTCCATTAATTAAATGCTGTAAAAACATTCGGAAAATCACTTACAATAGGAATCGAGGGAAGTTCAACTTTCCCATCTTCGACTTTCATGGCATAACACCAATATCCAACACAACCCTTTCTAATAAGTTTTGTCACCTTCAAGGCACTAATCAAAAATTTCTGACATCCCCTCTTGTACCCCAAACATATTTGGAAATGATGATATCTCTTGATTAACCGTGGACTCGACAATGCGCGAATCCCTCCTCGACCCGGTCGGATCATCTCGGAGTGGCTAACCCAAATGTTCACGGAACCGACAATGCGCGAATCCCTCCTCGACCCCGTCGGATCCTCTCGGAGTGAACGAAAGCAACTCTCACAATCACATGCATTACTTTTCACATTTAAGAACATAACTTTCACAAGAATCACTTGCCTTGAAACGAGAGGAGAGGGTACAAACGACAAGGTACCAAGATCGAAGGATTCAACAACTCCGAACCTAAACAAGTTCGTAATTCAATTATCAAAACCCCATCGGTATGAAAATAAGTTGGAATCACCCGAATATACTACCCCGATACATGTGTTCCGGGAATAATTCTCTTGGATAGTGAATCGCAAGTCAAATATCCCAAACACTCAAGAACTCCAGAAATACACCATTAAATCCATAGGAAAACATGTATCCAAGGTAGATAACTCGTAATCGATATATTCTAACATCACAACAAGCTGGATCGAAGAAATCGGATGGAAAATCCCCAAATCCCGAAAATCTAGGGTTGTGAGAATTTTACCTTGATTTGGAGCGGCGGAGAGGATTAAACGTTGATAAATCCGAACTAGAAACTCAAAGATGTTGATAGATAATTGCAGCTCGAAGAACTCCCCACAAATCGCCCGGAATCGCCTAGAATCGCCCAAGGAGGTGAAGGTAGGTAGAAATGACGATTTGGGAACGGAAATGTCCTATTTATACTAAATAGGGACTAGCGTGCGCTAGCCATGAAAAAATAGCGCGCGCTATCGGACTCACCAGGCAATCCAGTAGCCTCTGCCAGCTCCGTTAGCGTACGCTAACACCTGCTCATAGCGTGCGCTAGTGACTTCAATTAGCGTGCGCTAATTATTTCTAATAGCGTGCGCTACCTGGTAGTCAGTGTCCAGTCCAGAACCTACTGTCCCCAGCTCTGCTCTCTCTAGCGTACGTTACTCTAGTAACGTAGCGTGCGCTACCACCAAAATCTAGCGTACGCTACCAGTCACACCTAGCGTACGCTAGGAATTCCCTTTTCCAGTCCAGTAGCTACTGGACTGTCCGCCTCCAATACATTAGTAGCGTGCGCTAATGATAATGGATAGCGTGCGCTACCCTCACTAAATTAGCGTGCGCTACACTGTGTGCGTAGCGTGCGCTACCCATTACACGAAGGTAGTAGGATCGCATCAAGGATCCGAAAACAGCGACGATCCGAACAAGAAAAGGGGTAAATCCAATTGACAAGAGTTCCAAGATCCATATAAGCTTACCAGACACTTATACTAGCGTAAAAATTACAAAGTACAAGAGTAGAAGATTTACAAAAAGTACGGGTATTACATAAAGTGCCTTATCTCAATGCTATTGGAGCACTAATGTATTTAGCACAATGCACCAGAGCCGATATTTCTTTTGCAGTAAATTTACTTGCAAGATATAGTTCTGAACCAACTCAAAGACATTGGAATGGTATCAAACACATTTTTCGTTATCTCAGCGGTACTATTGATCTGGGTTTATCTTATTCAAGAGAGGCCACTAATTCTGGATTAGTTGGTTATGCTGATGCAGGATACAAATTCGATCCACATAAGGCTCGCTCACAAACTGGTTATTTATTCTGCTATAACGGTACAACTATATCATGGAACAAAAATTAGTATCTACATCTTTCAATCATTCTGAGATAATTGCTCTTTATGAAGCTGGCAGAGAAAGTATTTGGCTAATATCAGTTATAGCTTATATACAAAATGAATATCGATTGAAGCTTGTGACAGACATTCCCACAATCATTTATGAAGACAATACAGCATGCATAGCACAAGCCAAATGTGGATATATAAAATGTGATCAGACCAAGCATATTTTATCGAAGTTTTTCTACACGCATGTACTTTAGAAAAATGGAGAAATAAATGTTCAACAAATTCGCTCATGCCACAATCTTGCTGATATATTTACAAAATCACTGCCGACATCGATATTCGAGAAACTGGTATATGACATAGGCATGAGAAGAGCTAACAAGATGCAAGATTGATGAATCAATTTGGAACTCTTTATTTTAGGGGGAGCAAAATCAAATATGTGCCCTGTACTCTTTTTTCCTTATGACAGGTTTTTATCCCATTGGGTTTTTCCAGCTCAAGGTTTTAAAGAGGCAGCTTATGCACATAAGTGGGAGACTGCACTCTTTTAAGGTTTCTGTCCCATTTGTTTTTTTTCCTTACAAGATTTTAACGAGGCAGTCAATCTCTGTAATAACTCACATTTGACAATCAAGGGGGAGTGTTATAATATGAAAACAAGAATGATTGTCAAAGTTAGGTTGCTTTAATTTTCTATGTTCACATGTAAGGAATTGTGGTAGGTGCCTACAAATCATCACAAGGCAACTTCATTTTTCACATTAAGACAATATACTAAGGAGTCCTATAAATAGGACCTAATATTACTACATTTGTATGATTGAAGAAGTAATAAAAACATACAAGTTTTGCTCTCATTCTTCTTTTATATATACATATAAAATTATTCTTGCTTAGTTATACTTCGGTAGTATTTCTATAAGTATTTATAACATTTTGAATATATAATAAAGTAAAAATTAGTATAGTAATATATATTTTAAGCAAAATCTTGAAAATGTTAAAAATAAATTATTCATTTTTCAGGAAAATATAAAGAACCCAGCCAATCGGCCCATCCCAGACCAGAACTGATTCAATCTAATTCTTGGGCCGGTCCCAATTATGGCTCACATCTGGGGGCAGGCTCGGAACCGGCCCGTCCATTGGCTAGTTCTATCGCGAGGTAGATAATTTGCCTCCATCACTCTCCTCTCTGTCCATTGACGGCGTCCAAGTGGAGAAGTCATCGTCATCGCTTCCCACCCCGCCCCCAGTATGTTTGGGATGCTCTAAAGATAGGTGGTGACCGATGGTCCTGGTTTACCCTTGTGTTTACATGAAATTAAGTGCATGTATTTTGTGGATGGATGGAGTATTAACTAGATTTTGATAGTATTATTTAAAGATAAAAATGAAAGAGACGAATGATGTGGTATAAAGTAGATATAGGGGTTGCTTACTTTTTTTCCATTAATCTCTGAATGGATTAAGTTGTCTGAGTGGATTAATCTGTCTGATTTGGAAAAATACCTTATTGTTTCTTTCTTTTCTGAATGAACTATCTGAATGACAGAAATGACCATTTTACCCCTCAATATGAATTAAGTCCTTTTTGATAAAGGACGGATTGAGCATTTTAGTTTATATAATCAATTTATATAATATAACATAATATATATTTTAATTTATATTATAATACATATTCATAAATTATATTATAATTTTCAGGTATATTTAAATAATCAGACAATATTTTTATAAATATATTAAGTTATATTTTAATATATATAGTATATTAATTTTTTTAATAGTCAATATAAAAAAATCAATTTAAATAATATAAGATAATACATATTTTACTTTATACTAAAATATATATTCATAAATCATATTATCATTTTTAGGTATATTTAAATAATTAGGCAATATTTTTATAAATATATTAAGTTATATTTTAATATATATAGTTATATTAATTTTTTAATAGTCAATATAAAAAAATTAATTTATATAATATAACATAATATATATTTTAATTTATATTATAATATATATTCATAAATCATATTATAATTTTCAGGTATATTTAAATAATCAGACAATATTTTTATAAATATATTAATATATTTTAATATATAGTTATATCAATATTTTAATTGTCAATATAAAAAAATCAATTTATATAATATAACATAATATATATTTTAATTTATATTATAATATATATTCATAAATCATATTATAATTTTCAGGTATATTTAAATAATCAAACAATATTTTGATAAATATATTAAGTTATATTTTAATATATATATAGTTATATTAATTTTTTTATCAATAAATAGTTTATATTTTATGACTTATAAATATATAATATTAATATATATTTTAAATTTATACTTTATACTCAATTATAATTAAGATTATATGATAATTTATACTATATATACTCAATTCTTTTATTATTAGAGGGGGTAATTTTGGTATATTGAGGAAGTATTTCTGACTTAATGGTAAGAACACGCCAAAAGTTGCTTAAAGAAAAAGACATTATTAAGATCATTAAGTTGAAAGTAAACAGCAAGATATAGCTGACCGATTAAGTTGATTAAGCATTAAGCTGATTAAGTAAAAAATAAACAAGCTCATAATGTGCATAGGAAATTGTTGGTTGGATATTCGAATTTTGAATCTTACAACAAAATGTTGTTTTGGATTTAAAATCCAAATCCAGTAGTTTAGACCTCATGACAAACATGGCCTAAACGAACCACAAATCTGATTAAATTAAAAAAATTGAAATACTTCATTCGTCCACTTGAAAATTGTAATTTCAAAACATAATTTTGTTCTACTTGAAGAGTCTACTCTCAAAATAAAATCTTAATGTCTAATTAAATTTTATAATATTTCTTAAATCTATTTTTTTTCGTTATACATCACAATATTAGTTGTTTGCCAAAAAGGAGTAGAAATTTATGGTTTAACAAATTGTACCTTTATTAAAATGATCAAAATTATAAAAACTATAGGTTAATCAAATTATCCGCTTAAAAAAAATCCTAAAATCTAGATTTATTTTTGGATTTAAAATTTTGAGCTTCACCCGAGGGAAATTCCGATGGATGACAATCTGTTTTTTTTTTTTTTTTTTCGCCTTTTGAGAGACATTTGAACAAGTTGCTGAGTATTGTGATAATCCAAGTCATGTTTAGTGTGAGAATAATTTGAAAGTACTATAATTTTGTACCACAGTTGATGAATATTTATACTTTTGTACTATAGGTGATAGCAAAAATTAATTAACTGATAAGTTAGCTTAAAATATAAAATTGCATAAAAGTACATATCAAAATAAAAATATTTATGTTAATATTGTTCAATTAGTTTTGTTTTGACGGTGACAGTCCTGTGTGGTGCCTTATTTTGTTTTGAACATGTGATAGTTTAGTTTGCATTATGATGAAAAAACCTTCGAAATTGTGATGATTCTTATTTCATTGCAACGACAAACTCGTGTTATTTAAATGAATGCAACTCTCTTGCATGTTTGATACACTAATTGCATTCCGAACTTGAGTTTCTTGATGCATAAGGTGAGAAATGAAAAGAATGGTTTGATAGTGTTTAAATAGAGGAGAAAAATTGACCCTAACAGACGCTACTGTATTTTTTTAATTTATGTTAAAAGGTCGATTACAATCAGATCCCTAATATATACTGTGTAATAGCATTTTGATCCAGCACATGCAGTCACGAAAAAGGGAAAATTGTGGGGAATTGGTCGGTGGTCCAGTGGTTGGACACCTACCTTAGCACTCCTTTGAGATGCCTTTGCTCAATTCACCAAGGAGAGTGAAAGGAGGTTTTTTCTTTATGATCCTCTAGCTCCTCGAAATTTATTTCGACCGCTAATCAATGTTTAATCTCGCGTCAAGCGCATGGGGAGTATTTCCTCTTGGAACCCGGAGGTCTTGACCAATCGGTCATTCTCCCGAGAACCGTCTGGGAACTCGGCGCATTAATCAGTTAAGGGCTTCTCCTTGCGCGCAGAAGTGTACAGAAAAGGCATTGGGAACCCTGGAATTGCTCGAACGACTCGCGATTTACTTCTCTCAATGGGTTAGGAGTGAGTTCATTGAGGGACTAGGATTAGTCCGGCTAAACTGGGATCACCTAGTTATCAAAAAAAAAAAAGGGAAAATTGTGTGCCACATCATCTCAAGTGAAATTGTCTGCCACATCATCTCCAGCTCAACATTTCCTTTGCCTTTTGGATTTAGATGTAATTATAAAGTATATCGTGTGGACTTATATAATTGATTAAATATAAGGAATCACTTGAGAAAGAACTCTTTAGTAGGATATCAAATATAATAATCTCAAAATGATTTGACCAATTATTAAGCCGTCCAATTAGATGTTTTTATTTTTATTGAGAATTTAATTTGGTCAATTTATTGATGTCTAACAATTTAAACGAAATTGACTTCTTAGCTTTTGTAATCGCATATAATAATTTAATTTGATAAATTATTAGGTTGGTCAAATAAATAATTTCACTATCAAGAAATTTAATATTTCCAATTATTAATTTAGTCGTTATTAAGTTGGTCAACTTAATAGTTTTATTTGTTGTAAAATTTAATTTGAGTAATATTAATCTGTTCAATTACTAAGCCGGTCGAATAAATAGTTTTGATTTTATTGCAAGATAGATGAGTATACATATTTATAATTATCAGATTGTAAAAGTTACCAACTTGTGATTATTCAAAAATTACAATTTATCACCTGAAGCATTAATATAGTCATTTGAACATTGCAACCACGATAGTATTCTTGCTGGAAATCGTCATATTCAAGTGATATAATTTTTATTCGATGTAATAATATATTACCTACAGTATACGTATTGAAATAATAAAATATACAAAAGATGATTTATATATATATATATATATTTACATTTTCTAAATTGATTTAATATTATGAACACTACAACTTAAATAATCTTTGTAAATAAACTATTTATCAGTTTATCAAATTAAATTGAAGAAAAACATTTAAAACAATTCATTTGGTCAAAATTATATATTTGACCAAATTAAAATCTATTACGATTGACTAATTATTAAGTTGTCTAAGTGAATAATTTTATTATTTTGTTGAGAATTTAATTTAATCAATTTGTTGACATCTGAAAATTTTCTTATTTTTGTAGTCATGCATAAGAATTTAAGTTGACATATAGTAAAACCTCGATAAATGAATATGATCGCGATCGGAGAAAAATACTCATTTAGCGGAATTATTCATTTATCGAAAGAAAATTTGAACATGTTATAAAGAGTTGGGACCGGAGAAAATGATTCATTTGGCGAGGTTATTCGTTTATCGAACATTCATTTATCGAGATTTAACTGTATTACTAAGTTCACCCAATAAATAGTTTATTTTTAAAAAATATAATTATGTTCAATTATTAATTCCGGTGATTATTAAGTTGGGCAAATACATTCTTTTATTTTTATTGTGTAATTAAATTTAGTAATACTAATTTTGTCAATTATTATTTTGGCTAAATATATATTTTTATTATGAAAATAGAGAATTACATATACATTCGCATATTGACATTTAATAATTATAAAGTTGTACAAATTACCAACAATGAGTGACATAAAAAATTAAAATCTATCACGTGAAAAATTAGTATATTTCTTGGAACATTACAACCAAGATAAGGAGATTTGGTGGGAGTCACCTTAGTTTAATATAATATATACTTATATATTATGTATTGAGAGAATAAAATTTACAAAAAATAATCTATTTATAAATATGTTTTTGTATTTTATAAATAAATCTATATTGCATATTAAAACGTATGTAATTTTGGAAAATAAACTGTCTAATTAGACAAATTAAATTTAATAAAAAATATAAATAATAATTTATTTGGTCAAAATTATTTATTTGATCAAATTAAAATCCGCAATGAGGTAAGAATGACATCATTATCAACTGCAATTCATTCAAAATTATGTAAGATTTGATATTTGATGTAACACCCCCAATCCGCTCAGGGATATTACACGCCGTAGAATCTTTCCTCAAGGATCTACCAGGTTGGTAACGACATATAACAACTCAACCATGCCTTTAAGGCTAAAATGACTCAGTAGACCGATTTGGTCTTTCAACAAATACATACAACTCAAATACAACTCATGCCCACGCAGGGGTCAAAATACAACCACACTGCATAAACGGAAAATATAGCAGCGGAAAAATAGAGTACAACTGAACCAATAAACAAAGTACGGTTCCCCATGTGATTAGTATCGATCATCTTTCATCATCCTTCGTGCCGACCCTGTGTCATGCTCCAAAACCTGAATGCAAAAACAGACATCCACCCCCCGAATACTCGGGGGTTAGCAAAACTCCACTGTTTTGCTAGTGCAAGAACAAAGTGCAAATACGAGCCATACCATTCACATTCCACGAATAACAATAACCAAGGATCCTCAAAGATCCAAACGAAACGAAAAGTACTCCCCGAGTCAAGAGTTTGAGAAAACATTTCAAAATCGAAATATCATAAATCAATGGAAGTAATTTATAAAACGGTTTAGAATGCCATCGAGAGTTTTAATAGAAAACAATTTAGGATTATCAAATCCTACTTTTCAAAATCCAAAAGACAAAGGGGTCACCGCCCCAAAGGTTTACTTTCCGAAAAATGACATTTACCAAACAGTTGGGATTTTAGCCTCAAATCCGTAAAATGACTTTTACAAAACCATTGGGATTTTAGCCCCAAATCTCATCAACACACAGTACACAAGAGCGACCACAAGGTTCGTCTCCGAACATCAAAATCCACAAATAAAGGATTTAACACAAACAACAAGATACTCTAGTGCCATCCTAGCCAAGTAGGCCAAACGAACAACTTACCTCTTACACACTTAGTCAATGCATGCAATCATGAAAACCGTTCGAAAGCACTCATTTCCGGAAATGCCATAGTCAAATCACATTTGTAAAATGCACCACAATTAACCGTGGATCCACCCCTCTGTGGACCCCTGCCGAGACCCCGTCGGATCTAACCCATAGTGGTTAAAAGCAAGCTCGCGGATCCACCCCTCCGTGGACCCCTACCGAGACCCTGTCGGATCTAACCCATAGTGAGCATACACACACACACACACGTTACTCATGCAATACTAATATGCTAAGAATGTAAGTTCATCAAGAATACTTACTAGAGATGGCCACTAATCCGACACCATTATCAAACTCTTCAAAACACAACAACAAGATTAAACACGGAATACACGATTCCATAACTTTTAAACAACAAGGATATCATCAAAGCCTCCAACGTTCAAAATAATCAAATCATAATTAATTCCCAAAACACAACGTTCACAAAACACACACGCGTTTTGAAAGAGAGCCTTTAACGAGGCCAAACCGAAATCTTTTGAAACTTCATTTCAAATAACCAAACAAACACATCAAGACGACCACCGATCATCATATCCATAAAACGAGAAAAGTATGGGCAAGGTACTTGCCTCGAATAACCACAACGCGGAGAATCGGCCGAAGTAGGTTGGCACGAACCGACTACGAACTCGCCGACTCCACCGAACGACAATCCACAACAATGAACTACGAACGAAAACAATAACAACGAAAATGAATTCCAAAGTACGACCCAAAGCCACTGAATTCAAGGAACGAATGACGAAAATTCAAGGATTTTCCCCAAAACGGCCAAGAACACGATTCGTTCCGTCAAATCACGAAAACAAAATTCCAAGTTGAAATATGGATATACAATCCATAGAATGTGTTTAACAACATCATTTAACCACAATCGATCCATCAAAAATGGATGAAAAATGAGATCGAGAACAAATCCCCCAAAAAGTCAATTCGAAGAAAATCAAGAAAAATACTTCGATTCGACGAAGAACAATGGATTAAATGATGTTAAACACGAGAATACTACCAAGATTAATCATGCCCATCATGAATTAATCAACAACACGGAATGAATCGGACAAAAATGCAAAACCCCCCCAAATTCACGAAATTAGGGTTCTAAGAAAGATTACCTTGATTCGCTGGATCAAAGGATGATATAGGATGATTTATTGAAGTTATGAACTCAAGAACTTCATGGATTTGTTGACAAACATCATGGCTCGAAGATCTCCAAGTCTCCAGCCGCGGAAGAGAAGGAGAGGAAATGAAAAACGAGATGAAATGTGACTGCTCTGTCACATTTATACTGGACCGGAACTAGCGTGCGCTAGCCTTCCTGGACTAGCGTGCGCTATCGGCCGGTATCGGCCGAGTATCCTCGGCCAGGGCCCGCACGACCCGACACCACCGACCAAACCTGCCGACCAAACTCGCGACTGACTCCGCTAGCGTGCGCTACGGGAAGCGCGCGCGCTTGACCGGCCAAGAGTTTCCATGGACTAAACAGCCGCCACAGTAACGCACGCTAGTCGGCCGACGGCAGCGCTACCCTGCCGGTTAGCGTGCGCTACGGCCGACAGAGCGTGCGCTACTGCCCGATCCCGACCGAGTCGTAACCTCGTAACCACACGCCTGCACCCGATGGCAGGCGCTACACTGCCGGTTAGCGCGCGCAGCCTTCCGGCCGTAGCGTGCGCTACGCCGGTTCTGCGCACTGTCCGGCCGGTGCCCGCAATCGTCCGGCCATCCCGCAATCGTCCGGCCAAGATGCGACCACTGTGGCTCGACGACCCGATTTTCGAAAACGTACGGAACGAACACGACGAAAAGTTCGCGGACAACATCAACGACCCGGAATGAAAACATAATACCATAATTAGTCATACGCGACCAAGAAACTGGTCGAGACAACAATTACAGATACGGATACCCGTAACTTTTAAGAAATTACAAAATGGCCCAAAATGCCTGGAAATCACGATACGTGATCGAATAACCAAACCGAAGTTCAAAACACGTCTAACAAAGTTAAACAGACTTACAAGAAACTCGAAACAGCAGTTTCGAACGAGATTCGCAAGAATCGAACTCAAGTGCGGAAAAGTCGCTAAAAAGCACGGAACTCAACAAAACAACACCGAAACGAACTCGGATGACAAAAAGTGTAGAATTAATCATTCTCAGAATGACGAAACGGTCATGAGCGAGTCGTCAAAACGGACTTCCTCCGAAAAAAAAAAATTACCGGAAATCGAAATTACGGGTATTACATTTTAGATAAATAGATAATCTTCTATTTATTTTATTATTCACTACATAATATATAGGTTATACATATTACAAAAATGTGACACTTGAACATGACGATTTTCAGTAAGATTTCTTATCTTAGTTGCAATACTACAAGGAATATATTATTTTTTGAGTGATAAATTATAATTTTGGTGGAAAATAATTACCGGTGGTAAAATACATATTGATTCAAAAATAATTACATATTCCATGCCTGCTAAACGACTCCAAATCATTACCCACAATTTGTACAGTTATACTTCGTCCAAAAATCAACGTCGCATGTGAGATTAGGGTGTCTATGTAATTGTTCAAACAGACGTTCATATTAGCAAGATGTTTGAACAATTATAAATTCGCATTCGTGGCACCGCATTAGCTCTCTCCTATGTGGTATTTCATAATATTTTTATTCTTATTTATCTAGATTATTTTAACCCTTAATTATTTGGATGATACTCCACCAATTGAAAAACTAAATAAACATTTGGAATCAATGTGTGTTCACCATCTAATAATTAATGAAGAAAGAGTTTTGTATTTATTGGGAAATATTATTTGACAAATTATTAAGTTGGACAAATAAAATAATTTTATTTTTATTGGAAATTTAACTCAGGCCAATTTTATCAACGTCTTTTACCATCCAAATCATCTTATATAACCAATATAATTCAAAAAACTATTTATGAGCTTTTTTTAGATGCTTCCATAGAAGCATATGAGATAAACTATCGATAAGTTGGGCTTTTCTACAGTCAGACCAGAAAAACTTGGCTACATATTAGGTCGGTACTCTAATTACATATTTTTTCATATTTGTCGATTCCAATTTGTATGTTCTTCTTGTTAGAGTTGAAATGCGCGGATTGGAATCAACAAAAATAAAAAAAAATACAATTTTAGTACCATCCTAATATAAGATCAAGTTTTCCTGACGTGATGATAAAAAAATATATCTTAATTATACTACATATTTATTCATATTTGTCGATTCCAGTTTCTATATCCTTCTTGTTAGGGTTGAACTGTGCGAATTGGAATCGATAAATATTAAAAAAATATGTTTTAGTACCGGCCTAACATCAGGCCAAATTATCCTGGCCTGATGGTAGAAAAATCCTATTTTTTAAGTTTCTACTTATATTTTACAATATAAAATGATTATTTGTCGAGTTTCGATAGGTACATGCTAGCAAAAACAAAAAACTTTATGAGCTTATTTGAAATGTTTTTAATAGAAGCATATGAAAATCATAAATAAATTTGAAGCTACATTTACTGCATAAGAAAAACTAAAAAGATTATATTATATAATTATTTATTTGAAACCTCTATGACCAAAGGATGTATGTATTTATTATATTCAATTTATGTATACAGAAATATTGTTTTTATAGTATTTTTATTTATTTTTAATAAACTCCAATTTTGTTCACTCCTACATAAATATCCGAAGTATCTAATCAGTTTACGGATCTAGAGCACCACGTTAACTCCCTCTATGGTGTTTTCTCAATATTCAATTTCTATTTATCTAAAATCTTGAATCCACATCAGGATATTAATATATGAATACTAAAGGTGTAAATTCTTCTTATATTATTTATTCTTAATATTTATTTTCTAATATTTTTGATTATTTTAATATTATATAAATTAAATAGGTAAGAGTAATTAGCAGGCATTACTATACGGGTTTGGGGCGAAAACGGTATAAAGTCGCCTTTTAATCAAGTACGAAATGCGTATATGTATAGAATTTTAAATGAACCCCGGTGGCAGAATCATACCCTCATCTCTTGTTATTATATTTGTTTGGAAATGAAACGGTACATAAATTATAAACAGGTCCGGTGGTTGAATCATAGCCTCATTGTTTGGTTCTACATCGTGTTTCGCCGCGATGAACGATTCTGACTGGCTGAAACTTAACCAAGTACTAGATTATTTTTTAAAACTATTAAGAGATTTGTCCTTTTCAAAAATCTCAAAATGATATCATGTTTTAGTCATTTTTTAACATTATTTACAAGTAGAATAACAAAAGAAATCAAAACTCCTTAGATTTTAAGAAGAGTTAATCATGTCAACTATTTTAGGAAGGAGAACCTATAATATTAGATAATAAAAAAAATAATGGTATTTTTATATATATTACATATAAAATGTACATAATACACATATTTATCGCAATGTTTGACGAGAGGGAGGGGGGAATGAGAGTTGAGACCTAAATCCACCCCCACAATTAACAGTCTGGATGGGGATTACCTATCGAGTTTGGGACGGGGTCGGGTTTCCCATCGAGTTTAGTTTTAGAACATTACATCAACTATTAAAAGTTATATTAAAATGTTACTCCACAAAACAACAGCTTCTTATTTTAATAGAGTTTTGACTTGATCAAATCTCTAAAAACTATTTAGAAAAGGGGGTTGTGGTTTACACCCCACCTCACCCATTTTGACAAAAGCAAATTAATAATCATATATATTGAAAGATTCACCCAAAAAATTCATTGATAAGGGGTAATGACACCAATTATTATGATAAAAATTCCACCAAAGCAAGAATACCTTAATGAGGAAGATGAAGGGTCACATATGTCACTTTCAGACATTTCTGCTCAATTTAATAGACGCACGAAGTTTGAAGTCGACCACTTGGGAAGATGAAGGCTCTTGTGATTTGGAGAGACCGACCCTTGGTTTATTGCTGTGTCTATTATCTATAAATACCGAGGCCAGATTCAGATATCATCAGTTGTGTTGTTTTTCAACATTCAAGCAAAATATATATATATATATATATATATATTATACATACAAGATGTCTAATACTTATGTCAAGTTCAACTTGAAAGTCGTCACTAATAAACAAAAAACGAAGTAACTATATGCAGAAGCCAACAACGATTTCGCGGAGGTATTGTTGAGTTTCCTGACGCTTCCATTGGGGACGATCGTGAGAGTCTTGAAGAAACACAATCAGGGAATTGGCATCGGAAGCTTAACAACATTGTACAATGGCTTAGAAAATCTGAACAATGTCCATTTTCGTACAGAGAGTTGTAAGACTACCCACAACAACAATCTCAACCAATCCAATCTCAATTAAAATATTAGTTTATCTCTCATCCTTTTACATAGTATTCAACTCCAATCCAATCTCAAAATTTTCATACTCCAACCACAATCCTCTACAATCCAATCTCATCTACAATATTATTTTACAAAAATCATATATTTTATTTTTTATACATATAATTTTTTTTAATTATAAGTATAAAATATATATTAAACGAACAATTGCATATTTTGAAACATAATTATATTTATAAAAACATACCATACAAAAATTAAATAAAACAAGTCATAAAAATAAGTACGAAATTAGATATCTGAAATACATAAATAACCGTAGTTAATTATTTTGACCGATTTTTTGAGAATTTGAAAGAAGATTTGGGAAGTTTGGATCCATAGCAGATAATTGAAAGAAAGTAGCAAGATAACAAGATGATTGAAATGAAGAGAAAAATTAGTGTGGTGAAAATATGTCAAGAGTGGTCTCTATTTGTAGGGAATTGAAAACCATGAATTTTGATATATTTTCTAATTTTTAATTCTTTTATTAAAGCCATTTTCTTTTATTAAGTAAGATTTATTTTTTAAAAACTTAAAATCATCCAATCAAATTATGTCACATGTCAAGTAAAAGTGATTGCAATTCCTCAATCTGAGTTCGTGTGGTGATCGAGATTGCTGGAGATTGCTCATTTATTTTATTTTTTCATTTTTCCTTTTTAAATATTATTTTGTTTTATTCACGATCTCAATCTTGAGATCACCATCCACAGTAACAATCTGGGCAATCCAGATTGTGAATAAGACAAAACCCAATTCAAAAAAAGAAAAAAAAAACTAAATTTTTATAAGCAATCTCGCGATCCTGATCGCCACACGAACGGAGATCGGCCAAAGATTGAAACCATTTATATGCCACGTGTCAAATTACTATTGGTTGATATTATATTTTTTTAGAATAAAACTTATTTGATAAAAATGTATCTTTAATAAAAAATAATAAATATACTAAAATTCATGATTTTCAATTCCCTACGAATAGAGCCCAATATTGATATATTTTCATTACACTAATTTTTCTATTCATTTCAATCCTTTCGTTATCTTGCAAAATCCAAAAAAAAAAATTCAATTTTTTCGATAGAGCATATATGGCAAAAATCGGTCAAAATAATTAATTACCGACTTTTGCAAAAGTTGTAGGGTAATTTTTTATAATCATAATTATGTTTCAAAATAGATAATTGTTCGTTTGTTTTATCTTTTTTTATACTTATAATTAAAAAATAATAATTATATGTATAAAAAAAATAAACATATAATTTTTATAAAATAATATTTAGACTAGATTGGATTGTAGGAGATTGTGGTTGGAGTATGAAAAATTTGAGATTGGATTGGAGTTGAATATATGTAGGTGGATGAGAGAGAAAGTAATATTTTAATTGAGATTGGATTGGTTTGAGATTGTGAATGTGGGCAGTAAGCAAATAAATGTTGGGATTGGGAATGCGAATTGTTGCTGCAAATAAATATTGGGAATTCGAATTGAAGTCCTTTATGAAATCAATTTATGAATATTGATCACAGGTAAATGTTGTAACCAATTTCAGTAGTTACAATCTCTTTGTATCCTGAATAGTTACACATTACAAAGTATAAATAGTATAGTTCAACACATCTCATTTTAGTCATCATGGCATGCATGAGTCGTTGATGAAGAAGGTTATTGAAAAATTGCTGTGATGTATATTTTATTTATTTGAATGGTTTCTTTTGGTAATGTGATATGGTACTAAGTTTAGTTTTGATTGTTGTCGTGTGTAATGAGCAGCTCCAAAATGATTAACGTCATTGGCAAACATATTTGTTTGTGATTGTATTGTTAATGATTGATTATTAGTAATTTGTTATTGCATGATAGGTTTAGGCAAGAAGATGGTGTAGGAGATGATATCTTCGCCAACAACCGTATGTCTTCTTTCATTCCCTTTTACAAAATATATTTATATAAGCAAACACATACATACGTAAAATGTATTTGATTTTATTTAACCCCTCATGAGGAGGGGGTGGCCAACTCAAATTCATTCATTTCGTTTTCTTAAAAAAAATTGTGGGGGATAAAGTTAAGTTCTATTGTTCTATGTCTTATCGATTTTCCAAATGTCAGGGAATGGATGAAGGAAAAAAAAGAATTAGGATAAGAAGAAGAAGAAGAAGAAAGCAAAACAACTAACTCAACTCGAGTTGCAGCAACAAAAAGATGACGAATAGAAACTTAAAGTCCACTTGGAGAAAGAAGAGAAGATTAAACAAGAGCCCGATCACTACCGAGAAACGATTATGTTCATGCATAGCTTTCTTCACAAGAAAGAAGCCAACAATAATCGTCTTCGAGCTTAGGAGTGCCGAGATCATGTTCAACCAGGGAAATGCAAAGATATTCATCGAGGCAAATTCGGTTGCATTCGATTCTTTAGGCTTCGGTTGTCAACAATATATGAAGTTGAATCATCCTCTAATCAGTCTCATTCTCATAAATTTTATCCATGATTCATTGCGACACTCAATAGTTGGATGGATCTGAATGTTAATATTTTGTTTGCATTTAATCTTTTTGACTCTTTGATATCCATATATGTATATACTGAATTGTTGGAGGAGTAATGAATCTAAGCTTTAATTTTGTAATCTCATGCTAAAAATAGAAAATTCAAACTCTATTAAACAAAAAAGTATGAACGAATGTTCGTCATATAATAAACTTCCACGTTATAAGCATATAGGCCATGTCTTCAAACACAATATATAATACAAGTTCATTGTTAGGCAACAATTTTTTATACTCAATCACTTTGTCCAGAAAATTAAAAAGTCGAACAAAACAATTAGTTTTGTTATTTGTTTCTGGAATCATTAAAGGACAATGTCATTTGTGTTTATACTGATTTGGAGGGTATTTGGAGGGTGCTTTTAAAGTGATTTTAACAACTAAGAGAAGCTTCTAATATAATGAATCATAACTATGCAATAAAGTTCACTTAATAGAACCCTATGCTATAATAACCTCTACCCATGCAACTGAAGTTGCGCTTCAATTAATGGAATACAAAGTGATATATAACTTAATGGAATATATAGTGACACATAACTTGAACCCCATCCTATTTATGAAATAATTAAATACATTCAATTTGTGTTCTTCCAAATACTACACTCTTTTATAAATGTTCTCATTATTACGATGCCCGCTTTGTTCAAATAGATACTTTTATCTTCATTTCTACACTTTACGCTAAACATTATGTAGCAAATAATTTTATACAATATCGCAATGCTATGAGAGGTGTGAGTTTCGCTTTTGGCCAAACTATGGGATGGCGATTGATTGACTTTTTATGGTTATTGTTTTATTAAAGAAATTAATTAATAATGTAAATTTATAATAATGTATAGCCAAACCATCTTAAGCAATCCCAAATTTTGAGAAATTAACAATAAAAAAAAGTAAAAAAGAATAAAAAGGACAACAACAAGAATTAAACTATAAGTCAATGAAAGGGAAAAAACAATGAGGTCGATACTATCAACAACTGATTCGACAACATCAAATGTTGCTACATATTTGCCATCATCGTCTTCTAACAATGATGCAGATTGTTAGGTGATGAAAGATGATTTACGACAGTAATTATGAAGGCCAAGAGTCTGCACCAACATTACGTAAAAACACGTAGATATTAAACCAAAACACAGCCGGTGCATCGCACGGGTTCGTAAGGCCTCGTTGGTTATATAGTGGGGTGTCACTCCTAAATTGATGGGGCCCACAAAGCATATAAATAAGGGAGAGAGGAAAAGTTGAAGAAAAATAAAAGAAAATGGCAGCAGTTTTGTAATAAAAAAAGAGGTCAGTTGCAATTCGCATTATTCCGGAGAAGAGAAAAAAGGGAGTTATTTAACAAATAGGTGTAGTTTTAAAATATATTTACCATATATGTATACTTTCAAACATATTTATTAAATAAGTGTAGTTTTCTATTTAAATGAGCTTTTATTGTTTTTTTACTTTTTTTTAAAATTATTAGTTTTTCTGCTTTTTTTAACTATTTTTTACTGCTATTTTTAACTGTTTTTTTAAGAAAAAAATATATGTAATATTAATATTAAAAGCCGGAAGTTCTTATTTAAAATTCGCAAATAAAACAAATTGAAAAAAGGAATTTTGGAATTTATTTGTAAACTGTTTTAATAAATATGAATTTTGAAAAAAATTCGTAGACTGTTTTTTGGAATTTTGAAATCAACATTTTTTTTCAGTTAAAACCTCTAGGTAGGTTTAATTGAATAGCTTGTTTTGATTAAATAAATTTAAAAAATGATTGGACTCAACAGAACTTGTTGTTGATTTCGGAGTTCAACCGAGATTAAGGAAGGATAAGTGTTGCATTGAATCATAATTTATAGTGGGGCGTTGGAAAACGGAACTAAGAACTGGATTTTTCTTCTTAATATATTTCTTTCTAAATTTTATAAAGTGATTATAGTTGTTACATTTTGCTTTTTTTAATAGGCAATTTATTTTCTCGTTAACTATTTATATTCTGATAACACACCGACAAAACATATAATTAGAAATTAAACTAAAAGTAAAGACAAAATAATTAAGTATTAATAACAAAAACTAAAATAAAGAATAAAATAAAATAAAGTAAAACTAAAAAAGAAAGAAAAAACCAAAAAGAAAAACAATAAAAAGACAAAATACAAAAAAAAAAATTAATGATTGATCATATGGTGGGATGTCTCTCCTAAATTAATGGGGTATAAACCCACATAGCCTTTAGAAAACTACGGACGAACATGCTCTAAACAAAACAAACATAATTTTATTTTTACCATGTATTTCTGCATTAAAAACTATTATTAACCAAACACATTATAATTTGTACCGGCCCTAGGTTTTTAAGAGCCTGAAGCAAACTTGAAAAAAAAGCCCTCAAATATAAAAAAATAAATATAAAAAAATACATTTTCTAAATAATAAGATTCAATAAAATTTCTAAAGAATATAATATTTTTACTTCATTAATACAACTCTACAAGCCAATAAGAATTATATGTGGTTTTGAATTAAAATTGCTTATAATCACATGTTTTAGGGCAATATGTAGGCAATTTTAATTCAAAATCCTGGATCTTTTCTCTTATTTGCTTTTGACTGAAGACGTGTAATGCCCGAGATCTTTGTTATGTAATTGGAACTTGTGATATTGTAATGATCATACTTTTGTCTGAGTATTATTCTCCGTATTTCATAATCCGATGTTGCCGAGCGTTTAATTTCATGGTTGTGATTTGTAAGGTTGAAATTCTGTGCATGTAGCGCACGCTGCAGGCTAAGGGTAGCGTACGCTAACATGGTTTCATAGCGCACGCTACAGAATGTAATTAGCGCACGCTATGCGTGGTCAAATTGATTGGGACGTGCGGTAGGTGAGATCTGGCCGGGGGACCCCTGTCGGATTGTGTCGGATGTACCTGGACGGCTTTCGGGAAAAGCCGAGTCAACGCCTTAGCGCACGCTACAGGTCGATGCGTAGCGCACGCTAAGTGCCGAGTACAGTTTAGACTGTGAGCCGTTAGCGCACGCTACGAATAGGGTCTAGCGCGCGCTAATAGCCATTTATTATTAATAGGACATCATCCTATTCGAGATTTCAGTTTTTCTCCTCCCATAACCCGAACTCTTACACTTAGAACATAACTCACTTCGTCCCAAACACTTCATATCAACCTCCTAGTTCGAGATTGAAGATCGTATATCATTGGAGATTGGTGTTCAAGCCTTCGGTGTTGGATCGCTTCATTTTTCCTCCGTATTCTTCACTACTTTGAGGTAGGTGATTCTTCACTGATGTTAGTAATGTTCTTAAGGACGTCTGATCATGTTTAGATAGCCAGTTATTTTGTTTATGATCGGTCTTCACATGTTAGAAGGATATTTTCGATGTTTCGACACTTATTCATCGTATGAACCTTTGAACCATCTTATAAGGACTCCTAAGCATGTTCAAATCAAGTTAGGATCAATAATCGGATATTTACCCATTTGATACGTTTTACACGATGGAATCATGTGTTTTGGAACGTAGAACAAATGGAGCTTAGATTATTTCTTGGAGATCGTAGATGAATTATGTTGTTGAGTTGGCTATCCGTATATTTGTATTTCACGATCTTAAATCTTCCACAAACCCTATTAGCATGATTTGCCCGAAGATAACTTGTATTATCACGGTAGAATTCATGAGTTCTTCACCATTCAACCTAGTTTTCGGATTTCAGTATTCTGCCATGCAGTATTAGCGCACGCTAACACATGTGAGTTAACGTGCGCTATCGGTCGATTAACGCCCAAAGCGTCGTAGCGTCGTTATGAGACCAGCCGAGTCAGGCGCGGACCGTAGCTAGCGACGCGCTAGTCTTATACGATAGCGTACGCTATCGGTCCGTCTTAAGCGCACGCGTTACGTGAAGTACGTGGCGCGCTAAGCAATCCAGACAGCTTGTTTATTTTGAGCTTTTCGGCCATAGACCGAACGGTTAGGCCATCGCTCGACTTGAGATGATTTGTATATCGTTCCTTTTGTTAAGGTTCGAGCTTGTTACGTTGATCGAAGGAGGCGGCCTTCGAGTGTGTCGAGATCCTTGAAGTATTTCGTCTTGCCATTTTCGAGGCAAGTATCATATGTCGAGTTTGATTTATTATGCTTGTGGTATTGTTCATATTTTGTATATGAGATGTATTTCTGGAAATTCGCGTGATATTCGTTGTTGTTTGTTCGTATTGATGAACATATTGAAATGCATATGTGTATGCATAATTGATTGATTATGGTATAAATGATCCGAGGGGGGGTCATGAGGATCTATGCTGAGGGCGCTGGATCGAATGTCCACCATGCGTTGGTCCGACGGGATCATCATGGGGATCTATGCTGAGGGCGCTGGATCGCTGGACGGGTTTTCCACCATGCGTTGGTCCGACGGGATCATCATGGGTGTAATATCCGTAATTTTTTTCCATTTTTAGCAGTTTCCATTTTTGGTGTATGTCTATTTTTATCGACTCGCTTGTAACCGTTTCGACATTTCGAATCTATTTTGTTCTTGGAATTTTTCCATTTGGACGAGTTTTGATGATGTTTTCACGTAATTTCATTTTATGACATGTTTTGCCGTATGAACGTTCGATTCTTGTAAAACTCGTTCATTTTCGTTATTTCTGGGTTTGTACAAGTTCGTATGGTTGAGTTGGTCTTGTGGAGACTTTCGGTTCGTAAATCCGACGTCGTTTCGTGATTTTCGCACTTGGGCCATTTTTGTAATTTCTAATAGTTTAGGGAATCTCGTTTTCGTTGTCGCATTACGGACCCTTCGGTGGTCGGAATTGTATTTTCTTTCAGCACTTAGCTCCGTCGTCTTGTATGCTTCGTGTTCATGTTCTGGATTACGGTCTCGTGTGTATCGTGTATCGTACCCTCGGCGGCTTCTTGGCGATATGACATCAGCGATCAATCTTGTGTAGGTAGCGCACGCTACCCCTGTTGCCTTGCGTGCGCTACCGAAGAACAGTTAGCGTACGCTAACCCTTATTGTTAGCGTACGCTAACGAATGTGGCAGTGGCCACTGGACTGTCGCGGCCCCGTTAGCGCACGCTACATATGGCAGTTAGCGTGCGCTAACTTCACAATTATATAAGCCAATGGGCTTTTTGAGAGCAGCAGTTTCATTCTTTTCCTTTCGTTTCTTCGACGTGCGACCTCAGAGGCGATTTCCATCAGTTCTGATCGGAGTTCTCTTCATATTCCATCACCGTAGAGTCGTGCTATCATATCATAATCAACATAATCACCTTCCATCGCCCGAATTCAAGGTAATTCCTCAGGAACCCTAATTTTGACGTTTTTGGGGGATTTCGGGATTTTAGGGTTTAGTTCCGAATTGTTCATCTATATTACGATATTCTTCACCGATTGTGATTATTGAATGATTCCAAATCCAGTTTCCTTGATTTCAATCCGCGAATTCTCAATACGGGGAGATTTTGCGTAAACCCTCACCCGTATTGATTGAACGTATATTGTCGTTATTTGTAATCGGGGTTTTGGGAGTATTCCTTTCGATTATTGATGTCCGTTGGGACTGAGTTATGCTGATTCTTCGTTTAGGAACCGTCGTTTTCCATTCGGATCATCCGTAGTCATTTTTCACTTCCGATTCTTCGAAGAATGTCTCAAAGGCAAGTACTTTACATTTGTTTACATGTTCTAGTATTTGAATTATGGCTATATGTGGTTGTTGTGGGGAGATATGTGTATGTTCACCTAGGGACGGTCCGACGGCCTCTAGGGATACGTGTTGCCGTGTGTGTGCGTATCACGAAGCGTGGTTAGCCACCCGGGGATGTCCGGGGCTCATGGTACGGTGGCCGTGAGTCTCGTGCAACGGTTAACTTTGAATCATGATTTGTTGGAGATAATGTGTTTGTGTTTGTACATCATAAATATTAGGAATATAAAATGTTTTCTAAAATGATTTTGGCGCATGTATTCATCCGATTAGAATGTAGTTCAAATGGATTGTACTTGCACTAGCGATTGTCGCTAACCCCTTAAATGGGGAAATACTTTTTGTATTTCGGTATTGATCGTGGGGATAAACGAGCACTCGGGACGTATGAGGATGATGGGCAAGCATGATATTGTCCAAGATTTGATTTTGATGTTATGTCATCGGTTACTATTGATGTCGATTTTGGGATTTATGTATTATAAAATTGGTTTAAGTACTCGAGTACTTCTGTTTGAAATTGTTAATGTTGTGTCCCCGTTTTGGGAAATGGATTTGATGTCGCTTTTAATTGCCGGTTTGTAGTCTTTCATTTGAATTGTCGTTTTATTCATAATAGTTGGTCGTAAATCGAATGTCTTGTTTGGTATGTTAGCACGGTGGATTCCACGGTGTGGGGTCCACGGCACTGTAATATGCCCCGAATGTCTTGGGGTGTTACGAGAATATGGTATCGGAGCAGTTTATGGATACCTAGGTCATCGGTCATTTGGGTCTAGTTAAGTGTCGTTTTGGGGACAGTATCACCGCTATGCCATCATCTCGATGCGCGGTGCTCGTAAGTTTTCCTAACTCGACTCGTTTCACCGTCTGTTCTATTCTGTCTTAGTATCTTTTGCGTTTTGCGTTTGAATTGTACTTACCCGTTGCTTCTTGTAATTCCTGCGGTAGAGGACGCGGGCCTTGATCGCGACGCGGTAGGGACGTGGCGCGGCCGGTGGCGGCCATGTCCGATCACTCGGGAACCCGGTCGCGATGCCCTCTTTGTCGAGCAGTGTTCCCCTAGTTCCGGAGGTCACAGGACCCGATCACCGGCTCCGTAATGCTCATGAGAATGTTGGAGTGGCCAACATATTACGGCAAGTAGCGAACCAGATGACGCTCACGACTCAGCCGTTACAGTCGGCCATGCTAATGCCAACCCGGTTCCGCCTCTGGATCCGGTAATGATAAGCTACTTGGGACGTGATTCGTATGCGTCCTCCGCAGTTTGATGGTGCTTGACCCTTCCGGTTGGGAGAATTGGTTATTCGAGTTGGAGAAAGTGTTTGAGGTCTAATTGTTCCGAGGAGAGGAAAGTACCCATTGCTCGGTACTTCCTCGCCAAGGAGGCGGCGGCGTGGTGGCAAGCGGTGAAACCGCGTGACCGGCGACTACGTGGGCGAGTTTCGAGATCGATGGAAGATGAATATTGTCCTTGGCGGTGAAAGAGGGAGGATCCGAGCCTTCTTTGAGGCTAAGCCCCAAGATGTTCCTATTTCTCAAGCTATCAAGGACTACAATCAACAACCGCACTACGTGAGAAACCAAGTCCGAGATGAGCTAGACAAGATCCGCCACTTTGATATGCGGATGAAGCCGAGTGCGCCACTACATGTCAGTGCAGGGTGCACGACTTTGAAAGATTACGAGAATAAAGCGATGGCTTACGAGATGTCGTTTTCTGCGCAGAGGCAGCGGCGGAAGGAAAGAAGCGAGAAGACCTCGGTCGGTTTGGGAGGCAAGTCAGAGGGTATCCGAAGGCTCGGTCGGTTCGCGAGTCTTCGGGTCGATCGCCATCGGTTGGTCGAGGGACGGTTCTAGGTCTGCTCTCGCTGGTCCGTTCGTGGTCCTACATGCTTCAACCTGATCGTCCGGCCACATGATGAGTGAGTGTGATAGGCCTCCGATTCAGTGTCTTGCTTGTGGTCGTATGGGTCACCGTGCTAAGTTTTGCACGGATGCGGCTCGGGCTCCGATTACTCGGATATCTCGGCCCAGTGGGAGAGCCGAGTGTGAATCAGGCACCGACAGTTCCTCAGCCGCAGCAGAGTTTTGGTAGAGGTCGAGGTCGTGGTCAGCCTTCTAGAGGGGGAGCTTCTAGTGCGGGGTCTGTTCCGCCCCGTGTGTATGAGATGAGGCGAGCCGGAGATCCCGACGCGACGGTGGCTACAGGTACCGTCCACATCCTTGACCATCCTGTTTCCGTATTGTTCGATTCTGGTGCTACGCATTCTTTTATATCTATGGATTGCGTGCGTCGTCTGCATGTTGATTGCCTTGTTGCTTGTGAGCCTTTTGTTGTTAAACTTCCTAGCGGGGATAGCATCGTGGGGGACCGTGAGATTAGAGATTTTTCTGTGAGTATCGCGGGGAGGGATTGGCTTTCTAATCTGATTGCGATAGATATTAGAGATGAGGATTTGATTCTGGGGGAGGATTGGCTGGACCGTCATGGGGCGATCATGAATTATAGAACGAGGACTGTTACGATGTTAGCCTCTGATGGTACCGAGCATTCTTTTGTGGGGCGTAAGCGGGGTAGTCAGAGATTACTGATCAGCGCTTTGAGGGCGGTGAGACTGCTTCGAGGAGGTTGCACGGGCTATTGGTGTTACGCTTTGAGATCGGAGGAAGGGGGAGTCGAGCTCTCGTCTATTCCGGTAGTATGTGAGTATCCTGACGTTTTTCCAGATGAGTTGCCGGGTTTGCCGCCGGGCCGAGAGGTTGAGTTTACCGTCGATTTAGAGCCGGGTGCAGAACCTATCTCTAAGACGCCATACCGTATGGCGCCTGCCGAGATGCTTGAGTTGAAGAAACAGTTGGGAGAGTTGCTGGACATGGGATATATTCGACCGAGCGCTTCGCCTTGGGGCGCGCCGGTCCTATTTGTAAAGAAGAAGGATGGGTCACTTCGTTTGTGCATCGACTACCGAGAGTTGAACAAAGTGACCATCAAAAACAAGTATCCGCTACCAAGGATTGATGATTTGTTTGATCAGTTGCAAGGGGCAACCGTGTTTTCGAAGATTGATTTGAGATCGGGGTATTATCAGCTCCGAGTGAAGGATACCGATATTCCGAAGACGGCCTTTCGGACGAGATACGGTCACTACGAGTTTGTGGTTATGCCTTTTGGGCTAACCAACGCACCAGCCGTGTTCATGCAGCTTATGAACAAAGTCTTTATCGAGTGCCTCGATAAGTGTGTAGTCGTTTTTATTGACGACATCCTGATTTACTCGAGGAGCGAGGAGGAGCACGCCCGTCATTTGCATATTGTGTTAGACATTTTGAGAACTCAGCATCTTTTTGCGAAGTTCTCAAAGTGCGAGTTTTGGTTACGGGAAGTCATGTTTCTCGGTCATGTGATCTAGGCCGAGTGGGGTCGTGTGGACCCACATAAGGTAGAGGCGGTGTTGGATTGGCGCCGCCAAGAACGTGAAAGAGGTCCGCAGTTCGGGATTAGCCGGGTATTACCGCAGTTCGTCGAGGGTTCTCTAAGCTCGCTCGACCGGCCCGGCCAGATTGTTCTGAAGTCGGAGAAGTTTGCGTGGACCGATGAGAGGCAGAATAGTTTTGAGGAGTTGAAGAAGCGGTTGACGACCGCTCCCGTGTTGGCTTTACCGAGTGGTAATGATGGTTTCTCCGTTTATAGTGATGCCTCGGGCCAAGGGCTCGGATGTGTACTTATGCAACACGGGAGGACGATTGCCTATGCTTCCCGTCAGTTGAAACCGTATGAATTGAATTACCCTACGCACGATCTTGAGTTGGCCGCAGTTGTGTTTGCGTTGAAAATCTGGCGTCATTACTTGTATGGCTCGTCGTGTCAGATTTTCACCGATCACAAGAGCCTGAAGTACATCTTCACGCAGAAGGAGCTTAATATGAGACAGAGGAGATGGTTGGAACTGATTAAGGATTACGATCTTGAGATCCTTTATCATCCGGGCAAGGCTAATGTGGTAGCAGATGCCTTGAGCCGGAAATCGGTATCGCTTCGAGCGCTTGAGTTGCTTACGGCCCAGTCGGGACTTCAGCGAGAGTTTATGAGGTTGAGCATTGAGATTGTACTGCCAGAGAGTTCCGGGCAGTTGCGTACTCTTGAGATTTCTTCGTCTCTGGTCGAGGACATTAAATCGGGACAGTTGGAGGACCCGATGTTTATTCAGCTGCGGGAGAGTGTAGAGAAGGGGAAAGCCCCGGGATTCGTTATTCATGAGGACGGCGTGTTGAGATTCCGAGGTCGGTTGTGTGTTCCGAACGACTCGGAACTGAGACAGAGCATTATGCGAGAGGCTCATGCGTCACCATACTCAGTCCATCCGGGCTCGAGTAAGATGTATAAAGATCTGAGGAAGAATTTCTGGTGGAGCGATATGAAGAAGGAGGTAGTTCAGTTTGTAGCTAAGTGTTTGACTTGTCAGCAAGTCAAGATTGAGCATCAGCGGCCACCGGATTATTGAAACCACTTCCGCTCGGAATGGAAATGGGAGGACATCTCTATGGATTTTGTCACGAGTTTACCGAGGACGAAGAGTATGAATATGGTATGGGTAATTGTAGACCGGTGACTAAGTCGGCACATTTCGGGCATCAAGGATACTTGGGGTCGGAAAAGTTGGCTCGTATTTTTATCACTCGAGATAGTGAGGCTTCATGGTACGCCGAGGACCATTATTTCGCAGAGATGGCCGATTTGTATCGCATTTTTGGCGGGCGCATAAGGCATTGGGGACTCGGCTACGTTCGAGCACTTCGTTCCATCCCCGGGCCGATGGCGATCCAACGTACCATTCAGACGTTCGAGGATTTGTTGCGCGCGTGTGCGTTAGATTGGAGTAGTAACTGGGAGGATCATTTGGCCTTGATTGAGTTTACTTATAATAATAGCTGGCACGCGTCGATTAAGATGGCACCATATGAAGCACTTTATGGCCGACGTTGCCGATCACCGATATGTTGGGATGAGCCGTCCGATTTGGTTGGCACTGAGCCGGATCTGGTATTGGAGACGAGGGAGAAAGTCGAATTGATTAGAAAGAGGATGTTGGCTGCTCAGAGTCGACAAAAGTCTTATGCGGACGTTAGGCGTAGACCTTTGGAGTTTGAGGTGGGAGATCACGTTCTGTTGAGAGTATCTCCGACGAAAGGAGTTTTCCGATTCGGGAAGAAGGGGAAACTCAGCCCGAGATATATTGGACCTTTCGAGGTATTGGAGAGAGTCGGTGAGTTAGCGTACCGTTTGGCTTTACCTCCGTCGCTTAGTCATGTACATAGCGTATTTCACGTTTCCCAGTTGAGGAAGTACGTTCCGGACCCGTCCCACATTATTGCCTTTGGAGACGTGGAGATTGAGAAGGATGTTACGTTTGAAGAGAGACCCGTTAGAATTTTGGAGCGTCGTGATAAACAGTTAAGGCACAAAACCATTCCTTTGGTTAAAGTGCAATGGTCGAGGCACGGAGTAGAAGAAGCGACGTGGGAGTTAGAGGAGGATATGCGTTCGAGATACCCCGAGCTTTTTGATTCTTAAGTTTCGGGACGAAACTTTATTTTAGAGGGGGAGAATGTAATATCCGTAATTTTTTTCCATTTTTAGCAGTTTCCATTTTTGGTGTATGTCTATTTTTATCGACTCGCTTGTAACCGTTTCGACATTTCGAATCTATTTTGTTCTTGGAATTTTTCCATTTGGACGAGTTTTGATGATGTTTTCACGTAATTTCATTTTATGACATGTTTTGCCGTATGAACGTTCGATTCTTGTAAAACTCGTTCATTTTCGTTATTTCTGGGTTTGTACAAGTTCGTATGGTTGAGTTGGTCTTGTGGAGACTTTCGGTTCGTAAATCCGACGTCGTTTCGTGATTTTCGGGCACTTGGGCCATTTTTGTAATTTCCTAATAGTTTAGGGAATCTCGTTTTCGTTGTCGCATTACGGACCCTTCGGTGGTCGGAATTGTATTTTTCTTTCAGCACTTAGCTCCGTCGTCTTGTATGCTTCGTGTTCATGTTCTGGATTACGGTCGTCGTGTGTATCGTGTATCGTACCCTCGGCAGCTTATCTGCCGATATGACATCGGCGATCAATCTTTGTGTAGGTAGCGCACGCTACCTGTTGCCTTGCGTGCGCTATCGAAGAACAGTTAGCGACGCTAACCCTTATTGTTAGCGACGCTAACGAATGTGGCGATGGCCCATCGGTATCGCGGCCCGTTAGCGCACGCTACATATGGCAGTTAGCGTGCGCTAACTTCACAATTATATAAGCCCAGCGGGCAGTTTTTCAGAGCAGCAGTTTCATTCTTTTCCTTTCGTTTCTTCGACGTGCGACCTCAGAGGCGATTTCCATCAGTTCTGATCGGAGTTCTCTTCATATTCCATCACCGTAGAGTCGTGCTATCATATCATAATCAACATAATCACCTTCCATCGCCCGAATTCAAGGTAATTCCTCAGGAACCCTAATTTTGACGTTTTTGGGGGATTTCGGGATTTTAGGGTTTAGTTCCGAATTGTTCATCTATATTACGATATTCTTCACCGATTGTGATTATTGAATGATTCCAAATCCAGTTTCCTTGATTTCAATCCGCGAATTCTCAATACGGGGAGATTTTGCGTAAACCCTCACCCGTATTGATTGAACGTATATTGTCGTTATTTGTAATCGGGGTTTTGGGAGTATTCCTTTCGATTATTGATGTCCGTTGGGACTGAGTTATGCTGATTCTTCGTTTAGGAACCGTTGTTTTCCATTCGGATCATCCGTAGTCATTTTTCACTTCCGATTCTTCGAAGAATGTCTCAAAGGCAAGTACTTTACATTTGTTTACATGTTCTAGTATTTGAATTATGGCTATATGTGGTTGTTGTGGGGAGATATGTGTATGTTCACCTAGGGACGGTCCGACGGGGCCTCTAGGGATACGTGTTGCCGTGTGTGTGCGTATCACGAACTGTGGTTAGCCACCCAGGGATGTCCGACGGGGCTCTGCGGGGTACGGTGGCCGTGAGTCTCGTGCCAACGGTTAACTTTGAATCATGATTTGTTGGAGATAATGTGTTTGTGTTTGTACATCATAAATATTCCGGAATATAAAATGTTTTCTAAAATGATTTTTGGCGCATGTATTCATCTGATTAGAATGTAGTTCAAATGGATTGTACTTGCACTAGCAGTTGTCGCTAACCCCTTAAATGGGGGAAATACTTTTTGTATTTCAGGTATTGATCGTGGGGATAAACGAGCACTCGGGACGTATGAGGATGATGGGCAAGCATGATATTGTCCAGTATTTGATTTTTGATGTTATGTCTGTCGGTTACTATTGATGTCTGATTTTGGGATTTATGTATTATAAAATTGGTTTAAGTACTCGAGTACTTCCTGTTTGAAATTGTTAATGTTGTGTCCCCGTTTTGGGAAATGGATTTGATGTCAGTTTTTAATTGCCGGTTTGTAGTCTTTCATTTGAATTGTCGTTTTATTCATAATAGTTGGTCGTCGTCGAATGTCTTGTTTGGTATGTTAGCCTGGTGGATTCCACAGTGTGGGGTCCACGGCGCTGTAATATGCCCTGAATGTCTTGGGGGTGTTACAATGGGGATCTATACCAAGGGCGCTGGATCGCTGGATTACCCTGTATTGTATTGATGGGATCGTGAGGATTCGCATCGTTGGATTCCGGTAGCGGAAGTCCGTTTTGCATGTTTTATGATGCATTGATGATTTATTGTATTATGATACTTGTACTAGCATCGTTTTGCTAACCCCTTCGGGGGTGGACATTGTTTTGATGTTCAGGTAGCCGAGGAGCGGGGAGCGACCACGATGCAACTGGACGATGAGATGGCTCAGTGATGTGATTGATGTTATTGTTGTCGAGAGTTGTTTTCTTGTTTCGTTCAGTACTCGAGTACGTCTGTTTTAGTAATGTCTTTTCGATATGGTTGTATAAATTAACTCTTTGATCGGTTGATTCAAATATGTCTTTGAACTTCAGTTGTGCGATTGGTTTATATTTACACTCTTTTTAAAATTAGCCTTGTAAATCCTTACCTAAAGGGTTTACGGCGCTGTAATTATTCCGAATATCTCGGGGTGTTACAAGACGCAGGCAGAAAGAACTAAGAAACGGAGAAGAGGAGAAGACGTGCAATCTGATTGAAATTTGGGATGAATATTAGTGAGTGGAATTGTGTAGGGTGGGCATGGGACGGGATGGGTCGGGATTGGGCGAATCCCGTCCCGTCCCGAAAATAAATTACCGGGACGGGACGGGACGGGATTGCGTATTTTGAAATTCATCCCGCACGTCCCGATCCCGTTCGGGTTCGGGTCGGGACCGGGACGGGACGGGATATCCCGCACATTTATTGACCTTGACAAAAATTTTGAAAAAACGAATGAGACAACTATAAATTTTAGAATTATCAAATAAATGAGGTAGAAATTAAAAAAAAATCCAAACTAGTCATTCCAAAAAAAAGTGACTCTCAATATCCATTAGAAACTTAAAAAATACACAACAAAATAGATAGTAACGTAAACACGCACAAAAGACAATAAATCAATAATCCAAATGCATAGTGCATATTACATCAAAATCAACACGTGAAGATAAAATTCAAATTGAAAGTGCAGAAAACATCAACTTAAAACTGAAAATTTAAAATCAAACTTTGATGTTTCATACATCATACATCAATTTAGGGTTTACATATTTAAAAGATATATAAAAAATTGATTATATTAAATATTACGGGGCCAGGCAGGATTGATCGGGGCGGTCGATCCCATCCCGTCCCATTTGAATAGTAACAGGCGGGGCGGGGCGGGATGGGATTGCCATTTTAATAAACTATCCCGTCCCGTCCCGCTAGTTTTCGGGACGGGATCGGGACGGGATCCGGATTTCGGGTTCAAGTGCCCAGCCCTAGAATTGTGCCTAAATATTTCCTTTGCAAAATATAGTTTTATATATATATATATATTAAAAGAAACTATAAAAAATTAGGACCTATTTTTTTACAAAATTGAGGGTCTCAGGCAAATGTCATTTGCCTCACCTATTGGGCCGGGCCTGTTTGTAAACCCATTTAAATGTTTTATTTTCATGTAGCACACGCGAAAGAACTAATTTTATAATTCATTTTCCAAAACTAGAAACCGCAAGAGAAATCCCATGGAAACAATAATAATTTGACTCACCATCAATTCGATAGTCATTCCCTCGGGAGGGACGGATACTGGCCTGGCCTGGCCTGAGCTTTAGCCCAGCCCCATGGTATGGGCCCTGGTTGGGTAATAATTTTCTTGACTCCACATATATCTGTCCAGCCCATCTACCGGTCCAAAACTCTAGACCCCACCAGCCAATTGATTGTCCACAGGGATGTCAATTGGTCGGGTAGGGTACGGGTATGCTTCCTCCATACCCTATCCTATTTGATTCGGATCAGGTTCGAGTATTGTCTATCGGGTAATCGGATACCCAATGGGTATTCGGGTACTCGTATACCCTATATTTAAGAATACAAATATTTTTAATATATATCACATATACATATAATGTAATTTACTTTTCAAAAAAAAACATATAATATAATTATTAAATTCAATTTAATATAATAAATATTTAAAATATAGTATTTTAAATAATAATATATATAATTTATAATACAATATTACATTTATGTATAATATATAATAATATATTTATATGATTCAAATAGGTACGCGGGTCGGGTAATCGGGTCGGGTATTCAGGTAATATGCTATACCCCATACCCTATCCATACCCGATCATAAAATTTCAAGTTCGGCCGAAACCTGACCCGATTTCTGGTTTATCCGACGAGTAGGATCGAGTACGAATAAAATTGACATTCCTACCGAAGCCACTGAAATTTTGGGGTAGGTTGAAGAGGGTGGGCTTATTTATTAGTTTTTTTAGTAGTCCGGTGGGACTTTAATTTTAAGTGAACGGCTAAAAATTGGGTACAGTTCAAAATTTTGAGAAAATGGTTGTGAATAATAGTTATATATTTATAATTGTTATAAAATATAAAAATAAAAAGAACAGATTTGTTGACCCAGTTCATCAATAATGACTACATTTGGGGGCATACCAAGTCAGGAGAGTATTCACTATAATTTATGTATTTCTGAGTACAAGAATACAATCAAAAGAAATATATTTATACTAATAAATAGGGATGTAACCCTAAAAGCCCATTAGGCATCTTAGCCCATTAAGTGACTTATCCATAAAATAATATATTTACAACACTCCCCCTTGGACATTACGCTTTAATGTTCATGTTAAACGAAAACCTCGATAGAAAAATTTAGAGGGATAAACTTAGTAAAAGGAATAAAGAGTACCATCATTGATCTTCAGGATCCAATCTACAAGTTTCTTTCGATGTTGGCACTCCCCCTGAAGACAATAGTCTTCCAGGTATATAAATGAACATAGAGATAACAATCTTGTAACAGGTATATGAATTTTAATAAATATTCATTCATAAAATTGGGGATATTATGAACATAGAGATAACAATCTTGTATCTCCCCCTCAAGATAACAATCTTGTATTCCAATATCATGAATATATTTTTCATACATAGAGATAGTTAGTGATTGAATCTGCTAGGTTATCACTACCGCTCTTCTGGAGCTCATGTGGAAAAAATATATTTTCCTCTTATCCAAACATGATGTGCAACACAAAATAGGAGAATATATATCAAGTCATACATGAAATGTTACGGAGATCATATAATAACATCCAAATAGCCACCAATATCGAATCTCGATTTCTTTCATGTAATAGACCATTATGATTAACACCATTACGAATTCTCCTTGGAGAAACATTAAATCTTGCTAGCAAGTTAACTTCAATATCAAGCTTGATAAGAGTAGTGCTTCAATAATACACAAGTAAGGAACTTCTGGTCCTGTATATCTTTATTATCTTCTTGAGGTCTACATGAGTTCTGGTCCACGTCAAGTTGTAAGACAACCATTAGGTAGCTAAATGGATAAAATTTCTCCATCAGATAATTCATATATCCTCTTCAGAAGGAATTCGTTTAGTCGGTTGTTCCACCAGACTATTTTGAGATATTTCTAACTGAAATAATATATGTTGCGAATTTAATGTTCCTACTATCTTAGGAATCTCAAGTCCGTAAGGGACTTTCATTTAGATTTTCGCGTCCAATGACCCATAGAAAAATATGGTGATGACATCACTAATTGAATATCTATATTCATAATAACTGTCATATGTGTATTAAATGACGAAATATAGTGCCAACGGGAGAATATGTTTTGGGTATGCGCTTAAACCCTTGATATGCTAATCTCGCTTATCTTTCACCACTTTATTTTATTTTGCGAGTTAAGTTCTGTCTCAATTGCTTATATTTTATTTAGTGCTTCAGGCACTCCACTAACAATTGTTGAGACACAAAGTGTTGTCGACAACTATCATTCTTATGAACAATTCTCCCATATTCACAAAATCCATGACAACTTCAATAAAATCAAATATTCAACATTTCCTACAACATTTGATTTGGTCGTTCCATAATCCCAATACTGTAATTATTTAGTGCATGTGCAAATTAAGGTATTGAGATTTTCGTCTTCGAGACGATCCTCTTCAGGAGGTTTTTGAAGTGATGTTATAGTTTAATCTATTTGTATTCCGCGGATTTTATCTTTAATACCAATAAAGAATACGTCTCTCACGCTTCTGGCATCGAGGAGTATCAACAAATATATTTCGTTTGCAGTCGACTTTAATTCTTATGGTACATACAACTGGTATATGAGATTTCATCACTCCTTTGGCAATCAATAATTTGTTGAACTTCGAGTTCATAGTGCGTAAATTTAAATATCCAACCCAACGAGAATTTTCTCTTATTTATATTTCATATCTCCCCCTAATGTCGGCGATAATTTGTGTAGGATTATAAATTCAGCGTATCAAATGATCAATTGATCCCAATTTTGGGCTCAAAATATGTATTTTGACAAAGTATATATGTATTTTTCATGTAGCCCATATAGATACGTGAAATTATCATATGAGAAATCCTCTTCCGGAGGTATTTTTAATCACGCACTAATTACATATTGATCCAAATGTTCATGTCTTGGTAATAATTTAGATCCTCGAATTATAAATTCATCGCAACATGGTCATTGGATGCAAAATACATAATGTAATTAGTTTGAAACTCATTGTAGAATCAATATATAACTAGTTTGATACTCTTCGAAGGATCAATGAAGCTCTTCGAGAGACAATAATAAGAATATTATCATTTGAAATTCTACCAATCCTTCAGGGATTGTTTTTATAAGATATTGCAAATCAATTTCAATATCATTCCACAAATAAGATTGACCAAATCAATGTTAATATGACATATTACATTTTTTTCATTGGAGATAAACATATCACCTAAAACATTAATTGCTCTTCAAGAGCATGTAATATTCTTCAAGAATTGTGCTACTTCGGGAGTAATAATTTAAAATAATATAAGAATAATGATTAAAATAATTAAATAATGAGAATGGAAGATAACAATGCTCGAAATAAAGCATAGAAAAATGCAATCTCAATTTGTAATATTCTTCAGGAATACTAAATTTATTTGACGTGATCATCATAAACATATTATAAAATTATGATGAGATATCATTGTGTTGTTCTTCAGGAACTTCAACTATTTATTTTTAATTATCTTCAAGATTATTGAGATTGCAAATTTATGTTTCTTCGAGAAAATAGTTGTAATACCCGTAATTTCGATTTCTGGTAATTTCTTTTTTTTTTCGACGTAAGTCCGTTTTGACGACTCGCTCATGACCGTTTCGTCATTCCGAGAATGATTAATTCTGCACTTTTTGTCATCCAAGTTCGTTTCGGTATCGTTTGTTGAGTTCCATGTTTTTAGCGACTTTTCCGCACTTGAGTTCGATTCTCGCGAATCTCGTTCGAAACTGCTGTTTCGAGTTACCTGTAAGTCCGTTTAACTTTGTTAGACGTGTTGTGAACTTTGGTTTGGTTATTCGATCTCGTATCGTGATTTTCGGGTGTTTTGGGCTATTTTGGTAATTTACCCAAAATTATGGGTATCCGTATTTGTATTTATTGTCTCGACCCTTTTCTTGGTCGCGTATGATTAATTATTGCATTATGTTTTCATTTCGGGTCGTTGATGTTGTCCGCGAACTTTTCGTCGTGTTCGTTCCGTATGTTTTGGGAAATCGAGTCGTCGAGCCCTGGTGGTCGAGCACTGGCCGGACGGTTGCGGGACTGGCCGGACGATTGCGGGTTCTGGCCGGACGATTGCGGGTTCTAGCCGGACTATTGCGGGCACCGGTCGGACGGGTGCGGCAGGAACCGGCGTAGCGCACGCTACGGCCGGGAGGCAGCGCACGCTACGGCCGGGAGGCAGCGCACGCTACGGCCGGTTGGCTGCGCGCGCTAGCGAGCCGAGGCAGTAGGGCAGTGGGGTACTGGACTCGGTGGATCGGCAGGTAGCGCACGTTACTGCCGGACACTGCATACGCTACGACCGGAAGGCTGCGCGCGCTACCTGGCCGAGCAGTGTCTCTGGATTGCGGCCTGGGCCGATAGCGTACGCTAGCTCGGCAGCCTAGCGCACGCTAGGCTGCACCTGTATAAATGTGACAGAGCAGTCACATTTCCTCTCGTTTTTCATTTCCTCTCTTTTTCTTCCGCGGCTTGAGACTTGGAGATCTTGGAGCCGTGATGTTTGTCAACAAATCCATGAAGTTCTTGAGTTTCTGACATCAATCAATCATCCTATATCATCCTTTGATCCAGCGAATCATGGTAATCTTTCTTAGAACCCTAGTTTCTTGAATTTTGGGGTTTTTGCGTTTTTGTCCGATTCGATCCGTATTGTTGATTAATTCATGATGGGTATGATTAATCTTGGTAGTATTCTTATGTTTAACATCATTTAATCCATTGTTCTTCATCGAATCGAAGTATATTTCTTGATTTCCTTCGAATCGACTTTTTGGGGGATTTGTTCTCGATCTCGTTTTCCATCCGTTTTTGATGGATCAATTGTAGTTAAATGATGTTGTTAAACATATTCTATGGATTGTACATCCATATTTCAACTTGGAATTCTGTTTTCGTGTTTTGTCGGGACGAATCGTGTTCTTGGCCATTTTGGGGGAAACATGTGAACTTTCGTCATTTGTTCTTTGAATTCAACGGCTTGGAGTCGTGCTATGGAATTCATTTCATTGTTGTTATTGTCCTTCGTAGTTTATTATCGCGAGTTGGCGATCGGTGGAGTCGGTGAGTTCGTAGTCGGTTCGTGTCAACCTACTTCGGTCGATTCTCCGCGTTGTTCTTATTCGAGGCAAGTACCTTGCTCATACATTTCTTATTTTGTGGATATAATGATCGGTGATCGTCTTGGTGTGTTTGATTGGTTGTTTGAAATGAAGTTTCAAAAGATTTCGGTTTGGCCTCATTAAAGGCTCTCTTTCAAAACGTGTGTGTGTTTTGTGAACGGTGTGTTTTGGGAATTGATTGTGATTTGATCATTTTGAACGTTGAAGGCTTTGATGATATCCCTGTTGTTTAAAATTATGGAATTGTGTATTCAGTGTTTAACCTTGTTATTGTGTTTTTGAAGAGTTTGATAATGGTGTCGGATTAGTGGCCATCTCTAGTGAGTATTCTTAATGAACTTACATTCTTAGCATATTAGTATTGCATGAGTAACGTGTGTGTGTGTATGCTCACTACGGGTTAGATCCATCGGGGTCTCGATAGGGGTCCACAGAGATGTGGATCGACGAGCTTGCTTTTAATCACTACGAGTTAGATCCGACGGGGTCTCGGTAGGGGTCCACAGAGACGTGGATCGACGGTTAATTGTGGTGCATTTTGCAAATGTGATTTGGATGATTGGCGTTTCCGGAAACGAGTATTTCGAAAGGTTTTCATGATTGCATGCATTGACTAAGTGTTTAAGAGGTAAGTTGTTCGTTTGGCCTACTTGGCTAGGATGGCACTAGAGTATTTTGTTGTTTGTGTTAATCCTTTAATTGTGGATTTTGATGTTGGAAACGAACCTTGTTGTCGTTCTCGTGTACTGTGAGTTGACGAGATTTGGGGCTAAAACCCTAACAGTTTTGCAAAAGGTCATTTTACGGATTTGGGGCTAAAATCCCAATGGTTTGGTAAAGGTCTTTTTACGGAAAGTAAACCTTTGGGACGGTGACCCCTTTCGTCTTTTGGGTTTTGAAAAGTGGGATTTGATAATCCTAAATTTGTTTTCTATTAAAACTCTCGATGGCATTCTAAACTGTTTTATAAATTATTTCCATTGATTTGTGATCTTTCGGTTTTGGAATGTTTTCTCAAACTCTTGCATTGGGAAGTACTTTTCGTTTCGTTTGGATCTTTGAGCATTCCGGGTTATTGTTATTCGTGGAATGTAAATTATATGACTCGTATTTTTGCACTTGTACTTGCACTAGCAAAACAGTGGAGTTTTGCTAACCCCCGAGTATTCGGGGGGTGGATGTTTGTATTGCATTCAGGTTTGGGAGCATAACACAGGGTCGGCCCGAAGGATGATGAAAGATGAACGATACTAATCACACGAGGATCCGTATGATGTTATTGGTTTAGTTGTATTTTATTTTCGCTGCAGTATTCTTTCCCCGTTGTACGGGAGTGTGTTGTATTCGACCCCTGCGTGGGCATGTATTGTAATTAAGTTATATGTTTTTATTGAAAGGCCAAATCGGTCTACTGAGTCTTTTTAGCCTTAAAGGCATTGTCGAGTTGTTTAATGTTGTTATCAGCCTGGTAGATCCTTGAGGAAAGGTTCTACGGCGTGTAATATCCCTGAGCGAATTGGGGGTGTTACACTAGTTATAGGGATAAACATATATCACCTATAATATGAATTATTCTTCGAGAATTTATATATTCATCAAGAATATTTATTGTGCTACTTCAGAAGCAACAATTTAAATCAATATAATGATAACTATAAAAATAATTTAATAACGGGAAGGAGTACAAATGCTCAAAGTAAAGTTAAAAAAATTGCAACCTCAATATTTAATATTCTTCAAGAATATTAACTTATTTAATGCGTTCACCATAAATACGTTGTTTTTATTATGATTAGATATTGTTGTGTTCGTTAAGAACATCAACTATTTATTTCTAATCTTCAAGATTATTAAAAATATTGCGATTTATGTTTCTTCTAGAAACTACAAAATTAATGCAATATTATTGATTTCATAATCAAATCATATAGCAACAGAAATACATGCATTACAAAAAGTTTATAATAACCAATCATGTCGATGCAGTTGAGCAAATCACAATTTTTGCACAGGTAACAAAGTACTTCCATTTTAATATCATGATTTGCAGTTTATGAAATGTATATATTATTAACATTAGTTTTCATATCCATTGGATTTTTTTCTAGAATTATGACACAACATACTTCAATAGTAGAATCATAAGAAAACGAATCAAGTGAATTTGTTATATTTTAAATTATTCGTAGATAATTGATCAAGCACTGAACCAAAATATTCATATCATATTTTAAATTGTAAAGTATGTTAATTCATAACTATTCTATCAAAATATCATCAAAAGTTATTTTTGAAAAATTCTTTTAATTTTCATAACTTTCGATCGGTAATAATGTCAATACAATATCAAATTTAAATCTATAGCTTTCGTACCTTTATGAAGTCGATCCCCCAAAAGAATGGAGAAGGTAGAACCATAGATCCAAAAAGAATTAGAGAAGATGGGGTAAAACTATGGTGCTGATAACACGATTTGATCCATTTATTTGTATTCTGCGAATTTGGATCTTAATCACCAACGAGTCTCCCTCGCTTCAGCGTAAAGGATCATCACTTAATTCATTTAGTTCACAAATTCTCTTGTGGTGCATATACAACAGGTATATGAAATACAATCAGTCATTTAGCAGTAATATTTCTTGAACTTCAATTTCATCTGCGTGAATAGTCGATAATTTTCGACATTATTTCACATATTATTCAAAATATGAATCGCTCTTTCCAGAGAAGGTAATATCCATCAAGAATATCAAATTGTGTTACATTAGGAGCAACAATATTTTCATATTTATAAAGAACGTTTAAAATATGCTTCATAAATATTAAATGTGCTACTCATGAGCAACGATAAATAATAATCTTTAATATTCATCAAGAATATCAATTGCTCATTCAGGAGCAACTATGTGAAATAATTCTTAAGATTATTTGAGAGTTTCAACTTGAAACTACGTTTATCATATAATGATGATAATAATATAGTTCTCGTGGGAACTATCACATAGTGAACTCAATTTTCACTTTTATCTATCATTTGCGCTATTTTACACAAAAGATCATGGATAAATATTAATATATTTTCCATAGACTTTATTTGCTCTTAAGAGCATGTTATATTCCTAAGGAATATCAATCGTGCTACTTCAGGAGCAATGATATGTAATCTTTATGATTATCATGAATCACAAACATATATCAATCGCGCTACTTCGGGAGCAACGATATATAATCATAAATATTATATCATAAATCGTAACAAATACGATTATTACATCGATACAACATGATATATGAAATACATCTTGCAATAAAATATATTTTTTATAATTCACAAAATCAAAGCATATTCACAAATTAAAATATGCTATGAATCGATTTCAATATATAAATTAAATAATTTGGTATGCTTACTTACTCCATAAATAATTCCAGATCTTTGATCCTTGAACGAGATACTAAATATGGCTTCTTTCCATAGTATGTACATTATTATGGGTAACATATTTTTCCTATATGCACGTAAAACATAAAACATGGTTAGATCATAAGTGTCCAAATCAATGGATAAATGAATCATTAATTAGAAAAAGATGGAGAGTTGAGAAATGTCCGGAAAAGGGGCTATTAGGCTCGATAATTGACCGAAAAAGGATTCGGGTGCGGCGGTGCAGCAGCTCGGTGTTGGATGAGGCTGGATCTTCGAATTTCCTCGTAAAAATCTGCTTCTGTTTGGCGACAGATTCAGTAAGTAATATTACACAGAATCCGAACTTTACCTTTGAATATATATATTGGAAAGTTGCTGTCAAAATTTCAAGCTGATCCGACGGTTAACAAAGCGGGAAATGCAATTTTCGCGTGGCCTCACAGTGCAGAAAATCTGCTCGCGGTTTTTTTTTTGCGAATTTCGAAAATGAGATGAAAAAAATATTCTACTATCAGAGAATCGTGCTGATAACGTGTTATAAAATATAAAAATAAAAAGGCAGATTTGTTGACCCAGTTCGTCAATAATGACTACATCTGGGGCATACCAAGTCAGGAGAATATTCACTATAATTTGTGTGTTTCTCAGTACAAGAATACAATCAAAAGAGATATATTTATACTAATAAATAGGGATGTAACCCTAAAAGCCCACTAGGCATCTTAGCTCATTAAGTGTCTTATCCTGCAAGTAATATCCATAAAATAATATATTTACAACAATTATACTTTTTTTTTTTCCAGGAAAATATAAAGAACCCAGCCAATCGGCTCAGCCCGGCCCAGAACTGATTCAATCCAATTCTTTATGGGCCGGTCCCAATTATGGCTCACATTTGGGGGCAGGCTCGGAACCGGCCCGTCCATTGGCTAGTTCTACCGCGAGGTAGATAATTTGCCTCCATCACTCTCCTCTCTAGCCATTGACGGCCTTCAAGTGGAGAAGTCATCGTCATCACTTCCCACCCCGCCCCCAGTGTGTTTGGGATGCTCTGAAGATAGGTGGTGACCGATGGTCCTGGTTTACCCTTGTGTTTACATGAAATTAAGTGCATGTATTCCGTGGATGGATGGAGTATTAACTAAATTTTGATAGTATTATTTAAAGATAAAAACGAAAGAGAGGAATGATGTGGTATAAAGTAGATATAATATGCATAGGAAATTATTGGTTGGATATTCGAATTTTGAATCTTACAACAAAACAGGTTTTGGATTTAAATCCAAATCCAGTAGTTTAGACCTTTTGACAAACATGGCCTAAACGAACCACAAATCTGATTAAATTAAAAAATTAAAATACTTCATTCGCCCCCTTGAAAATTATAATTTCAAAACATAATTTTGTTCTACTTGAAGAGTGTACTCTCAAAATAAAATCTTAATGTCTAATTAAATTGTATATAATATTTCTTACATCTAAATTTTTTCGTTATACATTACAATATTAGTTGTTTGCCAAAAACAGAGTAGAAATATATGGTTTAACAAATTGTACCTTTATTAAAATGATCAAAATTATACTCCCTCCGTCCCATATATAGGCCACATTTGACTTTTTTTCGGTCAATCGTCTCGAATTTTGACTACGAATTAATCTTAAACCACCAATGTAAAATGTTCGATTGAATAGTTTATTTTCATAAAACTAATTATGTTCAATTATTAATTCCAGTGATTATTAAGTTGGGCAAATACATTCTTTCATTTTTATTGTGTAATTAAATTTAGTAATACTAATTTTGTCAATTATTATTTTGGCCAAATATATATTTTTATTATGAAATAGCGAATTACATATACATTCTCATATTGATATTTAATAATTATAAAGTTGTACAAATTACCAACAATGAGTGATTTAAAAAATTAAAAAATCTATCACGTGAAAAATTAGTATATTTCTTGGAACATTACAACCAAGATAAGGAGATTTGGTGAGTCACCCATGTTCAAGTGACTTACTTTAGTTTAATATAATATATACCTATATATTATGTATTGAAAGAATAAAATTTACAAAATAATCTATTTATAAATATGTTTTTGTATTTTATAAATAAATCTATATTGCATATTAAAACTTATGTAATTTTGGAAAAGAAACTATCTGGTTAGACAAATTAAATTTAATTAAAAATATAAATAATAATTTATTTGGTCAAAATTATTTATTTGATCAAATTAAAATCCGCAATGAGGTAAGAATGACATCATTATCAACTGCAATTCATTCAAAATTATGTAAGATTTGATATTTTAGATAAATAGATAATCTTCTATTTATTTTATTATTCACTACATAATATATGGGTTATATATATTACAAAAATGTGGCAGTTGAACGTTACGATTGTAATATCCGTATTTTTTTTCGGTATTTTTATTTTGGTGTCGTTTTTAGTGACTCGCTTGTAATCGTATTAATATTTCGAGAATATTTAATACTGGACTTTTCGTCATCCGAGCTTGTTTCGGACCTGTTATACTCAATTCCGTGTTTATTACCTTTCCGTCGCTATTTCGTTCGATTCTCGTAATCGTTGTTCGGAACCGGCGTCTCGGGGCTGCCGCAGATCCATCTCATGTTATTATGCATGTTGTGAGCTTTCGTATGTTGTTTCGATCATGTATCGTGTGTTTCAGATATTTTGGGCCGTTTTGTAATCTCCCAAAGTGTTGGGGTGATTACTAACGTCGAAGTTTTCCGAACCCTCGGGTAGTCGGAATCGTGTTTTGTTTTAGCGCTTTGGTTCTGACTCGACCTTGTTGTTCGTGTGTCTTCTTTGGCCCGTTGTTTGATTTCAGATACGCGTTGTTTTCATCCGAGGTGGAATTCGTTGTTTTCCATCTTTGGGGTGCTGTCCGTACTGCTGTCTGTTCCCGCTAGCGCGCGCTACTCCTGTTGCCTAGCGCACGCTAATGTCGTTGAGTAGCGCACGCTACGTTCGTTTGGTAGCGCGCGCTAACGACTCGAGCATAGCAGTGACATTGGGTTGTTTCTGCTATCTGCTCTCTCGACGAGCAGCTTAGCGCACGCTACATTTGTATATTAGCGCACGCTATGGTTTGGACTTAGCGCACGCTGGGTGACCGGTAGCGCGCGCTAAATCGGTAGTCCAGACTGGGCAGAATATTTCTGGACTCGGTCTGGTGTCCAGGTAGCACACGCTATGGCCCGATAGCGCGCGCTATCGAGGGCCCGTTAGCACACGTTATTCTCTAGTAGCGCACGCTAACGGGCCAGAACTGTAGGTTCTGGACGGGTTTTTGACTGGGTAGCGCACGCTAACTATGGATCGTTAGCGCACGCTAAGCTCTCTGGTTATATAAACCAGAGAGTTGACCCAGATCCGCCTCATTTCTCATTTCTTCTCCTTCTCCGCGGCTCGGCGATCCTTTAGGCGATTCGGAGGCGATTTCTTCTTCCAATCACTTCAGAGATCATTTTCCTTGAGTTCTTGGTGTAGATTAACAAAATTTACTTGGGTTCTTCATCCTTAATCTAAGGTAATCTCCTAGAACCCTATTTTTGGGAATTTGGGGGTTTTTGAGTTTTTGTCCAATCCGTTCCATATTGTTGATTAATCCATGATGTACATGATTAATCTTGGTGGTATTCACGTTTTCCCTACGAGTTCATGATAAGTTTCGTGGTATTTGTGAAATCGAGAGGGTTTGGTTGTGATCCGTCCTCGTCGTTGGTTTGTACGAACTTACATGAATCGTAGGTGGGGTTTCGGGTGTCTTCCGTTATCGATATTCTTGTCGAATTGGTTGTAATGGTGTTTGACGAATTGTCTAGGTTCGGTGAGTACAATTTCTCGCAATCGCGATTGTTTCATCCCGTCTTTTCGTCGGGATAATCGAGGTAAGTACCCTTAATGAACTTACATGCTTAACATGGTAGTATTGCATGAGTAACGTGTGTGTGTATGCTCACTACGGGTTGGATCCGACGGGGTCTCGGTAGGGGTCCACAGAGGCGTGGATCCACGAGCTTGGCTTTTTGCCACTACCGGTTAGATTCAACGGGGTCTCGGTAGGGGTCCACAGAGGCGTGGATCCGCGGTTAACTGTGGTGCACTTTACAAATGTGTTTTGGGTTATGTCAGTTCCGAAAATGTGTGTTTCAAACTGATGTTTTATCATTTGCATGCTTTGACTATATGTGTAAGGTGTAAGTTGTTCATTTGGTTACTTGTACTAGCATAATTGCTAACCCCTTTGGGGACTCGTTTTGGAGAAATTCTTGTTATTAATTTCAGGTTATGTTCAACCAGACGATCGGGCACTGGGGCAGTACGAGGATTCTGGCCAGGGTTGATGACGTGTGCAATTGAGTCTCTTTATTTCTGTTGTCATTTTTGATGTGGTTGTTTTTCTTTAAACTTGTGAACTTATAGAAAGTACTCGCGAGTACTTAGGCATTTCTACTGGGATTATGGTTTGTATTATTATATGTTATTTATGATTGTCAGTGATGTCTGTTTTGCCGGTTATACCGGGCATTTCATTTATTTTTCATTCTGGTGATGTGAGTTTTCTCGCTAACTAAGATAGTTAGACGAGTGGTATTTCTTAATTTAGCCTGGTGGGTCCCACATAGAGATCCACGACGCTGTAATATTCCCTGAATATTTTGGGGGTGTTACAGAAAATGGTGAGCGCACTAGGTTTATGGATACCTAGGCCTGTCGGTTAATTGGGTCTACTTGTGTTTTGTTTTGCACATTGTCACCCCACTGCCATCATCTTAGTACTTCCAGTGCTCGTAAGTTTTCCTTACTCGATTCCTTGTTTCCTTGTATCGTACTTCCGATTCTTGAACTATGACTATTTTTCCTCTCGTACTTATCATCGTATTGCAATTGCTACCTCTTATCTTCAGTATGGATGCTGGGAGAGGCCGAGGTAGAGGTCACGGTCGTGGTCGTGGAGGCGGTCGGGGACGTGGGGCAGCCAGTGAGGCGGCCACCTCACACAATTCAGGGGCTGGTAGTACTGATGGTCATCAGAGCCATAGTGCTACTCAAGAGGGCGCAACCGGTGGTGGCGCCAATCTTGGTGTTGCAGCTGTGATGCAACAAATGGTGAACCAAATGGTTGCGATAGCTCAGGCGGTTCAAAACCCTACTCCGGCCCATGCTACTTGGGGCAGAGCAGATCGTTGGCTTCAGGATGTCATCAAGATGCATCCTCCTTATTTTTCGGGGGCTTCAGACCCGATTGGTTGGGAGGGGTAGATCAAGGAGATTGTTGGACACTAAGTATACAGGATACAACTTGGAAAGTGTTTTAAACAACAAGCTGTAAGGTTTTCAAATTTGAGTGCGTAGCGGAAGTCTTGTTAAAGTGAGTTGTTGTAAATACAACACCTAGATATGAAGTGTATACTTAAAAATAATCACAAATATTAAAACAGTAAATGCAGAACGTGATTGACACGGTAATTAAAGTGGTTCGAGGTAAACCCCTCTACGTCCACTGGTCCTCCACACAGGAGTGAGAATGTTTATTATAAATACTACGTGCACAACTACGTATTTATAATCAAACCTAATCAATATATCGTTCACACAGATTGATATAATGATCTTAGCCTTCAACCGTTCACATAGATTGGTTTAAGCTATCACTTGACTGGCTTCTTCACACACAGTTCCAAAGCTTCGTCTCTTTAATGCAAGTCCGTCACACACAGTTCGGGAAGAGCAGTGCTTTCTCAGTCCACACAGGGCTTATGGGTTTTGTTCAAGGGTAGAACAATAATTGAACAACAACTTTGACTTTCTGAGCTTATAGCTGATGATATGTTATTCACGGTTTGAGCACTTGTATATCTCTTCTTTCAGAAATAGCAGTATGCTTTGGGAGATATGTTTTGCTCTGAATATTCGTGGAAGCACTTGTTTCACTTGCGTATGTGATGAGGTGTATGATCTTCAAGCTCTGGAGATATATAGCTTTCTGAAATATATCCGTTGAGCAAGATTCTGTTCCAACGGGATGATGTGTTTGAATAAAACACGATCCAGATTTTGCGCTAGATTGAAGATCTCTGACGACTTTGATATTTAAATACTTTATCCTTTAGTATTTAAATATATCTTCTCAAACAGGACTTTGACTTTAGCGAATAACAAAGATTCCTTCTTGTCCTGTTTGGATGCTGTATGGAATGATAGCTGTATTTTCAATTCGAGATAGCTTCCATACTTAGTCTTTATGAGACTCCTTTGCTGTATGATTGGTTATGTATGCTGGGGCTAAGAGAAGTCTTCGATACAGGATGATACGTTTGATCAGACTTTCGATACAGCTGTTTGCTGTAGGCTGGATTGGCATATTGTCAAAACATTCTGTCATGGTCTTTCGATACAGGGATTTGTTTGTCCTGACAATCTCGATACATGGATTGTTATCTCAACAATTTTCCCCTTTTTGATAATTTGCCAAGTCCTTCCAAGTCTTCCTTTTAAAACCTTATGATGTTATCTAAACATCCTTGATGATGCCAAAACTTTGACACTTAACATCTTGAAGGAGGGCAGACTTCTTGGTCTTCTGTTCGAATGTTCTGGCCTTCAGCAATTAGCTTAATACTAAGAACTGCTCGCATGCAAGTTCAGATTTTATCAAAAGAGTGATACATGATTAAACTTTATGATTGGCACGCAGGCACAATCTTACGTTGTATTCTATATACATACAACTTAAACTATGAACTGTTCGCAGACAAGTTCTTACAGCTTATGTATTAAGATAAGTTTCATACTTGAATACAGTAGGAATAAATTAAGTGTTTGTAAACATACAATTACACAGTAGATTACGAGTTGTAATCTTTCAAGACAGACAAATATTTTATTGATATTAAAACAAAGAGTACAAAATTTTGCTGTTCTGAAAATAAGATTACAAAAAAAATAATAGAAGGGAATTTAACTCCTATAATCTGCGTGCCTCTACGGCCTTTTAGGATCATTCTTGGTACCCTTCCACCAGTTTTGATGTGCGTCCTTGTTTCGATTAAGGTATATAGCTTGACCTTCATAAGACTTATCGAAAGCTAGGATCCAGTCTTCTGGATGGGTAACCAAGTCACCTTTTCTATGCCTTGACTTCATCTGCTGATATAGCGGGAGCGTTCCTTGTTCCAACTTTTTCTTGAACTCCTCTGTGGCTTCTTGTACCGTCCTGCATCTGTTGAATAATGAGGATTCCCTGATAAGAACAACAAAGTGTCTTAGCAGTTCATTTATCCTCCAGTTCTTGATCTCTTTAGCAGTAGGCTGTCGGTCGGCCGGGAGGTTCATAGCTTGAGGCTTTTGAACTAGGCTCTTCCAAGGATACTTGGGATTCTGGAATTCTGGTCGATCTCCCTGTATTCTAATGTTCGGCGTTGAAATACGGGCTATTAGCAGTGATGGAGTCTTCAAATTGAGCTAACATTTCCTTCTCTTGCTCCAGCCTCGTTCTCCTAGCAGCTTCCCTCGATTCTTCCCCCTTTTTGGCGTCATCAAGATATGACACCTTCTCATCAAGACGTTCGAGGATTTGCAAAGCAGCATCCTGTTTTATCTCAATATTTGTCATTTTCTCAACAAGGAGAGCACCTGCGACATATCTTGAATTTTCTTGTCGTGGGCTCGAAGCTGGGAACCGGTTTCAATCATAGCAGATGCTGTCTTGGCCTCGGATCGATTGTTCTTCTCTCAGGATCTGCTCCTATTTTTCTTGCAATTGGATCACGGCCTGCTTGAAGACGTGTGGCAGGATAGTGAAGGCTTCTTCCACTCGGGAGACTTCATGCTTCAGTCCTGTCATCTCTTCAACGGCAGATGTGTGTAGCCAATCAAGAGTTTTTCCACAGAATACAGGGCATTGATGGCGTCCTGGATGAAAACAGTTTGGACGCCAAGAGCATGTAATCGCTCTTTCCTTGTGGCAGTCCTAGGAGAGTCTGACTGGGCGAAATCCTCAACTCCATTCAACCGTCTCAAATTCACATTGGGACGTGAATTGAGTTGGACATCCTCAGGTATTATACCGTCGTTAGATTCCAAAGTGGTTGAGGGTGCGAGAGTATCAGATTCGGGCTCGGCGACAGGGGGTGCTGCAACCTCCTGTGCTGAAGTGGGTTCTGAAGACATGGATACAGGAGGGACTGATTCCTCCTGCTATCTCTCAGCTTCCGACTGCCCCTGCAGAGGGACAGATTCCTCGTGCGGAATGGCGCTGGATTCTTCTTCTACTTGGGCGGCGACAGGCTCAGGTGCCTGTTGCGAAACAGATTGTTCCTCCGCGACATGAGGGACTGAATCCTCATTTTCAGGAACAGCGTCTTGTTGATGGGGAGGTGATTGATGTTGACTGGAAGTTCCTGCACCCATCTGAAATTCAGACTCCTCGCGACTCTTTCTTAGACCAGCCTGTAGGGCGTCGTCATCATCATCCGAGTCGGGATCTGATTTTGGACTTTCGGGAGATTCCACGGACTTAGCTTTTCCTTTTTTCGTGCTTCGGATTTTTCAAACAAATAGATTTCAATAAGCTCATTAACACAGAGGTTGTCCCATTGGATCAGGACAGCTACATCCTGAGCGTCCGTCACTTCCAAGACAAATCTTTCTTTGTTGCTCCATTCGCTCCAATTGTACAGGTTGTCGTACGGAGCAAGTCTGTAGTTCTTCCATTGGACAAACCGTTCATAAGCCTGTTCGATTTGCACAGAAAGTAGGGTTTTGGTAATGATTGTGTCCGGGGAGGAGCTGCGTACAATGCCTGGGTTCGCTGTAGGCATGGGTTCCTCTACAGGTGTGAAATCCTATATCGGAGAGGGATCCCTTACAGGGGTTGGAACCCTGATGGGAGATGGATCCTTAATGGGTGTGGAATCCTGCATAGGAGAAGTAGATTTTGGCTCCAAAGTGGCAGCCGACTCGCTAGAGTCTTGTATGTTGGCAGATGTCTGAGTATCCGTCATAGCCGCCAAAGGCTCGGGATCTACTGTATCGATAATAGTAGGCATCTCTTCTACAGGGGTTGGGCCCTGGGGGATTTGTTCAGTGGGTTCAGCCACGGAAGAAGCATCATTGGAGGTTTCTGTAGCCTTAACTTTTGAAAGCCTCCTTAGCTTCCTTTTCGGCTTCTCAACAGCAACTGGAGTCTTGCTGTGAGATCTTTTTCTCTTCCTTGAAGTCTCCTCGCTCTGAGACTTCGAAGATACGTCCCTTGGGTCGGCAGAAAGGGGCAATTTGCGAACGTAGGGCCTATTTGCAATAAGGGGTCCTTTCTTGAAGACGTTGGGTTTGATGCTTCCCATATAAATGTGAGAAGTGATCTTCTTTGCTTCTTCATCTTGCGGAACACCGCATTTGGTCAGAATATAATTCAAAAGCAAACCAAAGGATTTCTTCTGCGAAGCAGGCTTAAAAACTTCTTCCTGCAGCCGTTTGAGGATGATTTGACACCAGTTGACCTTCTCACAGGTCATAATTGCAACCATCATCCTGAACCTAAGATTGGTGCACATCTCAAAAGCACCTGTTCTGTTCTCACTAATACGACAACAGAAATCATGTAAATAGACAAAAGGTAAACAAAAGTTTTTCTTATGGCAAGAGGTGTGAACTATTTCAACCGAGGCTGAACCGGTGAACAAGCCATAGTAAGCGGTTAACAGTTCCTGGGACCCAAATGTCTCAAGATCTTCCATGGACAGGCCATCAGCAGGAAGCCTGTAGATGTTCTGGAGAATCTCCTGGTCAACACGGATCTCGACTCTGCGAATGACGGCTGTGATGTCAGCAACATGTCCTCCTGGATCCAGCGAAAGGAAACGAACTGCAGCATTGAGGTAGAACTCCTCAACCATATGAACATCAAATCGTTCAGCAGAGTGGCTGCCAAGGCGATAGAGGCCTTGTTGACGAATCCTAGTGATGATGTACTCAACTTGAAGCACGACAGATCTAGAGAAGATCCGTCCATCGATGATGTTGGAGGATACCATCAATGTTTCTTTGTGTAATCTGTATTCTCCCACGGGTAGAAACACCAGCATCAATATTTCCAATGATCAGCTCTTGCGGGTGATCTCTCAACCATCTTCTGTCGGGTTCTAATTTGGGGTCCCGTACTGTATCTTGAGTTGTTGTAGTTTCGGCTTCAGCTTGTACATCATCAGTTTCATCTACGTCAGTTCTTATAACTACGGGGTTGATTTCTAAGTCAACGACAGGTTCGGTAGGAGTTGGTGGATCTATGATGGAAAGTTGTTGGATGTTCTGAGAAAGGTCTTCCACTCCTATAGGGTCATGGTGGGGTTCATCAAACACTACATGAACTGACTCCTCAATTGTTAGCTTCCTTTTATTGAAGATCCTGTAAGCTTTACTAACAGAGGAATATCCTACAAAAATCCCTTCATCCGATTTTTCATCGAAGGTTCTAAGTTGATCTTTACCGTTGTTCAAAACATAACATCTGCATCCAAATATGTGAAAGTACGAAACTAACGGAGTTTTGTTGTTCCATACCTCGTATGTTGTTTTGTTGTGATGCTTGTTGATGATACAACAGTTTTGTGTGTAGCACGCTGTATTGGTGGCTTCGCCCCAGAAACGCTGTGGCAATTTGCTTGCGACAATCATTGTACTTGTTTCTTCCTTCAGCATCCTGTTCTTTCGCTCGGCAACACCATTTTGTTGAGGTGTACGGGCAGCTAAGTATTCATGCTGTATCCCATTTTCTGAACAGTACTGCTCAATAAAGCGGTTAGTGAATTATTTACCTCTATCGGAACGAATGGACACGATACTCGACCCTTTTTCATTTTGAAGCTTTCTCAGGTGTTCGGGTAGCTTTGATGTTGTTTCCTTCTTCTTGCTTAGGAAAATTGTCCAAGCATACTTGGAATAATCATCAACAATAACGAGATAGTATTTATTACCTCCCAAACTTACCGGGTCTACTAGACCATAGAGATCCATATGTAGCATTTCCAAAACTCTGTAGGTGGAAAGGTAGGATTTGCTTCTCAGGGTGGTCTTGATTTGCTTGCCTTTCTGACAGGGTCCGCATACACTGTCTTTTTGGAATGAAATGTTTGGCAATCCTCTAACCATTCCCTGTCTGGAGAGTTTGTTGATAGTCTTGAAGTTGATGTGTGACATCCTCTTGTGCCATAGCCAGCTTAGATCAGCAGTGCCTGTGGCAGCAAAACAAGGAATTGTGGAGCTCGTAGGCATCCAGCAATATACATATTACCTTATCTGCTTCCTGTGAGCACAACTTTTTTAGTTAGGATGTTCTTCACTCTACAGTGATCTATATAGAACTTCACCGAGAACTGTTTGTCACAGAATTGGATAATACTAAGTAGATTGTACTGTAAGCCTTCAACATAAGCTACATCGATGACTTTGAATTTTCCTACAAGTAGGGTTCCCTTCCCTCTTGTTCTTCCTTTAGATTTATCACCGAAGTGCACTTTTGGACCGCGACCTTCTACGAAATCTGATAACTTGCTTTCATCTCCTGTCATGTGCTGGGAACATCCACTGTCGAAGTACCAGATGTCCTTCTCTAAAATGTCCTGTAGCAAACAAATTAGGTAGATTTAGGTCCCCTTTGATTGTTGGGTCCATGGAAGTTAGTGCCTTTAGGTACCCAGATTTTCCTAACAGCAATAGGTTTACTGTATGATGGTTTAGGTCCGTAATTGCGATTTCTATGTGGGCATATACGTAGTTGCTATAACCGTGATAATTATTATGCATGTAAAATTCAGGGTTATTATTAGTCCAGTACGAATGCCGTCTTGGAGGTGGAGCCATTTTCTTCGGCCTAACAGCTTGCCTTCTGGGTCTCCAGTTGGATTCCCAACGCTGTTGTTGATACTATGCGGAAATTTGTTGTCGCGATGAATGACGAGGCTCCTGTATCCAATACCTAGGCGTGCTGTACTGAAAGTACTGCCGTGCGGGCCTTTGGTATTTGGATACAGCCTTCCTTCTGAACGGCTATTGGCGCTGCTGATATGCTCGGGGATCATGCTGTTGGATACGCCGTCTGTGTCCGAATGGTGGTGATTCATTTATGCGGAATATGACTGAGGTGGCGGAATGGCAGCTTTTGCTGTTCGCGGTGGAACGGGTTCCTTCACATGACTTGGAACTTCTTCCGATATAGGAATGGGTTCCACACCCCTGACGAACACAGTACTAGTTTTCCCTTTATTGGAAAATGAGCTGTATCCTAAGCCACTTTTATCATGAGCATGTTGCCCAGTGCTTAGAATTTCTTCCATTCTTTTGGATGATTTCTCAAAAGATTTCAAAATGGTCTCAAGTCCTCCTTCTCGTTTTTCGGGAGTTTTTACTTTGGCTTGAAGCAGAACAAAATAATTTGTATTGCTTTCACTATGAGATTTAGTCTCACTTAGTTCATGAGCATGTTGATGATTGCTCTCCATGAGTTTTTCATACTCGACTTTGCTGTTTTCACAATCAACAGATATGTTTTCGTAATTTACTTTCAGCAAGTCGTTTTCTTCTTTCAGCTCTAAGTTAGAAAGTTGGAGCTGTATATTTTCATTTTTCAATATATCATGGGCCATTTGAATGGTCTTAAACTCATTCATCATGTTTTCAAAAGTATGAGATGCATTGGAGGGAATAGCTGAAGTTGAGCTTACCTCATCATCGCTATCTTCATCTTCCGGAATGTCCTTGGCCATAAAGCACATATAGGCTTTATCTTCGAAATCATCATCAGATGAATCACTGTCAGTGACTACCTGAAGACATTATTCGGATTTTGATGGAATGGGGGAGGCTTCTGATTCACCAATCAGGGCCTTGAGCTTGTTTTTCCAAGCTCGTCTTCTTTCATCCTTTTCTTGTTGCTCGGCTTCCGGCAACCTTTGAACTTTGGGATGAGGACATTTATTTGCATAATGCCCTGGTTTCTTGCAATTATAAAACAAGTTAGCATCACCAGAGGAAGTTTCAGTACTTACCTTGTGTACAGGCTTGGGCCTGTATGGAGTCTTTCCCGACTGCTTGATAAACTTTTTGAATTTATGCATGAGGAATGCCATTTCGTCTTGCGACAGGATATCGTCGTCGCTGTCAGCATTCTTATGAGTGGGCTTAGATGAGCTCGGCATGCTGTGTCTTCGGTTGGATACAGCGGCTAAGGCTGTAGTCCTGGCGGGAGATTCTTCAGCTTTCTCTCTCCTGTCTATATCGTACTCAAATGCTTTAAGGTCAGAAAAGAGATCAAAAGTAGATATTTCACTAAGATTGCATGACACACGCATAGCTGTGGTCTTAATGTCCCATCGAGCAGGGAGAGATCTGAAAATCTTTAGTTTTTTCTCCCTTTGACTATAAATCTTGCCTAATGCTTCAAGTTCACCAACAATGCCAGTGAATCTGAAGTCAAGTTCCTCAAGTGTTTCAGTTAGTTTCATTTCAAAAGATTCAAATTGCTGAATTAATTTTGAAATCTTGTTTTCTTTTGAGAGCTCAGTTCCCTCACAAATTAACTTGAGTTTATCCCAGATATCCTTGGCTAATTTACAACTCTTTACCTTAGAGAACGTGCCTTTGTCAAGAGTGACAAATGGCGCATTCTTCGCGACATTGTCGAGGTTGGCGTGCTTTTTTTCGTCAGAAGTCCATTGGTCCCGCTCTTTTTCAAGCATCTCTGCATGAGCATGGCCTTCAATCCTTGGGGCCGGATTTACCTTCATAATCTTTATGGGGCCATCCTGTATGACAAAAATCATCTCTTCGTGCATTGCTGCAAGATGAGCCTCCATCCTAATTCTCCAATCATCAAATTCGTTAATAGAAAACATAGGAAGTTTATTGATCAATGATGAATCCATACGAGAATATAGGGAAGAAAAAGACTGTTTTACAAAAATAAGTGATTTAAGGATCTGATTCAATCAAAAATACGACTGATTATTTTTAGAATCAACCGCTCTGATACCACTTGTTGGCCAATAAGTATACAGGATACAGCTTAGAAAGTGTTTTAAACAACAAGCTGTAAGGTTTTCAAATCTGAGTGCATAGCGGAAGACTTGTTAAAGTGAGTTTCTGTAAATACAACAACTAGATATGAAGTGTATACTTAAAAATAATCACAAATATTAAAACAGTAAATGCAGAAGGTAATTGACATGGTAATTAAAGTGGTTCAAGGTAAACCCCTCTACGTCCACTGGTCCTCCACACAGGAGTGAAAATATTTATTATAAATACTACGTACACAACTACGTATTTATAATCAAACCTAATCAATATATCATTCACACAGATTGATATAATGATCTTAGCCTTCAACCGTTCACACAGATTGGTTTAAGCTATCACTTGACTGGCTTCTTCACACAGTTCCAAAGCTTCGTCTCTTCAATGGAAGTCCGTCACACATAGATCGGGAAGAGCAATGCTTTCTTAGTCCACACAGTACTGATGAGTTTTGTTCAAGGGTAGAATAATAATTGAACAACAGCTTTGACTTTCTGAGCTTATAGCTGATGATATGTTGTTCACGGTTTGAGAACTTGTATATCTCTTCTTTCAGAAATAGCATTATGCTTTGGGAGATATGTTTTGCTCTGAATATTCGTGTAAGCACTTGTTTCACTTGCGTATGTGATGGTGTTGGTCCCTGAGGACAGTCTTCATCATTCTTGGGACCAACAGATGGGGTGTATGATTTTCAAGCTCTGGAGATATATATAGCTTTCTTAAATATATCCATTGAGAAGATTCCGTTCCAACGGAATAATGCGTTTGAATAAAACACGATTTGCGTTAGATTGAAGATCTCTAAAAACTTTGATACTTAAATACTTTATCCTTTAGTATTTAAATATATCTTCTCAAATGGGACTTTGACTTTAGCGAATAAAAAAGATTCCTTCTTGTCCTGTTTGGATGCTGTATGGAATGATAGCTGTATTGTCGATTCGAGACAGCTTCCATACTTAGTCTTTATGAGACTCCTTTGCTGTATGATTGGTTCTGTATTCTGGGGCTACGAGAAGTCTTCGATACAGGATGATACGTTTGATCAGCCTTTCGATACAGCTGTTTGCTGTAGGCTGGATTGGCATATTGTCAAAACATTCTGTCATGGTCTTTCGATACAGGGATTTTGTTTGTCCTGACAATCTCGATACAGGGATTGTTATCCCAACAGAGATATCCAAGGTCTTTGTTGCCACCAACTGTCCCGAGGATCGCAAGGTCCCTATTGCCCGATCTTATCTCAGGGACGCTCTTGGTGGTGGGAGGTCATGAGCCTAAGGACCATGTTACTTCATGGGTCGAGTTCAAAAACCTGATGGAGACCGAATATTAGCCATGGCCAGTTAAACAGGCTCGAGTCTATGATTTTTATGATGCTCAGCCTCGGGATATTCCTGTTTCTAAGGCTATTTCTGATTACAACCAGGAGTTGGGCTTTGTGAAGGCCCAAGTTAGAGAGGAGAGCGACAAAATTTTCCACTTTTCCAAACGGATGAAACTGAAGATTCGTGACTACATGTCTGGGCTCGCCTGCACCACATCAAAGGATTATCAGAGTAAAGCTCTTGCATATGATATTTCTTTGACGGCCAGTGAGGCATCTCGTGAGAGGAAGAAACAGAAGTCCATCGAAAATTTTTCAGGCCACAAGGGTGGAGGTCAGCAGAAATCTCAGTCTGCTAATTTTCCTGCCGGTGGTGGTCCATCTCGTTCTACTGGGGGTTTCCGCGGGGATGCCAGCACTCCTTCCCATGATGTGAAGTGTTTAACTGTGGCCGACTGGTCCACATCAGTCGAACTTGTCCGAGTCCTTTGCTGACGTGTAATCGGTGTGACCAGCAGGGCCACAAGGCTGCTTTTTGTGCTGATATAGAGAGAGAACTCTTGGCGCCCAGACTTCCTTCCCAGCGCCTAGGGAACCGAGTGTGAACCAAGGGTCATTTGCTTCTCTGTCTCCGCCGAGTGCCAATCGAGGGAGAGATCGGGGTCAACCCGCTAGAGGGGGAGCTTCCAGTGTCGGCTCCACCCATCCACGTGTTTATGAGATGAGGAGGGACGATGATCTAGCCACCACCGTGGCCACAGGTACCATTCATATTCAGTCTTATCCTGTCAGTGTGCTTTTTGATTCGGGTGCTACACATTCATTCATCTCTCTGGAGTGTGTGTGCCATTTGAGTCTCGACTGTTTGATGCCTTGTGAGCCTTTCGTCGTTAAGCTTCCTAGCGGTGATAGGATCGTTGGTGATCAGGAGGTTCGAGACTGTTCTGAGTTTATTTGTGAGAGGGCTTGGCTCTCTAATCTTATTGTTGTGGGTATTGAGGGTGAGGATTTGATTCTTGGGGATGATTGGCTCGAGCGGCATGGTGCAATCATGAACTACCGCACGAGAATCATCACCATGTTAGCTGAGGACGACACCGAGCACTCTTTCGCGGGGCGAAAGAGAAACCAGAAGTTCGTAATTAATGCCTTGAAGGCAATGAGACTCATGCGGCAAGGGTGTACTGGTTATTGGTGCTACGCCTTGAAGGCGGGGGATGGTGGAGTCGAGTTTTCATCGATTCCAGTCGTTAGGGAGTTCCCTGATGTCTTTCCTAACGAGTTACTGGGGTTGCCACCGGACCGTGAGGTTGAGTTCGCTATCGATTAGAGCCGGGTGCGGCTCTGATTTCGAAGGCGCCGTATTGCATGGCACCTTCAGGGATGGCCGAGTTGAAGAAGCAGTTGAGTGAGCTTCTTAAGTCAGGGTATATTGGACCGAGCGCTTCACCTTGGGACGCACTGGTTCTATTTGTGCGGAAGAAGGATGGTTCACTGTGTTTATATATCGACTACCGCGAGCTAAACAAGGTGACCATAAAGAACAAGTATCCCTTGCTGAGGATTGATGACTTATTTGATCAGTTGCAGGGAGCTGCGGTATTCTCGAAGATCGACTTGAGATCGGGGCACTATCAACTTCGGGTGAAGGGGTCCTATATTCCGAAAACAACTTTTCGCACGAGATACGGACATTATGAGTTTATGGTTATGCCCTTTGGACTAACCAACAGGCCGGCAGTGTTCATGCAATTGATGAACAAAGTTTTCATAGAGTTTTTGGATAAGTGTGTCGTCGTCTTCATTGACGATATCCTTATCTATTCGAGGAATGAGGAGGAGCATGCACATCATCTGCGTGTGGTGTTAGACATTTTGAGGACCGAGCGACTCTATGCGAAGTTCTCGAAATGTGAGTTCTGGCTGAAAGAGGTGATGTTTCTGGGTCACGTGATTTCAGCCGATGGGGTCTATGTGGATCCATAGAAGATTGAGGCAGTGCTGGATTGGGCACAGTCTAAGAATGTAAAGGAAGTCTGTAGTTTCTTGGGTTTGGCTGGCTACTATCGTAGGTTCGTCGAGGGGTTCTCGAAACTGGCTCGACCACTTACACAGTTGCTCCAGAAATACGAGAAGTTCGTCTGGAATGACGAAAGGTAGTCGAGTTTGAGGAGTTGAAGAGGTGTTTGACTTCAGCTCCAATTTTAGCATTGCCATGTGGCAACGAGGATTTTGCTGTTAATAGCGATGCTTCGGGTCAGGGTCTTGGGTGCGTGTTGATGCAGCACGACAAGACTATTGCGTATGCGTCGAGACAGTTGAGCATGTATGAGCTCAACTACCCTACTCACGATCTGGAGTTAGCGGCAGTTGTTTTTGCGATCAAGATTTGGCGTCACTATCTTTTTGACTCTGCATGTCAATTTTTTACCGATCATAAAAGTCTGAAGTACATATTTACTCAGCGGTCGTTGAATATGAGGCAGAGGAGGTGGTTAGAGTTGATTAAGGATTATGCCTCGAAATCTTTTACCATCTGGGCAAAGCGAACGGCGTGGCAGACGCCTTGAGCTGGAAACTGGTTGCGTTGCGGACGCTTGAGATACTTACATCTCAATCTGAGCTTCAGCGGGATTTGATTGAGTTGAGTGTTGAGATTTTGTTGCCAAGAGCTGTCGAGCAACTTCTCGCTTTGGAGATTTCGTCGTCGCCGAACGATGAAATTAAACTAAAGCAGTTGGAGGATCCGATAATTACTCAAATCCGAGAGAATGTTGTTAAGGAAAAGTCTCCTAGGTTTGTGATTCACAAGGATGGTGTGTTGAGATTCCAGAGTCGGCTTTGTGCACCGAACGACTTGGAATTGAGGCAGGGTATTTTGCGTGAGGCCCATGCTACGCCTTACTCAGTTCATCCTGGTTCTAGTAAGATGTACAAGGACCTAAGAAGGAACTTTTGGTGGAGCAACATGAAGGACGAGGTCGCACAGTTTGTAGCAAGATGTTTGACTTGTTAGCAGGTCAAAATCGAGCATCAGCGATTGGCCGGGCTATTGCAGTCGCTTCGCATTCCAGAATGGAAATAGGAAGATATTTCGATGGACTTCGTTACGAGCTTGCCGAGATCGAAGTCTGGTATGAATATGGTTTGGGTGATTGTGGATCGTCTGACCAAGTCGGCACACTTTCTAGGCATCAAGGATACTTGGGGTCCGGAGAAGTTGACTCGTGTGTTTATTGCGCAGATTGTGAGGCTTCACGGTACTTCGAAGTCTATTATTTCGGATCATGATGGCCGTTTTGTATCGCATTTTTGGCAGGTGATACATAAGGCGTTGGGTACTCGGTTGCGTCTGAGTACTTCTTTTCATCCTCAGTCAGATGGGCAGTCGGAGCGCACTATCCATACATTTGAGGAAATGTTATGTGCTTGTGCTCTCGATTGGAGCAGTGATTGGGAGGAGCATTTGCCTTTGATCGAGTTCACGTACAACAATAGTTGGCACGCGTCGATTTGAATGGTACTGTATGAGGCGCTTTATGGGTGGCGATGTCGATCGCCGATTTACTGAAATGAGGCGTCCGATTTGGTTGGGACCGAACCGGATATCGTTATGGAGATGAGACGGAAGGTGGAATTGATTCGGGAGAGGATGTTGACTGCTCAGAGTCGATAAAATTCATATGCTGACGTCCGTCGTCGACCTTTGGGATTCTAGGTGGGAGACCACGTTTTGCTAAAGGTGTCGCCGACGAGGGGAGTTTTCTGCTTCGGGAAGAAGGGAAAGTTGAGTCCGATATTTATTGGGCCCTTTCAGATTCTCGAGAGAGTCGGTCAGTTGGCATACCGTTTGGCGTTGCCTCCGGACTTAAGTCTTGTTCATAGCATTTTCCATGTTTCCCAGCTGAGGAAATATGTTCCGGGTCCTAGTCACATCATCGACTATGGTAGGATTGATGTTGCCGAGGATATTACCTTCGAGGAGTGCCCCTTGATGATTTTGGAGCACCGTGAGAAGCGAATGAGGCATAAGACCATTCCTTTGGTCAAGGTGCAGTGGCCGATGCATGGTGTCGAGGAGGCAACTTGGGAAACCGAGGATAGCATGCGTGCTAGGTACCCCGAGTTGTTTATTTCTTAAGTTTCGGGACGAAACTTATTTTTAGAGGGGTAGAATGTAATATCCGCATTTTTCTTTTCCCGGTATTTTCATTTTTTGTGTATTTTTCACTTTTAGTGACTCGCTTGTAACCGTATTAATATTTCGAGAATATTTAATACTGGATTTCTTGTCATCCGAGCTTGTTTCAGACCTATTATACTCAATTCCGTATTTATTGCCTTTCCGTCGCTATTTCGTTCGATTCTCATAATCGTTGGTCGGAACCGCCGTCTAGGGGTTGCCGCAGATCCATCTCATGTTATTATGCATGTTGTGAGATTTCGTATGTTGTTTCGATCATGTATCGTGTGTTTCAGATGTTTTGGGCCGTTTTGTAATCTCCTAAAGTTTTGGGGTGATTACTAACGTTGTAGTTTTCCGAACCCTAGGGTATTCGGAACCGTGTTTTCTTTTAGCGCTTTGGTTCTGACTCGATCTTGTTGTTCGTGTGTCTTCTTCGGCCTGTTTTTTGATGTTGGATATGTTGGGATTCCGAAAATAAAACGAAATACGCAGCGAAAATAAAAACGAATCCCAAATAGGATCGATCAAGTAACGTATATACGAAAAATAAATACGAAGATAAAGATTCATACCCTTGAAGCCTTTGAAATAAATCTTCGTAAAGTGTAGCCGATGATCACGATCCCGTCCCGAACACGAAATCCCTTCGTTCCAAGCACCGAAAGTTCGAAGCCTCTACTTCACACGCGTCGGAAGTTGCCCGGAAAAATTTTAACGAGACTCCGTTCTCCAAGAACACGGCTAGGGAACTCGTAGGAATTTTTTCTCTCAATTTTTTCTTAACTTTTATAACACCTCTAAGATGAAAATTATAGAAAAGAAAAAAATTTTTCTCCTCCCTCACTCAAAGCTCACGTCCAGCAGCTCCAATGAATGAGTATGTGTATGTGTGTTTTTTTTTTCAAGACACATCATACACCATATGAGTTGGTCTTTATAAAGATATAAAACAACTCATTTATGTAATTATAAATTGAGAAAGAATCTCAACTTAACAATTATTCATGACAAGACAACACAAAACACATGCATGGTGATCATGCCATGTGAGAGGAGTGGGTGGCCACAAGGAAGTTTCTAGAAAACGAGCCGAGCCACTCGGCTCGTGTCTGGACGTTACAAACGACTCGTTAAATAAACTACTTTTAATCATCAAAGTATTTATATTAATTAATTAATCTAATTAATTAATTATATCAAATACAAATATATATTTCTCTAAGAAATATAATTTATGAATTAAATTAATTACCCGGTAACTTAATTTAAATTCATAAGACCGATATTTGATTTATCCAATAAATCATAATTAAATATCCAATATCTAATATTAATAGAGAGATAATAAATTCACATTTATCCGTCAACGCTCCCGATGCGCGACTCGTAGGTCCGTCTCGGCCGGCATTGGGAGGAACTAATGAGTGCGGGCGGACTTAGCCAGCCTAGCGGGCCGCCTTTGTAAACCCGGCGAGAACGAATGAAGGGATCATTCCGTAACCATTATGTCGTGAATACTATATACGTATAGACCCTTCATCGGATGTCGGTCAAGTCTTGGTCACGATAAAGTCAAACCCTCTTTGTTGACTAAACTCTATACATGTGTTAATGCAAATCAAGACCGATGATTAATAGTGTATCTAATACGACTATATCGTAATGCTTTGGCCAAAGACTTATGATCTTATTTGCCATTAACCGTATAGGACATTCGCCGCTCACTAACGGAGATAGAATCCTTTCTTGGCGTACGGTAAAGGCGCTACTGCCCGTATAGTCCGCACTTCGAGGTCGACTCGGCAATTAAGCAAATGAGTCTAACTACTCTAATGACAAACTAAACGTCACGGGCACATCTTCTCACGAACCCTCAAGTCAAAGGTCCACGTATACTATCACAACCTTTCGATTCGTCATCGACTCTCCGAGTGAATACCGTGTGTGATGAATCGAGTATGAGTCGTGTTCGAGTATACGGCCCCACCAATATACTTATAACTATGCTATCAAGACGTGCACGTCCTAGCATCAGTTATACAAGTCATATTAAAACTTAATGCCCATTTTAAGTTTATTGACTTGCGAACAATTTACGTAAATAAACTTTAAACACTTCCATTACATTTTCTCTTATCCCATAACGAGAATGGAATGTTCGATTTATTTAGATGGACTTCACTTCAATGTTTACCAAGTCAAGAATGCAATTGAAATACAATAAACAGTGAATGAATCGTATTGCCTTTTTATTAATTATTCCATAATTACAAGTATAATGCCCTTACTCTCTCATCCCCGAGTGGCATTCGAGGGCATATTCCTAACAATCTCCCACTTGCACTCAATGCCACACATCATGGTATCCAATACCCATGCTCTTGGATGTCTTTCTAAGACGGCTGAGATAATGGCTTAGTCGTGGTCGAGACATTGTCTTACGAGTCTACTCTTTCCAATGAAACATATCCTTTTTCCACCATCTCTCGAACGATGTGGTACTTTCTCTCTATATGCTTGGTGTTGTGGTGAGCCCTCGGCTCCTTGGCTTGGCGGCAGCTCCATCATTATCACAGAATAGTGATATAGGCAACTCCGCGTTAGGCACCACTTGAAGTTCTTGTATAAACTTCTTCATCCAAAATGCTTCTTTGCTAGCCTATGAGGCAGCTTGATACTCTGCTTGGCAGGTGGAATCTGCAGTAGCGGTTTGCTTGGAGCTTCTCCAAGATACTGCTCCTCCATTGAGAGTAAATAAATACCCAGATGTCGACTTAGAGTCGTCATTGTCTCCTTGAAAATCAGAATCGGTGAATCCAATCACCTTCAGTTCTCCACCACCATAAGTAAGAACTAAATCTCTAGTTCTTATTAAGTACTTAAGAATGTTCTTTTCGGCGGTCAATGTTCCCTTCCGGGTTTGCTTGAAATCGACTTACCATACTCACGGCGTAGGCTAAGTCCGGGTCTCGTACACAACATAGCGTACATGAGGCTACCCATCGCCGAGGCATAGGGTACCTTACTCATCTCTCTCTTGTCTTCCTCACTTTGAGGACACATTTTCGTGGTGAGATGAATTCCATGTCGCATGGGAAGGAACCCTCTTTTAGATTCATCCATCTTGAATCTTCTCAGGATTTTATCGATATAAAGGGCTTGGGAAAGTCCTACCATTCTTCGCGGTCTATCTCTGTAAAGACGGATCCCTAGAATATAGGAAGCTTCTCCCAAGTCTTTCATGGAGAACATTTTAGAAAGCCAAGCTTTCAAAGGCTTTGAGCATTGCTATGTTATTTCCTATAAGTAGAATATCATCTACATATAGTACTAAAAACGCAATGTTGCTCCCACCGATCTTTTGTAAACACACGGTTCCTCCTCATTTCGCTCAAGTCAAAGTCCTTAATCGCTTCACAAATCGAAGGTTCCAACTCCGAGAAGCTTGCTTCACCATAAATGGCTCGCAGCTTACACACTTTATGAATATTAGCTTTGGACACAAAACCTTTGCTATTCCATATAGATTTCCTCCTCGAGGTATCCATTTAGAAAAGCCGTTTTGACATCCATTTGCCATATTTCATAATCATAATAGCAGAATGGCAAGCATCATGCGAATCGACTTTATCATAGCTACGGGCGAGAAGGTATCATGATAATCGATTCCTTCCTTTGGGTATAACCCTTTGCCACAAGCCCGGCCTTATAGGCATCAACCTTGCCATCCCCATCCCTTTTCTCTTATAGATCCATTTATTTCCAATAGTCCTCATGCTACTTGGAAGATCTACTAGAGTCCAGACTGATTGGTATGCATCGAGTCTATCTCGGCTTCCATTGCTTCTTGCCATTTATCGAGTCTACATCCACTATCGCTTGGTCATAGGTGACAGGGTCATTTTCATTGCTATCGTGTGTGTGTCGTGGAGACCCGGTTCCTCGACATGTGTATAGCCATACCTCTCGTAAGTGAGATACCCTATCGACCTTCGAAGTGGAGGTTGTGTTACAATAGGTTCGGTTCTTGATCCCCGATCGATGTCTCCTTAGGAGTTTCATTATGCTCTTCCAAAGAGATATTTCTACCCGAGCCACCTTCCCGAATGAATTCATCCTCAAGGAAGTGCGCTTGTAATGCCACAACGACCTATGGTCTTCTCGGCATGTAGAATAGATAACCCATCGAGTCCTCTGGGTATCCTATGAAACGCCCTTTTATGGACCTCGCTCAGCTTGTCCACCTTAGCCTTTTTGACATAGGTCGGACATCCCTGCATCCTTATGTGATTAAGGCTTGGTTTCTTACCCTTCCACATCTCATGCGAGTGATAGGAACAGATTTGGAAGGACATCTATTTAGGATATAGGCGGTTAGTAAGGCATACCCCACGGGTAAATAGGTAAATCGGTGTAATTTAACATGGAGCGAACCATGTCCAACAAAGTCCGATTTCTCCTTTCGAAACACCATTTAACCGTGGGGTTCCCGGAGGCGTGAATTGTGAAACTATTCCATGTTCCTTAAGGAACTCATCAAACTCGTGCTCATATATTCGCCACCTCGGTCCGACCAAGTGCTTTGATATGACATCGGTTTGTTTTTCAACTAGGGCCTTAAATTCTTTGAATTTAGCAAAGGCTTGATTTATGTTTCATTAAGTACACAATCCCATACCTAGTATGATCATCTCGTGAACGTTATGAAATATTGATATCCGTCTCGGGCTACTTCTAAAGCACCACAAACATCGGTATGCACCAATCCAAGTTTATCGGACCCTTTCAAAAGTCCTGTGAAGGGGAACTTAGTCATTTTGCCTCTAAGGCAAGATTCACAAGTTGGATAGGGTTCTACACCCAATGGACTTAAAAGTCCATCTTTCTCCATTTTCGAACCTTGGTCTCACCAACATGACCAAGTCTAAGGTGCCATTTAAGAGCTTGATTAGTATCTTGCCTACCACGTTTCCTAGTTATAGTGTTCACCGCTATTTTATTTTGCATGTTCGGATGATATAAACCATTCAACAATGTATTGCTCCAACCAATTTATTTGAAAATAAATTTTACAACCGCCATTGCCAATGAAGAAACAAAATCCTTTCGGTCCAAGACGGAATGGATACAATGTTTTTATGCCCCTTGGGCAAAACAAGTACTTCATCTAATGTCAAAATAAAACGATTCTAAACCCGGAAGGATTGATCCAATATCGGTTGCCTCGACACTTTGTCCGCTCCAGGTGATCATTATTTCCCAGCTTCAAGTTTTCTACTGCCCAGATCCCGATTCATAGTACAAATGTGAGAAGTGGCACGAATCCGTAATCCATGAAGGTAATATACTGAGCGGAACAATTAGTTTCAAAAACAAAAAGTTCCGCACTGATGCGCCATTAATCTTGGTACAAGTCCTTCGCCAAAGGCCCACTCACCGCATTCAAGGCATTTGTCCGTAGGTTTTGGACCGCCTACCTTTTGAACCTTTCGGGCCTTGCCCTTTCCTTTGCACCCCTTTCTTGGGTTTGTCTTGCTCGTAGGTCTTTTCTTCTTGTTCTTGGACCTCTTAGGCCCGGAAGAAATCACAAGAGCACCTCTCTCGGTTTAGTCTTCATGTTAGATCGTGCCGTCACCGGTTTATTCATTAGTCCGGCTAATGTGCATGTAATTTCATTACGCTTGAAATTCATTACAAACTGCGTGAAAGAGTCGAGTAGAGATTGAAGGATGAGATCAATTTGAAGGGATAAATCCATATTAAAGTTGAGCACCTCGAGCCTCTCAATCATAGAGATCATCTTAAGGACGTGGTCTCCCACTTTCTCCCCTTCTTTCATCCTAGCCCGAACAACCGCTGCTTTGATATCTCATATCTAGCTCTACCGTGCTCTCCATAAAGTTCGGTCAAGTGTGCGAGAATCGCCAGCGTAAGTCGTTTTCTCGTGCGCTCTCGCAGCCTCATTAGTCATTGAGCCCATCATAAAACCACGAACTAGCACATCATCCTTGACCCATTTTTCATGGACGTCAATGTCTTCTGATTACCCCTAGTCCGGATTGGAGTCGGTGGAATGTCCGCCTCCAAGACGTATCCCAGACTCCATACGAGTACAATCATCGATTCCGCAACTACCAACAAAGTTAGGGCCGGTTAGGAGATTCTTTTCAAGTAGTATTGCAAGTGGGTTTTTAGCCATTTTAGAGAGATTCAATTTCGTTTTACGCAAAGATTTAGACAAGATTAAATTAGTGACTTGTTTAATTATGACCGAGTATAGAACTTAAGGGCTTGTATAATTCTTGTCTCGCTCCCACTAATTTTATCGAAATTATACACTCCCATGTTATAATGGAAATCATGGTTAGATCGACTTCTTAGTGGTGATCAAGTTCTTTACAAATTTTAACAGACGCAACCTATCGGGTTTCTTGCCAATTAATTTCAGTAAAGTGGTGTCTAACACCAACCCGTCTGACGGATGATTTGATCTTCTTTTACCCCTAGTCTTCATGCCCTCAACCTATCGTTTCTTGGCAATCCAGACTATCTAAGTTGTTGACCATCAACGTCTATCGCTTTGACTATTAAATCTCACCCGCAACCTATCGTGTTTCTAGGGCGAAATTTATCACCAACCGAAGGCATCTAATGCACTCAAGAATTTTTCAACCTCTACCAAATGTACTACCCCGATAACTCGGAAGCATAGCACACCACTCGGGTATCAATTTTCTACGAGTTTGATGGAGGGTAGGAAAACTCGTAACCTTTTCAAACTTAGTCTGCTTTGTAGTCGGGAGAATTTCGCGATTAATGTTACACTTTGCACATTAATTCAATTATACGCGTTTGTATGTTTGTCAATCATTCAAAATGAAAAGTAAAATAGTAACCTAGTTACTACCAACATATAGCTCATGGACCTACTTCTAAATCTTTGGGCCAAGCGAATGACCCAATAAATAAAAAAAAATACAGTCTTCGATTCTTCGTCTTCTCGGTCGGTTGTCTTCGGTCTTCGTCATACCCAATATAATACTTACATTATTGAAAAATTGCATGATATACAAAGTTTCTAGTAAAAATAAATAGGCTCAAAACGGCCTTTACAACCCAATCGAATCGAACAAATCAAAAACTAAGTCCACGAGCTATATCACCATCACATAAGGATTCCATACAACATGTAATGGCAACGAAATTAAACAATTAATTTTAATATAAATTAATCTATTCAATTTCTACTATATTAATCAAATTAATATAAAGTGGCATTAAAATTAAATAATCAATTAATATATTAATCCAATCAATATAAAATTAATCTATTCAATTTTAATGATATTAATCAAATTAATACTAATAATCATCATTTTAATTCGCTCAAGTAATCCAAAAATAATATTCTCGTTTAATTTATTTCCCTTAACTCAAAATATTCCAAATATTAATTTAGTCAAAATAAAATCCAATTTAAATTTTGGGAAATAATTAAAACGAAATATAAACTTAAAGGAGTCCGGACAATCCGATTTAGGCCTGACTGGCTCCGATTCAAAATCGGGCCAAAAACCCGAGGGTCGCCAGGAGCCATCGCCGGCAGATCGGCCGATCATGCTCGGCCTGGCCGAGCACTCTCGGCTCTGGCCGAGTCATGGCCGAAAGCACGCTCGGGCAGGCAGGCGGCCAGCGCGCCGGCACCACTGCCAGCAGCCCCGTTTCTTCGTTTTTCGGCCCGTTTCCAAAAACGTGATGTTGTGTCACGATTTATTCATCCCGACAGGCGATCGACTATAAGGCCGAGCGACCAAGTCAACATCAGACAAACTATGGCTAGCTCGCCAAATCAAAGATATCAGACCCCCATCAGTTACCCAGCGATCGACCCCCAAGGCGATCGCCCTTTGGCAGCTGGCGATCTACTCTACTAACCGGCTAAGGGCAATCGACCTGCGCCCCGAGTAGAGACGATCGCCCGTCAAGACCATCAAGGACTGGATCTCAGGAAAGCACCCACGTGCAGATCCACCAAAGGTGCTGACGAGATCTTCGCCAGCAGATAAGATCTTTTGCTGACAGACAAGACATTTGACCACAGCCTGTCACCTACCTCACCTACCAGCATGCGCGCCGAAAGTTGTCAGTGGGACCACCCGCGACAACTCAGACGGCAGCGTGTAAGCTCCCCATCGACCGCCTGATTGTGCCAAAGATCTCTGCAGACGTTGAAGGGACAGGCCCATGTGCTAAAAGACGATCGCTCGATTATTATATTGCAGTAAAGACGATCGCCCGGCGTATCCAAGCCCTATAAATAGAGAACCTCCTCCTACTGGAAAAAGGTTCTCAGTTCTGAATTCATTTTTAACCAACGGTTCGGAATTCACTCAACGGTTCCGAGTTCACTGAATATACGGTTCGGAATTCATTTGACTTACGTCCGAAATACATTCCACCAAAAGTTCACATTCTCTCACATTCCGATACATCCACGGAAATACTGAAGAACACACATATCATCAAGCTCCCGGCTATCTCACCGGAATCTATCTCAGGACTTCTCTCTCCAAATCTCTCGTCCAGAAGACGATCGGCAGAAGCAGCAAGTCTCCACTAGACATATTCCAAGGGATTCATAAGCCCAGAAGCCCAAACATCCAGCTAAATACTCGCCGTGAGAGGCGGTCGATCTCTCACCGCCGCGACTGTTCATCACCTTTGTTACAAGAACTCACAGAGCATCAAATCTGGTTCTTCCGGCAATCTACACGCTCACTAGCTAAGATAACAAGGAACTTTACACTCATTGTAATTGTATTCTTACATTAGTACTTGTATCCCCGAATATCGGTATTAATAATATCTCGCGAGAGCATTCAAGTCCGGGACTAACAACCCCGGCAAATCTTGTGTTATTTATCTTTCTCACGGAAGTGCTCTTGCATTTGTTTGCTATCCCATCCATTCCAGCAATATCTATCTCCGGGTAATATTTTGGGTAGCAACACGTGATGCTACAACGAACAATTTAAAATCTAAAATTATTCCAAATATGATTCTAAATCATAATCATCATCCAAAAGCATTCAAAATGCACAAATAATCGTATATACGATATCATTGACCTCGCTCCGATACCACTGTTGGGATTCCGAAAATAAAACGAAATACGCAGCAGAAATAAAAACGAATCCCAAACAGGATCGATCAAGTAACGTATATACGAAAAATAAATACGAAGATAAAGATTCATACCCTTGAAGCCTTTGAAATAAATCTTCGTAAAGTGTAGCCGATGATCACGATCCCGTCCCGAACACGAAATCCCTTCGTTCCAAGCACCGAAAGTTCGAAGCCTCTACTTCACACGCGTCGGAAGTTGCCCGGAAAAATTTTAACGAGACTCCGTTCTCCAAGAACACGGCTAGGGAACTCGTAGGAATTTTTTCTCTCAATTTTTTCTTAACTTTTATAACACCTCTAAGATGAAAATTATAGAAAAGAAAAAATTTTTTCTCCTCCCTCACTCAAAGCTCACGTCCAGCAGCTCCAATGAATGAGTATGTGTATGTGTGTGTTTTTTTTTTCAAGACACATCATACACCATATGAGTTGGTTTTTATAAAGATATAAAACAACTCATTTATGTAATTATAAATTGAGAAAGAATATCAACTTAACAATTATTCATGACAAGACAACACAAAACACATGCATGGTGATCATGCCATGTGAGAGGAGTGGGTGGCCACAAGGAAGTTTCCTAGAAAACGAGCCGAGCCACTCGGCATTGCAATCGACGTCACAAACGACTCCGTTAAATACACTCCTTTTAATCATCAATGTATTTATATTAATTAATTAATCTAATTAATTAATTATATCAAATACAAATATATATTTCTCTAAGAAATATAATTTATGAATTAAATTAATTACCCAGTAACTTAATTTAAATTCATAAGACCGATATTTGATTTATCCAATAAATCATAATTAAATATCCAATATCTAATATTAATAGAGAGATAATAAATTCACATTTATCCGTCAACGCTCCCGATGCGCGACTCGTAGGTCCGTCTCACTGCATTGGGAGGAACTAATGAGTGCGGCAAAGACTTAGCCACTGGGCCGCACCGTAAACCCCGATCGAGAACGAATGAAGGGATCATTCCGGAACCATTATGTCGTGAATACTATATACGTATAGACCCTTCATCGATGTCCCGGTCAAGTCTTGGTCACGGTAAAGTCAAACCCTCATGTTGACTAAACTCTATACATGTGTTAATGCAAATCAAGACCGACTGATTAATAGTGTATCTAATACGACTATATCGTAATGCTTTGGCCAAAGACTTATGATCTTATTTGCCATTAACCGTATAGGACATTCGCCTCCACACTAACAGGAGATAGAATCCTTTCTTGGCGTACGATAAAGACTGCTACCCGCCCGTATAGTCCGCACTTCGAGGTCGACTCGAATTAAGCAAATGAGTCTAACTACTCTAATGACAAACTAAACGTCACAGGGCACATCTTCTACCGAACCCTCAAGTCAAAGGTCCACGTATACTATCACAACCTTCGATTCGTCATCGACTCTCCGAGAGTGAATACCGTGTGGTGATCAATCGAGTATGAGTCGTGTTCGAGTATCTGCCCCACCAATATACTTATAACTATGCTATCAAGACGTGCACACGTCCTAGCATCAGTTATACAAGTCATATTAAAACTTAATGCCCATTTTAAGTTTATTGACTTGCGAACAATTTACGTAAATAAACTTTAAACACTTCCAATACATTTTCTCTTATCCCATAACGAGAATGGAATGTTCGATTTATTTACATGGACTTCACTTCAATGTTTACCAAGTCAAGAATGCAATTGAAATACAATAAACAGTGAATGAATCGTATTGCCTTTTTATTAATTATTCCATAATTACAAGTATAATGCCCTTACTCTCTCATCCCCTGAGTGGCATTCGAGGGCATATTCCTAACAGGATATGCGTTGTTTTCATCCGAGGTGGAATTCGATGTTTTCCATCTTTGGGGTGCTGTCTGTACTGCTGTCTGCACCCACTAGCGCACGCTATTCCTGTTGCTAGCGCACGCTAGTGTCATTGAGTAGTGCACGCTATGTTCGTTTGGTAGCGCGCGCTAACGACTCAAGCACAGCAGTGACAGTGGATTGTTTCTGCTCTCTGCTCTCTGGACGAGCAGTTTAGCGCACGCTACATTTGTATATAGCGCACGCTATGGTTTGGACTTAGCACACGCTGGGTGACCGGTAGCGCGCGCTAACTAGGTAGTCCACACTGGCCAGAATGTTTCTGGACTCGGTCTGGTGTCCAGGTAGCGCACGCTATGGCCCGATAGCGCGCGCTATCGAGGGGCCGTTAGCGCATGCTATTCTCTAGTAGCGCACGCTAACGGACCAGAATCGTAGGTTCTGGATGGGTTTTTGACTGGGTAGCGCACACTAACTATGGATCGTTAGCGCACGCTAAGCTCTCTGGTTATATAAAACAGAGAGCTGACCCAGATCCGCCTCATTTCTCATTTCTTCTCCTTCTCCGCGGCCGGGCGATCCTTTAGGCGATTCGGAGGCGATTTCTTCTTCCAATCACTTCAGAGATCATTTTCCTTGAGTTCTTGGTGTAGATTAACATCTACTTGATGTGATGATGACGTGTGCAATTGAGTCTCTTTATTTCCGTTGTCCTTTTTGATGTGGTTGTTTTTCTTTAAACTTGTGAACTTATAGAAAGTACTCGCGAGTACTTAGGCATTTCTACTGGGATTATGGTTTGTATTATTATATTTTATTTATGATTGTGAGTAATGTCTGTTTTGCCGGTTATACCAGGCGTTTCACTTATTTTTCGTTCTGGTGATGTGTGTTTTCTCGCTAACTAAGATAGACGAGTGGTATTTCTTAATTTAACTTGGTGGGTCCCACGTAGGTGTCCACGGCGCTGTAATATTCCCTGAATATTTTGGGGGTGTTACAAAAAATGGTGAGCGCACTAGGTTTATGGATACCTAGGCCTGTATGTTAATTGGGTCTACTTGTGTTTTGTTTTGCACATTGTCACCCCGCTGCCATCATCCCGGTACTTCCAGTGCTCGTAAGTTTTCCTTACTCGATTTTTTGTTTCCTTGTATCGTACTTCCGATTCTTGAACTGTGACTATTTTTTCTCTTGTACTTATCATCGTATTGCAATTGCTACCTCTTATCTTCAGTATGGATGCTGGGAGAGGCCGAGGTAGTGGTCACGGTCGTGGTCGTGGATGCGGTTGGGGATGTGGGGCAGCCAGTGAGGCGGCCACGTCACACAATTCTGGGGCTGGTAGTACTGATGGTCATCAGAGCCATAGTGCTACTCAAGAGGGCGCAACCGGTGGTGGCGCCGATCTTGGTGTTGCAGCTGTGATGCAACAAATGGTGAACCAAATGGCTGCGATAGCTCAAGCGGTTCAAAACCCGACTCCGGACCATGCTAAAGTAGATTCCTTTCCAACGGTCTTCAGTCCTGTTGGATAAATGTTGAAGATCTTAATACTTACAGCATGTATGTTGTATCCAATATATTGTGTTTGCAATGCTGTAGGATATCTTAGACTGCTGCTGTATGGAAATGATGCTTGTTGCTACCCAAAATATTATCCGGAGATAGATATTGCTGGAATGGATGGGATAGCAAACAAATGCAAGAGCACTTCCGTGAGAAAGATAAATAACACAAGATTTGCCGGGGTTGTTAGTCCCGGGCTTGAATGCTCTCGCGAGATATTATTAATACCGATATTCGGGGATACAAGTACCAATGTAAGAATACAATTACAATGAGTGTAAAGTTTCTTGTTATCTTAGCTAGTGAGCGTGTAGATTGCCGGAAGAACCAGATTTGATGCTCTGTGAATTCTTGTAACAAAGGAGATGAACAGTCGCGGCGGTGAGAGATCGATCGTCTCTCACGGCGAGTATTTAGCTGGATGTTTGGGCTTCTGGGCTTATGAATCCCTTGGAATCTGTCTAGTGGAGACTTGCTGCTTCTGCTGATCGTCTTCTGGACGAGAGATTTGGAGAGAGAAGTCCTGAGATGGATTCCGGTGAGATAGCCGGGAGCTTGATGATATGTATATTCTTCAGTATTTCCATGAATGTATCGGAATGTGAGAGAATCTGAACTCTAGGTTAAGTGAATTCCCAACCGTAGTGGATGAGTTCTGAACCTTTTTCCAGTAGGATGAGGTTCTCTATTTATAGGGCTTGGATACGCCGGGCGATCGCCTTTTCTGTAATATAATAATCGGGCGATCGTCTTTTAGCACATGGTCCTGTCCCCTCAAAGCCTGCGGGAGTTGTTGGCAGTCAACTACTCGGTCCAATGGGGAGCTTACACGCGTCCTGAGTTAGTCACATGCGGCCCCACTGACAACTTTCGGCGCACATGCCGGTAGGTGGGGTAGGTGACAGGCTTTGGTCAAAGATCTTGTCTGTTAGCAAAAGATCTTGTCAGCGCCTTTTATGGATCTGCACGTGGGTGCTTTTCTGAGATCCAGTCCTCGATGACTTAGACGGGCGATCATCTCTGCTCGGGGCGTAGGTCGATTGCCCTTAGCCGGTCACTAGAGTAGATCGCCAGCTGCCAAAGGGCGATCGCCTTGGGAGTCGATCGCTAGGTACCTGATGGTGGTTTGATATCTTCGACTTGGCGAGCTAGCCATAGTTTGACTGGAGTTGACTTGGTCGCTCGGCCTTATAGTCGATCGCTTGTCGGGATGAATAAATCGTGACACAACAATTGCCCCACAGCTCGCTCATACGTTGGAAACGTGGGGTGAGTGGCTCTCTTAGCGATCATTTGAACTTTTGTGAGCGACTTTGTGTTTAATCGAATCGCGATCGTCTTTGGTGATATACTCTGGATTCGGACGACTGGTTGGCCGAACTGTGCGGGAAAAACAATGGGAGTGGAAAAGTCTCCTCGCACGTGTCGGGCTTCTATTGGGGACGCCAACGGTCATTAATGACTCCTCGGCCGACGCGTCCTTGAAAAGACGCGTACGCTGGTCTCGAGGGGGTCAACTAACGCGTCGTTTGAGATCCGACCCCGAGGTTTTCCCTTATTGCAATCGGGTCCCCGCCTTCTCCTATAAAAGGGGGCGCGGGGCAGCCTTCACTCACGCGTACTTATTTGGAGAAAGAAGGACTGCTGCCGATTTTTCGAAGATCTTAGCGCCGATCGTCGTTCGATTTCACCGTAGGGTAATAAAATCCTTTTCTTCTTTCCTATCTCTGAAAATGGCCGGAACCTCATCATCGTTTGGAGCGGAACTAGTTCTTCCACGGGACATCGGTGCCAGGAGAAACTTCTTCCGTCTTCCACACAGGAGGCGGTGAAGCCATTCGAGCCGGAATCGACCCGGCTGAAGTTGAGGCTTTGTTCAATGAGGCCGATGTTGCTAGGGAGTCGGCTGCTGAGGAGAGACGATCGCAGATCGAGAGAGATCAGGCGATCAGGGCTTACTGGGAACAACATAGTGATTTTGGTCGGGCCTATAGGGCCTTTGCTGAAATAATGGAGAGGTTAGCCGGTCCTACTCCGAGATTCGACTTCCGGGGATATTCGGTCGCTTATCCCTATGTGCTTCCCAAGCGGTCGCGATGTCGTGCAGCGCGGCCATCGTTGTTGTGGTCGCTCGGCCAAATACGGAGCTCGACGACCAGGAGAGATCTGGTCGTCTGGAGGACAAGATTCCATGTCCCTTCGGATGTGGACATGTTCGCGCCCGCGGAGAATGAACGAGCCGACCAGCCTCCGATGGGTATGGTCGCAGTGAGTGAGGCCGTTATGGAGGCCGGGCTACGCTTCCCTCTGTCCTTTGCGGTCTCCCATCTGTTGGCCGCGTGGAATGTGGCGCCACTTCAGCTGACGCCGAACGCCTGGCTCCAAATCATCTGCACTTTCACCCTATTCGGCGGTCACCGCCTGTACCGCCTCCCGTCGCCGTTGGAGATGAATCATTTGTTTAAGCGGCTCACAGAGGGTTGGTCGGCGGTTACCATATTCAAGGCCGATCTGGTCGGGTGATTCATGGAGTCCCAAATAAGATACGGGGCGATCAGTCGAAGTGGTTCTGGGTCGCCGGCAAGTGGAGAGCTTCGGCGAGCGACAATCCCACGGGCGGTGGAGATCCCCACCGAATTTCGGGAGAGGAATCCGGTAATGGTTTAGACTCTCCCTTCGTTTGGATGCGATTTGGGTGATCTAATTTGATTCTGTTTGTGAGCTTCCATATCCCGGCGATCGAGGAGCTGCCTTTCGACTTTCTCGTTGTTTGGGAGCAAATTAGGAGCTTGTCGGACGACGACCTAGACGCCACTCGGATCAACAAGGAGAGTCGCTGGTTGTCGGCTCGACTATTCCGTTTCCCGAGACATCTCGCGGTGCCAGGTATGAGCTTCTGCGATCTTCACCTTCTAGGCGATCGCCTTACTTGAGGAAAGTGTCTGACCGTTAGTCGATCGTCTTTAACTGCAGAGGTTCGTTTCCCTCGATTTTTGGAGCCTCCGGCGGAGATCGCTATGTCGAACCCAGGAGTCCTAGGCTGTCTTCACGCGAAGAGGTCGACTCGGGTTCCACCCGTCGCATTGCCTATAGTTCCGGAGGCGGAGCCTCGCGTGGAGCCGGAGCCTCGCGTGGAGCAGGTCGTGGTTGAGGAGGAAATTCCGGAGGAGGGGCTTCGGGCGAATCGCAAGAGGTCGAGGTCGGAAAAAACTTCGTTTCCTGCCCCGGGCGATGAAGTGCCGATCACCATCGCTGCTCCAGAGAGCGAGCCGCCCTCCGCGGCCTTTCTGCGGGAGATGGCGATCGCAGATGCAGAGACTCCTCGAGGGAAACCGTTTTTCGGTCGGGATCCCGAGAAGGCTGAGAGGTAGATGGCATTCTTGCGTTGAAAATTTCCTCTGCATAGGAGTTGTATTAACTTTAGTTGTTTTGATGCAGGGTCCGTCGCGCCGACCCGTCTTGTCCACCGATGGTCGTGGATTTTCTGGCGAGCCGATCTCCTCGCCATTCCTGCGACATTCCTCCATATGTTAGCAAGGCCGCATCGCTTTGCCGAAGGCGTGGACGATCGATCTGGATGCGATCGCCGCAGCGATCGTCGAGTTCGATGCATGCTGTTGTCGCCCTTTCTCTTCAGACGGCGACCATGGCCTTCCAGGCCGCTCAGGAGTTTGAGGGGCGGCCCTCCACTATTCGCCTTCAGGAGGATCTCGAGGCGGCTCGGAAAGAGAACGCCGAGTTTGCTGACAAGATCGTGGCGATGGAGAAGGACTCCTTGGAGGCGGCCAAGCGGGCGAGCCATGAGCTTGAGCTGGAGAAGAAGGAGACTGAGAAATACCGAGTGGCGGTCGACCGATTTCGGGACCAGATGCAGAGTGCCGTTCAGGCGAGGAATGTTGCTGAGGAGGAGGCCGATCGCCAGAAGGTGACGATCGCTTACTGATCAAATGAGCCGGGTGAGGCGAAAGAGAAGGTTGCCGCAAGGGAGGCCGAGCTCTGTGGATCGCAACAGCGATGGCCGAGCCGAGAGGAGAGGTTGAGGCGACCAAGGCCGATCCCTTCCAAAATTTGGAGTATGTCGTGAGTTCGCCTATTACTTGGCGTCGCCGACTCGATCCGAGCGGCTAAGAAGGGAGGCTTGGAGGTCGGTCCTCTAGCCGAGAAGTTCGTGTCATATGCATTGGAGCATCCTCTCCATTCGGCTTTCCTTGCCGATCTTGGACTCGCGGACATCGGCGTGGATTTCACTGTATCCGTCTCCAGGGCCTTGCTCATCCCGATGCTCCGGAAGATGAGGTGACCGCGCCAAATGCTGATGGCGAAGGCCCGGCAGGGGCCTGAGGCGCTTCCTTTTTTACGCTTTTAGCTTACTTTCTTTGTAGTTTGTAGCTTTCTCTTGTAGCACTTAGGCCTTCGGGCGATCATGTACTCCGATTTTTCAAGTAATGAAATGAGCATTTGTCTTTCTGACTTATCACTTGAATGAATGGTTATTTTTAAGTCTTTGTTTGACTTTGTACAAATGTGTGAGGAGAGATCGTTGCGAGGGTAGTTCCAAATGAATTGATAAACTCATAAAGATAACTTTTTTACAACAAATTCGATCGCTGCACTATATCTGAAAAAATGACGATCTCCGTATGTGGTTGAATAGCGACGATCGTCGTGTAGGTAGTCCGCACTCTTATTGCCCCTTGTTTTTATTCACTTAGTGGAAGGAAGGGGATGAAAATAATTCCTTGAGTGAGCGGTCTTCAACTTTGTCGAGTCCTCGGGGACGGTCGTCCTTCTTGAGGAACCGTGCACGATCGCGGAGTTCGATGGACCGACTCCTTGATCATGTCTTGATGCGCGAAGACATTGAGTGTCTCGTGACTCACTTTATTATGAGGGTCCTCTGTTAGGCTGCGCCTCGCCTCGTATTTAAACGAAGGGCGTGCGGTCTCGGTCTAGAGGAGTCCTTGCGCGGGGCAGCGTCGGATGATTCAACTCTACGCCCGCGGCTTTTTTAGCTCTGCTTCCACCTCGGCCCACCATGAAGATGGCGAACCTCGACGGTGTACATTGAGACGGGGGTTGTGGCGCGTCGCATTGTCCAGGTTCACCATGTTAGATGATGAACCTTTGAGGGCGAGCGATCGTGTCCACTAATTAACTTTGGAGGGCCCTCAGACTACGCCGGCCTCGTATTTAAACGAAGGGCGGGCGATCTTGGCCCAAAGGGACCTTGCATGGCCTAAGCAGTCGGTTCCATCGACCACCAGGACCATGGCTGCACTCTTCCACCTTGGATCGTCATGCAGATGCCGACCTTCGACGGTGTACGTTGTGCGGGGGAGGCGATCTCGTGCCTTAGTCCATCATGTTAGATGGTGAACTGTAGATGGCGATCGAGTCCTCCGGTTTCTTGAATAAGGAAGGAGATCGGGGAGACATCCGAGGTCTCCTTTTCTTGATTGAAGCATGTAGGGACGGTCGCCGAGGTTGATCTAGGGGTCGGCTCGTATGAGCTTTCCAACCTGTTTTGTGTTCGACTCGGACGATCGTCCATAGAGGCAGGTAGGGACTTTGGCTAAACCAATAAGCTGCCCAACTTGCCCTCCTCGAACAATCTCCAGAGCTGTTTAAGGAGGTCGCGGCATTTGTTGGTGCTGTGGCCGGGACTCTTATGGTAGGCACAATATTGATTGTTGTCCAGATGACCGTGGTCCCTTATCGCCTTTGGCTTTTTGAGCTCTTCGTGCCCCTTGATGGCATAGAAAATATGTGCCGGAGTTCTGTTGAACGTATTGAGGAGATGGGCTTCCATGTCCTCGAAAGCCTTGAGATCTCCGGGTGTCTTGGCGATCGCCTTCTTTGCTTTGGCGATCGCTATCTTCTGGACAAGAGGTGGCGTTTCCTCGTCTAAGCGGAGGGTGAGTAGCCTTTGCACGGCCGTGAAGTTGGCGGCTTTAGCGCGGAAGATCGCGTAAGTTGGGGAATATCCTTGGAGAGATGTCTAAACATGGGAGAGTGACGCGGAATCCCCATGGCCGAATAGAGAGCGAGCTCGTCATCGACGGGTTCGCCGGTGAGGACGATTTCGTCCACTCGGCCAATGTAATTTGCGTCGATTCGTCTTTCCCCGCTTGATTTTTATCATGCGGTGGGGGCCTTCAGTCTGCGACCTTCGCGAAGTATGACGTGAAGTCGTTCGCCATTTCTTAAAATATGTGATAGATCACGGTGGTAGTGAGACGTACCATCTATGGGCCACTCGCCCAATGTTAACGGGAAGATCCGGCACTTGGTTGCATCGGATGCCCCACACCCAGTCATGTAGATTCGGAATTTACTCGGGTGGGTTTCGGTCCGATCTCCCCTCATACGAGGTGTTTTGGGAGGAGCGATCGTTGGGTGTATGGGGCAAGCTCGATGTGGACCGCGAGTGGCTCGGTCGGCCGCGATCTTTCTTTGGTGCTTGCCCCGGTGTCCAAGTGCTCTCATCTCGCCGAGTGGCGTTGTATGGCGGCCATCGCCGTGGCCCGATTGCTTGCGGCTCGGCGCTCGGAGCGGAGCCGAGGCGATCGAGCACCGATCCCGGCGATCGGGGCGGAGTCGATGGCCGACTGCGTTCGGTGTGAGGCGGGTAGGCCGAAGTCCTGGTGACGGATTCGGATTCCGTCTTTTCAAGGTTGGAGACTGAATGCCCCGGTCGCCCGGATGGGTCGCGTCCCAAGCGATTGAATATAGATCCGTCCGGTCGTGCGAGAGCCTTTCCTCGCGCATTGGGGCTTTCTGACGATCGCTCGTTCAGTAGCCCGCCGAATTTCCGTTTTCCCATGTGGCGTATGATCGAGGGTGTTATTGCAGGCGACGCTCGTGCTCTCCGTCGCTCCTCCAGGATGGCCATAGCCTCTTCGATCTGTTCCTTGGTTTGGAACTGATCAAGTGAGAGGTTGGGGCCATCTCTTGGATGCGGGATCGAGAGTCTCGCGTTGCTGCGGCTTCCCCCTGTCGTTGGCTGGGGTTCGGATTGAGCCGGGATATGGTGTCCGGCGGTTCGGAGAGCAGCTTTCTTCGATGGACCGGCGGATGTCATGATTCTGAAGGTTTTCTTTGAAGTGCAGTGAGTGTCACTTCAAGTATGTGCCCCGAGAACAGTGAGTGTTCTTCGGGACGGTAGGAATAAAAGTTTGAGGGTAACGCGCCCCTTCTTCTAGCGCCAATTGTTGCTACCCAAAATATTATCCGGAGATAGATATTGCTGGAATGGATGGGATAGCAAACAAATGCAAGAGCACTTCCGTGAGAAAGATAAATAACACAAGATTTGCCGGGGTTGTTAGTCCCGGGCTTGAATGCTCTCGCGAGATATTATTAATACCGATATTCGGGGATACAAGTACCAATGTAAGAATACAATTACAATGAGTGTAAAGTTTCTTGTTATCTTAGCTAGTGAGCGTGTAGATTGCCGGAAGAACCAGATTTGATGCTCTGTGAATTCTTGTAACAAAGGAGATGAACAGTCGCGGCGGTGAGAGATCGATCGTCTCTCACGGCGAGTATTTAGCTGGATGTTTGGGCTTCTGGGCTTATGAATCCCTTGGAATCTGTCTAGTGGAGACTTGCTGCTTCTGCCGATCGTCTTCTGGACGAGAGATTTGGAGAGAGAAGTCCTGAGATGGATTCCGGTGAGATAGCCGGGAGCTTGATGATATGTATATTCTTCAGTATTTCCGTGAATGTATCGGAATGTGAGAGAATCTGAACTCTAGGTTAAGTGAATTCCCAACCGTAGTGGATGAGTTCTGAACCTTTTTCCAGTAGGAGGAGGTTCTCTATTTATAGGGCTTGGATACGCCGGGCGATCGCCTTTTCTGTAATATAATAATCGGGCGATCATCTTTTAGCACATGGGCCTGTCCCCTCAAAGCCTGCGGGAGTTGTTGGCAGTCAACTACTCGGTCCAATAGGGAGCTTACACGCGTCCTGAGTTAGTCACATGCGGCCCCACTGACAACTTTCGGCGCACATGCCGGTAGGTGGGGTAGGTGACAGGCTTTGGTCAAAGATCTTGTCTGTTAGCAAAAGATCTTGTCAGCGCCTTTTATGGATCTGCACGTGGGTGCTTTTCTGAGATCCAGTCCTCGATGACTTAGACGGGCGATCATCTCTGCTCGGGGCGTAGGTCGATTGCCCTTAGCCGGTCACTAGAGTAGATCGCCAGCTGCCAAAGGGCGATCGCCTTGGGAGTCGATCGCTAGGTACCTGATGGTGGTTTGATATCTTCGACTTGGCGAGCTAGCCATAGTTTGACTGGAGTTGACTTGGTCGCTCGGCCTTATAGTCGATCGCCTGTCGGGATGAATAAATCGTGACACAACAATGCTGTATGATTTGTTTCAGGACAGCTTCCATACTTTGCTGTATGAATATCTTCGAGACACCAGTCTTGCTGTATGATGCTTGCTGTTTGGTAATTGTTAAAACAACATTATTTTTTCCCAACAGGTCCACAGAGGCGTGGATCCACGAGCTTGGCTTTTAACCACTACGGGTTAGATCCGACGGGGTCTCGGTAGGGGACCAAAGAGGCGTGGATCCGCGGTTAATTGTAGGGGTGGTTCGGTATAGTATACTGAAAATTATCATCCATACCGTATACCGTACCGAAATTTTCGGTATGACAAAAATCATACCGTTACCTTACCGAAATTTTCGATATACCGAAAATCTCGGTATGACATATTTACATACCGTTATTGTACCGAAATATCGGTATACCGAAATCTAGTCGGTATACCGTTAATTTTTCGGTATATCGAAACTTCTGCGGTATACCGAAAATTTTAAGATATATAAAAAAAAATCAATATACTATACATAGTTTGGTATACTGAAAAATTTTGATATACCGATAATTTTTCGGTATATCGAAAATTTTCGGTATATGTCGAAAAAAATTCCGAATACCGAAAATTTTCGGTATACCTCGGTATATCGAAAATTTCAAAAGCTCATACCGTTACCGTACTGAAAATACCGATAACAGTATCATACCGTACCGAAAAAATCGGTATACCAAAAATTTCGATATTTTTCGATACGATATTTTCGGTATTTCGATATTTTCGGTATTTTTCCCAGACCTAGTTAATTGTGGTGCATTTTACAAATGTGTTTTGGGTTGTGGCGTTTCCGGAAATGTGTGTTTTAAACTGATGTTTTATCATTTACATGTTTTGACTATATGTGTAAGGTGTAAGTTGTTCATTTGGTTACTTGTACTAGCGTAATTGATAACCCGTTTGGGGGACCCATTTTGGAGAAATTCTTTTTATGAATTTCAGGTTATGTTCAGCCGGACGATCGGGCACTGAGGCAGTACGAGGATGCTGGCCAGGGTTGATGACGTGTGCAATTGAGTCTCTTTATTTCCGTTGTCCTTTTTGATGCGGTTGTTTTTCTTTAAACTTGTGAACTTATAGAAAGTACTCGCGAGCACTTAGGCATTTCTACTGGGATTATGGTTTGTATTATTATATGTTATTTATGATTGTCAGTGATGTCTGTTTTGCCGGTTATACCTGGCGTTTCATTTATTTTTCGTTCTGGTGATGTGTGTTTTCTCGCTAACGAAGATAGTTAGACGAGTGGTATTTCTTAATTTACCTGGTGGGTCCCACGTAGGGGCCCACGGTAATGTAATATTCCCTGAATATCTTGGTGGTGTTACAACGATTTCCAGTAAAATTTCTTATCTTAGTTGCAATACTATAAGGAATATATTAATGTTTTGAGTGATAAATTATAATTTTGGTGCAAAATAATTACCGATGGTAAAATACATATTGATTCAAAAATAATTACATATTCCATGCCTGCTAAACGATTCCAAATCAGATTATTACCCATAATTTGTACAGTTATAACTTCGTCCAAAAATCAACGCCGCATGTGAGATTAGGGTGTCTATGTAATTGTTCAAACAAACGTCCACGTTAGCAAGCTGTTCGCATTCGTGGCACCGCAATAACTCTCTCCTATGTGATATTTTATAATATTTTTATTCTTATTTATTTAGATTATTTTAACCCTCAATTATTTAGATAATACTACACGAATTCAAGAACTAAATAAACACTTGAAATCAATGTGTGTTCACCATCTAATAATTAAGGAATAAAGAGTTTGATATTTATTTGGAAATATCATTGGACAAATTATTAAGTTGGAAAAATAAAATAATTTTATTTTTGTTGGAAAGTTTAACTCGACCAATTTTATTGACGTCTTTTACCATCCAAATCATTTTATATTACCAATATAATTAAAAAAACTATTTATGAGCTTTTTTGAGACGCTTGTATAGAAGCATATGAGATAAACTATCGATAAGTTGTGATTTTCTACCGTCAGACCAAAAAAACTTGGCTTCATATTAGGCTGGTACTAAAGTTACATATTTATTCATATTTGTCGATTCCAATTTGTATATCATTCTTGTTAGGGTTGAACTGTGCGGATTGGAATCGACAAATATAAAAAAAATATGTAATTTTAGTACCGGCCTAACATCAGGACAAATTATCCGGGCCTGACGGTAGAAAAACCCTATTTTTTAAGTTTCTACTTATATTTTACAATGTAAAATGATTATTTGTCGAGAACCCTGTATCCTGTATCGTGGAATTCAGGACGAAAACTCTGTATCCTAACAGTGTGAGCAGGAGATGATAATCGAGATATTGCAGCAGTAATGCTGTCTTCAAATGCAGCTTCCATCTCCTTTTCTTGCTTAAGCCTTAATCTCTTTGCAGCTTCTCTAGCCTCTTCCCCCTTTTTGGACTCATCAAGATAGGAGACCTTCTCATTAATACGTTCGAGGATCTTCATATCGTTGTCCTTTTGGTCTCGAAGCTTGAGAATTTCTCAACAAGGGAGTTGAGCACCTACGACATATCTTGAATCTTTTTGTCATGTCCTCGGAGCTGGGAGCCAGTTTCAACAAGGGTTGATGCAGTCCTGGCCTCAGATATGCGAAGCTTGGACTGTTCTTCCAAGAGGATCTGCTCCTGGCGCTGTTGGAGTTGGTTCAAAGCTTGCCGTAAGACGGTGGATATAATGCGGGAGGCTTCTTCCACTTGGGATACTTCTCTTCTTACACCCATCATTTCATCGATGGTAGTCTCATGCAACCAATTTATCTCCTTTTCAACTGTATGTAGAGCATTCACAGCATCCTGTATGAAGACAGTTTGAAGACCAAGAGTATGAAGTTGGTCGTGTCTGACTGGAGAGCTAGGCTTTTCTTCTCCAGCTCCATTGAGCTGTCTGATGACCACATGGTTTTTCGGTCGTTGCGGTTCATCCTCAGGTAAGAAACCTTTATCGAATTCCGCTGTTGGATTTTCGGGGGCATCAGTTGCTGTTGCAACTTGCGGCTGTTCGACTTGATCGGCTACGGGGGGACTGATTCCTCTTGTTGCGGAATTGTTTCTGTAGATAAAGGTACAAAAGGGACTGATTCCTCCTGTTGTCTCTCAGCTTCCGCCTGCTCCGGTAGAGGGACTGATTCCTCTTGCTGGATGGTGCGGGTTTGATCGTCGGGTTGGTCGGCGATAGGCTCAGGTGCCTGTTGAGAAACTATTTGATCTTCGGTGACATGAGGGACTGATTCCTCGCTGTCTAGAACAGTTCCTTGGTGTCTGGGAGGGGACTGTTGTTGGGATGAGGTCCCTTCTCCCTGTTGGTGTTTGATTCTGGATAATTCCTCTCTGTTAGCTTCTTCACGACTCATCCTCAAAACATGCTGGAAGGCATCGTCATCGTCGTCTGAGTCGCTGACTGATTTTGGACTTATGGGAATTGTCTCTTCAGATACAGATTTCCCCTTTAATCGAGCATCGACTCTGTCCATGAGATGGATCGAGATCATTTCTTTGCAGCAAAGGTTGTCCCATTGGATTAGGACTTCAATTGGAGAATCTGTCACCTCCAGAACAAACTTTTCTTCCTCCTCCCACTCCTGCCAGTTGTACAAAGTTTCATAAGGGGCAAACCTGTATGATTTCCACTGTACGAACTGCTCGTATGCGTGTTCGATTTGTACTGACAATAGAGTTTTGTGGATTATAGTGTCGAGGGAGGGGCTCCGTATAGTATATGGGTCTACTGTAGGATTGGGATCCGCTACAGGTATGGGTGCCTGTATTGGAGAGGGATCCCGAACAGGGGTTGGTTCCCTGTGAGGAGATGGATCCTTTATGGGTGAGGAATCCCGTACAGGGGATGTGGCTATTGGCTCAAATGGGGCAGTCGGCTCGCCAAAGCCTTCAAGGTTGGCAGATAACTGTGCATCCGTCATTGCCGCCAATGGCTCGGGATCCACCATTTGAATAGTAACAGTTATTTCTTCCGCAGGGGTTGCGCCCTGGGGGTGTGATTCAATGGGTTGCACCGATGGTTTGTCTTGAGAAAGATTATTTAGCTTCCTTTTCGGCTTCTCGGCAGCAATGGGAGTTTTGCTGTGAGATCTCTTTCTTTTCTTTGAAGTCTCCTCGCTCCTGGACTTCGAAGTAACGTCTCTTGGGTCGGCATAGAGCAGCAATGTTCGTACAAAGGGCCTATCAACAATTAACCTCTCTTTGTTGAACACGGTGGGTCTGCTCCCTCTAATGTATTTGCCTTGATGGATTTTCTTCGTTCCTTTGGCTTGCGGCACAACGCATTTGGTCATAATGTTATTAATGATCAGACCAAAGGATTTCTTTTGAGTGGCAAGTTTAGAGACTTATTCCTGCAATCTTTTGAGAATGATTTGGCACCAGTTAACTTTTTCACCAGACATGATGGCGACCATCATTCTGAATCTCATATTGGTGCACATCTCAAAAGAACATGTCCTGTTTTCAATAACACGACAACAAAAATCGTGTAAATAAATGAAAGGTAGACAAAAAATTTTCTTCTGGGTAGATGCATGAACAATCACGTTCGATGCAGAACCAGTGAATAATCCCCAATATGAGGTGAGGATTTCTTGAGACCCAAAATGCTCAAGTTCTTCCAAAGATAGGCCATCGGCAGGCATCCTGTAAAGATTCTGAAGTAGGTCTTGGTCAATGCGGATCTCCACTCCGCAAACGGTGGCATCAATGTCAGATATGTTTCCTCCTTGTGCAAGAGAGAGGAAACGGACAGAGGCGTTGAGGTAGAATTCCTCAACCATCTTTTCGTCGTAGCGCTCAGCGGCTTTGGCTACCAACGCGATAAAGGCCTTGTTGACGAATTCTTGTGACGATGAACTCCATGGATTCAACGTCGTCGGCTTCAGTGCGAAGACGCTCAATAACTGCAGATCTGGCAAAGATCCGCCCGTCGATGATGGTGGCGGTCTTCTTGAGAGTAGAGGATGAAGTCTGTGTATATTCCATCGTAAGATCTGAAGAAAAAGTAAGAGATTTGCAAATAAAATGCAGAAAATTGCAGTGAAAGATGTAGTCTGGTTGCTCAAAGACTCGTTCAATTTGCAGACAGCATAAAGAGTCAACGAAGAGCAAGAACGATCCTTTTATAGTGGGCAGTGGGAAGAATTAGGGGTTTTAGACAGTGAACGGTCAGATTTAAGGGATGGGAACCGTCATTTAAATGAACGAACAGGATGGACTGAGCGTAACGGGTACATCTTATCCATATGATTTTGAAATTAAACTGGGTCCCATATCTGTCGTTTCGACTTCCCTTATTTGCCCAAAATGGCGGTTTGAAAATATTAAACAATTTGAAACATCGCGGCATTTGAAGTAAAATAGTCCAGATGTCGTGTAGATATTTAAATGCAAAGACGTTTGGTATAAGAACATAGAAATTATTTTAAAATGAATAACATATAAATATAATATTAATTGATTTCCCGTAGTATGTGTTGTATCCGCGAAAATACAGCGTTCCCCCTTAAAAGGTACATACAGGATTCAATTTCATACAGCAACTTAAGGATTAATGTTGTATTCATGGTCATACTGTATTCCCCCTTAATTATTGCACACGTCAGCTGTAGGATAATTATATGCCTCTTTGTTCCTACAGTGTTGTTCGGAATGTCTAGGTGTACATATAATTAACGGTGGATACTGTATTCGTGGGTCTTACAGCATTCCCCCTCAATTGTTGAGTAAAAGCAGTAAAAACTTACAGTGAGTCAGACTGTAGCAAACCCAATTCTTGTCGAAGCATACAAAATCTTGCTATGCCGAGAGGCTTGGTAAAGATGTCAGCTAACTGGATATCTGTATGAACTTTTTCCAGACGAACATCCTTGTTCTCGACATGATTCCTAATGAAGTGATGCTTCATATGGATGTGCTTAGTGCACGAGTGCAAAACAGGATTATGCGTTATTGCAATTGCAGTCGTGCTGTCGCACATGATGGGTGTTTCTTTGGCTTCAATTCCATAATCTGACAGCTGGTGTTGCATCCAGAGGATCTGCACACAGCAACTACTAGCAGCATAGTATTCTGATTCTGCTGTGGAAAGTGAGTTTGCCAATTGCTTCTTACTGAACCAAGACACAAGTCTAGGTCCAAGAAAGTGACAAGTACCACTTATACTCTTCCTATCTAGCTTGCAACCTCCGACATCTGAGTCGCTGTAGCCAACCAAATTGAATCCGCCTTCCTTAGGATACCATAGTCCTACATCGACTGTTCCTTTTACGTACTTTAGGATTCGTTGGCTGTTGTGAAGTGTGATTCTTTAGGTGCTACTTGATATCGCGCACACACTCCTACAACTAGGGATGTCAATTTTACCTGCAGGGTAAAATTACTCGCGGGTAAACGGGTTATAGAGGCGGGTAGTACCCGCAGGTTCGGGTAAAGGGTAGGGTACTGCCCGTACCCGTTATTTTTTGTTAGGATAAGGGTAGGGTATGAGATTTATGTTTTACCCGATTACCCTACCCGATTGCCCTACCCGATTACCCTAAACATTATATATATATATATAATAAAATAATATATTATATTTTTTAATTTTAATGTTTATTAGTTATAATTTATACCTGATATATTAATAAATTTGAGTTAAATTATATCGAATTTTGATATATATTGAATCATTTATTATATTTTTTTATGTTTTTTGGAGTTTTTTTGTAAAATAGCATTAAATAAATATAAGCGGGTAACCTGTTTTACCCGCGGGTACCCGTTTACCCGCAGGGTAATACCCGTACCCTACCCGCTATAAAAAATAGGGTAATAGGGTAGGGTATGAGTAAGACATTTTATATGAGGGTAGGGTATGGGGAAGGCTTACCCGTACCCTACCCTGCCCATTGACATCCCTACCTACAGCAAACTGGATATCGGGCCTGCTAGACGTTAGGTACATGAGTGAGGCAATTAGCTTCCTGTAGAGTGATTGATCAACCGGCTTTCCATCTTCGTCAGCACTAATTTGCACGGAAGTGCTCATGGGGGTTGACGAGGATTTGGAAGTATTCATTCTAAATTTGTTGAGAAGCTCCTTGTGGTATTTTTCTTGATTGATGAAGATTCCTGTAGGCAACTGCTTTACCTGTAATCCTAGAAAATAACTAAGTTCTCCCATCATACTCATTTCAAATTTACTTTGCATGATATGAGAGAACCTTTGACATAAAGCAAGGTTAGTTGAACCAAATATAATATCGTCTACATATATTTGAACCATCAGGAGGTCATCACCTTCCTGTATTTTAAATAAGGTCTTGTCCACAACACCTTTCTCGAATTCATTATCGGTTAGATATAGGGACAGGGTCTCATACCACGCTCTAGGTGCTTGCTTCAGTCCATACAGCGCTTTCCTTAGCCTGTATACAAGGTCCCCGCCTTCTGTGTTGACAAACCCTGGTGGTTGTTCAACATAGACTTTTTCGGCAAGTTCTCCATTCAGGAATGCGCTCTTGACGTCCATTTGATATACAATAAAGCTCTTATGGGCGGAAAAGGCTAGAAATATCCTAATGGCTTTTAGTCTGGCAACAGAGGCAAAAGTTTCATCATAGTCTATGCCTTCTTCCTATCTGTAGCCTTGTGCAACTAGACGGGATTTGTTTCTGATAATGAGTCCATTCCCATCCTTCTTGTTTCTAAATACACATTTTGTTCCAATTACGGATTGATGCGTTGGTCTGGGTACAAGATACCATACATTGTTTCTTTCGAAACCATTAAGCTCTTCTTCCATAGATGTAATCCAATGAGAATTGTCGAGAGCTTCTTTGGTGGAAATAGGTTCAGATTGAGCTAAGAATACAGAGACAGTGCACATGTTAAGTCTTCTAAGTTCAGATAGAGACTTCCATACACAAAATGCAGATATCTCAGATTCGGGTTCTTCTTGCGCACATAGTACATTTCCTTGTGTACTCTGTATTCTCCTACGAGTTGAAACTCCAGCATCAATGTTTCCAATGATAAAATCTTGTGGGTGATCTTTCAACCATCTTCTATCGGGTACTAATTTGGCGTCCCGTACTGTATCTTGGGTTGCTGTAGTTTCAGGTTCAACTTGTACAGCATCAGTTTCAACTACCTCCGTTCTTACAGCTGCGGGGTTGATTTCTAAGTCAACGACAGGCTCTATAGGAGTTGGAGGGTGATTAATGGTGAGCTGTTGGATATTCTGAGTAGGATCTTCTACTCCTGTAGGATCATGGTGAGGTTCGTCAAACGCTACATGTACTGATTCCTCAATTGTTAGCTTCCATTTATTAAAGATCCTGTAAGCTTTGCTGACAGAGGAATATCCTACAAATATCCATTCATTCGATTTCTCATCGAAGGTTCTAAGTTGATCCTTCCCGTTGTTCAACACATAACACCGGAAACTAAATATGTGAAAGTACGAAACTAATGGAGTTTTGTTGTTCCATACCTCGTATGCTGTTTTGTTGTGGTGTTTGTTGATGATACAGTGGTTTTGTGTATAACACGCTTTATTGGTGGCTTCGCCCCAGAAATGCTGTGGCAACTTACTTGCAACAATCATGGTCCTTGTTGCTTCTTTTAGCGTCCTGTTCTTTCACTCGGCGACACCGTTTTGTTGAGGCGTGCGGGCAGCTGAGTATTCATGTTGTATCCAATTTTCTAAATAGTATTGTTCTATAAAACGGATAGTGAACTTGGTAGCTCTGTCGGAACGAATGGACACAATACTCAACCCTTTTTCATTTTGAAGTTTCTTCAGGTGCTCGGGCAGCTTTGATGTGGTTTCCTTCTTCTTGCTTAGGAAGATTGTCCAAGCATACCTGTAATAATCATCAACAATGAAAAGACAGTATTTCTTACCTCCCAAACTTATCAGGTCTACAGGACCGTATAGATCCATGTGTAGCATTTCTAGAACTCTGTGAGTTGAAAGGTAAGATTTTCTTTTTAGGGTAGTTTGAATTCTTTTGCCTTTCTGACAGGGTCCACAAACACTGTCCTTTTTGAATGACACATCGGGCAAATCTCTAACCATTCCCTATCGAGCGATCTTGTTGATCGTCTTGAAATTGATATGAGACATCCTTTTATGCCATAGCCAGCTTAGATCTGCAGTGCCTTTGGCAACAAAACAAGGAATTGTGGAGCTCATAGGCATCCAGTCAGCAATATACATGTTACCTGATCTGCTTCCTGTGAGCACAACTTATTTGGTCAGGATGTTCTTGACTCTACAGTGATCTATATAGAATTTCACCGAGAACTGTTTGTCACAGAATTGGATAATACTAAGTAGATTGTACTCTAAGCCTTCAACATAAGCTACGTCAGAGATTTTGAATTTTCCAATGATCAGGGTTCCCTTCCCTCTTGTTCGACCTTTGGATTTATCACTGAAGCGCACTTTTGGACCGCGACCTTCTATAGAATCTGAGAGCTTGCTTTTATCTCCTGTCATATGCCGAGAACATCCGCTGTCGAAGTACCAGATGTCCTTCTCTAAGATGTCCTGTATGCATAAGTAGATTTAGGTCCCCTTTGATTGTTGGGTCCATGGGTGTTAGTGGCTTTAGGTACCCAGATTTTCCTGACAGCAATGGGTTTACTGTAGGATGCTTTAGGTACATTCTTGCGGTATCTACGTGAGGCAGATACGTAGTTGCTGCAACCATGATAATAATTATGCATGAAAAATTCAGGGTTATTATTATTAATACAGTACGAATGCCATCTTGGAGGTGGAGCCATTTTCTTCGGCCTAACAACTTGCCTTCTGGGTCTCCTGTTGGATTCCCAAAGCTGTTGTTGATACTGTGCGGTGACCTACTTTTGCGATGGATAACGAGGCTCCTATATCCAATACCTAGGCGCGCTGTACTGTTGGAAGTACTGCCGTGCGGGCCTTTGATATTTGGATACTGCCTTCTTTCTGAACGGCTGTTGGCGCTGTTGATATGCTCAGGGAGCATGCTGTTGGATTCGACTTATAGGTCTGAATGGCTGAGGATTCTGTTGTCTGTGATATGATTGTGGTGGCGGAATGGTAGCCTTTGCTGTACGCAGTGCAGCTGTTGCCTTTGCGGGACTTAGAATTTCTTCCGATACAGGAATGAGTTCCACACCCCTGACGAACACAGTAATAGTTTTCCCTTTATTGGAACATGAGATGTATCCTAAGCCACTTTTATCATGAGCATGTTTCCCGGTGCTTAGAGTTTCTTCCATCCTTTTAGATGATTTCTCGAAAGATTTCAAGATGGTCTCAAGTTCTCCTTCTCATTTTTCCATAGTTTTCACTTTGGCTTGGAACAGAACAAAATCATTTGTCTTGCTTTCACTATAAGATTTAGCCTCATTTAGTTCGTGAGCAAGTTGATGATTGCTCTCCATGAGTTTTTCGTGATCGACTTTACTGTTTTCACAATCAATAGACATATTTTCGTAATTAACTTTCAGCAAGTCGTTTTCTTCCCTCAGCTCTAGGTTGGAAATTTGGAGCTGTATGTTTTCATTTTTCAATGTCTCATGGGCCTTTTGAATGTTTTTGAATTCATTCATCATGTTTTCAAAGGTATGAGATGCATTTGCAGGAGTAATTGAGGTTGAGCTTACCTCATCATCACTATCTTCATCTTCCGGTATGTCTTTGGCCATGAAGCACATATATGCTTTATCTTCAAATTCATCATCTGACGAGTCATTGTCAGTGACTGCCTGTAGACATTCTTCGGACTTTGTTAGTGTGGGGGAGGCTTCTGATTCTCCGATTAGGGCCTTGAGCTTGTTTTTCCAAGCACGTCTTCTTTCGTCTTTTTCTTGTTGCTCGGCTTCCGACAACCTTTGAACTTTAGGATGAGGACATTTATTTGCATAATGTCCTGGTTTCCTGCAATTGTAACACATGTTAGCATCACCAGAGGAAGATTCGGTACTTACCTTTTGAACAGGCTTGGGCCTGTATGAAGTCTTTCCCGACTGCTTGATGAGCTTCTTGAACTTATATATGAGGAGCGCCATTTCATATTGTGACAGGATGTCGTCGTCGCTGTCAGCACTTTTGTGGGTAGGCTTTGATGAGCTGGGCATGCTATGCCGTCGGTTGGATACAGCGGCTAATGCTGTAGTCCTTGCAAGTGATTCTTTAGCTTTCTCTCTCTTGTCTATATCATACTCAAATGCTTTGAGGTCAGAAAAGAGGTCAAAAGTAGATATGTCATTAAGATTACATGACACACGCGTAGCTGTGGTTTTAGTGTCACATCGGGCAGGGAGAGATCGGAAAATTTTTAAATTCTTCTCCTTTTGTGTGTAAATTTTGTCCAACGCTTCAAGTTCACCAACAATACTAGTAAATCTGAGGTCAAGTTCCTCAAGTGTTTCAGTTGGTTTCATTTCAAAGGATTCGAATTGCTGAGTTAGTTTTGAAATTTTGTTTTCTTTTGAGAGCCCAGTTCCCTCACAAATCAACTTGAGTTTATCCCAGATTTCTTTGGTTGTCTTACAGCTCTTTACCTTCGAGAACGTGCCTTTGTCAAGAGTGACAAATAGGGCGTTCTTAGCAACATTGTCTAGGTTGGTGCGTTTTCGATCATCTGTGGTCCATTGTTCGTGCTCTTTCTCTAGAATCTCAGCATGAGGTTGTCCTTCTATCCTCGTGGCAGGATTTACCTTCATTATCTTGATGGGTCCATCTTGGATGACAAAAATCATCTCTTCGTGCATGGCTGCAAGATAAGCTTCCATCCTAATTATCCAATCATCAAATTCGTTAATAGAGAACATAGGAACCTTATTGATCATAGAGGTATCCATATGAGAATATAGGAAGGATAAATTCTGTTTTAAAAAATAAGTGATTTAAGGATCTGATTCAGTTAAAAATACGGCTGATTCTTTTAGAATCAACTGCTCTGATACCACTTGTTGGCCACTAAGTATACAGAATATAGCTTGGAAAGTGTTTAAGCATCAAGTTGTGCATTTTACAAATTAGAGTGCGTAGCGGAAGTCTTGTTAAAGATAATTTGCAGTGTATACTTAAAATAATCACAGTAATGAAAACAATAAATTGCAGAAGGTAAATAACACAAGATTTAAAGTGGTTCAAGGTAAACCCCTCTACGTCCACTGGTCCTCCACACAGGAGAGAAAATGTTTATTATAAATACTGCACACACGACTATGTATTTATAATCAAACCTATCCTTGTATCATTCACACAGATTGATACAAAGACCGTCGCTTTCAACCGTTCACACAGATTGGTCAAAGCTTTCACTTGACTAGCTTCTTCACACACAGTTCCGAAGCTTCGTCTCTTCAATACAGTTCTGTCACACACAGTTCAGTAAAATCAAGGCTTTCTCAATCCACACAGGGCTGTTGATTTTCTTCAATGTAAGATCACGGGTTGAACAACAACTTGAGTGTCTTGAGCTTGAGCTGATGATGTGTTGTTCAAGGGTTTGAGCACTTTGTGTATTTCTTCTCTCAGGATAGGTATTATGCTTTGAAGAAATATGTTTGATCTCGATATACTGTTCTTAAGAAGCTCTCGTGGAGTCTCAGTATATCTCGATTTTCAGATCTTGATCTTATGAGTATTCGTATATGCTCGTGTATTTGCTCTATGTTCATAGTTATATTTGATCCTCAAACTCTGGGGTATAAATAGCTTCTAAATAGATCCGTTGAGAATAGATCCGTTGAGCTAATAGATCTGTTGACCCAATAGTCTGTTCCAACGTGTTGATAGACAAGATCCGGTTTTTGCTCCTTGATTGAAGATCTCTGTCTGATGGTATTTAAATACTTTATCCCTTCAGTATTTAATTACTTCTTTTCAAACGGGGCTTGACTTTAGCTAGTAAAGTAGATTCCTTTCCAATGGTCTTCAGTCCTGTTGGATAAGTGTTGAAGATCATAATACTTACAACATGTATGCTGTATCCAATATGTTGTGTTTGCAATGCTGTAGGATATCTTAGACTGTTGCTGTATGGAAATGATGCTGTATGATTTGTTTCAGGACAACTTCCATACTTCGCTGTATGAATATCTTTGAGACACCAGCCTTGCTGTATGATGCTTGTTGTTTGATAATTGTCAAAACAACATTGTTTTTCCCAACAGGTCCACAGAGGCATGGATCCACGAGCTTGGCTTTAACCACTACGGGTTAGGTCCGATGGGGTCTCGGTAAGGGTCCACAGAGGCATGGATCCACAGTTAATTGTGGTGCATTTTATAAATGTGTTTTGGGTTATGGCGTTTCTGGAAATGTGTGTTTCAAACTGATGTTTTATCATTTGTATGCTTTGACTATATGTGTAAGGTGTAAGTTGTTCATTTGGTTACTTGTACTAGCGTAATTGCTAACCCCTTTAGGGACCCGTTTTGGGGAAATTCTTGTTATGAATTTCAGGTTATGTTCAGCCGGACGATCGGGCACTGAGGCAGTACGAGGATGCTGGCCAGGGTTGATGACGTGTGCAATTGAGTCTCTTTATTTCCGTTGTCCTTTTTGATGCAGTTGTTTTTCTTTAAACTTGAGAACTAATATAAAGTACTCGCGAGCACTTAGGCATTTCTACTGGGATTATGGTTTGTATTATATGTAATTTATGATTGTCTGTGATGTCTGTTTTGCCGGTTATATCTGGCGTTTCATTTATTTTTCATTCTGGTGATGTGTGTTTTCTCGCTAACTAAGATAGTTAGACGAGTGGTATTTCTTAATTTAGCCTGGTGGGTCCCACGTAGGGGCCCACGCTACTGTAATATTCCCTGAATATCTTGGTGGTGTTACAACGATTTCCAGTAAAATTTCTTATCTTAGTTGCAATACTACAAGGAATATATTAATGTTTTGAGTGATAAATTATAATTTTGGTGCAAAATAATTACCGGTGGTAAAATACATATTGATTCAAAAATAATTACATATTCCATGCCTCCTAAACAATTCCAAATCAGATTATTACCCATAATTTGTACAGTTACTTCGTCCAAAAATCAACGCCGCATGTGAGATTAGGGTGTCTATGTAATTGTTCAAACAAACGTCCACGTTAGCAAGCTGTTTGAACAATTAGAAATTCGCATTCGTGGAACCGCATTAACTCTCTCCTATGTGGTATTTTATAATATTTTTATTCTTATTTATCTAGATTATTTTAACCCTCAATTATTTGGATAATACGTCACCAATTCAAGAACTAAATAAACACTTGGAATCAACGTGTGTTCACCATCTAATAATTAAGGAATAAAGAGTTTGATATTTATTGGGAAATATCATTGGACAAATTATTAAGTTGGACAAATAAAATAATTTTATTTTTGTTGGAAAGTTTAACTCGGCCAATTTTATTGACATCTTTTACCATCCAAATCATTTATTATTACCAATATAATTCAAAAAACTATTTATGAGCTTTTTTGAGATGCTTCTATAGAAAAATATGAGATAAACTATGATAAGTTGTGCTTTTCTACCGTCAGACCAAAAAAACTTGGCTTCATATTAGCTGGTACTAAAGTTACATATTTTTTCATATTTGTCGATTCCAATTTGTATATTCTTCTTGCTAGAGTTGAAATGCGCGGATTGGAATCAACAAAATGAAAAAAAAATGCAATCTTAGTAGTGGCCTAATATAAGACCAAGTTTTCCTCACGTGGCGATAAGAAAATATATATTAATTATACTATATATTTATTCATATTTGTCGATTCCAGCTTGTATATCATTCTTGTTAGGGTTGAACTGTGCGGATTGGAATCGACAAATATAAAAAAAAGTATATTTTAGTACCGGCCTAACATCAGGACAAATTATCCTGGCCTGACGGTAGAAACCCCTATTTTTTAAGTTTCTACTTATATTTTACAGTGTAAAATGATTATTTGTCGAGTTTCGATGGATACATGCTAGTAAAAACAAAAAAACTTTATGAGTTTATTTGAAATGCTTTTAGTAGAAGCATATGAAAATCATAAATAAATTTGAAGCTACATTTATGCATAAGAAAACCTAAAAATATCATATTATGTAATTATTTATTTAAAACCCCTATGTCCAAAGGATGTATGTATTTATTATATTCAATTTATGTATACATGAATATTGTTTTTATAGTATTTTTTATTTATTTTTAATAAACTCAAATTTTGTTCACTCCTAGATAAATATCCAAAGTATCTAATCAGTTTACGGATCTAGAGCATCATGCTATGTGGTATTTCTCAATATTCGATTTTTATTTATATAAAATCTTGAATCCTACATCAGGATATATGAATACTAAAGGTTTAAATTTTTAATATATTATTTATTCTTAATATTTATTTTCTAATTTATGTTTGATTATTTGAATATTATATAAATTAAATAGGTAAGAGTAATTAGCAGATAACTTTCAACATTATTTCATATATTATTCAAAATATATATCGCTCTTTCTATAGCATGTAATATCCATCAAGAATATCAAATTGTGCTACATCAGGAGCAATAATAATTTCAAATTTATAAAGAACATTTAATATATGCTCCATAAACATTAAGTGTGCTACTCGTGAGCAACGATAAACAATAATCTTTAATATTAATATTCATCAAGAATATCAATTGCTCATTCGGGAGCAACTATGTGAAATAATTCTTAAGATTATTTGAGAGTTTCAACTTGAAACTACGTTTATCATATCAAGATGATAATAATATAGTTCTCGTGAGAACTATCACATAGTGAACTCAATTTTCACTTTTATCTATCATGAGTTTATACAGGTGTTCACACAATTGCACCTGATGCCTTTTGTTTGTATGATCGACTGTCTGAACATTCCGCAGCACTTCAACTTTGTACAATTATCTGAATAGATCTGAATGCACTCGTGAATTTCTTGAATAAGACCGATCGTCATGTGTGTGTTTGAACAAAGCCGATCGTGTATGGTTCCTTCCTCCCGATCGCATATAAGAATAGCTCGACTTTACCCCTTGTTTTTGTTTACTTAGTGTAAGTAAGGGAACGAAAATAATATGTTTGGTGAGCAATCTTTAGTTATACCGATTCTTCGAGGGAGGGCGATTGTACCATCTTTGAGGAATCGTGCACGGTCGCGGAGTTCGATGGACCGACCTTCGTAACCGTGTCTTTGTGTGCTAGGGACATTCCTCCTGTAGGTCTGTCTCGCGACTCACTTTATTGTTAGGGTCTTCCGTTAGGCTGCGCCCGCCTTGTATTTAAATAAAAGGCGAGCGGTCTTTGTCTGGAGGAGTCCTTGCACGGGGCGTCGTTGGTTTATTCGACTCCACGTCCGCGGATTGTTTGCACTTTTCTACCTCGTATCGCCATGTTAGATGGCGACCCTCGACAGTATACGTTGTGACGGGATAGGGACGCGTCGCCTTGTCCGGGTCTATCATGTTAGGTGATGTACCTTTGAGGGCGAGCGAGCGTGTTCACAGATTTTTTTGGAGGGTCTTTCGGCTACGCCCACCTCGTATTTAAACGAAGGGCGAGCGATCGCAGCCCAAAGGAACCTTGCATGGATGAAGCTGTCGGTTCCATCGACCTCCAGGACCATGGCTGCACTTTTCTACATCGGATTGCCATGTTGAATGACGATCCTCGACGGTATACGTTGTGCTTGGAGGGGCGATCGCTTGCATAGGTCTGTCAGGTTAGATGACGACCTCTTGTAGGGCGAGCGAGTCGTCCTCACTTTATTTGTCTGTTTTTGTTGAGGCGAATCATATAAATGGGATCGAAGACTCTCATTAAAATCTTTGTACATTGGGTAACTGAATACAAAGTTTTTACTGGTAGTATTTCTTCAAGTGCATGGCGTTCCAGGGATATTGGTCTGGAGTGCCGTCTGGGTGTTCGAGTTCGTAGGCTCCCCTAGTTAGCCACATAGATATCCTAAAGGGCCCCTCCCAATTCGGGCCAAAGACTCCCGTGTGAGCTTGGACCTTTTTGAGGACTAGGTCGCCCACTTGGAACCGTCTTTCCTTGACCTTTGAATTGAAGAATTTCTCGGATATCCTTTTGTGGATTTTGTTCTTCATTTCCGAGGTCAATCGCCGTTCTTCGAGCATGTCTAGGTCTATCCATCGGGCTACATCATTATCCGTTGTCATTTCCTGTTCGGTTCGGTGGCTGAGGAGGGCGACTCCGAAGGGATCACTACTTCTGTTCCGAAGGCGAGGGCGAACGGGGTTTCGCCGGTTGAGTTTCGGGTCATCGTTCGGTAGGACCACAGAACATCCAGGAGCTCGCTCGCCCACCATCCTTGCCTGGATTCGAGTCGTGCTTTGATCGTGTGTTTGAGGATCTTTTTTACATCCTCTACCTGCCCGTTCGTCTGAGGGTGATAGGGGGCCGATAACAACTTTTTGATTCTCCACTTCTCACAGAATTGCATGACTTCCAAGCCGTCGAACTGCTTTCCGTTGTCGGAGATTATAGCCTGGGGTAGACCGAACCGGCATATGATGTTCTTCCAAATGAACTTGATCACTTGCTCTTGGCCGATCTTGTTGAGTGGCTCGACCTCAGCCCATTTCGTGAAATAATCAACCCCCACGATGGCAAACTTACAGCCCCCTAGCGCCGTCGGTAATGGACTGATGAGGTCGATGCCCCACTGGGCGAATGGCCATGGGCTTTACATAGAGGTGAGATGTTCGGGGGAGACCTTGATGTTTGGGCCCATCACTTGACATCTATGACACGATCTGGCATAGGCGATCGCATCTTTTTGTAGTGTAGGCCATAAAAAACCTTGCCTGGTCGTTTTGTGGATGAGAGCTCGCCCTCCAGTATGGTTTCCACAGATCCCGTCATGGATCTCGGCTAAGACGAGTTGGCCTTCCTCCGGCGTAATGCACTTGAGGAGAGGAAGGCTGAAAGCTCGCTTGTAAATCCGGTCGTCCAATAGGGTGTATCTGGTCGCACAAAGCTGAAGCTGCCGAGCTTTGATACTGTCGGCAGGGACCGTTCCGTCCTTCAAGTATTTAATGAACGGTGTCATCCAGTTCTCTTCGGCGATGGTAACTGTGGTAACCAGGTTTCTGTCGATCGCCGGCTTTGTTGATTTCGTGATTTGGATGTTAGAGAAATCTACCGCCCCATCTGACGACGCTAGTTTGGATAGGGCATCGGCCTGGGAGTTGTGCTCTCTTAGGACTTGCTCGATCAGCACTTCTTCAAACTTTGCGCACATTTCGGCGACCATCTCTTGGTATTTGATCATTTGTTCGCCGCGCGCCTCATACTCTCCCTTGACTTGGTTCACGACCAAGAGGGAGTCCATGAAGATGTGGAGACGGCGAACATCCAAGGCGAGGGCTAGATCAAGCCCGCCTACCAAGGCTTCGTACTCGGCTTCATTGTTGGTCGCACGGAACCCGAAACGCACAGTATTTGTGAAACTTTGGCCGTCGGGGCTGATGAGGATCATCTCTGCCCCTGCTCGCGAGTTGGTTTCTGAGCCATCTACGTATAGCTTCCAAGCAGGGTGGCCTACCTGGGTCGGACTGGGAGGGAATGTTAATTCCACCACGAAGTCCGCCAGCGCTTAGACTTTGATCGCCGTGCGAGGAGCGTACGTGATACCGTATTGGGCGATCTCCAGTGACCACTTGAGGAGTCGCCCGTTGGTGTCTGGCCGATGCAGAACTTGCCTTAAGGGGAGAGTTTTCAGAACCTCCACTTGATGTTCGAAGAAGTAGGCCCTTAGCTTGCGAACACTCATGACTAGAGCGTAGGCGATCTTCTCCAGAGGCGTGTATCGTGTTTCCGCGTCATGTAGTGCTTGGCTAACGAAGCAGATCGGTAAGTGTGCTTGCCCCTCTGCTCGCACTAAAACTGCACTCAGAGCGACCTCCGAGGCCGCCAGGTAAAGGAATATCTTTTCGCCTGGGATCGGCTTTGCCAGGATCTGGGGGTTAGATAGATACTCCTTAATTTTGGCGAACGCTATTTGACTCTCCTTTGTCCATGCGAACTTCTTGTTCTTTATGGTTGCGAAGAATGGCTTGCTTTTATCTCCGAGCCGAGAAATAAAGCGGTTGAGGGCAGCTAGACAACCTATGAGGCGTTGCACCTGTTTGAAATTCCGGGGCTCCTGCATGTCGAGGATCGCCTGGATCTTGGTGGGGTTTGACTCGATCCCTCTTTGGCTCACGATGTGCCCCAGGAACTTTCCGGAGCTTACCCCGAAGTTGCATTTCTTGGGGTTAAGCTTCATATTGAACTTCTCGAGGATGGCGAACGTCTCGGCAAGGTCGTTGGGGTGATCTTCCTTTTTGAGACTTTTGACTACGATGTCGTCAATGTAGACCTCCATGGTCTTGCCGATATGGTTGACGAACATCCCGTTGACTAGCCGCTGGTAGGTCGCCCCTGTATTTTTCAGATCGAACGGCATTCGGACCCAAAATTACACGTCTTTTTCCGTGTGGAATGGTGTGTGTTTTATGTCTTTCTCCGCTATGGGGATCTGATGGTATCCGGCGAAGGCATCCATGAACGACATCATTTCGCAGCCTGCTGTGCTATCAACCAAGTGGTCAATATGAGGCATCAGAAAGTGATCTTTTTGGACATGCCGCATTGAGGTCGGTGAAGTCGATGCATAGCCTCCAGGAGTTGCTCGACTTTTTGACGAGCACCGCGTTGGCTACCCACTGTGGCTCGTCTGTAGCTACTCCGATTAGTTTGTTATCGAGTAGCTTTTTGACTTCTATGTCGAGTGCTTCATACTTATCAGGACCGAATTTCCTACGTTTCTGGTAAACAGGCTTCCTTGCTGGATCGATCTTTAGATAGTGGCAGACGTGTTCAGGACTTATGCCGACCATATATTTATGCGACCAGGCAAAGACTCCGATGTTCTTACATAGTAAATTGATCAGATTCTCCTTTAACTCGAGGTCGACGCTTGTGCCGATCTGTACTTCCCGCTTCGGGCGAGCTGGATCTATCGTTATGCTTTCCAACTCTTCAATGGGGACGGTTGCTTCTCGTTTGGAACGATTTCTGGACTCGATCGTTGGATCGATGTCGAGGCTTGACTCGAAACCGATCCTTGGCTCGATGTCGTCCGTCAATCGATGTGAGATGCTGTCCTCTGAGTCGGGTTGGTTCGAGGTGCTCGGCTTGTCGATCTCCATCGGTTGATTGTCGATCGTCTCAATATTACAAATAGCATGGGAAGTATTGAAAGAAGTTGCGACACATGAGTAATTTAAACATTTCTTAGCCATTAGTTGGTCTCCTTTTACAATACCGACCGTCCCATCGGCAGTGGGGAATTTGATATAGTAAAAGAAAGAAGATGCGACCGCCTCGAAGGTCTCTAGAAATGGACGTCCTAGGAACCCATTATAGATGCTGGGCCTATCTATGATTAAAAAGTTTAGGTTCCTAGTAATCCTAACCTTGGGATCGTAATAACAGATTAGCGCGACAGAGAGCTTGATCCTTCTATAGGCTTGGACTGTGCTGTCGCCGAACCCTTGGAGCACGGTGTCAAATGGCTTGATAAACTTGGTCAAGTTGCCGAGCTGGTCAAGAACAGATTTGAATATGATATTGCAAAAGCTCCCGTTGTCAACCAGCACGCGATCGACCATTTTCCCAAGGATACATACAGAGATTACCAATGCATCCTCTTTGGGGCACTGCACTCCCTCCCTATCCTTGTTGGAGAAAGTGATGAGCGCATCTTTGGAGATGGTCGGCTCTGGGGGTACCACGACATGGACCCCGTCGAACGCCCTCAATTCGGCCTTTCGCTTTCTGTTCGACATGGTGGAAACCGGGGAAAGGCCTCCGAGGTTTCCACCTCCTGCTTGAAGCATATTGATTCGACCGCCAGGGTTGATCGGAGGGATTGATTCGTCAGAGTACTCCGGTTCGTTCTGCTCGATCCTGGCGACTGGATTGGGAGGGACTCCGTCGTTCTGCTGGCGCTCGCGCCCCCCGATCCTCTCTGCTCGGGGCTCTGGCTTGGTAACCAAGTTATCCAATTTGCCTTCCTCAAACAGTCTCCAGAGTTGTCTGAGGAGGTCGCGGCACTGGCTGGTGTTGTGTCCGGGACTCTTGTGATAGGCACAAAATTTGTTGCGGTCTAGATGACCGTGGTCTCTTATCGGTTTCGGTTTGCTAAGCTACTCGCGCCCCTTGATGGCTGAAAATGTGGGCCGGAGATAGGTTGAGGTTGCGGAGAAGGTGAACCTCCATATCCTCGAAAGCTTTGAATTCGCCGAGCGGTTTCGCGATCGCCTTTCTGGGCTTGGCGATCGCCTTTCTCGGGATGGAAGTTGGCGCCTTACCTTCCCCGGAAGATCCCTCGCCTAAGCGAAGGGAGAGCATCCTTTGCCTAGCCAGAAAATCAGCGGCCCTGATGCAGAAGATCGCGTAGGTTGGGGGGATGTCCTTCGTAAGGTGCCTGAACATGGGCGAATGGCCATAGAATCCCCCTAGGACCAAGTAGAGAGCGAGCTCGTCGCTGATAGGTTCGCCAGTGAGGACTATTTCATCCACCCGGTCGATGTAATCTTCATCGAGCTCGTCCTTCCCCTGCCTGATTTTCATCATGCGGTGGGGGCCTTCTGGCCGAGCAACTTTGGCGGCGAAATACGACGAGAAGTCGTTCTCTAGCTTCTCAAAACAATTGATCGAGCGCGGTGGTAGTGAGATGTACCACCTATGTGCAAGATCGCCTAATGTCACTGGGAACATTCGGCACTTCGTAGCGTCTGATGCCCCACATCCGGTCATATAAATCCGGAACTTGCTCAAATGGGTCTCAGGATCCGATCTCCCCTCATATAGAGGTGTTTGAGGAGAAGCGATCTTCGGTTGAATGGGGGCGAGCTCGATCTGGGCCGCGAGTGGTTCACTCGGTCCGGCGATCGATCTCTTGGCGCTTGCCCCAGTTTCTCGGAGCGCCTTCATTTCGTCGAGCTGGTGCTGCATGGCGGCCATCGCCGTAGCCTGACTGCTCGCTGATTGACTCTCAGATCGGGAGCCGAGTCGATCATGTACTGATCTCCTGGCCCCATGGTAGGTGACGAGTTCTCCGCTGTAATATCCGTACTTTCTATTTTTGGTAATTTCTATTATTGGTGTATGTTCATTTCGGACGACTCGCTTGTTACTGTTTTGAAATTCTGAACCTATTTTGTTCTTGGAGTTTTTCCGTTTGGACGAGTTTCGAGGATGTTTTTACGTAATTTTATCTTGAATTATATCTTGTCGCATGTACGTTCGATTCTCGTAAAACTCGTTCGTTTTTGTTGTTTCTTGGGTTGTATAAGTTCGTATGGTTGAGTTAGTCATGTTGAGACATTCGGTTTGTTAATCCGACGTCGTATCGTGATTTTCGGGCACTTGGGCCATTTTTGTAATTTCCTATAAGTTTAGGGAATTTCACTTTCTTTGTCGCCTTATGGACTCTCCGGTGGTCGGGGTTGTATTTTCTTTCAATGCTCAACTCTGTCGTCTTGAATATTCCATGTTCGTGTTTCTGGATTCTGGCCTTGCTTTGCATTTCGATTTTCGTACTGTCGGCAGCAGCGTACTGAGCAGTAATGAACTGCTGCACGAGTAGCGCACGCTACTCCTTGATTCCTTGCGTGCGCTATCGTTGTGTGGTTAGCGTACGCTAACTTGGAGTTTGTAGCGTGCGCTATCGATTTCAGCGAACTGGGCAGAAGGTTCAGTATTTTGGTATGGACCAGATAGCGTACGTTAATTGAGTGTTAGCGCGCGCTAATTTCTAATATTAGCGCACGCTAATCATGTTATCCTGTATACGCTAACGGGAGGACAGAAGTCTCTGGCTGCATTCCGAACCCCGTTAGCGCACGCTAAATTCTGGTGTGTAGCATGCGCTAAGCCTGTCTGATATAAATAGGACAGCAACAGCCCAACTTCGTCATTTTTCCATCCTTACTCCTTCTCTTCGGTTTTGAGCGATTCCAGACGAGGGTTAGGGCCGATTCCGACCAGACATCATCACCCACTATCATCCTTGCATTCCCTGCGTGAATTCTTCAAGTTCTTAATACTTTTCGCCATCCGAATCAAGGTAAGAATCCCTGAAACCCTTGTTTTGAGATTTTGGGGAAAATTGGGGATTTCTTGTGAATTGATTATTCTGATACGAATTATCATGGATTATTGCTAGACCTCAATCATATACTTGTAATCCTTCGTTCCTTAAGGATTTGTGGTTTTAAACTCCGATTTTTTCCATTGTTCGTCACTTACACTCGACGATACCCTAGTAATGTTCGATGAATTGTTCCAGCGGGTAGAACTAGGATGTATTCCTACGTTTTCGTAGTTTTGAGATTTGGTTGTTTATCGTTATTATGATAGGAACGGGGCTGTGAAGATCGTTCGGACCAAAACCTTACCTTTCAACCTTTTCCTTCCGTCGTCTCACCCAAGGCAAGTACTTCTTTACATTTTGTTATGTGGAACGTAAAATTCGACATTGATGGAAAGTTGTGATAACTGTGTGTGTGCATATGTTGATATCGTGTATTCCACCTGGGGATGGTCCGACGGGGCCTCTAGGGGTCGCTACTAAGGGGTACGACCGCGGAAGTGGTTTCCCACCTGGGGAGGGTCCGACAGGGCCTCTGGGGGCCGATACTAAGGGGTACGTCCACGGGTTACCAAGTGTAAATTGTATTGTGGTAATGTGATGTTATGTTTTGCCTTGATAGGCATACTTTGTTGAGTAAAACTGTGATATTCCGGAATATTGTGTTTCTAGTATTTTTTAAAAGCATTTTCATGCTGGATTATACTCCTTTATAGCATTATGTAAATTGTATTTGCACAGGTACTGGTCGAGCTGAGGAGCCGGCACGGGATGTGCATGCAAAGGATGGGCTGACATGATGATGTGGCTCGAGTCTGCATTTTTATGCTTTGTCATTGCATTTGTTGAGTACTGGAGTTAGACTTATTACTTTTAAACTTGGTTTAAGTCCCCTGCGTGGGCAATGAATTGGTATTTAACTTATGCTTCATGTACTCCGTTAAAATGTTTTTGCTGAGGCCACGACCTTATTTACTTTTTGAGTGCATCTTTTGGGATTTAATTGTGGTTTATGTGTCATGAGTTAGCCTGGTAGACCTCACGAGGGTTCTACGGCATGTAATATCCCATTTGTGAACTGGGGTGTTACATTTATGGTATCATAGCAAGGTTTTGAATGCCTAGGCTGTCGGTTAATTTTGGGTCTGTCAGTTAAGTCGTTTGAGTCAGTCGTTGAGCCCAATATCATCATGCTACCGTTTTTTCATGCGACCCGTGGCTGTAAGTCTCCTCGAACTCTTATATTCCTGTAATTTATACCTTGTGCTGTTTAGAAATTGTGAATTACCATACCAACCTTGTAAACTGTGAATTTTTATGATCTTGTTCTTTTCAATTATTTTCTTCAGTATGTTGAGAGGTCGTGGTAGACCAGCTAGGGGACACGGCCGAGGCCGTGGTTGTGGTGCTGATAACGAGGAAGGCTCACTTTCTCAGTCCTCTGTGGATTCGGATTCTCATTCAGTTCCGTCGGGTAATAACGCCGACGCCGGGGCTACTGCCGTACTTCAGCAGTTGGTAGCCCAACTCACTCAGATAGCTCAGGGTGGGCGCCAAAATCCGCCCCTGACTCCAGAGGACGAAGCTAGTAAATGGCTTCAGATAGTAACTAAGATGCACCCCCCTCGTTTCACTGGTTCTTCTGACTCCCTCGGTTGGGAGAATTAGCTCTTTCAGTTGGGCAGGACTTTTGATGCCGTAGATTGTCCCGATGACAGGAGGGTACATATTGCTCAGTACCTCCTGGATAAGGAAGCTACGGAATGGTGGGAGGATGTGACGCCCAGAGACCGCCAGGCCACTTGGGAGGAATTTAAGGCTGCTATGGAAGCAGAATATTGTCCACCGCCAGTCAAGGAGCGCAGAATTGTGGAGTTCTTCACCGCTACACCTCAGGACGTGCCTATTTATCAGGCCATTATCTCCTATAATCAGCAATTGGGATTCGTGAAAGATCAAGTGAGGACCGAGGCCGACAAGATCCGTTATTTCAATATACGCATGAAACCGCATATCAGACAGAGTATGGCACCGTTTATGTGTGCCACCTTGAAGGAGTATCAGGATCGTGCCCTAGCGATTGAGATGGTTGTCCTGGAATCAGAGTTGGATTCCTAGGCCAAGAAACAGAAGACAGTTGGCAGTTTTTCAGCCAGCAAGGGTGGTCGTTTTCTAAAATCTCAGTCTACTCCTATTCCGGGAAAGAAGCCGTTTCACCAGGATGGAGGGTCTCAGGGTAACCGCTCAGTCCAGTCCCCTTTTCCAGGTGGCAGAGTTTGTTTCAATTGTAGTCAGAGTGACCATTTGGCGAAGTATTGTCCAAATCCTCCAGTCACATGTTTCTCGTGCGGACAGACTGGTCATCGTGCGACTCACTGTGAGACAGTAGCCAAGATAGTCAGAACTCCTATTGTAACCACGGCAACGGGGGAACCGAGTGTCGGCCAAAGAGTATCAGCATCTCAAAATCCTCAGGGTACGGGTCGTGGTAGAGGTCGAGGCCAGCCAGACCGCCGGGCTGCTTCTAGTTCGGGCTCAGTGCACCCTCGTTTGTACCAGATGAGATGCATGGAGGAGACAGATGTTCCAGTGGCGTCAAGTACCACTCAGACCCTTTCTCATCCAGTTTCGGTGCTTTTTGATTCGGGTGCTACCCACTCCTTTATTGCTTCAGACTGTGTTTGTCGTATTGGTATTACCTGCTTGTTCGAGTGTGAACCATCTGTAGTGAGTACGCCTAGTGGGGATCGTATGGTTGGGGACCGGGAAGTTAGGGATTGCCCAGTGAGGATCGGGAGCTGAGATTGGCCTTCAAACCTTATTGTTATAGATCTTAAGGGTGAGGATTTTGTAATACACATACTTTCTATTTCTATATTTTTCGATTCTAATGACTTTCTATGTTTATTGACATATTTCAGACATGTTTTGTTCAGCACATTTCGTCATTCGAGCAAGTTTTGATATTGTTTCGGATTAATTGACGTATTAGTTCAACTTTGTAAAATCACCATCGATTCTTGGAAACTTCAAAAGTTCTGAATCTTTGCAGTATGGTAGAGCATCAAGTTAGCTTTCCAATGGTTCAAACGGTGAGTCAGTCGGAGTCCGGACGGAGGAGTTGTGGTCAAAATAGTAAATACTACACAGTGTATAATTAGTGCACGCTAAACGCATATATTAGCGCGCGCTAATGATGTCTGGCAGAGGGTTCTGGACTGCATTTTGCAGCCAATAGCGCACGCTACACATACCTTAGCATGCGCTAACTGTTGGCAGTATATATAGGACTGCAGAGGTCAACTTTCGTCATTTCTTCCTCCCCTTCCTTCCTTCCGGCGATCTAGACGATCTTGAGGGCGTATAAGCATGGATTTTGGCCTGATATCACCACCCATCAACATATTTGAGTTTCTAGTATGGATTTAACAACATCCCAACATCTTTCCCCATTTTAATCAAGGTAAAATTCTTAGAACCCTAATTTCAGGTATTTTGGGGGTTTTCTTCATGATTCGTTGATTTTGTCCGAGATTGATGAATTGTTCTTGGTATTCTTGTTGTATTGATCATGGTTTTCGGATTTTGTGACTCATTTATCAATTTTTATCACCCGGAACTTGATTCTCGATTTGTCTTGAAGAAACCCTCAGACCCATGTTGTTTTTTCGAGTTGATTCGAATTCCGTTTAGCGTTATTGATCCGTGGTGATGCTATTTTCATAGTTTTATGGAGTTGTCGAGTTCTTGTTCGTTCTTGGAGGTTTGAGGGCTACCCAACCGTGTCCATTCGTCGTTTCATTGCTTGTGGTATCGAGGCAAGTATCTTGCCCATACATTTCATATTTCGTAGACGTGACAATTGGTAATTGATTATATGTGGAATTTTAATGTTTTAATGAACTTCCAAAAAGGATCGGTATGTTTTTTATAAAGGTTTTCCTTCGAAGATAACTCGTAGGCTTTGTGAATAAATATGTTTTCTGATTATGTGTATCATTGTTGTGTGATGGAAGATATTAAACATATTTTAGTGAATTTAGTAGACCGTAATTATTTGCCAAGGATTGTGTATTGAGATGTGTAATTGTACGGTGAATATGTGACGTTGTGTGATATTAGTTGTTACTCCTTCGTAAGGAGGTTGGGACACTTGGTGTTGTTTGGCATTGGTATTTGCTTGTCGTTGTGTGACATTGATTGTGAGTATATGCCGGTTAAAGTGGTCATTCTAGCAAAGTACCTAGCATTTGTATGCATATTCTAGTATTCGGATTATGGCTTCCCGTGGCATTGTGGATGATATGTGTATGTTCACCTAGGGACGGTCTGACGGGGCCTCTAGGGATACGTATTGCCGTGTGTGCGTATCGCGAACTAGGGTAACCACCCAGGGATGTCCGACGGGGCTCTGCGGGTACGACGGCCGTGAGTCTCGTACCAACGATTAACATTGAAATGTTTCGTTGGAGAACTGTGATTTTTGGCGCATATTTCGTCTGATTAGAATGGCAGTCCAAATGGTATCGTACTTGGCTGGAATGGCACCAGTAAATGTGTTGTGTGTGATTTGTCCCTTGACTGTGATAATTTGGTAAGGGTACGTGAGTCCTGTGGTTGCTCTGTGTATTGTAGCTCTGTGGTGTGTTGAGTTTGGCCGTATGGTCAAGTTGCAAAGTTGTGCTCTCTGTTGTCGTTCTGTGAGACTGTTGTCATGGTAATGTTTGACACGGTGTAGTTTATGTCGGGTTATTCTTGTGAGTATGTGATGTGAATAAGTTGATTCACGGACCCCCGTGCTTATGGTTGGAATGTTATGATTGGGTCGTAGACCCCGTATTTTGTTATTAGAATCGTATTTTGAAATAAATGATTTTTGGGCTGTGTCCCTAAGTGTTTCGAAAGGCTTGAAAATTCTTAAACCCCAAATAATTTCAAAACTCCCGAGATCGTAAAATGTTTTGTAAGATGTAAAATGGTTTTATTCCTATCTTTAATAATTCAAACTGTTTTGATCAAGCGAATTATCTCGGGAAGTATATTCACGATTTTTATGTTCTTGGAGTATGATATGTATGGGTCGTATTTGTATTTATACTTGCACTAGCAAAACAGTGGAGTTTTGCTAACCCCCGAGTATTCAGGGGGTGGATGTCTGTTTTGAATCCAGGTACTTGCAGGTTGCTGGGGAGAAATTCACAGGATCATTACGAATGATGATGGAAGACGGCGATACTAATCACATGAAGACCGGTGTTGGGTATTTGGTGATGTCTTGTTTTGTCCTTCCGTTGTGTTTATTTTCCCCTATGTGAGAATGTTGATTTATGTTAATCCCCGCCTGGGTATAAGTTACGAGAAGAGTAATGTATGGTTGATGTGTAGGTTGTGGTAAAAGACCAAATTGGTCTAATGGTCTGTTAATTACCCATGTCGGTATGTAATGTGTTGTTGCATTTTCTGTATTTAGCCTGGTAGATCCTCACGGAGAGGGTCTGCGGCGCTGTAATATTCCCGAACGGTTTGGGGGTGCTACAGTTTTGATCCTCGGGGACGATTGGTTGGATCGTCACGGTGCTATCATGACCTATCGGACTCGCACCATTTCGATAGTGGTTGAGAACGGCACCGAGCATACTCTCGTCGACTGTAAACTGGGTAGATCGGGGAGTGTGATTAGCGCCTTGAAGGCGATGAAACTTCTGAATCATGGTTGTGTCGGCTACTGATGTTACGCTCTACAGGCGGAGGATAGCGGAGCCGACATGTCATTGATTCCAGTTGTCAGCGAGTACCCCGACGTATTTCCAGACGACTTGCTAGGATTACCACCACAGCGAGAGGTTGAGTTTCCTATTGATCTCGAGCCGAATGCGGCTCCCGTTTCTCGAGCGCCATACCATATGGCACCGTAGGAGATGTTAGAATTGAAGAAACAGTTGGGGGAATTGTTAGATAAAGGGTATATTCGACCGAGCGCATCGCCTTGGGGTGCGCCCGTACTTTTTGTTAACAAGAAGGATGGATCGCTTCGTTTATGCATCGACTACCGAGAATTAAACAAGTTGACCATCAAAAACAAGTACCATTTGCCCAGGATCGACGACTTGTTTGATCAGCTTCAGGGAGCGACAGTCTTTTCGAAGATTGATTTACGATCGGGCTATTACCAGTTGAGGATTCGGGACAGCGATATACCGAAAGCTGCCTTTCGGACAAGATATGGCCATTACGAGTTTGTGGTTATGCCTTTCGGGCTAACTAATGCCCCAACAGTGTTCATGCAGTTAATGAACAAAGTTTTTATCGAGTATGTGGACAAATTTGTGGTCGTCTTTATCGGCGACATCCTTATCTATTCCCGGAGTCGAGAGGAGCATGTTTTACATCTCCGGATTATATTGGACACTTTGAGAACTGAGAAGTTGTACGCGAAGTTCTCTAAATGTGAGTTTTGGCTCAAGGAAGTGATTTTCCTCGGGCACGTGATTTCAGCGGAGGGAGTTCGGGTAGATCCACAGAAGATAGAGGCGGTGATGGCATGGGAACCGCCCAAGAATGTGAAGGAAGTGAGGAGTTTTCTGGGACATGTAGGCTATTATCGTAGATTCATTGAGGGATTTTTTAAGATCGCTAGACCGCTCACGCAGTTACTCCAGAAAACTCAGAAGTTCGAGTGGACCGCAGACAGACAGGATAGTTTTGATGAGTTGAAGAGACGATTGACTACCGCACCCATTTTAGCATTGCCTCAGGGAAACGAGGATTTCGTGGTGTATAGTGATGCTTCGGGCCTTGGGCTCGGATGTGTCTTGATGTAGAGAGACAGAGTGATTGCTTATGCATCCCTCCAGTTGAAACCTTATGAGGTAAATTACCCCACGCACGATTTGGAGTTAGCTGCGGTCGTTTTCGCCTTAAAGATCTGGAGGAATTATCTCTATGGGTCGTCGTGTAAGATTTTTACGGATCACAAGAGTTTGAAGTATATCTTCAGTCAGAAAGAGTTGAATATGAGGCAGCGTAGGTGGTTGGAGCTAATTAAAGATTACGACCTCGAGATACTTTATCATCCGGGTAAGACTAATGTAGTGGCTGATGCGTTGAGTCGGAAACCGATGGCGTTACAGATGTTAGAGGTACTTACACCACAGAGCAGGATCCACCGGGATTTGATTTGTCAAGATATCGAGGTTTAGGTTCAAAGAGTTCAGGGTCAGTTATGTGCGTTGGAGATCGCTTCGTCCTTGACAGATGATATCAAGGCGAAACAGTATGATGATCCGCTTTTGGTCCAGTTGAGGGATGATGTGAGAAAGGGGAAAGCCCATGGGTTTGTGATTCAGGATGACGGCATTTTGAGATTTCGCGGCAGATTATGTGTACCGAATGACATTGGGTTGAGGCAGAAGATTTTGAGCGAGGCTCATACTACGCCTTACTCCATACATCCTGGTACGAGCAAAATGTACAAGGATGTGAGGAGTAACTACTGGTGGAGCAATATGAAGACAGACGTTAGCGAGTTTGTAGTGAAGTGTTTGACCTGTCAGCAGGTTAAGGTTGAGCATTAGCGGCCCGCGGGGTCGCTACGACCACATCCCATTCCGGAATGGAAGTGGGAAGACATCTCTATGGATTTCATTACTTGGATGCCTAGGACTCGGACTGGAATGAACATGATTTGGGTTATTGTCGATCGACTAACCAAATTAGCTCATTTCCTGGGTATTAAGGACACTTGGAGGCCGGAGAGGCTAGCACGAGTGTTTGTTGCAGAGGTCGTGAGATTGCATGGGACTCCTAGGAGTATTGTTTCGGATTGAGATGACCGGTTTGTATCACATTTTTGGCAGGCTGTTCATCGAGCTTTGGGTACTGAGTTGAGACTCAGTACATCTTACCACCCTCAGACTGAAGGGCAGTCAGAGCAGACGATCCAGACGCTGGAGGATATGTTGAGAGCATGTGCCTTAGATTGGAAGGATGATTGGGAGTCGCACTTGCCATTGATCGAGTTCACGTACAACAATAGTTGGCACGCCTTGATCAAAATGGCACCATTTGAGGCATTGTATGGGAGGAGGTGCAGATCACCGTTGTGTTGGGATGATGCGTCCGAGCTTATTGGTACCGAGCCCGATATGGTAGTTGAGACGAGAGAGAAGATTGCTCTGATTCGCGATAGGTTGTTGACGGCCCAGAGTCGGCAGAAGTCTTATGCCGATGCGCGTCGCCGGCCGTTGGAGTTTGAGGTGGGAGATCATGTCTTGCTTAAGGTGTCGCCGACATGGGGAGTTTACCTCTTCGGTCGGAAGGGTAAACTTAGTCCGAGATATATTGGACCGTTCGAGATTTTGAAGAGAGTGGGAGAGCTTGCATATCGGTTAGGCTTGCCGCCGTCCTTGAGTCACGTGCATAACGTATTTCATGTTTCCCAGCTTAGGAAGTACGTACCGGACCCTAGCCATATTATTGATTTTGGAGAGATCGAGTTGGGACCCGACATTACCATCGAGGAAAGGCTGATTCAGATTTTAGAGCGTCGGGTGAAGCAACTTCGGCACAAAACCATTCCTTTGGTTAAAGTTCAATGGTCGAGGCATGGATCCGAGGAAGCCACGTGGGAGACGGAAGAGAATATGCAGTCGAGATACCCCGAGTTATTCGCGTTTTAAGTTTCGGGACGAAACTTATTTTTAGGGGGAGAGAATGTAATATCCGTACTTTCTATTTTTGGTAATTTCTATTATTGGTGTATGTTCATTTCGGACGACTCACTTGTTACTGTTTTGAAATTCTGAACCTATTTTGTTCTTGGAGTTTTTCCGTTTGGACGAGTTTCGAGGATGTTTTTACGTAATTTTATCTTGAATTATATCTTGTCGCATGTACGTTCAATTCTCGTAAAACTCATTCATTTTCGTTGTTTCTTGGGTTGTATAAGTTCGTATGGTTGAGTTAGTAGTGTTGAGACTTTCGGTTTGTTAATCCGACGTCGTATCGTTATTTTCGGGCACTTGGGCCATTTTTGTAATTTCCTATAAGTTTAGGGAATTTCACTTTCTTTGTCGCCTTACGGACTCTCCGGTGGTCGGGGTTGTATTTTCTTTCAACGCTCAACTCTGTCGTCTTGAATATTCCATGTTCGTGTTTCTGGATTCTGGCCTTGCTTTGCATTTCGATTTTAAAAGCTTGTTAGGCAGCATCGAGCAAGATCGAATCGCCGCATGAGTTGTAATACCCAATTTTTCGGATATATTTTTCGTTTATATGTTAGATATCATTGATGGATAATTGTGCTTGAGGATGTTGTGAACATATGATAATGTTAATGAAATGTGTATATGTATTCATTGTGCCGTATGATCCTTTGGTATGTCGAGATGTTGGTCGAGGATAGCTGAATATGGCTAAGCACAGCCACGATAGCGCACGCTATGAGATATGCTTAGCGCACGCTACGAGGCACGAGTAGCGCACGCTACGTTGTGTAGTTAGCGTACGCTAATAGGTTCGCATTATGTACGCTGACGAGGGTCCTTAACGTATGTAAGAATTTCTGGGAAAGATTCGGAAGGCGGCCAACATGTAGGCCCGGGTTGATGTTTATCGGCATTTAGCGCACGCTACTAAGGATGGTTAGCGCACGCTAATATTAGATCGTCCGACAAGGAATCTTGGCTTTCGGCGAGTGGACCCGGCCACTTACGACGCGTGTCCAGATAAGGTCAGCGGGTGTTTGTCATGTAGGGCTAGCGCACGCTAAACCGTATGGTTAGCGCACGCTAATTCCAGATCGGTCAGAGGAATCCCGATAATCGCGGATGCTTTCGGCATGTGGGGGCACGAGTGGTAGGTGTGTATTGTAGCAAGTCAACTTCGGATAGCGCATGCTAAGGTCAATAACTTGCGTACGCTAGGCATTATGTTTTACGTACGTTAATGCATGGGCATTACGTACGTAAGCTAGTTTACGAAGCAAGGCAGTAGCCTTTGGGCTGCGATAGCGCACGCTAACAAAGTCAGTTAGCGCACGCTAAGGCTGTAGCGCACGCTAAACATGAGATGTTAGCGCACGCTAATAATGAATATTTATAAAAGGGGACAGACGGGTGATGAGAGGAATTTCGTCCATTTTTCTTCCTTCAGTCGGGAGAGAGAGAGAGTTGGGATGTATTTGAGGTTCCCAAACACTGTATAATGATAATATTTAACAACATTATATTGAGAGCATGGATTCAAGCCTTGTTCTTCAAGTTATTCATGATTCTTGGAATGGAGTTCAAGTGTTCTTTTTGGTTCGTCTAATCCAGATAAATTTGGTATCCCTTTTTGTTTATGGTTCGTTTTTAAGGATGATTACATGTGAGGAACATGTTGGATAATCATATAACGATATTATATGAGATTCAATGGAATTTTGATAAGAGTTTCGGATGTTTCTTCATATTATAAAGATGATGGTTTGTTTAAACCGTTTTGAGATAGATATCTGGATCATGATAATTTCAGTGATCGATTTAGAGGAGTTAAATCATGATACGAGGTTGAATTCCGGATTGAATATGTTATGATCATTGTTACCAAGTTAGTTCGATTATTGATATGGTTATTGTTCTAGGTTGATTAACCAATAGGTATAATCGTTTTGCCACGGTGAAAGGCCGTAGATTCCGTCCATTCAGGGCTGAAGAGCTCGTAGACGAGGGTGATAAGTTCGGTGTTGGTTTTGTCGTGTTGGTATCCAGGCAAGTGTTTACTTGTTCGGTTGTAATGTTTTGATGAGTAATTCCATTTACATTTCATAAGTATTTTATGTTGTATTGCATATTGACGAATGTTCAGTGATGTTCTAAAAGGATTAGAATGCACAGCTAATGATTGTTGAGATACTTGGACAATCTTGGGAAGATTGTAGTATTCGGATATTGTTGATGTCATTTTGGATATTCTTGGTCTGTGGTATGCATTCCGGAAGGAAGTCCGGATAGAGGTATGTTTTATGGTAATTGTACATGGAGGATTATGTACGAGAAAGTATTCGGTATTGAGGTATTATACGGTATTGTTGTGATACTGGGATTTTTATGGTATTATCGTGATATTGGGATTTTGACGAGAATCGTTGGATTACCGGAAGTGGTAAGGTTATCGTTGAGGTTATTATTCTCATGATGCATGGCATGTGAATATTTATGTTTATGTACTTGCGGTTATTTGTCGGGCATTATTGCTGACCTCGTTGTGGGACTTGTTTTTCAGGTATTGAGGACTTTGATGGTAGCGGTCATGAGGCGAGGATTCCGTACGATGCTGGCTATGGCATATTGTTGGGGAATCGTGTATTTTTTTTGTGTATATCATTATTGATGTATATGTATCTTAGACTGCATTTCTATCCGCTGCGTGAGTTCTTTCAAATGGCTTTTGGCTTTTTGCCAACTGAGTTTCATTTCGAAAACCGATTCCCTTAACCGAGTTTTTGGCCTTGATATTTTTGACGGTAGTTGGTGGTTTAAAATGATTTTTGTGAGTTTGATAAATACTACCGTCATCGGCCTTTTTTGTCGTTCTTGTAATTGGTTTTTAGCCTGGTGGGTTCCGGCGCGGGGTCCACGGTGTGTAATACTCCTGGTCAGTTTTGGGGGTGTTACATGAGTAGCGCACGCTACTCCTTGATTCCTTGCGTGCACTATCGTTGTGTGGTTAGCGTACGCTAACTTGGAGTTTGTAGCGTGCGCTATCGATTTCAGCGGACTGGGCAGAAGGTTCAGTATTTCGGTACTAGACCAGATAGCGTACGTTAATTGAGTGTTAGCGCGCGCTAATTTCTAATATTAGCGCACGCTAATCATGTTATCCTGTATACGCTAACGGGAGGACAGAAGTCTCTGGCTGCATTCCGAACCCCGTTAGCGCACGCTAAATTCTGGTGTGTAGCGTGCGCTAAGCCTGTCTGATATAAATAGGACAGCAACAGCCCAACTTCGTCATTTTTCCATCCTTACTCCTTCTCTTCGGTTTTGAGCGATTTCAGACGAGGGTTAGGGCCGATTCCGACCAGACATCATCACCCACTATCATCCTTGCATTCCCTGCGTGAATTCTTCAAGTTCTTAATACTTTCCACCATCCGAATCAAGGTAAGAATCCCTGAAACCCTTGTTTTGAGATTTTGGGGAAAATTGGGGATTTCTTGTGAATTGATTATTCTGATCTGAATTATCATGGATTATTGCTAGACCTCAATCGTATACTTGTAATCCTTCGTTCCTTAAGGATTTGTGGTTTTAAACTCCGATTTTTTCCATTGTTCGTCACTTACACTCGACGATACCCTAGTAATGTTCGACGAATTGTTCCAGCGGGTAGAACTAGGGCGTATTCCTACGTTTTCGTAGTTTTGAGATTTGGTTGTTTATCGTTATTATGATAGTAATGAGGTTGTGAAGATCGTTCGGACCAAAACCTTACCTTTCAACCTTTTCCTTCCGTCGTCTCACCCAAGGCAAGTACTTCTTTACATTTTGTTATGTGGAACGTAAAATTCGACATTGATAGAAAGTTGTGATAACTGTGTGTGTGTGTATATGTTGATATCGTGTATTCCACCTGGGGATGGTCCGACGGGGCCTCTAGGGTTCGCTACTAAGGGGTACGACTGCGGAAGTGGTTTCCCACCTGGGGAGGGTCCGACAGGGCCTCTGGGGGCCGATACTAAGGGGTACGGCCACGGGTTACCAAGTGTAAATTGTATTGTGGTAATGTGATGTTATGTTTTGCCTTGATAGGCATACTTTGTTGAGTAAAACTGCGATATTCCGGAATATTGTGTTTCTAGTATTTTTCAAAAGCATTTTCATGTTGGATTATACTCCTTTATAGCATTATGTAAATTGTACTTGCACTAGCTATTCGAATGCTAACCCCTTAAATGGGAGAAATGCGTCTTATGCATTTCAGGTACTGGTCGAGCTGAGGAGCCAGTACGGGATGCGCATGCAAAGGATGGGATGGCATGATGATGTGGCTCGAGTCTGTATTTTTATGCTTTGTCATTGCATTTGTTGAGTACTGGAGTTAGACTGATTAATTTTAAACTTGGTTTAAGTCCCCTGCGTGGGCAATGAATTGGTATTTAACTTATGCTTCATGTACTCCGTTAAAATGTTTTGGCTGAGGCCACGACCTTATTTACTTTTTGAGTGCATTTTTTGGGATTTAATTGTGGTTTATGTGTCATGAGTTAGCCTGGTAGACCTCACGAGGGTTCTACGGCGTGTAATGTCCCATTTGTGAATTGGAGTGTTACATCCGCCACCGAGCTCGATTCTTGGGCGAGTGGGAGCCCGTTGGCCGGCCTGCCTCCTGGGAGTCGGATATGCCGAACTCCTGGTGACGGATTCGGACTCCAATGTCTCCTGGCTGGGGCCTGAATGCCCGGGTCGCCATGAGGGATCACTCCCTAGGCGACTGAAGATGGAATCATCCTTTCTTACGAGAGCCTTTTCCTACGGCTCGGGGCTTTCCGATAATTTCTCGATGTATAGCCCCTTGAGCTTCCGCTTGCCTGCTCGGCGGATGGCTGATGGAGTAATGGTGGGCGAGTCGCATGCCCTTCGTCGCTCCATGAGGATGGCCATAGCCTCCTCGATCTGTTCCGCGGTTTGGAACTGATCGAGTGAGAGGTTGGGACCGTCCCTCGGGGGCGGGAGTGAGAGCCTAGCGTCGCCGCGGTCGCCTTCCGCCGTAGGTTGGGATTCGGTCTGGGCCGTAATGAGATGTCCGACAGATCGTAGAGTGGCTCTTTTTGAGGTCGTGGTGGACGTCATGTCTCTGAAGATTTTTCTTTGAAGAACAGTGAGTGTTTCTTCAAGTATATGCCTGGAGAACAGTTAGTGTTCTTCGAGACGGTCGGAATAAAAATAAAGGTTAAGATGCCCTCCCTCTAGCGCCAATTGTTGTTACCCAAAATATTATCCGGAGATGATATTGCTGGAATGGTCGAGTAACAAACAAAGTGCGAGAACACTTCTGTGGGAAAGTAAATAACACAAGATATGCCGGGGTTGTTAGTCCCGGGCTTGAATGCTCTCGCGAGATGTTATTAATATCAATACTTTGGAGTACAAATATTAATGTTAGAATACTATTACAATGAGTGTAATGATTCTAGTTATCTTAGCTATTGAGCGTGAAGATTGCCGGAAGAACCAGATATGAAGCTCTGTGAGTTCTTGCTTTTTGGTGTACTGTCCTTGTGGATGAGTTTCACTGTCTGTATCTATGACTGAATTTTCTCGTCCAGTAAGTCTGCTCTGTGAAGATGTATTCGTCCAGTGATTTCAACATGCTAAGTAGCAGGGATTCGGCTGTATGCTGAAGAACTGCGTGCGGGATTCGCCGGGGTGTGGGGGTGCGACGGGATTCGCCGGGGGTGCGTACGGGATGCGCCACGTGGCGTGTCGACGAATTTTGGGGAAGGGGTGCGGGGGGGTGCGGGGATGACCGTAACTTTTCTTCAACGACTTCACTGCTTCCGTCGTCGTCTTCGACGATTTCTGCTACTCGACGACACCGTCGCCGTCTCTGCTACTCGATCTGGTAAGTAACCCATTGCAGGCGGCCGTAAAAATAAAAAAAGGGAAGAAAATGGATGACTGCTGTGTTGTTTGTGTGTGTATGTATAGGTTTTGTGAGGAAGAAGAAGCGGACTAAGAACAAGATTGGGAAAAGTCAAAAGTCAAAAGTGTTTAATAAGTTACATCTCCAATAATTCTTGTTTTTTATTTTTTGACACAAACCCAATAATAACGGTCCACCAAAAGTTAAAGAAAATGGCAAAGAATAATGTTTTGGCCCACAATATATTTTATAGCATTATTAATTTTATTCTTTTGGCCCACAATTTATTTTATAGCATTATTAGTTTGAAAGAATAATGTTATTAGTTAATTATTTATATATTTTTATTAAACTATCTGCTACTTGTTTAGTGTATTTGTTTTTATTTCAGTGAAACTCTTGCATTTTAATGAATTTTGTATTTTGTTGCATCTATATATATATATAATATTTTTATATATGTCGTATCCCCCCGCACCCGAATCCCCATATTTTCAAATTTAGCGAATCCTCGTATCCCCGTACTACGCACCCGTACCCACACCCACACCCCCGCACTCGTGCTTCTTAGTCAACATGTCTTGGCCACTGTTGGAGGCCTTCTACTTATAGGAGGAGAGGTTGATAGGTCCTCCCCGGCGATCGCGGGCGACCACCGTTTTCTATATTAGAATAAGGTGGGCGATCGTCTCATCACGTGAGACTGTTTCCTTAAAGTCCGCGGCTACAGCTGGCTGCCAGATGCGCGAGCCAATGAGAAGTCCGCACGCGTCCTGAGTTGCTGTCTGGGGAGGGCCCACTTTGTACCTTTCGGCGGGCCTGTCGGTAGGTGAGAAGGCGGTGACTGTAATAACCCGTAATTTCGATTTTCGGTAATTTCTCTTTTTCGGCGGAAGTCCGTTTGGACGACTCGCTCATGACCGTTTCGTCATTCTGGGAATGATTAATTCTACACTTTTTGACATCCGAGTTCGTTTCGGTGTTGTTTTGTTGAGTTCCGTGCTTTTTAGCGACTTTTCCGCACTTGAGTTCGATTCTTGCGAATATCGTTCGAAACTGCTGTTTCGAGTTTCCCGTAAGTCCGTTTAACTTTGTTAGACGTGTTGTGAACTTCGGTTTCATTATTCGATCACGTATCGTGATTTCCGGGCGTTTTGGGCCATTTTGTAATTTCTTGAAAGTTACGGGTATCCGTATCTGTAATTGTTGTCTCGACCCGTTTCTTGGTCGCGTATGACTAATCATTGTATTATGTTTTCATTTCGGGTTGTTGATGCCGTCCGCGAACTTTTCGTCGTGTTCGTTCCGTGCGTTTTCGGAAATCGGGTCGTCGAGCCCTGGCGGTTGCGGGACTGGCCGGACGATTGCGGGCACCGGCCGGACGGGTGCGGCAGGAACCGGCGTAGCGCGCGCTAACCGGCAGGTGTAGCGCACGCTACCGGATGGCCTAACGCACGCTAGCGGGTCTGGACAGTGGAGTCCTGGGGGTTCTGGAATCGGTCAGGCTCGGCAGGTAGCGCACGCTACGGCCGGCAGGTAGCGCACGCTACGGCCGGAAGGCTGCGCACGCTACCTGGCCGAGCAGTCTAGTCCAGAAGGCCACTGGATCGCGGCCTGGGCCGATAGCGCACGCTAGCTCGGCGGCCTAGCGCGCGCTAGTCCGGCCCAGTATAAATGTGGCTGAGCAGTCACATTTCATTTCATTTTTCACTTCCTTCCTTCTCCGTCATGTTTGGCGATTCATGGGTGATGAAGCCATGTTGTTTAACAACAAATCCATGAAGTTCTTGAGTTCATAACATCAATCAATCATCCGTTATCATCCTTTGATCCAGCGAATCAAGGTAATCTTCCTTAGAACCCTAATTTCGTGAATTTGGGGGTTTTTGCATTTTCGTCCGATTCGTTCCGTGTTGTTGATTAATTCATGATGGGTATGATTTATCTTGGTAGTATTCTTGTGTTTAACATCATTTAATCCATTGTTCTTCGTCGAATCGAAGTATATTTCTTGATTTCCTTCGAATTGACTTTTTGGGGGATTTGTCCTCGATCTCGTTGTTCATCCGTTTTCAATGGATCGATTATGGTTAAATGATGTTGTTAAACATATTCTATGGATTGTATATCCATATTTCAACTTGGAATTCCGTTTTCGTGATTTGACGGAACGAATCGTGTTCTTGGCCGTTTTGGGGGAAATCCTTAAACCTTCGTCATTTGTTCTTTGAATTCAGCGGCTTTGGGTCATACTTTGGAATTCATTTTCGTTGTTATTGTTTTCGTTCGTAGTTCATTGTTGTGGATTGTCGTTCGGTGGAGTCGGCGAGTTCGTAGTAGGTTCGTGCCAACCTACTTCGGCCGATTCTCCGCGTTGTGGTTATTCGAGGCAAGTACCTTGTCCATACTATTCTTGTTTTGTTGATATGATAATTAGTGATCATCTTGGTGTGTCTGTCTATTTGTTTGAAATGAGTTTTCAAAAGATTCGGCTAGCCTCGTTAAAGGCTCACTTTCAAAACGCGTGTGTTTTGTAAATTTCGTAGGTTGTAAGTGACTACGTGAATCCTTTAGATATATTTGGTGTTGATGTTTCGCTTGATAATGCGTGCGTACGTATATTGCTTATTTCCGCCGCGTTATGGTTGACGAGCGTGTTGTTATTTATTTGTGTGGTCGTGGACTGACAGATGAATTATGTGAACTGGTGTATTGATTTGATAATTGTTACACGATTGACTGTGTGCTTGATGTTTGTGACAATGTGAATACTTGTTATTGAGAGACGTCATATCCGGGAGCCTCTGAGGGCGGGGCGTGTACTCCGGCCTGGTGTACGCTGCAATGTGCGACTCCATATGGGTGGTGAACGCCGGTGTTACATAATGCGTGTGTCAAGGGGCGGCTCTTGCGGGAGTGATCGCCGGCGCAGTAACATGTTCAAGGAGCGGCCAACATAGTGGAGTGAACGCCGGTGCACAGGTGCGCAGTGGAGGCGCCTGGCAGGCTTATTGGTTACGGATATTTGAGTGATAGCTAAGACCCCGTTACCGAATGATTATCGTATTTCAAAATTCTTTCAACTCTTTTCAAATGCTGGTCTCGATATAGACCGTGAGTTATGTTTTCTGAAAGTGTGTTTCAACTTGTTTAAAAATGTTGGTATCAGGGTTAATTAACCAAGGACATTTGACGAGATCTCCGAGGGTTAATTAATCAGGGGTCTTGAGCAGTTTTTGGGCGAACGAAAGGTTGTGTCCTTGATTATACTGTGTTGACATTTTGTGTTTTGGGTCGAGGACCCCGTGTGATGTTGAGATGTTTGATCTCGTGTTGATATTATTTGGATTGGGTCGAGAACCCCGTTGGAAATATTTGTGAAGACTCGCTTGTGTTGATTGAATGGTTTTCTTGCAAATTGCTTTCCGCCTATTGGTCGAGGACCCTGTTGATTTTGGAATGAGTAGGATTTGATAACCCTAAATTGTTTTCTATTAAAACTCTTGATGTCACTTTAAACGGTTTTATAAATTGTTTTCCCTTGATTTGTGATCTTTCGGTTTTGAAGTGTTTTACCCAAATTCATGCCTCGGGAAGTACTTTTCGTTACGTGGAATCTTTGAGGATTTCTTGGTTATTGTTATTCATGGAATGTGAATTGTATGGCTCGTATTTGCACTTTGTTCTTGCACTAGCAAAACAGTGGAGTTTGCTAACCCCGAGTATTCGGGGGTGGATGTCTATTTTGCATTCGGGTTTTGGAGCATAGCAATGTGGTCGGCACGAAGGATGATGAAAGATGAACGATACTAATCACACGAGGATCCGTTGATGTCGTATTGGTCTAGTTGTATTTTCTTTCCGCCGCAAGATCTCTTCCCGTTGTACGGAGTTTATCAGATTTTGACCCTGCGTGGGTATGTGTTTGGAATTGAGTTGAATGTTATTATTGAAAGACCAAGTCGGTCTCTGGGTCATTTTAGCCTCAAAGGCGATGTTTAGATGTTTGATTTTAGTTATCGGCTGGTAGATCCTCGAGGAGAGGGTCTACGGCGTGTAATATCCTCGAGCGGATTGGGGGTGTTACATTTATGGTATCGGAGCTTAGGTTGTGGAAACCTAGGTGTCGGGTCGATGGTGTCTGTTGAGTTTTGTCTTGTCGGATTTTATCTCGATCGAGTCGTGTCGCGACGCGTCGTTTGAGTTTGTTGGTCGTGATTAGTATCGTGGGGCGATCATCATCTTCGTGCGACCTGTGGAAGTAAGTCTCCCTTCTTTGTGTTGTGCCTCGTGTGACACGAGCTATTTTTATGATTATTTGCTAAGTGGTGGAATCCTTATGTGGATTTTGATTTCACGATATGTATTTAGTCGACTCTCGTATTTGATTTATACGAGGAGTGTCGTCGCTTGTGATGTCTTTTTATTGTTGTTTTTGTCCGTTGCTGATGGTTTTCGAATCGATTTGCACGTTTTACAAGTTCTATTGTGGAAGCTTTGTGCTTATACGCGTTCGACTTGTTCACTAACCAGTGCGGGAGGGTCCTTAGAGGCCTCGAATGGGGTCGGTGGTTTTGTTCTGGATGTGGCATTTTCTCGTTTATTTCCGTTTAAACACATGTATTGTCTTGATTTTAAATGTTTTGATGCGTGTACTAGGAGTTGTTTTAGTGAACGTCGATATGTGTGAGTTTGGGCATTCTGGCCTATTGGATTTTTGAAAACCTTGAGTATCTTAGAAAAATAAATTTCGAGACATACTTTTCAAATGAGTTATTTTCTTGTGGTACATCCTAGGTGCCACAATATATTTCAAAAAATTTCTACTTTGAGGACCAAAATGCTTTGAGATATTTTCAATGTTTTAGAAACATTTTTATTTAGACCCGAGGGTCGAATATTCTGAAAGTTTTCACTAAGAGAAAGTGTCCTCATTTTTATCAAATGCGAAATGGTTCTCCAATGTCTCGATAACGATGTTTCACGTTTGTACTTTTTGAAAGGTGATACTCAAGATCAACCTGTTCTTCTAAATTATTTTTAAAATGAGGTTTTCGTTTTAAAACCTATCTATTCCCGTTTGAGGGTCGGGTATGTATGTATGATGTTCGCATTTTCATTTTGATGTTTGCTCCGAGTATGATCGAGTTGGCGGCGTGAGCGTTGAGTTGTTTTCAGGACATTTGTTGTGTTAGCCCTCGTGAGAGGTGGAATGTTGGTGTTGAATGTTGCCATCTCGTGGTGATTTCTGCGTTATCGCGCATGTGCGAGCTGTTAGAGCTTGGTTTGGTATGACCGTGTGCATCGGTGATCGTTCCGTTATGTGTCGGTTGTTTAATGTCTTGTTACCTTGCTCCTGTTTTTGTGAATTTCGTGGGCGAGGTCGGAGGTAATACCCGTACTATTTTGACTTGTATTTTCTCTTTCTCCGATTATCGATTCGCTCATGTTCGTTGATACTTTATGAACTTGTTACGTATTTCGGTTTCATCGTCCGAAGTGTGATCTTATTGTGGGTCGATCCGGTTATCGATGTGACTTTTGGTTCGATTCGATTCTTGTGAACCTTGTTCGGGAGTGACATCATTTGGTTCTACTAGTTCTTTTATTCGAAGTGGATCAGATTTTGAACTTCTGTATATTCTACTTTGTCGACTCATTTATGTTCGTTGACATTTCTGAGCTTGTCCTGCCCCTTGTTTTTGTTGATCGAACGAATGTGGTATTGTTTCGGAATAACTCGTTTGTCGTTGTGACTTTTCAATCGCTACTCCCTTTCCTGTGGATCTTATGGGAATGCATGTCTTGTTGTTCTCACCAGATCATCCTGGGAATTGTTGTTTGAACTTTATTATCCTTCGTGTTTCGGACATGATTGTTCGATTTTTGTTGTCTCGATCGTTTGTTTGTTCGGTTTTTGTTCTCGTTTCGTAATTGTTGAGCGTTCAGGCTCCTTCGTAATTCCCTTAAGTTCAGGAAATTAGTCTCGTTTTCGATCTTCCAACCTTTGGGCGGTGGAATTCCGTATTTGTTCAGCAATTGGCTCGCGTCTTGATCAATGTACCGTTAGGTTGGTCAATCGTATTGATTTTGTTCGTTGTGTTTTGCGATTGTTCGGATAATTGACTTGATTGTATTATCCATTTGATGACGCTTGTCATTTGTTGGTTTTATTATATCCCTAACGGCGACGTTGTGTTGGTCGCCGTGGAGCGTGTTTTCACGCTGTATATTCCTTCGCATTGTTTGTAACATTTCACCGTTGGGCGTTAGTTACGCATTCTTGTGTATCTCGTTGAGTTTTTCCTGGCGGGATATTTCTTCTCCCTACTTGATTTAAGTTTCGGGACGAAACTTCTTTTAAGGAGGGTAGAATGTAATAACCCGTAATTTCGATTTCCGGTAATTTCTTTTTTTTCAGCGGAAGTCCGTTTGGACGACTCGCTCATGACCGTTTCGTCATTCTGGGAATGATTAATTCTACACTTTTTGACATCCGAGTTCGTTTCGGTGTTGTTTTGTTGAGTTCCGTGCTTTTTGCGACTTTTCCGCACTTGAGTTCGATTCTTGCGAATCTCATTTGAAACTGCTGTTTCGAGTTTCCCGTAAGTCCGTTTAACTTTGTTAGACGTGTTGTGAACTTCGGTTTCGTTATTCGATCACGTATCGTGATTTTTGGGTGTTTTGGGCCATTTTGTAATTTCTTGAAAGTTACGGGTATCCGTATCTGTAATTGTTGTCTCGACCCGTTTCTTGGTCGCGTATGACTAATTTATGTATTATGTTTTCATTTCGGGTTGTTGATGCCGTCCGCGAACTTTTCTTCGTGTTCGTTCCGTGCGTTTTCGGAAATCGGGTCGTCGAGCCCTGGCGGTTGCGGGACTGGCCGGACGGTTGGGGATGGCGGACGATTGCAGGGCACCGGCCGGACGGTGCGCGAGAACCGGCATAGCGCACGCTTCTGGCCGGAAAGGCTGCGCGCTAACCGGCAGTGTAAGCGCCACGCTTCTGGCCTAACGACTTTAGCGGGTCTCGGCAGTGGAGTTCGGGGTTCTGAATCGGTCGAGGCTCGGCGGGTAGCGCACGCTCTGCCGGGCCAGCTGCGTACGCTTCTGACCGGCGAGTAGCGCACGCTACGGCCGGAAAAGGCTGCGCACGCTACTCGACGATCTAGTCGAGAAGGCCATCGGATCGCGGCACAGGCGATAGCGACGCTAGCTCGGCGGCCGAGCGCGCGCTAGTCCGGCCCAGTATAAATGTGGCTGAGCAGTCACATTTCATTTCATTTTTCACTTCCTTCCTTCTCCGTCCGCGGCTGGCGATTCATGGGTGATGAAGCCATGTTGTTTAACAACAAATCCATGAAGTTCTTGAGTTCATAACATCAATCAATCATCCGTTATCATCCTTTGATCCAACGAATCAAGGTAATCTTCCTTAGAACCCTAATTTCGTGAATTTGGGGGTTTTTGCATTTTCGTCCGATTCGTTCCGTGTTGTTGATTAATTCATGATGGGTATGATTAATCTTGGTAGTATTCTTGTGTTTAACATCATTTAATCCATTGTTCTTCGTCGAATCGAAGTATATTTCTTGATTTCCTTTGAATTGACTTTTTGGGGGATTTGTCCTCGATCTCGTTTTTCAGCCGTTTTCGATGGATCGATTATGGTTAAATGATGTTGTTAAACATATTCTATGGATTGTATATCCATATTTCAACTTGGAATTCCGTTTTCGTGATTTGACGGAACGAATCGTGTTCTTGGCCGTTTTGGGGGAAATCCTTGAACCTTCGTCATTTGTTCTTTGAATTCAGCGGCTTTGGGTCATACTTTGGAATTCATTTTCATTGTTATTGTTTTCGTTCGTAGTTCATTGTTGTGGATTGTCGTTCGGTGGAGTCGGCGAGTTCGTAGTCGGTTCGTGCCAACCTACTTCGGCCGATTCTCCGCGTTGTGGTTATTCGAGGCAAGTACCTTGTCCATACTATTCTTGTTTTGTGGATATGATAATTAGTGATCATCTTGGTGTGTCTGTCTATTTGTTTGAAATGAGTTTTCAAAAGATTCGGCTAGCCTCGTTAAATGCTCACTTTCAAAACGTGTGTGTTTTGTAAATTTCGTAGGTTGTAAGTGACTACGTGAATCCTTTAGATATATTTGGTGTTGATGTTTCGCTTGATAATGCGTGCGTACGCATATTGCTTATTTCCGCCGCGTTATGGTTGACGAGCGTGTTGTTATTTATTCGTGTGGTCGTGGACTGACAGATGAATTATGTGAACTGGTGTATTGATTTGATAATTGTTACACGATTGACTGTGTGCTTGATGTTTGTGACAATGTGAATACTTGTTATTGAGAGACGTCATATCCGGAGCCTCGAGGCGGGCGTGTACTCGGCACAGTGTACGATGCAATGTGCGGCTCCATATGGGTGGTGAACGCCGGTGTTACATAATGCGTGTGTCAAGGCGGCTCTTGCGGGAGTGATCGCGGCGCATAACATGTTCAAGGAGCGGCCAACATAGTGGAGTGAACGCCGGTGCACAGTGCGCGATGGAGGCGCTGGCGAGCTTATTGGTTACGGATATTTGAGTGATAGCTAAGACCCGTTCAGAATGATTATCGTATTTCAAAATTCTTTCAACTCTTTTCAAATCTTGGTCTCGATATAGTGTGAGTTATGTTTTACGAAAGTGTGTTTCAACTTGTTTAAAAATATTGGTATCGGGGTTAATTAACCAAGGACATTTGACGAGATCTCCGAGGTTAATTAATCGGGGTCTTGAGCGGTTTTGGGCGAGCAGTGTGTCCTTGATTATACTGTGTTGACATTTTGTGTTTTGGGTCGAGGACCCCGTGTGATGTTGAGATGTTTGATCTCGTGTTGATAATATTTGGACTGGGTCGAGAACCCCGTGGGAAATATTTGTGAAGACTCGCTTGTGTTGATTGAATGGTTTTCTTGCAAATTGCTTTCCGCCTATTGGTCGAGGACCCTGTTGATTTTGGAATGAGTAGGATTTGATAACCCTAAATTGTTTTATATTAAAACTCTCGATGGCACTTTAAACGGTTTTATAAATTGTTTTCCCTTGATTTGTGATCTTTCGGTTTTGAAGTGTTTTACCCAAATTCATGCCTCGGGAAGTACTTTTCGTTACGTGGAATCTTTGAGGATTTCTTGGTTATTGTTATTCATGGAATGTGAATTGTATGGCTCGTATTTGCACTTTGTTCTTGCACTAGCAAAACAATGGAGTTTTGCAAACCCCCGAGTATTCAGGGGGTGGATGTCTATTTTTGCATTCAGGTTTTGGAGCATAGCACAGGGTCGGCACGAAGGATGATGAAAGATGAACGATACTAATCACACGAGGGTCCGTTGATGTTGTATTGGTCTAGTTGTATTTTCTTTTCCGCTGCAGTATCTTTTCCCCGTTGTACGGGAGTTTATTGTATTTTGACCCCTGCGTGGGTATGTGTTTGGAATTGAGTTGAATGTTATTATTGAAAGACCAAGTCGGTCTACTGGGTCATTTTAGCCTCAAAGGCGATGTTTAGATGTTTGATTTTAGTTATCAGCCTGGTAGATCCTCGAGGAGAGGGTCTACGGCGTGTAATATCCCTGAGCGGATTGGGGGTGTTACAGTGACAGACTGGGGCCAAAAGGCCTTATCTTGTGGCGCCTTTTGCGGATCTGCACGTGGGTCTTCATCCGAGATTCGGTCTTCGACGACTCTGACGGATGTCGGATTCACATGTGGTACGGGACGATCGTCTACAGTCGGATATCATTGGCGATCGCCGAATGCCAAGAGACGATCGCCTTGGATGTCGATCGCTAGGTGCTTGCCCAGCGTCTGTCTTCTTTGGCTGGCTTCTGACCATCATGTCGATCGCAATAAATCGCCGCACAATAGAGTGCATAGCGGAAGTTTGTTTAAGTTAGTTGCTGTAAGTACAGCAACTAGGTTTTCTCCTGGCAGCTTGGTGCGTACAAGGTATGCAATGTATACTTGTAAATAATCACAGTAATGAAAACAATAGAAGCAGAAGGTAAATAACACAGTATTTAAAGTGGTTCGAGGTAAAGCCCTCTACATCCACTGGTCCTCCACACAATAGTAAAAAGTTTATTATAATTACCACGTACACAACTACGTTACTATAATCAAACCTATCCTTGTATCGTTCACGCAGATTGATACAAAGACTGTCGCTTTCAACCGTTCACACAGATTGGTTGATGACGTCTCTTGAGTTGCTTCTTCTCATACAGATTGAAGCTTCGTCCTATTCGTCCCACACAGGTCAGAATAGCTTTTCCTTAGTCCACACAAAACTAGGTTTACTCAAAGGTAAAATGGTAAAAGTAACAGGTTTAGAACAGCATCTTGAACATGATGATCTTTAGTTGATGATGTGCTGTTCTTGTTGACTGAGTATATTTCTTCTCTTCAGATATAGATAGATACTTGAAGAAATATACTTGCTCTTGTAAGCTTTGATTTGACGATAATGAATATTCAGTCGTTCGATTTTAGTTGAGATTCTTCAGTATATAATCAGTTCGTTGTATGCAATGTCCTATTGCATGGACTATTTATAACCTTGGAATAGATCAGTTATAAATATGTCCGTTGGCTGGTTGGTGAGCAAAAGGTCCGTTCTGATTGGTTGATTGACTTTCAAGATTCACGATCCGGATTTTGCTCCTTATCTAAAGATCCTTGTCGGTTGGTATTTAAATACTTTATCCAGTGAGTATTTAAATACTTCTTTCAAACGGCGTTCTAACTTTAGCGTATAAAGTAGGTTCCTAAAAAAGACCATCTAGTATTTGAAAAAAATTATCAACAATCATAACTCCAAACGATTTTTCTACAAACATAATCAAAGTTATATTTCCCCCCTCTCTTGCTTTTTGCTAAAATAAGCTAAAAATATAAAAAAGACGATTTAGTATTTGAAAGAAATTATCAACAATCATAACTCCAAATGATTTTTCTACAAACATAATCAAAGTTATATTTCCTCTCTCTCTCTATCTTGCTTTTTGCTAAATAAGCTAAAAATATAAGAAAAACGATTTAGTAATTGAAAAAAATGATCAATAACTATAAATCTGAATAATTTTTTTTACAAACAATAATCAAAGTTATATTTCCTCTCTCTCTCTTGCTCTTTGCTAAAATAAGCTAAAAATATAAAAAAGACAATTTAATATTTGAATTTTTTTATCAAGAATCATAACTCCAAACGATTTTTCCTACAAACATAATCAAAGTTATATTTCCTCTCTCTCTTGCTTTTTGCTAAAATAAGCTAAAAATGTAAAAAAGACGAATTAGTATTTGAAAAAAATTATCAAAAATCATAACTCCAAACTATTTTTCCTACAAACATAATCAAAGTTATATTTACTCTCTTGCTTTTTGCTAAAACAAGCTAAAAATGTAAAAAAAAGACGGTTTAGTATTTGAAAAAAATTATCAACAATCATAACTCCAAACGATTTTTCCTACAAACATAATCAAAGTTATATTTCCTTTCTGTCTCTCTCTTGATTTTTGATAAAATAAGCTAAAATATAAAAAAAGACGATTTAGTAATTGAAAAAAATTATCAACAACCATAACTCCGAACAATTGTTCCTACAAACAATATTCAAAATTATATTTCATCTCTCTCTTGTTTTTTGCTAAAATAAGCTAAAAATATAACAAAAGACGATTTAGTATTTGAAAAAAATTATCAACAATAACTCTAAAAGATTTTTCCTACAAATGTAATCAAAGTTATATTGCATTTTCTGTGGGCAACAATGAGGTTTTCTCTATTTTTATATAGATTTTTTTATATTGTGTTTTCTTTGGGCAATAATGCTGTCATTATTAACAATCATAACTCCTGTGACCAAAAAAGGTAAAATGTGACCCAAAAAAAAACAATCATGACTCTAAATAATTTTTCCTACAATTATAATCAAAATTATATTCCCACGGTCTCTTGCTTTTTGCTAAAATAAGCTAAAAAAATATATAAAAAAATATTTACTATTTGAAAAAAAAAATTATCAACAATCATATATAACTACAAATGATTTTTTCTACAAGCATAATCAAAGTTATATTTCCTCTCTCTCTCTCTCATGCTTTTTGCTAAAATAAGCTAAAAATATAAAAAAGACGATTTAGTATTTGAAAAATTTTATCAACAATCATAAGTCCACATGATTTTTCTACAAACATAATCAAAGTTATATTTCCTCTCTCTCTTGCTTTTTGCTAAAATAAGCTAAAGAATATAAAAAAGACGATTTAGTATTTGAAAAAAATTATCAACAATCACAACTCCAAATAATTTTTCCCACAAACATAATCAAAGTTATATTTCATCTCTCTCTATCTTGCTTTTTGCTAAAATAAGCTAAATATATAAAAAAACAATTTAGTAATTTAAAAATTAACAACTGTTGGGAAAACAAGAACCCTGTATCGAAACAGCCGGGATATCCAATCCCTGTATCGAATGGTATTTGATAAAGAGGTTTTGACATATATGCCAATCCGCATACAGTAAAGGAAACTGTATCGAAGCATTGAGGCATTATCCTGTATCGAAGACCTGCCTCGAAACAGCATATTGTGAAGCCCTTCAGTACAGCAAGAAGTCTTATAAAAGACCAAGTATGGAAACTGTCTCGAAACTCAAATACAGTTATCTTCCATACAGCTCCAAACAGGACAAAGAAGGAATCTCCAGAAGTCAAGTCCCGTTGAATAAAGAAGTATTTAAATACTCAAGGATAAAGTATTTAAATACTGTCAGTCAACAGATCTTCAAATCCCGCTAAATCCGGATCGTGCTATAATCCCGTTGGAACGGAATCTCACTCAAACGGATACATCTCAACGGATATATATTTCAAAGACTATATATATCTCATCTTGACATTGAAGATCAGTCACCAAAAACCCAAGCTATCGAAATTATTATCAGAGCAAAACATATCTCCGAAGCTTACTGCAACTCAGATCAAAAGAGATATACAGTGCTCATCATTCTGAACAACACTTCATCAGCTGAAAGCTCTTAAAGTCAAAGTTGTTGTTCCCCATCTGTTCTATACTTTGAACAAAAAGCCCTGTGTGGACTGAACAATATGTGATTCTCCGGAACTGTGTGTGAAGGATTTGCATTGAAGAAGATGAAGCTTCAGAACTGTGTGTGAAGAAGCAAGTCGAAGCATTAGCTCAAAACCAATCTGTGTGAACGGTTGAAGCTAAGATCCTTATATCAATCTGTGTGAACGATATATTGATTGTGTGTTGTTATAATTACGTAGTTGTGTACGTAGTAATTATAATAAACTTTTTACTCCTGTGTGGAGGACCAGTGGACGTAGAGGGGTTTACCTCGAACCACTTTAATTATTGTGTTATTTACATTCAGCTTTTACTGTTTTAATTACTGTGATTAATTAAGTATACTCTATACATTTAGTTGATGTATCCACAGCAACCTACTGTATCCAAGACTTCCGCTACGCACTCAGATTTAAAATCCATACAGTTTGTTGTTTAAACGATTTCCCAAACTGTATCCAGTATACTTTGTGGCCAACAAGTGGTATCGGAGCGGTTGATTCTAAAAAGAATCAGTCGTATTTTTAACCGAATCAGATCCAAAATCACTTATTTTCAAGACAGTCTCTTTCATTCCTGTATTATCACATGTATACTTCTATGATTAACAAAGTCCCTATGTTCTCTATTAACGAATTTGACGACTGGAGAATTAGAATGGAGGCTCATCTTGCAGCAATGCACGAAGAGATGATTTTTGTTATACAGGATGGTCCTATCAAGATCATGAAGGTGAACACGGCCGCAAGGATTGAAGGCCAAGCCCATGCTGAGATGCTCGAGAAGGATCGCGAGCAATGGACCACAGATGAAAGAAAGCGAGCAAACCTTGACAACGTAGCTAAGAATGCGTTATTTGTCACTCTTGACAAAGGCACGTTCTCGAAGGTAAAGAGCTGCAAAGCGACCAAAGAAATCAGGATAAACTCAAGTTGATTTGTGAGGCCGAGCTCTCAAAAGAAAACAAGATTTCAAAGCCCGACTCGAATTTGAATCTTTTGAAATGAAACCAACTGAGACACTTGAGGAACTTGACCTCAGATTCACTAGTATTGTTGGTGAACTTGAAGCGTTGGGCAAAATTTATACCCAAAAGGAGAAGAATTTAAAAATTTTCAGATCTCTCCCAGCCCGATGGGATATTAAAACCACAGCTATGCGTGTATCTTGTAATCTTAATGAAATATCTACTTTTGATCTCTTCTCTGACCTCAAAGCTTTTGAGTATGATATTGACAGAAGAGAGAAAGCTGAAGAATCTCCTTCAAAAGTCACAGCTCTAGCCGCTGTATCAAACCGTCGACACAGCATGCCCAGTTCGTCGAAGCCTAGTCACAAGAATGCTGACAGTGACGACGACATCCTGTCTCAAGATGAAATGGCGCTTCTCATGCATAAGTTCAAAAAGTTCATCAAACAGTCTGGAAAGACTCCCTACAGGCCCAAACCTGTCCACAAGGTAAGTACCGAAACATCATCTGGTGATGCTAACCTGTGCTATAATTGCAGGAAACCAGGGCATTATGCAAATAAATGTCCTCATCCCAAAGTCCAAATATTGCCGGAGGCCGAGCAACAAGAGAGATGAAAGAAGACGTGCTTGGAAAGACAAGCTCAAGGCCCTGATTGGAGAATCAGAAGCCTCCCCCACACCATCCAAATCAGCAGAATGTCTTCAGGTGGTCACTGAAAGTGATTCATCTGACGATGAGTTCGATGATAAAGCATATATGTGCTTTATGGCCAAAGACATTCCAGAAGGTGAAGACGGACGATGAGGTAAGTTCAACCTCGGCTATTAGTCAAATGCATCTCATACTTTTGAAAACATGATGAATGAATTTAAAAACATTCAAAAGGCCCATGAGACACTGAAAACTGAGAATATACAGCTACAATTAACTAATTTAGAGCTGAAAGATGAAAATGACTTGCTGAAAATAAATTATGAAAATATGTCTCTTGATTGTGAAACCAGCAAGGTCGATTTTGAAAAACTCATGGAGAGCAATCATCAACTTGCTCACGAACTAAGTGAGGCTAAAACTCACAACGAGAGCAAGACAAATGATTTGGTTCTACTACAAGCCAAAATCACAACTCTCGAAAAGCGAGAAACTGAACTTGAGACCACTCTGAAATCGTTCGAGAAATCATCTAAAAGAATGGAAGAAATTCTGAGCACTGGGCAAAATGCTCATGATAAAAGTGGCTTAGGATACAGCTCATGTTCAAACAAAGGGAAAACTAGTACAGTGTTTGTCAAGAGTGTGGAACACATTCCAGAATCGGAAGAAATCCCTAGTCCCGTGAAGGAACCTGCTGTACCGAGAAAACCGAAGGCTGCTATTCCGCCCCCGCAATCCTATTCTAGACAGCGGAATCATAAGTCGTTTCAACCTGTGAGGCGCACTCAACAGCATGCTCCCAGAGCATATCAACAGCGCCAACAGCCGTTCAGAAGGAAGGCTGTATCCAACCACCAAAGGCCCGCACGGCAGTACTATCAGTACAGCACGCCGAGGTATTGGATACAGGAGCCCCGTTATCCCTCGAGACAGAAGATGCCGGTTCAATATCAACAACAGCATTGGGAATCCAACTGGAGACCCAGAAGGCAAGCTGTTAGGCCTAAGAAAATGGATCCACCTCCAAGACGGCACTCGTACTGGATTAATAATAATAACCCTGAATTTTTCATGCATAATAATTATCATGGTTATAACAACTACGGATATGCCCCCCGTAGATATCACAACATCGTACCGAGTATGTCCTACAGTAAACCAATTGCTACCAGGAAAACTTGGGTACCAAGAGGAACTAACAATCATGGACCCAAAAATCAAAGGGGACCTAAATCTACTTAATCTTTTTGTTACAGGATATTCTAGAGGAGGATACCTGGTACTTTGATAGTGGATGCTCTCGACACATGACCGGAGATAGGAGCAAGCTATCAGATTTTGTAGAAGGTCGTGGTCCAAAAGTTCGTTTCGGTGATAAATCTAAAGGAAGAACAAGAGGGAAAGGAAACCTACTTGTCGGGAAATTCAAAGTCACTGATGTTGCATATGTTGAAGGCTTACAGTATAATCTACTTAGTATTAGCCAGTTCTGTGATAAACAGTTCTCGGAGAAGTTCTATATAGATCGCTGTAGAGTCAAGAACATCCAAACCAAGGAAGTTGTGCTTACAGGAAGCAGATCAGGTAATATGTATATTGCTGACTGGAAGCCTATGAGCTCCTCAATTCCATGCTTTGTTGCCAAAGGCACTGCAGATCTTAGCTGGTTATGGCATAAGAGGATGTCTCCCAGTCGGAAGACGAATGAGCTCTTTCAAGAGAGATATCTATCCCAACTTCGTCAACTTCGTACATCAAAAAGATGGGCACGTCAACTTCAAGACAATCAACAAGCTCTCAAGACAGGGAATGGTTAGAGGTTTGCCAAATGTGTCATTCAAGAAGGACAGCGTCTGCGGACCATGTCAAAAAGGCAAACAAATCAAGTCAGCCCTGAAGAGCAAATCCTACCTTTCAACCCAAAGAGTGTTAGAAATGCTACACATGGATCTCTACGGTCCTGTAGACCCAGTAAGTTTGGGAGGTAAGAAATACTGCATGGTTGTTGTTGATGATTATTCCAGGTATGCTTGGACGATCTTTCTTAGCAAGAAGAAGGAAACAACATCAAAGCTGCCCGAGCTCCTGAGAAAGTTGCAAAATGAAAAGGCATCGAGTATCGTGTGCATTCGTTCCGACAGAGGTACAGAATTTACTAACCGCTTTATAGAGCAATACTGTTCGGAGAATGGAATACAGCACGAATACTCAGCTGCCCGTACACCTCAACAAAATGGAGTTGCCGAGCGCAAGAATAGGACGTTAAAAGAAGCAACAAGGACAATGATTGCCGCAAGAAAATTGCCACAGCGTTTCTGGGGTGAAGCAACCAATACAGCATGCTACACTCAAAACCGCTGTATCGTCAACAAGCACCACAACAAAACAGCATATGAGGTATGGAACAACAAAACTCCGTTAGTTTCGTATTTCCACATTTTTGGATGCAGGTGTTATGTATTGAATAATGGGAAAGACCAACTTAGAACCTTTGATGAGAAATCAGATGAAGGAATATTCGTAGGATACTCCTCCGTCAGCAAAGCTTTCAGAATCTTTAATAAAAGGAAGCTGACGATCGAGGAATCAGTTCATGTAGTGTTTGACGAACCACACCATGACTCTACAGGAGTAGATGATATCACTCAGAACATTCACCATCTATCTATCTTGGATCCTCCAACTCCCATAGAACCTGTAGTTGATTTAGAAATCAACCCCGCAGCTGTAAGAATCGATGTGGATGAAGCCGACGCTGTACAAGCTAAAACTGTATCCACAAAATCTTTCGATACAGTATGGGATCCTGAATTAGAACCCGACCTAAGATGGTTGAGAGATCACCCGCAAGAGATGATCATTGGAAACATAAATGCTGGTGTTTCTACTCGTAGGAGAATACAGAGTACACAAGGAAATGTACTTTGTGCACAAGAAGAATCTGATGCTGAGATATCACAGTTTCCTAAATGGAAATCTCAATCCGAGCTTAGAAGACTCAATATGTGCACTATTGCTGTATTCTTAGCCCAGTCCGAACCTGTTTCGACCATAGACGCTCTTAATAATTCTCATTGGATAACATCTATGGAAGAAGAGTTTAACGGTTTCGAAAGAAACAATGTATGATATCTTGTACCCAGACCAACACATCAATCGGTTATAGGAACCAAATGGGTATTTCGAAACAAAGGATCGAAATGGACTTATCATAAGGAACAAATCCAGACTAGTCGCACAAGGCTATAGTCAGGAAGAAGGCATAGACTATGATGAAACCTTCGCCCCTGTAGCGAGACTAAAAGCCATCAGGATATTTCTTGCCTTTGCCACCCATAAGAGTTTTATTGTCTACCAAATGGACGTCAAAAGTGCTTTCCTAAATGGAGACCTTTCAGAAGAAGTTTATGTTGAACAACCACCAGGGTTTGCCAACACAGACGGTATCGATCTAGTTTACAGGGTAAGGAAAGCGCTGTATGGACTTAAACAAGCCCCTAGAGCCTGGTACGAAACCCTGTCCCAGTATCTTACCAACAACGGATTTGAGAAAGGTGATGTGGACAAGACCCTGTTCAAGATACAGGAAGGTGATGATCTTCTTATGGTGCAAATCTATGTGGATGATATTATTTTTGGTTCAACTAACCTTGCTCTATGTCAAAGGTTCTCTCATCTCATGCAAAGTAAATTTGAAATGAGTATGATGGGGGAACTTAGTTATTTTCTAGGTTTGCAGGTAAAGCAGATGCCTACATGTATTTTCATCAACCAAGAAAAATACAGCAAGGAGCTTCTCAACAAATTTGGAATGAACACTTCCAAATCCTCGCCAACCCCCATGAGCACTTCCGTGCAAATTAGTGTTGATGAAGCCGGAAAGCCGTTTGACCAATCACTCTACAGGAAGCTCATTGGTTCGCTCCTGTACCTAACGGCTAGCAGGCCCGATATCCAGTTTGCTGTTGGAGTGTGTGCAAGATATCAAGTTGCACCTAAGGAATCACACTTCAATACAGCTAAACGAATCCTGAAGTACGTTAAAGGAACAGTCGACGCAGGACTATGGTATCCTAAGGAAGGCGGATTCGATTTAGTTGGATACAGCGACTCGGATCTCGGAGGCTGCAAGCTAGATAGGAAGAGTACAAGTGGAACTTGTCACTTTCTTGGACCTAGACTCGTTTCCTCGTTCAGTAAGAAGCAATTGGCAAATTCTCTTTCCACGGCTGAATCAGATTACTATCTTCTTTGGTAGTTCTTTGTATGCGAGATCCTTTGGATGCAAGAATTTGTCGACTATGGAATTGATGCCAGAGAGACTCCAATCATGTGTGATAGGACGAGTGCAATTGCAATCACGCACAATCCTGTCCTGCACTCGCGCACTAAGCATATCAACATGAAGCATCACTTCATAAGGAATCACGTCGAGAACAAGGATGTTCGCCTTGAAAAGGTTCATGCAGACGTTCAGCTAGCCGACATCTTCACCAAGCCGCTCGACACAGCAAGATTCAACATGCTCAGAGAAGAATTGGGAATGCTACAGCCAGACTCCCTGTAAGTGATTTACTGTTTTTACTCAACAAATTGAGGGAGAACGCTGTAAGACCCAAGAATACAGTATCCAACGTTAATTACTTGTACACTCAGAATCGTCAATATAGCATTGTAGCGAGCGAAGACATATGAATCCTACAGCTGACGTGTGCAATAATTAAGGGGGAATACTGTAGGACCCATGAATACAGCATTAATCCTTAAGTTGCTGTATGGAATTTAAAACCTATATGTACCTTTTTAAGGGGGAACGCTGTATCGACGCGGAAACAGCACATACTATAGGATTTCGATTCAGTATATATATAATATCATATTATTTCTTTTTAAAATGATTTTTGTCCACGTGCCCTGTTTTTATGTCAAACGTCATGTACATTAAATGCCTTACACGACATCTTGACAACTGAATCTCAAAATCCGCGATGTTTTAAATTGTTTATTGTTTTAAAACCGCCGTTTTAGGCATTTAGGGTGACACAAATGTCAGAAATGGGACCCGCTCATTCTTTAAACATTTTAATAGATTAGCGTACCAGTTAAACTCAGTCCATCTTAACCGTTGATTTCAAAAACCGGTTCCCATCCCTTAAAATCTGACCATTCGTACTCTGCAAAACCCTATTTCGCCGCCCAACTATAAAAGGACTGAATCTGCCATTAGAGACTCTTTACGCTTTCTGCAAATTCAAGAGTTCTCAAGCAAAAACAGCCTACATACTTTTCTGCATTTTACTGCATATTTCGATTATTTTCCTGCACTTTTTCTTAAGTAATCATCAAATGGCTGGACAAACCTCTTCTCCTGCTCTGAAGAAAACTGATAACATCATTGAGCGCATTCTGTCTGAAACCAACGACGCAGAACCCATGGAGTACATCATAACTCGACTTCGTCAACAAGTCTTTTATCACTTTGGAAGTCAGACTGCTGATAAGTACGATGCACATCTGGTTGAGGAGTTTTACCTCAACGCCGTCGTACGCTTTCTGTCATTGGCCCAAGGAGGTCATGTAGCCGACATCACCGCTACAATCCAGGGAGTTGAGATCTGTATCGATAATGATATGCTCCAGAACATCTACAGGCTACCCGCTGATGGCCTGACTATGGACCAACTTGAGACATTCGGGTCTCAAGAGCTAATCACTAAATTCTATGGACTGTTCACAGGCTCCAAAGTTGTTGACATGGTTCAGACTACATGTCACAAGAAAATTTTTTGTCTCCCATATGTATATCTTCATGATTTTTGCTGCAGGATAATTGAGAATCGAACCGGTGCGTTTGAAATGTGTACCAACCTGAGGTTCAGGATGTACCAACCTGAGGTTCAGGATGATGGTGGCTATTCTGACCTGTGAAAAGGTCAATTGGTGCCAAATAATCCTGAAGCGCCTGCAAGAGGAGGTGTGTAAACCGGCCTCCCAGAAGAGATCTTTTGGTTTGATGTTAAACCAAATCCTAACGAAATGCGGACTGTCGCAATCCGCCGATGCTAAGAAGAATAACCCCAGAATATACCTAGGAGGCGTCAAGCCTACTGCGTATAATCAAACCACGATGGTGTGCAACCATCTAAAAACTGGAAGTATGCCAATTTCCGTAGATCCACGAGATGAATCCTTGAAGTTCCAGGAAGTGTAATCTTCAAAGAAAAGAAAGAGATCTCACAGCAAGAAACCCACTGCTGGTGAGAAGCCCAAGAAGAGACTTAGGAGGCTTTCGAAAGTCAAAACTGCCAAGCCCTCCGAAGAAGTCTCCCCCGTGGCTCAACCCACTGACGAAGAACCCCGGGGGCCCAACCCTGTGGAAGAGGTGTCTCCTCTTTGTATTGTGGTAGATCCTGAGCCTTTGGCGGCTAGGACGGATAATGAGACATCTGCCAACGAACAAGACTTTAGCGAGTCGGCTGCCCATTTGGAGCCAACAACTACTTCTCCTCTGCGGGATCCCACACCCGTACAGAATCCATCTTCCTTCAGGGCACCATCCCCTCTAAGGAGTCCTACTTCTATACAGGATCCCATACCTGTACAGGAATCCCTCGCGACAGCGTCTCCAGACGTTGTACGTAGTCCCTCCCCTGACTCCATCATTCATAAGACCCTTCTTTCTGTTCAAATTGAACATGCTTACGAAAGATTTCTCACATGGAAAGGCTACAGGCTAGCTCCGTACGAAACATTGTACAACTGGAGCGATTGGAGCCATGAAGAAAGATTTGTCTCAGAAGTGACGGACTCAATGGAGATTGAAGCCCTGATCCGATGGGAAAATGCCTTATGCAAGGAGCTGATTGAAAGCCATCTGTTGCAGAAATCTGACGCTAGAAGGAAAGGAAAGGACAAGTCATAGGACTCTCCCGCAAATCCAAAAGACCATGACCATGACTCAGACGACGACGACGATGCTTTTCAAGCAGGTCTGAGGATGAGTCGTGAAGAGGCTGAAGCTAGAGACGCCTCTCCACCCAAAGGCGACGAAGGGCCATCAACCCAGAACAATCCCCCTTCGCCACAGCATGAGAACATTCCCGACGAAGCGGAATCAGTCCCTCCAGTCGAGGAAGTTGAAGCAATTTTGGAACAGGCACTGAGCTGCGCCCTTTGAAAAGTTGTACGAAAGACAACGGGAGGATTGATCCCTCCTGTATCCATGTCTTGAAGAAACTTCGCAGCAGAAGCCACTCAACCCCTGTCGAAGGGTAACATTTGCTCCGCCCCTTCAACCGTCGAATCTGAGGACGGTATCGAACCTGAGGATGTCCAACTTACTTCATGCCCAACCGTGAACGTAAGGAGGTTGAACAGCTCTGAAGACTTTGCTCAACCAGATTCTCCTATTTCTGCCGCTAGGAAAGAGCGCATGCGCGCACTTGGTCTTCAAACTGTATTCATCCAGGATGCAGTGAATGTAGGTCACAAGTCGTCCAGGAACAAGTCTAGAGGGGGGGTGAATAGACTTGTTGAAACTCTTGAACTCTTTTTCACAAAGAGTGAGTTTCTTCAGCTGATAGTTAAACAAATGACTTGGAGTCGTTTGTTCTTGGATATGTGCGGAAGTCAGCTGATGACGAATAGATATCAACTTAATGAAACACTTAACAATGTATGCAGCAGTTAAAGTATGATGCGATAAAGCAAGAATAACGCAGGCAATTATAGTGGTCTCAGAGGTGGGGTAATACTCTACTAATCCACTTTTCTCCAAACCAGTTGGAGATGAATTCACTATAATTTTCAACTAGTGATAAATATTACAGTGATTCAAACCACACTACAATAGCTTCCAGCCAGTGGAAATCCGTGCCGTTGTACACACTTGACTGCCTTGCACCTCTTGATCCTCGATCCTCGGATGCCTTTACAGTCTCTTACTTCAACCAGTGAAGTACCCCGTACTCAATATTATAGACAAGAGTTTTTGTCTTCTCCAACTTTAAGAGCTTCCTTAAGTATGAACTTTTAGATCTGCTCTTTTCACGATGCTATTGATTGCTTTAGATTGCTTGATTGCTTTGATTGCTTGAATGTATGTTCGCACCGGTAGTTGCTCAGTTTCAAATCTTCGGATATATATAAGTCACGATCTCTGAGCTTTTTCCTTGTAGCCGTTGCAAATCTTTTGAACAAATCCGTCTGTTGGAGGGAGACTTCATTGTTTAATCTTTCTGAATGTTGCAAGGCTGGATTCCCATTATTTAATTTTATCTTCCGACCGTTGTGAAGACTTCTGCATGTGAGCGCCGAATTTTTTGAATAAAATGATTAAAGTCTTCAAAGTGGGTCTGGATGATTTATTTAAATCATATCTCTTGCGGGAATCACTCCAATTTGTCTCTTCACGTTGCATGTGAGCTTTCCGTAATACTTGACTTTTCAACGCATGCTGACGTGGACTTGGAGTACTTGGTTTGCCTTGAGTAGCCGATATGCAGCTAACATCTCTGCAGACAGGTCCTCTCGGCTGTTCACTGTTTGTGAATTATCTGGTCAGGTGACTTCCCTGAGGTACCTCGGCTGCAGTCTGGTCAAACTTCTCTGATAAATTTTGTTGACCAGAGCTACTCTGACTGGACTCGGCTGTTCCTCTCTGATGGAATAAGCTGTACTTAGTACTTTGCCGTTTTTTAGCCTAACTAATTTTTGGCCTACAGAAGATACTCATTTGGTTCTTCTTTACATTTTGCCAAGTTTTATACTTAACATATTTGGCCTATGGAAGATACTCATTTGGTTCTTCCTTACATTTTGCCAAGTTTTATACTTAACATATTTGGCCTATGGAAGATACTCATTTGGTTCTTCCTTACATTTTGCCAAGTTTAAACATTTGATTTCATATTAATGACATCATCAAAATCTAACAAGTATTCCTAACAGTGAATGCTCTGTCTTCCGTTGAGAAAGCATTAAATTGGATGCATACTTCTGCTGTGGAGGAGATGACCACTCTCCAACATGAAGTATCTCGTATTGTCGAGGCATTCATTCTTCTTCCAGAAGTTTTCAAACAAGCTTTGAAAATCATGGAAGACAAGGAGGAGCAACTCCTGAAGGAAGAAGCAACAAAAACACGAATAGCTGAAGCCAAGACCGCATGTGCCATGATTGAAAACAGCTCTCAACAGCGCGCCCACGACAATTGCATCAAGGATATGTCGCAGACGCTTTCCGCCCTTGTAGAAAGAATGACTAACATCGAGATGAAACAGGATGCTGCACTAGAAATCCTAAAAAGTCTTGATGAAGCCAAAAAGGGGAAGAGGCAAGAAAAGCTGCTAGGAGAATCAGACTACAGCAAGAAAGGGAATTCGAGGCCGCTCAAGACAGCATCACTTCCGAGTTAAACAAGCTAGCCCCTCACTCCCAAAGTTTTAGGATTTCAGGCTCCCGACCTGAATTTCATGATCTAAATGTCCCGTGGCAAACTCTTATCCAAAGACCTTCTGAAATTCGTCTGCCGACCAACCGCAACCCTACTGCCGATGAAGTGAAGCAATGGAGGAAAAACGAACTGATGAGATACTTCGCAAAACTCGTCAGGGAATCCACCATCTTCAAAAGCTATAAGACTTTAGCAGAGGCCGCAGAGAAATTCACGAAGATGCTAGAAGATGGAAAACTCCCTCTCCAACTTGATATGAAGAGCAAACATAAAAGAGGAGATCGGATCACCCATCCAGAAGACTGGATTCTTGCCTTTGATCGATCCTATGAAGGAAGAGCTATATACCAGGATCGAGGCAACGATTCCCTACAGAACTGGTGGCATGGTACCGAAAATGATCCAGGGAGAAAGCCGTGGAGACATGCAGATCACTATATGAGCTTAAATCCTTGTATATTATTTTTTTTCTTTGTAATTTTTCCTTCGAAACAGCAAACCATGTACTCAATTTATTTTGAATATCAATAAAAGTGTTTGTTTGTCTTAAATGATTACAACTCGTAATCTACTGTGTTGATGTATGATTACTTAAATTATTTGATAAACAAACTCAAGTTAGGTAACTTGATTGAAAATAAAGCTGTACGAACTAGTCTACGAACAGTTCATGATTTCAGTTGTAAACTTAGAGTACATTGTAAGATTGTGCCTGCGCACCAATCATAAGCTTAAGTTGTAAAAATCCTTAACTGTATCGAACTTGCCTGCGAGCAGTTCATCATTTAGACTAAGACAGACCTTTTGACAAAAGACCAAGAAATCTGCCAGAAGACATCAAAAGAAGATCACTTCATGAAGAAGATTTTGGCATCATCAAGAAGACTTGAAAAGTTAAGAAAGTAAGTCTTGGCAAATTGTCAAAAGGGGGAAATTGTTGGGAAACCAAGAATCCTGTATCGAAACAGCCGGGATATCCAATCCCTGTATCGAATGGTATTTGATAAAGAGGTTTTGACATATATGCCAATCCGCATACAGTAAAGGAAACTGTATCGAAGCAATGAGGATTTATCCTGTATCGAAGACCTACCTCGAAACAGCATATTGTGAAGCCCTTCAGTACAGCAAGAAGTCTTATAAAAGACCAAGTATGGAAACTGTCTCGAAACTCAAATACAGTTATCTTCCATACAGCTCCAAACAGGACAAAGAAGGAATATCCAGAAGTCAAGTCCCGTTGAATAAAGAAGTATTTAAATACTCAAGGATAAAGTATTTAAATACTGTCAGTCAACAGATCTTCAAATCCCGCTAAATCCGGATCGTGCTATAATCCCGTTGGAACAGAATCTCACTCAAACGGATACATCTCAACGGATATATATTTCAAAGACTATATATATCTCATCTTGACATTGAAGATCAGTCACCAAAAACCCAAGCTATCGAAATTATTATCAGAGCAAAACATATCTCCGAAGCTTACTGCAACTCAGATCAAAAGAGATATACACTGCTCATCATTCTGAACAACACTTCATCAGCTGAAAGCTCTTAAAGTCAAAGTTGTTGTTCCCCATATGTTCTATACTTTGAACAAACAGCCCTGTGTGGACTGAACAATCTGTGCTTCTCCGGAACTGTGTGTGAAGGATTTGCATTGAAGAAGACGAAGCTTCAGAACTGTGTGTGAAGAAGCAAGTCGAAGCATTAGCTCAAAACCAATGTGTGTGAACGGTTGAAGCTAAGATCTTTATATCAATCTGTGTGAACGATATATTGATTGTGTGTTGTTATAATTACGTAGTTGTGTACGTAGTAATTATAATAAACTTTTTACTCCTGTGTGGAGGACCAGTGGACGTAGAGGGGTTTACCTCGAACCACTTTAATTACTGTGTTATTTACATTCACTTTTCTTGTTTTAATTACGTGATTAATTAAGTATACTCTATACATTTAGTTCTTTGTATCCACGGCAACCTCATATCAAGACTTCCGCTACGCACTCAGATTTAAAATCCATACAGTTTGTTGTTTAAACTATTTCCCAAATTGTATCCAGTATACTTAGTGGCCAACAACAACTATAACTCTAAATAATTTTTCCTACAAACAATAATCAAAGTTATATTCTCTCTCTCTCTCTCTCTCTTGATTTTTGCTAAAACAAGCTAAAAATATAAAAAAGACGATTTAATAATTGAAAAAATTATCAATAACCATAACTCCAAACAATTTTTCCTACAAACAATATTCAAAATTATATTTCCTCTCACTCTATCTCTTACTTTTTGCTAAAATAAACTAAAAATATAACAAAAGACGATTTAGTATTTGAAAAACATTATCAACAATCATAAATCTAAAAGATTTTTCCTACAAATATAATCAAAGTTATTTTTTGTTTTGTCTAGGCAATAATGAGTTTTTCTCTATTTTTATATAGATTTTTTTATATTGTGTTTTCTTTGGGCAATAATGCCTCATCATTAACAATCATAACTCCTATGACCAAAAAAGGTAAAATGTGACAAAAAAAACAATTATAACTCCCAACGATTTTCCCTACAAATATAAACAAAGTTATATTTCCTCTCTCTCTTGGTTTTTTCTAAAATAAGCTAAAAATATAAAAATGACGATTTAGTATTTGAAAAAAATTATCAACAATCATAAATCCAAACGATTTTTCCTACAAACATAATCAAAGTTATATTTCCTTTCTCTCTTGCTTTTTGCTAAAATAAGCTAAAAATATATAAAAAGACGATGTAGTATTTGAAAAAATTATCAACAATCCTAACTCCTAATGATTTTTCCTACAAACATAATCAAAGTTATGTTCCCCCTATCTCTCTCTTGCTTTTTGCTAAAATAAGCTAAAAATATTAAAAAAAAACAAGATGATTTAGTAATTGAAAAAAATTATCAAAAACCATAACTCTGAATAATTTTTCCTACAAAGAATAATTAAAGTTATATTTCCTCTCTCTCTCTCGCTCTCTTGATTTTTGCTAAAATAAGCTAAAAATATTAAAAAGGATGATTTAGCATTTGAAAATTTTTTTCAACAATCATAACAAAGCAACAACAACAAAAAAAGAGATAAGAGTAATACCAATTCAGTCAGCAAGTTCTTAGAGCAATACCACTTCTTACTCCTTACTCGTAAATTGGCAGATCAATATCAGTCCTCTCATAAAATTGGAAATTTCAGTTTCTGTAAGTTACACAAAATATCATAAACCAGAACAACAATATCAATAAACCAAATATTATTGAAAGCTATGATCAAGTCAATTGAACTTCCCAATTAAAACTAATTTGTTAGGTGTTATAGTTTTATTTATAAGTGGTTCAATACATAGAATAGGCTGGTTCAATTCATTACTTAGTATAGATAGTAAGGCTAATTTAATACTTAGTATTGATAGTATGTGCTGGTTCGATAATACTTAGTATATGTAGATATGGTTTCATACTTAATATAAATACAGTTATATATATAGATAGCATAGGCTGGTTCAATACTTAGTATATTCAGATCACAGAGGCACCAATTTGCCCGAGATTTAATTTGTGACAATGTTTACTATGTCCAAAGGCACTATAATCTTCATCCACCAACCCAACATAGTTGGTATGATGATGATAATGATGTAGATAATATGGTTAATGTAACACCCCGAGATTTTCGGAATAATTACAGCGCCGTAAACCCTTTAAGTAAGGATTTACAAGGCTAATTAAAAGAAATGTGATTACAATCCAACAATACCACAAAATTTCAAGTTACAAAACCGGTTCCAACTGATCCATTGAGTTAATTAATACAACCATATAGAAATGATATTAATAAGACACGCGTACTCGAGTACTGAAAATGAACCAAGAAGACAAATCACAAAAACAACAAACATCAACCACATCACTGAGCCATTTCATCGTCATGCCGGTACTGTGGCTGCCTCCCCGCTCCTCGGCTACCTGAACATCAAAACAAATGTCCACCCTGAAGGGGTTAGCAAAACGATGCTAGTACAAATATCATAATACAAATTTCATCAATGCATTATAAAACATACAAAACGGACTTCCGTCATCGGAATCCAACGATGTGAATCCTCACGATTCCATCAATACAATACAGGGTAATCCAACGATCCAGCGCCCTCGGTATAGATCCCCATGATGATCCCGTCGGACCAACGCATGCTGGAAAACCCGTCCAACGATCCAGCGCCCTCAGCATAGATCCCCATGATGATCCCGTCGGACCAACGCATGGTGGACATTCGATCCAGCGCCCTCAGCATAGATCCTCATGATCCCCTCGGATCATTTACAACACAAACAATACCATTATGCATACACATATGCAAATCAACACGTTCATCGACGTAAATATCATGACAACTCAAAGAATATAATCTCATGTTCAACAACACGAATAAATCGTACACACGATCAACAATACAATATCAATAAGCTTAAAATACGATACTTGCCTCAAAGATGGCAAGAACAAATCACTCCAACGAATCTCAACAAACTCGAAGGCCGTCTCCTTCGATCAACGTAGCAAGCTCGAACCTTAACAAAAGAAATAATATAGAATTTATCTTATGTCGTACGAATGTCTAACAACCCGGTCTACGGCCGAAAGCTCTAAAAAATGCAATCTGCCTGAACTACTTAGCATACGCTACGTACTCTACGTAACGTGCACTAAGCCTGCCCGTTAGCGTACGTAAACGACGAAGTCTAGCGTACGCTAACTTATGTACTGGAAGTCCTTCGATCAGCGATCGACTGGCCTTTGATGACATAACGTACGTTACGTACCAAACGTAGCGTACGTTACTCATTCCCGATAGCGCACGTTAATATATACATCTTAGCGTGCGCTACCTGTGCATGGCAGTTTACTATTGGGCAGAAAACTGATCTAATGGTGATGAAACTCATGAAATCTTCAGTGATAAAACATGTCATCTCCGTGCATATTATGTTCATACGGTTTGTGAAAGATCTTTACGGATTAAACGACTACGAGATTCAAGGATATGTATAATCATCACAACACCATAATTCATCTTGATCTTCAAGAAAATATCTTAAGTTCAATCCATTTCATGTCCCAAAACGTATGATTCCATTATGTAAAGACTTAAGATCTTGCTAATCTCCATATACTGATCACAATCGGTTTGAAGCTTCATGAATATGCTAGGAGTTCAAACACTAAAAGGTTCAATGGTCTATACGATGAAGAAGTACCGAAACATCGAAAATATCCTACTAACACATGATGTTCGACTACTTATGAATTTAACTGACTATATAATCCCATATCATGATCAAAACATCTTTCAGAATACTACTAATATTGGTGAAGAATTACCTACCTCAAAGTAGCGAAGAACACGAAGGAACTTGAAGAAATCCAACACCGAGAGATTGAACACCAACCTCCAATGATCTACAATCTTCAACTCGGACTAGGATGATGATATGAAGGGTTTAGGATGGAGAGAGTGACTCTCTATGTCTCAGAATTCGGGTTTGGAAAGTGATGAAAGCTGAAAAAATGAAAAAGGGTGATGTCCTATATATAGAAAATGGTTATTAGCGCGCGCTAGTCCATATTCATAGCGTGCGCTAACGGCTATACGAAACTTACTGACTTCACTGTACTCCGCATTTATCGTGCGCTATCCTCATATCATTACCGTGCGCTACTGCGTTGACTTGGCTTTTACCGAAAGCTGTCCAGGTTCATCCCGACATAATCCGACCAAGATCCGCGGCCTGATCTCACCTACCAACACGTCTCAATCATGCTGACTACGTATAGCGCGCGCTAAGGTTCATATATAGCGTGCGCTACTAAACCCAAATTAGCGTACGCTACACCTAGTCGATAGCGTGCGCTACAAGTGCAAAATCACAATATTGAACACAATCATGCAATCATGCGCTCAACAACACCGGATCATGAAATACGGAGAATAATACTCAGATCAAAATACAACAAATACAATATCACAAGGTTCAATTACACATCCGAAATCTCGGGTATTACATCCTCTCTCCCTAAAAAGAAGTTTCGTCCCGAAACTTAAGATGAAAACAACTCCGGATATTTAGGCTTCATACTGTTCTCCGTTTCCCAAGTGGCCTCTTCAGCTCCGTGTCGTGACCATTATATTTTAACCAAGTGTATTGGTTTATTCCTCAATTGTTTGATCCGACTCTCAAGTATCTTGATTGGTCTTTCTTCGAATGTACCGTCATTAGCTATCTCGATCTCGTCGAAATCAATGATGTGACTGGGGTCTGGTACATACTTCCGCAATTGGGATACGTGAAACACACTGTGAACGTGACTCAGCGATGGCGGTAAGGTCAACCTGTATGCTAAATCCCCAACTCTCTCGAGGATCTCAAATGGTGCGATATATCTCGGACTTAGCTTACCTTTCCTCCCAAAACGGAAAATTCCTCGTGTAGGAGACACCTTCAATAGTACGTGGTCCCCAATCTCGAACTCTAGCGGGCGGCGACGCACATCAGCATAAGACTTCTGTCGACTCTGGGCAGTCAACAATCTTTCCCGAATCAAAGCTATCTTCTCTTGAGTCTGAACTATCAATTCCGGTTCCGTCCCGATCAAGTCCGAAGAATCATCCCAGCACAGGGGTGATCGACATCTTATCCTGTACAAAGCTTCAAACGGTGCCATCTTAATAGAAGCATGCCAACTATTGTTGTAGGTGAATTCAATCAATGGCAAGTGAACTTCCCAATCAGTTGACCAATCCAAAGCACAAGCTCTCAGCATGTCTTCTACTGTTTGTATAGTCCTTTCGGACTGACCGTCCGTTTGGGGATGATAAGCCATGCTAAAGTTCAGCTCGGTCCCCAAAGCCCTGTGAACTGCCTTCCAGAAGTGCGACATGAAATGACCATCTCGATCTGAAATAATGGTCTTCGGCGTCCCATGCAATCTGACTATCTCTACAATAAATACTCGTGCCAATTTCTCTGGTCCCCTTAATTCCTAGGAAATGAGCCGACTTGGTTAGTCGATCAACTATAACCCAAATCATGTTCATTCCCGTCTTGGTCCTCGGCATATTGGTGATGAAATCCGTCGAGATATCCTCCCACTTCCACTCAGGAATCGGAAGTGGTTTTAACATTCCGGCAGGTCGCTGATGTTCAATCTTAACCTGCTGACAAGTCAAACACTTCGAAACGTACTCTGCTACGTCCTTCTTCATATTTCCCCACCAGAAGTTTTGTTTTATATCCTTATACATCTTACTACTGCCTGGGTGAATAGAATATGGAGCGCTGTGATCTTCCTTCAAAATTGTCCGTCTCAAATCATCATCATCGGGAACGCAAAGTCGACTTTGAAATCTCAGAACTCCATCATCTTGTATCACGAATCCTGGGGCCTTTCCTTTCTTTACTTCGTCACATAACCGAAGGATCACAGAATCGTTCAACTGCTTAGATTTGATTTCCTCGACTAGGGACGAAGTCAGTTCCATCACATATAGTTGCCCTTGGATTTCTGGTGACCATACTTCAATCCCTTCGCGGATCAGTTCTCGTTGAATGCTGGTTTGGGACGTAAGTGCTTCCAACACTTGAAGAGAAACAGGTTTACGACTCAATGCATCGGCTACTACGTTTGCTTTACCCGGATGATAGAGAATTTCCAAGTCGTAATCCTTGATCAATTCCAGCCACCTTCTCTGCCTCATGTTTAATTCTTTCTGACTGAAAATGTACTTGAGGCTTTTATGATCTGTAAAGATCTGGCAATGAGTGTCGTATAAATAATGTCGCCAAATTTTCAAGGCAAAGACCACAACTGCTAACTCCAGATCGTGAGTCGGGTAATTAACTTCGTACGGTTTCAATTGCCGAGAAGCATAGGCAATCACCTTATCCTTTTGCATCAACGTACATCCGAGACCCTGATTTGAAGCGTCGCTGTATACCATGAATCCATCAGTTCCATCTGATAATGCTAATATAGGTGCTGTCGTCAGTCTCTTCTTAAGTTCATCAAAACCAGCCTGGCATTTCTCATCCCACGTGAACTTTTGAGTTCTCTATAACAGCTGAGTGAGTGGACGAGCAATTTTGGAAAATCCCTCTACAAAACGGCGATAATATCCAGCAAGTCCTAAGAAGCTTCGGACTTCTTTCACGTTATTAGGAGCTTCCCATTCCAAGATTGCTTCGACTTTCTTCGAGTCCACCTGAACTCCGTCAGCTGATATCACATGCCCAAGGAAGGTTACTTACTTAATCCAGAACTCGCATTTGGAAAGCTTCGCATAAAGCTGTTCATTTCTCAAGGTGCTCAAAACCACACGCAAATGCTCGGCATGCTCCTCTGTGTCTTTCGAATAGATCAAGATGTCATCAATGAAAACGACCACAAACTTGTCTAGGTATTCTAAGAATACCCGATTCATCAATTGCATAAATACCGCAGGAGCGTTGGTAAGTCCGAATGGCATCACCACGAATTCATAGTGCCCGTACCGGGATCTGAAAGCAGATTTCGGTGTATCCGATTCCTTAATTCTCAACTGATGATATCCTGATCGCAAGCCAATCTTCGAGAATACCCTTGCCCCTTGCAGTTGATCAAACAAGTCGTCGATCCGAGGTATAGTATACTTATTATTGATCGTCACCTTGTTTAGCTCCCTGTAATCAATACATAATCGGAGGGATCTATCTTTCTTTCGGACAAAGAGAACAGGTGCTCCCCAAGGAGAAACGCTAGGTTGAATGTAACCCTTCTGCAATAATTCCTCCAGTTGCTTCTTTAGTTCATACATCCCGGTTGGCGCCATGCGGTATGGTGCTCTGTAAATAGGAACGGCTCCAGGCTCTAATTCGATAGTGAATTCCACTTCTCTCTGCGGAGGTAACCCAGGTAGTACGTCAGGGAATACATCTGAAAATTCATTCACAACTGGAATAGATGAGAGTTCTACTCCTTCTTCTTTCTTCATGGCATAGCACCAAATTCCATGATATCCCTGCTTCAGTAATTTCACTGCTTTCATCGCCTTGATCAATTTTCCCGAGCTTCCCGGTCTCCATCCTCTGAATAAGTGTTGAGATCCATCATCAACAATGATAGAAATGACCCTCTTTCGGTAATTCAGAATAGCTCCATAACGGTTGAGCCAATCGTCTCCGAGAATTAAATCGTCACCATGGATGTCAACTACAATAAGATTCGATGGCCAATCTCTCCCTCCTATAGACACTGGAAAATCTCTAGTTTCTAGGGTTCTCACAATTTTCTCTCTGCTCGGCAAACTCACAACATAAGGTTCACAATCAAATAAACACGAGATTTTCAAACGATTAATACAGTTCAATGATATGAAAGAATGTGTAGCTCCTGAATCGAATAGGACACTAACTGGTTGCAAAAGGATCTGAATCGTACCTGATGCAACAGCAGTGTTCTGATCGTCAGATTTCCTCATCTCGTACAGGCGCGGAGGAACGGACCCAGCACTGGATGTCTCTCTCTTCCCAACATTCTGCTGCTGAAATCCACTCTGCTGCGTCTGGTTCACACTTATCTCTTTCGGAACTGGCGCTGGAGTGCGAGTACCAAACGATCTAGTCGCCACTCCACAGAATGTTGCGCGATGTCCTTCCTGTCCACACTCGAAACAGGTCACAGCAGGTGCGAAACAATCACGTCGAACATGCCCTGTTTTGCCACAGTTATAACATTTCTTCCCTGCGTCTGAAACGGTTGGTGCTGCCTGGAACTTCTTTCCGCCTCGAGAAGGATGTGGAGGCCTCCTGGACGAATGAAATGAGGACTGGACCTTGCGGGGCCCACTACTCTTATTCTCCGTGAAGTTGCCAGACACTTTCTGCTTCTTTGCTTCTGTTGACTTTTCTACTGCCGCCTCTTTCATATCATAGGCCAGAGCCTTGTCCTGATACTGTCGCAAGGTGGTACATTCAAATCCGGACATATACTGCTGAATTTCCGGCTTCATCCGCATGTCGAAATGGAAAATCCTCTCTGCCTCGGTCCTGACCAAGTGGCGCACATAATTCAGCTGGTGATTAAAAATCTTAATCACGTCTGTCACAGATGCCTCTAAATTTGTGGTGAGAAAAATTCCCGGACTCGGGCCTCTCTAACTAGGCGAGGACAATATTGCGCTTCCATCATTAATTTGAACTCCGTCCAGTCAACATTATGCTCCTCAGGTCGAATGGCCTCCCACCAGTCGAAAGCCTCCCCAGTCAGAAGATACTGGGCGATCGGAACATTTCTGTCGTTAGGACAGTTAATCCCTGCAAAGATCTTCTCTAACTCCTTCAACCAGTGATCCCAAGAAAGCGTCTCAGTAGAACCGTCAAATTTTGGAGGATGCAATTTGACCACTTCAGTAAGCCATTTGTCTCCCCGGTTATCCTCGTTATCTTTCTTGTCCCATCGCCGTCTGCATGCGATCAACAACCTGAGCAAACTGGTTTATCTGGGTAACCACCTGTTGAAGCACTCCCGGCACGTTAGGATCTGCATTATTATTTGCTGATCCCTGCTGTCCTCCGGAATGGGAATCTGTTCGACTAGCGGTTATTTCTGGGGTAGACACCGAATCTTCCTGTCTCGCATTTCCAAGTCCGCGTCCACGACCGCGTCCACGTCCACGACCTCCCCTCAACATACTGTAAACACAAATACTCAATATCCAGGACAACTTTTCTAAAAGAAAGTCCGTCAATATTCACAAAAAAGAATTAAATAAAACGGTAGTAACTGAGATTAGGAGACTTATAACCACGGTCCACACGACGATGCTGGCTCAGCAGTGATGTTACAAACGACCCGTAAATAACGTAAACAGACCCAACTAAAACCCGACTGCCAAGATATCCATGAATCTTATCTCCGATACCATATTCTGTAACACCCCGAGATTTTCAGAATAATTACAGCGCCGTAAACCCTTTAAGTAAGGATTTACAAGGCTAATTAAAAGAAATATGATTACAATCCAACAATACCACAAAATTTCAAGTTACAAAACCGGTTCCAACTGATCCATTGAGTTAATTAATACAACCATATCGAAATGATATTAATAAGACACGCGTACTCGAGTACTAAAAATGAACCAAGAAGATAAATCACAAAAACAACAAACATCAACCACATCACTGAGCCATTTCATCGTCATGCCGGTACTGTGGCTGCCTCCCCGCTCCTCGGCTACCTGAACATCAAAACAAATGTCCACCCCTGAAGGGGTTAGCAAAACGATGCTAGTACAAATATCATAATACAAATTTCATCAATGCATTATAAAACATACAAAACGGACTTCCGTCATCGGAATCCAACGATGTGAATCCTCACGATTCCATCAATACAATACAGGGTAATCCAACGATCCAGCACCCTCGGTATAGATCCCCATAATGATCCCGTCAGACCAACGCATGGTGGAAAACCCATCCAACGATCCAACGCCCTCAGCATAGATCCCCATGATGATTCCGTCGGACCAACGCATGGTGGACATTCGATCCAGCGCCCTCAGCATAGATCCTCATGATCCCCTCAGATCATTTACAACACAAACAATACCATTATGCATACACATATGCAAATCAACATGTTCATCGACGTAAATATCATGACAACTCAAAGAATATAATCTCATGTTCAACAACACGAATAAATTGTACACACGATCAACAATACAATATCAATAAGCTTAAAATACGATACTTGCCTCAAAGATGGCAAGAAAAAATCACTCCAACGAATCTCAACACACTCGAAGGCCGTCTCCTTCGATCAACGTAGCAAGCTTGAACCTTAACAAAAGAAATAATATAGAATTTATCTTATGTCGTACGAATGTCTAACAACCCGGTCTACGGCCGAAAGCTCTAAAAAACACAATCTGCCTAAACTACTTAGCGTACGCTACGTACTCTACGTAACGTGCGCTAAGCCTGCCCGTTAGCGTACGTAAACGATGAAGTCTAGCGTACGCTAACTTATGTACCGACAGTCCTCTCTGATCAGCCGACTGACTCGCCTGATGACATAACGTACGTTACGTACCAAACGTAGCATACGTTACTCATTCCCGATAGCGCACGTTAATATATACATCTTAGCGTGCGCTACCTGTGCATGGCAGTTTACTATTGGGCAGAAAACTGATCTAATGGTGATGAAACTCATGAAATCTTCAGTGATAAAACATGTCATCTCCGTGCATATTATGTTCATACGGTTTGTGAAAGATCTTTACAGATTAAACGACTACGAGATTCAAGGATATGTATAATCATCACAACACCATAATTCATCTTGATCTTCAAGAAAATATCTAAAGTTCAATCCATTTCATGTCCCAAAACGTATGATTCCATTATGTAAAGACTTAAGATCTTGATAATATCCATATACTGGTCACAATCGGTTTGAAGCTTCATGAATATGCTAGGAGTTCAAACACTAAAAGGTTCAATGGTTTATACGATGAAGAAGTACCAAAACATCGAAAATATCCTACTAACACATGATGTTCGACTACTTACGAATTTAACTGACTAGATAATACCATATCATGATCAAAACATCCTTCAGAATACTACTAATATTGGTGAAGAATCACCTACTTCAAAGTAGCGAAGAACACGAAGGAACTTGAAGAAATCCAACACCGAGAGCTTGAACACCAACCTCCAATGATCTACAATCTTCAACTCGGGCTAGGATGATGATATGAAGGGTTTAGGATGGAGAGAGTGACTCTCTATGTCTCAGAATTCGGGTTTGGAAAGTGATGAAAGCTGAAAAAATGAAAAAGGGTGTTGTCCTATATATAGAAAATGGTTATTAGCGCGCGCTAGTCCATATTCATAGCGTGCGCTAACGGCTATACGAAACTTACTGACTTCACTGTACTCAGCATTTAGCGTGCGCTATCCTCATATCATTAGCGTGCGCTACCGCGTTGACTTGGCTTTTCCCGAAAGTCGTCCAGGTTCATCCCGACATAATCCGACCAAGATCCACGGCCTGATCTCACCTACCAATACGTCTCAATCATGCTGACTACGTATAGCGCGCGCTAAGGTTCATATATAGCGTGCGCTACTAAACCCAAATTAGCGTACGCTATGCCTAGTCGATAGCGTGCGCTACAAGTGCAAAATCACAATATTGAACACAATCATGCAATCATGCGCTCAACAACACCGGATCATGAAATACGGAGAATAATACTCAGATCAAAATACAACAAATACAATATCACACGATTCAATTACACATCAGAAATCTCGGGTATTACAGTTAAGGGGAACACGAATGTTTGGAAAAAGAAACAAATAATCAATGATGCATTTTAGGATATTTGGGCTCATTGGATATTTAACTTTAGACGGCACGAGAATTTTATGCTTGCATAATTGTGACTTTGCGAATAGCCAAGAGGATTTTTATGATTCCTTCTTTATATTGAATGTCAGTGGAGATGCCCCATTGGGCTTTCTTTTTATGATCCTTTGACATCTCTTTTTATGTGTGTTCATAGTTTTGTGGGGTGGTTTTCCCATGCTCTAGAAGAACATTTCTGCTAGTTTTCTGAAGTCATATAAGAGGAATTAACTCCACCATATTCTTGCAGTCTATGGTTAGTAGGAAATTGGGTTAAGACGGTGCAAAGTACCTAATTTTCTTTTTCTGATAGGGATTCGGTAGAGTGGCCAACAGTTTTAGGTTTAAACTGTGATCGATTGTGAACTTCAATAATATATTTTGGACATCTTCTTGTGTTATTTGTTAAACATTATTAACTTTGCTAAATCTTCTTTTATTTTCTATAAATTTAACTAACCAGTTTAACAGTTTGTATCGTGTCCTAGTGACTGCTCGGTAATTCTTAACAGTGCTAACTAGTACAACTTGTTCTTGGAAATTGACCTTTTTGAAACAGAAATATTGCATGTAACTACACTGTTGGGGAATGCATCAGTTTTAGAACAAAGTGGGTTTGAACATGCAAGCCCCTTAGCTTCAGGAGGCATATATTCAAATGGAGGAGCTAACATGAACATATGGGCATCACCATTCCAATCAGAAGTATGGATACTAACTATTAACATAACTTTATGTTTGATCTAATTCTTTACTGTTTTCAGAAGCTCTTGAAAACAACTTATACTTTCATCCTAACTTCACTATTCACTTTGGTGATATTAGGTTCAACTTCGACAAGTAGTTTAAAACTAACTACTTCAAAAATCCAATATAGAGTAGCGGCATGTCAGATACAATATTTTCACATGTACTTAGAGTTGCAGTGATGTGACTTCCCATATGCCACTTTTGCCAAAGAGCTTACAGATTTAACTTAGATTAACATGTAGTATACCACTTTACTGTTATATAACTCTAATTTTATCTCAGGGATGATACTCCTTCTAACTTCTTGCTACTAACATATAAATTTCGTTAGACAATTGAGTCAGTGGTTTGCTTCTGACAAACTTTCTCTGTAACTTAGATTAACATGTAGTATACCACTTTACTGTTATATAACTCTAATTTTATCTGAGGGATGCTACTCCTTCTAACTTCTTGCTACTGACATATAAATTTCGTTAGACAATTGAGTCAGTAGTTTGCTTCTAACAAACTTTCTCTCTGTTTTCATGCCCACAAAGAACTGTAAATACTCTCACTTGAGATAAAACATGGTGCTGTCTGAGTGTGGATATCCATCAATGGTAATGCGTTATGCTGTTTTAGATTCTTTTTCGACCTGTTGTCTCAGCATTGTCTTTTGCTTTTGTCGGCATGCCTTAGATATATTGTATCATCTGTTTTCCTTGCAGGTTTCCTCCTGAGACTGTTTAAGATGTTTATGAGAATTTCTCAATTTTATGCTAAACTTGAGACGTTAAATGTCGGAAAACACACATGAAGAAGGGGAAAACCTTTTCACCATTCTTAATGTTTTATTGTCCTATACGTGGGATAATGTGCAGAAGTCAGGTTTGATGCAACCCTCTTCTGCGCCAAGCTGGCTTTCATCCCAAGGTAGTTCGTCAGGTCTCATAGTCAAGAGAACAATCAGGGTTGACATTCCAGTTGATCGTTATCCCAATGTACTAATTTTCTTCAAAGTGTATTTTTTAGTTGCCACATATTGTTTCTCATACTTATTATTTTTTCCTATCTTATGCAGTTTAATTTTGTTGGTCGGCTCCTTGGTCCTAGAGGGAATTCACTGAAGCGTGTGGAAGCAACAACTGACTGTCGTGTTCTAATTAGAGGGCGTGGCAGTATCAAGGATCCAGCAAGGATAATTCTGATGTTGCTTTTGCCATAAATGTATACGATGAAATACATCCATCTTAAAAGGGCCAGAACTTTTTAGAAGTTTGTTATCATTTTATTATCTTTCATCTAAGAAAGAAAAAATTGTAGTAGCGATTTGGAAGTTTGCATGCACTATTTATAAAATGCACATAATTTCATATTTGCCCTTAAAACGTGAAGGGTGGTCGAGTGAACCTACTGGTACAAGATTGATTCACTAGTAATTTCCGTTTCATGGTAGCACGTGTACTTAAATTTCTTGCGATTATTATTATTACTATTATTTTTTGTTCTTTAAATGGAGCTGTAACATCTAAGTTTTGGTTTGAAATTTCTCCTTTGCTAGAAGGCCTCCTGTATATTATAGTATCTGTTTACACTTATTGCACCTTGATTAAGGTGATGTGTTTTTTACACTTATTACTAATATGAATATTTTAAACTTTTTGATGTGAAAGAAGAGATGATGAGAGGGAAACCAGGATACGAGCACCTTAACGAACCTATTCACATACTTGTTGAGGGAGAACTTTATATGGTTCAATACTAAGTATAATACGTTTATAGTGTTCCAGCTTTGAACATTAGAACATTGGTTCCACGTTTAAGTGGATTAAATACTAGAGTATAAGGTAGATTTGAGGAGTAAGGTGTATTGAACAATCGATTTAATATAATATGAAAACAACAATAAACAATTTCAAACATTCAGCAAAAAAATTTAAACCATTTCAAGAAAGCAACATGAAAGGTTTCAATCTAATTTGTGAGTTCTGAAAGTTTCTCCAAGTCTTTATTAAAGACTTTTCACAGTCTTTTTTTTTAATAGACTCTTTACAGCCTTTTTTCTCCAAAGTCTTTATTAAAGACTCTTCACATCCTTTTTTTTAATAAAGATAGCTGGTATTTACATATATAACAACCAGTTTTAAATCAACTAAAATGATAGTGTTAACCCAAATAAGCATGAAAAATGACAGTAGTAAATCTGGTATTGTCAGGAATACAGCTGGCAAGTGCACAGCTAATTGCACAGTTTTCAGCATGAGTTATCCAACTTTCTTTATTCTCTATCTGGTATTACCCAGTTTTCAGGGATTTGTTGATTTTTAAAAACATTTTTTTTTGGTAATTGGGCTAAATCTCAGGGGTGTTCTTTCTGATGAACCCAAAACTATTTGTTCGAAGTAAAAGTCTAATTTATTATGTCCGACAAGAAAAATATTAAATCTCATACCAAATTAGCATTTGCTTCAAGACCCTGCAAAATGTAAACCCAAGTGAATTCCAAACCTCTATCACCAACCCAGAGGGGAGCCAGCCTATGGAGTACAGAATCAGCAAACGCCCAACCTGACAAGGGAATGGAACATTAAATGCGAAAGGAAACAAAAATACGTCTTCATAGAAGTAGAAAGAAACCTTTATAATGCTAGGGGTTTTATGATGTCAGTAACTATGGTATTGTAATTGAAATGGTCAAAACTAGAGGAGGTTGACGAAATAAGATAATACTTTGAGAAGAATTTCTGATCTCCCACCACTTTTAGAAAAAGCGTATTAGCTTCTATTGTCTTATTACGGAAATATTATAAGATCTTTTTTTTTTAAAGTTTATCAAACCTTTACAACAAAACTGATAGATGGTGCCAAAACAGACTTGCCAGTAAAACGTACAATTCTCACAGAATAAAAAAGCTAATGAAAAGCATGTTTGAGATGTTCTACATTAATAGTAGTACTAAAACTTTCACTCATTATTCTTTTACCTTAACACACTGTTTGGTGCATGAGGGAAAAACGCTAGAGTATATAGACCATTTTGGTGTTAGATTTCACAGGGATACCAGCTAAGAACAAATCCCTGAAAACTGGGTAATCGTAGACTTAGGCATGGGTAATCAGATTATAAACCATAATCTAATTGCACAGCTACACTTGAAATGACAAATAAAGAAAGTTGGATAACTCACGTTGGATGTTGCGGCGACAATATGAATCTGACGTGAAAAGTCGATGGATGCTGATTTGAATTCGATGTCCGTGGTCGCGGCTCTGAAGCAAACGTCTATGGATGTTGGTGAGACTGTGAAATTGGGAGACAACGACGAGGAGAAGTGAGAGATAGAGAGAAGTGAGAAATTGGGAGAGAGGACCGTGCAATTGGGAGACGGCGAGGAGAAGTGAGAGAGGGGGAGAGAGCGGCTAGGGTTTCAGAAAGGGAGAGAACGAAAACAAAATGAGTGGGAGGAGAGGAAGTCATACGGGGAATTTTCCTTGGACTAATTTGGGATCAAACTTTTAATGATAGTAATAAATTGTCATTAGCGATAAACTATTTCATGACACTTTAAAACTGTCATCGAAAAATATTACATGATATTTTTTAAAATGTCATGCTACATGTAAATCATGACATTTTAAAAGTGTTATTTATAAATAAATATGACAGGAAAAAAACATCATGAATCTCGAAGAAACCATGATGTTCACAAAATGTCATATGGTTGTTCCATATTTTATATCCATGACGTTTGCTGCTAGAAACGTTATGGAAATACGTTACAATGACATTTGTGGCAAAACGTCATAAAATTTATGTCATTAAAGGTCATATTTGTAGTAGTGTTGGATAAGTGTTTATTATCCTAACACTTTCAGCATGTATGCTGTGTCCAGCATAATATGTCTTATTGCAGTTAGCTGTAGACTTCAATGCTGTGGGATATCTCCCATGTTGTATGGCAGGCGCTGTATAAAGATTCAAGACAGCTTCCATACTTAGCAGTATATCGAGTCCTTCGATGTATGATGGCAAATATTCTTGGGATAGCTTGTTGTATGTTGACTAGATAACTTGCTGTATGTTGGCAATGCGGAATTTTGCTGTATGTTGCATTTATCAAAACAAGGTACATGATTGTTTATCCCAACAGATGTCCTGAGGCGAAACGGGTAGAAAATGACGGCTCGAATAGTTAAAAATGATCCTAGTATGCAACAGATCCAAAATAAAGTCTCGGGGTGAAACAAGTCGAAAATAACGTCTCGTGGTGAAATGGGTCAGAAATATTGTCCCGTTGGCGAAATGGGTCACAAGTGATGTCCTTTAGTGAAATGCGTCAAAAATGACGTCTCATGGCGAAATGGGTCAGAAATATAGTCCCCTAGATGAAATGAGTCACAAGTGACATCCTTTGGTGAAATGTGTCGAAAATGACATATTGGGACAAAATGGGTTGAAATTGATGCCCAAGGTGAAACATGTCGGCAAAATGCCATGGTGAAATGAGTCAAAATGATGTATCAGGCCGAAACGTGTTGAAAGTGATGCCCCAGGGTTAAACGGGTCGAAAATAATATCTCAGAGTTAAACTGTTGAAAATGTTGTCCGAGCCTCCCAAGGTGAAGCAGATCGAAAATAATATCCTGGGGCAAAACGGGTCGAAAATAATGTCATGTGGCTAAGCAAGTCCAAAATATCTTCCGAGGATGAAATTGGTCGAAAATGACGTTCCGGGGCGAAATTAGGCGAAAATGACGACTCAGGACGAAATGGGTCAAGAATAATATCCCGGGACGAAAATGGTAGAAAATAACATCATGTGGCGAAACGGGTTGAGAATATTGTACCAGGCGAAATTGGTAGAAAATGACGTCTTAGGGTGAAACAAGTGGAAAATGACGTCTCAAAACAAAATGAGTCGAAAATAATTTCATGGGACGAAACTGGTCAAAAATGTCGCCCCAAGACGAAAATGGTCCAAAACGACATACTGAAGCGAAACGGGTCAAAAATAACACTCTAAAGCGAAATAGGTCGAGATTAACATCGAATGACGAAACAAATTGAAAATGTCGTCTAGAGGCGAAATTTCTAAAAAATTGACGTCCTAACGAACAGGTTGAAAATGATGGCTTAGGATGAAAGTGGAGAAAAACGACGTCCCGAAACAAAATCGAATATGTCACCTCAGGACAAAATATGTTGAAAATAATGTCCTGGTTGAAACGGGTGGAAAATGATGTCCGGGGACGAAATGAGTTAAAAATAACATCCCACGACGTGACTAGTTGAAACGGCATTCTGGGACGGAAAAGATCGAAAATAATCTCCCGAGATGGAAATAATCGAAATCGCACTCCATGAAAAAACAAATCGAAAATAATGTCTCAGGACGAAATGGCAGAAAATAAGGCCCTGTTCTCTTTGCTGTTTTGAGATCATTTTGTGTTTTTATTTTCGAAAACACTAAAAACGCGTTCTTTTTATCATTTTCGAAAATGCATTTTGAAAAACAAAAAAAAATATTTGTACACAAAACGCAAAATGCCCAAAACCTCGTTTTGAGCATTTTTGTGTGTATTTCAACAAAAAATCTTCAAAATGCATTTTGAGTTTTTTTTTTTGGATTATCCTAATTTGAAACTAAGTCTAAAATAAAGATTTATGAATTTAATATTAATATTACAAAAAAATATTTTGCAAAATAAATTTAACAGAACGTATTTTCAACAACTTTGAAAACAAAAACAAAAACAGAAAACATAAAATATTTTGCAAAATGAAAATACAAAACAAAATACAAACAGAACATCCCCTAACATTCCGAGATGAAACAGATCAAAAATAACGTTGTATGATGAAACTATCGAAAATGAGTCCCAGGGTGAAATGAGTCCAAAAATAATATTCCGGATTGATACGAGTCGAAACTAACGCTCATGTGCAAAACAGATCAAAGAAAATTAAATTTTAAATTTACGATCCTTGCTAATTGAAAAACATCGAAACTTCCTACAAAAAAGGGGGGGGGGGGGGGGTATTTTTTATTTTTTAGTAAGTTCTAGTACGAAACACTATACTACTTCTTAGCCTACTACCTCATTATAAATTTTTTAATATGCTCCTAAACATAAGCTGAACAATGCTAAAAGAGAAACTAGTAGAATAATATCACATACTTCCTCCGTTCTTTTATTATTGCAACGTGTTGATTATTACACTGTTCACATATTTTCTTTTGACCATCTTTTGTGATTTATACATATGAAAAAATATAATCATGTGGGATCTTGTTAGATTCATCTCGAAGTATACTTTCAAAATATTAACTTTTTAAAAATTTTAAAAGTAAAAAATTGAAGATATTAATAATTAAAGTTATGCATTCACAAACGTAAAAATCGATATTGTAGTTATAAGAGAACGGAGATAGTAACTCTCATTATAGGCTAAACTAAAGACCTAAGGTGTGAAACCAAAGATTTTGCTCGAATCTGCAGATGAAAAGAATTACTATATTTTATTCCTCAAACCCTTACACATGCAAGAGTGGTTTATTTTTTTTATTTTTTGATAAGGAAGAGTGATTCAATTTACTGCATGTTATATGGCTTTCATGCTAAGAATGCATTATGTGACTCATCCGACAATAATTAATTGAACCCAAAAACATAAAGCCAATGTCATAGCATGTTACATGTACATGAATAACTATATTTTGATCAAATCCTTCCACTCATTGTGGGTGCTCCACTTCAAATGGAAGATCCATATTGGAGTTCCTCCTAATAAATTTTTTTTAAAGATATGTGACTCTTTAGTCTATAGTTAAGGAAAAAATCTTAGCTGTCCGGGTGCGTTGGTGGAATAAATTAAATACTGAGTCTTCAAAAAGTAGTGTGGGTGACCTGATCTCGGTGGAATCATGCGATTGGATTTAAAGGGATCCAATATAGAACAATCACTTGGAGGACGACTCCTTATGCACAGTATTTGGGGATTAAAAACTTTGGAACTGGATACACATCTCGCAATTTAATTGATAACAGTTCTGATGAGACGGAGTTGTTGTCAATAAATAACTTCGACATCCAAAAAAATAATCATTTAGTACAGTTTGATTCTTTTCTCCAATAAAATGATGATTAATTGTTAATTGTCAAGATACGATCTTCTTGGTAAAAAGGAAGTTCACAAGTCCCCCGCACATAGGGATGTTCTCGGTCCGGTTCAGTCCGGATATTGTTATCTCGGGTCTAGACCATTAAGATATCGAGTATTATCGGTTTCGATCCTTATCGATTTCGGGTCCCAACTCCAATACTTGTATCCGGACCGCTAACGTTTCGGGTGAGTATCGGTCCCGGGCATTTCGGGCGGGTTCTCAGATATCTTGGATTGTTAAAAGCCCTAATCACCAAAACCTCATAATCGAAACAAGAATGGAGGTTTTTTTCAAATGTATGCTAATAAAATTAATAGATAATGTCTTTTAAACTTATTTTTCCTATATGTACTAATACCTTATACAATATTTTTACGATGTATGTTTACGAAAAATTATCGATTTTTTTACCGGGTTAACGGTTTCGGTCCTTATCAGTTTCGGTTCTAACTTCGGTACCAGTATCCGAACCGCTAACGTTTCAGGTGAGTATCAACCCAAGGTATTATCGGACAATTTTCGGACAATTCTCAATATACTTGGGTCGCTAACGGCCGTACCCATACACTCTGTTAGTAGTTCAAAGTCTTCGAGAGTTGCTCAATTACATAAACTTTTGTACATATGTTAAAAGTTAGAGAATGCACTTTATTATATAGTGGTGCCTTTATTTATTTATTTATTTAGTGCTAAAATTCATCCCTTAAATTTTGACCATTTCGTCAAAAAGCAACTTCTAAAGACTCTTGTGGTCAATTAATTAGTTGAAGATTGAGTACAATTATAAAAATTGAGTTACATATTTACCTGGTGCAAAGGAAATTATGAGACTTAACCAAGTAAATTTCTGCTTGAGTGGATCTTAGACTTCAAAATTCAACACTTAAGTCACAGTAGATCTTAGAGTGATCATAGAAATACCAATCTTTACAACTCCCTCCGTCCGAGCCCCAATGCAATACTTGAAAAAAATATTATATTTGAGATGAATAATTAAATATGATAGTCGTTATGTTTTGTAAGTATTGATGGTGGGTGGATGATGTAGATTAAAGGAGAAAATATATTGATGATGAGTGTTTGGTGGAGATTAAATGAGTAAGTGTCATGTTGATGTGATTTGAGGAATTAATAAAATATAGCACTTCTAAACAGATATTTTTTTGGGTAAAATCTACATACTTCAGATAGGACGGAGAGAGTCGGTAAATTATATAAAAAATGTACTAATTCCTAATTGTTTATAAAATCGAAACACGAAAAACTTATTTAGAAAGTGCACTTTAATGAAATATATTTGGAGGGAAATTGCACACCCACACAGACACGCATACATACAATGCTCACACAGAGACGCAATCATAATGAACTTAGCTAGTTCGAACTTGTTTAATAATTAGACGTTGAAATAAATGAAGCAAACTCAAGATTATCGATTCGGTCGGTTGGTTTGTGGGCAGGCTCGTTTGTGGGCTCATGGGCAGATTCGTTAGAGAGCTCGTATAGTAAAAGAATCAAACTTTAGGCTCTCCAAAACTTAATCTTAGTTGGATTGTAGCTCTAGATAAAAATACAATATCGTGCCACAGAATTTTGATGTTTTCATCACATCAAACCACCCTTCCGTCAGAAACTTCCACCAGAAAACCTTACATCAAATAAACATATACCATAATTATTCATTTTATTATATTCTCTAACTTTGACAAAAAGATTAAAAATGGAATATATATATATATATATATATACTCCCTCCGTCCACAATCAATGCTCTTTTCACATTTTTAGATGCCCACAAAAATGTTCCCTTTCTATTTTTAAACACTACCCCACAATAAAATTTACTAAAATATTCTTATAATTTTTATATATTCACACATTTTACCAGACTGACCCACATATTAACATTAAATTACTTTTAATGTGGGACCCAAACTCCACTCACATCACATTCACTTAACATTTCTTAAAACCCGAACTCAAAAAGTTGGGGAACATAGATCGTGGAGGGAGGGAGTATAAAGTTACAAAATTCACAATGTTTTTTTTACCTCATGAGAACAAATTTGTGCTCTTTACTAAAACAGAGAGAGAGAGAGAGAGAGAGAGAGAGAGAGAGAGAGAGAGATAGAGATGTACCTTCTTCCAGTTACTACATCAGAGAGAGAGAGAGAGAGAGAGAGAGAGAGAGAGAGAGAGAGAGAGAGAGAGAGAGAGAGAGAGAGAGAGATGTACCTTCTTCCAGTTACTACATCAGCAGACGTGCATGATCAGTCGGAATTTGCTAATGCAGCATCATCAAGATTCTCATATATTATGCCTCAGCTCACTATAATGTTTATGTGAATCTTGATGATGATGCATTTGCAAAAACACGACTAGTCTAATTTGTATAATGTTTATCAATTCATCTCTCTCTCTCTCTTTCTTTCTCTCTCTTTCTCTCTCTCTCTCTCTCTCTCTCTCTCTCTCTCTCTCTCTCTATATATATATATATATATATATATATATATATATATAGGATTCAACAGAAACCCTAAATTAAACATAAGAAATCTATGTGCATACAGAAATCTCGTACCAAAAAACAACAAAAAAAAATGGAATTATTGGTAAGATATTAAGTGATGAAAAGAACAGTTCCCACTCGAGGAAATAATACGAAAACCAGTAAATCTGGCAGCCTTTTATTTTTTCTTTTTCTGCAGATCAGATTTGTTATGATGGTGGGACTCATCACCAAATTATCTTAGGACCCAATATATATATATATATATATATATTAGTTAGATGATAAGATCAACAAGGGATATATTATTTGCCTATTGGTTGTGATGATGAGGAAAGAAGAGAAAGGTGGGAACTTAAGATTGCATTAATGGAGTTGAGATTCCCACTCTTACTTCCGATATACTAGGTTTTATACTAGGTGGTAATTGGCTCACTCATTGGGCATCCGCATCAACCTCCAACAAAGTCTTTCTATTAGGTGTTAAAAAATATCGAAATATGGAAATAATGAGTCTAATGTAGTGAGAAAATATCGAAATTATTGAAAATTTCGGAGTAGTAAATTTTCGGTACGGTAATTGTATGAAAAAATAAAATTTTCAGTACTTTGATATATACCGTTATATCGATTCTTTTGATATTTTAATTGTTTGGAATTTCGGTATATCAAAATTCTTACGATACTTTGGTAGTTCAATATTTAGGTTTACCAAATTTCTAACGGTGTACCGCGGAATTTCGGTATACCAAAATTAATGGTAAGATCAGTGTATACTGAAATTCAGCAATATATCGTTACCCCAATCATCAAAACCTAATCAACAATGTGCTTTGCAGGGGTTGTACCGTGTGCTTTATAAATATTTTATTATCATATTAATTAATACTCTATTATTTAAAGTTGTATTGTAACACCCCCAATCCGTTTAGGGATATTACACACCGTAGATCCTTTCCGCAAGGATCTACCAGGCAAGAAACCACAAAACAAACCCACAAGTGGTCAATTCGACCAAAACATAAAACCGTAGACCGATTAGGTCTCTCAAAATACAACATAGCAGTACAACTGATAACCAAAATACAACTCAATCACAATTTACTTCGCATGTCCATCCTCTTAAGGATGACAAAGAACTAGAAATAAACACTCGGACCGACAGCTCACTGACGGGCGACCAACAACAACTGTGACTAGTATTGCTGCTTTACATCATCATCCATGCCGATCCTGTGGTTGCTCTCTCTCAAATCGGAAAACCTGAAAAACATAACATAATCCCCCAACGAGGGGTTAGTGATGGAAATCACTAGCAAGTAACCAAGTTATACAATTATACATCAAGAATACAACCGTTATGAAAATAACCTTTCGACAAGGTAGTAACACGATCCCCTAGTCTAGTCTTTTCAAAATCATTTGCTTTAAAATGGATCATGTGAATCCCTACAGAAATTATTTTAAGAGATTATTTAGAGACTTCGGGGGTCTCAGTGCAAAATCATGAAATATGAATATTTTTCCTTTCCAAAAAGGTTTTCTTTCAAAATCATATAAATGATTTTATTCTCAACCCAAACCTCAAAGACCAAAACTATATCCACCAATATAATCGGGATCCAAGATTCAAACATTCACGTTTCAGAGATATCAAATCAAGCACCTAATTCACCTCCGTGGCCTCGACGGGACCCAACCAGATTAGCTCATCGAAAACAACCTCATACACACCCATAAGTTATCTCGATATCGTACTCGCAAGTAACGATTCTCGGAGCCCTCTCCATACCTACCCAATTAGATAACTTTATGGTCAAATCGTAACATCTGGCCGTACTCGCAAGTAACGCGCCTCCGGAGGCCTCGACGGGACCCTACCCGGTTAACATCATTCAAACACGCTCATAAGTTATCATGACATTGCACTCGCAAGTGACGATTCTCGGAGCCCTCTCCAGACCTACCCGAATTGATAACCTTATGGTCACAACGTAACGTCTGGCCGTACTCGCAAGTAACGCGCCTCCGGAGGCCTCGGAGGGTCCCTACCCGGATTACATCTCAATTCGCTAAGTTACACAACAACAACAACAAAGGCACAATATTCACTACAACTGCAAACACGTAACACATAAGTTAACGTAACATAACTTTCACAAAGGCACAATATTCACAGCACACCATCATTCAAGAAAAAGGCTAACGAGCTAATAATACAAGTATTACGCGATTCCACAATTCCTCGGTTAACTACTCATTTCTAGTATCCACCCTAAACACAAAACAACATGAAATAGTTGTTATCATTCTTCATGAAACTCAAGTTTACGTTCGTAATTATATTCACAAAATCACATCTTCATTTAAAAGTAAGTTACGGTTAAAAATACCGTCACTAACAAGTCCACGTTAAATTCACGACACATCACATTCTCAAAGTATAAGGAATATAGACGAGATACTCGCCTCAAGTCCAAAGCACATGAAGCAACGGGAAAGCTCGACCGTCGAATCCTCTAACTAGGTTGAAAACACAAGAACAACATAATTACTACGAAGTCGATCGCAAGGTGGATGAAAAATATACAAAATTCCCAACAAGAATTCGTAGAATCAAAAGATCGAACACTTGAGGTTCAATACTCCCCAAGAACATCAAGAACATCGCTCCAACCCGAATACAATAAGAGACACGAATCAAATCATAGAGATAGAATCAATACAACCGATTGATGATATACAACAACACGATTTACGAAGAACAACTCGAATCTTGAATATTCACGAAATATAAAAAAAGAGTTTACAAGATGATTACCTCGAATCAAAGATGAGGACCACGGATTGATGATGTTAATCAACACCAAGAACTCAAGGAAGATGTAAACTTAGAGTTACAAGACTCCAAAATCGCCCTCCAATCGCCCACAAGTCGCCCTAGCCGCGGAGGGATGAAGAAATGGTGAGAAATGACGAACACGATCAACTCCTGGGTATATAAACCCGCGCCAGCATTATGTACGTTATACACGAAGGATAACGTACGTTATCTATATTACGTACGTAAGGCACGACATATTACGTACCTAATCAATACCCAGAACCTCTTGTCCGAAATAGCGAAGACCATTATGTACGTTATGGCAATGGCTTAACGTACGTAATGCGCATGGTTAACGCACGTTAGGGCCAACACATAGCATGCGCTATCGACGGCCAGAACTCACTGTCTGAACTAAAATACCCTTACGTACGTAATGAGAAGGCTTAACGTACGTCAGGCACATGATGATAACGTACGTTACGCTTATAGCATAGCGTACGTAAGTCACTTAGCAGTTCCAGAACTGCTAAGTTCAGCTCATCGAGTATGAGCGCGATGAAACCGCGAAACGACAACAACAACACAAGACGAGGACATGCATACGAAGAGTGCACAACGACGAACTCAATCGTTAAAGGAAAATACGATTCCGACTACCCGAAATTTCGAAATACGATGACAACAGAAGTAATTACCCCTAAACTTTGGAAAATTATGAAACGGCCCAAAACGTCCGCAAATCACAATAAGACATCAAACAACCAAACCGAAGCTTACAACACGCATAACAAAGCTCAACGGACTTCTAGGAAACACGAAACCGTAGTTTCGAACCACCATCATACGAAATGAACCAAATAGCGGAGAAAGTCGCTCAAAACACGGATTCGGGTAAAACAGCCCCGGACAAACTCGGATGACCAAACAGCAGAACAAAACATTATCAGAATGTCAAAACGCTCGCAAGCGAGTTCTGGAAACTAGAAAAATGCTACAAACGAAAAATTACCGAAAGAGAAATTCACCAGTATTACATGTATTACCTGTAAAGCACACAATACAACCCTGCAAAGCAGGTGTTGGTGGGGTGTGGATGGTGGAGTGTTGATATATCATTCCTCGTTAATGGTGACGGTATAGTAATATTTTGACATTGGTGACACCCCAATTAAAAATTATTGGCCTTAATTCACAAATATAAGAAGTTCTTGTCCTTATTTCACTAGCCCCAAAAAATAATGTTCTTTTTTTTACCACCCTTCTATAGACTACAATCCTTAAAAAGAAATTAAATTACATCCGTAATAACAATTAACTTGGCTGTTTGGTGTTTATTTTTTTATTGAAATCATGTTTGAGTTGTGGTGATTTTTCTACTCTTAAGTAAGCTCGGTTCTTTTCACCTTAAAAATAATATTCAGTAGATTAACTTTTAATTGTCGAAAAAAAATTTATTTCAGTAAAAATCAGCTAGAGTCAGCAAAATCAATTTTGAGGCATTAAAATTAAGTTTCAAACGAAATTAATTTAGTGATTATATTAATAATTACTGACTAACTATACCAATTTAATAAATGGTTGCATAGGTCGAATCTATCGTAATTTTTACTCCTTCCGTCCGCCAAAAACTTGCCCTAGATTTCTTATTGAAGTATCCGTCAAAAACTTGCCCCAATTATAAAAAGAAAGTTTTTCTCTCCTTTTCTTCTCAAACGTGAAACTCTTTCTCCACTAAAATCACTTTATACCAACTTTTCTTAAAGTTCGTGTCATCCCAACTGGGGCAAGTTTTTTGTGGACGGAGGGAGTATCATATTTGAGATGTACTAACAAGATCATTATCATCGTTGTCATTTTCTTTTTCATTGGCCATCATGTACATGTAGGGTGTTCAAAAATATCCGATATCCGATATTCAATATCCGATCTAAAATATCCGAAAATCCGAAAATTCGGATATCCGAAGTTCGGATATCCAGAACTTCGAATTCGGATACCGGAGAGTACTTTTCAGAAAAATCGAATATTCGGATATTCGAAATATCCGAAAAATCCTAAAAATTTTATTTTTTATATTTTAAATAATAGAAGGTATTCGGATATTCGGATATCCGATATCCACATCCAAATTTTTTTCGGATATTCGTATATCCGATATCCAAATCCGAATATTTTTTTTCGAATATAAGGATAGATCCAAATATAATTCATATTTTTTCCGAATATTTAGATATCCGATATCCGTATCCAAAATTTCGGATATCCAAAATTTCCGATACTGATATCGGATATCAAAATTTACTATCCGAATTTTCGGATATCCGAAATTTCGGAATTTCGGATATCTGAAATTTCCGAAATTTCAGATATCCGAAATTCCGAATATCCGATTTTAAAATTTCGGATATCCGAAATTCCGAATATCCGATTTTGAACACCCGACATGGTGGCTTTGTCTTCCGTATATGATGAATTTAATAGCGCAGTGAAGTTGGGGCTGTTACATATATAACTTAAACATATATTTACGAAATGGTGGAAGAAGCCAACTCGTGATTGTCGGTGCATCGTATATTTCTACCTCTATAATTTTTCGACTTGAGTTAAACCATGATGAATTGAAATGGTAATTTAATAATCCATAATTCTTGTGTTCATGAACTGAGTAGATCATAATATGAATATACAACACAAATTCATGAAATTATAGTAGAAGTCAAGTCAAACAGTTTATACAAAAGCTCAGGTTATCATTAATGAAATTTAAATCCAAATACACTAGAGCCTCATCTCAAGTTAATAAGAATGGGACTAGAAAAGTATGAACTAATTGAGATTATTAATTAATCGAGTTAAATTTAACACTAAATTCTTTGTATTGGGACCGATAAAAAATATTCTTTAATCAAGGTTACTAATTTATCAAGTTAATTTATTAAGGTTTTACTGTAGTACAACAAATTTAACAATAAACTAGAAGTTTTAAAGAGGGAGACGTTTTAATATTCATAATTATAGAAACATAAATTTTCTCGACGATTTTATAGTTTTAATCTATTATATTAAAAGATTCAGTACATGTTATTAATGTGGAGTCTTAAAGCTATAGTTCATCTATAGAACCATATTGAATGTCACGAGGAAGATGAATGCCAACCATTCCCAACTCTACTAATACCATAGTTACAACGAAAAAGAATGTAAAATGGTTGAATACGAACCATTCCACAGTTACAACAAAAAAGAATGGCAACCATCCTTCAAACAGTTACAACACAAAAGGCTTTCAATTCTACAAATATAATAGATGGATTCTTTTAGCACCCCACACCTATTGCCTGATCAAACACAGTAGCATAAGAAAAATAAACACACCATGTCAAAACATCCTACACAGTCCAAAACCCCAGTTTTCTTGGATGAGTTGGATGTTAATGTATCGGGACCCATTGTCGCCATGGTTTGTAGAAAATGGGATGTCAATGCTGTTACTGGGCAGTACCTGAGTACCGATTTTCTTATATCTGATGGGAGGGTAAGATGAACTTGCCGCCTGTGCAAGTAAAAGAAAGGGAATCAGTCACACCTAGAAAGATATCTATAATTTATGTTTCGGTTGTCTGATGGTAAAAAAAATTGGTTCTAAATTGGTAGAAAAAATAAAACCAAACATTCATTTGTAAAATATTTTTCTGTATAGAAAAATGGTCTCAAATACTATGAAAGGGTCATGCTTCACCGGAGGGGCTAACGTCATTTTCTTGCAGGGTAATACCATGCATTGTACTGCAAAGTCCAATACATCACACAATTTTGTTGATAAGTTGAAAGGGGGCATCCTATACTCCATCAATGATTTTACTGTCCTGCCGAACAAAGAAGATTATCGGATTATGAAAAACAGTGCTTACATGATCGAATTTGACGGTGCAACTACCGTGAGAAGATCTCATGTCAATCCAGATGGTTTTGTAAGACATCATTTCAGCTTATTGATTTTGACAGCCTGCAACCTACCGACAATAAGTACTTGATTGGTAATGTTCTATCTCTGCAAAATTTGGTGTCGCAACTCAGCTTAAAATTATGCTCATAAACAAATGGAAACCTTGCAGATGTTGTTGGTTACGTCACGAATGTTGGCAGGACCACCCAACAGAGGACAGGTTCTAGAACGCTTGATTTTTAATTATCCAATCAAAGGTTACTGTCATTGTGTATAGCCATTACATTTATAAGTTATAGAAAAAAATACCAATAATAAATAACACCCTGTTAATTTGGTTTTTCATAAAACAGGGGCCAATCAGTTAGGGCGACGCTGTGGCAAGTCCTAGGTGATATGTTGGTAGAAAAGAAAACCAAGAATGTTGGGCTATATGCGGTAATTCTGACTTCGGTCAATGCAAAGCATTACAACAGTAAGCATCCATGGAAGATAAAGTTTAACACATTTTAAAGCATTCAAAGGTTGTTTCATTATGGTTCTTTACCTTGCAGATAAGCATTATCTATCGAGTAGCTCATCTACTTTGATACTCGATGATGCTGAAATCCCTACTTTGGAAAAGTTTAATGCGAATGTCAGGTAATCAAGCTTAAATTTTTTTACATGCAACTTTGGCCATGCGCTAAAAACTTCCATGCATCTGGAACGCAGTGTTGTGGAGGTCAATAAAGAAGCTTTGCTGGCTAATCAATCTGAGCCCAAAGCCGTGACACTCGAGAACCTGTTGATCTGCGCCCACAATAGAAAAAATGATGTAACTTACTTTGTCTTCAATCCGCTACTACTGTAATTTTATTCCATTGCAAATCATTTATAACCTCTTTCTTTTTCCAGTCTGCAACCTTCAAATGTGAAGTGACAATTAACAACATCTGGACAAGGAAGGGATAGAACTGTTAGGAGTATGCCCTCGAATGCCACTCAGAGGATGTTGAGTGAGGGCATTGTACTTGTAATTATGTAAATCATTTATATAAGGCAATGAATGTTTCTTTATTTACTGGTAGTTAATGGCATTCCTAACTCGTAAATATAAATAAAGAAACTAGTCCGTGTATTTGAGAGCAAAACGTTCCACTCCTTATTGGATAAGGGGGTCGGCACTGGAAAGATTTATAGCTCAAATACTTAATCGTTTGCAAGTCGATGAAACTTGACTGTGCGTTAAGTTTATGTGAAGACTTGTATGACGTGTTCTTTGACATGGAGAGTGCCTGTCGAACACTGATAGTTAGTGGGAGCACACGTTATAGGTATGCTAATTGGATTAATATACTTGAACCGACTCACCCTCGATTTGTCACACGGATTTCACTCCGGGACAGTCAATGACATAATCGAAAGGTTGTGATAGGTATTTGTGAACATTCGACTTGAGGATTTAGTAGGGATGTGCTTGTGACGTCAAGATTTTCATTAGATTGGTTCGACCCTATAAACCGGGAGGTGGGAGTCAACCTTGACGTGCGTCTTGACGGGTAAGTAGCAGGTCCTACTGAATACCAAGATATAATTCTTTCTCCCGTTAGTGAGCGGATTATATGTCCTATGCGGTTATTGACAGATGAGATCATAAGTCTTTGGCCAAAGAATTGGAGCTAGTTGTATTGGATACACGAGAGCTCGATGATCTCGATTTGCATTAACTCATGCATCACGTCAAGTACAGATAGGGTTTGACTGACCGTGACCCTATATCTTGATCGGGACATTTGAAAGAAGGGTTTATACGTATACTGGTATTCACGACAGAATGGTTCTTGAATGATACCAATCATTCGTTCTCAGTTAGGATACAGTGTAGGCCGCTAGGCTGGCTAGGTGGTGCTACTACTCTTTGGTTCCTCCCATTGCTGACTGAGACGGACCTACCGAGTCGTGCAATAGGATTGACGACGGAATGAATCGAGCTTAATCTCTCATTATAAATATTAGATATTGGATATCTAATTTGGGACATTGGATGTCTAAATTGATTTATTGGATAAATTAATTTACGGCCTAATGAATTAAATAAATTATTAGGTGATTAATTTAATTCATAGATATAATTATTTCTTGGAAAAATTAATTATGTTATTATGTATTTAATGTGATTAATTGATAGGATTAATTAATCGACGCAAATACATCGGAACAGAATAGGAGTTTATCTGTTTAGACTCACGGGAGTCCGAAACGGACCGAACTCATCCCGGCTCCTTCTAGATGGCCGCCCATTTTCCCTCCTCTTTCCTTTGGTCATAGTCTCCACCTTAATTGGTGGATGACTTGAAGTGTCAAGGGAACAAGATCTTTTAATTAATTCATTTTAATTATTTGGTCTTGATTTGGGAGGATTTTATGGAGAATAAAATGAAGACTCTCATCACTTGTTTTGGGTAGCCTTCCAACCGTGAGTTAAGAGTAGAGAGTGAGAAAATTATTTTTCTCAAGTCTTCATCATCTTCTTCACCTTGTTCTTGAGTTTTTCTTGGAGAAAATCCAAGATACATTGAGAGATATTGATTATACACTTAGAGTGTAATAATAAAAGCTTCATCACTTGATTCTAGCCATAACCCTAGAGGTTAATCGGGTGTTATCATTCTGTTCGTTTCTTCGGCGCGTGACAAGTAGAGACGTGGTTTTTCGGCATTGGATCATTCAAGTGCTTCGGTTCGTAGAGATCAAGCAAAGCTTGGGGTGCTTCGGTTCGTAGAGATCAAGCAAAGCTTGGGGAATAGCTCAAGAGAAGGATACCATTTAATCAACAGACTACGAGGGTATGTTTCTCATATCTCTTGTGTTTCGTTTTATATATTCGTATATACGTAGCTCGATCGATCCTCGTAGGGACTCGGATAGAATTAATTTTCGTTTTACCGCTTCCGTTGGGCCTTCGTTTTAGGCACCGAATCCCAACAGTGGTATCAGAGAGTAGGTCTTGCGATCGTATATATGATATTGGCATTTGGAATGCTCGATTAGATGGTGTGATTTGGAATCATTTTAGTCATAATCGTGGTATATATTTTACGTTCGTTGTAGTTATATTTTTCGTAAGTTTATATCTAAATATAAGTCTTTATTTCTGGGAAATGTGATTTATATTAATGATATGAATGTTGGAAAATATAGATATTGGATATCCGGTCGAAAATCGAACCCCGGGTTGTCGTTAGACGGACAACCGGGGATCTTCCTAGTGACACGGGCAGGGACACGGCCAGTGACACGACCGTGTTGGACCTCTTACCCAGTGACACGGCCGTATTAAATTGGATTTAATATGATTAAAATGATATATGGTATTTCATTTTATAAGGGAAATTTGATTGATTGAAATATTTATGGGCGACCGAATTATTTGAACATTTTCATATTAATCGGTTCGTATTGTTGATTGGATCAATGTATCTCTACGCTTTCCATTTATATAGTATTTATTGGATGAATGCTTTTGAATGGGGGCGTGGTTTGTGGACTTAGTTTTTGAGTTGTTCGTTTTATTCGATTTGGTTGTAAAGGCCGTTTTGAGCCTATTTATTTTACTAGAAATATTTGTATCTAGGATACAATTTTCAATGTAAAATTTATATGTAATGACGAAGACTGGAGGAAGATCCATTTCGAGAAGACGAAGATTCAAGACGAAGACTTGTAATTAGATTACGGAGTTTTTGTTTTCTAGGAACGGTCCATGAACCACATGTTGGTAGCAACTAGGTTGTGAATGGTCGTTTCATATTGTATGAATGCCTCAAACGCGCTTAAATGATTAATGTGCAAAGTGTAACGTTAATCGCGAAAATTCTCCCACAACAAATTATTAAGTTTATAAGGTTTCAAGGTTTTCCTTCCCTCCATCGAGTTTTCGGGAAATTAAAATCCAAACTGGATGTGCTATGCTTCCGAGTTATCGGGGTAGTCGTTCGGGGAGGATGAATAAATTACCGGGAGTGCATTGGATGCCTTCGTTTGGAGCAAATTTTATCCCTAGAAACCTGATAGGTTGCCGGATAAGATTCAATTGTGAAACTGATTTGCATCGATGGTATAAACTTAACTTGTTCACGAACCATAGAAACCGTATAGGTTGAGGGGAGTGAAAAAGGGGAAAAAGAAGATCGCATCATCCATTAGATGGGTTGGTGTTGGACACCACTTTCTGAAAATTAATAGACTAGAAACCTGTTCGGTTGCTCTCTATTAAGATTTATAAAGAACTCGATCACCACTATGAAGTAGTGCGCTAGTACTTCCGGATTTCACATGGGAGTATGTTATTCCGATAAAAATAGTGGGAGTTGGGTAACAAGAATATAAAAGACCTTAATTCTATACTCAGAACATAATATAACAAGTCACTAATTAATCTGTTATACTTAATGCAGACATAACTCTCAATATGACAATGAATCCACTCGCAATTCTACTCGAAAAGAACACCTTGATGGGACCTAACTTTGTGGATTGGCTCCGCAATCTGATGATAGTCCTCAGTATAGAGGCACTGGGATACGTCTTAGAGACGGACATTCCGGAGCCTCCAGTGCGGACAAGAGCCAATTAGGAAGAGATTGAAAACCACGAAAAGTGGGTTAAGGATGACGTGAAAGTTCGTGCTTATATGATGGACTCCATGTCTAATGAGCTTCAGAGAGCTCATGAGAAAATGACGTTTGCTAGGCAGATTCTATCTCACTTAACCGAGCTTTATGGTGAGCATAGCAGAACTGCTAGATATGAGATATCCAAGCAACTGTTCGGTGCAAGGATGAAGGAAGGTGAGAAGGTTGGGGAACACGTCCTCAAAATGATATCCATGATCGAGATATTGGAGGCTCTTGATTTTAAAATGGATACTTCTCTCCAAACCGACCTTATCCTACAGTCTCTCCCTGATTCCTCCTCACAGTTTGTTATGAACTTCAACTGTAATGAGATTGCGTGTAACTTAGATGGGCTAATGAACAAACTGGTGACCGCTCAGTCTCAGATGAAGACTCAGCGGATGAAGGAGTCCGCACTTGTGATTTCTTCTGGACCTCGGAGGTCTAAGAATAAGAAGAAAAAGACCAAGAAGCAGACTGGACCACAAGTTAAAGACCTTAAGGGAAAGGGCAAGGTCCCGACGGTTCCGAAGAACAAGAAGAAGAAGGATTCCTGTCTCAAATGCGGTGAGCTGGGCCACTGGGCTAGAGACTGTCCGATTCTTCATGGCACTTCAGGTACAGAACTTTTAGTTTTGGAAACAAATTGTTCTGCTACTATATTTTCTACTTTCTGGATACTGGATTCTGGTGCTAGTTCTCATATTTGTACCGCGAATCAGGATCTGGAACAAAGTAGGAAACTTAGAGCTGGAGAAGTTATGATCACAGTCGGAAGCGAGCATAGTGTCGAGGCGACCGACATAGGATCACTTCTTTTGGTTTAGAATCCGGCTTTGTTTTGACTTTAGAAGATGTACTTGTTTTGCCCAAGGGGCACAAAAACATTGTATCCATTCCGGTCATGGACCGAAAAGGCTTTTCATTTTTCATTGGTGATGGTTCCTGCAAAATTTATTTCAGAAATAAACTAGTGGGTACTGCTACATTGTTAAATGGATTGTATCATCTAAATCTCAGCAATAAAATAGTTTTGAATACTATGACTAGAAAACGTGGTAGGGATAAAACCAATCAAGTTTTGAAATGGCATCTTAGACTTGTCATGTTGGTCAGACCAAGGTTTACAAAATAGAAAAAGATGGACTTATGGGTCCATTGGGATCGGATCCCTTTCCTACTTGTGAATCTTGCCTTAAAGGCAAAATGAATAAGTCCCCCTTCACATGGACTTTTGAAAGAGCCGTTGACAAACTGGAATTAATTCATACCGACGTATGTGGTGCTTTGGAAGCAGCACATGACGGATATCAATAGTTCATTACGTTTAGAGATGATCATACTAGGTATGGTTATGTATACTTAATGAAACAGAAATCCAAGGCCTTTGAGAAATTCTAGGAATTCAAGGCCCTAGTCGAGAAAAAAACTGGTAATCATATCAAAGCACTTCGGTCGGACCGAGGTGGCGAGTATATGAGTACGGAGTTTGACGAGTTCTTTAAGGAACATGGAATAGTTTCACAACTAACACCTCCAGGTACTCCTCAGTTAAATGGTGTGTCAGAAAGAAGGAACCGGACCTTGTTGAACATGGTCCGTTCCATGTTGGGCTATACTGACTTACCGATTTACCTGCGGGGGTATGCACTCCTGACTTCTGCTTACATATTGAACAAATATCCTTCCAAATCCGTTCCTAAAACTCCGCATGAGATGTGGAAGGGCAGGAAACCAAGTCTTAATCATATTAGGATTTGGGGATGTCACACCTATGTTAAGAAGACTAAGGTGGAGAAGTTGGAAGCTAGGTCCTCGAAGGGACGTTTCATTGGATTCCCATCTGGGAGGATGGGATATCTATTCTACATGCCCGAAGATCGAAAGATCGTTGTTGCTTTACAAGCACACTTCTTGGAAGATGGGTTCATTCAGGAAAGAGGAGCAGGTAGAAGTATTTCTTTAGAAGAATACAATGAAACTCCTCGGGAGACACCTGTGCAAGAAACTGGAACCGAACCTTCTGAAACACAAGTATAACCACCTCGTAGGTCTGGTAGGGTGTCTCATTTACCTGAGAGGTATGGGCTTGTACACTTGGAGGATCTGGGTCTCCATGAGGTTCCAAGTGATAGCCAATAGACCGACCCAACGACCCATGACCAAGCGATGGTGGATGTAGACTCCGCGAAATGGCGTGAAGCTATGGAAGCTGAGATAGACTCAATGCATGTCAATCAGGTCTGGACTCTAGTAGACCCCCCCAAGGGCATAGTACCTATTGGGAATAAGTGGATCTACAAGAGAAAGACTGGTGGTGATGGCAAGGTTGACGCCTATAAGGCCAGACTTGTGGCAAAGGGTTATACCCAGAAAGAAGGGATCGACTACCACGATACCTTCTCGCCCGTAGCTATGATCAAGTCTATTCGCATGATGCTTGCTATAGCTACCTACCACGATTATGAGATATGACAAATGGACGTAAAGACGGCTTTCCTTAATGGATTCCTCGATGAGGAAATCTATATGGAGCAGCCTAAAGGCTTTGTGTCCGAAGTCGATATTCAGAAAGTGTGCGAGCTTCAGTATTCCATTTATGGACTGAAGCAAGCGTCGCGTAGTTGGAACCTTCATTTTGACGAGGCAGTCAAAGAGTTTGACTTCGTGCAAAACGAGGAGGAACCTTGTGTATACAAGAGGGTTAATGGGAGCAAGATCGCATTCTTAGTACTATATGTGGATGATATTCTACTAATAGGAAATGATGTGAGAATTCTTAGTTATGTGAAAGCTTGGCTTTCGAGTAATTTCTCCATGAAAGACTTGGGAGAAGCAACCTATATTCTTGGAATTCGACTCTACCGGGATAGAGCGAAGAGTACAATAGGTCTTTCCCAAGCCCTCTATATAGATAAAATCTTAAAGCGATTTAAGATGGATGATTCTAAAAGAGGGTTCCTACAGATGCGACATGGAATAAAACTCTCCTTGAAGATGTGTCCTCAAAGTGAGGAACAACGAAAGTAAATGAGTAATATACCATATGCTTCGGCCGTGGGTAGCCTTATGTATGCTATGTTGTGTACGAGACCTGACATTGCGCATGTTGTAAGCATGGTGAGTAGGTTTCAGGCAAACCCAGGTAGGGAATATTGGACTGCCGTAAAGAACGTTCTCAAGTACTTGAGAAGGACTAGAGATATGGTTCTGATGTATGTGGTGGATAATTGGATGTGGTGGGATTCACTGATTCAGACTTCCAAGGACTGAAGGACGACTCAATGTCTACTTCTGGCTACATATTTACTCTTAATGGAGGAGCAGTATCTTGGCGTAGCGCCAAGCAAAGCGCGACTGTTGATTCCACCTGTCAGGCTGAGTAAAAAGAAGCCTCGGAGGCTTCCAAGGAAGGGTTCTGGATTAAGAAGTTTCTGGGAGAATTTCAAGTGATACCATGTGCTGAGCTGCCTGTTCCGCTTTACTGCGACAACGACGGAGCTGTAGCACAAGCCAAGGAACCAAGGTTTCACAATAGTACCAAGCATATTGAGAGGAAGTATCATCTCATAAGAGAATTTGTTCGCAAGGGATACATTGTGCTGCATAGAGTGGACTCAGCCGACAACGTCGCTGATCCACTGACCAAGCCACTTTCTCAGACTAGCTTGGAGCGTCATCTAGAGAACATGGGTATTAGATACCATAGTGTGTGGCATTGAGTGCAAGTGGGACATTGTTAGGAGTATGCCCTCGAATGCCACTCAGAGGATGTTGAGTGAGGGCATTGTACTTGTAATTATGTAAATCATTTATATAAGGCAATGAATATTTCTTTATTTACTGGTAGTTACTGGCATTCCTAACTCGTAAATATACATAAAGAAACTAGTTTGTGTTTTGAGAGCTAAACGTTCCACTCCTTATTGGATAAGGGGGTCGGCACTGGAAAGGTTTATAGCTCAAATACTTAATCGTTCGCAAGTCGATGAAACTTGACTGGGCGTTAAGTTTATGTGAAGGCTTATATGACGTGTTCTTTGACATGGAGAGTGCCTGTTGAACACTGATGGTTAGTGGGAGCACACGTTATAGGTATGCTAATTGGATTAGTATACTCGAACCGACTCACCCTCGATTCATCACACGAATTTCACTCCGGGATAGTCAATGAAAGAATCGAAAGGTTGTGATAGGTATTCGTGAACCTTCGACTTGAGGATTTAGTAGGGATGTGCTTGTGACGTTAAGATTTTCATTATAGTAGTTAGACCCTATAAACCGGGAGGTGGGGGTCAACCTCGACGTGCGTCTTGACGGGCAAGTAGCAGGTCCTACTGAATACCAAGTGTTGTTACCCAAAATATTATCTGGAGATGATATGCTGGAATGGACGGGTAACAAACAAAATGCGAGAGCATGTCCGTGGGGAAGTAAATAACACAAGATTTGATGGGGTTATTGGTCCCGGGCTTGAATGCTCTCGCGAGATGTTATTAATATGAATACTTGTGAGTGCAAATATTAATGTTGGAGTACAATTACAATGAGTGTAAAGTTCCTAGTTATCTTAGCTATCGTGTGCTGAAGATTGCCGGAAGAACCAGAGTTGAGGCTCTGAGAGTTCTTGTTACAAAGATGAGGAATCATCTGTATTGTTTGCTATGTATTGTTAACGTTGTAACTGTCTTCCTTGCCGAAGCTAGAGGCCTCCTATTTATAGGAGAAAGGGCTGGTGGGCCGTCCCTGTCCATCGCGGGCGATCGCCGTTTTCTGCATTTAAATAGGGCGGGAGATCGTCCTAGCACGTGGGACTTTTTCCTTAAACTCCGCAGCTGCTGCTGGCGGCCAGATGTGCGAACCAATGAGGAGGCGACAGGTGCCTCACGTCGCTGTCTTGGGAGGTCCCACCTAGGACCTTTCGGCGGGTCTATCGGTAGGTGAGGTCGTCCTTATCACTGACAGCTGCTGATGGGCTGGAGTAGGGCCTGTTCTTGCGGCGCCTTTTGCGGATCTGCACGTGGGTCTTCACTCGAGATTCGGTCTTCGCAGACTTTGACGGGAGTCCGATTCACACGTGGCACGGGACGATCGTCCCCGGTCGGACATTAGAGGCGATTGCCAGATGCCAAAAGACGATCGCCTTGGGCATCGACCGCTAGGCGCTTGACCAGCATCTGGCTTCTTTGATTGGCTCCCGACCATTATGTCGATCGCCATTGAGGCGTACAAATCGCCGCACAACAATTGCCCCCCAGCTCGCTCCGATGTTGAAGACGTGGGGTGAGTTGGCTCTGCTGGTGATCGCTTGTTTTAGGCGAGCGAGTCATCTTTTTATGAAGCGGACGATCGTCCCCTGGACGAACTGATTTTGAATTAGGCCGATCTCCTCGAACGTTGGAAAGAGCGGGAAGTGGAGGCGGCTTTGAAGCGTCACTGGGACACGCGTCGCGCTCCCGTTGGGAGAGACCGACGGTTTTTGTCAGACTTGTCGTCTGGCATGCCCTCGAAACGATGCATATGCGGGTTTTGAGGGCTGCATTAAATGGGGCACACCGACGGTTTGCACTTTCTAGCGACTGGAGACAATCGTCCCGTGCCACATGTGAATCCGACACCCGTCAAAGTCTGCGAAGACCGAATCTCGGGTGAAGACCCACGTGCAGATCCGCAAACGGCGCTGCAAGAACAGGTCCTACTCCAGCCCATCAGCAGCTGTCAGTGATAAGGATAGCCTCACCTACCGACAGACCCACCGAAAGGTCCTAGGTGGGACCTCCCAAGGCAGAGACGCGAGGCACCTGTCGCCTCCTCATTGATTCGCACATCTGGCCTCCAGCAGCAGCTGTGGACTTTAAGGAAACAGTCCCACGTGCTAGGACGATCGCCCGCCCTATTTAAATACAGGAAACGGCGATCGCCCGTAGTTGAGAAGGACGTCCCAGCAGCCCTTTCTCCTATAAATAGGAGGCCTCCCACATAACTCTAAAAGCAAATAATACAGAGAACTCTCCATCTTTATAACAAGAACTCACAGAGCTTCAACTCTGGTTCTTCCGGCAATCTTCAGCACTCGATAGCTAAGATAACTAGAGTCTTTACACTCATTGTAATTGTACTCGAACATTAATATCTGTACTCACTAGTATTCATATTAATAACATCTCGCGAGAGTATTCAAGCCCGAGACTAACAACCCCGGCAAATCTTGTGTTATTTATTTCCCCATGGACGTGCTCTCGCACTTTGTTTGTTACTCGTCCATTCCAGCATATCATATCCGGATAATATTTTGGATAACAATAATTGGCGCTAGAAGAAGGGGATCTTAACCTTCATTTTTTATTCCGACCGTCTCGAAGAACACTCACTGTTCTCCGGGGAATATACTTGAAGAAACAGTCACTGTTCTTCAAAGGAAAACCTTCAGAATTATGACGTCTGCCACGACCTCGAAAAGGGCCACTCTACGATCTGCCGGACACCTTATTCCGGCCCAGGCCGAGTCCCAACCTACGGCGGAAGGCGACCGCGGCGACGCCAGACTCTCACTCCCGCCCCCGAGGGATGGCCCCAGCCTCTCACTCGATCAGTTCCAAACTGCGGAACAGATCGAGGAGGCCATGACCATCCTCAGGGAGCGACGGAGAGCATGCGACTCGCGCCCCATTACTCGATCAGACATCCGCCGTGCAGGAAAGCGGATGCTCAAGGGGCTATATGTCTAGAAATCTTCAGAAAGCCCCGAGCCGCAGGAAAATGCGCTCATAAGGCGGGACGATTCCGGCTTAATTCACCTAGGGAGTGATCCCTCATAAAGACCCGGGAATTCGAGCCCCATCTGGGAGACATCGGAGTCCGAATCCGTCACCAGGAGTTTGGCATACGCGACTCCCAGAAGACAGGCCGGCCAACGGTCTCCCACTCGCCCCAGAATTGAGCTCAGTGGCGGAGAACTCATCACCTACCACGGGGCCAGGAGATCAGTACATGATCGCCTCGGCTCCCACTCCGAGAGATAATCCTCGAGCATTCAGGCTACGGCGATGGCTACAATGCAGTGCCATCTCGACGAAATGAAGGCGCTCATAGAAACTGGGGCACGCGCCAAGAGATCGATCGCCGGACCAAGTGAGCCGCTCGCGGTCTAGATCGAGCTCGCCTCCGTACAACTAAAGATCGCCCCTCCTCAAACACCTCTATATGAGGGGAGGTCGTATCCTGAGACCCATTTGAGCAAGTTCCGGATCTACATGACCGGATGCGGGGCATCAGACGCGACGAAGTGCCGAATGTTCCCATTGACATTGGGCGATCTTGCCCATAGGTGGTACATCTCATTGCCACCGCGCTCAATCAACTATTTTGAAAAGCTGGCGAACGACTTCACGTCGTATTTCGCTGCCAAAATCGCTCGGCCAGAAGGCCCCCACCGCATGATGAAGATCAGGCAGGGGAAGGACGAGCTCGGTGAAGACTACATCGACCAGGTGGACGAAATAGTCCTCACCGGCGAGGCCATAAGCGATGAGCTCGCCCTCTACTCGGTCCTAGGGGGATTCTATGGCCATTCACCCATGTTCAGGCACCTCACGAAGGACATCCCCCCGACCTACGCGATCTTCCGCATCAGGGCCGCCGACTTTCTGGCTAGGCAGAGGATGCTCACCCTTCGCTTAGGCGAGGGATCTACCGGAGAAGGGAAGGCACCATCTTCCATCCCGAAGAAGGCGGTCACCAAGCCCAGATTGGCGGTCGCAAAGCCGCCCGATGAGTTCAAGGCCTTCGAGGATGTGGAAGTTCACCTCCTCCGCAACCTCAATCTATCTCCGGCCCATATCTTCAATGCCATCAAGGGGCGCGAGTGGCTTAGCAAGCCGAAGCCGATGAGGGACAACGGTCATCTGGACCGCAGCAAATTTTGTGCCTACCACAAAAGTCCCGGCCACAACACCATCCAGTGCCGCGACCTCCTCAGACAACTCTGGAGACTATTTGAGGAAGGCAAGTTGGACAACTTGGTGACCAAGCCAGAACCCCAGGCAGAAAGGGCTGGGGGACGCGATCGCCGTCAGAATGATGGAATACCTCCCAATCTGGTCGCTAGGATCGAGCAAAATGAGCCGGAGTACTCAGACGAGTCAATCCCTCCGATCAACCCCGGTGGACGGATCAATATGCTTCAGTCGGGAGGTGGAAACCTCGGAGGCCTTTCTCCGGTTTCCACCATGTCAAACAGAAAGCGGAAGGCCGAGTTGATGGCATTCGTCGGGGTCCATATTGTGGTGCCCCCAGAGCCGACCATCACCAGAGACGCACTCATCACCTTCTCTAACAAGGATATGGAGGGAGTGCAGTGCCCCAAAGAGGATGCATTGGCAATCTCTGCATGTATCCTTGGGAAAATGGTCGACCGCGTGCTGGTTGACAATGGGAGCTTTTGCAATATCATATTCAAATCTGCTCTTGACCATCTCAGCAACCTGACCAAGTTCATCAAGCCATTTGATACCGTGCTTCAAGGGTTCGGCGACAACACGGTCCAAGCCTATGGAAGGATCAAGCTCTCTGTCGAGCTAATATGCTGTTACGATCCCAAGGTTAGGATCACTAGGAACCTCAGTTATGTAATCATAGATAGGCCCATCATCGATAATGGGTTCCTAGGTCGCCCCTTTCTGGAAACCTTCGAGGCGGTCGCCTCTTTTTTTTATTGTATCAAGTTCCCCACTGCCGATGGGAGAGTCGGTACTGTAAAAGGAGACCAGCTAATGGCAAATAAATGTTTTGAATTACTCCTGTGTTGTAACTTCCTCTTTAAACACTTCCCGTACTATTTATAACATTGAGACGATCGACATTCAACCAATGGAGATCGACGGACCAAGCACCTCATACCAGCCCGACTCAAAGGACGGCATCTCACATCGATTGACGGACAACATCGAGCCAAGGATTAGTTTCGAGCCAAGCCTCGACATTGATCCAATGATCGAGTCCGGAAATCATTCCAAACGAGAATCGACCGTCCCCATTGAAGAGTTGGAAAGTATAACGATAGATCCAGCTCACCCGGAGCGGGAAGTGCAGATCGGCACAAGCGTCGGTCTCGAGTTAAAGGACGATATGATCAGTTTACTACGTAAGAACATCGGAGTCTTTGCCTGGTCGCATCAAGATATGATCATCATTAGTTCTGAACACGCTTGCCACTATCTAAAGATCGAACCGGCAAGGAAGCCTGTTCACCAGAAACGTAGGAAATTCGATCCTGAGAAGTACGTTGCGCTCGACGCAAAAGTCAAAAATCTACTCGACAACAAACTAATCGGAGTAGCTACCGACGAGCCATAGTGGGTAGCCAACGCGGTGCTCGTCAAAAAGGCGAGCAACTCCTGGAGGTTATGCATCGACTTCACCGACCTCAACGCGGCATGTCCGAAAGACCACTTTTCGATGCCTCATATTGACCACTTGGTCGATAGCACGGTAGGTTGTGAAATGATGTCGTTCATAGACGCCTTCGCCGGGTACCATCATATCCCAATGGCAGAGAAAGACGTAAAACACACGTCGTTCCACACGAAAAAAGACGTGTACTTTGGGTCCGAATGTCGTTCGGTCTGAAGAATGCGGGGGCAACCTACCAATGACTAGTCAACGGGATGTTCGCCAACCAGATCGGCAAGACCATGGAGGTTTACATTGACGACATCGTGGTCAAGAGCCTCAAAAAGGAAGATCACCTCAATGACCTTGCCGAGACGTTCGCCATCCTCGAGAAATTCAACATGAAACTGAACCCCAAGAAATGCAACTTCGGGGTAAGCTCCGGAAAGTTCCTGGGGCACATCGTGAGCCAAAGGGGGATCGAAGTGAACCCCACCAAGATCCAGGCGATCCTCGACATTCAGGAGCCACGGAATGTCAAACAGGTGCAACGCCTCACAGGTTGTCTAGCTGCCCTTAACCGTTTCATTTCTCGGCTCGGAGACAAAAGTAAGACATTCGTCGCCACCATAAAGAATAAGAAATTTGCATGGACAAAGGAAAGTCAAGTGGCGTTCGCCAAAATCAAGGAGTATCTGTCTAATCCCCAAATTTTGGCGAAGCCAATCCCCGGCGAAAAGCTATTTCTCTACCTGGCGGCCTCGGAGGTCGCGCTGAGCGCTGTATTAGTGCGAGCAGAGGGGCAAGCCCACTTGCCGATCTACTACGTTAGTCAAGCGCTCCATGACGCGGAAACGCGTTACACGCCTCTGGAGAAGATCGCCTACGCATTAGTCATGAGTGTTCGCAAGCTGAGGGCCTACTTCTTCGAACACCAAGTGGAGGTGCTGACGACTCTCCCCTTAAGGCAAGTTCTGCACTGACCAGACACCAATAGGCGATTCCTCAAGTGGTCACTGGAGATCGCCCAATACGGTGTTACGTACGCTTCTCGCATGGCGATTAAAGGCCAAGCTTTGGCGGACTTTGTGGTGGAATTAACGTTCCCGCCCAGTCCAACCCAGGTCGGCCGTCCTGCTTGGAAATTGTACGTAGATGGCTTGATGACCAACTCGCGAGTAGGGGCAGGGATTGTCCTCATCAGACCTGACGGCCAAAGTTTCACAAATGCCGTGCGTTTCGGGTTCCGTGCGACCAAAAACAAAGCCGAGTACGAAGCCTTGGTAGGCGGGCTCGATCTAGCACTCGCCCTGGACGTTCGTCGCCTCCACATATTCATGGACTCCCTCTTGGTCGTGAACCAAGTCAATGGCGAATATGAGGCGCGCGGTGAACAAATGATAAAATACCAAGAATGGGTCGCCGAAATGTGCACAAAGTTTGAAGAAGTGCTGATCGAACAAGTCCCGAGAGAGCACAACTCCCAGGCCGATGCCCTATCCAAACTAGCATCGTCAGATGGGGCGGCAGACTTCTCTAACATCCAAATCATGACGTCAGCAAAGTCGGCGATCGACAGAAGCCTGATCACCACAGTTGCCATCGCCGAAGAGAACTGGATGACTCCGTTGATTAAATACTTGAAGGATGGAACGGTCCCCGCCGATCGTATCAAGGCTCGCCAGCTTCAGCTCCGCGCAACCAGATACACCCTATTGGACGACTGGCTTTACAAGCGAGCTTTCATCCTTCCTCTCCTCAAGTGCATTACGCCGGAGGAAGGCCGACTCGTTTTAGCCGAGAACCATGACGAGATCTGTGGAAATCACGTTGGAGGGCGAGCTCTCATCCACAAGACGACCAGGCAAGGTTTTTTCTGGCCTACACTACAAAAAGACGCGATCACCTACGCCCGATCTTGTCACAGGTGTCAAGTGATGGGCCCGAACATCAAGCTCTCCCCCGAGCAGCTCACTTCTATGTACAGTCCATGGCCGTTCGCCTAATGGGGCATCGATCTCATCGGTCCCTTGCCGACGGCGCCAGGGGGGTGTAAATTTGTCATCGTGGGGTTCGATTATTTCACAAAATAGGCTGAGACCGAGACACTCAACAAGATCAGCCAAGAACAAGTAATCAAGTTCATTTGGAAGAACATCATATGCCGGTTCGGTCTGCCCCAGGCTATCATCTCCGACAATGGGAAGCAGTTCGACGGTTTGGAAGTCATGCAATTCTGTGAGAAATGGGGAATTAAAAAGTTGTTCTCGGCCCCTTACCACCCTCAGAAGAACGGGCAGGTAGAGGCTGTAAACAAGATTCTCAAACACACGATCAAAGCAAGACTCGAATCCAAACAAGGACGATGGCGAGCGAGCTTCCGAATGTTTTGTGGTCCTACCGAACGACGACCTAAAATTCAACCGGCGAAACCCCATTCGCCCTCGCCTTCAGAACATAAGCAGTGATCCCTTCAGAGATCGCTGTCCTCAGCAACCGAACTGAACAAGAAATGACAACGGACAATGATGTAGCCCGACGAATCGACTTGGATATGCTCTAAGAACGACGACTGACCTCGGAAATGAAGAACACGATCCACAAAAGGAAATCCTAAAAATTCTTCAATTCGAAGGTCAAGGAAAGGCGATTCCAAGTGGGCGACCTAGTCCTCAAAAAGGTCCAGAATCACACGGGAGTATTTGGCCCGAATTGGGAGGGGCCCTTCAGAATATCTAAATGGCTGACCAGAGGAGCCTACGAACTCCAACACCCAGACGGCACTCCGGACCAATATCCCTGGAACGTCGTACATTTGAAGAAATACTACCAATAAAAACTCTCTATTCAGTTACCCAATGTACAAAGAGTTTAATGAGATTTTCCGATCCCATCTATATGATTCGCCTCGACAAAACAAACAAATAAAAAAGAGGACGACTCGCTCGCCCTACAAGAGGTCGTCATCTAACCTGACGGACCTATGCAAGCGATCGCCCCTCCAAACACAACGTATACCGTCGAGGATCGTCATCTAACATGGCGGTCCGAGGTAGAAAAGTGCAGCCGTGGTTCTGGGAGTCGATGGAACCGATCGCCCGTCCATGCAAGGTTCCTTTGGGCAAAGATCGCCCGCCCTTTCGTTTAAATACGAGGCTGACGTAGCCGAAGGACCCTCCAAAACAAATCAGTAGACGCGCTCGCCCGTCCTCGGATCCATCCTCTAATCTGATGGACCGAGACAAGTGATCGCGTCCTACCCCCGTCACAATGTATGCCCTCTTAGGCAGAAAAGTGCTAACAAGCCACGGTAGCGAAGTCAATTTATCCGACGGCACCCCGTGCAAGGACTCCTCGAGGAAAAGACTGACCGCCACTTTGCTACATTGCGAGGCGAAACGTAGCTTACGGAGGACCCTCACAAATAAGTGAGTCGCGAGAAGTTGACCATCAGACGGAATGTCGCTCGTGCATAAGACATAGTCGTAGAGGTCGGTCCCATCGAACCCCACGACTGTGCGAAATCTTTCCAGCCCGGGATGTTCGGCCTCTCTCGAGAATCAACAAATTGAAGATCGCAAGAACCGAACCAAAGATCGCTCACTAAACGAATTATTTTTGTTCCCTTACTTTTACTAAGTAAACGAAAACAAGGGGCAAAGCAGAGCCATACATGCGATCAGGAGGATGGAACCACATACGATCGGCTTTGTTCAAACACACATATGACGATCGGTTTTGTTCAGAAATTTACAAGTAAGAATTTTAAGTATACCAATACATTCGGAGCTATTCATACAATGGCCGTTCTCCAAACAATTGTGCAAAGTCGAAATGATGCGAAACATTCAGACAGACGATCATACAAGCAAGCCATCAGGTGCAATTATGTAAACACTTGTGTAAATTCGTATGCGAAACATTCAGAGAGGCGATCGAACAAACAAAGAATCAGATGCAAATACATATTTTATTTCATTCAAGTCATTTGTACATATGCCCGAAGACAAAACAAGAAGAAACTGAAAATTACAAGGAAAAAACAAAATGACAGCGGTCTCACTCAGGCCGCCCCCGCCTGGCTTTCATCACCAGCAGCTGGATCGGCATGCGCTTCCTCACCGGCTTCCGGATGAACAAGTTGGTCTGGCGACGGATACCAACTCAGGTCGATACCAAGGTCGCTGAGGTCAGGGATCGGCAGAAAGAGGGCCGACTGCAAGGGATGCTCAAGCACGTAGGCTTTGAAGTTATCGATCAGAGGGCCGACCTCGAGCCCTCCCTTCTTGGCAGCGCAGATGGCGTCGGTGTAAGCCATGTAATAGGCAAACTCGCCGACGTACTCCACGTTGAGGAAGGGATCAGTCTCGGTCGCCTCCAACTTCTCCTCAGCCCCGCGATTGTTTTGTCCGCATCCTTGAGCTCGGCAACCTTGGTCCACCACCATTTAGCCGGTCCACCACCGCCTTCATCCCGGTCACCTCCTCCTGCGAGGCTGCATGCAACCGATGGGCCTCCATTATTTGATCGCGCATCCGATCGATCGTCGCCCGGGACCAGTCGAGCTCCTGCCTCATCCGGTCGAGATCCTGTTTAGCTCGCTTGGCCGTCTCAGCGTACTCCTTCTCTATGGCCACGATTCTGTCGGCAAAGTCGGCGTTCTGGTTCCGAGCAGCCTCGAGGTCTGAATGGAGGCGAGCAGTAGAGGGCCGCCCCTCATAACCCTTTACAGCTTGAGCGGCCATCGTCGCCGCTTGGAGGGTCAGGGCAAGAGTCGCCTGTATTACATCTCCAGACCGCCGGCGCGCGATCGCATCCAGGTCGGTCGTCCAAGCCTTCGGTAGGGAGGAGATAGCCCGGAAGACATAGTGAGGGACGTCGCTAGGCTCGTGGCGAGACCTGCTCGCCAGGAAGTCCAACACCAGCGGCGAGGTGTTCGGGTCGGCAAGGCGGACCCTGCAACAAAGAACAAAGGAGTTAACATGCACCCTACACAAGTGACTTAACTCAGCAAGATCAACCAATCTTACCTTTCGACCTTCTCGTGGTCGCGTCCGAAATAAGGCTTACCCTGCGTAGTCTGGGCGTCAGCGGTCGCCATGGCCTGTAGGAAGGCCACTGAGGGCATAGGCCCCTCCGCCATCGGAACAGCAGAAATAGGAGGCGCGGTGACCGGCGGCACCACAACGGACGCTCAGCAGCAACAGTCGGCAAGGTCTCCTCCGACCTCCGCCTCTTGCGGTTGTGCTGAAGCTGCTCCTCCTCCCGAGCTTCCGGCTCGACGACCGGCGCTATGAGAGGTCTCGCCTTGGGGATAGGATGGGTGATCATTGCAGGGGCACGGCCCGCCTTCTTCCCTTGGCGGAGACGATTCATAAGGCCGGGGTTCGACATAGTAATCTCTCTCGGCGGCTCGGAGTAGCGGGGGAAGTGGATCTCTATCAAAGAAGACATTCAACCAGGTTAGACATCTCTTTCAATCAAAGACGATCGTCAAGCAGAAAGGAGATCGTAAACATTTATACCTGGGACCTTCAAGTGGCGGGGGAAGCGAAACAACCAGGCACCCAACCAATGAGCTTCGTTGTTGATCATGCGAGTGTCGATGTAGTTGTCCGGTAGACCGCGAATTCGCTCCCAGACGATTAAAAATTCAAATAGAAAGTCGTCGGCCGCTGGAACAAGGGAGCCTGCAAAAAGAAAACCAAATTAGATCAATTCAAGGTGTATCCGAACAAAGGGAGAGTTAAAACCCTTACTCGGATTCCTCTCCCGAAAGCCGGTGGGGATATCCAACTCATCCTCTGGTTTATCGCTTATCGCCGACCTCTACGCCCCGCCGACCCAACACCATTTTGTCAGGTCGCCTCGGACCTTGTTCCTGTAACGCCCCCAAGTTATTCAGGGAATATTACAGCGTCGTAAGCCCCGCCATGGGGCCCACAAGGTTAAACATACGCGGAACTGTAAACTTTGACCGAGAAGGTCTACACACAATGGAATGAAAACAATACAAAGGTATTCAAAACATAACCAATGTATTGACAGACATCACAACACGAATCAATACTTCGGCAAACACAGGCCGGAACATCAAAGAAAATGGAAAACAATACTCGAGTATTCAATAGCCAATCCAGTACAACAACACTGAACGGAAAACTCATAACGTAACTGGAAGAAAGACACAGTATCACACTTGCCCACCATCTTCATGCCGACCCGATACCTGCCTGTCCGTCCTCCTGGAACCTGAAATACATGAAACGTATTTCCCCCATAAAGGGGTTAGCCGTCGAATAGCTAGTGCAAGTATATCAATATGAAACACAATACTTCTCGACAATAAAGTAAATGTAGCCGTCAATTCATCAATTCAAGACTAGTATTCCGGAATAACTAAATCTCATATCATCACATCAAGACGTATGTGAATGCCGTAGAAACGGTTCGTTCATATCATACGCCGTTACATGTATGAATGTCGTAGAAACGGTTCGTTCATTACATGCCATCAATACATATATGAATGCCGTAAAAACGGTTCATTCATAATATGCCATCAATATATCTATGAATGCCGTAAAAACGGTTCGTTCAAGATATGCCATCAATATATCTATGAATGCCATAAAAACGGTTCGTTCATATCATACCATCAATATTTCTTACTTTCAAAGTCGAGAACGTACAATCATAATTATATACTTGCCTTTGAGACATCGAGAAATCGAACGGAGGAAAGGTATGAGTTCGGTAGGTCCAAGAACGCGCTTCCGGCACCTAAACGATTCGCAAGGAATATGACAATTAATTATCCATACTCAAATTACACGAAGAGACTCCCGAAACTCGTCTACGATTCAAGAAAGTACACGGGTTAACAACTAAAGGTTGGGAAATCGCCCAAACTCCCACAAGTCCGAAAACGGCACAATCCAACCCGTAAAATCGTAAGAAAACACGCATACGGTATAAATATATCATAATCTCAAGGTTCTCAAGCTTCAATCGGATAAATCGGACGAATCTACGAAAACCCCCAAAATCCAACACAAAATCCAAAGTGTTCTTGAATAATTTTTCAATAATCCGATGAATACTCAAACATGCCCATAATCATGCATATATCACTTCATACACCATGATTTTAACATCCAAAACGTCAATACCCGATACAAAATCGAGAACCAAGATGTTGAAGAAATTACCTCTTGAATATCCAAGCTCTATGGTCCGAGGAATACGCGTTAGATCGATTATCCGGGCTTCCCAACCGAATGAAAATGGTAAAAATCCAACACACAAGTGATAGATGGTGAAAAGCTCCTCCCCTCAAGCTCTCTCTCGCAGAAGAAGGAAATGGAGAAATGAGCCGCATCTCGCTCAAAAAGCACAAATAATGCAGTTGACCGCATTGTGTGTCGCGGCTCGGCTTAGGTGTGCCGCGACACAGTCCAAAAATTGCTCCTGTGGCTCGAAGGTGCCGCGGCTCAGCCTGTGTGCCGCGGCACCGGCTGATCGGTTTTGGCCGAGGATGCAACACAAGTGTGCCGCGGCTCGGCCTAGGTGTGCCGCGGCGATGACTCAAGAAGGTGCCGCGGCCTTGCCGGCATGTGCCGGCACCCAGCGATACCCGGCCAGTCTAGAAAATGTGCCGCGCGCACATTCCTTGTGCCGCGGCCCACACCCTCCTCGGGTCCTAAAATGATGAAAAATGACCCGGGAAGAGAAAAAAAGCAATAGGACTCAATATCGGGGAAACAATAACACGAAATGGAAGCACGGAAACCCCAAAACGGTGGTTCCAAGCAACGATTTCAAATGTTCGCTCAACAAAAACACGATTCGCCAAATGAAGAGATTTGAAATGACATGAATTTCAACCGGGTATTATATTCTCCCCCTCTAAAAAGGAGTTTCGTCCCGAAACTTAAGAAATAAATAGTTCGGGGTATTCCACCCCCATCTTCTCTTCCGTCTCCCAAGTCGCCTCCTCGACCCCATGCTTGACCATTGCACTTTAACCAGTGGAATGGTCTTATGCCGAAGTTGTTTCTCGCGGCGCTCAAGAATCTTCACGGGTTTCTCCGGAAAGGTAATATCCTCGGCTACGTCAATCTCACTGTAGTCGATAATATGGCTCGGATCCGGTACGTACTTTCTCAACTGAGACACATGAAAAACACTGTGGACGTGGCTCAAAGCTGGAGGCAACGCCAAGCGATAGGCTAAATCTCCAACTCTGTCCAGAATCTCGAAGGGTCCGATATACCTCGGACTAAGTTTCCCCTTTTTCCCGAAGCGGAAAACTTCTCTGGTCGGCGACACTTTGAGCAAGACATGATCCTCTACTTCAAACTCCAAGGGTCGACGACGAGTATCCGCGTAAGATTTCTGACGACTCTGGGCAGCCAGCAATCGATCTCGGATAATAGAAATCTTTTCCTTAGTCTCCATCAACATATCCGGCTCCAGCCCAACTAGCTCAGAAGCCTCGTCCCAACATAATGGCGACCTACATCGCCTACCATAGAGTGCCTCGAAGGGTGCCATTTTGATCGACGCATGCCAACTATTATTGTAAGCGAACTCGATCAACGGTAAGTGAAGCTCCCAATCATTACTCCAATCCAAGGCACAAGCCCGTAACATATCTTCCAACGTCTGAATAGTCCTCTCTGTCTGACCATCCGACTGAGGATGCAAGGAAGTGCTCAATCTCAACTCCGTACCCAGAGCCTGGTGAACGGCCTGCCAAAAATGCGATACGAAACGGCCATCTCGATCAGAAACAATGGTCTTGGGGGCACCGTGTAACCTCACGATCTCAGCAATAAAGGTTCGAGCCAGTCTATCCGGTCCCCAAGTATCCTTAATACCCAAGAAGTGTGCAGACTTGGTCAACCGATCGACAATCACCCAAATCATATTCATTCCGGCCCGAGTTCTCGGCATGCCAGTGATGAAGTCCATTGAGATGTCTTCCCACTTCCACTCGGGAATGGGAAGTGGTTTCAACAACCCCGCCGGTCGTTGATGTTCGATCTTGACTTGTTGACACGTCAAGCATCGTAGTAGAAACTCCGTAACATCCTTCTTCATGTTATTCCACCAAAAATTGCGCTTCAAATATTTGTACATCTTACTCGTTCCGGGGTGGATTGAGTAAGGCGTAGCATGAGCTTCTCGGAGAATCCTCTGTCTCAACTCCAAATCGTTCGGAACACAAAGCCTGCCCTGAAATCTCAGAATACTATCCTCGTGAACCATAAAGCCAGGAGCTTTTCCTTTAATTACATCTTCCTTCAGTTGAGAAATCATCGGGTCACTCCACTGCTTCCCTTTCATGTCGTCAACTAAGGACGAAGTAATTTCGAGAGCACACAACTGTCTTTGTACTCGTCGAAGCCAAACTTCTATCCCTTGTTCAATTAAATCCTGACGAATTTTCGTCTGGGATGTAAGAACCTCGAGCATTTGAAGAGATGCAGATTTGCGGCTCAAAGCATCTGCAACGACATTGGCTTTTCCGGGGTGGTAAAGAATTTCCAAATCATAATCCTTTATCAACTCTAGCCAACGTCTCTATCTCATATTCAGCTCTTTCTGACTGAAAATATACTTCAGGCTCTTGTGATCGGTATAAATCCGGCACGATGAACCATACAAATAATGCCGCCAAATCTTGAGTGCGAAGACAATTGCGACCAACTCTAAATCGTGAGTAGGATAATTCATCTCATAAGGCTTTAATTGTCGTGACGCAAAAGCTATTGTCTTATCATGCTGCATAAGGACACAGCCCAGGCCTTGACCCGAAGCGTCACTGTAAACTGCAAAGCCTTCGCTACCATGTGGTAAAGTTAGAATCGGCGCTGAAGTCAATCGTCTCTTCAGTTCATCGAAACACTGTTGTCTCTCATCCGTCCAAATAAACTTTTCGGTCTTCTGGAGTAATTTCGTAAGCGGTCGAGCGAGTTTCGAGAACCCCTCGACAAACCGACGGTAATACCCAGCAAGGCCCAAAAAGCTACGAACTTCCTTAACATTTTTAGGCGGTGCCCAATCTAGCACTGCCTCGATCTTCTGCGGGTCTACACGAACCCCTTCGGCCGAAATCACATGGCCGAGAAACATAACTTCTTCCAACCAAAACTCACATTTTGAGAATTTTGCATAGAGGTGCTCGGTTCTCAAAATGTCTAAAACCAAACGCAAGTGTCGGGCATGTTCCTCCTTATCTCGAGAATAGATCAAGATGTCGTCAATAAAGACGACTACACACCTGTCGAGGTACTCGATGAATATTTTATTCATTAACTGCATGAATACTGCCGGCGCATTCGTCAACCCAAAGGGCATAACTACAAATTCATAATGCCCATATCTCATCCGAAACGCCGTCTTCGGAACGTTGGACTCCCTCACCCTAAGTTGATAATACCCGGATCTTAAATCTATCTTCGAGAAAACCGCAGCTCCTTGCAGTTGATCAAATAAATCATCTATACGAGGCAAAGGATATTTAGTCTTGATGGTTACTTTATTCAGCTCACGGTAGTCGATGCACAAACGTAGTGAACCATCTTTCTTCCTCACGAAGAGAACAAGCGCGCCCCAAGGCGAAGCGCTCGGTCTGATGTACCCTTTTTCCAAAAGTTCTCCCAAATGAGTCTTCAATTCCTGCATCTCGGAAGGTGCCATCCGATAAGGTGCTTTAGAAATCGGATCCGCATCTAGCTCTAAGTCTACGGTAAATTCTATCTCTCGATCTGGCGGTAGTCCCGGAAGATCATCCAGAAAAACGTCGGGATACTCATTAACAACCGGAATCGAAGAGAAATTGACTTCGTTTCCTTCCATTTTTAAAGCATAACACCAATAGCCCGTACAACCTTTATTCAAAAGTTTTACGGCCTTCATGGAACTGATAAGTAACTTGGATTGGCCCGACTTACGTCCCAAAAACGAGTACTCAGATCCGTCTTTAGTCATCATGGTAATAACCTTGGTACGGTAATTCATAATCGCTTGGTGATTATTAAGCCAATCCTCGCCGAGGATTACGTCCTCGTCTTCCATATCAACTACAATTAGATTCGATAACCATTCCATACCGGATATAACCACCGGAAAATCTCTAATCTCCCGATTCCCCACAATCCTATCCCCGCACAGCGCTTTCACGATAAAGGGATCGCAAGGCCAAACAAGTTATATTCAAACGGCGTACACTCCAAAGAAATAAAAGAATGTGTAGCACCCGTATCAAAGAGTACACTGGATAAGATAAAATATGGATGGTACACAAGCCACCGCCGTCGGGTTCGCCTCATTCGACGCATCTCATAAACACGTGGTTGCACCGAACCGACGCTAGAGTTTCCTCCAGCCGCTCGACTCCCGTCCCCCCCGCCAAAATTCTCGCCGAGGTTGACCAAAAGATTGTCGTGATTAATACCTTGATCAAGTGATGTTGGGGCGAAGCCCGAGTGTCCAAAGTCTGGTTTGGCTCGGAACAATAAACCGCTCTATGCCCCATCTGTCCACACGTGTGACACTTTAATGGTGGAAAGTAGCATTCGAATTAAAGTGGCACGGACGACCACAATTATAGCAAGTCATCATGCGATTTGAGGTACCGGAGTGGGACGGTAACCCTCTTCCCTTTATTAGAACGTGACGATCGTCCGCAAAACGGTTAGTCGTATGTGACTTCGAAAGTTGCCACCCTTAGAGCGAGAAAAATTTCGCGACTTTCGCTTCTTCGGTTCTTCAACGGTATCATTGTCGGGGCTCAACATATCATGGGCTAAAGCTCGTCCCGATACTCTTTCAAAGGTGGTACAAGCAAATCCGCCATGTACCGCCGCAAGTCCAAATTCATCCGCATATCAAAATAACGGATCTTATCACGCTGTTACGCACTTGATCCTTCACATGGATCAATTGTTGGTTGTACTCCACGATCGCTGCGAAATGGGAATTTCTTGTGGTTTAGCCTCGAAGAAGGCTCGGATTCGGCTCTCTGCACCGGCCAAGGACAAAACTCGGCCTCCAAGAGCTCCTTAAATTCATCCCACGAGGCAATACGATCCGTGGCTTGATAACCTTCCACCAAGTAGCGGCCTCCTTAGTGAGGAAATCTTGAGCAATTGGTACTTTCCTCACCTCGGGCAATCAACCGCCTCGAAAATCTTCTCTAATTCCGCTAGCCGCCTTTGACCTTAACAGTGTGGCACCGCCAAATCGTGGAGGGTGCATACGGATTACATTCAAGCAAGGCATCCGTGTTTGGGTTCGGGTTATTGATTGAACAGTTTGGGCTAAAATAGTCATCCGAGTAGCCAATTGTTGAAGTGCATTCGCCACTCCAACGTCCGCGTTGTTCCCGACCGTCTCGATCGGTCGTGCGACTCTCGGTGTCGGATGCACCGAGTTCGACAACCGGGGTTGGTCGACCCGCAATCGAATCGATGGAAACGGCCGCGCCACGACCTCTTCCTCGTCCACGGCCACGACCACGGCCACGGCCCCTACCAGCTGACATACTGAAGAACACACAAGGTATGTAAGCACAATTCAAACGCACGTCATTAAGGTGATCAATTCTCAAGAATATCCATAGAAGAAGCATAATGAATAAGGAAACATCAGAAGAGTAAGAGGTCTTACAAGTACCGGTCGCACTGTGATGATGGCAGAGTAGTGATACTGTGGACAATTAACGACTCATTCGACCCAAGAGACCGACAGCCTAGGTATCTATAGACCTAAGCTCTGATACCATATTCTGTAACGCCCCCAAGTTATTCAGGGAATATTACAGCGCCGTAAGCCCCGTCATGGGGCCCACAAGGCTAAACATACGCGGAACTGTAAACTTTGACTGAGAAGGTCTACACACAATGGAATGAAAACAATACAAAGGTATTCAAAACATAACCAATGTATTGACAGACATCACAACACGAATCAATACTTCGGCAAACACAGGCCGGAACATCAAAGAAAATGGAAAACAATACTCGAGTATTCACAGCCACCCAAGACAACAACACTGAACAGAAAACTCATAACGTAACTGGAAGAAAGACACAGTATCACACTTGCCCACCATCTTCATGCCGACCCGATACCTGCCTGTCCGTCCTCCTGGAACCTAAAATACATGAAACGTATTTCCCCCATAAAGGGGTTAGCCGTCGAATAGCTAGTACAAGTATATCAATATGAAACACAATACTCCTCGACAATAAAGTAAATGTAGCCGTCAATTCATCAATTCAAGACTAGTATTCCGGAATAACTAAATCTCATATCATCACATCAAGACGTATGTGAATGCCGCAGAAACGGTTCGTTCATATCATACGCCGTTACATGTATGAATGCCGTAGAAACGGTTCGTTCATTACATGCCATCAATACATATATGAATGCCGTAAAAACGGTTCGTTCATAATATGCCATCAATATATCTATGAATGCCGTAAAAACGGTTCGTTCAAGATATGCCATCAATATATCTATGAATGCCGTAAAAACGGTTCGTTCATATCATACCATCAATATTTCTTACTTTCAAAGTCGAGAACGTACAATCATAATTATATACTTGCCTTTGAGACATCGAGAAATCGAACGGAGGAAAGGCATGAGTTCGGTAGGTCCAAGAACGCGCTTCCGGCACCTAAACGATTCGCAAGGAATATGACAATTAATTATCCATACTCAAATTACACGAAGAGACTCCCGAAACTCGTCTACGATTCAAGAAAGTACACGGGTTAACAACTAAAGGTTGGGAAATCGCCCAAACTCCCACAAGTCCGAAAACGGCATAATCCAACCCGTAAAATTGTAAGAAAACACGCATACGGTATAGATATATCATAATCTCAAGGTTCTCAAGCTTCAATCGGATAAATCGGAAGAATCTACGAAAACCCCCAAAATCCAACACAAAATCCAAAGTGTTCTTGAATAATTTTTCAATAATCCGATGAATACTCAAACATGCCCATAATCATGCATATATCACTTCATACACCATGATTTTAACATCCAAAACGTCAATACCCGATACAAAATCGAGAACCAAGATGTTGAAGAAATTACCTCTTGAATATCCAAGCTCTATGGTCCGAGGAATACGCGTTAGATCGATTATCCGGGCTTCCCAACCGAATGAAAATGGTAAAAATCCAACACACAAGTGATAGATGGTGAAAAGCTCCTCCCCTCAAGCTCTCTCTCGCAGTAGAAGAAGGAAATGGAGAAAGGAGCTGCATCTCGCTCAAAAGCACAAATAATGCAAATAACGCATTGTGTGCTACAAGCACAGTCCAAAATTGCTCCTGTGGCGAGGCTCGCGGTGTCTGGCTCGGCCAGTGTGCCGCGCACCGGCATCTGATCGGTTTTTGGCTGAGGATGCAACACAAGTGTGCCGCGGCTCAGCCTAGGTGTGCCGCGGCAGTGACTCGGCAGTGTGCCGCGGCCCTGCCGGCATGTGCCGCGGCACCCGGTACAGTCCGCTCGGCCAGGTCTAGAAAATGTGTGTGCCGCGGCGCACATTCCTTGTGCCGCGGCCCACACCCTCCTCGGGTCCTAAAATGATGAAAAATGACCCGGGAAGAGAAAAAAAGCAATAGGACTCAATATCGGGGAAACAATAACACGAAATGGAAGCACGGAAACCCCAAAACGGTGGTTCCAAGCAACGATTTCAAAGGTTCGCTCAACAAAAACACGATTCGCAAAATGAAGAGATTTGAAATGACATGAATTTCAACCGGGTATTACAGTTCCACACCCCGAGGACCACCCTGCCCATGCAACCCTGAATGTGGTAGCTGCCAACTGAACCCTTCTGCGTCGTCGGCTTGAAGAGGTAGTTCATTTCCAGCGCAGAAGGTAGACGGAAAAGCCGGTGACCGCCAAAAAGAGTCAGAGTACTGACGATCTGCAACCAAGCGTTCGGCGTCAGTTGGAGCGGCGCCACATTCCAGGCGGTCAACAGGTATGACACGGCGAACGGAAATGGGAACCGCAATTCGGCCCCCATGATCAATTCATTAACGGCGACCATGCCCTCGGGAGGTTGGGCGGCGTGCTCGTTCTTGGCGGGCACGTATAGTGAGACATCAGAAGGGACATGGAACTCCGCCCTCCAATGACTCAAGTCCGTCTTAGTCACCGAACTCCTGATCTGACCGAGGGTCCACGGGGAGCGGTTTGCGGCCCGAAATGACGTCCGCTTCACGGGTTCATAGGGGTGGGTGACCGAGTATGCGCCAAAATCAAACTGAGGACGTGGTCCGGCCAGCCTCTCCATGACCTCAGCAAAATCCAAAAAGGCCCGGCCGAACACACTGTTCTGCTCCCAATACAGTCTCACCGCCTTATCCTCGTCTACCGGCAGGTGCTTCTGCTCTGCCGCCACCGACCTCGCCGCGTCAGCCTCGTTGAAAAGCTCTTCAACCTCCGCGGGTGCAATCCCCGCGCGAATGGCCTCGACGGCTGTTTCCACGTGAAATTCCGCGGAGGTTTCATCCCGGGCAGGCGAAGTCGCGGCGGCGGAAGTGCTACCCGCCTCATACACAGTGGATCCTCCTCCAGACATGTTCGAAGAGAAAGGGGGAAGAAAATTTTTGTTCTTACCTAGAGAGAACGACGATCGGCACACAGGGCTTCAAGAAATTTCGGATAAGTCTTCGTCTAAAGGCAAGAGGGCATAAAGATCTAAACTCTAGTAGCCCTAGCCCTTTTTTAGGCGAGAGCAGGGACTTCAGTGCAAATAGGCGGAATCTCGGGGGCTGAAGTGCAACCGTCGGGGGGAGCCGCATTTAATGCAGCCCTCGAAACCCGCGTACGCATCGTTTTGAGGGCACGCCAGATGACAAGTCTGACAAAAACCGTCGGACTCCCATAACGGGAGCGCGACGCGTGTCTCTGTGACGTTTCGAAATCCCGCCTCCACTTCCCGCTATTTCCAGTGTCCAAGGAGATCGTCCGAATTCAAAACCAGTACATCCAGGCTATGATCGTCCGCTTCATAAGTAGATGAGTCGCTCATCTAAAACAAGCGATCGCCAGCAGTGCCACCTCACCCCACATCTTCAACATCTGAGCGAGCTGGGGGGCAATTGTTGTGCGGTGATTTCTACGCCTCAATAGCGATCGACATAATGGTCAGGAGCCAGCTAAAGAAGACAGATGTTAGGCATGCGCCTAGCAGTCGACATCCAAGGCAATCGTCTATTGGCATCTGGCGATCGCCTCTAATATCCGACTGGAGACGATCGTCCCGTGCCACGTGTGAATCCGACACCCGTCAAAGTCTACGAAGACCGAATCTCGGGTGAAGACCCACTTGCAGATCCGCAAAAGGCGCCGCAAGAACAGGCCCTACTCCAGCCCATCAGCAACTGTCAGTGATAAGGACGACCTCACCTACCGACAGACCTGCCGAAAGGTCCTAGGTGGGACCTCCCAAGCCAGCGACGTGAGGCACCTGTCACCTCCTCATTAGTTCGCACATCTGGCCGCCAGCAGCAGCTGCGGACTTTAAGGAAACAGTCCCATGTGCTAGGACGATCGCCCGCCCTATTTAAATGCAGGAAACAGAGATCGCCCACGGTTGACAGGGACGTCCCAGCAGCCCTTTCTCCTATAAATAGGAGGCCTCCATCTTCGGCAAGGAAGACAGTTTACAACGTGAACACATAACGCTAAAAGCAAATAATACAGAGAACTCTCCATCTTTGTAACAAGAACTCATAGAGCTTTAACTCTGGTTCTTTCGGCAATATTCAGCACTCGATAGCTAAGATAACTAGAGTCTTTACACTCATTGTAATTGTACTCTAACATTAATATATGTACTCACTAGTATTCATATTAATAACATCTCGCGAGATCATTCAAGCCCGGGACTAACAACCGCGGAAAATCTTGTGGTATTTATTTCCCCACGAACGTGGTCTCGCACTTTGTTTGTTACTCGTCCATTCCAGCATATCATCTCCGGATAATATTTTGGGTAACAACACCAAGATAGAATTCTTACTCCCATTAGTGAGCGGGTTATATGTCCTATGTGGTTATTGGCAGATGAGATCATAAGTCTTTGGCCATAGAATTAGAGCTAGTTGTATTGGATAAACGAGAGCTCGATGATCTCGATTTGCATTAACTCATGCATAGCGTCAAGTACAGATAGGGTTTGACTGACCGTGACCCTATATCTTGATCGGGACATTTGAAAGAAGGGTTTATACGTATAGTGGTATTCACGACAGAATGGTTCTTGAATGATCCCAATCATTCGTTCTCAGTTAGGGTACAGTGTAGGCAGCTAGGCTGGCTAGGTGGTGCTACTACTCTTTGGTTCCTCCCATTGCTGACTGAGACAGACCTACCGAGTCGCACAATAGGATTGACGACGGAATGAATCGAGCATTATCTCTCATTATGAATATTAGATATTGGATATCTAATTTGGGACATTGGATGTCTAAATTGATTTATTGGATAAATTGATTTACGGCCTAATGAATTAAATAAATTGCTGGGTGATTAATTTAATTCATAGATATAATTATTTCTTGGAGAAATTAATTATGTTATTATGTATTTAATGTGATTAATTGATAGGATTAATTAATCGACGCAAATACATCAGAACAGAATAGGAGTTTATCTGTTTGGACTCACGGGAGTCCGAAACGGACCGAACTCATCCCGACTCCTTCTAGATGGCAACCCATTTTCCCTCCCCTTTCCTTTGGTCATAGTCTCCACCTTAATTAGTGGATGACTTGAAGTGTCAAGGGAACAAGATCTTTTAATTAATTCATTTTAATTATTTGGTCTTGATTTGGGAGGATTTTATGGAGAATAAAATGAAGACTCTCATCACTTGTTTTGGGTAGCCTTCCAACCATGAGTTAAGAGTAGAGAGTGAGAAAATTATTTTTCTCAAGTCTTCATCATCTTCTTCACCTTGTTCTTGAGTTTTTCTTGGAGAAAATCCAAGATACATTGAGAGATATTGATTATACACTTAGAGTGTAATAATAAAAGCTTCATCACTTGATTCTAGCCGTAACCTTAGAGGTTAATCGGGTGTTGTCATTCCGTTCGTTTCTCCAGCACGTGACAAGTAGAGACGTGGTTTTTCGGCATTGGATCTCTCAAGTGCTTGGAGTGCTTCGGTTCGTAGAGATCAAGCAAAGCTTGGGGAATAGCTCAAGAGAAGGATACCATTTAATCAACGGACTGCGAGGGTATGTTTCTCGTATCTCTTGTGTTTCGTTTTATATATTCGTATATACATAGCTCGATCGATCCTCGTAGGGATTCGGATCGAGTTAAATTTCATTTTACCGCTTCCACTGGGCCTTCGTTTTAGGCACCGAATCCCAACAGGAACTACCCATCATGTGGTAGTGATAAATTTAAAAAGGTTTGGAAAGAAAAGAAGGGAAATTATGGTGCGAAGCATGTAACAAGCCTGTTGCATATCCGGTTGTTAGGTGGCCCACTTTTTTAACATAACTGAATGACATATGTTCAAATACATGTCATTTGTAAGAATATCGTGAATACTATCGTTTACCTTCCATTTAAATATCGCCCCGACAGGTATAGGCTTGAGCTATATGTTTCTGATTCATTGGCACACACTGTGGTTGTAATGTTCGATGAAACTGCAACAGAGTTGGTTAAATGCACAGCGGAATTACTTTTAGAAGGAGATGATGAGGTATATTTATAATACTTAATCCGAGTTCAAACTCTGCCTGTGGGTGTCTTCTTAACATCCATTGCTGGTCCCAAGCCCGGATAAAAGAGGAGGGTTGCGGTAGGTTAGTGGCAGCCAGCGTAAAACTCGTCACATTCCATGGACATGAATCAAACATTGAAAATCGTTGGGGCGTCTCCTCAGAAGCGACGCGCTGCATTTCATAGGCCCGGGTTCAGTGATAAGTATGAGAGGGTTGCTAGGTCGTCGCCCAGAAGCGGCGCGCCACCTTTACATCTGAGGGTGGTGTCAAATGAGCAAGGATGCGCTACACTTCATAGGCCCGGGTGTAGTGGAAAATATGCAAGGGTTTCTAGGTCGTCGCCCGGAAGCGGCGCGCCACCTCGAAGTATGGGTGTGGTGTCAAATGTGCAAGAATCCTTGCAGCGTGGATGGGGACAGACAGAGAAGTTAGTTCTTGCGGCTAGTAAGGGTAGTAAGGTGCGGTTTGGAACTTGGAATGTTGGCTCTTTGACGGGGAGATCAGCAGAAGTGGGGGAGGTTATGAAAAGGAGGAGAATTCACATAATGTGTCTACAAGAGACTAAGTGGGTTGGCGAGAAGGAAAGAGTGTTAGTTCCTTGGGGTTACAAGCTTTGGTACTCTGGAAAGGATAGAAGTAGAAATGGAGTGGGTATCGTCATTGATAAAGAATTCATTGATGATGTGGTGGAAGTGTCAAGAAAGAGCGATAGAATAATGAGTATTAAGCTTGTGATAGGGGATGAGTTTCTAACTATCATAAGTGCTTATGCACCACAAGTAGAATTGGATGCATCGATCAAACAAGAATTTTGGGAAGATTTGGAAGAGGTTGTCGAACGAATTCCTATGGGTGAGAAATTGATCATTGGTGGTGACCTCAATGGGCATGTCGGTGTTAGCAGAGATGGCTTTGAGAGCATTCATGGTGGCTTTAGTTTTGGGGACATGAATGAAGCAGGAAATGGTATATTGGATTTCGCATTAGCTCATGACTTGGGTATTATGAACACTTGGTTCGAGAAAAGGGACTCTCATTTGGTGACATATAGAAACGGAGGTAATGCAAGTCAGATTGATTTCTTTTTAGTAAGGAATGTTTGGAGGAAAAGTTTTACTAATTGAAAGGTGATACCCGGTGAGAGTGTTGCAACACAGCATAGAGTTGTGGTGCTTGACTTTCGAGGTAAGAGGCACTTAAGAAAGAGAAGACCACAAGTTGACCCTCGAATTAAGTGGTGGAAGCTCCAAGGGGAGAGTCGACATACTTTTGTGGCTAAGATTGCTGATAGTGGTATTTGGTCTGATTGCACGGAGATGGATATAGATTCGATGTGGAACTTGTTGGAGCATAACATAAAGGAAGTTGCAATAGAAGTCCTAGGAGAATCTAAAGGAAACAGACCATCAAGTAAGGACACATCTTGGTGGAATGATGAAGTTAAGCAAGCGATAAAGACCAAACGTGAATGTTATAAGGTACTGGGTAAATGCTCGAGCGATGAGAATTATGAGAAGTACAAGAAAGCTCGAACAGAAGCTAAAAAGGCAGTGCGAAATGCCCGATCAAAGGTAAATCAAGAATTATATGCAAGATTAGATACTAAAGAAGGGGAAAGAGATATCTATAAACTTGCTCGAATGAGAGAGAAGAAGACGCGAGATATTGGAAAAGTTAAATGTGTAAAAGATATTGACCAAAAAGTTTTGGTTCAAGATAAAGAGATAAAAGAGAGATGGAGGTCATACTTTGATATCTTATTCAATGGCCATCAAGAACAAGATATTGGGAATTTAAACATCCCCTCAAGTATGGTTAACCGAGAGTTTAAGAGAAGAATTCAAAAGGGTGAAGTGACAATTGCATTGAAAAAGATGGGGTCAAAGAAAGCAGAAGGACCAGATGGTATACCTATTGAAGTTTGGAGGTGTTTGGGGGAGAGAGGGATCGAATGGGTAACTATGCTTTTCAATAAGATTTGGAGAAGTAATAAGATGCCATCAGCATGGAGGAAAAGTATTCTCGTCCCTTTGTATAAGAACAAAGGTGATGTTCAAAATTGTTCTAATTATCGCGGAATTAAACTAATGAGTCATACCATGAAGTTGTGGGAACGAGTGATTGAACAAAGGATCGTGAAATGTGTGAAGATAATGGAAAATCGGTTTGATTTATGCCTGGAAGATCGACCATGGAAGCAATTTATCTTATCCTATAGCTTGATGGAACATTATCGAGATAAAAAGAAAGATCTGTATATGGTTTTTATTGATTTAGAGAAGGCATATGATAAAGTACCAAGAGAAGTACTTCGGTGGGCCTTAGCAAAGAAGGGTGTATCGCGGAAATATATTGACATTATAAAGGACATGTATGAGGGAGCTAGTACAAGTGTACGTACTAATGTTGGGAGGACAGAAGAATTCCCTATTACGATTGGGGTGCATCAAGGATCTGCTCTTAGTCCTTTTCTCTTTGCCATAGTCATGGATGAATTGACCAGAGAAATTCAAAATGACGTTCCGTGGTGTATGATGTTCGCAGATGATATTGTGTTGATTGATGAAACGAAGGTTGGAGTGCAACAGAAATTGGAACTTTGGAGGGATACTTTGGAAGCTCGAGGCTTTAGGCTGAGCAGAAGTAAGACTGAATATATGGAGTGTAGGTTTAGCGAAAACAATGATAGAGAGGCAGGGATGATCACATTTGATGGGAAAGTTGTTCATGGATCCACTTTCTTTCGGTATCTTGGATCTATTATCCAAAAGAATGGAGAGCTAGATGGCGATGTGGCTCACAGAATAAAGGAGGTGGTTGAAGTGGAAGAGTGCCACAGGGTTTTATGTGATCTCGCACGCCTCATAGATTAAAGGGTAAATTTTACCGCACGGCAATTAGGCATTGTTATATGGCACCGAGTGTTGGGTCAGAAACAGTTGTCACGTTCAAAAGATGAATGTGGCAGAGATGCGTATGCTACGATGGATGTGTGGTCATACAAAAAGGATCGGCTTAAATGAGGTGATTAGAGAGAAGGTAAGAGTTGCGTACATAGAAGAAGATGATGGAGAATCGATTACGATGGTTTGGTCATGTGAGAAGAAGGCCTATTGATGCCCCAAGAGGAGGCTAGAAAGTTGGGGAACAAGTAATGTTGTGAAAGTTAGAGGAAGCACTCAAGAAACTTGGATAAAGATGATTGAAAATGATATACGGTTTCTGAATTGGAGAAAGTATGGCGATGGAGATAAATGTGGCGGGAAAGCATCCGGATGGTGGATGGAGTCTGATTCCTCCATTTTCTATTTCTTTTATTTTCTATTTTCTTTTATTTCATGTTACCTTTTAATTTATTTTTCAGGATTTTTTTTTGTTTTACATTATTCTTTTTTTTATTTGCTTTTTTCTCTACTTTTTCCCTCTTTTTTTCCTTTTATGTTATTTATGTAACGATTATTGACGGTTTTAAAGTTTGATTCATGTTAGCCGACCCCAAATCATTTTGGGACTAAGGCTTAGATGTTGTTGTTGTTAATCCGAGTTCAGAAATGCTTTTTTGACTTACAATCCTGTGCAAGGTGCGGAAGATCAGCCGATCTTGCCTCATGCTCTGGCAAATATCATTGGCACCTCCCGAATCTTGGAGTTGAAGTCGCATACATACTATGAGCATGGCACCTACGAGAGCTTCACCCGTTGGAATACTTGTGCAGCCGAACCAGAGGATGAAAGCACAGGTTCTGGGAGTGTAAGTGCAGCTACTGATGCTGGAAGATCGGTGTTGAAAAGATTGTCCACTGCCCCGGAAGTCTCGACTCCGTCGAAACCTTCTGAGGACAAAAGAAAGAAAAGGTTAAAAAATGCTTCTTGCATTCACGTTTGGAGACAGGATAACATAAACATGCTTACATTCAACATCTGGTCATGAACCCCCTAACATGCCGCTTATGGTTGTATTACTTTAGCATTGTTATTGAAGAGTCGGACACGAAAATAACATATGCTGAAGATGAGGAACCAAAAGATGCTTAGGATGGCGAGCTTGTGGAGCGAAAGAAAAAGAAAAGGTCAGTATGCAATCCAAAATTTGGTGCTGATTTAATATTGTTTCAAATGTTAATATGTGTATTTTTTGCCTGACCCTCTTAGATTCATTATGCAAGACTCCAACTCTGACTAATCAGCTCAGGTCCCAAAGCTTGGAAGCGGCAGCACTGCTAAATGGCATCATCGTCTGAGCGTGTAATGAATAAGTAGTTAGGGGAATAAAAAAAATTAGGAATCTGATTGTTGTTAGGATTCTGTGGTTTTATGCCTTTGTCATGAGAATACTCTAGCTTGGTTATGCGTTTTCCTATCATGAATGCACTTTGTGTGTGGTCCCACGAATTATTTTATCAATCCCATATTGAGATTACACAAATTCAGTGTCATCTGAGCAATTTTAAAGTTATGTGGACACATACAGATGCATGTATATTGTATACTAAGATGTGCGTTGATTTTTGTTTGAACGGAATGTGTCACCTCAAAAAGTAAGCGCGATCGTCATGCCATAATATATCTTTACAGCATCTTCATTATATATCTTTTCATATCCTCACCTCATTTTAGGTACCTGATATGGAGGGAAACTAAATTGCAATTTTTATGGAAGTATGGATAAAGGTATGCTTAAATTCAACAACTTTCCATGTATTTAAATCATTCATGTAACTACAAGCATGGATTTCTTAATGTTGCAGATCACTTAATGATTCTAGCAAGGTTCCATCCCTCTCCAACATACTCCACAATTCTATAATTATTCATTCAGATAGAACTATTGGTCAAGATAGGAATGTTCAGTTTTGCTGTGGTCTCAAACTAACAGAGATTACTAGCCTAGCAACAAGTAAATACACACACCTGCATTTTTTTCATGAAAAAATCATACACATATGCTAAAAAATGAATATGTTGCCTCAGGTAAATCATCACTTCCACGAGGCACTAGAATAAATCTAAAACATAATGCATCAGCTTCTACTTCCACTCACTGCTTAACCAGATCCGATGTTATTTCAGATCGAGTGCCGATACACATACCAAAAAAACTACAGAAGAGCAGGGTTCACGTCTGAAGGTGTTTTGTTACATTATTAAAACCCCTTACTCAATTACACTTTACTGCTGAGTTTGGTTTTGCTTAAATAAATTAGATCAGCAGGATAAAATATAATACCAGCAGCATGTGTAGAAAACAGAACACAAGTTTTAATTTTAAGAAAGTAAATATGTACTCGATGATAACCCAATATGAGGACTAATGAAACAAGCCAAAAATGACCGACAACAATAGATGTATTCATTTACCATCACTCTTTTTATTTTGCTAGGCATTCATGTTAGTTACGATAACCTTGGTAATCCATCATATGAATGCCCTACCTGTGCTGCAATGATGTGGAATGAAGAGATAACTAATAAGGCAAGAAGGGCTAAAAATCCGACATTCTCCCTTTGTTGCCAAGATGGTAAAGTGCTACTCTCTAAATTCAGTGAAACCTCTCCACCATTAAACAAGCTGCTAGATTATACTGATCCTGCAACATCAAAGTTTAGAGACCAAATTAGAGTGTACAACAACATGTTTTGCTTTATGTCTTTTGGAGCCAAAATAGAACATTCGGTTAATACAGGAAGGGCACCATATACATTCAGAGTAAATGGCCAAAACTATCATCTACTTGGGTCTCTACTTCCTACAGAAGCCATCCAACCCAGGTTTGCTCAGCTGTACTTCTTTGACATAGACAATGAAGTTAGGAATCGTATGTCTGCTTTCATTCATAACGATACAGGTGAACAATTGGATGAAAGAATAGTGACAAGCATGATTGCCATGTTGAATCAGTCTAGCTCAGTTGCTAAAGCCTTTCGAATGGCAAAAGATTGGTGTAACGCACATAATTTAGTTAACTTTCAGCTAAGCCTTCTTGTCCAGAGAACAACTTCAAGGCAGTACAACATGCCATCTGTATTAGGGCTGGGACTTAGGACCCGAATAACCGAAGATTCGAACCGAAATTGACATTTCGGTTCGGTTCGATTTGGGTTTTAAGAAAAAAAATATTTATAAATTTCGGGTTCGGGTCCTGCAATAAATTTCGGGTTCGGGTTCGGTTATTGTAATTTCAAATTTTCAATAACCGTACTACCCAAAATTAGTGACAATAACCGAACACAAAATTAAAACCCATGCTAACCGTACTACCCATAGTTATTTTATTTTAGATGTTTCTACTTTCTATACACTATATAAACTAAAAAAAACTAACCTAACAAACTAAAAACAATCGAGTTATTTCTGAAAATTTCGGGTTTTCCAGTTATTTTTGAAAATTTTGAACTGTAAATTTCGGTTCGGTTTTTTCGATTTTTTGGTAAAATTACTTCGGTTCCTAGAAATTCGGTTCCTGGAGAAAAAAATCAGGAACCGAACCCAAATTACATAACACATTTGGAACTTCGGTTCCTTACTTTTTTTTCAAGAAACCGAATTATTCCAGCCCTAGTCTGTATCCGAAGTGGCAGCTCTAATCACAAACGGCTTTGGCGAAGGAATTGCTTCAAGAGATATCATTGTAAACAACAAAGACATGGGGCCACAAAGAATCTCAGAATTGCATCCAGTCTACATGGCACTGCAATATCTGTTGTTCTTTCCGTATGGAGAAGATGGTTTCCATGAGAAGATACCATATCATAACAATACAGGCAGCAGGAAAACTACACGTGGTTTTGTAACGATGAAGGAGTATTATTCTTACATGATTCAACAGCGAAATAATGAGGGAAGTACTTTGAGAAGAGGAGGGCGCATATGTCAACAATATTTGGTGGATGCATACACAGTTATTGAAGAACAAATGCTAAAATGGACGAGAAATAATCAAGAGACCCTGCGTGTGGATCTCTATCGTAATGTGTATGATGTTGTTGCAAGAGAAGACACAGATGCGGCCGCAATTGGAAAAAGAATAGCTTTACCCTCGAGTTTTACAGGCAGCCCAAGATATATGATGCAAAACTACCAAGATGCAATGGCTCTGTGTCGGGCATACGGGAATCCAAACCTCTTCATCACTTTCACTTCCAACCCAAAATGGCCCGAAATAGATGCGATGCTGGCTTATATTCCTGGTCAGAATCCGCACGATCGTCCAGAAGTAGGGACACGAGTTTTTAAAATTAAATTTAATGAGCTATTAGATGATCTTACCAAAAAACAGATTTTTGGGGTGTTGTGCAGGTAATCCAGTTAACATTTTCTGACCAATCTGTCTATTCATTTTAATAATTCTTAATACTAATTAGCGGTGTCCTGATGTCTCATTTCAGTTGTCTACGTTATCAAATTCCAAAAATGCGGGATTTCCCATGGGCATATTTTGTTATGGCTCGAAGAACATGCCAAGTACAAGACTCCAAGTGAAATAGATGACATAATCTCGGCAGAGATTCCATCTCCAACACATGATCCAAAAGGATACAAAGTCGTTATCTGAATGTATGTTGCATGGACACTGCGGTACAAAGGCGAAACACGCTCCATGAAATGTTGAGGGCAAATATTCAAAACATTTCCCTAAATCATTTTATGCAGAAACAACACTTGATGGAGACGGATACCCTATTTACCGTAGAAGGGATACTAAAGTGTGCGCTGTAAAAGGGAAATTCACTTTCACTAACAAAGATGTCGTCTCTTACAATCGATATCTTCTCCTTAAATATCAGGCACACATTAATGTTTAATGGTGCAATAGACAAGGGCCATTAAGTACTTGTCTAAATACTTAAATAAAGGGCCAGACAGAGCAAGTATTGTTATAGAGGAAAACATTAGAACAGGCGATCATGTAGACACTGAAAAGGTAATTGCAGCCGATGAAATCAAGAGTTTCTTGAACTGTCGCTATTTAGCACCATGTGAAGCGGTGTGGCGCCTGTTTTCTTTTGACATTCATTACTCCTATCCATCAGTCATGACACTAAATTTTCACTTACCAAATCAAAATGCAATAACATTGCGTGACTCAGAGAATTGCCTGCGCTGCTTGCAAGGGAAGGCATCAGCATAACAATCTTCACTGAATGGTTTAAGCTAAACAAGCACGACACAGAAGCGAGAAAACTTTCCTATGCTGAAATACCGAAAATGTATGTGTGGCATGAACAACCGAAATTTTGAAAACCTATGAGGCAAAAAAAATGCATCGGGAGAATTGTTTATTCAAACCCAACTTCAGGGGAACGATACTATCTCAGAATGTTACTGAATGTAGTCAGAGGAGCTCAATCGTTTAAGGATATAATGACAGTTAACAATAGATTATGTGCGACATTTAAAGAAGCATGTTTGCATATGGGTTGCTCAATGATGACAAGGAATGGACACAAGCTATATCAAAGGCGAGATTATGGGCATTAGGCCCACAGCTCCGTGACTTATTTGTTACAATTTTGCTATTTTGTGCCGTGAGCAGACCACTACAATTATGGGAAGAAAACTGGTAGGATTTATCAGAGGATATTCTGCATAAAAAAATGAAAAAATTTAGGTACCCCGATCTGCAACTTACAGAGGAACAAATTTGGAACTATTGTCTCATGGAAATACAAGAATTGTTAAACAGAAATGGGAGATCTTTGGCAGATTTCCAAGATCTCCCATGACCAAGCCCAAGGTTACTAACAAAAATGGACAATCGTCTCGTTAGACAAGCGCTTGACTTTGATATGAAAAAGAGAAAGGGTGAACATGAACAACTACATTCGTTGTTAAATCCCGAACAACGTTTAATCTATGATGAGGTTATCGAATCTGTGCACAATAAAAAGGGACAGTTTTACTTTGTTTATGGACCTGGAGGAATGGGAAAGACATTTTTATACAAGACTATAATCTCAATATTAAGATCAGAAAGAATGATAGTACTTGCAGATGCATCGTCGGGTGCGTCGGTTTATACATAATTATTAGTTGATTAAATATAGTACTTGCGGTTGCATCGCCAGGTGCGTCGGTTTATACATAATTATTACTTGATTAAATATTCATACCATGCATTACAGCACATAGCTCATTATTTAAACACTTCATAAATAACTCTACCTTTGTAATTGGACTAGGAATCGCGTCGTTACTTCTACCGGGATGCAGGACTGCTCATAGCAGATTTGTTATACCACTGGAGTTAATGGAAAATAGCACATGTGGTATCAAACAAAACACGCATTTATAAGAACTAATGCAAGAGGTGAAGCTGGTGATTTAGGATGAGGCGCCTATGACTCAAAGATATGCTTTTGAGGCATTAGACAAGACGCTGAGAGATATATTGGGGTACTAAAATTCAGAAAATAGAAACCTCATTTTTGGAGGGATGACGATGTTGCTGGGAGGGGACTTTAGACAAATTCTACCAATCATCCCAAAAGGCAAAAGGGCAGATGTGATTGGAGCTTGCATAAACCGATCAGAACTATGGAAATCTTGCAAGATTTTCACACTTACGCGCAGCATGAGAGTGAATGAGTATTCTGAGGATGGGCAGTTGGATACTCAAAAGCAGGAATTCAATAAATGAGTTTTAGATGTGGGAGATGGGAATTTGCCAGCAAAGATTAAAGAATGTGAGGATTAGGCAATTTGGATTAAGACTCCCGAAAAATTCATTATTAAATCATGGAATTCTCCTACTTAGGAGATTGTCAAAGAAACTTTCTCGGATTTTACAGCAAGGCAGAATGACGATGAGTATCTAAAGGAAAGAGCCATTTTGATGCCAAAAAATGATGATGCTGACGCGATCAATGCCTATATGTTTCAAAAGTTAGAAGGTGAGGTTGTGACATACAATAGTGCAGATGAAATTTGTAAGGCATCGACTGATACTCTTGGCCAAGAGCAACTGTACCCCGTCGAGTTCTTAAATTCCTTAAATTTTCAAGGGATTCCACCGCATGCCCTGTGCTTAAAAAAGGAACTCCCAGTAATGCTTTTACGAAATGTAAATCCAAGCCTGGGGCTGTGAAATGAAACTCGACTGATCATTACTGATTTAGGTCTGTTTGTTATTCGCGCCAAAATCCTAACTGGCTCGAATATTGTAATATCCGGATTTATTACTGTGTATTTCATCTGTATTCGAACCCTGTATTATTCGAATTTGTGATCTTGATAATTGGAGTATGATATTTCTTGCATTGGTATCTTTGTACATAAGTATAACAATATGCAAAATTTCTCATGCAAACTCGTGATAGCGCACGCTAAGAATGTAGCTTAACGCGCGATATCGGCTACTACTAGCGCACGCTACGTATATAGGAGCTGCGTGCGCTAGGCACTCAATTATTGAGCTGGGCGGCTAGCACATGCGCCAGCCGGGACATGGGTCCGGATAAGATTCCCGCAGACGAACCTGGACAGATTTGGAGTCAACGCTTATTAGGGTGTGCTAAATATGTATGGTAGCGTGTGCTAATTAGCTAAAGTGCAGAATGTTATAAATGAGACAACAATCCGTTTTGGCTTACATTTCCTTCGTTCATTCTTCAGTCTTGAGAGACCAGAGAGCAATAATTATCCTCCTAACACACTTAGAACACATCTACGTGATCCTTGAATATTGGATATTACTTGTGAGTAATCATTGAAGAGAAGTAACACCTTGAAGTGGCATATAACCAACCGGAGTCGGATTCTACCTTGTGGTTCAGTAATTTCGTCATATTAAGGTATGTTCAATCTATCTCCAGCCTTAGATTTGGATTCTAAGGAATTAGATGATCATGCTAACGAGATATTGAATTTCATTAGTGAATTATTCAACAAAGATCATGTTTAGAAGATGGGAATGTCTATGCTTATGATATTATCGTTGGAACCTTGTAGTTGGAATCCTAATACTTCAAATGATGAGAGAAACATTCTGAAGTTGGCTATCCGTATGATTTATGTTATCTTAGTGATCATAAATTGGAGGTGGTATTATTTTCGGTTATACGGACTTAAGGGAAGAATCATCTTAGGAAATATTCTTTCATATAAGTTGGAATTGTTAATTAACCTCAAGATGAAGTCCGAATGTGTATAATGATAGTAAAATCTAATACACCAACCGGAGATCACCAAACTTCGCATGAGAATTGTAATCAAGATGGATTATGGTGTTGTGATGATTATACGTATACTCGTATCTCGAAGTTGTTATTATCCGTGAGATCATTCATAAGTTTATGAACATAGCATGTATTCGGATAACAAATATTTATCACTGAGGAATTCGCTTACTTCATCACCATTTGTACAATCTGCTGCCCTTCAGTAAACTGCCATGCACGCTTAGCGTGCGCTAAGCTACGTGAATTAATGTGCGCTATCGAGTATGTTTTGCGTACGCCACGTTTGGAACTTAGCATGCGTTAAGTCATCAGGCGAGTCAGTCGGCTGATCAGTGAGGCACTGACCGTGCATGGTTAGCGTACGCTAGGCTGTATGTACTACGTGCGCTAACGAGTAGCATTAACGTACGCTACATAGGATGCGTAGCGTGCGTTAAGCGATCCAGACAGATTGCATTTTAAGGACTTCCTACCGTAATTTTGGATTGTTAGACATTCGTACGACATGAGATGAATTCTATATTATTTCTTTTGTTAAGGTTCGAGCCTAGTGTTAGGCGTATTTTATATGCTTATTTAGCATTATTAGTATTATTTTGGCGAGTAAAATTGCATAAATGAGCTTTTAATGTCTTATTCTCGCATGTTTGACAGAAGATTGGAGTTTCGAAGCTAAAACGAGGCGAAATGGGCGAAAACGGCGAATTTTGGCCGTGGGCCGCGGCACAAGGCAAGTGGGCCGCGGCACACGCAGAGGACCAGCGGGCACCAGAGTAGACTGTACTCTGTGCCGCGGCACAGTCCAGGTGAGCCGCGGCCCAGACGTAACACCCAGCGCCCAGGTTTTAAATTACACGCTATGTGCCGCGGCACAGATTAAGTGAGCCGCGGCACACAAGGCGGTTTTGATGTGCTCCGCGCGGATTTGGACCGTTTTGAAGCCAGTTCTCGACCTACTCACACGGACGCGATTTGGAGACTGTTGAGAGCTATAAATAAGGGTTTAAGACCCTAATTAAGGATCTGGGAGGCTTGGGAAAAGGAGGATCACAGAAGATTATCGCAGACGAGAGAAGCAGAAGACTTCAAGGGCAGCGGGCGGAAGCCAGAAGAACGGAGGAATCCGAGCTCTTCATCTGCGTTTGATTTTCATTCTTTTAATTATTAATTCTGTATTTTCATTATTTAGCATGTCAGGCTAAAACCCTAATCTAGGATTTTGATGAAACCTATGTTTTGACGGATTTGCTTGAGATTATCTATTTAATTCCCTTTTTGTTGAGTTTTCCCAATCGTGTTTAATGCTTTCAATTATCTGGCCAATAGTTGTATTGTTTTAATCATTCAATTCGAATCGGGAGAGGAGAGTTGGTGAGGAACTATTGGTGAGAACCATTTTATCTTGTGAGATAGAAATATACTCATAGGAACTACGTGGCCTTTTGAAGATTTTATGCTTTTTGCCTATTGACGAATTAATTCACCTAGGGATAGAGTACGTTATTCGCCTTTAGAAAAATCTATTGACCTCTGGAGAGGCGGTAGAGTATATTAGCAATCTTCGCCTTCAATGAATTGGGAAAATCATTAACTTCAGATAATCGAAAGTAAATTCGGATAAACCGAGGTGGATTCAGAATCCTAGACTTATTCATCATTTGATTCTCTTTCTTCAAGCGATCGTTTTTACTGTTTAGTCTTTTATTAATTTTCTTTAGAAATTAATTACTACCCAAAGTTCAATTGTTCAAATAAAACTGGAATACACAAAAATCGGTAGTTAGTGATTCAGTCCTCGTGGGAACGATACTCACTCATCACTTTATTACTTGTATACGATAACGTGCACTTGCGTTCAAGAAAAAACGCAACAAGTTTTTGGCGCCGTTGCCGGGGACTGAAATTTTTGCTAATATCGATTTCAGTATTTCTAGTCTTAGTTTGAACGTTTTTATTTACTTATTTTCGTGTATTTAATTTTATTTATTTGTTTTTCCTTTCAGGAATTTTTCGGGTAGTGCATGAGAAAACTCGATAACAAAAGCCTACTACCTTTGAATACCGAACTCGAGCGCACTCTTCGAAGGAACAAGAAGGAGAAACGAGAGTTACAGACGACAGTGACCATGGCCGAAAATATCGAAAATCACGGAGGAAATAATATTGTGCAGCAAGCTCAACCGGAAATGGCACTTCGAGATTATGCTATGCCGCAAATTAACGCAAACTTTTCGGGGATTCTGCGTCCCACCATTCAGGCGAACAATTTCGAAATCAAGCCTGCTATTATTCAGATGGTGCAGGCAAGCAAATTCTGTGGATTGCCGAACAATGACCCCAACGCACACATTGCGTCATTTCTCGAGATTTGTGACACGTTCAAGAACAATGGTGTCACCGACGATGCTATCCGATTACGGATTTTCCCTTTCTCTTTGAGGGATAAAGCAAAATTTTGGCTGAATTCCTTACCGCCGGGCTCGATCACGACATGGGCAGAGTTAGCGCAAGCCTTCCTTGCCAAATTCTTCCCACCTTCTAAGACGGCGAGGTTAAGAAACGAGATAACTACCTTTGGTCAATACGATATGGAGTCGCTTCACGAGGCATGGGAGCGATACAAAGATTTGTTAAGGAGATGCCCACATCACGGCCTTTCGGACTGGCTTCAGATTCAGACATTCTACAATGGTTTGAGTGCTTCCACACGCACTCTCGTGGATGCAGCCGCCGGTGGAGCTTTGATGGGAAAGATGATGGCTGAAGCACATTCGTTGTTGGAAGCTATGGCCGCTAATGCTTATCAATGGCCATCCGAACGAATAACGCCGAAGCGAGTTATGGAAATTTCGAGTAATGACCCGATATCTACATTGTCAGCTCAAGTCGCCGCCTTAACGCAGCAGCTTCAAGCATTTTCGCATGCTCCTTCCCCCGTTACCATTGAGTCTTGGTGTAACGGATCTCACCCTAGCATGGAGTGTCAAGTCGGAAACCCGTTCGAGCAGCCCCAAATTGAACAAGCTCAGTTCGTAGGAAACGAAAACCGGCAAAATAATCCGTACTCCAACACGTATAATCCGGGGTGGCGTAATCATCCCAACTTCTCATGGAGAAACGGACAGAACTCGAACCAGCCTCCGTTCGCTCAAAACCAACAGCAGCCTCCTCCCGCTCCAAAAGTTTCTCTTGAGGAAACAATCGCGAAATTGGCAGCGAATACGAGTCAATTCATGACTCGTATTGAAGCGACATTGCAAAATCATTCCGCTTCCATTCGCAACTTGGAAGTCCAGCTGGGCCAGATTGCTAATGTGTTGACAGCCCGACCGGAGGGAGCATTGCCAAGTACAACCGAGACAAATCCTAGAGAAAGTCTAAATGCGATCAGTTTGAGAAGCGGGAAGGAGGTGTGTGACCAGCCCGAGAGAAGTGAAAAGAGGAGTGAAATTGAGGAGAAGAAAAATTTAGCGACGGAGGAATCACAATATTGGAGACCCTCGATAACGTTTCCGGATAACCCGAAGGCATATGTGCCACCCGTCCCGTTTCCGCAGAGATTACAGCAGAAAAAGGCGGACAAGCAATTCTCTAAGTTCCTCGACGTGTTCAATAAGCTTCATATTAACATCCCATTTGCCGACGTGTTGGAACAAATGCCAAGCTACGTTAAATTCATGAAAGAGATCTTGTCAAAGAAAAGAAAACTCGAGGAGTTTGAGACAATCGTCTTGACAGAGGAATGCAGCGCGATTCTTCAGAAGAAGCTTCCACCAAAATTGAAAGATCCGGGAAGTTTCAACATACCGTGCACCATGGGGAATCTCTCTTTTAATAAGGCGTTATGCGATCTCGGTGCTAGTATTAACCTCATGCCTCTGTCTATTTTCAAGAAGTTGGGAATTGGAGAAGCAAAGCCGACGACGGTCTCCTTGCAATTAGAGGATCGATCTATTAAATATCCGAGGGGAGTAATTGAGGGCGTGTTAGTAAAAGTGGATAAATTTATCTTTCCAGCGGATTTTATTGTTCTCGACATGGAGGAAGACCAAGATATCCCGATTATCTTGGGACGACCATTTTTAGCGACCGGCAGAACTCTTATAGATGTGGAAAAAGGGGAATTAACTCTGCGGGTTCAAGACGAGCATGTTACGTTCCAAGTATTCAAATCCTTTTCATGTCCGGGAGGTGTTGATAAGAGCTCTCAAAGTGAAAGTGTGGAGGCCGTTGCGAAAGAAAGACACCAAAAAAATCGTCGGTCGAAAAATTCAGATTCCGTTTCAGATGGTCCAACTTTTAAGAAAGATGAAGAACGAGTCGCATTTCTCAAGCATGTGAACATGCAATCATCGCCATCTGACCAGCCACAATCGGAAAAGTCTGCTGCTGTCATAAGTTCGTTCGCGAAAGAGGAAAATAAGCCGGAAGTCAAACGGACGTCTAGTCATGAGAAAAACGGGTGTTTCGGGAAGTTTTTCTCGTCAAAACCTTTCCGCAACCAACATTGGGTGTCCGAACCGAAAATCGAATCGTTAATGACCGATGGTCAAATTTTAAAAATCATATTAACGGTTCGATGAACGGGGCGGAGATCAAATGGAGTTTGCGAAAAGCGAACTAATTTTTAAATAGGTCCGGCTGAAGACTATAAACTTAGCGCTTCTCGGGAGGCAACCCGAGTTTTTAGTTGTAGATTGTTGCATTTCAGTATTTTTCTTGCATTTTTGGATTTTTATTTTTCATCATTTTGTGCTTTGATTTGCTTTTACCTCTCGCTCTTGACGTGTTCTTCTTAAAATTCTGTGCAGGAATCACCCCAGGGGAGGAAATTAATGATGGGCCGCGGCACAATAATAGTGAGCCGCGGCACAATAATAGTGAGCCGCGGCACGCACCAGTTGATGAAACATGGCCAAACAAACTGTACTATGTGCCGCGGCACGATCTTACTGAGACGCGGTACAACAGGCCACTGAGCCGTGGCACACATTCCCTGAGCCGCGGCACACCAAAGGTTCAAGAAATGCCCAGAGATCAGACCAGGCCGCGCACGAACCACATGAGCCGCAAAGACACTAACACGTTGAGCCGCACGCCTAAACGAGATGCGGCACCGTATTACAAAAAGTTCCAGCCGATCAGATTTCGGCCGCGGCTCACTTATGTTGGCCGCGGCCCCGCCGCAATATAAGAATGCCTGTATACTTCATGCATTTGATCGGCCAGCACAAGGTCCCTTCCTTCCTTCCTTCCTTCGCACAATGAGGTCGGTCGATACCCTTCTCTTAGTCTTCTTCTCAAATTCTTCAGGTAAATCTCGATCTCTTAATCATAAGTGATACATGATTTGAAAAGTGAATTGAAGTTATATGTTGCTAGTTGTTCTTCAATGTTTTCTCTAAAATGGAGTTGGAATATGGGGAATTTGGTATTTGATTGTGATGGAATTGGTAATTATGAACGAATTGTGGATGTTAGTTGTCGTTATTCATGGCTATTATCTGTGTTATTATTTTTGGGATTTGGAGTTAACCATTAAAATTCTTGTTCTTCATTTTAATTTGTGCATACCAAGTGTTTGATAAATTGCAGCAATGAAAAATTGGTAAGCCAAGCATTTTCAAATTATAGGCAACGAATCATTTTATCAAATTACACTGTACCCAACCCTTACATCGTGTTAAACTTGAGAGCTCGTACTTAACTTCCTCTTTGATGATGCAAGCTCATTTATTCACGCTCCGCATGATGTAGTCGAGAAGCGTGCAAGCTTGCCGGATGACGCCGGCACCAGCTCGTGAGAGGATTGTAGGGGAGTACTTGACCTTTTACTTTTATTGCATATTATATTTTGTCCATTGAGGTCAATGTACGTCCTAAGTTTGGGGGGGTCTATTTCTATTGCTACATTTACTGCTGTTCTTATTTCGTTGCATTTTTTGTTATTTCTAGTTATCTTTTTGTCGATAGCCTTGGTTGTCATGTTTTTTCTCTTATTCGTGAATTTTTCGTGCTTCTATTTGTGTAATACTGATGTTACGACACTGTTTTTCTCTCTGAAGAAACGATCGAGTTTTAGTCGAGTTGTAGTCAGTGATTTCTGTTTCTGCTAAGTCTTTATTTAGGTCCGAAATTTTTTCGTTTTTTGTAGAGATCTTAGCGGATAAGAGAGGATACATACGTGTTTTAAAATCACCGTCGATACATTTGGTTACACTTTTCAGTTAGCTAGTCATCCAGTTACATAAGTTGTGTTGGCACTTGCTTTGAGTTTTAGAGTCGGTCAGTTTTTCCCAAAAGTCGAGATAATATTTGTTCTATGATGGGAAGTCTAGTAACCGGGGGTATTCACATGACCCGTTGTTTACTCTCGCGTAAAACGACAACCCTGATTAGACTAGTGGTTTAGAAATTTCGCATGTGCCAATGACAGGGAGCCTAGTAACCGGGGGTATTCACGTGACCCGTTGTTTACTCTCGCGTAAAACAGCGACCTTGATTCGGACATGCAGGAATAGCTTTGCGAGTTGTTTCTCTGCTGTGGAGGGGAACTTAGTAACTAGAAGCATCCATGTGCCCCATGAGTGTCTTTTACGTCAAACGGTTTCCCAATACATGAGAATGGAAGTTCCACCCTAGGATTATCCCGATGAAACATCCCGAGATCCTAACCTAGTGGTCAACTCGAATTAATTTCTTGAGCATATATATAAGGGAATACTGCCCGAGGGTTATTTTTTTATGAAACTCGTGAAAATTTTGCCATTAGACTGTGGAACGGGGTGAACTAGCTTGTTTATTTTAACCTTTCATATTGACGGTCGATTAGATTCACGTTTGTTAATCTTTGAGCTGGATTTTCTTCATGAACGAGTGATTAGGACTGAACTTGGTTACTTTGTGGAATCAGTGTTCCGAGTGTAGCTCGTTATTACGATACTCGTATTATTCAGAGAGAATTTCAGGATAGTATTGATTAGGTTGAGCACTTTGAGTTGCACGATTATTCACGATATTCTTTTGTTGAAATTAATTCTTTTTGATTGAGGACAAGCAAAGGCTTAAGTTTGGGGGTATTTGTTAGGCGTATTTTTATACGCTTATTTAGCATTATTTAGTATTATTTTGGCGAGTAAAATTGCATAAATGAGCTTTTAATGTCTTATTCTCGCATGTTTGACAGAAGATTGGAGTCTGGAAGCTAAAACGAGGCAAATCGGGCGAAAACGGCGAATTTTGGCCGTGGGCCGCGGCACAAGGCAAGTGGGCCGCGGCACACGCAGAGGACCAGCGGGCACCAGAGTAGACTGTACTCTGTGCCGCGGCACAAGGCAAGTGGGCCACGGCACACGCAGAGGACCAGCGGGCACCAGAGTAGACTGTACTCTGTGCCGCGGCACAGTCCAAGTGAGCCGCGGCCCAGACGTAACACCCAGCGCCCAGGTTTTTAATTACACGCTATGTGCCGCGGCACAGATTAAGTGAGCCGCGGCACACAAGGCGGTTTTGATGTGCTCCGCGCGGATTTGGACCGTTTTGAAGCCAGTTCTCGACCTACACACACGGACGCGATTTGGAGACTGTTGAGAGCTATAAATAAGGGTTTAAGACCCTAATTAAGGATCTGGGAGGCTTGGGAAAAGGAGGATCACAGAAGATTATCGCAGACGAGAGAAGCAGAAGACTTCAAGGGCAGAGGGCGGAAGCCAGAAGAACGGAGGAATCCGAGCTCTTCATCTGCGTTTGATTTTCATGCTTTTAATTATTAATTCTGTATTTTCATTATTTAGCATGTCAGGCTAAAACCCTAATCTAGGATTTTGATGAAACCTATGTTTTGACGGATTTGCTTGAGATTATCTATTTAATTCCCTTTTTGTTGAGTTTTCCCAATCGTGTTTAATGCTTTCAATTATCTGGCCAATAGTTGTATTGTTTTAATCATTCAATTCGAATCGGGATAGGAGAGTTGGTGAGGAACTATTGGTGAGGACCGTTTTATCTTGTGAGATAGGAATATACTCATAGGAACTACGTGGCCTTTTGGAGATTTTATGCTTTTTGCCTATTGACGAATTAATTCACCTAGGGATAGAGTGCGTTATTCGCCTTTAGAAAAATCTATTGGGGAGAGGCGGTAGAGTATATTAGCAATCTTCGCCTTCAATGAATTGGGAAAATCATTAACTTCAGATAATCGAGAGTAAATTTGGATAAACCGAGGTGGATTCAGAATCCTAGACTTATTCATCATTTGATTCTATTTCTTCAAGCGATCGTTTTTACTGTTTAGTCTTTTATTAATTTTCTTTAGAAATTAATTACTACCCAAAGTTCGATTGTTCAAATAAAACTGGAATACACAAAAATCAGTAGTTAGTGATTCAGTCCTCGTGGAAATGATACTCACTCATCACTTTATTACTTGTATACGATAACGTGCACTTGCGTTCAAGAAAAATCGCAACACTTAGCAACGTGATTGATCGAAGGGGATGACCTTCGATTATTTTGATATTTGTGGAAGTTTTATTCTTGTCAATGAACCGAGGCAAGTACTCTAATTAGAATTGTGTATATTATGACAGTTATGATGTGATTGTATTGTGTAAATGTGTTGAGATTATATGTCCACCATGCGTTGATCCGACGGGAATCATCATGGGAATCTATAGCTGTGTGCGCTGGGTCGTTGGATAGGTAGTTCCACCATGTGTTGGTCCGACGGGATCATCATGGGAATCTATAGCTGTGTGCGCTGGATCGTTGGAATACCATAAGTATGTTGAAAATGTTATGATATGATATGTGTTGTTGATATTTCTCGTTGGAGAAACTTGTTATGATATAATTGTTGATTATATCACTGTTATATGATTATTGTACTTGTACTGGCATCGTTGTGCTAACCTTTTCGGGGGTGAACATGTGTTTATGTTTAGGATCCAGGAGAGCGGGGAAACAACCACTAGAGCTGCATGACGACGAGGGTGCAGAGTGATGTTCCGGCCGGGTTTATTGTCTGTTGTTTGTTGGTTATTTCAATAAGTACTCGAGTACGTCGTCAGTTTATGATGTTTGGATTTTTGGTGATGTATTAATAACCCTTCATTGGATATTTGTATTCTCTGTATTGAACCAGACTGTTGTATTTTATTTCAGTGCTTTCATAAGTTGGTATCTGTTATTGTCATTTCATTTCTTCAGCCTTGTAAATTCTTATGTAAAGAATTTACGGCGCTGTAATATTCCTGAATATATTGGGAGTGTTACAGAATATGGTATCGGAGCTAAGATTATGGATATCTTGTCCATTGGGTTAAAATAGGGGTCATTTACGTCAACCGGCCGTGAATGACATCACTGTACTGCCTACGTCTTCATGCGAACGGTGGTTGTAAGGCTCTGTTCTTTTGGACTGAATCAATCAATCGAATCAATCAATCGAATGGATTCGAATCGAATCAATTGAATCGAATCAATCGAATCGAATCGAATCGAATCAAATATATATTAAGGGTAAATAATAATAATAATAATAATAATAATAATGGTAAATAATAATAATAGTAATTAACAACAACAACGATAATAGTAATATTATTAGTAATAATAACAATAATAATAATTAAGATTAATAATAAAAATAAGAAGAAGAAGAACGGAGTCGAGCCGAATCGACTGAATCAATCGAATCGAATCGAATGGACCTCAAATCGAATCGAATCAATCGAATCAAAATCGAAAAATAAGTCCAAAAGAACAGGGCTTAAGTTCCTAAACTCTATCTCGTTCTTTACATGTTGTATCTCTTTATACTTGAACATTAGAGCGATGTTGTTTCCTGTATATTGAGTATTTATGCTTACAGTATGTTGAGAGGCGGACGTGGACGTGGTCGCGGTCGTGGAAGCGGACGAAGGAATGCTGAAAGGGAAGCATCGCCTTCTAATCAGGCCAGTCATAGCTCAGGCGAGCCGCAACGATCCATCAATAACGAACCGGAACCTGCTGTACCAGAAATCCTTCGTCAAGTGGTGAACCAGATGACTCAGTTCGCTCAGGTCGTGGACCGAATGCAGGTGGTGGGATTTCAGCAGGGAGATGGACAACAAAGGATTCGAGAAATGGGAAATCGAGGTGACCGATGGTTGCAAGAGGTGGCGAAGATGCAACCACCCAAATTTGACGGCTTTTCCGAGATTCCCACATGGGATCATTGGTTGAAGGAATTGGAGAAAATCTTTGCCGGAATTAACTGCCCAGACGACCGGAGAGCCTCTATCGCTCAATACTTTATGATAGGGGAAGCATCCGAGTGGTGGGAAGCTATCCGACCTGCAGATCATGATGCTGATTGGACAGAGTTTAAAATGATGATGGAAGCTCAGTACTGCCCTCGTCCTGTGAGGAAAGCCAAAGTTCGGGAGTTTTTATCTGCTCAGCCATCAGACGAACCCATATCTCAGATGTTGTTACCCAAAATATTATCCGGAGATAGTATTGCTGGAATGATCGAGTAACAAACAAATGCGAGAACACTTCCGTGAGAAAATAGATAACACAAGATTTGCCGGGGTTGTTAATCCCGGACTTGAATGCTCTCGCGAGATGTTATTAATAAATATACTGTTGAGTACAAATATTAATGTTAGAATCTATTACAAGGAGTGTAAAGACTTCTAGTTATCTAGGCTGTAGAGCGCATAGATTGCCGGAAGAACCAGATAGGTAAATCTGTGAGTTCTTGCTTGGGATATATGACAAATGTGTATGAATATCACTATAAATGTATAAGTGGTTACCAAAAGAGTCTTTTTGTGCGTATTTTGCACTGAATTCACAGTAAATTCGCGTCCCCTTTGGACACTGCAGTGAGTTCTCTATTTATAGGGGACAAGGTAGTTGGGACCCCTCAGGCGATCGTGGGCGACCGCCGTTTTCTATATTATAATAAGGTGGCCGATCGTCCCGTCACGTGGGGCTGTTCCCTTAAAGTATGGGGCCGCTGCTGGTGGCCAGCTGTTCGAGCCAACGGGAGGCCAGCACGCGTCCTGGGTAGCTGTCCGGGGAGGACCCACTTTGTACCTTTCTGCGGCCTTGTCGGTAGGTGTGGTAGGTGACAGGCTGGGTTCAAAGGTCCTATCTGTCGGCGCCCTTTGAAGATCCGCATGTGGGCCACCGTCCAAGATTCGGTCTTCGACGACTTTGACGGATGTTGGATCCATACGTGGCACGAGACGATCGCCTCTGGTTCGCTCATTAAAGACGATCGTCAGATATCAAAAGACGATCGCTGGGTACCAAAAGACGGTTGCCGTATTGTGCCGAACTCTGGGCGTTTGTCCAGAGTATGTCTTTCATGGTTGGCTTCTCTGATCGTGATGCCGATCGCCTATCGAGGCGTATTAATCGCCGCACAACAATGGCCCCCAGCTCGCCTCGATGTTGAAAACACGGGGTGAGGTGGCACTGTTGGCGATCGCCAATGTTTAGCCGATCAACCGATCTGAATTCAAATCTGGACGATCTCCTTTTGCGCCGGGAGCAGCGGGAAATGAAGGCGAGCTCTCGAAAAGTTGCAAGGACACGCGTCGCGCTACTGTTGGGGGAGTCCAAAGGTTTGTCAGACTTTGTCGCCTGGCGTGCCCTCGAAAAGACGCGTCCGCGGGATTCGAGGGCAGCATTTAATGCGTCCCCACTATGACGGTTGCGATCTGGCCCTCGAGATTTCACCTATTTGCACTTAGACCCCCGCCTCCATCTATAAAAGGGCTAGGGCTTCTTCTCTTTCATTCTTTACGCGTCCTTGCATCCATAGCCGAAACTCTGCAAAAATTTCTGGAGCTTCTTGTGCAGATCTTCTTCTTTTCTCTAGGTAAGAAAAATCAATCTTCTATCTCCCTCTTCTTTTTATAATATGTTGGGAGAATCCAAGACCTTCGAGGCCGGAAGTTCTTCTGCCGCCGCGGCTTCGCCTGATCGGGAGGAGATTCCCGTTGGAGTCGACATGGAAACGGCCGTTGAGGCCATTCGTGCGGGGATTGCACCCGCAGAACTCGAAGAGCTTTTCAACGAGGCCGCAGTGGCGAAGACGGCGGCGACGGCGGAGCAGGGGGGCTCGCCGGCGGATGAGGACGAACTGGAGCGGCTAACTTGGAAACGGCAGAGTGTTTTTGGCCCCGCCTATATGGCTTTTTCCAAGATTATGGATGGGATCGCCGGACCCTGTCCGGCATTTGACTTCAAAGCCTACTCCGCCGCTCATCCTTATGAACATGTGAAGCGGACGGTTTTTCGGGCCGCCGACCCGTCTCCGTGGACTCTCGGAAAGATCCGGAGTACGGTGACCAAGAAAGACCTGGGCCGTTGGAGGGCAAAATATCATATCCCCTCTGACGTTTCTCTGCACGTGCCCTCGGAGAATGAACGCGCCGATCAAGCGCCCGAGGATATGGTTGCCGTCAGCGAGATGATTATGGAGGCCGGCCTGCGATTCCCTCTGCCATTCACCGTCTCCTACTTGTTGATCGCCTGGAATTTGGCGCCGCTCCAACTGACGCCGAACGCTTGGCTACAGGTCATCTGCACGTTGACACTGTTTGGCGGCCACCGGTTGTTCCGCCACCTTACTGCGCTGGAGATGAATTATCTGTTTAAACTGGCCGCGCAGAAAGGGTCGATCGGCGGCAATCATATCCAAGGCCGAATGGGGAGAGTGGTCCTCGGTGTGCCGAACAAGTCCCGAGGCGACCTGGCGAAGTGGTGCTGGGTCGGCGGAGCGTGGCGATCGGCATCGAGTGACCGGCCGGATGATGAGTTGGAGATCCCCACCACTTTTCGGGAGAGGAATCCGAGTAAGGATTTTAATTCTCCCCTTGATTGAGCTTGTCTTGGACTGATCTAATTTTGTTTTCTTTTTGCAGGACCTCTCGTTCCAGCGATCGGCGATCTCCCTTTCGATTTCTTGATCGTTTGGGAGCGGATTCGTGCCTTGCCGGATTCCTTCATTGACGTTCGCTTGCTTGGTAACGAAATTCATCGGTTGGGGGCTCGATTGTTTCGCTTCCCTCGTCACTTGAAAGTTCCAGGTATGAGCTTAAGTGGTGCTTTCTTGCTTGACGATCGCCTTCAGGTGGTCGCAGCGTTTAAGTATTTATTTAACTTGTTTGTACTTCTTCTTTGACAGAGGTTCATTTTCCCCGACTTGCCGAGCCACCACCAGAGATTGCCATGTCGAATCCAGGACTCATCGGTCGCCTTCACTTGGTTAAGAAGACTGGTCGCGTTCCTACGACGACGTCTCGCCCTGCCCCGATGATGAGGCCTGCTGAGGTGCCGGTCGCCGAGCCGGTAGTTCAGGGAGAGGAACAACTTCAGCGCCGCAAGAGGCGGAGGTCGGAGGAGTCCCTGCCGATTACTGAGGCAGATGTATCCATTCTTGAGCCTCCGGTTGCTGCGGCTCCTATTTATGCCATCCCGATGATGGAGCGATCAGGCCCTAGACCCTCGGCGTCCGGCTCCCGGTCATCGGGCGGCCCTACGAAGAAGGTGGCGATCGCTGAGGCGGAAACCTCTCGGGGCAAGCCTTATTTTGGTCGCGATCCCGAGCTGGTCAACAGATAATAAAGGATCAAAATTTTCTGAGTTAGGCATTCTGAGCAAGGTATAGGCTAACTCCTTGGTTTCTTTGGTTTGTGCTGCAGGGTTCGTCTTGCTGACCCGGACGTCGCTCCTATGGTGCTGGACTTTTTGTCGAGTAAGGCTCCGCAAACATCTCTCGACATCCCTACTTACGTCCAGCAGGCTATCACCTCTCTGCCCAAGGCCTGGACGACCGATCTTGATGCGATCGCTCGTCGGTGATCTGGAGATGCCATGCAGGCGACCCTTGCCCTGGCTCTCCAGACGGCGACGATGGCCGTCCAAGCTGCTAGGGATTTTGAGGGGCGACACTCCACTGCTCGTCTCCATAGAGACCTCGAGGCCGCTCGGAATAAAAACATTGAATTTGCCAACCGGATCCAGTCTATGGAGAAGGAGTATGCGGAGACGGCCAAAAGGGATAAATAGGACGTTGACCGCCTGAAGCAGGAGCTGAGCCGCTCTAAGGAGGCTGCCGACCGGTCCCGTGATCAGGAGAAGGAAACCCGCCAGAAGTATGTGGCTTCGCAGGAGGAGGAGGTCGGGTTGAAGGCGACGGTGGATCGGCTCAGCGGTGAGCTGGAGGCGGCGAAGAAGGAGCTTGAGATGGACAAGGGAGAGAATGCCGCCAAGGTGGTCGAGCTGGCGGAGGCTGAGAAGAAGACCATGGAGTTGAAGGGGCAACTGAAGGCGATCGAGGCCGATCCCTATCTCAATGTGGCGCTCGTCGGCGAGTTCGCCTATTACCTGGCCTACGCCGATGCTGTCAGAGCCACCAAGAAGGTAGGGATCGAGATCAGTCCCTTGATAGAGAGCTTCAAAGCTTATGCGCTCGAGCACCCTCTGCACCCGGAGTTCTCTTTGCCGATCTTTGACCTTGTCGACTTTGGGATCGACTTGAGTTGGTATACTGGCAAACTCATTCATCCTGAGGCCTATGGGGGGGCCTAATCCGATCCGCAACCTGAGGGCGATGACCAGCCGGCGGGGCCTTGAGAGATATTTTCGTTTCCCTTGTATCTTCGGGCTTCATGTTGTACGAACTCCTTTTGATAATGAATGAAATATTCCTTTTTCGCACTGTCTTTTTTATGTACGATCGCTCTTGAATGTTTGCGTGCAATTTTTACAAGTATGTGTATGAGTGCATCCGATCTCTTGTTCGTCCGACTGGTTGTTTGAATGTCGAATGTATTGACATGTTTCGATTCGAAATTCTTACTTGTAGATATTGTTTGAAAAATGGCGATCATCCTGCGTGTATCTGAGCGAAGCCGATCGGGTGCGGTTCCTTTCTTTCAATTGCACTTAAGACTAGCTCCCCTATTCACTGCCCCCTTGTTTTTGTTTACTTATCGTAAGTAAGGGTACAAAAACAAGTTTGTTGGGCGAGCTATCTTCCATTTTGCCGACTCTGAGGGATCGTGCACGGTCGCGGAGTTCGATGGACCGATCTCCACAACCGTGTCTTTGTATGCGAGGGACATTGCCTATCCCGCGACTCACTTTATTGTGAGGGTCCTCCGTTAGGCTGCGCCTGCCTTGTATTTAAACGAAAGGTAGGCGATCTTGGTCTGGAGGAGTCCTTGCACGGGGCGTCGTCGGTTTATTCGACTCCACGTCCGCGGCTTTGTAAGCACCTTTCTACCTTGGGTCGGCACGTTAAATGACGACCCTCGACGGTATACGTTGTGACGGGGTAGGGACGCGTCGCCTTGTCCGAGTACATCATGTTAGATGACGTAATTTGAGGACGTGCGAACGCGTCCCCTGATCATTTTGGAGGGTCCTTTGGCTACGCCGGCCTCGTATTTAAACGAAGGGCGGGTGGTCTCAGCCCGAAGGAACCTTTCATGGGCGAAGCTGTCGGTTCCATCGACCTCCAGGACCATAGCTGCATTGATTCTACCTTGGATCGTCATGATCAATGATCGTCGGCCGTATGCGATATGCCTGGTGGGGTGATTGCCAGAATAGATGGGATAGGAAAAAATCTCATTATATTCCTTGTACATTGGGCAGTTGAAATTGAATACAAAATTTTCACTGGTAGTATTTTTTCAGATGCGGCGTTCCAGGGGTATTGACCCGGGGTACCGTCAGGATGTTCGAGTTCGTAGGCTCCCTTAGTCAGCCATTTAGATATCCTAAAAGGTCCTTCCCAGTTCGGACCAAAAACGCCTGTGTGGGTTTGAATCTTCTTGAGGACGAGATCGCCCACTTGAAATCTTATTTCTTTGACCTTTGAATTGAAGAACTTCTCGGCTCTCCTTTTGTGGATTGTGTTCTTCATTTCTGAGGTCAGCCATCGTTCTTCGAGCATGTCTAGGTCTATTCGTCGGGCCACATCGTTGTCGGTCGTCATCTCCTGTTCGGTTCGATGGCTGAGGACGGCGATCTCCGAAGGAATCACCGCTTCTGTTCCGAAGGCGAGGGCGAATGGGGTTTCGCCGGTGGAATTATGGGTCGTCGTTCGATAAGACCACAAAACATCTGGAAGCTCGCTCGCCCATCGCCCTTGCCTGGATTCGAGTCGCGCTTTAATTGTGTGTTTGAGGATCTTGTTCACAGCCTCTACCTATCCGTTCGTCTGAGGGTGATAGGGTGCTGAAAACAATCTTTTGATTCCCCATTTCTCACAGAATTGCATGACTTCTAAGTCGTCGAACTGCTTTCCGTTGTCGGAGATGATGGCTTGGGGCAGACCGAATCGGCATACGACGTTTCTCCATATAAACTTGATCACTTGCTCTTGGCCGATCTTGTTGAGCGGTTCGGCCTCAGCCCATTTGGTGAAATAGTCGACCCCTACGATGGCGAACTTACAGTCCCCTGGAGCCGTCGGCAAGGTACCTATAAGGTCAATGCCCCATTGCGCAAATGGCCAAGGGTTATACATGGAGGTGAGCTGTTCGGGGTATAGTTTAATGTTGGGGCCCATTATCTGACACCTATGACATAATATGGCATAGGCGATCGCATCCTTCTGAAGTGATGGCCAGAAAAAACCTTGCCTGATTGTCTTATAGATGAGAGCTCGCCCGCCCGCATGGTTTCCACAAATCCCGTCATGGAACTCAGCTAAAACGAGCCGACCTTCCTCCGGTGTAATACACTTGAGGAGGGGAAGGCTGAAGGCTCGCTTGTAAAGCCGGTCGTCAAATAGGGTATATCTGGTCGCACGAAGCTGGAGTTGACGAGCTTTAACACGGTCGTCAGGTACCGTTCTGTCCTTCAAGTATTTGATGAACGGAGTCATCCAGTTCTCCTCGGCGATGGCGACCGTGGTAACAAGGCTTCTGTCGATCGCCGGCCTTGCTGACTTTGTGATTTGGATATTGGAGAAGTCGGCTGCTGATCGGCCAAAAAAACTTTTCCTAAAAATAGGAATTCTTGAGTCGCTCGCAAATATATACGAGGTAGAAGTAGTTTGTGGTGAGTTCTAACAAGGTCTTTTCTCTCGAGGATTGTCCAACAGGGCTTCGTATAATTTTTTTGTTACAAATTGCGAGAAATAAATACTAAAATATTAAAAAAGATATTTTTTGGTTTTTTAAAAATTAACTAAATTAAAATGCACTATATTTTAAACTAAACTATTTTTTAATAAGACTAGTTTTATAAGACTATTTTTATACTAAACTATTTTTATTAAGACTATTTATACTAGACTATTTATATTAAGACTATTTATACTAGACTATTTATATTAGACTATTTATATTAGACTATTTTTAACTAGTGAAAATAAATAGAATTAAAATGAGTTGGGAATTTATAAAATCTAGGGGATTACGGGTTCATTAAATTAGGTATTTAATTAAGTATAGGAATTGATTTATATGGATATAAAAGAAAAAATGAATATTTATCGAGTAATCAACTTTTCACCTCCGTACTTTCGTAATCAAAGATGTCTTAATCATGTCACTTTTTTAAGATGTTGATAACAAGATTAACACTTGATAGATTGAAAAGATGTGTTTCCAATACACTTAACAATCAATCAAGGAGGTTTCACTAGTAGAAATAGGATATGATCAATCTCTATTTAAACCAATTAGTCCTTTCATTTCTCTAACTTGACTATTTTTAGGATAAACGATCGTTCATCGAGTAATCAACTTTTCACCTCCGTACTTTCGTAATCAAAGATGTCTTAACCACTTTCGCAATCTTAAGATGTTGATAACAAGATTAACATTTGATAGATTGAAAAGATATGTTTCCAATTCACTCAACAATCAATCAAGAAGGTTTCATTAGTAAAAATAGGATATGATCAATCTCTATTTAAACCAATTAGTCCTAAAAATAGTTTAAATCAATCAAATACTCAATATATAACCTAATAGAAATCCCCCTTCCCCTAGGAAGAAAGATTAGCTACTCATCGATTTATACATACTAAAATTATAATAGAAATAATTGATATATATATAATATATATATATATATATATAGAAACTTTTAATTACTAGAACTTAATGACAATAGATAAAACTTACTTGAATATGATGAATCAAAGTGCAAGAAACAAACTTCAAAATATAACTTCAAACTTGTTTAAAGGTTACAAGCTTACAAAATTTGAAAGTAAAACACTAAGTAAAATACTAAGTGCTTATTGATCAAGCACTTTTCAATTACAAACTAAATGAAAGAAAAACTTCAAACCAAAAATAAAATACAAACTAAAATTGAAAGTTCTAAGGAAAATATATTGCTAAAGGAAAGGAGTATTTCTTAGCAAGAAGTTGAGGATTTCTTGGTAAGAATGTGGGTTATTTTGCAATGGATGAACATGTCCTTTTATAGGTGATTTTCAAGAATACAATTGATTATTTAATTCAAAATATCTATTGTAATATCATTTTTTTAATTCTTTGTTCACACTTCACCCATGTCTTTGAATTTTCAGATTTTTGACCAAAAAAATATCTTGTGGTTGATTTCACAAGTTGGTCAAAAGTGGACTAATTTTGCATGGCATCTGCTGAAACACGGCGATGAAAAACGGCCCAGTTTGCCCCGTGTTTGTGCGCTGTTTTGTGGTGACTCGGTCTCTTCCTGTAATATCCGCAATTTTCGATTTTCGGTAAATTTCTTTTTTCGGCCGGAGTTAGTTTTGACAACTCTATCATGACCGTTTCGTCATTTCGAGAATGATTAATTCTGCACTTTTTGTCATCCGAGTTCGTTTCGGTGTCGTTTTGTTGAGTTCCGTGTCCTTAATCGACTTTTTCACGTGGGAGTTCGACTTTGTAAAGTCACCATTAATTCTTGGAAACTCCAAAAATTCTGAATCTTTTGCAATATTATAGAGCATCAAGTTAGCTTTCCAATGGTTCAAACGGTGAGTCAATCGGAGTCCAGACGAGGGAGTTATGGTTAAAATAGCTAAGACTATACGATGTGCCTTTTTCGTGTTGGAGTGGGCTGTACTGTGTGCCGCGGCACACTTCAGCTGTGCCGCGCACTAAGCTGATTCCCGGGCGTTTCGTGGCCCCGGGCCGCGGCACACTCATCCCGTGCCGCGGCACACGGGCTTTTTCTGCGTTTTTTAGCAGATTTTCGAGGAGAAAACTTCATTTTTCTCCTCTCTTCTTCCTCCTTCCATCTAAGGCGATTTGTGGGCGATTTTTGGGCGATTTGAGTGCTTCCAAACTTGTAGAGATCATCCACCTCAAGTCTTGTTGTAGATTTTCGACCTCTACTTGAATCCTTCATCCAAATCAAGGTATTTTGGCTTGAACCCTTGTTTTTGTAGATTTGGGGATTTTCCTTTTTGATTTCGATTCCAATCTGTTTTTAATCAATTAATTGTTGTATAAACGTTGTTTTGAACTTGTTCTACAGATTGGATACTCGTATCCTTGGTTTGTTCGACCCGAGGGGTGATTTCTTTGTTCTTGAAGGGTCTTGAACATTTAATGTTCGATTAAATGTCCCAATGAGTTTCCCTTCGATAGTTTGTTGGGATTTCCGTTGTTTTGGCCTTGATTCTCGTCGTAACCATGTGTTATTGTTCCTTCCGGAGGTTTATAGGTGTTCGAGGATTCCAATGTTGAATCCCGTTTGGTGATTGATGATTCGTGTGGTGTTATTCTCGTAATACTCGTGGTGCTATCACGTTCTTGATATTGTTCGGGGGTTCGGGGCTATTCGACCGCGTCCTATCCGTCGTCTTATTGCGATCGTGATTTCGAGGCAAGTACCTTGTCCATATAATTCTTGTTTTGTGTATATGATAATTGGTGATCGTCTAAATGTGTTTGTGTGGTCGTCAATTGAACTTTCAAAAGATTCGGTTTAGCCTTGTTAAAGGCTTGCTTTCAAAACGCGTGTTTTGTGAATGGTGTGGTTTGAGAATGACTATGTGAACTCTATGGATATGTTTGGCATTGATGTTGCACTTGGTATTTGCGTGTGGACGTATATTGTTTCATTTCGGTGCATTGTGGTTTGACGTGGTGTTTTGCTAAGTGTTTGATGCTCTGGGTGAATTGTTTGAATATCCTTGATGTGATATGTTATTTGTGTGAATGTGTGGATACGGTTGAAGGTCTACGGTGACACATGGCACGTGATCATGTGGTCGATGCAACAAGTGATTGATCCAACCGTGAGAGCCTGAGATAATCTACGGTGGCACATGGCAAGCGATCATGTGGCCAGGATGCAACAAGCGATTGATCCAACCGTGAGATGTGTGTGATTTGTTTCGCTAGCCAGCTCGGGAGGGTCCTTCGAGGCCTCGAGTGGGATTTGTGGCTTCGTCCCGGTCCTAGGCGATGCGCGTGTGCGATTATGTTTTGTTGATTTTATGTCCGTCGAGGACACGTGATGTTGGGCTTTGGCCCTGTGAATTATTGTCGGTTTTCTATTTGTGAAAACAAAACATTTGGGCTGTGACCCTATTGATTTTTGGAAAGAGAAGGATTTTATAATCCTAAATTGTTTTCTATTAAAACTCTCGATGGCATTTTGAACTGTTTTGTAAATTGTTTCTCTTTTTTGCGATCTTTCGGTTTTAGAAATGTTTACCCAAACTCTTGCCTCGGGAAGTACTTTTCTTTACGTTTGGATCTTTGAGGATTCCTGATTATTATTGTTCTTGGAACTTGTATTGCATGGCTCGTATTTTTGCACTTGTACTTGCACTAGCAAAACAAAGGAGTTTGCTAACCCCGAGTATTCGGGGTGGATGTCTTTGCATTCGTGTTTTGGAGCATAGCACAGGTCGGCACGAAGGATGATAAAAGATGAACGATACTAATCACACGAGGATCCGTTGATGTCGTTTTGGTCTAGTTGTATTTTGTTTTCCGCCGCAAGATCTTTTCCCGTTGTACGGAGTTTATCGTATTTTGACCCCCGCATGGGTATGTGTTTGGAATTGAGTTGTATGTTATTATTGAAAGACCAAGTCGGTCTCATTGAGTCATTTTAGCCTTAAAGGCGATGTTTAGATGTTTGATTTTAGTTATCACCTGGTAGATCCTCGAGAGAGCCTACGGCGTGTAATATCCCCGAGTGGATTGGGGTGTTACATAAATGGTATCGGAGCTTAGGTTGTGGAAACCTAGGTGTCGGGTCGATGGTGTCTATTGAGTTTTTGTCTCGTCGGATTTTATCCGACCGAGTCGTGTCGCGACGCGTGCCCGAGTTTGTTGGTCGTGATTAGTATCGTGGGCGATCATCATCTTCGTGCGACCTGTGGATGTAAGTCTCCCTTCTTTGTGTTGTGCCTCGTGTGTCACGAGCTATTTTATGATTATTTGATTAGTGACGGAATCCTCTTATGGATTTTAATTTCTTTATATGTGGTTATTTGACTCATATTTCGTTCATATGAGGAGTAGTGTTGCTGGATTGTGCATGTTGAACTGTATTTCTTTTATCCGCTGCGTGAGTTCTTTTGTAATGACTTTCGGTATTTTACCGACCGAGTTTTATTTCGAAAACCTCTCCTTAACCGAGTTTTTGGCATTATGGCCTTGATCGCTTTGGCGGAATTCTTATGACGGTATTTAGTATTTTGTAAATGGCTTTTGTAAGTTTTTGAAATATTACCGTCATCAGCCTTTTTGGCATTTTTGTAAATGGTTTTTAGCTTGGGGTTCCGACGCGGGACCGACAAATACTATGATGTTCCGTGATTACTCAAATTTTTGGGCATTCTAGCCTTTTTGGCATCGTCTTTTGGCATTGAATTATTTTCGAAAACTTGAGTATCTTAGAAATAAATTTCGAGACATATTTTTTCAAATGAGTTATTTTCTTGTGGAACATCCAGTGCCAATATATTTCAAAATTTTTCGCCTCGAGGACCAAAATGTTTTGAGATATTTTCAATGTTTTAGAAACACTTTTATTTAGACCCGAGGGTCGAATATTACGAAAGTTTTCACTAAGAGAAAGTGTCCTCATTTTTATCAAATGCGAGATGGTTCTCCAAAGTCTCGATAACGATGTTTCACGTTTGTATTTTTTCTTGAAAGGTGATACTCAAGATCAACCGGCATTTTTCTAAATTATTTTCAAAAGGATGTTTTCATTTTAAAAACCTATCCATTCCCGCTTGAGGGCCGGATATGTATGTATGATGTTTGCTTTGTCGTTATGATGTTACTCCAGTATGATCGAATTGGTGGCATGAATGTCGAGGCGTTGCCACGCATTTGTTGTATTAGCCCTCGTGAGAGGTGTGAATAGTGTTTACTTGTTTATCACCTCGTGGTGATTTGCGTGTTGTCGCACGAGTGTGGGTTGTTAAAGCTTGATTTTTGTGCGTTTATGCACATGTGTGATTGTTTCATGATGTTTGTAATTATGTGTCGTTATCGTTCGCCATTGAGGTCGCCGAATGATACCGTCGTTGTTGTAGTGTTTGTGTGTGTATTACTTTACGATGGTAATCGTTATATATGATATGTGTTATGATTCCTCGTCAGGCCGAGTTGGCATCTCCGTATGTTGTTTTGCGGTGTTATGTTCCATTGTATCTAGCATTTGTATTTTCGGTATGCCGAGCCGAGGCATTTCAACCGTGATGTGCCGGGAATGTACGTGCAAATTGTCCTTCTCGTCAAGAACACATTTCGAGTGTGGACTCGAGGGACACCGAATTCGCTTTTGCGAATCGCTACCGAGACTTTTGAGTTCGCGCTCAAAGACAGATATCGAATCGGCTTTGAGAGGCCTTTGAAGGATGTTTCGCCGATCACTGTTATGTCGTCTCCTTGATTTCGTTATTGTGAGTAGCGGACGACCTTCTTTTAGAAGAGGTCGAATATAATACCCGTATTATTTTGGCTTCTATATTTTCTCTTTCTCCGTCTATCGATTCGCCCGTGTTCATTGATATTGTCCGAGCTTGTTCTGTATTTCGGTTTCATCGCTCGAACGAGCCGTGACCTTGTTTTGGGTCGATCCGGTTATCGCTGTGACTTTTCCGAGTTCGGTTCGATTCTTGTGAACCTTGTTTGGAAGTAGCATCTTTTGGTTCTACTAGTTCTTTTATTCGAAGTGGACCGGATCTTGAACTTTTGTATTTTCGACTCGCCGACTCGTTTATGTTCGTTGACATTTTCTGAGCTTGTCCTGCCCCTTGCTTTTGTTGATCGAACGAGGGTGGTATTATTTCGGAATTACTCGTTCGTCGTTGTGACTTTTCAATTGTTATTCCCTTTCCTGTGGATCTTATGTGAGTGTGCATCTTGTTGTTTTCACCGGATCATGTTTTGTCTCGAGTCGAGATGTGAACCTCGCAGTTGTCGGTTGAACCTTCTTGTCCTTCGTGATCCGAACATGATCGTTCAATTTTTGTTGTCTCGATCTTTTTGGTTCGATCGTTTGATTGTTCGCTTTTTGTTGATCTCGTTTCGCGATTGTTAAGCGTTCAGACTCCTTTGTAATTCCCTTAAGTTTGGGAAATCAGTCTCGTTTCGATCTTCCAACCCTTGGGCGGTGGAATTCCGTGTTTGTTCAGCGTTTGACTCGCGTTTGGATTGATGAACCGTTAGGTTGGTCAATCGTATTGATTTTCGTTCGTTGTGTTTTGTGATTGTTCGGATAATCGATCTGATTGTACTATCTATTTGATGGCATTTGTCACTTATTGATTTTATTATGTCTCTACGGTGGCGTTGTGTTTGTCGTCGTGGAGCGCGTTTTCACGCCTATGTCACTTTGCGTTTCTTGCAGCGTTTCGCCGTTGGGCGCGAATTTTCTATTTTTGTGTATCTCGTCGAGTTTTCCTGGCGGGTATATTGCTCCCCCTACTTGTTTTAAGTTTCGGGACGAAACTTCTTTTAAGGAGGGTAGAATGTAATATCCGCAATTTTCGATTTTCGGTAAATTTCTTTTTTCGGCCGGAGTTAGTTTTGACAACTCTATCATGACCGTTTCGTCATTTCGAGAATGATTAATTCTGCACTTTTTGTCATCCGAGTTCGTTTCGGTGTCGTTTTGTTGAGTTCCGTGTCCTTAATCGACTTTTTCACGTGGGAGTTCGACTTTGTAAAGTCACCATTAATTCTTGGAAACTCCAAAAATTCTGAATCTTTGCAATATTATAGAGAATCAAGTTAGCTTTCCAATGGTTCAAACGGTGAGTCAATCGGAGTCCAGACAAGGTAGTTATGGTTAAAATAGCTAAGACTATACGATGTGCCTTTTTCGTGTTGGAGTGGGCTGTACTGTGTGCCGCGGCACACTTCAGCCGCGCACTAAGCTGATTCCCGGGCGTTGCGTGGCCCCGGGCCGCGGCACACTCATCCCGTGCCGCTGCACACGGGCTTTTTCTGCGTTTTTTAGCAGATTTTCGAGGAGAAAACTTCATTTTTCTCCTCTCTTCTTCCTCCTTCCATCTAAGGCGATTTGTGGGCGATTTTTGGGCGATTTGAGTGCTCCCAAATTTGTAGAGATCATCCACCTCAAGTCTTGTTGTAGATTTTCGACCTCTACTTGAATCCTTCATCCAAATCAAGGTATTTTGGCTTGAACCCTTGTTTTTGTAGATTTGGGGATTTTCCTTTTTGATTTCGATTCCAACTGCTTTTAATCAATTAATTGTTGTATAAACGTTGTTTTGAACTTGTTCTACGGATTGGATACTCGTATCCTTGGTTTGTTCGACCCGAGGGGTGATTTCTTTGTTCTTGAAGGGTCTTGAACATTTAATGTTCGATTAAATGTCCCAATGAGTTTTCCTTCGATAGTTTGTTGGGATTTCCGTTGTTTTGGCCTTGATTCTTGTCGTAACCATGTGTTATTGTTCCTTCCGGAGGTTTATAGGTGTTCGAGGATTCCGACGTTGAATCCCGTTTGGTGATTGATGATTCGTGTGGTGTTATTCTCGTAATACTCGTGGTGCTATCACGTTCTTGATATTGTTCGGGGGTTCGGGGCTATTCGACCGCGTCCTATCCGTCGTCTTATTGCGATCGTGATTTCGAGGCAAGTACCTTGTCCATATAATTCTTGTTTTGTGTATATGATAATTGGTGATCGTCTAAATGTGTTTGTGTGGTCGTTTGAATTGAACTTTCAAAAGATTCGGTTTAGCCTTGTTAAAGGCTTGCTTTCAAAACGCGTGTGTTTTGTGAATGGTGTGGTTTGAGAATGACTATGTGAACTCTATGGATATGTTTGGCATTGATGTTGCACTTGGTATTTGCGTGTGGACGTATATTGTTTCATTTCGGTGCATTGTGGTTTGACGTGGTGTTTTGCTAAGTGTTTGATGCTCTGGGTGAATTGTTTGAATATCCTTGATGTGATATGTTATTTGTGTGAATGTGTGGATACGGTTGAAGGTCTACGGTGACACATGGCACGTGATCATGTGGTCAGGATGCAACAAGAGATAGATCCAACCGTGAGAGCTCGAGATAATCTACGGTGGCACATGGCAAGCGATCATGTGGCCAGGATGCAACAAGCGATTGATCCAACCGTGAGATGTGTGTGATTTGTTTCGCTAGCCAGCTCGGGAGGGTCCTTCGAGGCCTCGAGTGGGATTTGTGGCTTCGTCCTGGTCCTAGGCGATGCGCGTGTGCGATTATGTTTTGTTGATTTTATGTCCGTCGAGGACACGTGATGTTGGGCTTTGGCCCTGTGAATTATTGTCGGTTTTCTATTTGTGAAAACAAAACATTTGGGCTGTGACCCTATTGATTTTGGAAAGAGAAGGATTTTATAATCCTAAATTGTTTTCTATTAAAACTCTCGATGGCATTTTGAACTGTTTTGTAAATTGTTTCCCTTTTTTGCGATCTTTCGGTTTTGGAAATGTTTACCCAAACTCTTGCCTCGGGAAGTACTTTTCTTTACGTTTGGATCTTTGAGGATTCCTGATTATTATTGTTCTTGGAACTTGTATTGTATGGCTCGTATTTTTGCACTTGTACTTGCACTAGCAAAACAAAGGAGTTTGCTAACCCCAGTATTCGGGGGGTGGATGTCTATTTTTGCATTCAGGTTTTGGAGCATAGCACAGGGTCGGCACGAAGGATGATGAAAGATGAACGATACTAATCACACGAGGATCTGTTGATGTCGTTTTGGTCTAGTTGTATTTTGTTTTCCGCTGCAGTATCTTTTCCCCGTTGTACGGGAGTTTTTCGTATTTTGACCCGTGCGTGGGTATGTGTTTGGAATTGAGTTGTATGTTATTATTGAAAGACCAAGTCGGTCTGCTGAGTCATTTTAGCCTTAAAGGCGATGTTTAGATGTTTGATTTTAGTTATCAGCCTGGTAGATCCTCGAGGAGAGGGCCTACGGCGTGTAATATCCCTGAGTGGATTGGGGGTGTTACACTTCCGGAATACGCGCGAGGACACGGCGCTAAATGCCGGCCGTGTGTGAAACGGCCCAAGACACGGCCCTTGTTGCGCCGTATGTGAAACGGCCGACAGAACACGGTCCATTTTGCGCCGTTTTTTTGTGGTTGATTTCACAAGTTGGTCAAAAGTGGACTAATTTTGCATGGCATCTGCTGAAACACGGCGATGAAAAACGGCCTAGTTTGCCCCGTGTTGTGCGCCATTTTGTGGTGACTCGGTCTCTTCCGGAATACGCGCGAGGACACGGCGCTAAATGCCGGCCGTGTGTGAAACGGCCCAAGACACGGCCTCTTTTGCGCCGTATGTGAAACGGACGACAGAACACGGTCCATTTTGCGCCGTTTTGTATGGTCGTTTGTCCTGGAAAAATTCCCGTCGTTGGATTTGATCTTGTTTTCCGTCCTTTTTGATGCTTCATGTCAAGAATCAGAAATAACCATTTTTAGCTCATGTTTGGACATATCTGTAAAATATATATTTTTAATCACAAATCACATAATTATGCCGGAAAAATGAATATTTTGTATATGAATTTTAGATCAATTATGCACTAATCAAATACCCCACACTTAAATTCTTGCTAGTCCCGAGCAAGACTCTTTATTAATCACACACAAAATAAAAATTAAAATAAGACATAAAATAAAAAATAAAAAATAATACACATAAATTTAAGAAAAAGAATTATATATAAAGATAAAAAGAGATCAAAATGCCATTAATACACAATAACCAACTTTATACAGTAGATAGAAATGAATCAAGATTCAAAATAAATCTACTAACGATTTTGAAGTTAAAACACGGTTTTTATTTTTGTAATTCCAAAATACAAGGTTTCCCCCCCTAAAGGTTGATTATTTCTTTCCCACTCGTGACTTCACACGACTCCCATTAATGGTTGCTCTCGATCACTCGTTTATTTTTCGACTCAATATGAAGAAGAATTTCATCGCCATCAAATATTGTGATTTTCACAAAATTGAGTGTATTGAAATTCACCGCTAATTAATTCAAATCATTCATAAACTACATCCCTTTTAGTGATAGCTTTCACACCGTTATTTGCTAACGTGTAGCTCTTTTCACTAACACAATTTCTATCTCATTATTTTTCTTTCGTAAAAAGGTGATAGCTTTCACACCGTTATTTGCTAACGTGTAGCTCTTTTCACCGCTTTTCTCGAGACGGCCTACGCACCAACAATGGTTAGTCCTTTATTTTTCGCAAAATTTAAGACTTCCAAAATTAGGCATATTCTCGCTCAACACTTCTCCTTTTCGTCATTTATTTTTTAGGTAATAGCTTTCACATCGTTATTTGCTAACGTGTAGCTCTTTCACCAATGACTCCTTTTTTTTTAGGGAATCGAATTTTTGCAGAAAATCATTTTTAGTTAAGCATGAAAAATCAAAAACTCCACAAATTAAGTAAATTTCGTTTTATTTTTCATCAACCAATTGATTCTTCTTTTCTCAAGGTAACGAATGACTCGATTTTATATGATAATTACAAGGCTTGGAAAGAGAGATTAAGGCTCAAAAATTTTTGGAATATACAATTTTTTTACGGTTAAAACGATTTTAGAAGTTTGTATATAGCTAATTTATTGGTGTTATGGCCAGATCTAAAAATCTCAAAAATCAAAATACTATAAATATATATATATATATATTAAGAAAAAATTAAGGCAAATAACCAAATCAATCAAAACACACCAAAATTTTTAAACAAACCACACCAAAATTACAACACACCAAAATACTAAAACAAACCACCCCCAAACTTGAAAATAAAACTGTCTCGCTTTATAAAATAAAAATAAAAATCAATGCAAAAGCAATACTCCTCGTTAAGAAAGTTGATGTCTGAGCCTAACGCCTTTTAGAATCTGCAAGAGAATAAATATACGAGGCACACACAAAAGAAAATAAAATATACTCGTAAGTATAACATAATATTTTAGATGCGCATCAAGAAAGTCCGAAGAGTCGCCATACGCTGTCATCAAAGTTTTTATAAAAAAAATAGGAGTTCTTGAATCTAACAATTTTAGAAGCTTGTATATAGTTAATTTATTGGTGTTTATGGCCAGATCTAGAAATCTCACAAATCAAAATACTATATATATATATATAAATTTATATATATATATATATAAATTTTTTTGGTCAAAAATTTTTAAGGCAAATAAAAACACACCAAAATACTAACACACTAAAACATACTACAACAAACCACCCCCAAACTTGAAAATAAAACTGTCCTCAGTTTATAAAATAAAAAATAAAAATCAATGCGTAGTGCTGCAATACTCCCGTTAAGAAAGTTGATGTCCGAGCCTAACGCCTTTTAGAATGCAAGAGAATAAATATACGAGGCACACACAAAAGAAAATAAAATATACTCGTAAGTATAACATAATTTTTAGATGCGCATCAAGAAAGTCCGAAGAGTCGCCTTACGCCGCCATCAAAGTTTTTATAAAAGCAAAACACGAAATAAAAATTACTGAATACATAAATCGCGAATAGATGCGCGTCAAGAGATCAAGAAGAAACTCCTTAAGCCGCCATCATTTAGCACGATTATTACACACGGTAAAGTAAAAATACAAGAGGTCCGTCATGGGTTATCAAAGGGAGAGGAATGAATCCACTTTTCGCTTTCTCATCAGAAAATCTTCTACCTGCACAATTTTAGCTAGAGCCGGATCTGGTTGAGGAACAAATTCATTGAGTTTTTGATTAGTTCTTGGTGTGGTTGCAACGACTATGATTCGTTTAGCACGCTCGGAAATAAAACCCTTTTCGGCGAGTAGTGGATGAAAGACAATAAACCATCAAAGAAACCATTGACATTAAGCACTCCTATTGGTTTTGATGAACATTTAGCTGGCCTGTAACCACGTGAAAAAGTTCCTCAAGGGTGCCAAAACCACCGGGAAGGGCGATAAAGGCGCCAGAATTATTTATCATGTGAGTTATGCGATCTTGCATATTCACAGATCTAAACTCATCTCCAATAGTTGACCCGGTGATTTTACTTTCAGCCAGAGGTTTTGGGATTACTCCCAATACTCTTACTCCGTCCATATAGGCGAAGCAGATCGTCCCATTAATCCTAGACTTCCTCCTCCGTAAACTACATGAATGCATTTTTCTCCTAAGGTACGACCCAAGTCGTGGGCTGCTTCAGTGAAGCATGCCTCTTTTCCAGAACTAGATCCACCAAAAATGCAGACTGTGTAAAATTTTTTTGTGGAAGATGATGACTCCATTTTTGAAAAGATTTTTTTTTTTTTTTTTTTTGATTTTTTAGATTTTTTTTTGATTTTTTAGATTTTTTAGAAAATAAATAATAAGAAAAACAATAAATAAATTGGGTTCCCTCCCAATAAGGGCTCGTTTAATGTCATTAGCTTGACAACTTCCTGTTTTAGTCGTGCGACGGATCTTCAAGGGTTATGCTCTCTCCGTGAGGAATTTTTTGATTTTCAAAATAAGGCTTTACCCTGTGTCCGTTCACCTGAAATGACTCTTTGGTTTGAGGATTTATCAGTCTAATTACTCCGTATGGAAATACTTCCTCAATCTCGAAGGGTCCCGTCCAGCGTGATTTTAGCTTACCTGGAAATAATCGCAAACGAGAATTAAATAAAAGTACTTTCGTACTGGTTCAAGGTGCTTGAGGGTAAGTTTCGGTCATGAAGTCTCTTGACTTTGTCTTTGTAAATCGAGAGTTCTCGTATGCTTCGTTTCTTAACTCGTCTAGTTCGGATATTTGTAGCGATCTTTCTGTCAGCCTTTTTCAATTCCATTGAAACGGCCTTAATTGCCCAATAAGCTTTATGTTCGATTTCAACGGAAGGTGACAATTTTTTCCATAGACTAGACGGTAAGGGCTCATTCCCAATGGACTCTTGTATGTCGTTCGTATGCCCAAAGTGCATCGACCAATTTTTCAGCCCAATCTTTTCGAGTTGGGCTTACGCTTTTTCCAAGATCCCTTTTATTTGTCGGTTGCTTGTTTCACCGACCCGACGTTTGTGGATGGTAGGAGTTGCAATTTTGTGATTTATGCCATTTTGGCCATAAGCTTGTCAAATAACTTGTTGCGTAAGTGAGATCCCCATCACCGATTATTGCCTTGGGAAATCCAAACGGCCGATTATGTATTCCCGTACAAACTTAACAACAATATTAGCATCATTAGTCCTTGTGGGGATTGCCAACCCACTTGGATACATAATCGATTGCTAAAAGAATGTACTCAAAATTTCCGATTTAGTGAATGGTCCCATAAAATCAATTCCCCATACATCAAAAATTTCTACGACCAAATTGATCGTGAGGGCATCTCATTTCTTTTCCGATAGTACCGATTCGTTGACACCTATCGACCGAACACAAAAATGATATGCGTCTTTAAATAAGGATGGCCAATACAAACCAGATTGAGAATTTTGTTAGCGGTCTTTTGTCCGCCAAAATGTCCTCCGCAATGAAGTTCGTGGCAAAAGGTTAGTACACTTTGTTGCTCATCTTCCGGGACACATCGCCTCATGATTTCATCTTTGCATAATCGAAAAGGCATGGTTCGTCCCTAAGTAGTTTTGCATGATGATAAAAACCTTTTCTTTTCTTGGTAAGAAATGTTAGTTGGGAGCATTTCACAAACCAAATAATTCACAATATCTCGCAAACCAAGGTACCAAGAAATTTTAAATAGATTTTCATGTGGAAAAGAGTCCACAATTTGTTCATGTTTGTTATCTATTTCTTCGTTATTTTTAAACGAGACAAATGGTCTCATGACCACATTTTCACTTCCTTTTCGATCCTTTATTTCCACATTAAATTCTTGAAGCATTAAAATCCACCGAATCAACCGAGGTTTCGCTTGTTGCTTTTTCAACAGATGTCGTAAAGCCGCATGGTCCGAATGTACAATCACTTTAGATCCTACAATATAAGATCTAAATTTATCCAGTGAGAAAACCACAGCTAATAATTCTTTCTCGGTTGTCGTATAATTAACCTGCGCATCATTTAATGTTAGACTAGCGTAATAAACCACACGGAGCATTTTATCAATTCTTTGGCCCAAAACTGCACCAACAAATGCTCGGATGCATCGCACATAATTTCAAAAGGTAAAGACCAATCAGGGGCAATTACGATTGGTGCCGTGGTTAGTTTCTCTTTCAAGGTTTTAAAAGCGTCGAGACAAGCGTCATCGAAAATGAAAGAAACATCTTTGGTAAGCAAAGTGCATAGAGGTTTACTTATTTTTGAAAAATCTTTGATAAACCTTCTATAAAACCGCATGTCCTAAAAAGCTCTGATTGCCTTTACATTGTTTGGTGGCGGTAATTTTTGAATGACATCAATTTTTGCTTTGTCGACTTCAATTCCATGATTTGACACCACATGGCCTAGCACAATTCCACTTTCTGTCATAAAATGACTTTTTCCCAACCGAGAGTTAAATGGCTTTCAATACAACGCTCAAGTACTTTGGTCAATTTATTTAAGCAATCATCAAAAGATGATCCAAATACCGAAAAGTCATCCATAAATACCTCAATAGAATCGCCGATCATATCCGAGAAAATTGACAACATGCACCTTTGAAAAGTTCCCGTGCATTGCATAATCCAAAGGGCATTCTTCGACAAGCAAAAGTTCCAAAAGGGCATGTGAATGTGGTCTTCGATTGGTCCTCGGGTGCAATCGCCACTTGATAATACTGAAAGGCCATCAAGAAAACAAGAGAATTTGTGTCCCGCAAGTTTATCAAGCATTTGGTCAATAAAAGGTAGAGGAAAATAATCCTTTTGGTGGCGGCATTTAATTTTCGATAATCAATGCACATCCGCCACCCGGTTGTTACCCTCGTTGGTACTAGCTCTCCCTTATCATTTTCAATCACCGTTATGCCACTTTTCTTTGGCACCACATGTATCGGGCTTACCCATTCACTATCCGCAATCGGATAAATAATTCCTCACTAGTAATTTTAAAATTTCCCTTTTACTACCTCTAGCATATTGGGATTTAATCTTCGTTGTGCTTCTCTTCTTGGTTTTTCCCCTCTTCTAGGATTATTTTGTGCATACATGTTGAAGGGCTAATTCCTTAATATCACTCAAACCCCATCCTATTGCCTCTTTGCATTTTTTCAAAACTTCTATTTAAAAGAAATTCTTCATCTTTGCTTAATTCTGCATTAATAATTACGGGTTTTTTATTTCCTTCTTCAAGAAAAACATATTTTAAATGTTTAGGCAATTCTTTAAGCTCCGGTATTTCTTTTTCTTTGCTATCCATTAACGACTCCAGACTATCTATCTTAATCCCCTGTAAGAGATTTTCGCACACTTCTCCTTCAACTTCCGGGTTAAGCTCTGAACATTCCATTACTTGTTCCTGTATAATGAGAGTTTCTACAGAATTGTCAATAATATCAACAAAAGCACACTCCTCGTATAAATCGTAACTAGGAACAGGGGGCGAATTAAACACAGAAAATGTCACGGTTTCATTTAACACACTCATGGTTAATTTTCCTCTTTTAACATCAATTATTGTTTCAGCGGTAGCCATGAAAGGTCTTCCCAATAAAATAGAATGATCTTTTCCATTTTCTAGACATTGTCCCATTTCTAAGACAACAAAATCTGCTGGAATAATAAGCCCCTCTATGTCAACCAAAATATCTTCGATAATTCCAACAGGATAACGGCGATCTATCGCCAATTGTAAACATATTTTAGTTGGGCTAAGTTCACCAAGATCAAGTTGCTCAAAAATATATAATGGCATCAAATTTATACCTGCTCCAAGATCAAGCATACCAGTGGTCTTCTTACCGTTTCCCATAGCGATATTTATGATGAAGCTTCCTGGATCACTTTGCTTGGGAGGTAATCGTTGTTGGAGCAATGCAGACATAACCTCTGAGACAATGATTTTTTCTCTATATCCAAACTTCTTTTTATCCGTGAGTAATTCTTTGAAAAATTTTCCGTATGTCGACACTTTTTATTACTTCCAATAAAGGAAGGTTTACATTTACTTTAGAAAGATATCAAAAAAATTTAGAAATTGCTTCTCAAGTTTTTCATTTTTTTGTCGACTTGGAAAAGGTATTGGGGGTTTGTATGGATTTGTAGATTTGTGGAGTGTTGGGATGGGGACTTCTTCTTTAGAATTTTCATTTGACTCCTTATCTTCGTCCTTGTTTCCTGCAATAATTGAAATATCATCATTAGAAGGGGAATCAACTTGATTGTTATAAATCTTACCAGCTTCGGCGTGGTGATAGCTTTAGCTTGTTCGGGTTGACTTGGTAACCTCCCTTTCTCGGTTATTTTGCGCTTGATTTGCTAGTTGCCCGACTTGAGTTTCGACTGCTTTATCGATGCTTCCATTGCTTCAAATCTTCGATCCGAGTTTTGGATGAATGATTGAAGTGTTTCTTCTAATGAGGGTTTTCGGGTTGGTTTGAGGCGACCCTTGGAATTGGTTCGGTCTTTGATATGGTTGTTGCAAATTTTGATGTTGAGGAGGTGGTGGTTGTTGGTGATGATTCCCACCCCAAGAGAAATTAGGGTGATTTCGCCAACCGGATTATAGGTTTGTAAAAGGGTCATTTCGGGCGTTGGTAAAAATTATTTAAAGCATTTACCTCTTCGTGGTTCGTCGGGGATTGATGTTGGGTGCATGAGTATATTCACCACCGCGAAAAATACTTCTTGAGATGGCATGGTCATGGGTGGTTGAGAAATTCCTTGAGTTGTAAGTCGTTGGACTTGTTTGGTTAGCTCGGCAATTTGCGCAGTGAGATCGGTGGAATTTACTTCATTAGCTCCTACTCTCCGCCTCGTGCACTCTTTTGCCGGGAGGATATAGCAAGTTTTTCAAACAAATCAAGCGGCTTGCGCCGTTAGTGTTCCTATATCTCCCCACCGCATTGTCAACAAGAATTGGCAATTATGAGTTAGCCCATCATAAAAAGTTTGACTCAAACAGGTAAAGGATAATGATGATGGGGGCATGCTAGTAAAAGAGTTTTGAAACGATCCCATGCTTCAAAAAATGTTCACCCTCCGATTGCGTAAAAGCCGCAATTTTGGTCCTTAGATCCGCCGCTTTATGATGTGGATAAAATTTAGACATGAATTTGTTGCACACATCATCCCAAGTAGCCAATGAATTTGGTGGCAACGTCATAATCCATGTTTTTGCTCGATCTTTTAAGGTGTAAGGAAAACACCTCATTTTTAATTGATCCTCGTCAATTGTTGTAATGGAAAGGTATTGACAACCGAGTAAAAATCACGAATAAAACTTAAAGGATCCTCGCTTGGCATCCCATAAAAAGATGGGAGTTGGTTGAAATGAATGGATTTCAATTCATAATTTCGCGTCTCTGCCAAGTTGTATGCATGACGTTGTTGTACCGATCACGGTCTAGCAAAATCTTTCAAAGTTTGTTGGTCGCCATATGTTCTTCGTTTGACTTTTCTTCTTGATCGGAAGATTCGGTTTTCTTCACAAAAATTCTCCTTCACTGCTAATATCTTCCAGGCTATCTCCAACTCGATAATCGGGATGAATGTTTTCGTTGTATGGTACCAAGGTTCTTGCAAGAGACCTACGGCCCTGCATAGACTAGAAAACAGTTCAGCGCACCTAAAAAAAAAAAAAGAATTAAGAACATGATGAATAAAAGATGCAAGAAATAAAGAAATATTAAATCACAAGATATAAATAAAAGTATACAAAAATTATATTTGGCCTAAAACAATCCCCGGCAACGGCGCCAAAATTTGATCGGCCAAAAAAACTTTTCCTAAAAATAGGAGTTCTTGAGTCGCTCGCAAATATATACGAGGTAGAAGTAGTTTGTGGTGAGTTCTACCAAGGTCTTTTCTCTCGAGGATTGTCCAACAGGGCTTCGTATAATTTTTTTGTTACAAATTGCGAGAAATAAATACTAAAATATTAAAAAAGATATTTTTTGGTTTTTTAAAAATTAACTAAATTAAAATGCACTATATTTTAAACTAAACTATTTTTTAATAAGACTAGTTTTATAAGACTATTTTTATACTAGACTATTTTTAGTAAGACTATTTATACTAGACTATTTATATTAAGACTATTTATACTAGACTATTTATATTAGACTATTTATATTAGACTATTTTTAACTAGTGAAAATAAATAGAATTAAAATGAGTTGGGAATTTATAAAATCTAGGGGATTACGGGTTCATTAAATTAGGTATTTAATTAAGTATAGGAATTGATTTATATGGATATAAAAGAAAAAATGAATATTTATCGAGTAATCAACTTTTCACCTCCGTACTTTCGTAATCAAAGATGTCTTAATCGCTGTCACTTTTTTAAGATGTTGATAACAAGATTAACACTTGATAGATTGAAAAGATGTGTTTCCAATACACTTATCAATCAATCAAGGAGGTTTCACTAGTAGAAATAGGATATGATCAAACACTATTTAAACCAATTAGTCTTTTCATTTCTCTAACTTGACTATTTTTAGGATAAACGATCGTTCATCGAGTAATCAACTTTTCACCTCCGTACTTTCGTAATCAAAGATGTCTTAACCACTTTCGCAATCTTAAGATGTTGATAACAAGATTAACATTTGATAGATTGAAAAGATATGTTTCCAATTCACTCAACAATCAATCAAGAAGGTTTCATTAGTAAAAATAGGATATGATCAATCTCTATTTAAACCAATTAGTCCTAAAAATAGTTTAAATCAATCAAATACTCAATATATAACCTAATAGAAATCCCCTTCCCTAGGAAGAAAGATTAGCTACTCATCGGTTTATACATACTAAAATTATAATAGAAATAATTGATATATATAATATATATATAGAAACTTTTAATTACTAGAACTTAATGACAATAGATAAAACTTACTTGAATATGATGAATCAAAGTGCAAGAAACAAACTTCAAAATATAACTTCAAACTTGTTTAAAGGCTACAAGCTTACAAAATTTGAAAGTAAAACACTAAGTAAAATACTAAGTGCTTATTGATCAAGCACTTTTCAATTACAAACTAAATGAAAGAAAAACTTCAAACCAAAAATAAAATACAAACTAAAATTGAAAGTTCTAAGGAAAATATATTGCTAAAGGAAAGGAGTATTTCTTAGCAAGAAGTTGAGGATTTCTTGGTAAGAATGTGTGTTTTTTTGCAATGGGTGAACATGTCCTTTTATAGGTGATTTTCAAGAATACAATTGATTATTTAATTCAAAATATCTATTGTAATATCATTTTTTTAATTCTTTGTTCACACTTCACCCATGTCTTTGAATTTTCAGATTTTTGACCAAAAAAAATATCTTGTGGTTGATTTCACAAGTTGGTCAAAAGTGGACTAATTTTGCATGGCATCTGCTGAAACACGGCGATGAAAAACGGCCTAGTTTGCCCCGTGTTGTGCGCCGTTTTGTGGTGACTCGGTCTCTTCCGGAATACGCGCGAGGACACGGCGCTAAATGTCGGTCGTGTGTGAAACGGCCCAAGACACGGCCTCTTTTGCGCCGTATGTGAAACGGACGACAGAACACGGTCCATTTTGCGCCGTTTTGTATGGTCGTTTGTCCTGGAAAAATTCCCGTCGTTGGATTTGATCTTGTTTTCCGTCCTTTTTGATGCTTCATGTCGCAATCAGAAATAACCATTTTTAGCTCATGTTTGGACATATCTGTAAAATATATATTTTTAATCACAAATCAGTACAATTATGCCCGGAAAAATGAATATTTTGTATATGAATTTTAGATCAATTATGCACTAATCAGCTGCCCCATCCGAAGATGCTAGTTTGGAAAGTGCATCGGCCTGGGAGTTGTGCTCTCTCGGGACTTGTTTGATTAGTACTTTTTCAAATTTTGTGCACATTTCGGCGACCAGCTCTTAGTATTTGACCATCTGTTCGCCGCGCGCCTCATATTCTCCCTTAACTTGGTTCACGACCAAAAGGGAGTCCATGAAGATATGGAGGTGACGAACATCTAGGGCGAGGGCTAGATCGAGCCCGCCTACCAAGGCTTCGTATTCGGCTTCATTGTTGGTCGCACGAAAGCTGAAACGTACAGCATTAGTGAAACTTTGTCCGTCGGGACTAATGAGGACAATCCCTGCCCCTGCTCTCGAATTGGTCGCCGAGCCATCCACATATAACTTCCAGGCTGGTCGGCCGACATGGGTTGGACTGTGAGGGAACGTCAGTTCCACCATGAAGTCAGCCAGAGCTTGGCCTTTGATCGCCGTGCGAGGGGCGTAAGTGATACCGTATTGGGCGATCTCCAGCGACCACTTGAGGAGTCGCCCGTTGGTGTCTGGTCGATGTAGAACTTGTCTTAGAGGTAGAGTTGTCAGGACTTCCACTTGATGTTCGAAAAAATAAGCCCTTAGTTTACGTACACTCATGACAAGGGCGTAGGCGATCTTCTCCAATGGTGTATAGCGTGTTTCAGCGTCGTGGAGCGCTTGACTAACATAGTAGATCGGCAATGTGGGCTTGTCCCTCCGCTCGCACCAGAACGGCACTTAGTGCGACCTCCGAGGCTGCCAGGTAAAGGAATAGTTTCTTACCGGGGATCGGCTTTGCCAGGATCTGGGGGTTAGATAGATATTCCTTTATTTTGGCGAACGCTATCTGACTTTCCTTCGTCCATGCGAACTTCTTGTTCTTGATGGTCGCGAAGAAAGGCTTGCTTTTATCGCCGAGTCGAGATATGAAACGGTTGAGGGCGGCTAGACAACCTGTAAGGCTTTGTACCCGCTTGATGTTTCGCGGCTCCTGCATGTCAAGGATCGCCTGTATCTGGGTGGGGTTCGCCTCGATCCCCCTTTGGCTCACAATGTGCCCCAGGAATTTCCCGGAGCCCACCCCGAAGTTGCATTTCTTGGGCTTTAGCCTCATGTTGAATCTTTCGAGGATGGCGAACGTCTCGGCGAGATCATTGAGGTGATCTTCCTTCTTGAGGCTTTTGACCACGATGTCGTCAATGTAGACCTCCATGGTCTTGCCGATCTGATTGGCGAACATTCTGTTGACTAGTCGCTGGTAGGTTGCCCCTGCGTTTTTCAAGCCGAACGGCATTCGGACCCAAAAGTATATGTCTTTTTCCGTGTGGAAAGATGTGTGTTTTATGTCTTTCTCCGCCATTGGGATTTGATGATATCCGGCGAAGGCATCCATAAACGACATCATTTCGCAACCTGTTGTGCTATCGACCAAGTGATCAATATGAGGCATAGGAAAGTGATCTTTTGGACATGCCGCGTTGAGGTCGGTGAAGTCGATGCATAACCTCCAGGAACCAGTCGGCTTCTTGACGAGTACTGCGTTGGCGACCCATTGTGGTTCGTCTGTAGCTACCCCGATTAATTTGTTGTTGAGTAATTTTTGGACTTCTACATCGAGCGCCGCGTATTTTTTGGGACCGAATTTCCTACGTTTTTGGTGAACAGGTTTCATTGCCGGGTCGATCTTTAGATAGTGGCAAGCGTGCTCAGGACTTATGCCGACCATATCTTGATGCGACTAGGCAAAGACTCCGATGTTCTTTCGTAGCAAATTGATCAGATCCTCTTTTAGTTCGTGGTCGATGCTCGCACCGATATGTACTTCCCGTTCTGGATGATCCGGATCTATCGTTATACTCTCCAACTCTTCGACGGGGACGGTCGTCTCTCGTTTGGAACGATTTCCGGACTCGATTCTTGGATCGATGTCGAGACTTGGCTCGAAACCGATCCTTAGCTCGATGTCGTCCGTTAACCGAATCGAGATGGTGTCCCCTGAGTCGGGTTGGTATGATGCGCTCGGCTCGTCGATCTCCATGGGTTGATCGTCGATCGCTTCAATGTTACACACATTATGGGAAGTATTGAAAGTAGTAACGACATAGGAGTAACTCAAACATCTTTTTGCCATTAGCTGATCTCCTTTTACAGTACCGACCGTCCCATCGGCAGTGGGGAATTTGATACAGTAAAAGAAAAATGAGGCGACCGCCTCAAAGGTTTCTAAAAAGGGGCGACCTAGGAACCCATTATAGATGCTGGGCCTATCTATGATTACAAAACTTAGGTTCCTAGTAATCCTAACCTTGGGATCATAAAAGCATATTAGCTTGACGGAGAGCTTGATCCTCCCGTAGGCTTGGACTGTGTTGTCGTCGAACCCTTGGAGCACGGTCTCGAACGGCTTGATGAATTTGACTAAGTTGCCGAGTTGGTCTAGGGCGGATTTGAATATGATGTTGCAGAAACTCCCATTGTCGACCAGCACGCGATCGACCGTCTTCCCAAGGATACAGGCGGAGATCACCAGTGCATCCTCTTTGTGGAATTGCACTCCCTCCCTGTCTTTGTTGGAGAAGGTGATGAGTGCATCTTTAGAGATGGTCGGCTCCGGAGGTACCACGACATGGACCCCGGCGAACGTTCTCAGCTCGGCCTTTCGCTTCCTGTTTGACATGGTGGAAACCGGGGAAAGGCCCCCGAGGTTTCCACCTCCCGCTTGGAGCATGTTGATCCGACCGCCAGGGTTGATCGGAGGGACCGATTCATTAGAGTACTCCGGCTCATGCTCGATTCTGGCGACCAGATTGGGGGGAGTTCTCTCGTGTTGTCGGTGCTCACGCCCTCCGGTCCTTTCCGTCCTAGGCTCTGGCTTGGTGACCAAGTTGTCCAGTTTGCCCTCCTCAAATAGTCGCCAGAGCTGTCTGAGGAGGTCGCGGCATTGGCTGGTGTTGTGGTCGGGACTCTTATGGTAGGCACAGAATTTGCTATGGTCTAGATGACCGTGGTCCCTTATCGGCTTTGGTTTGGAAAGCCACTCGCGACCCTTGATTGCATTGAAGATGTGGGCCGGAGATAAGTTGAGGTTGTGGAGAAGGTGGACCTCTACATCCTTGAAGGCTTTGAACTCGCCAGGCGACTTGGCGACCGCCTTTCTGGGCTTGGCGACCGCCTTCTTCTGGACATGGGATGGTGTCTTTCCTTCTTCGGACGGTCCTTCGTCTAAGCGGAGTGAGAGCATCCTCTGCCTGGCCAGTTGTGAGGTGCCTGAACATGGGCGAGCGTCCGTGGAATCCGCTCATGACTGAGTTGAGAGCGAGCTCGTCGCTGATGGGTTCGCCGGTGAGGACTATCTCGTCTACCCGGTCGATGTAATCTTCGTCTAACTCGTCCTTCCCCTGCTTGATTTTCATCATGCGGTGGGGGCCTTCAGGGCAAGCGACTTTGGCGGCGAAGTACGATGTGAAGTCTTTCGCCAGCTTCTCAAAGCAGTTGATTGAGCGAGGTGGTAGTGAGACGTACCACCTGTGGGCGAGGTCGCCCAGTGTTAATGGGAACATTCGACACTTGGTCGCATCTGATGCTCCACATCCGGTCATGTAGATCCGGAATTTGCTCAAGTGGGTTTCCGGATCCGATCTCCCCTCATATAGAGGTGTTTGTGGGGGATTGATCGTTGGTTGGACTGGGGCGAGCTCGATCTGAATCGTGAGTGGTTCACTTGGTCCAATGATCGATCTCCTAGCGCCTGCCCCATTTTCCAGGAGCGCCTTCATCTCGTCGAGCTGGCGTTGCATGGCGGCGATCGTCGTCGCCTGACTGCTAGCCGATTGGCTCTCAGAGCGCGAACCAAGGCGATCGTGTACTAATCCCCTAGCCCCGTGGTGAATGACGAGCTCCCTGCCAGTGGGTTCCTTCCTCGGGCGAGCAGGGGCTCGCTGACCGACCTGTCTCCTGGGAGTCGGATATGCCGAACTCCTGGTAAAGGATTCAGATACCGATGTCTCCCGTCTGGGGCCTGAGTGCCTGGGTCGCCATGAGGGATCGCTCCCCAGGCGGATGAAGACGGAATCGTCCCGCCTTACGAGAGCCTTCTCCTGTGGCTCGGGGCTTTCTGTCGATTTCTCAACATAGATCCCGTTTGCTTGCCCGGCGGATGGTTGACGGAGTGATGGTGGGCGAGCCATTGGCCTTCTGTCGCTCCTTGAGGATGGCTATAGCCTCCTCAATCTGTTCCGTGGTCTGGAATTGATCGAGTGAGAGGGTAGAACCATCCCTCGGGGGCGGGAGTGAGAGCCTAGCGTCGCCATGGTCGCCTTCCGCCGTGGGCTGGGATTCGGTCCGGGCCGGAATGGGGTTTCCGGCAGATCTTAGGGTGGCTCTCTTGGAGGTCGTTGCAGATGTCATTTTTCTGAAGGCTTTTCTATTGAAGAACAGTGAGTGTTTCTTCAAGTATATGTCTGGAGAACAGTGAGTGTTCTTCAAAACGGTAGGAATAAAAATGAAGGTTTAGATCCCCTTCCTCTAGCGCCAATTGTTGTTACCCAAAATATTATCCGGAGATAGTATTGCTGGAATGATCGAGTAACAAACAAATGCGAGAACACTTCCGTGAGAAAATAGATAACACAAGATTTGCCGGGGTTGTTAATCCCGGGCTTGAATGCTCTCGCGAGATGTTATTAATAAATATACTGTTGAGTACAAATATTAATGTTATAATCTATTACAAGGAGTGTAAAGACTTCTAGTTATCTAGGCTGTAGAGCGCATAGATTGCCGGAAGAACCAGATAGGTAAATCTGTGAGTTCTTGCTTGGGATATATGACAAATGTGTATGAATATCACTATGAATGTATAAGTGGTTGCCAAAAGAGTCTTTTGTGTGTATTTTGCACTGAATTCACAGTAAATTCGCGTCCCCTTTGGCCACTGCAGTGAGTTCTCTATTTATAGGGGACAAGGTAGTTGGGACCCCTCAGGCGATCGCGGGCGACCGCCGTTTTCTATATTATAATAAGGTGGCCGATCGTCCCGTCACGTGGGGCTGTTCCCTTAAAGTATGGGGCCGCTGCTGGTGGCCATCTGTGCGAGCCAATGAGAGGCCAGCACGCATCCTGGGTAGCTGTCCGGGGAGGACCCACTTTGTACCTTTCGGCGGCCTTGTCGGTAGGTGTGGTAGGTGACAGGCTGGGGTCAAAGGTCCTATCTGTCGGTGCCCTTTGAAGATCCGCACGTGGGCCACCGTCCAAGATTCGGTCTTCGACGACTTTGACGGATGCTAGATTCATACGTGGCACGAGACGATCGCCTCTGGTTCGCTCATTAAAGACGATCGTCAGATATCAAAAGACGATCGCTGGGTACCAAAAAATGGTCGCCGTATTGTGCCGAACTCTGGGCGTTTGTCCAGAGTATGTCTTTCATGGTTGGCTTCTCTGATCGTGATGCCGATCGCCTATCGAGGCGTATTAATCGCGGCACAACATCAGACAATTAAGATGTTTAACCAGCAGCTAGCATTTGTTCGACATCTGGTCAGAACAGATGCAGAGATGATGATTTATTTTGAAATGAGGATGAAACCAGAAATCCAAAGGTAGATGTCCGGTTTTGAATGTACCACTCTCCGTCAATACCAGGATAAGGCGTTGGCGTACGAAATCAAAGAAGCAGCAATGGAGAAGTTTATGGAGTCGAAGAAGCAGAAAGTCTCTGGTACTTTTACAGAGCACAAGAACAACGGGCCTCGCAAAGCCCAGTCATCCTTTCATTCTTTCAAGAAACCTCCGCACCCATCTAAGAGCGGAAAGAATTTCGGAACAATGTCAGCCACGACGGATACAGCTAGGAGGTGCTTTAACTGTGGTCGCCCAGGCCACCTTTGGCGTGATTTTTTGCGCACTCCAATTACATGTTTTGATTGCGGACAGGAAGGGCACCGTGCGACGTTTTGCAAGGATGTCACCAAGTTTAATGGAACCTACTCATTGCAGCCAGTTCAGAAGGAAGCTAGTATCCAACAGACACAGCAAAGTGTTCAGATGCCTCAGAATTTTGGCCGCGGACGAGGCAGAGGACAATGGGACCGAAAGGGGACATCGAGTACCGGATATGTTCCCCCACGTCTGTACGAGATGAGGAGTACGACGATCAGGATGCTGCTGTCGCATCAGGTACTGTCCAGATCCTTTCCCAGCCAGTTAGCGTTTTTCTCGATACAGGAGCTACGCATTCTTATATATCCTTGTCTTGTGTAAATCGTTTGAATATTTCTGGTTTTCATACTTGTGAACCTTATGTTGTTGGTTTACCGAGTGGAGAGAGGATTGTTGGGAACTTAGAGACAAGAGATTTTCCTATATCATTTGGGGGCAGAGAGTGGCTCTCAAATTTGATTGTAATAGAAATGCAAGGAGACGACCTGATACTCGGAGATGATTGGCTTAATCATTATAGAGCTATTGTAAACTACCGAAGGAGGAATATTTCGCTGATCGTTGACGATGGCTCCGAAGTACTGTTTGAGGGATGGAAACCAGGAAGCTCAGGAAAGTTGATCAAAGCGATGAAAGCTGTCAAATTGTTGAAACAGTAATGACTGGATCATCGGTGTTATGCAATGAAGAGAGAAGACGAAATTGTGGAACTTTCATCCATTCCTGCTGTTAACGAATTTCCAGATGTATTTTCTGACGAGTTACCTGGGCTACCTCCACGACGGGATGTAGAATTTACCATTGAGCTGGGACTCGGAGCTACACCAATTTCTAAGGCACCGTATCGTATGGCACCCACTGAGATGTATGAACTAAAAAACCAGCTGGAGGAGTTACTGGACAAAGGCTATATCCAGCCCAGCGTTTCGCCCTAGGGAGCACCAGTTCCTTTTATCCGGAAGAAGGATGGATCGCTTCGACTGTGTATCGACTATAGAGAGCTAAACAAGATGACAATTAACAATAAATATCCGTTGCCACGGATTGATGATTTATTAGACCAGTTGCAAGGAGCAACAGTATTTTCTAAAATCGATCTGAGATCAGGATACCATCAGCTGAGGATTAAGGAATCTGATGTCCCAAAGTCAGCATTCATAACTCGCTATGGACACTATGAGTTTGTAGTGATGCTGTTTGGTCTCACTAATGCACTTGCTGTATTCATGCAATTGATGAACCGAGTGTTCATCTAATATTTGGATAAATTTGTGGTCGTGTTCATTAATGACATTCTGGTGTATTCTAAGAGCCCGGAAGAACATGTGCAGCATTTGCGGATTGTATTAGAACTTTTGAGAAGCGAGCAATTGTACGCCAAACTTTCTAAGTGTGAATTCTGGCTAAAGGAAGTAATGTTCCTCGGCCATGTGGTATCAACTAAAGGAGTCCGAGTAGATCCTTAGAAGGTCGAAGCAATTATGGATTGGAAGCCTCCAAAGAACGTGAAAGAAGTCCGAAGCTTCTTAGGACTTGTTGGATATTATCGTCGATTCGTGGAAGGGTTTTCTAAAATCTCCCGCCCACTTACTCGACTCCTGCAGAAAACTCAAAAGTTTGAGTGGAACGAGTCGTGTCAGACTAGTTTTGATGAATTGAAGAGGAGATTGACGACAACACCAATTTTATCACTTCCACAGGGGACTGGAGGATTCATAGTTTACAGTGATGCTTCGTACCAAGGACTCAGATGCGTATTGATGCAGAATGATAGGTGATCGCTTATGCTTCACGATAGCTGAAACCTTATGAAGTGAATTACCCAACACATGATTAGAGATAGCGGCAGTAGTTTTTGCTTTGAAGACCTGGAGACATTACCTGTACGGGACTCACTGTCAGATTTTTAATGATCACAAGAGTCTCAAATACATCTTCAGTCAGAAAGAGCTGAACATGCGGCAAAGAAGATGGTTAAAGCTGATTAAGGACTACGACTTGGAGATTTTGTATCATCCAAGCAAAGCGAATGTGGTGGCAGATGCACTTAGCCGCAAGCCTGTTTCTATTCAGATACTGGAGACTCTGACCTCCCAACTTAGCCTGCAACGAGAGATGATCAGAGAAGGAATTGAAGTGTGGTTACAAAGAGTCCAAGGACAACTGTGCGTGATGTAATTAACTTTGTCATTAACCGAAGAAATCAAATCTAGACAGATGGATGATCCTCTGATGATTCGGTTACGTGATGAAGTGATCAAGGGAAAGGCCCCTCGATTCCTAATTCATGATGATGGAGTTTTGAGATTTCAGAACCGACTCTGCATTCCTGATATCGATGTTCTGAAACAGACGATTATGAAGAAAGCTCACAACTCGCCCTATTCTATCCACCCAGGCACCAGTAAGATGTATAAGGACTTGAAACAGAATTTATGGTGGGGCAACATGAAGAAAGATGTAGCGGACTATGTTTCGAAATGCTTGACTTGTCAGCAGGTTAAGATCGAGCATCAACGACCTGCCGGAATATTAAAGCTGCTCCCGATTCCTGAATGGAAGTGGGAGGACATATCGATGGACTTTATTACTAGTATGCCGAGAACCAAGACAGGAATGAACATGATTTGGGTGATAGTTGATCGTTTAACCAAATCAGCTCATTTTCTAGGCATTAAGGATACGTGGGGACCAGAGAGGTTAGCACGAGTATTTATTTCGGAGATAGTTTAATTGCATGGTACACCGAAGACCATTATTTCTGATCGAGATGGCCATTTTATGTCTCACTTTTGGAAAGCAGTTCATAAGGCCTTGGGGACCGAATTGAACTTCAGCACAGCTTATCACCCACAGACTGATGGACAATCCGAGAGGACTATTCAAACGGTGGAAGATATGCTGAGGGCTTGTGCCTTAGATTGGTCAACTGATTGGGAAGTTCATCTACCGTTGATTGAATTTACCTACAACAATAGTTGGCATGCTTCCATTAAGATGGCACCGTTTGAAGCATTATACGGGAGGAGATGTAGATCGCCCCTATGTTGGGACGATTCATCAGACTTAATCGGGACAGAACCAGAGTTGATCGTACAGACTCGAGAGAAGATAGCCTTGATTCGTGAAAGGATTTTGACCGCCCAGAGTCGCCAGAAATCTTACGCAGACGTACGTCGTCGCCCTTTGGAGTTCAGTATGGGAGACCACGTACTTTTAAAAGTTTCTCCTACTCGAGGAATTTTTCGTTTTGGAAGGAAGGGAAAGCTGAGTCCGAGATATATCGTACCATTCGAGATCCTTGAAAGAGTTGGAGAGTTGGCATACAGATTGGCATTGCCGCCGTCGTTGAGCCATGTTCATAACGTGTTCCACGTATCCCAGTTACGGAGATGTATACCGGACCCTAGTCATGTCATTGATTTCGGGGAGATCGAAGTCGCTCAGGATGGGACGTTTGAAGAAAGACCGGTCAAGATACTCGAGAGTCGAGTTAAGCAGTTGAGGAACAAACCAATCGTTTTGGTCAAAGTTCAATGGTCACGTCACGGAGTGGAAGAAGCCACATGGGAAACGGAAGATGGCATGAAGTCCAGATATCCCGAATTATTTTCGTCTTGAGTTTCGGGACGAAACTCCTTTTTAGTAGGAGACTATGTAATATCCGGATTTATTACTGTGTATTTCATCTGTATTCGAACCCTATATTATTCGGATTTGTGATCTTGATAATTGGAGTATGATATTTATTGCATTGGTATCTTTGTACATAAGTATAACAATATGCAAAATTTCTCATGCGAACTCGTGATAGCGCACGCTAAGAATGTAGCTTAACGCGCGCTATCGGCTACTACTAGTGCACGCTACGTATGTAGGAGCTGCATGCGCTAGGCACTCAATTATTGAGCTAGGCGGCTAGCACATGCGCCAGCCGGGACATGGGTCCGGATAAGATTCCCGCGGACGAACCTGGACAGATTTGGAGTCAACGCTTATTAGCGTGCGCTAAATATGTACGGTAGCGTGCGCTAATTAGCTAAAGTGCAGAATGTTATAAATGAGACAACAATCCGTTTTGGCTTACATTTCCTTCGTTCATTCTTCAGTCTTGAGAGACCAGAGAGCAATAATTATCCTCCTAACACACTTAGAACACATCTACGTGATCCTTGAATATTGGATATTACTTGTGAGTAATCATTGAAGAGAAGTAACACCTTGGAGTGGCATATAACCAACCGGAGTCGGATTCTACCTTGCGGTTCAGTAATTTCGTCATATTAAGGTATGTTCAATCTATCTCCAGCCTTAGATTTGGATTCTAAGGAATTAGATGGTCATGTTAACGAGATATTGAATTTCATTAGTGAACTATTCAACAAACATCATGTTTAGAAGATGGGAATGTCTATGCTTATGATATTATCGTTGGAACCTTGTAGTTGGAATCCTAATACTTCAAATGATAAGAGAAACATTCTGAAGTTGGCTATCCGTATGATTTATGTTATCTTAGTGATCATAAATTGGAGGTGGTATTATTTTCGGTTATAAGGACTTAAGGGAAGAATCATCATAGGAAATATTCTTTCATATAAGTTGGAATTGTTAATTCACCTCAAGATGAAGTCCGAATGTGTATAATGATAGTAAAATCTAATGCACCAACCGGAGATCACCAAACTTCGCATAAGAATTGTAATCCAGATGGATTATGGTGTTGTGATGATTATACGTATACTCGTATCTCGAAGTTGTTATTATCCGTGAGATCATTCATAAGTTTATGAACATAGCATGTATTCGGATAACAAAAATTTATCACTGAGAAATTCGCTTACTTCATCACCATTTGTACAATCTGCTGCCCTTCAGTAAACTGCCATGCACGCTTAGCGTGCGCTAAGCTACATGAATTAACGTGCGCTATTGAGTATGTTTTGCGTACGCCACGTTTGGAACTTAGCGTGCGTTAAGTCATCAGGCGAGTCAGTCGGCTGATCAGTGAGGCACTGACCGTGCATGGTTAGCGTACGCTAGGCTGTATGTACTACGCGCGCTAACAAGTAGCATTAACATACGCTACATAGGATGCGTAGCGTGCGTTAAGCGATCCAGACAGATTGCATTTTAAGGACTTCCTACCGTAATTTTGGATTGTTAGACATTCGTACGACATGAGATGAATTCTATATTATTTCTTTTGTTAAGGTTCGAGCTTAGCAACGTGATTGATCGAAGGGGATGACCTTCGAGTATTTTGATATTCGTGGAAGTTTTATTCTTGTCAACGAACCGAGGCAAGTACTCTAATTAGAATTGTGTAAATTATGACAGTTATGATGTGATTGTATTGTGTAAATGTGTTGTGATTATATGTCCACCATGCGTTGATCCGACGGGAATCATCATGGGAATCTATAGCTGTGTGCGCTGGGTCGTTGGACAGGTAGTTCCACCATGTGTTGGTCCGACGGGATCATCATGGGAATCTATAGCTGTGTGCGCTGGATCGTTGGAATACCATCAGTATGTTGAAACTGTTATGATATGATATGTGTTGTTGATATTTCTCGTTGGAGAAACTTGTTATGATATAATTGTTGATTATATCACTGTTGTATGATTATTGTACTTGTACTAGCATCGTTGTGCTAACCCCTTCGGGGGTGAACATGTGTTTATGTTCAGGATCCAGGAGAGCGGGGAAACAACCACAGGAGCTGCATGACGACGAGGGTGCAGAGTGATGTTCCGATCGGGTTTATTGTCTGTTGTTTGTTGGTTATTTCAATAAGTACTCGAGTACGTCGTCAGTTTATGATTGGATTTTTGGTGATGTATTAATAACCCTTCATTGGATATTTGTATTCTCGGTATTGAACCAGACTGTTGTATTTTATTTCATTGCTTTCATAAGTTAGTATCTGTTATTGTCATTTCATTTCTTCAGCCTTATAAATTCTTATGTAAAGAATTTACGGTGCTGTAATATTCCTGAATATATCGGGGGTGTTACAAATATAGAGGACACTGTACTTATACCTAGAATCACACTGACATCCATACAATCAAACTGGCCATTCATAATGAAGCGGAGATAGTTCCCTATCAAACCATGCTACGCAATGACCATTAACAAAAGCCAAGGTCAGTCGCTTAATCATGTATGTATCTATTTGCCAAATCCTATTTTCAGTCATGGTGAACTTTATGTGGCGCTCTCTAGTGTCACAACCCCTGATGGACTAAAAATTCTAATGATGCAAGATGAATACAGGGAGCTAAAGGACCGAACCCGAAATATTATTTTCAAGGAGACTTTTTGCAACCTATTTTAACAAGGTGAGGTGCTTTTTTGATAATGAATCAACACTACTATGTCTGTATTTCCGTCTGAAATAATTGATACCTTCCTTATTAAAAATGCTTAATGTGTTTTACTACCACATTTGAGGGTTTTTAGAACTGATAATCTAAACTGTGTTTCTGCATTTAAAATAACCAAATTTCTCATATAAAATAGATTATTCCTACAGTTCCAATAAACAGTATCAAAATCCATCACTGCAATATAAAGTGGTCTGCAATAGTCTTGCTCCAATTCAAAATACAGGTTATCATAGCTAAAGCAAAAAATAAAGAATGCTTACCATTGGCTGCTATTCATGGAAAAGTCAACAATTATGAGAGCCTTCTTTAAAGACTCTATAGGACCCGATAATGCGATAGGGTTTTGTCATTATCACGTATTCTTGGTAATGAGCCCATTTTTCTGATTACCGTGCACGCGTGATAGTGCCAAAACCCTATCATACTTTAACGATGATTTTCGATTTTAGTAATGAAAACGCGGCAACATTGTACCTATAAAAAACTTTTATTTCAAAGAACAATATGGGGTGTTTGGCATTACAATACAAATTCATTCTTTCATCAAAAAACCATATGCTAACGTTCGAGATTCATTAAAAAACCAATCTTTACTCCAAGAACAATACAAGTGTCTATGGCATTGCGTTCAACTACACCTCATTAGAAAGCAATGAACACTGAAGCTGCTGAATCAATGCTTACAAAGTATATTTGAATAAAGTCTAAGTCATTCATCGTGGATCAAATCTTGAAAACAAGCAGCAACTAATTAACACACTATCAATCTGCCCAGACAGCTTAAGGCAACATCTCCTAGGTACAGTAATCATGTGGAATGGTTGCAAATCTAAATTTGTAGTTTAATGACATGATAATCCAATGTAAAATAAAATACCAAACATCGATCTCAGTTTTTGTTTGACCAACCCAGTATTCTAAATCAAGAGTTATCCAAGAAATTCATCATACCCTACAAGCAACACCAAAAAACCAAAAACGAATACGACTCATAATCGGCCTAACCCAACCAAGTTCACCATCAGACTTGAAATCGAGTTCGATCCTCGAACCGAAAAATATATATACCTCCAGAAATTTATTAAAATCCGTCATGAATTTATAATTTATCTATAGAAATTGTCAAACAACAGCAAATCAAAACAAATTCAGGTCGAGCCTGAATTCAAACTCTAACCCAAATACAGAAACCTGTAACTCAACCCATATCCAAACTCACCTAAATCAGAACCTGCTGCCACCACCGGTCGTGAGATGCCGCCGCATCGCCTAAAGTTGAGGTCGCCGCTTCCATATGGCACGGGTCGGAATCTGACGGAAAGCCCTTCGGCTCTGCCACCACCATCCAATTTCAGTCCAGCCGCAATCGATGAGTGTGTGTGTGTATCTGTCAGCCCGAGAGTGAGTGTGTGTGTGTGTGTGTGTGTGATTTTTCTGCAGGTTTTACCACCGGCCGAGGAGAGTTTAGAGAGAGAGAGGGGAGGGTCGAGAGATAGGAGAGAAGTGAGAGAGATGGATGAGGATAGTGGCCGATCGGTTGGAGGGTTTTTTTATACCCATTAGTTTTTAGGTTTATTCAATTAAGCCCTCATTTTTTCATAATCCTTCAATTTCACCCCAGTCACTTCTAACTATTCCGATTTGACCCAAACAACATATAATACCTTAAAATCCAGTCCTAGTTTGACCCAAGACATTTATAATGTTAACTCTTCAATTAATATTAATTATCCGTTCAATTTTATGCAATATATTTTTATTTTTATTTTCAGTCATTATATCATAGTATTTTATAATGATTAAAATTATTATTATATGTAGACATTAACAAGGATATACGAGCTTGGGATTTGTGAGTTGAGCATCTTCATATTCAAGTTCAAGCAACATCATTTAATTCAGGTGGAATTTTCACTATCATTTTAATTGCTTTAATTGGATTGCTATATGATATTCTATTTATGTTTAAAATTGATGATACATGTTGTAAATCAGACTCACATGTGTACGTGTAAAGAGGATATCATAAGATATATGTTGTGTGGGGGACACCTGCACAACCTCAATATTCACCTGCATGCTCGATTCATGTTATATGTGATATTGTCTGTATGTATTCATGTTGAGAAATATATTATTCATAGAATAATCATTTAATTGCTTTCCATGAGATTGTATACTATTGTGATATGTGTGATTTCCACGAGCTGAAGGAAGCTCACCCCCACCTATATTGAGACCGCAAGTTAAACCGAGCGGGATGGACGAAGGAGCGAGCCAAGAGGCCATATGATGATATTTTTGTTAAAATGATACTTTTATTTATGTCTTATGCTTTGCCATAATTATTTGGGGAAACTCTTGATTAGTAATAATAATTTATAAATTTTTCTTCCGCCGCAATTATTACCTCTTATTTATGTCATGTCATTGCCTTAATTAATAGGCATTTATTTTGTCAGTGTAGCGATTCGACTTTGTAGGGGAGAATTTTTAATATTCTCAAAGAAATTTATTTTTCGTCAAAATTCACATTTTTATTCTATAATTATCCCTAGAAAGTCAGCAAAACCAAAAAAACCATTCCAAAATACCGTACAAGCAACAGACCCAAGCTATACAAAAGCCACTATATATGAAAAGCTAATTATCTTCAGCCGTTTTCACCACATTAGCTTCATGCTCATGAATAGCATCACCAGATTCAACCAATGTAACACCCCGAGATATTCGGAATAATTACAGCGCCGTAAACCCTTTAGGTAAGGATTTACAAGGCTAATTTTAAAAAGAGTGTAAATATAAACCAATCGTACAACTGAAGTTTAAAGACATATTTGATTCAACCGATCAAATAGTTAATTTATACAACCATATCGAAAGGGCATTATTAAAACAGACGTACTCGAGTACTGAACGAAACAAGAAAACAACTCTCGACAACAATAACATCAATCACATCACTGAGCCATCTCATCGTCCCGTTTGCATCGGGTCGCCCCCGCTCCTCGGCTACCCGAACATCAAAACAATGTCCACCCCGAAGGGGTTAGCAAAACGATGCTAGTACAAGTATCATAATACAATAAATCATCAATGCATCATAAAACATGCAAAACGGACTTCCGCTAGGAATCCAACGATGCGAATCCTCACGATCCCATCAATACAATACAGGTAATCCAAATGATCCAGCGCCTTGGTATAGATCCTCATGATGATTCCGGACCAACGCATGGTGGAAAACCCGTCAGCCGATCCAAGCGCCTCAAAGATAGATCCCCATGATGATCCCGTCGGACCAACGCATGGTGGACATTCGATCCAGCGCTTCTCAAAGATAGATCCTCATGACCCCCTCGGATCATTTATACCATAATCAATCAATTATGCATACACATATGCATTTCAATATGTTCATCAATACGAACAAACAACAACGAATATCACGCGAATTTCCAGAAATACATCTCATATACAAAATATGAACAATACCATAAGCATAATAAATCAAACTCGACATATGATACTTGCCTCGAAAATGGCAAGACGAAATACTTCAAGGATCTCGACACACTCGAAGGCCGCAGATTTCGGTATATCCGACTCCTTAATTCTCAACTGGTGGTATCCTGATCGCAAGTCAATCTTCGAAAATACCCTTGCCCCTTGCAGTTGATCAAACAAGTCGTCGATCCGAGGTATAGGATACTTATTCTTGATCGTCATCTTGTTAAGCTCCCTGTAATCAATACACAGTCGGAGGGATCCGTCTTTCTTCCGGACAAAGAGAACGGGCGCTCCCCAAGGAGAAACGCTTGGTTGAATATAACCCTTCTGCAACAATTCCTCCAGTTGTTTCTTGAGTTCATACATCTCGGTTGGCGCCATGCGGTATGGTGCTCTGGAAATAGGAGCCGCCTGTGCTCTAGTTCAATAGTGAATTCCACTCCTCTCGCGGAGGTAACCTGTAGTTCGTCAGGAAATACATCGGAGAACTCATTCACCACTGAAATGGACGAGAGCTCTACTCCTTCCTCTTTCCTCATGGCATAGCACCAAAGTCCGTGACATCCTTGCTTCAGTAATTTCACAGCTTTCATTGCCTTGATCAATTTCCCCGAGCTTCCCGGTCTCCATCCTCGGAATAAGTGTTCGATCCGTCATCGCAATGATGGAAATGACTCTCTCTGGTAATTCAAAGACACTCCATAACGGTTGAGCCAATCATCTCCGAGAATTAAATCGTCACCGCAGATGTCAACCACAATAAGGTTCGATGGCCAATCTCTTCCTTCTATAGATACTGGGAAATCCTTAGCTTCTAAGGTTCCACAATTTTCTCTCCGCTCGGTAATCCCACAACATAAGGTTCACAATTATACAAGCACGAGATGTTCAAACGATTAACACAGTTCAAAGACATAAAAGAATGCGTAGCTCCTGAATCGAACAAGACACTAACTGGTTGCAAAAGGATCTGAATCGTACCTGATGCAACAAATGTTCGATCATCAGATTTCCTCATCTCGCATACGGGCGTGGAGGAACGGACTCAAAGATCGATGCCTCTCTCTTTCCAGCGTTCTGCTGCTGAAATTCACTTTGCTGCGTCTGGTTCACACTTGTCTCCTTCGGAACTGGAGCTGGAGCGCGAGTACCAAAAGATCGGGTCACATTCCCACAAAATGTTGCGCGATGTCCTTCCTGTCCCACACTAAACAGTCACAAAGAGCGCAAAACAATCACGTCGAACATGTCCCGCCTTTCCACAGCTTGTAACACTTCTTCCCCGTGTCGAAAGCAGTCTTTGCCCGAACTTCTTTCCTCCTCGACTAGGATGCGGAGGTCTCTGGATGAGTGAAAAGAGGGACCGGCGGCTGGGCCCGTTATTCTTATTCTCCGTGAAGTTGCCCGACACCTTCGCTTTCTTTGCTTCCGCCGATTTCTCTCTGCCGCTTCCTTCATATCGTAGGCCAACGCCTTGTCCCGAGCATCGCCTCAAGGTGGTACAATCAAATCCAGACATATATTGTCAATTTCCGCTTCATTCGCATGTCAAAATGGAAAATCCTTTCCGCCTGGTCTGACTGTGGCGACATAAGTCACCGGTGATTAAAAGTCTTAATCACTTCCGTCACGGATGCTTCCGAATTTTGTGGTGAGAAAAACTCCCGAACTCGGGCCTCTCTAATCGGGCGAGGACAATCGTGCCTCCATCATCAACTTGAATTCTGTCCGTCAAGATTATGCTCCTGCGGTCGAATGGCCTCCCACCGCCGAAAGCCTCCTGGCCAAAAGATACCGGGCGACCGGAACCTTCCTATCGTTGGGACGCTTAATCCCGCAAAAATCTTCTCTAATTCCTTCACCAATGATCCCACGAAAGCGTCTCGGTGGAACCGTCAAATTTCGGAGGATGCAATTTGACCACCTCGGTAAGCCATTTATCTCCCGATTATCCACGTTATTCTCGTCCCATCGCCGTCTCGCATGCGATCCACAACTTGAGCAAACCGGTTTATTCGAGCAACCACTGTGAAGCACTCCCGCACGTTAGGATCTCGCATTATTATTTGCCGATCTCGCCGTCCCTAATGTGAATCCGTTTGGCTAGCGGCTATCTCAGGAGTAGATACCGATTCTTCTTGCCTCGCATTTCCACGTCCGCGTCCACGACCTCCTCTCAACATACTGTAAACATAAATACTCAATATCCAGGGCAAACGTTCTCAAAGTACATTCATTAATGTTTACAAGACAAGAATTAAATAAAACAGTAGTACTCGAGATTAGGAAACTTACAACCACAGTCCAATTGACGATGCTGGCTCAGCAGTGATGTTACGAACGACCAATAATCAATAACGTAAACAGACCCAACTAACCCGACTGCCAAGATATCCATAAATCTTAGCTCCGATACCATATTCTGTAACACCCCGAGATATTCGGAATAATTACAGCGCCGTAAACCCTTTAGGTAAGGATTTACAAGGCTAATTTTAAAAAGAGTGTAAATATAAACCAATCGTACAACTGAAGTTTAAAGACATATTTGATTCAACCGATCAAATAGTTAATTTATACAACCATATCGAAAGGACATTATTAAAATGCATTTACTCGAGTACCGAACGAAACAAGAAAACAACTCTCGACAACAATAACATCAATCACATCACCGAGCCATCTCATCGTCCCCGTTGCACCGTGGTCGCCTCCCGCTCCTCGGCTACGAACATCAAAACAATGTCCACTCCCCGAAGGGGTTAGCAAAACGATGCTAGTACAAGTATCATAATACAATAAATCATCAATGCATCATAAAACATGCAAAACGGACTTCCGCTACCGAATCCAACGATGCGAATCCTCACGATCCCATCAATACAATACAGGTAATCCAGATCCAGCTTCTTGGTATAGATCCCCATGATGATCCCGCGGACCAACGCATGGTGGAAAACCCGTCCAGCGATCTGCGCCTCAAAGATAGATCCCCATGATGATCCGTCGGACCAACGCATGGTGGACATTCGATCCAGCGCCAAAGATAGATCCTCACCCCCTCGGATCATTTATACCATAATCAATCAATTATGCATACACATATGCATTTCAATATGTTCATCAATACGAACAAACAACAACGAATATCACGCGAATTTCCGTAAATACATCTCATATACAAAATATGAACAATACCATAAGCATAATAAATCAAACTCGACATATGATACTTGCCTCGAAAATGGCAAGACGAAATACTTCAAGGATCTCGACACACTCGAAGGCCGCCTCCTTCGATCAACGTAACAAGCTTGAACCTTAACAAAAGGAACGATATACAAATCATCTCAAGTCGAACAATGGCCTAACAATTCGGCCTACGGCCGAAAAGCTCAAAATAAACAAGTCATCTGATTGCTTAGCGCTACGTACTCTACGTAACGTGCGCTAAGACGGACTGTTAGCGTACGCTATCGTATAAGACTAGCGTGCGCTAGCCACGGTCTGGCAGTCTGACTCGGCTGGTCTCATAACGTACGCTACGTACGTTTCGGGCGTTAACTGACCCCGATAGCGCACGTTAACTCAAACGTGTTAGCGTGCGCTAATATTGCATGGCAGAATACTGCAAGCCGAAAACTGGGTTGAATGGTGAAGAACTCATGAATCCTACCAAGTTATCCTCGGGCAAATCATGCTAATAAGGTTTGTGGAAGATTTATGATCGTGAAATACGAATATACGGATAGTCAACTCAACATCATAGTTCATCTACGATCTCCAAGAAATAATCTAAGTTCCATTTGTTCTACGTTCCAAAACACATGATTCCATCGTGTAAAACGTATCAACTGGGCAAATATCCGGTTACTGATCATAAATCGATTTGAACATGCTTAGGAGTCCTTATAATAAGATGGTTCAAAGGTTCATACGATGAATAAGTGTCGAAGCGTCGAAATATCCTTCTAACATGTGATGACCGATTATAAACGAAATACTTGCTATCAAAACATGATTCAAACTTCCTTAGGAACATTACTAACATTAGTGAAGAATCACCTACCTCAAAGTAGTGAAGAATACGGAGGAAAATGAAGCGATCCAACACCGAAGGCTTGAACACCAATCTCCAATGATATACGATCTTCAATCTCGAACTAGGAGGTTGATATGAAGTGTTTGGGACGAAGTGAGTTATGTTCTAAGTGTAAGAGTTCGGGTTATGGGAGGAGAAAAACTGAAATCTCGAATAGGATGATGTCCTATTTATAATAAATGGCTATTAGCGCGCGCTACACCCTGTTCGTAGCGTGCGCTAACGGCTCAAAGTCTAAACTGTACTCGGCACTTAGCGTGCGCTACGCATATACCTGTAGCGTGCGCTAAGGCGTTGACTCGGATTTTCCCGAAAGCCGTCCAGGTACATCCGACACGATCCGGTCAGGTCCCGGCCAGATCTCACCTACCGCACGCCCCAATCAATTTGACCACGCATAGCGTGCGCTAATTACATTCTCAGCGTGCGCTATGAAACCATGTTAGCGTCGCTACCCTTAGCTTTGTAGCGTGCGCTACATGCACGTAATTTCAACCTTACAAATCACAACCATGAAATTAAACGCTCGGCAACATCGGATTATGAAATACGGAGAATAATACTCGACAAAAGTACAATCATTACAATATCACAAGTTCCAATTACATAACAGAATCTCGGGCATTACATCCTTCCTCCTAAAAAGAAGTTTCGTCCGAAACTTATGATGAAAACAACTCAAGATATTTAGCCTTCATACCGTCCTCCGTTTCCCAAGTGGCCTCTTCGACTCCATGTCGTGACCATTGTACTTTAACCAAGTGTATTGGTTTATTCCTCAATTGTTTGATCCGGCTCTCAAGTATCTTGATTGGTCTTTCTTGAAGGTGCCATCATTAGCTATCTCGATCTCGTCGAAATCAATGACGTGGATCGGGTCAGACATACTTCCGCATTGGGATACGTGAAACACATTGTGAACGTGACCCGGCGATGGCGGTAAGGCCAACTCGTATGCTAAATCTCCCACTCTCTCGAGGATCTCAAAGGGTCCGATATATCTCGGACTAAGTTTGCCTCTTCTCCCAAAATGGAAAATCCTCGTGTAGGAGACACCTTCAATAGTACGTGGTCTCCGGTCGAACTCTAGAGGGCGACGACGTACATCGGCATAAGACTTCTGCCGACTGGGCGATCAGCAGTCTCTCTCGAATCAAGGCTATCTTCTCTTGAGTCCGAATAATCAATTCCGGTTCCGTCCGATCAAATCCAAGAATCATCCCAAAGACAGGGGTGATCGGCATCTTCTCCGCATAAAGCTTCAAATGGTGCCATCTTAATAGAAGCATGCCAACTGTTATTATAAGTGAACTCGATCAAGGGCAAGTGAACTTCCCAATCGATCGACCAATCTAATGCACAAGCTCTAAGCATGTCCTCTCTGTCTGAATAGTCCTTTCGGATCGACCGTCCGTTTGGGGATGATAAGTCAGTACTAAAGTTTAGCTCGGTCCCCAAAGCCCCGTGAATCTGCTTTCCGAAGTGTGACACGAAGCGACCATCTCGATCCGAAATAATGGTCTTGGCGTCCGTCAATCGGACTATCTCCGCAATAAATATTCGTGCCAATCTCTCGGTCCCCATGTATCTTTGATTCCTAGGAAATGAGCCGACTTGGTTAGTCGATCAACTACAACCCAAATCATGTTCATTCCGTTCTAGTCCTTGGCATACTAGTAATGAAGTCCATCGAGATATCCTCCCACTTCCACTCGGGGATCGGAAGCGGTCTTAACATTCGGCAGTCGTTGATGTTCAATCTTAACTCGCCGACAAGTCAAACACTTCAAACGTACTCCGCTCGTCCTTCTTCATATTCCCCCACCAAGTTTTGCTTTAAATCTTTATACATCTTCACGCCCGGTGAATAGAATAGGGCGCGTGAGCTTCCTTGAGAATAGTCCTTCTCAAATCATCATCATCGGGAACGCAAAGTCGACTCAAATCTCGTAACTCCATCATCTTGTATCACGAATCTCGGGCTTTTCCTTTCTTTACTTCATCACATAATCGAAGGATCGAGAATCGCTCAATTGTTTAGACTTGATCTCCTCGACTAGTGATGAAGTCGGCCCATCACATAAAGTTGTCCTTGGATTCCGGTACCCATACTTCAATCCTCGCGGATCGGTTCGTTGAATACCGGTTTGGGATGTAAGTGCTTCCAACGCTCGAAGGGAAACAGGTTTACGGCTCAAAGCATCGGCTACTACATTTGCTTTACCCGGATGATAGAGAATCTCCAATACGTGATCCTTGATCAATTCCAGCAACCTTCTCTGCCTCATGTTTAACTCTTTCGTGAAAATGTACTTGAGGCTCTTATGGTCTGTAAAGATCGACAATGAGTGCCGTCTAAATAATGTCGCGATTTTCAAGGCAAAGACCACATTTGCTAGCTCCAGATCATGAGTCGGATAATTAACCCGCACGGTTTCAATTGCAGAAGCATAAGCAATTACTTTATCCTTATGCATCAACACACAACCCAAACCCTGATTTGAAGCATCGCTGTATACCATAAATCCGTCAGTTCCTTCTGGCAGCGCTAATATAGGTGCTGTCGTCAGTCTCTTCTTAAGTTCGTCAAAACCAGCCTGACACTTCTCATTCCACGCGAACTTTTGAGTTTTCCAGAATAGTGAGTGGGCGGACGAGCAATTTTGGAAAATCCCTCTACAAAGCGGCGATAATATCCAGCTAGTCCTAAGAAGCTTCGGACTTCTTTCACGTTTTTAGGAGCTTCCCACTCCAAGATTGCTTCGACTTTCTTCGGGTCCACCTGAACTCCGTCAGATGATATCACATGCCCAAGGAAAGTTACTTCCTTAAGCCAGAACTCACATTTAGAAAGCTTAGCATACAGCTGTTCCTTTCTCAAGATGCTCAAAACCACACGTAAATGTTCAGCATGTTCCTCTGCGTCCCTCGAATATATCAAGATGTCGTCAATGAAAACGACCACAAATTTATCCAAGTACTCCAAGAATACCCGATTCATCAATTGCATGAATACCGCAGGAGCATTGGTAAGTCCAAACGGCATCACTACGAATTCATAATGCCTGCATCGATCTCGAAGCGATTTGGTATATCCGACTCCTTAACTCTCAACTGGTGGTATCCAGATCGCAAGTCAATCATCGAAAATACCCTTGCACCTTGCAGTTGTTCAAACAAGTCGTCGATCCGAGGTATAGGATACTTATTCTTGATCGTCATATTGTTAAGCTCCTGTAATCAATACACAGTCGGAGGGATCCGTCTTTCTTAGGACAAAGAGAACGGCGCTCCCCAAGGAGAAACGCTTGGTTGAATATAACCCTTCGCAACAATTCCTCCGGTTGTTTCTTGAGTTCATACATCTCGGTTGGCGCCATGCGGTATGGTGCTCTTGAAATAGGAGCTGCTCCAGGCTCTAGTTCAATAGTGAATTCCACTCCCCTCTGCGGAGGTAACCTGAGTAGTTCGTCAGAAATACATCGGAGAACTCATTCACCACCGAAATGGACGAGAGCTCTACTCCTTCCTCTTTCCTCATGGCATAGCACCAAAGTCCGTGACATCCTTGCTTGATAATTTCACGACTTTCATTGCCTTGATCAATTTCCCGAGCTTCGGTCTCCATCCTCGGAATAAGTGTTCGAGATCCGTCATCGGCAATGATGGAAATGACTCTCTCTCGGTAATTCAAAGACTCCATAACGGTTGAGCCAATCATCTCCGAGAATTAAATCGTCACCGCAGATGTCAACCACAATAAGGTTCGATGGCCAATCTCTTCCTTCTATAGATACTGGGAAATCCTTAGCTTCTAAGGTTCCCACAATTTTCTCTCCGCTCGGTAATCCCACAACATAAGGTTCACAATTATACAAGCACGAGATGTTCAAACGATTAACACAGTTCAAAGAGATAAAAGAATGCGTAGCGCCTGAATCGAACAAGACACTAGCTGGTTGCAAAAGGATCAGAATCGCACTGATGCAACAGTGTGTTACGATCATCGATTTCCTCATCTCGTACAGGCGTGGAGGAACGGACCCAGCACTGGATGCCTCTCTCTTTCCAGCGTTCTGCTGCTGAAATTCACTTTGCTGCGTCTGGTTCACACTTGTCTCCTTCGGAACTGGAGCTGGAGCGCGAGTACCAAAAGATCGGGTCACATTCCCACAAAATGTTGCGCGATGTCCTTCTATCCACACTAAAGCAGTCACAAGAGCGCAAAACAATCACGTCGAACATGTCCCGCCTTTCCACGCTTGTAACACTTCTTCCTCGTGTCGAAGCTTGATCGGTCTGCCGGAACTTCTTTCCTCCTCGACTAGGATGCGGAGGTCTCTGGATGAGTGAAAAGAGGACCCGACAGCGGGGCCCGTTAGTCTTATTCTCCGTGAAGTTGCCCGACACCTTCGTTTCTTTGCTTCCGTCGATTTCTCTCTGCTGCTTCCTTCATATCGTAGGCCAACGCCTTGTCCCGATATCGCCTCAAGGTGGTACAATCAAATCCAGACATATATTGCTGAATTTCGGCTTCATTCGCATGTCAAAATGGAAAATCCTTTCCGCCTCGGTCCCGACTGTGTGGCGCACATAAGTCACCGGTGATTAAAAGTCTTAATCACTTCCGTCACAGATGCTTCGAATTTTGTGGTGAGAAAAACTCCCGAACTCGGGCCTCTCTAATCGGGCGAGGACAATCGTGCCTCCATCATCAACTTGAATTCGTCCGGTCGGCATTATGCTCCTCTGGTCGAATGGCCTCCCACCGATCGAAAGCCTCCCGGCCAAAAGATCTTGGGCGGCCAGGAACCTTCTATCGTTGGGACAGTTAATCCCCGCAAAATCTTCTCTAATTCCTTCACCAATGATCCCACGAAAGCGTCTCGGTGGAACCGTCAAATTTCGGAGGATGCAATTTGACCACCTCGGTAAGCCATTTATCTCCCGATTATCCACGTTATTCTGCTTTGTCCCATCGCCGTCTGCATGCGATCCACAACTTGAGCAAACCGGTTTATCTCGAGCAACCACTGTGAAGCACTCCGCACGTTAGGATGCATTATTATTTGCCGATCCTGCCGTCCCCCTAATGTGAATCCGTTTGGCTAGCGGCTATCTCGAAGTAGATACCGATTCTTCTTGCCTCGCATTTCCACGTCGCGTCCACGACCGCGTCGCGTCCACGACCTCCTCTCAACATCGTAAACATAAATACTCAATATCCGTGGCAAACGTTCTCAAAGTACATTCATTAATGTTTACAAGACAAGAATTAAATAAAACGGTAGTACTCGAGATTAGGAAACTTACAACCACAGTCGATTGGCGATCTTTGGCTCAAGATGATGTTACGAGCGACCAATAATCAATAACGTAAATGCACCAACTAACCCGATCGCCAAGATATCCATAAATCTTAGCTCCGATACCATATTCGTAACACCCGAGATATTCGAATAATTACAGTAAACCCTTTAGGTAAGGATTTACAAGGCTAATTTTAAAAGAGTGTAAATATAAACCAATCGCATAACCTGAAGTTTAAAGACATATTTGATTCAACCGATCAAATAGTTAATTTATACAACCATATCGAAAGGACATTATTAAAGCAGACGTTCGAGTCTTGAGCGAAACAAGAAAACAACTCTCGACAACAATAACATCAATCACATCATCGAGCCATCTCATCGTCCCAAGTCTTGTGGTCGCCTCCCCGCTCCTCGGCTACTCCGAACATCAAAACAATGTCCACCCCAGAAGGGGTTAGCAAAACGATGCTAGTACAAGTATCATAATACAATAAATCATCAATGCATCATAAAACATGCAAAACGGACTTCCGCTACGGAATCCAACGATGCGAATCCTCACGATCCCATCAATACAATACAGGGTAATCCAGCGATCCAGCGCCCTTGGTATAGATCCCCATGATGATCCCGTCGGACCAACGCATGGTGGAAAACCCGTCCAGCGATCCAGCGCCCTCAGCATAGATCCCCATGATGATCCCGTCGGACCAACGCATGGTGGACATTCGATCCAGCGCCCTCAGCATAGATCCTCATGACCCCCTCGGATCATTTATACCATAATCAATCAATTATGCATACACATATGCATTTCAATATGTTCATCAATACGAACAAACAACAACGAATATCACGCGAATTTCCAGAAATACATCTCATATACAAAATATGAACAATACCATAAGCATAATAAATCAAACTCGACATATGATACTTGCCTCGAAAATGGCAAGACGAAATACTTCAAGGATCTCGACACACTCGAAGGCCGCCTCCTTCGATCAACGTAACAAGCTTGAACCTTAACAAAAGGAACGATATACAAATCATCTCAAGTCGAACAATGGCCTAACAATTCGGCCTACGGCCGAAAAGCTCAAAATAAACAAGCTGTCTGGATTGCTTAGCGCGCGCTACGTACTCTACGTAACGTGCGCTAAGACGGACTGTTAGCGTACGCTATCGTATAAGACTAGCGTGCGCTAGCCACGGTCTGGCAGTCTGACTCGGCTGGTCTCATAACGTACGCTACGTACGTTTCGGGCGTTAATCGGCCCGATAGCGCACGTTAACTCAAACGTGTTAGCGTGCGCTAATATTGCATGGCAGAATACTGCAAGCCGAAAACTGGGTTGAATGGTGAAGAACTCATGAATCCTACCAAGTTATCCTCGGGCAAATCATGCTAATAAGGTTTGTGGAAGATTTATGATCGTGAAATACGAATATACGGATAGTCAACTCAACATCATAGTTCATCTACGATCTCCAAGAAATAATCTAAGTTCCATTTGTTCTACGTTCCAAAACACATGATTCCATCGTGTAAAACGTATCAACTGGGCAAATATCCGGTTACTGATCATAAATCGATTTGAACATGCTTAGGAGTCCTTATAATAAGATGGTTCAAAGGTTCATACGATGACTAAGTGTCGAAGCGTCGAAATATCCTTCTAACATGTGATGACCGATTATAAACGAAATACTTGCTATCAAAACATGATTCAAACTTCCTTAGGAACATTACTAACATTAGTGAAGAATCACCTACCTCAAAGTAGTGAAGAATACGGAGGAAAATAAAGCGATCCAACACCGAAGGCTTGAACACCAATCTCCAATGATATACGATCTTCAATCTCGAACTAGGAGGTTGATATGAAGTGTTTGGGACGAAGTGAGTTATGTTCTAAGTGTAAGAGTTCGGGTTATGGGAGGAGAAAAACTGAAATCTCGAATAGGATGATGTCCTATTTATAATAAATGGCTATTAGCGCGCGCTACACCCTGTTCGTAGCGTGCGCTAACGGCTCAAAGTCTAAACTGTACTCGGCACTTAGCGTGCGCTACGCATATACCTGTAGCGTGCGCTAAGGCGTTGACTCGGATTTTCCCGAAAGCCGTCCAGGTACATCCGACACGATCCGACAGGGGTCCCGGCGATCTCACCTACCGCACGTCCCAATCAATTTGACCACGCATAGCGTGCGCTAATTACATTCATGGCGTGCGCTATGAAACCATGTTAGCGTACGCTACCCTTAGCCTGTAGCGTGCGCTACATGCACAGAATTTCAACCTTACAAATCACAACCATGAAATTAAACGCTCGGCAACATCGAATTATGAAATACGGAGAATAATACTCAGACAAAAGTACAATCATTACAATATCACAAGTTCCAATTACATAGCAGAAATCTCGGGCATTACAACCAACAATTGCGTCACACTGGCACGCACCTCCGTTTGCCTAGCCTGAGTTTTCTTCAAGGAATCCAAAGAGTCAAGGGCCATCCCACGACCTCCCAAAGCCTACGTCTCCGCAATCAATGCCTTCCACTTCCCGATAAGCCTCCTAAGGTGATCACAACAAGATCGAAGTAAGTTTGCAAAAGATTATTCTTCAACAACTTCTTGCTCAAACCAAACCCCCATACGATCATGTAAGCGTGAAGAACCCGACGCGTCCATAAGTTCTTTCAATATCGTGAAACTTTCCATTGAGTAAAATATGTGAAAAATGGCTTAGATGAGGACAAATTTTAGATGTATCTATGACTGGATATGAGTCAAACAATAAATAAATAGGCAAAGCCTCAATGCTCTTTCCTTGAGCAGAGAAACTGAAACGCATCATTGCAAATAGAAGATGGAACGTCGTCTTCCCAATAACTGCATGCAGTGACATCTTATCAATGATAAACGTGATGTTTCACAAGAGAAAAAAAGAGCCCCTCAAAATATAACTTTTAACATAAAAGACACCTAAGGTTCACAATGCATAAGATTAGAATAAGAAAACACACATATTCAAGGATTTTAAAGCTTAGTTACAAACCTTTTGTGTCAAAATAAAACTTTTAACATAAAAGACCCCTCGCATTCATAATGCATAAGATTAGAATAAGAAAACACACAAATTGAAGGTTTTTAAGGGTTAGTTACAAAGCTTTTGTGTTCTCGTAGATTTATAACAATTCAACACAATGCATTTCACATTGAAATGTGATACTCATATAAATAAACGATTAGGTACAGCCTGTGTGTATCAAACAAAAAACAAGATCTAACATTAAATAATAAAAATTAGATACAGCCTGTGTGCATCACGCAAATCTGAATGACTCGTATTCATAATTATAGAATTCAAAAATAGAATTCAAAAGATGGATTGCATATTAATCAACTTGGAACAAGATGATGACATTCAAGAGGCATTGAGAGATGACGTCTCACTACTATTCAGGTAGTAAATTAAAATTAAGAATGGTCACTCGAAGAGTATTACTCGTGTATAAAATATTGGCCGAATGCATGGGCGGATTTGTGTTCTCTGCACTGGGCTCCAGCTCGTGCAGATCTAAAATACACTCAATAATCTATATACATAATAAATCCAAAAAAGAGAAAAAATTCAAATTAATCCAGACCAAAAATATTTTTTACTAGGCAGAAAAAATTCAAATCAGCCCAGTCCAACCCATTGTCCAGTTGAGTCCAACCCATTCAAATCAGCTCGCTCAAATAGTGTGTATGAAAATATGACTCGTTGAGCACTCGAATGGTTACCGAAACACGAAGATATGACTCGAGTTGTTACTCGAATGAAAATATTACCTGAATGTGTACCCTTATGATATGATTATTCGAAATGATCTTACTTGAACGTGGAATATATAACTCGAATAGATATGAATAAAAATTGTAACTGATAATTTAAATATGGAAAAAGTTAGTGTTAAACTATAAAATATATATATATATATATATATATATATAATAGCGTTACGGATTCTAAGCACTAGATTAATTCTCTCTCCTATGTGGCATTTCCTTAATTTTGGATCCCTATTTATCTAAAATCTTGAATCCCACATTAATTTAAAATGATACTTAACCAATGAACAACCTACATAAATATAATTCAATATCTTGAATTCCACACCAATTTAAAATTGAACTCAAGCAATAGATAACCTAAATACCTAGAATTCAATGTGTATTTTTCAACCACGTAGTTAATTTACACACAAAGTTAAGAATATTATTTTTATTATGCTTAATTTGGCCAATTATTAAGTTGGACAAATAAATAATTTAAATTTTTTGGTGAATTTTAATTGGGTCAATTATTAAATTTACATTAATTTTATTTGTCTAAAATTTGAATCTCACATCTATTTTATTTAGTAGTTTCATAATAATTTAAAATTATACATAATAGTCTTCAATCCACATCGATTTAAAATAGAACTTCAATATTATTTTTCAACTCCATATTTATAATTGACACACAAGCTTAAGAATTTTATTTTTATTATGTTTACTTTGGCCAATTATTAAGTTGGACAAATAAATAGTGAAATATTTTTTTGTGAAAATTGAATTTTGATCAATTATTAAATTTACATTAATTTATTTATCTAAAATTTGAATCTCACGTCACTTTTATTTAGTAGTTTTATTTCAATTGAAAATTTTAATTTGATCAATATTAATAATCACTTATTAAATAAATTATTTTATTTTTATTTTAGAAACTAATTTGACCAATTATCGAATCTGCATTAATTGTATTTCTAAAATTACCACATCCATCTTAAATGAGGCTCTGCCGATGGGAGAAGTAAATAAATATTTAAAATCAATGTTATTTTTGAGTCCATAATTATTTTGCATGTTTAATAGTTTTATTTTTAGTGAGGAAAAATATTTTGGATAATATTAACTTGGGCAACTATTAAGCCAAATGAATCGTTTTGTTTCTATTAAAATTTTAATTTGCTAATTATTAGGTTTGTATTAATAATTTTTATATATAAATTTAAATCCATATTCGTTTTAAAAGAGACTTCATCGATTGGATAACCTAAATAAATATTCATTATCAATATGTATTTTTACACCTCACAATTATTTTGCACCACCAGCTAATAGTTTTAATTTTATTGTAAAACTTTATTTGATCAATATTTTTGCCTAGACATAACAAATTTGCCTAATATTAATTGGATCAATTTTTATGTTGGCAAAATAAATAGGTTTACTTATATATATAATCAATTTGTATTTTACCATCACATTTCTCATATGCAATTAATTTGACCAATTATTGAGTTGGCTAAATAAATATTGTTATTTTTATTGAAAATAAATAGTTTTACTTATATATATAATCAATTTGTATTTTACCATCACATTTCTCATATGCAATTAATTTGATCAATTATTGAGTTGGCTAAATAAATATTGTTATTTTTATTGAAAACGAATTTTGGCCAATCATCATTGGCCAAATAAATAATCTTATTTTTTGAATTTTTTATTTTATTTAATTTAATTTGTCCAATTTGTTAATGTCTAACAATTTGAGCGAATTTGATTTTTTAAAGTCAAACATAACAACCAAGTATTGTAACAACTTATATTTGATTATGTAGATTTTATAAGTTTTCATAGATTTTGGTAATTCATTGATATAATCAATATGTATTTTACTATCATATTTCTCATCGCCTATTAATTTGACCAATAATCGAGTTGGCTAAATAAATAGTATTATTTTTATTGAAATGTGATTTGGCCAATTATTAAGTTGACCAAATAAATATTTTTTTACTAAAAAAATAATTTGGCTAACTTATTGACGTTTAACTTAATCTGTGTATCAACATATAACAATCTGAGCAAATTTGAATTTTTTCGAATTCAGATTATGTTTACTGATTTAAATTATATAAATTAAAATATGTTAAGTAATTAGCGGACATTATATAGGGTCTGAGATATAAATGGGTAGCAAAGTCATATTTTAATCGAGTTTGATGAATGTTGGTAGATTTTAAACAAGTTTGAATATTTATACCATACTTTCATTGTTTCATGTGTTACTATATGAGTTTTGAACTGAAATAAGTAGTAAAATTATCTTTCAATTGGTTTATGACAAGTACAAGTACATAAATTTTAAAGAAGTTCGTGTGCCTGAATTCCATACTCATTATTTATGTTTATTGGTGTGTTTCGCTGCGGTACAATTACAAGTGGCTGAATCCTAAGAAAATATTAAATTATTTTTTGACTTTTACTTATAAATTATAATATAAAGTGATTATCCGTCGAGTTTCGACGAACTATACACTAGTTATATATAAATGGGTAGTAAATGATTTCTACCAAAGGAGGTTAATCTAACTTCAACCCTAAGTTTGTGTTAGTACGATCCATCGAGAAAAAGTCAAAGAAATCATTAACTCATAGAAAATCACTACTCCTACAAAGCTAAAAGAAAAAAGAAAAAGGCAAAGTTAAAAAACCAACCGCATTGATTCACACAAGTGTGCGTGAATAATTATTACAAAAGAAGACGGGGAACTTTGCGAACTGGAACTTACAGTGATTGAAGCAGAGCCAAAAAAAAAAAAAAAAAAAAACGAGGGAAATTGTTTTTTAAGGACTCCTAATTTTAGGAGTGACAAAAGTAGGATTGTAATTTTTTTGGCTGGTAAAAGTAGGACTGTAATTTTGAACTGACAAAAATAGGACCGTAACTTTTTAAAAATAGCAAAAATATGCCTTTAACTTTTTAAAATAGCCATTTAAGATCAAATAAAGCTCAGATTGTCTTCTTGCGGGCTCAAATTGCACATATGCGAATTTTTATTAATATAAACATACTTTTAAATTCTACGTTATTTTTTACTAGTTTCATTTTTTTAAAGTTAAATTCCATGTCATTTTTTTAAAGATTTTTTTGACATGATAATGAAAAATGTGTTTGTGGACAACTAATCTTGTCGTTTTTTTTTAAATTGCAAATATTTTGTTCTTTTTTGAACATTCCACCTGTTTAATAACTGTGCATAAAAGTAATCTTTTGCGATAACTAAAATATAAAGGGATCTCTCTTTTTTAGTACCAAACCATAAAAGTAACAAGTTATATATCCCCATTCATAAAACTATAAGTTTTTGATACCAAAATGTGTTAAAAGACTTTATTACCCTTAAAGTCTACCAATAAGAGAAAAAAAAACTAAAAAAGAAAAAGGAAGATTATTAAAACTAAACAACAATAAAAAAAGGTCCCACAACTCAATATTCCAAAAAACTCTCCTCCTCTCTGCAAAAAAAGTCTCCCGTCGTGAAACCCTTTGCCGGCAAGAAAATGTCGACCTCCGACTATCACAGAGAATCTGAAGACGCCAGAAGTTCCGCTAGCGACACTCCATCTGAAGAGCAATTCGCCAATGAGCCGCCGGTTAGTGTATTTTCATTCACACACGATCGTGCCACGACGGTTGTTCATCTTCCCACGATCGTGCTGAAGAAGATGAGACCATCGTGGACACGATGGTCTTTCGTGGGCACGATCGCTACACACGACGGTCGTCGATCGTGTGTGCCGTCGTGTGCTAGAAGTGCTAAGCTCTGCCTTGCACACGATCGCCGCACACGATCGCTTTCCCGTGTGAACCGGCCGTGGTGGCACACGATGGTCTTCACACGACGGCATCAATCGTGTGCATGCGATCGTGCAAGGCGTAATTTTTTTTTCGTTCTCTTAAGCATTTTATCATATTCTTATGAGTTGTATGTCCATATTGCAGTGGTTGCGTATGGAAGAGACCTACATTGCGTTTTGTTACACGTCAAGTGAATCTTTACATACGGGAGGCGGTATTTAAAGAGATCATTGAGACATTAAGGAGTATGGGCCGCAATTCATTGCCTTGATCGAGCTATCGAGAGCTTGACCGAGGGGGTCTGGGCGCTTGATTAAAGTTAGGAGGAATGGGAGTTCAAATACTGCCCTACATCACTTGATTGCTCGTCAATTGGAGGGTGATCAAATCCCCCCGGATGAGTCGTGGTTCCAGGTTTGCGGGAGGACCATTCGTTTTACGGCCCGTGATTTCGCCTTGATCACGGGACTCCATTTTGGAAACTCTACCTTCCATCCCCAGGACGACCATCTCCTTCCGTCCGACGGTATTTTCCACAGAATACTCCATGGCAAAAACATTAAGGTTAGTGTTCTGCGGAAGAGGTTCAATACTCGAGATTTTGGTAGAGACATAAGAGATTATCTCAAGGTTGCCAATTTGCTTATATACTACTACTTTATCCTATGCCGTGACGACAAGATGGTCGAGACATGGGCATGGGCATTAGTGGAGGATTTCGAGCAGTGGGATATGTTTCCTTGGGGTTCTTATGCCTTTGGGGTTTTATCTTACTACATAGGCAACGTTGCCATGAAGGAGGGACAAGAGCACAAGGACTATCACTTCTATGGTCCTGTTTGAGCTTTACAAATATGGTCGTATGAGATGATTCCTGCATTGGGAGAATTGTGTGGTAGTCGAGATAAAACTGTCCAAGTCCCCCGGTGTTTGATGTGGACTACGAGGAAGATGTTTTGTGATTTCACTCATTTCTTCGACGATAAGGTACATAAATTTGTAAACGTATTTTCTCCTAACTTCACTCATCTCTTCAACATTATGTGATTGCCCATCTAATGGTATGCTTTAATGACTATTGTTGCAAGACAAAGTACTTCCTCTTTACCGCATCCGGAGGAGGATGAGGCCGAGTACTACTACGAGCTTTGAGAATGGCTCGCCTTATGACGTTAAATTCATTAAGCTGTAAGAATAGCCGTGAGGAATAAGGAGGATGAGCTGCGCCGATCCCGAGGAAGAAAGTTATGGATAGGTTGAAGAAGGTCAGGAAAATTGATTACATATGAGTCGGCACATAAAGTGTCGAAGCGACGCCGACAGAGTACCCCACCGACATGGTGCGAGACATCGGACCGGAGAGGCACAGAGAGGGTGTGTGTTGTGTCCACGGACTTCCTTGTCGACCACACCTGGACACGAGCAGGATGAGTACTTCGATCGCCGTTTGAAGGCGATCTTGTACGACGATTCCCGAGTCCGATTTATTGCTCGAGTTTCTCGCCGGTGCTTTTGGGATCGTGGATTTCTTCGGACCTATGCATAGGCGTTCTAGGAGCCCAGACACTACTCACTGGGAGCCATGATAGGCCTCGTCATTACGCATCGATAGCGGCGCCGGCGGAGGATTCCCGACCCTCCACGTCACTCGGTCCGGCGCGACACTGGTCACCATTCTCATCGTCGGCTAGTCATCATTCGAGTCACCATTCTCGGGCCACACCGAGTCACCATTCTCGGCATCCGCCTACCCACCATTACGAGGTCCAAAGAGTCACCATTCTCGATTCATCATTCTGTTGAGCGGACTCAAGAGCCCTTGATTACGAGCATCGGATGAGCCATTTGAGGCGCCGTTTCGAAGATGGGACGATGTTCGACCGGGTTTCGGTGACGAGCATCATTACGATTCGATGTTTCGCAGTTGAGGGTGGTGGTCCCGAGCAAGAACCTCCATTTCGATCGAGCGGCTTTTTGAGATCGAGCATTGATCTGCATGCTCTCTCGATCGTTATAGTTGTGAGAGGGATGCCGAGGGTGACGAAGATGGTGAGAGTGCCGAACGCAAAGATTGGGTGAGCGTAGTCTTCCACCGCGAGTGAGTCGACCATCTGCGCTCTTCGAGAGCCTTTTGTGGTTGCGCCTCCCGGAGATAGCGAGGCTCAAGAAGTTGTACCTACGGCTTTAGGAGGGAGCACCACGTGATGCTATTGTCCTGTTTGAGATCGGGCATGCTCTCACCAGCGTTATTTGACCGGATAGAGTCTACCCGTGAAGACTTTGATGCCGAGGTGATAGGCTGTTATGTGCTTGCGACTCGAGCGAGGCTTCGGAGGAGTCCGTAGTGTTGGTGTCGGTAGAGTTGGCACCGTACTTGCCGGCTCCCTATTTTACGTAAGTTCTATAACCTACTCACTTGTATATCATTGGTTTGATATCGATATTTTTAATTTTGTGGTTTGGCTTTTTGTAGTTAGTTTTGGCCAACGAGTTTGCAAGACTCCATCGGATGATCCACTTGGCATCAAGGTGACGGGGAAGCCGGTTTACAAGGAGTGGAAAATTCCTAAATGCATCGAGGACTACATGACAGGTCTTGATACACCACATGCGGTTCCATGGTTAAATTGCAACGAAGTAAGTTTGAAATTTATATTTATAAATAATTGACGATTTGTTGCCATTTGAAATTTATATGTATAAATGATTCGCTATGTTTGATGTGATGATCTTATATGATTACATATTGTGTTTGAGCAGATCATTGCCATTTGTTGCCTCGACCAAAGCCACTGGGTGACTATCAAGATTGACATCATAGCATGGACCGTGGAGTTGTACGATTCCTTGTCACACCACCACGAATATGGTCGTTACCGATTCAACCAACTGCGACCGATTATGCGTCTGATGCCTCGTGCTAGCTCAATCCGGTATTGGATGAACAACCAATCGAAAGCGAAGTATGACACGGAGATGAGTTTCAAAATTATGCCACGAGAGCTACGGTTCATACAAAACGACAATAATGATTGTGGCCCCTTCGCGTGCATGTACTTGGATCGACTGCTCTCTGCAAAACCCGGGAGCAAGGCACCAAATCAAGGAACTTAATGAATGATATATTAAGAAATATCGATATGGCCTAGCTGCTAAAATCTTTATGTTGTCTTTAGACATGTAGAATGGTTTATGTTGTGTTGTACAATATTTATGTTGTATTTAGACAGTTTTTGATGAATGTGTCAGTGTTGTGAAATCGAATGTGTTGGCTCGTGTTACACACGATGGATGCACACGATCGTGGCCATCGTGTGTTGCGATCGTGTGCAACCTTCCCACGGTCATGCGTCGATGCCGCCGTGGTGCGCACGATGGTCGGCATGACCGTGTGCAAACGACCGTGAGTACCATCGTGGGACCGGCCGTGCACACGATCGTGTGTTCAATCGTGGCCACGACCGTGTACACGATCGTGTGCATATGAACTTTTGGTATTTTTGCAAATTTGAAGTATTGTGTTATCTAGAATGATGTTTTGTGATTCAAACATCGCATGTTCAAACATTAATTACAATATGGCTTCTTATACGAACTCCTATTTGTCATTTCGTTGTAATTCATTAGTATATGAGGTCATTCATCCAGATGATTGAACTTATCCGTACGTAATAATAGAACAATTGGACGACACATGATATGCAATATATTATGGTAATTCAATCAATAACTTTTTATATAAGTGTATCATTAACAAATAATTGTTAATATATAAGTAACAACACCTAAATTGACAAGTAATTTGAGAAATTGGTGAAAATTCTTGACGTTCTTGTGCACACGATCGTGTGTTCAATCGTACACGATCGTACACGATCGTGTGCATATGAACTTTTGGTATTTTTGCAAATTTGAAGTATTGTGTTATCTAGAATGATATTTTGTGATTCAAACATCGCTTGTTCAACCATTAATTACAATATGGCTTCTTATACGAACTCCTATTTGTCATTTCGTTGTAATTCATTAGTATATGAGGTCATTCATCCAGATGATTGAACTTATCCGTACGTACTAATAGAACAATTGGACGACACATGATATGCAATATATTATGGTAATTCAATCAATAACTTTTTATATAAGTGTATCATTAACAAATAATTGTTAATATATAAGTAACAACACCTAAATTGATGAGTAATTTGAGAAATTGGTGAAAATTCTTGACGTTCTTGTGCACACGATCGTGTGTTCAATCGTGGCCACGACCGTGTACACGATCGTGTGCATATGAACTTTTGGTATTTTTGCAAATTTGAAGTATTGTGTTATCTAGAATGATGTGTTGTGATTCAAACATCGCATGTTCAAACATTAATTACAATATGGCTTCTTATACGAACTCCTATTTGTCATTTCGTTGTAATTCATTATTATATGAGGTCATTCATCCAGATGATTGAACTTATCCGTACGTACTAATAGAACAATTGACGACACACATGATATGCAATATATTATGGTAATTCAATCTATAACTTTTTATATAAGTGTATCATTAACAAATAATTGTTAATATATAAGTAACAACACCTAAATTGACGAGTAATTTGAGAAATTGGTGAAAATTCTTGACGTTCTTGTGCACACGATCGTGTGTTCAATCGTGGCCACGACCGTGTACACGATCGTGGGCATATGAACTTTTGGTATTTTTGCAAATTTGAAGTATTGTGTTATCTAGAATGATGTTTTGTGATTCAAACATCGCATGTTCAAACATTAATTACAATATGGCTTCTTATACGAACTCCTATTTGTCATTTCGTTGTAATTCATTAGTATATGAGGTCATTCATCCAGATCATTGAACTTATCCGTATGTACTAATAGAACAATTGGACGACACATGATATGCAATATATTATGGTAATTCAATCTATAACTTTTTATATAAGTGTATCATTAACAAATAATTGTTAATATATAAGTGTTAACACCTAAATTGACGAGTAATTTGAGAAATTGGTGAAAACTCTTGACGTTCTTGTGCACATGATCGTGTGTTCAATCGTGGCCACGACCGTGTACACGATCGTGTGCATACGTGGATACAGCGCCAATTTGACACCTGGTTGCCAACGTGTCACACGATTGGAACACACGATCGCGGCGATCGTGTACACGGTCGTGTGCATACGTGGATACAATGCCAATTTGACACCTGGTGGCCAACGTGTCACACGATTGGAACACGCGATCGCGGCGATCGTGTACACGATCGTGTTCACTTCAAAGGTCAAATTATTTTATTATAAAATCCCGTCGGTCCCCCCCCCCCTTTATTATAAGTCCCCCCTTTATTATAAAATCCCAGGTCCCCCCCCCCCCTTTACTTTAAAATCCCATCGTGTCGGTCGGTCTCCACCCCTTTTTCACTTCAAACCCTAATCAATTAACCTCAGTTAAAATTCATTAAAATCAAATACGCGAAATGAGTGACCGATTACGAGAAACCGATTTAGGAGGAAGCGAAGCACCACCACCAAAAAGAAGGAGGAGGATACCTACTCCCAACCCACCATACAGAACTAGGCCGAGAGGAAGATACTCAATGCTCAGAGTAAGTTTTTTGATTTTGTTGTATGTGTAGTGACTATCATTGCAAATTAATGTGTTCCATGAAACAGGGCCTATTTAAAAACATCATGAGCACTCCAGTCATACTAGATGGTGATGATGATAATGATTTGGAGATTTCTGAGAGTAAAAGCAAAAAATTTATTTTGGAAGAGGAAGTTCATGAAGACGGCGATACAAGACTAAAGATACAGCAGCAGATTGGGGAAAAGGGATCCAATTGATTGTTTTTGTTATGTTATTATTAGATATTTTGTGTGATGGTGATTAAATTTTGTTTTGTAAAGTTATATGATTTGGATCTGTAAACTATTGCTCTTTGAAGTGAGATACTTTGTTATGGTTAATGATTTGCTCCATAGTCACCTTTATTTGCTTTACATTACTGAACACTTAAATTTCAATTCAAAGGTAAAGAAAATATACACAAAATTATGCATTTCAACTAATAATCAGAATACTGAATTAATACATGGTCCATCGAGGATCAAAATATCAACACATGATTGTTGCTAGTAAGTCACAAAATATAAAAATACATAAGCAATTTAAGTTTCACGGTATGGACATCCCCTTATGTCATGGTCATCATTACGGCAAATGCTACACCTCTTCTTCTAGGCGCCTTTGCCTCGGTTGTGCATCGATTTCTTGAGTTTCTTCAGGATATTCAAATCCACACCCCTATGGGAATGAATGCTTTGCAAGATTTTCTATTGTGGCGGTTCCTTTACACCTACCGCACACTGAGGCCGTCCACTGCGTGCAAATTTTCAACAATGGGACCGTGCGCGACTCATCCTTGGTCGTCCGCTTGTCGTACCTCTTCCGGAGGTACGCAAACGATGGATGAGATCTCGGTGGGACATTCCACTCATCAGGATGTGGGATGGGACTAATATGCTCCTTATAAGTCTCTCTAAGGCCTTGTTGCTTGAAATAACGACTAACAAAATCATACACGGACAAACCATTGCCGGCGCGCCTGTTACAATAAGCAATTATGTCAAGGATGTTGTATAGGATAATGTATTTTTATTGATGAGGTGATAAATCGGACCATCCTGTTTTGCAAACGATGGGAAAACACGATCGCGTCGATCGTGTGTTACGATCACGGGATCGTGGGGTCACGATCGTGTGTTACGATCACGGGATCGTGGGGTCACGATCGTGTGTTACGATCACGGGATCGTGGGGTTACGATCGTGTGTTACGATCACGGGATCGTGTGTTACGATCGTGCCCATTGTGTTACGATCGCACATCGTGTGTCCCATCGTGGGTTACGATAAGGGCGATCGTGGTTACGATAAGGGCGATCGTGGTTACGATAAGGGCGATCGTGGTTACGATCGTGCCCATCGTGGGTTACGATCGTGCCCATCGTGGGTTACGATCGTGCCCATCGTGGGCTACGATCGTGCCCATCGTGGGCTACGATCGTGCCCATCGTGGGCTACGATCGTGCCCATCATCGTGGTAACCATCGTGCCCATCGTGGGTAACGATCGTGCACACAACAAAGAAAGACATGTACCTTATAGCGGCGGCATGACGACATGGAATCGATCCAAATCAAACTCACGACAACAACATGTCCATGTTCGAAGGTCGACCTCATAAGAAACTTTGTTTTCTTCGACTTTATAAACAAGTGGGGTGGTAGCTCGAACTTTAAGAGTCGATCGCTTGCACAGAGTTAGAAAGCTTTTCAAAAGTGTGCATTGTCAACTCATGGTCTCTTGACGTAGCTTCTCCCGCTTCTCATCAAACCAATTCTCTAAAATTAGGCGAAATATCTCAAGTAACGAGCAAACAGTAAACGTCTAGCCCACAACATACGATTATTAAAGCATTCAACAACATTGGATGTCAAGTTATAGCGTCGTCTGGACACTTCGACCTAGCCCACCTCTCTCGGCCCAATTTCGTAAAGGCGCACGTGCGCCCATTAGTGGCTTTCGATATGTAGTTTGAAAAGTAGTTTTCAAAAACTTCTTCTCGATGCGTGTAGGCGTAGATTCTAAAGAGTCCTATAGCATGCGCACCATAGGAGGTCAGATTTTTGCAAGATGGTGATAGCAAAACCCGTGGAATGCATTCGGATAGACGGCTCGAACAAAGATTCAGAATGCTCTTATGTTGGTCACTCACAATCAAGAAATCTTCCGTCGATTGTAGCATCTCGCAGTTATACGTAAAATAAGTCCATGACTCGTCGTTCTCTATCGGACCGAGACCAACAAAGAAGAGGAAAAACTTGCTCGTTCCCATCAAATGTGACGGCCGCAAATAGAGTTCCTTTATTCCTTCCCTTTAGGTGGGTCCCATCAACTATAATCACCGGTCGAAGACACGTATCAAATGCCCTAATACTCTGTCCGAGTGCAACGAACATGTGGCGAAACACTCCCTCACGAGTCGTCTGCAAATCATAAATTGTCCCTGGATTACGCTGTTTTAACAAATACAGATAAGATGGGAGCCTCTGATACGACTCATCGAAGCCGCCATATGTATTCTCTATCGCTATATTCCTCGTCCGAGAGCAAAGCGTATAGCATGTCAATGCCATACTCCTACACATCTCGCAATCATCTCCTTTGGCCTATATGTGACCCCCTCACAGGTCTATCTTTTAGCAAAATAATGGGCGGCAACCTCGAGTGACCGATCGTGCGGCAAAGACGGTTCAAATCAGTGGTAATTGTGCTCCAATGTCAACTTAGTAATTCTCCAAATAGTTGCACCCTCAATAGCACACAACCTAAACCGACAATTTCTTCGCCCACTCTTACAGACAAACACTATACGTTTATCGGCGAACGATCGGTGATACACGTAGCATGTTTTCCAAATGATACATTCCTACGCTTATCCTCAACTCGTCTTGAACGAAAGGTGGACCCCACCTCTAGTGGCCGTGCAAGGTGGAGGCCGCCGACCCAACCCAAAGTCCCGGCACTACCGGGTCCTAAATGGAATGATCGATTACGCATTGATTGTAGATGCTCATGCTCGCTCGCAGATTGATGGTCGGATGAGAAGTTCCGACGACTCATAATCCTATCCATTTGGGCCGGTTGGCGAACCCAAGCAAGAAATTCCGCAGATAGTGACTCAAGCAAGTCTTTACAACAATCTTCATCTTCAGATGTATGCACCTCTTCATCTTCCTCGTCTTCCTCATCTTCCTCGTATTGATACTCTTTGGAAGGCATGTCATAATTTATGTTGCCGGGCTCTACTCTCGAGCTGCTACATCCCATATTAACCTCGGGAGTGGAGGAGCTGTTGTTCTCAACATAGACCTCAGGATCCTCCTTGTATTCTACTAGTAATCGAAGTATCTCGGTATCGCCCCTTAATAGGGCTTCTACTTTGTTTCCTTTGGTCATGTGTGTCAAGTACCATAATTTGTAATCGGACTCATTTGGACCACCCAAACCCTCTCTGATAACCCCCACGAGGTTTGCACGACTAACTTTGCTCGTGTCGATATAGACAAAAAAGGAGTCCCCGTCTACATATGTCGATCGCTCCCAATGACCACCGTGATGTATCAAAATACGCTGCCACGACATCTGATTACAAAAAGATGAATAACTATTCAGAAAAATGAGCGAACAATATTACGGTCTGCCTTGGACACGACCGATGCACACGGTCGTATACTACCGTGTGCAGTGATCGTGTGCAAGTTTCTGTCCATGAACACGATCGCTGCACACGATTTTATACGATCGTGTTAAACGATCGTGTACACGTTAGTGTTGCGCACGATGTTAAGGTCGTTGCGCACGATCGTTGCACACGATCGTTGCACACGGTGGCTTCCCATCGTGTGCAGCGATCGTGTCCGTAAGAACAGAGATCTGGAATTTTTTTCATCGCTCAAATAATGATACATACCTTCTTTATGAACTCGGAAGCGACAAATGAAGTCCTATTTCAACGTCAACTTTTATTTTCGAACAATCTTGTGATTTCTATAAGGTTTTTTGAGAGACCCTTTGTCAAAAGTAAAATGGCTGTGTTGTTTTGATGTATATGTTTGTAGTTAAATTTTGGTTCCTGGACATTAATATCGATCGGAGGAGGAAAGTAAAAAAGAAAAAAGAGAAGAAAAGTAGTTTAAAATAAATATATAAAAAAAAGAGAGAAGTCAACTTTTAACACAAAAAGAGAGGACATTTTAGTCTTTTCAATCAAAATGGTACCAAAAACTTATAGTTTTATGAATGGGGATATAGAACTTATCAATTTTATGCTTTGGTATTAAAAAATTGATTTCCACAAATATAAAATACGACATAAAAAGCTAAATAAACTCGTTTTAGTCATTCCGTTATATTTATTTTATTGTTTTAAAATAATATATATATATATATATTATCATTATATTATATTAAATTATATTACATATTATATTGATTAATTATATTTTTAAATTGTATTAATAGAAGAAAATACTTTCCAACTTGCATAATTTCGTTTCAATTTTTATACAAACTTTTCCGTATTAATTATAATTTATTTATGTTCTAAAATAAAATAAAATAAAAATTCAATGGTTAAATTTAAAATTTTGCCCCTCGTGGGCCTGATCTAAGGAACAAAATATATTTAATGATTAAATTTAAAAATTATAACCATTAAATTTAAAATTAAACATTTTTAATTAATTTAACAAGACTATATTGGTCTCCCTTTAAATTAAAAACTGATAATAAGATATATAATTATGATATTATTATAATGGGACATATTTATAAATTACCCATTAATTTGTGATATATATTATATAAATTCCCTTTTAATTCAATTTTTTTGTTTTTTTTCTGAAATATTATTTTTCTGAATTTTTTCTGAAAAATTCCCATTAAAGTATTATTTTTCTGAATTTTTTTATTTTTAAAACATAAAACATAAAAAATTATAATAAGAATTTAACTTTAAAAAAATGAAAATTTAGTAAAAAATGACGTAGAATTTAAAAGGGGATCTCTCTTTTTTAGTACCAAACCATAAAAGTAACAAGTTATATATCCCCATTCATAAAACTATAAGTTTTTGATACCAAAATGTGTTAAAAGACTTTATTACCCTTAAAGTCTACCAATAAGAGAAAAAAAAAACTAAAAAAGAAAAAGGAAGATTATTAAAACTAAACAACAATAAAAAAAGGTCCCACAACTCAATATTGCAAAAAACTCTCCTCCTCTCTGCAAAAAAAGTCTCCCGTCGTGAAACCCTTCGCCGGCAAGAAAATGTCGACCTCCGACTACCACAATGAATCTGAAGACGCCAGAAGTTCCGCTAGTGGCACTCCATCTGAAGAGCAATTCGTCAATGAGCCGCCGGTTAGTGTATTTCATTCACAAACGATCGTGCCACGATGGTTGTTCATCTTCCCACGATCGTGCTGAAGAAGATGAGACCATCGTGTACACGATGGTCTTTCGTGGGCACGATGGCTACACACGACGGTCGGCGATCGTGTGTGCCGTCGTGTGCTAGAAGTGCAAAAGCTCCTGCCTTGCACACGATCGCTGGCACACGATCGTTTCCCGTCGTGTGAACCGTCGTGTGACACACGATGGTCTTCACACGACGGGCATCGATCGTGTGCATGCGATCGTGTGCAAGGCGTAATTTTTTTTCTCTTAAGCATTTTATCATATTCTTATGAGTTGTATGTCCATATTGCGGTAGTTGCGTATGGAAGAGACCGACATTGCGTTTTGTTACACGTCAAGTGAATCTTTACATACGGGAGGCGGTATTTAAAGAGATCATTGAGACATTAAGGAGTATGGGCCGCAATTCATTTGCCGATCGAGCTATCGAGAGCTTCACCGAGGGGGTCTGGGGCGCTTGATTAAAGTTAGGAGGAATGGGAGTTCAAATCGCCCTACATCACTTGATTGCTCGTCAATTGGAGGGTGATCAAATCCCGCGGATGAGTCGTGGTTCGAGGTTTGCGGGAGGACCATTCGTTTTACCGCCCGTGATTTCGCCTTGATCACGGGACTCCATTTTGGAAACTCTACCTTCCATACCCAGGACGACCATCTCCTTCCGTCCGACGGTATTTTCCAAGAATACTCCATGGCAAAAACATTAAGGTTAGTGTTCGCGGAAGAGGTTCAATGCTCGAGATTTTGGTAGAGACATAAGAGATTATCTCAAGGTTGCCAATTTGCTTATCTACTACTACTTTATCCTATGCCGTGACGACATGATGGTCGAGACATGGGCATGGGCATTAGTGGAGGATTTCGAGCGGTGGGATATGTTTCCTTGGGGTTCTTATGCCTTTGGGGTTTTATCTTACTACATAGGCAACGTTGCCATGAAGGAGGGACAAGAGCACAAGGACTATCACTTCTATGGTCTGTTTGGGCTTTACAAATATGGTCCTATGAGATGATTCTGCATTGGGAGCATTGTGTGGTAGTCGAGATAAAGCTGTCCAAGTCCCCGGTGTTTGATGTGGACTACGAGGAAGATGTTTTGTGATTTCACTCATTTCTTCGACGATAAGGTACATAAATTTGTAAACGTATTTTCTCCTAACTTCACTCATCTCTTCAACATTATGTGATTGCCCATCTAATGGTATGCTTTAATGACTATTGTTGCGGACAAAGTACTTCCCTCTTTACCGCATCCGGAGGAGGATGAGGCGGAGTATTACTACCCGAGCTTTGAGAATGGCTCGCCTTATGACGTTAAGTTCATTAAGCTGTAAGAATAGCGTGAGGAATAAGGCGGATGAGCTGCGCCGATCCCGAGGAAGAAAGTTATGGATAGGTTGAAGAAGGTCTTAGGAAAATTGATTACATATGAGTCGGCACATAAAGTCTCGAAGCGACGCTGACAGAGTACCCCACCGGTACATGGTGGGGAGACATCGACCGGGAGAGGCGGCCAGAGAGGGTGTGTTGTGTCCACGGACTTCCTTGTCGGACCACACCTGTGACACGAGCGAGGATGAGTACTTGATCGCCGTTTGAAGGCGATCTTGTGCAACGATTCCGAGTCCGATTTATTGCTCGAGTTTCTCGCGGTGCTTTCGGGATCGTGGATTTCTTCGGACCTATGCATAGGCGTTCTAGGAGCCCGTACACTACTCGGTGGGAGCCATGATAGGCCTCGTCATTACGCCTCCGATAGCGGCGCCGGCGGAGGATTCCCGACCCTCCACGTCACTCGGTCTCGGGCGCGGACACGGTCACCATTCTCATCGTCGGCTAGTCATCATTCGAGTCACCATTCTCGGCGTCGGAGTCACCATTCTCGGCATCCGCCTACCCACCATTCCGAGGTCCAGACAGTCACCATTCTCGGATTCATCATTACATTGAGCGGACTGGCGGCCCCTTGATTACGAGCATCGGTATGAGCCATTTGAGGCGCCGTTTGTGATATGGGACGATGTTCGACCGGTTTCAGGACGAGCATCATTACGGTGCGATGTTTCGCAGTGAGGGTGGTGGTCTGAGTAGCAACCTCCATTTCGAATCGAGCGGCGATTTTGAGATCGAGCGGCCATTGTCTGACTCTCTCGATCGTTATAGTTGTGAGAGGGATGCCGAGGGTGACGAAGATGGTGAGAGTGCCGAACGCAGCATTTGGGTGAGCGTAGTCTTCCACCGAGAGTGAGTCGACCATCTGCCGCTCTTCGAGAGCCTTTTGTGGTTGCGCCTCCTAGAGATAGCGAGGCTCAAGAAGTTGTACCTACGGTTTAGGAGGAGCGACCACGTGATGCTATTGTCCGGTGTTTGGAGACTGGGCATGCTCTCACCTGGGCGTTATTTGACCGGATAGAGTCTAGCCGTGAAGACTTCGATGCCGAGGTGATAGGCTGTTATGTGCTTGCGACTCGGCGAGGCTTCGGAGGAGTCCGTAGTGTTGGTGTCGGTAGAGTTGGCCTTTGTACTTGCCGGCTCCCTATTTTACGTAAGTTCTATAACCTACTCACTTGTATATCATTGGTTTGATATCGATATTTATTAATTTTGTGGTTTGGCTTTTTGTAGTTAGTTTTGGCAACGAGTTTGCAAGACTCCATCGGATGATCCACTTGGCATCAAGGTGACGGGGAAGCCGGTTTACAAGGAGTGGAAAATTCCTAAATGCATCGAGGACTACATGACAGTCTTGATACACCACATGCGGTTCCATGGTTAAATTCCAACGACGTAAGTTTGAAATTTATATTTATAAATAATTGACGATTTGTTGCGATTTGAAATTTATATTTATAAATGATTCGCTATGTTTGATGTGATGATCTTATATGATTACATATTGTGTTTGAATAGATCATTGCCATTTGTTGCCTCGACCAAAGCCACTGGGTGACTATCAAGATTGACATCATAGCATGGACCGTGGAGTTGTACGATTCCTTGTCACACCACCACAAAGATGGTCGTTACCGCTTCAACCAACTGCGACCGATTATGCGTCTGATGCCTCGTGTGCTAGCTCAATCCGGGTATTGGATGAACAACCAATCAGCAGTATGACACGGAGATGAGTTTCAAAATTATGCCACGAGAGCTACAGTTCATACAGAACGACAATCACAGTTGTGGCCCCTTCGCGTGCATGTACTTGGATCGACTCGTCTCTGCAAACCCAGGAGCAAGGCACCAAATCAAGGAACTTAATGAAAAATATATTAAGAAATATCGATATGGCCTAGCTGCTAAAATCTTTATGTTGTCTTTAGACATGTAGAATGGTTTATGTTGTGTTGTACAATATTTATGTTGTATTTAGACAGTTTTGGATGAATGTGTGAGTGTTGTTAAATCTGAATGTGTTGGCTCTGTGTTACACACGATGGATGCACACGATCGTGGCCATCGTGTGTTGCGATCGTGTGCAACCTACCCACGGTCATGCGTCGATCCGTCGTGTGCGCACGATGGTGGCATGGCCGTGTGCACACGACCGTGGGAACGGCCGTGCACACGTGGGTGTGTCAAACCTGGCCCACGATTGAACACGCGACCACTATTGAACACACGATCGCTTTTTCAATCGTGGCCACGTTCTTGTGCACACGATCGCGTGTTCAATCGTGGCCACGACCGTGTACACGATCGTGTGCATATGAACTTTTGAAATTTTTGCAAATTTGAAGTATTGTATTATCTAGAATGATGTTTTGTGATTCAAACATCGCTTGTTCAAACATTAATTACAATATGGCTTCTTATACGAACTCCTATTTGTCATTTCGTTGTAATTCATTAGTATATGAGGTCATTCATCCATATGATTGAACTTATCCGTACGTACTAATAGAACAATTGGACGACACATGATATGCAATATATTATGGTAATTCAATCAATAACTTGTTATATAAGTGTATCATTAACAAATAATTGTTAATATATAAGTAACAACACCTAAATTGACGAGTAATTTGAGAAATTGGTGAAAATTCTTGACGTTCTTGTGCTCACGATCGCGTGTTCAATCGTGGCCACGACCGTGTACACGATCGTGTGCATATGAACTTTTGATATTTTTGCAAATTTGAAGTATTGTATTATCTAGAATGATGTTTTGTGATTCAAACATCGCTTGTTCAAACATTAATTACAATATGGCTTCTTACGAACTCCTATTTGTCATTTCGTTGTAATTCATTAGTATATGAGGTCATTCATCCAGATGATTGAACTTATCCGTACGTACTAATAGAACAATTGGACGACACATGATATGCAATATATTATGGTAATTCAATCAATAACTTGTTATATAAGTGTATCATTAACAATAATTTGTTAATATATAAGTAACAACACCTAAATTGACGAGTAATTTGAGAAATTGGTGAAAATTCTTGACGTTCTTGTGCACACGATCGCTTGTTCAAACATTAATTACAATATGGCTTCTTATACGAACTCCTATTTGTCATTTCGTCGTAATTCATTAGTATATGAGGTCATTCATCCAGATGATTGAACTTATCCATACGTACTAATAGAACAATTGGACGACACATGATATGCAATATATTATGGTAATTCAATCAATAACTTGTTATATAAGTGTATCATTAACAAATAATTGTTAATATATAAGTAACAACACCTAAATTGACGAGTAATTTGAGAAATTGGTGAAAATTCTTGACGTTCTTGTGCACACGATCGCGTGTTCAATCGTGGCCACGATCGTGTGCATACGTGGATACAGCGCCAATTTGACACCTGGTTGCCAACGTGTCACACGATTGGAACACACGATCGCGGCGATCGTGTACACGGTCGTCTGCATACGTGGATACAGCGCCAATTTGACACCTGGTTGCCAACGTGTCACACGATTGGAACACGCGATCGCGGCGATCGTGTACACGGTCGTGTTTACTTCAAAGGTCATTATTTTATTATAAAATCCCGTGGGTCCCCCCCCCCCCCCTTATTATAAGTCGGTCCCCCCCCCTTTATTATAAAATCCCAGGTCCCCCCCCTTTACTTTAAAATCCCATCGTCGGTCGGTCTCCACCCCTTTTTCACTTCAAACCCTAATCAATTAACATCAGTTAAAATTCATTAAAATCAAATACGCGAAATGAGCGGCCGATTACGAGAAACCGATTTAGGAGGAAGCGAAGCACCACCACCAAAAAGAAGAAGGAGGATACCTACTCCCAACCCACCATACAGAACTAGGCCGAGAGGAAGATACTCAATGCTCAGAGTAAGTTTTTTGATTTTGTTGTATGTGTAGTGACTATCATTGCAAATTAATGTGTTTCATGAAACAGGGTCTATTTAAAAACACTGCGAGCACTCCAGTCATACTAGATGGTGATGATGATAATGATTTGGAGATTTCTGAGAATAAAAGCAAAAAAGTTATTTTGGAAGAGGAAGTTCATGAAGACGGTGATACAAGACTAAAGATACAGATTGGGGAAAAGGGATCCAATTGATTGTTTTCGTTATGTTATTATTAGATATTTTGTGTGATGGTGATTAAAATTTGTTTTGTAAAGTTATATGCTTTGGAACTGTAAACTATTGCTCTTTGAAGTGAGCTACTTTGTTATGGTTAATGTTTGGCTCCATAGTCACCTTTATTTGCTTTACATTACTGAACACTTAAATTTCAATTCAAAGGTAAAGAAAATATACACAAAATTATGCATTTCAACTAATAATCAGAATACTGAATCAATACATGGTCGATCAAAATATCAACACATTATTGTTGCTAGTAAGTCACATGATATAAAAATACATAAGGAATTTAAGTTTCACGGTATGGACATCCCCTTATGTCATGGTCATCATTACGGCAAATGCTACACCTCTTCTTCTGCCGGCGCCTTTGCCTCGGTTGTGCATCGATTTCTTGAGTTTCTTCAGGATATTCAAATCCACACCCTATGGGAATGAATGCTTTGCAAGATTTTCTATTGTGGCGGTTCCTTTACACCTACCGCACACGAGGCCGTCCACTGCGTGCAAATTTTCAACAATGACCGTGCGCGACTCATCCTTGGTCGGCCGGCTTGTCGTGCCTCCTCCGGAGGTACGCAAACGATGGATGAGATCTCGGTGGGACATTCCACTCATCGGGATGTGGGATGGGACTAATATGCTCCTTATAAGTCTCTAAGGCCTTGTTGCTTGAAATAACGACTAACAAAATCATACACGGACAAACCATTGCCGGCACGCCTGTTACAATAAGCAATTATGTCAAGGATGTTGTATAGGATAATGTATTTTTTATATTGATGAGGTGATAAATCCAGACCATCCCTGTTTTGCAAACGATGGGAAAACACGATCGCGTCGATCGTGTGTTACGATCACGGGGATCGTGGGGTCACGATCGTGTGTTACGATCACGGGGATCGTGGGGTTACGATCGTGTGTTACGATCACGGGGATCGTGTGTTACGATCGTGCCCATTGTGTTACGATCGTGCCCATCGTGTGTCCCATCGTGGGTTACGATGAGGGCGATCGTGGTTACGATAAGGGCGATCGTGGTTACGATAAGGGCGATCGTGGTTACGATCGTGCCCATCGTGGGTAACGATCGTGCCCATCGTGGGAAACGATCGTGCCAATCGTGGGTAACGATCGTGCCCATCGTGGGAAACGATCGTGCACACAACAGCAAAGACATGTACCTTATAGCGGCAGCGGCATGACGACATGGAATCTGATCCAAATCAAACTCACGACAACAACATGTCCATGTTCGAAGGTCGACCTCATAAGAAACTTTGTTTTCTTCGACTTTATAAACAAGTGGGGTGGTAGCTCGAACGGTAAGAGTCAGACTGGCTTGCACAGAGTTAGAAAGCTTTTCAAAAGTGTGCATTGTCAACTCATGGTCTCTTGACGTAGCTTCTCCCCGCTTCTCATCAAACCAATTCTCTAAAATTAGGCGAAATATCTCAAGTAACGAGCAAACAGGTAAACGTCTAGCCCACAACATACGATTATTAAAGCATTCAACAGCATTGGATGTCAAGAAGTTATAGCGTCGTACGGACACTTCGACCTAGCCCACCTCTCCGGCCCAATTTGAGAAAGGCGCTGTGCGCCCCATTAGGGCTTTCGATATGTAGTTTCGAAAAGTAGTTTTCAAAAACTTCTTCTCGATGCGTGTAGGCGTGATTCTAACGAGTCCTATAGCATGCGCACCATAGGAGGTCAGATTTTTGCAAGATGGTGATAGCAAAACCCGTGGAATGCATTCGGATAGACGGCTCGAACGGATTCAGAATGCTCTTATGTTGGTCACTCACAATCGGTAAATCTTAGTCGGATTGTAGCATCTGCGCAGGTTATACAGAAAATAAGTCCATGACTCGTCGTTCTCTATCGGACCGAGACCAACGGAAGAGGAAAAACTTGCTCGTTCCCATCAAATGTGACGGCCGCAAATAGAGTTCCTTTATTCCTTCCCTTTAGGTGGGTCCCATCAACTATAATCACCGGTCGAAGGCACGTATCAAATGCCCTAATACTCTGTCCGAGTGCAACGAACATGTGGCGGAAAACTCCCTCACGAGTCGTCGCAAATCATAAATTGTCCTGGATTACGCTGTTTTAACAAATACGGATAAGATGGGAGCCTCGATACGACTCATCGAGCGCCATATGTATTCTCTATCGCTATATTCCTCGTCAGGAGAGCAAAGCGTATAGCATGTCAATGCCATACTCCTACACATCTCTGCAATCATCTCCTTTGGCCTCAAAGTGACCCCCTCACCGGTCGAATCTTTTAGCAAAATAATGGGCGGCAACCTCGAAGTGACCGATCGTGCGGCAAAGACGGTTCAAATCAGTAACACTGTGCTCCAATGTCAACTTAGTAATTCTCCAAATAGTTGCACCTCAATAGCACACAACCTAAACCGACAATTTCTTCGCCCACTCTTACAGACAAACACTATACGTTTATCGGTAGACGATCGGTGATACACGTAGCATGTTTTCCAAATGATACATTCCTACGCTTATCCTCAACTCTGTCTTGAACGAAAGGTGGACCCCACCTCTAGGTGGCCGTGCTTAGGTGGAGGCCGCTCGACCCAACCCAAAGTCCGGCACTACCGGGTCCGAAATGGAATGATCCATTACGCATTGATTGTAGATGCTCATGCTCGCTCGCAGATTGATGGTCGGATGAGAAGTTCCGACGACTCATAATCCTATCCATTTGGGCCGGTTGGCGAACCCAAGCAAGAAATTCCGTAGATAGTGACTCAAGCAAGTCTTTACAACAATCTTCATCTTCGGATGTATGCACCTCTTCATCTTCCTCATCTTCCTCGTCTTCCTCATCTTCCTCGTATTGATACTCTTTGGAAGGCATGTCATAATTTATGTTTCGGGCTCTACTCTCGAGTGCTACATCCCATATTAACCTCGGGAGTGGAGGAGGCTGCTGTTCTCAACATAGACCTCAGGATCCTCCTTGTATTCTACTAGTAATCGAAGTATCTCGGTATCGCCCCTTAATAGGACTTTTACTTTGTTTCCTTTGGCCATGTGTGTCAAGTACCATAATTTGTAATCGGACTCATTTGGACCACCCAAACCCTCTCTCGATAACCCCACGAGGTTTGCACGACTAACTTTGCTCGTGTCGATATAGACAAAAAGGAGTCCCCGTCTACATATGTCGATCGCTCCCAATGACCACCGTGATGTATCAAAATACGCCACGACATCGATTACAAAAAGATGAATAACTATTCAGAAAAATGAGCGAACAATATTACGGTCTGCCTTGGACACGACCGATGCACACGGTCGTACACTACCGTGTGCAGTGATCGTGTGCAAGTTTCTGTCCATGAACACGATCGCTGCACACGATTTTATACGATCGTGTTAAACGATCGTGTACACGTTAGTGTTGCGCACGATGTTAAGGTCGTTGCGCACGGTCGTTGGACACGATCGTTGCACACGGTGGCTTCCCATCGTGTGCAGCGATCGTGTCCGTAAGAACAGATCTGGAATTTTTTTCATCGTTCAAATAATGATACATACCTTCTTTATGAACTCAGAAGCACGACAAATGAAGTCCTATTTCAACGTCAACTTTTATTTTCGAACAATCTTGTGATTTCTATAAGATTTTTTGAGAGACCCTTTGTCAAAAATAAAATGGCTGTGTTGTTTTGATGTATATGTTTGTAGTTAAATTTTGGTTCCTGGACATTAATATCGATCGGAGGAGGAAAGTAAAAAAGAAAAAAGAGAAGAAAAATAGTTTAAAATAAATATATATAAAAAAAAAGAGAGAAGTCAACTTTTAACACAAAAAGAGAGGACATTTTAGTCTTTTCAATCAAAATGGTACCAAAAACTTATAGTTTTATGAATGGGGCTATAGAACTTATCAATTTTATGCTTTGGTATTAAAAATTTGATTCCCACATTTAAAAGTATGTTTACATTAATAAGAATTCTCACATGTGCAATTTGAGCCCACAAGAGGGTAATATGTGCTTGATTTGGTCTTAAATTGCTATTTTAAAAAGTTACGGTCCTACTTTTGCCAGTCCGAAAAGTTACAGTCCTATTTTTGTCAGCCCGAAAAATTACAGTCCTATTTTTACCACCCCTAAATTTAGAGTCCTTAAAAGAAAATTTCTCCGGAAGAAGAAGAGGAGGAGGAGGAGAGAGAAGGTGAAATATGAAAAAATAAAGAAATCATAAATCTGAGAAAATAGTAAAATCTCATAAAATCAAACATAATTATATATATATATAATTTGATCTGCATGATTAATCTTGATATACATCACTGTATGAGTAATATTTTTTTGAGTAAATTACATAAATAGTCCTTGTGGTTTATCGGGTTTCACAGGTTTAGTCCCTATACTTTTTTTTCAGCGGGTCATGTCCTTGTGGTTTTTGATCCGTTACGGGTTTAGTCCTTGTGATTTGTCGGGTTTCACAGGTTTAGTCCCTATACTTTTTTTCAGCGGGTCATGTCATTATTTGAGTATGTTACAAAAATCGTCCCTATGATTTGGTCGAATTGCAGATTTCGTCCTTGTGGTTGAAATTTCAGATTATTATTATTATTATTATTATAACATCACCTTATTAGAAATTTATAGGATTTACAAGAAATTAGTCGGGAGCTGAGATACTATCTGGGCCCCCACTCCTCTAGCTATAGCACAGTTAATCCTACTAAAGATATGAGTAGCAGCACGCACCGACACGGCAACACGGCGCTATTTGGACCGTTTGTTGCGCCGTGTTCTGTCCAGTATATATAGGACAGACACGGGTTTTGACCCCATTTTTCACCATTCCTCTCGTCTCTCCGCTCCCTCATTGCGATTTTGGGCGATTCCAACCAGATATTGCATTCTAGCACCTTATAACTCGGAATTGGACTTTCCAACACGAATCAATCATCTTTCTTCCGCCTTTCCATCGTTGAATTGAGGTAATTGGTCATTATACCTAATTTTAGGGTTCTTGGCTATAATTCATTTTTCCTTTCGTTTTTGCTACGATTGATGATGAATATTTGTTGGGTAATCGTGGTGCTATGTTTTCCTAGAACTTTAGCGGATAAATTCCAAGTTTTTCCCCTTCGTTGATCGAACTTGAACTTTATGCCTCAATAGTGTTCGGCGGATTGTCCCTTAGGATAGAACATCGATTAATTCGTGATTTCTCAGTGGAATTGTAGTTGATTGAGTCTCTATTGTTGTTAGGACCAGATTGGTGAAGATTGTTCGGACCGAAACCTTTCCTTTCGCCGTTTTCCTTCACGTCGTGTTATCCAAGGCAAGTACATGTATTACATTCCGTTATGTATGTTACGTTTTCAAAGTGAATGACGGATTTGTGGTTTTCGGGTGCGTGAGTTGTGTTCCTTCCACCCGGAGTGTCCGACGGGATGTCTGGGGGTCGATACTAAGGGGTACGGCCGCGGAAGTGGACTTGGGTGCGTGTGTGGTTGAACTTCCACCCGGAGTGTCCGACGGGATGTCTGGGGGTCGATACTAAGGGGTACGGCCGCGGAAGTGGTATCCCACCCGGAGCGTTCGACGGGATGTCTGGGGGTCGATACTAAGGGGTACGGCCACGGGATACCAGTTGTGATTTTGTGATATCGTGATGATTGGAAACTGATTTGATTGCCAATGTAGTATTCCGGAATATATATATATATATATATATGGCAAATGACTTATGTTTGGGATGATTGTGTAAAAACCGTATTTTGTATATAATGTTGTGTAATTGTGTACTTGCACTAGCTATTCGAATGCTAACCCCTTAAATGGGGGAAATGCGTCTTATGCATTTCAGGTACCGGGAGAGCTGAGGAGCAGGCACGCACGCGAAGGATGGGATGGCTTGATGATAGTGGCTCGAGTCTGTATTGTTTTTTTTATGTTTTGTCATTGCATTTGTCGAGTATTGGAGTTAAACTGTTTATTCCTGAACTTGGTTTAAGTCCCCTGCGTGGGCAATGAATTGATATTTACATTATGTTTCATGTACTCCGTTGAAATGTTTTGGCCGAGGCCACGGCCCTATTTACTTTTGAGTGCATCTTTTGGGGTTTTCATTGTGGTTATGTGTCATGTGTTAGCCTGGTAGACCTCACGAGGGTTCTACGGCGTGTAATGTCCCATTTGTGAATTGGGGTGTTAATTTATGGTATCAGAGCCTTAGGTTTTGAATACCTAGGCTGTCGGTTAATTTTTGGGTCTGTTAGTTGCGTCATTAGAGTCAGTCGTTGAGCCTAATATCATCATGCTACCGTATTTTCGTGCGACCCGTGGCTGTAAGTCTTCTCAAACTCTTATATTCTGTATTCGTTTTCTTGCGTTGTTCGGAATTGAGAATTATGATTACCAACCTTGTAAATTGTGAATCTTTCTGATCTTGTTCTTTTCGTATTTTCTTCAGTATGTTGAGAGGTCGTGGTAGACCCGGCTAGGGACGGCCGAGGCCGTGGTCGGGGTGCCGATAATGAAGAGGGCTCACTTTCTCGGTCCTCTGCAGACTCGGCCTCTCACTCAGGCCGTCGGGTAATAATGCCGACGTCGGGGCTACTGCCGTACTTCACGATTAGTAGCCCGACTTGCTCGAATAGCTCGGGGTGGACGCGAGAATCCGCCCCGACACTGAAGAGGAAGCTAGTAAGTGGCTTCAGACGGTGTCTAAGATGCACCCTCCTCGTTTCTCGGATCTTGACTCCTCGGTTGGGAGAATTGGCTCTTTCAGTTGTCCAGGACCTTTGATGCCGTAGCTTGTCCCGAAGACAGGAGGGTACATATTGCCCAGTACCTCCTGGATAAGGAAGCTGCGGAGTGGTGGGAGGCCGTTGCGCCCAGAGATCGCAGGGCCACTTGGGAGGAGTTCAGGGCTGCTATGGAAGCAGAATATTGTCCACCGCCAGTTAAGGAGCGCAGAATTGTGGAGTTTTTCACCGCTACACCTCAGGATGTGCCGATTTCTCAGGCCATTATTTCCTACAATCAGCAGTTGGGTTTTGTGATAGATCAGGTGAGGACGGAGGCTGATAAAATCCGTTACTTCAATATGTGCATAAAGCCGCATATCAGGCAGAGTATGGCACCGCTCATGTGTGCCACCTTGAAGGAATACCAGGATCGCGCTCTGGCGATTGAGATGGCTGTCCCGGAATCAGAGTCGGTTACGGAAGCTAAGAAGCAGAAGACCACTCGCGGGTTCTCGGCCGGTAAAGGTGGTCAGTTTTCGAGGTCTCGTTCTGTTCCTACACCCGGGAAGAGACCGTTTGGTGGGGATCTCGGGGTGTCGTTGATCCGATCCGTTGCTTACGGTGGCGAGTTTGTTTTAACTGAAACCAATCTGTGGATTTGATGTAGGATTGCCCTTCTCCTCCAGTTACTTGTTTTAATTGCGGGATGACAGGGCATAGGGCTTCCCATTGTGAGAGGGCCACCAGGGCCGCTAGAGTCCCGACTACCACCGCCGATCAGACGGAGCACAGCATTCCAGTTACTCATGTTCCGCAGGGTTCGGGCCGTGGTAGGAGTCGGGGTCAGCCGGATCGCCGTACAGCGTCGAGTTCGGGTTCAGTTCACCCCCGATTGTATCAGATGAGGCGTACAGAGGAGACAGATGTTCCAGTGGCGTCAGGTACCACTCAGATCCTTACTCATCCAGTTTCAGTGCTTTTTGATTCGGGTGCTACCCATTCCTTTATTGCTTCGGATTGTGTGAGTCGTATTGGTTTTGACTGCTTGTTTGAGTGTGAGCCGTTTGTAGTGGGTACACCCGGTGAGATCGTATGGTTGGGGACCGGGAAGTTAGGGATTGCCCAGTGAGGATCGGGAGCCGGGATTGGACCTCGAATCTCATTGTTATAGACCTTAAGGGTGAGGATTTGATCCTCGGGGACGATTGGTTGGATCGTCACGGTGCTATCATGAACTATCGGACTCGTACCATCTCGATAGTTGCCGAGGATGGCACCGAGCATACTCTCGTCGGTTGTAAGCCGGGTAAATCGGGGAGTGTGATTAGCGCCTTGAAGGCGATGAAACTTCTGAACCAGGGTTGTGTCGGCTACTGGTGTTTCGCTCTGCAGGCGGAAGATGGTGGAGTTGACATATCATCGATTCTAGTTGTTAGCGAGTATCCCGACGTATTTCCGGATGACTTGCCGGGATTACCACCGCTTCGAGAGGTGGAGTTTTCTATTGATCTTGAGCCGAATGCGGCCCCTATTTCTCGAGCACCGTACCGTATGGCGCCGTCGGAGATGCTAGAGTTGAAGAATCAGTTGGGAGAGTTGTTAGATAAAGGGTATATTCGACCGAGCGCATCGCCTTGGGGTGCGCCTGTACTTTTTGTTAAGAAGAAGGATGGGTCGCTTCGTTTATGCATCGATTATCGAGAATTAAACAAGTTGACCATCAAAAATAAATACCCTTTGCCCCGGATTGACGACTTGTTTGATCAGCTTCAGGGGGCGACAGTGTTTTCGAAGATTGACTTGCGATCGGGCTACTACCAGTTGAGGATTCGGGACAGTGATATACCGAAAGCTGCCTTTCGGACGAGATATGGACATTACGAGTTTGTGGTTATGCCTTTCGAGCTAACCAATGCCCCAGCAGTGTTCATGCAGTTGATGAACAAAGTTTTTATTGAGTATCTGGACAAATTCGTAGTCGTCTTTATCGATGACATTCTTATCTATTCACGGAGTCGAGAGAAGCACGCCTTACATCTCCGGATTGTATTAGACATTTTGAGAGCTGAGCAGTTGTATGCGAAGTTCTCTAAGTGTGAGTTTTGGCTCGAGGAAGTGATGTTCCTCGGACATGTGATTTCAGCAGAGGGAGTTCGGGTAGATCCGCAAAAGATAGAGGCGGTGATGGCTTGGGAGCCGCCTAAGAATATGAAGGAGGTGAGGAGTTTTCTGGGTCTTGCCGGCTATTACCGTCGATTTGTTGAGGAATTTTCTAAGATTGCTAAACCGCTCACTCAGTTGCTCCAGAAGACTCAGAAATTCGAGTGGACCGCAGACAGACAGAGTAGTTTTGACGAGTTGAAGAGACGATTAACTACTGCACCCGTGTTAGCGTTGCCTCAGGGGAACGAAGATTTTGTGGTATATAGTGATGCTTCGGGCCTCGGGCTCGGATGTGTTTTGATGCAGAGAGATAGAGTCATTGCTTATGCGTCCCGCCAGTTGAAACCTTACGAGGTGAATTATCCCACGCACGATTTGGAGTTAGCTGCGGTCGTTTTCGCCTTAAAGATCTGGAGGCATTATCTTTATGGGTCATCTTGTAAGATTTTTACGGATCATAAGAGCTTGAAGTATATCTTCAGTCGGAAAGAATTGAATATGAGACAGCGTAGGTGGTTGGAACAAATTAAAGATTACGACCTCGAGATACTTTACCATCCGGGTAAGGCTAACGTAGTGGCTGATGCGTTGAGCCGGAAGCCGATGGCGTTGCAGATATTAGAGGTACTTACACCACAGAGTAGGATCCAACGGGATTTTATTTGTCAGGATATCGAGGTTTGGGTTCAGAGAATTCAGGGTCAGTTATGTGCGTTAGAGATCACTTCGTCCTTGACTGATGATATCAAGGCGAAGCAGTATGATGATCCGTTTTTGATCCAGTTGAGGGAGGATGTGAGGAAGGGGAAAGCCCCCGGATTTGTGGTTCACGATGATGGAGTTTTGAGATTTCGCGGCAGACTATGTGTACCGAGTGTTGTTGAGCTGAGACAGAAGATCTTGAGTGAAGCTCATACCACACCTTACTCCATACATCCTGGTACGAGTAAAATGTACAAGGATGTGAGGAGCAACTACTGGTGGAGTAATTTGAAGACAGACGTTAGCGAGTTTGTGTCGAGGTGGTTGACCTGTCAGCAGGTTAAGATCGAGCATCAGCGACCTGCGGGGCTTTTACGACCACTTCCTATCCCGGAGTGGAAATGGGAGGACATTTCTATGGATTTCATTACCGGTATGCCCAAGACTCGGACTGGGATGAACATGATTTGGGTCATTGTCGATCAACTAACCAAATCGGATCATTTTCTGGGTATTAAGGACACTTGGGGGCCAGAGAGACTTGCACGAGTGTTTATTGCGGAGATCGTGAGGTTACACGGGACCCCTAAGAGTATTGTTTCGGATCGTGATGGCCGGTTCATATCACATTTTTGGCAGTCCGTTCATAGAGCCTTGGGAACCGAGCTGAGACTTAGCACATCCTACCACCCTCGAGCAGACGGACGATCGGCGGGACGATACAAACGCTAGAGGATATGTTGCGAGCCTGTGCTTTAGATTGGAAGGATGATTGGGAGTCGCACTTTCCATTGATCGAGTTCACGTACAACAATAGTTGGCACGCCTCGATCAAGATGGCACCATTCGAGGCATTGTATGGGAGGAGGTGCAGATCGCCGTTGTGTTGGGACGATGCATTCGAGCTGATGGGTACCGAGCCCGATATGGTAGTTGAGACGAGGGAGAAGATTGCTCTCATTCGCGGTAGGTTGGTGACGGCCCAGAGCCGGCAGAAGTCTTATGCCGATACACGTCGCCGGCCGTTAGAGTTTGAGGTGGGAGACCATGTGTTGCTTAAGGTGTCGCCGACACGGGGAGTTTACCGCTTCGTTCGGAAGGGTAAACTTAGTCCGAGATTTATTGGGCCGTTCGAGATCCTAGAGAGAGTCGGAGAGCTTGCATATCGGTTAGGTTTGCCGCCGTCCCTGAGCCACGTGCATAACGTATTTCATGTTTCCCAGCTTAGGAAGTACGTACCGGACCCTAGCCATATTATTGATTTGGGAGAGATCGAGTTGGGGCCCGACATTACCTTCGAGGAGAGGCCGATTCAGATCTTAGAACGTCGGGTGAAGCAACTCAGGCACAAAACCATTCCTTTGGTTAAAGTGCAGTGGTCGAGGCATGGATCCGAGGAAGCCACGTGGGAAACGGAGGAGAGTATGAGGTCAAGATACCCCGAGTTATTCGTGTTGTAAGTTTCGGGACGAAACTTATTTTTAGGGGGAGATAATGTAATATCCGCGTTCTCTATTTTTAGTAATTTCTATTTTTGGTGTATATTCGTTTCGGACAACTCGCTTGGCACTGTTTTGGAATTATGAATCTATTTTGTTCTTGGAGTTTCTCCATTTGGACGAGTCTCGATGATGTTTTTACGTAATTTCATCTTGAGTTATATTTTGTCGCATGTGTATCCGATTTTTGCTAAACTCGTTCGATTTCGTCATTTTTCTATTTTCATGAGTTCGTATGGTTGAGTAGAGCATGTTGTGAGTTTCGGATTGTTAATCCGACGTTGTATCGTGATTTTACGGATGTTTGGGCCGTTTTTGTAATTTCCTATAAGTTTAGGGAATTTGTTCCTTGTTCGGTTTTGATCGTGTACCTCGGATCGTTTTGGGTTACTGGTTATTGTTTCTCGTTGTGTGTATTTTCCTCGGACTGTTGGGGTCGGCATATCGTGTTTTGGTGATCGTCTTTTTCGTTTTTGGTAGCGTTGTTTTCTGTCCAGAATGCTGTCTGTCAGGACCTGTGCAAAACGGCGCAAGACCCGCGGCATTTTGCGCCGTGTCTGTGCGCCGTGTCGCCCAGGGGGTCGATCACTGTCCGAGAAACGGCGCAAGACCCGCGGCATTTTGCGCCGTGTCTGTGCGCCGTGTCGCACAGGGGTCGCCTGACCCGGCAACACGGCCCGAACAAGGCGCTATTTGGACGTTTGTTGCGCCGTGTTACATCCCGGTATATATAGGACAGACACGGGTTTTGACCCCATTTTTCACCATTCCTCTCGTCTCTCCGCTCCCTCATTGCGATTTTGGGCGATTCCAACCAGATATTGCATTCTAGCACCTTATAACTCGGAATTGGACTTTCCAACACGAATCAATCATCTTTCTTCCGCCTTTCCATCGTTGAATTGAGGTAATTGGTCATTATACCTAATTTTAGGGTTCTTGGCTATAATTCATTTTTCCTTTCGTTTTTGCTACGATTGATGATGAATATTTGTTGGGTAATCGTGGTGCTATGTTTTCCTAGAACTTTAGCGGATAAATTCCAAGTTTTTCCCCTTCGTTGATCGAACTTGAACTTTATGCATCAATAGTGTTCGGCGGATTGTCCCTTAGGATAGAACATCGATTAATTCGTGATTTCTCAGTGGAATTGTAGTTGATTGAGTCTCTATTGTTGTTAGGACCAGATTGGTGAAGATTGTTCGGACTGAAACCTTTCCTTTCGCCGTTTTCCTTCACGTCGTGTTATCCAAGGCAAGTACATGTATTACATTCCGTTATGTATGTTACGTTTTCAAAGTGAATGACGGATTTGTGGTTTTCGGGTGTGTGAGTTGTGTTCCTTCCACCCGGAGTGTCCGACGGGATGTCTGGGGGTCGATACTAAGGGGTACGGCCGCGGAAGTGGACTTGGGTGCGTGTGTGGTTGAACTTCCACCCAGAGTGTCCGACGGGATGTCTGGGGGTCGATACTAAGGGGTACGGCCGCGGAAGTGGTATCCCACCCGGAGCGTTCGACAGGATGTCTGGGGGTCGATACTAAGGGGTACGGCCACGGGATACCAGTTGTGATTTTGTGATATCGTGATGATTGGAAACTGATTTGATTGCCAATGTAGTATTCCGGAATATATATATATGGCAAATGACTTATGTTTGGGATGGTTGTGTAAAAACCGTATTTTGTATATAATGTTGTGTAATTGTGTACTTGCACTAGCTATTCGAATGCTAACCCCTTAAATGGGGGAAATGCGTCTTATGCATTTAGTCTGGAGAGCGAGGAGCGAGGCACGCACGCGAAGGATGGGATGGCTTGATGATAGTGGCTCGAGTCTGTATTGTTTTTTTTTATGTTTTGTCATTGCATTTGTCGAGTATTGGAGTTAAACTGTTTATTGCTGAACTTGGTTTAAGTCCCCTGCGTGGGCAATGAATTGATATTTACATTATGTTTCATGTACTCCGTTGAAATGTTTTGGCCGAGGCCACGACCCTATTTACTTTTGAGTGCATCTTTTGGGGTTTTCATTGTGGTTATGTGTCATGTGTTAGCCTGGTAGACCTCACGAGGGTTCTACGGCATGTAATGTCCCATTTGTGAATTGGGGTGTTACACATACACGTTCCAAAATCACAGTTGCAAACCACAAGCCTCGAAGGTCAATCACAGTATATATAGTCGAGGTACCTTACTAGAATGGCCAGTTCATCCAACATATACTCACGACCAAGTAATGATACGATTCACAAGGAAGCACAAGATTTCAACAGCACCGAACGACACAACTAATATCACACAAACTCACATATTCATCCATAAACGCGTGACTCCAAGCACATAATTTGACAAAAGAATTACACTTTACATTTACCAACGACATAATCATACGCAATGACATCACAAGAAAGTAAGGTGATTCTATACTCGACACTAGCTCACATATTCAACTAAGCACATTAATTCCCGATACACACGGGTCACCTTTACAAAAAGCATGATGGTAAATATTCCGATTCTTTTGAAAAATGGTTATTAATATTTATTTAGCACATATCGACGATTAACAACCATAATATCCACAAAACACGTAATGTATGGGCAAGATACTTGCCTCGATAATCGATACCGGACACTCCTACAATCACGGCTCAGTCGGGACACCTAGAACACCTACGATTCCCCGGCGAAGGAAAAGAATACACCCACGATCGAGAAGCTTGAATAAAACGACGAACGGAAGGGTTCCGACTCGAGTTCTTCACAAGAATTCGACCCTAACAACATATAATCAATAAATCATCGATCATACGAGGAAGAATAATCGTAGAACGCCCGAAAACCCCTCTATGACATTTTATCGGACACCTTCAAGGCGTCGATAAGAAACTCAATAAAACGACAAATCCTCGGCGATTCAACCGAGGAACAGCAAGGAATTCGACATAATATTGTTTAACAATCATAAATACATCACTATTCTGAGTTAAAACGGATTAAACGGACAAATCGAACAAAATCCCCAAAACTAGATTTTAAGAAAACTTGCCTTGATTTGCTGGATTGAAGGATGTTACGTGATGATCAATTGATGTTATGAACTCCAAAACTTCGTGGATTCATAGTATAACAACATGTCTTAGACTTCCCAAAGACTCCAGCCGCGGACAGGAAGGATAGGAAATGAAATGAGTGTAAAAAACGATCGCTCGGCCATATTTATAGGCTGCCGGACACGCGACAAGAACGGCCCAGACAGCGCCGTGTGTCTCGGCCGTGTCTCGGCAGTTGCGATCTGGCCGACCCGGAGCAGGACACGGCGCTCAGCAGCGCCGTTTTCAGGGCCGTGTTGCACAGGTCTGGGCAGGCCCCCTCCAGACAGACCGAAAATTACGTCTGAACCACAACGACGATCCGAACGACCCCAAAACCCGAACCTGAATACGAATTGAAGTTACGGTTACGAAGTACTCGCAAATACGAATCTAAGAGCTAATTGAACACACGATTCCGACCACCCGAAGGCTCGGAATTCGACAACGGAAGTAATTACCCAAAACTTTGGGAAATTACGAAAATGGCCCAAAACGTCCGAAAATCACGATACGCGATCGAAACACCAAACCAAAGCTCGCAACATGAATAATAACATTAAATGAACTTACGAGAAACTCGAAACAATAGTTTCGGACGAGATTCGCAAGAATCGAACTCAAGTGCGGAAAAGTCGCTAAAAAGCTCGGAACTCAACAAAACGATACCGAAACGAACTCGGATGACAAAAAGTGCAGAATTAATCATTCTCGAAATGACGAAACGGTCATGAGCGAGTCGTCAAAACGGACTCCGGCCGAAAAAGAAATTTACCGAAAATCGAAAATTGCGGATATTACATTCTACCCTCCTTAAAAGAAGTTTCGTCCCGAAACTTAAAACAAGTAGGGAGAAGCAATATCCCGCCAGGAAAACTCAACGAGATACGCAAGGAAACGCGTAACTTACGCCCATCGGCGAAACGTTACAAGCAACGCAAAGGAATATACGGCGTGAAAACACGCTCCACGACGACCAACACAACGTCGCCGTTAGGGATATAACAAAACCAACAAGCGACAAGCGTCATCAAATGGATAATACAATCAAGTCAATTATCCGAACAATCACAAAACACAATGGACGAAAATCAATACGATTGACCAACCCAACGGTACATCAATCAAAACGCGAGCCAATCGCTGAACAAATACGGAATTCCACCGCCCAAGGGTTGAAAGATCGAAAACGAGACTAATTTTACGAACTTGGAAAGGTCAACAATATATAGATCAATTTGGGACAATATCATAACTCGCTCGAATGACAAAGGTGAGAAACAACACCAGTCAGAAGCATCAACGAACACAGTTGAGTCGTTTTGGTTGGACGAAACAGAAGAGAAAGAAAGAAAAATGTGGGTATTACATCATATCACCTTTAAAAGAGGTTTCGTCCCGAAACCTAAACAACGAACGAAGTCTTTGGAATAGCAACCTTCCCGACCATATCCTCTTGGTCCACATCCGATCTTCATGGCCATTAGTATCGTGGTCACGACTGTATCCTCTGCCCATCGGCATACTAAGCGGATTCCCACTCAATACGATTGCACAAATTCGCAAAATATTATACTAAAGTACCAACTCAGCACGACATATCACATAAGGTAACCAATAGCAACTCGAAAAGAAAATCCACGAGGTATCCTTTTAAAGGAAATCTTTTGAAAATCCTTGGATTTGTATGCTATTTAAAATAAACTTTAAAAGTACTTTTGGTACCTCGGGTTGTTTCATCAAAACTTGTAAACAACATACTTTAACCGTCTCATTTGAAATCATTTGAAGTCATCATACCTCTACGTATCATCATCACCGTTAACAACTAACAAGTTAACCATGCAAGATCATCAAATCATTCTTACATACTCTAACATGTCCAAATCCGAGTTTGAACTTTACATCGAGTGAGATTTTTCATCTTTCACTGTATTTTTTTTGAAAATAGAAATCGCATTGGTTTTTGAAATAAAATATTTTTATGGTGTGAAAGATTTTTGAAAATCACTCACTCGAATTATTTGAAAATACAATAATACGTTAAAAATCATTTTCGAAAATTCTCCCAACACTTCACAAACATCAACGACGGTAATATTTTACAAAATGTCTACATGTACTTTAAAACAACTCTTTCAAATACCATCGAGGTTTTATTTGAGAATCCAAGGCCGGCTTGCCAATTTCAAATAATTTTCAAAGTATACACGGAGCCGCCGATTAATCGAACCGTCAAAACTTTCTGAAGTTTCCAGGAAAGTGTTTTTGAACACACACAACAGACATAATTTATCAATTCATCAAACACAATCAAATATCACCTAGCAATACGAAAAGTCTAAACACACATTCACGCACAATAGTTGTTATCACTAGACACCACGTAGAGAATACAACTACAGGTGATTGACCGCAAAAGTTAGACTTAACGGCTATAATGCGGTTCCATAGACTCTGACCAGGTTGATTAGCGCGCGTTACAACAAAGATTAACGTGCGCTAAACATGCCACGTTAGCGCGCGTTAGGCTCGTATTAAGCCTGTGCTAACTGCTCTAATCACCAACACGATTGCAAACATATATGAGGTAATACTAGACTTGAAGGTTACAAATAAGCAACAACATACGAGTCTAAATGTCATCGATTCACATAATTATAACATCTCACAAGCAACCATCAAAAGGAAATCATCCTACAAAAACGAAAATTTTACTTCTCAATAAAGAGGACTATCTCAACACATACATACCGATGGACTCAACATTCACGTTACTATTTTAATCATAAAATTGGCACCAGTGCTCAACAACGAGAGCATCATCAATATGCATCTTCTGACCAACATTCATGAAACCGAAAAGTTACAAACGAGAGTCACGTCTTGAGTATATTTTGAAGACCTTATTTGAGTTAAAAACTCGAGTTTTGAAAACTTATAGTATGAGATGAGAATGAAATATCGGTAGTTTGAAGTCTAAAAATTTTCGACCTTGAGGTCATCATACAAAAAATCAAAAAAAAATTCCTCCCTTGGAGAACATTTTAAAAATTTAGGTGGCTCCCCGGAAGCCTTCGAAACTAAAAATTCCAAGGTTGTTGCTCTTGCAAGAAAAACAGTTCATACAAGGATACATTTGGCCATATCATTCTTCATTCTAGCACAATACGGGAATTAACAAATATATGTCACTTACTCACGATGCACCTTCAAATACTACTACATAACACAGAATCATACAGGCTCGTATAGTTCGTGGTACAACATGTAGTAGGGAGACTTACATCCACAGATCGCACGAAGATGATGGCTGCACCTTGGTACTAATCACGGCCGACATCCCAGACGACGCGTCGCGACACGACTCAGTCAGACAAAATCTGACAATACAAGACTCAACAACACATAACTCGACCAGACATCCTAGGTTTCCTCAACCTAAGCTCTGATACCATAAATGTAACACCTCCAGATCAAACCGGGAATATTACACGCCGCAGACCCTCTCCGTGAGGATCCACCAGGCTAGACATCAAAGCAACAAATTTCATTACATACCGACGAATCAAAATAACGGACCAACAGACCGATTTGGTCTTTCGTCACTGACTTACAAATCAAAATACATAAACTCATCCAGACTCATACCCACGCAAGGGTAAAATACTTGCAACAACGAACAATAAGACAGCGGAAAAGACAATACAATGGACTCCGACTAACTGAACCCAAAACTGGCCTTCGTGTGATTAGTATCATTCGTCTTTCATCATCCCTCGTACCGATCCTGTGTCTTGCTCCCGAAAACTGCATGTGCACGGACACAATACAGATATCCACCCCCGATTACTCGGGGGTTAGCAAACTCCTTTGTTTCGCTAGTGCAAGTATAAAGTGCAAATACGAGCCATACACAACACATTCCGAGAATACAACGAAAGACTTCCCGAGGTATATTTAGTTAAAAATAGTTCAAGTCTTGAAAGTAGAAACGAAGTAAGTAAGCACTTTGAAAACATTTCCAAATCTCGGGAGTTTTGAAAACATTAGAAATTGAAAAGTTCTTAATTCCTCGAAAGTCATTTAGGGTCACACCCCAAAGTTCTTTTTCCAAAATATAAATCCGTTAACAAAATACGGGGTCCACGGCCCAACCATTTCGATCACAAAACACAGGGCCAACGACCCGATCATCCACTGCAATTCACTAACAAGGACACATTACACATAACACATTATTCTTATGCCATTCTAGCGAAGCACCAAGACTCGATATATAATGTATCTCGACCCTGAGCACAAAGCATTGTGATACTCCGGACAATATCACAATTAACGAAAACATCAACGTCATCCTCAAGATGAAAACCTGGCCCCAGTAACCCGGCCGTACCCCTTAGTATCGACCCCCAGACATCCCGTCGGACACTCCGGGTGGGAAACCACTTCCGCGGCCGTACCCCTTAGTATCGACCCCCAGACATCCCGTCGGATACTCCGGGTGGAAATTCATCCACACACGCACCCAAGTCCACTTCCGTGGCCGTACCCCTTAATATCGACCCCCAGACATCCCGTCGGACACTCCGGGTGGAAGGAACAACACACACACACGTTCCAAAATCACAGTTGCAAACCACAAGCCTCGAAGGTCAATCACAGTATATATAGTCGAGGTACCTTACTAGAATGGCCAGTTCATCCAACATATACTCACGACCAAATAATGATACGATTCACAAGGAAGCACAAGATTTCAACAGCACCGAACGACACAACTAATATCACACAAACTCACATATTCATCCATAAACGCGTGACTCCAAGCACATAATTTGACAAAAGAATTACACTTTACATTTACCAACGACATAACCATACGCAATGACATCACAAGAAAGTAAGGTGATTCTATACTCGACACTAGCTCACATATTCAACTAAGCACATTAATTCCCAACACACACGGGTCACCTTTACAAAAAGCATGATGGTAAATATTCCGATTCTTTTGAAAAATGGTTATTAATATTTATTTAGCACATATCGACGATTAACAACCATAATATCCACAAAACACGTAATGTATGGGCAAGATACTTGCCTCGATAATCGATACCGGACACTCCTACAATCACGGCTCAGTCGGGACACCTCGAACACCTACGATTCCCCGGCGAAGGAAAAGAATACACCCACGATCGAGAAGCTTGTAGAAAACGACGAATGGAAGGGTTCCGACTCGAGTTCTTCACAAGAATTCGACCCTAACAACATATAATCAATAAATCATCGATCATACGAGGAAGAATAATCGTAGAACGCCCGAAAACCCCTCTATGACATTTTATCGGACACCTTCAACGCGTCGATAAGAAACTCAATAAAACGACAAATCCTCGGCGATTCAACCGAGGAACAGCAAGGAATTCGACATAATATTGTTTAACAATCATAAATACATCACTATTCTGAGTTAAAACGGATTAAACGGACAAATCGAACAAAATCCCCAAAACTAGATTTTAAGAAAACTTGCCTTGATTCGTTGGATTGAAGGATGTTACGTGATGATCAATTGATGTTATGAACTCCAAAACTTCATGGATTCATAGTATAACAACATGTCTTCGACTTCCCAAAGACTCCAGCCGCGGACAGGAAGGATAGGAAATGAAATGAGTGAAAAAAGCATTGCTCGGCCATATTTATAGGCTGCCGGTTCTGGACGCGACAAGCGGCCAGACAGCGCCGTGTGTCTCGGCCGTGTCTCGGCGGTACCCGATCTGGCCGACCAGCGCAGGACACGGCGCTCAGCAGCGCCCGTTTTCAGGCCGTGTTGCAGTGCAGGCGAGGCCCCCTCGAGAGGCCAAAATTACGTCCGAACCACAACGACGATCCGAACGACCCCGAAACCCGAACCTGAATACGAATTGAAGTTACGGTTACGAAGTACTTGCAAAGACGAATCTAAGAGCTAATTGAACACACGATTCCGACCACCCGAAGGCTCGGAATCCGACAACGGAAGTAATTACCCAAAACTTTGGGAAATTACGAAAATGGCCCAAAATGTCCGAAAATCACGATACGCGATCGAAACACCATACCAAAGCTCTCAACATGAATAATAACATTAAATGAACTTACGAGAAACTCGAAACAACAGTTTCGGACGAGATTCGCAAGAATCGAACTCAAGTGCGGAAAAGTCGCTAAAAAGCTCGGAACTCAACAAAGCGATACCGAAACGAACTCGGATGACAAAAAGTGCAGAATTAATCATTCTCGAAATGACGAAACGGTCATGAGCGAGTCGTCAAAACGGACTCTGGCCGAAAAAGAAATTTACCGAAAATCGAAAATTGCGGATATTACAAATGACGTCAAAAAATCTCGAGGCTCAAATGATACTTAAAGACGCAACAAAATCCGAGTTACGAGATCAAGAAAATAAGTGGGATGACCTACTAGCGGACCAAGATGCCTATCAAGTGTAACACCCCCAATCCACTCAGGGATATTACACGCCGTAGACCCTCTCCTCGAGGATCTACCAGGCTGGTAACGACGTTTAACATCTCGACAATGCCTTCAAGGCTACAATGACTCAGTAGACCGATTTGGTCTTTCCACAAATACATACAGCTCAAATACAACTCATGCCCACGCAGGGGACAAAATACAACTACACCCGTCTGCGGGAACAATACAAAGACGGAAAATAAAGTACAATCGAACCAACACACGATGTACGGTTCCTCATGTGATTAGTATCGATCATCTTTCATCATCCTTCGTGCCGACCACGTGTTATGCTCCAAAACACGAATGCAAAAACAGACATCCACCCCCCGAATACTCGGGGGTTAGCAAAACTCCACTGTTTTGCTAGTGCAAGAACAAAGTGCAAATACGAGCCATACAATTCACATTCCACGAATAACAATAACCGAGGATCCTCAAAGATCCAAACGAGACGAAAAGTACTTCCCGAGGCAAGGGTTTGAGAAAACATTTCAAAATCGAAATATCATAAATCAATGGAAGTAATTTATAAAATGATTTAGAATGCCATCGAGAGTTTTAATAGAAAACAATTTAGGATTATCAAATCCTACTTTTGAAAACCAAAAGACAAAAGGGTCACCGCCCAAAGGTTTACCTTCGAAAAATGACATTAACCAAACCATTGGGATTTTAGCCCCAAATCCGTAAAACGACTTTTATAAAACCATTGGGATTTTAGCCCCAAATCTCATCAACTCACAGTACACGAGAACGTCAACAAGGTTCGTCTTCCAACGTCAAAATCCATAAATAAAGGATTTAAAACAACAACAAAATACTCTAGAGCCATCCTAGCCAAGTAGGCCAAACGAACAACTTACCTCTTACACATCTAGTCAATGCATGCAAATGAAAACCGTTCAAAAGTACTCATTTCCGGAAATGCCAATATCAAATCACATTTGTAAAATGCACCACAATTAACCGTCGATCCACACCTCCGTGGACCCCTACCGAGACCCCGTCGGATCTAACCCGTAGTGGTTAAAAGCAAAGCTCGTCGATCCACACCTCCGTGGACCCATACCGAGACCCCGTCGGATCTAACCCGTAGTGAGCATACACACACACACGTTACTCATGCAATACTAACATGCTAAGAATGTAAGTTCATTAAGAATACTCACTAGAGATGGCCATTAACTCGACACCATTATCAAACTCTTCAAAAATAAATAACAAGATTAAATACGGAATACACGATTCCATAACTTAAACAATAGGAGTACCAACATAAAATCCTTCAACGTTCAAAATAATCAAATCATAATCAATTCTCAAAACACCGTTCACAAATCACGCTCGTTTTGAAAGAAAGCCTTTAACGAGGCCAAACCGAAATCCTTTGAAACTTCATTTCAAATAACCAAACAAATGCATCAAGACGACCACCGATCATCATATCCATAAAACGAGAAAAGTATGGGCAAGGTACTTGCCTCGAATAAGAACAACGCGGAGAATCGACCGAAGTAGGTTGGCCCGAACCGACTACGTACCCGCCGACTCCACCAAACGCCAACTCACGTTCATAAACTACGAAGGACAAATAATAACAATGAAATGAATTCCATAACACGACTCAAAGCCGTTGAATTCAAAGAACGAATGACGAAAGTTCACGGATTTTCCCCAAAATGGCCAAGAACACGATTCGTTCCGTCAAAACCCGAAAACGGAATTCCAAGTTGAAATATGGATATACAGTCCATAGAATATGTTTAACAACATCATTTAACCATAATCGATCCATCGAAAACGGATGAAAAACGAGATCGGGGACAAATCCCCCAAAAAGTCAATTCGAAGGAAATCAAGAAATATACTTCGATTCGATGAAGAACAATGGATTAAATGATGTTAAACACAAGAATACTATCAAGATTAATCATACCCATCATGAATTAATCAACAACACGGAACGAATCGGACGAAAATGCAAAAATCCCCAAATTCACGAAATTAGGGTTCTAAGGAAGATTACCTTGATTATTGAATCAAAGGTTGATAACGGACGATCGATTGATGTTATGAACTCAAGGACTTCATGGATTTGTTGTCAAACAACATGGCTTCGCCCATGAATCGCCACTCGCGGATGGAGAAGGAAGGAAATGAAAAACGAAGTGAAATGTATTGCTCAACCATATTTATCTTGGGCGACCTAGCGTGCGCTAGCCTTCCGGACTAGCGTGCGCTATCGGCGGTATCGGCCAGTACCCTCGGCGGGGCCCACACGACCCGGCATCACCGACCAACCTGCCCGGCCGACACATCGACCCGACTCCGCTAGCGTGCGCTACGGCCGGATACTGCGGCGCTAAGCGGCACATCCCGATAGCCATCGGATCGCTGCCGGCAGTAACGTACGCTAGCCGGCCGGCGGCGTGCGCTACGCTGCCCGACTAGCGCGCTACGCTCGGCGTAGCGTGCGCTACTGCCGATCTGGCCGAGTCGAGAACCTCGAAACCCCCCTGCCCGGGCGATGGCGTCGCTAGGCCACCGGCGGCGTCGCTACACTGCCGGTTAGGCGCGCGCGCCTTCCGGCCGTAGCGTGCGCTCGCGGTTCTGCCGCACCGTCCGGCGGTGCCCGCAATCGTCCGGCGATCCATACGCCGAGGGCTCGGCGACCGATTTCCAAAGCGTGCGGGCGAACACGACGAAAAGTTAGCGGACAACATAAACGACTCGAAATGAAAGCGTAATACCATAATTAGTCATACGCGACCAAGAAACGGGTCGAGACAACAATTACAGATACGGATACCCGTAACTTTCAAGAAATTACAAAATGGCCCAAAACGCCCGGAAATCACGATACGTGATCGAATAACCAAACCGAAGTTCACAACACGTCTAACAAAGTTAAACGGACTTGCGGGAAACTCGAAACAACAGTTTCGGACGAGATTCGCAAGAATCGAACTCAAGTGCGGAAAAGTCGCTAAAAAGCACAGAACTCAACGAAACGACACCGAAACGAACTCGGATGTCAAAAAGTGTAGAATTAATCATTCTCAGAATGACGAAACGGTCATGAGCGAGTCGTCAAAACGGACTCCGACCGAAAAAAGAAATTTACCGAAAATCAAAAATTGCGGATATTACATCAAGAAGGTACTATTGAAGGAGAATCTAGTCAAATGAGTCAAACCGATGATCAAGACGACGACGACATCGACTTCGACTAATGGTAAGTAAGGTAAGTAAAAAGAACTACGTAGGACTTTGATTCCTCACGAGCATACGTAGGCAATTTAATTTTAAGTAAAAACTTAAAATTAAATACAAGACCATTTTTTTAATTCTTCTTAAGTAAAAGAACTATGTAGAGCTTTGATTCCTCACGAGGATACATAGGCAATTTAATTTTAAGTAAGAACTTAAAATTAAATACAAGCTCATTTTTTCAAATGATTTCCTTGTTCACTTATATTTATTTTTCGTGTATAAAATGATAATAAATAAAATTTTATATATACTTCTAAAAAAATGGCGGGTCGGACTCGTAACCTGGCGGGTCGGACGCAGGCCCGGACCCGTGGCCGACCCGCCGACCCGCCAACCCGTACATTTCATATGTACGGGTGGGGTTCGAGTCCTGGCCGGCCGACCCGGCGGGTCCGACCCGGACTCGGACCCGGCGATGGGCACCTCTACCACTACCAAAAATCAGGGTTTAGCCGACCACACAAAGTCGTCGGCTAAAGCCTAAAAGTGGTCGGCTAAAGTCCAAAGTGGTCGGCTAAAGCGTCCTCGGCTAATGTTCGTCGGCTAAGGTTTAGCCGACAACTTTTTAAAAGGTGGTCGGCTAAAGTCCAACTTTAACCGACCACAAAGAAAGTCATCAGCTAAAGTACGAAATACTAGAGTGGTCGGCTAAACCAGCTTTAGCCGACGGAAGAAGAGTGGTCGGCTAAACCAGCTTTAGCCGACGGAAGAAGAGTGGTCGGCTAATCCAGCTTTAGCCGACGAAACTACAGTGGTCGGCTAAACCCTCTTTAGCCGACGAAATTAGCATTGTCGTCTAAAAAATCAAAAATACGCGTAAGTGGTCGGCTAAAGTCTTTTTTAAAAAAAAATCAGATTTTATTTTTACCAAAACCTATTTTTAAAAACATGTTTCTAACATCAACCAAACACCAATATACACAAACAATAACAATATACAACTCCAAATCACAACTACATATATACTCAAATAAGTATAGACAAACATTACCATAGTTTTCAAATTACGATAAACATTACCATAGTCTTCAACAAACGTAGATCAAATCCTATCTAACATAGTTTTCCACATACTAATAACTAATTAAAATACAAAAATAACTAGCTAAAGAGTCGGAAAATCACAATAAATAGAATCACTACCATCATTTAAGGGACCGGCATGGTGCTCTGATGATGGTGGCGGAGTTTGTGAAGGCACAAATGGAGGCATAGTCTGTGAAGGCACAAATGGAGGTGGTGGTGGTGGTTGAAATCTCTGCTGATTCATAGTCTGACCAAGTGAGGCCATATATGCCCACATCATTTGCGTCTCGTGCTGCTGACGCGCCATCGCCTGCTGATGCTGGATCTTCATTTGACGTTGCTCTTCCTGGAACTTAGCCATCTTCTCAGCAGCCTCCATTTCTGCCTCAACTCGAAGCTCATTCGCCATCCTCAACTATTTCTCTAGGAAAGCTCTATTGGTATCACTCCGATGACGTTGGAAGCCCGGTGTATCCTTCAACAATCTATGTCCCTCGGACCCCATCATCCGCGTATGAAATCGGCTCCCTTTAGGAGTATACAAGGTACCCCACACCTTAGACCTGACGTAAGGATCGGACTGATCGATCATGTCAATAGCTGCAGGAAGATCTGTCTCTGCTATATCCGGAAACTGCTCCCTCGCAATATGTGTTAAGATAGTCTCAGACTCCATCCTCGCTCTCTCCTAAGTTACAAGAAAAAATAAACCGTTGGATATGAATAAAGGTTAGAAAAAATACATATGCTATATACTAAGAAAAAAATAACAACTTTTTAGGAATTAATCATTTTTCCTTACATGTTCGTCAATATTTTGTGGATATGTTTTTTTAGGCACATACGCAAACGCATTGTCCACTTGGTCTGAAGTAGTAGCCTTGTGAGCAACACATGCCAACGACCGTGACCCCAAACTATGATGCTCCGTCAGACGACCACGATTGGTCTTGTTTTTTGTACTAGTCGTCTACAAAAAATTTATGTCAAATCAATTATAAACTATTTTGGCATTAAATATATTTCGACTTTGTTAAAGAAATGTTATATAACACTTTTAACTAATTTCAATACCCTAATAAATAACAATACAATTAGTAATACATACCTTATAGATGGGGTCGTTAAAATGGATGCAAAGCCAATTCCACTCGTGTTCTCGGTATTTGAATTCTATAGGACAAGCGTCGCGGTCTCCAACCCAAGTATCCCAATATAGATGCAACTCATTTTTCCAAGACTTGTACCTATACTAGCAACAAAAGATCGTAAATATCAAATACTTACACCAATAGCAATAAATAACTCGACAACATTATTATTAGCATTACTTGGTGGACTGCTCCTCATCACACCAAGTATGTAGTAGGGATGGAGGAATATCAAACCACACCTACAATGAACATAAACAAAATTCGAATAAACCTACATTTTATAGTTGAGAGTTGAATAAAGTTCCATAAATAACTGATCATAATCTAAGTTCATATTACTGTTCCTACACCTTAAGCAATATAATGAAAAATATATAGACTTCATCAAATTAATGATGAAATGAGAGAGAGAGAGAGAAGAGAAGAGAGAGAGAGAGAGATTGACAAAATGAATCAAATTAATGTAACCAACCTATAAACTTGGATTATATGAATAGGAGAAAGGCAAAGCCTAACAAACAAATAGCCAGTCTCGCTTGAACCGTTGAACATATAGAATGCATAAAAAGAGCTTGTTGAAGTAATATTATGGTAATGAAGATAATTAATGCAATAATGTCTCTGAGTAGTTCCTTTCAATATCAACAAGTTTCACTAATACCACAGTAGAGTAGGACCCATCGATTACTAATTTAAGAAGTGAAAAACACTTGACCTGGGAGGATATCTATCTAACAGCTAATGAAAACCAACAGAGTTGCCTACTCCAGACCAACAGATAATCCTTTTCCCGGTGGCATAACTAAAATATAAAATAACAAAGAAAAAAATAAAAAGGTGTAACTAGCCTCCACGGTAATGAATATCATGGTTATAAGCCCTGTATGCGAAGTTTGAAGCACGTGATACCTCAACACGAAGAGAAGCCACGACAAGACAAATACATATGTTCAGCAGTCACCCACTTTTCTTAGGACCCACGATATGTACAATTTTACCAACGCACACATCTTAGGTTTCGCAAACACATGAAAAAAAAATCAACGCAGTACATCTCCAACCCAAATGTCACTACTAACCGCATTCATTCAGAAACAAAAATAAAAGCAAAGTGTCTGAAAAGTCTAACCCCCTCACGCTATACTTCAGTACCATAATCAACAGAAGATCAAAATCTCCCTAATCATGTTTTCTGGTTGGAGTTGGATTTCAAATGAGAAAAAAAAGTAACTCTGGAAACAAATGAAAGCCTTTCTGCAGAACTAAACACATTCAAATTCATAGATTTTCAACATAAAAGGGTTAGATATACTACTCAAACAAATCAGACATTGAAATAATATTCACGTTTGCACATCAAACACTACAATACCAAACAAGCGCATCGCCACAACACAAGAAAATGATTCAGAAGTGTGCATCTAAGGACACATTACAACTTCTAAACAACATAAAATCCAAGACAATACAAATAGGAAACATGGCAATATTGTTGGAAAGTATAACGCAGCGGAAGCGAAGTTTGGGAAAGTTGATAATAGCGTTTTACGCATCTACGAGCATTAGATCTATTTAGGCATGCTAATTAATTAATTACTAAGACTAACAAGCAATTTAAATATTGTTTATTATTTATTAATTAAATATGTTGATTATTTAAAATATCCTAATCTAGATCCAAGCGCGTTGGTTACTTCCTTCTTGATCGCCTTGTATTTCTACCTTCAGACCTTCTAGAGTATGATCCGCCTTGAACCGGACGTTGTGTGGGCAACGAACTACCGGATCTTGCTTGGACACCTTATGGATCAGCCGAAACAATATGCCTCACAATTCTCGATTTTCTTTTCTTCAAGTAATTCCGATGTGTAGCAAGAATTAAAGTGTTCTCTCAATTGTGGAATCAAAGACACAAGTCAAGATCCACAATTAAACACTTAGAAGAAAAATCGAAATTCCTTGTGTATGAAGAAGCATAAAATCGGCCATCAACCATAATGTCCTATTTATAGGCTCTTGGACTACTACTAGGGATCTAGAGGAGGATTATGGAAGGACTCCCAATTAATTCATCTTACCTTATTAGGACTCTTCCTAATATATGATGAATTAATTAATATCAACTTAGTCCACTAAAATGTTTGATATTGCACTTCCTACCAAAATTCCAAATTACGAAATTGGGCTCCTTATTAAATATATTATTTCCCGTGTTTAAGATATCGAATGTCCATTAATTAATTATAAGCTACTGACAGCTTTAATTAATTAATATCTTATCCAAGAGTAGTACCACTCGAACCTTATTATTATATCGAATTAAATCCACTGCGAGGGTTTAATATAATAATCATTATCGAGCTCCTCAAGGGGACATCATCAACCCGCACGAGTCGGGACACGATTTCTAGTAATAATAATAATTGTCGTATAAACAATATTATTGCCCAAGATACGAGGCTTATTGAGTCGATCATTTTGACTCTCACCTATGGTAAATCAAAGCAATAATTATTATAAATACACATTTAAATATTATATACTTAGAATTAAGAAATAATAATTATCCGAGATTTACGTTCTTCTTACAGTCAGTACACAAGACACTATCTCACCTCGATCCTGTTCAACGTATGAAAATACGCTAATATATGCTAATAGTCAAGACCAACTATTCTCAAGCATACACTACAACCCTTTATATAATTTGTCTAATAATTATATAGGTTGTGAACTATTATATTATTTTATAAGGCACCGATAATGTGATCTTCCGTGTGACACCAACACACCACATTATCTACAATATAAAATAATTAGACATTTCATTTGCATAACCATAACGTGAATTAATATGCAAATCGTGTGATTAATTGTAATTAATATCCTCATAGGTAGTAACAGGGAAATTAGGTAATACAAGCATAAAGTATGTTTTGCAGTATACAATCCTAACAATCTCCCACTTATACTCAAAGCATGCTTTTAAGTATACTACTCTATTACATAGTCTCTCATTTCTCGCACTTATACTCAAAGCAATGCTGCCATACACCGTAATCCCATTCCTTCCACATGCCTTTCAAAAACTTTTGAAGGTAGGCCTTTCGTGAAAGGGTCAGCAAGATTATCTTCTGATGCAACCCTGGCTACAACTACGTCTCCTTCCTTCACGAAGTGTCGTATGATGTGGTACTTGCGGTTGATATGTTTACTTGCCTAATGGGCTCGTGGTTCCATTGAATTTGCGACTGCACCAGTATTATCACAATAAAGTGTAATACCCTCTGGCAAATCGGGAATCACATCCAAGTCCTGCAGGAAGTACTTGAGCCACGCTGCCTCCTTGGCTGCCTCAGAGGCTGCCACGTACTCGGCTTCCATGGTAGAGTCCGAGATGCATTTCTGCTTCACACTCCTCCAACTAATGGCTCCACCTCCCAGGCTAAACACATAACCCGAAGTAGACTTGGACTTTTCTTTGTCCGATGAAAAATCTGAGTCAGTGTAACCTACCGGAAACAGGTCGTCTGATTGATATACAAGCATGTACTCCCTAGTCCTTCTCAGGTACTTGAGTATGTGCTTGACAGAAATCCAGTGTCCTGGTCCTGGGTTTGACTGATATCTAGCATCCATGCCCACGGCATGACAGATATCTGGTCTAGTGCAAAGCATATCATACATGAGACTTCCCATAGCAGATGCATAAGGGACCATATTCATGTCATCTATATCCTTTTGTGTCTTAGGACACATGTTCTTAGATAGTTGAATTACATGTCTGTAAGGTAGAAAACCTTTCTTGGAATTTTCCATGCTAAACCGCTTCAGCACTGTATCGATATAGGATGCTTGGGATAAGCACAACATCCTTTTCTTCCGATCACGAAAAATCCTGATTCCAAGGATGTGTCCTGCTTCTCCTAGATCCTTCATATCGAACTGCTCAGATAGCCATACCCGTACGTCCGGCAATTCCTTTACGTTGTTTCCAATCAGAAGAATATCGTCTACATACAGTACAAGAAACACCAACACGTTTCCATCGCATTTCTTATACACACAACTCTCACTCGGACATTGGACGAATCCATATGACTGGACAACTTCGTCAAAACGAGTGTTCCAAGATCTAGATGCTTGCTTAAGTCCATAAATGGATTTCTTAAGTTTGCACACCAAGTGCTATTTTCCTTTAGCAATGAATCCCTCTCCTTGGCGCATATAGATTTCCTTGTCTAGACTCCCATTCAAGAATGCAGTCTTGACATCCATCTGCCAAATCTCCAGATCCAAATGCGCAGCTATAGCTAAAAGAATCCGGATTAACTTAAGCATGGCTACCGGCGAAAATGTTTCATCATAATCGATACCCTCTTTCTGAGTGTAACCTTCTGCAACAAGCCTCGCTTTGAAGGTTTCAACCTTTTCGTCACGTCCTTTCTTTCGCTTGTAGACCCATTTACTCCCAATGGCTTGTACACCATCAGGTAGCTCTACTAGCTCCCACACTTGATTGGAATCCATAGATCCCATTTTTGATTTCATTGCTTCTTGCCAGGAGTCAGCATCTTTATCTTGGATTGCCTCCTTATAGGTCCAGGGAACTGATTCATCTTTGTCTGGGATTGAGTCCGAAGACTTTCCCACGCCTATGAATCGTTCGGGCTGACGAACAACCCTCCCACTACGACGAGGCAAATCCTGAGTTGGTGTAAAAGTTTCAGAATTGATACGTGGTGCAGTGTTAGTTGGCGCTTGTACGATTGGTATAGATGGAGTCTCGCCCCTCAGCTCTTCCAGAATTATCTCGCTCATGGGCTTGTGACTAATCATATAATCCTCTTCCAGAAATCGGGCATTGGTGCTAACAATGACCTTCTGATCCTGGGGAATATAGAACAAGCCACCCTTCGTTCCCTTAGGGTATCCTACAAACACTCGCACTTCTGTACGAGATGCCAATTTATCAGCTTACTTATTCAGCACATGTTCTGGAGTACCCCAAATCCGAACATGTCCTAGACTGGGCTTACGCCGACTCCATAGTTCTGTGGGTGTTTTTGGAACTGATTTCGAAGGCACCAGGTTTAGAATGTACGCCGCTGTTTCTAAGGCGTATCCCCAAAACGAAATAGGTAAATCTGAATAACTCATCATTGATCTAACCATTTCTAAAAGAGTCTTATTCCTTCTTTCAGCCACACCATTTTGTTGTGGAGTTCCCGGCGCGGTGAGCTGGGACGAAATCCCCTCATTCGCCAAGAAATCCAAAAACTCTCCACTAAGGTATTCGCCACCACGATCAGATCGTAGCGACTTGATACTCTTCCCATGACGCTTCTCCGTTTCAGACTTGAAGTCTCTGAACTTTTCAAAGGCTTCAGACTTACGTCGCATCAAATAGATGTATCCATATCTCGAATAATCATCTATAAACGTGATGAAGTATTCGAAACCACCCCTAGCCTGGATATTCATTGGACCACATACATCCGTATGAACCAATTCTAACACATCCTGAGCACGGTTTCCCTTGGTTTTAAAAACCCTTTTGGTCATCTTACCTTCGAGACAGGATTCACAAATTGGAAATGACTCAACTTGGAGATCATCCAATGGGCCATCATCTACCAATCTTTGAATCCTTCTAAGGTTTACATGTCCTAACCGTAAATGCCACAGATATGTTTGGTTTATGCTTGAAGGTTCTTTTCTCTTTTAGGTTTAGACAAAGAGTTAAGTGATTTATGCATAGGAGTTTGTGCAGTATTAACAATATATAGTCCATCATTAAAAGTACCTCTGCAAATATATTCACCGCTTCTTTTCTTAATAATGGCATCATCATCAAAAGAAACTGAATAACCATCGCATTTTAATTTAGAAACCGAAATTAAATTCATTCTAAAATCCGGTACTAATAATACATTATTGAGAACTAATAATTTATCATTAATCTTCAACTGCACGACTCCTTTGCATGACCATAAGCCCGGAATAATCGCTTGATTGATGGTAATCTCGCCCACACTAAGCTGCTTGGTTACCTGAAAACCATGCGAGTCAAAGCAAACATGATCAGTGGAGCCTGAATCAACTATCCACGAAGTGGAAGAACAAGCTGCCAAACATGTTTTGACTACTAGTGCACGAGACATACCTTTCTTAAGAGCAGGGCAATCCGCTTCTGACCGCACTTGTAGCACTTTCCCTTTGGCTTTTTGTTCGCCTCGGGGTGAGGAGCCTTGCTTTTCACCTTGAGGGTTGCCACTTGCTTCTGGCCAACCTGCTTCTTCTTCTTTCCCCATTTGGGTTTGGAAGAAGTAGCACCGGTTGCCGCAAGAATCTGATGATAACCTTGTTTGAAGAGACCTTCAGCAGACTGAAGCTCTGTCAGAAGTTCCGCCAAACTATATGTCCTACGGTTCATATTGTAGTTAAGGCGGAACTGCTCAAAGCTTCTAGGTAAGCTGCCTAAGATAATATCGACCTGCGTTTCCGCATCGATAGTAGCCCCCAGTATGCTCAGTTCGTTCAAATGAGACATCATTTTTAGAACATGATCCCTCACTGGAGTCCCTTCAGACATTTGGGTTGTCATCAATACCCTCATATCATTTTGTCTAGCCGCCCGGTTCTGATGACCAAACATCTCGGTGAGACTTTTCATCATTTCCGCGGCCGAACCCATCGTCTGATGCTGATGCTGCAATACATTTGTCAGTGAAGCCAAAATGTAACAGCGAGCCATCTCATCAGACTTTTTCCATTTTCGGAATTCAGCCAACTCTTCGGGAGTGGCATCCGGTTCTGGTTCTAGAGGGCTCTCCTCGATTAAGACAAACTTATGCCCCTCAGCAGTCAGGACAATGTCAAGATTTCTTTTCCAATCGGCAAAGTTAGTGCCATCTAGTTTATTTTCTTTGAGAATAACAGCTAGTGGATTGAAAGACATCTGAGAATAAAAATTAAAAAAACATCCATCACATAATGCATAGCAAAATATATCCAAAAACCTCAAAACACAATATATATGCTAGCAACCAACACCTCGAAAAAATCCGCACATGCAAGCCACGATCATGTGGACGTTTACACACACATTTTTCAAGTAGAGTTTTACGTCTTTAATTTTGCTATCTAGTCAAATTACGTTATGACAAGTAAAATTAATAGTTGGTTCCTCTTGGCCATGTATTAATTAACATAGACTCTGATGGGGAGCTTATTAATTAATACACCTAAGTGAACACCATAATTTAACATCCTTAAAATATTATCTTTTAAATAATAGTCCTACAGATGGAGAGGTCCTATCATAACAAGTAATATTTACCTTATGTTATCATTTTGAAATTTAAAACTAGTGAACCTATAATTAGCACATCCGATATGGAGGAAGACTCTAATGTCAACGCGCATGCTAATTACTTCACAATTTAAATTAATTATGGAGGCCAATTTGATTTTATTTAAAATAAAAATCAATTTAATCACTTAGTTATTTTAGCCTAAAGGTTTTTAATTTTCTCGTCCTAACATGCAAGGAAACATATCACGCATACATCCATACATGCCATACATCAAAACAATAAAAAGAACCAAAAATAAAGCATGGATAATTAAATTTATCCAATTATCATGGTCTTCTTCCTTGAGTTGAATCCGAGAAAATCTTCGACTCGATCTCTCCCACTGAATCAAGCATCTCGTCGCTTCTCCCCGGCCGGGCCGTGGATTTTCAAAATTAAAATTTTACTTTTATGCAAAATTAATTACATAAAAAAAAATAATTTTAAATCCCGACTTCCCAACGGACGCGAGCAGCGCGAACGGATCGGACCAAAAGCTGGGCGGCCGGCCGAACAGCCAACGGCCGGACCAGTGCCGCGCAGCGGCCGCTTCGGCCTACTCGGCGGCGGCCGTGTCTTGCTCGGCGCTTCTTCTGCAGCCCTGCTTGCCAGCCTGATCCGGATCCGGTTACTCTATTTCTTCGCAATCCCGTCTTTTCCGAAATCGATTATAATTTTATACAAAATAAAATACATCGAAATTACATCAAGATTTACACGAAAAAAATAAAACCACCTAGAACTACCCGCGGATTTTCTCACGGGAAAAACCATTACAGGCCTCAAAAACGGGCCAAACCAACAATTGCATAATTAATAAAAAAATAAATAAATAAATACACCATTCATATAAACCATGATAATTGGATCATATCACCTGCAAGAACACATCTAGCAAAATATTCCAACATCAAAATATATGAATATTTAAATTGCTATCAATTAATCACTAAAATTAATTAAAATAGCAAAAGCCTAAAATTCCGGCTCCGATACCAATTGTTGGAAAATAAAACGCAGCGGAAGCGAAGTTTGGGAAAGTTGATAATAGCGTTTTACGCATCTACGAGCATTAGATCTATTTAGGCATGCTAATAAATTAATTACTAAGACTAACAAGCAATTTAATATTATTTATTATTTATTAATTAAATATGTTGATTATTTAAAATATCCTAATCTAGATCCAAGATCATAGGATATTACCTTTTGAAGCGCGTTGGTTACTTCCTTCTTGATCGCCTTGTATTTCTACCTTCAGACCTTCTAGAGTATGATCCACCTTGAACCGGACGTTGTGTGGGCAACGAACTACCGGATCTTGCTTGGACACCTTATGGATCGGCCGAAACAATATGCCTCACAATTCTCGATTTTCTTTTTTTCAAGTAATTCTGATGTGTAGCAAGAATTAAAGTGTTCTCTCAATTGTGGAATCAAAGATACAAGTCAAGATCCACAATTAAACACTTAGAAGAAAAATCGAAATTCCTTGTGTATGAAGAAGCATAAAATCGGCCATCAACCATAATGTCCTATTTATAGGCTCTTGGACTACTACTAGGGATCTAGAGGAGGATTATGGAAGGACTCCCAATTAATTCATCTTACCTTATTAGGACTCTTCCTAATATATGATGAATTAATTAATATCAACTTAGTCCACTAAAAAGTTTGATATTGCACTTCCTACCAAAATCCCAAATTACGAAATTGGGCTCCTTATTAAATATATTATTTCTCGTGTTTAAGATATCGAATGTCCATTAATTAATTATAAGCTACTCACAGCTTTAATTAATTAATATCTTATCCAAGAGTAGTACCACTCGAACCTTATTATTATATCGGAATTAAATCCACCTGCAGGGTTTAATATAATAATCATTATCGAGCTCCTCAAGGGGACATCATCAACCCGCACGAGTCGGGACACGATTTCTAGTAATAATAATAATAATTGTCGTATAAACAATATTATTGCCCAAGATACGAGGCTTATTGAGTCGATCATTTTGACTCTCACCTATTGTAATATCCGTAATCTTCCCATTTTTAGCAGTTTCCATTTTTGGTGTATGTCTATTTTTATCGACTCGCTTGTAACCGTTTCGACATTTTGAATCTATTTTGTTCTTGGAGTTTTTCCATTTGGACGAGTTTTGATGATGTTTTCACGTAATTTCATTTTATGACATGTTTTGCCGTATGAACGTTCGATTCTTGTAAAACTCGTTCGTTTTCGTTATTTCTGGGTTTGTACAAGTTCGTATGGTTGAGTTGGTCTTGTGGAGACTTTCGGTTCGTAAATCCGACGTCGTTTCGTGATTTTCGGGCACTTGGGCCATTTTTGTAATTTCCTAATAGTTTAGGGAACCTCGTTTCCGTTGTCGCGTTACGGACCCTTTGGTGGTCGGAATTGTATTTTTCTTTCAGCACTTAGCTCCGTCGTCTTGTATGCTTCGTGTTCATGTTCCTGGATTCTGGTCTCGTCGTGTGTATCGTGTATCGTACCCTCGACAGCAGCTTACTGCTGATATGACATCAGCAGTACTGAACTGCTGTGTAGGTAGCGCACGCTACCCCTGTTGCCTTGCGTGCGCTACCGAAGAACAGTTAGCGTACGCTAACCCTTATTGTTAGCGTACGCTAACGAATGTGGCAGTAGCCACTGGACTGTCGCGGCCCCGTTAGCGCACGCTACATATGGCAGTTAGCGTGCGCTAACTTCACAATTATATAAGCCCAGCGGGCAGTTTTCAGAGCAGCAGTTTCATTCTTTTCCCTTCGTTTCTTCGACGTGCGACCTCAGAGGCGATTTCCATCAGTTCCGATCGGCGTTCTATTCACATTCCATCACCGTAGAGTTGTGCTAACATATTATCATCAGTATAATCGTCATCCATCATCCGAAATCAAGGTAATTTCGTCTAGAACCCTAACTCGTCAAATTTGGGGGTTTTTCCGGGTTTTACTAATTGGAACCGAATTATTCCAGTATGTTAGGATATTCTTCACCGATTGTGATTGTTGAATGATTCCAAATCCAATTTCCTTGATTTTAATCCGCGAATTATCGATACGGGGAGATTTTGCGTAAACCCTTGCCCGTATCAATTGATCGTCTATTGTCGTTATTGGTAATCGGGGTTTGGGAGTATTCCTTTCGATTACTGATGTCCGTTGGGACTGAGTTATGCTAATTCTTCGTTTAGGAACCGTCGTTGTCCATTCGGATCATCCGTAGTCACTTTTCACTTCCGATCCTTCGAAGATGTCACAAAGGCAAGTACTTTACATTTGTTTACATGTTCTAGTATTTGAATTATGGCTGTATCGTGGTTGTTGTGGATGGTTATGTGTATGTTCACCTAGGGACGGTCCGACGGGGCCTCTAGGGATACGTATTGCCGTGAGTGTGCGTATCGTGAACTGTGGTTAGCCACCCAGGGATGTCCGACGGGACTCTGCGGGGTACGGTGGCCGTGAGTCTCGTGCCAACGGTTAACTTTGAATTATGATTTGTTGGAGATAATGTGTTTGTGTTTGTACATCATAAATATTCCGGAATATAAAATGTTTTCTAAAATGATTTTTGGCGCATGTATTCATCTGATTAGAATGTAGTTCAAATGGATTGTACTTGCACTAGCAGTTGTCGCTAACCCCTTAAATGGGGGAAATACTTTTTGTATTTCAGGTATTGATCGTGGGGACAAGCGAGCACTCGGGCCGTATGAGGATGATGGGCAAGCATGATATTGTCCAGTGTTTGATTTTCGATGTCATGTCTGTCGGTTACTATTGATGTCTGGTTTTGAGATTTATGTATTATAAAGTTGGTTTAAGTACTCGAGTACTTCCTGTTTGAAATTGTTAATGTTGTGTCCCCGTTTTGGGAAATGGATTTGATGTCAGTTTTTAATTGTCGGTTTTGTAGTCTTTCATTTGAACTGTCGTTTTATTCATAATAGTTTGTCGTCGTCGAATGTCTTGTTTGGTATGTTAGCCAGGTGGATTCCACAGTGTGGGGTCCACGGCGCTGTAATATGCCCTGAATGTCTTGGGGGTGTTACAGAATATGGTATCAGAGCAGCGACGTGGTGGCAAGCGGTGAAACCTAATATTGCTCAGTACTTCCTCGCCATAATATACCATAATATTGCTCAGTACTTCCTCGCCAAGGAGGCAGCGACGTGGTGGCAAGCGGTGAAACCGCGTGACCGGGCAGCTACGTGGGCAGAGTTTCGAGATCTGATGGAAGATGAATACTGTCCTTGGCCAGTGAAAGAGGGGAGGATCCGAGCCTTCTTTGAGGCTAAGCCCCAAGATGTTCCTATTTCTCAAGCTATCAAGGACTACAATCAACAGCTGCATTACGTGAGAAACCAAGTCCGAGATGAGCTAGATAAGATCCGCCACTTTGATATGCGGATGAAGCCGAGGGTGCGCCACTACATGTCCAGTGCAGGGTGCACGACTTTGAAAGATTATCGAGAATAAAGCGATGGCTTACGAGATGTCGTTTTACTGCGACGAGAGGCGGTGAAGGAAAGAAGGAAGACCTACGGTCGGTTCGGGAGGCAAGTCGGGAGGGTATCCGAAGGCTCGGTCCGGTTCGCGAGTCTTCGGGGGTCGGTCGCCATCGGTTGGTCGAGGGAACGGTTCTAGGTGCGCTCTGCTGGTTAGTTCGTGGTCCTACATGCTTCAAGCTGCGATCGTCCGGGCCACATGATGAGTGAGTGTGATAGGCCTCCGATTCGGTGTCGGCTTGTGGTCGTATGGGTCACCGTGCTAAGTTTTGTACGGATGCGGCTCGGGCTCCAGTTACTCGGATATCTGCTCCAGTGCAGGAGAGCCGAGTGTGAATCGAGCAAGCAGGTTCCTCGGCCCGCGTGAGTTTTGGTAGAGGTCGAGGTCGTGGTCAGCCTTCTAGAGGGGGAGCTTCTAGTGCGGGGTCTGTTCCGCCCTGTGTGTATGAGATGAGGCGAGCTGGAGATCCCGACGCGACGGTGGCTACAGGTACCGTCCACATCCTTGACCATCCTGTTTCCGTATTGTTCGATTCTGGTGCTACGCATTCTTTTATATCTATGGATTGCGTGCGTCGTCTGCATGTTGATTGCCTTGTTCCTTGTGAGCCTTTTGTTGTTAAACTTCCTAGCGGGGATAGCATCGTGGGGGACCGTGAGATTAGAGATTTTTCTGTGAGTATCGCGGGGAGGGATTGGCTTTCTAATCTGATTGCGATAGATATTAGAGATGAGGATTTGATTCAGGTGAGGATTGGTGGACCGTCATGGGGCGATCATGAATTATAGAACGAGGCTATTACGATGTTAGCCTCGATGGTACCGAGGATTGTTTTGTGGGGCGTTAGCGGGGTAGTCAGTGTTTACTGATCAGCGCTTTGAGGTCTGTGAGGCTTCTTGTTGGAGGTTGCACGGGGTCTTGGTGTTTCGCTTTGAGATGGGATGAAGGGGGAGTCGAACTCTCGTCTATTCCGGTAGTATGTGAGTATCTGACGTTTTTCCGGATGAGTTGCGGGTTTGCCGCGGGCCGAGAGGTTGAGTTTACTGTCGATTTAGAGCCGGGTGCGGCACCTATCTCTAAGACGCCATACCGTATGGCGCTGCCGAGATGCTTGAGTTGAAGAAAGCTTGATTGGGAGGATTCTTGGACATGGGATATATTCGACCGAGCGCTTCGCCTTGGGGCGCACCGGTCCTATTCGTAAAGAAGAAGGATGGGTCACTTCGTTTGTGCATCGACTACCGAGAGTTGAACAAAGTGACCATCAAAAACAAATATCCACTCCCGAGGATTGATGACTTGTTTGATCAGTTGCAAGGAGCGACCGTGGTTTCGAAGATTGATTTGAGATCGGGGTATTATCAGCTCCGAGTGAAGGATACCGAGATTCCGAAGACGGCCTTTCGGACGAGATACGGTCACTACGAGTTTGTGGTTATGCCTTTTGGGCTAACCAACGCACCAGCCGTGTTCATGCAGCTTATGAACAAAGTCTTTATCGAGTACCTCGATAAGTGTGTAGTCATTTTTATTGACGACATCCTGATTTACTCGAGGAGCGAGGAGGAACACGCCCGTCATTTGCATATTGTGTTAGATATTTTGAGAACTCAGCATCTTTTTGCGAAGTTCTCAAAGTGCGAGTTTTGGTTACGGGAAGTCATGTTTCTCGGTCATGTGATCTCGGCCGAGGGTGTTCGTGTGGACCCACATAAGGTAGAGGCAGTGTTGGATTGGGCGCCGCCAAGAACGTGAAAGAGGTCCGCAGTTCGGGATTGGCCGGGTATTACCGCAGTTCGTCGAGGGTTCTCTAAGCTCGCTCGACCGACTCGATTGTTACTGAAGTCGGAGAAGTTTGTGTGGACCGATGAGAGGCGAGAATAGTTTTGAGGAGTTGAAGAAGCGGTTGACGACCGCTCCGTGTTAACTTTACCGAGTGGTAATGATGGTTTCTCTGTTTATAGTGATGCTTCGGGCCAAGGGCTCGGATGCGTACTTATGCGGCACGGGAGGACGATTGCCTATGCTTCCGTCGGTTGAAACCGTATGAATTGAATTACCTACGCACGATCTTGAGTTGGCCTTGATTGTGTTTGCGTTGAAAATCAAGGCGTCATTACTTGTATGGCTCGTCGTGTCGATTTTCACCGATCACAAGAGCACAAGTACATCTTCACGCGAAGGAGCTTAATATGAGACAGAGGAGATGGTTGGGCGATTAAGGATTACGATCTTGAGATCCTCTATCATCCGGCAAGGCTAATGTGGTAGCAGATGCCTTGAGTGGAAATCGGTATCGCTTCGGGTGCTTGAGTTACTCACGGCCCGATCGGGGCTTCAGCGAGAGTTTATGAGGTTGAGCATTGAGATTGCTTGCCCGAGAGAGTTCGGGCGATTGCGTACTCTTGAGATTTCTTCGTCTGCAGTCGAGGACATTAAATCGGGACAGTTGGAGGACCCGATGTTTATTCAAATTGCGGGAGAGTGTAGAGAAGGGGAAAGCCCCGGGATTCGTTATTCATGAGGACGGCGTGTTGAGATTCCGAGGTCGGTTGTGTGTTCCGAACGACTCGGAACTGAGACAGAGCATTATGCGAGAGGCTCATGCGTTACCATACTCAGTCCATCCGGGCTCGAGTAAGATGTATAAAGATCTGAGGAAGAATTTCTGGTGGAGCGATATGAAGAAGGAGGTAGTTTAGTTTGTAGCTAAGTGTTTGACTTGTCAGCAAGTCAAGATTGAGCATCAGCGACCAGCCGGATTATTGAAACCACTTCCCGTTCCGGAATGGAAATGGGAGGACATCTCTATGGATTTTGTCACGAGTTTACCGAGGACGAAGACTGGTATGAATATGGTATGGGTAATTGTAGACCGACTGACTAAGTCGGCACATTTTCTGGGCATCAAGGATACTTGGGGTCCGGAAAAGTTGGCTCGTATTTTTATCACTCAGATAGTGAGGCTTCATGGTACGCCGAGGACCATTATTTCAGACAGAGATGGCCGATTTGTATCGCATTTTTGGCAGGCAGTGCATAAGGCATTGGGGACTCAGCTACGTTTGAGCACTTCGTTCCATCCCCAGACCGATGGGCAGTCCGAACGTACCATTCAGACGTTCGAGGATTTGTTGCGCGCGTGTGCGTTAGATTGGAGTAGTAACTGGGAGGATCATTTGGCCTTGATTGAGTTTACTTATAATAATAGCTGGCACGCGTCGATTAAGATGGCACCATATGAGGCACTTTATGGCCGACGTTGCCGATCACCGATATGTTGGGATGAGCCGTCCGATTTGGTTGGCACTGAGCCGGATCTGGTATTGGAGACGAGGGAGAAAGTCGAATTGATTAGAAAGAGGATGTTGGCTGCCCAGAGTCGACAAAAGTCTTATGCGGATGTTAGGCGTAGACCTTTGGAGTTTGAGGTGGGAGATCACGTTCTGTTGAGAGTATCTCCGACGAAAGGAGTTTTCCGATTCGGGAAGAAGGGGAAACTCAGCCCGAGATATATTGGACCTTTCGAGGTATTGGAGAGAGTCGGTGAGTTAGCGTATCGTTTGGCTTTACCTCCGTCGCTTAGTCATGTACATAGCGTATTTCACGTTTCCCAGTTGAGGAAGTACGTTCCGGACCCGTCCCACATTATTGACTTTGGGGACGTGGAGATTGAGAAGGATGTTACGTTTGAAGAGAGACCCGTTAGAATTTTGGAGCGTCGTGATAAACAGTTAAGGCACAAAACCATTCCTTTGGTTAAAGTGCAATGGTCGAGGCACGGAGTAGAAGAAGCGACGTGGGAGTTAGAGGAGGATATGCGTTCGAGATACCCCGAGCTTTTTGATTCTTAAGTTTCGGGACGAAACTTTATTTTAGAGGGGGAGAATGTAATATCCGTAATCTTCCCATTTTTAGCAGTTTCCATTTTTGGTGTATATCTATTTTTATCGACTCGCTTGTAACCGTTTCGACATTTTGAATCTATTTTGTTCTTGGAGTTTTTCCATTTGGACGAGTTTTGATGATGTTTTCACGTAATTTCATTTTATGACATGTTTTGCCGTATGAACGTTCGATTCTTGTAAAACTCGTTCGTTTTCGTTATTTCTGGGTTTGTACAAGTTCGTATGGTTGAGTTGGTCTTGTGGAGACTTTCGGTTCGTAAATCCGATGTCGTTTCGTGATTTTCGGGCACTTGGGCCATTTTTGTAATTTCCTAATAGTTTAGGGAACCTCGTTTTCGTTGTCGCGTTACGGACCCTTCGGTGGTCGGAATTGTGTTTTTCTTTCAGCACTTAGCTCCGTCGTCTTGTATGCTTCGTGTTCATGTTCCTGGATTCTGGTCTCGTCGTGTGTATCGTGTATCGTACCTCGGCAGACTTCACTGCGATATGACATGAGCGATCGAAGCTTCTTTGTGTAGGTAGCGCACGCTACCTGTTGCCTTGCGTGCGCTATCAAGAAACGATTAGCGTCGCTAACCCTTATTGTTAGCGACGCTAACAGATGTGGCGATAGCCCGGCTGGTATCGCGGCCCGTTAGCGCACGCTACATATGGCGATTAGCGTGCGCTAACTTCACAATTATATAAGCCCGGTGCGATTTTGAGCAGCAGATTTCATTCTTTTCCCTTCGTTTCTTGACGTGCGACCTCGCAGGCGATTTCCATCAGTTCCGATCGGCGTTCTATTCACATTCCATCACCGTAGAGTTGTGCTAACATATTATCATCGATATAATCGTCATCCATCATCCGAAATCAAGGTAATTTCGCAGAACCCTAACTCGTCAAATTTGGGGGTTTTAGGGTCTTACTAATTGGAACCGAATTATTCCGTATGTTAGGATATTCTTCACCGATTGTGATTGTTGAATGATTCCAAATCCAATTTCCTTGATTTTAATCCGCGAATTATCGATACGGGAGATTTTGCGTAAACCCTCGCCCGTATCAATTGATCGTCTATTGTCGTTATTGGTAATCGGGGTTTTGGGAGTATTCCTTTCGACATCGATGTCCGTTGGGACTGAGTTATGCTAATTCTTCGTTTAGGAACCGTCGTTGTCCATTCGGATCATCCGTAGTCACTTTTCACTTCCGATCCTTCGAAGATGTCACAAAGGCAAGTACTTTACACTTGTTTACATGTTCTAGTATTTGAATTATGGCTGTATCGTGGTTGTTGTGGATGGTTATGTGTATGTTCACCTAGGGACGGTCCGACGGGGCCTCTAGGGATACGTATTGCCGTGAGTGTGCGTATCGTGAGCGTGGTTAGCCACCTGGGGATGTCCGACGGGACTCTGCGGTACGGTGGCCGTGAGTCTCGTGCCAACGGTTAACTTTGAATTATGATTTGTTGGAGATAATGTGTTTGTGTTTGTACATCATAAATATTCCGGAATATAAAATGTTTTCTAAAATGATTTTTGGCGCATATATTCATCTGATTAGAATGTAGTTCAAATGGATTGTACTTGCACTAGCAGTTGTCGCTAACCTCTTAAATGGGGGAAATACTTTTTGTATTTCAGGTATTGATCGTGGGGACAAGCGAGCACTCGGGCCGTATGAGGATGATGGGCAAGCATGATATTGTCCAGTGTTTGATTTTCGATGTCATGTCTGTCGGTTACTATTGATGTCTGGTTTTGAGATTTATGTATTATAAAGTTGGTTTAAGTACTCGAGTACTTCCTGTTTGAAATTGTTAATGTTGTGTCCCCGTTTTGGGAAATGGATTTGATGTCAGTTTTTAATTGTCGGTTTTGTAGTCTTTCATTTGAATTGTCGTTTTATTCATAATAGTTTGTCGTCGTCGAATGTCTTGTTTGGTATGTTAGCCTGGTGGATTCCACAGTGTGGGGTCCACGGCGCTGTAATATGCCCTGAATGTCTTGGGGGTGTTACACCTATGGTAAATCAAAGCAATAATTATTATAAATACACAATTAAATATTATATACTTAGAATTAAGAAATAATAATTATCCGAGAGTTACGTTCTTCTTCTGATCGATCTAGACATTATCTCACCTCGATCCTGTTCAACGTATGCAAATACGCTAATATATGCTAATAGTCAAGACCAACTATTCTCAAGCATACACTACAACCCTTTATATAATTTGTCTAATAATTATATAGGTTGTGAACTATTATATTATTTTATAAGGCACCGATAATGTGATCTTCCGTGTGACACTATCACACCACATTATCTACAATATAAAATAATTAGACATTTCATTTGCATAACCATAACGTGAATTAATATGCAAATCATGTTATTAAGTGTAATTAATATCCTCATAGGTGTAACACCCTCAAGATATTCGAGGTATATTACAGCGCCGTGAATCCCTATATGGGACCCACCAGGCTGAACAGCATCATACTCATCGACTCACATAAATGACAAACCAACCCATGTCATAGAGACGCAAAACAGAATAAACCACCCGGTTCAACCGGTCAATATAACATCATCATCCAACACAACATAATAAGCAACGATACAATCCAAACGAACAAGAACCCCTTAAGTACTCGAGTACAACTATTAGTTCAAAACCACAAAAGACGAAAAGGTAAAAGACACTAAAACATCACTCGTGCACAATCATCACGCACGGCCATCATCCGTGTACTGGTCCAGCGCCCGCTCATCTCGATGAACCTGACCTGAAATTCATAAAACGAATTTCCCCGAAACGGGTCCCCAGAGGGGTTAGCAATTACGCTAGTACAAGTAACCAAATGAACAATTTACATCTTACACATATAGTAATGCATGCAATAAAGAAAACCGTTCGAAAACACTCATTTCCGGAAATGCCAATATCAAATCACATTTGTAAAATTCACCACAATTAACCGTCGATCCACACCTCCGTGGACCCCTACCGAGACCCCGTCGAGTCTAACCCGTAGTGGTTAAAAGCAAAGCTCGTCGATCCACACCTCCGTGGACCCCTACCGAGACCCCGTCGAGTCTAACCCGTAGTGAGCATACACACACACACACACACAATTTCTCATACAAAACTACTATGTCAAGATTGTAAGTTCATAAGGATACTTGCCTCGATTAAATAGACGATGACACGAATGGAACGGAAGAATCAAGCACGACCACGAGGAACCGACGAGAATGAACCTAACGATTCGAATAGCACAATCACAACCACTTCTAAACGATTATGGAAATGGAATACACCCGGAAACCCGCCTACGATTCATGTATATTCATACAAAAATAACAACGAGGGCGGACCACAACCAAACCCTCTCGAATCCATAAAATCCACAAAATATCCATGAATCCGTAGGAAAACTAACGATACTAACAATATTAATCGTATACATCATGAATCCACCAACGAAACGGAACTAATCGGAAGAAAATCCCAAAACCCCCAAATTAATCGAAATAGGGTTTTACAACATTACCTTTGGAGATTCAAGAACTAAGATCCGTAGAACACGCGTTAGATTGATTATCCGAGCCTCACAACCGAAAAGGAATGATGAAAATCGACCCCCGGATGAAGAACTCTCCCTCTCTATATCCCTTCTCTCGCGATGCAGTGGAAAAATGGGGAAGGAGACGACCGATCTCGTCTAATAAGGACGAGTCTGCGCAATTACCGCTTCGTGTGCCGCGGCACAGCAGAAGTGTGCCGCGGCACAGGCCGAAAATCTACTCCCAGGTTTTAGCATTGTGCCGCGGCACACGGTACAGTTGGGTTTTGGTCGCGGAAGACACACGAGTGTGCCGCGGCACCGGATGGGTGTGCCGCGGCACACAGTACAGATTGCCCGACCAACATTTGGAGAAATTTGTGTGCCGCGGCGCACGCACCTTGTGCCGCGGCCCACACCCCTTTTTGGGTCCCAAAATGATAAAAATGATCCGGAAAGAGAATAAAACGATAGGAATCAATATTTGGGGACTAATAACACGAAATGGATCCACGGCAACCCCGAAACGGCGGTTTCGCACAACAATAACAAGAATAGAGTTCAACAGTTTGACAGGAAGGACACGCTGAAAAGTACACGAGGGTCACTACGATCGAGAAATACACCAAAAACGAAAATACAAGGGAAATAAAAATACGGATATTACATTCTACCCCTCTAAAAATAAGTTTCGTCCCGAAACGTAAGAAACAAACAACTCCGGGTACCTAGCACGCATGCTATCCTCGGTTTCCCAAGTTGCTTCCTCGACACCGTGTCTCGACCACCGCACCTTGACCAAAGGTATGGTCTTATGCCTCAATCGTTTCTCACGATGCTCCAAAATCTTCAAAGGACGCTCCTCAAAAGTAATATCTTCACAATATCAATCTCGCCATAATCGATGACGTGACTAGATCCGGACATATTTCCTCAATCGGGAAACATGGAAAACGCTATGAACATGACTCAAGGCCGGAGGTAACGCCAAACGGTACGCCAATTCACCTACTCGCTCGAGGATCTCAAAGGGGCCGATAAATCTCGGACTCAACTTTCCTTTCTTCCCGAAACGAAAAACTCCCTTCGTCGGCGACACCTTTAGCAAAACGTGGTCTCCCACCTCGAATTCCAAAGGTCGACGACGGACGGCATATGACTTCGCCGACTGGGCGATCAACATCCGTTCTCGAATTAACTCTATCTTCCGCCTCGTCTCTAAAACGACATCCGGCTCGGTCCCGACCAAATCGGACGCCTCATTCCAACAAATCGGTGATCGACATCGCCGCCCGTAAAGTGCCTCATACGGTGCCATCCGAATCGACGCGTGCCAACTGTTGTTGTACGTAAATTCAATCAGTGGCAAATGTTCCTCCCAGTCACTACTCCAATCGAGAGCACAGGCACGCAACAAGTACTCGAACGTCTGGATAGTGCGCTCCGATTGTCCATCTGACTGGGGATGGAAAGAGGTACTCAAATGTAAACGGGTACCCAACGCCTTATGCACCGCCCGCGAAGTGCGATACAAAGCGGCCGTCACGATCCGAAACAATAGACTTCGGGTACCGTGAAGTCTCACAATCTGCGCGATAAACACACGAGCTAACTTCTCCGGGCCCCAAGTGTCCTTGATGCCCGAAAATGTGCCGACTTGGTCGACGATCGACAATCACCCACACCATATTCATGCCCGACCTCGATCTCGGCACTCGTAATGAAATCCATCGATATATCTTCCCATTTCCATTCGAACGGAAGTGATCGCAATAACTTGACCGGTCGCCGATGCTCGATTTTGACCACGACAAGTCAAACATCTCGCTACAACCGTGCGACCTCATCCTTCATATCATTCCACCAGAAATTCCTTCTTAAGTCCTTGTACATCTTACTCGAACCAGGATGAACGGAGTAAGGTGTAGCATGGGCCTCCCGTAAAATATTCTGTCTCAACTCTGAGTCGTTCGGCACACAAAGCCGACTCTGGAATCTCAAAACACCATCCTCGTGAATCACAAATCCAGGAGACTTTCCTTTAAGAACGTTCTCTCGGATTTGAGTAATCATCGGATCCTCTAACTGCTTCAGCTTAATTTCATCGATCAAAGACGACGAAATCTCCAAAGCACAAAGTTGCCCGACAGCTCTCGGCAACGAGACCTCAACGTCTAACTCGATCAAAGCCCTCCGAAGCTCAGACTGAGGCATAAGGATCTCAAGTGTTCGCAACGCAACTGGTTTCCGACTCAAGGCGTCGGCTACGACGTTCGCCTTACCCGGATGATAAAGGATTTCGAGGTCATAATCCTTAATCAACTCTAACCACCTCCTCTGCCTCATATTCAACTCTCGCTGAGTAAATATGTATTTCAGACTTTTATGATCGGTAAAAATCTGACATGTAGAGCCGAAAAGATAGTGACGCCAAATCTTGAGCGCAAAAACGACTGCCGCTAATTCCAAATCATGAGTAGGGTAGTTCAGCTCATACGGCCTCAACTGTCTCGATGCATAGGCAATGGTCTTGCCGTGCTGCATTAATACACACCCAAGACCCTGACCCGAAGCATCGCTATAAACGGCAAAACCCTCGTTGCCACATGGCAACGCCAAAACTGGGGCTGAAGTCAAACGCTTCTTCAGTTCCTCAAAACTCGACTGCCTCTCGTCATTCCAGACGAACCTCTCGGATTTCTGGAGCAACTGCGTAAGTGGTCGAGCTAGTTTCGAGAAACCCTCGACGAACCTACGATAGTAGCCAGCTAAACCCAAGAAACTACGGAGCTCCTTCACATTCTTGGGCGGTGCCCAATCCAACACGGCCTCAATCTTCTGCGGATCCACACGAACCCCCTCGGCTGAAATCACGTGACCTAAAAACATCACTTCCTTCACTAACTCACATTTCGAGAACTTTGCATAGAGTTGCTCGGTCCTCAAAATGTTTAATACTACCCGCAAATGATGGGCATGCTCTTCCTCATTCTTCGAATAAATAAGAATATCACACAATAAAGACGATTTACGCACTTATCCAAATACTCGATAAAAACTTTGTTCATCAACGCATGAACACCGGCGCATTAGTTAACCCAAAGGCATAACTACAAACTCATAATGTCCGTATCTCGACCGAAAAGTCTGTCTTCGGCACATCGGACTCTCTCACCGGAGTGATAGTACCCGATTTCAAATCAATTTTCGAGAATACCGTAGCTCCTCGCAATCGATCGAACAAGTCATCAATTCTCGGCAAAGGATACTTGTTCTTGATGGTCACCTTGTTTAGTTCGCGATAGTCGATACACAAACGTAGTGAACCATCCTTCTTCCGCACAAACAGACGGTGCGCCCAAGGCGAGGCGCTCGGTCGAACATACCCCGACTCAAGAAGCTCGCTCAACCGCTTCTTCAACTCGCCATCTCTCGAAGGTGCCATGCGATACGGCGCCTTGCCAGAGCCGCGCCCGGCTCTAACTCTATAGCAAACTCAACCTCACGATCCGGTGGCAATCCCGGTAACTCGTCAGAAATACATCAGGAAACTCATTAACGACTGGAATCGACGAAAGCTCGACTCCACCATCCCCGCCTTCAAGGCATAGCACCAATAACTGGACATCCCTTTCGCATGAGACTCATCGCTTTCAAGGCATTAATGACGAATTTCTGGTTTCCCCTCTTTCGCCCCGCGAAAGAGTGCTCGGTGCCGTCCTCGGCTAACATAGTAATGATTCTCGTGCGGTAGTTCATGATCGCACCATGCCGCTTGAGCTACCATCACCAAGAATCAAATCCTCACCCTCGATACTCACAACAATAAGATTAGAGGGCCAAGTCCTCTCACAAATAAGCATGCAGTCTCGAACCTCCTGATCACCAACGATCCTATCACCGCTAGGAAGCTTAACGATGAAGGGCTCACAAGGCGTCAAACGGTCGAGACTCAAACGACGTACACAATCCAGAGATATGAACGAATGCGTAGCACCGGAATCGAAAAGCACACTGACAGGATGAGAAAGAATATAAACGGTACCTGTCGCCACGGTAGCCGCTGGGTCATCGGTCTTCCGCATCTCATAAACCCGCGGATGGGCGGAGCCGACACCGAAGCTCCTCTTGAGGGCTGACCCGACCTCTCCCCGACTAGCACTCGGCGGAGATTGAGGAGCAACGACCTGATTCACTCTTTGTTCCCCAGGCTCTGGAATGGAAGCCATGGCACCAAGAATTCTCTCCCTCTCGGACAGAAGCGGCCTTGTGGCCCTACTGCCACACTGATTACACGTCGGCAAAGGGCTCAAACAAGTACGACCGATGTGGCCCGTACGACCACAATTGAAACACTTCACATCACGAAAAGGAGCACCGGTAGTTCCACGAGGACCCCCAGTGAACGAGCAGTGGACCACCGCCGTGGGGAAGTTAGCGATGGGATCTCTGTGACCCCCACTCTTGTGGCCCGAAAAGTTCCGGCGGACTTCTGCTTCTTACTCTCGCGGGCCGCCTCGCTCGTCACAGACATATCATAAGCAAGGGCCCTACTCTGATAATCTTTCAATGTAGTGCATACGAGTCCCGACATATAGTCCCGAATCGGCAACTTCATCCGTCTGGAGAAATGGAAAATCTTGTCACTCTCCTCGACAACTTGGGTCTTCAAATAACCCAACTCCTTGTTAAAATCAGCAATAGCTTGAGCTACGGGGATATCCCGTGGTTGAGCATCATAAAAAGCATGTACCCGAGCCTGTCTAACTGGCCACGGGCAATATTCAGTCTCCATCAACTCCTGAAACTCAGCCCACGAAGCAGCATGGTCTTTGGGCCCAACGGCCTCCCACCAGTCCGTAGCGTCCCCAGTGAGAAAATATTGAGCAATAGGGACTTTACGGTCCTCGGGACAGTTAGTGGCGACGAAGACTTTAGATATCTCCTTGATCCACCCTTCCCAGCCAATCGGGTCTGAAGCTCCCGAAAACTGAGGAGGATGCATCTTGATGACATCTTGGAGCCATCGGTCCGCTCCGCCCCGATTAGCATGGGCCTGATCCGGGTTCTGAACCGCCTGAGCTATTGCCGCCATTTGGTTCACCATCTGCATAACGGCCGCAATACCAAGATCGCACGCTCCCGAGAAGAAGCATGGCTATGACGGCCGCCGTACGCCGGCTCCCGAAGACTGTGACGTGGCCGCCTCACCGGCTGCCCCGCGTCCCCGGCCGCGTCCACGACCACGACCGCGACCACGACCTCTTCCAGCATCCATACTGGAGTTAAATAAGTAGCAAAAGCCATACGAGGATCAGTACAAGAAAAAAACAATTACAAGTCGAGAATCAAGGGTACGATACAAGGAATTAATGAACAGAGGAAGGGAAACTTACGGACACTGGTAGTACCGGAATCATGGCAGCGTGACGATGATGTGCAAAACAAAACACCACAAGACCCAATAAACCGACAAGCCTAGGTATCCATAAACCTAGTGCTCTGATACCATTTTCTGTAACACCCTCAAGATATTCGAGGTATATTACAGCGCCGTGAATCCCTATATGGGACCCACCAGGCTGAACAGCATCATACTCATCGACTCACATAAATGACAAACCAACCCCATGTCATAGAGACGCAAAACAGAATAAACCACCCGGTTCAACCGGTCAATATAACATCATCATCCAACACAACATAATAAGCAACGATACAATCCAAACGAACAAGAACCCCTTAAGTACTCGAGTACAACTATTAGTTCAAAACCACAAAAGACGAAAAGGTAAAAGACACTAAAACATCACTCGTGCACAATCATCACGCACGGCCATCATCCGTATCTTGGTCCAGCATTGCTCGTCTCGATGAACCTGACCTGAAATTCATAAAACGAATTTCCCCGAAACGGGTCCCCAGAGGGGTTAGCAATTACGCTAGTACAAGTAACCAAATGAACAATTTACATCTTACACATATAGTAATGCATGCAATAAAGAAAACCGTTCGAAAACACTCATTTCCGGAAATGCCAATATCAAATCACATTTGTAAAATTCACCATAATTAACCGTCGATCCACACCTCCGTGGACCCCTACCGAGACCCCGTCGAGTCTAACCCGTAGTGGTTAAAAGCAAAGCTCGTCGATCCACACCTCCGTGGACCCCTACCGAGACCCCGTCGAGTCTAACCCGTAGTGAGCATACACACACACACAATTTCTCATACAAAACTACTATGTCAAGATTGTAAGTTCATAAGGATACTTGCCTCGATTAAATAGACGATGACACGAATGGAACGGAAGAATCAAGCACGACCACGAGGAACCGAAGAGAATGAACCTAACGATTCGAATAGCACAATCACAACCACTTCTAAACGATTATGGAAATGGAATACACCCGGAAACCCGCCTACGATTCATGTATATTCATACAAAAATAACAACGAGAGCGGACCACAACCAAACCCTCTCGAATCCATAAAATCCACAAAATATCTATGAATCCGTAGGAAAACTAACGATACTAACAATATTAATCGTATACATCATGAATCCACCAACGAAACGGAACTAATCGGAAGAAAATCCCAAAACCCCCAAATTAATCGAAATAGGGTTTTAGAACATTACCTTTGGAGATTCAAGAACTAAGATCCGTAGAACACGCGTTAGATTGATTATCCGAGCCTCACAACCGAAAAGAAATGATGAAAATCGACCCCCGGATGAAGAACTCTCCCTCTCTATATCCCTTCTCTCACGATGCAGTGGAAAAATGGGGAAGGAGACGACCGATCTCGTCTAATAAGGACGAGTCTGCGCAATTACCGCTTCGTGTACCGCGGCACGCCAGAGTGTGCCGCGGCACAGCCGAAAATCTACTCCTGTGTTTTAGCATTGTGCCGCAAGATACTGCGTGTGCCGCGGCACACGGTCTGATTGGGTTTTGGTCGCGGAAGACACACGAGTGTGCCGCGGCACCGGACAGGTGTGCCGCGGCACTGGCCTGGCGCTGTGCCGCGGCACCGGATGGGTGTGCCGCGGCACACAGTACAGATTGCCCGACCAACATTTGGAGAAATTTGTGTGCCGCGGCGCACGCACCTTGTGCCGCGGCCCACACCCCTTTTTGGGTCCCAAAATGATAAAAATGATCCGGAAAGAGAATAAAACGATAGGAATCAATATTTGGGGATCAATAACACGAAATGGATCCACGGCAACCCCGAAACGGCGGTTTCGCACAACAATAACAAGAATATAGTTCAACCGTTTGACAGGAAGGACACGCTGAAAAGTACACGAGAGTCACTACGATCGAGAAATACACCAAAAACGAAAATACAAGGGAAAGAAAAATACGGATATTACAATAGGTAGTAACAGGGAAATTAGGTAATACAAGCATAAAGTATGCTTTGCAGTATACAATCCTAACAAATATAATCTGACTTCATCAAAATAATAACAATAAACCAATGAGCGACGGATAGGAAATCACTAATATCAATACTTACCGACATAGTGTTGTTTAGGCTTTCCTTCACCCACATCGGCACGTCCTTCCACTGGGCCCACAACATTGGAACTCTATCTTGAATAAGAACTCCTATATATCGACGATATGCAACTGCGCCGTCGGAAGACAATACGGGGGCTCCATACTTATTAACTGGTATGGTGTGACGACTATTATCCGAAACATGTCTGTCAAGTACATAACACTTAGATGATCCTCGAGTCTTCTTTTTATTATTATTCTTCTCAGATGTCGACAGTCGTGCCAAGTCATCTGCTTCAGATCAAAGATCCTCGACAAGCTTGCTCTTCGACCGTCTAGCACTGCGCCACATTTTCTCCTCGGACCATGGAACAAATATGTAAGCCTCTGTAGGGCTTATCAAACTGGTTGTGAGTGGCCGACCCGTATCGTTGACCTCAGGAATGGCCGGTACCATGGGTGGAATGAAAAGAGTCGAGGGCGAACCGTGTGGTACCTCTGACGAACTATCTACATGTCCTGTAGTGGAAGGAGTAGGGTCAGGCCGATGTATAGAAGGAATACGAGGTGCCGGAGTAGACGTCGGGGTAGCGGTAGGTGTGGACAGCGTCTCTTGGTCCGAAAAATCTAAGCGTTTAGATAATCGAGAAGGTTCTGTCGGTGTATGAATCCCACTAGCCTCCAGTATCTTATGTGCACGACTCGTAGACTTACCTATATAAAGGGGTGCGGGTTCCTTACATCCCGCGTGGCTAGAAGCTGCAGAACTAACTCCCGAATCTGGCGTCTTCTTTTTCTTACCAAATCCCAACATTTTTGTTACTTTACTCATGTGTGCCTGTGTTAAAATGAACAACACAAATAACATAATTAAATATACACGATAACTTTTGAGGCAACAATCGTTTTTTCATGTGAGCAAAAAATGAAAAACTAGATGAAAAACTGTGAGGGCAAAAGATGAAAAACTAGATAAAAAATTAAGTCGGTAGCTCTAACAATAACTTATAAACATTATTACGCGTCTTAGGTTCTAGAATATCATTTGTATTTAAACTAGCATGCTTTATATAGTTATTACATTAATTATGCTTGGGTACTTATCGTTTGTAAAGTAAAACAAGTGTTTATATTTAGTCTTGACATTTTAAAAATAATTACGAGTCTGATTTATATAAGTCATTGTGAAAACAAGTCTATTTGTTTTAACCATTTCATAATATATTTAAGATTTCTAATATAAACTTATATGTCGAAACTATACTTTTCGTCATGTTTTGGTTTTTGTAAATATAGTTATTCTAACTTTATGTCTATGTTATTCCTAATGCGTAAAAGGTCATGAATCAGTTTTTATGTCTTTGAAATTATATTTGAATATATATATATAATAATTTCTAGTGACCTTATATCCTTAATTACATCATAACATGAGTTAAATTTCTAGTGTAAACTTGTGATTAAGTGCAGAAAGTTGGACAGCACTCTGCAGTCCCGCAGAAAAGGCCATATCTTGAGTTCTAGAACACTTTAGAATGCGCGGCTTCTTCCTTCGTTTAAGTTTATGTCTTAGCTTCATTTCATAAAACTACGACGAGTTCCAGAAACAACCAGAACTGTCCCGTTTTGTCCAATGAAATCTATTAGTCAGTTTTTGACATGTTTTACCGTTTTAGCTCTAGTTTATTCATCGGGATGAGTTACGGCATAAGCCACCCGTAGAAACGACCACAAGACATCAATCTATAAGCCTATGTTTTTACCTAAGTTTTACAGTCCATCGATTTTTCCCAGTAATTACGTTTACAGCCCCTGTCCAGTTTTTGTTTTGCAATATAAGTCCTTTCGACGGTTTCTAGTGGTTTAGTTCAATTTTCCAAGCATAATCAAGTATAATAAGCATATAGAACATATTAAATACATGAAATACTAATATTTACATAAATCAAAGGTAAATATAGGAGTTTGCTTACAATCCTTGTGATGAAATTTAACTAGAACCATGAATTTAAAGCTTCAACAAGAAAAACCCTAGCTTCCAATCCTTCAACACAACTCTTGCTAACCCTTGATAACCTTGATCTAACCTTGTAATAACCTTATGAATTCAGCCTCTAACACCTTGTGTAGCTATTACCAAATATATTCTTACACCCAAAAAAGAGTGAAAAGATGGGAAGAAGAAGATGCTAACCTTAAGAACAAATAGAATTAGGGCTTCTTCTGGAGTTGAGGCCGATGGCGAGCACAAGTCCACGGCGGCAACGGGCGGCGGACGACGGACGACGGGCTGGACAAGGACGGGCGGCGGACGACGGGCTGGACAAGGACACAGCGAGCGGACGACGGGCTTCTACTTGTGAGAAGATGTTTCTGTTCGTTGTTTTTAATATAGACTTTAGCCGACGACTTTAACATGTCGTCGGCCGTTCCTCTTTAGCCGACGGCTTTAATGTTGTTGTCGGCTAAAGACTTTTTTTTATATATTTTGCTTTCTAGTTTATATATATATATATATATATATATTAGTTTTATAAAAAATATATGTGTATATATATACATATATTTTTGGGGTTTAGCCGACGAATCGGTGTTCTGGGGTTCGGGTCCTGCCCGGCCGACCCGGCAGGTCCGACCCGGACCCGGACCCGGCGATGGGCACCTCTACTCATATCTCTAATATAGAATTAGACTGAATTTGTGTCATGATAGATGAAAAATATGAAATAAAATATAAACTTAGAGTGAATTATAGTACTCATTATAATTGTTATAAGTGCTTGATTTGCATGAATAATATTAATAATGATAATAATAATAATAGAATAGAAATTAATAATTTTTTTAACATCTTGTTTTATAATCTACGTTATCAGTTTTTATTTTTCATCTGATAATTTTGTATGGAAATCCAAGATATAAAGTCCATAATAATATGAAATTATTATTAATAATAATAATAAAAAACAATCATTTACATTATACTAAATAAAATTTCGGAATTATATATACTGTTAGTTTTAGAAAATGAAAGACAGTTATAAATTCAGAAATTTTATTTTGTATATTGTAACGATTATTCTTTATTATCATTATTATTAATCATTATTAGTAATTTCATATTATTATGGATATTATATCTTGGACTTCCATACAAAATTATCAGATGAAAAATAAAAACTGATAGAGTATATTATAGAAAGAAGATTTTAGAAAATAGTAATTTCTATTCTATTCTATTATTATTATCATTATTAATATTATTCATGCAAATCAAGCACTAATAACAATTATGATGAATACAATAATTCACTCTTTATTTCATATTTTCATCTATTATGACACAATTTCAGTCTAATTCTATATTAGAGATATGAGTATTATGTTATACTATCTCTATTTTTAAAAAGATATCCTTTTTTATTTTCAAAAGCGGGTGATTAAAATTACTTATTTTCCAAAGTTATGGGACTAAAATGGTTGAATTAAAAGCTGCGACCAAAATTGCGGAGAAATGGAAGTTACATGAATAAAATTGCGGATGAAAAAGTTACGGGACCAAAAATGCCAATAAAGTAAAGATATGGGACCAACAATGCGATTCTCCCGTATATAGATAGATGATAAATACAATCCGGATACTGAAAGAACTTCGACCTTTTTTTTCTTTCTTTCTGGTAATTGTTTTCGTTTGATTTTTCAATTTCTTGTCGACCTGACAATTCGTTCGTGTCGTATATTTTCGTATCGTGTACTTTCGTGTCGTGTATCAAAAATCCAAACCCATACACGACACTAAATGAATTCGTATCATGTCGTGTCGTGTACCGCGCAAATTCGTGTCGTTTCGTGTCGTGTTTTCGTGTCAGGCACATAATATAAAATGAATATTAAAATATTATATAAAAATAATAATTTTAATAATATAATATTATTTTTATAGGTTTTAATTGATGAAATGCAACGAATGGCAACGAAAACACGAATGTTTACACGAAATTTATGAAAATTCACATTATATTTTCAAATTTTAAAGTTTAGTATAAACAGAATTCATAAAATATATATTTTTATTAAATTAAATATAAAATATTATATTTATTTATTTATTTATTTCGTGTACCTCCTGTCGTGTCGTGTCGTGTACCTAAAGGACAAACACACAACCGACACTAAATCTCGGTCGCAGATTTCGTGTTCACAGATTTTCGTGTTACAGACTCAAAATGCAAACCCAAACACTAAATTTTCGTGTCGTTTTCGTGTCGTGTTTTCGTATCGTATGATAAATTTGCCGGATCTAATTTCTTGTCCTTGTCGAATTTCTATTCGTCCTTTTTACGTTACTCACGTAAAAAAGTAAAGTAATAAACAAATAATTACCCATTGCATCATTTTGACATGACTCGTGAATTACCCACCATGAATACATCATGATGGCCAACGAGAGAAAAGAAAAGGAAAAAGGTTTGCTCTGATTCTGGTGGCCTTTATGTTAAAAAAAAAAAAAAAAAAAAAAAAAAAAAAAAATTGCAGAGAAATTATTTGTATATGTACCCCTTGGGCTCTCCAACTACTAGACTGGTTTGAAATTTGGAGGGGCCAAATATGGTGTGCATCACTAAATAAATTTACTTTTTTTTTTTTTAAACCCCTCATATTTTGAATTTTTCATGGTTTTATTTTTACTCTGGTCAGATACATTATACTATCTCGTCAAAGGTTGACATAAAATGTATGTTTGCGTACTACTTTCGTCCCACTCAAAGTTTTATACTTCCCATTTTTTGTCCTTTTAAAAATTTTACATTCAGAGAATTATTTTTTACTTTTTAATCTTCATCACACCCATTATCAATATTTTTTACTTTTCATCTTCGTCACTCATTTGTCACTATTACTTACAAAAATCATTACCTAAAATACGCTAAATATACACCAATCATTACTTACAAGTTACATGCAAGGCCGTCCATGGGCCTATGCAAGCTGTGCTACTGCACAGGCCCTCGACCCAATGTTAATTTTTAGGGCCCAAAAAATATAATTAACCATTTATATAAACGTTTTTCCCTTAATGCTTTAAAGTTTGGCCGCGACGCAGTGGCAATAGGTAAGTTTGTTAATCATCTCTAGAGAAGGAGACCTAAGTTCGATTCCTGCCAGTTTGCTTTTTCTTTTTTTGAACTTGTTTTTTTTTTTGTTAGCTTTATTTTTTTTCTATTTATGAAAAATATATTATATTATATTACTTTTGGAATATATATAACCAAAAATATAGTGTTTTTAGAAAAAATATTTTTCAATAGATATTTAAAAATTTCCAAAAAATAAGTCCAAATTTAATTAAATTTACATTTGTTTTTAAAGAATATTGCGATTTTGAGTTCTTAACCGAATTTCTATTGACGAATTAAAATAGTTCTTTTAGAAATTTAATTTTGTATGTAGCTATAATATTTTTTAATGAATATTTACTTCTTTTATAATTAATTATTGGGTATATTCGTTGATGATTTTGGCCCCGGCAGTAAATTATATAAAAACTCCTTTTTGTTAGCTTTATGTTTTTTCTATTTATGGAAAATATATTATATTATAGAAAAATGATTTATAGACCTACATAATAGATCTACAAATAGGCCTACAACTATGATTGGTGAAGTTAAAAATTTGATTGGTTAATATGAAGAGAGAGAGAAAAGTGTTTGAAACTTGTCAAAATGTGAATGGTGTAGGCCTATGTGTAGGTCTATTATGTAGGTCTATATATCATAACTCCTTTTCTAATGGTTTAAGAGATCCTACACATCGTTGTCTTATCAATTAAGTGGAACATGCACGAACATTTTTACTTTGATCGAAAATGCAATATATTGATTAACTGTATTTAAGTTACTAACGATCAACTATATCTATTTTTTGTAGCGCATCAAGAAGCATTAAAGAAAGAGATCGAGAAGTCACAAAAATTATGTCAAGAACAAAATATGCAAAAGGCCAATGAACAACAACGACAAAGACAACAACAACAAAAACAACAACAAGATCAACGCCGCGGCCACCGGTGGGATGAATACTTAGCATTCGTATTAATAGTACGTTACAAATTAAACATGCAATATTTTACTTCATGTAATACCGATAAACGGGCTAATACTATTGATTCGTTAGCAAGTAAGTTTATTGAAAATAATGTGAAAGCATTCAATTTTTAGTCAATAATTATTACTACACTTTGTTGGTGCATTTTAATATTTTTGCTCTTAATGTAGTTTTTTGTCTTGCATTGTGTTAATGTCATTTTTTTAATTAAACGTCTTGGAATATTGTGTGACTTTGATATTTGATATGACTGTATAAATTATGTCGATGTTACATATTGCAAATGGTAGTATATAATAAAAATATCTTCACACTATCATCATAACAATGAGAATCTTCTAAATCGAAGAAGTATATAAAGGAGAAGAAAATTATATTTCAAATGTTATCCACATATCACGAGGTAAGCATTATTCATTTTAGTTTGAGATCATGTGATTCATGTAGTCATACTGTAAATACTCAGAATGAGTTACTAATGAATGCTCCAAATTCGATATTATAGTTTATGAAAAAATGTTGTAAAAATGCATTAATTAAAAAATAATTTATGTAAGTTACTCACATTAAAAGATTACATATGAAAAGCCTCATTTAAATATAACATTTTGTAAAAAAAACCTCTTCACATTAAAGAAAGAGATTGATAAGTCACGAAAATTGTATCAAGAACAAAACATGCAAAATGCCAATGAACAACAACGACAAAGACAAGAAGAACAACAACAAGAACAACGCCACGGCCACCGGTGTCAATATAGATGAATATCTGGCATTCATATTAATAGTACGTTACAAATTAAACATGCAATATTTTACTATACGAATTATAATTTATTATACGAATTATAATTTATACTCTTGAATATACTAATCACTTTAATGTTTTATGTTTTTATAGTTTTGTTAAAAAGGAAATTTGTTTTATAGTTCGCTTTTAATAATGTAATTTATTTGAACAACGAAGTCCGTCTTTCACAAAAAAATGAGAGTTTCAAACATGAACCGAAAATTAGTCCCGAACATTACGAAAAAAACAATTAGATCCAATCTGAGTGCATCGCATGGGTCTGAGGCGGTCAAAACTCGTGTGCATTGCACGTGGATGAATATAAAAGGTCTCCAACATTAATGTCATCGCTTTATATTTAAAATAATTTATGTAACTTATACATATTAAAAAATTACATGTGAATAGACTCTTTTCAATGTAACATCTTGAAAAAAAATCTCTTCACATATACTCTTTTAATGTCAATAAATTATTTTAAATGTGTGTTATGCTTAGAAATGTGATACCATCACAGCTTAGATATATAATGACGAAAATAAGTTCTGAAGATTACGATATAAAAACTTATATACAGCCCATGTGCAACTCAATAAAGTATTCTAAGTACGTATAAAGCTTAGCAAATGTGTGACACCATGAAAACTTAAATATAAAATGACGAAAATAAATGCCGAATATTACACTATGAAAACTTCTATATAGCCCATGTGCATCACACGTATTTTAAATCTATGAAAACATCTATACAGCATATGTGCATCGCACGGTCATCGTTGACTATCATAAGAAATAGTTATAACTTAGCCCAATGTATTAATATTAGTTAGTTCCAATTAAAAATGATAGAGTCAATACCAAAATAAATAGACAAAAAATATTACGTAAAAAATACATCTTAAAAGATTACAAGTCAATAAACTATTTTAAATACGTATCATGCTACAAAATGTATGCTACCATGACAACTTATATATACAATGATAAAAATACATCCCGAATATAAAATGACGAAAATAAATGACGGATCCATGATCAAAATGACGAAAATTTATGCTGAACAATAACAATTTAAATATATAATACCATCATATACAGCCCGGGGCATCGCCCGGGTCTGAATGACTCGTATATATAAAGAATGAGTTCCCCTATTGAATGTGAGCATTAATGACCTTAAGTCAAGAAACTCTATTATGCAAGAATGAGTTTTATGCTCGGAATTTTGATGGAACTGGAACGTGTAAAGCCTTCAAATTATAAGTTGATTTTGTTTAAATAAATAGTGTTGATTAATATGCCTAATAAATATTTTTGAGTCCCTTCATTTTCTTTGCAATTAAGTTACTCTCAATTTATAGATCAATTCATGTTGTATAAATAGCCCGCTTATATATTCTCCACCACTCCAGCACTCCAGCACGTTTCGAATCCCTTTATTTGCTTAAATGTCTTCATCTTGGTGAGACAAACAAAGCTAAAACAGAAAACGATACGGAAAAAAGAAAAGACACCGAAGAGGCAGGAACAGTAAACCAAGTCCACAAACATCATCAATCCTACATCTAAGACACAACCATAACCCTCACCATCTCTCCCCAACACTCATCTAACTAAAACAAACAACACGGAAAAAATGAATGATCTCAGATGGTTCAACTTTCTTTCTAATCTTTTAAAGCTTTTTTTTTTTAGTTAAACCGTTTTCATCATAGATTTAAGACAAACGAAACCACAAACAACCTACCCGAGACCATATCAGATCTTGAAGACAACAACTATCAGATATTAAGCTGGAATGAGAACATCTTCGAACGTTTTTGGGTTTCGGTTATGGGTTGTGGCTGTTGTATGAAAGGAGTTTTTGAGTTGTTTGCTGCTCGGCTATCATCAGAAGATCGAAAGATGAGCTTTGAAGAAGATGTGATGAATGAGGTAAGTTTTGATTTTGATCGGTTTGATGAAAGAGATAGAAGGTAGGTGAGAGGTATGGAGGAGGGTGGATTATACAAAGTGTGAGTTTTAGGTTAAATGAAATAGCAGGTATTCACAAGTTATATCATTTGGGTATGGATTGGATTGGACCGGGTATTCATTTCATCTGGATTGGGCTGACAAATGTGATTTGGGCTGAAATAGATAGACTGCCGGAATTATTGGACTAACAAAATTGCTATCCAAAAGTATTTTGATACAACATATTGGATACAATTTTTTATAATTATTGGTATAATGAGTGGTATTTTGACTACTAATGTGTTGTAATATAGATTAAAATGATCGTTGTGCTTGGAGAACTTGGTGGTCGAGATGAGTATTCCTTAATTGAAGCACTTAATCAGGAAAAATCAATAAACACTTTTCTCACGACCCTTTTGATCCCAATTTATTAGGTGACATACACAACTAATTGCATTCATAAGTTGCTTTTATAGTTTATACATTTTCTAATGCGTTCATAAGTTGCGTTTATACACATCTTCACTTTAGTAATTCTTTAATTCATCATTTCATTCAATTGTTACTTGAAGAGGCATATTCATGCCTCTATAAAAGGTACCGCCAATTAGTAATAATGGTAAATAATAATAGTAATCAACAACAACGATAATAGTAAATATTATTCGTAATAATAACAATGATAATTAAGATTATTATTATTATTATTATTATTATTATTAATAATAATAATACAAAATAATAATAATAAGAAGAAGAACAACGAATCGAATCGAATCGAATCTGAATGGACTGAATCAATCGAATGAACTCGAATCAATCGAATCAAAATCAAAATAAGTTCAAAAGAACAGGGCCTTATTCATTTATCTTCTCCTCTGAAAAAACTTGAGCACACAAATTTATTTTCTTTTTTTCTCACTTTTTTCTCTTCTTTCAAAAATAAAATTTGGAAATGCAATGTAAGGGTATATAGGTTCTAAATGTGAATTCGATAGAATAATTGTGAGTTTATAGATTATTTTTATATGTATGCCGATGTTATAATCTTATGTTATATTTGTTGCAAGGGAAAATGCGTCAACGTGATTGCTGAGGGTGTGGCAATAGATGCAAGAAAGGGAATATTGCGTTTATGGGATGTGTAGTTATGCATAAAAGAAAAAGTATTGCTGGGATAAATGTATGAAGTCTACATGTTGCAAATAGCAATTCAATTTTTATCTTATTACAAATTTGATATATATGTATTAAAGAGTTAAAGTATATCTTCATATGTGTATCTATATGAAAATGATTTGATTACTTTTATTAATAAATGTTGCATTGTCGTTCTTGAGAATCAAGAATAGGAAGAGAATTAAGCTGTTTTGTAATTTTGATCAATTTATACTGCGATTTAAAGACTCTTTTTGGGAATATATTTAGTTATATATGTATAATCTTCACATGAGAGTTTTATTAATTTGTTCATATTGGCTAAGATTGTTGCATGAAAATTAATTTTTGAGGCATTGGAAAAAATATTACTTAAAATAAGACCTCGAGGAATAAACTGTCGTTTCAAAGTTGAGTTATAACTTTGTTGAGATATATTGTCTATCACAATGTAACGGACTATAATGAGTAAACCGATGCATTTAAATATTTTATACAAAAAAAATCAACATGTCAACATAACCCGAACACTTTTTACCCAAAATACAAGTATGATTTAATCATGGTAAACAAAGCCCGTGCATCGCACGGGCCATGATGTCTCGTTATATTATAAGATTGGGTTTCTTGATTTGATATGGAGTAATCAAGAGATTCAAGATTACTCAAGATCAAGTCCCATAATTTAATGTGAAGTATGATTGGGTTACAACATTCATGTGTGATCACTAATCGGGGGTATACTGAAATTACACTGTAATCTTTAATCTGAGGTATACAAAGAAACATGGAGTTATTAAAACCTTTGGATGGCTCTTAATAATGATCTCATTTATTGTCAATTGTAAAACTTCATGTATAAATACCATGCATGTGGATATGCCATATAATTCATTCCAACTAAACAATTTCTTAAAACCAAACTAAATATGGGCTGAAAAGGTGGCGGAGGTGGCGGCAAAGGTGGTGGTGGAGGTGGAAGCAAAGACGGTGGTGGTGGTAGTGGTGGTGGAAAAGGTAGTGTGGCTCAGCTAAAGGTGGAGGTGGCGATGGCGGGGAAGGATCGGGTTCCATGAAGGCACCAATGATTTGTGTTGCACAAGGAGGTCGATGACCTCAGTGATCGTCTCTTCCGGTTACAGCCCACCATTGATGATGATAGTCCCCAGGCTTCAATCATTAGGAGTTTACTTAATTAATTATTGAAGTACAAATATGTATAAATACGTGTTCCAGTTATTTTCTTAATTATTTCATATGGATTCCCGGTGCTTAGCAGATTACTTGATCATATCTTTGTATTGAATTAATTCTCATTTATTGGCAAGAAGGGCCTCAATTGAATGGTCCCCAAAAAAAGCTAAATGTAACATATGAAGATTATCATGCGAGGTTGTTAATGACACATAAATATATATATATATCGTAGTTCCATCTTCTCAAATGTATCATGCATGGCTTAAGTTATTGATATGAGTTATCTAAATATAGTTTAATTACCTCGCTTTCTCATTATAGTTTAGAGATAAGCATATCTTATTTTTTGTGTACTGAATAAATTACCAAGATTCCATCAACTTAACATACATACCGAAGGGAATAGTAATTGGCCTTTATTAGTATTTTTTTCACATGTAAAATGTATATATAGATTGATTAGCGGAAATTATTTAATGTTTGTGATGATCTTACATATGTTGAAATTTCAAATGTACGTGTTAGATATATTAGCTAACACATAATACAAGTTTTCAATTTTATTTTACTTACATTTACCCGACGTGTTTAAAATTTTAACCAAATTTAAATTACTAATATAAAGACAACAACAAGAAATAAATTATAAACTCAACAAAATGGTTACATTTACGCAAACATTAACAAATTCTTTTCAACAATCAACAAATATCTCCCGCGGCGGCCTAAATTATAGATTGTTATGTATTTGGCAATTTACACAAACATTACGCGGTGAATACTTAGATACAAACTTTGTGCGTAGCACGGTTCTGAATGTCTTGTAATAATTATATTTTTATCTCTACCTTCCTAATAATAATATTTGTTGACGAGTCTTTACGCTTAGAGGATTGATTCATCAATTCATTATTTTATGCTGTGTCTGAAAACTCAGTTTTTTGCACATCCGAGGACTTTGAACTCCGTACCTCTAGAATTATTATGAATTCATTGCAAGTCTGGTAACCACCATCGGCCAACGAATCTTCACGCTTAAAGCACTTGCCAAATATTAGTAATATTATTATTATTATTACTATTACTTCTTCTGTTCACGATTTTTCTTTATATTTTGCTATTTCGATCCGTCCACGATCTTTCTTTACATCCAAATTTGCCAAATAAGGAAACTTTTTTAAACACTTTTACCCTCACATTTATCCCTTATTTTCAAAATTACCATTACTGAAATCAATCTAAATTTAATTAATCGTCAATAAATGAATCAATATTTTAATTAATTATCAATAAGTTAATATTTTAACTAATCATCGTTTTAATTAATCAACATCTTAATTAATCAATATTTTAAGAGTCATTACCAATTTCTTCTACATTAAATCATTAACAAACACACATTCAAATGTGACCCAAACTACACTCACTACACATCTTTACAAGTCAAAGCGTCTTATTAAAATCCGTGCCGGGTCAAAGTGTCAAGAAAGATCATTGAGGGGGAGTATTTATTATATTATTATTATAACCTTAATTAATAATGATAATGGAGGTTCATAATAATAATAATAATAATAATAATAATAATGGAGGTTGGTGATGAATTATAGAAAGAAGAAAAACTGATATTGTAAAACTTTAATAAATATATGAGCATCTTTATGTGTAATTTTGTATAAAGCTATATTGTAAAACAACAATCCCCTAAAAATTAATTTATCAGACACATCAGTGGTCGGACAATCAATTTAAACCATCAGTGATCGGACAGCCAATTTAAACAGTCGGCGGAACTATCTGATCAACCAACCAAGTAAATATAGACAAAAAAAATATTTAGTCCCGTAACTATTAGGCAAAACAATATAGCTCGATAAATTAAGAAGTTACACTAGGACAAAAACGTAACAATACAATAGTTTTGGGGCCAAATAACTTCTTTTGTCAAGTAAAATTACCAACAACTAATTGCATATTGATGTTTTGAAATAATTACCAATCTCTAATATGATGTAGCGTCATAAGTCAAATAATAATGGTATAGAATTGAGAAATGAAAGTTACAAGAAATCTTAAATTAAAATAGTTTTAATTTTCAATCAATCTAGAATAAATTGAAAAAGAGTACCAATAATTGTTCACTACATATGATCGAGTGTTTGATAATCAATTTGTTGTCTCTTTTATTTGATTGTTTTTTCCTGTTCTAAATATACACCTTATGTCCGCTGTGGGACTTGAGCCCTTTGGTTTTTAATTAGTTGTTAGTATTGATTGTTTATGTCTCTCTTTTGTTTATTGATTTTCTATAGAAATATGATCGGTAGTAGGGGTGTTCAAAACCGGATATCCGGACTTTCGGATATCCGAAACTTCGGATATCCGAAAGTTCGGATAATAGATTTTGATATCCGATATCCGTATCCGAAATTTCGGATATCCGATTTTCGGATATTCGAAATTTCGGATACGGATATCGGATATCCGAATATCCGGAAAAAATATGAATTTTATTCGGATATCCATATATTCGAAAAAAAAAAATCGGATTTGGATATCGGATATCCGAATATCCGAAAAAAACTTCGGATATGGATATCGGATATCCGAATATCCGAATATTTTCTATTATTTAAAATATAAAAAAATAAAAAATTTAGGATTTTTCGGATATTTCGGATATCCGAATATCCGATTTTTCTGAAAAGTACTATCCGATATCCGAATCCGAAGTTCCGGATATCCGAACTTCGGATATCCGAATTTTCGGATATCCGAATTTTCGGATATTCGGAACTTCGGATATTCGGATATTTCGGATCGGATATCGGATATCGGATATTTTTGAACACCCCTAATCGGTAGAATTATTTAATGTTAGCCGTAGATTGTTTTGTGCAAAATAAAATAACCTATAAGGGGGAGGGAGTGGTCACCTAAAACCCTAGGTGCCACATCACCTCTATCCAATAAAAACCCTCCAACTCAAAACTACCCAATTCTACCCTAACACTACCCTAAGTGGAGGGAGTGGTCACCTATACTACCCGATTTTTTTTGTTCATACATAAAATCACATACAATATTAAAATAAAAACATACCATTTCATTAAAAATAAAAACATTACATAATACTTAAAAAAAACATTACATAAAAACATACCATTTCATTAAAAAAAAAATATTACATAATACTTAAAAAAAAAACTACAACTTAAAAATTGAAACTACAACTTAAAAAAAAAAAAAAACATTACATAAGTTGAAATTAAAACAAGGTGAAACTACAACTTAAAAATTGCAAGCACATCCGTGTTTGGCCGCAATTTCACGTTTTTGGTTAACAACGAATTCCAACATAGCGGGATCGCGAATGTGATCATGCGGCTCCAAAAAAAACTATCTCCCGTTGTGCATTCTTGAACTTCGCCCCCTCGAGTTGTGTAGCCAACAATTGTTTTGCCAAAGCATCCTTCTCGCGTTTTTCTTCCAAATATTGTGTCTTCTTTTGTGTGTAGGAGTTGATTTCATCCGCAACACTTGAGATCGACGAGGATGCGCCTTGCTTCTTTTTCATCTTTCTTGATGAAAGTGGAGGGTTGGAGTCTTCATTCATGTCGGGAATGGTGTTGCTTGCCGATTCATACTCCCCCGACTTCCTTTTTGAAGAGTTGCTTGTCGCACCGGCAATATCTTGAAAACATTCTTGCTCCGTCCATTTGTCATGACTTCTGACAATCTCCCACGCCAAGGTATGAGTAAATTGTCTTTTTTTTGCTGTATAGTAATCAGACTCAGCTTGCCTCACCACGTCCAAGTCGTTGCACTCACTAGCCTTAGCACGTTTCTACATTATATACAAAATAAAAAATATAGATTATGTAAAATAAAAAATATAGATTACGTAAAATAAAAAGTATAGTTTGTACCGCTTGGAGGTAGTAGCCGTTGAAAATACCCATGGCCGTGTTCATTGTTTTTCACTTGGTATTCAACGAATGAAAAGTTCGTGAACTCGAACCCATAGTTCCCTCGTAATGCTTGAGAATCCGTTTCCAAAAACCGTCGGACTTTTGTTCATTACCGACAACACCACATTCGGAGATTTAAATCCATGCTTTCGCCAAAGCCTCCTCTTGTGCCGACGACCAAAGTTCACGGGGCCTCCTCCCACCGAATGCTTTTTTCTTCCCTCTCGGATCGACTTCTTGAACTTCCTCATCTTCGTCTTCTTCGTTTGGTAGTGGTTGTGTTTCGGGTACGTACTCTACGTCTTCATCAATGTTTTCGAACGGGGAGAACTCGCTTGTAGTAGTGATGTTGTAGTGTTGAGGATTCATTTGAGGAGGACCCATATTATATTGGTAAAATGGATGTGGAGATGGGGGTTGTGGAACGTAAAATTGATTCGGGGATGCTTGAGAATAAAATTGGCTAAATCCTAACGGAGTTTGTTGTGGTTGCGAGGTGGAAGTTTTTTTACCTCTTCTTGGATCCATGGTTTTGTGTTTTTGAAATATTAGTGTGTGTTTTTATTTGTGTTTTGTGTGTTTTTATTCTGAAAAAATGAGTTGAAAAGGTTTGATTTTATAGGGATTTTTTTTTTATTGAACTAGCCGTTGCAACGGCTAAATTTTCAAAACCAACCCCCCCCCCCCCCACCGATCGGCTTCAGAAGCCGCATGGTAACACCGCCCGCCTTACCCGAGGCCCCGGCGGCGGTGTTACCGCTCGGGTAAGGGTACCCGATTCCCTTACCCGAGCCCCACTCCCTCCCCCCTAAGAGCATTGACATATTTTATCAAACTTAAAGATCTTCTTTTTACAGTCCGGTAACAAGTTACATTATAAAAAATGAGAATCAATTTTTAATACCAAATTATAAAAGTAAGAAGTTATATATCCTCATTTATAAGAGTATAAGTTTTTTATACCATTTTACTTAAAAAGATTAAAATATCCTTCAAAAGTTGGTGATGTTACATTTCTTTTTTTCTATTTTATTTAATTTAAACTCTTTTTTTTTCTTTTTTTTCATCATCTTCTCCATGACTAACTACTGAATCTAACAACTAAAATTTAATGTCTAAATGGGTCTTTCAAAATCCTTATAAAAATCACACGATTTTGCGAAAAAAAAGAAGTTGATGGCCAGACTTTTTTTTTTGAGGAGTTCTTTTGCACACGATGGCTGAACTGCACACGATGGCTGCACACGTTGGAAGAACTGCACACGATGGTTGCACACGATGGCTGCACACGATGGCAGCCATGATCGTGCACACGATGGGACTAGCCATCGTGTGCACATGAACTTTTTAGTTTTTTTTGGCCAATTTGATTGAATGTGTTATCAATATGGATGTTTTGTGATTCTAAAATTTCTTGGTCAAACATTAACAACTACATAACATCGTATGTAAACTCATATTTGTTATTTCGTGTAATTTAATAGTGTATGAGCTATTTCATACTGATGATGAATTTATATATACGAACTTATACATTGAAAACCTATAAACTACACATGATATGAAATAGATTATGTTAATTCAATCTATAACTTTACAAATAAGTATATTGTTCATAAATACTTATTAATATATAAGTAACAACACGTAAATTGACGAATTATTTTAGAAATTAGTGAAAAATGTGCATGTTATTGTGCACACGATGGCTAATCCATCGTGGGCACGATCATGACTGCCATCGTGTGCACATCAACTTTGGATTTTTGGGTCGATTTGATTTAATGTGTTATCGATATGGATGTTTTGTGATTCTAAAATTGATTGTTTAAATATTAACAACTATATGACATAGTATGCAAACTTATATTTGTTATTTCGTGTAATTCAATAGTGTATGAGCTATTTCATACAGATGATGAACTTATATATACGAACTTATATACTATTGAATTACATGAAATAACAGATATGAGTTTGCATATGATGTCAAATAGTTGTTAATGTTTGAACAATCAATTTTAGAATCACAAAACATCCATATCGATAACACATAATCAAATCGACCCAAAAATCCAAAGTTGATGTACACACGATGATCGTGCCCACGATGGGATTAGCCATCGTGTGCACAAGAACATGCACATTTTCACTAATTTCTAAAATAACTCGTCAATTTACGTGTTGTTACTTATATATTAATAAATATTTAAGAACAATATACTTATTTGTAAAGTTATAGATTGAATTAACATAATATATTTCATAACATGTGTAGTCTAATGTTTGACATACGATGTTATGTAGTTGTTAATGTTTGACCAATAAATTTTAGAATCACAAAACATCCATATTGATAACACATTCAATCAAATTGGCCAAAAAAAACTAAAAAGTTCATGTGCACACGATGGCTAGCCCCATCGTGTGCACGATCATGGCTGACATCGTGTGCAGCCATCGTGTGCAGTTCTTCCATCGTGTGCAGCCATCGTGTGCGCCATCGTGTGCGAAAGAACTCCTCAAAAAAAAAAGTCTGACGACAAAAATATAGTTGCATACCTTCTTTATGAACCCAGCAGTACAATAAATGAAGTCTTATTAGAACGCCAACTTCTATTTTTTGCAAAAACGTGTGATTTTTATAAGGATTTTGAAAGGCCCATTTAGACATTAAATTTTAGTTGTTGGATTCAGTAGTTTTTTTTTTCTTTTTAAACAAAAAAACACGTGTAGAAGGTGATGAAAAAAAAAAGAAAAGGTGTATTAAATAAAATACAAAAAGAAAAGAAATTCAACATCACCAATTTTTGGAGGACATTTTAGTGTTTTTAAGCAAAATGATATTAAAAACTTGTATTCTTATGACTTCTTACTTTTATGGTTTGGTATTACAAAAGATAGAGCTCTTGTTAAAATTGTTCTTATTATTATAAAAGCAGAGATAAAATATAATTATGGAAAATTAAAGCCAACAACCATTATTATAATTATTATTATTATTATTATTATTATTGAAAAAAAATAAAATAATACTCCCTCCGTCCCGTCCAAAGGTTTACATTTCTATCAAAAAGTAGTCCCTTTAGTAAGTTTACATATATCACTTTTTACAATCAAATCAAACAATCACTTTTTACTTTTTAATCTCCACCACTCATTCATCATCAATACTTTTTACTTTTTAATCTCCACCACACATTTAATCATCATTACTTATACCAATCATTACTTAAAATACACCAAATATACACTCTCTGTCAACCTTTGGCTGGGACAGAGGGAGTATTTTTTTATGTTAAAATGTTAAATTTTGTACAAATTGGAGTATTATTTTACTGGCAGATTTATGCAAATCAATAAAGATCTTTGGGCAGAGATAAGGTTTTATGCCCTCCTCGTGGCAGACAACCTAGTACCAACTCTACCACTTTACCGCTGAAAAAGAGAGAAAAAAATCCCCAACAAATCAGAAATTCAAGAACGCATGTGATAATAACACTATAAAATTCCACAAACATCGTACGGACGGGTCATTTATTTTTTGGGTATATAATATGCCTGTTTGGGTAATTAGGTCATAAATCAAGTTATTTTTATTTAATTAATGGTTTATTTTTTTGAGAATATTATTTTTTTAAAGAAATTTCAATTGGTCGGTCGAGAAATCGACTTGGCATTTCAGTTAAAATGATTTTGATCCAATTAAAAATACAGTAAAATCTTGATAAATGAATATGGTCAGGACCGAAAAAATATTCATTTAGCGAAATTACTTATTTATCAAGAGAAAATTTGAACATATTATAAAGAGTTGGGACCCGAAAATATTATTCATTTGGTGAGATTATTCATTTATCGAACATTTATTTATCGAGATTTTACTACAGTAGCAAATTCGAGTAGTTTATCTTACAATAGTCAATTAAGAGTCAACAAAAATAATCGAATGATTAATTTCCATATGAGGCGTGGGCTGATCGTAACATTTTCCATTATTAAGTACTCCCTTCTCAGTCCCGTTCAAAAGTATATATTTTTATTAAAAAATTATCTCTTTTATTAAGTTTTTATATACCACTTTTTACAGTCAAATCAAACAATCACGTTTTACTTTTCAATCTACACCATACATTCATAATAAAAATTATTTTTTAATCTCCATCACACATTTATCGTCATTACTTATCTCAGTTATTATCTAAAACACATTAAATATATATATAATCTCTCAACCTTTAACTAAGAGAGAGAGTTTTATGGTCTTCTTTCTCTCGCTCTTTATATATATATACTACTACAACACTCGTGTAATTACACGGGAACACAAAAAAGAATTCTTATGTAAATATATAATATGTAAACCGTCCATTATAAATTTCATAATACTTCTTTATAAACTACATTATTTGTGTGTTTATGATTACATCATTCTCATCGCAACAAAATATTTTTAGTCTTTCCTGATCTTCACTCTTGATATGGCTACATAAAATTAACCATGACCGAATACGGGTCTTGGAAGATACATACCAACATGAGAGAGCGTGTGACATTGACTCTTAAATATAGTCATGGTAAAGCTCATAATAAGTGGTAACTGGCGTATTTGAAATTTAAATGGTAATCTTCTATCTAATGGGCATAATATCAATTGTGGAATAAGTACTTTACTCTCAAAATTGTTCCCCGAATTTTTTGTTCAATAATATGGTTACGGATTTGGATAATTATTAATGATGTGATATTTCATAATCCTGATGATTGATCCATATTTTGAATTAGCATAATTGAGACTCTAACTTATGATTTCAAGATGTGATTTTGAATTCTAGAACAGTTGATGCTACTCAAAAAAATCCATTGAATATACTTGATTTTGACATTAGAGGTCGCAGATATTTTGCATATACTATCAGAACTGAGATATATCCGTTTGTCTTTTGAAATTATAGACATAACGTAATCGTTTACTCTCTCCACAATATCGTTTGTTGGCGTCGCGGTTGCTCTTTCTTCAGAAAATTAATTTATGGAAAGTTACTTATAAGTAAATGATAGTGCTTTCAGCAATGACTCCAATATGATCTTCGGCATTCCAGATTATTAAATATCAAGAATATCAATCAAGATTTCTCTATCGACTTCTTCACCCAGCTCACAATCTACAATTTTGAGGATTCATTCGGAGAAGCCCTTAATTTCTTATAGATGTTGAGATGACATTGTCTGTCCAATAATTAATCTCATATTCTTGGTCAGTCTTATGAGTTTGCAATGATGCCGAAGTGAAGAACTCATACTTGGATAAACGATATATATATTGTCCTTTAATGCAACTCCATATGTAGAATTATACTAAATAATTGTGGCTAGTTTTTGAAATGTTTTTGGAATTTAAAAAACTTTTGGAAATACATAATAGATCTTGACTTATAACTTAAAATAAAGCACTTCTCAATCCTTATATTTGAAAAAATATACATAAATTATTTGGATATAATTTAAAATACAAAAGAAAATTCAAAACTTTCAAAAATATGTAGTTGATTTCAATAGTAGATAAATTAACAAATCTTTTAAAACTTAAAAAATAAAAAATCACTTAAAATTATTTAAAAAATCACTTCGAGTACCTTTTTAATTATCTATATATTCAACACTTCTTTCGGTTGATATTTTTTTATTGATATACATAATTATAGTGACTAACTAATACAAACTAATTAATAGAAATATATAATATTTTCGCGAGATTTTAGGTTTAAATTTTTAATATATAGTGCACACTACTATATTCAATTCTCTTTGTTGGAATTTATATTTTTTAATTAATAAAAACATAAAATATTTCTGTAATATAATAAATTCCTATTTATTCATAATTCATATTCCTTAATTCGTAGAAATTAATAAGGTAGGTAGGAGTTATTTGGGGTATAATTATAATGTAATTAATGCAATGATGATTAGACGAGTAATTGATTATGTGTCAGCTAAAGCATGAAAAGGTGACACATAAGCACACGGCGAGACGTGGCATACGCCAAGCGTGAGAAGGCTGCCATTTAGGCCAGATTCTATATATATATATATATATATATATATATGAGTAGGGATTCTCGGTACCGTCCATGGTACACCCCCATGTAGTGCATCCCCTGCCGGATGCACTACACGTGGCGTGCATGGATGGGGAAAATTGATGCACTAAATGGAATATCGATCTGCACCGTCCATACACGTCATGTGTAGTGCATCCGGAAGGAGATGCACTACATGTGGGGTGTACCATGGACCCACCAAGGATCCTGAGATGTATCTCAAGAATCCCACCTGACATGTGCAGAAGACTTTGTGTAGTGAAGGATGTACAGACATACACATATAATTATTAAACTTAATAATTATATTATTTAGTTAGGAAAGAGTGTACACGCATACACTTCTGTCTGAGGAATGATTCCTGAGACGTATCTCAGGATCCATTTTCTATATATATATATATTGTATGCACTATTTGGTCAAACTTTTATCAGAATGTGGGCTTGTGAAGTTTTTTCAAATAGCCCAAGGTTTATACCTTGGGCACACTAAAAAAAGTGATTCCATTATTAAAAAGAAAAAAGAAAAAAAAAAAGAGGAAAGGCATATGAACGTAATAAGATCGTTTCGTTTTCAGCAAACAATTTAGTCAAAGGAAGTGTGATATCTTGATGGTGACTTTTACGTAACATCTCAACATTTATTGATTTTTACAATTAAACCTCGATAAATGATAATCTCGTTAAATAAATAATTTTTTTCGGTCTCAACTCTTTATAATGTGTTCAAATTTTCTTTCGATAAATGAATAATTTTGTTAAATGAATATTTTTCTCCGGTCCCGATCATATTCAATTATCGAAGTTTTACTGTAATGTGCGACTTAAGAGACTTAAAACATTCTCGAGTAACATATCATATACCCAAACAATCGTAGAACATTTCACAATGATCTACCAGGTTGATACCAAATATGTGCGAAACTTGTTTTGACCTTTTATATTTAGCATTATTCTTTTTTATCCCAAGTTTAACAACTCTTTCGATACTCAAATTGTCGAAATTGACATTTACTCGAATAAATTCGAGTCATATATTGTAATTTCGAGTAACATGATTTCGAGTCAACTTTAAAAAATATACAATATTGAGGAAGGTTGAAAATCGGGTAACACAATTAGGCAATCGAGTTACCCGAATCTGGGTTACCGGGTAAAATACGAGTTACCCGTTGTTGTTGCCCAAAATATTTATCCGAAGATTAATACTGTTGGAAGACGGACAACAAACAACAATTGCGGGAGCACTTCCGAGAGAAGATAAATAATACAAGATTTGCCGGGTTTGTTAGGCCCGGGCTTGAATGCTCTCGCGAGATGTTATTAATACGAATATTCGTGGATACAAGTATTAATGAGAGAAATCTAAATACAATGAGTGTAAAAAGACTCTGTTAATCCGGCTCTTGAGCGAAGCTCGGTGTTCTTCGTCCCCGCCGGTGATCTGCTCGAGGAGATGGGCCGGGAGAAGTAAGACCGAAAGAAAGCTGTTGCCAAGAGTTGGAGATTTGCCAAGTGCTTGATGTTTGCTTCTGTGTTGTATGAAATCCGTAAGGAGTTGGAGGAAGCTGAAGCCTTTTTTGTGGTAAAGGTTCGATCCCTTTTACAAGTGCTGGGAGCCATGCTTATATAGGGACAATGGGTCCCGCCTCTTAGCCGCGATCGTCACGGCCATTTTAATATTTCGCCGATCGTCACGGCCAATACTTTAATGGGGCGATCTCCTGGGCTGCCAGGCTAAAGTCCAAGGAAGATGCTGGCTGTCCGAATAAAGTCCAATGCAGTGGCTGGCGCCAGCTGGGCGATCCAATAAGGAGCCATCACGTGTCCGGAGTAAGTCAACATGTGGCCCTACTGACAAGCTTTCGGCGGCCTGTCGGCTGGTGGAGAGAATCTGCCAGATTGTGGTCAATGGCCCGGGATTCGCGGATCTTGTCCCGGTCTTTGCACATGGTGCCAGTCTTGAGGCTCGGCCTTCGCCGACTGGATGGTCATCGGTGGTGATCGACATGAGCGGTCGTCTCTAGCTGATTATCCGAGGTCGCCATCGGCCAGTGGATGGAGGTCGCCAATGGTCGGTCACCAAGGGTAGGTCGGCAAGATGCCGAGAGGAGATCGTCCGTTAGTAGGTCGCCAGGGTTGGTCGCCGAGCACCGAGAGGCGATCGTCTTGAGGTCGATCGCTCGATACCGGGACTTTGTCCTGGGGCCTTCGGTCGGTCGATGTAACTCGCCCGCTGGGCTAAGGCTCGGTCGCCAGGCCGCTGATCGGCAGATATGACTTGGCCGCTCGGCAGTGACTCGGTCGCCCGTCTTCCTAGTAGATCGCCGGTCGGAAGGTGTTAAAACTTGACACAACAATTGCCCCCCAGCTTGCTCCTATGTTGAAGACATGGGGCGAGGTGGATTTTGCCGGTGATCATGTATGGATGAGGACGGGCGATCTGGGCTGACTTAGGACTCGGACTTGGGCTATCATGGTCGATTGGCTTAGCTATCTTTCGGCCTCGTACCTGCAAAAAACAACATTGGCCGATCCCCCATGGAAACTTGGTGGTTTCGCTTTGTTTGAGGAATCGTGCACAGTCGCGGAGATCGATGGACCGACCCCATGACCGTGTCTTGGTGCACGTAGACAATGAGTGCCTCGTGACTCACTTTATTATGAGGGTCCTCTGTTAGGCTGCGCCTCGCCTTGTTTTTAAACGAAAGGCGTGCGGTCTCGGTCTAGAGGAGTCCTTGCGCGGGGCAGCGTCGGATGAATCAACTCCACGCCCGCGGCTTGTTAGCTCTGCTTCCACCTCGGCCGCCACCATGGAGATGGCCGACCTCGACGGTGTACGTTGAGACGGGGTTGTGGAATGAGTCCACCGATTAATGTTGGAGGGCCCTCCGACTACGCCGGCCTCGTATTTAAACGAAGGCGGCGATCTCGGCCGAAAGGGACCTTGCATGACCGGCGGCCGGTTCCATCGATCGCCAGGCCATGGCTTTATGATGCGCGGTGGAGGCGATCTTATGCCTTAGTCCGTCATGTTATATCTCCGGATCAGATGGCGATCGTGTCCACCGGGTTGCCGATGATGTTGCGATCCGCCAAGATCGGGCGATCGTCGCTCGGCGGCCGATCGCTTTATTCGTAGGTCGAAATTGGCGATCGGGCGGCGCTAGTCACTCATGTTAGAATGGATCAGGCGGGATCGAGTCCTCCGGCTCCATTGGGTAGTAGCGATCGGGAGATCGGAGGTCGTCGCGCGGGTGCCGATCGTTCTACTCCTAGGCCAAGAAGAAGCCTTTGCACGGACAGAAATCTGCGGCTCGCCCTAAGGCCGGAAGGCTGCGTAGTCGTCGGTAGGGTCTTCGTGAGATGCTGAACATAGGCGAAGCCCTGAAAACCTCCTAGGACCGCGTAGAGGGCGGTCTCATCGCTTACGGGCTCGCCGTTGAGGATGATCATGTCAACCCGGTCGATGTAGTCCGAGTCGGACTCCTGTTCTCCTTGCCTGATCCGCCACATGCGATGGGGACCTTCTGGCCGAGCGGCCCTGGTGGCGAAGTATTCCGTGAAGACGTGCGCCAGCTCGTTAAAGGAGCCTATGGACCGAGGTGGCAATGAGGTGTACCACCGGTGGGCGAGGTCGTCTAGTGTCAGAGGGAACATTCGGCAACGGGTCGCGTCCGATGCCCCACACCCGGTCATGTAGATGTTGAACTTGTGAAGGTGTGTTTGGGGGTCCGATCGCCCCTGGTACACGGGTGTCTGAGGAGGAGCGATCCTGTGCTGCACCGGGGCGAGCTCGATGTCGATCGCGAGCGGCTCGCTCGGCGCGGCGATCGTCTTGGTGGCGCCTGCCCCGGATTGCAGGAGCGCCCTCATGTCGTTGAGTTGACGTTGCATTGCGGCAATCGTCGCGGCTCGGCTGCTGGCGGATCGGCTTTGGGAGCGGGGGCTGAGGCGATCGTGTACCGACCTCCGGACCGCCGCCGCGACCTCGAATTTGGCGAGCGGGAGCAGCGGCCGGATCGTCTTGTGGGAGCCGGGTAGGCCGAGCTCCCGGTGACGGACACCAACTCCGTCGTCTCGTAGCCGGGGCCGGACGCCCGGCCGCTGAGTCGGGTCACCGCCTGTGCGATCGAAGACAGATGTGCCTGCCGCGAGCGCCTCTTCTTGCGGAGAAAGCCTCCCGGCGATTGCTCGGCCAAGAGTGCCTTGAGCTTCGCTTGATCTTCGGCGAGAGACCGGGGCGGCAGCAGGAGGCGCGTCGAGAGCACTCGTCGTTCTGAAGGGCGGCTATGGCCTCTTCGATCTGTTCATTGGTTCGAATCGATCGAGCGAGAGGCTCGCCGCCGCCCCGGACGGATCGAAGCGTCTCGATCGCGGCGGCCGCCTTCCACCATCGGCCGCGGCTCGATCGACGGAACAGGGTCCGCCGATCGGCCGCTTTCTTCGACGCGGAGGCGGAAGACATGTTTTTCTGAAGGATTTCTTTGAAGTGCAGTGAGTGTCACTTCAAGTATCTGCCCCGAGAACAGTGAGTGTTCTTCGGGACGGTAGGTATAAAAATTCGAGGGTTGGATGCCCTTCCTCTAGCGCCAATTGTTGTTGCCCAAAATATTTATCCGAAGATTAATACTGTTGGAAGACGGACAACAAACAACAATTGCGGGAGCACTTCCGAGAGAAGATAAATAATACAAGATTTGCCGGGTTTGTTAGGCCCGAGCTTGAATGCTCTCGCGAGATGTTATTAATACGAATATTCGTGGATACAAGTATTAATGAGAGAAATCTAAATACAATGAGTGTAAAAAGACTCTGTTAATCCGGCTCTTGAGCGAAGCTCGGTGTTCTTCGTCCCCGCCGGTGATCTGCTCGAGGAGATGGGCCGGGAGAAGTAAGACCGAAAGAAAGCTGTTGCCAAGAGTTGGAGATTTGCCAAGTGCTTGATGTTTGCTTCTGTGTTGTATGAAATCCGTAAGGAGTTGGAGGAAGCTGAAGCCTTTTTTGTGGTAAAGGTTCGATCCCTTTTACAAGTGCTGGGAGCCATGCTTATATAGGGACAAATGGGTCTGTCCTTTAGCCGCGATCGTCACGGCCATTTTAATATTCTGCCGATCGCCTGCCGGCCAATACTTTAATGGGGCGATCTCCTGGGCTGCCAGGCTAAAGTCCAAGGAAGATGCTGGCTGTCCGAATAAAGTCCAATGCAGTGGCTGGCGCCAGCTGGGCGATCCAATAAGGAGCCATCACGTGTCCGGAGTCAGTCAACATGTGGCCCTACTGACAAGCTTTCGGCGGCCTGTCGGCTGGTGGAGAGAATCTGCCAGATTGTGGTCAATGGCCCGGGATTCGCGGATCTTGTCCCGGTCTTTGCACATGGTGCCAGTCTTGAGGCTCGGCCTTCGCCGACTGGATGGTCATCGGTGGTGATCGACATGAGCGGTCGTCTCTAGCTGATTATCCGAGGTCGCCATCGGCCAGTGGATGGAGGTCGCCAATGGTCGGTCACCAAGGGTAGGTCGGCAAGATGCCGAGAGGAGATCGTCCGTTAGTAGGTCGCCAGGGTTGGTCGCCGAGCACCGAGAGGCGATCGTCTTGAGGTCGATCGCTCGATACCGGGACTTTGTCCTGGGGCCTTCGGTCGGTCGATGTAACTCGCCCGCTGGGCTAAGGCTCGGTCGCCAGGCCGCTGATCGGCAGATATGACTTGGCCGCTCGGCAGTGACTCGGTCGCCCGTCTTCCTAGTAGATCGCCGGTCGGAAGGTGTTAAAACTTGACACAACACCCGTAATAAAATCGGGTAACTCGAATTCAGATTCGGGTTATTCGAATTCAGATTCGGGTAACTCGAATCTGAATTTGTGTTACCCGAATCTGAATTCGAGTAACCCGAATCAGAAATTCGAGTAACACTTCGCTTCGGGTTAGACAACTTTTCGGCGGTGTAGTGGCTTTCCCTTTTTTTTTCTTGGGCTCCGATACTTTTGTTCTTCTCAAATTTGCAGCTCATGCAGTAGATTCAAAACATGGTAAAACCTCCAACAATCTTAAAGCAAATTATACTATTATTTGTGAAAAGGACAAACCAAACCAAACCAAACATACCCAGTATATCCCGCTCAGAGCAGGGTCTGGGGAGGGTAAGATGTACGCAGACCATGCCCCTACTTATTACGGTAGGGAGACTGTTTCCGTGAAGACCCCCAGCTTAGTACACAACAGAATCTCGTGTGATAAATACAAAGAAAAACATATGATTCGAAAAAAGCTCGAGACCATACCCGAGCCCATGGCTTAATCCACATAGGACTTACCTACGCGGAATTTGGCTACTTCACTCCCGATGAACGCTGCTCTAACAAAAGAGAGGTTGACTCTGCGCACAGCTCCCTGTCAAAAATACACCACGTAAAGACAATAGGATAAAATATACAATAAAAGTAAAAAATGCAATGCTCTAGGTCAAAGCTAACCGAGACAACCCAACCCTGAGGCTCTCAACTACAACACCGCTCCCTACAAAAGAATCCACAACTCTGATCTGGCATCTCCAAACGCACCTATCAATAGTCATGGTCTCAGAAAGGTTTAAAGCCTTCAAATCGAATCTCAGCTGCTCCTCCCACGTCCTCCTCGGTCTGCCTCTCCTCCTCTCCCCGACAACCAATAAACTCTCGACCCTCCTCACCGGAGCAGATGCCTGCCTCCTGCGGATGTGGCCAAACCATCTCAATCTCCCTTCCCTAACTTTATTGCCGAAATGGCGCCACTTCCGGTAGCGTTCGAAAACCCCGTTCGCGATTCTATCTAACATTGTGCGACCACACGACCAACGTAACATTCTCATTTCAGCCACTTCCAACTTGATCTCAAGCGACTTCTTCATCGCCCAACATTCGGAGCCATACAACATTGCAGGTCGGATTGCTGCTCTATAGAATTTACCCTTCAACTTTAGAGGAACTTTCTTGTCGCACAGGACCCCTGTCGCTGCTCTCCACCTTAGCCACCCCGCCTTGATGCGATGCGTGACATCATCTTCACACTCACCTTCCTTATGAATGATCGAACCCAAATACTTGAACTTATCCGTACGGGGTACGATCTGATCCGCAATCATGACCTCTACATCTTCCTCGTTGGCCTCACCACTAAAGTTACACTAGAGATACTCGGTCTTAGATCGGCTCACACGCAAGCCCTGGGATTCTAACTTAGCCCTCCAAAGCTCCAACTTCGAGTACACCTCCCTCCTCGACTCCGCCACTAACACAATGTCGTCAGCAAAAAGCATGCACCACGGGATGTCATCTTGAATCCCTCGTGAAATGACGTCAAGGATTAGAGCGAAGAGAAGAGGGCTTAGCGCCGACCCCTGGTGTAGCCCTATCTCAACCGAAAAATATTGGGTATCACCAACTGGGGTCCTAACGTACATCCTAGCTTGGGAGTACATGTCTTGGATCGCCCTAACGAACGGCAACGACACCCTCCTCTCTACTAGGCTCCTCCAAATAACATCGCGCGGAATGCTATCATAAGACTTCTCTAGACCTATGAACACCATATGGAGGTCCTTACGCCGCTCTCTAAACTTCTCCATAAGGCGTCTGGCGAGATGAATGGCCTCAGTCGTGGACCTCCCCGGCATGAAGCCAAATTGGTTCTCTGAGATCTCAACTTCTCTTCTAACCCTGCATTCCACCACTCTTTCCCAAAATTTCATAGTATAACTGAGGAGTTTAATACCCCTATAGTTACTACAACTCTGAGCATCGCCTTTGTTCTTGAAAAATGGCACGACAATACTATGCCTCCACTCTATCGGCATCTTAGAACCTCTGAGGAGGATGTTGAACAGCTCTGCTAGCCATTGAACTCCGACTTCCCCCAGAAAAAGCCACACCTCAATAGGGATCTGATCCGGACCTACAACCTTAGCTCTACCCATTTTCATTAGGGCACCCTTTACTTCCTCCTTGCTGATGCTCTCACAGGAACTAAACGAACGAGCAGAAGATAGACTAACTCCTTGCACCACCGAGTCACTACCTCTAGCCTCATTGAAAAGTTCGAAAAAATACCTATTCCACCGCTCCTTAATAGCCACATAGTTCACTAACACTAGGCCCAAATCATCCTTAATAAACTTAACGGGACCCAGGTCGCGCCGCCCTCTTTCCCTAGCTTTCGCTAGTTTAAAAATAGCATTTGCTCCTTCTTTGGTGTCTAGGCGCTTGTACATCTCCTCGTAAGCCTCACCTTTAGCCTTAGCCACTGCCTTTTTAGCCTCTCTTTTCGCCACCTTGTACGCTACAATCTTCAAGATTCTCTCCTCCCCAGCACTAACCGACAAAAGCTCCTTAAATAGCGCTTGTTTTGCCTTAACCTTGTTTTGTACCTCCTCATTCCACCACCATGCCTCCCTAGGTCCACTACACCTTCCCGAAGAAACCCCGACCACCTTCTCGCCCACTCTCCTAATTGTTGGGATTCGGTGCCTAAAACGAAGGCCCAGCGGAAGCGGTAAAACGAAAATTAATTCGATCCGAATCCCCACGAGGATCGATCGAGCTACGTATATACGAATATATAAACGAAAAGCAAGAGTCGTAAGAAACTAACCCTCGAAGTCCGTTGATTAAATGGTAACCTTCTCTTGAGCTATTCCCCAAGCTCTTGAACGATCCAACGCCGAAAGCACCGCGTCTCTACTTGCCACGCGCCGGAGAAACAACCGGAACGACAATCACCTTGCTATCCTCCGAGGATACGGCTAGAGCTAAGTGATGAAGGTTCCAATATGAAATTATAACACTCTAAGTGTATAACTCACAATCTCTCTTTTATTTCTCAATTTTCTTCCAAGAAAAATCAAGAACTTGATGAATAAAGAGGAAGATGATGAAGAAGACTTGGAGAAGTCTTTTCTCTCTCTCTACACTCAAAGCTCACGTTGGAATCAAAGTAACATGAGGTGAGAAGTCTTCCTCTCTTTATTCTATTTCCACTCACATGATACATCTCATTATTATGAGAATCTAAGCCCCACAAAGTCATCTTTTTCATATAAAATGAAAACAACAAGACAAGAGGAAAGTGGGTGGAAATTAGGGGGTGGCTACCATGCGAAGCGGATGAGTTCGGTTCGTTTCGGACTCCGTGAGTCCAAACTGATAAACTACGATTGCGTTATGTTGTATTTGTTTCGATTATTTTTTCTAATTAATTAAACATATCAAATAGAAATTAACATATTTAATTTATCCAAGAAATAATTTTATTCATTAATTAAATTAATCACCCGGTGATATATTTAATCCATTAAGCCGTAAATCAATTTATCCGATAAATCGATTTAAACATCCAATGTCCCAAATTAGATATCAAATATCTAATATTCATAATGAGAGAATTAGCTTGATTCATTCCGTTGTCAATCCTATTGCGCGACTCGGTAGGTCCGTCTCGATCGGCAATGGGAGGAACCAAAGAGTAGTAGCACCACCTAGCGGCTGGCGGCACTGTACCCCAGACCGAGAACGAATGATTGGGATCATTCAAGAACCATTCATCGTGAATACCGGTATACGTATAAACCCTTCTTTCAAATGTCCCGATCAAGTTATAGGGTCACGGTCGGTCAAACCCTATCTACTTGACGCTATGCATGCATTAATGCAAATCGAGATCATCGAGTATCGTGTATCTAATACAACTAGCTCTAATGCTTTGGCCAAAGACTTATGATCTCATCGCCAATAACCGCATAGGACATATAACCCGCTCACTAATGGGAGAAAGAATTCTATCTTGGTATTGGTAGGACCTGCTACTTGCCGTCAAGATGCACGTCGAGGTTGACCCCGCCTTAGGTTTACAGGTCGAACTACTCTAATGAAAATCTTGACGTCACAAGCACATCCCTACTAAATCCTCAAGTCGAAGGTTCACGAATACCTATCACAACCTTTCGATTCCGTCATTGATCGTCCCGAGTGAAATCCGTGTGACGAATCGAGGGTGAGTCGGTTCGAGTATACTAATCTAATTAGCATACCTATAACGTGTGCTCCCACTAACCATTAGTGTTCGAGGCACTCTCCATGTCAAAGAACACGTCATACAAGTCTTTACATAAACTTAACGCCTATCAAGTTTCATCGACTTGCGACGATTAAGTATTTGAGCTATAAACCTTTCCGGTGCACCCCTTATCCAATAAGGAGTGGAACGTTTGCTCTCAAATACACGGACTAGTTTCTATATGTTTATTTACGAGTTAGGAATGCCGGTAACTACCGGTAAATAAAGAAACAATCATTTGCCTTATATAAATGGTTTACAAAATTACAAGTACAATGCCCTCACTCAACAACCTCTCGAGTGGCATTCGAGGGCATACTCTAACAATCTCCCACTTGCACTCAATGCCACACACTATGGTATCTAATACCCATGTTCTCCAGATGACGCTCCAAGCTAGTCCGAGATAGTGGCTTAGTCGGTGGATCGGCGACGTTGTCGGCCGAGTCAACTCTGTGCGGCCTGATGTATCCCTTGCGAACAAATTCTCTTACGAGATGATACTTCCTCTCAATATGTTTGGTCTTTGTTGTGAAACCTCGGCTCCTTGGCTCTTCTGACTCCGTCGTTGTCGCGATGCAGTAGACAGACTCGGCACATGGTATCATTTGAAGTTCTCCTAGAAACTTCTTAATCCGTAACCCTTCCTTGGAAGCCTCCGAGGTGCTTGATACTCGGCTGACGGTGGAATCGGTCGCGCTTTGCTTGGCACTACGCCAAGAATCTTGCTCCTCCATTAAGAGTAAATATGTAGCGAAGTGGACATCGAGTCGTCCTTGATCCTTGGAAGTCCGAATCGGTGAATCCCACCACATCCAAATCTCCACCGCCATACATAAGAACCATATCTCTCGTTCTTCTCAAGTACTTGAGAACGTTCTTTCTGAAGATCCAATGTTCCCTACAGGTTTGCTGAAACCTACTCACCACGCTTACGGCATGCGCGATGTCGTCTTGTACACAACATAGCATACATAAGGCTACCCACGGCCGAAGCATATGGTATATTACTCATTTCCTTGCGTTGTTCCTCACTTTGAGGACACATCTTCAAGGTGAGTTTTATTCCATCTTTGCATCGGTAGGAACCCTCTTTTAGAATCATCCATCTTAAATCGCTTTAAGATCTTATCTATATAGAGGGCTTGGGAAAGGCCTATTGTTCTCTTCGCTCTATCCGGTAGAGCCGAATACCAAGAATATAGGTTGCTTCTCCCAAGTCTTTCATGGAGAAATTACTCGAAAGCCAAGCTTTCACGTAATCGAGCATTCCCACATCATTTCCTATTAGTAGAATGTCATCTACATATAGTACTAAGAATGTGATCTTGCTCCCACTAACCTTCTTGTATACACAAGGTTCCTCTTCATTTTGCACGAAGTCAAACTCTTTGACCGCCTCGTCAAAACGAAGGTTCCAACTACGCGACGCTTGTTTGATCCATAAATGGAACGCTGAAGCTTGCACACTTTACGAATATCGACTTCGGACACAAAGCCTTTAGGCTGCTCCATATAGATTTCCTCCTCGAGGAATCCATTAAGGAAAGCCGTCTTTACGTCCATTTGCCATATCTCATAATCGTGGTAGGCAGCTATAGCAAGCATCATGCGAATAGACTTGATCATAGCTACGGGCGAGAAGGTATCGTGGTAATCAATCCCTTCCTTTTGGGTATAACCCTTTGCCACAAGCCTGGCCTTATAGGCGTCAACCTTGCCATCACCATCGGTCTTTCTCTTGTAGATCCACTTATTCCCAATGGGCACTATGCCCTTGGGGCGGTCTACTAGAGTCCAGACTGATTTACATGCATCGAGTCTATCTCGGCTTCCATAGCTTCACGCCATTTCGCGGAGTCTACATCCACCATCGCTTGGTCATAGGTCGTCGGTCGGTCTCTTGGCTATCACTTGGAACCTCATGGAGACCCGGCTCCTCCAAGTGCACAAGCCCATACCTCTCGAGTAAATGAGACACCCTACTAGACCTACGAGGTGGTTGTACTAGTGTTTCGAAAGTTCGGTTCCATTTCTTGCACAGGTGTCTCTCGAGGAGTTTCATTGTATTCTTCTAAAGAAATACTTCTACTGCTCCGCCTTCTGAATGAACTCATCTTCCAGAAGTGTGCTTGTAAAGCAACAATGATCCTTCGATCTTCGGGCATGTAGAATAGATATCCCATCGTCCCAGGGCAGAATCCAATGAAACGTCCCTTCGCAGACCTAGCTTCCAACTTTTCCACCTTGGTCTTCTTGACATAAGCGGGACATCCCCAAATCCTAATATGATTAAGACTTGGTTTCCTTCCTTCCCACATCTCATGTGGAGTTTTAGGAAACGGATTTGGAAGGACATCTGTTCAAGATATACGCGGCGATCAGTGCATACCCCACAAGTAAATCGGCAAGTCGGTATAGCCCGGCATGGAACGGACCATGTTCAACGTGGTCCGGTTCCTTCTTTCGACACACCATTTAAGCGAGGAGTACTGGAGGTGTTAGTTGTGAAACTATTCCATGTTCCTTAAGGAACTCGTCAAACTCCGTACTCATATACTCGCCACCTCGGTCCGACCAAGTGCTTTGATATGATTACCGGTTTGTTTCTCGACTAGGGCCTTGAATTCTGGAATTTCTCAAAAGCCTCGGATTTATGTTTCATTAAGTATACATAACCATACCTAGTATGATCATCAGAACGTAATGAAATATTGATATCCATCACGTCGCTTCCAAAGCACCACATACATCGGTATGGATTAATCCCGGATTTATCGGCTCTTTGAAATGTCCTGTGAAGGGGACTTAGTCATTTTGCCTTTAAGGCAAGATTCACAAGTAGGAAAGGGATCCGATCCCAATGGACCCATAAGTCCATCTTTTTCCATCTTGTAAACCTTGGTCGACCAACATGACCAAGTCTAAGATGCCATTTCAAAACTTGATTGGTTTCATCCCTACCGCGTTTTCTAGTTATAGTATTCACAACTACTTTGTTCTTTGAGATTTAGATGATACAATCCATTCAACAATGTAGCGACCCACTAGTTTATTTCTAAAATAAATTTTGCGGGAACCATCACCAATGAAAAATGAAAAGCCTTTTCGGTCCATGACCGGAATGGATACAATGTTTTTGCCCCTTGGGCAAAACAAGTACATCTTCTAAAGTCAAAACAAAGCCGGATTCTAAACCCAAAAGAAGTGATCCTATGTGGTCGCCTCGACACTATGCCCGCTTCCGACCGTGATCATAACTTCTCCGGCTCCAAGCTTCCTACTTTGTTCCAGATCACGATTCACGGTACAAATATGAGAACTAGCACGAGAATCCAAAGATCCGGGAAGTAGAAAATACGATGGCAGAACAATTTGTTTCCAAAACTAAAAGTTACAGACGAAGTGCCATGAAGAATAGGGCAGTCTCTAGCCCAGTGGCCCGGCTCACCGCACTTGAGACAAGTATCCTTCTTCTTCTTGTTCTTTGGAACCATCGGGGCCTTGCCCTTTCCCTTAAGGTCCTTAGCTTGTGGTCCATCCGCTTCTTGGTCTTTTTCTTCTTATTCTTAGACTTAGAAGTCGAGAAGAAATCACAAGTGCGAGACTCCTTCATCCGCGGGGTCTTCATCCGAGACCGAGCGGTCACCGGTTGTTCATTAGCCCGGCTAAGTTACATGCAATCTCATTGCGTTGAAGTTCATAACAAGCTGTGAGAAGGAATCGAGGAGAGGCTGTAGGATAAGGTCGGTTTGGAGAGAAGTATCCATTTTAAAATCAAGAGCCTCCAATCTCTCGATCATGGATATCATTTTGAGGACGTGTTCCCCAACCTTCTCACCTTCCTTCATCCTTGCACCGAGCTTGCTTGGATATCTCATATCTAGCGATTCTGCTGTGCTCACCATAAAGCTCGGTTAAGTGAGATAGAATGCCTAGCGAAGTCATTTTCTCATGAGCTCTCGAAGCTCATTATACATGGAAGCCATCATATAAGCACGGACTTTCACGTCATCCTTAACCCACTTTTCGTGGTTTTCAATCTCTTCCCGATTGGCTCGGGTCCGCCGAAGGCGTCGGAATGTCCGTCTCCAAGACGTATCCCGGTGCCTCTATCGAGGACAATCATCAGTTGCGAGCCAATCCACAAAGTTAGGTCCCATTAAGGTGTTCTTTTCGAGCAATTGCGAGTGGATTCATTGTCATATTGAGTTATGTACGCATTAAGTATAACAAATTAATTAGTGACTTGTTATATTATGTTACGAGTATAGAATTAAGGTCTTTTCCATTCTTGTTACCCGGCTCCCACTATTTTTATCGGAATAACACACTCCCATGTGAAGGAAGTATCGTCGCTCTACTTCATAGTGGTGATCGAGTTCTTTATAAATCTTAATAGAGGGCAACCGAACAGGTTTCTAGTCTATTAATTTTCATAAAGTGGTGTCCAACACCAGCCCATCTAATGGATGATTCGATCTTCTTTTCCCCTTGTTCATTCCCCTCAACCTATACGGTTTCTATGGTTCGTGAACAAGTTAAGTTTATACCATCGACGCAAATCAGTTTCACAATTGAATCTTATCCGACAACCTATCAGGTTTCTAGGGATAAAATTTGCTCCAACCGAAGGCATCCAATGCGCTCCCGGTAATTTATCCGTCCTCCCCGAACGACTACCCCGATAACTCGGAAGCATAGCACATCCGATTTGGATTTCAATTTCCCGAAAACTCGATGGAGGAAGGAAAACCTTGAAACCTTATAAACTTAATAATTTATTGTGGGAGAATTTTCGCGATTTACGTTGCACTTTGCACATTAATCGTTTAAGCGCGTTTGTGGCATTCATACAATATGAAACAACCATTCACAACCTAGTTGCTACCAACATGTGGTTCATGGACCGTTCCTAAAAACAAAAACTCCATAATCTAATTACAAGTCTTCGTCTTGAATCTTCGTCTTCTCGAAATGGATATTCCTCCGGTCTTCGTCATTACATATAAATTTTACATTGAAAAATTGCATCCTAGATACAAATAATTCTAGTAAAATAAATAGGCTCAAAACGGCCTTTACAACCCAATCGAATAAAACCGAGCGATTCAAAACTAAGTCCATGAACCACATCCCCATTCAAAAGCATTCATCCAATAAATACTAAATAAATGGACTACACATTAAATATATTGATCCAACCAATATAAAAATAACCATCTATTAGAATTAATCCAATTAATTCACAAACATGGTAGTTTTAATTCGTTCGTATAAACCGGATGATAAATATTTCACAATAATAAATGTCCTCAAACTAAAACACCAAGTATTTTATTTAGTCAAATTAAATCCAATTTAATTTCGGAAATTATTATAACGAAACATAAACAGAAAACGGAATCGAAATAAAATCGCCGGGCCTAGCCCGTGGTCCGGCATCACGGCGGTCCTTAGCCGAGGGGCTGATCTGCCCGTGCAGGAACAAGCTGCCCGGCAGCGGTCCAGCACCCTTGGGCAGCCACAGGCAGCCGGGCGATCCCAGGCGGCGATTTTCGACTCTTTTCGTCCCGATTTCAAAATTATATTTTTCTAATTTAATATTACCCATATAATCCAGTTTTAATAAATAAAACCGATTTATATAGTAACATAAAAACATGAAAAAATTAAATTTTCGACGAACAATTAAAACAACGAATTAAGCGGTTGTGATTCCAAATCACTAATCATTTAATCAAGCATTCCAAATGCAAAATATCGTATATACGATCGCAAGACCTACGCTCCGATACCCTTGTTGGGATTCGGTGCCTAAAACGAAGGCCAGTGAGCGGTAAAGCGAAAATTAATTCGATCCGAATCCCCACGAGGATCGATCGAGCTACGTATATACGAATATATAAACGAAAAGCAAGAGTCGTAAGAAACTAACCCTCAAGTCCGTTGATTAAATGGTAACCTTCTCTTGAGCTATTCCCCAAGCTCTTGAGCGATCCAACGCCGACAGCACCGCGTCTCTACTTGCCACGCGCCGGAGAAACAACCGGAACGACAATCACCTTGCTCTCCTCCGAGGATACGGCTAGAGCTAAGTGATGAAGGTTCCAATATGAAATTATAACACTCTAAGTGTATAACTCACAATCTCTCTTTTATTTCTCAATTTTCTTCCAAGAAAAATCAAGAACTTGATGAATAAAGAGGAAGATGATGAAGAAGACTTGGAGAAGTCTTTTCTCTCTCTCTACACTCAAAGCTCACGTTGGAATCAAAGTAACATGAGGTGAGAAGTCTTCCTCTCTTTATTCTATTTCCACTCACATGATACATCTCATTATTATGAGAATCTAAGCCCCACAAAGTCATCTTTTTCATATAAAATGAAAACAACAAGACAAGAGGAAAGTGGGTGGAAATTAGGGGGGTGGCTACCATGCGAACGGATGAGTTCGGTTCGTTTCGGACTCCGTGAGTCCAAACGGATAAACTACGATTCCGTTACGATGTATTTGTATCGATTAATTAATCCAATTAATTAAACATATCAAATACAAAATAACATAATTAATTTCTCCAAGAAATAATTATATTCATGAATTAAATTAATCACCCAGTGATATATTTAATCCATTAAGCCGTAAATCAATTTATCCGATAAATCGATTTAAACATCCATGTCCCAAATTAGATATCAAATATCTAATATTCATAATGAGAGAATTAGCTTGATTCATTCCGTTGTCAATCCTATTGCGCGACTCGGTAGGTCCGTCTCGATCGGCAATGGGAGGAACCAAAGAGTAGTAGCACCACCTAGCCGGCTGGCGGCTACACTGTACCCCACCGAGAACGAATGATTGGGATCATTCAAGAACCATTCTCGTCGTGAATACCGGATACGTATAAACCCTTCTTTCAAATGTCCCGATCAAGTTATAGGTCACTGGCCACCAAACCCTATCTGTACTTGACGCTATGCATGCATTAATGCAAATCGAGATCATCGAGCTGTCGTGTATCTAATACAACTAGCTCTAATGCTTTGGCCAAAGACTTATGATCTCATCTGCCAATAACCGCATAGGACATATAACCCGCTCACTAATGGGAGAAAGAAATCTATCTTGGTATTCGGTAGGACTGCTACTTGCCTGGTCAAGATGCACGTCGAGGTTGACCCCGCCTTCCGGTTTACAGGGTCGAACTACTCTAATGAAAATCTTGACGTCACAAGCACATCCCTACTAAATCCTCAAGTCGAAGGTTCACGAATACCTATCACAACCTTTCGATTCCGTCATTGACTGTCCCGGAGTGAAATCCGTGTGACGAATCGAGGGTGAGTCGGTTCGAGTATACTAATCTAATTAGCATACCTATAACGTGTGCTCCCACTAACCATTAGTGTTCGACAGGCACTCTCCATGTCAAAGAACACGTCATACAAGTCTTTACATAAACTTAACGCCCAGTCAAGTTTCATCGACTTGCGAACGATTAAGTATTTGAGCTATAAACCTTTCCAGTGCCGACCCCCTTATCCAATAAGGAGTGGAACGTTTTGCTCTCAAATACACGGACTAGTTTCTATATGTTTATTTACGAGTTAGGAATGCCAGTAACTACCAGTAAATAAAGAAACAATCATTTGCCTTATATAAATGGTTTACAAAATTACAAGTACAATGCCCTCACTCAACAACCTCTGAGTGGCATTCGAGGGCATACTCCTAACACTAATAGCATTGGCCATGCTGGTCCACATAAGGTTAGCATCGCCTCCACGCAAAAAACCTCCTTCCCGGGTCAGAGACTCCTTGAATAATGTCGCCTTCTCACCCTTCAGATCCTTCCAGAGAATCCTAGGTCTAGCTTATCTAGCTCTGCTAACAACGTGACCTCCCATGGATAAATCCATAGCCAGCAGCCGGTGTTGAGAATCACATGCCTCGCTCCGGAACACCTTGCAGTCCACGCACGCCCTAGCATCACGACTGCGCAAGAGAAGGTAGTCAATTTGCGTGTTGTGCCCCCACTACTAAAGGTGATGAGGTGCTCAGCTCTCTTCTGAAAAACAGAGTTTGCAATTACCAACTCATGCGCAGTGGCAAACTCCAACAGTACGGAACCTCCTGCATTCCTAACTCCGAAGCCGAAGCCCCCATGCGCACTAAGATAACCATCCACCCCCTCACCAATGTGCCCATTGAAATCGCCCCCCAAAATAATAAATTGATCGTCCGGAATACACCCGACCAACTCATCTAAACAGACCCAAAAAGCTTCCTTATCAAGCACACCCAAACCAACATGTGGGGCATACGCGCATACCACGTTAACCACCTTCTCCCCAACCACCACTCTCACGGACATAATCCTATCATTACACCTCTTCACTTCCACGACGTTGTCCTTAAGCTCCTTAGACAAAAGAATGCCCACATCATTGCTCGAGTTAGCAAGGTCTGAATACCACAATTTATAATCGTTCACCTCCCTGGACTGCGCCCCCTTCCACCTAGTCTCCTGAATACAAGCCACATCAACCCTTCTCTTACCCAAAACATCCACAAGCTCTAAAAGCTTACCCGATAAGGTACCCAAATTCCAACTACCAACCCGCAAACAGCGCGACATCGACCAACACAGAACACAACCACACTATAAAAAATAAAATGAGGTAGTGAAGACAAAAATGAAAATATGATGAGAATGAGAAAGACAATTTAAAAGCATGCAAACCACATACAAATCACAATAGGTAGTAGATATATAGCTGACGAAAATGAAATTTAACATAAAAGTACAATGATACCAGACTTCGACACGCCTTGGAGGAGGAGAATCCACAGGAGATGGAAACCGAGCGACTCCTAAACACCACCCAGTCTTCGAGATGACTTGAAAAAGGGGAAGCTTTGGAGAGGATTCCGTGCAGCTTGAAAAACCGGCAAAGGAACCTGCAAAACAGACAACTATATGCTATATGCTATACTAATGTTAGATTGAAGGGGATGGAATGAATGTAGCATTGAATGATTATTATTCCGGCGGTACGCCGGCCAGAAAATAACCAACAACGGTGCTAAAGCAGTTAATACACTTATAACAAGAAGATTTAATTCAGATTAGAAATTAAATACCCTAAAACCTAGAAATTCAGGAAAAGACAATAATTCAAAATACTTATTAGAGGAGCTTAAACAGAGTAAGAATAGGGTCCTGAACAGGGGCAGATGCGGCAATGAACAGGGGCAATAGCAGAAGATGGAGCCGCGCCGCACAAAAAGGAATTGCTAGGAAAGACGAAGAGGACGAAGTATTTCTGATGGCGCTGAAGATGGAGCAGCAACTGTCAAATTCAAGCTCACAGCCTTCAGATCGAAAATCTAACAAAGCCCTTTTATTTTTGAAATCAAAGGCAGATTCGCTGGTATCTTCCACAAAATCTTTTTAAAATCAAGACAAATTGACAAAGCCACAAGACTGATAAGAATAGAAGAAGCAGATCCCAATTCGCAGAGCTGAACAATCGGCAAAACCCCGACTGTTTGTATTACGATTTCGTTTGTATGTATTGACAAATAAAAATGGATAAGATCTAATGAATACACAAACGAAAAAAATGAATAATGGACAGGCAGAACTCTGATAAAATGACCCGAATCCAATTGCTCCATCGGAGAAGTATCCACAGATGAAAACAAAGGCGACCGATGCTGCAAAAATTACCGAGTGTTACGATCGATGATGTAAAGCTTAAGCGAAACCAATTTAATAAATTGCTGTAAGAAATTGCTGTTCAGAGAGAGGAAAATGGGGGAGAAGAGGAGATTGCTGTTCGCGTCTGTAAAAAACCTTTTGAACTTTTTATTTGTGAAAAGGACGATCCGCTTGATTACATCGCTGCATATGGATAATTTGATGAATTAAGGTACAATTGATTTGTGCTTATGTCATGCTGCTGCTTAGCTAGTTTTAATCCAATTCAATCATGTTTGTTTGGATTAAATTATTTTGAAAGCGATTAATACCTCAATACATGATGACAGTAATTATAAGAATTATGGATATTAACTATTAAAATGTCTAATTTCCTTTCTTCCATGTGAGTAATTATTGCCATTTACGCGATTTGAATTATGTTGGAATAATTTTGAATTAGCGTTTGAAATAGCTTGTATGTCATATGTTGTCTGGTTTAACTTAAGTTTGGCTTCTAACGTGGATTAAACTCATATATCTGATTACCATAACTTTATATGATTGTTATGGCAATCGAGCCACGCGATTTTACAAGAAAATACAAATTGCTTGCATCATTATATATGTGTTCACTTGTTCTAAATAATTAATTTATTATTATTTAGAAAGTGCTTATGGGCTCACGTGATATAAAAAGAAATTTTATGTGACTAATGGTATTATATGGCACGTAAGCTATGTCAATAATTTGATTTTTTAAATTATATAATTAACACTTATTTGACCTTCAAATTTATAGAATATAGTCATATCTTACGTGAACTATGATTTGTCCATCACTTTTGTACACTCCTGACCGAGACAAGGAAGTATCAACTATATAATTGGATATTAGGTTGCACGAATGATTATTCCAACATCATTTTATAATTAATTTTGTTTAGTTATCATTTGATTATTTGCAAATAAATAATCATTGGAATGTTAAATTTTTGTGGATGTTCGGACATTAAAAACCTAACGGGCCTGGTTCCTAGTGAGTACAGGTTGTGGGTCGGCTTGAGAATTATAATTTTTGGTTAGATTTGTTCTTCCGATTAAATTATATATTCTCGTGTTGGTGTCGATCTGCTGCGGCAGTGACACACGAGCCTATTACAGTGATCCATGTGATACCTAACACGGCAAATATTGATATTAGCTCTATACGCTGAAAATTCGGAGAAATCCGAGATCTTGTTAACCCTAGCGCATTGATTGATCGAGGATCACTGAATGTGGGTATTGGAAACTTATGTTTTCCATGGCCACTAGATCATTCTATATGGCTTGATGAAGATGATGTATCAGCGTTTGTGCTAAGAATTTTTGCTTCTCCTTGGAACCATGCTGAAATTTTGGAGAAATTCAACAATTGAATTTGTGTGTAAAAACATAAAAGCTCTTTAATCGAATATTAAAACCAGAGAGGTTTTAATTGATGATGAAACCTACTCTTATGAGAGGTTGTAATAATAAATGTGATTACTCTATAAATATAGTGATACATTTGTTACGTGTACTCGATAATGAGTAAGAATGAAGCTACAAAAAGAAATTTACACTCTAAAAGCTCGAGATAGAAAACCAACTTAATCCAGAAATTAAGATGGTTGAATTGCGTTCTAACGGAGATGCAAAAACGATGTTAATCAGTTCAAACTCTCTCTGAATATATGGATATTAATCATATGGAGACTAGTTAATTTAAAACAAGATACCATGCTAGGAAATAATTGAAATTTCCTATTAGTTCTGAAATGTAGTAAAACAATTTTAGAAATACTAAAAATGTGGGGGTCTCTCGCTAAGGCAAAAGTTCCTAAGCCAAAGCAAGTGAAGGTTTGACCTAAGACGGTCGACTGCATCTTCACTGGATACGCACATGATGCATGATGCGTATAAATCCGTAGTGCAAAAATCTGATAGTCTAACGTATCAGTATGTACTAATCGAGTTAAGGAAAAGAGTGTATCAAACGCATAACTGATTTAAAAAAAAACTAAATAAATTATGAGATACCGTGGATTTATCAATGTGAAATGAATCACCAAGTGGTTTTAAAGGTTGAAGCAAAAAGGCTTGAACTTGGAAAATCACTACGTCTGAAATTTCTAACATGTGTGCTAGAAGATAATTTACAATGCCATATACACTCTTCATATGGTCATATAAGAGAGAAAGAACAATTCTGTTGTGTAGAATTTTGTTTAATATTCGATGGATCTTCCTCTCGAATGGATACCACTAGGATCCAAAGTGGATTCAATTGAAAAAAAAAATTAAATGGATCCATGGATATATAAGAGGCGAAACTACTAACTGAGGTTGTAGTAACGTGAAAGCCTAAAATACTGTGAGATATAATCTCGAGTAACGAGAACAAAGTTCATTATTATGATATATATTATTGCTGCTTTGCAGAATGTAGAAGTATATGAAATGAACATACATGCAGTCTTTCTAAATGGCGTTTTTGAGAAAAGCTAACTTGGAAGAACCAGAGGCATATGTGCCTAGAGCAATGGTTGAAAGTCTGCAACTCAGTAAAATTATTTTGAATCTAAATTTACACTAAAATAATGGCATAAAATCTTTGGCATTGTGGTGTCAAGCAATGACTTCAAATGATATGATCAAATCTCCAATTTGACAACATTCAAATATGGTGATTAAATAACCGAAAAGTACCAATTTGGGGACGCTCAAATTTTTGCAAGTGAAGTTAATGAAAAATTGCTAATTTTCGGGACGCTTAAAATTAATAATTTGATCTATGAGAAATTGAAGTCTCGGTTAATAGTTGGTAACGTAATTTCAAAACGTTAAAAATGCCAATTTGTAATGTCAAAAAGATTCAAGATAATGAATATGTCAAGTGTGTATATGACAAATACACATGACGACTATGTCATTTTAAGAATGAATTTGAATGATCGAGTCATTGGTGTGTAATGATAAGGGTATCAATTCGACAGAGTCTGAAAAGATAAATATATGAGACTAAAGAGATGATTTTAGGATGTAAAATCTCAAGTCGTTCACAATGTCTCATATGAGGTCAGTCATACTATGATGACATGAATCTTGGGAAGATCAACAGAATCAATTGGAATGCCAATGGATATGGTGCATCTATCCAAGCACAAAGGTAATTGATCTTTTAAAAGTAACTAAAAGTCTAATGTACTAAGTGAATTGTACAAGACTAAACACAGTCTATATCGTGAGTAGACTATGTTGATACACGAATAATTAGGAAACTAATCATTAATTGGTGATTACAAGGATATAAAGATTACTTGTGTGTATATGCTGCATGACATGTGATATTCAAAAACTACTAAAATGATATAGTAATGCAAATTCGATATATGACATTATGACGAATATATTTCACACTAGATTGCGCAGCCCGATTTACAATGGAATCGGAGTTCATAACCTTAGATAAATATGCAGGAGAGGCATAATGCAATGCCATTTTCCAGAAGATATTCCAAAATAGGTAAAGTTGTGACAGCAATATGTATTTATTGTATAGTCAATCTAAGATTGGTATGACACAAAGCAAAAGTATAATGGTAAGTCTCGTCATATGAAGCCGAGACATAATACCATTTTGCTATCAACAAGGGTTATCACTATTGACTATGATTCGTCAAGAGATAACATCGCGGATCCACTAACCAAAGGGTTATCAAGAGACCTTGTTGATAAATCATCAAGAGGTTTGGGTCTATTGCCTTGAGCTAATGGTTTTATGGAGGATAACCAACCTAAGCTGACTGGAGATCCCAATATCTCGGTTCAATGGGACAACCAATTCATAAAACTGGGCACGATCACTGTGGGGGTTACCCTGAACCGACCATTCCTAGGATGAAAACAGTGATACCCGTAGGGAGAGGTTAAGCTTGTGCTTTTAATGATTGTTAAGTCGACAATGAGCCGGGTGGAGTAAAATACGGGTTTACTCAAAACACTTATAAAGAATCACCTATGTTGGAGTGAAGAGGGGCCGCTTCAAAGGAGAATTGCAAGGCACAATTCTTTAGAAACTCTCGCATAACCAGGATGGTGTCCAAGGCCAAAACGGGCATAATAATGAGAACAGAATAAATCAGGGAGGGCACTTGTGAAGGACATACGATCACTTACACAAGCGGTCGGACAGTTCAAAGGCATCTAGTCACACTGTCTAGCTAGTAAGGAGAATATATCTTTTCGAGGGAAGGTTCAAGGAGCATACTCTACCTATCCTATGCAATGCCTAACCGCAGTAACTATCACCAAGTCAAACTCCGTGTCTGACGTGTGCTGCTGGACCATCAATCTCATTCATGTGGGAGATTGTTGGAAAAATAGAGGAAATGGGTTGTTTTGAGCAGCCCATTTGAGAGGCAATTTTGAGTGGGCTTGACTACGAGTTAAAGTCTGGACTTAGTTGGAATACGTAGTACTCCGTACGAGGTTTCCAAAAAATGTAAGAACACTCAAAATGATTGAGGTATGAATAAGATGTAATATTCCAAAGTGAACTCTTTAGAAATAGGTTTGTGATGTTATCCCACATTGGAAAAAGAAGAGAAAAATTGTGAGTATATAAGAAGATGTGGACAAACTCTTATTTAAAAGTGAGACATGAGTGGATGTGTGACTAGGCGCCCCTCGCGCACGCACACACACGCGCGTGCCGCCGCCGCCGTCCGTCTGTCCGACCGACTTGGCTCGGCTCGGTTCGGGTCGAAGGGCGATTTGGGCGAAATGTCTCGGCGTCTCGAAGTTATATTTTTACTGCAAATTTATTTGGCAAAATTCATTTTGCTAAACCGCCTCAATCATAAAATTCGAATTTTCGGATTAGGATAAATATCAATTTGATTGATAATTATCGAATTAATATATTAAGATAAATATCAAATTGTTTGGTAATTATCGGACTAATATATTAATAGATTAGGATAAGTATTAAAGAGACTAATCCTAATTAGAGTTCCTCCAGCACATGTCTCTCTCTCATCTTCACCTATAAATACAGATGTGAGGGGTCCGATTTAATGATGAATTTCGTCCGTTTCTTTCCAGCAGTTTTTCAACTCTTTTTTTCCTTTCTTTTTCTCTTCATATTTTCGGTCGCGTCAGTGCTAGTTCAGATTTATTCTAGTTCGCTGAGGGTGCGATGATCGATTTATCAACGCATCGATATGTTGTTTTATCCTGGGAGGCAGACACTATACACTGCGGTGGAGGCAAATTTGCTTTAAGGAGACGGATTTTCTGGACTCAACATCGCCCATATTCGGATTTACTTCCTTTGATTATATATATATATATGTGTGTGTGTATATATATATATATTATATTATATTATTTAATGCTTTCGTTATTAACGAATCTATCTCCTACTTTGTTCTTCTCAGATTTGCAGCTCATGCAGTAGATTCAAAACATGGTAAAACCTCCAACAATCTTAAAGTAAATTATACTATTATTTGTGAAAAGGACGATCAGCTTGATTGCATCGCTGCATATGGATAATTTGATGAATTAAGGTACAATTGATTTGTGCTTATGTCATGCTGCTGCTTAGCTAGTTTTAATCAAATTTAATCATGTTTGTTTGGATTAAATTATTTTGAATGCGATTAATACCTCAGTACGTGATGACGGTAATTATAAGAATTACGAACAGTAACTATTAAAATATCTAATTTCCTTTCTTCCATGTGAGTAATTATTGCCATTTACGCGATTTGAATTGCGTTGGAATAATTTTGAATTAGCGTTTGGAGTAGCTTGTATGTCATATGTTGTCTGGTTTAACTTAAGTTTGGCTTCTGACTTCCAATTGTGGATTAAAATCATATATCTGATTACCATAACTTTATATGATTGTTATGGCAAGCGAGCCACGCGATTTTACAAGAAAATAAAAATTGCTTGCATCATTATATATGTTTTCACTTGTTCTAAATAATTAATTTATTATTATTTAGAAAGTGCTTATGGGCTCACGTGATATAAAAAGAAATTTTATGTGACTAATGATATTATATGGCACGTAAGCTTTGTCAATAATTAATTTTTAAATTATATAATTAACAATTATGTGACCTTTAAATTTATAGAATATAGTCATATCTTACGTGAACTGTGTGATTTGTCCATCACTTTTGTACACTCCTGACCGAGACAAGAAAGTATCAACTATATAATTGGATATTAGGTTGCACGAATGATTATTCCAACATCATTTTATAATTAATTTTGTTTAGTTATCATTTGATTATTTGCAAATAAATAATCATTGGAATGTTAAATACTTGTGGATGCTCGGACGTTAAAAACCTAATGGGCCTGGTTCCTAGTGAATACAGGTTGTGGGTCGGCTTGAGAATTATAATTTTTGGTTGGATTTGTTCTTTCGGTTAAATTATATATTCTCGTGTTGGTGTCGGTCTCCTGCGGCAGTGACACACGAGCCTATTACGGTGATCCATGTGATACCTAACACGGTAAATATTGATATTAGCTCTATACGCTGAAAATTCGGAGTAATTCGAGATCTTGTTAACCCTAACGTATCGATTGATCGAGGATCACTTAATGTGGGTTTATTGGAAGCTTATGTTTTCAATGGCCACTAGATCATTCTATATGGCTTGATGAAGATGATGTATCAGCGTTTGTGCTAAGAATTTTTGGTTCTCCTTGGAACCATGCTGAAATTTCAGAGAAATTCAACAATTGAATTTTAGTGTATAAATATAAAAGTTCTTTAATCGAATATTAAAACCAGAGAGGTTTTAAATGATGATGAAACCTACTCTTATGAGAGTTTGTAATAATAAATGTGATTACTCTATAAATATAGTGATATATTTGTTACGTGTACTCGATAATGAGTAAGAATGAAGCTAAAAAGAGAAATTTACACTCTAAAAGCTCGAGATAGAAAACCAACTTAATCCGGAAATTAAGATGGTTGAATTATGTCTTAACGGAGACGCAAAAACGATGTTAATCAGTTCAGACTATCTCTGAATATGAGGATATTAGTCATATGTAGACTTGTTAATTTAAAACAAGATACCATGCTAGGAAATAATTGAAATTTCCTATTAGTTCTGAAATGTAGTAAAACAAGTTTAGAAATACTAAAAATGTGGGGGTGTCTCGCTAAGGCAAAAGTTCATAAGCCAAAGCAAGTGAAGGTTTGACCTAAGACGGTCGGCTGCATCTTCACTGGATATGCACATGATGCATGATGCGTATAAATCCGTAGTGCAAAAATCTGATAGTCTGATATATCAGTATGTACTAATCGAGTTAAGGAAAAGAGTGTATCAAACGCATAACTGATTTAAAAAAAAAACTAAATAAATTATGAGATACCGTGGATTTATCAATGTGAAATGAATCACCAAGTGGTTTTAAAGGTTGAAGCAAAAAGGCTTGAACTTGGAAAATCACTACGTCTGAAATTTCTAACATGCGTGCTAGAAGATAATTTACAATGCCATATACACTCTTCATATGGTCATATAAGAGAGAGAGAGAATAATTTTGTTGTGTAGAATTTTGTTTAATATTCGATGGATCTTCCTTTCGAATGGATACCACTAGGATCCAAAGTGAATTCAATTGGAAAATAAAAATTAAATGGATCCATGGATATATAAGAGGCGAAACTACTAACTGAGGTTGTAGTAACGTGAAAGCCTAAAATACTGTGAGATATAATCTCGAGTAACGAGAACAAAGTTCATTATTATGATATATATATATATATATTATTTCTGCTTTGCAGAATGTAAAAGTATTTCAAATGAACATACATGCAGTCTTTCTAAATGGCGTTTCTGAGAAAAGCCAACTTGGAAGAACCAGAGGCATATGTGCCTTGCGCAACAGTTGAAAGTCTCCAACTCAGTGAAATTATTTTGAATCTAAATTGACACTAAAACGGTGGCATAAAATCTTTGACATTGTGGTGTCAAGCAATGACTTCAAACGATGTGATCAAATCTCCAATTTGACAACATTCAAATATGGTGATTAAATGACCGAAAAGTACCAATTTGGGGACGCTCAAATTTGGTAATGTAGTTAATGAAAAATTGCTAATTTTTGGGACGCTTAAAATTAGTAATTTGATCTATGAGAAATTGAAATCTCGGTTAATAGTTGGTAACGTAATTTCAAAACGTTAAAAATGCCAATTTAAAATGTCAAAAAGATTCAAGACAATGAATATGTCAAGTGTGTATATGTCAAATACACATGACGACTATGTCATTTCAAGAATGAATTTGAATGATCGAGTCATTAGTGTAAGTAATGACAAGGGGATCAATTCAACAAAGTCTGAAAAGATAAATATATTAGACTAAAGAGATGATTTTAGGATGTAAAATCTCAAGTCGTTCACGATGTCTCATATGAGGTCAGTCATACAATGATGACATGAATCTTGGGAAGATCAACGGAATCAATTGGAATGCCAATGGATATGGTGCATCTATCCAAGCACAAAGGTAATTGATCTTTTAAGAGTAACTAAAAGTCTAATGTACTAAGTGAATTGTACAAGACTTAACACAGTCTATATCGTGAGTAGACTATGTGGATACACGAGTAATCAGGAAACGAATCAATAATTGGTGATTACAATGATATAAAGATTACTTGTGCGTATATGCTGCATGACATGAGATATTCAAAAACTACTAAAATGATATAGTAATGCAAATTGGATATCTGACATTATTAATTTAATGTCTAAATAGTGAATATGTTTCACACTAGGTAGTGCAGCAGTGGAATGGAAATCTTTAATATAGATGGTTATAGCCCGATTTACAATGGAATCGGAGTTCATACCCTTAGACAAATGTGCAGAAGAGGCATAATGCAATGCCATTTTCCAGAAGATATTCTAAAATGGGCAAAGTTGTGACCGCAATATGTATTTATTGTATAGTCAATCTACGATTGGTAGGATACAGAGCAAAAGTATAATGGTAAGTCTCGTCATATGAAGCCGAGACATAATACCATTTTGCTATCAACAGGGGTTATCACTATTGACTATGATTCGTCAAGAGATAACATCGCGGATCCACTAACCAAAGAGTTATCAAGAGACCTTGTTGATAAATCATCAAGAGGAATGGGTCTATTGCCTTGAGCTAATGATTTTATGGAGGATACCCAACCTAATCTGACTGGATATCCCAATAACTAGGTTCAATTGTAACACCCCCAAATCCCATTGGGTTATTACAGTACCGTGGACTCCACACCCGGAGATCCACCAGGCGAACATGACTAAAATACATTAAATTAACCAACAAGGGGGATCACAGTCCCTACTATGATATCCGACACAATATTCCAATAAGGAATTTCAACGACAACGATGGGCCTACATGTCCAAAAATAAAAATACAAAAACATCCACGAGCATCTGCTCGGGTAATACATAATGACAATAACTGACAAACTGGAGAACACTCCAACTGACTAACAAACATGAACAACTCGGACTAGTATCGCTCGAATGCCTCGTCGCCATCATCATGCCCCTGTGTCTCAACTCTCTCCTCGCAAGCACCTAAAACATGAAAACATGTTCCGCCCCCACGGGGTCAGTCATCCTTATAATGAACATCAAATACATGTATAACATGATATGCATCCAAAGGCAGAATGAAATGGTACAATGGTAATAATAATACGAGATGCTCACAAACCAAGGTAAGAACCAAGCATTCGTGAAACACCATACCCACGACATACTATTAATACCTGTTCAACAGGTTAGAACATAAATGCCCAACGGCGAATCATAATTATAGAACACCACAATGAATTACACGAATATGAACCAAACCAGAACTGAATTAATTATGAATCACAATGCCCGAAAGCTCTAATGAAATTACCAAGACATCACAAAGGCCTGAAAGCCACTCAGCCGAAGCTGTCAATTATCACAATCACCTGAAGCCAAAACAGCCCAAAGCTATATTAATGAGGGCCGAAGCCACGGCACGAAGCCGTATCACAAATAAGGGCCGAAGTCATGGCACGGAGTCGTATCACAATAAGGGCCGAAGCCACGACACGAAGCCGTATCATAATGAGACCATCCAATGGCCGTGACCTACTGAACTGTAGGTGTTGGGAAACCAACCGCGAAGGTTCAAGCCCCAAACTTACCCATAATGAGATCACCCAGTGACCGTGAACTACTGAGTTGTAGGTGTTGGGAAACCAACCACGAAGGTTCAAGCCCTAAGCTGACCCATAATGAGATCATAAACATGACCGTGACCTACTGAGTTGTAGGTGTTGGGAAACCAACCGCGAAGGTTCAAGCCCCAAGCTTACCCAACGAGCACTAGCCGAGACTAGCCTTCAAAAAACAATTAACCACAAATGGCAACGGTTGAAAGTCTGCAACTCAGTGAAATTATTTTGAATCTAAATTGACACTAAAATAATGGCATAAAATTTTTGACATTGTGGTGTCAAGCAATGACTTCAAACGATGTGATCAAATCTCCAATTTGACAACATTCAAATATGGTGATTAAATGGCCGAAAAGTACCAATTTGGGGATGCTCAAATTTGGTAATGTAGTTAACGAAAAATTGCTAAATTTCGGGACGCTTAAAATTAGTAATTTGATCTATGAGAAATTGAAGTCTCGGTTAATAGTTGGTAACGTAATTTCAAAACGTTAAAAATGCCAATTTAAAATTTCAAAAAGATTCAAGACAATGAATTTGTCAAGTGTGTATATGTCAAATACACATGACGACTATGAGTCATTGGCGTAAGTAATGACAAGGGGATCAATTCAACAAAGTCTGAAAAGATAAATATATGAGACTAAAGATATGATTTTAGGATGTAAAATCTCAAGTCGTTCACAATGTCTCATATGAGGCCAGTCATACTATAATGACATGAATCTTGGGAAGATCAACGGAATCAATTGGAATGCCAATGGATATGGTGCATCTATCCAAGCACAAAGGTAATTGATCTTTTAAGAGTAACTAAAAGTCTAATGTACTAAGTGAATTGTACAAGACTAAACACAGTCTATATCGTGAGTAGACTATGTGGATACACGAGTAATCAGGAAACTAATCATTAATTGGTGATTACAATGATATAAAGATTACTTGTGCGTATATGCTGCATGACATGAGATATTCAAAAACTACTAAAATGATATAGTAATTCAAATTGGATATCTGACATTATGAATTTAATGTCTAAATAGTGAATATGTTTCACACTAGCTACTGCAGCAGTGGAATGGAAATCTTTAATATAGATGGTTATAGCCCGATTTATAATGGAATCAGAGTTCATAACCTTAGAGAAATGTGCAGAAGAGGCATAATGCAATGCCATTTTCCAGAAGATATTCCAAAATGGGCAAAGTTGTGACCGCAATATGTATTTATTGTATAGTAAATCTACGATTGCTAGGATACAGAGCAAAAGTATAATGGTAAGTCTCGTCATATGAAGACGAGACATAATACCATTTTGCTATCAATAGGGGTTATCACTATTGACTATGATTCGTCAAGAGATAACACCGCAGATCCGCTAACCAAAGGGTTATCAAGAGACCTTGTTGATAAATCATCTAGAGAAATGGGTCTATTGCCTTGATCTAATGGTTTTATGGAGGATACCCAACCTAATGTGACTGGAGATCCCAATAACTAGGTTCAATGGGACAACCAATTCATAAAACTGGGCACGATCACTGTGGGGGTTACCCTGAACCGACCATTCCTAGGATGAAAATAGTGATACCCATAGGGAGAGGTTAAGCTTATGCTTTTAATGATTCTTAAGTCGACAACATATAGCTGGGTGGAGTAAAATACGGGTTTACTCAAAACACTTATAACGAATCACCTATGTTGGAGTGAAGAGGGGCCGCTTCAAAGGAGAATTGCAAGGCACAATTCTTTAGAAACTCTCGCATAATCAGGACGGTGTCCACGGACAAAACGGGCACAATAATGAGAACAGAATAATTCAGGGAGGGCGCTTGTGAGGGACATACGATCACTTACATAGCGGTCGGACAGTTTAAAGGCATCTAGTCACACTGTCTAGCTAGTAAGGAGAATATATCTTTTCGAGGGAAGGTTCAAGGAGCATACTCTACCTATCCTAGGCAGTGCCTAACCGCAGTAACTATCACCAAGTCAAACTCCGTGTCTGACGTGTGCTGCTGGACCATCAATCTCATTCATGTTGGGTATTGTTGGAAAAATAGAGGAAATGGGCTGTTTTGAGCACCCCACTTGAGAGGAAATTTTGAGTGGGCTCGACTACGAATCAAAGTCGGGACTTAGTTGGAATACGTCGTACTCCGTATGAGGTTTTCAAAATATATAAGAACACTCAAAATAGTTGAGGTATGAATGAGATGTAATGTTTCAAAGTGAACCTTTTAGAAATGGATTTGGTATGTTATCCCACATTGGAAAAAGAAGAGAAAAATTGTGAGTATATAAGGAGATGTGGACAAACTCTTATTCAAAAGTGAGACATGAGTGGATGTGTGACTAAGCGCCCCTCGTGCACACACACACACACGCGCCGCCGCCGCCGTCCATCCGACTCGGCTCGGCTCGGCTCGGGTCGAAGGGCGATTTGGGCGAAATGTCTCGGCGTCTCGAAGTTATATTTTTACTGAAAATTTATTTGGCAAAATTCATTTTGCTAAACCGCCTCAATTATAAAATTCGAATTTTCGGATTAGGATAAATATCAATTTGATTGATGATTATCGAATTAATATATTAGGATAAATATCAAATCGTTTGGTAATTATCGGACTAATATATTAATAGACTAGGATAAGTGTTGAAGAGACTAATCCTAATTAGAGTTCCTCCAGCACATGTCTCTCTCTCATCTTCACCTATAAATACAGATGTGAGGGGTCCGATTTAATGATGAATTTCGTCTGTTTCTTTCTAGAAGATTTCCGACTCTTTTTTTCTTTCTTTTTCTCTTCATATTTTCGGTCGCATCGGTGCTAGTTCAGATTTATTCTAGTTCGTTGAGGGTGCGATGATCGATTTATCAACGCATCCGGATGTTGTTTTATCCTGGGAGGCAGACGCTATACACTGCGGTGGAGGCAAATTTGCTTTAAGGAGACAAATTTTCTGGACTCAACATCGCTCATATTTGGATTTACTTCCTTTAATTACTTATATATATGTGTGTGTATATATATTATATATTATTTAATGCTATCATTATTAACGAATCTGTCTCCTACTTTGTTCTTCTCAGATTTGCAGCTCATGCAGTAGACTAAAAACATGGTAAAACCTCCAACATCACCAAGGGTCATCGACCTAAGCCAAATGGATCACTCATGGTTCCCCATGATCCAATGTCCTTACATAGATTCTCATACGTCTTGTAGAGAATTTCTGAGTGGAATAATCATCATTCATGATTGAAAGTCCTTATCATATATCCTCATACCCCCGTTGGACTTTTGTGGATGAACGCACATCATCCTTTCCCACTCGTATACATATTTCCGATCACTTATAATATCTTCAAAGAGAAAAATATACAACACGTAACAAAACTACTTCCCTTTATGTATAAATATGAAGAAATGATGAACGGGTGGTATTATGATATCGGTCCTTTACAAAAACACTCTACACTAATAGACAACAGCGATACATCACTAACAATAATCGACAAGAAAAACCCTTTTGGTTGCGAAATTTCTCACAATTCAACCTATATTAGACCAAATTGATTCAAGTGACAAGGAGCATGTAGACACATCAAGGTTCATTCATTAATTTCAAGATAATACAAAATGATTCAAAATTAAGGAGTAAATTCTACCCAGAATTCTCGACATTCTAAACTAGTATTTCAGAAATAATTACCTCGATTTAATGACAAAACATAATAGAATTGATGTTTAACTGATGTAGATATCTTCAAATTAACATCCCAAAATGCCCAGAAGTCAGAGCCGTGCAAAACCACTCGAAATCACCCAAAGATGGAGAGGAGAGAAGAAAAGAAGAGTAACGAAAATCCCGATTAGAAACTGATCTACCAGGTTTTTATACCTGGCAGAATTACGTTCCTAGTTGTGCGTACGTTTGATCATAACATGAGTTCATTACGATCGTAACACCATGAATGTACGAACGTGAATGACTCATTCTCTCAATCCTCTAATCGACACACAAATATTACGACCATAACACAAATAATACGGACATAATTCTCTGCGTCTTACAATTGTAATCATCTGTTGAACCAGCAGTGCAATCTAGAATAGTATAATACCAAAAACTAACCCCCGGAACAGCATCCAAGCCACAAAACTAACGTCAATGACAAAATGATTGCATTCGTATGCCAACCACGAAGCAAACGCTAACGTTCACCATAATATATGCGAACACGCAAGGTATATAAAACGGTCTTAAAGATACGACCATTCGGAATAACAAAAGAGTCGAAGATTTCAAAAAGACAATAATGTAGCGAAAAAGTGGAAAAATGACAAAACGCTTACATAAACCCACTAGTTATGAACCTAAGCGCCATCACTCCACTCAAAACCTATAAGGCTAATTGTGTACATACCTCCTATAATACATATTGATGGAAACCATAGATCCACAAAACAACAAATATCGTACAAATCATAACGAGCACAAGAAAATATGACACGACGAATCAAATAACGTAATATGGTCTAAAGTTGAGTACAAGTGAGTCAACATAGGGAAGATAAACCGAAAAGCAAATATTAATATTACACTATCCTCCTCAAAGAAGAAGTTTTTGTCATGAAACTTGAGAAGGGAATAACTTGGGGTATTTCGACCTCATACTTTATTCTGTCTCTCAAGTATCTTCCTCGACTATATATCTCGACCACTGCACCTTAACCAAAGGTATGGTTTTCTGCCAAAGTTGGACGATACGACGCTCCAAGCGATACATTATGCACATGAGTCAACGACAGTAGCAAACTCAAGCGATAAGGTAGGTCCCGAACTCGCTCCAGGGTCTCGAATGGTTTGATATACTTCAGACTAAATTTTCCTTTCCTCTCAAAGTGGAAAACTCCTCGAGCCGACGACACCTTCAGTTGAACATGATTTCTAGCCTCAAACTCTAATGGGCGATGATGGGCATCGTCCTATGATTCTTGTTAATTCTGGGGAGCCAACAGTCTATCTCAGATCAAAACAATCTTCTCCATTGTCTCTGTAACACCCTCAACCACTCGGGAATATTACAGCGCCGCAGACCCTCTCCGCGAGGATCTACCAGGCTAAATACAAAACAATGCATCACTTCACATGCCGATATGGCTACGTAAAGGACCGTTAGACCGATTTGGTCTTTTATAGCAACACACACAACATTACATACAGGATTCTTTCCCAAAACTCATACCCGCGCAGGGGCTGGAATACAATAACGCTCCCATAAATTGGGGTAACAACACGTCGGAGAAATTACCAACAAGACTATCCAACATACTCTACGATTGGTCTTTATGTGATTAGTATCGTCGTCTTCCATCACCCTTCGTACCGATCCTGTAGTTCTCTCCCAAAGAACTTTGCAAGTACACGGGCCTTGTCTGAGACATCCACCCCCCGAATACTCGGGGGTTAGCAAAACTCCACTGTTTTGCTAGTGCAAGTATAAACAGAAATACAAGCCATACACAACGTGCTTCAAGAATATAATAATCTTGAATATATTTCCAGAGATAATTCAATTAATCAAAACCGTTTGATTTAGAAAAGGTAGGAATAGAACCATGTATCTCATACAAAATATTTTACGATCTCGGGAGTTTGAAAACATTTGGAATTAAGGAATTCTCAAGTCTTTCGAAAACACTTGGGGACATGGCCCAAAATCATCTTTCCAAAATGCGATTCCAATAATAAAACGCGGGTTCACAACCCAATTCACAACACACGGGGTCCAAGACCCAGATCATAAGCCACAGGGTCCACGACCCAAATCACAGAACACAGGGTCCACGACCCAAGTCACATAACACATGGTCCTAAGGATTATTCGCGTCCCGTGCTAACAAGCCACGAACCTCAGATGCTCCCGTAGAACATACCCGAGTGAATAACCCAATAGGAAACCATACCAAATCACATGTCCTCGTGACAACAGTCACGGAACCATTCCAAACCACAACCATAAGTTATCCCGGCATCGCGCTAACAAGCCACGAACCTCGGAGTCCCCGCAAGACATACCCTATGATAACCCCCACAAGTTATCCCAGTATCGGGCTAGCAAGCCTCGAACCTCGGAGTCCCCGCAAGACATACCCGGATTGGATAACCCTACGGTCACGCCTGACTCATACTAACAAGTATGGATCCCGGAGATTCAACAATCCTACCCGGAGGCACATCACTTTCAACGATCACATAACAATGAGCAGAACATCAAGCCAAGCAACACTTAAACATCACAACCTCCTTTCAAAGGAGTAACAACTAATATCACACAATACGTTCTTACCGAACAAGTACACATAACATTACTTAATCCCCGGCAAAGGATTACGGTCTATTAAACTCACTCAAAGTGATCATAGCATCTTTAAACATACAAAACCAACACACATATTCTGAGAACACATATATTCACAAAGTACACGAATTATCGTTGAAAGACAACATTTATCGAGAACATACCGATCCCTTTTTATGTTCATTAAACATTGGGTTTCGCATAAAATCATTTATCAATAATTACGCCTACGAAACATGAAACGTATGGACAAGATACTTGCCTCGATATCACGAGCGACAAAATGACGAACGGGCACGATCGGGTAGCCTTCGAACTTCCAAAAATGACCAAGACTTCGACAGCCCACGAATACTACGAAAATAGTACCATCATGAATCAACAATACTTCAAAAATATAGGAATCATCCTAAATTCTACCCATTGGAGCATTTCGCCGGACATCTCAAGGGCTCATACTAACATAATCGACGAACATAAGGATTTACGAACTTCATGTAACACCCCAAACTAGGCGGATATTACAGTGCCGTAGATCCCCAACTTGGACCCACCAGGCAAATGAAAATGAATGAATTACACAGGATAAATGTAGTACCGAACTACATTACAACAATAATTACTCCGATGAGGAGTTTAGTTACAACACACCAGGACAATACCGAATACTAGTGTATTTTATATGAAGATAAAATACACAACACTGAATGAAACGGAGTATTCAAATGAAAGTCTGCAGCGGAAAATAAAGGACAATAACATGAATAACTGAAAGATCGGGGCCCCCTACTAGTATCACTGGGACTCCTCGACGTCAGCGTGTTCTCCCCGTACTTTTGCCTTGCCAAGACCTGAAAAACAAAATCCCCAAACGGGGTCAGTTACAAAGAACAACAATCCTCAAGGGTTGAAAATACATAATCATGATTATATCTGAAGTTATGAAATATCCTGTCGAAACATACGCAATCAAACATGCTATATGAATCAACTAACAGTACGGCTCAAAGGAAATGGCGCCACACTACGCCCGGGATGTAAATGTGTCCGAGCACAAGCCACCAACGAGTATCGATCGAATACACGTGTGGTCTTGTACCTAATCAGTCTCACGAAACCATCAATCTCGTGTGCAGTCGATGTGAGGCCACCAACCAACACACGACTATAATGTGCCCGACATGAAAATCCTACACATACCAACCGGCACGCCAGTGCGACCCAGAATGCCACGATATAACAAAAGTGACATCGAAAATGAATAATGACTCACCGAGATGGAATGATAGTGAAATAAATGACAGCTCAATGAAATGATTGGAACCGTCGTTCCTTATGACTGAAGTGATTAATTGACAATAACAAGTTTTGATACGGTTAATACAATGATGAATGAATTATGATTATGAATGAACAACAACAAAAGGGATGAATATCCTTTTAACCGAGTAAGAATTAACTTACACAACACCGGTGACAATTATCCTTCCACGAACAACGTCCTAATTGAGATATCGGTCGCTCGAACAACCTTGAATAATTCGATTACCAACAATCCGTTCAATATACGAATCAAACACGAATATAACGAACTCAAAACGCCAATACGACTAAACCAAGTCCATTGAGGCATTAAATCAAACATGTTGTATCCAAACTCCGATTGTTTACAATCAAACCTCAATATACCAATATCAAAACCCCCAAGAAGTGTTTCAAAACAACAAAACATCTTCAATACGATTAATAATCCAAAACGAATATCCAAAAACGTGATTATAACGACAATTAATCGAAAACCCCCAATTCAACTCGATATTCAAAGTGTTCTTGAATAATCCTTCAATAATCCAATGAATCCTTATACAAACTCATAATCATATACATATACCTTCATATAACATGATTATAACGTCCAAAACATCATATCTCAACACAAAATCGAAATCCAAGGTGTTGAAGAATATTACCTTTGAAGATCCAAGTACTTTAATCCGAAGAACACGCGTTAGATCGATTATCCGGGCTTCACGATCGAAAGGAGATGAAGAAAATCAAACACTCAAATGATAATTGATGAAGAAATCTCTCCCTCAAGACCCTCTCTCGCGTATGAAGGTGAAAGAATGAAGAAATGAGCTGAAATGCTCAAAAAAACGAAATTATAGGGGTTGGTATGCAGCCGGACACGGCCGTGCCCGATCGGCACGGTCGCGGCCGCAATCGGCGGCGAGGACTCGACCGTGTCCTGCTTTACACGTTCGCGGCGCGAAGGGGCCTTCCGATAGTGACCCGTCCGACAGCGACTCGGCATGACTCGACCGTGTCCTGGAACACGGTCGGGCGTCTGGGCAGTCGGTTCTGGCTTATCCGGAAAAGTTTGACTCGGCCGTGCTGGCGACACGGTCGGGTCTGTGGCGAGACCCGGCATTTCCGGACGAGTACAAAGACGGGTCAGTGTGTCGGACGACACGGAGTTCGGTCGGCGTGATCGCCAATAACTGAAAAATGAGCGGGTGAGCTAAAACGACCATAACTCTCTCGTCCGGACTCCGATTGACTCACCGTTTGAACCATTGGAAAGCTAAATCGATGCTCTATAATATTGCAAAGATTCAGAATTTTTGGAGTTACCAAAAGTTAATGGTGATCTAACAAAGTCGAACTCATATGTGGAAAGTTGAAACAATGAACAATAACGATACACAACTCGAAGTTTTTCCGAACGGTGAACACGGGTGAAAGAACATGATTGATGAATGATTATAAATGAGTGAAAATCCACTGAGTGACAATCACCGAATGAAATTACTGAATGATAATGACTGAATTACAATCGGGTATTACATACACCCCCCCTTAAAAGAGTTTCGTTCCCGAAACTAAGGGTCAAACAACTCGGGATAACTCTCCCGCATACTATCCTCGGTTTCCCACGTAGCCTCTTCGACTCCGTGTCTAGACCACTGAATCTTGACCAAAGGAATCGACTTATTCCTCAACTGTTTGATTCGCCGCTCTAAGACTCGTATGGGACGCTCCTCATACGATCATCAGCGATCTCGATTTTGTCGAACTGAAGTATGTGACTCGGGTTGGCAACATACTTCCGTAACTGAGAGACGTGAAACACATTATGAATTCGGCTCAATGCCGGAGGCAAAGCCAATCGATAAGCTAACTCGCCTACTCGATCCAAAATTTTAAACGGTCCAATGAATCTCGGACTCAACTTCCCCCGTTTTCCGAAACGGAAAATACCTCGACTCGGGAATACCTTGACCAAAACGTGGTCACCCGTCTCGAACTCTAGTGGTCGACGACGATTATCTGCATATGATTTCTATCGACTCTGAGCTGTCAACATACGACTCTTGATCAAAGCTACCTTCTCTCGGGCGGCTATAAGCATATCGGGGTCGGTGCCGATTGATTCTGACAAGTCATCTCAACACAAAGGAGATCGACAACGAAGACCGTACAAGGCCTCGTAAGGTGCCATATTAATCGAAGCATGCCAACTATTATTATACGTGAATTCGGTCAAAGGTAGTTGGGCTTCCCAATCGTCTTTCCAATCGAGGACGCATGCCCTCAACATGTCCTCTAATGTCTGAATAGTTCTCTCTGATTGTCCGTCGGACTGAGGATGAAAAGCGATCGAGATTAATGAGTTCCCATAGCACGATGAACTGATTTCCAAAAATGGGATACAAATCGTCCGTCACGATCGGAAACGATACTTTTAGGAATACCGTGCAGTCTCACTATCTCTTTGATGAATAACTGGGCAAGTCTCTCGGGACCCCACGTATCCTTAATCTCAAGAAAATGAGCTGATTTAGTTAAGCGGTCCACAATCATCCAGATCGTATTCATGCCACGATGACTCGTCGGCAAACTCGTGATGAAATCCATAGAAATGTCTTCCCACTTCCATTCGGGAATAGGAAGAGGTTTCAGCATACCCGCCGGTCGCTGATGTTCAATCTTGACTTGTTGACAGGTTAAGCATCTCGAAACAAATTCTGCGACTTCTCGCTTCATATTACTCCACCAGTAATTTTGTTTCAAGTCCTTGTACATCTTCTTTGGACCACTGGATGAACAGAATAAGGGGTAGCATGAGCTTCTCTCAAAATCGAGTTTTTCAACTCGTCATTCGCCGGTACGCACAACCGATTCTTAAATCTCAAAAGTCCATCCTCGTGGACCACGAATCCAGGGGCTTTCCCCTGAGCCACATCCTCACGAATGCGCAACAATGCTGGGTCTGAACCCTGATTCTCCCTGATTGCATCCTCAAGAGATGATGAAATCTCTAACATACAAAGCTGTCCCTGAACTCGCTGAAGCCAGACCTCGATCTCGGGTCTAAGGAATTCCTGTTGGAGCTCCTTCTGAATTGTTAAACAAGCAAGCATCTGCTCCTGAACGGACTTACGACTCAAGGCGTCGGCGACAATGTTCGCCTTGCCCGGGTGGTAAAGGATCTTGATATCAAAATCTTTGATTGGTTCCAACCACCGCCTCTGTCGCATATTTAACTCCTTGTGAGTAAATATATACTTCAACTCTTGTGATTGGTGAAGATCTGACAGGTGATGCCATAAAGGTAACGACACCAAATTTCCAACGCGAAAACTACGGTTGCTAGCTCCGGCCGCGGGTTGGATAATTAACCAGCTAATCCGAGGAAACATCGGATTTACTTAATATCTTTCGAAGGTTGCCAATCTCGGATAGTCTCCGTCTTCTGAGGGTCGACACGAACTCTGTCAGATGAAATTACATGCCCGAGAAAGTCACTTCGGACCTCCAGAACTCACATTTGGAAAACTTTCCATAAAGTTGCTCTCGTCTCAACACGTCGAGAACCTGATGAAGATGAACCTCGTGTTCCTCTCGGCTACGAGAATAAATCAAAATGTCGTCGATGAAGACAACAACAAACTGATCCAAAAAGTCGATGAAAACCCGATTCATTAACTCCATGAATACCGCAGGTGCAATAGTTAGCCCGAACGGCATAACTACGAACTCATAATGACCATAGCGTGTACGAACGCTGTCCTCGCGATATCCGACTCTCGAATCCGCAGCGGTGATATCCGGATCTTAAGTCGATCTGGAAAATACGAGGCTCCACGAAGTTGATCTAAAAGATCATCAATACGAGGTAAAGGATACTACTCTTGATCATCACCTGTTCAACTCACAGTAATTAATACACACACGAGACGAGCCATCCTTCTCCTTGACAGATCACTGCTGGTGCTCCTCACGGGGGCGATCGGTCGGAGATAACCTTTCTCGAACTACTCCTCAAGTTGAATCTTCAACTCCTGCATTACAGTCGGGGCCATCCGATACGGTGCCTTCGATAAAGGGGCGACTGGCTCAACTCACCCCGAATTCCCCTACTCTATGTGAAGGCAACCGGATAACTCAAATGCGGAAATACATAGTCAATCGATGACAATGATACCACGAATGATTGAACATTTCGATTGCCCTAGAATGGTCAATCGATAAAAAGAGATACCAATAATGATTGAACAACTCGATTGCCTTAGAAAGGCCAATCGATGAAGATGATACAATGAATGTTTGAATAACTCGGTTGCCTTTGAAAGGCCAATCGATGAAAATGATACAATGAATGATTGAATGACTCGATTGTCTTAGAAAGGCCAATCGATGAAAATGATACAATGAATGATTGAATAACTCGATTGACTTAGAAAGGCCAATCGATGGAAATGATACAAGGAATGATTGAATAACTCGATTGCCTTAGAAAGGCCAATCGATGAAAATGATATAATGAATGATTGAATAGTTCGATTGCGGAATTTCTCTGCTTTCGTCATAATAATACTTCTTCTGGAACAACGGGGATTACTTCCCTGAAGCACACATTCGACAACCAACGACGGAATGATAGCGACCAAACGCTAACAAACACTGAGGATAGTATCAAGACGATCAAACCAACTAATACCGAAAAGTACATCTTCTTAAGATAAATTCACCACGATTAGATCCATTAACCAATCGCGGTCATTAAGCTTAATTCGGTATGATTCCGAAAGTTCTTCCATCGTCAGGTAGACCGATGGTATGAGGTCCACAAGCAATAGGACTATCCCGAAATAAGTCTATTCAAGCATGATTCGAAAATGAATGAATGCGGTGTACCAGCATCAAAAGGTAGACACAAGTTGAAATAAAATTACGAGTATACCTGAAATCATTCGGACCACCGGATCGTCGATCCTCCTCATCATATGAATCTGGGACTTGCCGGTCCCCGAACCGGATGCTCTCGTCTGATAAATACGAGCTCCACTCTATTTGCTTCCATTGTCTTAAACGACGATGACAAAGCGATCGATTGAAAGCATTTGGTTGCTTGGGCTGAGATGCCGCCGGAGCCGACTTGGAGTCCTTTCGGCAAAAACGGGCCTTATGCCCAAAATTCCCACAATTATAGCACATGATAGATGGTTTCAGACACTCAGTGCTGAAATGACCCGGCGTTCCACAATTGAAACAGGTGATGGCGAGGCGGCGCTCGGGAATGAGATCCCGCACGATTATGCGCCGTAGGAGGTCGCTCGAAGCGATAGGACTCACGAGGCTTCTTGAAGGTTGGTGACCGCCTTGGATTGATTACGCCGTTGATTTCTTGTGACAAATGAAGGTTGTTGTTCAAGACTTTCCTTAGCGGTGGCTCATACGGGAGAGTTCTCTCGATTAATCCGTCAGTGGCGCAATGATGATTGAGCAAGCGCACATGGGTCATCATGGCTGCATAAAAGTGAGTGGATCAACCCGAACATCTTGATCGAGCCGAGTCACAGGCACGATTTCCCGGCCAGTGATTATTTCTCGGGTTTCGGTCCGCCTTGCCTCTCCCCGTGCATCCGTGTGACTCTCTCCATACTGAAGTAGGAAGGTCGCATAATGATTATATTACCCGCATGATTAGCACGTTATGATTATGTCATGAGATGATGAAAATGAGTATACATGCTCTAACTTAGTGATTATATGAATGATTTACTGAAGTTACATGATTATCTGATGAAATTCTTGAAATGATTATCTTGAATAACTTAACAAGATTGATAATATGATCATCCAGATTGACAACTGAGTAATGAATTGAGTAATTAATGAGTTAACATGATCGTCCTGATTATTAACTGAGTAATGAAATGGATTAAGTGATTAATGAGTTAACATGATCGTCCTATTCACAATGAATGATGATGTTTGAGGATTGTTAATTGATGAATGATGAATGAATGACTATTGCCAGAAATTATACCATGGCGTTAGAAATCTTACAGTTCTTCCGATCTGATTGGCTCGGCATTTGCACAGGTCACACGTGACGCGAAAGTCCAATGATACTAGTATGATGACGATGATTTCAAATAAGACATGACTCGAAAGGTAGTATTCAAAACCACGCTCCGATACCAACTCTGTAACACCCCAAACTAGGCGGATATTACAGTGCCGTAGATCCCCAACTGGGACCCACCAGGCAAATGAAAATGAATGAATTACACAGGATAAATGTAGTACCGAACTACATTACAACAATAATTACTCCGATGAGGAGTTTAGTTACAACACACCAGGATAATACCGAATACTAGTGTATTTTATATGAAGATAAAATACACAACACTGAATGAAACGGAGTATTCAAATGAAAGTCTGCAGCGGAAAATAAAGGACAATAACATGAATAACTGAAAGATCGGGGCCCCCTACTAGTATCACTGGGACTCCTCGACGTCAGCGTGTTCTCCCCGTACTTTTGCCTTGCCAAGACCTGAAAAACAAAATCCCCAAACGGGGTCAGTTACACAGAACAACAATCCTCAAGGGTTGAAAATACACAATCATGATTATATATGAAGTTATGAAATATCCTGTCGAAACATACGCAATCAAACATGCTATATGAATCAACTAACAGTACGGCTCAAAGGAAATGGCGCCACACTACGCCCGGGATGGAAATGTGTCCGAGCACAAGCCACCAACGAGTATCGATCGAATACACGTGTGGTCTTGTACCTAATCAGTCTCACGAAACCATCAATCTCGTGTGCACAGTCCAATGTGAGGCCACCAACCAACACACGACTATAATGTGCCCGACATGAAAATCCTACACATACCAACCGGCACGCCAGTGCGACCCGGAATGCCACGATATAACAAAAGTGACATCGAAAATGAATAATGACTCACCGAGATGGAATGATAGTGAAATAAATGACAGCTCAATGAAATGATTGGAACCGTCGTTCCTTATGACTGAAGTGATTAATTGACAATAACAAGTTTTGATACGGTTAATACAATGATGAATGAATTATGATTATGAATGAACAACAACAAAAGGGATGAATATCCTTTTAACCGAGTAAGAATTAACTTACACAACACCGGTGACAATTATCCTTCCACGAACAACGTCCTAATTGAGATATCGGTCGCTCGAACAACCTTGAATAATTCGATTACCAACAATCCGTTCAATATACGAATCAAACACGAATATAACGAACTCAAAACGCCAATACGACTAAATCAAGTCCATTGAGGCATTAAATCAAACACGTTGTATCCAAACTCCGATTGTTTACAATCAAACCTCAATATACCAATATCAAAACCCCCAAGAAGTGTTTCAAAACAACAAAACATCTTCAATACGATTAATAATCCAAAACGAATATCCAAAAACGTGATTATAACGACAATTAATCGAAAACCCCCAATTCAACTCGATATTCAAAGTGTTCTTGAATAATCCTTCAATAATCCAATGAATCCTTATACAAACTCATAATCATATACATATCCCTTCATATAACATGATTATAACGTCCAAAACATCATATCTCAACACAAAATCGAAATCCAAGGTGTTGAAGAATATTACCTTTGAAGATCCAAGTACTTTAATCCGAAGAACACGCGTTAGATCGATTATCCGGGCTTCACGATCGAAAGGAGATGAAGAAAATCAAACACTCAAATGATAATTGATGAAGAAATCTCTCCATCAAGACCCTCTCTCGCGTATGAAGGTGAAAGAATGAAGAAATGAGCTGAAATGCTCAAAAAAACGAAATTATAGGGGTTGGTATGCATCGGAGGCGGCCGTGCCAATCGGAGCAGTCGCGGCGCGCATCGGCAGCGAGGACTCGGCCGTGTCTGCTTTACACGGTCGCGGCGCGAAGGGCCTTCCGATAGTAACCGTCAAGCGGCGACTTCGGCATGACTCGGCCGTGTCTGGAACACGGTCGGGCGTCTGGCGATCGGTTACGCTTATCCGGAAGAGTTTGACTCGGCCGTGCCGAGCGACAGTCGGGTCTGTGGCGAGACCCGGCATTTCGGACGAGTGCGGCCGCGGGCCGTGTCGGACGACACGGCCGAGTTCGGTCGGCAGTGATCGGCCAATAACTGAAAAATGAGCGGGTGAGCTAAAACGACCATAACTCTCTCGTCCGGACTCCGATTGACTCACCGTTTGAACCATTGAAAAGCTAACTAGATGCTCTATAATATTGCAAAGTTTCAGAATTTTTGGAGTTACCAAAAGTTAATGGTGATCTAACAAAGTCGAACTCATATGTGGAAAGTTGAAACAATGAACAATAACGATACACAACTCGAAGTTTTTCCGAACGGTGAACACGGGTGAAAGAACATGATTGATGAATGATTATAAATGAGTGAAAATCCACTGAGTGACAATCACCGAATGAAATTACTGAATGATAATGACTGAATTACAACCGGGTATTACACTTCATACCACAAAGTCTCAATATTAACAAAGGATTTCAAGCATACAACGAAGATCTTACAAAAATCTGGTCTAGATCGGTTCAAATCGGCCGAAACCTCACAAACCCCCAAAATTCAAGAACTAGGGTTCTAAGAAGAGATTACCTTGATTTGGACTAAGAAGACGATTAGATGTTGTTAAAAACCTACAAATCCACTCGAAGATGAAGCTAGAAGAAGAAGATCGCTCAAAATCACCTCTAGAGCTCACTCCCGTCGGAAGGGATGAAGAAAAGTGGGAAATGACGACTTAATGCTGCTATCCAGTTGTTATACTGGACAGTTATTAGCGCGCACTAAACACCCTGTATTAGAGTGCGCTAACGGGGTCAACGCTCCAGAGAATCCGCCTATAACACAGTTAGCGCGCGCTAGTCAAAAGCCGTAGCGTGCGCTAACGGGTAACAAAACCAGTCCAGTAGCACCTGGACAGATCTGCAACTACCAAGTAGCGTGCGCTAGGAATAACGATTAGCGTACGCTAAGCAGTCGATAGCATGCGCTAGCTATCATCGACCTTAGCGTGCGCTAACAAAGCCCCAGTCCCAGTCCAGTAGCTCCTGGGCTGCCCCTGGACTGCCAATTAGCGTGCGCTACACATTCGGTAGCGTGCGCTAACCACAACGCCATAGCGTGCGCTATGCCACAAGCATTAGCGTGCGCTACACCACAAAAACCCAAAAACTCACATAGAGATCCAAACGCCTCCAAACACATGTCCCAACAAGACACACCCAACATGGCACAAAAATTCCAATGATGAGGACAATAACAATCCGATAAAATACAAAAAACTCAACGAATCCGGAACAAAGATCTCGGGTATTACATTCTACCCCTCTTAAAAGAAGTTTCGTCCCCGAAACTTAAAACATAGGACGATCAACGCAAAACAATTACAGATGACATAAGCTATCCGTTGCCGACAGCCTGTAACGAATCACATGCAGCACGTGGCTGCTAACATTCACATCACCATTTCAGAATGATAACAAAACGCACGGACAAAAATCAGTATGGTTGAACAACCCAAACAGTACATCAATCAGAATGCGATCTAATCGCTGAATAAATACGAAATTCTACACACAAGGATTGGAAGATCGAAAACAGAGTTAATCTCCCGAGCCCAAGGAAATTATGAAGAAATCTAAACGTTCAAAAATTATGATACAAGACCGACAAGACTGGACAACAAGCGATCGAGCCACAACGATCGAGACACATCGATCGAACGATCATATCACGACGAACAATAATACTCGAACAACAACCCCAAAGTTCACATCTCGACTCGAGACAATATACGATCCAGTGAAGACAACAGGATGTGCATTCACATAAGATCCATAGGAAAGGGAATAGCAATTGGAAAGTCATAACGACAAACGGGTTATTCTAAAACAATACCACAACTCGTTCGATCAACAAAAGCACAAGACAGGACAAGTTCAGAAAATATCAACGAACATAAATGAGTCGACAGAGTCGAAAGTACAGAGTTCAAAATCCGATCCACTTCAAATAAAAGAAGTTAATCTCTGAAATTCGAAACAGCAAAACAAGGGAAATAACTCAACATACAACTGGTAGACCACGCCCCTCCGGTACTACTTGGAGTCGATCGTGATATCATCGCTCAAGTCCGTGCCTCAAAAGGCTCGGTGCCGAACTCACAAAACTGAACCCGGTGTCCCTCGAGTCCGCACCTGTAACACGTTACTGGCGGAGAAGGACAATGCACACGAACATGTCCCGCCACATTACAGTTAAAACATCTCCTGGCTCTACCAGGAGTCAGAGTAGACGACTTGGAACTCTGAGTTCCACGCATCGAGCGATGGAGCTTCACAGCGGAAAGGCTACGACATTGAAAACTAGAAACACCAACTCCTTCACCGTCCACACCGTCATCAGACTTCCTCTGTTTCTTCGACTCGGGCACACTCTCCGACGATAACGAAGCTAGTTCACGGGCTAATGCTCGATCTTGATAGTCCCTCAACGAAGTGCAATTGAATCCCGACATATACACGCGAATATCCGGCTTCATCCGTCTGTCAAAGTGAAGGATCCTCTCTTCCTCGCTTCTCACCCGATCTCGCACATAACTGAGTTGTTTACTATAATCGATGATAGCTTGCGACACCGATATATCTTGCGGTTCTGCCAAGTAGAATTCGCGAATTCTCTGCTCTCTAATCGGTTTCGGACAGAACTCAGCTTCCATAAATGCTTGGAACTTCGCCCACGTGACATCACGATCACGAGGTTTAACAGCTTCCCACCAATTAGCCGCATCTTTGTCAAGAAGGTACTGAGCGATAGGTACCTTTCGCTCTTCAGGACATCCGACAGCCTCGAAAATCTTTCCCAACTAGAAAATCCAACCATCCCAGCCCAACGCATCCGCAGCACCGGCGAATCGAGGGGGATTCATCGCGAAGCCATTGATTTACACCGACGTTCTGACTCGCGTCAATGCTACGTTGAACCACCTGGGTCAACTGAGTCATCTGAGTCACTACTTGTTGCAATATAGTAGCAACACCCAAACTAAAATCATTCCCAGCGACATTCTCTCGATTCCGCATCTGGTCCCCGTGGCCATCGGCCTGCAGTTACGACCACGACCTCTGCCCCTCGGCATACTAACAAACAACAACCTATGGCAACGAAAGATCATAACACATAGCAAGATATTCACATCTCCGTCTATAATCAAACACCATTAAATCATATACATATTATGATTTAATTCAAGCTAGAGCACAATATACAAACTATTATCCCGACAATCTTCATTTATAATGCCGTTGTTATGTGAATTATAAATGCAATGAAATTAAAGTCATTCATTATATCAAAATCATTTTCTGTACGGGTTCCGCGCCGGAACTCACCAAGTTGAAAACCATTTTCAAAAACGTTCAAAAATGCCAAAAAGACCGATAACGGTAATACTTTCCAAATACTCACCAAAAGTCATTTTCCAAATACAAAATACCGTCATAAAATACCATTTGAAATTACAAGGCGAAGACGCGAAAACTCAATAGTTTCAAAATATACGTTAAGTCACCCAACAAAAGAGTTAGGAAAAAGGGTCAACGAAATAACTCAAATTTAAGAACCCGAAAGGTCATTTTAAAACACACACTATTTGGTAAAAGTACCAAAAAGTCATTTTGAACTTTACACACGCAGCGGACAAGAACACAGTTCAAATTACACATAACCACACACAACAATTGTTATTCATGAACAACACACATAGAGTACGGTCTCAAACGGTCAGCCTAACAATCGCAAAAGTTAGACTTACGGCCAGAATGTAGTTTCCGAGCTTCTACTCAGACCGATTAGTGTATGATTTAACAGAGACTTAGCGTGCGCTAGCCATGCCACGTTAGCGCGCGCTAGTTATTCTAATCCAGTAACACATTCATGAGCATACACCAAATGATACCAAAAGTCGAAGGTTAAAAAAAATAGTCAGCAACATACGAATCCAAACGCCAAGAATTTACATTTTCACTACATAACTTTTAACCGAAATTCCTGAAACCGAAAAGTCGAAGGCGAAAGTCACGTCTCAAGTAAACTTTTGATAGACCTCGTTTGAGCATTTAAAAATCAAACTTTAAAATTTTTTCAATACAAGATGAACAAAAATATATGTAGTTGAATTACCAAAATCTTTGGTCTCGAGGTCATCATACGAAAATTAAATCATTTTTACTCCTCGAAGGATGTTTTTAAATAGGATTTACGTGACTTTCCCAAAACATTTGAAGTTTAAAATACCACATTGATAAACTTTTATTGAATAACCAATCCAAAACATCGCTCCTGTAAAAACGATTTCACACAAGGTTGTATATATATATATATATATATATATATATATATATATATATATATATATATATATATATATATATATATATATACCGGTACTACTCTTTGTCCCAGCACAATACGAGAATCAAACAAGTATGGTGTAAGTATTCATGAGGCACAGTTAAACTCCACATAATAACACAAAATCACATAAACTCGTATAACACGAGACACAGCAAAGTAGGGAGACTTACATCCACAGATCGCACGAAGATGATGGTTGCGCCTCGATACTAATCACGACCGACAACTCAGACGACGCGTCGCGACACCACTCAATCAGACCAAATCTGACAAGACAAGACCCGACAACACACAACTCAACCCGACAGCCTAGGTTTCCTCAACCTAAGCTCTGATACCATATTCTGTAACACCCCCAAACCACTCGGGAATATTACAGCGCCGCAGACCTTCTCCGCGAGGATCTACCAGAATAAATACAAAACAATGCATCACTTCACATGCCGACATGGCTACGTAAAGGACCATTAGACCGATTTGGTCTTTCATAACAACACACACAACATTACATACAAGATTCTTTCCTAAAACTCATACCCGCGCAGGGGCTGGAATACAATAACGCTCCCATAAATTGGGGTAACAACACATCGGAGAAATAACCAACAAGACTATCCAACATACTCTACGATTGGTCTTTATGTGATTAGTATCGTCGTCTTCCTTCACCCTTCGTACCGATCCTGTAGTTCGCTCCCCAGCAACCTGCAAGTACCTGGACGCAATACAGACATCCACCCCACGAATACTCGGGGGTTAGCAAAACTCCACTGTTTTGCTAGTGCAAGTATAAAACAGAAATACAAGCCATACACAACGTGCTTCAAGAATATAATAATCTTGAATAAATTTCCCGAGATAATTCAATTAATCAAAACCGTTTGATTTAGAAAAGGTAGGAATAGAACCATGTATCTCATACAAAATATTTTACGATCTCGGGAGTTTGAAAACATTTGGAATTAAGGAATTCTCAAGTCTTTTGAAAACACTTGGGGACATGGCCCAAAGTCATCTTTCCAAAATATGATTCCAATAATAAAACCCGGGTTCACAACCCAATTCACAACACACGGGGTCCAAGACCCAGATCATAAGCCACAGGGTCCACGACCCAAATCACAGAACACAGGGTCCACGACCCAAGTCACATAACACATGTTCCTAAGGATTATTCGCGTCCCGTGCTAACAAGCCACGAACCTCAGATGCTCCCGTAGAACATACCCGAGTGAATAACCCAATAGGAAACCATACCAAATTACATGTCCTCGTGACAACAGTTACGGGACCATTCCAAACCACAACCATAAGTTATCCCGGCATCACGCTAACAATCCACGAACCTCGGAGTCCCCGCAAGACATACCCAATGATAACCCCCACAAGTTATCCCAGCATCGGGCTAGCAAGCCCCGAACCTTGGAGTCCCCGCAAGACATACCCGGATTGGATAACCCTACGGTCACGCCTGACTCATACTAACAAGTATGGATCCCGGATATTCAACAATCCTACCCGGAGGCACATCACTTTCAACGATCACATAACAATGAGCAGAACATCAAGCCAAGCAACACTTAAACATCACAACCTCCTTTCAAAGGAGTAACAACTAATATCACACAATATGTTCTTACCGAACAAGTACACATAACATTACGTAATCCCCGGCAAAGGATTACAGTCTATTAAACTCACTCAAAGTGATCATAACATCTTTCAACATACAAAACCAACACACATATTCCGAGAACACATATATTCACGAAATACACGAATTATCGTTGAAAGACAACATTTATCGAGAACATACCGATCCCTTTTTACGTTCATTAAACATTGGGTTTCGCATAAAATCATTTATCAATAATTACGCCTACGAAACATGAAACGTATGGACAAGATACTTGCCTCGATATCACGAGCGACGAAACGACGAACGGGCACGATCGGGTAGCCTTCGAACTTCCAAAAACGACCCAGACTTCGACAGCCCACGAATACTACGAAAATAGTACCATCATGAATCAACAATACTTCGAAAATATAGGAATCATCCTACATTCTACCCATTGGAGCATTTCGCCGGACATCTCAAGGGCTCATACTAACATAATCGACGAACATAAGGATTTACAAAGTTCATACCACAAAGTCTCAATATTAACAAAGGATTTCGAGCATACAACGAAGATCTTACAAAAATCTGGTCTAGATCGGTTCAAATCGGCCGAAACCTCACAAACCCCCAAAATTCAAGAACTAGGGTTCTAAGAAGAGATTACCTTGATTTGGACCAAGAAGACGATTAGATGTTGTTAAACACCTACAAATCCGCTCGAAGATGAAGCTAGAAGAAGAAGATCGCTCAAAATCGCCTCTGGAGCTGACTCCCGTCGGAAGGGATGAAGAAAAGTGCGAAATGACGACTTAATGCTGCTGTCCACTATTTATACTGGACAGTTATTAGCGGGCGCTAAACACCCTGCATTAGCGTGCGCTAATGGGGTCAACGCTCCAGAGAATCTGCCTATAACACAGTTAGCGCGCGCTATCCAAAAGCCGTAGCGTGCGCTAACGGGTCACAAAACCAGTCCAGTAGCACCTGGACAGATCTGCACCTACCAAGTAGCGTGCGCTAGGAATAACAATTAGCGTGCGCTAAGCAGTCGATAGCGTGCGCTAGCTATCGACCTTAGCGTGCGCTAACAAAGCCCCAGTCCCAGTCCAGTAGCTCCTGGATTGCCCCTGTACTGCCAGTTAGCGTGCACTAACCACAACGCCGTAGCGTGCGCTACACCACAAAAACCCAAAAACTCACATAGTGATCCGAAACGCCTCCAAACACATGTCCCAACAAGGCACACCCAACATGGCACAAAAATTCTAACGATGAGGACAATAACAATCAGATAAAATACAGAAAACTCAACGAATCCAGAACAAAGATCTCGGGTATTATAGTCTCGACTAACAAATCAGGCTCAGTCCCCACCAACTCTGACAAGTCATCCAAACCTAACAATGATCTATACCACCTCCCATATAGATCCTCAAATAGAGACATCTTAATCAAAGCGTGCTAAATAATATTATATGTGAATTCGATTAACGACAAATGTAAATCCTAGTCGTCTTTATAATTTAGAGCACAAACTCTGAATATATCCTCGAGAGTCTTAATCGTTCGCTATGGCTGACAATCTGTCTGTGGATGGTATGACTTACCAAGTCTCAACTTAGTAGCCAAACAAACTACTAGAAATGTAATACAAATCATTCATTCCAATCAGAAATGATACTCTATGGATTCCCGTGCAACCTCACAATCTTCGCTATAAACACACATATGAATCTTTACGTTCCTCAAGTAACCTTAATAATACCTATAAAATGAGATAATTTGATCAGTCGATGGACAATAACCCCAATCATGTTACCTCTAGTCCAGGGCATCGTCATACTGCAAGAAATCCATCGAAATATCTTCCCATCTCGAGAATAAAAAGTGGTTTCAACAATCCAGATGATCGCAGATGCTCGATCTTGTACTACGAATAGGTCAAACACTTCGATATGAAGTAACCTCCTTCTTCAAATTACTCCACTAGATTTTACTCTTCACATCCTTGTACATCTTACTCGTAATAGGATGAACAGAGTAAGGTGTGGTACGAGCTTCTCTCAAGACCGTTTACCTCAACTTGACATTATTTGTTATGCAAAGTCTACCTCGTAACCTCAATACACCATCATACTGGACCATGAAGCCAGGGCTTTTCCCACAGCTACACCGTCTCTCAACTCCGTCAAGAACGGATCCACAAACGATTTCACATTGATATCATCCATCAATCTCAAAGTGATCTCTAACGTGCACAACTGCCCCTGAACTCTTGAGAGCCACACCTCAATACCCAGCTCAATCAAATCCTAGCGGACTGCGCGCTTCGTGTTGGCTCCTCAAATGGACATTCACGTGAAATGCATAAAAAGCAGTTTGCCCTTGAATGGATTAGCGCTGGAATCACTAGTACAAGTACATAATTATATGAAATATATTTATACTTTTAGAACATTTACCAATCATATTTCCACAAAACAGTTTGATACTCCAGCATATTAACAAAACTCACCAAGTATGAGGGTCCTCGATCAAAGCCAAACGTCATCCCTAGATCTACTTACTCCCTGTCGGGCATCCTAGATGGAATAATCCACTTTCATAATCCAGGCCATTTAACATAGATTTCTATGTGCCCCGTCAAGCATCTCATGCGAACACGCATCATCCTTTCCAACTCGTACATCCGTTTCTGGCACTTATAATATTTCAAACACAAAAATATACAACACATGATTAAGTACTTGCACTGATGATTACAACGCTAACCCTTTTATGCATTTTAGATGAATATCCATTCGAGGAGCCGGCATAAGGCGCGCACAAAACTAATGGACAGATTCAGTATTAAAGGCTCAAATCATTTCATCCATATTATGTCAGACAGTATTCAGTGTTGAGATTTGAGTACCTTGTATACATTTTTGTACTGTTATTGTGGAAGTCCTATGCGTGGACAATTTTAGTTGTTTTATATTTTTTTTTACTTTTGTTAAACTTAAATATTTTGGTCGAGGCTATAATATGTTGGATTTGATTTGAATTTGGCCGTTGTCTATGTTTGGTATCAATCTGGTATGTTCTATGGCATGTGACAACCCTAGTAGATTTGGGGTGTTACAATTATACCTATCTTGCAAATATCGTAATATTTACGATAGGAAAGTATTGCAAGTAAATAAAAATGGAGAAAGTAATTTGCATTCCGAAACTTATAAAGTACACCCATGTCCCACGTGAAGAGTCTTACTTTATGAAATCATTTTGATCTAATAGACGAGGAATTTTAAATAAAATATTAGGTTTAAGATTATTTGGTAAATTAAATTTTTTTATTGTATGAAAAAGAGTAGTAGCTTATTGGACCAGATAAATTAAATAAGTGAGAATATATAGCCTAAAATGATTTGTATATATTTGTTAAGATTATTAAGAATATACTTCATTTTTTTTTTCCGTTGCGAATTTCACTATTTCGCTCCATTTATATACTAATTTTCGATCGTATTTTATTTTATTAATAAAAAAATAAATATTTATAGAAATTTCTAATATCTAAATGGGGATTCATCTGGCTGCGCGAATAAAGCCTTTTATATTTCCTAGAAAATGACGTGGTTCATGTATGGGTATTTTTCATAAGAAAAAATTATAAAATGGTGAAAAATGTTGAAGGGAAAATAACTGAGACAGAAAGTAGGGCAAAAGTTGTTGTTGTATCCTTTCATATGATCGTTACATTTGATCATAGCGCTACTAAGGTGACCATTCCATCGATCCCTAAAATCGTACATCTTGTTACCTCGTTAAAAACCTTTCCAAGTGATAAAAACCCTGTGGGAAAAATGATCCTTGGAAGGAAAAGAGTATAACGTACGTTGTGGATGTAAGACTCCCCCTCAAGTCTACATCTCCCCCTGATTTGTACATCAATCAAGTAGTTGTTGTCTCATTAAAAACTTCGCCAAGTAACAAAACCCAATGGGAGAAAATGAACCTTGGTCAAAGAAAAGAGTACAACATATGTGATTAAGTTTCTTTATAAATCATCATTTCCTTGTGATCTTTACATCAATCTCGGAAGTTGGAAAACTCTACACCTCCCCCTAATGCTTACATTCACATATCGTTGCCTCATTAAAAACCTTGCCAAGTAACAAAACCCATTGGAAAAAATAAACCTTGGTCTAAGGAAAAGAGTGCAACCTATGTGAGTATGTTACGTTATATCTCACATATTTCCCGTTATGATCATTCCATCAATCAAGGGGATTTACAAGTTACATCATGTTCATAAATGTAAGTATGCTCATCAGTGGCAGTACTTAACCGCTAGTTCCTCACACGTGTAGAATGATAGTTCTTAATCATGTACACTCATGGACTGATTCATGCAAAGCAATAATCATGTCGTGAAGGAGGTAGCCAAGAGGGGTTTGCTTAGTTGATTTCCAAGACATAAGCAAGTCATACCAACACATACTTTGTGGTAGTTGCTTCGGCACCAGCATTTACTTTAGCATTTGCCTTTTCGTAAGCAGCTTCCTTTGCCTGCTTGTAGGGAAAGAATAGTCCCAAGTCAATGGTTTCTTTTAAGTATCAGAAGATATTCTTGATACCTTTCCATTGATGTTGCATCGATGCTGAACTAAATCTAGTCAGCGGATTAACTGAGGAGTGATAGCAGGTTGTGTACATTGAGCTAAGTACAATAATACGCGATTACATTCAAGTAGGGAATTTCAGCTCCCAAAGCTCTTCGTCACATTCGTTTAGACGAAATGGGTCTTTCCTTTGCATCCAGATGTTCGACCTATCATGGGGTGCTAGTCGGGTTTACCTTGTCCATGTTAAAGTGCCTGAGAAACTTCTGGACATAGGAAGACCGGTGGAATGAATTCCACAAACTCGATGACTATGTCAATGCCTCGACAGAACCGAGTTCTCCCAAGATTTTTCATCTCAAACTCAGATTTTCAAGTATCCGTGGTTTCTCTTATTTCATCAAGACCGATTATGTTCATGTCATCGACATACATTGCGATGTGAATCCGGATCTTATTTGTGAAGACGCAGGGACACAGTTCATCGTTCTTTTATCCCTTCCCAATCAAGTAGTCACTTAGACGGTTATACCACATCCTTAAGGATTGCTTCAAAACCGTAAAGTTGAGCGTTTCAATCAAATTGCATACGCACTCTGTGGTCTAGAGTCACTTGATTTGGGTAATGAAATGCCATCGGGCACTTCCATATATATCTCCGTATCTAGATCCCCATAGAGATACGTAGTAACCACATCTATTGGCTGCATTTCCAGTCCCTCGGAAATTACTAAGCTAATCAAATAGCGGATGTAATATCCGCAATTTTCGATTTTCGATAAATTTCTTTTTTCGGCCGAAGTCCGTTTTGACGACTCTCTCATGACCGTTTCGTCATTCTGAGAATGATTAATTCTACACTTTTTGACATCCGAGTTCGTTTCGGAGTCGTTTTGTTGAGTTCCGTGCTTTTTAACGACTTTTCCGCACTTGAGTTCGGTTCTTGCGAATCTCGTTCGAAACTACTGTTTCGAGTTTCCCGTAAGTCCGTTTAACTTTGTTAGACGTGTTGTGAACTTCGGTTTGGTTATTCGATCACGTATCGTGATTTCCGGGCGTTTTGGGCCATTTTGTAATTTCTTGAAAGTTACGGGTATCCGTATCTGTAATTATTGTCTCGACCCGTTTATTGGTCGCGTATGACTAATTATGGTATTATGTTTTCATTCCGGGTCGTTGATGTTGTCCGCGAACTTTTCGTCGTGTTCGTTCCGTACGTTTTCGGAAATCGAGTCGTCGAGCCACGGCCAGTTGGGGATGGCCGACGGTTCTGGGATCGCCGACGGTTGTGGGTTATGGCCGGATGATTGCGGGTACCGGCCGGACGAGTGCGGCAGAACCGCCACGGCCGAAGTCTGCGCGCGCTAGCTCGGCAGTATAGCGACGCTAGCTTGGTCGACCAACGACGCTATCGGGCCGGACAGTGGGGTTTCGGGGTTACGGAATCGGGAAGGATCGGCGGGTAGCGCACGCTACGCCGAGCGTAGCGCGCTAGTCGGCAGTGTAGCGCATCTTGTCGGCCGCTAGCGTCGTTACTGGCCGGCGATTGATCAGAGGGTTACAGACAGATCGGCTAGCGCACGCTAAGCGTCCGCAGCCTTGGCGCTATCGTGGTCGGCGGCAGGATCCGGCAGATTGAGTCTTGATACAGTGGCCTTGCGGGCCACGGCCGAGGGTTATCGGCCAAGGTCGCCGTTAGCGCGCTAGTCCGGAAGGTGTAGCGCACGCTAGGCCGTGCCTGTATAAATATGACAGAGTAGCCATATTCTCACCCGTTTTTCATTTCCATCTTTTCCTCTCCGCGGCTGGAGACTTGGCGATCCAGGAGACATGTTGTCAAGCAACTAATCCACGAAGATTGGGAGTTCATATCATCGATTAATCCCTCCATAACCTCCTTTGATCCAGCGAATCAAGGTGAGATTTCCTAGAACCCTATTTTGGGAAAATTTGGGGTTTTTGCGTTTTTGTCCGATTCGTTCCGTGTTGTTGATTAATACACGATGGGTATGATTAATATTGGTAGTATTCTTATGTTTAACATCATTTAATCCATTGTTCTTTGTCGAATCGAAGTATATTTCTTGATTTCCTTCGAATTGACTTTTTGGGGGATTTGTCCTCGATCTCGTTTTTCATCCGTTTTCGATGGATCGATTATGGTTAAATGATGTTGTTAAACATATTCTATGGATTGTATATCCATATTTCAACTTGGAATTCCGTTTTCGTGATTTGACAGAACGAATCGTGTTCTTGGCCGTTTTGGGGGAAATCCTTGAACTTTCGTCATTCGTTCTTTGAATTCAACGGCTTTGAGTCGTGTTATGGAATTCATTTCATTGTTATTATTGTCCTTCGTAGTTTATGACGTGAGTTGGCGATCGGTGGAGTCGGCGGGTTCGTAATCAGTTCGTGTCAACCTACTTTGGTCGATTCTCCGCGTTGTTCTTATTCGAGGCAAGTACCTTGTCCATACTTTTCTTGTTTTGTGGATATGATGATTGGTGATCGTCTTGGTTTGTTTGTTTGTTTGAAATGAGTTTTCAAAAGATTTGGTTAGCCTCGTTAAAGGCCCTCTTCCAAAACCGTGTGTGTTTTGTGATTGGTGTGATTCGTGAACGAGTATGTGAATCTTATGGATATGTTTGGTGTTGATGATGCACTTGGTATTTGCGTGTGGATGTATATTGTTTCATTTCGGTGCATTGTGGTTTGACGTGTTGTTTCTTGAGTGTTTGATGCCTCTGGGTGAATTGTTTGGATATCCTTGGTGTGATATGTTACTCGTGCTTGAGATTATTTCGCTAGCTTGGCTCTGGGGTCCGACGGGATCACGGAGTGGGATTCGTGGCTTCGTCCCGGTCTAGGCGACGTGTGGTGCTTGAGTATTTCGCTAGCCAGCTCGGGGGTCCGACGGGATCACGGAGTAGGATTTGTGGCTTCGTCCGGTCTGGCGATGGGTGTACATGTTTTGTGAATGCGTTTGCTCACCTCGGGAGGGTTCGACGGGACCACGGAGGAATTCCAATGGCTTCGTACAGGGTTCACGAGTGAAACTTCACCGCTACGTGTGTATATTTTGTGATTGTTTTTCGCTCACCTCGGGAGGGTCCGATGGGATCACGGAGGGAATTCCATTGGCTTCGACTGGATTCACGAGTGCGGTTGCTTATGTTTTGTGAATGTGTTTGCTCACCTCGGGAGGGTTCGACGGGGCCACGGAGGGAATTCCATTGGCTTCGACCTGGATTCACGAGTGAAACTTCACGGGTGCGTGTGTATTTTATGTCCGTCGAGGACGCGTGGCGTGGTTTCAACCCCGTATTATTGTCGGTTTTCTATTTGCGAAAACAAAACCTTTGGGTTGTGACTGTGACCTGTTGATTTTTGGAAAGATAAGGATTTGATAATCCTAAGTTGTTTTCTATCAAAACTCTCGATGGCATTTAAACGGTTTTATAAATTGTTTTCCCTTGATTTGTGACCTTTCGGTTTTAGAATGTTTTACCAAACTCTTGCCTCGGGAAGTACTTTTCGTCACGTTTGGATTTTTAAGGATTCCTGGTTATTGTTATTTGTGAAATGTGAATTGTATGGCTCGTATTTGCACTTTGTTCTTGCACTAGCAAAACAGTGGAGTTTTGCTAACCCCCGAGTATTCGGGGGGTGGATGTCTATTTTTGCATTCAGGTTTTGGAGCATAGCACAGGGTCGGCACGAAGGATGATGAAAGATGAACGATACTAATCACACGAGGATCCGTTGATGTCGTATTGGTCTAGTTGTATTTTCTTTTCCGCTGCAGTATCTTTTCCCCGTTGTACGGGAGTTTATTGTATTTTGACTCCTGCGTGGGTGTATGTGTTTGGAATTGAGTTGTATGTTATTATTGAAAGGCGATGTTTAGATGTTCGATTTTAGTTATCAGCCTGGTAGATCCTCGAGGAGAGGGTCTACGGCGTGTAATATCCCTGAGTGGATTGGGGGTGTTACATAAATGGTATCGGAGCTTAGGTTGTGGAAACCTAGGCTGTCGGGTCAGTGGTGTCTATTGAGTTTTGTCTTGTCGGATTTTGTCTGACTAAGTCGTGTCGCGACGCGTCGTCTGAGTTTGTTGGTCGTGATTAGTATCGTGGGGCGATCATCATCTTCGTGCGACCTGTGGCTGTAAGTCTCCCTTCTTTGTGTTGTGCCTCGTGTGACACGAGCTATTTTTATGATTTATTTGTTAAGTGACGGAATCCTCTTATAGATTTTGATTTCTTGATATGTGGTTATTTGACCCTCATATTTCGTTTATGTGTGGAGTAGTGTTGCTGGATTGTGCATGTTTGACTTTATTTCTTTTATCCGTTGCGTGAGTTCTTTTGTAATGGCTTTCGGTATTTTACCGACTGAGTTTTATTTCGAAAATCAATTCCATTAACCGAGTTTTTGATATTATGGTCTTGATCATATTAGCGAAATTCTTATGACGGTATTTAACATTTTGTAAATGGATTTTGTAAGTTTTTGAAACATTACCGTCATCGGCCTTTTTGGCGTTTTTGTAAATGGTTTTTAGCCTGGTGGGTTCCGACGCTGATCCACGGCGCTATAAAGTTTTGTGTAATTACCTGAAATTTTTGGGCATTCTAGCCCATTGAATTATCTTTGAAAACCTTGAGTATCTTAGAAAATAAATTTCGAGACGTACTTTTAAAATGAATTATTTTCTCGTGGTACTTCCAAGGTGCCACAACATGTTTCAAAATTCTTCTACCTCGAGGACCAAAATGCTTTGAGATATTTTCAATGTTTTAGAAACACTTTTATTTAGACCCGAGGGTCGAATATTTTGAAAGTTTTCACTAAGAGAAAGTGTCCTCATTTTTATCAAATGCGAAAAGGTTCTCCAAAGTCTCGATAACGATGTTTCACGTTTGTACTTTTTTTGAAAGATGATACTCAAGATCAACCGGTGTTCTTCTAAATTATTTTCAAAATGAGGTTTTCGTTTTTAAAACCTATCCATTCTCGTTTGAGGGCTGGGTATGTATGTATGATGTTTGCGTTGTCATTTTGATATTTGCTCCCGAGTATGATCGAATTGGTGGTGTGAGCGTTGAGTCGTTTTCCACACATTTGTTGTGTTAGCCCCCTGTGAGAGACGGGATGTTGGTGTTGAATGTTGTCGCCTCGTGGTGATTTCTGCGTTATCGCGCATGTGCGGGCTATTAGAGCTTGGTTTGGTATGACCGTGTGCATCGGTGATGGTTCCGTTATGTGTCGGTTGTTTAATGTCTTGTTATCTTGCTCCCTTTTTTATGAATTTCGTGGACGAGGTCGGAGGTAACACCCATACTGTTTTGACTTCGGTATTTTCTCTTTCTCCAGTCTATCGATTCGCTCATGTTCGTTGATACTGTAACATCCCCAGATCGAACTGGGAATATTACACGCCGCAGACCCTCTCCGCGAGGATCCACCAGGCTAGACATCTAAACAACACATTACATTACATACCGACGAATCAAAATAACGAACCAATACACCGATTTGGTCTGTCGACACTGACATACAAATAAAAATACATAAACTCATCCAGACTCATACCCACGCAAGGGAAAAATACTTGCAACAACGAACAATAAGACAGCGGAAAAGACAATACAATGGACTCCGACTAACTGAACCCAAAACTGGCCTTCGTGTGATTAGTATCATTCGTCTTTCATCATCCCCCGTGCCGATCCTGTGTCTTGCTCCCGAAAACCTGCATGTACCTGGACACAATACAGATATCCACCCCCGATTACTGGGGTTAGCAAAACTCCTTTGTTTCGCTAGTGCAAGTATAAAGTGCAAATACGAGCCATACACAACACATTCCGAGAATACAACGAAAGACTTCCCGAGGTATATTTAGTTAAAAATAGTTCAAGTCTTGAAAGTAGAAACGAAGTAAGTAAGCACTTTGAAAACATTTCCAAATCTAGGGAGTTTTAAAAACATTAGAAATTGAAAAGTTCTTAAATTCCTCGAAAATCATTTAGGGTCACACCAAAGTTCTTTTTCCAAAATGCAAATCCGTTAACAAAGCGGGGTCCACGACCCAACCATTACGGTCACAAAACACAGGGTCCACGACCCGATCATCCACTTCAATTCACTTACAAGGACACATTACACATAACACATTATTCCTATGCCATTCTAGCCAAGCACCAAGACTCGTTATATCATGTCTCTCGACCGAAGCGTAAAGCATTGTGATACTAGGACAATATCACAATTAATCATCAAAACATCAACATCAATATCACGAAACCACACTTGGTAACCCGTGGCCGTACCCATTAGTATCGGCCCCAGAGGCCCCGTCGGACCGTCCCGTGTGGAAACCACTCGCGGCCGTACCCATTAGTATCGCCCCCGAGGTCCCGTCGAACCGTCCCAGGTGGAAGAACATCAACACACGCACCCAAGTTCACTTCCGTGGCCGTACCCATTAGTATCGGCCCCCAGAGGCCACATGCCATCCCCAGGTGGAAGAACAACAACATACGCACCCAAGTCCACTTCCGTGGCCGTACCCCTTAGTATCGGCCCCCAGAGGCCACACGCCATCCCCAGGTGGAAGAGTAACAACTCAGACTACAAAACCACGACTCTCAAAGGTCAAACACACAAAATATATATAGTCGAGGTACCTTGCTAGAATGGCCAAATTATCCAACACATACTCACGACCCAGAACTATATCAATTCACAAGGGAGCACAAGATCTCAACAGCACCGAACGACACAACCAATATCACAAAAACTCAATATATTCATCCATAACCACGGGACTCCAAGCACATAATTTGACAAGAGAATTACACTTTACATTTACCGACGCCATAATCATACGTAATGACATCACACGAAAGTAAGGTGATCCTATACTCGAAACTAGCACACATAATCAACTAAGCATATTAATTCCCGACCCACACGGGTCACCTTTACGAAAACCATGATGGTAAATATACCGATTCTTTTGAAAAATGATTATAAATATTTATTTGGCACATATCGACATTTAGCAACCATTATATCCACAAAACACGTAATGTATGGGCAAGATACTTGCCTCGAATAAGAACAACGCGGAGAATCGACCGAAGTAGGTTGGCCCGAACCGACTACGAACCCGCCGACTCCACCGAATGCCAACTCACGTTCATAAACTACGAAGGACAATAATAACAATGAAATGAATTCCATAACACGACTCAAAGCCGTTGAATTCAAAGAACGAATGACGAAAGTTCAAGGATTTCCCAAAACGCCAAGAACACGATTCGTTCCGTCAAATCACGAAACGGAATTCCAAGTTGAAATATGGATATACAATCCATAGAATATGTTTAACAACATCATTTAACCATTATCGATCCATCAGCGGATGAAAAAGCGAGATCGGGACAAATCCCCGAAAAGTCAATTCGAAGGAAATCAAGAAATATACTTGATTCGACGAAGAACAATGGATTAAATGATGTTAAACACGAATACTACCAAGATTAATCATACCCATCATGAATTAATCAACAACACGGAACGAATCGGACGAAAATGCAAAAACCCCAAATTCACGAAATTAGGGTTCTAAGGAAGATTACCTTGATTATTGGATCAAAGGATGATAACGGATGATTGATTGATGTTATGAACTCAAGAACTTCATGGATTTGTCGTTAAACAACATGGCCGTCACCCATGAATCGCCACATGGACGGAGAAGGAAGGAAATGAAAACGAAGGGAAAAGTGGCTGTCTGTCATATATATATCGGGCGGAACTAGCGTGCGCTAGCCTTCCGGACTAGCGTGCGCTTATCGCCGCACGGCCGAGCACTCTCGCCACGGCCCGCATGACCCGGCACCACCGACCAGTGCCGACCATGACTCGTCCACTGACTCCGCTAGCGTGCGCTACGGCGGAAGCTCGCGCTAGCGACTGGCCCAAAGAGCCACCGGACTAACAAACTTACCTGTAACGCACGCTAGTCGGCCGGCGTGCGCTACCTGCCGATTAGCGTGCGCTACGACCGGCGATGGCGTGCACTACTCGCCGATCCCGATCGAGTCGAACCTCGTAATCTCTCCGCCTGTGCCCGAGGCGTACGCTAGGCCACCCGATAAGCGTCGCTACACTGCCGGTTGGCGCAGCCTTCCGGCGATGGCGTGCGCTACGCCGGTTCTGCCGCACTGTCCATTTGGTGACCGCAATCGTCCGGCGATCCATAGCCGTCTGGCCCGATGCGACCACCAGGGCTCGACGACCCGATTTCCGAAAACGTACGGAACGAACACGACGAAAAGTTCGCGGACAACATCAACGGCCCTAAATGAAAACATAATACCATAATTAGTCATACGCGACCAAGAAACGGGTCGAGACAACAATTACAGATACGGATACCCGTAACTTTCAAGAAATTACAAAATGGCCCAAAACGCTCGGAAATCACGATACGTGATCGAATAACCAAACCGAAGTTCACAACACGTCTAACAAAGTTAAACGGACTTATGGGAAACTCGAAACAGCAGTTTCGAACGAGATTCGCAAGAACCGAACTCAAGTGCGGAAAGGTCGTTAAAAAGCACGGAACTCAACAAAACGACTCCGAAACGAACCCGGATGTCAAAAAGTGTAGAATTAATCATTCTCAGAATGATGAAACGGTCATGAGCGAGTCGTCAAAACGGACTTCGGCCGAAAAAAGAAATTTACCGAAAATCGAAAATTGCGGATATTACATTCTACCCTCCTTAAAAGAAGTTTCGTCCCGAAACTTAAAACAAGTAGGGGAAAGAAATATTCCGCCAGGAAAAAATCAACAAGATACACAAGAATGCGTAACTAACGCCCAACGGCGAAATGTTACAAACAACGCAAAGGAATAAACGGCGTGAAAACACGCTCCACGGCGACCAACACAACGTCGCCGTTAGGGATATAATAAAACCAACAAATAACAAGCGTCATCAAATGGATAATATAGCCAAGTCAATTATCCGACAATCACAAAACACAACGAACGAAAATCAATATGATTGACCAACCCAACGGTACATCAATCAAAACGCGAGCCAACCGCTGAACAAATGCGGAATCCCACCGTCCAAGGGTTGGAAGATCGAAAAAGAGACTAATTTCCCGAACTTGGAAAGGTCACAACGATATATAGATCAATTTGGGACAATATCAGAACTCGCTCGAATGACAAATGTGAGAAACGACACCAGGTCAGAAGCATCAACGAACACAGTCGAGTCGATACGGTTGGACGAAACAGAAGAGAAAGAAAGAAAAAATGTGGGTATTACATCATATCACATAAGGTAACCAGTAACAACTCGAAAAGAAAATCCACGAGGTATCCTTTTAAAGGAAATCTTTTGAAAATCCTTGGATTTGTATGCTATTTAAAATAAACTTTAAAAGTACTTTTGGTACCTCGGTTTGTTTCATCAAAACTTGTAATCAACATACTTTAACCGTCTCATTTGAAATCATTTGAAGTCATCATGCCTCTACGTATCATCATCGCCGTTAACAACTAACAAGTTAACCATGCAAGATCATCAAATCATTCTTACATACTCTAACATTTCCGAATCCGAGTTTGAACTTTACATCGAGTGAGATTTCTCATCTTTCACTATATATTTTTGAAAATAAAAAAAAATCGCATTGGTTTTTGAAATAAAATATTTTTATGGTGTGAAAGATTTTTGAAATCATTCACTCGAATTAGTTGAAAATGCAACAATACGTTAAAATCATTTTCGAAAATTCTCCCAACACTTCACAAACATCAACGACGGTAATATTTTACAAAATGTTCAAGGTACTTTAAAACAACTCTTTCAAATACCGTCGAGGTTTTATTTGAGAATCCTAGGCCGGCTCGAAAATTTCAAACAATTTCCAAAGTTCATACGAAGCCTAGGCTAATCACACTTGCGCAAACTTATGAAAGTTTTAGAAAGGCGTGTTCGAACACACTCATGCGGCACATAATTTATCCATTTGCCGAACTCAATCAATTATCACTTAGTGCAACGAAAAGAATCATAACGCACATTCATACCAAACAGTTTGTCATTACTTGACAACACACATAGAATACTGATCCGGTGTTTGACTGCTAAGGTTAGGCCTAACGGCTAAAAGAAATGTAGTTCCCTAGCCTCTGTCCGGTCTGACTAACGCGCGCTACAACACATATTTAGCGTGCGCTACCCATGCTGCATTAACGCGCGCTAGCCTTACACTTAGCGTGCGCTAACGGTTCTATTTTAGCAACATGATTGCGAACATATACACGACATTACTGGAATCGAAGGTCACAAATAAACAACAACAACATTCGAATCTCGAAGCCATCGATTCACATAATTACAACACATCATGAGCAACCATCAAAAGGCGATTGTCATTCAAAACCGAAAAGTCAAAAACAAGGGTCACGTCTTGAGTATATTTTGTAGAACTCATTTGAGTTCAAAACTCGTGTCTTGAAAACTTATAGTACACAGTGGAAAAGAATTATTAATAATTCGAGTTTTCAGAACTTTCAGCCTTGAGGTCAACATACGAAAATCAACTTTTTCCTCCCTTGGAGGACATTTTAAAAATTTTACGTGACTCCCCGAAAAGATTCGAAAACTTAAAATTCCAAGGTTTATACAAAGATACATTTAGCAATATCATTCTACATTTTAGCGCAAGACGGGAATCAACAAATATATGTCACTTACTCACGATGCACCTTCAAATACTAACTACATAACACAGAATCACACAGGCTCGTATAGCTCGTGGTACAACCTGTAGTAGGGAAACTTACATCCACAGATCGCACGAAGATGATGGCTGCACCCTGATACTAATCACGGCCGACATTCCAAACGACGCGTCGCGACACGACTCAGTCAGACAAAATCTGACAATACAAGACTCCACAACACATAACTCGACCCGACAGCCTAGGTTTCCTCAACCTAAGCCCTGATACCATAATTGTAACATCCCCAGATCGAACTGGGAATATTACACGCCGCAGACCCTCTCCGCGAGGATCCACCAGGCTAGACATCTAAACAACACATTACATTACATACCGACGAATCAAAATAACGAACCAATACACCGATTTGGTCTGTCGACACTGACATACAAATAAAAATACATAAACTCATCCAGACTCATACCCACGCAAGGGAAAAATACTTGCAACAACGAACAATAAGACAGCGGAAAAGACAATACAATGGACTCCGACTAACTGAACCCAAAACTGGCCTTCGTGTGATTAGTATCATTCGTCTTTCATCATCCCCCGTGCCGATCCTGTGTCTTGCTCCCGAAAACCTGCATGTACCTGGACACAATACAGATATCCACCCCCCGATTACTCGGGGGTTAGCAAAACTCCACTGTTTCGCTAGTGCAAGTATAAAGTGCAAATACGAGCCATACACAACACATTCCGAGAATACAACGAAAGACTTCCCGAGGTATATTTAGTTAAAAATAGTTCAAGTCTTGAAAGTAGAAACGAAGTAAGTAAGCACTTTGAAAATATTTCCAAATCTAGGGAGTTTTAAAAACATTAGAAATTGAAAAGTTCTTAAATTCCTCGAAAATCATTTAGGGTCACAGCCCCAAAGTTCTTTTTCCAAAATGCAAATCCGTTAACAAAACGCGGGGTCCACGACCCAACCATTACGGTCACAAAACACAGGGTCCACGACCCGATCATCCACTTCAATTCACTTACAAGGACACATTACACATAACACATTATTCCTATGTCATTCTAGCCAAGCACCAAGACTCGTTATATCATGTCTCTCGACCCCGAGCGTAAAGCATTGTGATACTCCGGACAATATCACAATTAATCATCAAAACATCAACATCAATATCACAGAAACCACACTTGGTAACCCGTGGCCGTACCCATTAGTATCGGCCCCCAGAGGCCCCGTCGGACCGTCCCCAGGTGGGAAACCACTTCCGCGGCCGTACCCATTAGTATCGGCCCCCAGAGGTCCCGTCGAACCGTCCCCAGGTGGAAGAACATCAACACACGCACCCAAGTTCACTTCCGTGGCCGTACCCATTAGTATCGGCCCCCAGAGGCCACATGCCATCCCCAGGTGGAAGAACAACAACATACGCACCCAAGTCCACTTCCGTGGCCGTACCCCTTAGTATCGGCCCCCAGAGGCCACACGCCATCCCCAGGTGGAAGAGTAACAACTCAGACTACAAAACCACGACTCTCAAAGATCAAACACACAAAATATATATAGTCGAGGTACCTTGCTAGAATGGCCAAATTATCCAACACGTACTCACGACCCAGAACTATATCAATTCACAAGGGAGCACAAGATCTCAACAGCACCGAACGACACAACCAATATCACAAAAACTCAATATATTCATCCATAACCACGGGACTCCAAGCACATAATTTGACAAGAGAATTACACTTTACATTTACCGACGCCATAATCATACGTAATGACATCACACGAAAGTAAGGTGATCCTATACTCGAAACTAGCACACATAATCAACTAAGCATATTAATTCCCGACCCACACGGGTCACCTTTACGAAAACCATGATGGTAAATATACCGATTCTTTTGAAAAATGATTATAAATATTTATTTGGCACATATCCACATTTAGCAACCATTATATCCACAAAACACGTAATGTATGGGCAAGATACTTGCCTCGAATAAGAACAACGCGGAGAATCGACCGAAGTAGGTTGGCCCGAACCGACTACGAACCCGCCGACTCCACCGAACGCCAACTCACGTTCATAAACTACGAAGGACAATAATAACAATGAAATGAATTCCATAACACGACTCAAAGCCGTTGAATTCAAAGAACGAATGACGAAAGTTCAAGGATTTCCCAAACGCCAAGAACACGATTCGTTCCGTCAAATCACGAAAACGGAATTCCAAGTTGAAATATGGATATACAATCCATAGAATATGTTTAACAACATCATTTAACCATAATTGATCCATCGAAAATGGATGAAAAATGAGATCGGGGACAAATCCCCCGAAAAGTCAATTCGAAGGAAATCAAGAAATATACTTCGATTCGACGAAGAACAATGGATTAAATGATGTTAAACACGAGAATACTACCAAGATTAATCATACCCATCATGAATTAATCAACAACACGGAACGAATCGGATGAAAATGCAAAAACCCCCAAATTCACGAAATTAGGGTTCTAAGGAAGATTACCTTGATTCGCTGGATCAAAGGATGATAACGGATGATTGATTGATGTTATGAACTCAAGAACTTCATGGATTTGTTGTTAAACAACATGGCTTCATCACCCATGAATCGCCAGCCGCGGACGGAGAAGGAAGGAAATGAAAAACGAAGGGAAAAGTGGTCGTTATATATATATCGGGCGGAACTAGCGGCGCTAGCCTTCCCGGACTAGCGTGCGCTATCGGCGCATCGGCCGAGCACTCTCGGCCACGGCCCGCATGACCCGGCACCACCGACCAATTCGCCGACCATGACTCGTCCACCCGACTCCCGCTAGCGTGCGCCACGGCCGAAGCTGCGCGCTGGCCCAAAGAGCCACCTGGACTAACAAACTTACCTGTGTAACGCACGCTAGTCGGCCAGCGCGCTACCCTGCCGGTTAGCGTGCGCTACGACCGGCGATGGCGTGCGCTACCCGCCGATCTGACCGAGTCGAGAACCTCGAATCTCTCGCCCGGGCCCGATAGCGTACGCTAGGCCACCCGATAGCGGCGCTACACTGCCGGTTAGCGCGCAGCCTTTCCGGCGATGGCGTGCGCTACGCCGGTTCCCGCCGCACTGTTCGGCGGTGCCCTGTCGTCCGGCGATTCGCAACCGTCGGCCAAGATGACCACCAGGGCTCGGCGACCCGATTTCAAAAGCGTGAACGAACACGAAAAAGTTCGCGGACAACATCAACGGCCCGAAATGAAAACATAATACCATAATTAGTCATACGCGACCAAGAAGCGGTCGAGACAACAATTACAGATACGGATACGTAACTTTCAAGAAATTACAAAATGGCCCAAACGCCGGAAATCACGATACGTGATCGAATAACCAAACCGAAGTTCACAACACGCCTAACAAAGTTAAATGGACTTACGGAAACTCAAAGCAATGATTTGAACGAGATTCGCAAGAACCGAACTCAAGTGCGGAAAGGTCGTTAAAAAGCACGGAACTCAACAAAACGACTCCGAAACGAACCCGGATGTCAAAAAGTGTAGAATTAATCATTCTCAGAATGATGAAACGGTCATGAGCGAGTAGTCAAAACGGACTTCGGCCGAAAAAAGAAATTTACCGGAAATCGAAAATTGCGGATATTACACATACTTTATGAACTTGTTCTGTATTTCGGTTTCATCGTCCGAACGAGCTTTGATCTTATTGTGGGTCGATCTGGTTATCGATGTGACTTTTTCGGGTTCAGTTCGATTCTTGTGAACCTTGTTCGGGAGTGACATCATCGGGTTCTATTAGTTCTTTTATTCGAAGTGGATCGGATTTGGAACTCTTGTGTTTTCGACTCTGTCGAATCATTATGTTCGTTGACATTTCTGAGCTTGTCCTGCCCCTTGCTTTTATTGATCGAACGAGTGTGGTATTGTTTTGGAATAACTCGTTTGCCGCTGTGACTTTTCAATCGCTATTCCCTTTCCTGTGGATCTTATGGGAATGCAGGTCTTGTAGTTCTCACGAGATCATCCTGGGAGTTGTTGTTTGAATTTTATTATCCTTCGTGTTTCGGACATGATTGTTCGATCTTCGTTGTCTCGATCGTTTGCTTGTTCGGTTTTTGTTCTCGTTTCGTGATTGTTGAGCATTCAGGCTCCTTCCTAATTCCCTTAAGTTCGGGAAATTAGTCTCGTTTTCGATCTTCCAACCCTTGGGCGGTGGGATTCCATATTTGTTCAGCGGTTGGCTCGCGTTTTGATTGATGTATTGTTGGGTTGGTCAATCATATTGATTTTCGTTCGTTGTGTTTTGTGATTGTCGGATAATTGACTTGGATATATTATCCGTTTGATGACGCTTGTCATTTGTTAGTTTTATTATATCCCTAACGGCGACGTTGTGTTGATCGTCGTGGAGCGTGTTTTCACGCCGTATATTCCTTTGCGTTATTTGTAACATTTCGCCGTTGGGCGTTAGTTACGCATTCTTGTGTATCTTGTTGAGTTTTTCCTGGCGGAATATTTCTTCCCCCTACTTGTTTTAAGTTTCGGGACGAAACTTCTTTTAAGGAGGGTAGAATGTAATATCCGCAATTTTCGATTTTCGATAAATTTCTTTTTTTCGGCCGAAGTCCATTTTGACGACTCGCTCATGACCGGTTCGTCATTCTGAGAATGATTAATTCTACACTTTTTGACATCCGAGTTCGTTTCGGAGTCGTTTTGTTGAGTTCCGTGCTTTTTAACGACTTTTCCGCACTTGAGTTCGGTTCTAGCGAATCTCGTTCGAAACTGCTGTTTCGAGTTTCCCATAAGTCCGTTTAACTTTGTTAGACGTGTTGTGAACTTCGGTTTGGTTATTCGATCACGTATCGTGATTTCCGCGCGTTTTGGGCCATTTTGTAATTTCTTAAAAGTTACGGGTATCTGTATCTGTAATTATTGTCTCGACCCGTTTCTTGGTTGCGTATGACTAATTATGGTATTATGTTTTCATTCCGGGTCGTTGATGTTGTCCGCGAACTTTTCGTCGTATTCGCCCGCACGTTTTCTAAATCGAGTCGCCGAGCCCTCGACGGCGGATCGCCGACGGCTATGGATCGCCGACGGTTGTGGGTTCTCGCCGGATGATTGCGGGTACCGCCGGACGAGTGCGGCAGAACCGGCGAGCGTACGCCACGGCCGGAAGTCTGCGCGCTAGCTCGGCAGTATAGCGCACGCTAGCTTGGTCGACCAACGCACGCTATCGCCGCGACGTGGGGTTTCGGGGTTACGGAATCGGGAAGAATCGGAAGGTAGCGCACGCTACGCCGAGCGTAGCGCGCTAGTCGGCAGCGTAAGCGCCGCCGGCCGGCTAGCGTCGTTACTGGCCGGGCGATTCGATCAGGGTTCTAGACAGACGGCTAGCGCACGCTAGCGTCCAGCAGCCTTGGCGCTATCGCGGGCGGGCGGCAGATCCGGCCGGCAGATTGAGTCTTGATGCATTGTGGCCTTGCAGGCCACGGCCGAGGGTTATCGGCCGAGGCTGCCCGTTAGCGCGCGCTAGTCCGGAAGGTGTAGCGCACGCTAGGCCGTGCCTGTATAAATATGACAGAGTAGCCATATTCTCACCCGTTTTTCATTTCCATCTTTTCCTCTCCGCGGCTGGAGACTTGGCGATCCAGGAGACATGTTGTCAAGCAACTAATCCACAAAGATTGGGAGTTCATATCATCGATTAATCCCTCCATAACCTCCTTTGATCCAGCGAATCAAGGTGAGATTTCCTAGAACCCTATTTTGGGAAAATTTGGGGTTTTTGCGTTTTTGTCCGATTCGTTCCGTGTTGTTGATTAATACACGATGGTTATGATTAATATTGGTAGTATTCTTGTGATTAACATCATTTAATCCATTGTTCTTCGTCGAATCGAAGTATATTTCTTGATTTCCTGCGAATTGACTTTTTGGGGGATTTGTCCTCGATCTCGTTTTTCATCCGTTTTCGATGGATCGATTATGGTTAAATGATGTTGTTAAACATATTCTATGGATTGTATATCCATATTTCAACTTGGAATTCCGTTTTCGTGATTTGACGGAACGAATCGTGTTCTTGGCCGTTTTGGTGGAAATCCTTGAACTTTCGTCATTCGTTCTTTGAATTCAACGGCTTTGAGTCGTGTTATGGAATTCATTTCATTGTTATTATTGTCCTTCGTAGTTTATGACGTGAGTTGGCGATCGGTGGAGTCGGCGGGTTCGTAATCGGTTCGTGTCAACCTACTTTGGTCGATTCTCCGCGTTGTTCTTATTCGAGGCAAGTACCTTATCCATACTTTTCTTGTTTTGTGGATATGATGATTGGTGATCGTCTTGGTTTGTTTGTTTGTTTGAAATGAGTTTTCAAAAGATTTGGTTAGCCTCGTTAAAGGCCCTCTTTCAAAACCGTGTGTGTTTTGTGATTGGTGTGATTCGTGAACGAGTATGTGAATCTTATGGATATGTTTGGTGTTGATGATGCACTTGGTATTTGCGTGTGGATGTATATTGTTTCATTTCGGTGCATTGTGGTTTGACATGTTGTTTTACTGAGTGTTTGATGCCTCTGGGTGAATTGTTTGGATATACTTGGTGTGATATGTTACTCGTGCTTGAGATTATTTCGCTAGCCAGCTCGGGGGGTCCGACGGGATCACGGAGTGGGATTCGTGGCTTCGTCCCGGTCCTAGGCGACGTGTGGTGCTTGAGTATTTCGCTAGCCAGCTCGGGTCTGACGGATCACGGAGTGGGATTTGTGGCTTCGTCCGGTCTAGGCGATGCGTGTACATGTTTTGTGAATGTGTTTGCTCACCTCGGGAGGGTTCGACGGGACCACGGAGGGAATTCCAATGGCTTCGACTGGGTTCACGAGTGAAACTTCACCGCTACGTGTGTATATTTTGTGATTGTTTTTCGCTCACCTCGGGAGGGTCCGATGGGATCACGGAGGGAATTCCATTGGCTTCGACTGATTCACGAGTGCGGTTGCTTATGTTTTGTGAATGTGTTTGCTCACCTCGGGAGGGTTCGACGGGCCACGGAGGGAATTCCATTGGCTTCGACTGGATTCACGAGTGAAACTTCACGGGTGCGTGTGTATTTTATGTCCATCGAGGACGCGTGACGTGGGTTTCAACCTGTGTATTATTGTCGGTTTTCTATTTGCGAAAACAAAACCTTTGGGCTGTGACCTGTGACCTTGTTGATTTTTGGAAAGATAAGGATTTGATAATCCTAAGTTGTTTTCTATCAAAACTCTCGATGGCATTTAAACGGTTTTATAAATTGTTTTCCCTTGATTTGTGACCTTTCGGTTTTAGAATGTTTTACCAAACTCTTGCCTCGGGAAGTACTTTTCGTCACGTTTGGATTTTTAAGGATTCCTGGTTATTGTTATTTGTGAAATGTGAATTGTATGGCTCGTATTTGCACTTTGTTCTTGCACTAGAAAAACCGTGGAGTTTTGCTAACCCCCGAGTATTCGGGGGGTGGATGTCTATTTTTGCATTCAGGTTTTGGAGCATAGCACAGGGTCGGCACGAAGGATGATGAAAGATGAACGATACTAATCACACGAGGATCCGTTGATGTCGTATTGGTCTAGTTGTATTTTCTTTTCCGCTGCAGTATCTTTTCCCCGTTGTACGGGAGTTTATTGTATTTTGACCGCTGCGTGGATATGTGTTTGGAATTGAGTTGTATGTTATTATTGAAAGACCAAGTCGGTCTACTGAGTCATTTTAGCCTTAAAGGCGATGTTTAGATGTTCGATTTTAGTTATCAGCCTGGTAGATCCTCGAGGAGAGGGTCTACGGCGTGTAATATCCCTGAGTGGATTGGGGGTGTTACAGCGGATACGTATACGTGGGAGTACATTTCCTCGTAACCAATTCCAAGGCGTTGTGAGAAGCATTACTTCGTGAACCTTGTACATTAGGACTCTATATTCTCACTACGCTTTACGACAAAGGTTCGATTATGTCCTTCAGGCTTTACACTTGGTTAGGTTAGCACTACCTACACGAAATACCTGTCTCTTTGTCGGAGAATCTAGTTCTACCTGGAATGTTTTTCTTATAGGCCAATCAGCTCTATGTTGATTTCATCCAACCGAGCGAGGTTCGACATCATCGTACTTTATGATTCATGACATGTCATCAAAGTGGGTGGTTGATCAGGCCACACTCTCATAATTTCATCGAGATTCTTGATTTTCTGAATCATATCTTCGGGGCGTCCCCCTCGTCATGATTCATAGACATAATAAAATCAAGCATGATCTCATGAAACGAGTTCATTGATGGTTAACATGTAATTTGTGCCATACTCTACCTCTTACTTGGATGAGTATTTAGTCGAACCATGTGGCTTCCACCCCTTCCTTCGCAGGGAGCCACGGCCTCAACCACACCTCCACCAAGTGCGGTTGTATCACCCGGTTCATTAGTAATGTGCCCCTTGGAAGGGACTTCTAACCTTACAGGCACATTTGCAGTTGTAATGTGAGATCTTGTCACTTGAACGATATCAGTAAATGCATCAGGCATCGAATCTGCTACATCCTGAAGATCGAGTGTTCTTTGTGCTTCACGGTAACATTGTGAAGTTCGGGGATCATAATGAGACAAAGTGGAGACACCATGACAATTCCTGTCGTTCCCCGAAAAATTACATTTTCTATCCTCCCCCTAACGACGGGAATGTTGTCTCATTAAAGTGACAATCCGCAAATCGTGCGGTAAAGAGATCACTGTGAAGGTTTCAAATAGCGGATAAACGTCTGGAGATTCTTATCCAACGTGAATACTTAATCGTTTCTAAAGACCGATGCGCTGTGGGGCGCAGAAGGCACATATAATGCGTAACCAAATATGCGCAATTGCCACTCAAGTCCGTCTGGGTTCAAGATACAAAAATCAGGCTATCCAGTTACCAACTGGTACGCATAAAAGTAATTGGTTAGCAAAAGGTCTAAATGAACGACTTAAGTAAAGTTGCATGCAATATTGCATAATCCCAAGCAAATATATGCAAATTGGTGCGTATAACCAATTACATAATCACCATACATATTCTTTCGACGGTGGTTTATGTGAGACCTTTGCATATGCACATGGGACGAGATACTATTCATTAATCTCTATCATGCAATAAACACCAAATACTTTTTGATGTGAACTCTCTAATCATCAAGTCCTTTAGATGTTATAAGGGAGGTGAGCCCTTATAAGTTATCTTGGAAGTTCTGCAGCAGTTTGAGTGGACAGGAGAGCGACATGTGACCAATATGTCGGAGAATCCATCAAAACCATCAATACATAAATGGTCCGCATATTAGGTGGATGAATCCACAAATTTCTCCTTATATTCAGTGTAAGAATGAAATGCTTGCTTTTGTTTCTTTAGCGTAGGAAGGTCTCGCTCCTACTTTGGCTAAAGAGCAGGCTTTGCAACACTAAGTGGTGGGCATTTGATATGCATCTGGTTCTTTGGATGACATAACACGATTAACATCAACATTGTTCTTTATGTTGAGTTGTTGCCCATTTTCGCTCGAAAAGTAATGATGTTCGTACAGGTTCTTTAGTATACATATCATCATACTTCGACCAGGATGACCTAGACTATCGTGCCAAAGCTTATACGAGTCTATGTCCAAAAGTACATTGTTGGTGACAACATAGGTTTTTAAAAACCTAATAGTAGTGAGGTCCATCCACTAGATCGACTCATCAGTTATTCTAAAATGTGTATACGTCCACATTCATTAGAATTAATAAAAAACTCTATTCCATTCTCACAGTGGGTTTCAATCTGGAAACCATTGCTACGTATATTATTGAAGTCAAGTAAGGTTCGAAGGGCTCTAGGTGCATACAGAGTATTGGTAACTTGTAATTGAGTGCCATTTAGGCATCAAAAATTGAGCATTACCTCGCCCTTTGATGAGTTGGGATGACCCATTCATCGTAGTTACCGAGGTTTGGTAGGCGACTTATTCAATGAATAGAAGCCTAATTCTAAGAACATTCAAGTTCTACTCAATTCATTCCTTAGAAAAGATTGAAATTCCGAACCATAAGCATTCAAGCAATATTCAGTACTTCGAAATAAAGCTAAGAATATAACGTAAGCAATAATAATATATTGTTCGTGAAGTAACATTGCATCACGCCATTATTGAAAAGAAAACACCAACACAGTCGTCTTGAGGCAACTATACCAAATGTAAACGAGAAAGTAAACATAATACTAAGATTCAGTCTATAGACTGTGGCTCGTATGACTCAATTCGACGATTGGTGACTGTGAAAATTGACATAGGGGGACTTGTCTAGATCATATTCTTCCATATAGTGAGTTCTCCTTTCTTTGGACTCTCTATATTTCTTGTAGTGAGATGCGACTTGCTTGCTTGCATGGCAGTTCTTGTACCATGTCCAGCATCTCCACAATGATAGCACGGTTCATTGCCAACTCGAGCCTTAGAGGCGATAGGATGGGTAGGTGCTTTTTGGTTCCCTTAGCTAGTAGAGCCGGGAGCACCAAGTCTTCGCATTACATTAGAAGAACCCCCACGTCCTTGACCACGAAGCCTATCATGTCCAGTACCCTATTCATTGGGGTAGTTTCCATCCTTCACTTTGCCATAATTGGCCTTGGGAAATTTCTTTGTCCCAACCGACCTGACATTACTGCTCACTAACACTTCGTTGTACCTCTCAGCTACTTGCAGTAGGTTGATTAGCTTACTGAAGGTAGTGATGCTTTTATTATCATACTCCAGCCTATACTGGTTCGCTAGTATAAGAGCGGAAGCAGGGAAGATGAAAAAAAGTTTTCTGGATCATGTCGTCTTCTGTGATATCCTTCCCACAAAAATTTAGGCGTGCCTCGAGACGGAGCATATCTTTGTTGAAGTCGTTGATTCGTTTATATTCAAGCAAGCGGATTTCATTCCACTACACGGTCAACTCTGGGAGCAAAGTTTGTCAATGTTCCCAAATTGGCCCTTAAGGGCATTCCACAGTTCTTTAGGGAATTTCAACTCTAGATATTCCTATCTCAGGTTGGGTTCGATGTGTCACCTAAGGAATATAAGCGCACTCATTTTTATCTTATCAGACGGTACTTGGTCTGTGGTGTTAAGGAGCGTACCACTATATTCTTTGGTGATAAACGTGGTCTCGACGTAGGAGACCCATCTATGGTACTCAAGCTCTTTTGAGTCCAATATATCAAATTTGGAACGAGTTGGATCAGCTATCTTAATACAAGAAAATAGAAAATGATTTTTCACAGTTTACCATGAGTACTTTCCATGATAAAATTTTCAATAATGGGAGCGTTATTATTTTTCGGAACCAAGATATGGTCAATAAGTTACTTTCGATGTTATTGAAGGTGACCAATGAAATTACTTTATCATGGTTCGAGTTGAATTTAGGCAGTAGATATAAATCCTCTAAAGTCTACTAAAATGAAGCCTAATTGCATGTCATATCTATATATGCATGCAAATATGTGTATATTTATAGATATAATCACATAATCCTAGGGATATATCTATACACGTATTATGCAATCAAAGAGGTGTCTTATGCCGCAATAATTATTAATTCAACGTGAATTTATTTTAATTCAAGTTGCTTAAGCAATTTATTTTAATTTAATTAAAATTATGAATGCATCATGCTTTTGGTTTAATTAAGCATAAATAAATTACAGAGTATAAAAATGCAATCAAGGATATATAAAAAGTCTAAAAATTGCACATTGCAGATAGTAGGGTTCGTATTTGTGTACCTTATGGGAAAAACCTGATTCTTTTCTAGGCATACCGTCAATTTATTTCGTAAATTGCCATCTTCGTTCCAATTAACGTTTGGATCGTCTTGATTCCTTACTTCGCGATTGAAAGGGTAAAAAAATCTGGTTTGTTGAAGCTGTCTTGTCGGAGCTACAATCGGCGGGCTGCACTAGAACCGGGTCGGACTAAAGCGGCCTGGGTCGGGCGTGAAGTGAGCGAAGCGGGTTGGGTGAGGGCGAGCTGAAGTCTGGACCTGCGAACGAACTGGAAGAATCTGATATGGTTCACGGGTCTGGGAGATGAGCGGACTGGAATCAGGTTCGAACCGGATCGGGACTAGTTCTGGGCTTGAAACGCGGTGAAGATGGATGACTGAACAGGAGACAGGCGGTCGGATGGCTATGGCCGCGGGTTTGCTGCAATGGGGAGGAAGGGTTTGCCGGAAGTTCGCGTACGGACCTAGGGTAGATATCCGACAAGAGTTGCGATCGAGAATTAGTGGTGTTGCTGGTCCGATCTGAGCAGCGGGAGTTAGGGTTAGGGGGTTGCATCCGATCTGGTTTGGATCGGCGGTGGTGTTGGGGGGTTAGGGTTTTGCCGATGGTAGTCCATTGGGGGACGATGAATCAGGGTACCTGGAGGTTAGGGTTGCGCGGGTTTGGTCAGGAGCCGTGGATCGGCGGACGGGTCGCGGGAAGAAGCGGCGGCGCGGCTAGGGTTTCGGCCGCGAGATTTTTCGTTTTTTTTTTTTTTTTAGGGAATCGGGAGAAAAATTTCGTGCTCAGTCGGGAACTACGTGCTGATAACGTGTTGAAGGGAAAATAACTGAGACAGAAAGTAGGGCAAAAGTTGTTGTTGTATTATTCCATCAATGAGATCCCTTTAAATAGGGTGAAGTACATACAAACAGGCCTCAGCCAAATCCTATCTAGTAAAGCCCATAAACTAACAGACTTAGGCACACAATGGGTATTATTCCTTTAAAAAAAAAATTTAGAAAATATTTTTTCTGATTCGAGAATATCAGATAAACATCAACGGGCTCTTCAATTCGCAGAGTTGAAAGAGAAACCCACAAAAATATTACGTAACTACTTACGCAAGAAGAAGGCCTTTTATTCTGGCCCAATACAGAAGAAGACCTATTAAACTCAAAGTTCCATATCCATCTAAATCGCTGGACTAAGCCCAATTTTTTTATGAGCAAATTACAAGAATCATGAGTCGATACTCGATGCAATATAGCAAGTAAGCAAATCATTATTTGCAAGTAATGATGTTAGCGATTCAAATATACTCGAAAATCGGCTCAATTGATCGGGACCGTTACTCCGGATACTGGTGCTGAAGTTGGAATCGAAACTGATAAAATTGAAAAAGTTGACTCAACAAAATATAGATAATTTATCCTAATTTTATACATACCAAATATATCTTTAGCTTAGTGATATGATCCTACTGTTAAGCCAATAACTGACTCGACTCCAACCGATAACAGATATATTTGCAAGTATCTAAATGCAATATAACTTCACTCGAGCTTGAGATGTTAGATACGGGATTATCGACATCTAAATGTATCATTTCAAGTAACTAATCTATTGATTAAATATTAAAAATGCGTGATTTTATAATTATTTTTATTGAACATATTTTATATAATTAATTCATAAATATTTGATAAATATGTGAAGATACTTCATATACGTGTTTACATGATATAAGCGCAACGATTTCTGAGGATAATTAATTCTTGTAAAGACTGGTTCTAATCTTAAGTCAGTGGTCTTAATTATGTAATTAAGTCAGGATATTTAATATGATGATTGGGCAATAAGGAAGGTTAATACTGATTTAAGCTGTCAAATGCAATTATAAGGAAAGCCAAACCATAATTTTCTTTGTAAGAAATTCACAATAAAAGTTCCCATGTTGGGAAATTAGAAGGAAATAGTGGATTGGTAAATCAACCTTCCAAAGGAAATTGACAACCTTATGAATTTAGACTACATTTATCAACATTCCCGATCTAGCTTACTCAGAGTCTGCCATGAACTTTTACTTAAATCTAGAGGCACGAGATTCGACTATGAAAAAAAAACAAAAATCCTGAAACTAGACTCAACATAAAATCATAAGTTGTCAGACCAACGCTTTAAACGTGAAGACCCGTCAACAGAAAGATCGTCACTTTTTATCTTATACGGTCATTTTGCGATTGATGATATTCTGGTGACTCAGGATCGGCCAACCGACCTAGGTCGTGACTCGTGGCCGCGGTTGGCCGAGAGTTGACAATGAAAATAGTACTCTTATATATTGATGGGCTCTAATACTCCCACGAAACCAAAAATTGGATTGTACATTAATCTTTGTAACATATTTTTTTTATCATTAATTTTGAGAAACGAAATGGAATATTTGATACCGTGTTTGCAGGCGCATATATGTTGAATTAACAAATACCAACAGATAATGTGTACGCCACATCATGTTACTTATATGTGTAAATTAACTGTAAGTAGTATGTATATGGATTCCTTCAAATTCAAGCACATATGAAGATATGTGGATTGTATAAAGATTTTAGAACTATGTAATTAAAAAGAGTTATCGTACCCATTTGTGTAACCTGATAAGTTATTTATAAATCATAAATAAGTAATTTGGTAGGTATTTTTTGTGACTTATAAGTAACTTATAAGCTTAGACAAACGGCACCAATAATTCGTACACGATAAAGAAGCTTATTACCACGTTACAAAAAAAAAGCTAGCTGTACAATTTACGTCCCAATTTATATTTCGGTTGCCCGAAAATATCAAAACGACGTCATTTTTATCCACATGTGCTCCAAAATTGGGGGTTTCTGGGCTCGCTGCTGGTGGATCTACGTGGTATTTTTGGGACGTTTTGAAAAATATAAAAAGTTACGGGACGTAAAAATATTATTACCACTTTGAAACAAAATAATAAAATAAAAATATGAAAAATCAAGATTTTTTTCAAAAAAAAAAAAATCATCAAAAAGGAAATTTGAAAATTCAATAAGTAATTGACTAATTTTTCAGACTTCATTGTAATCTTTTTTAATTTAATAATTAGACAAATTAAAAAAATATAAGTCTAAAAAAATTGAAAAATGTTCATGCTTTTTCAGTTTTCTATTGTAGTTTTTAGACTTCGTTTTTGATGATTTATTTCATTTCTTGTCTCTTTTAATATAATAATTAGACAAATTATAAAAAGTTTAAAAAAAAAAAAATAAGAATATGAAAAAAAAAATCTTGCCTTTTCAGTTTCTTGTATTAGTTTTTAGACTTCATTTTTAACACTTTTAAAGAAGCAAGATTTTTCAGATATTTTTTTTAAATTTATATACTTTATAATTTGTCTAATTGTTAAATTTAAAGTAATAAGACATACAAATAATTATTACCATTAAAAATTTAGTCGATTATTTATTTAATTTTTAAATTTTACTTTTGATGATTCTTTTTAAAAAAATCTTGATTTTTCAGATTTTTATCCTATTATATTTTATTTCAAAGTGGGGACAATTTTTTTACATCCCCTAACTGTTTATATTTTTCAAAAACATCCCAAGATAGTGCCACGTAGATCCATCTCAACACCTGTTATGCGGCAATTTATACACCTCGATGGCGATCGGAATGATGGTCAGAAGCCAGCCAAAGAAGACAGACGCTGGCCAAGCACCTAGCGATCGGCGTCCAAGGCGATCGTCTGTAGGCATCTGGCGATCGCCAATGATATCTGACTGTAGGCGATCGTCCCATACTGCATGTGAATCTGACACCCGTCAAAGTCTTCGAAGACCGAATCTCGGACGTAGACCCACGTGCAGATCCACAAAAGGCGCCGCAAGATAAGGCCTTTGACCCCAGCCTGTCACCAACCTCACACCTACCGACAGGCCCGCCGAAAGGTACAAGGTGGGTCCTCCCCAGACAGCGACTCAGGACGCGTGCAGGTTTCCCATTGGCTCGCACAGCTGGCTGCCAATAGCAGCCTCGGACTTTAAGGGAACAGTCCCACGTGACGGGACGATCGCCCACCTTATTCTAATATAGAAAACGGCGGTCGCCAGCGATCGCCGAAGAGGACCAAGCAACCCAACAGTGGCCAAGAGAGAGTAAAAAAACGTACAGTGAGGACAATGAACTTACTGAACAAACTCATTCACACATACAGAACATCAAAAGCAAGAACTCACAGAAATCGGATCTGGTTCTTCCGGCAATCTTCATGCTCTGTAGCTAAGATAACTAGAATTTTTACACTCATTGTAATAGTATTCTAACATTAATATTTGTACTCCAAAGTATTTATATTAATAACATCTCGCGAGAGCATTCAAGCCCAGGACTAACAACCCCGGCAAATCTTGTGTTATTTACTTTCCCACAGAAGTGTTCTCGCATTTGTTTGTTACTCGATCATTCCAGCAATATCATCTCCAGATAATATTTTGGGTAACAACAGCACCGAGCCCAGAAACCCCAAATTTTGGAATACACGTAGAGAAAAAACGATGCCGTTTTGATATTTTTCGACAACCGAAACGTCAATTGGGAGGTAAACTATATGCTTAGTCAAAAATTGAGATATAATTAGACAAAATAACTTTTGTGGGATATTTTAAAAAAAAAAAGTAACAAATTACGGGACGTAAATTATTATAAACTAAAACCTCAGACATACTTGTCACATTGCGACGTGATATGAGAACATCAAGCTAAGTCCTCCTCGGATGCAAGATACAATTTTCGAAACAAACAATTTTTTAGTATTAGATTATGTACCTTTAATTAATAACAATTATGTACGACTTAATAAGAATTCAGAAACATTTTTGTTATTCGAATTTAAATTTCCATATCGAGTTACTATAATATTGTATGACAAAAATGACACTCACTACCAAAAATCAGACTTTAGCCGACGACTTAAAGTGGTCGGTTAAACCCCAAAGTCGTCGGCTAATCATGCCAGCCGTCGGCTAAAAAACCGTCGGCCGATATTCGTCGGCCAAGGTTTAGCCGACGACCTTTGTGCAGTCGTCGGCTAAAGTTCAACCATTAGCCGACCACTAGTACACGGTCGTCGGCTAAACCTGTTGGAAAAAAAAACATTTAGCCGACGACCGTAACGAGACCGTCGGCTAAAACCATTTTTTAAAAAAAAAAAAAATACAGTTTAGCCGACGACCGTCTTATATGTCGTCGGCTAAAACTATTTTTAAAAAAAAAAATTAAATTATTTTAGCCGACGACCGTCTTTCAGGTCGTCGGCTAACACCCTATTTTTTAAAAAAAAAATTACTTTAGCCGACGACCGTCTTACAGGTCGTCGGCTAAAACCCTATTTTTTTAAAAAAAAAAATACTTTAGCCGACGACCGTCTTATTTGTCGTCGGCTAAAACCCTTTTTAATAAAAAAAATAAACTACTTTAGCCGACGACCGTCTTATATGTCGTCGGCTAAAACCCTATTTTAAAAAAAAATTGATTTTGGTTTCCAAAACTCGTATTTTTACTGCAATTTTTTTACACCAGCTCTCATTATCAACTTCTATCAACGCTCAACATATTCAAGATCATTAATTTCATCAACATACTAGTAGCGTCAATAAAATCACTTACACAATTGTAACACAAATATAAATATACAAGAGTACTACAACAACACAACTAGAATCCACTGCCAAATTCATCTAAATGTCGAAATGTAGTAGTAGAAGGATTACCACCATCCCTAGATCCTCGTCACGAGGCCGTGAAGATGGGTGCATCCAGAGAGAAGGCGGTGGAGCAGTGCACTGTGATCCGGCTGAGTAATGGTCTGAGTCAGCGTCATCATATAGTCCATCATGGCCTGCTGCTGTCTCTGGAAACTCTCTAACCGCGACTCAGTCCTCTGCTCGCTCTCATGTAACCGCGTCTGAGTCCTCCTTTCATTCTCAGCCCGGAGCTCCCTCTCTGCCCTCAACTGCTCCTCGAGATAGGCAGTCCATGCATCCCGTCCGCGAGGGCGCTGGAAGCCGGGGGTATCTTTCAATACATGGTGACCCTCGGCTCCCATCATCTTAGTGCGGTACCGACTACCTCTAGGAGGATAGACGGTACCCCACACCCTAGCGCGAACATAAGGATCGGCCTGATCGATCGTCGATGGCGAATCGAGGTCAGTCTCCGCTAAGCCCGGAGACTGCTCCCGAGCAATCTCAGCAAGCATCCTCTGAGACTCCTCCCGCACACGCTCCTAAGTTAATATGAAAATAAATATTTGAATATCAATAAAAGTATGATACAAAGGCATTTATTTTATTACTAAAGTAAAATAAAAAAGACTTGCATGCTCCTCGGGACGGTTCGGAAATGCTTTCGAGTCACGTAGGCAAATGCATCCAACGAATCAAGAAATAGCCTCGTGCGCAACTCGCTAACGAGGGAACCCCATCGTGATGGTGGTCGGACCGGCCACGATTGGTCGTGTTGGTCAAGCTAGTCGCCTTCAAAAAATATTATTTAGAATCGAGTTTATATTTAGAATTCAAAAAAATAAAATCGAAATATTATTATTTTTATTAAATACTAGCATTTTTTTAATATATAAAATACAATATTGATTTTTATTTTTATGGAAAATAATATTCTAGTTTTTATTTTTATTAGAACAATTTATTTCCACTTTTGAATAAAAAATTGATTTTTAATATTAATAATATTCGAATTTTAAAAAATACATGAAGTTCCGATTTTTTCTAATTTAAAAAACAGAACTTCAAGTATTTTATATTCTGAAAACATTAATTTAAAAAATGGAGTTTATATTTAGAATTCAAAAAATAAAATCGAAGAGGAAGAATGAAATGAGGGTATTTTAGTCATACCATGAACTCTGGGTCGCGAAAATGGGCGCGTAGCCACTTCCACTTGTACTCCCGGAACTTGAATTCTTCGGGGGTAGCCTCTCGGGTATCACCCCAGGCTGTCCAGAACTTGTGCATCTCATTTTTCCAAGATTTGTACCTACAACATACGTTGCACAACATATATCATTCGTAAGAAAAAAAATTACGCAAACAATGTAGATACAAAATAAATTAAAATGACTTACTTGGTAGACTGCACCTCGTCACACCAAGTACGTAGTAGAGAGTCGGGAATGACAAACCACACCTATGAACAGCATAAATACGCAGTAATTTAAAAACATCACATATTGCATTTTCAAGAACTACGTGTTGATTGAAAAACACTTATTAAATATTTATTAACTTACCGACATAGCATTATTCAAAGCATCCTTCACGCACTGCGGCACGTCCCCCCAATCGGGCCACAAAACGGGGACTCTGTCCCGAATGACAAAGCCAACATTACGGCTATATGACGCCGCAGCGTCAGAAGACATCACCGGCCGGCCGTGTCTGTCTAGAGGAATCTCATAACGGCCATTCTTAGTTACGTACGAGTCGAGCGCCAGACCCTTTGCTGGGCCACGAGTCTTCTTCTTTTTCTTCTCCTCCTCGACTACATTTTTCCCCTTCTCCTTCTCCCTCTCTATCTCCTCATACAGTTTCGTCTTCGAAACCCGACAACTGCGCCAAAACATGTTGTCTGGCCAAGACTCATACACGTATGCCTCGTCAGGGCTAATCAATCGAACGGGAACTCGGGCTCCCGACTCATCGACCTCCGGAATAGTCGGAACCATCGGAGGCATGAATAGAGTCGGCGGCGGACCGTGGGGCACCGCGGACGAGGAACTCCGTACATCTCCTGATGTGTGAGGGCTAGACGTGGGTCGGTGGATGGGAGGCATACGAGTCTCCGGCTGCGAGGGGGTCGGCCGTGGTGTCTGAAAGGATAAACGCCGCGCTAGTGCAGCGGGCTCATCTGTCGCCCTATAAAAATCGTCAGCGTTCATGCCGGTAGCTTCTAGTATCTGGCGGGCACGAACGCTGCTCTGAGATATGTATAGTGTGGGATCCGCCTTACTAGAGGTCGCGAACTCCCCGAATCGGGAGTGGTCGACTTTGTCGACTTCTTCCCCAACGCTTTCTTTATTCTATCCATAATCTAAACAAATCAATCAAATTCACAACTCAACACAACAGTAACTATCAATGTCATACCACGTTAATCTTTCGATTAACGCCGGCTATAAAATTCCTTCCTCCTCAAACAAATTCATCAAATATTTCTAAACAAATTCATCAAATAATCTAAACAAATTCATCAACTAAACAATTCAACACAACAGTAATTATCAATGCCATACCACGTTAATCTTTCGATTAACGCCGGCTATACAATCCATTCCTCCTCAAACAAATTCATCATATTCGCAACTCATTAAACACAAAATATTGAAAATACTAAATTCATCAAATATTGCATCACAACTCATTAAATATTTTATCAAATTCACCACATATTCTAAACAAATTCATCAAACAAATACAATAAATTCAACAAAAAAAATAAAAAAAAGGGACAAGGGTTACCGCGGCCGGGCTGGAGGGCGACGGGCGGAGCGGAGGGCGACGGGCTGTAGGGCGACGGGCGGGCGGGCGGGGGACGGGACGGGGCTGGCGGGCGGAGGGCTGGCGGGCTGGAGGGCGGGCGGGAGACGGGACCGCGGGCGGGCGGGCGACGAGATCGGGTCAAGTGGCGGGCGGACGACGATCGCGGCGGTGTAGTTGGGCACAGGTGACGATCGGCGGGCGAATGGCTAAGGGGGCAGAAGAATAAAATAAGAAAAGGGAGGTACGAGAAACGTATAAAAGGTGGGGGTTTAGACGACGACAAGATCTACGTCGTCGGCTAAAATTTAAAAAAAAAAAAAAATTATACTTTAGCCGACGACATATATGACGGTCGTCGGCTAAACCCGTAAGTGACCCGACCGTGTTAGACAACACGGTCGGGTAGTAAACAGATTTGTTTTCAATTTCTGGGCGGGTGCGACACGGGTCGTGTTGATGGACACGGTCGGGTTTAGCCGACGACTTTCTTATAAGTCGTCGGCTAAAGTTCAATTTTTTTAAAAAACATTAGTCGATCGTGTCGGGGACACGGACCGTGTCGCACCATCCCGAATGGGAAAACAAATCGTATGATGACCCGACCGTGTTGTCTAACACGGTCGGGTCACTTCCTTGTTTAGCCGACGACCGTCATATATGTCGTCGGCTAAAGTATATTTTTTTTTTTTTAAATTTTAGCCGACGATGTAGATCTTGTCGTCGGCTAAACCCCAGGTTTTTTTTAATAATATTATTGATATTATATTAATGTTATTATTATGATTATTATTATTACTATTTTTTTAATTATATTTAACAAATAAAAATATACATCTACTAAATTTATGGCTCATAGTTTGAGTCATCACTACGATATGTCTCATTATACGAGTTGATATCCGGCAACATATGCCTCAAGTCGTCCACATTATCGTCATCGAATTTTCAAGTAATTCGTTTGTATCAACGTCAACGTACGCGAGCATCACCACGAGTCGGATGACTCGTCCTTCAGAACATTATTCATTGTAATTGTCGTTTATGGTGGAATATTTCGCATTTGGCTCTTGATAAGCATCATCGTCATCGCACTGTTGTTTCTCCCGGTGTAGCAAAGACTAAAAATATTCCTCGTTGTCACAACATTCACTACCTTCCATGTGCCTTTCTTCACCAAGTCGTCCAAATAATACACCGACTTTCTGATGTAGCAAATACAAAAGGATCACTTTCATACCATGAAGTGGAAGTGTCAACAGATAATGGCCGTAGTCGTCTTGCATATCGGTTCCAAGGCGGTGTCGTACCATCGACACTTAAACAAGTAAATTGTCATGCCTTCCCGTAAATTAGTTCTACCACTTCCAAAAGAACACCGTAATATCCACCATCTATCATAACCCTGAATTTTGACATCTTCTTTTTGGTCTCTCCCAAGGCATACGAATGTGACACCGTTGACTTTGGCCATCGAATAAATTCTTGACATAACCGGCTTCATAGAAAGAAGCATAAGTTCACGCGACTAGTTAGGGTGTCCGTCATCTTGTATGTGTGTCATCTGTCGTAAATAAACTTTTTATGTAAAAAATATCTTAAGTCCAAAATGCAATAGCAATTGAATGTATACGTACCCATTCTCCAAAATAGTCGGCAAAAGTGTCATTGTGGAATCTAGTGTCACCTCGCACCATATCGCATGACAAGTGGATGTCTTTCCGATCATGAACTTCGGACAATTGAGCAATATCCACCAATGTGCAATTCGTGACTCGTACGGGTCTAATTGTCTTCCTGGCAACCTCCCATAGACGTCAACCTCAGTGGATATGATAGAAAGATTGAATTGTATTTTATCTGCTGGAATAGAGCGGAAAGGGGGATCGAAGTTTCCCAAATACAACTTGATATGCGTAATACACTCCGACGCAAGGTAAGATTCTGCAATGCATCCTTCAGTGCAGACTTATCGGCCACGGAGTCTTTGTAATCACCGAGTTGCCTTTCAACCGGTACATCCACGTGTAGTGCCTTTGGACCGGTGACCAATAAGCGCACGGGAAGGTGGATCATGAGGTGAGGCATGAGGTCAAAAAGTTTGGAGAAATATTCGCTCAAACTTGCACAAGATATAGATGATCTCATCTTGCATTTTACGCAAATCGAGATCTCTTGACTTCTCTCGTACATAGTTTCGGAAAAATCTTGACAATGCAACACACGGCTCGACCACTGTTTTGGTAAGTACGGTCGAATAAATACCGAAAATAGGCGTTGGAGTAGGATATGACAATCATGACTCTTCAAACCAGCTTAACTTGTTCTCCACGAAATTAACACATCTTCCTATATTTCCAAGATACCGGTAGGATACCTAGCGATCTTTATCCAACAAAATATCTCGATTCTCTGCTCGCGATGATGGTGTAAGCTGCCTTAGGCATTTTTGTTTTCCCTTGTGATTTTCAACCACAAATGTTTTCTTATGCTCATTTCTTCCAAACCTTTGCGTGCTTTTGGCCGTCTTTGGTCTTTCCATCCCAACCTAAGGTTGTCCCAACCACACTTTCGCAAACATTCTTTTCAATGTGCATGACATCCAAGAAGTTCCTTATCGCAACTTGGACCGGTAAGGCAATTCCCGAATATACTTTTGTGCGACCAATACTTATACTGTCGGGCCTTTCGGGGGTTCCGCAAGCACATTAGGATGGTTTCTAAGTGACCAAAATCGTACTCATTAAGAATTGATAGTATTTCATCACTGTCCATGCCGTGGTGGCTCGCCCATTTCTACGGTGCCATCAAATCCGCAGCATCCATACGCCACTCATGTTCCCTGTCAAGCCATATCCGATGACGCATTCGGATAACTTTCCTCTGATGGTACCTAGCACAATCGCATTCAAACACCTGGACAACCTCTATATCCGCTAATAACAGATCAGCATGACATTCCATATGCGGGAAAATCACTAATAGTGCCGATACACATGGCGTGCAAGTAGAACGTCTCGGACGAATAAGCGCCGTACGTGGGATGACCTTGCTCCCACAACAATTTCAGCTCCTCTATCAAAGGTCTCATATACACATCGATACACTTTCCGGATATCCGGCCGGGACTAACAAGGTCAACATATTATACTCCTTCCGCATACACATCCACGGAGGAAGATTGTAAGTAATCACTACAACAGGCCATATGGTATATGAAAGACTCATGTTACCAAAAGGGTTGAAACCATCAGATGCAATCCCGAGCCTCACATTTCGGATATCTGAAGAAAAATTCGGATACTCCCTATCTATATGCTTCCACGCTTCTCCATCTGAAGGGTGTATCATAGTATCCCTGTCATTAGTGTAACACCCCCAATCCGCTCAGGGATATTACACGCCGTAGAACCTTTCCTCAAGGATCTACCAGGCTGGTAACGACATTTAACATCTCGACAATGCCTTCGAGGCTACAATGACTCAGTAGACCGATTTGGTCTTTCCCCAAATACATACAACTCAAATACAACTCATGCCCACGCAGGGGACAAAATACAACTACACCCGTCTGGCCAACGAACGTCTGACAATGGAAAATAAAATACAATCGAACCAACACACGATGTACGGTTCCTCATGTGATTAGTATCGATCATCTTTCATCATCCTTCGTGCCGACCCTGTGTTATGCTCCAAAACACGAATGCAAAAGCAGACATCCACCCCGAATACTCGGGGTTAGCAAACTCCTTGTTTTGCTAGTGCAAATACAAAGTGCAAAAGCAGCCATACAATTCACATTCCACGAATAACAATAACCGAGGATCCTCAAAGATCCAAACGAAACGCAAAGTACTTCCCGAGGCAAGGGTTTGAGAAAACATTTCAAAACGAAATATCATAAATCAATGGAAGTAATTTATAAAGCAGTTTAGAATGCCATCGAGAGTTTTAATAGGAAAACAATTTAGGATTATCAAATCCTACTTTTCAAAACCAAAGACAAAAGGGTCACCGCCCAAAGGTTTATTTTACGAAAAATGACATTAACCAACCGTTGGGATTTTAGCCCCAAATCCGTAAACGACTTTTACAAAACCATTGGGATTTTAGCCCCAAATCTCATCAACTCACAAGACACAAGAACGACCACGAGGTTCGTATCCCACATCAAAATCCACAAATAAGGGATTTAGAACAAACAACAAAATACTCGATTGCCATCCTAGCCAAGTAAGCCAAACGAACACTTACCTCTTACACACTTAGTCAATGCATGCAATCATGAAAACCGATCGAAAGCGCTCATTTCGAAATAAACAATCCACAATTAGCCTCGAGAACAGGGCGGCAGCATACATTCTCGCTCGAGGCCTCATAGGGACCCTACCGAGTTGGCTACAATTACAAAAAAACAAAACCACGCACACGCTAAGCCGTGAGAACAGGGCGGCAGCATACATTCTCACTCGAGGCCTTGCAAGGACCCTAACGAGTTGGCTAAGCTGATGCGAAACTCGTGAAATCCAGGGCGGCAGCATAGATTTCCCTCCTTGACCCCGTCGGGCCAACACGAGGTGAGTTACACACAAAACACGTTACTCATGCAATACTAACATGCTAAGAATGTAAGTTCATTAAGAATACTCACTAGAGATGGCCATTAACTCGACACCATTACCAAACTCTTCAAAAATACAATAACAAGCTTAAATAAGGAATACACGATTCCATAACTGAAACAATAGGAGTATCATCATAAAATCCTTCAATGTTCAAGATAATCAAGTCATAATCAATTCTCAAAACACCGTTCACAAAACACACGCGTTTTGAAAGAAAGCCTTTAACGAGGCCAAATCCTTTTGAAACTTCATTTCAAATAACCAAACAAACACATCAAGACGACCACCGATCATCATATACATAAAGCGAGAAAAGTATGGGCAAGGTACTTGCCTCGATACCACGAAACCGAACCACGAACGGATACGGCTCAACCAGAAGCTTGGAACGCCCGATGCTAACGAAAAGGAAGACGACAATGAACGGAGCGGAAGAATCAAGCACGACCGCGAGGAACCGAAAATGAACCTAACGATTCGAATAGCACAATCACAACCACCTCTAAACGATTATGGAAATGGAATACACTGAAACCCGCCTACGATTCATGTATATTCATACCGAAAACAACAACGAGGGCGGACCACAACCAAACCCTCTCGATTCCGTAAAAATCCACAAAATATCCATGAATCCGTAGGGAAACTAAAGATACTAACAAGATTAATCATATTCATCATGAATCCATCAACGAAACGGAAAGAATCGGACAAAACCCCAAAATCCCCAATTATCCAAAAAGGTAGGGTTTCAAGAGATTACCTTGAGTGATTCAAGTGTTAAGATCCGTAGAACACGCGTTAGATTGATTATCCGAGCCTCACAACCGAAAAGAAATGATGAAAATCGACCCCCGGATGAAGAACTCTCTCCCTCTCTATCTCTCTCTCTCGCGACTCGGTGGAAAAAATGGGAAAGAATGAGTTGTTCACGCTCAAAACCACATTTATAGTGCAACACAGCAGACCCTATCGGCCGGCCTATCGGCCGATAGGCCCAACCGATAGCCATACGGAATGCCGGCAGTAGGGTCTATCGACCCCCCTATCGGCCGAAAGGCTCCTGGAAGTGCTCGGCCAAAACTAAAACGACCATAACTCTCTCGTCCGGACTCCGATTGACTCACCGTTTGAACCATTGGAAAGCTAACTCGATGTTCTATAATATTGCAAAGATTTATAATTTTTGGAGTTACCAAAAATTAATGGTGATCTAACAAAGACGAACTCATACTTAGAAAAGTCGTTTAGTAATCCTGAATTCAACAAAACGACACCGAAACCCGAACCTGAATACGAACCGAAGATACGGTTACGAAGTACTCACAAAGACGAATCTAAGAGCTAGTAGAACACACAATTCCGACCACCCGAAGGCTCGAAATTCGACAACGGAAGGTAATTACCCCATACTTTGGGAAATTACGAAAATGGCCCAAATGCCCGAAAATCACGATACGTGATTGAATAACCAAACCGAAGTTCACAACACGTCTAACAAAGTTAAACGGACTTGCGGGAAACTCGAAACAATGATTTGGACGAGATTCGCAAGAATCGAACTCAAATGCGGAAAAGTCGCTAAAAAGCACAGAACTCAACGAAACGACACCGAAACGAACTCGGATGTCAAAAGGTGTAGAATTAATCATTCTCAGAACGACGAAACGGTCATGAGCGAGTCGTCAAAACGGACTCCGACCGAAAAAAAAGAAATTACCGGAAATCGAAAATTGCGGATATTACATTCTACCCTCCTTAAAAGAAGTTTCGTCCCGAAACTTAAAACAAGTAGGGAGAAGAAATATTCCGCCAGGAAAAACTCAACGAGACACACAAGAATGCGTAACTAATGCTCAACGGCGAAATGTTACAAACAACGCAAAGGAATATACGGCGTGTAAACACGCTCCACGGTGACCAACACAACGTCGCCGTTAGGGATATAATAAAACCGACAAGTGACAAGCGTCATCAAACGGATACTATAGTCAAGTCAATTATCCGATAATCACAAAACACAACGAACGAAAATCGATATGATTGACCAACCCAACGGTACATCAATCAAAGCGAGTCAACCGAACAAACACGGTATCCCATCGCCTAAGGGATGGAAGATTGAAAACAAGCTAATTTCCGAACTAAAGGGAATTACGAAGGAGCACGAACGCTCAACAATCACGAAACGAGAACAAAAACCGAACAAACAACGATCGAGACAACAAAAATCGAAGAATCATGTTCGAATCACGAAGAACAATAAAGTTCAACAATAACTCCCAGGATGATCTGGTGAGAACTACAAGACATGCATTCCCATAAGATCCACAGGAAAGGGAATAGCGATTGAAAAGTCACAACGACAAATAAGTTATTCCGAAATGATATCACACTCGTTCGATAAACAAAAACAAGGGCAGGACAAGCTCAGAAATGTCAACGAACATAAATGAGTCGACAAAGTAGAAAATACAGAAGTTCAAAATCCGATCCCTTCGAATAAAAGGACTAGTAGAACCAAATGATGTTACTTCCGAACAAAGTTCACAAGAATCGAACCGAACTCAAAAAAAAGTCACACCGATAACCAGATCGGCCCACAACAAGATCACAGCTCGTTCGGACGATGAAACTGAAATACCGAACAAGTTCATAAAGTACCAACGATCATGAACGAATCGATAGACTGGAGAAAGAGAAAATACAGAAGTCGAAATAGTACGGGCATTACCTCCGACCTCGTCCACGAAATTCACAAAAAAACGGGAGCAAGGTAACAAGACATTAAACAATCGACGCATAACGGAACCATCACCGATGCACACGGTCATACCAAATCAAGCTCTAACAGCTCGCACATGCGCGACAACGCAGAAATTGCCATGAGGCGACAACATTCAATACCAACACTCCGCCTCTCACAGGGGCTAGCACAACCAAAGTGTGGAAAGCGTCTCAACGCTCACACCGCCAATTCGGTCATACTCGGGAGAAAGTATCAAAAGGACAACGCGAACATCACACATACATACCCAGCCCTCAAACGGGAATGGATAGGTTTTAAAAACGAAAACCTCATTTGAAAATAATTTAGAAGAACACCGATTGATCTTGAGTATCATCTTTCAAAAAAATACAAACGTGAAACATCGTTATCGAGACATTGGAGAACCATTTCGCATTTGATAAAAATGAAGACACTTTCTCTTAGTGAAAACTTTCAAATTATTCGACCCTCGGGTCTAAATAAAAGTGTTGAAAATATCTCAAAACATGTTGGTCCTCGAGTAGAAAATTTTTGAAATACATTGTGGCATCTAGGATGTACCACAAGAAAATAACTCGTTTGAAAAGTATGTCTCGAAATTTATTTTTCTAAGATACTCAAGGTTTTCAAAAATCGATAGGCCAGAATGCCCAAAACTCATACATACCGACGTTCAATAAAACAACTCCTAGCACACGCATCAAAACGTTTAAAATCAAGACAATACATGTCTTTAAACGAAAATAAACGATAAAATACCACATTCAGAACAAAACCGATGATAAAATACCCTCCCGCACTGGCTAGTGAACAAGTCGAATGTGTATAAGCACAAAGCTTCCACAAGAGACTTGTAAAACGTGCAAATCGATTCGAAAATCATCAACAACGGAGAAAAACAATAAAAAGACATCACAAGCAGCGACACTCCTCGTATAAATCAAATACGAGAGTCGACTAAATACATATCGTGAAATCAAAATTCACATAAAATTCCACCACTTAACAAATAATCATAAAAATAGCTCGTGTCACACGAGGCACAACACAAAGAAGGGAGACTTACTTCCACAAGTCGCACGAAGATGATGATCGCCCCACGATACTAATCACGACCAACAAACTCAAACGACGCGTCGCGACGACTCGATCGGACTAAATCCGACGAGACAAAACTCAATAGACACCATCGACCGGCGGCTAGGTTTTCACAACCTAAGCTCCGATACCATTTATGTAACACCCCGATCCGCTCGGGGATATTACACGCCGTAGAACCTTTCCTCAAGGATCTACCAGCCGGTAACGACATTTAACATCTCGACAATGCCTTCGAGGCTACAATGACTCGATGAGACCGTTTTGGTCTTTCCCAAAATACTTACACCTCAAATACAACTCATGCCCACGCAGGGACAAAATACAACTACACCGCATAACGGGAACGTCTGACAATGGAAAATAAAATACAATCGAACCAACACACGATGTACGGTTCCTCATGTGATTAGTATCGATCATCTTTCATCATCCTTCGTGCCGACCACGTGTTATGCTCCAAACACGAATGCAAAGCAGACATCCACCCCCGAATACTCGGGGTTAGCAAACTCCTTTGTTTTGCTAGTGCAAATACAAAGTGCAAAAACGAGCCATACAATTCACATTCCACGAATAACAATAACAGGATCCTCAAAGATCCAAACGAAGCATAAAGTACTTCCCGAGGCAAGGGTTTGAGAAAACATTTCAAAACGAAATATCATAAATCAATGGAAGTAATTTATAAAACAGTTTAGAATGCCATCGAGAGTTTTAATAGGAAAACAATTTAGGATTATCAAATCCTACTTTTCGAAAACCAAAAGACAAAAGGGGTCACCGCCCAAAGGTTTATTTTCCGAAAAATGACATTAACCAACCGTTGGGATTTTAGCCCCAAATCCGTAAAACGACTTTTACAAAACCATTGGGATTTTAGCCCCAAATCTCATCAACTCACAGTACACAAGAACGACCACGAGGTTCGTATCCCACATCAAAATCCACAAATAAGGGATTTAGAACAAACAACAAAATACTCCAGTGCCATCCTAGCCAAGTAAGCCAAACGAACACTTACCTCTTACACACTTAGTCAATGCATGCAATCATGAAAAACCGATCGAAAGCGCTCATTTCCGGAAATAAACAATCCACAATTAGCCTCGAGAACAGGGCGGCAGCATACATTCTCGCTCGAGGCCTCATAGGGACCCTACCGAGTTGGCTACAATTACAAAAAAACAAAACCACGCACACGCTAAGCCGTGAGAACAGGGCGGCAGCATACATTCTCACTCGAGGCCTTGCAAGGACCCTAACGAGTTGGCTAGCGGTACGAAACTCGTGAAATCCAGGGCGGCAGCATAGATTTCCCTCCTTGACCCCGTCGGGCCAACACGAGGTGAGTTACACACAAAACACGTTACTCATGCAATACTAACATGCTAAGAATGTAAGTTCATTAAGAATACTCACTAGAGATGGCCATTAACTCGACACCATTACCAAACTCTTCAAAAATACAATAACAAGCTTAAATAAGGAATACACGATTCCATAACTGAAACAATAGGAGTATCATCATACAATCATTCAATGTTCAAGATAATCAAGTCATAATCAATTCTCAAAACACCGTTCACAAAACACACGCGTGTTGAAAGAAAGCCTATAAATATGCCAAACCGAAAACATTATCAAACTTCAATTCAAATAACCAAACAAACACATCATGACGAACACCCATAATCATATACATAAAACGAGAAAAGTATGGGCAAGGTACTTGCCTCGATACCACGAGCACTGAACCACGAACGGATACGGCTCAACCAGAAGCTTCGAACGCCCGATGCTAACGAAAAGGAAGACGACAATGAACGGAACGGAAGAATCAAGCACGACCGCGAGGAACCGACGAAAATGAACCTAACGATTCGAATAGCACAATCACAACCACCTCTAAACGATTATGGAAATGGAATACACCCGGAAACCCGCCTACGATTCATGTATATTCATACCGAAAACAACAACGAGGGCGGACCACAACCAAACCCTCTCGATTCCGTAAAAATCCACAAAATATCCATGAATCCGTAGGGAAACTAAAGATACTAACAAGATTAATCATATTCATCATGAATCCATCAACGAAACGGAAAGAATCGGACAAAACCCCAAAATCCCCAATTATCCAAAAAGGTAGGGTTTCAAGAGATTACCTTGAGTGATTCAAGTGTTAAGATCCGTAGAACACGCGTTAGATTGATTATCCGAGCCTCACAACCGAAAAGAAATGATGAAAATCGACCCCCGGATGAAGAACTCTCTCCCTCTCTATCTCTCTCTCTCGCGACTCGGTGGAAAAAATGGGAAAGAATGAGCTGTTCACGCTCAAAACCACATTTATAGTGCAACACAGCAGACCCTATCGGCCGATAGGCCCAACCGATAGCCATACGGAATGCCGGCAGGGTCTATCGACCCCCTATCGGCGAAAGGCTCTGGAAGTGCTCGGCCAAAACTAAAACGACCATAACTCTCTCGTCCAGGACTCCGATTGACTCACCGCTTGAACCATTGGAAAGCTAACTCGATGTTCTATAATATTGCAAGATTTATAATTTTGGAGTTACCAAAAATTAATGGTGATCTAACAAAGACGAACTCATACTTAGAAAAGTCGTTTAGTAATCCCGAATTCAACAAAACGACACCGAAACCCGAACGAATACGAACCGAAGATACGGTTACGAAGTACTCACAAAGACGAATCTAAGAGCTAGTAGAACACACAATTCCGACCACCCGAAGGCTCGAATTCGACAACGGAAGGTAATTACCCCATACTTTGGGAAATTACGAAAATGGCCCAAATGCCCGAAAATCACGATACGTGATTGAATAACCAAACCGAAGTTCACAACACGTCTAACAAAGTTAAACGGACGTTAGGGAAACTCGAAGCAATAGCTGACGAGATTCGCAAGAATCGAACTCAAATGCGGAAAAGTCGCTAAAAAGCACAGAACTCAACGAAACGACACCGAAACGAACTCGGATGTCAAAAGGTGTAGAATTAATCATTCTCAGAACGACGAAACGGTCATGAGCGAGTCGTCAAAACGGACTCCGACCGAAAAAAAAGAAATTACCGGAAATCGAAAATTGCGGATATTACAATTAGTGCGCGGCTCGGCATGCCATCTCATTGCTTTTGCCGTGTGAGGAGACATAAAAAGCCGTTCCAACCTGTCCTTCAGTGGAAAATACCAAAGTACCTTCACCGGTTTCTCTTTTCCAGAAGGAGTTATCCTATATCTCTCTGTATCACATACAGGACATCTCGTGAGGTCTTCATTAGGATGCCCCCAGAATAGAACACAATCATACATGCAGACGTGGATCTTAATGTAGGAAAGACCAAGATCTTTCAAAATTCGTCTCATTTTTGAATATGTATTAGGAAGATGATGACCCTGTGGAAGCATATTACTCGTAAGCTCCAAGTAATCATCTACAGACTTGATGGATGATTTGTTTTCCACCTTTAATCTCATCGTTTCCATGACACAATCAAGAACAGTCATGTTACACCCTGGGTATAGAGGGGCCTGTTGGAGTTAAATTAGCTTATTGTACCTGTCAAGCCCAACAGTATTGCAAGGCAACGGTCTACGGGGTCGTGGGATTTGCTCAGTTGGTACAAACGTCTCGGAAAAACCAAACACATCATCAATCAACCTCCTCTTCGGATCGGTGAACCCGCCGTTACCACTAAATTGTCCGTGATCATACGGAATAACGAGTCGGTGCTTCACCGTGGTATATCCAACATGTATATTTACTCCAAAAACCATTCTTCTTTAGGTGTTCCGAGACCTCATCAAATGGAAAACGAAACATATCACTGCGACATCTACATTTATTACATGGACAGTAGTGCAACGTATTACCACTGTCGTGCTCTTTTACAAATCTCATAAACTGCTTCATCCCATCCATTACACTTGGATCCCATTTTCGTAACCCAATCCAACTCTTATCCATCCTGAAAATGTATACATTTTCCAATATTAATCCAACTAATTAATTTTGTTCAAATTATAAATGAAATCACAACAAACAATTAATCATAATAATTATCATCATAAAACTTAATCGTTTTACATAAAAGCTATCGAATGTAACATGAATAATACAAAGTTTCGAAATCACAATAAAAAATACAATAAAATACATACCTTAATCGAAATGGTGATTATAACAACCGATAGAAACCTTCGGCACTCCAGCTAGCACAACTCAAAGTAGCAACTCACATGCTTTTTTCGGGAATAATTGAAATAATCGGGAATAGAAATGTGCTCTTTAGCGAGGAGAGGTGCAACGTTGGGTTGGTGTTCCCTGAACTATAAATAATTTTCACTTTGAGGTTTAGCCGACGACCTAGATATAGGTCGTCGGCTAAAGTAAATTATTATTTTTTTTTAAAAAAGGGTTTAGCCGACGACCTAGATCTTGGTCGTCGGCTAAACCATTACATTATTATTTTTTTTTTTCGGAAGGAGTTTAGTGACGACCTAGATCTAGGTCGTCGGCTAAAGTAAATTATTTTTTTAAAAGGGTTTAGCCGACGACCTAGATCTAGGTCGTCGGCTAAAACATTACATTATTATTTTTTCGGAAGGAGTTTAGCCGGCGACCTAGATCTAGGTCGTCGGCTAAAGTAAATTATTTTTTTAAAAAAAAATATACTTTAAAGCGACCTAGATCTAGGTCGTCGGCTAAACCATTACATTATTATTTTTTTTCGGAAGGACTTTGTGACGACCTAGATCTAGGTCGTCGGCTAAAGTATACTCCCTCCGTCCACAATCTATGTTCCCCAATTTTTTGGGTTCGGGTTTTAAGAAATGTTAGGTGAATGTGATGTGAGTGGAGTTTGGGTCCCACATTAAAAGTAATTTAATGTTAATATGTGGGTCAGCCTGGTAAAATGTGTGAATATATAAAAATTATAAGAATATTTTAGTAAATTTTATTGTGGGGTAGTGTTTAAAAATAGAAAGGGAACATTTTTTGTAGATATACCAAAATGACAAAAAGGGAACATTGATTGTGGACGGAGGGAGTATTTTTTTTTCTTTTCGGTCGGCTAAACGTTATGACGGTCGTCGGCTAAATATCTTCAATATAGCCGACCACTATTTCGAGCTTTAGCCGACGACCTCCACCAAGTCGTCGGCTAAAACCCTTTAGCCGACGGTATTTTGAGTCGTCGGCTAAAGTGCGAAGTTTAGCCGACGACACTTTATAGTCGTCGGTCGTTTTTTTTCGGATCGTCGGCTAAAGTACTTTTTTTGGTAGTGACTCAAGAAAATGATAGTAAGGATAATAACAATTACTAAATCTGGAATAACAATATACATTAAAAAATTTAAGTCAATAAAAATGATCAACTATAGTAATAACAGCACCGAACCCAGAAACCCCAAATTTTGGAATACACGTAGAGAAAAAACGATGCCGTTTTGATATTTTTCGACAACCGAAACATCAATTGGGAGGTAAACTGTATGCTTAGTCAAAAATTGAGATATAATTAGACAAAATAACTTTTGTGGGATATTTAAAAAAAAAAAAAAAAAACAAATTACGGGACGTAAATTATTATAAACTAAAACCTCAGACATACTTGTCACATTGCGACGTGATATGAGAACATCAAGCTAAGTCCTCCTCGGATGCAAGATACAATTTTCGAAACAAACAATTTTTTAGTATTAGATTATCTACCTTTAATTAATAACAATTATGTACGACTTAATAAGAATTCAGAAACATTTTTGTTATTCGAATTTAAATTTCCATATCGAGTTACTATAATATTGTATGACAAAAATGACACTCAAGAAAATGATAGTAAGGATAATAACAATTACTAAATCTGGAATAACAATATACATTAAAAAATTTAAGTCAATAAAAATGATCAACTATAGTAATTTCATCTACTAACTAAAAATATTTAATGTTTAATTTTCTAGAGGGATTATTTCAATTAATTGTAGTTTGTTTATATATTTAAACTTTTTACTGAAGTATCTCTTCTCAACGTACCAAATGTCCATTACATGATATACGGTGCAAGATATAATAATCTGTTGTTACTAGTATAATCAAAACTGTGTGTATAATATAATATAGCGAAAAGTCATGCACTTTTAACCCGTTTAATCTCTCTTTCATTTATTGTTAATAATTTTGACTATCATGCAATATAATCACAATTGATAGTATGATCACGACTAATGTACCATGCATGACATATCATATGGTACGCTAAAATTTTCCAAAAAAAAAAGTGTGGCCCAATATCCCTATTACTACCTCTGTTCTCTTATAATTGCAACATTTGAACTTTTACGTTTGTCAATGCACAACTTTGATCATTAATATCTTTAATTCTTTATTTTTAAAAATTATAAGAAGTCGATATTTTGAAAGTATATTTCGAGATGAATCTAACAAGATCTCACATGACTATATTTTTTTATATGTATAAATTATAAAAGACGGTAAAAAAAGAGTATATGAACAGTGCAATAGTCGACACGTTCCAATAATGAAATTAAGGAGGAAGTATAAAATAGAACGAAATAGTGTTTGCTATAAACTCCATTACGACATTTATCAACAAACCCTACAAAACAAAATTTCCTTGCACAGCAAAAACAGACATGTCGCCTTCAGACATGGCTCCCAGCATCATCTCCCATTCCGACAACCACCACCACCACTTTCCGCCACCCAACGCCACTCGTTTTTCTCCTCCATCCGCCGCCCAACGCCATCCTCAGGGAGCAACGGAGGGCATGAGACTCGCCCACCATTACTCCGTCAGCCATCCGCCGAGCAGGCAAGCGGAAGCTCAAGGGGATATATGTTGAAAAATCGACAGAAAGCCCCGAGCCACAGGAAAAGGCTCTCGTAAGGCGGGACGACTCCGTCTTCAGCCTCCTAGGGAGTGATCCCTCGTGGTGACCTGGGCATTCAGGCCCCAGCCGGGAGGCATCGGAGTCTGAATCCATCACCAGGAGTTCGGCATATCCGACTCCCAGAAGACAAGCCGGCCAACGGGCCCTCGTTCGCCCAAGAACTAAGCCCGGTGGTGGAGAACTCATCATCTACCATGGGGCCAGGGGATCAGTACATGATCGCCTTGGCTCATGCTCCGGGAGCCAATCAGCAAGCAGTCAGGCTACAGCTATGGCCGCCATGCAGCGCCAGCTCGACGAAATGAAGGCGCTCCTAGAAACTGGGGCAGTCGCCAGGAGATCGATCGCTGGACCGAGTGAGCCACTCGCGGTCCAGATCGACCTCGCCCCAGTTCAACCAAAGATCGCTCCCCCTCAAACACCTCTATATGAGGGGAGATCGGATCCTGAGACCCATTTGAGCAAATTCCGGATTTACATGACCGGATGCGGAGCATCGGACGCGACGAAATGTCGAATGTTCCCATTGACATTGGGCGACCTCGCCCACAGGTGGTACATCTCACTACCACCTCGCTCGACCAATTGTTTTGAGAAGTTGGCGAATGACTTCACGTCGTACTTCGCCGCCAAAGTTGCTCGGCGAGAAGGCCCCCACCGCATGATGAAAATCAGGCAGGGGAAGGACGAGCCCAATGAAGATTACATCAACCGGGTGGACGAAATAGTCCTCACCGGCGAGCCCATTAGCGACGAGCTCGCTCTCTACTCAGTCCTAGGGGATTCTACGGCTACTCGCCCATGTTCAGGCACCTTACAAAGGACATCCCCCCGACCTACGCGATCTTTCGCATCAGGGCCACTGATTTCCTGGCCAGGCAGAGGATGCTCACCCTCCGCTTAGGCGAGGGATCTGCCGTAGAAGGGAAGGCGCCATCCCACATCCAGAGGAAGGCGGTCGCCAAGCCCATAAAGGCGGTCGCAAAGCCGCCTGGTGAATTCAAATCCTTCGAGGATGTAAAGGTTCACCTCCTCCGCAACCTCAATCTATCTCCGGCCCACATCTTTAACGCCATCAAGGGGTGCGAGTGGCTCAACAAACAAAAGCAGATAAGGGACAACGGTCATCTAGACCGCAGCAAATTTTGTGCCTACCACAAGAGTCCCGGCCACAACACCAGCCAGTACCGCGACCTCCTCAGACAACTATGGCGACTGTTTGAGGAAGGCAAATTGTATAACTTGGTTACCAAGCCAGAGCCCCGAGCAGAGAAGCCCGGGGGGCGCGAGCGCCGATAGAACGACGGGATCCCTCCCAATTCGGTCGCCAGGATCGAGTAGATTGAGCCGGAGTATTCTGACGATTCAATCTCTCCGATCAACCCTGGCGGTCGGATCAATATGCTTCAGGCGGGAGGTGGAAACCTCAGCGGCCTCTCCCCGGTATCGACCATGTCGAACAGAAAGCGGAAGGCCGAACTGAGGGCATTCGCCGGGGTCCATGTCGTGGTACCCCCAGAGCCGACCATCTCCAAAGACGCGCTCATCACTTTCTCCAACAAGGATAGGGAGGGAGTGCAGTTCCCCAAGGAGGATGCATTGGTAATCACTGCATGTATCCTTGGGAAAATGGTCGATCGCGTGCTGGTTGACAATAGGAGCTTCTGCAACATCATATTCAAATCCGCTCTTGACCAGCTCGGAAACCTGACCAAGTTCATCAAGCCGTTTGACACCGTGCTTCAAGGGTTAGGCGACAGCACAGTCCAAGCCTACGGAAGGATCAAGCTCTCTATCGAGCTAATATGTTATTACGATCCCAAGGTTAGGATTACTAATAACCTCAACATTGTAATCATATATAGGCCCAGCATGTATAATGGGTTCCTAGGTCGTCCATTTCTAGAAACCTTCGAGGCGGTCGCCTCTTCCTTCTTTTACTGTATCAAATTCCGCACTGCCGATGGGACGGTCGGTACTGTAAAAGGAGACCAACTAATGGCTAAGAAATGTTTGAATTACTCCTGTGTCGTAACTTCTTTCAAGACTTCCCATACTATTTATAACATTGAGACGATCGATAATCAACCGATGGAGATCGACGAGCCAAGCACCTCGTACCAGCCCGACTCAGAGGACGGCATCTCACAACGATTGACGGACGACATCGATCCAAGGATATGTTTCGAGCCAAGCCTCGACATCGATCCAAGGATCGAGTCCGGAAATCGTTCCAAACGAGAGGCGACCGTCCCCATTGAAGAGTTGGAAAGTATAACAATAGATCCGGCTCGCCCGGAGCGGGAAGTACAGATCGGCACAAGCATCGACCTCAAATTAAAGGAAGATCTGATCAATTTACTACGTAAGAACATCGGAGTCTTTGCCTGGTCGCATCAAGATATGGTTGGCATAAGTCCTGAACACGCTTGCTGTAATATCCGACGGAAATTCTTACTTACTGTTGTACCATTCGGATAATTCAAATACTGTTGTACTCTTGTTGCATTTATGTATTGTTATTGATGTTGGAATATATCATAAATAGACATAATAATAACGATCACTCGCACTATAATTGGATTCTCGACGTCGCATAGATTAATACATTTTTGAGCTACTAAACCTGAGTCTAACGTACGCTAATACTTAATCATAACGTACGTTATGCTTAGTCCTTTACGTACGTAAAGGTGTACTTGTTACGTACGTAACCAGTGTAATCGTATCCAATCTCCACTTTCGGCGTGTAGGGCCGGACAGGATTCGAATATCTGATCTTTTGGAGGCAATCTAGTTGACCTACATTACGTACGTAATGCTTTGATAGGTAACGTACGTAACGATGTTCGTGTTTGATCCGGTAGCCTGCGGATCGAGCTTACGACGTAACACTTTCCATGTAGCGTCGTAAAGTCATAACGACGTTATCCTCTTGTGATAACGCACGTAGCAACTTGTCTTTATTATAAAAAGACAACTTGTGTCTTTCATTTTGCGACCAAACTCGAGTTTTCACCAAGATAATCATCCTCCTGCATCCCTAGATCAAAATTACCTTCTTCCAACTTGTGTTTGAGCTTTACATTTGGATTTTGGAGCTTGTTGATTGGGAGTTGGAGTCATTCTTGAAGCTTAGATTGTGTTCATGTGGTCTTGGTGTATTGTTCTTCAATTCTGAAGGTATGTCATACGTTTTAACCCTATAATCTCATAGTTATAATGATAGTGATTAAGTATACTCCACCTAGTGATGAATTAATCAAGCTAAACATGTTTATAGTTAAGCTTCCAACAAACTTAATGATGAATATGATGATTAAGGGTTTTGTAATGTTGTGTTGTTAGTATCTTAAATGGTGATGATCATGTTTAGTTAAACCAAACTCTTATTCCTGGACTAATTACACCAATGGAATACTAATAGTCTTTGTTTCATTATAATGTAAATAACTTATTGGAATAATTACCATAAAATGTTTTAAGAAACCCTTGTTGATCATTAGAAGAATGGAATCACCTTCTTGAACCAAATCTAAGTGAATCCAGAGGAGTAATGTTTGAACCTCCAAGTTAATTAGAAGATTATAAGGAAGGTGTTGAACTTGTAGTGGTCTTCATGATCATAATATGGAATTATAACTACTTAACTCAACATAAGTAATTGATTGAAGTGCAGATTTTACCTTTTGATGTTCTTGATAAGTTTAAAGAGTAGGAGATTATTGTTTAACATATCTTAATCCAGCAAACATTTGGTAAACATCTTGTAATCAATTGTAAGAATAGAATGGTATTGAATGAGGATCTTGGAGTAACGCTCAACATCTTAAAGTTGAACTACTCAAATGAGAATTAGGATGTTGTCTCGTTGAAGTTTGGTATAGATGATCATATGAACGTATTATTGAGTAAAATATACTTCATTCAAGGTTGATTGTCCGAGTAACCGATTTTGAATCGAGGGCCGGCTGTTCGTTCGACAAAGAAGGACTCTACTCGCCTCCGTATTGAGGCAAGTTATCTTGCTTGGTTATAATGATGTGTGGATTCTTTTGATGACTATGCATTTCGTGTATATGAAACACTTAAAAACTTGTGTCTTGTGATTTGAGGTTGTTCTTAATGATGTCCCGTTTTCATCGTGGGATTGTATTCCCAAGTTCGTCACTTTTGGACCCTTGATATTGTTGATCTTGTTGTCATTTCGGTGAGTCCTCGATCCTTAATCGGATTTTGTGAATTATTGAATTCGTTGTCATGTTGCATCGTGACATATCCGGAGTCATATCTACGTTGCGATTAGATATTGTGTAGGATTTTTAGCCGGGCACATATATAATCATGCGTGAATATTTTCCGTGAAGGGCTGTGCACACGAGACGTAGTTCGTTGAGGCTAATTAGGTACATTGTCCCACGTATATCCTGGATTCCGTATACGGGGTGGACATGTGCACTGACACATATTCGGATCGGGCCTACTGTGATGTCCCTCTCGAGCCGTACTATCTTAGTCGCTCATAGTCCATTTTTATACTTGGATGTGTTCGACGTTTTGTGACTGAGCGTTCATACGCCCGAGGGGTATGTTCGTTAGTCGGGGCGTTATTATTGAAATCTTATATACGTGAATTGTATAATATCTTGAGAATCATTTATCATGTATATCTGACCCTGTGTTGGGCGAAATACTTGTGTTGTATTTTAGGTCGAGGAAAAGGCAAAGCACGGGAAGATCAAGGTGATGACGAAGGGTTCGAAGGATACTAGTTCGGGGGCCCCAAGCCTTTCGTGTCCGGTCATGTTCGTACCGTGTAATGTTATCTTTCCGCTTTATTTTAAGTTTGAACAAATGTATTGTTATTTAAGGTATATTTCATCTCCATATGGATTATACTTATGTTTTTGGATCCTGTGTGTAATAAGGCCGTAGGCCATACTGCTGTAAACTCCAGATCGGAGTAAGTACTATGTTTTGTGGTTCGGTATCACATGTATTGTGTATTTAATCTGTACTTTGGGTATCGCCTGGTGGATCCCAGTGCGGGGTCCACGACACTGTAATGGCCGCCTTATCGGGGTGTTACGCTTGCCACTATCTAAAGATCAACCCGGTAAGGAAGTCTGTTCACCAGAAACGTAGGAAATTCGGTCCTGAGAAATACGCAGCGCTCAACATAGAAGTCAAAAAGCTACTCAATAACAAACTAATCGGAGTAGCTACAGACGAGCCACAATGGGTAGCCAACGCGGTGCTCGTCAAAAAGCCGAACAGCTCCTGGAGGTTATGCATCAACTTCACCGACCTCAATGCGGCATGCCCAAAAGATCACTTTCCGATGCCTCATATCGACCACTTGGTCGATAGTACAGCAGGTTTCGAAATGATGTCGTTCATGGATGCCTTCGCCGGACACCATCAGATCCCAATGGCGGAGAAGGACATAAAGCACACATCGTTCCACACGGAAAAAGACATATACTTTTGGGTCCGGATGTCGTTCGGTCTTAAGAATGCAGGGGCGACCTACCAACGGCTAGTCAACGGGATGTTCGCCAACCAGATCGGCAAGACCATGGAGGTCTACATTGACGACATCGTGGTTAAAAGCCTCAAAAAGGAAGATCACCTCAATGACCTTGCCGAGACGTTCGCCATCCTCGAGAGGTTCAATATGAAGCTGAACCCCAAGAAATGCAACTTCGGGGTAAGCTCCAGAAAATTCTTGGGGCACATTGTGAGTCAGAGGGAGATCGAGGCGAACCCCACCAAGATCCAAGCGATCCTCGACATGCAGGAACCGCGGAATATCAAACAGGTGCAACGCCTCACTGGTTGTCTAGCCGCCCTCAATCGCTTCATATCTCCGCTCGGGGATAAAAGCAAGCCATTCTTCGCGACCATAAAGAACAAGAAGTTCGCATGGACAAAAGAGAGTCAAATAGCGTTCGCTAAAATCAAGGAATATCTATCTAACCCTCAGATCCTGGCAAAGCCGATCCCCGGTGAAAAGCTATTTCTTTACCTGGCGGCCTCAGAGGTCGCGCTGAGCGCTGTTTTAGTGCGAGCGAAGGGGCAAGTCCACTTACCAATCTACTTCGTTAGCCAAGCGCTCCATGACGCAGAAACGCGATACACGCCTCTGGAGAAGATCGCTTATACTCTAGTCATGAGCGTTCGCAAGCTAAGGGCCTATTTCTTCAAACATCAGGTGGAGGTTCTGACGACTCTCCTTCTAAGGCAAGTCCTGCACCAGCCAGACACTAACGGGCGACTCCTCAAGTGGTCACTGGAGATCGCCCAATACGGTATCGCGTACGCTCTCCGCACGGCGATCAAAGGCCAAGCTCTGGCGGACTTCGTGGTGGAATTAACATTCCCACGCAGTCCGACCCAGATCGATCGCCCCGCTTGGAAGTTGTACGTGGATGGCTCGGCAACCAACTCACGAGCAGGGGCAGGGATTGTCCTCATCAGCCCCGACGGCCAAAGTTTCACAAATGCTGTACGTTTCGGGTTTCGGGCGACCAACAATGAGGCCGAATACGAAGCCTTGGTAGGCGGGCTCGATCTAGCCCTCGCCCTGGATGTTCGCCGTCTCCACATCTTCATGGACTCCCTCTTGGTCGTGAACCAAGTCAAGGGAGAATATGAGGCGCGCAGTGAACAAATGATCAAATATCAAGAACTGGTCGCTAAAATGTGCATGAAGTTTGAAGAAGTGCTAATCGAACAAGTCCCGAGAGAGCATAACTCCTAGGCCGATGCCCTATCCAAACTAGCGTCGTCGGATGGGGCGGCCGATTTCTCTAACATCCAAATCACAAAATCAGCAAAGCCGACGATCGACAGAAACCTGATTACCACGGTCACATTCGTCGAGGAGAACTGGATGACTCCTTTCATTAAATACTTGAAGGACGGGACGGTCCCCGACGACCGTATCAAAGCTCGCCAGCTTCAACTCCGTGCAACCAGATACACCCTACTAGACGACCGGCTTTACAAGCAAGCTTTCAGCCTTCCCCTCCTCAAGTGCATTACGCCGGAGGAAGGCCGGCTCGTTTTAGCCGAGATCCATGACGGGATCTGTGGAAACCATGCTGGCGGGCGAGCTCTCATCCACAAAACAACCAGGCAAGGTTTTTTCTGGCCTTCGCTTCAGAAAGATGCGATCGCCTATGCCAGATCGTGTCATAGGTGTCAAGTGATGGGCCCAAACATCAAGATGTCCCCCGAGCAGCTCACTTCGATGTACAACCCATGGCCATTCGCCCAATGGGGCATCGACCTTATAGGTCCCTTGCCGACGGCACCAGGGGGCTGTAAGTTTGCCATCGTGGGGGTCGATTATTTCATGAAATGGGCTGAGGCCGAGCCGCTCAACAAGATCGGCCAAGAACAAGTAATCAAGTTCATTTGGAAGAACATCATATGTCGGTTTGGTCTACCCCATGCTATCAAATCCGACAATGGAAAGTAGTTCGAAGGCTTGGAAGTCATGCAATTCTGCGAGAAATGGGGAATCAAAAAGTTGTTCTCGGCCCCTTACCACCCTCAGACGAATGGGCAGGTAGAGGCTGTAAACAAGATCCTCAAACACACGATCAAAGCAAGACTTGAATCCAAACAAGGACGATGGGCGAACGAGCTCCCATACGTTTTGTGGTCCTAGTGTACGACGACCCGAAACTCGACTGGCGAAACCCCATTTGCCCTCGCCTTCGGAACAGAAGCGGTGATCCCTTCGGAGATCGCCGTCCTCAGCAACCGAACTGAACAAGAGATGACGACGGACAATGATGTGGCCTGGCGGATCGACTTGGACATGCTCGAAGAACGGCGACTGACCTCAGAAATGAAGAACACAATCCACAAAAAGAGATCCGAGAAGTTCTTCAATTCGAAGGTCAATGAAATACGTTCCCAAGTGGGCGACCTAGTCCTCAAAAAAGTCCAGACTCACACAGGAGTCTTTGGCCCGAATTGGGAAGGCCCCTTCAGGATATCTAAGTGGCTAACTAGGGGAGCCTACGAACTTGAACACCCTGACGGCACTCCGGACCAATATCCCTGGAACGCCGCACATTTGAAGAAATACTACCAGTGAAAACTTTGTATTTAGTTACCCAATATACAAAGAGTATAATGAGATTTTCCTATCCCATCTATATGATTCGACTCGACAAAAAACGAACTAAAAAGAGGATGGCTCGCTCGCCCTACAAGAGGTCATCGTCTAAACCTGACAGACCTATGCAAGCGATCGTCCCTCCAAGCACAACGTATACCGTCGAGCGTCGTCATCTAACATGGCGATTCGAGGTAGAAAAGTGCAGCCATGGTCCTGGAGGTCTATGGAACCGACAGATTCGTCCATGCAAGATTCCTTCGGGCTGCGATCGCTCGCCCTTCGTTTAAATACGAGCCGAGCATAGCCGAAGGACCCTCCAATCAAGTCCGTGGACACGCTCGCACGCCCTCAAAAGTGCATCATCTAACATGATGTACCTGGACAAGGCGACGCGTCCCTACCCCATCACAACGTATACCGTCGAGGTCGCCATCTAACATGCCGACCCAAGGTAGAAAAGTGCTAACAAGCCGCGGACATGGAGTCGAATAAACCGACGACGCCCCGTGCAAGGACTCCTCCAGATCGAGACCGCTGGCTTTTCGTTTAAATACAAGGCGAGCGCAGCCTAATGGAGGACCCTAAAAATAAAGTGAGTCGCGGGACAGACCTACGGATGGAATGTCCCTCGCATATAAAGACATGGTTACGGAGGTCGGTCCATCGAACTCAGCGACCGTGCACATAGTCGTCCTCCCTCAAAGAATCGGCAAAATTAAAGATAGCTCGTCAAACATACTATTTCCGTTCCCTTACTTACACTAAGTAAAAAAAACAAGGGGCAAAGTGGAGCTATTCCTAAATGCAAATCGGGAGGAAAGAACCCTACACGATCGGCTTTGTTCAATCGCACAGATGACGATCGGTCTTACTCAAGAAATTCACAAGTACATAAAAGTGGAGCTATTCCTAAATGCGATCGGGAGGAAAGAACCCTACACGATCGGCTTTGTTCAATCGCACACATGACGATCGGTCTTACTCAAGAAATTTACAAGTACATTCAAATCTATTCAGACAAAGTCGAAATGATGCAGAACATTCAAACAACCGATCGTACAAATAAGGCATCAGGTGCAATTGTGTAAACACGTGTACAAATTCCTATGCAAACACTCAGAAGAGACGATCGTACATATGAAGAATCAGATGCGAAGAATAAGTATTTCATTCCATTCAAAACGATCGTACTTACAAGCCCGAAGGCAATACAGGAGAAAACTGGAAATTACAACGCAAAGGAAAATAAAATAAACTCCAACATCATTCAGGCCACCACGGACTGGCCTTCGCCTCCAGCAGGCGGATCGGCGCGCACTTCCTCACCGGCTTCAGGATAAATAAGTTTATCCGGAAATAGATACCAGCTCAGATCAATCCCTAAGTCGGTGAGATCGAGGATCGGCAGGGAGAAGTCCAGATGCAAAGGATGCTCAAGTGCATAAGCTTTGAAGGTCTCCATCATAGGGCCGACCTCAAGCCCTACCTTCTTGGCAGCACGGATAGCGTCGGCATAAGCCACATAGTAGGCGAACTCGCCGATGTACCCCACATTAAGGTAGGGATCGGTCTCGATCGCCTTTAATTGATCCTTCAGCCCCGCAGTCATCTTGTCAGCATCCGCAAGCTCGGCTACCTTGGCGGCCAGTTCTTCCTTCGCCTTCTCCAGCTCGCCGTTGAGACGATCCACTGTCGCCTTCAGCCCAGTCACCTCCTCCTGCGAGGCCACGTGCATTCGGCGAGCCTCCGTCATCTGGTCGCGGAACCGATCCGCCACCCCCCGGGACCGGTCAAGCTCCTGCTTCATCCAGTCAGAGTACTGCTTGGCTCGTTTAGCCGTCTCCATGTACTCCTTCTCCATGGTCGCTATCCGATTGGCGAAATCGGCGTTCTGGTTCTGAGCGGCCTCAAGATCTTGATGGAGGCGAGCATTAGAGGGTCGCCCCTCATAATCCTTAACGGCTTGGGCGGACATCGTCGCCGCCTGGAGAGTCAAGGCGAGTGCCGCCTGCATGGCATCTCCAGACCGCCGACGAGCGATCGCGTCGAGATCGGTCATCCAAGCCTTAGGAAGAGAGGTGATGGCCCGGGAGACATAAGAAGGGACGTCGAGGGACTGGCGAGGATACTTGCTCGCCAGGAAATCCAACACCATCGACGAGGTGTACGGATCGGCAAGACAGATCCTGCAACACAAACAAAAAGAAACAAAGGAGTTAGTATACATCCTACACAAATAGCCTAACTCATAAAAAGGGCTTGCCCCGAGGAGTTTCGGCTTCGGCGATCGCTGCAGTTTTCAGGAAGGCAGCTAATGGCCTGGACCCCTCCGCCATCGGAACAACAGAGATAGGTGGCGCAGCAACCGGCGGCTCCAAAATGGATACCTCCGCGTCAGCAGCCGGCAGGGACTCCTCTGGCCTCTGCCTCTTGCGTTTGCGCTGGAGCTGTTCTTCCTCCCGAACTTCCGGCTCGACGACCGGCACCGTAGTAGGTCTCACCGCAGGGATAAGACGGGACGTCGTTGCTGGGGAACGACCCGTATTCTTGCCCTGGTGAAGACGACCCAAAAGACCGGGATTCGACATTGAGATCTCTCTCGGTGGCTCGGCGTAGCGGGGAAAATGGATATCTGTCAAAAAAAATAAGAAATTCAAACAAGTTAGACATCTACTTCAATCAGACGATCGTCATACAGTAAAGAGGAAGTATAAATTCATACCTGGAACCTTCAGGTGGCGAGGGAAGCGAAACAATCGAGCTCCCAACCGCTGAAGTTCGTGGCTGACTGAGCGAACGTCGATGTAGGAGTCCGGCAGACCGCGAATTTGCTCCCAGACGATCAAAAAATCAAAGGGGAGATCGCCGATCGCTGGAACAAGGGAGCCTGCAAAAAGGAAACCAAATTAGATAAGTTCAAGGTGTATCCAAATAAAGGGAGAGTTAAAACCCTTACTCGGATTCCTCTCCCGAAAACTGGTGGGGATATCCAACTCTTCATTCGGCTTATCGCTCGATGCCGACCTCCATGCTCCACGGACCCAGCACCACTTTTCCAGGTCGCCCCGAACCTTGTTCGGCACCCCAAGGACCACCCTACCCATGCTACCCTGGATATGGTAGCCACCGACCGATCCCTTCTGCGCGGTCATCTTGAAAAGATAGTTCATTTCCAGCGCAGAAGGCAGACAAAACAACCGATGACCGCCAAACAATGTCAAGGTGCTGATAATCTGCAGCCAGACGTTCGACGTCAACTGGAGCGGCGCCACATTCCAGGCGATCAGCAAATATGACACGGCAAACGGCAAGGGAAACTGCAATACGGCCTCCAGGATCATTTCATTGACAGTGACCATACCCTTGGGAGGCTCGTCGGCACGTTCGTTCTCTGAGGGCAGGTACAATGAAACATCAGAAGGAATGTGAAATTTCTCCATCCAGCGAATCAAGTCTTTCCTGGTCGCCGAACTCCGGATCTGTCCAAGGGTCCATAAGGAATGCTTCGCGGCCCGGAATGACGTCCGCTTCACGGGCTCATAGGGGTGGGCGGCAGAATATGCTTCGAAGTCAAACTCGGGACGTGGTCCGGCAATCCTCTCCATAAGCTTAGCAAAATCTAAATAGGCGGGGCCGAACACACTGTTCTGCTCCCAGTACAGCCTTACCGCTTCATCCTCATCCACCGGCGAGCCCCTCTGCCCCGCCACCGCCGCTGATCTCGCCACGTCGGCCTCATTGAAGAGCTCTTCAACCTCCGCAGGTGTTATTCCCGCACGGATGGCCTCAACGTCCGTCTCCATGTTGAGAACCGCAGAGGTTTCTTCCTGGACAGGCGAAGCCGCGGCGGCGGAAGAGCTACCAGCCTCGTATGTTTTAGATCCTCCTCCAGACATGTTCTTAAAAGTAAAGGGGGAGAGAAAATTTTTGTTCTTACCTAGAAGGAAAGACGGCCGGCACAAGGAGCTTCAAAGAAATTCGGCAGAGTCTTCGTCTAAAAAGCAAGGGCGCATAAAGAGTTGAACTGAAATGGCCCTAGCCCTTTTATAGGCGAGTACAGGGACCTCTGTGCAAATAGGCGAAATCCCAGGGGCTAGAGTGCAACCGTCGGGGGGGCACATTAAATGCAGCCCTCGAAACCCGCGTACGCGTCGTTTCGAGGGCACGCCAGGCGACAAGTCTGACAAAACCGTCGAACTCCTCCAACGATAGCGCGACGCGTGTCCTTGCAACATTTCAAGCGCCCGCCTCCATTTCCCGCTATTTCCAGCGCATAAGGAGATCGTCCGGATTCGAAATCAGATCGTATGGACTCGAAATCAGATCGTCATTGTCATAAGCAGACGAGCCAATCGTCTAGAACAGGTGATCGCCAACAGTGCCACCTCACCCCATGTTTTCAACATCGGAGCGAGTTGGGGGACAATTGTTGTGCGGCAATTTATACGCCTCGATGGCGATCAGCATGATTTTCAGGAGCCAGCCAAAGAAGACAGACGCTGGGCAAGCACCTAGCGATCGGCGTCCAAGGCGATCGTCTGTAGGCATCTGGCGATCGCCAATGATATCTGACTATAGGCGATCGTCCCATGCTGCATGTGAATCCGACACCCGTCAAAGTCTTCGAAGACCGAATCTCGGACGTAGACCCACATGCAGATCCACAAAAGGCGCCGCAAGATAAGGCCTTTGACCCCAGTCTGTCACCAACCTCACACCTACCGACAGGCCCGCCGAAAGGTACAAGGTGGGTCCTCCCCAGACAGCGAATCAGGACGCGTGCAGGTTTTCTATTGGCTCGCACAACTGGCTGCCAGCAGCAGCCTCGGACTTTAAGGGAACAGTCCCACGTGACGGAGAGGACCCATCAACCTCTTCTACTATAAGTAGTAGGCCCCCAAAAGTGGCCAAGAGAGAGTAAAAAAACGTACAGCGAGGACAGTGAACTTACTGAACAAACTCATTCACACATACAGAACATCAAAAGCAAGAACTCACAGAAATCAGATCTGGTTCTTCCGGCAATCTTCACGCTCTATAGCTAAGATAACTAGAATCTTTACACTCATTGTAATAGTATTCTAACATTAATATTTGTACTCCAAAGTATTTATATTAATAACATCTCGCGAGAGCATTCAAGCCTGGGACTAACAACCCCGGCAAATCTTGTGTTATTTACTTTCCCACGGAAGTGTTCTCGCATTTGTTTGTTACTCGACCATTCCAGTAATATCATCTCCGGATAATATTTTGGGTAACAACAGCACCGAGCCCAGAAACCCCAAATTTTGGAGTACACGTAGAGAAAAAACGATGTCGTTTTGATATTTTTCGACAACCGAAACGTCAATTGGGAGGTAAACTGTATGCTTAGTCAAAAATTGAGATATAATTAGACAAAATAACTTTTGTGGGATATTTTAAAAAAAAAAGTAACAAATTACGGGACGTAAATTATTATAAACTAAAACCTCAGACATACTTGTCACATTGCGACGTGATATGAGAACATCAAGCTAAGTCCTCCTCGGATGCAAGATACAATTTTCGAAACAAACAATTTTTTAGTATTAGATTATGTACCTTTAATTAATAACAATTATGTACGATTTAATAAGAATTCAGAAACATTTTTGTTATTCGAATTTAAATTTCCATATCGAGTTACTATAATATTGTATGACAAAAATGACACTCAAGAAAATGATAGTAAGGATAATAACAATTACTAAATCTGGAATAACAATATACATTTGTTGGTAGTCGATCCACCTTGGCATCCACCTAAGCGCTCTAGGCAGCCGAACGGCCGAGCAGATCCTGGAGCCGAACCGGTCATAGACCCGATCGTCTCTCGGACTCACAAAAAACCGGGCCGGGCAGAGACATTAGAGCCGACCCGGAATCCGGACCAGAAGGACCGAGCAGACCCTATATGAATACGCTCCGAACCATAATCATGAATAAGGCCGACCAGAGTAGCGGGAAGCTCGAGGGCCGACCCCATTGTCGGTCGTAACAGATAAGTATCACCAAAAGCCCAAAGAACAGGCAGACAGGACAGTGAAAGAGAGCTGTCATGTCCCTTCCCAAAGCACACTTAAGAAGGTGACACATGTCGAAGAAGTCACTTTCATTGTGACAAATGTCATCAGCATATTCACCTCAATCTTCCTGCTGTCATCTCACGAATGGCTGACATTGCCTATATATATGCCAGGAGAATGTACAATAAAAGGACTTTTGAGAAAAGAGAGAAATAAAAAAAGAGAAAGAGAGAAAAATGAGAGAAAGTAAGACTTGTAATTCACAAGCAAATTGAATAGACCGGCACACATTCTTCTGCCCGGCTCTATGCTTTTTAAAGGTCATTAATAAAATTTAGTGATCAAATATCTTCCATCTTGTTCATTATTTTCTACGTGGCTTCGATCCATTCGTCCAGATCAGCATACGTGACGTTGACCAATTCAGACGTCAACAGAATGGCGCTAGAAGGAGGGCTTGAACCTCCGACCTTGTGGTTAACAGCCACAACTACAAGTACCGAATATAATCTGCCCGCCACAATGAAGGGAAACCCGTTCAAATTGGCGGAGCGCTTCGGCATACCGTGTGTTTGTCCGGGAATAGTAGCCCTCACCCATAAGTGGCAATATGAAAGTATAGGAATCATCGTAATCGTGAGTTGAAAGCATAGGAATCATCGTAACAAGGAGTTGAAAGCACAGGAGCCATCGTGACCACAAGCTCCTGCCCAACTCAACTGACCTCTTTGAAGGTCATAACTCAGGGGATATCGAGCATAGTTTAAAGCTCTAGAAAAATTTCCCAAAGAATCCCCTTGTATTTTTCAAATTAAAGTTGCAATCAACATACACTGCAATATCTGCAAGCGTCTTCGGAATTCCCATTAACACCCGCGAAGGTCCTGGTAATCCGGATGGCACTAGACCAGCTAACGAAAACGTCTCCAAGTATTGAGCCATGTATTAGAGAAGCAGCGACGGCACTTACAAGTGAATTGGAAGTCGAAGTAAAAGTAATCTGTTAAGATACAGGCAATAAAACTCAGGCCGCTCAGGCAAAAAATTAGATTGAGATCAGAAGGAAACATCGGAACCTAATGAGTTTTCCGCATAATCACCCGAGCAGCGGCCGTTAGGATGCCAACGACGAAACTCAAAACTCAAAGTGATGAAAAAGCTGCAGAAAGTGGAAAATATTAGTAAAACTAAAATGAGCAAAGGACATAATCTTTAGGAGGAGATATGAAAGACAAAAAAGAGCCCGCCTTTCACCAATCATTCGGGAGATACGGAAAGAGGGGCCAGGCCAACCAAGCAACCCAGGAGGACTTAAAGCACCAATCCGCACCGCCTTCGCTCGATCGAAAAGTACGGACCGACACCCGGCCTACCCGATGCCGAGCTCGGACGGCTAGCCCTCTGAAAATAAGCACAGGAATGGCCCTCGCCGGCTCCGGTCAACATTTGCTCTGCTCGGCCACTGGCTCAGGTTTTCTGTCCCCCAACTACAAGATAGGATAAGGGGCCCCCGGGGCCGATCCGGAAATAACGCCGCCCTCGGCCCTTCTCCCCTCCCTATCTCGAACGATTCTCTGACGGAGCAGGTTCGAGCTAGGTCAGGGAAGTAGACCAAACCAATCCGTCGGCAGCCGAACGACGCGAGTGGCAAGGATGGGCACGGCCTCCAGTCCCATGCCCCCAGCACCGTATGATGCCCACAAAAATTGGAGTACTTCGACCTGGACCCGTTCAGGTCGCCATTGAAGGAGCCTTACGCGGGGGCATCCAGTCCTGTCACTGAGGTTTATTCGTGTACACCCTCAGAAAGGTACCCAAGCAGACACACGACAACCCCTTCGGCGGCCCAACATCGGCCCACAAATCGCTTCGGCAAGGGTGTTACTGATCGAGTCAGAGAAAGGTGCCATTGGGCTGGAGCAAAGATACACCCGTGGCCAAACCTTCGCTTCTTAGATCCAAAGCTCGTATGAAACCCACTTACGTTTATGGCCTACCGCCACCCGATAAAGGGACGATCGTCCGGGTCGGCACCCCCCCTCATTTAGGGGATAAAGTGGAGTGCCTCAAGGCCCGCCCCGAAGAGCACAAGGGGTCTCGGCCTGAAGAACTCCCTGAAGACTTGGATACACATAGGTCCGCCACTTGTGAAATATCTTCATGGCCTTCAGCACTAAGGCGACGACCCCGGTCGAGATTAGAACGCGCCCACCGGAGAACCCGTTTCGAAGAACAAGAGCAACATGACCCTAAACGCCTGGACCTCGTCGCCCAAGAACAGAACCGAGCAAAAAGGCGAAACATCTTCTATAAAGCCCTTGAGGTTCATCATCGAAGCTTCCAGGTCGAAGACCTCATTACTAAACGAGCATTGGGGCCCGACCCGGGACCTCCTAAATCCGAGTGACAAGGACCGCACGAGAGTAACAAAGTCCTTCGGAACAGAGTTTGTCAAGCTAGAATATACGAATGGCCAAGGATTAATTCGTTCGTCAAATGCTATGTCCTTATGGAGGTATAATCAATAAAATTCAACCCTATTTCATCTCTAATTCGAATGCACTATAAGACCGAGTTCGCCTCGACACCTCGAATGACCGGCTCCTCTGGCACTATAAGACCGAGTTCGCCTCGGCACCTCGAATGACCGGCTCCTCCGGCACTATAAGACCGAGTTTGCCTCGGCACCTCGAATGACCGGCTCCTCCGGCACTATAAGACCGAGTTCGCCTCAATATCTCATAAAGACCGGCCCATCCGGCACTAAAAGTCCGAGCTCGCCTCGGCACCTCATAAGACCGGTCCATCCGGCACTAAAAGTCCGAGCTCGCCTCGGCATCTCATAAGACCGGTCCATCCGGCACTAAAAGTCCGAGCTCGCCTCGGCATCTCATAAGACCGGTCCACCCGGCACTAAAAGTCCGAGCTCGCCTCGTCACCTCATAAGACCGGTCCATCCGGCACTAAAAGTCCGAGCTCGCCTCGGCATCTCATAAGACTGGTCCATCCGGCACTAAAAGTCCGAGCTCGCCTCGGCATCTCATAAGACCGGTCCACCCGGCACTAAAAGTCCGAGCTCGCCTCGGCACCTCATAAGACCGGTCCATCCGGCACTAAAAGTCCGAGCTCGCCTCGGCATCTCATAACACCGGTCCACCCGGCACTAAAAGTCCGAGCTCGCCTCGGCACCTCATAAGACCGGTCCATCCGGCACTAAAAGTCCGAGCTCGCATCGGCATCTCATAAGACCGGTCCATCCGGCACTAAAAGTCCGAGCTCGCCTCGGCATCTCATAAGACCGGTCCACCCGGCACTAAAAGTCCGAGCTCGCCTCGGCATCTCATAAGACCGGTCCACCCGGCACTAAAAGTCCGAGCTCGCCTCGGCACCTCATAAGACCGGTCCATCCGGCACTAAAAGTCCGAGCTCGCCTTAGCATATCATAAGACCGGTCCATCCGGCACTAAAAGTCCGAGCTCACCTCGGCATCTCATAAGACCGGTCCACCCGGCACTAAAAGTCCGAGCTCGCCTCGGCACCTCAAAAGACCAGTCCACCCGGCACTAAAAGTCCGAGCTCGCCTCAATATCTCATAAGACCGGCCCATCCGGCACTAAAAGTCCGAGTTCGCCTCGGCACCTCGATAGACCAGCCCGTCCGGCACAATCAACAAAGGGTGAACAGAAAAAACGGCGGTCAGACCAACCGGGCCCAAACACAGAAAAAAGCAACAAAGGCCATAAAAAGATTTCATTCATTCAAAATAAGCCGCTCCATGTCAGAATACAAAAGAAATCAAGGAAAAACGGCACACGGGCCATACATGGAATAAAACGAAAAAAATCTACTCGGCCTTGTCCTCCTGATCGGTCGCCTGAGAAGACTGTCCTTCACCTTCACCAGACGGGATCACCACCGGATCTTCGACAACTTCGGCGGCCTTCGGCTCATCATCTCCGAGAGTTTCAACCTTCAGGTCGGCCGCTTGAGACTTTACGTAGGCCTGGACCTCCTCAACGGTCTTCCCTTCCTTCATGAGATCCAATATCTCATAACAAGTGGAGACATAGTTAAGGTTGATCAATTCCTCGTACTCGGGTGTCTTCTGAAAAGCAGCCGCCCCGTCGGCAAGGCCCCTGGCATAACCCGCAGATTCACAAGTCTGGACCCGCTCGGTCAATTGCTCAAGCTGGGCCTTAGCACTTTGCAAATGGGCCTCGTACTCGGCCCTGATATCCAGGCACCGTTTTTGCGCCTTCTCAGCCGCCGTGGCCATCTCGTCAGCCTTCCCTTTCCACATATTGGCCTCAAAGGCCCGGCTCTCCAGAAGCTCCATCTCACCCTTCAGAGAAGCCATCTCCTCCTCCAAAGACTTGATAAGCGAAGGGCAGAGATGGTGCTCCTCCTGTAAGGCCTTGAGATCGGCCTCTGCCTTTTTGTGTTTCCCAGCCAAGACCGTCAGCTCCCCAGCGGCCTTCACATAGGTGCACAACGCCCGGCCCAAAATAGCATTTCCAAAATGGATCTGCTCATCCGGATCCATGTCATTGGTCACCATCTCCATTTTCGGCGTCCAACCCAAAATGGGGACGTAGCTGGACTCAACCACCAATGGGGGGACCCGGTCGAGTATCTCGGCGGTTGGGGTGGCTGCCCGGACGTAGTCGAGGAACCAGCGCGGTCGCCGCCCTTTCATCTGGGCACAAGGTTCTTCCCGATCCTTATTCACCGGGAGATAGTGGCCCTCCAAATCAATCACGGGCTCCTTACCCTTCGCCCGGCCCGTCCGTACAGGGCTCGGGGCGGGCACAACAATCTCAGGAATGGGGAAACCCTCGGCCCTGGTCACGCTATCTTCAGGCCCGGCCTCCACTCTCTTCCGCTTGCCCGCGCGCTCCCTACGCTCGGCGGCCTCGGCAGCCAGCCTCGCCACCCGCTGCGCAGGCGTCTCTTTCCGTCCCGACGAACCCCTGCCCCTAGGGACTGGATAAGGAAGATATGTTAAAAAAAAAAAAGGAACTACCTGACGAAGACATTCTGCTCGGGTTAGTTGATCGAAGTCCCGCGGCCCAAAGATTATCCTCAGTAACCAGAAGGTATGACTTCCTCCGATCAACAGGAAGGTCCAAGAGCTGTTCAACCCGGTCGTCGAACAAGGAGGAGGTCTCTGAAGCCGGGATACGTTCTGCACAAACAATAAGTTATGAGCGTTAGACAAAAAAGGAACAGCAATAAAGAACACGACACTTACTCATTTTAGCAATGAAGTGTTCTGGGACCCGAAGCTCGGCGTCTATTACGCCAGGTTCCCACTCATCAACCGAGCTCATCCACGGCCCCCTACATAGAACCACTGTTCTTTCCAACTATGTATGGTCTCCGGCACATCCACTAATTCTTTATACATCGCGTGCCGGGCTGTCAAGTAAAACCAGCCAGAACCAGATCGACCGACCGACCTCCATAGGAAGAGACTGTTAATCTCTTCAAAACTGGGCTCGGTCCATCCATGCTGACTAAAAAGAATCAAAAGACCCACCATCCGAGCCCAAGAATTCGGATGAATTTGGGCAATACAAAGGTCTCACTGCCTCAACCACCGGGAGAGTACCAACGGAAGAGGAAACCTCAGCCCGGACAACAGGGAGCGGTAATATACCGCCGTGCAGCCAACAGGAGGGGTGTGGGGTCTCTCCTCTGGATTCGGAACAAACATCCGCACCACCGCGGGTATTTTAAATCGCCCCCGCCAAGCCTCCAACTGCCCATCGGTGACCGTGCTGCGTATCGAGGCCGAATCCCATTCCGCCTCAACAAAAGGAGACGGCCGAGGCCGAACCCAGGCCCAAGTCTCGCCAACCGCCGTCAACGGCGTCGCCACCTCCACGTCTCCCGAATCTGCATCTCCAGAATCCGGCGATCTTGCGACCTCGCCGCCATCCTCATCGCTCCAGTCAACGGGAGCATCACCTATCGACAGATCCGCCACTCCCGTGCGGTCCGGAGACACAATCAACTCCTCCGCCGAATCCCTCCGCTCCGACATCATCAAATAGGAAAAAAGAGGAGGAAAAGCAAGCTTACCGGGAAAGTTTGTGAAATCGGAGAAGAAGAAAAATTGCCGGAAAAGATCGTTCTCTGCAACAACACGTAAAAATGGCGAAGGAAGCAATAGGGAAGAAGGCTCTCTATATTTATAAGATGAAACAGGAGCATTAAATACGAATACACACGAAGCGGCGATTCATAATCGTCACGAAGATCAAAGACGCGTGAGACACCACGACGAATTACGTCCCGCCACGCGTCCCCCTCACTATGACTCTTGGAGATCCCGAAGTCAAATCGACGCGACTCTCAAAGATATGTCCCTTCAAGAGATCTTATCCACCCCCAAATCGGATCGACCTCAATCTGAAACGATTCCAGCACCGGCCAACCCGGCACGACCCTGGACTCGGGGGCCCTTGTTGGTAGTCGATCCACCTTGGCATCCACCTAAGTGCTCCAGGCAGCCGAACGGCCGAGCAGATCCTGGAGCCGAACCGGTCATAGACCCGATCGTCTCTCGGACTCACAAAAAACCGGGCCGGGCAGAGACATTAGAGCCGACCCGGAATCCGGACCAGAAGGACTAAGCAGACCCTATATGAATACGCTCCGAACCATAATCATGAATAAGGCCGACCAGAGTAGCGGGAAGCTCGAGGGCCGACCCCATTGTCGGTCGTAATAGATAAGTATCACCAAAAGCCCAAAGAACAGGCAGACAGGACAGTGAAAGAGAGCTGTCATGTCCCTTCCCAAAGCACACTTAAGAAGGTGACACATGTCGAAGAAGTCACTTTAATTTCATTGTGACAAATCTCATCAGCATATTCACCTCAATCTTCCTGCTGTCATCTCACGAATGGCTGACATTGCCTATATATATGCCAGGAGAATGTACAATAAAAGGACTTTTGACAAAAGAGAGAAATAAAAAAAGAGAAAGAGAGAAAAACGAGAGAAAGTAAGACTTGTAATTCACAAGCAAATTGAATAGACCGGCACACATTATTCTGCCCGGCTCTATGCTTTTTAAAGGTCATTAATAAAATTTAGTGATCAAATATCTTCCATCTTGTTCATTATTTTCTACGTGGCTTCGATCCATTCGTCCAGATCAGCATACGTGACGTTGACCAATTCAGACGTCAACAACATTAAAAAATTTAAGTCAATAAAAGTGATCAACTATCGTAATTTCATCTACTAACTAAAAATATTTAATGTTTAATTTTCTAGAGGGATTATTTCAATTAATTGTAGTTTGTTTATATATTTAAACTTTTTACTGAAGTATCTCTTCTCAACGTACCAAATGTCCATTACATTATATACGGTGCAAGATATAATAATCTGTTGTGGTTACTAGTATAATCAGAACTGTGTGTATAATATAATATAGCGAAAAGTCATGCACTTTTAACCCGTTTAATCTCTCTTTCATTTATTGTTAATAATTTTGACTATCATGCAATATAATCACAATTGATAGTATGATCACGACTAATGTACCATGCATGACATATCATGTGGCAGGCTATAATTTTCCAAAAAAAAGTGTGGCCCAATATCCCTATTACTACCTCTGTTCTCTTATAATTGCAACATTTGAACTTTTACGTTTGTCAATGCACAACTTTGATCCTTAATATCTTTAATTCTTTATTTTTAAAAATTATAAGAAGTCGATATTTTGAAAGTATATTTCGAGATGAATCTAACAAGATCTCACATGACTATATTTTTTTATATGTATAAATTATAAAAGACGGTAAGAAAAGAGTATATGAACAGTGTAATAGTCGACACGTTCCAATAATGAAATTAAGGAGGAAGTATAAAATAGAACGAAATAGTGTTTGCTATAAACTCCATTACGACATTTATCAACAAACCCTACAAAACAAAATTTCCTTGCACAGCAAAAACAGACATGTCGTCTTCAGACATGGCTCCCAGCATCATCTCCCATTCCGACAACCACCACCACCACTGTCCGCCACCCAACGCCACTCGTTTTTCTCCTCCATCCGCCGCCACTTCCGTGCATCACCCCATCACCACCCTCTCTGCCGCTGTCGCCCAGAATCCAACCCGGACGGCGAGGATAGGTTTGGTTTCGAGGAGACGACCCTACCCCAAAGACCGCCATATAAAAGTCAACGGACGAGGACGGCGCGTGAGGATTCCTGCGCTTTGTGCGGCTCGGGTCTTCCAGCTGACGCGTGAGCTCGGGCACAGGTCTGACGGCCAGACCATCGAGTGGCTCCTGCGGCAGGCCGAGCCGTCCATCATAGCTGCTACGGGCACGGGCACCACGCCGGCTCAAGCCGTCTCCACATCCGCCATAGTCCTCCCGCAGGGGCGAACCGCCGAAATCGTCCGAGCGCCGAAGACCTTGGCCGCGCTGCCGGCTGCTGAAGCCATAGCCACGCAGACGGTAGCGGCGGCGAGTAGCAGCATGCTCCTGACGGCGCTGCCTTTCGAGCAAAGCTTTACGTTGGACGACTTGTCGGATGACCAGCAACCTGATCAGCCGTCGCCCGCGAACGCAGCTGCCTCTAGGAGTTCAATGGCGCTGGGGTTTCCGGTGAATGAGTACAGCCAAATGCCATTTATGAGGTTGTTATTGCAGGCGGGTTTGCTCGAGGAGGATGACGTGGACACCTCTGGCTGCAGAGTGATTTAAAATAACCCCTAAACAACATAAATTCTTAGTAAGTTAATAAGTGCTGTGGTAAACTAATTCGGTTAAAAAAAAAAACTAATTCTCACATTTTAATTTAAAAAGATTCTAATTTATCAAGTAAACTGAAAAATAGGAATCACTTTTTTAGAGTTCGGAAACAATTAGGGTGCGTTCTGTTTTATTTTTTGCTTTCTATTTCCAATGCATGTTTTCAAAAATGTTGAAAATGTCTTCGTTTGTCATTATGAAAACGTGTGTTTTTCGTATTTTCTAATTTGAACGAAATTGGCTGAAAAACGTGTAAAACGTCTTTTCCATATTTTTCATTTCCTTCACAAAATTTTGAGTTTTTTTCCAAAAGATTTTCTGAAAATAGTAAAACCGAACACGCGTTTTATGTTTATGAAAGAAGAAAACAGAAAAAATAACTCTAAAACGCCCAACAGCACCTTATTTGAAATCATCGGCTAGTTTTTATTAATAGTATAATTTAGGAAATGTATGATTAATAGTATCATACTCATAATTATATATCCTACTATCATATTCATTTGAATCATTACCAACAATTGAATGAGTTTTGAAATGTTAGTTATTTGTGTACATGTCAATGTATTATTGGTCGGAAAAATGGTATCATGATATGGTATTTTAGAATTTCTGGTACTTTATTTGGAAATTATACGGGTAATTTCGATTTAAATGAGAAAATAAAGAGAAAGAAAAAGAGGGTCTCAATCGGTTGGAAATTGTATGAGAGAAATGAAAAGCTTGTAGTATTTGATTGCGAATATTTTTAATAGAAAGTTTTATGCGTACGTAAAGATCGAGGGTGATATGTGTAGAGAAAAAGCCACCAATGGTCCTAAAGATTAAGGGTTTGGCGCACGCAGTGCAACGTTGTTCGACTATAGTCCTAAAGTTCCCAAAAAATGGCGTGCAAATGACTTTTGGCTGACGTGGCATCCAAGTCAACTGCCACCTCAGTAAATTTTATAAAAAAAGGAAAAATAAAATTAAAAAAAAATCACCTCCACATCATCAAAAAAACGAAAAATAAATTAAAAAATTCTAAGAAAATTAAAAAAATCATAAATCATTCCCATTTCCATTTTTTTCTAATGTTTTTAGACTTTTTAATTTATTTTCATCCTCATTAAATGTTATAAAAAATAGAGAAAATAAATTAAAAATAAAACGTTATGTCCACATTAACAAAAAAATAAAAATAAAAATAAAAAAATCTAAAAAAAGGCATAAATCGCTCCCATTTCTATTTTTTTAAATTTATTTATACTTTTTTAATTTATTTTTCATCCTCTTTAAATTTTATAACAAAAAAGAAAAAAATAAAATTAAAAAATAAGTCATGTTCATATCAACAAAAAATGAAAAATAGATTAAAAAATCTAAACAAATTAAAAAAAAGCACAAATCACTCCCATTCCCATTTTTTTAAAAAAGAAAATAAAAAAAATATTTTAATTTTTTTTTTATAAAATTTTGAAAACGAAAAATAAATTAAAAAAGTCCAAAAAAATAGGAACGGGTGATTTATGCTTTTTTAATTTTTTAGACTTTTTTAATTTATATTTTATTTTTTTCAGATGTGGACATGACTTTTTTATAATTTTATTTTTCCTTTTTTTTTAAAATTTAATGAGGATGAAAAATAAATTAAAAAGTCTAAAAATTGAAAAAAAGGGGATTGGAGTGATTTATGCTTTTTTCTTAATTTTTTAGATTTTTTTAATTTACTTTTTATTTTTTTCCTAATGTAGACATGACCTTTTTTTAATTTAATTTTTATTTTTTTTATAAAATTTAATGAGGTGACTGTTGACTTGTATACCACATCAGCCAAAAGTCTTTTGCATGCCCTTTTTTTTGGAACTTTATGACTAAAGTTGCCGAGTCGGAAAAACGTTGCACTGCGTGCGCTAAACCCCCAAATTTTAGGACCATTAATGCTTTTCTCAATATGCGTATGTATAGATTGTCAATATATACAAGTATACATCATTTTCTTTGTAGCAAAAGGCGAAATCCCTCGCCCCAGGACCCCCACCTCCCGACCCGACAGGGATTGGTGGAGGAGTTAAATCATGGTGACTCAACGACCCATTAAGTGGGAGGAACAGTGCTTGATGCCCACAAAGAGCTAGTATACATCATTTTCTCTATATAGAGCAAGGTAGTCATCTTGCTGGATATCGTTGGGTGCATGGTATAATTGTTGATGATTAGCAATATAATGCATTAACTTCTTTGTGATTGTTTTGTTATGAGTCCAATTTGTAGCTAAAATAAAAGAGGAAAACCACTACTACTACCCCATTCGGTTTTAGTTGCAATGTTGAACTAAATTCGGAGTTTAATGTACGATTTTGTCCATTAATATTTTTAACATATATTTGTTAAAATTATAGAAAATAATATTTTGAGATTGAGACAAATTTAATAGTATCTTGCATATGCTAATATTTATTTTTATATTAGTAGAATAAAGTACAATCGAAAATCAAAAATTATGTATTTTGTTTCAAAAAAGAATTTTATTTTACGGTGATAAAATTTTTTATAAAATACATTATTGGTGAAAATTTAAAAAATAAATAAAAAATCAGAATAATTTAAAAAATAAATAAAAAATCAGAATATTCATACTTTAGCCTACAACTAGATCTGTGTTGTCGGCTAAAATATGAAATAGTTGTCGCCTAAGGTGTCGACACTTTAGCCGCCAACTCAACCGAGGTTTAGCCGATGACATGACTTGAAATCGTCGGCCTAATTATTTTAGATGACGATTTATAATTTACTCGTCTGCTAAAATCACTTATAATTTACTCGTCGGCTAAAGTGCGATTTTAGCCGACGGCCGGCCGTTTTCCGATCGGTCGTCGGCTAAAGTACGGATTTTGGTAGTGAACTAAATGAGAACAGATGAAATATAATTTAAGTTTTGGAAGCAACGTATTTTTCTTAAATGGATAGAATATTTATTCTTTATCTATAAAGGATGAAAAATCATGTGAATTCCTGGTTGATTCTTTCACCAAACTGTTTTGTCCTTTACAAGAAGTGCAAAATTAAGCAACTGCAAAAATCAGTTTTTTTTTTTTTTTTTTTGAAATTGAAATTTCAACTGAAACATGACAATTTTCCCCTCTGATTCCTCAGGATTCCTCACGAAAACTACTGTACTCAAATTACAGTCTTGATATCAATTATCCATATGCTATAATTGCATTGAAGATTTTATGTGTTGGAGTCTTTATTGTAAGATGTGTTATTAGGACAAAAATAAACATTAACAGTAGAATTAGAATTAATACCCGCAAGGGTAGCGTGGAGAAGGTGAGCGCGGGACTGAATGTTGGTATAATATACCAAAATTATATCGATAAATGTGAAATCATATAATTATTTCATGAAGTATAATATTCGATGATTTTTCATTATACCTGTAAATGCAAACGCCTATGCCGCTGGCCATCAGTTTCTTGATGACTGGTAATACTGTTTTGGATTCGTCCATGTCCGTCCAATTACAACTTACGGGATCGCATGTTTTGAATCTCCGTCATGAGATGCAAATCTGAGAAGAACAAATTATAAGACAGATTCGTTAATAACAAAGACATTAATATATATATATATAGGGGTGGGTTATGGAGTGAAATGATATAAGTGTAAGAAATAGGAATGATTGTAGACCATTGATCCTTGGAGATTAACGGTCCAGATTTTGTTATGGTGTGCTAGCACGAAAAACTAGGAGTGCTAACGAATTTAATTATTGGAGGTACCAATGTAATTTCACTTATGGGAAGTTCCTACAATCATGGGAAGTTCTTATATTCATGGGATTTCATATTTTAGGTTAATATCTATTTTTTATGGGATTTCATATCTTTTAGTCGTTCAAATATTTTATATTTTTAGTGTATTTATTTTATTTTTTTAAAACTAACATTATTTTTTTTCTATTTGATTTGTATTTTTAAAAATTGGGACTGTTGTGCTAACCATTTGTTTTGTGTGTGCTGCAAATTGGAAATCAGAGTGCGGTTCTAGTTATGTTCCAATTATGTGATTTTTTGTTATGCTTTATTGTGTACAATGCAGTCAATTTTGATACAAGATATAATACCTAACGCACTAAGATATATGTTCCAAGATATATATACATGGTATAATATCTATCACGTGTCACGATAAGCACCACAAGTTATATTACCTAGCATGTTATTCATATCAACGTTGCACACATTTGTTGAATAGTAATTTACCTAGTACGATATAAACTAGTACGATAAGCACAACAAGATATATTACCTAGCACACTATTCATATCAACGTTGCACACAAGGTATAATACCTATCATGTGTCACAACATAAGCAGAAACTTGTACAATATTAATTTACCTAAATTCAAAACATATCAATTCAAATTATTTATCTTCCAAAAAAAAGCACAAGACATTGTATCAAAATTGACTGCATTGTACGTAATAAAGCATAACAAAAAAATTCACATAATTGGAACATAACCAGAACCGCACTCTGTTTTCAATTTGCAGCACACACAAAACAAATGATTAGCACAACAGTTTCGATTTTTAAAAATACAAATCAAATAGTTTTTAAAAAAATAAAAATAAATATACCAAAAATATAAAATATCTGAACGATTAAAAAATATGAAATCCCATAAAATATATATATATATATATATATATATATATGAAATCCCGTGAACATAGGAACTTCCCATGATTGTAGGAACTTCCCATAAGTCAAATTAGTCAAATTACATTGGTACCCCCAATAATTAAATTCGTTAGCACTCCTAGTTTTTCGTGTTAGCACACCAGAACGAAATCTGGACCGTTAATCTCCAAGGATCAATGGTCTACAATCATTCCTATTTCCTACAAAAAAAAGCTTTCCTACCTGAACCTATCCCTATATATATATATATATATATATTTATATATTTATATATATATATGTATAAGTAATCGAAAGAAACAAATCGAATATGGGCGATGTTGAGTCCAGAGAATCTGTCTCCTTAAAGCAAATTCGCCTCCACCGCAGTGTATAGCGTCTGCCTCCCAGGATAAAACAACATCTCGATGCATTGATAAATCGATCATCGCACCCTCAGCGTACTAGAATAAACCTGAACTACCACCGACGCGACAAAAATACGAAGAGAAATTACTTCCGAAAAAAAAAACGAAGTCGGAATTTTTGGCTGAAAAAAAAACGGACGAAAATTTTCAGTTCAAAATTAAGACCCCTCACATCTGTATTTATAGGTGAAGATGAGAGAGAGACATGTGTTGGAGGAACTCTAAACTAATCAAGATTGGTATCTCAATGCTTATCCAGATCTGTTTAATTCGAATTTATCAACTAAATTGATGTTTATCCGGATCCGAAAAATTCTGAATTTATAATTGAGTTATTTTCAGTAAAATAAATTTTTACCGAATAAAATTACAGTAAAAAGATAACTTCGAGACGCCGAGACATTTCGCCCAAATCGCCCTTCGACCGAGATCGAGCCGAGCCGGCCGGCAGGCCGGACGGCGGCGGCGCGCGCGCGTGTGTGTGTGCGCGAGGGGCGCCTAGTCACACATCCACTCATGTCTCACTTTTTGAACATGACTTTGTCCACATTTCCTTATATACTCACAATTTTTCCCTTCTTTTTCCAATGTGGGATAGCATCCCAAACCCATTTTTAAAGGGTTCACTTTGGAACATTATATCTCATTCATACCTCAATTATTTTGAGTGTTCTTACATGTTTTGGAAACCTCGTACGGAGTACTACGTATTCCAACTAAGTCCCGACTTTAACTCGTAGTCGAGCCCACTCAAAATTGCCTCTCAAGTGGGCTGCTCAAAACAGCCTATTTTCTCTATTTTTCCAACAATCCTCCACATGAATGATATTGATGGTCCAGCAGCACACGTCAGACATGATCACACGGACTTTGACTTGGTGATAGTTACTGCGGTTAGGCATTGCATAGGATAGGTAGAGTATGCTCCTTGAACCTTCCCTCGAAAAGATATATTCTCCTTACTGGCTAGACAGTGTGACTAGATGCCTTTGAACTGTCCGACCGCTTGTGTAAGTGATCATATATCCTTCACAAGTGCTCTCCCTGATTTATTCTGTTCTCATTATTGTGCCCGTTTTGGCCGTGGACACCGTCCTGGTTCTGCAGGAGTTTCTAGAGAATTGTGCCTTGCAATTCTCCTTTGAAGCGGCCCCTCTTCACTCCAACATAGGTGATTCTCATTAAGTGTTTTGAGTAAACCCGTATTTTACTCCACCCGACTATACATTATCGACTTAAGAATCATTAAAAGCATAAGCTTAACCTCTCCCTACGGGTATCACTGTTTTCATCCTAGGAATGGTCGATTCGGGGTAACCCCCACAGTGATCGTGCCCAGTTTTATGAATTGGTTGTCCCATTGAACCTAGATCTTGGGATCTCCAGTCAGCTTAGGTTGGGTATCCTCCATAAAACCATTAGCTCATGGCAATAGACCCATTCCTCTTGATGATTTATCAACAAGTTCTTTTGATAACCCTTTGGTCATGGATCCGTAATGTTATCTCTTGACGTAGTCAATAGTGATAACCAATGTTGATAGCAAAATGGTATTATGTCTTTGCCTCATAGGACGAGACTTACCATTATTCTTTTGCTCTGTGTCCTGTCAATCGTAGATTGACTATCACAATAAATACATAGTGCGGTCACAGTTTTGCCCATTTTGGAATATCTTCAGGAAATTGGTATTGCATTATGCCTCTCATGCATATTTGTCTAAGGTTATGAACTCATATTCCTTTGTAAATCGAGCAATAACCATCTATATAAAAGCTTTCCATACCACTGCTGCACTAGCTAGTGTGAAACATATTCACTATTTAGACATTAAATTCATAATGTGAGATATCCAATTTGCATTGCTATATCATTTTAATAGTTTTTGAATATCTCATGTCATGCACCATATACACACAAGTAATCTTTATATCATTGTAATCACCAATTGATGATTAGTTTCCTGATTACTCGTGTATCCACATAGTCTACTCACGATATAGACTGTTTTTAGTCTTGTACAATTCACTTAGTACATTAGAATTTTAGTTACTCTTGAAAGATCAGTTACCTTTGTGCTTGGATAGTCGCACCATATCCATTGGCATTCCAGTTGATTCCGTTGATCTTTCCAAGATTCATGTCATCATAATATGACTGACCTCATACGAGACATTGTGAACGACTTGAGATTTTACATCTTAAAATCATCTCTTTAGTCTCATATATTTATCTTTTCAGACTTTGTTGAATTGACACCCTTGTCATTACTTACATCAATGACTCGATCATTCAAATTCATTCTTAAAGTGACATAGTCGTCATGTGTATTCGACATATACACACTTGACATATTCATTGTCTTGAATCTTTTTGACATTGTAAATTGGCATTTTTAAACATTTTGAAATTACGTTAGCAACTATTAATCGAGACTTCAATTTCTCATAGATCAAATTACTAATTTTAAGCGTCCCCAAAATTAGCAATTTTTCATTAACTACATTACCAGATTTGAGCGTCCCCAAATTGGTACTTTTCGGTCATTTAATCACCATATTTGAATGCTGTCAAATCGGAGATTTGATCACATCATTTGAAGTCATTGCTTGACACCACAGTATCAAAGATTTTATGCCACTACTTTAGTGTCAATTTAGATTCATAATACATTCACTAAGTTGCAGACTTTCAATCGTTCCATTAGGCAAATATGCCTTTGGTTCTTCCAAGTTGGCTTTTCTCAAAGACGCCATTTAGAAAGACTGCATGTATGTTCATTTGATATACTTCTACATGTATATCATAATAATGAACTTTCTTCTCGTTACTAGAGAATATATCTCAAAGTACTTTAGGCTCTCATGTTACTACAACATTAACTAGTAGTTTCGCCTCTTATTTATCCATGGATCCATTTAATTTTATTTTCGAATTTATGTTGGATCCTAGCGGTATCTGTTCCAGAGGAAGATCTACCGAACATTAAATAAAATTCTGCACAACAGAATTATTCTTTCTCTTATATGACCATATGAAGAGTGTATATGGCATTGTAAGTTATCTTCTAGCACACATGCTAAAAATTTCAGATGTAGTGATTTTCCAAGTTCAAGCCTTTTTGCTTCAACCTTTAAAACCACTTGGTGATTCATTTCACATTGATAAATCCACGGTATCTCATAATTGATTTAGTTTTTAAATCAATTATGCGTTTGATACACGCTTTTCCTTAACTCGATTAGTACATACTGACATGTCAGACTATCAGATTTTTGCACTACGAATTTATACGCATCATGCATCATGTGCATATCCAGTGAAGATGCAGTCGACCGTCTTGGGTCAGACCTTCACTTGCTTTGGCTTAGGAACTTTTGCCTTAGCCATACACCCCCACATTTTTAGTATTTCTAAAATTGTTTTACTACATTTCAGAACTAATAGGAAATTTCAATTATTTTCTTGCATGGTATCTTGTTTTAAATTAAGTAGTCTTCACGTGACTAATGTAATACCCGTAATTTTGATTTCCGGTAATTTCTTTTTTTTCGGCGAAAGTCCGTTTTGACGACTCGCTCATGACCGTTTCGTCATTCCGAGAATGATTAATTCTTCACTTTTTGTCATCCGAGCTCGTTTCGGTGTCGTTTTGTTGAGTTCCGTGCTTTTTAGCGGTTTTTTTCCGCACTTGAGTTCGATTCTTGCGAATCTCGTCCGAAACTGTTGTTTCGAGTTTCTCGCAAGTTCATTTAATGTTATTATTCATGTTGCGAGCTTTGGTTCGGTGTTTCGATCACGTATCGTGATTTTCGGACATTTTGGGCCATTTTTGTAATTTCCCAAAGTTTGGGGCAATTACTTCCGTTGTCGAATTCCGACACTTCGGGTGGTCGGAATCGTGTGTTCTCTTAGCACTTGGATTCGTCTTTGCGAGTACTTCAGAATCGTATCTTCAGAATCAGAATCGGCACCTTACGTAGTAACTCGGCAAGGCAGCCCTGCTCGTAGTGACTCGGTCGTGGCCACTCCGACGGCCCGGACGACCCCGAATAGTTCTGAAATGTAGTAAAACAATTTTGATTTCCGGTAATTTCTTTTTTTCCGGCGAAAGTCCGTTTTGACGACTCGCTCATGACTGTTTCGTCATTCCGAGAATGATTAATTCTTCACTTTTTGTCATCCGAGCTCGTTTCGGTGTCGTTTTGTTGAGTTCCGTGCTTTTTAGCGGTTTTTTTCCGCACTTGAGTTCGATTCTTGCGAATCTCGTCCGAAACTGTTGTTTCGAGTTTCTCGCAAGTTCATTTAATGTTATTATTCATGTTGCGAGCTTTGGTTCGGTGTTTCGATCACGTATCGTGATTTTCGGACATTTTGGGCCATTTTTGTAATTTCCCAAAGTTTGGGGTAATTACTTCCGTTGTCGAATTCCGACACTTCGGGTTGTCGGAATCGTGTGTTCTCTTAGCACTTGGATTCGTCTTTGCGAGTACTTCGTAACCGTATCTTCGATTTTTACTCAGGTTCGGGTTTCGGGGTCGTCCGGGCCGTCGGAGTGGCCACGACCCGATCCTGGCCGGAGCAGCTCTGCTTTGGCCGAGCTCTGGCCGTAAGGTGCGATTCTGGCCGTAACGTGTGCGATTCTGGCCATAAGGCGTGATCGGTGCGGCCGTATGGCGCTGGCGGCTTCTCGACGAAGGCGATTCTGGCCGTAATGTGTGCGAGTTACGGCTGTAAGTGTCCATTTAGTCTTGGCGATTTTGACGAATGCCGGTTACGGCCGTAAGGCCTGCCGAGTACGGCCGTAAGGGATCGAGTTACGGCCGTAAGGCACTGCCGGTTACTAGGGATGGCAAAAAAACCCGAACTCGATGGGGAAATCCGAAACCCGATCTTAACGGGGCGGGGCGGGGCAGACATTATCAGGTTACGGGGCGGGGATCAGGGCGTTAACGGGGATTTTTTCGGGGTTCGGGGCAGTGACTGGGGTGATCGTGCCCCGCCCCGCCCCGCCCCGATATTATATTATATATATTTTTTATATTTATATATATATATAATTATATATATATATATATATATATTTTATATATATAGAACGGGGCAAAATAATATATATAAAATGATATGCGGTTTCTTGGAATTGGAAAAAGTATGGCGTTGGAGAGGCAAATGTGGCGGGAAAGAATACGGATGGTGGATGGAGTCTGATTCTTTTTTTTTTTTTTTTTTTAAATTCCTATTTTCTTTTATTTCATGTTATCTTTTTTTCTTTTTTTTTTTTTTCTATTTTTTCTTTTTTTTTTTCTTTTTTTTTTTTTTCATTCATTCTCTTTTTTTATTTGCTTTTTTCTCTACTTTTTCCCTCTTTTTTCCTTTTATGTTATTTATGTAACGATTATTGACGGTTTCAAAGTTTGATTCATGTTAGCCGACCCTAAATCATTTTGGGACTAAGGCTTAGATGTTGTTGTTGTTGTTGTCCTTTATTTCACGTTATCTTTTTTTTTTACATTCATTCTCTTTTTTTATTTGCTTTTTTCTCTACTTTTTCCCTCTTTTTTTCCTTTTATGTTATTTATATAACGATTATTGACGGTTTCAAAGTTTGATTCATGTTAGTCGACCCCAAATCATTTTGGGACTAAGGCTTAGATGTTGTTGTTGTTGTTGTATATATATATATTTTTATATATAATATTATATATATATATATTTTTTATCAAATAATATATTATATATATTATTTTATATATTTTTTTTATATTATATATATATAATATAATTCTATATAAATATATAAAACGGGGCAAAAACGGGGAATGGGGAACGGGGCGGGGTTCGGGGTATGCTGTAGCCCCAATGGGGTGCCCCGATAAGATCCCCGACGGGGAACGGGGCGGAGACGGGGCAGGATTCAGATTTCGGGTTCGGGGACGGGGATAGCTTGCCCCGCCCCGAACCCGCCCCATTGCCATTCCTACCGGTTACGGCCGTAACCCTGCCGGCTATATATAGCCTGGACTCGGCCAAGACTTCATTTTTAGGCGTTTTTCTTCCTTTTTCGGCGGCTGGCGACGGGAGGCTCGGGAAATCGAGTTCTTGGCCGATTCTAATCATTTCCAAGGCATTTTGGAAGATTCTTGTTGATTATATCATCATCCAATCCGTGTTCTTCGTCAAATCAAGGTATATTCTTGATTTTCCTTCAAGTTGACTTTTTGGAGAAATTATTCTTGATTTCGTTTCTAATCCGACTTTGATACATCGATTGGTGTAGTATGATGTTATTAATCGTGTTCTATGGGTTGTATATCCATATATCAAGTTTGTTTAACTCGATTGACGATTCGAGTGTTCTTGGGAATTATTGAACATTTAGTGTTCGATTAAATGTCCCAATGAGTTTCCCTTCGATAGTTTGTTGGGATTTCCGTTGTTTTGGCCTTGATTCTCGTCGTAACCATGTGTTATTGTTCCTTCCGGAGGTTTATAGGTGTTCGAGGATTCCGATGTTGAATCCCGTTTGGTGATTGATGATTCGTGTGGTGTTATTCTCGTAATACTCGTGGTGCTATCGCGTTCTTGATATTGTTCGGGGGTTCGGGGCTATTCGACCGCGTCCTATCCGTCATCTTGTTGCGACTGTGGTTTTGAGGCAAGTATCTTGCCCATACATTTTATGTTTCGTTGATATAATTCTTGATAAATGATTTTATGCGAAATCCAATATTTAATGAACATAAAAAGGGATTGGTATGTTCTCGATAAATGTTGTCTGTCAACGATAATTCGTATACTTCGTGAATATGTATTCTCAGAATATGTGTGTTGGTTTGGTATGTTGAAAGATAACATGATCTCTTCGAGTGAGTTAATAGACCGTAATCCTTTGCCGGGGATTACGTATTGTTATTGTGTACTTGTTCGGTAAGAACGTAATGTGTGTGATATTAGTTGTTACTCCTTGAAAGGAGGTTGTGATGCTCAATGTTGTTTGGCTTCATAAGTGATTATTGTTGTGTGCTTGATGCATGTGATGTGCCTCCGGGTATGATTGTTGAATCTCCGGGATCCATACTTGCTAGTATGGGTCGGGCGTGACCGTAGGGTTATCCAAATCGGGTATGTCTTGTGGGGACTCCGAGGTTCGTGGCTTGTTAGCCCGATGCCGAGATAACTTGTGGGGTTATCATCGGGTATGTCTTGCGGGGACTCCGAGGTTCGTGGCTTGTTAGCACGATGCGGGGATAACTTATGGTTGTGGTTTGATTTTGTAAGTATATGTGCTTTTAGTCACGTGACTGCGGTTACGGTGACATGTGATTTGATATAGTTTCCCTGTGGGTTATTCACTCGGGTTTGTTCTACGGGAGCATCTGAGGTCCGTGGCTTGCTAGCACGGGACGCGAATAATCTGTGGAAACAAGTTGTTATGGTATGATCGGGTCGTGGACCCCACTTGTTGTTATCGAATTTATGTTTTGGGAAAATGACTTTTGGGCTGTGTCCCTAAATGTTTTCGAAAGGCCTGAGGATTCTTAAATCCCAATGTATTCAAAACTCTCGAGGTTGTAAAATGTTTTTCACAGATGTATATCGGGTTTACCCTATCTTTCGATTTAATCGTTTGATTAAGTGAATCACCTCGGGAAGTATGTTTATGATTAACATGTTTCGTGGAGTATGATATGTATGGCTCGTTTTCGTATTTTATACTTGCACTAGCAAAACAGTGGAGTTTTGCTAACCCCAGTATTCGGGGTGGATGTCTATTTTGCATTCGTGTTTTGGAGCATAGCACAGGGTGGCCACGAAGGATGATGAAAGATGAACGATACTAATCACACGAGGATCCGTTGATGTCGTATTGGTCTAGTTGTATTTTCTTTTCGCGCAGTATCTTTTCCCAGTACGGAGTTTATTGTATTTTGACCCCTGCGTGGGTATGTGTTTGGAAGCCCAGGTTGTATGTTGTTATTGAAAGACCAAGTCGGTCTACTGAGTCATTTTAGCCTTAAAGGCGATGTTTAGATGTTTGATTTTAGTTATCAGCCTGGTAGATCCTCGAGGAGAGGGTCTACGGCGTGTAATATCCCTGAGTGGATTGGGGGTGTTACATAAATGGTATCAGAGATTAGATTGTGGAAACCTAGGTTGTCGGGTCAGTGGTGTCTGTTGAGTTTTGTCTCGTCGGATTTTGTCTGACTGAGTCGTGTCGCGACGCGTCGTCTGAGTTGGTTTGTCGTGATTAGTATCGTGGGGCGATCATCATCTTCGTGCGACCTGTGGATGTAAGTCTCCCTTATTTGTGTTGTGCCTCGTGTGACATGAGCTATTTTTATGATTATTTGTTAACTGATGGAATCCTCTTATGGATTTTGATTTCGTGATATGTGGTTATTTGACTCTCATATGTCGTTCGTATGAGGAGTATTGTTGCTGGACTGTGCATGTCAAATTGTATTTCTTTTATCCACTGCGTGAGTCCTTTTGTAATGGCTTTCGGTATTTTACCGATTGAGTTTTATTTCGAAAACCAATTCCTTAACCGAATTTTTGGCATTGATCATTTTGGTGAAATTCTTATGACGGTATTTAGTATTTTGTAAATGGCTTTTGTGAGTTTTTGAAATATTACCATCATCGACCTTTTTGGCGTTTTTGTAAATGGTTTTATCTTGGTGGGTTCCGGCGCGGGACCCACGGCGCTATAATGTTCCGTGTAATTACCTGAAATTTTTGGGCATTCTAGCCCATTGAATTATCTTTGAAAACCTCGAGTATCTTAGAAAATTAAAATTCGAGACGTGCTTTTAAAACGAATTATTTTCTTGCGGTGTTTTCAAGGTGCTTTCTAATGCCGCAATACATTTCAAAATTTTTCCAGTTGAGGACCAAAAACATTTTGAGATATTCTCAAATGCAGTTGCTTAGACCCAAGGGTCGAATATTTTTGAAAGTTTTTCACTAAAAGAAAGGTGTCCTCATTTTTGTTCAAACGCAAGATGATTTTCAAAGTCTCGAAAATGATGTTTGTTCAACTTTTTGTAAAATGATACTCAAGATCAACTGGTGTTTCCAAACTGTCTTCAAAAGGTGGTTTTCATTTTTAAAACCTATCATTCCTGTTTGCGGACCGGAAATGCGTGTATGGTTTTCGAACTTTCGTTACGGTGTCAACCCCGAATTGTGATTGAATTGGTGGCGTGAGCGTCGAGTCGTTCGCCACGCATATGTTTTGTTAGCCCTCTGTGAGAGGTGTGAACTGGTGTTTACTGTTTATCGCCTCGTGGTGATTTGCGTGTTGTCGCACTAGTGTGAGTTGTTAAAGCTTGGATTTTTGTGCGTTATACACATGGGTGATTATTTCATGATGTTTGTGATTGTGTGTTGGCTATCGTTCGGGATGTTGTAATCGTCGAACGATGCCGTTGTTGTGATTTTTGTATGCGTTGATATGTTATGCTGAGTTGGCATCTCCGGTATGTTGTTTTGCGGTGTTTTGATCCATTGTATCGAGCATTTGTATTTTTGGTATGCCGAGCCGAGACGTTTTAACCGTAATGTGCCGGGGCATGCACGTGTATATTGTCCTTCTCGTCGGTAACACGTTTCAAGTGTGGACTCGAGGGACACCGAATTCAATTTTGCGAATTGGCTACCGAGACTTTCGGAGTTCGCGCTTCAGCGCAGTTATCAGAATCGGCTTTGAGAGGCCTTTGAAGGATGTTTCTGTCGGTTGCTTGTTGTGTTGTCGCATTGATTTCGTTGTTGTGAGTTTCGGGGACAACACTCCTTTTAGATGAGGTCGAATATAATACCCGTATTATTTTTGGCTTCTGCTTTTCCTCTTTCTCAAGTCTATCGACTCGCTCGTGTTCGTTGATACTTTCTGAACTTGTTCTGTATTTTGGTTTAAATCGTTCGAGCAATTTGTGATCTTGTTTTGGGTCAATCTGGTTATCGCTGTGACTTTTTCGAGTTCGGTTAGATTCTTGTGAACCTTGTGCGGAAGTGACATCATCTGGTTTTACTAGTTCTCTTATTCGAAGTAGATCGGATTTGGAACTTCTATATTTTCGACTCTGTCGACTCGTTTATGTTCGTTAACATTTTCTGAACTTGCCCTATCCCTTTCTTTTATTGATCGAACGAGTGTGGTGTTTTGAAATTACTCGTTTGTCGTTGTGACTTTTCAATTGCTATTCCCTTTCCTATGGATCTTATGTGAATCACATCTTGTTGCTTTTACCGGATCATATATTGTCTCGAGTGGAGATGTGAACCTTGGAGTTGTTGTTTGAATTTTATTATCCTTCGTATTTCGGACATGATTGTTCGATTTTTGTTGTCTCGATCATTTGTTTGTTCGGTTTTTGTTCTCGTTTCGTGATTGTTGAGCGTTCAGGCTCCTTCCTAATTCCCTTAGGTTCGGGAAATTAGTCTCGTTTTCGATCTTTCAACCCTTGGGCGGTGGAATTCCGTATTTGTTCAGCGATTGGCTCGCGTTTTGATTAATGTACCGTTGGGTTGGTCAATCGTATTGATTTTCGTTCGTTGTGTTTTGTGATTGTTCGGATAATTGACTTGATTGTATTATCCATTTGATGACGCTTGTCACTTGTTGGTTTTATTATATCCCTAACGGCGACGTTGCGTTGGCCGCCGTGGAGCGTGTTTTCACACCGTATATTCCGTTGCGTTGCTTGTAACATTTCGCCTTTGGGCGTAAGTTACGCGTTTCTTGTGTACCTCGTTGAGTTTTCCTAGCGGGATACTTCTTCTCCCTACTTGTTTTAAGTTTCGGGACGAAACTTCTTTTAAGGAGGGTAGAATGTAATACTCGTAATTTCGATTTCCGGTAATTTCTTTTTTTCGGCGAAAGTCCGTTTTGACGACTCGCTCATGACCGTTTCGTCATTCCGAGAATGATTAATTCTTCACTTTTTGTCATCCGAGCTCGTTTCGGTGTCGTTTTGTTGAGTTCCGTGCTTTTTAGCGGGTTTTTTCCGCACTTGAGTTCGATTCTTGCGAATCTCGTCCGAAACTGTTGTTTCGAGTTTCTCGCAAGTTCATTTAATGTTATTATTCATGTTGCGAGCTTTGGTTCGGTGTTTCGATCACGTATCGTGATTTTCGGACATTTTGGGCCATTTTTGTAATTTCCCAAAGTTTGGGGTAATTACTTCCGTTGTCGAATTCTGACACTTCGGGTGGTCGGAATCGTGTGTTCTCTTAGCATTTCGATTCGTATTTGCGAGTACTTCGTAACCGTATCTTCGATTTTTACTCAGGTTCGGGTTTCGGGGTCATCCGGGCCGTCGGAGTGGCCACGAGTCACTACGGAGAAGGGCTGGCTTTGGCCGAGTTCTGGCCGTAAGGTGCGATTCTGGCCGTAACGTGTGCGATTCTGGCCGTAAGGCATGATCGGGTACGGTCGTATGGCGCTGGCGACTTCTGACGAAGGCCGATTGGCCGTAATGTGTGCGAGTTACTGTAGTAAGTGTCCATTGGTCTTGGCGCGATTTTTGACGAATGCGATTCACGTAAGGCCTGCCGAGTACGGCCGTAAGGGATCGAGTTACGGCCGTAAGGCACTGCCGGTTACGGCCGTAACCCTGCCGGCTATATATAGCCTGGACTCGGCCAAGACTTCATTTTTAGGCGTTTTTCTTCCTTTTTCGGCAGCTGGCGACGGGAGGCTCGGGAAATCGAGTTCTTGGCCGATTCTAATCATTTACAAGGCATTTTGGAAGATTCTTGTTGATTATATCATCATCCAATCCGTGTTCTTCGTCAAATCAAGGTATATTCTTGATTTTCCTTCAAGTTGACTTTTTGGAGAAATTGTCTTGATTTCGTTTCTAATCCGATTTTGATACATCGATTGGTGTAGTATGATTTTATTAATCGTGTTCTATGGGTTGTATATCCATATATCAAGTTTGTTTAACTCGATTGACGATTCGAGTGTTCTTGGGAATTATTGAACATTTAGTGTTCGATTAAATGTCCCAATGAGTTTCCCTTCGATAGTTTGTTGGGATTTCCGTTGTTTTGGCCTTGATTCTCGTCGTAACCATGTGTTATTGTTCCTTCCGGAGGTTTATAGGTGTTCGAGGATTCCGATGTTGAATCCCGTTTGGTGATTGATGATTCGTGTGGTGTTATTCTCGTAATACTCGTGGTGCTATCGCGTTCTTGATATTGTTCGGGGGTTCGGGGCTATTCGACCGCGTCCTATCCGTCATCTTGTTGCGACTGTGGTTTTGAGGCAAGTATCTTGCCCATACATTTCATGTTTCGTTGATATAATTCTTGATAAATGATTTTATGCGAAATCCAATATTTAATGAACATAAAAAGGGATTGGTATGTTCTCGATAAATGTTGTCTCACAACGATAATTCGTATACTTCGTGAATATGTATTCTCAGAATATGTGTGTTGGTTTGGTATGTTGAAAGATAACATGATCTCTTCGAGTGAGTTAATAGACCGTAATCCTTTGCCGGGGATTACGTATTGTTATTGTGTACTTGTTCGGTAAGAACGTAATGTGTGTGATATTAGTTGTTACTCCTTGAAAGGAGGTTGTGATGCTCAATGTTGTTTGGCTTCATAAGTGATTATTGTTGTGTGCTTGATGCATGTGATGTGCCTCCGGGTATGATTGTTGAATCTCCGGGATCCATACTTGCTAGTATGGGTCGGGCGTGACCGTAGGGTTATCCAAATCGGGTATGTCTTGCGGGGACTCCGAGGTTCGTGGCTTGTTAGCCCGATGCCGAGATAACTTGTGGGGTTATCATCGGGTATGTCTTGCGGGGACTCCGAGGTTCGTGGCTTGTTAGCACGATGCCGGGATAACTTATGGTTGTGGTTTGATTTTGTAAGTATATGTGCTTTTAGTCACGTGACTGCGGTTACGGTGACATGTGATTTGATATAGTTTCCCTGTGGGTTATTCACTCGGGTTTGTTCTACGGGAGCATCTGAGGTCTGTGGCTTGCTAGCACGGGACGCGAATAATCTGTGGAAACAGGTTGTTATGGTATGATCGGGTCATGGACCCCACTTGTTGTTATCGAATTTATGTTTTGGGAAAATGACTTTTGGGCTGTGTCCCTAAATGTTTTCGAAAGGCCTGAGGATTCTTAAATCCCAATGTATTCAAAACTCCCGAGGTTGTAAAATGTTTTTCACAGATGTATATCGGGTTTACCCTATCTTTTCGATTTAATCGTTTGATTAAGTGAATCACCTCGGGAAGTATGTTTATGATTAACATGTTTCGTGGAGTATGATATGTATGGCTCGTTTTCGTATTTTATACTTGCACTAGCAAAACAGTGGAGTTTTGCTAACCCCCGAGTATTCGGGGGGTGGATGTCTATTTTTGCATTCAGGTTTTGGAGCATAGCACAGGGTCGGCACGAAGGATGATGAAAAATGAACGATACTAATCACACGAGGATCCGTTGATGTCGTATTGGTCTAGTTGTATTTTCTTTTCCGCTGCAGTATCTTTTCCCCGTGGTACGGGAGTTTATTATATTTTGACCCCTGCGTGGGTATGTGTTTGGAACTGAGTTGTATGTTGTTATTGAAAGACCAAGTCGGTCTACTGAGTCATTTTAGCCTTAAAGGCGATGTTTAGATGTTTGATTTTAGTTATCAGCCTGGTAGATCCTCGAGGAGAGGGTCTACGGCGTGTAATATCCCTGAGTGAATTGGGGGTGTTACAACTAATATCCTCATATTCAGTGGTAGTTTGGACTGATTAACATCGTTTTTGCGTCTCCGTTAGAACACAATTCAACCATCTTAATTTCCGGATTACGTTGGTTTTGTATCTCAAGCTTTTAGAGTGTAAATTTCTCTTTTTAGCTTCATCCTTACTCATTATCGAGTACACGTAACAAATGTATCACTATATTTATAGAGTAATCACATTTCTTATTACAACCGCTCATAAGAGTAGGTTTCATCATCATTTAAAACTTCTCTGGTTTTAATATTCTATAAAAGAACTTTTATGTTTTTAGCACTAAAGTTCAATTATTGAATTTCTCCGAATTTTCAGCATATGGAGCTAATATTGATATTTTGCCGTGTTAGGTATCACATGAATCACCGAATAGGCCCGTGTGTCACTGCCGCAGCAGAACGACACCAACACGGGAATGTATAATTTAACCGAGAGAACAAATCCAACCAAAAAAATTATAATTCTCAAGCCGACCCACAACCTGTACTCACTAGGTACCAGGCCCGTTAGGTTTTTAACGTTCGAGCATTCACGAGAGTTTAACATTCTAATGATTATTTATTTGCAAATAATCAAACGATAACTAAACAAGATTAATTATAAAATGGTGTTGGAATAATCATTCGTGCAACCCAATATCCAATTATATGGTTGATACTTCCTTGTCTCGGTCAGGAGTGTACAAAAGTGATGGGCAAATCACACAATTCACGTAAGACGTGACTCTATTCCATAAATTTAAAGGTCAAGTAATTGTTAACTATATAATTTAACAATTAAATTATTGACATAGCTTACGTGCCATATAATACCATTAGTCACATAAAATGATTAAACTCAATCAACAAATCCTATTTAGTTAATATCTTAATTAAACTAAATAATCTTAACATCTTAATCGAATAATCGATTAATAATTGATTCGGTTCTTATCAAACAATGCTATACCTTATCGAAATTATCATATGCATGATTATATAATAGCAAATATAATCACAATCTTATTTAGCAAAATGCATGGCAACAAATAATATAAATTCTCCTCATTTATATTAATCATAAACACTTTCTAAATAATGATCAATATGTAATCCATAATTTTTATTCTAATCAGCTATTCCAAGTTCAATAGGTTTAAAATTTTGCAAAACCTTCCAATTACTTAATCAGTTCTCAAAATTGGACCCAAAAACCAAAATTTGATTTATGTTGAAAACTAAGTCAATGCCTTTTCGCATATCGTGGAGTCCGCCCGGTGGAGCATCATATCCGACATCTCATGACGCCCATGAGAAGATCCAAACATCTTTAAAATTGAATTCCACTATAAAACCAATTTTCCATAGATGGAAAATAAACCACAAATACGATATTTATGATTTCGAAATTTATGCTACGATATAATTTAATTTGCTTTAAAATTGTTGGTATAATATACCAAAATTATATCGATAAATGTGAAATCATATAATTATTTCATGAAGTATAATATTCGATGATTTTTCATTATACCTGTAGATGCTAACGCTTATGCCGTTGGACAACAGTTTCATGATGACAGGTAATACTGTTTTGGATTCGTCCATGTCCGTCCAATTACAACTTACGGGATCGCATGTTTTGAATCTCCGTCATGAGATGCAAATCTGAGAAGAACAAATTAGGAGACAGATTCGTTAATAACAAAGACATTAATATATATATATATATATAGGGGCGGAGCCCTCTAGGGGCCTTTAGGGGCCAAGGCCCCTGGGCTTTTTTTTGCAAATAATTAATAGATATATTACCTAAAGAGTAAAATCCACAACACTAATATTACCCCTAAAGCCCACAACACATCATCCTTCTTCCGGAAGTGAGAATCTATTCGTCGCTCGTCGGCCTTCTTCAAAGTTCTGACTGTAGCGAGCAAAACTCCATCGATTCGGCTTCGCAATCGCACCAGCACAGAAAGTGGCCATCGATTCTCCGTGAGTCCGACTCCATTCCAGGCTTCCAGCTTAAGATCAAAGGATTTGAAGCCTCCAGGGGACCAGCAAAAAGAAGACGGCCATCGATTGATTCGATTCGGTTTTGTCCTCTTCTCTTTCACTCTTTGTCTCTTTACTCGTTTGTTTTAATACTTTGATAGTTCAATTGGCTTAAAATGTGATAAAATTATTAATTTTATTTGATATGTAGATCAGTAGATGAAGAAAACTCAATCTACCATTCATGGGTTTTTTAAAAGAAAATATGTTAGTTCTTCTTCTCAAGATACAGAAGAGACAACAAATCGAGATGATAATACCCCTTCACCTAGTGTTCCGATTACCGAAAACCCTTGCAGAAAAGCTCAAATGAATAGTAATGATATTGATCTTAGTGGATTAGAACGAGGAATTATGTCTATGGTTGGTGAGGACTAGAAGAGAAACCACTTTTGATCTTATTTATCGAGTAATTAGTCTATTACTTACTTTCTCAGTTTCTACCGCGACAACCGAGAGATCATTTTCAGCAATGATGAAAATAAGGATACGGAGTAAAATAGAAGATGAGTTTCTAAATGACTCGTTGGTTTTGTATATCGAAGAGAATTTGCTGAAAAGATTACTTTGGATGAAATTATAGAAGATTTCAAGGCCGCGAATGATCGACGGGTTCCACTTTGATGAGCGATGTTTGGTATTATTATATTTAACGTCTAGTTTTAATGTTTTGTTATTTATAACTTTGGATGATGTATCTTTTGTATTTTTAAAAATATATAAGATATTAACTTCGGCCCCCGCAGTTGAAAGGCTTGTGATCCGCTCCTATATATATATATATAAGTAATCGAAAGAAGCAAATCGAATATGGGCGATGCTGGGTCCAGAGAATCTGTCTCCTTAAAGCAAATTCGCCTCCACCGCAGTGTATAGCGTCTGCCTCCCAGGATAAAACAACATCTCGATGCGTTGATAAATCGATTATCGCACCCTCAGCGAACTAGAATAAACATGAACTACCATCGACGCGATAAAAATACGAAGAGAAATTACTTCCGAAAAAAAAACGAAGTCGAAATTTTTGGCTGAAAAAAAAAACGGATGAAAATTTTCAGTTCAAAATTAAGACCCCTCACATCTGTATTTATTGGTGAAGATGAGAGAGAGACATGTGCTGGAGGAACTCTAAACTGATCAGGATTGGTATCTCAATACTTATCCAGATCTGTTTAATTCGAATTTATCAATTAAATTGATGTTTATCCGGATCCGAAAAATTCGGAATTTATAATTGAGGTATTTTCAGTAAAATAAATTTTTAATGAATAAAATTGCAGTAAAAAGATAACTTCGAGACGCCGAGACATTTCGCCCAAATCGACCGAGACCGAGACCGAGCCGGTCGGCCCGCCCGGCCGGCCGGCCGGCCGGCCGGCCGGGCGGACGGACGGCAGCGCGCGCGTGTGTGTGAGCGAGGGGCGTCTAGTCACACATCCACTCATGTCTCACTTTTTGAACATGACTTTGTCCACATCTCCTTATATACTCACAATTTTTCCCTTCTTTTTCCAATGTGGGATAGCATCCCAAACTCATTTCTAAAGGGTTCACTTTGGAACATTATATCTCATTCATACCTCAATCATTTTGAGTGTTCTTACATGTTTTGGAAACTTCGTACGGAGTACTACGTATTCCAACTAAGTCCCGACTTTAACTCGTAGTCGAGCCCACTCAAAATTGCCTCTCAAGTGGGCTGCTCAAAACAGCCCATTTTCTCTATTTTTCCAACACTGAAAAGTCACGAGTTCGATTCGCCCTACCAATACTTTCTTGGTTGAGCCTATCACACAAGGTTTTCCTAGTGTGGTTTACCTGGTTGGTGTAGTTTGCAGGCTATTGCGTCCAGTCCGAGGTAGGCCTGTCGAACGGTTCGGTTCTGGTTAATCGGACCGAAAAAATTGGTTAACCGGAACCATTTTAGCCAAAAAGATGGAACCGTAAACCGGACCGTTTCACACTTTCGGTTAACCGTAACCGCACCGAATTAATTCGGATCCAGTTCGGGTAACCCGTAAAAACCGTTTTTTTTTGTTAATCCTATGTTGCCTGCAGAGGAAGGGACGGTGCTGCGGAGTGCGGACGACTGACGTGGTGAAGCGGACGCCGGAGACGACCACGGGAAACTAAACCGAGAGGGACTGAAGGAGGCACGACGAAGGCGTGGAGCGGTGGAGCCGTGGTTCGTGGAGAGATTGAGGGTGAGGTAGGAGGCACGGCGGCGGGGGCGGGAAACTGAGAGAGAGGAGGGTAGAGAATGAGGGGAGACGGGAGACGGGGAGAGTCTGGAAGTGTGGGAGGCAGACGATTAGATTTAGATTAGTGAAATAAAAAAAATAGTAAAATTATTATTTAATAAATAATAATTAATAAATAATAGTTATTAATTTTGTACGGTTCTCGGTTCCGAACCGATCGGTTCTCGGTTAAACCGAAACCGTTTTATCCACGAAACCCCTAACCGAAAACCGACCCGAGAACCGTACTAACGGTTCTCGGTTAACCGGAACCGCTCGGTTCCGGTTCGATTCCGGTTCTAACCGAGAACCATTTAGACAGTCCTAGTCCGAGGGTTTATCCAGTGCACACTCGAAGAGTATTAACTACGAATTCCCCATCATAAAAAAACGAATTAAGTAGGAAATAAAGAGAGGTCCGAAATTAGAATTAAGTAGGAAACAGAGAGAGATCCAAAAGTGAACTATCCGAAAGTAAGCGCGAGTCCGAACCAACTTGATTTAAACAATATTGGAGGGCAAAAAAAATATGTTGTCAACCCATTTTTTGCCCTATCCTGTAGCTTTTTTAGCCCATTCATTTTCTTAAAAATGATCATGTATTTATCAAGTAGATGTTGCATGTTATTCAGATTCCTATTATAAGTTATTTTTTACAAAGTTGAAAGAATCCATATTTTAAGTTCAGTTGCCTAGTTTTCTAATATTATTCAAGAGCATTTACAAAAGCACCTCATGTTATTTCCAAAGAGAGAGAAAATATGATGATTCATATTCCAATACATATATTTGCTCTTTATCCCTCCATAAACATTTTATCTATATATTTATATATAGGGGCAAAGTAGGAAAGTATTATATAAAAGTGCGCTTCTTATTAGGGATGACAATGGAGCGGGTCGGAACATGTACTTGATGACTCAGGCCCGCCACACGAGGTGAACAGGATGGGGCGGGTCGACCCACCGCTAGGGGTGTTCATTAACGGATCGCAGAGTGGGGCAGTTCGACCCACATCGGAAAAAATATTATTTTAAAGTGAATAAAATAAAAAAAATTATGAGTTTTTATCTAGTATTTTATTTTCTTAATACATATTATTTAAGAAATTTATCAATATTAACATAAATATATAAGATATATTAATAATGGTATAAAAAAGTATATAAATATAATTACTATATATATAAAATATATATTAAATATATTTAAAATAATTAAAAGTAATACGGGGCAGGACGAGGTGGGTACCCACATGGCAAAAATGATACTCAGACCCGCGCCGTTCCGTTGCGGGGTCACGGAACAGGGCGATCATACGCCACGGCCAGGATGCGGCAGTGGCCAAAATTGTCATCCATATATATTAGTATTCCCTAAATTTTGCGGGCGGTTTTTTAGGAGGAGATAAATCTTTTTTTTTTTTTTTTTGATACCGAGGTTCCAAGCTTACACCTGACTAGTCCTCGGGATAACAGCCCCGACCCCACAGTACTGCTACCAGTTAAATCGCGAGATGTGTATCTGGCTCCCAGGTTCTTAAATATCCTCAACTACCGCGCACAAGGAGTCGTCCCCCAAGTGATTGCTCCATGCTGGACCCCCCCAAATCCAACCGCAGGTTCCCACCGAGATCTGGCCTCCCACACTGCCGCTTGAAGCCCTCAATATTTAATTGTTCCACCAGCGTATCCCGGAGGGCTAGGCCCTAACCCTTAGTCAAAGACTAAAGGATCATTGGGCCTTGAGAAATTCAATTCCAAAGTGTTGCCACTATGAATTGAACTCCTGACCTCCAACTAAATTGAAGGTCGGGTGACCAACTGTGCCAAGGCAGTTGGTTGAGATAAATCTTTCTTAATTTGTAGAACAGTTGTCTTTTATCTCACATGAAATTATCTTCATAATTTTTTCTCCTTTTTTTCCTTTTACTACTTCTTTTCATTATCTCAACCCATTTTTCGATTCTGCTATATATAGTACTACGTAACTGTAAATACATATGTTGTTGGAAATAGTTTAGTAATTAATCATTTATTAAAAATAAATATTGTTAATTAATTAAAATATTTATTGAATGTTAATCTACGTCGTGAGTAGATGAACGTGGTATATTTAATATTTCTAAACTGATTTCCGGTGAGTGAGATATTATATGTTAAAGTTGGATGTTGGAGTAGAAACTAACATGATGTTAGTTATCCCACATTGATTGTGGATGAATCTTTTGGCTTGTATTTAAAGTCTTTGCCTTTATGGGCTTAATAACAAGTGGGTTGGTGTATATGGGTGTCCTCGCACACACACACACACGCGCGCCGCCGACCGACCGACCGACCGACCGTCCGCCCGGGCCCGGGCCCGGGCCTTGGATCTTGGATCTTGGATCTTGGCAATTGGTGTTTGGGCTTATCTTTTTGGCCCAAATACGTAAGTCCACTAGCCTTTGGGGACGAGCCGCTTCACCGTGAGCACTACCGGGGCGTATTCTCGTCTTGCGGACAGAAGCTCTAGCTTCGGACGATCTTCTGTAATTTATTAACTATTGTTCGTTCGTTTCAAGTGTAATATTTTCTTTCTGTTCTTTGTTATAGTTAAGTTCAGAATATTACACGTGCAAGTATCGAATTATTCCAACAATCCCAAGACAAGAATAATCGACCTTACTTGTTCGTGTAATCCTAAAACTTTTGCTGGAGAAAAATGTCGTTCAATGCAAGCACCGGCGCATCCACCGGTTCTGGAACCATTGGATCATCAAGCTCTTCAATGGCTCCCATTCACAATGCTGCTCGGCTAATGCCTATCGCCGAGAAACCTCCTGTTTTCTCGGGCACCGACTTCAAACGCTGGTCTCAAAAGATGTTGTTCTACATTACCACAATGGGGCTTGCGAGCTTCCTGCGTGAAGAAAAGCCTCCTGTCCCTGCTGAGAACGAGGCGAATGTTCAAGTGCATACCGACTATGATACTTGGGTTCATTCCGACTATCTGTGTCGGAATATGTTGCTGAACGCGCTTGATGATGGCCTTTTCAATGTGTTCAACATCAAGGAGACTGCCAAAGAAATTTGGGATGCTCCTGAGTTGATATACCGTGTTAATCCTGCTAGCACGAAGAAGTTTGTTATGACGAGGCTCTCCGAATTCCAAATGGTGGATTCTCGTCCAATGATGCCCCAAGTACAAGAGTTCCAAACTCTTATATATGATGTTCATTCTGAGGGGATGCCTCTACCCGAGGCGTACACTGTGGCGCTCTTGGTCGACAAGTTGCCGCCTAGTTGGAAGGAGTTCAAGGGATACCTTAACCATAAGCGAAAGGAAATGACTCTTGAAATTTTGGTTGCAAAGCTCCAAACTGAAGCTCAAGTCCGTGATCAAGACTTGAAAACCAAAGCACCAATGGATGCTAAGGCTAATCTGACTGAAGGTAGGGGCGGACCTTCCAAAAAGCGTCTACTTCCTACCAAAGGCAAGGGAAAGGATGTGGCACCTCCGACGAAGTTTACCGAAACGTGCTACAACTGTGACAAGCTCGGCCATATGGCGAAAAACTGCCGAAAGCCGAAGAAGAACAAGGGAAAAGACAAAGTCAACCATGTCGAGAAGGACTTTGACTCTTGGGACAAAGATGATCTTGCTGCCATGATCACTGAGGTAAATCATGTCTCGGAACCTAACCCAGTTACTTGGTTTCTTGATACAGGTGCGACTGTTCATATCTGTGTGAACTGAGATTTGTTTTTCACTTACAAGGAGATTCAAGACCGCTTCATCACAGAGGCAAGTGATCGTACCTCTCCAGTTCTTGGAATTGGAACTGTTGTGCTTCAATTCACCTCCGGTGTGGAGATAACTCTGAAGGATGTGCTGCATGCTCCGGCAATCCGCAAGAATTTGGTGTCTGGTGTCAAATTAGTTAGAACTAAATTTGATGTAGACCTTCGTAGCGATTTTATGATAATACGCAAGTTTGGAAAGACTCTCGGGAAAGGTCATATTGTCTAGGACATGTTCAAACTTAGCGTTCGTACTTGTAAGCCTCCAAAGGCAGTTGCTAATAATAATGCTACTACTTCTGCTTATTTGCTTGAGTGCTCAAATTTATGGCATTGTAGATTAGGTCATGTGAATTTAAATGCTATAAAAACATTAGTAAACTTAGATTTACTAAAATTAAATGAAATCAAAAATCAAAACAAATGCGAGATTTGTGTTGAGGCAAAAATGACGAAACTACCGTTTCATTCGGTAAAACGGGACACAAAACCCCTTGAATTAATTCACACAGACATGTGTGATTTAAAATTTGTGCAAACTAGAGGTGGTAAAAAGTACTTTATCACTTTCATCGATGATTGCACAAGATATTGTTATCTTTATCTTTTGAGAAGTAAAGATGAGGCTATTGAAGCCTTTAAGAACTTCAAGAATGAAGCCGAGAATCAATTAGGATGTCGTATTAAGATGGTTCGAAGTGATAGATGAGGTGAATATGTAGCTCCATTTGAGGAATTATGCAACGAAAGTGGTATAATTCATCAAACCACGGCTCCATATGCTCCACAATCTAATGGCGTTGTCGAACGTAAGAATCGAACACTTAAAGATATGATGAATGCATTATTAATTAGTTCAGGGTTGCCCCAGAACATGTGGGGGGAAGCTGTCTTGACAGCTAACTACATATTGAACAAAATTCCACGCAAAGGTAAGGATGTTACTCCTTATGAGTTGTGGAAAAGAAGAAAACCATCATACAAATATCTCAAAGTGTGGGGGTGTTTGGCGAAAGTTGAGGTGCCTCTACCTAAACAAGTTAAAATTGGTCCTAAGACGATCGATTGTATCTTTATTGGTTATGCACTTAACAGCAGCGCCTACAGGTTTGTTGTACGCAAATCCGAGATACCCGACATTCATGTAAATACAACGATTGAATCAAAGAATGCTGTATTCTTTGAAAATATCTATCCTTATAAGAATAAGGTTGATCCTAACTCTAGAAAAGGAGTTGATGATGAAGCTACAAGTTCTAAACTTGTAGATGAGCCTATGTGTTATGAAACCATAGATGAAGCCTCTAGCTCGAATCCGGTGTTATCTGAACGACCGAACAGAAAGCGACCTAGGTCTACACCAGTCAATGTAGAACCTAGACGAGGTACTAGAATATGGAAAGTAAAGATATACAGACCCGACTACGTCGTTTTGATGTTAGACGGTGAACCAGTATCTGTAAAAAAAGCTTTATCCGGTCCACATGCGGATTTCTGGAAAGAGGCAATAGACATTGAGATTGAGTCTATTATGCTGAATCATACTTGGGTGTTAGTTGAACTACCACAGGGTTGTAAGGCTTTAGGATGCAAATGGATCCTAAAGAAGAAGTACAAGTCTGACGGTACTATTGACAAATATAAGGCCCGACTTGTAGTTCAAGGCTTTAGGCAAAAAGCTGGTTATGATTTCTTTGATACCTACTTCGTGACAAGACTTACTTCTATTAGGGTGCTACTCGCTATTGCTGCTTTACGCAATCTCGAGATTCATCAAATGGATGTTAAGACTGCATTCTTGTATGGGGAGCTAGAAGATGAAATCTATATGAAACAACCGGAAGGGTTTGTAGTACCTGGGAAAGAGCACATGGTATGCAAACTACAATGGTCTTTATATGGTTTGAAACAAGCACCTCTGCGGTGGCATTTGAAATTTGACGAAGTGATGTTGTCAAATGGTTTCAATATCAATGAGAGTGACAAATATGTCTATGTTAAGAAAACGGATGACAATTATGTCATTGTTTGTCTATATGTAGATGACATTTTGATAATGGGTAGCAACTCTCGTGTGATTGGTGAAACGAAATGAATGCTAAGTAAGAATTTTAGCATGAAAGACATGGGTTTGGCTGATACTATTCTTGGAATTAAGATTCTGAAAACGCCTAACGGAATTGCTTTGACGCAATCTCATTATGTTGAGAAAGTGTTAAGTAAATTCAACGCTTTTGATAAACCCATTGCTAAGACTCCTTGGGAACCGAATGTTCATCTGAATTATCATAAGGGTGAACCTGTGGGTCAAGATGAATATGCTAAGATCATTGGGAGTTTGATGTATCTGTCAAATTGTACCCGTCCTGATATAGCATGCTCGGTTCACAAGTTGAGTAGCTACATAGCTAATCCAAGTAAAGAACATTGTAGGGCTCTAGAACGAGTACTGAGTTATTTAAAATATATTCAGAACTTTGCGATTCATTATTCAAGAGAGCCTGCTGTACTTGAAGGGTATTGTGATGCTAATTGGATATCCGGATCGAAAGACTCATTTTCTACGAGTGGATATGTGTTCACTATTGGAGAGAGTGTTGTATCTTGGAAGTCCAAGAAACAAACTTGTATTGCTAGGTCTACCATGGAATCTGAATTCATAGCTTTGGATAAAGCTGGTGAAGAAGCTGAATGACTTAAAAATTTCCTCGAGGATATTCCATGTTGGACGAGACCTGTGCCGTCTGTGTTGATACACTGTGATAGCCAAGCTGCTATTGGACGGGCACAAAATATGTTTTATAACGGTAAGTCTCGACATATTCGTCGACGACATAATGCCGTGAGACATTTGATCTTGAGTGGGATTATCTTAATTGACTATGTAAGGTCAATAGATAATCTGGCGGATCCGCTGACGAAGAGTATTAATCGAGATCAAATGTATAAATTGTTAGAGGGAATGGGTGTTAAATCCACATCTTAAGGGTGATTATAGCGGAAACCCAACCTTGTAGATTGGAGGATCCCAAGAGCTTGGTTCAATGGGATAACGAAGTTATAATAATCCGTGTGTTAAAACACTCAAACATACCTATTCTCTGAGAACAGTGAGTGATTGTTTACCTACATGTGGTGAGGTTAAGTCTTATGATTTTTAATGATTCTTGATTACCTCGGAGAGGTCAAGTATAGTAGGATACTTGGGAATAAGAATCACCTATATAAGTGTGAAGTGAGGGCCGCTTCAGTTGATACACTTATGAATCCAAAGGGGTGTCCAAGGCCGAAAAGGACACAAAACGTTAGAACGGAAGGAATTGAGATGATATTGTGTCTATATTATTGTCTCAGTATACACCATGGAGGACTAGTTCAAGGTTTTCATGACCACTATGCCGCCAGTATACTCGATGATGTTGACAATGGATAGGTTCAAGGTCACAAGCCACCTAGCCAAATACAATATTGTCTCTTGAGGACTCAACTATGCATTTGCATTCATTTTGCATTGGCATTCTCACTCATGTGGGGGATTGTTGGAAATGGTTTAGTAATTAACCATCTATTAAAAATAAATATTGTTAATTAATTAAAATATTTATTGAATGTTAATCTACGTCGTGAGTAGATGAACGTGGTATATTTAATATTTCTAAACCGATTTCCGGTGAGTGAGATATTATATGTTAAAGTTGGATGTTGGAGTAGAAATTAACATGATGTTAGTTATCCCACATTGATTGTGGATGGATGTTTTGGCTTGTATTTAAAGTCTTTGCCTTTATGGGCTTAATAACAAGTGGGTTGGTGTGTATGGGTGTCCTCGCGCGCACACACACACGCGCGCGCCGCCGCCGACCGTCCGTCCGTCCGGGTCGGGCTCGGGCTCGGTCTCGGTCTCGCTCCAGGCCCAGGACTTGGATCTTGGCAATTGGTGCTTTGGGCTTATCTTTTTGGCCCAAATCCGTAAGTCTACTAGCCTTTTGGTATGGACAAGACTCTTGAGTTGGCTTGACTCTTGAGTTGGCGAGACTCTTCATCCGACCAGCCCTTTGGGCGTCTGAAACCGCCAGCCTTCATGGCAGTAGTAAATGGCGACGAGTCCCTTCACCTGATCAAGGGGTGCTATATATACATAAGCATTCTGGTCATTGTAAACACACACGAAAATCAGTGCATTTTATCATATCATATACATTTCAGTCTTCGTTCCAGTCTAGTTCGCAGGTGCTCGGTCAGTTTACGGTGCTGTTACTGCCGAGACGTTCAGATCGTTTTAACCTTTGGGGACGAGCCGCTTCACCATGAGCACTACCGGGGCGTATTCTCGTCTTGCGGGCAGAAGCTCTAGCTTCGGACGATCTTCTGTAATTTATTAAAAATTGTTCGTTCATTTCAAGTGTAATATTTTCTTTTTGTTCTTTGTTATAGTTAAGTTCAGAATATTATTTATAATACACATGCAAGTATCGAATTATTCCAACATATGCAACGTTGTGTATATATATGGTGCACAATCTTGAAAAATAAAGATATAATTTCACATTTTTTAAAAAAAATCTAGGAATAATTCACTTTATTTTGTTGCAAACATAAAATATTTTCTTTTTATGATCATCACGTATCTAAAATTATGTGATGTTTTTAATACCTATATACCGAGAGTATATAACCAAAATTTTGTTGTTTAAGTTTGCGTTTTATAATTCAGATCGTATTTCACAAAACAAACACGTATCCATTTATATATAATGTTAAATATACATCACGAATAGTAGCATATAAATATCTGCTATAGACTTGCATGTGACAATTCAATTTTTCTCGTAAAATTTAAATTATATAGCTTGATTCAACAACCGTCGTCAAATATAATTAGGATTGGTCTCTTCAACACTTATCCTAATCTATTAATATATTAGTCCGACAATTATCAAATAACTTGATAGTTATCCTAATATATTAATTCGATAATTATCAATTAAATTGATGTTTATCCGGATCCGAAAAATTCGGAATTTCTAATTGAGGTATTTTCAGTAAAATAAATTTTTGATGCCGGCTGTTGAACATTGGCATTCCAATATAATTGATGCCGGCATTCCAACTGATTTACAATGGATATGGTGCGGCTATCCAAGGACAAAGGTAACTGATCTTTCAAGAGTAACTAAAAGTCTAATGTACTAAGTGAATTGTACAAGACTCAACACAGTCTATATCTTGAGTAGACTATGTGGATACACGAGTAATCTGGAAACTATAATCATCAATTGGTGATTACAATGATATAAAGATTACTTGTGTGTATATACTGCATGACATGATATATTCAAAAACTATTAAAATAAATAGCAATGCAAATTGGATATCTGACATTATGAATTTAATGTCTAAATAGTGAATATGTTTCACACTAGCCAGTGCAGCAATGGCATGGAAATCTTTAATATGGATGGGTATTGCTCGATTTACAAAGAAATCTGAGACAAATATGCGTAAGAGGCATAATGCAATACCAATTTCTAGAAGATATTTCAAAATGGGCAAAGTTGTGACCGCAATATGTATTTATTGTGATAGTTAATCTACTATTGACAGGGCACAGAGCAAAAGTATAATGGTAAGTCTCGTCATATGAGGCAAAGACATAATACCATTTTGCTATCAACATTGGTTATCACTATTGACTATGATTCGTCAAGAGATAACATCGCGGATCCGTAACGAAAGGGTTATCAAAAGACCTTGTTGATAAATCATCAAGAGGAATAGGTCTATTGCCATGAGCTAATGGTTTTATGGAGGATACCCAACCTAAGCTGACTGGATATCCCAAGATTTAGGTTCAATGGGACAACCAATTCATAAAACTAGGCACGATCACTGTGGGGGTTACCCCGAACCGACCATTCCTAGAATGAAAACAGTGATACCCGTAGAGAGAGGTTAAACTTATGCTTTTAATGATTCTTAAGTCCACAATGTATAGTCGGATGGTGTAAAATACAGGTTTACTCAAAACACTTAACGAGAATCACCTATGTTGGAGTGAAGAGGGGTCGCTTCAAAGGAGAATTGCAAGGCACAATTCTCTAGAAACTCCCGCAGAACCAGGACGGTGTCCACGGCCAAAATGGGGACAATAATGAGAACAGAATAAATCAGGGAGGGCACTTGTGAAGGATATACGATCACTTACACAAGCGGTCGGACAGTTCAAAGGCATCTAGTCATACTGTCTAGCCAGTAAGGAGAATATATCTTTTCGAGTGAAGGTTCAAGGAGCATACTCTGCCTATCCTATGCAATGCCTAACCGCAGTAACTATCACCAAGTCAAACTCCGTGTCTGACGTGTGCTGCTGGACCATCAATCTCATTCATGTGGGGGATTGTTGGAAAGATAGAGGAAATGGGCTGTTTTGAGCAGCCCACTTGAGAGACAATTTTGAGTGGGCTCGACTATGAGTTAAACTCGGGACTTAGTTGGAATACGTAGTACTCCGTACGAGGTTTCCAAAACATGTAAGAACACTCAAAATGATTGAGGTATGAATGAGATGTAATGTTCCAAAGTGAACCCTTTTGAAATGGGTTTTGGATGCTATCCCACATTGGAAAAAGAAAGGAAAAATTGTGAGTATATAAGGAGATGTGGACAAAGTCTTGTTCAAAAGTGAGACATGAGTGGATGTGTGACTAGGCGCCCCTCGCGCGCGCACACACACGCACGTGCGCTGCCGCCGCCGTCCGTCCGGTCCGGGTCGGTCTCAGTCGAAGGGCGATTTGGGCAAAATGTCTCGGCGTCTCGAAGTTATCTTTTTACTGCAATTTTATTCGGTAAAAATTTATTTTACTGAAAATACCTCAATTATAAATTCTGAATTTTTCGGATCCGGATAAACATCAATTTAATTGATAATTATCGAATTAATATATTAGGATAACTATCAAGTTATTTGATAATTATCGGACTAATATATTAATAGATTAGGATAAGTGTTGAAGAGACCAATCCTAATTAGAGCTCCTCTAGCACATGTCTCTCTCTCATCTTCACCTATAAATACAGATGTGGGGGGTCCGATTTTAATAATAATTTTCGTCCTTTTTTTCAGCCGAAATTCCAACTACCTTTTTTTTCGGAAATAAATTTCTTCTCATATTTTCGGTCGCGTCGGTGATAGTTCAGATTTTATTCTAGTTCGCTGAGGGTGCGATGATCGATTTATCAACGCATCGAGATGTTGTTTTATCCTGGGAGGCAGACGCTATATACTGTGGTGGAGGCGAATTTGCTTTAATGAGACATATTTTCTGGACTCAACATCGCCCATATTCGGATTTACCTCCTTTGATTAATTATATATATACATATATATTATTTAATGCTTTCGTCATTAACGAATCTGTCTCCTACTTGGTTCTCAAATTTTCAGCTCATGCAGTAGATTCAAAACATGGATCTGGCGGCGGTGATGATGGAAGAGAACGGAAGAAAGCACTTAAACTTCCTGTAAAGAAGATTGATGCTGGAAACGATGCAGAAAAGTAAGCTTTCCATATTCACATGATTAAGTGTGCATGTTTCTTATTTAATTTAGAATGAGATGTATAGAATGATTCATGCGTTGGATAATCGATGTTGGCAGTTTGTTTTAATGGTAAATATACCAACATAGCCTAGGACAAGTCTTGAAATCATCGGCTAAACTACTTTAGACGATGACATATACACTCGTCGACTACACCATGACTTTAGCCGTTTTACAAATGCAATATCCAAATAATCAAACCATTCTTGATAGTACCTATAATATTCTACATCTATTTTGTATTGTTATATATTAATAAATTAATAAGTAAGAATAATCGAATTTAAATGCAATATCTAGGTAATTCATAAGTGCAATTGATATTATTCACAATTTCATGCATACATTTTCGTTGTATTATAAATAAGCTAACGAATAATAGTAACTCGTATCGAAAAATAATATTCACATACTAACTACAGCTATTCCGTCCATAATTTTTACATATATTTTCCATTGTTATATATAAATAAATTGATCAACGGTGTCTAGTATCCAAATTCAAATATTCAGGTAATTCGATTACTAATTACAAGTATCAAAATGAGATATTTCTAAAAAAACTGAACTTAACCGTCCACGATCAACCATCATTTCTCTTTGTAAGCTGATCATTATGTGCCGTCATCCAACAAATATCTTAAAAAATCGATTTCTGCCATAATCCCTCAAAACTTTGAGAAATCAATCACAACCATATCTCCATCAGAATCTACTGAAAAGTAATTTCGTATGAAAATCTAGTATTAATTGATGTTAATTGTTTTCTTCTAAAATGTTCATAACCAATACGTTGGATTCAGGTGGCATTTTTAATAAAATGTGTTGGTTCTATGAACTCTCAACAATATAATTATAATAAAATTACAAATAAAAACAACATATTACAATTTTAATAAATTAAAAAACTGAATAAAAATACAACTTAGCAGAGACGAGTAGAACTCTCTCCGTAAGATAATTTTGCTCTCGTATAAGAGCAGACGGCTCAGGCAAGATGTTCCCATGATACAACTGCTGCTAGGGTTGTAAACGAATCGAATCAAAACGAATACCACTGTATTCGATTCGTATTCGTGAAACTATTCGAACTATTCGATCCGATTCGAATTTTTATTCGAATATTAAAAATTGATTCGAGTTCGATTCGATATTGATATTCGAATTATTCGATTCGATTCGAGATTCGATTTTTTGTAAGGATACAATGGAAGATTCAAAATTTTAGCATAAAAAAAGAAAGTAAAACCTAAAAATAATAATACAAGCCAAAAACCACCAAATATATTCCAAAGTAGCTGATATTTTATACTGTTCAATTATCACTAGATAATCCACCGAACATCAAATACATAAATAAAAAACACTACTATCAAGTCCAAAAAAGACAATAGCTCTTCCAACAACATTCTTTCGAGTTCCCAATCATCATACTTTCAGTAGAACATCAATTGGCTCTTCCTCCTCCTATATAAAAAATATAGAACAATCAGAGATCGATCAATTTAGTATATAATGTCAAGATTTATAAAACAACCCAGACAGGACACAATTAGTATCCCTGTAACTATTAATATAAAAATGTCAAGATTAAGGTTAATTTGCATAAAAGCTTTATTGGAAATTCATGTAAAAAGGAAGCATTAAAGAAGAGATTTTACAGTAAACATGTCAAAGTCCAGTAAACTAACAATAAATTAAACTAACAATAAAAACCAACATAGACATGTCAAATTCATGTCCAGTAAACTTACAGTAAACCAACATAGACATGTCCAGTAAACTTACAATAAACATGTCAAAGAAGAGATCTTACAGTAAACATGTCAAATTCATTACAGTAAACTAACAATAAACCAACGTCAAGATCAATGTCCAGTTATTAAAAAGGAAGCATTAAAAAAGAGATCTTACATATGTCATCATGGCCTTCTGGATGCCGTGAAGTTGACGTACCCAATCTGCTCCACAAATTAAAACTTCTACGATATCAGACGATAAATTAGCACGATAAGGATCTAAAACTCGAGTCCCTGCACTAAAAGTAGCCTCTGAGGCTACTGTGCTAATAGGGATAGCTAAAACATCTCGCGCCAACTTAGATAAAACACTAAATTTCAGCTCTTGAGATTTCCACCAAGCCAAGGTATCAAAACGGGAGACTACATCCCCATCTTGACATCTAAATACCCCTTTATCCAAGTAACTGTCCAACTCCGACTTTGTAGGACCATTCTCGTCCACTGTGTTCAAATACTCGTCAAACATAGACAAACCAGAAAGTACAACTTTTCCTCTTGACATTGAACTTGTGGTCGAAACAGAAGAATCCCTATCTAATATAGGATAACCTTTTCGATTCCTCATCTCATCAAGTTTAACATACTCATAAAACAAATCATGTAATGCCTCTCGAACCTTCATCAATTGTGTACGATCTTCATTCTCATTATATATCTTGTTGAAAGCAAATTCAACCAACCTCATTTTGAACCTAGGATCAAGTACTGCTCCAACGGCCATCAAAATATTACTACTTCCCCAATATTTGTCAAACTTTTCTTTCATTTTTTTAATCATGTTTTTTATGAACTCATTAGGATGGCTTTCTTTCTCATCTAAAACATGTTTAACTCTCCAAATAGCAGCAAGAAAAACATAAGAAATTGGATAATCAGACCCGGATATTACATGAGTAGCTTCATAAAATACCCCTAAAATTTCCACAACATCCTCTACTTTGTCCCAATCTTCCGAGCTAGGACAACAGTGGTATAAAGGCTCTCTTTGTGCAAATATAGGGAATGCATCTTTAACTTTAATAGCTGCGACTAACATTTCATATGTAGAATTCCAACGAGTGGGGCAGTCTATGATTAACTTTTTAACTGGAATTCCCAAATGATGCAAGATTTCAGAGAACTTCAATAACCTAGATTCTGATTGGTTAATAAATCGCACACTGTCTTTAACATCTTCAATAATGCATTTAATATCATAAAGACCATCTTGAACAACAAGATTTAGGATATGTGCAGCACATCTAACATGGAAAAACACACCATCCAACGGTAACTTACGACTCTTGGAGAATGTTTCTTTGGCAATTCTAAGTGCAACATTGTTATTTGTATTCGAATTCGTTTAGCCAGAGGCCAGGTCCAGCCCAAAGTCCGATTGCCAAGAATCAAGGCCCATGCCCACGCCCGAGCCGACGGGCGGGCGGCGGCGGCGCTCGTGTGGGCTTTGCATCGTTGGCTTCGGCTCGGGCCGACAGCGGCGGCGCGCGTGTGGGCTTTGTATCATTTGCCCACTAGTGTATACTACTAGCTTGTTGAACTACCCATGCATCTTGTGACAAATAAGCTAGTCAAGAAGGCTTTAATTTTTCTATGTGTGATTACTTTTCATACCCACTTTAACTCTTCACCATTCAGTTAAATAGCCAACTTTAATTATTTATTATTCACTCACCGAAAATCGGTTTTGAGAAAAATATAATCTTACGTTTATCTCCTCAAAATATAGATTCAAAATTTAATACTTAATTCCCAATAATTAAATATTTTAGTATAATTAAATTAATTTAAATTGAGTCAAAACTCATTTTTCTAAAAATCAATTTCCAACCAAATGTAATTGTTGGCATTTGCCTTCTCATTCCTACAGATATTCAGCTTTCAGCACTCTGCACTCATTTTCATCCTTCGTCTTTTAATCATTTAGAACCCCACCTCCCTATATTAGACGAGCACAATTACCTTACTTAATTTTTGTTATATATTTATTAATTATGTCTTTTATATTCTAATTTATATCATACAATCACAATCAACCACAAATTATACACATAGATACCTAACTAACAACATGTTCACTTCGCCACATCCACAATGATATATATTTATATATAATTTCAATTGGTACAAAAGTATATCGCTTTTTTCATACTCCTCGTCTCATATATATAGGCCACATTTGACTTTTTCGGTCAACAGTCTCCGACTTTGACTATGAAATAATCTTAAACCACAAATATAAAATCTTCAATTAAATTATATAATGAAATTTTAGTACTTAAACTTTCATTATATAATTCAATCGAACATTTTATATTTGCGATTTAAGATTAATTCGTAGTCAAGTCGAAGACGATTGACCGAAAAAATTAAATATTACCTATATATATGAGATGGAGGAAGTATATGATAAAATTAGCACATAGATAGGTATTCCTGGAATATGTACACATATCCTGCATCATAACTATTCATATTTCATACATTAGCACATCCGATCATTTGACCAAAAAGTATCAATAATCAAAACCAAATCAAACCAAACAAAACATACTCAGTATATCCCGCTCAGAGCAGGGTCTGGGGAGGGTAAGATATACGCAGACCATATCCCTACTTATTACGGTAGGGAGGCTGTTTCCGTGAAGACCCCCAGCTTAAAGAAAAACATATGATTCGAAAAAGCTCGAGACCATACCTGAGCCCATGGCTTAATCCACATGGGACTTACCTAAGCTGAATTTGGCTACTTCACTCCCGATGAACGTTGCTGTAACAAAAGAGAGGTTGACTCTGCGCACAACTCCCTGTCAAACATTTCTCCCAAATGCACAACTCTGTTTTCCAAGTTTAGCCGACATCTTGATTTTCCATAATCATAGCTTCTCAAGATCATCGGTTTTGTCCCAACTGTTATATTCTGCTACCTCATACAGTAACACATAATATCTTCTGGATCTTAAAGCATATCAACTTTATAACTGAGAATAATCTCAATGCAATTCAAAAATCCAAATACTTACAGATCGTGAAGCCGACGATTCCCCATGATATTGTCACATGTCACAACTCTAGAAAATACTCGATACAGATATTTTCAAAACATACATTTTGCAAAATCAGTTCAACTCGAGAACACAACACATCTCTTCCGAAGAAACACGTTAATACCATTTGGATAAGTTTAAAACAACCACAGTACCACACCGGTAAACCACATAACACACAATCCCGAGTGAACAACAAAAAACCAGGGTTATAATACTTGTCAACCGACAACTCAAATGACGTGACAAAAATACAACTCGTCTCGACCCAACAGTCTAGGTTTCCACAACCTCTCTGATACCATATTCTGTAATACCCCCAAGTCATCCGGGAATATTACAGCACCGTGGGCCCCAAAACAGAACCCACACGGCTAAAAGATATTTTTACCAATATTTGAAATATGCCTAAGCAGCGATGACAGTCATATCTTTTAAAATATTCAAAGACTCTATGAAATCCATTTATTAATACGGTCGTAAAATCTCATTTGAAAGTACAAGGCCAAAACGCCAAAACTCAATAGTTTCAAAAATATACGTTAAAATACACCACACGCAAAGACAATAGGATAAAATATACAATAAAAGTAAAAATGCAATGCTCTAGGTCAAAGCTAACCGAGACAACCCAACCTGAGACTCTCAACTACATCACCGCTCCATACAAAAGAATCTACACTCGATCCAGCGGCTAAGCCGCACCTATCAACTTGATCTCGGAAAGGTTTAAGGCGCCCAATCTAATCTCGATTCTTTAGGGATAATATATTTATCAAAGAATAATATATTTGTATAATATATATCAAAGAATATTGTATTTGTATAATCTCAGTGTATCAAAAATCACATTTCTATTAAAACATTAAATATTTATCAAAGAATAATACTTATATATTTGAATTTTATTCTCTCTAGAGAGTAATAACAAAAGTGTTGTACAGCTGTAGCGCCTCCAGGATGAAATCAGTGTTTCGAACCGCCATCTGTGCTACACTCACATTTTCCCACCGCTTCTTAAACCCTAACCCCCACCGCACCCCTCTCATTCTCCTACCGCGATACATCGCCTGTTCCGCCGGTAAATTTTCTGCTCCCACTTCAATGGCAAGCGTCGAGAGCGGCTCCCACGCGCCTCCTTCACCCACCGTACAGACGCTCGAGAAACAGTTCGATGAGTTTCGGCACCAGCTCGATGACTCCGGTAGCCTGCACGAACGTATTCGCAGCGTCGCTTCGGAAATCGAGTCCGTTACCAGGATGATGCAGTCGAGCCTCCTGCTTATTCATCAGTCTCGCCCTATACCTGGTACGGTTCTGTGATTTCAGCGCCCTTGTTTACTTATTCCACTCTTCATTTGTTTCGTATTAGTTCATAAGTACTCGATTTACGATGACAAGACTGTGAGCGTTCCAATATTGGAATTCCAGAACGGAATAATCGGCTTCACCTCTTAATTTCATCAGGTTAACAGTTACAGTCTTCTGATGAAGACCTTTTTTTTTTAAATAGAGGTTCTACAGAAGGCAAAAGGGCAAATTGCTGAGCTGAGGGAACTATTTAGTAAACTTAGTGAAATTATTCATGAATGTCCTGGGCAGTATTACAGGTAAGGATGTGAATTTTATTGTGCTTGAAGAATTCTTCCTTTTTCTAAAACAAAGATACTAGTTGGCTTTGTTGATCTGCAGGTATCATGGTGATTGGAGAAGCGAGATTCAAACTGTCGTGTCGCTGCTTGCTTTCATGCATTGGTTGGAAACCGAGAGTCTTCTTCTTCATACGGAGGCTGAAGAAAAACTTGGGTGTATGTTCCAGTTACCACTTAAATTTCAGAATGAAGATAAGTTAAGAATTGAACTAGGAAGTTTTCTTTAAATGGTTATGAGGAATTAATCAGCTGATGATTCTCAAATTGTTGAGGCATTCTTAAGGAAGACTTTTCTCACTATGACTCAGACATATACCAATGTTATTTAAGAACCATCATTCATTGATCTGTCTCCATTTTCTGCTTTTGGAAAAGAGAATCTTTTGTGGAGTTTCAGATTTATGTGTCAAATTTAATCTCTAAATCTGACATCTTAGAGCTGTGACTGCATTATGTTTGATTTTGCTGCTTATATCATTTTGGAGTTATCATCTAGATGGCTTCGACATCTTTGTACAATCTTGAAGTAAATTGCCTTGCCTGATAAACAATGAGGTCTACATTGTGTATGTTTGGTACGTTATAAACTAGTGTATATAAGCTAGCTCATCGAAATGTTACTCAGAGTAGCATCTCAATAAGCTAGCTTATCAGTCAACAGCTATTCCAGCCTATCTTCCAGTTTATCAATTAGTCTGCCAAGGCCCTTCAAATGAGCTAGTATTTTGTAACACTCAAGCTTAATCCCTTTCTTCTTACCTTTATTTTTCTAAGTATATATATCCTTTAATCTTATCATATCTGGTTTATAAATCATTATGTCACCCAGTATTTTAATCTACTGTTTCTTGGTCGTTTACGCAGTAAAGCCTACGGAGTTTGGCCTTGATATTGAAGACTATCTCACTGGTAAGCATCAGGGTTCTGGCATGAAATTTGTCCTGCATCAAGAACTCTCTACTCTTCTAAAATGCTTTACTTGGTTGTGTTTTTGGCTAGGTTACTGATACCAAGTTTTTTTGTTCTCATACAGGACTTTGTTTCATGTCCAATGATTTGGTAAGCACAACAAGTTCTTTTGATGCACTTCAACTTTAGAAAACCAACACTCTTTTGTAAGAAAATGAATTCATAAAATCGAGAAAATATGTAATCAACGGGAGATGCATCTAAACGACCTTAAATTTCTGAAATAATACTGTTTATTAGAATCTGGCATGTAATGAAACTAGAGTGAGTTTCAATTTTCAAAGTCTAGTTAGATTTTGAGATTTTTTTCATTGGTAAGATCATCCTACGTTCGTAACTCCAAACTTTTTTCCACCTAAATTTTTCTATAATCGCCAAATACAGTTTTCTGTATTTTGATTTACATTGAGAAGAAAATGAATGATGTCACATGGTTGACAGCCGAGGTATGTGGTTAACCAAGTGACAGCCGGCGACTACGACTGTCCAAGAAAAGTATTGAAGTTCCTGACGGACTTGCACGCCGCTTTTCGCATGCTCAACCTCCGTAATGACTTTCTCCGCAAGAAATTTGACGGTAAGCCGTTCATACTTCTGTCTCTTTATTTTACAAAAGTTGCCTCTTTTTTTGCCGATAGGCTACTCTGACTATGAGCCTGGTTTTCTTTTGTGTAAATTAAATTTGCATGAAACAATTATTTTTCCACCGGAGCAGGAATGAAGTATGACCTTAGAAAAGTTGAAGAAATCCATTATGATGTGAAAATTAGAGGATTGGCAACAAATGGAAATTCAAAGGGAGAACAAGGAGACGAACAGACACCATCATGAGTTATGGGCCTTTTTTTGAACTCTGCATGTCGTTCTGTAATATCCGTATTTTATGAAAACTATCCTTCAGGAATGTAGCCGTCTTTCAAACGTTTAACAACTTTGAGTTGCTTTCCCTCTCGAAACAACAATGAGAATCAACTAACTAAGAGTGAGGTGCTGGATATCTGAATTTTGACGGGTTGTGTTTTTGCCCGTATTTCTTTTGACCGAATCAAGTTGAGATTCGTTGTTCATGTCCTGGTTTTTGAATATGAAATTGGAATGTGAATAGGTGTAATCCCACACCGAATCGAGGTTTTTGTTATTTGTAGCTCTGCTTTTACCAATACTTTCTAGATGTGTATGTGTCACTGCTAACACCAAATCGTGAGAATTGTTTACCCCTCCTTTTGCGCCATCTTATTGTAAATAAATTTAGGAAAGACTAATAAAACACTTTTAGTGGAATCTTTGTAAATAAGAGGACCAAAGTAAGACTTGATTGGAAAAGAATTAGCTCAAGTCTATCCAATTTCGACAAAGTAAAAGAACCTGAGGTATTTTATCCATTATTATTTTTAAATAAAGTTATTAGTTTAAAATATACGAGTTTTCTAGTGAGTTTGCTCCCGAGCCAATGGATTCGATTTCGTTAACCTTGAGTATGTTTCTTTTATTGTAACGGTGTTTGTTGGCTCGATTTCGCTAACCTTGAGTTTGTTTTATTTATTGTAACGGTGTCTTCTAACAGAACCGAACGTTTGTTTTGGTCATTTAGAAAACAATGAGAAAAATTCGCTTCATTTAGAAAACAATGAGAAAAATTCGCTTTATGACTTTTGTTTCCTTTTCTTTTCTAGTTCTTTAGATTCGCAGTTACTATCACTACTTCATAGGCTCATTTCGCATGGGTCGATATTTTTCAGTAGTTAAATTGACAAACATTAAGAAACGAGTAGCGCACAATATTAGCATTTTGAAATTTTGAATTGGGGAGAAAAAATGATCATCACCACATTAATGTGACTCGAAAGTTGTAGTTTCGGAATATGTTTTGTTTAAGAGGTGTTTGACGGAATGGTATGGAAAAGAGAGAGGGAATCCTACACATACCTCTCAATATGGGTGAAGTATGGTCAATTCTTTACTTTTGGGGAATTATAGTTTAATTCCAAACGCACACTATTCGCTTTTTAATCGGGAATCATAGTCTAATTCCAACCGCTTTTTAATCGATCTTATTCCTATTATTTGCCAGAATTTGTCAACACTTTCCAGTTTGAATGATATCCCTTTGTTTTTCAAAAGAAGAAGGGATGCAGCGCAATTAAGGAGAACAAGCGAAGATAAAAGAATATTGTATCGTTAGTTAAACACCAAAGTGGCTGTAGTTTAGTGGTAAGAATTCCACGTTGTGGCCGTGGAGACCTGGGCTCGAATCCCAGCAGCCACATAACTTTTTTTTTTTTTTTTTTTTTCACAACATCGGAAAATATTTTAAATTGCTACTTTTCTCGCCTAGGGCTTGTTTGTTTCGTTGAAAATGTTGAAATATAAAATTTTCAGGAAAGGACTTTTGAGTTTTTTTTTTTTTTTTTAATGTATTTCCAATTCCTTAAAATAAGTATTGTGTTAAAGGAATAATACCCGTTGTGTGCCTAAGTCTGTTAGTTTATGGGTTTTCCTAGATAGGATTTGGTGGCGCATGTTTGTATGTCTTGCTTTTATTTAAGGGAGCTCAATGATGGAATAATACAACACTTTGCCCTACTTTCTTGTCTTGTGTTATTTTCCCTTCAACACGTTATCAGCACGTGTCTAACCAACTGAGAAAAATCCCGGCCGAAAATTCTGAAAAAAAAACGAAAAAATTTTACGAAAAGAAAAAAACCCTACGCGCCGTCATCATCTACTTCCGCCGCCTGCCATCACCCGACCTCCGCCATCGGCATCTACCCGTCGGAACCTCCCAGATACGGACCGCACGGCCGCTCGTCAGGCCGGATCCCACCGCAACTCAGGCCGAACCACCACGCCTGGATCAGGCGAAACCCTAGCGGCGATCGCGGCCGTCTTACGCTTTCGTTTCTTCCCGACGTCCGACCTCCGTCGCTGCTTCATCCGCGGCGAAGATCCTCCAGACGCGACCTCCTCCGGATTCTCCAGACGCGACCTCCTCATTTGCTCCGATCGCGACCGTCCACCGCAACTCGTCGTCGTCTCCTCGCAATCGAGGCCGTCGCCGGTTCCCCAAATCTCAGGCCGTGACATCATCCCCGCGACCTGGACCCGGAAGGAGAACAACGGCCGATTCTTGTGAAACCAGATCCGATTCTTGACCGACCCGCACGTGATCTTATTTTGATTCGTCTCTCTGCTCCTATTCGCGAAACAAAGTACACAAATACGAACCCTACTATCTGCAACGTGCGAATTTATATTTAATTAATTATTATTAATTGCATATTGTACTTCGAATTTATTTATGCTTAATTTAACCAAAAGCATGATGCATCCATAATTTTAATTAAATTAAAATAAATTACTTAAGCAACTTGAATTAAAATAAATTCACGTTGAATTAATAATTATTGCGGCATAAGATACCTCTTTATTGCATATATACGTGTATAGATATACTCATAGGGCTATGTGATTATATCTATAATTATATATATACTTTGCATGCATTATTAGTTATGGCATGTATATTAAGTTCATCATTAGTAGAACTTAGAGGACTTATTTCCACTATTAATATCGACTCGAACCGTGATAAAGTAATTTCATCGGTATAAAACCCCAATAGCATCGAAAGTAATTTTGACCATATCTTGGTTCTGAAAAATAATAACCCTCCACATTATTGAAAATTTTATCATGGAAAGTACTCATGATATCTGTGAAAATTCATTTTCCTTTTTCTTGTCTCAAGATGGTGATCCAACTCGTCCGAATTTGACATCTTGGACTCGGAAGGGCTTGAGTACCATAGATGGGTTTCGGCGTAGAGACCACTTTTATCGCTAAGGACTATAGTGCTACTATCTTTGAAAAAGCGGGTAAATCGTCTGACAAGACCAAAGCTAGTGCATTAATGTTCCTTAGGCGACATATCGACCCGAGCCTAAGGTGGGAATATCTGCAGTTGAAATCCCCGAAAGAACTGTGGGATGCCCTTAAGGGCCGTTTTGGGAACATCCACAATACTTTGCTCCCAGAGTTGACCGTGCAGTGGAATGAAATCCGCTTGCTTGATTATAAACGGATCAACGATTTCAACAAAGATATTCTCCGTCTGAAGGCACGCCTTAATTTCTGTGGAAAGGACCTCACAGAAGATGATATGATTTAGAAAACTCTTTCCACTTTCCCTACTTCCGCCCTTATACTAGCGAACCAGTATAGGCTGGAGTATGACAATAAACGCATCACTACCTTCAATAAGCTTATCAACCTACTGCAAGTGGCTGAGAGGCACAATGAAGTATTGGTGAGCAACAATGCCAGGCCGGCTGGGACAAAGAAAGTTCCCGAGGCCAACTATGGCAAAGTGAAGGTGGAAAGAAACCCGATGCACGGGGGTGGTCATGGCAACCCCAAACCACAACGTGGAAGAGGGCACGGTGGTCGAGGACGTGGTCGAGGACGTGGGGGTTCTTCGATGTAATGAGTAGACTTGGTGCTCCGGCTCTTGGCCAAGGAAACAAAGCACCTACCCCCATGTCGCTCCCAAAGTCGAGTTGGCAATGAACCGTGCTATCGATGTGGAGATCTTTGGACATTGGTACAAGAAGCGCCATGCAGTAAACAAGTCGCGAAGACACTACAAGAAATATAGAGAGTCCAAAGAGCGGGAGGCTCACTATATGGAGGAAGATGCTCTCGACGAGTCCCCGACGTCAATTTCACGATCCACGATAATCGCAATGAGCCATACGTGTCACGGTCATTAGAGGCACCCCTTTATGGTGAATGTTTTCATTATGTTTACTTTCGTTTACATTTGGCATTGTTAACTCGAGCGATTTTTCGATGTTTTATTTTCAATAATGGTGTGATGAAACTTTGTTTTTCTAGAACAAGATATTATTATTGCTTACGTTATATCCATGGCTTTATTTGAAGAAATGAATATTGCTTGCATGTTTATGGTTCGATTTTTTTCTCTCCTTTTCGTAGGAATGAATCGGGGAGAACTTGAATGTTTGGTTGACAGTGGGACCACCCACACCATTCTTAGGAATAGGCTTCTATTCACGGAATTAATTGCATGTCAAACCTCGGTAACCACGATGGTCGGGTCCTCCCAACTCATCCAAGGGCGAGGCAATGCCCGATTTTTATTGCCTAACGGCACTCTTATCCGAGTTACCGATGCTCTATACGCACCTAGGGCCCCTCGAACCTTACTAAGTTTTAAAGATATACGTAGCAATGGTTTCCACGTCGAAACCCATTGTGAGAATGGAATCGAGTTCCTTTATATTACATCTAATGAATGTGGACGTAAACGCATATTAGAAAAACTTAAGAGTCAAAATAGTGGTGTACACCACAACCATTAGGGTATTCGAATCTATCTTTGTCACCATAAATGAAATTTGGGACAAAGACTCATATAGGCTTTGGCATGATAGACTAGGTCATCTGGTCGAGATATGATGATCCGTATCCTAAAGAACTCGCACGGACATCCTTTCTTTCGAGCGAAAAGGGGCAACAACTCAACACGAAGAACAGATTGATGTTAATCTTGCTATGTCATCTAAAGAAATAGAGGCATATACCCCTTCTAAGCAATTGACTATGTCAAAAGCACATCGCTCATTCTGCAAAGCTGCTCTTTAGCTAAAGTAGGAGCGAGACCTTCCTACACTAAAGATACTAAAGCGAACATCCCATTCTTACAACGTATACAAGGAGATATTTGTGGACCCATCCACCTGAATGCGGACCATTTAAGTACTTTATGGTATTGGTGGATGCTTCGACACGCGGTCACATGTCGCACTCCTTTCCACTCGAAATGCGCATTTGCAAAACTCTAGCTCGGATCATTCGTCTAAGGACTCACCATCCCGATCACCCTATCAAGTCTATTCGACTCGATAATGCGGAGAATTTACATCTAAAGTATTTGATGACTCGCATGTCAATCGGAATCGATGTAGAGCATCCGTTCCCCATGTGCATACACAAAATGGTCTCGCAGAGGCAACCATTAAAAGAATCCAAATGGTAGCACGAGCATTGGTTTTGCGCACCAATCTGCCCATCTCTGCTTGGGGATATGCAGTCCTACATGCAGCCGTACTTATTCGTTTCAGACCCACCGTTGGCCAACCATTTTCTGCGTACCAGTTGGTAACTGGATATGAACCGGATATTTCACACCTACGCATATTTGGTTGTGCAACATATGTGCCGATTGCGCCCCCACAACGCAATAAAATGGGTCCTCAGAGACGTTTAGGTATTTACGTTGGATACGAATCCCCAACAATTATCCGCTACTTAGAACCCTTGACAGGTGATCTCTTTACCGCACGTTTTGCGGATTGTCACTTCAATGAGTCAGAATTCCCGTCGTTAGGGGGAGAGGAGAAAAAGAAGTTTCTCAAGGAACGACAGGAATTGTCTGCACGTCCGAGTCTGTCTCATTATGATCCCGCACCTCACTATGTGATCGTGAAGTACAACGAATCCTCGATCTTCGTAACGAGCGCATTCGATGCCCGATGCGTTCGATATCGCCAAAGTGACAAGATCACACATTCCACCGCAAATGTGCCCGCAAGGTTAGAAGTCCCGAATAAAGGGCACATCACCAACGTCTGGAGTGATGCGATCGCACCCGGTGGAAATGCGATCGAGGCCGTGGCTCCCAAAAGGAAAAGGGGAGGCCACCGGTTCGGCGACACCCGCCCAAGGAAGAAAAGGGCGGTGAGGCACAAACCAACCCATTAATCATCAATACGGGAATCCTTCCCACGAGATCATCTCGACTATAGCTATGTCCACGAATCATTAATGGGGACGCCCGAGATCGATTGACATTAGAAAACAAAGAGATCTCGATCAATTATGAAAGTGCGTCTGATTTGATGGAACGATCGACCACTCATATTGATGATGTGTTTGCATACACAGTTGCTCAAGAAATCATAGAGCACGATGATGTCGAACCACGCTCTGTTGAAGAATGTCAACAAAGAGCCGATTGGCCTAAATGGAAAGAAGCTATCCAGGAAGAGCTTGACTCTCTGACAAAACGCAAGGTACTTGGCCCAGTAGTGCTAACTCCGCCAAGTGTAAAGCCTGTTGGACACAAATGGGTTCTTGTCAGAAAGCGTAATGAGAATCACGAAGTCCTGAGGTACAAGGCTCGCCTTGTTGCACAAGGTTTCTCACAACGCCCTGGTATAGATTACGAGGAAACGTACTCCCCCGTAATGGACGTTATTACGTTCCGCTATCTAATCAGCCTAGTTATTTCCGAAGGATTGGAAATGCAGCTAATGGACGTGGTCACTGCGTATCTCTATGGGGATCTAGATACGGAGATTTACATGAAAGTGCCCGACGGCATTTCATTGCCCAAATCAAGTAACTCCAGACCACGGAGTGCGTATTCAGTTCGTTTGAAACGCTCACTTTACGGCTTGAAGCAATCAGTAAGGATGTGGTATAACCGTCTGAGTGAATACTTGATTGGAAAGGGATACAAGAACGATGAACTGTGTCCTTGCGTATTTATAAAGAAAACAAGTTCGGATTTGCAATCATCGCGGTGTATGTCGACGATATGAATATAATCGGCACTCTTGATGAAATAAGAGAAACCACCGGATACTTGAAAACCGAGTTTGAAATGAAAGATCTTGGGAAGACTCGTTTGTCTTGGTATTCGAGATAGAACATAGAGTCTGTGGAATTCTCATCCACCGACCGCTTATGTCCGTAAGATGCTTAGACGCTTTAACATGGACAAAGCACACCGGTTAGCACTCCCATGATCGGTCGTAGCTTGGATGCGAAGAAAGATCCATTTCGTCAAAAGGAAGATGACGAAGAGCTTTTGGGAGCTGAAATTCCCTACTTAAGTGCAATAGGCGCTCTATTGTACTTAGCTCAATGTCTGTGACCGGACATCGCCTTCTCGATAAACTTACTAGCTCGATTTAGTTCAAGACCGACGTCATTGGAATGGTATCAAGAATATATTCCGATACCTAAAAGGAACCATTGACTTGGGACTATTCTTTCCCTACAAGCGTGCAAAGGAAGCCGCTTAGTAAAGGCAAATGCTAAAGTAAATGCTAATGCCATAGAACCTACCCGACGAACGTATTGGTAGGATTTGCGATGCAGGTATCTCTCGACCCACACAAAGGTCGTTCCCAAATGGCTATGTATTTGCTATTGGGAACACTGCTATATCTGGAGATCCACAAAGCAAACCCTTGTAGCTACCTCATCTAATCACGCCGAAATTATCGCTTTGCATGAGGCGATACGTGAGTGTATTTGGTTAAGAGCTATCATTACACATATCCGAGGTAACAGTGGACTAAGTAATGTCACTGGAGCACCCACATGCATATATGAAGATAATGCGGCTTGCATCGAGCAGATGAAGCTTGGGTATATCAAGGGGATAACACCAAACACATATCTCCGAAATTCTTCTATAATCGGCAACAACAGGCTCTCCTCAATATACAAGTAAAGCAAGTCGGATCTCGAGGAGAATGTGGCCGATTTGTTCACCAAATCTCTGCCTAAGGCCGTGTTTGAAAAACATGTGAGAAGTATCGGAATGCGGAGAATTTCCGAACTCCGAAATCGATGTAAAGGTAGAGGGAGAAGGGTGAGTCATAAAGAAACTTACTCACCGACGTTGTACTCTTTTCTTTGACCAAGGTTTATTTTCTCCCATGGGTTTTGTTACTTGGCAAAGTTTTTAATGAAAAACGACACATGCACAAGTTTTTCAAAGTATCCTTGATTGATGAACAAATCGGGAGATGTAGACTTGAGGGAGTCTTACATCCACACCGTACGTTATACTCTTTTCCTTCCAAGGATCATTTTTCCCACAGGGTTTTTATCACTTGGAAAGGTTTTTAACGAGGTAACAAGATGTACGATTTTAGGGATCGATGGAATGGTCACCTTAGTAGCGCTATGATCAAATGTAACGATCATATGAGAGGATAGATTCAAAGGACGAAGTCTAAACTTGATGTGTCTAGATGCTGTACTCTTTTCCCTACGATCAAGACATTTTTCCCACTGGGTTTTTGCTTGACGAGGTTTTAACGAGGCAACATGACATGCGCTTGTAGACTAGGCACAAGGGGGAGTGTTAAAGGAATAATACCCGTTGTGTGCCTAAGTCTGTTAGTTTATGGGCTTTCCTAGATAGGATTTGGCTGAGGCCTGTTTGTATGTACTTCACCCTATTTAAGGGAGCTCAATGATGGAATAATACAACACTTTGCCCTACTTTCTTGTCTTGTGTTATTTTCCCTTCAACATATTGAAGATTTTTTATTTTCTTTTTCGTAAATTCATCACTTTTTAAAAATTTCACATTTAAATAAATACCTGAAAAGTTTTATTTTCCTTTTCTCCTTTTTTACTTTTCCCCATGTTTTCTGGAAAACAAACGACACCTCCAGTGCTGGAGTCCCATTTCCCACTTTTAGTGGGTCCCCGTGCAATCAACCTCACTGTAAAGTGGTTTCAAGAAAAAATGGCCAAACTCATCCAATGCATAAATCCATTTGCCACATTTTGAAGGATCTATTTTATTCTTATTATATTATATTTGTAGTAAAATAATATTTTACAATTCAATTTTAATTTAATTTAACGTTACCTATAAACTGAAAAAGTAGTACATAGCTGCAAAGTGAGATGAAATGCAGCAATAAAATAATAATTAAAAAAAAAGAATTGAAGTGGGACGACCCCACGGTAGTGGGACTGCCCACTTTCTTCTTCTTCCATACAATGCTAACACAGTCCCATTTGCATGCTCAAAGTCCTCTTCACGTGGCCCTAGGCGGGAAATGACCCCCCACTGTGGTTGGTCTTAACGAATATAGGGTGTGTGAAATGGCTAATACAAATTTGAATCATTTTCTTTATTATTTAGTGCCATATGCTACAAGCCAGGAACCAAACCTCAATCCCTCACTCAACAAAATTTATAAGTAGAGCTGTAAAACGGGTCGAATCGAGTCGAGTATTGCCAGATTCGAGTCGAGCTCTTCCTAATTTTAAACGAGTCGAGTTTAAGGCGAGTCGGGTCGAACTTAAAAAAATCTCGGCCGAACTCGACACAGGTCTCCTCGAGCTAACCAAGTTCGTTTTTTGGTAAACTGACGTTTGGGGTTGATTGATTTTAGTGGAGCCCAATACCCATAAAGTCTCTTAAAAAGCCCTAAAGGCCTAAAGAAAGTGTAAAATTTGACTGTTCCACACGTATGTGTCATCTACTGTTCCATCTGTTGGATCAAAGACACGTGTCCATAGCATTTAAATCAGGTTTTGTGTCCTTATCTGCAATCTCTCGTGATATTTTGCTGATTCTCCATCCAAAAGAAAAACCCACTTTTACCCCTAAGTCACTCATTTATATGAATTGTTTATCATGCACATAGTATTAGTTTTAGTGTGTGACCCTAGCGTGGAAGAATATTTAGAAAATACATAATTTTTTTATAAGTTGGAACATACATATTTTGGTTATCAAAAATAACATATAAATAAACCAGATTAAACATACAATTATATTAACAATTATTATATTATATTTATGAAAAATGATTCAGAAATTATTGGATGGTTAAATATCAAAACTTTAAATCAGTACAAAGAAACAACTAGATTAAAACAGCGGACTTTTAAAAATATAAAAAAAAATCTTTCACAAACAAAGTAAATGAATAAAAAAAATTGGATTTGAAATATTTAGACAGACTAAATAACATAACAAAATATACGATTTATAACACAGGTCCTATGAATGTTTAAAATCTTTTATTTTAACAAAAAAGTTATTGAGACGGCCCTTATATTATGAGTTTTTAAATATAAAATTTTTATAGTATAAAAATTAAATTACACATTATATTTTGCTTTTAAAAAGAATTTCTAAAATAAGATCACGTACGAATAATATAAATGTACACCAAATATTTAGATATATCAACTGAATTGTAGATCTTTAACATGCCAATTTCAAATCTAGAAGATTATTTGTTTGATTACTGCATATAATCTAGTTAACCTTAAACGATGAATCAAACCGTATGAGAGTTAATATTTGTCTAAGGTACTGTCTCATTTCATGTTCAAATAATAATGTGTTGTGCAGGAACATAAACAACAAATAATGTTTTTACATAGCTGAAACTCGTACAAAAATTATATAACAAAAATTGAGAATCTTCTAGTTTCCATAACATTAAACTACTCAAAACAAGATATTAGTTGATATTTTTAGTCCCTGGACGTCGTGTTAAACTCCAGATGCTCCATCATCTTTATTCCTTTCACATGTTTGTTGGGTTTCAAACGCCGAGTCACTGGATATAAACCTTCCAAATGGGAACACTTGTGCCTGTAAAATAACATATTGCACTCAAATATTAATTGGATATTATTTATTTTTGCTCATGATTACTAATATAAGATTACAAGTTCATGTCAGCTGTAATAACTTTGTCATGCTCATATTATGGTGTTGATCGTTTTCTACGTGAGACTGGAGGTGATTGAGCTGTTGAAAAATCCCGAGTCACATTATATTTTAACATATAGAATCGTAATATGTAGAGTAAAAATCATTATTTCATACCTCTACTTGGGTTAACGGCATGTATGAAGGAGTGACATGGTTTCTGGGAGCTGGATGATACGTGCTTAACTGAGCATGAGGCAAACTCCAATTGGACATATAAACTTGACCATTCTGTTTAGTTTATGATAAAAGAAATAATTTTTTTTTCTAACATCAATAGAAACATATATGCTATATAATTAAATAATCACATTTATTATGAGAAGAAAAGATGAGAACCTGGGAATGTTGCGACAGTATGAGTTGACATGACGATGTTTGAAGTAGAGCCGTCGTTCCAGTGTTAGAGCTATCAACATCTAAATTCTGCAAAATAGTTTTATTAGTATACTTATAAGAAGTCTCATATGAAAAGTAAAGGGAAATCTTTAAAAAAGTCCCAATATTTTGGCTCAATTTATGATTTAGTCCCAAATTAAAATTTTTTTACGAAAAAAGACAGAATACTGGCTATTTTATTCATTCTAACCCTTTTTTACATTTTCAGCAGGTAACCCGCTGAGGTGGCGCGCCAAGTGGATTCTTTGGTGACGTGGCGGCTACGTCGCCCTTCCTTTATGAACAATATTTTGGGCGGTTACGGTTTAGCCCCAAATTATTTTTTTACGAAAAAGACAAGAAATTTATTGTACTCGAATCAAAACTTGTTTGGCAATGACTTGTATGCAATGTTCAAAAAATCCCCGCCTAGGTTAAATTTAATATATAATATATCTGTTTAAATGGTTAAATTTTAATTATTTTACATGTATATACTTTTTTTGTAATATATCCTAATTAAATGGTTAGATTTAATTTTAATATATCCTAAATTTAAATGGTTAAATTTAATTTTAATATATCCTAATTAAATATTTTATTATGGGGACACATTACCATAATAATAATAATAATGGTTTGAGTTTTTTTTTAAACAGGGAGAAGAATTGAAGAAGATGATTGGTGCAGTAGCCTATATTAAATCCAGTGCCAAGACTCAACAGGTAATTATTTATATATCAATTTATTTATTTTTTAATTAATTCCTGATTAATGTCCGATAATCCCTGATTAATCTCCCTCGAATTTATTTTTTATTATTATTTTAATCAATTTTATATAAAAAAGTATATACATGTAAAATAATTAAAATTTAATCATTTAAACAGATATATTATATATTAAATTTAACCTAGGCGGGGATTTTTTGAACATTGCATACAAGTCATTGCCAAACAAGTTTTGATTCGAGTACAATAGCTGGTATCTTGTCCTTTTTCGTAAAAAAAATTAATTTGGGGCTAAACCGTAAACTGGCCCAAAATATTGTTCATAAAGGAAGAGCGCTGACGTAGCTGCCACGTCAGCCCAGCAATCCACTTGGCGCGCCACCTCAGCGGGTTACCTGCTGAAAAGGTAAAAAAGGGTTAGAATGAATAAAATAGCCAATATTCTGTCTTTTTTCGTAAAAAAAAATTAATTTGGGACTAAATCATAAATTGAGCCAAAATATTGGGACTTTTTTTAGAGATTTTTCAAAAGTAAACTGATCAAAGTTCCACTCAATTTACTTGGCCATCAACATTAGAGACACTGATAGAAGACGGCTTTTCCGAAGAAGAAATTTTGTTGTTTTTTGACTTTCTTCTCCTCGTAGCCTGTTCTAATCCACTTATTAATCTTTTTTTAGATTTCACCTTAGAGGCCTCTTTTATCTTCAACCCCCGTATCACCATTTCATGAGAATTATTTCCAGCGATGAGTGCAGTTTCTCCATTTTGCGAGGATTCAAGTATCTGATTTTCTACTACTTGAGATGTAGAAATTTGCTTCTCCACCACTAAAGATACAACTTTTTTCACACTGTTGCTCAGAGCGTGGCTTGGTTTTTCCATTGTTTTGTTAGCCAACACTACATCTACCTCTTCCATCGCCTTACAAGCAATATCTTTTAGATACTTGTAAGTGTCGTCCGACTTTGCAGCCCGTGCAGCAAGTTGACTAAAAAGCCGACATAATTCCCTGTATCGCTCTCCAATTCTCATTTTTTCATTTTCTTCATCCGTCTTTTCAAACGATGAATCCGATGTTGCAAGAGGTTGGGACAAGGCTTCAACTGTCCACTTTTTCGCTTTCTTTGTCCACCTCTTCTTGATATATAGCTCAGGAATTCTGACAATATTATGTGCGGTTAGAACTTTTAATGCGTGAGAGCACAATATTCCCGCAAATTCAAATTTCCTACAGCTACATGTGACCTTAACGTTTGAGACCTCATATGTAACCACATGATAGTAACTTTTATCCAAGGGGGTTATCTTATATTGATGTAACCTTCTGACTCGGCAATAACTTCCATCTTTGAATCATGTGCATAACTCAACTCCTTTTGAAATAACTTGAAAACTTTATGCGTGTAAACATCACGTGCGTGCTCTAGTATTTTAACTTCAAAAGGAAGTTCAATGGTACGTTTTGATCTCATGTCTACTTGCATTTCGTCGTACCGCCGATCATTAACCAACCTATCAAAATGTTGAAAAAATTGCAAGAGACTATGCTTATGGCTCACGTATTTCTTCAAGACGCTGTTCATACTTTCAATTCGCTGAGTAGTAACCATATCTGTACTAAATGACTGTCTTCCATAAACCAATGCCCATTTTTCCTTGATCTTAAACATTCTCTCAAGCCATTCGTTATTTTGAAGACCATACTTAACTAACATTTTATCCCATGCCTTTAGAAATTCTTCTTCCTCTTCGTAGCCATAAATACAGGAGCTAAAATCATTAGAAAAATCAGGAAAACTAGCAAAGATGCTACTAAGATGGATGGCTGCATTTTGATATATGTGCCAAATGCACAAACGATGACATGTTTTTGGCCATGTTTCCTTTAAAGCTTTCGCCATTGCCGCATCTTGATCGGTAAGAATGGTTTCAGGCCTTTTTCCGTTCATAGCTTTCTCAAAAGTGTTATAAAGCCACATGAATGTCTCTGCGGTTTCATCGTATAATAAAGCTGCTCCAAACACGGTAGTTTGCTTATGATGATTAACATCAACTAAAAGTGCAAAAGGTCTTCCTTCTTTATTTTCTCTATATGTTGTATCGAAGCATACCACATCTCCAAAATATACATAATCAGCCATCATCTGACCATCGGCCCAAAAGATATTAGTTATCAAGTCATCTTCGTCAACTTGAATTGCACTGTAAAAATTGGGATCTTTCGAGTGTTTCATATGTAGATAATTAAGTAATCCTACGACATCTCCCTCTCTCATCTGCATGGTTCTCTTCGAATGCAAATAGTTTCTTATATCTTCAAGAGTATACCCAACCTTATCACGTCCAGCCACTTTTTCAGACATGTAAGTCAGACCTGCCTTTGGGGCTATACCCGATCTATAAATGTTATCTAAATCTATTGCTTGTTGAGAAGTTATAGTCCTATGAGACCTTAACATATGCACCTTGTTAGGACTAACCAAATCATGTCCTTTATGCTCATCAACGAACTCCACAACCGCATACTTGCTTGAGAAACGACGATTAATTTTCATTTTTGCACAACAGCCCGTCCTTGTTTGAGGACGACGTGACTTATAAAATACATCTCTTTTATCTTGTCCTTTATGTCCTTCACAAGAGCAAACAAATTTTCTATCAAGAATATTCCCATCTATATCTTTATGCATAGTGTTTTTTCTAACACTAAAACCACAATCAATTGCATATTTATTATAAAATTGATAAGCTGCATCTTCGCTGTCAAATTCCATCTCAATTCGGGGAACATTTCGTTTAGATATAGACAGATGGTCATCTACGACATGTTCACCATTTTGGAGGTCAGAGAAGTGATCTTTTATAATATTCTCTTCTTGACGACTCGAGTTTGTTTCTCCATGTTCAAAAACTAACCTTCGACATGAAGTTACTTTTTCTATACAGTTCATATCTTGGTTCACTCCTGCGATTATAAAATTTCAAAAGAAATGATTACATATGAGTGGTGGTAAAAATCATAAAAACATTAGTATGCAAAAAAAAAAATGATTAATTTTTCGCAGAAAGTCATCATAGGGTTTCTCCAGTTTTGAGATGAAGTTCATGAATACAAAAATATTTCCCAAAGTTTATAAAAATCTCAAAAAAAAAAAGTATGGCAGAATAGCTTACCGTCCAAAGTCGAAACCATTTGTCAAAAGTTGAACCTGTATCCAGTAAACACGGCGTTTTTGTGAAAAAAAAGAAAAGTAGGTTTTTCGGTTTTTCTTTTGGATGGAGAAGATGATGGGTAGATGTACGGCCTTTTTGTGAAAAAAAAAAAAAATGAAAAGTGGGTTTTTCAGTTTTTCTTTTGGATGGAGAAGATGATGGGTAGATGAATGAAGAAGATGATGGGTAGATGAATGGATATTTCATTTGTCGAATAAAAAAAAGTCAGAAATTGATTTTGGTGGACCGTTCTATTGTTTTCACTTCAGCAAAATATCACGAGAGATTGCAGATAAGAACACAAAATCTGATTTAAATGCTCTGGACACGTGTCATTGATCCAACGGCTGGAACAGCATATGGCACTAGGCATGGCAACGGGGCGGGGATGGGGCGGGGATCGCCATTCCCGGCCCCGGCCCCGATTTGTAAAACACTCCCCCGGCCCCGGCCCCGCCCCGGTTTGTGATACCCTCCCCCGGCCCCGGTCAAACTCCGGTCAACCCCGATCAAACCCCGGTCAACCCCCGGTCAACCCCCGGTCAACGCTCGATTTAATATAAAATATATAATTTTTTTAATATATATATATTCAATAAATATATAGTTTTTTAATATATATATATATATATATTTAGTAAAATATATAATTTTTTTAATATATATATATATATATCTGAGTCCGGGCATGGGACCCATCCGGCCCCGGACCCGTCCCCGGTTTTTTTATTGAAGAATCCCCGGCCCCGACCCCGGTACCCGGTTTGGCGGGGAATCCCCGGCCCCGATCGGATCGGGAGGAGCGGGTTTCGGGGCGGGGCGGGCCAAATTGCCATGCCTATATGGCACATACATGTGGAACAGTCAAATTTTATTGGTCTCTTTCTCTCTCTTCAAATGTAGCCGCCTAACATTCCTTCTCCATTCTCTTACTGTTTCGCCTTAATCAGAACACCCAACATTCACTACCGATCTACTAATTTACTTAGGTTTTTCTTTCATCAGTATCTTTTCTTATTCTTATACAGAGTATTATTATAGTTTTTTTGAAATTGATTGAAAGCCAAATATAAGTGATTTTAAGTCGAACTATTTTCCTAGATTGAAGAAATGTGCTATTTAAATATAGATCTGAGTTGCATCTATTCGAAAAGGAGCGATGATCGAGCTCTCGTCAAGTTGTGAGTCTACCCGACCCGACTCGGCCATTCTTCGCGAACTCAGTATAGCTGCCGAGTTCGACTCGCTATATGGTCTCAATTCGAGTCGGGTTGCTATCTCGAATCGGGTATCCGGTAACCCGCCCGAAATTACAGACCTATTTATAAGAATATGACTCTTGATTTTCTTTTAAAGAGATAATAGGACTCTTGATAGGTTGTAATTTTAACTCGATTTTGCATATGCCGCATCTGGTTGTGTAGAACACTTACTGCATCCACCGGCTCACCAAATGTATATACATGTGATGTACACTTAGGAGGGTCGGACCTAGGGAAATTGTGAAGGTCGGACAGCCATATATATATATATATATATATATATTTCACAAGAAAGACTCCGTTGGCCGGAGAATTTGGGGCCTCCTCCCTCCGCCCCTGGTGATGTAGCATGGATAACAACCCTTTGAACTCATATACGATGATCACGGTACCGTCTCAATCAAATTACACGAAGAATAGACGAGATGAATATTAGCTCCCTGTCCCTTTTAACTCATAAAGGATAGCAGCATATGAGAAAATTTTTAAAAAGCCCTACTAGAACTTGTAAAAAGACCTAAAGAAAAAACATTATAAACCCATTCATTTAATAAATTTTACCCCATAGCTCACTCTTGTGAAAAATCCTGGATTCGCCTCTGCATGGGACGTAAACTTAAAAAGAACCACATTCAAACACTTCGAAAGTAGGAAAAAACGAATACAAGATCAATAATGGTTTCTTACAAAATAAGCGTCCTAAATCTGCAGAGCTTAAGAAGTCTTTATGGCCCATACTGTACAAGATCTTAGCTAACACTACATTGTTAAAGGCCAAAAAAAAAAAAGCGCACGCCTCGACACCGTATATTTACAACATACTACCTCGTCGTACACACAAAGAGGAAATGGCGACATAACCAAACAATGCCGGGTGCTAATTCAAATCATGTCGCAATCGAACAACAACAACAACAACGACAATAAATAAGCACCGAACGATTTTTTTTCTTTCTCGTTCTTAATTTTTATTATCAACTAACCAATTTTCGAATGGTGTCACCTAGCCAACTCAAGAAACCCTTCCAATTCTCTCCGACCAAATGTTCTTCCAACGGAAGTATCATCCTTATCCCTAGCTGCAAAGTAAAAAACCAGCCAAGCCACCAAGAAATAAACCTCCATCAATGACTGTAAAACCAAAGTCAGTATATCACCAAACACCTTCCTTAACAACCACTTCCCGACCGACCCACAAACAATCGATTCCAACAACCTTATCCCAGAAGCAGGACAGATCAATGCTACCAACAAATGGCATCCTTCTTTGACAATCTCCCGACCACCTCTCCTCGAGTCCACAATCGCTACCCAAGAATCGACAGCAAATACGAAGCCCATAACCAAATCACTCAAGAACCATACGACAATGAAACCCGTGCTATCCCACTCGTGCCCTCTAACCCAAGGTGCCAAATTCGCAAACGGCATAAATTTCATTCTCAAGAAAACCTTGAGCAACACATACCGATCTTCAATCTCGCCGAAAAACATTATCCCCATCAGCTGGGCTAGTGCATCCCTAAAGGCCCATTTCATCAGAATAAAACCCGATAGCTTCTTGAGACCGATACTCGATCCATTCCAAACAGTAGACAAGAAAGACCTGCAATTCCCCACTAAATGATCCACCACTTTGAGGAAAACAATCCCATTCACCCATGTGTAGGTAACTATAAATGCCAATACAACATACACGTAAGCAACGAACAGGACACCTGCTAAAGACAACAATGAGTACGCATCTTCATGCCCCAATTCAAAACCTCTAATCGAGAAATCCGAATCTAGGGCTGCATTTCTATGGCCAAATCGGGTCTCCACAGATATCCTCTCTTTTCCTGCCAGTAGCGTTATATTTTTCCTAAATTCCACCTTGAAATCGTCAAAACCTGGCTTGACGACTTTGGAGAAGCCGTAATCCGAGTCCGAATCCGAGAGGATAACGAAAGTGGCATTGGGGATATGTTTTCTAGAGGACGGGTGGAAGAGGGAGCGGTCAAAATCGGCGTCGCCGGAGAAAAAGTCGTCATCTAGGGTTCCGACGCGGGAGAGGTGGAGAAAGGGTGGGCGGCGACGGCGGTAAGGGGGCTGATGACGATGGCGTTGGCCGAGATGGGAGGATGAGGCGGATAAATCAGGGCGGGAGAGGAGGGATTTTAAGGAAGGATCGCGGTCGATGAGAGAGGAGAGGTAGTGGGAGCCACTGTGGACATTGGAACGGAAGGCGAAAATGAGGGATGAGAGGAAGACGAACGTGAGGAGGTTGGAGTAGAACAAAGACGTTGTTTGCTTGAGGATTTGGGTGGTGGTGGTGTGGCGGATATTAGGTGGTGGTGGTGGTGGTGGTTGGTTGCGGTGGTTCATGGCGGAGGGTTTTGTATGTGTTGAGAAAAAAGCTGCAATTTTGGGATTTGGGAGGATGGAGGGTGGGGTACTGACCGTACTGTATATGTGTATAGAACTTGGAATATTGGAAAGTACAAATTGCAAAAAAAGGACTAAACTTTACCACTTATTGCACTTTAAGGATCGAGATTTCGTCTTTTGCAGGGTAGGTACCAAACTATGAAATTATTGCAAAAAAAGGACTTTGGACAATTTTTTAAAAATAAAATAAGGGGTATCTTTATAATTTTGTATTTGAATCACAACCCTAAATTAAAATAAGAAAGGAAAACACAACTCAGTTCGCTCCATACATTCTCCATCACGGCAAACACTGGATACACAATTACACAATTCATCGATCATTAGACATCACAAATTCACGGCAAACACAACTCAGTTCGCTCCGTACATTCTCCATCTTTGTGTTCTCCTTCCAGACGTCAAATGGGTTGGATAATACGAAGTCCTAATATTACAGGAGGTCCCAGGAATGAAATTCTAGAATATGGTGAGTGAATATTCTTATTTCAAATTGATTAAAGTGCGTGATATTATTTTTTTGGCTATTTTTCTTTTTAACTTATATGCCTTTATTATGTATAATAATATTATTATTTTTTTTTTTTGGTGTGTATATTGCAGGGAATCAAAGTGGGTACTTCACCATAAAATTGCACCATTCTGGAAAATTTATCATGCAAGATAAATTGACATATGTAGATGGAACTTTCTGCTATGTGGATTACTGCTCTCAAGATGAAATGTCCATGCTAGAGTTATTTGCAAGACTGCTGATCAATAACAAGTAGCCTTTCACAACCCGCATATAGTGCTTTCCACCCAAAACATGTGGTGGATAGTGTTTCATACTTATCACAGCCTCAGAGAGCACTAAGAGAGAGCATGTATTCAAAGCCTTTAAGTCAAGTTAAGTTTGCCCAACAGCCTGGTAGAGGTACAACAAGTTATAAATCTGTTACGGGAGAAAAAGAGGCAATATTTAGAGGAGCTTGATACGTTATTCATGTTTTTGTCTTGAAAAAATATTAGCTTAAGTTCATCATCTTTTGTGCAATAGTACAAGTTTCTTGAAACAAGTGAGTAGCTTGTATGTTACAAGCTTTTTGGGCTTCAACAGGTAGCTTGTACTTTACAAGCCTTTTGACTTGAACAATGTTGAGACGTTTCAATATGAACTACCGATTTAAATTATAATGGAAAGTTTATCCTTGCAAGCATGAATTTATTGACAATTGAACTTGTCTGTTCATATGTGTATTTGTGGCTTCTGATTGGAGTATATTCATGTTTGGTTCTAATGAGAAATGCATCGATGGTGTGATTTTCTTGTTTTTGATGTTTGATATTGGTGTATTGGACTAGCAATGTTGATATGATAATATTATGCAGCAAGTCCTCTTTTTGCAATAATTTGAAAGTTCAGTACCTCTCTTGCTTCTTTTGTGAAGTGGTATATAAAAAGATAGAAATACCCCTTATTTTAATTTTAAAATTGCCTAGAGCCCTTTTTTTGCAACAATTTCATAGTTTGGTACCTGCCCTGCAAAAGACGAAATCTCGGTCCTTAAAGTGCCATAAGTGGTAAAGTTAAGTCCTTTTTTTGCAATTTGTCCTATTGGAAATGCAACTAATTAAGTTTAAGGAGTGAAAACTTGATTCGACCTTTTACATATAGCATTATTATTTTTTGTCCCAAGTTTAGTAACAACTCTTTTGATACCTAAATTGTCGAAATTAACCTTTGCTCGAATAAATTCGAGTCATATATTGTAATTTCGAGTAACACAATTTCGAGTCAACTTTAAAAAATATACAATATTGGCATCCTTAGGCATAAGACTGTCCCTTATACCCCTCAACAAAACGGGGTGGCTGAGCGAATGAATCGTACCCTCCTTGAAAAGGTTAGGGCCATGCTCGCTACTTCTGGGTTGTCTAAAAGTTTTTGGGGCGAGGCTCTTTTAACTGCTGCATATCTCATCAATAGATCACCTTCTGTACCATTAAATGGCAACTATCCCGAGTCTGTGTGGTCGGGTCATGCTACTGATTTTTCGAACATTCGTGTGTTTGGTTGTGCTGCTTATGTGCATCAAAATGTTGATAAACTCGAACCTAGATCCTTGAGATGTGTTTTTCTTGGATATCCTGACGGTACTAAGGGTTATCGTTTATGGGTCAGATCTGAACCCGGATTAAAGGTGATTATTAGCAGGGATGTGGTCTTTAATAACACATAGTATCAAACTGAGTAATGCAAAATTCAAGGCCGTTATCGGTCCTTATCTTTTTGATCCATTTTCCGGTTTGATTTTCCACCAAAGTTTTCCAAGTTTGGAATTTTTCAAACACGTCAGATTTCAATTTGAGTAAAAACACGAAAACTTTTCGAGAGTAATCATCAATAATGGACAAGAAATACCGGTTTCTGCCATGAGTCGTAACACTGGCAGGACCCCAAACATCAGCATGAACATAATCAAGCACATTGGAACTCTTACCAGATTTCTCAAAAATGGGATCAAGGGAATCGGGAGATTTTGGAAATTGAGTTTTATGTTGTTTGCCATACATGCAGGAGTCACAGAAAGACAACTTAGAGGAGTTTGACAATCGGGTAACACAATTAGATAATCGAGTTACCCGAATCCGGGTTACCGGATAAGATACGAGTTACCCGTAACAAAATTGGGCAACTCGAATCATATTCGGGTTACTCGAATTTCTGATTCGGGTAACTCGAATCTGAATTCGTGTTACCCAAATCTAAATTCGAGTAACCCGAATCTGATTCGAGTTACCCGAATCAGATTCGAGTTACCCGAATCAGAAATTCGAGTAACACTCACATGCACATGCACGAGATACCCAAATGCACGAGTTACACTGCACATGCACGAGTTAGCCAAACAGTTTGACAAAAATTTGTGTTTCGAGTAAGAAAAAAAGCAACAGAATTCGGGTAACACGAATTCTGTTTCGAGTAAAGGTCAATTCCGATAATTTGGGTATCAAAAGAGTTTGTACTAAACTTGGGACAAAAAGAATAATGTTATATATAAAAGGGCAAGACAAGCTATTCATACTTAAATTTAATGTTCAATCATTTGTACCGGTGAATATATAAATTAAAAAATGAGATACAATAGAAGTATTAACATGTAAATAGTAATTTATCTATTTAAATTTATTTTTTGCAGCACATATTTTTTTTTCTACTTTGTCTAATTTGAATTATATATATTTTCACCTAATAACATTAATCTTTTATTTTTATTTTCAAGATTTTATGTAGATATGAGATGTACGAAAATAAAGGAAACTAGTAACTTTATCGAATAAGAATAAAAATAAAATAAAATAAATATTTACTATTAATATCACATAATGATCGTAATGTAGATATGAGATGTACGAAAATAAAGGAAACTAGTAACTTTATCGAATAAGAATAAAAATAAAATAAAATTAACATTTACTAATATCACATAATGATCGTACGATAGAATCTAAATTACTTAAATATAGCAGATAATTCTCAAAAAAAAAAAAATATAGCAGATAATTAGTAGATTCTCCAATAATCAGAATTAGTAAATATTGACTACAAAATGATGTCATTAGTTAATACTTATTTATTTTTAGTACTGTACTTTTATTATATGAATTTAGATTAAAGAATTCAAAGGTGTTATGAATTGATTTGCCATCATATGTTTGGGAATAATAGTTACCGGAATTTTATTATATGTCGCGATTCCCAGCTAATATTGATGTATTAAAATGTATTACATGCATAAATTTTCATGATAATAAATCTTGACATTCATTTAATCAAAATTTACTGACCAATTCCATTCGTATTTCTCAACAAAAAGCTCATTCTGACCAGAACCCCTTGTATATATACAGTTCCATTTTTTCCAACTTAAGTAGGAGGTTTCTATTTTTCTCAATTCCGAAAGTAATTTTCATCTTTACGTTATACTTAAAGAAGCATCACATTATTGCTATTTTTGAAGCACCATTTTCGATAGGAAAGCGATTAAAAATAGTCAAAAATAATGTCCATGCGTGAAATATGTAAAACAATAGCATGTGGCAAAATGGATCGAAAATAATATCATGTGCCGAAAGTAATGTCCCGAGGCAAAAACGGTCAAAAACAATCTCCCAATGCGAGAATTGTCGAAATAATATCACGGGTGAAAATTAAAATTCGATGCAAAAACAATCCAAAATATTGACCCGATGAGAAAATAATCGACAATAATGTCTGACCAAAAAATAGTCGAAAATAATACCTTTAGAACTAAGGAGTCGAAAGTAATATTCCTGGCGAAGAGTCCAAAATGATATCTCGAACCGAAAATAGTTGAAAATGGTGCGGGGATGAAACGAGTCAGAAATAATGTCTCGAGCAGAGGCAATTAAAAGTGATGTCCCGCAAAACAAAATGGGACGAAAATAACATTACATAACGAAACTGGCCGAAAAAGCATTAATGGGCGTAAGGTACAATGATTTATTAAAATAAGGATAATTTGAGGATCGAAATAAATATTCAAAAAGAAAACTTATTTTGAAAAGCAAAAAAAAAAAAAAAAAAAAAATGCAAACCTCCCACATATATTGGGGTGAATATTAAGTGAATTATTATGCTCGATTATAAATCCATTTATTACAGTCATGAAAGTTATACATGCTAATTGCTAATATGATGCATTCAAAACAAAAATATTACTACTCAGCAAATAAGCAATCGAGAATCCACAACTGATTGAAAATATACCAAATATAGCCCGAAAATTATTCAGAATTAATTTGATTTAAATATATAATGCGAGACCGACCAAAACAAATACAACAATTTCAGTATATGTAGGCACTACACTTGGTGCATACCCAAAGAGTGGAAAGAGCGCAATACGAGCAATGAATTTCTCAGCAATTTCATATGTTCGAGTAAAAATCTCATGGAAAATTGAATGGTAACTCATTCAAAATCCGGTTTCTCTGGGTAAGTGCAACCGGATCTTTGAATAATGACATTAGCCGCATAGCATCCTGCTCTCACGCAATCCTCGATAGGTTTACCCAACACCAATTGAGATAAGAATCCACCCACGAACGCATCGCCTAAAAAGTTTTGAAAAACGTAGCTCATTAAAGAGAAAGTTTCGTTTGAAAACCATGTTTCGAAACAAATACATTGTACTTAAAAACATCTTTCACGACAAACAAATTGATTTGGAGTAATTTTCCTCTCTTTTTTGGATTTTTTTTGCCTATTTTTATTTATAACTGGGATTAATTACAAGAATATCCAAGGCCTACAGATCCCTAGACAAAGCGTAAATTACAAGACAAACTTGTGTCAAACCTTTTGATTATATCAGATGATCCAACAATAATATTTTCCAGTATCATAAACGATTTTGTAAGTTCCCAAATTATCTGCAAATTTATCGATTTTAATACTGAAAAGTATCATTGTCGGACAATCTGATTGTATCAAGTGCCGTGACAGGCGTGAGGCGTGTCACAAATAACAAATACCTAAACAAAGCATGACTCGATCAATCAATCCCCATTAGTAATGAGATAGAAACTAAATAAAGTACGTGTAATTTACAAATGAGGGTCATACCATTTTCATACTTTCTCACCGTGTTGAGAGTGTAATTTGTAATTAGAAACAAATATTCAATTTGGTATTTATAATTTTGATAGTATATAGAAGTATATTTTTTGTCTTTTGGTAATTAGGCTAAAGTAACCTCATAGATAAATTGATGTAATTGCCCTTAGATGTATGTAGGTGGATCAAGTAAATACGTTTCAACAGTTTGGCGTTTGAGGCTCACAAAATTACTCACCTGCACCATTGGTGTCGACGAGTTTCTCCTTTGGCAATGGAATGACGGGCAACAACTTCACCTTTCCATCCTCGGCAACCACAACTGGATCCGCACCCTGAGTAATAACAGTAATTCTTTTGTGGGTCCCAGATGCCTTTGGCAACTGGGAAATCTTCAAAGCTATTTCTTCAACATTCTCAGTCTGTCCTCCGAAACAGCCACATAGTTAGTTAGACCTACAATAGCTAAAAACAAATAAGAGATTCTGGTCTCCCGTTTAAGCCATTACCTCCCAGCCATGAACTTTGGAGAAAGTTCTTGCTTCCGTTTCATTTCCAAACACATAGTCCATGTACCTGAAACCCAAATAATGGCATAACCTTACTTCAACATTCCTACTTCTCAATCATCCATGCTATTAAAAGGAAAAAGAAATCACTCTTACGGGAATACTTTCTCTTGTACATCCTTGAAGAACTCACAGATAAATGGAGCAGAAAGGTTCGTCAAGAAAACCTACACGTACATGAACATTTGGGAGAAAGGATTAACACCAAAGCAGGCAATAATGTTTAGCATAATTAATGAAAAGTCCAATTATCTTATACTACCTCCGTTTTTTAATATCGAACTTTGACCATTTATTTCTTTTTAGATTTTGCACTGATAAATATGAAAATCATATCACTATATTTAATTTTTAAAATATTTTCATCATATTTTTTCTTTTGATAATTTTTCATGATATAGTTAAAAGTTAATTCATGGTCAAAGTTGTCTCAAAAAGCGAAACCGATGTTCATTAAAAAAAAAAGAAAGAAAAAGAGGTAGGTGCAATCGTCAATTAGAGGCCGAACATCAAGGCGAGAATCTATAATTATCACATAAATTAACTGTCAAACTTCTGACCTTGTTATTTGCAACTGCATGCTCAGCGACATGCAAGATAGACTCCGGGGAGACTGTGAGGAAAAATCCAGCAATGTAGTAGAATTTGGCCTTTTCCACTGTTCAAAGATAAGTAAGTTAACAGGGTTTATGATGTTGGAAAATGAAATACAAATGAAGCAGAGCATACCTAGCGCCCAGTTTTCTGGTTTCTTCAAATGATCGGGTTTGTAGCAATTTGCAGCTGACAAATTAGCAACAAGTGACCTGCAAAATATTATTCCATGATTTGGTTAGCCCAGAAATGCAAGGGGAACAAAACAATCATATACCCATGACAACGAAACAAACCTTTCGTCCCCAACCACACATACTCCACATGTACCAGTTGGAGATTCGTCCTCATAATAGTGGACCTAAAACAACCATATGGACAAGACAGAAAAAATGTAACGATTAATTAGGATTTTAAAAATCATAGCAGTTAAAACTTAAAAGGAGGGGTCAAAAGGAAACACGATAATTACATTAACACCAGCTTTTGTTGCATTTTTCTTCATTTCCTCACCGAATTTGTCCTTTCCGATGGAACCCATGTAACTTGTTGCACCAGGAATTTGTAGCATCCACTGTAGATGGCAACTTGAAAATTATTACATGATGACTAATAGCCCCAACATGGATCTTCAAGCCACAGACAGAACGTGTTAATTACCTGGGCAACTCTGATTGAATTTTGTGTGGCCCCTGCAGTACAAAGTTCATATTAACCGATAATGAAGTGATATTAGTGAGAGGAATGACACAAGAAACGAATTGGAAAAATACAAGTGTTCTTCCGGTAATGATATATTACCTCCAGCAATGTACTCCACTTTGTACTTGGATGCCATTTCTTCATACCTGAGAGATGCATTATTGATCAAGATTCAAGAATTATCAGCATGCATGATATGAGCAAACATCCTACATAAATAGAAGTCTGAAGGTGGACATCTTCTGATATAACTAGGTTCTTGCTTCTTTCATATTATTAGCTGAACCACTCAAAGTTCTATTAACCGAATTCTGGTATCATATCCAGTAGCTTCTTTTCGTAGGAGTTAAGTATTGAATCAATAGCCAGTAAACGGCAATAATCACTATCAAATGTCAAAAATTTGTTTTGAAACCATCATCGGAAGGGGTGAAAATTAATATTAGCCTCCAGAACGGAGGATGCAAATAAGCTATAGCGGGAAAAAAAAAAAGCACCAAAGCTTATTTGAATAGCCGGTAAAAGGCAATAATCACTATCAAATGACAAAAAAATTGTTCTGAAACCATCATCTGAAGGGGTGAAAATTAATATTAGCCTCCAGAACGGAGGATGCATATAAGCTATAGCGAAAAAAAAAGGGCACCATGGACAGTCCACTAGAACACATCTCATCGGGGAAGCAAAACCATCTCAGCAGACATGCGACAAACTGAATCAGACTGACTGTCACTCTAACAGGCATCACCATTTCTCAATCTAATTAGATATTAGCTAACAGCAAATGAACATCACAATGGAGTATAATATTTTAAGCCACAGCATGTTTTGAAATTGCTCAATTTGTACCAGTTGTTCACTATAATAATAATAATAATATAATGCTCCAGATTTTGGATCCGTAAACCTACAAATACCGCCGAGTCCAACACAAAAATCATTCAGATCACAAACATATCCTCAAAATTAACTGGACCAAACATTCAAAAGAACTGATTCCAGATTAAAAAATAATGAAAAGGAAGAAAAAGATACTCACAAAGGCAAATGCTTTTCCTCCGCGAGAATCGCATTGTTCGATTTAAGATCATATCTGTCATCATCATCAAAAACCAAATTTAGTTTCATCGTTCGCGAATACGTTCTACCAAGATCATCACAAATCAGATTTTCCGCATAACAACAATGCCAGATCTGAGATCTACCTAAACGAGCTGAATATACACCATTGATACAAACAAAGTCATAACTATGCAAACAGATCCGTACACAGAAAGTCGCGAAATAATTCGACACACACACACACGCGCGCGCCTGATCGCAGGCTGAAAAATGCATAAAAATTAAACCTAAAAGAAAACAATGTGATTAATGAACAAAACAACAATATTCAGAAAAATTACTTGTCCAGAAACTCTTGATCCACCACTGCGGAAATATCCAAGAGCGGGTTTCCCATTCCCAGAAGAATTCCCTCGTACTCCATTTTCGAAGGGTTTGAGATCAAAAATGCGCGAGAAATCGTTGGGGATTAAATAAGGGGAACGAGCTGAATATTGAAACAAATATGCAGAGGAGGACAGCAAATGAATGCGCAGTGAATATATATAATTAGGTCTACCAGTATTGGGGTAAATGTGACGGTTGGTGAGGGTGAATATTATTAGTAGAAATTTAAATCCGACCTCCAAATTTTTGACATATGGCTTTTTTACAGTAAGTGAAAGTTAATTAATTTTAACCCAAGTCACAAGCTTGTAAAAATAAAAAAAATATATAGTTTGACATGGCTTTTTGATAACTATGGTTTAATTAAATAGTTCTATGAAATTAATACTCCCTCTATATAAAAATATAAGTCTCTTTTAGGTTATTGTTATATAGATTAAAGAACATAAAATAATTAGTGATAATTTATCCTTATTTAATTCCTAAAATTTATAAATAAATCTTTGTCTACATATTTTCCCAAAAAAATAAAGATAAGGGGATTGTAGAAATAAATTGGTAAAAATATAGTGGTGTTATAATATCATCAATAATGATACGTGGGATCAACAATCAATAATTCAATCAATTATTGGATTGAAATATCTAATATAAAGACAAATGTGTTGTATAATAAATAATATTAATGTATTGTATAGCATGTAAATTTGAGTTATAAATAGACCTATTTGGTAGAGCTTTGGGGATACGATTCATTCTAATAAAAGCTCAATTTCTTCATCTTCTTTTATCCTCATTTATGCTTATATTGTAGTAATATATATTACAATATATATAATATATATTGTGAAGTGATAAAATATCCGATTTTACAACACGTTATCAGCACGAGCTCTACCGATTTAATCTCATTCCGCAGCCGGACTCGATATATTGGTACATCATCCTTAAATTCTAAAGGTATGTAATTAACTTTATTTATATTTAATTTATGTAATAATAATATTTAGATATGGTATTAATCTAATATCATTATTGATGATAATTAATATATTTAAGCAAATATAATAATTATGTAAATATCATCAATTTAAATTTATATGTGTAAGGACCTAAGCTCAATCTTATTTTTTAGATGATTCTTGGACTATGGACTAATTATATATAGGACCTAAATAATAATGAATTTATGTGAAGTGTAAAAATTTTCACCTATTTTTATTTGAAGAGTTCCATTTATTAGTGAAGAGTTGAATCTTCATCTATAATTTGTAGAGAATTACTAATGGAGGAATACAAAATCCCCATTCATAAGACCACGAAAGATTTTATAATCGAGTAGTGATATTTTTATTTTTAGTAGTCATGAAAGATTTTATAATCGAGTAGTGATATTATTATAACTAACTAACTAACTAACTATATATATATATATATATGAATTTCCATTCCCCAAACTCTAATTACCAACGGTTAGTTCATTAAAATATATAAGAACATATTCACCAATTTTAATGATAATTAATAATAAAATATTTTTTTTCTTCTTTTCTCCAACGGCCATATTTCAAAAATCAATTCTATAAATACCCATATTATACTCCACACTTATTAATCATTTCCAAAATATCTACCTATTTTTACAAAATAGGTAAATATTTTGTGATTTTCCTCACTCTTATAACAATTTCAATTTCATCATATGCTACATTCAAGTCGATTGCTTTAGCGAGACATATGTGATCATCATTATGATGGTCACGATTCTTCTTTTAGTTTTTAGTTGGTTTGTTGTGTTTAATATTTAAGCATGAATGGTATTTGTATTGAGTAATAATTTCAATTATACTTTTGTTTAGGTGACATCATTAAATGTAATAGCTATGTGTTAATTATATTTCAATCTTAATTTTTGTAATAGATAACCATGTTCAATCTTAAGCTCGATTTCGCTCCCTTGAATATTAATGGAGACAATTATATGTAGGGCTGAGCACCGGGTCTGACCCGGCCCGGACCGACCCGGACCGGAATGGCCCGGATTATAAATGGTCGGACTTTATCGACTTGAAGCCCGGGCCTGTTCAGAACCGGGCCAATCCAGTTCGGACCAGAAACTGGTCGGTCTTGCCAGTTCTAGCCCGATTTTGTAATTTTTTTTTTTTTGCATATTAAGTGTCCTTTTATTACATATAAAATGCTTTCTTCTTTACATACTCCCATAAAATACAATTATCAATCTTAATATCTTCATTTAGTCATCAAACTCCCAAGTTCAACAATATTTTAGTATAAATAAACTTAATTAAAATAATGTGCAATCATAATCGAGCCATTAATCATCATTATTTCATCACCACCGAGGGTAAATTACAATAAAAAAATATATTTTTTTGTATTTGTATTTTTACCGGGTCGTTCCGGGCTAGACCCGGATTTTCCGGGTTTCGACCCGGTCCGGCCCGGAACCCAGTTTTAGACAAAATGCAGACCCGGGACCCGGACCTAATTAACAGGTCCGGTCCGGGTCCGGGTAAAAACCGGGTCCGGACCATTTGTGCTCAGCCCTAATTATATGTCTTGGACAAATGATGTGAAGACACATCTCAGGTGCAAAAGACTCAAAAATATTCTAACAAATAATGTGCCGAATGCTACGAAAGAAAATGAGGTAGATGAAAAAGAGCTTTCTATGAATAAAGCAAAAGCATTTAAATGCATGAGGCAACATATTGATGAGGGATTAAAACTAGAGTATATGAACGTGGATGATCCCAAAATTTTATAGGACAATCTTAAGAAAAGATTTGGGTATCAAAAGCAAGTGTTATTACCCGCACTAGTTGATGAATGGAACAAGTTAAGATTCCAAGATTTTAAAAGTGTGAGCGAGTATAATTCTGTTATGTTCAGAATTGTATCACAACTAGAGTTTTGTGGTAAAATCATAACAGAAGGTGAAAAACTGGAAAAGACGTATGCTACATTCCATACGTCACATCTAATACTACAACAACTACAGAATGCGGGGATATACCGAATACTCTGAATTAATTGCAGCTCTCTTACTTGCTGAAAAGAATAATGATCTGTTGATAAAGAATCACCAGTCTCGTCCTACAGGGGTGATAGCGATTCCTGAAGCAAATGCCACAACTACTAATTAAGGACGTGGTGGTCATGGTTGGTTTAGAGGTCGAGGTTGGGGACGCGGTCGCGGCCACTTTCGTGGTCGAGGTCGAGGTCGTGGCCGTGATTATGGAAATTACTTTAGGCCTCCCAAAAATGAAATGATAAAAACCAACAAGACAAAGATAAGTATGTCCAAGAAGGTTCATCCAATAAAAATGAAAATTCTTGTTTCAGATGCGGGAAAAAGGGACATTAGGATAAAGCATGTAGAACGTGAGGCCATATTTGTAAAATGTATAAGGCATCTCTGTAAAATAAAGAAAAGTAAGTCAATTTTCATGAACATGAACCTAAGAACGACTCAACTTACCTAGAAGATGCAGATTTTACTGGGGATGCAAACGTGGACATGGAGATGGAATAAAATAAATAAATAACTAAATAAATATGTGATTTCCATGTTTGTTGCATCTTTATTGTACTTGTTTGTATTCTCTTGGTTGAAATGTGTATTATCTCATTTGAAGTTTATATGAAGTATTTAATAAATGTTATTATATTAAGTTAACTTACCATCTTTTAGTCTTATATTCTTATTCATTAAGGAGTTTGAGTATGGAAGGTATTGGAGACATTTGCATCCCAGACAGTGGCACAACTCATACAATCCTTGAAAATAAGAAATATTTTACTGAGGTACAATCTACAAAAGCAGTAATAAATACAATTTCAGGTCCCGTTGACTTGATTGAAGGAACAGGTAATGCTAAATTCATATTACCAAATGGAACAAAATTTGTCATTAATAATGCTTTATTTTCTCCAAAATCTAAGAGAAACTTGTTGAGCTTTAATGACATATACCGTCAAGGATATGATACTGAAACAGTAACTGAAGGTAATATGAAATATATGTACACTACTGCTAATATTTTGGGAAAGAAGCAAATACTGGAAAAACTACCACAATTATCTCGTGGATTACATTATACACATATTCATGAAACTGAATGTAATTTGATAATAAAATAGGATCCCAAAATATTGACATGGCATGAACGCCTAGGTCATCCTGGCTCCACGATGATGAGAAAAATAATTAATAGTACACATGGTCACCCAATGAAATGTGTAAAACTCATAAATAATAAACTATGTGAAGCTTGTTCTCTTGGAAAGTTTATAACAAGGCATTCACCAGGCAGACTTGAAAATGAATCACCTACATTTATCGAAAGAATTCAAGGTGACATATCTAGACCTATTGATCCACCATCAGGACCTTTCAGGTATTTTATGATTTTAATTGATGCATCTAGTAGATGGTCACATGTTTGTTTATTGTCAAGTCGTGATATGGCATTTGCAAGATTCCTTGCATAAATAATCAAACTAAAGGCACAATTTACTGATTATACTATACGGAATGTGAGACTCGACAATGGTGGTGAATTCACATCACAAGTATTTAATGATTATTGTATGTCAATTGGAAATACAGTCGAACATCCTGTTCCGCATGTGCATACACAAAATGGTTTAGCCGAATCATTAATTAAACGCCTTCAATATATTGCTAGACCACTAATAATAAGAACAAAGCTACCAGTTACTATTTGGGATCATGCGATTTTACATGCTGATTCACTAATAAGGTTAAGACCAAGTGCTAATCATAAATATACTCCATATCAACTTGCACTTGGTCAGGAGCCAGATGTTTCCCATCTAAAAATTTTTGGTTGTGCAGTATATGTACCAATAGCTACCCCACAAAGAACAAAAATGGGACCTCAAAGAAGGTTGGGAATATATGTTGGGTATGACTCACCCTCTATTATTAGATATCTTGAACCTCTAACAGGTGATGTTTTTCAAGCAAGATTTGCTGATTGTCATTTTGATGAGACAAGGTTCCCAACCTTAGGGGGAGGTAATAAACATGTGGAAAATGACATAACATGGTATGTACCATCATTATTACATTTGGATCCACACACAAAATTATGGGAAGAAAATGTAAGAAAAATTGTGCATTTACAAGGTTTGGCAAATGAATTGCCAGATGCATTTACTGATATGAAAAGAGTGACAAAGTCACATGTGCCAGCTGTTAATACTCCTGCTCAGGTTAAAAATTCCAAAAGAAAAAGAAAATATAAGTACATCTAAAGCACGCTTAAAGCGTGGAAGGCCTGTTGGTTCCAAAGACAAAAATCCCCGGAAAATAAAAATAGCCAATATAAATTAATGTGCTAAGGAAGCACAAAATGATGAAAAATATGATCACGTTGAAACACAAGCTGAGGCAAATAAGGAGGTCATTGAAAATGAAACTGAAAATACAAATGATCTCGAGATATCTAATAATTATATTTATACGGAGAATTTATGGAACAGGAGAAATAATCACATTGATGAGATATTTGCATACTCCATTACGTGTGATATAATAATTGGAGATGACGATCTTGAACCCATATCTATATTCGAATGTCAACATAGACCTGATTGGCCAAAATGGAAAGATGCAATAGATGCCGAACTAAATTCTCTTAGAAAACGAAAAGTGTTTGGACCGATTGTTGTCACACCCAGTAATGTGAAACCTGTTGGGTATAAATGGGTCTTTGTAAGGAAACGAAATGAGAAAAACTAGATTGTAACATACAAGGCTCGTCTTGTTGCACGAGGTTTTTCACAAAGACCTGGGATTGATTATGAGGTAACATATTCCCCCTGTTATGGATGCCATTACTTTTCGTTATTTAGTTAGTTTATCGGTATCTTATAATCTTAATATGCATCTCATGGATGTTACAGCATATTTATATGGATCACTTGATGCTGGTATATATATATATGAAAATTCCTGAATGATTTAAGTTGCCTCAAGCATCGAAACCCGGAGAAATTTATACAATTAAATTGCAGAGATCTTTATATGGGTTGAAACAATCTGGACTCATGTGGTATAACAGATTAAGTGAATATTTGATTAAGAAGGCTATGTGAATAAACCTATTTGCCCTTGTGTTTTTATAAGAAAAACAACATCCGGATTTGTAATCATTGCTGTCTATGTTGATGATTTGAATATCATTGGAACTAATGCATAAATTTTGGAAGCAATGAATTACTTAAAGAAAGAATTTGAAATGAAAGATTTGGAAAAAAAACAAAATTTTGTCTTGGTCTACAAATGAAACATACTAAAAATGGAATATTAGTACACCAATCAAATTATACAGAAAGGGTATTGAAAAGATTCCACATGGACAAAGCAACACCTTTGAGTACCCCAATGGTCGGCAGAATACTTAATATTGAAAAGGATCCATTCAGACCAAAGGAAGAAAATGAAGAGGAAGTTGGTCCTGAAATACCATACATTAGCGCAATTGGAGCCCTAATGTATCTTGCTAATTATACACGGCCGGATATAGATTTTGCAGTAAATTTACTAGCAAGATTCAGTTCATGTCCTACAAAGATGCATTGGAACGAAATAAAACATATATTCAGATATCTACGAGGTATGATTGATCTTGGTTTGTTTTATTCTAACAATGCAAAAACAGTTTTGCTTGGCTATGCAGATGCAGTCATCTATCCGATCCACATAATTCTAAGCCACAAACTGGATATGTATTCACATATGGATGCACTGCAATATCCTGGAGATCTCAAAAACAGACAATCGTGACTACTTCCTCAAACTATGCTGAGATAATAGCTCTTCATGAAGCAAGTAAAAAATGTAGATGGTTAAGATCAGTAACACAACATATTCAAGAAACATCAGGCTTGCCAGTCGATAACGGCCCAACAATAGTATACGAGGACAACTCTGCATGTGTTACTCAAATGAAGGAAGGCTACATCAAAAGCGATAAAACCAAACATATCCCCCCAAAGTTCTTCGCATTCACTCAGGAACTTGAAAGAAATAAAGAAATCGACATCCAATATATTCGATCTTGTGATAATGCGGCAGATCTCTTCACAAAATCACTCCCTACGAATGTTTTCAAGAAACACATTCAGAATATTGGAATGCATCATCTTCGAGATCTTTAAAGAAGAACTACCCATCTTTGGAGTTGAGGAGCATACAATCTTTCTTTTTCCCTTATTAAGTTTTTATCCCACTGGGTTTTTCTTAATAAGTTTTTTAACGAGGCAGCTTATGATGCTCCCAAATTAGATATCATGATATAAGATATTTCAAAGGGGGAGTGTTATAATATCATCAATAATGATATGTGGGATCAACAATCAATAATTCAATCAATTATTGGATTGAAATATCTAATATAAAGACAAGTGTGTTGTATAATAAATAATATTAATTTGTTATATAGCATGTAAATTTGAGCTATAAATAGACCTCTTTGATAGAGCTTTTGAGATACAATTCATTCTAATAAAAGCTCAATTTCTTCATCTTCTTTCACCCTCATTTATGCTTATATTGTAGTAATATATATTACAATATATAATATATATTGTGAAGTGATAAAATATCCAATTTTACAACAAGTGGCTTATATTTTGTTAAAAAGAACTTTATAAATATGGCATATGGCATTAAGTAGAGGAATTAGAAGATCGATCAGGGAATATAGTACTCTCTTCTAAAAAAAATTCTGTATTTTTTTGAGGTACCTTCTTCAAATTTATTCTTATGTTACTTATGGACATCAATTCACTCAATATTACATTAATGTGAATTCATTCTCTATTTTATAATACACTCAATAATTTTTTATTAAAATTCGTGCTAAAAAATTTTAACCACAAATGTGAGAAACGCAACAAGTAGTTGGTAAGATTTGACATTCATCAAATTTGGCATATTCTATTGTTTAAATCAAACATGTCAATTGCCCACCAAACCAGATCTCAACTAGAGAGAGTATTGATATATACGTACAAATATATAATGTACTTTTTATTTATTAATTAGACTTATAATAAATAATGGGAGCCTCTTTCTCCCCTCTCACCGCTAATCCACCCCTCCTCTTGACAAAATAGCTTATTTTATAAACCCTGCTTTTTTATTTAACTGTTGTATATATTTATTATGTATGATATATTATTAATTTTAAATAGTCTTTAATTAAAATATATTAATATAAAAGTTATAAAATATATTTATTAAAAATACAAAAATATTTCACTAAAAGTAATGTACATTAAAAAACGATATCGTAAAAAATACATTTATTAAATGTAGATTTTTTTTATTAAAAATATTGTACATTCAATCACAATATCGCCGATCCAACTTTTATCAAGTTGTGAGGGATTAGTGATTATATTTTTAATTGTGACTTGACTTGTCTTTTCATAAATTATAGTATTTTTTGGACTCTTTCATATTTTTCAAGATATTTTGCTCATTCCACATTGAATTGTGACTTATTTGCCGAACTGGGGGAGGGGGATTAGTGATTTTATTTCTAATTGTGGTCTTTTCATATATTATACTCCATCCATCCCAGCTAACATGAGCATTTTGACTTTATATGGTCAATAATTTCTAAGTTTGACTAAGAATTAATCTCAAAATATAATGGTAAAATATTTAACAAAAATATATTATGAAATCTCACCATATAAAGTTTCATAATATAATTTTGTTAAATATTTTATCATTATAGTTTGAGATTAATTTATAGTCAAACTTGAAAATTATTGACCATATAAAGTCAAAATGCTCATGTTAGCTGGGACGGAAGGGGTAGTATATTTTTGGACTCTTTCATATTTTCAAGATATTTTCTCCATTTCACATTGAATTATGACTTATTTCTCAAGTTTCGGGGGTAGTGATTTTATTTTTAATTGTGACTTGCTTTTCATAAATTATAATATATTTTGGACTCTTTCATATTTTTCAAGATATTTTACTTTCTGGGAGATTGTTACTCAACGAACGTATTCACTTGTGTTTGATTATATGAGTGACGAGAAGATCGACCGATATACTTGGGCATTAAAATATCTTAAGAAAATAATTCTTGAAAAGATGGCATTACTACCATTTGTGTTTGTCTCTGGCACAGATCTAGCATTATTGTCTTTTATTACTGATATTTTACATCATATGTTGTGCATTTGGTATGCAAATCTCAAACAAATAAAAAACTATAGTAGTATACTTGGTGCTGAGTGTGAAAAATTTAATAAATATTGGGAAAAAATTTATATTGCATAGACTTTTGATTATTTTCAACAAGCATGGCAGAAATTGCTGCATGAGTTTGTGTAATACCCGCAGACGATAGAATATGTATGCACACATGGTTGGCACCTTATAAAGAACGATTTGTGTATATGTTTGGACGAATAATTACATGCACCTTAGATGTCGTATAATTTAATAATCTAATTAAAAACTAAAGGTTCCTAAAATAATCATAAATTAAAATAAAATGATCTTGTAATTTTTTTATAATTAAAAACTAATTTAGGATATTAAACTTCGTCCATTGCATGGGTCTTAGAGCTGTGCCCGTAGAGTAATCAGTAATGTTTTGGGAAAATTACATAAACTAATACATTTTATTTAAATATTATAATAATAACACTACTGAAAAATATTTATATACTGTTGTGTCGAGATTTATTCACCTCGACAGGAGATCGACTTCAAGGCCGAGCGACCGAGTCCACAGCCAATCAAGCTACGGCGAACTCGCCTAAAGCAAAGATACCAGACCACCTTCGGGTATCTGGCGATCGACTCCAAAGGCGATCGCCCTTTGGCACCTAGCGATCGACTCTGGTGCCCGGCTTAAGACGATCGTCCTTTGCCACAGACAGGGACCATCGTCCGTCAAAGTCCACGAAGACTGGACCTCAAAGCAGCGCCCATGTGCAGATCCGCGACAAGCGCCGCGTTTCATGGATCGTTGAACACAGCCTGTCACCACCTTCTCACCTACCGACAAGCCCGTCGAAAGGTACAAGGTGGGACCGCCCGTGACAGCAACTCAGACGCGTGCAGACTTCTTATTGGACCGCACAGCTGACTGCCAGCAACTCATGCAGACTTTAAGGAGATAAGCCCATGTGCTAAAATACGATCGCCCGCTTATTATAATACAGCAAAGGCGATCGCCCAGCATGTCCAAGTGCTATAAATAGGGAACCTCCATCTACAGGAAAGGGGTTCACGAATTCTTCAGTCGGTTCACGCATTCTTTATTTAAGTTCAGAGAAAATACATACAACCAGACATACTTTCAAGCTCTCAGCTTCCTCTCCCGAATCTACCTCAGGATTTCTCTCTCAGCACCTCTCAACCATGTTGTGCAGCGATTCATACGCCTTCATGGCGGTCGGCATAATGGTCTGAGAGCCAACCATAGAAGACATACGCTGGGCAAACACCCAGCAGTCGGCACCCACGACGATCGTCTTTTGGTATCTGGTGATCGTTTATTATGTCCGACAATAGACGATCGCCTCGTGCCACGTATGAATCCAACATCCGTCAAAGTCATCAAGGACCGAATCTCGGACGGAGACCCACGTGCAGATCCACAAAAGGCGCCGCAGGATAAGGCCTTTGACCCCAATCTGTCACCTATCTCACCTACCGACAGGCCCGCCGAAAGGTACAAAGTGGGTCCTCCCCGAACAGCGACTCAGGACGCGTGCAAGCTTCCCATTGGCTCGCACAGCTGGCTGCCAGCAGCAGCCTCGGACTTTAAGAGAACAGCCCCACGTGACGGGACGATCGCCCACCTTATTATAATATAGAAAACGGCGGTCGCCCGCGATCGCCGGAGAGGTCCCAGAAACCTTGTCTCCTATAAATAGGAGGCCTACAACAGTGGCCTGGAAAGAATCGTGAATACAGTGAAAAACATACAGAGAGAGAATAAAGACTCATCTGGCAATTACTTACACATTCATAGTGATATTCATACACACTTACAGAAGATAAAAAGCAAGAACTCACAGAGCTTCATATCTGGTTCTTCCGGCAATCTACACGCTCTATAGCTTAGATAACTAGAAGTCTTTACACTCCATGTAATAGATTCTAACATTAATATTTGTACTCCAAAGTATCCATATTAATAACATCTCGCGAGAGCATTCAAGCCCGGGATTAACAATCCCGGCAAATCTTGTGTTATTTATTTTCCCACGGAAGTGTTCTCGCATTTGTTTGTTACTCGATTATTCCAGCAATATTATCTCCGGATAATATTTTGGGTAACAACAATTGGTGCTAGAAGGAGGGATCTTCCTAACCTTCATTTTTTATTCCGACCGTCTCGAAGAACACTCACTGTTCTCCAGACATATACTTGAAGAAACACTCACTGTTCTTCAAAGAAAAGCCTTCAGAAACATGACATCTGCCACGACTTCCAAAAGAGCCACCCTGCGATCTACCGGAAATCTCATTCCGGCCCAGACCGAATCCCAGCCTACGGCGGAAGGTGGCCGCAGCGACGCTAGGCTCTCACTCCCGCCCCCGAGAGACGGTCCTAGCCTCTCACTTGATCAGTTCCAGACCGCGGAACAGATTGAGGAGGCTATAGCCATCCTCAGGGAGCGACGGAGGGCATGCTACTCGCCCACTATCACTCCATCAACCATCCGCCGAGCAGGCAAGCGGAAGCTCAATGGGATATATGTTGAGAAATCAACAGAAAGCCCCGAGCTGCAAGAAAAGGCTCTCGTAAGGCGGGATGATTCCGTCTTCAGCCGCCTAGGGAGCGATCCCTCATGGCGACCCGGGCACTCGGGCCCCAGCCGGGAGACATTGGAGTCCGAATCCGTTACCAGGAGTTCGGCATATCCAACTCCCAGGAGACAAACCGGCCATCGGGTCCCCACTCGCCCAAGAAATGAGCCCGCTGGCATAGAACTCATCGTTCACCATGGGGCTAGGGTACCAGTGCATGATCGCCTTGGCTCGCGCTCCGGGAGCCAATCAGCGAGCAGTCAGGCTACGGCGATGGCCGCCATGCAGTGCCAGCTCGACGAAATGAAGGCGCTCCTAGAAACTGGGGTAAGCGCCAGGAGATCGATCGCTGGACCAAGTGAACCACTCGCGATCCAGATCGAGCTCGCCCCAGTTCAACCAAAGATAGCTCCCCCACAAACACCTCTATATGAGGGAAATCGGATCCGGAGACCCATTCGAGCAAATTCCGGATTTACATGACCGGATGCGGAGCATCAGATGCGACGAAATGTCGAATGTTCCCATTAACTCTGGGCGACCTCGCCCACAGGTGTTACATCTCACTATCACCTCGCTCGATCAATTGTTTTGAGAAGCTGGCGAACGACTTCACGTCGTACTTCGCCGCCAAAGTTGCTCGGCCGGAAAGTCCCCACCGCATGATGAAAATCAGGCAGGGGAAGGACGAGCCCGATGAAGATTACATCGACCGGGTGGACGAAATAGTCCTCACCGGAGAGCCCATTAGCGACGAGCTCTCTCTCTACTCAGTCCTGGGGGGATTCTACGGCCACTCACCCATGTTCAGGCACCTTACAAAGGACATCCCCCGACCTACTCGGTCTTCCGCGTCAGGGCCGCTGATTTCCTGGCCAGGCAGAGGATGCTCACCCTCCGCTTGGGCAAAGGATCTACCGGAGAAGGGAAGACGTCATCCCACATCCATAAGAAGGCGGTCGCTAAGCCCATAAAGGCGGTCGCAAAGCCGCCTGGTGAGTTCAAAGCCTTCGAGGATGTGGAGGTTCACCTCCTACGCAACCTCAACTTATCTCCGGCCCACATCTTTAACGCCATCAAGGGACGCGAGTGGTTTAACAAACCAAAACCGATAAGGGACCACGGTCATCTAGACCGCAGCAAATTCTGTGCCTACCACAAGAGTCCCGGCCACAACACCAGTCAATGCCGCGACCTCCTTAGACAACTCTGGCGACTGTTTGAGGAAGGTAAATTGGACAACTTGGTCACCAAGCCAGAACCTCGGACAGAGAGGACCGGAGGGCACGAGCACCGACAAAACGATGGAATCCCTCCCAATTTGGTCGCCAGGATCGAGCAAAACGAGCCGGAGTATTCCGACGAATCAATTCCTCCGATCAACCCTGGCGGCCGGATCAATATGCTTCAGGCGGGAGGTGGAAACCTCGGGGGCCTTTCCCCGGTTTCCACCATGTCGAACAGGAAGCGAAAGGCCGAACTGAGGGCGTTCGCCAGGGTCCATGTCGTGGTACCTTCGGAGCCGACCATCTCCAAAGACGCGCTCATCACTTTCTCCAACAAGGATAGGGAGGGAGTGCAGTGCCCCAAAGAGGATGCATTGGTGATCTTTGCATGTATCCTTGGGAAAATGGTCGATCGCGTGCTGGTTGACAATGGGAGCTTCTGCAACATAATATTCTAGTCCGCTCTTGACCAGCTCGGCAACCTGACCAAGTTCATCAAGCCGTTCGACACCGTGCTTCAAGGGTTCGGCGACAGCACAGTCCAAGCCTACGGAAGGATCAAGCTCTCTGTCGAGCTAATATGCTACTACGATCCCAAGGTTAGGATTACTAGGAATCTAAATTTTGTAATCATTGATAGGCCCAGCATCTATAATGGGTTCCTAGGTCGTCCATTTCTAGAAATCTTTGAGGCGGTCGCCTCTTCTTTCTTTTACTGTATCAAATTCCCCACTGCCGATGGGACGATCGGTACTGTAAAAGGAGATCAGCTAATGGCAAAGAAATGTTTGAATTACTCCTATGTCGTAACTTCTTTCAATACTTCCCATGATGTGTGTAACATTAAAATGATCGACGATCAACCCATGGAGATCGACGAGTTAAGCACATCGTACCAACCCGACTCAGAGGACGCCATCTCACGTCGATTAACGGACGACATCGAGCCAAGGATCAGTTTCGAGCCAAGCCTCGACATCGATCCAAGGATCGAGTCCGGAAATCGTTCTAAATGAGAAGCGACCGTCCCCATTGAAGAGTTGGAAAGTGTAACGATAGATTCGGCTCGCCCGGAGCGGGAAGTACAGATCGGCACAAGCATCGACCTCGAATTAAAGGAGGATCTGATCAATTTACTACGTAAGAACATCGGAGTCTTCGCCTGGTCGCATCAAGATATGGTTGGCATAAGTCCTGAACACGCTTGCCACTATCTAAAGATCGACCCGGCAAGGAAGCCTGTTCACCAGAAACGTAGGAAATTCGGTCCTGAGAAGTACGCAGCACTCGACATAGAAGTCAAAAAGCTACTCGATAACAAACTAATCGGGGTAGCTACAGACGAACCACAGTGGGTCGCCAATGCGGTGCTCGTCAAAAATCCAAACAGCTCCTCGAGGTTATGCATCGACTTCACTGACCTCAACGCGGCATGCCCAAAAGACCACTTTCCGATGCCTCATATTGATCACTTGGTCGATAGTACAGCAGGTTGCGAAATGATGTCGTTCATGGATGCCTTCGCCGGATACCATAAAATCCCAATGGCGGAGAAAGACATAAAGCACATATCTTTCCACACGGAAAAAGACATATACTTTTGGGTCCGAATGCCGTTTGGATTGAAGAACGCAGGGGCAATGTAAAGCCCAAAAATTTCGAATCTCAAATTTTCGTCTAATTTCAAAAATTTCCCTATACTTTGCAATAATTCATTTTTATACCTTAACCTATATACTATATGGTATAATTAAATTAAGAAATTAGTAACCTAAGTCTATGTTTAAATTAAATAATTGTACACCAAAGAAACTTTCATAAATGATAATCTATCACACGTTTCAAATCAATGTTAATAACCGGAAATTTGCCATTAAACTCCATAAATTTCGGCCACTACTCACCCTACCATAACCGATCCATTATACCCAATCAAACACAATTATGATCATTTACTACCTTCCTTATATGCAGCCTGCTCCTCTTCCTAAATAACGTGATTTCTTGTCCCTCTCCCATTCATATCATTCGACCAAAACCAAAAACACACACATACAAGGCTGCTACTATTTTCCTCTATCAAAGATCAAAGTTGCTGCTGTTCGTGGCCCTTAAAAAGTGTTGCTGAGGTCGTGTAATCGTGAACTCTTGGTGCTTGTTGTTTGGATCGTGATTAGGGTTTGATTCGTGAGGGTTTCGTTCTTGTTCTCTCATTTATTCGATTCATCATAAGGTATCTCTAATCGATCTTATATCTCTTTTCTATTCGACACATGATTGCACATATAATCTGAATATATATAAACTTGAAATCTAATTCGTATGCATACTAAACAAAGGTCTGATCTATTCTATTCGAATTATATGTTAAAACGTATATAGAAGATCACATAAAATCATAACGGTATTGGATGTTTCGATATGTAAATACCAAATCAAATCAACTTATGTTTCTGATCTGATTCGACTCCTTATTAATTTGACCCTAAACCTGATCTATTCGACCTAATATGATCTCTAATACATACCTTAAAAATCTGATATAAAACCCTAAGTGTTTATGAGAAACATATGCATTGATACTAGAGAACTAGGGCTTGTTTGGTATGATTTCATGTGTTTACTTGGCTCGTATATTCTGTGTTATGTGTGTATGTCGTGTGTATGATCATCAAAGGCTGGAAACATGTGGGTTAATATATTAATTAACCAGGTCTTGTGATATATATATAGGTCTCGTGTGCGTTTGTGTAAGTAAAACATGTTAAAAATGGTCTAAAACGGATTTCTGCAGGAGACAGTTTTGAAAAGCTGAATATGTGTGCGTTATAACTCGAGTTCCATAAGGATTTAACTCTGTACTTTTGCATAAAAACTTAGTTTAATGTCTTATTTAAGTTTTCCAATTGGTTTGAAGGGAATTGGAGTTGTATTGGTCATGCTTTTAAATTTTACGAGATCATATGTCAAAATCTGAGTTTTAAGAATTTAAATTCAGTCTGGTTTCACGATTTTTCATTTGAAAACTATAAGTATTTATGACTTGCAAATTTATAGGAGTTATATTTCACATGTTTTCTAAATTCTGGAATTTTTGTGGATTTTTCCAAAGTGTTTTGATATGCCTTTGTAATGAATAACTTCTGAGTGTTTCAGCAGTTTACTTTCTGGATAGTCGTGTAAAGAGTGATTTTTATTGTGTGCTTGTACTACTGAATAAAATCTTAGAAAATTCAAGTAGACTCCTAAGACATATATGTTTCAGTGGTAATTTTGATGCATTTTTACTTTGACATCTGGTGTGGTGTTAAAGTTCATAAAATGAAGGCTAAAACATAGTAAAACCAGAATTTTATTAGAAGATTAAGATTGTTGTGATTTTAATATCATTTAATATACTTGAACCCTAAAATGCATTTGAACATTATATATGATAAGATCAGTCATATGTTAACCTAATTCCAATAACGAAACTCTAATCACATTAATAAATGGTGTTAAGTAATTAAGAACCCGTTATGACATTATGAGCTAATAAGCACAAAACGAACCTAATTTGTGTAGATTCGCTGAAGAAGGAGTAAACTCTAATCTTTATATCTTCTGACGTGTTTTGCATTTTGTGATTGGAGGTACGGATATTCTTGATACCCCTTCTCTCTACCATTGTATCGGTTGTTTCGTTTGTTTTGATATTCGTACGGATACTCTTGAACCTTTGATATGATACATTTGATATGAACCTTTGATATGAACTTTCATATGATATGCCATTTGAACCCTTCAGTTTGATACCCGAGCCAAGTTCATTTCCTAGCCATGAAGGTAACATGGCTGTGTCATTGATGCACCAATGGCATGACTCTAGTGTTGTTGAGTGATGTTCCACACTGTCCCATTTTGATATGATATGTGCACTTTACATTTGTTATGGCCAATATGATTTGTTCGGGGGCGTATGGATGCATCCTAGGTTCGATTCATATTTGATTGGATATGACATGATTATGATATGATATGTTCGGTGATTGATGCTTGTGTGCAATACACGTCTTTCACATGTTCGGGAGTTAGCTACTCCATGGTTACTATGATATTTGATTTGATTTATGTTCGGGCTCGTGGTAGATTACTGACTTTTCCTTACTTTTGATATCTATTTGTTTATACTTCATGCTTTTCCCAATGCACCGTACTTTATATGTTCGTTCCTTATCTTTTGGTTTTGTTTATACATGTCTGTTCACTGGGCTTTTTAAGCTCAGCCGCATTTTCCTTTTCCTGCGGCAGGTATCTAAGCTAGGAGCTGGGGTTGCTTTGGGGTTGAGAGTTGAACTTGTGAAGACTTTACCCTAGTCATCTTAGATTTATTTTGCTATTGTTAGGACATTGTTTAGACTTGGATGATTTGTTATTCATCCCTTTAGAGTATTTCTTTTCGTTGAACTTATGTTGTGGTTTAAGTCACTTCGACTTAACTCCTTTTGATTATTTATGTTTAAGACTTCCGCATGCGTTTATTTATGTATGTTCTGATATGCCACCATAATGTGATACTTCTACCCTTTTCGGGTTGGGGTGTTACAATTATGGTATCAGATTTTTAGGTTCGACCTGTAGAGCTTAGACTATGACCTGTGAGGATTTGGGTAGACATTAGGTTTCCTTCTGCATATTTTCCTTTCATACTTCATCTTTATTTGACCTTACAAATCATTTTGATGATCAATCAGATGGTGTATAAGCGTAGAAATCCTAATGGGGATGATATCCCTGACTTTGAGGCCATGATAGCCGCTGATTTGGCTAATGCTCTCCCGAATCTCTCTGCTGAACTGAGGACCAGAATCGTCGATGACATTAGAAATGGTGCTGGTTCGTCGAGTGGCGGTGCTCCACCTATCGGGATGCATGGTTGGATTGAAAAGTTCACTAAGCTTAAGCCTCTTTCTTTCCGATCTGCTGCCACCCCCACAGAGGCAGAAGATTGGATCACTCATATGGAGAAGTTGTTCAAAGTCTTGGGTTGCGGTGATGAATTCAAGACGCGTTTGGCTACCTTCAAGTTGGAAGGTGATGCGTTGAATTGGTGGAAGACGTATGTTCTGGCTAAGGAAGAGAACTTTGCTGACACTTGTGCATGGAATACTTTCCGTGACATCTTCTATAAGCAGTACTTTCCTTTCTCCGAGCAGCAAAGGTATGAGCGCGAGTATGGGGCTATTCATCAGTTGGATCGGGAATCGTCTGGAGAGTATATGCAGAGGTTTATGAGGTTAGCTAGTTTTGTTGGACCGATTGCGGGTGATGCTCATAGGAAGGCTAGGCACTTTAAGTGGGGGCTGAAGAAGTGGATATTAGACTGGATCGTGAATACTTATTACACCGATGTTGCACTAGTAGCGGACGCAGCCCGCAATATTGAGTTACTTCATGCTGATAGGGGTTCGAACAAGAGGGACATGGATGGTGATCGTATTAACTACAGGGGTCGTCAGGACCAGGGTCATGAGCATAGGGGTCGTCAGGACCAGGGTGTTGAGCACAGGGGTCGCCAGGATCGGGGTTTTGATCAGAGGCGACAGGAGTACAAGGGTCAGGATCAGAGGGTTACTGGTAGAAATGGGAATGACTGTCAGGGTTATGGAAACTAGGGGTGGCATTTCAGAACCGAAAACCGAAAACCGAACCGAGAAAACCCGAAAAAAGAACCGGAAAACCGAAACCGAAGAAAACCAAACCGAAAAATAGAAAAGCGAGCGGGAAAGCAGTTCGGTTCGGTTCTCGGTCGGGACCGGACCGAACAGAACCAATATGGACCGAAATCAAACCGGGCATATTAAAGCAGCGTCGTTTTGTCATGTATAGTAAAACGACGTCGTTTTGTTAAGTAAGAAAAAAACTTAAAATCGACTAAAGCCCTTGGACCTTTGTGTTAGGAACAGATGTGTTAGGAATTAGGTTTCTTCTATTCTCATCGACTAAAGCCACTGGACGCTGCTCAGTTCTCTTCTCAGTTCTTTCTCACCGCGCAGCCTCTCCGGTTCTCCCTCACAAACAAATCGCTTCGCCTCACATCTCCCTTCTCCCTGTCAGACATCTCATCTCCATCTATCCGCCGTGTGTCATCTCTGCCTCCGTCTCCGTCTCGCCGCCACTCAACGTAAGATGAAGAATGGTCTAGTTAAGGGAAATTTTAATTATTGCAATAAGGAGTATTGTTGTGGTACCATCGGGAATGGGACATCTGCGCTTAAGAAGCATATACTTAAGTGCGTGAAGTACCCGCCGAATATTGAGTTGAGGAGGAAAAATGGTACGAAATTATTCTTTTCTAAGACCACGTCCAAGGGGAAGGAGTTGACCTTAGGTGATTTACCAACACCCGAGAGGATGACTAGGTTGTGTGCTAAGTTTATTATTCTTGATGAACATCCTTTTAGTGTTGTGGAAGGGATCGGTTTTAGACAAATGCATGAAGAAGCTTACCCCTATTGGAAGATTCCTAAGAGGAAGAAAATGGCAAAAGAGTGCCTACAAGTGTATGTAGAGGAGAAGAAGAAGTTGAAGGATGCCTTGAAAGGGAGAAGAGTGTGTCTTACTACGGATATTTGGACATCCAAACAAAATATGAGTTATATGGTTGTGACCGGACATTGGATTGATGAGGTTTTTGTGTTGTATAAGGTGGTTCTTAACTTTTATAACATTCTAGATCATACGGGAGACACCATAGCTACTAAGTTAGAACAATGTATGTCAGAGTGGGGGATAGAGAAGATTCTTACCATCACCGTAGATAATGCTTCTGCAAATGATGTGGCAATGAGAGAGATAAGGAGAAGGTTACTTGGTTATGGCTATTCTAACATTTGTATTTTTTTTTTGTGCATGATCTATGAAGAAATATTGGACAAGTCATGTATTACAAGTGAAATGTCGTCTCCAAGGAGTGACCAAGAGAATGAAAGTGACTAAGAAACGTTTATTGTACTGCTTTTTTAGTTTGCTGTACTGCTTTTTTAGTTTGCTGTACTGCTTTAGTTGATATTTTAGTTTGTTGAACTGCTTTTTTTTTTCTGTCCTGTACTGCCCCCTGGACTCCAGTGAAACTGTTATCACAGCTGTACTGCTTTTATGCTGTACTGCTTGATTGCTTGTTGGTATTTCATTTGTTTCATTATGGCTATTATGATAAGTAGTTTGGATCAGAGTAATCCTTTGCATCTTCATGCAAATGATTCCAATTGTGCTTCTATTGTTACTGTGAAATTAACTGGTGTTGAAAATTATAGAATAAAGAATAAAATGGGCTTTTTAGATGGTTCTTGTATTAGAACTGCTTATGCTGCTAGTCCTTTGTTGGAAGCTCAATGGGATAGGTGTAATGCTGTTGTTTTGAATTGGATTTTGTCATCTCTGTCCCAAGATGTATATCTTGGTCATGTTTTTTATGATAATGCTTCTGTTGTTTGGAAAGATTTGAAGGATACTTATGATAGAATTGATGGTTCTGTTGTATTTAACTTGCTTCAAAAAATTAATTGTTTTAAGCAAGGTGGTTTACCTGTTTCTTCTGAGTACTATCATAAGCTTAATTCTCTATGGAGAGAATTTGATATCCTTACTAAGTTGCCTGACTGTACTTGTGAGGCTAGACAAGAACTAGTTGACCATGGTAAATTGTTGAAACTTATGCAATTTCTTATGGGTCTTGATGATATCTATCAACCCATAAGAAGCAGTCTGTTAACTAGGGAAATTCTTCCTGAGGTTAAGGATGCATTTGTCATAATTTCTAGGGAAGAATCCCATAGAGGGATTCCTACCACTACTGTGAAATCTGAGAAGGCTCAGGTTTCTGCTTTTGTTTCTAGGACCTCTGATAATAGAAATAATAACTGGAGAAGAAACACTAGTAATGCTAATTCTGGTAATAACAACAGAGGAAATTATGACAATCTGTTATGTTCTCATTGTGGTTTAAAGGTCATACTGTGGAAAGGTGTTTTGAAATTATTGGTTATCCACCTGGTTTTAAAAGAAATCCAAACCTTAAACCTGTAACTAATGCTATTAAAACCAATGATTCTAAAACTACCTTTGTGTTGAATAATAATGGTAAAACTGCTGTTGGGAATCTGTCTTTTAGTAATGAACAGGTTATGAAGTTGATGAGTCTCTTAAATGAGAAACCTGGTTCATCTGCTCAGGCCAATATGGTAGGTAGTGGACATTGTTCTTTTTTCAATGGAAGTGTGTTCTTTAATCAGCATTTTTATCATTTTGTCTGTGCTAATTTGAAAGTTAATGGGATCAATTATCATCTTGGTTGGATAATTGATTCAGGGGCCAACCAACTCATCTTTAAACATGTTTAATTTGGTTGATATTTCTGATCTTAAACTTACTGTGGGTCATCCTAATGGGACATTAGCTAATATTACACATGTAGGGAACTTAAGACTTAACAGTACTGTCATCTTCTGAGCGTTTTATAAAGGATATTGATAATTTTATACATATAAAATATTTTTTATTATAATTATTATAGGCTCTTCTGAGCATCTAGTTGCACACAATATTTTTTCCATTTTGGCACTTTTGCTTGCATTCACTTTTGCTGACTTCGGTTGGGACTGGAATCAGTAATCTAGGTAGCCTCCTCTTTTGTTGACTGATATAATTGGAAGACAAATCAAGATCCATTCTCATCGCAGTACAATCGGGGCACTGAGCATATTTCCCCTGGAGCATATTTCCAGGGCCTGGAGCATATTTTCCCTGGAGCATATTTGTAACTCATTTGGTTATTTTGTGTGTTTGCTTTCTTGGAAATGCAGTAAGTATATCGTCCACCTTCGGAGCATATTTCCACAGCTTCAGCAGACCACTGTGAAGGGCCTGGACCTTTTTGGTAAGGATGTGTGTAATCGATTTTTTAATTGATGCATTGTGTTTTTGGAATAATGTTGATTTTGTGCGAATATTGGGTTGGAAAGGATTTAAATGGGATTCTGACTTCTGAGACTTGAATTAAAATATCGAAAATATGTAATGAAATGTTTGAATGTATGACTACTCATGGATTTCTTGAAAGTTAAAAAATGAACCGAAAAAACATCAAACCAAATTGAAACCGAACCGAATATTTAAAAAACCGAACTTAACCGAACCGAACTTCAAAAAGAACCGAACCAAACCGAAACCGAATATTTAGTTCGGTTCTCGGTTTCAGTCAAAAACCAAACCGAATGGAACCGAGTCCACCCCTAATGGCAACAACAACCAGCGTCAGTACAGGGATCAGTCGACTCGAGGTTCTCAGCAGGTTCATTCTTCAGGTTCTTCGGGTCAGAGGAGGCCTACTGAGACCTTACCTCCTCCACCTCTCTGTGCTACTTGCGGGAAGCCTCACCCGGGCGTTTGTCACAAAGCTACTGGAGGATGTTTCACTTGCGGGTCCACTAATCACAAGGTGAGGGATTGTCCCCAGGAGAAACGGATTACATCAGTGAATTCCGCTAAGCCAGCTCCTACTATGGGTCGTGTTTATGCTACTACGCGTGATCAGGCAGCAAACTTATCAGGTACTATTATCGACATTCTTTACATTGGTGATCATACAGTTTTTCATTATTTGATACCGGTGCCACACACTCCATTATATCTGTTGCATTTGCCAAGAAACTTAATATGACCCCAACACCACTAACAAATCATATATCCATCTCAACACCAATGAAAAACCATGTACTCATTGAACATGAATATGTGAATTGTCCCTTACGGTTTGATGACCGCATTCGTCTGGCGAATTTGCTCCCTATTGATATGATCTATTTTGATGTGATTTTGGGCATGGACTGGTTGGCTTCGCATAGAGCTACCATTGATTGCCATGCCAGAAATGTGATTTTTGGCGACTTGCATCAGCCTGATTTTATTTATCATGGTTCTCAACCTCTTAAATCTGTTAAAATTATTTCTGCCATGAAGGCACGAACCTTGATTTCCCATGGTTGCCAAGGTTTTCTGGCTTCTATTAAAGATACATCTTTGAAGAGTCCTAGTATCGAAAGTCTTCCTCTCGTACGAGAGTTTCCCGACGTTTTCCCCGACGAACTTCCTGGTATACCTCCTCCTAGGGAAGTTGAGTTTGGCATTGAGTTAATCCCATGTGCTGAACCTATTTCCAAAGCTCCGTACCGTATGGCACCCTTAGAGTTGAAGGAGTTGAAGGAACAGTTACAGGAACTCTTGGAGAATGGTTTCATCCGACCCAGTGTCTCTCCTTGGGGTGCACCTGTTTTGTTTGTTAAGAAGAAGGATGGAAGTATGCGACTGTGTATCGACTATCGTGAGCTTAACCGTATCACAATCCTTAATCGTTATCCTCTTCCACGTATCGATGATTTGTTTGATCAATTGCAAGGGGCTAAGTTCTTTTCGAAAATCGATTTGAGGTCTGGTTATCACCAATTACGTGTGAAGGAGAAAGATGTTCCTAAAACCGCGTTCCATACCCGATATGGTCACTACGAGTTTTTGGTTATGCCCTTCGGTTTGACAAATGCTCCCGCTGTATTTATGGATCTTATGAATCGCGTATTCCACGAGTATCTCGACATGTTCGTTATTGTTTTCATTGACGACATTCTTGTTTATTCCAAGACTTAAGGAGATCATGAGCAACATCTCCGGATTGTTTTGGAGACTCTTCGGCAGCAGAAGTTGTATGCCAAGTTGTCGAAGTGTGAGTTTTGGCTAAAGAAAGTTGCATTCCTTGGTCATATTGTATCCGCAGATGGCATCACCATGGATCCATCTAAGGTTGAGGCTATCACCAAGTGGCCGAGACCTACTACTGTGACTGAGGTTAGGAGTTTTCTGGGACTTGCTGGCTACTATCGACGTTTTGTTGAGGGTTTCTCACGGTTGGCGTTACTTTTGACGCAACTGGTGAGGAAGGGTGAGAAGTTTGTGTGGACGGAGGAACGCGAGCAGAGTTTCGAAGAGTTGAAACAGAGATTGGTGTCGGCTCCTATTTTGACTCTACCATAATTGTAACACCCCAACCCGACAAGGGTAGAAGTATCACATTATGGTGGCATATCAGAACATACATAAATAAACGCAAGTGGAAGTCTTAAACATAAATAATCAAAAGAAGTTAAGTCGGAGTGAATTAAACCACAACATAAGTTCAACAAAAAGAAATACTCCAAAGGGATGAATAACAAATCATCCAAGTCTAAACAATGTCCTAACAATAGCAAAATAAATCTAAGATGACTAGGGTAAAGTCTTCACAAGCTCAACTCTCAACCCCAAAGCAACCCCAACTCCTAGCTTAGATGTCTGCCGCAGGAAAAGGAAAATGCGGCTGAGCTTAAAAAGCCCAGTGAACAGACATGTATAAACAAAACCAAAAGATAAGGAACGAACATATAAAGTACGGTGCATTGGGAAAAGCATGAAGTATAAACAAATGGATATCAAAAGTAAGGAAAAGTCAGTAATCTACCACGATCCCGAACATAAATCAAATCAAATATCATAGTAACCATGGAGTAGCTAACTCCCGAACATGTGAAAGACGTGTATTGCACACAAGCATCAATCACCGAACATATCATATCATAATCATGTCATATCCAATCAAATATGAATCGAACCTAGGATGCATCCATACGCCCCCGAACAAATCATATTGGCCATAACAAATGTAAAGTGCACATATCATATCAAAATGGGATGGTGTGGAACATCACTCAACCACACTAGAGTCATGCCATTGGTGCATCAATGACACGGCCATGTTACCTTCATGGCTAGGAAATGAACTTGGCTCGGGTATCAAACTGAAGGGTTCAAATGGCATATCATATGAAAGTTCATATCAAAGGTTCATATCAAATGTATCATATAAAAGGTTCAAGAGTATCCGTACGAATATCAAAACAAACGAAACAACCGATACAATGGTAGCTCTATGCAGAAGTTGAGTTTCCCGACGAGTTTCCCGACGTTTTCCCCGACGAACTTCCTGGTATACCTCCTACTAGGGAAGTTGAGTTTGGCATTGAGTTAATCCCAGGTGCTGAACCTATTTCCAAAGCTCCGTACCGTATGACGCCCTTAGAGTTGAAGGAGTTAAAGGAACAGTTACAGGAACTCTTGGAGAATGGTTTCATCTGACCCAGTGTCTCTCCTTGGGGTGCACCTGTTTTGTTTGTTAAGAAGAAGGATGGAAGTATGCGACTGTGTATCGACTATCGTGAGCTTAACCGTATCACAATCCGTAATCGTTATCCTCTTCTGCGTATCGATGATTTGTTTGATCAATTGCAAGGGGCTAAGTTTTTTTCGAAAATCGATTTGAGGTCCGGTTATCACCAATTATGTGTGAAGGAGCAAGATGTTCCTAAGACCGCGTTCCGTACCCGATATGGTCACTACGAGTTTTTGGTTATGCCCTTCGGTTTGACAAACGCTCCCGCTATATTTATGGATCTTATGAATCGCATATTCCACGAGTATCTCGACAAGTTCGTTATTGTTTTCATTGACGACATTCTTGTTTATTCCAAGACTGAAAGAGATCATGAGCAACATCTCCGGACTGTTTTGGAGACTCTTCGGCAGCAGAAGTTGTATGCCAAGTTGTCGAAGTGTGAGTTTTGGCTAAAGCAAGTTACATTCCTTGGTCATATTGTATCCGCAGATGGCATCACCATGGATCCATCTAAGGTTGAGGCTATCACCAAGTGGCCGAGACCTACTACTGTGACTGAGGTTAGGAGTTTTTTGGGACTTGCTGGCTACTATCGACGTTTTATTGAGGGTTTCTCACGGTTGGCGTTACCTTTGACGCAACTGATGAGGAAGGATGAGAAGTTTGTTTGGACGGAGGAACGCGAGCAGAGTTTCGAAGAGTTGAAACAGAGATTGGTGTCGGCTCCTATTTTAACTCTTCCATCTGGTTCTAGGGGCTATCAGATTTATAGTGACGCGTCGAAGAAGGGTTTAGGCTGTGTCCTTATGCAGCACGGTAAGGTGATTGCTTACGCTTCGAGGCAATTAAAACCTTATGAAGAGAATTATCCTACTCATGATCTAGAGTTGGCTGCGGTGGTTTTTGCTTTGAAGATTTGGAGACACTACTTGTATGGCGAATCGTGTGATATCTTTACTGACCACAAGAGTCTCAAGTATATCTTCACCCAGAAGGAACTTAACATGAGACAAAGAAGGTGGTTGGAACTCCTTAAGGATTATGATGCGAATATTCAATACCATCTGAGCAAGGTGAATGTTGTTGCCGATGCGCTTAGCCGGAAGTCTGGTATGATTGCTAGTTTAGAGATTGAGCCAAGGGTTCTTCATGATTTAGAACTTTTGGATGTTGAACTTTATGTACGAGGTTATGACGGATATTGGTCCAGTATGAAGATAGAATCCAATCTCATACTATGGATTAAGGAAGCTCAAAAGGATGATGGTGAGATTTGGGTTGTGGTTCAGAATGTTCAGGAGGGTAAGCAGTCGGAGTTCAGGGTAGATGACTCTGGTGTGGTATGGTTTGAAAATCGACTTTGTGTTCCTAATGATCCTGATTTACGTGAGGCTGTGTTGTCAGAGGCCTATAGTTCCCCATTCACTATCTATCCTGGTTCTACCAAGATATACAGGGATCTTAAGCAACACTTTTGGTGGAACGGCATGAAACAGGATATAACCTTATATGTTGCTAGGTGTATGACTTGCCAGCAGGTCAAAATCGAACATCAAAGGGCTAGTGGTTTGCTGCAACCGTTAGATATCCCTACTTGGAAGTGGGATGAGATTTCAATAGACTTTGTTACTAGTCTACCTCCTACTCGGAAAAGACATGATGCAATTTGGGTAGTCGTCGATCGTCTAACCAAATTTGCCCATTTCTTACCTATTCGTATGGATTTTCGTGTTAGTAGATTGGCGGAAATTTTTCAACAGGAGATTGTTAGACTTCATGGTACTCCGACATCTATCGTGTCAGACAGAGATCCGCGGTTTACTTCTCGTTTTTGGAAAAGCCTACATAAAGCTTGGGGTACACGTCTTAAGTTTAGCACGGCTTTTCATCCACAGACAGATGGTCAGTCAGAAAGGACCATTCAGACTTTAGAAGACATGTTGAGGGCATGTGCTTTGGAGTGGACGGGAAGTTGGGACGAATACTTGTGCTTGGTGGAGTTTGCTTATAATTATAGTTGGCATGCTAGCATCAATGCAGCACCGTATGAGCTTTTATATGGGAGGAAATGTAGAGCACCCATTTGTTGGAACGAGGTAGGTGAACGTGTGATCGAGGGGCCGGAACTTATTCAAATCACTAATGAGAAAGTGGCTGTAGCTAAGGAGAAGCTGAAAGAGACTCGCACTCGGCAGAAGAGTTATGCTGATAAGCGTCGATGTGACGTGGAGTTTCAGGTTGGGGATCGTGTATTTCTGAAAGTATCGCCGTTCAGAGGTGTGAAACGTTTTGGGATCAAAGGGAAGCCTAGTCCTCGATTCATTGGACCGTTCGAAATTCTTGAACGTATTGGGGAGGTTTCTTATCGCTTGGCTCTACCTCCTCAGTTATCACATGTTCATAATGTCTTCCATGTATCTCTTCTGAGGGGATACAATTATCATCCGTTGCATGTGGCGTCTTATCCTTTTGATCAGATTCAGCCTGATATGTCTCTTTCTGAGGAACCCGGAGCTATTTTAGATAGACAAGATAGGTTCATGAGAAACAAAGTCATTCCATTTGTTAAGATTCTTTGGAAGAATCACCCAGAGCGTGAAGCAACCTGGGCGACCGAGGAATCGATGCGAACAAGTTATCCTCTTTTCTTTTCGTAGTCTGGTACGTATCTATTTCGTTTTCAATTCAATTTTCGAGGACGAAAATTTTCTTTTTAGAGGGGAAGAGTTGTAAAGCCCAAAAATTTCGAATCTCAAATTTTCGTCTAATTTCAAAAATTTCCCTATACTTTGCAATAATTCATTTTTAAACCTTAACCTATATACTATATGGTATAATTAAATTAAGAAATTAGTAACCTAAGTCTATGTTTAAATTAAATAATTGTACACCAAAGAAACTTTCATAAATGATAATCTATCACACGTTTCAAATCAATGTTAATAACCAAAAATTTGCCATTAAACTCCATAAATTTCGGCCACTACTCACCCTACCATAACCGATCCATTATACCCAATCAAACACAATTATGATCATTTACTACCTTCCTTATATGCAGCCTGCTCCTCTTCCTAAATAACGTGATTTCTTGTCCCTCTCCCATTCCTATCATTCGACCAAAACCAAAAACACACATACAAGGCTGCTACTATTTTCCTCTATCAAAGATCAAAGTTGCTGCTGTTCGTCGCCCTTAAAAAGTGTTGCTGAGGTCGTGTAATCGTAAACTCTTGGTGCTTGTTGTTTGGATCGTGATTAGGGTTTGATTCGTGAGGGTTTCGTTCTTGTTCTCTCCTTTATTCGATTCATCATAAGGTATCTCTAATCGATCTTATATCTCTTTTCTATTCGACACATGATTGCACATATAATCTGAATATATATAAACTTGAAATCTAATTCGTATGCATACTAAACAAAGGTCTGATCTATTCTATTCGAATTATATGTTAAAACGTATATAGAAGATCACATAAAATCATTACGGTATTGGATGTTTCGATATGTAAATACCAAATCAAATCAACTTATGTTTCTGATCTGATTCGACTCCTTATTAATTCAACACTAAACCTGATCTATTCGACCTAATATGATCTCTAATACGTACCTTAAAAATCTGATATAAAACCCTAAGTGTTTATGAGAAACATATGCATTGATACTAGAGAACTAGGGCTTGTTTGGTATGATTTCATGTGTTTACTTGGCTCGTATATTCTGTGTTATGTGTGTGTGTCGTATGTATGATCATCAAAGGCTGGAAACATGTGGGTTAATATATTAATTAAACAGGTCTTGTGATATATATATAGGTTTCGTGTGCATTTGTGTAAGTAAAACATGTTAAAAATGGTCTAAAACGGATTTTTGCAGGAGACAATTTTGAAAAGCTGAATATGTGTTCGTTATAGCTCGAGTTCCATAAGGATTTAACTCTTTACTTTTGCAAAAAAACTTAGTTTAATGTATTATTTAAGTTTTCCAATTGGTTTGAAGGGAATTGGAGTTGTATTGGTCATGCTTTTGAATTTTACGAGATCATATGTCAAAATCTGAGTTTTAAGAATTTAAATTCAGTCTGGCTTCACGATTTTTCATTTGAAAACTATAAGGAGTTATGACTTGCAAATTTACAGGAGTTATATTTCACATGTTTTCTAAGTTCTGGAATTTTTGTGGATTTTTCCAAAGTGTTTTGATATGCCTTTGTAATGAATAACTTCTGAGTGTTTTAGTAGTTTACTTTCTGGACAGTCGTGTAAAGAGTGATTTTTATTGTGTGCTTGTACTAATGAATAAAATCTGAGAAAATTCAAGTAGACTCCTAAAACATAGTAAAACCAGAATTTTGTTAGAAGATTAAGATTGTTGTGATTTTAATATCATTTAATATACTTGAACCCTAAAATGCATTTGAACATTAATTATGATACAATCGGTCATATGTTAACCTAATTATAATAACGAAACTCTAATCACATTAATAAATGGTGTTAAGTAATTAAGAACCCGTTATGACATTATGAGCTAATAAGCATAAAACGAACCTAATTTGTGTAGATTCGCTGAAGAAGGAGTAAACTCTAATCTTTATATCTTCTGTCGTGTTTTGCATTTTGCGGTTGTAGGTACGGATATTCTTGATACCCCTTCTCTCTACCATTGTATCGGTTGTTTTGTTTGTTTTGATATTCGTACGGATACTCTTGAACCTTTGATATGATACATTTGATATGAACTTTAATATGATATGCCATTTGAACCCTTCAGTTTGATATCTGAGCCAAGTTCGTTTCCTAGCCATGAAGGTAACATGGCCGTGTCATTGATGCACCAATGGCATGACTCTAGTGTGGTTGAGTGATGTTCCACACCGTCCCATTTTGATATGATATGTGCACTTTACATTTGTTATGGCCAATATGATTTGTTCGGGGGCGTATGGATGCATCCTAGGTTCGATTCATATTTGATTGGATATGACATGATTATGATATGATATGTTCGGTGATTGATGCTTGTGTGCAATATACGTCTTTCACATATTCGGGAGTTAGCTACTCCATGGTTACTATGATATTTGATTTAATTTATGTTCGGGCTCGTGGTAGATTACTGACTTTTCCTTAATTTTGATATCTATTTGTTTATACTTAATGCTTTTCCCAATGTACCGTACTTTATATGTTCGTTCCTTATCTTTTGGTTTTGTTTATACATGTCTGTTCACTCGGCTTTTTAAGCTCAGCTGCATTTTCCTTTTCCTGCGGCAGGTATCTAAGCTAGGAGCTAGAGTTGCTTTGGGGTTGAGAGTTGAGCTTGTAAAGACTTTACCCTAGTCATCTTAGATTTATTTTGGTGATCGTATTAACTACAGGGGTCGTCAGGACCAGGGTCATGAGCATAGGGGTCGTCAGGACCAGGGTGTTGAGCACAGGGGTCGCCAGGATCGGGGTTTTGATCAGAGGCGACAGGAGTACAGGGGTCAGGATCAGAGGGTTACTGGTAGAAATGGGAATGACCGTCAGGGTTATGGCAACAACAACCAACGTCAGTACAGGGATCAGTCGACTCGAGGTTCTCAGCAGGGTCGTTCTTCAGGTTCTTCGAGTCAAAGGAGGACTACTGAGACCTTACCTCCTCCACCTCTCTGTGCTACTTGCGGGAAGCCTCACTCGGGCGTTTGTCACAAAGCTACTGGAGGATGTTTCACTTGTGGGTCCACTAATCACAAGGTGAGGGATTGTCCCCAGGAGAAACGGATTACATCAGTGAACTCCGCTAAGCCAGCTCCTACTATGGGTCGTGTTTATGCTACGACGCGTGATCAGGCAGCAAACTTATCAGGTACTATTACCGGCATTCTTTACATTGGTGATCATACAATTTTTGCATTATTTGATACCGGTGCCACACACTCCATTATATCTGTTGCATTTGCCAAGAAACTTAATATGACCCCAACACCACTAACAAATCGTATATCCATCTCAAAACCAATGAAAAACCATGTACTCATTGAACATGAATATGTGAATTGTCCCTTACGGTTTGATGACCGCATTCGTCTGGCGAATTTGCTCCCTATTGATATGATCGATTTTGATGTGATTTTGGGCATGGATTGGTTGGCTTCGCATAGAGCTACCATTGATTGCCATGCCAGAAATGTGATTTTCGGCGACTTGCATCACCCTGATTTTATTTATCATGGTTCTCAACCTCTTAAATCTGTTGTATAGGTTGTTTCATTTGTTTTGATATTCGTACGGATACTCTTGAACCTTTGATATGATACATTTTATATGAACCTTTGATATGAACTTTCATATGATATGCCATTTGAACCCTTCAGTTTGATACCCGAGCCAAGTTCATTTCCTAGCCATGAAGGTAACATGGTCGTGTCATTGATGCACCAATGGCATGACTATAGTGTGGTTGAGTGATGTTCCACACCGTCCCATTTTGATATGATATGTGCACTTTACATTTGTTATGGCCAATATGATTTGTTCGGGGGCGTATGGATGTATCCTAGGTTCGATTCATATTTGATTGGATATGACATGATTATGATATGATATGTTCGGTGATTGATGCTTGTGTGCAATACACGTCTTTCACATGTTCGGGAGTTAGCTACTCCATGGTTACTATGATATTTGATTTGATTTATGTTCGGGCTCGTGGTAGATTACTGACTTTTCCTTACTTTTGATATCCATTTGTTTATACTTCATGCTTTTCCCAATACACCGCACTTTATATGTTCGTTCCTTATCTTTTGGTTTTGTTTATACATGTCTTTCACTGGGCTTTTTAAGCTCAGTCGCATTTTCCTTTTCCTGCGGCAGGCATCTAAGCTAGGAGCTGGGGTTGCTTTGGGGTTGAGAGTTGAGCTTGTGAAGACTTTATCCTAGTCATCTTAGATTTATTTTGCTATTGTTAGGACATTGTTTAGACTTGGATGATTTGTTATTCATCCCTTTGGAGTATTTCTTTTCGTTGAACTTATGTTGTGGTTTAAGTCACTTTGACTTAACTCCTTTTGATTATTTATGTTTAAGACTTCCACTTGCGTTTATTTATGTATGTTCTGATATGCCACCATAATGTGATACTTCTACCCTTGTCGGGTTGGGGTGTTACAATTATGGTAGAGTCAAAATAGGAGCCGACACCAATCTCTGTTTCAACTCTTCGAAACTCTGCTCGCGTTCCTCCGTCCACACAAACTTCTCACCCTTCCTCACCAGTTGCGTCAAAAGTAACGCCAACCGTGAGAAACCCTCAACAAAACGTCGATAGTAGCCAGCAAGTCCCAGAAAACTCCTAACCTCAGTCACAGTAGTAGGTCTCGGCCACTTGGTGATAGCCTCAACCTTAGATGGATCCATGGTGATGCCATCTGCGGATACAATCTGACCAAGGAATGCAACTTGCTTTAGCCAAAACTCACACTTCGACAACTTGGCATACAACTTCTGCATAACCAAAAACTCGTAGTGACCATATCGGGTACGGAACGCAGTCTTAGGAACATCTTGATCCTTCACACGTAATTGGTGATAACCGGACCTCAAAATCGATTTTCAAAAAGAACTTAACCCCTTGCAATTGATCAAACAAATCTTCGATACGCGGAAGAGGATAACGATTACGGATTGTGATACGGTTAAGCTCACGATAGTCGATACACAGTCGCATACTTCCATCATTCTTCTTAACAAACAAAACAAGTGCACCCCAAGGAGAGACACTGGGTCGGATGAAACCATTCTCCAAGAGTTCCTGTAACTGTTCATTCAACTCCTTCAACTTTAAGGGCGTCATACGGTACGGAGCTTTGGAAATAGGTTCAGCACCTGGGATTAACTCAATGCCAAACTCAACTTCCCTAGCAGGAGGTATACCAGGAATTTCGTCGGGGAAAACATCGGGAAACTCTCGTACGACAGGAAGACTTTCGATACTAGGACTCTTCAAAGATGTATCTTTAATAGAAGCCAGAAAACCTTGGCAACAATGGGAAATCAAGGTTCGTGCCTTCATGGCAGAAATAATTTTAACAGATTTAAGAGGTTGAGAACCATGATAAATAAAATCAGGCTGATGCAAGTCGCCGAAAATCACGTTTCTGGCATGGCAATCAATGGTAGCTCTATGCGAAGCCAACCAATCCATGCCCAAAATCACATCAAAATCGATCATATCAATAGGGAGAAAATTCGCCAGACGAATGCGGTCATCAAACCGTAAGGGACAATTCACATATTCATGTTCAATGAGTACATGGTTTTTCATTGGTGTTGAGATGGATATACGATTTATTAGTGGTGTTGGGGTCATATTAAGTTTCTTGGCAAATGCAACAGATATAATGGAGTGTGTGGCACCGGTATCAAATAATGCAAAAACTGTATGATCACCAATGTAAAGAATGCCGGTAATAGTACCTGATAAGTTTGCTGCCTGATCACGCGTCGTAGCATAAACACGACCCATAGTAGGAGCTGGCTTAGCGGAGTTCACTGATGTAATCCGTTTCTCCTAGGGACAATCCCTCACCTTGTGATTAGTGGACCCGCAAGTGAAACATCCTTCAGTAGCTTTGTGACAAACGCCCGAGTGAGGCTTCCCGCAAGTAGCACAGAGAGGTGGAGGAGGTAAGGTCTCAGTAGGCCTCCTCTGACCCGAAGAACCTGAAGAACGACCCTGCTGAGAACCTCGAGTCGACTGATCCCTGTACTGACGCTGGTTGTTGTTGCCATAACCCTGAAGGTCATTCCCATTTCTACCAGTAACCCTCTGATCCTGACCCCTGTACTCCTGTTGCCTCTGATCAAAACCCCGATCCTGGCGACCCCTGTGCTCAACACCCTGGTCCTGACGACCCCTATGCTCATGACCCTGGTCCTGACGACCCCTGTAGTTAATACGATCACCAAAATAAATCTAAGATGACTAGGGTAAAGTCTTCACAAGTTCAACTCTCAACCCCAAAGCAACTCCAGCTCCTAGCTTAGATACCTGCCGCAGGAAAAGGAAAATGCAGCTGAGCTTAAAAAGCCGAGTGAACAGACATGTATAAACAAAACCAAAAGATAAGGAACGAACATATAAAGTACGGTGCATTGGGAAAATCATGAAGTATAAACAAATAGATATCAAAAGTAAGGAAAAGTCAGTAATCTACCACGAGCCCGAACATAAATCAAATCAAATATCATAGTAACCATGGAGTAGCTAACTCCCGAATATGTGAAAGACGTGTATTGCACACAAGCATCAATCACCGAACATATCATATCTTAATCATGTCATATCCAATCAAATATGAATCGAACCTAGGATGCATCCATACGCCCCCGAACAAATCATATTGGCCATAACAAATGTAAAGTGCAAATATCATATCAAAATGGGACGGTGTGGAACATCACTCAACCACACTAGAGTCATGCCATTGGTGCATCAATGACACAGCCATGTTACCTTCATGGCTAGGAAACGAACTTGGCTCGGGTATCAAACTGAAGGGTTCAAATGGCATATCATATGAAAGTTCATATCAAATGTATCATATCAAAGGTTCAAGAGTATCCGTACGAATATCAAAACAAACAAAACAACCGATACAATGGTAGAGAGAAGGGGTGTCAAGAATATCCGTACCTCCAACCGCAAAATGCAAAACACGTCAGAAGATATAAAGATTAGAGTTTACTCCTTCTTCAGCGAATCTACACAAATTAGGTTCGTTTTATGCTTATTATCTCATAATGTCATAACGGGTTCTTAATTACTTAACACCATTTATTAATGTGATTAGAGTTTCGTTATTAGAATTAGGTTAACATATGACCGATTGTATCATAATTAATGTTCAAATGCATTTTAGGGTTCAAGTATATTTAATGATATTAAAATCACAACAATCTTAATCTTCTAACAAAATTCTGGTTTTACTATGTTTTAGCCTTCATTTTATGAACTTTAAAACCACACCATATGTCAAAGTAAAAATGCATCAAAATTACCACTTAAACATATATGTCTTAGGAGTCTACTTGAATTTTCTCAGATTTTATTCATTAGTAAAAGCATACAATAAAAATCACTCTTTACACGACTGTCCAGAAAGTAAACTGCTGAAACACTCAGAAGTTATTCATTACAAAGGCATAACACAACACTTTGGAAAAATCCACAAAAATTCCAGAACTTAGAAAACATGTGAAATATAACTCCTGTAAATTTGCAAGTCATAACTCCTTACAGTTTTCAAATGAAAAATCCTGAAACGAGACTGAATTTAAATTCTTAAAACTCAGATTTTGACATATGATCTCGTAAAATTCAAAAGCATGACCAATACAACTCCAATTCCCTTCAAACCAATTGGAAAACTTAAATAAGACATTAAACTAAGTTTTTCTGCAAAAGTAAAGAGTTAAATACTTATGGAACTCGAGCTATAACGCACACATATTCAGCTTTTCAAAACTGTCTCCTGCAGAAATCCGCTTTAGACCATTTTTAACATGTTTTACTTACACAAACGCACACGAGACCTATATATATATATCACAAGACCTGGTTAATTAATATATTAACCCACATGTTTCCAGCCTTTGATGATCATACACACTACACACACACATAACACAGAATATACGAGCCAAGTAAACACATGAAATCATACCAAACAAGCCCTAGTTCTCTAGTATCAATGCATATGTTTCTCATAAACACTTAGGGTTTTATATCAGATTTTTAAGGTACGTATTAGAGATCATATTAGGTCGGATAGATCAGGTTTAGGGTCGAATTAATAAGGAGTCGAATCAGATCAGAAACATAAGTTGATTTGATTTGGTATTTACATATCGAAACATCCAATACCGTAATGATTTTATGTGATCTTCTATATACGTTTTAACATATAATTCGAATAGAATAGATCAGACCTTTGTTTAGTATGCATACGAATTAGATTTCAAGTTTATATATATTCAGATTATATGTGCAATCATGTGTCGAATAGAAAAGAGATATAAGATCGATTAGAGATACCTTATGATGAATCGAATAAAGGAGAGAACAAGAACGAAACCCTCACGAATCAAACCCTAATCACGATCCAAACAACAAGCAACAAGAGTTCACGATTACACGACCTCAGCAACACTTTTTAAGGGCCACGAACAGCAGCAACTTTGATCTTTGATAGAGGAAAATAGTAGCAGCCTTGTATGTGTGTTTTTGGTTTTGGTCGAATGATAGGAATGGGAGAGGGACAAGAAATCACGTTATTTAGGAAGAGGAGCAGGCTGCATATAAGGAAGGTAGTAAATGATCATAATTGTGTTTGATTGGGTATAATAGATCGGTTATGGTAGGGTGAGTAGTGGCCGAAATTTATGGAGTTTAATGGCAAATTTTTGGTTATTAACATTTATTTGAAACGTGTGATAGATTATCATTTATGAAAGTTTCTTTGGTGTACAATTATTTAATTTAAACATAGACTTATGTTACTAATTTCTTAATTTAATTATACCATATAGTATATAGGTTAAGGTTTAAAAATGAATTATTGCAAAGTATAGGGAAATTTTTGAAATTAGACGAAAATTTGAGATTCGAAATTTTTGGGCTTTACAACTCTTCCCCTCTAAAAAGAAAATTTTCGTCCTCGAAAATTGAATTGAAAACGAAATAGATACGTACCAGACTACGAAAAGAAATGAGGATAACTTGTTCGCATCGATTCCTCGGTCTCCCAGGTTGCTTCACGCTCTGGGTGATTCTTCCAAAGAATCTTAACAAATGGAATGACTTTGTTTCTCATGACCCTATCTTGTCGATCCAAAATAGCTTCGGGTTCCTCAGAAAGAGACATATCAGGCTGAATCTGATCAAAACGATAAGACGCCACATGCAACGGATGATAATTGTATCCCCTCAGAAGAGATACATGGAAGACATTATGAACATGTGATAACTGAGGAGGTAGAGCCAAGCGATAAGAAACCTCCCCAATACGTTCAAGAATTTCGAACGGTCCAATGAATCGAGGACTAAGCTTCCTTTGATCCAAAAACGTTTCACACCTCTGAACGGCGATACTTTCAGAAATACACGATCCCCAACCTGAAACTCCACGTCACATCGACGCTTATCAGCATAACTCTTCTGTCGAGTGCGAGCCTCTTTCAGCTTCTCCTTGGCTACAACCACTTTCTCATTTGTGATTTGAATAAGTTCCGGCCCCTCGATCACACGTTCACCTACCTCGTTCCAACAAATGGGTGCTCTACATTTCCTCCTATATAAAAGCTCATACGGTGCTGCATTGATGCTAGCATGCCAACTATTATTATAAGCAAACTCCACCAAGCACAAGTATTCGTCCCAACTTCCCGTCCACTCCAAAGCACATTCCCTCAACATGTCTTCTAAAGTCTGAATGGTCCTTTCTGACTGACCATCTGTCTGTGGATGAAAAGCCGTGCTAAACTTAAGACGTGTACCCCAATCTTTATGTAGGCTTTTCCAAAAACGAGAAGTAAACCGCGGATCTCTGTCTAACACGATAGATGTCGGAGTACCATGAAGTCTAACAATCTCCTGTTAAAAAATTTCCGCCAATATACTAACACGAAAATCCATACGAATAGGTAAGAAATGGGCAAATTTGGTTAGACGATCGACGACTACCCAAATTGCATCATGTCTTTTCCGAGTAGGAGGTAGACTAGTAACAAAGTCCATGGAAATCTCATCCCACTTCCAAGTAGAGATATCTAACGGTTGCAGCAAACCACTAGCCCTCTGATGTTCGATTTTGACCTGCTGGCAAGTCATACACCTAGCAACATACAAGGCTATATCCTGTTTCATGCCGTTCCACCAAAAGTGTTGCTTAAGATCCCTGTACATCTTGGTAGAACCAGGATGGATAGTGAATGGGGAACTATGGGCCTCTGACAACACAGCCTCACGTAAATCAGGATCGTTAGGAACATAAAGTCGATTTTCAAACCATACCACACCAGAGTCATCTACCCTGAACTCCGACTGCTTACCCTCCTGAACATTCTGAACCACAGCCCAAAGCTCACCATCATTCTTTTGAGCTTCCTTAATCCGTAGTATAAGATGGGATTCTATCTTCATACTGGCCCAATATCCATCATAACCTCGTACACAAAGTTCAACATCCAAAAGTTCTAAATCATGAAGAACCCTTGGCTCAATCTCTAAACTAGCAATCATACCAGACTTCCGGCTAAGCGCATCGGCAACAATATTCGCCTTGCCCGGATGGTATTGAATATTCGCATCATAATCCTTAAGGAGTTCCAACCACCTTATTTGTCTCATGTTAAGTTCCTTCTGGGTGAAGATATACTTGAGACTCTTGTGGTCAGTAAAGATATCACACGATTCTTCATACAAGTAGTGTCTCCAAATCTTCAAATCAAAAACCACCGCAGCCAACTCTAGATCATGAGTAGGATAATTCTCTTCATAAGGTTTTAATTGCCTCGAAGCGTAAGCAATCACCTTACCGTGCTGCATAAGGACACAACCTAAACCCTTCTTCGATGCGTCACTATAAATCTGATACCCCCCAGAACCAGATGGAAGAGTCAAAATAGGAGCTGACACCAATCTCTGTTTCAACTCTTCGAAACTCTGCTCGCGTTTCTCCATCCAAACAAACCTCTCACCCTTCCTCATCAGTTGCGTCAAAGGTAACGCCAACCGTGAGAAACCCTCAACAAAACATCGATATTAGCCAGCAAGTCCCAGAAAACTTCTAACCTCAGTCACAGTAGTAGGTCTCGGCCACTTGGTGATAGCCTCAACCTTAGATGGATCCATGGTGATGCCATATGCGGATACAATATGACCAAGGAATGCAACTTGCTTTAGCCAAAACTCACACTTCGACAACTTGGCATACAACTTCTGCTGCCGAAGAGTCTTCAAAACAATCCGGAGATGTTGCTCATGATCTCCTTCAGTCTTGGAATAAACAAGAATGTCGTCAATGAAAATAATAACGAACTTGTCAAGATACTCGTGGAATACGCGATTCATAAGATCCATAAATACAGCGGGAGCGTTTGTCAAACCGAAGGGCATAACCAAAAACTCGTAGTGACCATATCGGGTACGGAACGCGGTCTTAGGAACTTCTTGCTCCTTCACACGTAATTGGTGATAACCGGACCTCAAATCGATTTTCGAAAAGAACTTAGCCCCTTGCAATTGATCAAACAAATCATCGATACGCGGAAGAGGATAACGATTACGGATTGTGATATGGTTAAGCTCACGATAGTCGATACACAATCGCATACTTCCATCCTTCTTCTTAACAAACAAAACAGGTGCACCCCAAGGAGAGACACTGGGTCGGATGAAACCATTCTCCAAGAGTTCCTGTAACTGTTCCTTCAACTCCTTCAACTCTAAGGGCGCCATACGGTACGGAGCTTTGGAAATAGGTTCAGCACCTGGGATTAACTCAATGCCAAACTCAACTTCCCTAGCAGGAGGTATACCAGGAAGTTCGTCGGGGAAAACGTCGGGAAACTCATCGGGAAACTCAACTTCTGCATAGATATACCATTGTATCGGTTGTTTAATTTGTTTTGATATTCGTACGGATACTCTTGAACCTTTGTTATGATACATTTGATATGAACCTTTGATATGAACTTTCATATGATATGCCATTTGAACCCTTCAGTTTGATACCCGAGCCAAGTTCGTTTCTTAGCCATGAAGGTAACATGGCCGTGTCATTGATGCACTAATGGCATGACTCTAGTGTGGTTGAGTGATGTTCCACACCGTCCCATTTTGATATGATATGTGCACTTTACATTTGTTATGGCCAATATGATTTGTTCGGGGGCGTATGAATGCATCCTAGGTTCGATTCATATTTGATTGGATATGACATGATTATGATATGATATGTTCGGTGATTGATGCTTGTGTGCAATACATGTCTTTCACATGTTCAGGAGTTAGCTACTCCATGGTTACTATGATATTTGATTTGATTTATGTTCGGGCTCGTGGTAGATTACTGACTTTTCCTTACTTTTGATATCCATTTGTTTATACTTCATGCTTTTCCCAATGCACCATACTTTATATGTTCGTTCCTTATCTTTTGGTTTTGTTTATACATGTCATTCCTTTGGGCTTTTAAGCTCGCCGCATTTTCTTTTCTGCGCGGAGTATCTAAGCTAGGAGCTGGGGTTGCTTTGGGGTTGAGAGTTGAGCTTGTGAAGACTTTACCCTAGTCATCTTAGATTTATTTTGCTATTGTTAGGACATTGTTTAGACTTGGATGATTTGTTATTCATCCCTTTGGAGTATTTCTTTTCGTTGAACTTATGTTGTGGTTTAAGTCACTTCGACTTAACTCCTTTTGATTATTTATATTTAAGACTTCCGCTATTATGATATGAACCTAAAGCTCCGATACCTATAGCTCTACAGGTTCATATCATATGAATCTACGTGTTCACATGACTTGATCATTACATAAGATCCAAGATAACCAAATGAAAGGAATATAAACAGAATCTAAACGAAGGTGAAATCTCTAGGTAAGTCCACTCTAGCTCCTACTCTCAGCCCAAAGATAGCCCCAGCTTCGCTTGAATAACCTGCCGCGGAGAAAAGAAATGCGGCTGAGTTAAAAAGCCTAGTGAACAGATATAGCAATACAGAACAGAAATATAAAAGTGGAATTCAATTGGAGTAATAATGGAAAAGCATAATTAGGCATAATTTGTAGCAAGTGGAACATGTGTATAGGCTAAGTAACAGGAGTCTATGCAGTCGCCTGCATAAACAGAATCAAAATAACCTTGGCTCATATCATAACATAATCTTTAATCTTCATAACCAGTGGAGTGATTAGCTCCCAAAAATATGAAAGGCGTGTATTGCACAAAACACTAGTCACCAAACATATCAGATACAGATACAGATACAAATCAAATCTAGGATGCATCCATACGCCCCTGTAGAAATCATAATCATAGTGGCCAAAATATATAATAAAAAGGGATGGGATGGAACATCACTCGACCACCCTGGAGTCATACCATTGGTGCACCAATGATACGGACATAAAACCCCATGACTAGTGATACAGATAAAAAATACATAATAAGAGCGATCACAGTTACACCAAGGATTCATAGGTTCAAATCTAAGGTTCAATAACAAAGGTTCATAATGAAAGTTCATGTCCAAATTTCAAAGTGAAGGTTCATATCAAAGGTTCATAAATATCTAGGTTGTCAATATCAAAGGAAACCTTAAGAATAAGGTCAGAATATCCATACCTTAGCAAATGGGATGAGATTCACTAAAGGGTGTCACCCCATAGTAAACATCTTTTCAGTGAATACAAGAAAGATGGTTCACTTCTTCTTCAATGAATCTACAAGAATTTGGGATCATTTTATGCTTATTAGCCATTAATGTCATAACAGATTCTTAATTACTTAACACCATTCATTAATGTGATTAGGATCTCGTTATTGGATTTATGTTAACATGTGACTAAGAATATCATAATAAATGTTTAAGTGCATTTTGTATTAAAATCACAAAAATCTTAACTTCTAACAAAATTCTGGTTTTACTATGTTTCAGCCTTCATTTTACGAATTTTAATACCACACATATGTCAAAATAAAAATTCACCAAAATTCTCACAGAAGCCATGATGTCTTAGGAATCTACTTGAATTTTCCCAGATTTTATCATTAAGTATAATACTCTTTCAAGAATCATATTTCCAGATCTACCCAGAAAATTAACTGCACATACATGCAGAAAGTTTGCATTTGGTTAGACCATTTATGAACTTTAAAAAAATCTACAAAAATTCCAGTAAGTCCCACATAACTTAAGTATTACTCCTGTAAAAGTAGAGATCTTAACTATTTATAATTTTGACATGAAAAATCACACAAGTCGACTGAAGAAATTTTCTAAAAACACTATTTTGACATATGATCATGTAAAATTCAAAAACATGCCCAAAGCAACTCTAATTCATTCCAAACCAATTGGATCAGTTAGTAAACTCTTAAAACTTAGTTTTAGACTCAAGAAACTCAGAAAAACACATTGATATCATCAAGATTCACCCATCTCAATCCGACCTTAATTTCTGTCAGCAACTTAGGGCTTATAATTTTATGAGATCGGTTTTCGGTTTTAATATTCCAACGATAAATCTCTATACACAAGACGATTTGATGTAATTCAAACAGGTTTAGGTCGACATATATATGATGCACAACATGTATCTTCAATTCGAATAAAAAACAAAAGGGATAGGTCAATTATAGAGGTTTCCATTCGTTAGTTTTTTAGGATTTTTATGCTTTTATGCGAACCTTTATACGTGTCACTTTATTATAAGTGTGTCAATCATTACAAGGTTTTCAATACAGATTATATATTTTTATTAGAGATCAAAATAACCAAGAAAATAATAGGTGATGATGGTACCTCGTGTCAAATAGGAAGCAAAACAAATCGGACCAGAAACATAACCAACCCGAATTCGAAACCAACACAACCTCCTCAAATTTGTTTCCCCACGAATCAAGCACCTTGATATACCAATAAACGAATCAAAAACCCTTCTTGCAGCCTTGGAATGGACCGAATGGAGTGGAGAATAAAATAGCAGCCGTAGTTTATTTGTTAGGGTTATAGGAATTATTTTTGGGATCGTTATTTGTGTTGTGATATACGGTTCTAAATAAAAAAATATTGTGATAGCTGTAAATGGGTTGTGTGAGCCGTGACTTTGGGAGGAGATGAGGCCCAAAAATACTTTTCATGTTTACTCAAAGTATATCCTGTATAATTATTTATGTATCTTTGTATTTTTAGTTTATTAAAATCGTCCCATCTTATTCATAATATTGTACATGTGAAATTTTATTATTTATTATCATATCATATGTTCCAATACTTAGGTATAATCGTAATTTAATGTTTTAGATTATTAATCGTCTTTTCATAAGTTCAAAATTTGCTGGGTATTTTGGGTATTTAATAAGTTTAAAAATTTCGGGTTTTACAACTCTTCCCCTCTAAAAAGAAAATTTCGTCCGTGAAATTGGAGTAGACAGATCAGATGAAAACGTATCGAATCACAGAAAGCATGTGGATGATAAATACGCATAACTCTTCGGTTTCTCAAGTAGCCTCATCTTCAGTATAACCTTACCAAAGGATTCTCACGAACAGACAGATCTTGTTCCTCACAATTCAAAATCTCAGATCTTTCTCCAGAGTAGATTGTAACGAATCGGGTCCAACGGACGTGAAACGTACATGTAGCAGAGAATAGGTGTACTTCTCCATAGTAACACATGGAATACATACGGACAGAAAACAGATCAGTTGATAAAATCAAACGGTAGGAAGCTCTACGACGGAACCTAAGATTCTTATCAGAAGCACAGAGATCAACAACCGCATGTCAAGTATCCAAACGTATCAAGTCATATAACGATGATGGCAGATTAAACGCATAGGTAGAATGAACCTGAAGTCTCACTAATCACATATAATCTCCAATAGATGTCAGAAATTCTAAAGCTTCTAAGGCACTCCTCGAAATATCCTATGATCACAATGAGGGTACGTCATATGACGTAAGTATTATCATGTTAGCTACGCGTCATAATACTAGCATCATATGAGTATACCTTCATGATGGTCATACTTTATCTGAAGTCTTGAATAAGCAACCTATCAACCACCTAACAGTCCTTCTACATCCTAGGGTTGGCCCGAATCAATCATCATTACAGAACAAAATCAGAGAAACAAAACTTATACTAAACGTAACGGGACCTAGTAAGTATCATTAAAATGAAGCACGTCATCAATAGCATCACGTCTTCCGCAATTTGTCAAAATTCTCATAACAAAACAATCATCCGACATACGCAGAATTTATACTGAATGGAAAATTAATAATAGAGAACATAAATTGTTCCAGGATATTATTCAAACAAGCACCACACCAGTGTATCCTAGGAATGAAAATGAATAAACGTCAAACATCTGAATAAAAAAGGAAAGGAAAATAAAGGAAACTAGTGACGAGTATTGCACAGTGACTGAGGTTAGGAGTTTTCTGGGACTTGCTGGCTACTATCGACGTTTTGTTGAGGGTTTCTCATAGTTGGCGTTACCTTTGACGCAACTGATGAGGAAGGGTGAGAAGTTTGTTTGGACGGAGGAACGCGAGCAGAGTTTCGAAGATTTGAAACAGAGATTGGTGTCGGCTCCTATTTTGACTCTTCCATCTGGTTCTCGGGGCTATCAGATTTATAGTGACGCGTCGAAGAAGGGTTTAGGCTGTGTCCTTATGCAGCATGGTAAGGTGATTGCTTACGCTTCGAGGGAATTAAAACCTTATGAAGAGAATTATCCTACTCATGATCTAGTGTTGGCTGCGGTGGTTTTTGCTTTGAAGATTTGGAGACACTACTTGTCTGGCGAATCGTGTGATATCTTTACTGACCACAAGAGTCTCAAGTATATCTTCACCCAGAAGGAACTTAACATGAGACAAAGAAGGTGGTTGGAACTCCTTAAGGATTATGATGCGAATATTCAATACCATCCGGGCAAGGCGAATGTTGTTGCCGATGCGCTTAGCCGGAAGTCTGGTATGATTGCTAGTTTAAAGATTTAGCCAAGGGTTCTTCATGATTTAGAACTTTTGGATGTTGAACTTTGTGTACGAGGTTATGACGGATATTGGGCTAATATGAAGATAGAATCCAATCTTATACTACGGATTAAGGAAGCTCAAAATGATGATGGTGAGCTTTGGGCTGTGGTTCAGAATGTTCAGGAGGGTAAGCAGTCGGAGTTCAGGGTAGATGACTCTGGTGTGGTATGGTTTGAAAATCGACTTTGTGTTCCTAACGATCCTGATTTACGTGAGGCTGTGTTGTCAGAGGCCCATAGTTCCCCATTCACTATCCATCCTGGTTCTACCAAGATGTACAGGGATCTTAAGCAACACTTTTGGTGGAACGGCATGAAACAGGATATAGCCTTGTATGTTGCTAGGTGTATGACTTGCCAGCAGGTCAAAATCGAACATCAGAGGGCTAGTGGTTTGCTGCAACCGTTAGATATCCCTACTTGGAAGTGGGATGAGATTTCCATAGACTTTGTTACTAGTCTACCTCCTACTCGGAAAAGACATGATGCAATTTGGGTAGTCGTCGATCGTCTAACCAAATCTGCCCATTTCTTACCTATTTGTATGGATTTTCGTGTTAGTAGATTGGCGGAAATTTTTCAACAGGAGATTGTTAGACTTCATGGTACTCTGACATCTATCGTGTCAGACAGATATCCGCGGTTTACTTCTCGTTTTTGGAAAAGCCTACATAAAGCTTGGGGTACACGTCTTAAGTTTAGCACGACTTTTCATCCACAGACAGATGGTCAGTCAGAAAGGACCATTCAGACTTTAGAAGACATGTTGAGGGCATGTGCTTTGGAGTGGACGGGAAGTTAGGACGAATACTTGTGCTTGGTGGAGTTTGCTTATAATAATAGTTGGCATGCTAGCATCAATGCAGCACCGTATGAGCTTTTATATGGGAGGAAATGTAGAGCACCCATTTGTTGGAACGAGGTAGGTGAACATGTGATCGAGGGTCGGAACTTAATCAAATCACTAATGAGAAAGTGGCTGTAGCCAAGGAGAAGCTGAAAGAGACTCGCACTCGACAGAAGAGTTATGCTGATAAGCGTCGACATGACGTGGAGTTTCAGGTTGGGGATCGTGTATTTCTGAAAGTATCGCCGTTCAGAGGTGTGAAACGTTTTGGGATCAAAGGGAAGCTTAGTCCTCGATTCATTGGACCGTTCGAAATTCTTGAACGTATTGGGGAGGTTTCTTATCGCTTGGCTCTACCTCCTCAGTTATCACATGTTCATAATGTCTTCCATGTATCTCTTCTGAGGGGATACAATTATCGTCCGTTGCATGTGGCGTCTTATCCTTTTGATCAGATTCAGCCTGATATGTCTCTTTCTGAGGAACCCGAAGCTATTTTGGATCGACAAGATAGGGTCATGAGAAACAAAGTCATTCCATTTGTTAAGATTCTTTGGAAGAATCACCCAGAGCGTGAAGCAACCTGGGAGACCGAGGAATCGATGCGAACAAGTTATCCTCATTTCTTTTCGTAGTCTGGTACGTATCTATTTCGTTTTCAATTCAATTTTCGAGGACGAAAATTTTCTTTTTAGAGGGGAAGAGTTGTAAAGTCCAAAAATTTCGAATCTCAAATTTTCGTCTAATTTCAAAAATTTCCCTATACTTTGCAATAATTCATTTTTAAACCTTAACCTATATACTATATGGTATAATTAAATTAAGAAATTAGTAACCTAAGTCTATGTTTAAATTAAATAATTGTACACCAAAGAAACTTTCATAAATGATAATCTATCACACGTTTCAAATCAATGTTAATAACCGAAAATTTGCCATTAAACTCCATAAATTTCGGCCACTACTCACCCTACCATAACCGATCCATTATACCCAATAAAACACAATTATGATCATTTACTACCTTCCTTATATGCAGCCTGCTCCTCTTCCTAAATAACGTGATTTCTTGTCCCTCTCCCATTCCTATCATTCGACCAAAACCAAAAACACACACATACAAGGCTGCTACTATTTTCCTCTATCAAAGATCAAAGTTGCTGCTGTTCGTGGCCCTTAAAAAGTGTTGATGAGGTCGTGTAATCGTGAACTCTTGGTGCTTGTTGTTTGGATCATGATTAGGGTTTGATTCGTGAGGGTTTCGTTCTTGTTCTCTCCTTTATTCGATTCAGCATAAGGTATCTCTAATCGATCTTATATCTCTTTTCTATTCGACACATGATTGCACATATAATCTGAATATATATAAACTTGAAATCTAATTCGTATGCATACTAAACAAAGGTCTGATCTATTCTATTCGAATTATATGTTAAAACGTATATAGAAGATCACATAAAATCATAACGGTATTGGATGTTTCGATATGTAAATACCAAATCAAATCAACTTATGTTTCTGATCTGCTTCGACTCCTTATTAATTCGACCCTAAACCTGATCTATTCGACCTAATATGATCTCTAATACGTACCTTAAAAATCTGATATAAAACCCTAAGTGTTTATGAGAAACATATGCATTGATACTAGAGAACTAGGGCTTGTTTGGTATGATTTCATGTGTTTACTTGGCTCGTATATTCTGTGTTATGTGTGTGTGTCGTGTGTATGATCATGAAAGGATGGAAACATGTGGGTTAATATATTAATTAACCAGGTCTTGTGATATATATATAGGTCTCGTGTGCGTTTGTGTAAGTAAAACATGTTTAAAATGGTCTAAAACGGATTTCTGCAGGAGACAGTTTTGAAAAGCTGAATATGTGTGTGCTATAGCTCGAGTTCCATAAGGATTTAACTCTGTACTTTTGCATAAAATCTTAGTTTAATGTCTTATTTAAGTTTTCCAATTGGTTTGAAGGGAATTGGAGTTGTATTGGTCATGCTTTTGAATTTTACGAGATCATATGTCAAAATCTGAGTTTTAAGAATTTAAATTCAGTCTGGTTTCACGATTTTTCATTTGAAAACTATAAGGAGTTATTACTTGCAAATTTACAGGAGTTATATATTTCACATGTTTTCTAAGTTCTGGAATTTTTGTGGATTTTTCCAAAGTGTTGTGATATGCCTTTGTAATGAATAACTTCTGAGTGTTTCAACAGTTTACTTTCTAGACAGTCATGTAAAGAGTGATTTTTATTGTGTGCTTGTACTAATGAATAAAATCTAAGAAAATTCAAGTAGACTCCTAAGACATATATGTTTCAGTGGTAATTTTGATGCATTTTTGCTTTGACATCTGGTATAGTGTTAAAGTTCATAAAATGAAGGCTAAAACATAGTAAAACCAGATTTTTGTTAGAAGATTAAGATTGTTGTGATTTTAATATCATTTAATATACTTGAACACTAAAATACATTTGAACATTAATTATTATACAATCGGTCATATGTTAACCTAATTCCAATAACGAAACTCTAATCACATTAATAACTGGTGTTAAGTAATTAAGAACCCGTTATGACATTATGAGCTAATAAGCATAAAACGAACCTAATTTGTGTAGATTCGCTGAAGAAGGAGTAAACTCTAATCTTTATATCTTCTGACGTGTTTTGCATTTTGCGGTTGGAGGTACGGATATTCTTGATACCCCCTTTTCTCTACCATTATATCGGTTGTTCGTTTGTTTTGATATTCGTACAGATACTCTTGAACCTTTGATATGATACATTTGATATGAACCTTTGATATGAACTTTCATATGATATGCCATTTGAACCCTTCAGTTTGATACCCGAGCCAAGTTCGTTTCCTAGCCATGAAGGTAACATGGCCGTGTCATTGATGCACCAATGGCATGACTCTAGTGTGGTTGAGTTATGTTCCACACCGTCCCATTTTGATATGATATGTGCACTTTACATTTGTTATGGCCAATATGATTTGTTCGGGGGCGTATGGATGCATCCTAGGTTCGATTCATATTTGATTGGATATGACATGATTATGATATGATATGTTCGGTGATTGATGCTTGTGTGCAATACACGTCTTTCACATGTTCGGGAGTTAGCTACTCAATGGTTACTATGATATTTGATTTGATTTATGTTCGGGCTCGTGGTAGATTACTGACTTTTCCTAACTTTTGATATCCATTTATTTATACTTCATGCTTTTCCCAATGCACCTTACTTTATATGTTCATTCCTTATCTTTTGGTTTTGTTTATACATGTCTGTTCACTGGGCTTTTTAAGCTCAGCCGCATTTTCCTTTTCCTGCGGCAGGTATCTAAGCTAGGAGCTGGGGTTGCTTTGGGGTTGAGAGTTGAGCTTGTGAAGACTTTACCCTAGTCATCTTAGATTTATTTTGCTATTGTTAGGACATTGTTTAGACTTGGATGATTTGTTATTCATCCCTTTGGAGTATTTCTTTTCGTTGAACTTATGTTGTGGTTTAAGTCACTTCGACTTAACTCCTTTTGATTATTTATGTTTAAGACTTCCACTTGCGTTTATTTATGTATGTTCTGATATGCCACCATAATGTGATACTTCTACCCTTGTCGGGTTGGGGTGTTACAGGCAACCTACCAGCGACTAGTCAATGGGATGTTCGCCAATCAGATCGGCAAGACCATGGAGGTCTACATTGACGACATCGTGGTCAAAAGCCTCAAGAAGGAAGACCACCTCAATGACCTTGCCGAGACGTTCGCCATCCTCGAGAAGTTCAACATGAAGCTGAACCCCAAGAAATGCAACTTCAGGGTGAGCTCCGGAAAATTCCTTGGGCACATCGTGAGTCAAAGGGGGATCGAGGCGAACCCCACTAAGATCTAGGTGATCCTCGATATGCAGGAGCCACGGAATGTCAAGCAGGTGCAACGCCTCACAGGTTGTCTGGCTGCCCTCAACCGTTTCATATCTCGGCTCGGGGATAAAAGCAAGCCTTTCTTCGCGACCATAAAAAACAAGAAGTTCGCATGGACGAAGGAAAGTCAAATAGCGTTCGCCAAAATCAAAGAGTATCTATCAAACCCCCAGATCTTGGCAAAGCCGATCCCCGGCGAGAAACTCTTCCTTTACCTGGCGGCCTCGGAGGTCGCACTGAGTGCCGTTTTGGTGCGAGCGGAGGGACAAGTCCACTTGCCGATCTACTTCATTAGTCAAGCGCTCCACGATGCGGAAACGCGATACACACCTCTGGAGAAGATCGCCTACGCTCTAGTCATGAGTGTTCGCAAGCTAAGAGCCTATTTCTTCGAACATCAAGTGGAGGTTCTGACAACTCTCCCTCTAAGGCAAGTTCTACACCGACCGGACACCAACGGGCGACTCCTCAAGTGGTCACTGGAGATCGCCCAATACGGTATCACATACGCTCCTCGCACAACGATCAAAGGTCAGGCTCTGGCAGACTTCGTGGTGGAATTAACATTCCCTCACAGTCCGACCCAGATCGGCCGCCCTGCCTGGAAGCTGTACGTGGATGGCTCGGCGACCAACTCACGAGCTGGGGCAGGGATTGTCCTCATCAGCCCCGATGGGCAAAGTTTCACAAATGTTGTGCGTTTCGGGTTTCATGCGACCAACAATGAAGCCGAGTACGAAGCTTTGGTAGGCGGGCTCGATCTAGCCCTCGCCCTAGATGTTCATCACCTCCATATCTTCATGGACTCCCTCTTGGTCGTGAACCAAGTCAAGGGAGAATATGAGGCGCGCGGAGAACAGATGGTCAAATACCAAGAAATATGCACGAAATTTGCACGAAATTTGAGGAAGTGCTAATCGAACAAGTCCCGAGAGAGCACAACTCCCAGGCCGATGCCCTATCCAAAGCTAGCGTCGTCAGATGGGGCAGCCGATTTCTCTAATATCTAAATCACAAAATCAACAAGGCCGGCGATCGACAGAAACCTGGTTACCACAGTTGCCGTTGCCGAGGAGAACTGGATGACTCCGTTCATCAAATACTTAAAGGACGGAACGGTCCCTGACGACCGTATCAAAGCTCAACAACTCCAGCTCCGTACGACCAGATACACCCTATTGGACGACCGGCTTTACAAACGAGCTTTCAGCCTTCCCCTCCTCAAGTGCATTACACCGGAGGAAGGTCGGCTTGTTTTAGCCGAGATCCATGACGGGATCTGTGGAAACCATGCTGGCGGGCGAGCTCTCATCCATAAAACAACCAGGCAAGGTTTTTTCTGGCCTTCACTTCAGAAGGATGCGATCGCCTATGCCAGATCGTGTCACATGTGTCAAGTAATGGGTCCAAACATCAAGCTCTCCCCCGAGCAGCTCACTTCAATGTACAGCCCATGGCCTTTCGCCCAATTGGGCATCGACCTGATAGGTCCCTTTCCGATAGCGCCAGGGGGCTGTAAGTTTGCCATCGTAGGCGTCGATTATTTCACAAAATGGGCTGAGGCCGAGCCACTCAATAAGATCGGCCAAGAGCAAGTAATCAAGTTCATCTGTAAAAACATCATATTCCGATTCGGTCTGCCCCAGGCTATCATTTCCGACAACGGAAAGCAGTTCGACGGCTTAGAAGTCATGCAATTCTGCGAGAAGTGGGGAATCAAAAAGCTGTTCTCGGCCGCCTACCACCCTCAGACGAACGGGCAGGTAGAAGCCGTAAACAAAATCCTCAAACACACGATTAAAGCACGACTCGAGTCCAAGCAAGGACGATGGGCGAGCGAGCTCCCAGATGTTTTGTGGTCATATCGAACGACGACCCGAAACTCAACCGGCGAAACCCCATTCGCCCTCGCCTTCGGAACAGAAGCGGTGATCCCCTCCGAGATCGCCGTCCTCAGCCGCCGAACCGAACAAGAAATGACGACAGACAATGATGTGGCCCGGCGGATCGACCTTGACATGCTCGAAGAACGACGACTAACCTCAGAAATAAGGAACACAATCCATAAAAGGAGATCCTAGAAGTTCTTCAATTCGAAGGTCAAGGAAAGACGGTTCCAAGTAGGCGACCTAGTCCTCAAAAAGGTCCATACTCACACAGGAGTCTTTGGCCCGAATTGGGAAGGCCCCTTCAGGATATCTAAGTGGCTAACTAAGGGAGCCTACGAGCTTGAACACCCTGATGGCACTCCGGACCAATATCCCTGGAACGTCGTACATTTGAAGAAATACTATCAGTGAAAACTTTGTATTCAGTTTCAGTTACCAAATGTACAAAGAGCTTAATAAGATTTTCCTGTCCCATCTATATGATTCACCTCGACGGAAACGAACAATTGAAAAGAGGACGGCTCGCTCGCCCTACAAGAGGTTATTGTCTAAACATGACGGACCTATGCAAGCGATCGCCCCTCCAAGCACAACGTATACCGTCGAGGGTCGTCATTCAACATGGCGATCCGAGGTAGAAAAAGTGCAGCCATGGACCTGGAGGTCGATGAAACCGACAGCTTCGTTCATGCAAGGTTCCTTTGGGCTGCGATCGCTCGCCTTTCGTTTAAATACGAGGAGAGCGTAGACGAAGGACCCTCCAAATAAATCTGTGGACACGCTCGCGTGCCCCCAAGGTACATCATCTAACATGAAATACCCGGGCAAAGCGACAAGTCCCTACCCCGTCACAACGTATACCATCGAAGGTCGCCATCTAACATGGCATCCAGAGGTAGAAAAGTGCCATCAAGCCGCGGACGTGGAGTCGAATAAACCGACGACGCCCCATGCAAGGACTCCTCCAGACCGAGACCGCTCGCCTTTCGTTTAAACACAAGGCGAGCGCAGCCTAACGGAGGACCCTAACAATAAAGCGAGTCGCGGGACATACCAACGGATGGAATGTCCCTCGCACATAAAGACACGGTTAAGGAGGACGGTCCATCGAACTCAGCGACCGTGCACACAGTCGTCCTCCCTCAAAGAATCGACATAACTCAAGATAGCTCGACCAACATACTATTTTCGTTCCCTTACTTACACTAAGTAAACAAAAACAAGGGGCAAAGAAGTGGAGCTATTCCTAAATGCGATCAGAAGGAAGGGACCATACACGATCGGCTTCATCCAAAAACACACACGACGATCGGCTCTAGTCAAGAAATTTACAAGTAAGAATTTTCGAGTACACCAATACATTCGGATCCATTCAACTTTCAAAGAGTCAATCGGGCGAACAAAACATCAGAAGCAATTATATACACACTTGTATAAATTCACATGTAAATATTCAAAGGCGATCGCACATGTAAAGAATCAGATGCGAGAAAGGAGTATTTTATTCAAATCAAGAAATTCGTACAAATGCAAGCCCGAAGGCAATAGAAGAAAAAGAAGAAAATTACAAAGCGAAGGAAGATAAAAATCGCTCAGGCTCCCCCCGGCTGGTCTTCGCCCCCAGGTGGCGGATCGGCAGGCGCTCCCTCATCGGCCTCAGGATAAATGAGTTTATCCGGGAAAGGATACCAACTCAAGTCGATCCCCAAGTCGGTGAGGTCGAGGATCGGCAAGGAAAATTCCGGATGCAAAGGGTGCTCGAGTGCGTAGGCCTTGAAGCTCTCCATCATAGGACCGACCTCAATCCCTACCTTCTTGGCGGCTCGGACAGCATCGACGTCGTAACACCCCCAATCCGCTCAGGGATATTACACGCCGTAGAACCTTTCCTCAAGGATCTACCAGGCTGGTAACAACATAGAACATCTCAACGATGCCTTTAAGGCTAACATGACTCAGTAGACCGATTTGGTCTTTCAATAAAAACATACAACTCGATTACAATACTTGCCCACGCAGGGGTCGAATACAACACACTCCCGTACAACGGGGAAAGAATACTGCAGCGGAAAAAAATACAACTAAACCAATATAACATCAAACGGTCCTCGTGTGATTAGTATCGTTCATCTTTCATCATCCTTCATGCCGACCCTGTGCTATGCTCCAAAACCTGAATGCAAAACAAACATCCACCCCCCGAATACTCGGGGGTTAGCAAAACTCCGATGTTTTGCTAGTGCAAGTACAAGTGCAAAAATACGAGTCATACAATTCACATTCCACGAATAACAATAACCAGGAATCCTCAAAGAGCCAAACGAAACGAAAAGTACTTCCCGAGGCAAGAGTTTGAGAAAAATATTCCAAAACCGAAAGATCACCAATCAATGGAAATAATTTATAAAACAGTTTAGAATGCCATCGAGAGTTTTAATAAAAAAACAATTTAGGATTATCAAATCCCACTTTTCAAAACCCAAAAGACGAAAGGGGTCACCGCCCCAAAGGTTTACTTTCCGTAAAATGACCTTTACCAAACCGTTGGGATTTTAGCCCCAAATCTCATCAACTCACAGTACACGAGAATGACAACAAGGTTCGTCTTCCAACATCAAAATTCACAACCCAAGGTTGAAACACAGACGACAAAACTCTAGTGCCATCCTAGCCAAGTAAGCCAAATGAACAACTTACCTCTTACACACTTAGTTGATGCATGCAATCATGAAAACCGTTCAAAAGCACTCATTTCCGGAAATGCCAATCTCAAAACACATTTGTAAAATGCACCACAATTAACCGCGGACCCACAGCTTCGTGGACCCTTACCGAGACCCCGTCGGATCTAACCCATAGTGGTTAAAAGCAAGCTCGCGGTTCCACAGCTTCGTGGAGTCCTACCGAGACCCCGTCGGATCTAACCCATAGTGAGCATACACACACACACGTTACTCATGCAATACTAATATGCTAAGAATGTAAGCTCATCAAGAATACTTACTAGAGATGGCCACTTACGCGACACCGTTATCAAGCTCATCACAACACAATACGATTAACGCGGAATACGTGATTCCATAACTTTAAACAACATGGGTATCACCAATACCCTCAACGTTCAAAACAATCGAAATTTTAATCAATTCCCCAAAACACACCGTTCACAAAACACACACACATTTTTAAAAAGAGCCCTTAACGAGGCCAAAACGAATCTCTTGGAAAATCATTTCAAATAACCAAACAAACACACCAAGACGACCACCGATCAATCATATCCACAAAACGAGAAGCGTATGAACAAGGTACTTGCCTCGAAACCACGATCGCAACAAGACGACGGATGAAATACGGTCGAACGGCCCCGAACTCCCGAACACTATCAAGAACACGATAGCACCGCAATTACTACGGGAAAACACCACATGAATCATCAATCACCAACGAGATTCAACATCGGAATCCTCGAGCACCTATAAACCTCCGGAAGGAACAATAACACATGGTTACGACCAGAATCAAGGCCAAAACAACGGAAATCCCAACAAACTATCGAAGGGAACTCATTGGGACATTTAATCAAACACTCAACGTTCGATAACTCCCAAGAACACTCGAATCACTAATCGAGTTGAACAAAATCTAAATATGGATATACAACCCATAGAACACGATTAATAACATCATACTACACCAACCGATGTATCAAAATCGAACTAGAATCGAAATCAAGAACAAATTCTCCGAAAAGTCAACTTGAAGGAAAATCAAGAAATATACCTTGATTCGACGAAATACACGGATTGGATGATGATATAATCAACAAGAATCTTCCAAAACATCTTGGAATTAATTAGAATCGGTCAAGGACTCGATTTCCCATCGCACCCGTCCGATAGCCGCAAGAAAAGTGAAGAAATGAACAAAAACGGGCTACCAGGCCTTATATAGCCGGACACTGCCGGACATTTACGGCCGTAACCGGCAGTGCCTTACGGCCGTAACTCGGCCCATACGTCCGTAACCGGCATTCGTCAAAAAATCTGCCCAGCACCTGTCGGACACTTACGGCCGTAACTGGCACACATTACGGCCGTAACCGGCCTTCGTCCGGAAGATGCCCAGCGCCCGTACGACCGTACCCGATCATGCCTTACGGCCGTAACTGGCATTCGTCTGGAAGTTTCCAGGCGCCATACGACCGTAACTCGGCCAGGCCAGGCCCTGCTCCGGCCGTGACTCGGCCGTGGCCACTCCGACGGCCCGGACGACCCTGAAACCCGAACCTGAGTATAAATCGAAGGTACGGTTATGAAGTAATCGCAAGGATGAATCTAAGAGCTAAGAGAACACACGATTCCGACCACCCAAAGTGTCGAAATTCGACAACGGAAGTAATTACCCCAAACTTTGGGAAATTACGAAAATGGCCCAAAACGTCCGAAAATCACGATACACGATCGAAACACCGAACCAAAGCTCGCAGCATGAATAATAACATTAAATGAACTTACGAGAAACTCGAAACAACAGTTTCGGACGAGATTCGCAAGAATCGAGCTCAAGTGCGGAAAAGTCGCTAAAAAGCATGGAACTCAACAAAACGACACCGAAAAGAACTCAGACGTCGAAAAGTGCAGAATTAAATATTCTCAGAATGACGAAACGGTCACAAGCGAGTCGACAAAACGGACTTCCGCCGAAAAAAAGAAATACCGGAAATCAAAATTACGGGTATTACACACTACCCTCCTTAAAAGAAGTTTCGTCCCGAAACTTAAAACAAGTAGGGAGAAGCAATATCCTGCAAGGAAAACTCAACGAGATACACAAGAAACACGTAACTTACGCCCATCGGCGAAACGTTACAAGCAACGCAAAGGGATATACGGTGCGAAAACACGCTCCACGACGACCAACACAACGCCACCAGTAGAGACATAATAAAACCAACAAGTGACAAGTGTCATCAAACAGATAACACTTAGGGGTGTATTTCGAACTGAACGTTCGTGAAAATTTCACGAAAATGTTCGGTCAACGTTCAGTTCGTGTTCGGTTCGGTCAAATTCGAACAGTTCGCGAACATGTTCGTTACATACACGAACCGAACACGAACAAAATAATATATGTTCGTTAGTTCACGAACAGTTCGCGAACAAAGGTTTTTTATATATTTATTAATAATTTTACAATAATTAATAAATATAATTAATAATTTTTATAATAATTAATAAATATATATACAAAATAAAACCTACCATTCCAAAATCCTTAATTTCTAAATCTATCTTCTCTTTTTATTTTATTAATTATTATTGCTTGTACTTTAGTTTTTTTTTTTCTTTTTTTAGAACACAAACGAACAAACGAACGATCAAAACGAACGAACAATCGAACGCTAACGAACGAACACGAAATATGTGAAATTTTAACGAACCGAACACGAACAAGTGGTTTGCAATTTTACCGAACACGAACACGAACCGAACGAACCGAATCCTTAACGAACGAACGTTCGTTAAAGTCACCGTTCGGTTCGTTCGGTTCGAAATACACCCCTAGATAACACAATCAAGTCGATTATCCGAACAATCACAAAACACAATGAACGAAAATCAATACGATTGACCAACCCAACGGTACGTCAATCAAAACGCGAGCCAATCGCTGAACAAATACGGAATTCCACCACCCAAGGGGTGGAAGAACGAGACTAATTTCCCGAACTTAAGGGAATTACGAAGGAGTGTGAATGTTCAACAATCACGAAACGAGATCAACAAATACCGAACAATCAAACGATCGAACACAACGATCGAGACAACAAAAATCGAACAATCATGTTCGAATCACGAAGAACAATAAAATTCAAACAACAACTCCAAGGTTCACATCTCGACTCGAGACAATATATGATCTGGTGAAAACAACAAGATGTACATTCACATAAGATCCACAGGAGAGGGAATAGCAATTGAAAAATCACAACGACAAACGAGTTATTCCGAAACAATACCGCACTCGTTCGATCAACAAAAGCAAAGGGCAGGACAAGCTCATAAAATGTCAACGAACATAAACGAGTCGACAGAGTCGAAAATACAGAAGTTCAAAATCCGATCCACTTCGAATAAAAGAACTAGTAGAACCAAGAGGTGTTACTTCCGAACAAGGTTCACAAGAATCGAACTCAGAAAAGTCACAGCGATAACCATATCGACCCAAAACAAGATCACAGCTCGTTCGAACAATGAAACCGAAATACAGAACAAGTTCAGAAAGTATCAACGAACACGAGTGAATCGATAGATTTGAGAGAGAGAAAATGCAGAAGTCAAAACGATACGGGCATTATATTCGACCTCTTATAAAATAAATGTCGTTCCCGCAACTCACAACAACGGGAGTAAGGTGACAACACAAAAAGCAAACAACAGAAACATCTCCCATGGGCCTCTCAGAGCCGATCCTCATATCTGTACTGAAGTTCGCGCCTCGAAAGACTCGGAACCCAACTCGGAAAACTAGATCCCGTGACGAGAAAGATAATTGGTACGTGCATGCCCCCGGCACACCACGGTTGAAACACCTCGGCTCGGCATACCGAAAATACAACTGATAGGTACAATGGAATATAAAGTCGCAAAACAACAAACCGGAGATGCCAACTTGGCATAACATATCAACACATGCTAAAATCACAACAACCATGGCATTGTTCGACGATTACAACAGCCCGAACAATAGCCAGCACACAATCACAAACCTCATGAAATAATCACCCATGTGCATAAACGCACAAAAATCCAAGCTTTAACAACTCACACTCGTGCGACAATACTCAAATCACCACGAGGCGATAAACAGTAAGCACCAGTTCACACCTCTCACAGAGGGCTAGTACAACAAATGCGTGGCAACGCCTTGACGTTCATGCCACCAATTCGATCATACTCGGGAGCAACATCATAACGACAAAGCAAACATCATACATACATTCCCAAACGCAAACGGGAATTGATAGGTTTTAAAAAAAAATGAAAACCACCTTTTGAAAATAATTTAGAAAAACATCGGTTGATCTTGAGTATCACCTTTCAAAAAATACAAACGTGAAACATTGTTATCGAGACTTTGGAGAACCATTTCGCATTTGATAAAAATGAGGACACTTTCTCTTAGTGAAAAACTTTCAGAGTATCTCAAAATATTTTTGGTTCTCAACTGGAATTTTTTTGAAATATATTGCGGCATTAGAAAGCACCTTGAAAACACCGCAAGAAAATAATTCATTTTAAAAGTACGTCTCGAAATTTAATTTTCTAAGATACTCAAGGTTCCCAAAAAAATTCGATAGGCCAGAATGCCCAAAAACTCACACGTATCGACATACGCTAAACCACCTCCTAGTACACGCATCAAAACGTTTAAAATCAAGACAATACATGTCTTTTAACGGAAAATAAACGGTGAAATACCACAGTCGAAGACCGCCTAGGATTCAGAAAAACACCACTGATCACATTCGAGGCCCTTAAGGATCCTCCCGCACTGGCTAGTGGACAAGTCTAACGCGTATAAGCACAAGCTTCCACAAGAAAACTTGTAAAATGAGCAAATCAATTCGAAAATCATCAGCAACGGACAAAAACAACAGTAAAAAGACATCAGCAGCGACGATACTCCTCGTATAAACCAACTACGAGAGTCGACTAAATACACATCGTGAAATCAAAATCCACAGAAGGATTCCATCACTTAACAAATAATCATAAAAATAGCTCGTGTCACACGAGGCACAACACAAAGAAGGGAGACTTACATCCACAGGTCGCACGAAGATGATAATCGCCCCACGATACTAATCACGACCAACAAACTCAGACGACGCGTCGCGACACGACTCAGTCAGACAAAATCCGACGAGACAAAACTCAACAGACACCACTGACCCGACAGCCTAGGTTTCCACAACTTAAGCTCCGATACCATTTATGTAACACCCCCAATCCGCTCAGGGATATTACACGCCGTAGAACCTTTCCTCAAGGATCTACCAGGCTGGTAACAACATAGAACATCTCAACGATGCCTTTAAGGCTAACATGACTCAGTAGACCGATTTGGTCTTTCAATAAAAACATACAACTCGATTACAATACTTGCCCACGCAGGGGTCGAATACAACACACTCCCGTACAACGGGGAAAGAATACTGCAGCGGAAAAAAATACAACTAAACCAATATAACATCAAACGGTCCTCGTGTGATTAGTATCGTTCATCTTTCATCATCCTTCATGCCGACCCTTTGCTATGCTCCAAAACCTGAATGCAAAACAAACATCCACCCCCCGAATACTCGGGGGTTAGCAAAACTCCACTGTTTTGCTAGTGCAAGTACAAGTGCAAAAATACGAGTCATACAATTCACATTCCACGAATAACAATAACCAGGAATCCTCAAAGAGCCAAACGAAACGAAAAGTACTTCCCGAGGCAAGAGTTTGAGAAAAATATTCCAAAACCGAAAGATCTCCAATCAATGGAATAATTTATAAAACAGTTTAGAATGCCATCGAGAGTTTAAATAAAAAAATAATAATTTAAGATTATCAAATCCCACTTTTCAAAACCCAAAAGACGAAAGGGGGTCACCGCCCCAAAGGTTTACTTTCCGTAAAATGACTTTTACCAAACCGTTGGGATTTTAGCCCCAAATCTCATCAACTCACAGTACACGAGAACGACAACAAGGTTCGTCTTCCAACATCAAAATTCACAACCCAAGGTTTAAACACAGACGACAAAACTCTAGTGCCATCCTAGCCAAGTAAGCCAAACGAACAACTTACCTCTTACACACTTAGTCGATGCATGCAATCATGAAAACCGTTTAAAAGCACTCATTTCCGGAAATGCCAATCTCAAAACACATTTGTAAAATGCACCACAATTAACCGCGGACCCACAGCTTCGTGGACCCCTACCGAGACCCCGTCAGATCTAACCCATAGTGGTTAAAAGCAAGCTCGCGGTTCCACAGCTTCGTGGAGCCCTACCGAGACCCCGTCGGATCTAACCCATAGTGAGCATACACATACACGTTACTCATGCAATACTAATATGCTAAGAAGTAAGCTCATCAAGAATACTTACTAGAGATGGCCACTTACTCGACACCGTTATCAAGCTCATCACAACACAATACGATTAACGCGGAATTCGTGATTCCATAACTTTAAACAACAGGGGTATCACCAAAACCCTCAACATTCAAAACAATCGAAATCGTAATCAATTCCCCAAAACACACCGTTCACAAAACACACACACATTTTTAAAAAGAGCCCTTAACGAGGCCAAAATGAATCTCTTGGAGAATCATTTCAAATAACCAAACAAACACACCAAGACGACCACCGATCAATCATATCCACAAAACGAGAAGCGTATGAACAAGGTACTTGCCTCGAAACCACGATCACAACAAGACGACGGATGAAATACGGTCGAACGGCCCCGAACTCCCGAACACTATCAAGAACACGATAGCACCGCAATTACTACGGGAAAACACCACACGAATCATCAATCACCAACGAGATTCAACATCGGAATCCTCGAGCACCTATAAACCTCCGGAAGGAACAATAACACATGGTTACGACGAGAATCAAGGCTAAAACAACGGAAATCCCAACAAACTATCGAAGGGAACTCATTGGGATATTTAATCAAACACTCAATGTTCGATAACTCCCAAGAACACTCGAATCACTAATCGAGTTGAACAAAATCGAAATATGGATATACAAACCATAGAACACGATTAATAACATCATACTACACCAACCGATGTATCAAAATCGGACTAGAATCGAAATCAAGAACAAATTCTCCGAAAAGTCAACTTGAAGGAAAATCAAGAAATATACCTTGATTCGACGAAATACACGGATTGGATGATGATATAATCAACAAGAATCTTCCAAAACATCTTGGAATTGATTAGAATCGGTCAAGGACTCGATTTCCCATCGCACCCGTCCGATAGCCGCAAGAAAAGTGAAGAAATGAACAAAAACGGGCTACCAGGCCTTATATAGCCGGACACTACCGGACACTTACGGCCGTAACCGGCAGTGCCTTACGACCGTAACTCGGCCCATACGGCCGTACTCGGCAGGTCTTTACGGCTGTAACTGGCATTCATCAAAAAATCTGCCCAGCACCTGTCGGACACTTACGGCCGTAACTGGCACACATTACGGCCGTAACCGGCATTCGTCCGGAAGATGCCCAGCGCCCGTACGGCCGTACCCGATCACGCCTTACGGCCGTAACTGGCATTCGTCCGAAAGTTGCCAGGCGCCATACGGCCGTAACTCTCGGCCCTTACGGCCGTAACTCGGCCAGGCCAGGCCCTGCTCCGGCCGTGACTCGGCCGTGGCCACTCCGACGGCCCGGACGACCCCGAAACCCGAATCTGAGTATAAATCGAAGGTACGGTTACGAAGTACTCGCAAGGAAGAATCTAAAATCTAAGAGAACACACGATTCCGACCACCCAAAGTGTCGAAATTCGACAACGGAAGTAATTACCCCAAACTTTGGGAAATTACGAAAATGGCCCAAAACGTCCGAAAATCACGATACACGATCGAAACACCGAACCAAAGCTCGCAACATGAATAATAACATTAAATGAACTTATGAGAAACTCGAAACAATAGTTTCGGACGAGATTCGCAAGAATCGAGCTCAAGTGCAGAAAAGTCGCTAAAAAGCACGGAACTCAACAAAACGACACCAAAAAGAACTCGGACGTCGAAAAGTACAGAATTAAATATTCTCAGAATGACGAAAAGGTCACAAGCGAGTCGACAAAACGGACTTCAGCCGAAAAAAGAAAATTACCGGAAATCAAAATTACGGGTATTACAGACGTAGGCCATATAGTAGGCGGACTCGCCGATGAGTGCCACATTAAGGTAGGGATCGGTCTCGATCGCCTTGATCTGCCCTTTCAAATCTGATGTCGTCTTCTCAGCATCCGCTAGCTCGACCACCTTGGCGGCCAGTTCCCCCTTTGCTTTCTCCAGCTCTCTTTTAGCCGTCTCCAGCTCGCTGTTGAGCCGATCCACCATCGCCTTCAGCCCGGTCGCCTCCTCTTGAGAGGCTGAATGCATTTGATGAGCTTCCGTCACCTGGTCATGGAACCGATTGGCCACCTCCTTGGATCGGCTAAGCTCCTGTTTCATCCGATCGAGATCCTGCTTGGCTCGTTTGGCCGTCTCTAAGTATTCCTTCTCCATGGCCTGGATCCAGTTGGAAAAATCGATGTTCTTGTTCCGAGCGGCCTCGAGATCTTGATGGAGGCGAGCATTAGAGGGTCGCCCCTCGTAATCCTTGGAGGCTTGGACGGCCTTCGTTGCCGCCTGGAGAGTCATGGCGATGGTCGCCTGCATGGCGTCTCTAGACCGCCGACGAGCAATCGCGTCGAGATCGGTCGTCCAAGCCTTAGGCAGAGAGGCGATGGCCTTGGAGACGTAAGAAGGGACGTTGAGAGACTGGCGCAGAGACTTGCTCGCCAGGAAATCCAGCACCATCGGCGAGACGTCTCGATCAGCAAGACGGACCCTGCAACACAAACAAAAGAAACAAATGAGTTAGTAGATGCCTTGCACAAATTGCCTAACTCGGAAAAATCATACCTGTCCTACCTGTTGACCAACTCGGGGTCGCGGCCAAAAAAGGGCTTGCCCCGAGGAGTTTCAGCTTCGGCGATCGCCGTAGTTTTCAAGAAGCCGGCCGAGGGCCTGGAGCCGGACCCCTACACCATCGGAACAGCAGAGATAGGTGGAGCGGCAAACGGCGACTCCAAGATAGATACGTCCGCCTCAGCAGTCGGAAGGGACCCCTCCGGCCTCCGCCTCTTGCGGTTGCGCTGGAGTTGTTCTTCTTCCTGAATTTCCGGCTCGGCGACCGGCACCACAGCGGGCCTCACCACAGGGACGGGGCGAGACGTCATCGCAGAAACGCGACCCGTTTTCTTTCCCTGGTGAAGACGACCGATGAGACCGGGGTTAGACATTGCAATCTCTTGCGGTGGCTCGGTGTAGCGGGGAAAATGAATCTCTGTCAAGGAAGGAATTCAGACAAGTAAAACATCTACCTCAATCAGGCGATCGTCATGCAGGAAAGAGGAAGTAAAAATCCATACATGGAGCTTTCAGATGACGAGGGAAGCGAAACAATCGAGCCCCCAACCGATGAAGTTCGTGACCGAGTGAGCGAACGTCTATGTAGGAGTCCGGCAAGGCGCGAATTCGCTCCGAGACGATCAAGAAATCAAAGGGGAGATCGTCGATCGCTGGAACAAGGAGTCTTGCAAAAAGAAAACCAAATTAGATCAGTTCAAAGAGTATCCAAATAAAGGGAGAGTTGAAACCCTTACTCGGATTTCTCTCCCGAAAATTGGTGGGGATATCCAGCTCTACCTCCGGCGCATCGCTCGATGCCGACCTCCATGCACCGCCGACCCAGCACCACTTTTCCAGGTCGCCCCGAACCTTGTTCGGCACTCCAAAGATCACCCTACCCAGGTGACCCTAGATATGGTAGCCTCCGATCGATCCTTTCTCCGCGGTCAGCTTAAAAAGATAATTCATCTCCAGCGCAGAAGGCAAACGAAACAGTCGATGACCGCCGAACAATGTCAAGGTACTGATAATCTGCAGCCAGGCGTTCGATGTTAATTGGAGAGGCGCCAGATTCCAGGCGACCAGCAAATACGAGATGGCGAATGGCAAGGGAAACCGCAACCCGGCCACCAGGGTCATTTCATTGACGGCGACCATACCCTCGGGAGGCTGGTCGGCACGTTCGTTCTCGGAGGGCACGTGCAATGAAACATCAGAAGGAATGTGATATTTCTCCCTCCAACGAAGCAAATCTTTCCTGGTCACCGAACTCCGGATCTGTCCAAGAGTCCACCGAGAAGGGTCAGCGGCCCGAAACACCGTCCGCTTCACGTGCTCATAGGGGTGGGCGGCGGAATACGCTTCGAAATCAAATTCAGGACATGGTCCGGCGATCCCCTCCATAAGTTTAGCGAAATCCATATAAGCGGGGCCAAATACGCTATCCCGTTCCCAAGACAGACGCACCATTTCATCTTCATCCACCGGCGAGTCCCCCTGCTCCACCGTCGCCGATGATCTCACCACTTCGGCCTCATTGAAGAGCTCTTTGAGTTCCGCGGGTGCTATCCCCGCTTGAATGGCCTCGACGGCCGTTTCCATATGGAGACCCACGGGAATTTCCTCCCGGTCAGGCGAAGCCGCGGCGGCGGAGGTGCTACCGGCCTCGAATGTTTTTGATCCTCCAGACATATTCTTAAAGTAAAGGGGGATAGAAGGTTTGCATTCTTACCTAAAAAGAAGGATGGTCGGCACAAGGATCTTCGAAAAAATTCTGCAGAGTCTTGACTAAAATGCAAGGATGCGTGAAGAATGAAAATGAAGTAACCCTAACCCCTTTTATAGGCGGGAGCAGGGGCCTCTGTGCAAATAGGTGATATCCCGAGGGCTGGAGTGCAACTGTCGGGGGGGCCACATTAAATGCAGCCCTCGAGACCTGCGTAGTACGCATCTTTTCGAGGGCACGACAGGCGACAAGTCTGACAAAACCGTCGGACTCCCCCAATGGTAGCGCGACACGTGCCCTTGCAACGTTTCAAGAGCCCACCTTCATTTCCCGCTGATTCCAGCGCGAAAGGAGATCGGCCAAATTTGAAATCAGACCGTCCTGACGATCGTCCTTGTCAGGAACAAACGAGCCAATCGTCTAAACACTGGCGATCGCCAAACAGTGTCACCTCGCCCCGTGTTTTCAACATCGAGACGAGCTGGGGGGCAATTGTTGTGCAGCGATTCATATGCCTTCATGGCGGTCGGCATAATGGTCTGAGAGCCAACCATAGAAGACATACGCTGGGCAAACACCCAGCAGTCGGCACCCACGCGATCGTCTTTTGGTATCTGGCGATCGTCTATTATGTCCGACAATAGACGATAGCCTCGTGCCACGTATGAATCCAACATCCGTCAAAGTCATCAAGGAGCGAATCTCGTACGGAGACCCACGTGCAGATCCACAAAAGGCGCCGCAGGATAAGGCCTTTGACCCCAGCCTGTCACCTATCTCACCTACCGACAGGCCCGCCGAAAGGTACAAAGTGGGTCCTTCCCGGACAGCGTCTCAGGACGCATGCATGCTTCCCATTGGCTCGCACAGCTGGCTGCCAGCAGCAGCCTCAGACTTTAAGGGAACAACCCCACGTGACGGGATGATCGCCCACCTTATTATAATATAGAAAACGGCGGTCGCCCGCGATCGCCGGAGAGGTCCCAGCAACCTTGTCTCCTATAAATAGGAGGCCTACAACAGTGGCCTGGAGAGAATCGTGAATACAGTGAAAAACATACAGAGAGAGAATAAAGACTCATCTGACAATTACTTACACATTCATAGTGATATTCATACACACTTACAGAAGATAAAAAACAAGAACTCACAGAGCTTCATATCTGGTTCTTCCGGCAATCTACACGCTCTATAGCTTAGATAACTAGAAGTCTTTACACTCATTGTAATAGATTCTAACATTAATATTTGTACTCCAAAGTATCCATATTAATAACATCTCACGAGAGCATTCAAGCCCGGGATTAACAACCCCGACAAATCTTGTGTTATTTATTTTCCCACATAAGTGTTCTCGCATTTGTTTGTTACTCGATTATTCCAGCAATATTATCTTCGGATAATATTTTGGGTAACAACAAACCAGAAGACGGTCGGCAGAGGCAAGAAGTCTCCACAGTGCCGATTCAAAGAGACTCACAAGCCCAGGAGCTCAAAGATTCAGCAGCTACACACCGTGAGACACTGTCGATTTCTCACAGTCGTTACAGCTCATCAACTTTGTTACAAAAACTCACAGAGCATCATATCTAGTTCTTCCAGCAATCTACACGCTCACTAGCTAAGTTAACAAGGGTCTTTACACTCATTGTAATTGTACTCTTACATTAATACTTGTATCCCCGAATATTTGTATTAATAATATCTCACGAGAGCATTCAAGCCCGGGACTAACAACCCCGGCACATCTTGTGTTATTTACTTTTCCCACGGAAGTGTTCTCGCATTTGTTTTCTATCCATCCATTCCAGCAATATCTATCTCCGGATAATATTTTGGGTAGCAACAATTGGCGCTAGAGGAAGGGCATAACTATACCTTCATTTTTATTCCTACCGTCCCGAAGAACACTCACTGTTCTCGGGGCATATACTTGAAGTGACACTCACTGCGCTTCAAAGAAAGCCTTCAGAATCATGACGTCCGCTACTACATCGAAGAGAGCCGCTCTCCGAACCGCCGGACACCGTATCCCGGCTCAATCCGAGCCCCAGCCGATGGCAGAGGGGAGCCGCGGTGACACGAGACTCTCGATCCCGCACCTGACGGATGGCCCCAACCTCTCACTCGACCAGTTCCAAACCGAGGAACAGATCGAGTAGGCTATGGCCATCCTAAAGGAGCGACGGAGAGCATGCGCGTCGTCCGCAATAACTCCCTCGGCCATCCGCCGCATGGGCAAATGGAAATTCAATGTGCTACTGGGCGACCGATCGTCAGAAAGCCCCGATTCGCGAGAAAAGGCTCCCGCACGACCGGACGGGTCCGTATTCAGTCGCTTGGGACGCGACCCATCATGGCGACCGAGGCATTCTGGTCCCAACCACGAAACAACGGAATCCGAGTCCGTCACCAGGAGTTCGGCCTACCCAATTCGCAGCCAAACGCAGATCAACCGTCTGACTCCCGCTCCGATCGCCAGAGTATCAGTACTTGATCGCCTCGGCTCTCGCTCCGAGCGCCGAGCCGCGAGAAGTCAGGCCACGGCGATAGCCGCTATGCAACGCCAGCTCGACGATATGAAAGCACTCTTGGATACTGGGGCAAGCACCAGCAGAAAGATCATCGGGCCGACCGAGCCACTCGCGGCCCACATCGAGCTCTCCCCCGTGCAACCAATGATCGCTCCTCCCAAAACGCCTCTGTATGAAGGGAGATCGGACCCCGAGACACACCTAAGTAAATTCCGGATTTACATGACCGGGTGTGGGGCATCAGATGCAACCAAGTGCCGAATCTTCCCGTTAACATTGGGCGAGCTGGCCCATAGGTGGTACGTCTCACTGCCACCACGATCGATCATCTCTTTTGAGAAACTGGCGAATGACTTCACGTCACACTTCGCCGCCAAGGTCAACAGACCCGAAGGCCCCCACCGCGTGATGAAAATCAGGCAGGAGGAAGACGAAACCGACGCAGATTACATCGACCGAGGAGACGAAATCATCCTCACCGGCGAGCCCATCAGTAACGAGCTCGCTCTCTACTCGGTCCTGGGGAGATTCTACGGTCATTCACCCATATTTAGGCATCTCACCAAGGATATCCCCCCAACCTACGCGATCTTCTGCGCTAAGGCTGCCGACTTTCTGGCGAGGCAAAGGCTACTCACCCTCCGCCTAGGCGAGGAAACGCCTCCTCCCGTCCGAAAGACGGCGATCGCCAATACCGAAAAGATGGTCGCCAAGTCATCCGGCGACCACAATGCCTTCGAGGATATGGAAGCTCATCTCCTCCACAAGTTCAACCGAACTCCGGCCCATATTTTCTATGCCATCAAGGGGCACGAACCGCTGAACAAGCCAAAAGCGATAAGGGACCACGGTCATCTGGACCGCAATCAATATTGTGCTTACCATAAGAGTCCCGGCCACAGCACCAACCAATGTCGCGACCTCCTCAAACAGCTCTGGAGATTGTTCGAGGAGGGCAAGTTGGACAGCTTATTGGCTTAGCCGGAGCCCCTACCAATCTCCCCACACGATCGTCCGAGTCGAACGCGAACAGGATGGAAAGCTCATATGAGCCGACACCTCGATCAACCTCAGCGACCGTCTCTACATGCTTCAATCAAGAAAAGGGAATTTCGGAAGTCTCTCCCCGATTTCCCACTTCATTGAACACAAGGCTACTGTCTGAGCTAACGCTTCGAAAAACTGGAGGACTCGCTCGCCATCTACAGTTCATCATCTAACATGTTGGACTAAGGCACGAGATCACCTCCCCCGCACAACGTACACCGTCGAAGGTCGGCATTTAACATGACGATCCGAGGTGGAAGAGTGCAGCCATGGTCCTGGTGGTCGATGGAACCGACTGCTTAGATCATGCAAGGTTCCTTTGGGCTGAGATCGCTCGCCCTTCGTTTAAATACGAGGCGGGCGTAGTCGAAGGACCCTCCAAACAAATCAGTGGACACGATCGCCCGCCCTCGAAGGTCCGTCACTTAGCATGGTGGATCCTTCACGGACAATGCGATGCATCCCTACCCCCGTCTCAACGTACACCGTCGAGGATTGTCATCTAACATGACGATCCGAGGTATAAAAAGAGCTAACAAGCCGCGGACGTGGAGTCGATTAATCCGACGATGCCCCGCGCAAGGACTCCTCCAGACCAAGACCGCACGCCCTTCGTTTAAATACGAGGCGAGGCGCAGCCTAACGGAGGACCCTCACAATAAATGAGTCACGAGGCAGACAATGTCGCTCGCGCACAAGACATGATCATGGAGATCGGTTCATCGAACTCCGTGATCGTGCACGGCTCCTCAGGACCGAGATGGATGGCTTTCCTCGAGGATTCAACAAAATTAAAGACCGCTCACTCAACGATTTATTTTCATCCCCTTACTTTCACTAAGTGAACAAAAACAAGGGGGAAGAGTTGCGGACTACCTATACGACGATCGTCCCTATCCAATCACATACGGAGATCGACAATTAGCAGATGTTTGTGCAGTGATCGAATTTGTTGTAAAAGTTATCTATTTGAGTTTATCAATTCAATTAGACTTACACACGCAACAATCTCTCCTCACACATTTGTACAAAGTCAAGCAAAAGACTCAAAAATAGCAACCATTCAAGTGATAAATCGGAGAATCAAACGTTCATTTCATTACTTGAAGGATCAGAATACATGGTCGCCCGAAGGCCTAAGTACTACAAAAAGAAAGCTACGAATTACAAGGCAATAAGCTAAAACATTAAAAGAGAAGTGCCTCAGGCCCCTGCCTGGCCTTCGCCTTCAGCCTCCGGAGCGGCCCCCCGTCCTCCGGAGCGTCGGGATGAACGAGGTTCGCCGGAGTCGGATACCAGCTCAAGTCCACACCGATATCCGTGAGATCCAAGATCGGCAAGGAGAAAGCAGGATGGAGAGGATGCTCCAACGCATACGCCTTGAAGTTCTCAGCAAGAGGGACGACCTCCAACCCTCCCTTCTTAGCAGCTCAGATCGAGTCAGCGAACGCCATATAATAGGCAAACTCGCTGACAAACTCCAAGTTAAGAAAAGGATTGGCCTTGGTCGCCTCTACCTCCCCTTTCAGCTCCGCCATCGCCTGTTGCGCACCTTGGAGCTCGGCCTCCCTTGCAGCCGTCTTTTCCCTTGACTCCGCCAGCTCGCTAGTCAGCCGAGCGATCGTCACCTTCAGTCGATCGGCCTCCTTCCCAGCGGCTGTCTGCAAACGCACGACATCTGTCATCCGGTCCCGAAATCGATCAATCATCACCCGAGCCATCTCGGCCTCCCGTCTCGCCAGCTCAAGTTATTGACTCGCCCGCTTAGCTGCATCCAGGGAGTCCTTCTCCATTGCCACAATCCTATCGGCGAACTCGACGTTCTCTTTCCGAGCCGCCTCAAGATCCGCCTGCAGGCGAGTAGTGGAAGGACGCCCCTCATACTCCTGCACAACATGGGCAGTCATGGTCGCCGCCTGGAGAGAAAGGGCAAATGCAGCCTGCATCGAACTCCCAGATCGCTGACGAGCGATCGCATCTAGGTTCATCGTCCAGGCCTTCGGCAGAGCGGAAATGGCCTGGTTGACGTATAACGGGATATCACAGGGTTGGCGAGGAGATCGGCTCGCTAGGAAATCCCGCACCATCGGCGGACAAGATGGATCAGTGCTACGGATCCTTTATCAAGCAACAGAAGTTAGCACATCTCCCACGCAAATGACAAGTTTCAACTCAGCAAGCAAAGTTTACCTCTCGGCTCTCTCGGGATCGCGGCCGAAGTATGGTTTCCCATGAGGAGTCTCAGCTTCAGCGATCGCCATCTCCCGTAAGAAAGCCGCGGAGGGAGTAGGCTCATTCTCCAGAGGAACAACGGTGATCGGAGGCGCGGTGATCGGCACCTCACTGGCAGGGGCAGAAACTGGAGTTTCTCCCGACCTCTGCCATTTGCGGTTCGTTCGAAGCCCCTCCTCAGGAACTTCCTCCTCAGCCACGATCGGCTCCACGCGAGGCTCCACCTCCGGAATGATAGGTAACGCCACAGGAGGAACCCGAGATGACTTCTTCTGGCGGAGGCGACCCAAAACTCCAGGGTTCGACATAGCTATCTCCAGTGGGGGCTCCAAAAAGCGAGGAAAGCGAACCTCTACAATGAGGACAATCAAACAACAGTTAGACCTATTCCTCTAACAGGACGATCGCCCAACAAATGGAGATCGTAAAAATTCGTACCTGAGACCAAGAGATGTCTCGGGAAACGGAATAGCCGAGCTGAGAGCCAACGACTCTCCTTGTTGATCCGTTGAGCGTCTAAGTCATCGTCCGGCAAACTCCGTATCTGCTCCCAGACGACCAGAAAATCAAAAGACAGCTCCTCGATCACCGGAATATGGAAACCTGCAAAAACGAAATCAAATTAGATCAGTTCAGAACATATCCGAACAAAGGGAGAGTCTGAACCCTTACCAGGATTCCTCTCCCGAAAGCTAGTGGGGATCTCCAGCTCGCCCGTAGGATTGTCGCTCGCAGAAGCCCTCCACGCACCGGCGACCCAGAACCACTTCGCCGGGTCGCCCCGCACCTTGTTCGGGACGCCAATGATCACCCGACCGGATCGGCCTTGTATATGATAGCCTCCGACCGACCCTTTCTGAGCCGTCAGTTTGAAGAGGTGGTTCATCTCCGACGGCGAAGGAAGGCGATACAGTCGGTGACCGCCGAACAAGGCAAGAGTACAAATTATCTGGAGCCAAGCATTCGGCGTCAACTGGAGTGGCGCCACGTTCCAAGCAACCAGCAGATGGGAGACAGCAAAAGATATAGGGAAACGCAGCCCGACCTCCATAATCACCTCGTTCACGGCGACCATACCCATCGGGGGTTGGTCGGCTCGCTCATTCTCCGCCGGTGCAAATAGATCCACATCTGAAGGAACGTGGTACCTCATCCTCCAGACGGCCAGGTCTTTCCTGGTCGCCGAACTCCTGATTTGGCCAAGAGACCACAGAGATCGCTGCGCAGCCCGAAACTGCGACCGTTTAGCAAACTGGTAAGGGTGAGCGATCGAATACTCCCGATAATCGAATCTAGGAGACGGACCGGCCAACCTCTCCATAATTTCAGCAAAGGCCAGTTAGGCCTGGCCAAATGCACTGTGCTGCTCCCAGTAGGCCCTAACCGCCAAATCTCTCTCCATCTGCGATCGTCTCCGCTCAACCGCCGCCTCCTTGGCGACGTCGGCTTCATTGAACAACGCCTCTACTTCCGCAGGGTCGATACCGGCCCGAATAGCCTCGGCGGACGTCTCCAGATGGAAATCAGCGGAGGATTCTCCCCGGACAGTCGATGCCCTGGTGGCGGAGCTAGTACCTACTCCGTGCGAAGAAGATGTTCCAGCCATTCTCGAATTTAGAAGAGGAGAAAAGGAGTGTTTTCTTACCACAGATCGAATCGATCGACGATCGGCAGTCAGATCTTCAGAAAATTCTTCAGCGATGTTATCCTTCTTTCTCCGATTAAAACGTGTAAGAATGACAACTGCAGCCCTACACCTTTTTATAGGAGATGGCAGGGACTTCAATGCAATTAAGGAGATTCTCAGGGGCTGAAGTGAAACCGTCGCATTTATTGACCCCCTGGAAACCCGCATACGCGTCTTTTCAAGGATGCGTCGGACGAGGAGTCATAAATGACTGTCGGCCTCCCCCAATAGGAACCCGACACGTGCCTCAAAGACTTTTCCGCATCCGCCGCCATTTCCCGCTCTTTTCAGCGACCTATCAGGTCGTCCAAATTCAGAATCAATCAGCTCGAAGACGATCGCCAGTTCAGTAAAATGCAGAGTCACTTGTTCAAGTTCAGCGATCGCCAGCAGAACCACCTCACCCCACGTTTCCAACATAGGAGCGAGCTGGGGGGCAATTGTTGTGTCGAGATTTATTCACCTCGACAGGCGATCGACTTCAAGGCCAAGCGACCGAGTCCACAGCCAATCAAGCTACAGCGAACTCGCCTAAAGCAAAGATACCAGACCACCTTAGGGTATCTGGCGATCGACTCCAAAGGCAATCGCCCTTTGGCACCTAGCGATCGACTCTGGTGCCAGGCTTAAGATGATCGTCCTTTGCCACAGACAGGGACCATCGTCTGTCAAAGTCCACGAAGACTGGACCTCAAAGCAGCGCCCATGTGCAGATCCGCGACAAGCGCCGCGTTTCATGGATCGTTGACAAGCCCGCCGAAAGGTACAAGGTGGGATCACCCGTGACAGAAACTCAGACGCGTGCAGACTTCTCATTGGACCACACAGCTGACTGCCAGCAACTCCTGCAAACTTTAAGGAGACAAGCCCATGTGCTAAAAGATGATCGCCCGCTTATTATAATACAGCAAAGGCGATCGCCCAGCATGTCCAAGTGCTATAAACAGAGAACCTCCATCTACAGGAAAGGGGTTCACGAATTCTTCAGTCGGTTCACGCATTCTCCATTTAAGTTCAGAGAAAATACATACAACCAGACATACTTTCAAGCTCTCAGCTTCCTCTCCCGAATCTACCTCAGGATTTCTCTCTCAGCACCTCTCAACCAGAATACGGTCGGCAGAGGCAAGAAGTCTCCACAGTGCAAACTCAAAGAGACTCACAAGCCCAGGAACTCAAAGATTCAGCAGCTACACACCGTGAGACACTGTCGATTTCTCACAGTCGTTACAAAAACTCACAGAGCATCATATCTGGTTCTTCCGGCAATCTACACGCTCACTAGCTAAGATAACAAGGGTCTTTACACTCATTGTAATTGTACTCTTACATTAATACTTGTATCTCCGAATATTTGTATTAATAATATCTCGCGAGATCATTCAATCCCGGGACTAACAACCCCGGCAAATCTTGTGTTATTTACTTTTCCCACGGAAGTATTCTCGCATTTGTTTGCTATCCATCCATTCCAGCAATATCTATCTCCGGATAATATTTTGGGTAGCAACATATACATAACAAAATTGGGGAATTTTAGTTACAAAAAGGAATACACTTACTGGATATCCATTAAAGACCCCAGTCTTATTTTTCTTTCCATATCCCTTGAAACATTGAATTTCATGGTATAATTACTTTCTTAATTAATCTTTATTTTTTCTTGATTATTATTATTCTATTTTCTTGATATATTTCTCAAGACAAATCGATAGAAAACAAGAAGAAAACCAATGAGAACATGAGCAAGTTTTCAGACGATGCCATTTATTTGGAGGAATGGAGTATCAAACTCTTTAATTTGTGTTTGTGCGAGGGGGTGTACACATCGACGCGGCGAAGAAGATGAAGTACAAGGAATAAGCTTATTCTATTAATTATTTTTATTATAAAGGGATCGATTTGTCTCATTAACCATTAGAAGCATCAGTTCTAATTATGAGAACATAGTATCTTCTAAAAAAAATTTATACTAATTTATATGAGATATGTAGAGTTTCATATCTATAATTTTGTTAATATAAGATATATTTTTGCTTGTTAAAAAATATAAATTTAATTGTGGTGGAAATTTCACTTACAATATTTTCGCTTCATTATTTGCAGACCGTCTTTTTTCTTTCAAGTTGACATATTCATTTTTTTCTCTTTCAAATTGAGAGGTCCAAACTGGAGTTATTCGGAGGTTGGCAGCGGGTTCCGACTAGGAAGATGGTTTAGATATGGGTTATGACTTATGATTAACCATTTATTAGTGCATATTGATATTGAAACACTATTGCACGTCAGCGGCAGTAGATGGGTATTTCGACGTCAGATGCGGCGTGGACATTGAACTAGAATTTTTACTTTTGATTTTTTTTTTAAATTCAGAAACGTAATCTGATTTTTTTTATGTTTTAAAGGTATCCAAGTGTGTATAGTATGGTAAACAATATATAGCATGACAGTATGTGAATATGTTAATATGGTTTTCATGAATGTATTTTAAAGGGAGTTATGATTCCGAGAGTCTGGTCCGATGTTCTTCAATCCCTTGAAAGATTAAATTTCATGGTATAATTACTTTCTTAATTTATCTTTCTTTTTTCTTGATTATTATTATTATTCTATTTTCTTGATATATTTGTCAAGACAAATCGATAGAAAACAAGAAGAAAACCAAGGATAACATGAGCAAGTTTCCAGACGATGCCATTTATTTGGAGGAATCGAGTATCAAACTTATTTCCTTTTCTACTTATTTCCTTCTTTTAAAGTCTGACACTGGGTGACCCAGTGTCAGACTCTGCAGCACCATGGTATGCCGATTTAGTGAATTTTCTCGTAGCCAATATTTTTCCTGCTGGAATGACACGGGCCAGGAGGGATAAACTCAGAAGTGATGCCAAATACTATGTGTGGGATGATCCTTATCTATGGAAGCATTGTTCAGATCAAATGATTTGAAGATGTGTACCAGAGGCTGAATTTCATTCAATTCTCGCTTTTTGTCACTCGTATGCATGCGGAGGACACTTCGGTTCAAGAAGGACAGCAAATAAGGTTTTGGAAAGTGGTTTTTATTGGCCTTCGCTATTTAGAGATGCTTATGATTTTTGCAAGACGTGTGATAATTGTCAAAGAACGGGTAATATTTCTCGACGCAATCAAATGCCTCAAAATCCTATCTTGATTTGTGAAATCTTCGACGTCTGGGGCATGGACTTCATGGGACCTTTTCCCTCCTCATATGGGAATCTCTATATTTTACTCTTCGTGGATTATGTATCAAAATGGGTGGAGGCGCCGCCTCACGGACCAATGATTCTAAAGTAGTGGCCCAATTTATCAAAACTAATATCTTCGCTAGATTTGGAATTCTAAGGGCTATAATAAGCGATCGGGGGAAGCATTTCAAAAATTGGATGATTGAGGCACTCCTAAGGAAATATCGAGTCTTGCACAAGGTGTCCACTTCCTATCACCCGCAATCAAATGGGCAAGCCGAAACATCCAATAAGGAGATAAAAGCAATCTTGGAGAAAACAGTTCAACCAAATCGGAAGGATTGGAGCTTACGACTCGACGACGCGCTTTGGGCCTATAGGACGGCATATAAAACACCAATTGGCATGTCACCGTATCGCTTGGTCTATGGCAAACCGTGCCACCTTCCCGTCGAGCTCTAGCATCGTGCCTTTTGGGCAATCAAGAACTGCAATATAAATTTTGACGAATCAGGCACCCACTGGAAGTTGCAATTGCAAGAATTGGAAGAGATACGAAACGACGCATTCGAAAATGCAGCAATTTACAAAGAAAAGACAAGGGCATTCCACGATTCAAAAATAATAAGGAAAGACTTCATCCTAGGTGAAAAAGTGTTACTTTACCACTCTCGACTCAAATTATTTCCGGGCAAGTTGCGATCCCGCTGGATTGGTCCATTTATAATTATCAATATTTCTCCTCATGGAGCGATTGAAGTTCAAAGTCTAAAGACACGAAAAATTTTCAAAGTCAACGGCCATCTCCTAAAACCCTATCGCGAAGGATTTACGACGGCTAATATGGAAGAATACAAACTCGAGGACCCATCCGAAATATAAAACAGGGAGTTCGTCGAGCCAACGACGTAAAAAAAAGGCGCTTATTGGGAGGCAACCCAATTTATTTTTTTATTTTTCCGCAAATTTTTTTTTTTTTTTGTCGTCAGTTTTTTTTAGAAAATCTTTTACCTGTTTATTTCCTTTTCTACTTATTTCCTTCTTTTAAAGTCTTTTTTTTACTCCTTATTACTTATTAATTTCTTTTTCCTAAAAAAACAACCCCTTCTCCCTCATAGAGTGACCCAGTAGTCGATTTCCCCCCTGCTCGGTCTCCCCACCTGACTAACCTCCTCTCTCTCTCTTTTCTGCAGCAAACCCCGTCGCGACCAACATGATCGGAAAAGGGACAAGAAACGTCAATCGGCCGCTGAATCGAATCACTAGGAGCAGCGGCTGGAGGAATAACCCTAGGGCGCCGACCTTCTACGACCTCACCGAGCCCGAAGCACCCGCGACAAAACCCTCCACCGCCGGAAAACGAAGGGTAGGCCGACCAGTGACCGACGAACCACTCACAAAAAAACCGAAGCGGCGGGCGCCGGGTCAAACTTCAAAAAGGGGAAAACAAATCCAGACATCGACGAGCCATGGTTTGAGAGACGAGCCCACACCGCCACCCTCCGCCCTCTTCGGTTGCACCACCAGTCACCGAGGACGATACGGCCCCTGATGTAATCTATCAATTAATACCACCGCCCCCGTTGCTACTTACATGGTATGGCGTCGAGACATCGAGCTCCACAACAGTTGAGGGAAATGGTGCGGAACATCCATCCCAACCCAAACGAAATTCTGAAAACGAGCCACGACCGACAAACGAAAGAGGAAATGAAAAGGAGGTCGACCAGCAGCACGACTCTACGCAAACCAGGAACCCAGCTCCACCTCCAGTAAGAGAAAGGCGCAAGAGTCTCCTCAGCCTACCGAACCGTTATAATGTCGCCTTCGGCTCCCCCGGACAGATTACACGCTACCGCAAACTCACGGAACGAAAGGTAATTCCCTCAGTCTATCTTGATGAAATTATTTTGAGACAATTGGGATTGTATGATGATGTTATGGCGTTGTTGAGTGTGCTGGGGTGGGAGAGATTGGCAACTGGGAACTGGGAGGTTTATGAGAATCTCACTTATGAGTTTTTTTAGCTCAATTCGGAAAAGAGATTTTGAAAAGAAAGGAACATTTTATTTTCGTTTGAATGGTAAGGGGTATACATGGGGGATTGAGCGGTTCGGCCGAGCACTTGGGCTGACTGCCGAACCCGAGGAGGAAGATGACATACCACCCGAAAATGAGATCTGGCAAATGATTACGAACGAAGCCGGTCCATTTGCTGCGGGAAAAACTAAGGCCACCGCCATTCGAAACCCGGTGATCTGTTACGTTCAACGATTTATGGCATACACGGTCACCGGGAGATACTCAAATCGAAATGTGGTACAGATTTTTGAGCTAAGGATGATTTATGCGATGGTTTTTAGAAAAAGAGTGAAATGTGTTAAAGATTTATTGATGATATTTATTGGGGATGATGCTTCGAAAAATCCAATTGTGATGGGAGGCTGGGTCACGGCTGTAGCTCGGTACGCCGGGGCTGATTCAATGCGCGATTTCCGATCGGGCGTGGAAAAATTGGACAAAAATCTCCTTACAAAAATGGGCATTTTAGAAAAAAATGAAAGAACTTTTAAGTGGCGAATATCGGCAAGTGAGGAGAGAAATTTAAAAATGTTGCACAGGAGCCTTCCTTCCATTCCTTCAGACAGCCCGGCGGCAAGGGCTCAGACAGCCGGTGCGAGCGCAAGCCGAGCAGGAGAGTCGGCTACAGAGGCCGAGCTGAGGCGTCGGATCGAGCAGCTTGAGGAGGGACATCGCGCACTTCAAGCCAAGGTGGATCGTTTGACTGAGCAGTTGGAGGCCTGTCGTCCTCATTAGCCCGGTGATTCCTATTCTAGACTTTCTTTTACTATGCTTTATTTTTCTTTTTCTTTTCCTTCGTTTATTTGGAATATGTACTTAATTTTAAGTTTGGGGAAGTTGGACTTGGAACGTTTGGTTGAAATTGAAAATTGTGATGAATTTAATTTTGCGTCCTTAGCTAAATTTGTGTGATTGATTCAAGTGCGTGTATAGGGGATTTGAGTGTGGCTTGACATAGGAAATGAATATGATTGGTTAGTTTGATTTTAATTAGGGTAGTTCACTAGTCCTGATTTTGGATTTGGATAAAAGTGTGAGGGATTCATGGCACAAGCCCTTTTTATTCGTGAGTTTTGAGCCGTAGAGCAAAATATAAATATATACACATATATAAATAATTATACATATATATGCTCACTAATTCTTCTTGTGGGGTCAAACATATTGTGTTCATACTAGAACTTAATCAATTATTCATGTCAAGACTATGTTAGTGTTCTCATGCAGTAAAGTGATAAAGGCAAATTAGGAATAACCCACTTGGCCTATATTTTCCCACCTCGACAGATTCATCATTAGAAGCCCATTTGGACCTAAACCTTATCTTTGATCCACCACATTTTATTAGCCATTATCTATTTTTTTGGTGAAAATTCATCCGTTTGAACCCTTGGTCAAGGATTGGTTGTGAATTAGGTGTATAACAAGTCGAGGGAAGGACGAGGAATTATCAAAAAGTGGGTGGTGAAGTGAAAAAAAAAGTGCTGAAATTGAGATGAAAAAATAAAGGCCGAAACCAAAAAAAAAAAAAATATAGGGGGGCGGCCGTAAAAATACCCCCCCTCGAATGTTGTTTAAGCCACTGGCCTCTATTGATCTTTCGTGGCTATGCGATTACATGTACCTAAAAGGGTGCTCAAGGAAAGGATGGTGATTCATTGTAGGATTTGTTATGCACTTAATTTCATGATTAGTCTTGACCAACGAATCCTGTATTTATCCTTCCCATACCTAAAGCCCCGTTACAACCATAAAAGCCCTTTTGATTATATGCATGAGTTCATCTAAGTAGTGGAGATTTGATTTTTGTGCGAGTATGTGGTAATGACACACCATGTTTTGACGTGAGTGATTGCTTAATAATCCCTATATCTACTTGAGCGAGAGTGACCCCTTGTGAGGCCATTGAATTTTCTCTCACTTGATGCCAATGAAGATGTTGAGATTGGTTGAGGTACTTTAATTTTCTTCTTACTTGTTCATGATTATTTATTCTCCCTTGAATATGGCTATCATCTTGGATTTTTCAATACATGCTTCTTGAAATTCTTTCACTCGAATTATGCTTAAGGACAAGCATTGGTTTAAGTTTGGGGAGATCTCATAGAACGAAAATAGTGTGCTAAAATCATTGTTAATTATAAGGTTTTAATGAATTTTATGTTGGCACACTTGGTTATTTCCATATATTTATATTTTGGGTGCAATTTACTTCACTTGGCAATTTGTTGTTTAATTTAGGTGTTTGATGGAGTTTTTAAGTTTAAGGAGTAATTTGGATCATCAAACGGACCAAGCCAAGGTGATTTGGGCTTAAATAAAGAAAATGTCGCCCGACACTGGGTGGCCCAGTGTCAGTTCGCTGACCCAGTGCCAGTCCTGTTACGAAAATAACCTTACTTGGGGCCCAAGAAACGACTCAAAAATCGCCCAATCAGTTCCACAAGGCAATAAATAGGTCCATATGCTAGAAAAAGGAATTGGAATAGATTTGGGAAGAAAGACTCCAAGGAAATTAAAACTCAAGAAGGAAAGAGTCCTAATTAAAGAAGGAAACTATGAGATAAGGAATAATTATAAAAGGGGAGGAGGGCTGGAATAAAATTCACTTCTGGAACAGAAAACTCACGGCTGAAGCACTACTTTTCACGGCTGGAGCAGAAAAATTCATAAGGACGACCGAACCGATTTCCGCCGGAGCAACCGAGAAAATTCCGACGTGCGAAGAAGAAGATTATACCGTTTGAATTTCTTTCTTCTCATGTCTATTATTAATTTGCTTTTTTCTAAAGCCAACATGTCCGGCTAATTTTCTATTCTAGTTCTTAGTGAAGTTTGAAACCGTATTTGAATTATTCATGTTTTAATCCCGTAGCGTATTCTCAACTCGAATTCTCTTGAATTACTTTTGTGTTATTGAATTCACGACTATGCCATTTAATTTCTTGATTTGGTTTGGCCAACTAGATTAGGAATTTTATGTCTTATGCTAGAAATTGAGTTGTAATCCGTAATTGTTGCAATTTTAATTTCACAAGTAGCAAACAATTGATTTTTCCCAATTGGGTAACACAAAATCGAGATCCCTTAAGTCGAGCTTATGAACTTAATATCTTGCCTATTCCATTGTTTTGGTTTTTAATGCATCTAGCGAGCGAGATTTGAAGAGCTTGTTTTGAATCCACCGTATAGATAGGTTCGATTAAAGAGCTTGTTTTAATTGAATAAACTTAAGAAATAATTGGGGTCAACAGAGCTTGTTGTTGGCTTCGGAATAGGAGTTCATGAGATTAGAGAAGAGATAAGTGCTGCATTGAAACTTGAATTAATTCGAAACGGTGGATAACGGAACTAAGGACTAGATTATTCCTTTAATTGATATTTTCAATTTTTATTTCCTTTGTTTATTTTAATTTATTTTACGCAAATTATTTTAGTTAAGATTAGAAACTAAACCCCCCCTCTCGTTTTTATTTTACTTTAATTGCTAAAAGTATTTAATCCTTAATTAGTCTAATTGATTTACCGTTCTCCTTGGGATCGACCCTTACTTGCCGATACTACTAGTTAGTAGAAGTAAGCCAAGGAAAAAAAATATAAATAACTAATTTTGACGCGTCACGACAGCGCGGTCAAAATTTTGGCGCCGTTGCCGGGGAACGGTGTTAAATTAATTTTACTTATTTTGGGTTTAAAAACTTTCTGCAATTTCGACACTGGGTGACCCAGTGTCAGTTCTGGAAATCTATTTTAATTGTCAGTTGTGCACTAATCCGTTTTGTTTTAGTTTTGCATGAACACAAGGTCGCGTGGAGATAAGAATTTACAATATTTTCCAGAAATCACCAAGCGAGATCGTGTTTTCCGGCAGAAAGCAAAAGAAGTCAAAGAAGCACTTAGGATTTTACCATTTTCCCTCGAAACATCACCGAGTGAGTCGGAGGACGAAGTTGGAGTCATGGCAAATAATGCTGAAAAGACGCTGAAGTAATTAGCCAACCCGGAACTACCTCAACAACCCCTGTGCATCACGATCCCGGCTATTGACAACAACAACACCTTTGAACTAAAGTCGGGATTGATTTACTTGCTACCTGCATTTCATGGTCTATCGGGAGAGGACCCGCACAAACATCTCAAGGAATTCCATGTCGTATGTTCAAGCATGAAGCCAAACGGTGTCACCGAAGAACAAATCAAGCTTAGGGCCTTTCCGTTCTCATTGAAAGATGCGGCTAAGGATTGGTTATTTTATTTACCATCGGCCACCATCACAACGTGGAACGAGATGGAGATCTTATTTCTACAAAAATATTTTCCAGCCTCTCGAGCGGCCAACCTAAGGAAGGAAATATGTGGTGCAATGCAAATGACCGGAGAAACGTTGCATGAATATTGGGAACGATTCAAACAATTGGTATCTCAATGCCCGCAACATCAAATTAGCGAGCAGCTCCTTATTCAATATTTTTATGAAGGACTTAATCCGATGGAGCGGAACACGATAGATGCGGCAAGTGGAGGAGCTCTAGTGGACAAAACTCCTTCGGCCCCAAGGGCTCTCATATCCAACATGGCGGCTAATTCACAACAATTGGGATGTCGCGATGCACCGATCAGGATGGTAAAGGAGATGCATGACTCGTCCCTTGAGGAAAAATTGAATGAGCTAACTACTTTTGTTAGAAAACTTGCTGTAGGTAACAACACTCCAGTCGCACCCTGTCGCATTTGCAAAACCACGGAGCATATAACGGACAATTGTCGGATTTTGCTTGATGAAATCGAGGCACACGCCAATGCAATTGGAACCGAAAATTCCTATGGGCGAAAGAACGATCCGTACTCAAACACATACAACCCAGGATGGAGGGATCACCCTAATTTTCGATGGAAGAACCAGCAAGAGGCGGCCCTACAAAATAAAGGACAATTCTACAAGCAGCCCACTGAAAATCCGACACAATATTTGGAGGATATGATGAATAACCTTATGGCAAATACTATGCAGCTATAACAGGGCATGAATCAGTTCCAACACGGCATGAATCAGTTCCAGCATGACACTAAGTCGAGTATCAAAATTCTCGAAAATCAAGTGAGTCAACTAGCCACCACGGTGAGCCGTATGGACAGCCAAAATAGTGGAAAATTGCCATCACAACCTGAGCTGAACCCAAGGAACGTGAGTGCTGTAACTCTAAGAAGTGGGAAGCAGCTTAATGTAATATCCGGAATTTCTACTACTATTGTTTAATGTTATTTTATTCGAGTTATGTTGTACAACGTGGAATCTGTACAGTATGGATAAAATAATTGAAGGACTGAGACATCTGTATTAGTATAATTGTCGTATTTGGTCGACAATTGTATTTGAGCATATTGTTGGAAGGAGTATATGTATTCAGTATTTCGTATATTCGTATTCTGTATGTTGATACATTGGATAAAAATAAGTTGAGAATGGCTAAGTATAGCCATATTAGCGCACGCTAATAATCACAATTAGCGCACGCTATCGTGTAGGTTTAGCGCACGCTACGGACATAACTTAGCGTACGCTAGTGAAGAACAGCTCAGAAAGAATCTACGTGTGGACCAGGCCACTTTCGGTGTACGTTCTGATAGGTCAACGGATGTTGTAATGTAGTGTTAGCGCACGCTAATGCATGTTGGTTAGCGCACGCTAACTGTATATCGGACGAAAAGGAATCTTATCCTCGTCAGCACTTTCGGCGTGTGGACCAGTCTTCGGAGCATACAGACAAACGAGTCAACTGATATTAGCGCACGCTAAATGCAAGGACTTGCGTACGCTAGACAGTGTAAGTTACGTACGCTAATGCATGGGCATTACGTACGTAATCTCATGTACGAAACAAGTCAGTAGTCTCGGGACTACGATAACGCACGCTAACAAAGACAGTTAGCGCACGCTAGAGCTGTAACGTACGTTAAATGAAGATGTTAGCGTACGTTAATAATGTACAGTATATATATAAGTGCAGTTGGCCATTATTCGTTATTTCCGTCCATTTCTTCATGTGAACCGATAGAGAGAGGTCTTAGAGAGAAGTTGAGGTTCCAAACACTTGAGTTAATCATTCCTAACAACATTTGAAGCTTGGAAGTGATTGAAAACGGATTCAACCTTGGGATTCAATCCATTCCTTCAAAGAGGTAAATACTCTTCACTTTGGGATTTCATTTTGAATTGTATATGATGTTCTTGAGTTGATAATCGTCATGTATATGAGCTGATGAGTATATGATTATGAGATGGATTACTGAGTTATGTTTATGATATTGTTGAGAGGCGGATATTGATATGATTAGTGTGGTTTGGAATGGTGTTGTTCTTCTTCAAGAGATATGTTGGTTAATATCTCCCTTCATTTCGGGTTTTGATGTTGATGCTATTGTTTACTTCGTATGATGATGAACATACAAGTGATTATGATTCTTGGTGTATATGATATGATTAAGAAGATTATATGTTGAAATGTTAGTGGAAATAAGATTTGGACACTTGTTTGGAAAGTAATGTGTATAAGGTTCGACTTTGGAAAATCACCACTGATTCTTGAAAACTCCAAAAATTCTGAAACATAACAGTATAATAGAGCATCGAGTTAGCTTTCTAATGGTTCAAGCGGTGAGTTAATCGGAGTCCGGATGAGTGAGTTATGCTCAAAATGGCAAAAACTATACTGTCTGTATTGCAGGAGCAGTAGCGCACGCTATTGATGAAGTTAGCGACGCTAACATGCACAGGCATATAAAAACGTAGCGATCGGGAATTTCATTTCCCAACCCATCATACACGATCCCCTTTCGTCCCAAATCACCCAAACTCGGTTTTTAGCCCCTAAACCTCAGCTTTTGAGTTGGTTTATCAAGTGATAACATCTAGGAAAGCTTGGAACAAGGATTATAACATCATTATTGATTCTTTCACCGGATTGAAGGTAATTGGCTTGAACTCTAATATTTTGGGATGTTTGAGATTTTTGATATATTTTGGTGGTTTAGTTCATATCGATGGCTAGAATCATGTAATGTTGAAGGATATATATGTTTGTGATTATGTTCTTCGTGTTCTTGATGTGGTTGGTGTTTGTTGATTGATGATTCGAATATACCTTTGAATTCCGCCTTCAAGGTGTTTGATTGAAGTCTTGAAAGAGAAATTGATTGGAATATTTTGGCTAAGTTTGTATACTCGCCTTACCGAATCGATATATGGGCTTTGTGGAATCATGGGAATGAATTCGTAATTGTTTTAGTTAGATTGTTCGGACTTGTGTTTAATCGAGATATTTTGGAATCGTTCGGTTTGTAGATTAGTTATATCGATTGTTGATTGTTATCGAATGTATGTTAAATCGATTATTGTAATAGGTTGAGATTATTGATCGATGTTTAGAACCATGCTTTGCGGTCGTATTCAAGAATGTTCGTAGATTGCTTTGATCAGGGCCGAGGGACTTGTAGACGATGGCAAGGAATTGGTAACGGCTTCATTGGTATCGAGGCAAGTTATTACTTGCTCAGTTTATAATATTTAATGAATGGTTTCAGTTTCATTCGTTTATAATTCGTATAGCAATGTTTATAAATCATAATCACATGAGATTTGGAATTATAGGTTGTATTCGAGTTTTGGAAATTTAAATCATAATGTATATGATTTACAATTGTCGTTGGTATACTTGTTATCGAGGATACATCATGGTATTGACGAAAACGTGAATTATCTACCGTCCGTGATGTTTTGGATCGGTGAATATTCAGAATAATGGTTTGTGATGGTTTAGACATTGAGATCGTTCTCGAAGGACTCGAGGCAAGTACTCTAATCATTTTTATCATTTGTGTCGATCATGTCGTGATACATTTGTGTATCGTTGTTGTCATGCATTTGTGCATTGTTGTTGTCGTGTATTTTGTACTGTTGTTTTGTGCAGTTGTGCATTGTTGTCATATGTCCACCTCGTGTTGGTCCGACGGGATCATCGAGGGATCTATGCTAGCGCGTGCTGGATCATCGAACAGGTTTTTCCACCACGGTTGGTCTGACGGGGTCATCGTGGGATCTAGGCAGTGAACGCTGGATCATCGGATTGCCATGTATTGTTGTTGTGCATATGTATATTATGGGTTTGCCATAAGTATACATTGTCGTTATTGTTGTGATCATATTGACGTTGTCATATGAGTATGCATTTGTAGGTCTTGTGTTAGGACCATGTCCGTATGTTATGTTGATCTGATCTCGGATTAGACTGACGTGATTGTCATGGTATTTCGTATCTTGAGGTATGTTTCGTATTTCCTTGGTACTTGTCTTTGATGGACAATCGATTATCGTATTGGAATTGTCGATGTTATCCGATGGATTGAATTGGCCAGAGTTGGTATAATTTCCGTATCGCGAGTTATGATAATGTTTTGAGAACCTTGAGTATTGTCGAGATACCGTATAGATATTTCGGTATTATCTTAATGTGTTGTTAAGGATACGAATCGTGGATTCTCGTAAATTCTGACGGTAAGACTACATTGGTCGTATTCTTACTTAGTATTTCCATTGATATGTAATTATTGACGAGATGTGATGGTTATCATTGTTGGATATTATGGTTGACCCCGTCGTGGGCTTTCTTTTTAGGTTCTTGGATTATCAAGCTTGTAGCGGTCGTGGAGAGATGAACTTCCCGGAGGATACTGGCAAGGGCATGTATTTGTGTTTTGAGTTTCTGATCAGTTGTTGTATTCCGTTGCTAGAGTATTTTAATTGTTTGTCTTTATCCTCTGCGTGAATATTTTTAAATGGCCTTTTGGTATCCGGTAACTTAGGTTACTTTGGCAATCATTTTCTAAATCTATTCTGTCGGTACGTGTAAGCGATAGCTTAACCTATGTTTTTAAACTGTTGAGTTTTGGCATTTTGGGCCTTGTTGTTTCAAATGAGATTCTACGACGGTTTTGATAAACGAATTTTATAAAGTCTTCGAATGTTTTAAATAGATAATACCGTCGTTAGCCTCTTGGACGTTTGTAAATGTTTGCGAAAATTTCCTTCAGCCTTGTGGGTTCCATCTCGGGGCCCACGGCGCTGTAATATTCCCAGTCGGATCTAGGGGTGTTACAGAATATGGTATCGGAGATTTAGGTTGAGAAAACCTAGGCAGTCGGATCGAGTTGGGTCGTGCTTTTGTCGTGTCATTCGAGTTGTCAGTTGACAAGTGTTTGAGCTCTGGGTTTTTGTTGTTCACTCGGGCTTGTGCGTTATGTGATTTACCAGTGTGGTACTGGGATTGTTGTAACTTTTTTTCAAATGGTGTTAACGTGTTTCTTCAGATAGAACTATGTTGTGTTCTCGAGTCGAACTGAGTTTGCAAAATGTGTGTTTTGAAAATATCTGTGTCGAGTATTTTCTTGAGTCGAGACATGTGCCAGTATCACGGGGAATCGTCGGCTTCACGATCTGTAAGTATTTGGATTCTTGAATTATATTGAGATTTACTGCCGTTCTAAGTTGATATGCTTTGAGATTCATCAAATATTATGCATTACAGTATAAGGTGACAGAGTTGGGACAAGATTGATAATCATGAGAAGTTACGATATTGGAAATCAGTATGTCGGTTAAGTTTGGAACGGAATTGTACATTTGGGAGAAATATTGTGCATGGTTGAGAAGAGCATGTAGTCATGTTAAGTCATTTTGAAATACATGAAACCGTTTTTGAGCATTTGAAAACGATACTTTTCAAAATGAACGTTTTACGGATGTTTTACGGAAAATGATTTTTGGGCCGAGACCCAATCGATTTTGAAATGGTTCTATAACTCAGGACTTGGGGTCCGAAAAAGGGTTTTCTACTTTTTAAACTTCTTGTAATGCGGAACGAGATACGGGCTGAGACCCTAATGTTTCAAACGGATTTTCTATTTTCTTAAAACTCTCGAGATTTGTAAAATGCTTCACCAATCATTTATCTATTTTCCTACTGCCTTTCGCGGTTTTGGGTTACTTGTTCAAATGAAACTTCTCGGGAAGTGTTTCGCTGTGTTTGAGTTGTTGGTCATTCAATGTTTTGTCATAGCATATTAGATGTGATCCAGGATGGATTAATGGTTGACGTTGCGAATCATATGTGGAAAAGGAGTTCTTATCGGAGTCTATATATATTGAGATTTTGGATTCTACCGTGTGGTTTTCCGACCGAATGTCAGAATTGGTGACGAACCGAACTGGTGTACAAGAGTATGGATGTGGTCAATCATTTGCATAGTTTTCATTTTAAAACTTCGAAATCGTGTGGATTCGAAGGAAACTGTTATCGAATACTTGGCATTAGAGAGCCAGTTTAATTTTTCGAAAATTGATTTTATAGTCTTACTAAAATTTATGTTTTGTGCTTTGAATTTTTTTTTTTGAAAGGACTTTAGAAAATTTGTCTTCTTGACGAGATTTATGATTTCAAACTGGTTTTGAAAATGTGATTGATATACATACGCATTTAGTGCATAATGCATATCATGGTGAAGTTCTGAGAATGACTCACGAACTGGATGAGACATCAGTATGGAACGATGAATAGGGATCCGAACTTTGGTATGGTCGTTTGGTTATGCAAGGATGATCGATTGATTTATCGGATAAGAGAAATATGTTGCGTGTTGTAGATTCATGCACAGGATGTAATTTTGGAACTTTGGAGTTTGTGAAACCGGGACATGTGTGCTATGTGATTCCATTGGTATGGTAATATTGTGATTTTATCATAGTGATTTTTGAATGATTTCATTTTAAGTGTAAATTTGGGGAAGGTGACTCCAGGATGGTTGTTTTGGATATTGATTGGTCGTTCCCACTCCAGGTATGATTGGGTATGTTCGTCGGTTTGTGATTGGTTGTTCGTATGCCGAAGGGTATGTTCAACATTTGGGTGCGTTTCTTTGAGGTCCACTGTATGTTATTTGTGTAAGGTTTTGAGAATTTTATTCGTCCGTATATCTGTCTCTGGGGGTTCTGTATTGATCGTTGTAGTGATGGTGTCGGAATATTTCACTTGAACGGTTTGTTTGTTTTTCTATGATGGATTGCAAGTTTCGAGGACGAAACTTATTTTAAGTGGTGTAGTATGTAATATCCGGAATTTCTACTACTATTGTTTAATGTTATTTTATTCGAGTTATGTTGTACAACGTGGAATCTGTACAGTATGGATAAAATAATTGAAGGACTGAGACATCTGTATTAGTATAATTGTCGTATTTGGTCGACAATTGTATTTGAGAATATTGTTGGAAGGAGTATATGTATTCAGTATTTCGTATATTCGTATTCTGTATGTTGATACATTGGATAAAAATAAGTTGAGAATGGCTAAGTATAGCCATATTAGCGCACGCTAATAATCACAATTAGCGCACGCTATCGTGTAGGTTTAGCGCACGCTACGGACATAACTTAGCGTACGCTAGTGAAGAACAGCTCAGAAAGAATCTACGTGTGGACCAGGCCACTTTCGGTGTACGTTCTGATAGGTCAACGGATGTTGTAATGTAGTGTTAGCGCACGCTAATGCATGTTGGTTAGCGCACGCTAACTGTATATCGGACGAAAAGGAATCTTATCCTCGTCAGCACTTTCGGCGTGTGGACCAGTCTTCGGAGCATACAGACAAACGAGTCAACTGATATTAGCGCACGCTAAATGCAAGGACTTGCGTACGCTAGACAGTGTAAGTTACGTACGCTAATGCATGGGCATTACGTACGTAATCTCATGTACGAAACAAGTCAGTAGTCTCGGGACTACGATAACGCACGCTAACAAAGACAGTTAGCGCACGCTAGAGCTGTAACGTACGTTAAATGAAGATGTTAGCGTACGTTAATAATGTACAGTATATATATAAGTGCAGTTGGCCATTATTCGTTATTTCCGTCCATTTCTTCATGTGAACCGATAGAGAGAGGTCTTAGAGAGAAGTTGAGGTTCCAAACACTTGAGTTAACCATTCCTAACAACATTTGAAGCTTGGAAGTGATTGAAAACGGATTCAACCTTGGGATTCAATCCATTCCTTCAAAGAGGTAATTACTCTTCACTTTGGGATTTCATTTTGAATTGTATATGATGTTCTTGAGTTGATAATCGTCATGTATATGAGCTGATGAGTATATGATTATGAGATGGATTACTGAGTTATGTTGATGATATTGTTGATATGCGGATATTGATATGATTAGTGTGGTTTGGAATGGTGTTGTTCTTCTTCAAGAGATATGTTGGTTAATATCTCCCTTCATTTCGGGTTTTGATGTTGATGCTATTGTTTACTTCGTATGATGATGAACATACAAGTGATTATGATTCTTGGTGTATATGATATGATTAAGAAGATTATATGTTGAAATGTTAGTGGAAATAAGATTTGGACACTTGTTTGGAAAGTAATGTGTATAAGGTTCGACTTTGGAAAATCACCACCGATTCTTGAAAACTCCAAAAATTCTGAAACATAACAGTATAATAGAGCATCGAGTTAGCTTTCTAATGGTTCAAGCGGTGAGTTAATCGGAGTCCGGATGAGTGAGTTATGCTCAAAATGGCAAAAACTATACTGTCTGTATTCTGGGAACAGGTAGCGCACGCTATTGATGAAGTTAGCGTACGCTAACATGCCTGGGCATATAAAAACGTAAAGCAGTCGGGAATTTCATTTCCCAACCCATCATACACGATCCCCTTTCGTCCCAAATCACCCAAACTCGGTTTTTAGCCCCTAAACCTCAGCTTTTGAGTTGGTTTATCAAGTGATAACATCTAGGAAAGCTTGGAACAAGGATTATAACATCATTATTGATTCTTTCACCGGATTGAAGGTAATTGGCTTGAACTCTAATATTTTGGGATGTTTGAGATTTTTGATATATTTTGGTGGTTTAGTTCATATCGATGGCTAGAATCATGTAATGTTGAAGGATATATATGTTTCTGATTATGTTCTTCGTGTTCTTGATGTGGTTGGTGTTTGTTGATTGATGATTCGAATATACCTTTGAATTCCGCCTTCAAGGTGTTTGATTGAAGTCTTGAAAGAGAAATTGATTGGAATATTTTGGTTAAGTTTGTATACTCGCCTTACCGAATCGATATATGGGCTTTGTGGAATCATGGGAATGAATTCGTAATTGTTTTAGTTAGATTGTTCGGACTTGTGTTTAATCGAGATACTTTGGAATCGTTCGGTTTGTAGATTAGTTATATCGATTGTTGATTGTTATCGAATGTATGTTAAATCGATTATTGTAATAGGTTGAGATTATTGATCGATGTTTAGAACCATGCTTTGCGGTCGTGTTCAAGAATGTTCGTAGATTGCTTTGATCAGGGCCGAGGGACTTGTAGACGATGGCAAGGAATTGGTAACGGCTTCATTGGTATCGAGGCAAGTTATTACTTGCTCAGTTTATAATATTTAATGAATGGTTTCAGTTTCATTCGTTTATAATTCGTATAGCAATGTTTATAAATCATAATCACATGAGATTTGGAATTATAGGTTGTATTCGAGTTTTGGAAATTTAAATCATAATGTATATGATTTACAATTGTCGTTGGTATACTTGTTATCGAGGATACATCATGGTATTGACGAAAACGTGAATTATCTACCGTCCGTGATGTTTTGGATCGGTGAATATTCAGAATAATGGTTTGTGATGGTTTAGACATTGAGATCGTTCTCGAAGGACTCGAGGCAAGTACTCTAATCATTTTTATCATTTGTGTCGATCATCTCGTGATACATTCGTGTATCGTTGTTGTCATGCATTTGTGCATTGTTGTTGTCGTGTATTTTGTACTGTTGCTTTGTGCAGTTGTGCATTGTTTTCATATGTCCACCTCGTGTTGGTCCGACGGGATCATCGGGGGATCTATGCTAGCGCGTGCTGGATCATCGGACAGGTTTTTCCACCACGGTTGGTCTGACGGGGTCATCGTGGGATCTAGGCAGTGAACGCTGGATCATCGGATTGCCATGTATTGTTGTTGTGCATATGTATATTATGGGTTTGCCATAAGTATACATTGTCGTTATTGTTGTGATCATATTGACGTTGTCATATGAGTATGCATTTGTAGGTCTTGTGTTATGACCATGTCCGTATGTTATGTTGATCTGATCTCGGATTAGACTGACGTGATTGTCATGGTATTTCGTATCTTGAGGTATGTTTCGTATTTCCTTGGTACTTGTCTTTGATGGACAATCGATTATCGTATTGGAATTGTCGATGTTATCCGATGGATTGAATTGGCCAGAGTTGGTATAATTTCCGTATCGCGAGTTATGATAATGTTTTGAGAACCTTGAGTATTGTCGAGATACCGTACAGATATTTCGGTATTATCTTAATGTGTTGTTAAGGATACGAATCGTGGATTCTCGTAAAGTTACGACGGTAAGACTACATTGGTCGTATTCTTACTTAGTATTTCCATTGATATGTAATTATTGACGAGATGTGATGGTTATCATTGTTGGATATTATGGTTGACCCCGTCGTGGGCTTTCTTTTTAGGTTCTTGGATTATCAAGCTTGTAGCGGTCGTGGAGAGATGAACTTCCCGGAGGATACTGGCAAGGGCATGTATTTGTGTTTTGAGTTTCTGATCAGTTGTTGTATTCCGTTGCTAGAGTATTTTAATTGTTTGTCTTTATCCTCTGCGTGAATATTTTTAAATGGCCTTTTGGTATCCGGTAACTTAGGTTACTTTGGCAATCATTTTCTAAATCTATTCTGTCGGTACGTGTAAGCGATAGCTTAACCTATGTTTTTAAACTGTTGAGTTTTGGCATTTTGGGCCTTGTTGTTTCAAATGAGATTCTACGACGGTTTTGATAAACGAATTTTATAAAGTCTTCGAATGTTTTAAATAGATAATACCGTCGTTAGCCTCTTGGACGTTTGTAAATGTTTGCGAAAATTTCCTTCAGCCTTGTGGGTTCCATCTCGGGGCCCACGGCGCTGTAATATTCCCAGTCGGATCTAGGGGTGTTACACTTAAAGAGCCTGAAAAGGTGAAGGAAGCTGAAAACGAGGAGCAAAAATCCACTGAACAGATCAACACTGGGACACCCAAAGGCAGTAACCCGACACCAGTGCGAAGCTGAGACAAAGAAGGTAAAATCATTCAAAACTGCTCATTTTGAGACTAACGAGTTACCTTTTCCATACAGGGTCAAAAAGGCAGCGATCATGAATAAAGAGAAGCAAATCCTCGACGTATTCCGAAAGGTTGAGATCAATATTCCCTTACTCGACGCAGTTCAACAAATTCCAAAATACGCAAAGTTCCTTAAGGACTTATGTACCAGCAAACGGAGGTTAAAAGGGAACGAAAAGGTGATGATGGGAGAAAATGTGTCCGCTGTATTCCAAAAGAAATTGGCACCAAAACGGGAAGATCCTGGTATGTTCGCTATTCATTGTCGAATTGGAAATACGGGTTTTGAACGAGCTATGCTAGATTTAGGAGCATCAATAAATGTTATGTCACACTCTATATACACCTCCTTAAATCTAGGACCTCTTCGGGAAATAAGAATAATTATACAATTGGCGGATCGTAGCCTTGTGTATCCCGAAGGGGTAATTGAGGACGTTCTTGTCCAAGTCAACAAGCTCGTATTTCCAGTCGACTTCTATGTTCTCGACATGCAACATGAGTCATCAAATTCCACACCTATTTTGTTAGGAAGGCCATTTTTAAATACGGCCAATACCAAAATAGATGTTCGTGAGGGATCCCTCACGATGGAATTTGATGACCAAATCGTACGGTTTAATATTTATGATGCCATTTATCTCATAGTATCAAACTTATTTCCTTCTTTTAAAGTCTTTTTTTTTACTCCTTATTACTTATTAATTTCTTTTTCCTAAAAAAACAACCCCTTCTCCCTCATAGAGTGACCCAGTAGTCGATTCCCCCGCCTCGGTCTCCCCACCTGACTAACCTCCTCTCTCTCTCTTTTCTGCAGCAAACCCCGTCGCGACCAACATGACCGGAAAAGGGACAAGAAACGTCAATCGGCCGCTGAATCGAATCACTAGGAGCGGCGGCTGGAGGAATAACCCTAGGGCACCGACCTTCTACGACCTCACCGAGCCCGAAGCACCCGCGAAAAAACCCTCCACCGCCGGAAAACGAAGGGTAGGCCGACCAGCGACCGACGAACCACTCACAAAAAAACCGAAGCGGCGGGCGCCGGGTCAAACTTCAAAAAGGGGGAAACAAATCCAGACATCGACGAGCCGTGGTTTGAGAGACGAGCCCACACCGCCACCCTCTCCGCCCTCTTCGGTTGCACCACCAGTCACCGAGGACGATACGGCCCCTGATGTAATCTATCAATTACTACCACCGCCCCCGTTGCTACTTACATGGTATGGCACCGATACATCGAGCTCCACAACAGTCGAGGGGAATGGTGCGGAACATCCATCCCAACCCGAACGAAATTCTGAAAACGAGCCGCGACCGACAAACGAAAGAGGAAATGAAAAGGAGGCTGACCAGCAGCACGACTCTACGCAAACCAGGAACCCAGCTCCATCTCCAGTAAGAGAAAGGCGCAAGAGTCTCCTCGGCCTACCGAACCGTTATAATGTCGCCTTCGGCTCCCCCGGACAGATTACACGCTACCGCAAACTCACGGAACGAAAGGTAATTCCCTCAGTCTATCTTGATGAAATTATTTTGAGACAATTGGGATTGTATGATGATGTTATGGCGTTGTTGAGTGTGCTGGGGTGGGAGAGATAGGCAACTGGGAACTGGGAGGTTTATGAGAATCTCACTTATGAGTTTTTTAGCCCAATTTGGAAAAGGGATTTTGAAAAGAAAGGAACATTTTATTTTCGTTTGAATGGTAAGGGGTATACATGGGGGGTTGAGCAGTTCGGCCGAGCACTTGGGCTGACTGCCGAACCCGAGGAGGAAGATGACATACCACCCGAAAATGAGATCTGGCAAATGATTACGAATGAAGCCGGTCCATTTGCTGCGGGAAAAACTAAGGCCACCGCCATTCGAAACCCGGTGATCCATTACGTTCAACGACTTATGGCATACACGGTCACCGGGAGATACTCAAATCGAAATGTGGTGTAGATTTTTGAGCTAAGGATGATTTATGCGATGATTTTTAGAAAAAGAGTGAAATGTGTTAAAGATTTATTGATTATATTTATTGGGGATGATGCTTCGAAAAATCCAATTGTGATGGGAGGCTGGGTCACGGTTGTAGCTCGGTACGCCGGGCCGATTTCAATGGGCGCTTTCCTGGGCAAGCGGAAAATCGATGTAAATCTGCTTACAAAAATGGGCATTTTAGAAAAAAATGAAAGAACTTTTAAGTGGCGAATATCGGCAAGTGAGATGATAGCTTTACCAAACACCGCATACACTTCGCCATGGGAGGAGAGAAATTTAAAAATGTTGCACAGGAGCCTTCCTTCCATTCCTTTAGACGGCCGTGACAAAGAAGGGCTCGGGATACTGGTGCGAGCGCAAGCCGAGCAGGAGAGTCGGCTACAGAGGCCGAGCTGAGGCATCGGATCGAGCAGCTTGAGGAGGGACATCGCGCACTTCAAGCCAAGGTGGATCGTTTGACTGAGCACTTGGAGGCCCGTCGTCCTCATTAGCCCGGTGATTCCTATTCTAGACTTTCTTTTACTATGCTTTATTTTTATTTTTCTTTTTCTTTTCCTTCGTTTATATGGAATATGTACTTAATTTTAAGTTTGGGGAAGTTGGACTTGGAACGTTTGGTTGAAATTGAAAATTGTGATGAATTTAATTTTGCGTCCTTAGCTAAATTTGTGTGATTGATTCAAGTGCGTGTATAGGGGATTTGAGTGTGGCTTGACATAGGAAATAAATATGATTGGTTAGTTTGATTTTAATTAGGGTAGTTCACTAGTCTTGATTTTGGATTTGGATAAAAGTGTGAGGGATTCATGGCACAAGCCCTTTTTATTCGTGAGTTTTGAGTCGTAGAGCAAAATATAAATATATACACATATATAAATAATTATACATATATATGCTCACTAATTCTTCTTGTGGGGTCAAACGTATTGTGTTCATACTAGAACTTAATCAATTATTCATGTCAAGACTATGTTAGTGTTCTCATGCAGTAAGTGATAAAGGCAAATTAGGAATAACCCACTTGGCCTATATTTTCTCACCTCGACATATTCATCATTAGAAGCCCATTTGGACCTAAACCTTATCTTTGATCCACCACATTTTATTAGCCATTATCTATTTTTTTGGTGAAAATTCATCCGTTTGAACCCTTGGTCAAGGATTGGTTGTGAATTAGGTGTATAACAAGTCGAGGGAAGGACGAGGAATTATCAAAAAGTGGGTGGTGAAGTGAAAAAAAAAAGTGCTGAAATTGAGATGAAAAAAATAAAGGCCGAAACCAAAAAATATATATATATATATATATATAGGGGGCGACCGTAAAAATACCCCCCCTCGAATGTTGTTTAAGCCACTGACCTCTATTGATCTTTCGTGGCTATGCGATTACATGTGCCTAAAAGGATGCTCAAGGAAAGGATGGTGATTCATTGTAAGATTTGTTATGCACTTAATTTCATGATTAGTCTGGACCAACGAATCCTGTATTTATCCTTTTTATCCTACCCATACCTAAAGCCCCGTTACAACCATAAAAGCCCTTTTTGATTAAATGCATGAGTTCATCTAAGTAGTGGAGATTTGATTTTTGTGCGAGTATGTGGTAATGACACACCATGTTTTGACGTGAGTGATTGCTTAATAATCCCTATATCTACTTGAGCGAGAGTGACCCCTTGTGAGGCCATTGATTTTGCTCTCACTTGATGCCAATGAAGATGTTGAGATTGGTTGAGGTACTTTAATTTTCTTCTTACTTGTTCATGATTATTTATTCTCCCTTGAATATGGCTATCATCTTGGATTTTTCAATTCTTGAAATTCTTTCACTCGAATTATGCTTGAGGACAAGCATTGGTTTAAGTTTGGGGAGATTTGATAGAACAAAAATAGTGTGCTAAAATCATTGTTAATTATAAGGTTTTAATGAATTTTATGTTGGCACACTTGGTTATTTCCCATATATTTATATTTTGGGTGCAATTTACTTCACTTGGCAATTTTTTGTTTAATTTAGGTGTTTGATGGAGTTTTTAAGTTTAAGGAGTAATTTGGATCATCAAACGGACCAAGCCAAGGTGATTTGGGCTTAAATAAAGAAAATGTCGCGCGACACTGGGTGGCCCAGTGTCAGTTCATGACCCAAGTGCTACCTGCTATTTAAAATAACCTTACTTGGGGCCCAAGAAACGACTCAAAATCGCCCAATCGGCCTAACAAGGCAATAAATAGGTCCATATGCTAGAAAAAGGAATTGGAATAGATTTGGGAAGAAAGTCTCCAAGGAAATTAAAACTCAAGAAGGAAAGAGTCCTAATTAAAGAAGGAAACTATGAGATAAGGAATAATTATAAAAGGGGAGGAGGGCTGGAATAAAATTCACTGGAACAGAAAAACTCACTACCAAGCACTACTTTTCACGGCTGGAGCAGAAAAATTCATAAGGACGACCGAACCGATTTCCGCCGGAGCAACCGAGAAAATTCCGACGTGCGAAGAAGAAGATTATACCGTTTGAATTTCTTTCTTCTCATGTCTATTATTAATTTGCTGTTTTCTAAAGCCAACATGTCCGGCTAATTTTCTATTCTAGTTCTTAGTGAAGTTTGAAACCGTATTTGAATTATTCATGTTTTAATCCCGTAGCGTATTCTCAACTCGAATTCTCTTGAATTACTTTTGTGTTATTGAATTCACGACTATGCCATTTAATTTCTTGATTTGGTTTGGCCAACTAGATTAGGAGCTTTATGTCTTATGCTAGAAATTGAGTTGTAATCCGTAATTGTTGCAATTTTAATTTCACAAGTAGCAAACAATTGATTTTTCCCAATTGGGTAACACAAAATCGAGATCCCTTAAGTCGAGCTTATGAACTTAATATCTTGCCTATTCCATTATTTTGGTTTTTAATGCATCTAGCGAGCGAGATTTGAAGAGCTTGTTTTGAATCCACCGTATAGATAGGTTCGATTAAAGAGCTTGTTTTAATTGAATAAACTTAAAAAATAATTGGGGTCAACAGAGCTTGTTGTTGGCTTCGGAATAGGAGTTCATGAGATTAGAGAAGAGATAAGCGCTGCATTGAAACTTGAATTAATTCGAAACGGTGGATAACGGAACTAAGGACTAGATTATTCCTTTAATTGATATTTTCAATTTTTATTTCCTTTGTTTATTTTAATTTATTTTACGCAAATTATTTTAGTTAAGATTAGAAACTAAACCCCCCCCCCCTCTCGTTTTTATTTTACTTTAATTACTAAAAGTATTTAATCCTTAATTAGTCTAATTGATTTACCGTTCTCCGTGGGATCGACCCTTACTTGCCGATACTACTAGTTAGTAGAAGTAAGCCAAGGAAAAAAATATAAATAACTAATTTTGACGCGTCACGACAGCGCGGTCAAAATTTTGGCGCCGTTGCCGGGGAACGGTGTTAAATTAATTTTACTTATTTTGGGTTTAAAAACTTTCTGCAATTTCGACACTGGGTGACCCAATGTCAGTTCTGCAAATCTATTTTAATTGTCAGTTGTGCACTAATCCGTTTTGTTTTAGTTTTGCATGAACACAAGGTCGCGTGGAGATAAGAATTTATAATATTTTCCAGAAATCACCAAGCGAGATCGTGTTTTCCGGCAGAAAGCAAAAGAAGTCAAAGAAGCACTTAGGATTTTACCATTTTTCCCTCGAAACATCACCGAGTGAGTCGGAGGACGAAGTTGGAGTCATGGCAAATAACGCTGAAAAGACGCTGAAGCAATTAGCCAACCTGGAACTACCTCAACAACCCCTGTGCATCACGATCCCGGCTATTGACAACAACAACACCTTTGAACTAAAGTCGGGATTGATTCACTTGCTACCTGCATTTCATGGTCTATCGGGAGAGGACCCGCACAAACATCTCAAGGAATTCCATGTCGTATGTTCAAGCATGAAGCCAAACGGTGTCACCGAAGAACAAATCAAGATTAGGGCCTTTCCGTTCTCATTGAAAGATGCGGCTAAGGATTGGTTATTTTATTTACCATCGGCCACCATCACAACGTGGAACGAGATGGAGATCTTATTTCTACAAAAATATTTTACAGCCTCTCGAGCGGCCAACCTAAGGAAGGAAATATGTGGTGCAATGCACATGACCGGAGAAACGTTGCATGAATATTGGGAACGATTCAAACAATTGGTATCTCGATGCCCGCAACATCAAATTAGCGAGCAGCTCCTTATTCAATATTTTTACGAAGGACTTAATCCGATGGAGCGGAACACGATAGATGCGGCAAGTGGAGGAGCTCTAGTGGACAAAACTCCTTCGGCCGCAAGGGCTCTCATATCCAACATGGCGGCTAATTCACAACAATTTGGATGTTGCGATGCACCGATCAGGATGGTGAAGGAGATGCGTGACTCGTCCCTTGAGGAAAAATTGAATGAGCTAACTACTTTTGTTAGAAAACTTGCTGTAGGTAACAACACTCCAGTCGCACCCTGTCGCATTTGCAAAACCACGGAGCATATAACGGACAATTGTCGGATTTTGCTTGATGAAATCGAGGCACACGCCAATGCAATTGGAACCGAAAATTCCTATGGGCGTAAGAACGATACGTACTCAAACACATACAACCCAGGATGGGGGGATCACCCTAATTTTCGATGGAAGAACCAGCAAGAGGCGGCCCTACAAAATAAAGGACAATTCTACAAGCAGCCCACTGAAAATCCGACACAATCTTTGGAGGATATGATGAAGAACATTATGGCAAATACTATGCAGCTACAACAGGGCATGAATCAGTTCCAACAGGGCATGAATCAGTTCCAGCATGACACTAAGTCTAGTATCAAAATTCTCGAAAATCAAGTGAGTCAACTAGCCACCACGGTGAGCCGCATGGAGAGCCAAAATAGTGGAAAATTGCCATCACAACCTGAGCTGAACCCAAGGAACGTGAGTGCTGTAACTCTAAGAAGTGGGAAGCAGCTTAAGGAGCCTGAAAAGGTGAAGGAAGCTGAAAACGAGGAGCAAAAATCCACTGAACAGATCAACACTGGGACACCCGGCAGTAACCAAAGACTCAAAGGCGAATCACGGACAAAGAAGGTAAAATCATTCAAAACTGCTCCTTTTGAGACTAACGAGTTACCTTTTCCATCCAGGGTGAAAAAGGCAGCAATCGTGAATAAAGAGAAGCAAGTCCTCGACGTATTCCGAAAGGTTGAGATCAATATTCCCTTACTCGACGCAGTTCAACAAATTCCAAAATACGCAAAGTTCCTTAAGGACTTATGTACCAGCAAACGGAGGTTAAAAGGGAACGAAAAGGTGATGATGGGAGAAAATGTGTCCGCTGTATTCCAAAAGAAATTGCCACCAAAACGGGAAGATCCTGGTATGTTCGATATTCCTTGTCGAATTGGAAATACGGGTTTTGAACGAGCTATGCTAGATTTAGGAGCATCAATAAATGTTATGCCACGCTCTATATACACCTCCTTAAATCTAGGACCTCTTCGGGAAACAAGAATAATTATACAATTGGCGGATCGTAGCCTTGTGTATCCCTAAGGGGTAATTGAGGACGTTCTTGTCCAAGTCAACAAGCTCGTATTTCTAGCCGACTTCTATGTTCTCGACATGCAACATGAGTCATCAAATTCCACACCTATTTTGTTAGGAAGGCCATTTTTAAATACGGACAATACCAAAATAGATGTTCGTGAGGGATCCCTCACGATGGAATTTGATGACCAAATCGTACGGTTTAATATTTATGATGCTATGAAATTTCCTGAGGAAGATTGCTCTCTTTTTGCATTAAGCGTGATTGACCCTCTTGTCGAGGAAGTGTTTGATTTGAATTTCAGGGATGCACTCGAAGTAGCACTAACAAGGGACGTAGGAACCAACGATGAGGAAGCATTTGAAATTTCAAGAGAATAGCTCGAAATCGTAGGTGCCTTGAAGGGGGCGGGACCGATCAGAACAAAAAGGGAAGCAAACTTCATTCGACTTAATGAGGAACGCCGGAAGATCGAGCCTTCGATTGCGCACGCACCCGAGCTGGAGCTAAAACCTCTGCCACAACACTTAAAATATGCACATCTAGGAGTCGACGAAACCTTACCCGTCATTATCTCGGCCGATCTGAATCCTAATCAAGAGAAGGCATTGCTAAAAGTTCTCAAAGAATATAAGGAAGCCATTGGGTGGACTATAGCCGACATTAAGGGAATTAGTCCAGCCCTATGCATGCATCGAATTCTATTAATGGAGGACGCCAAGCCCACACGAGAAGCACAACGAAGGTTGAATCCACCAATGATGGAGGTCGTGAAAAAGGAAATTCTTAAGCTCCTCGACGTAGGGCTGATCTTTCCAATATCCGATAGCAATGGGTAAGCCCAACGCAAGTCGTCCCAAAGAAATCCGGAATTACCGTGGTCGAGAATCAAGAAGGAGAACTTGTTCCTAGTCGTATACAAACTGGATGGAGGGTTTGCATCGATTTCCGCAAGCTGAATTCAATGACCCGAAAAGATCATTTTCCCTTGCCATTTATAGATCAAATGATTGAAAGGCTTGCCGGACATGCGTACTATTGTTTCTTGGATGGGTTTTCGGGATACTTTCAAATTGCAATCGCACCCGAAGACCAAGAAAAGACGACATTCACTTGCCCCTTCGGCACATTCGCCTATCGACGGATGCCCTTCGGACTATGCAACGCACGCGCTACTTTCCAAAGGTGTATGGTAAGCATTTTTACTGAGTACGTAGGTAATATCATTGAAATATTCATGGATGATTTTAGTGTGTATGGGGATTCATTCGATATATGCCTAAAAAATCTCACCCTTATTTTAAAACGTTGTGTAGAAACTAATCTCGTACTTAATTGGGAAAAATGCCATTTTATGGTAAAACAAGGAATAGTTTTAGGGCATGTAGTCTCGGAAAAAGGAATTGAAGTTGATAAAGCCAAAATTGATATTATTGCCACTTTGCCTTACCCCGCCACGGTGCGGGAAGTACGTTCTTTTATTGGCCATGCAGGTTTTTATAGGAGGTTCATCAAGGATTTTTCAAGAATAACGGCGCCCTTATGCAAGCTTCTCCAGAAGGAAGTGGAGTTTAACATGAATGACGAACGCAAGGCCGCCTTTGATAAGTTGAAGCAATTGCTGACAACAACACCCATAATTCAACCGCCAAATTGGGATTTGCCATTCGAATTGATGTGCGATGCAAGCGACTACGCGGTAGGGGCTGTCTTGGGCCAAAGAGTGGGGAGAGCGCCCCATGTAATTTATTACGCCTCAAAAACACTGGACCCGACCCAAGCGAATTATTCTACAACCGAGAAGGAGTTTTTGGCCGTGGTCTTTGCACTAGAAAAATTCCGTTCCTACCTACTCGGGACAAAGGTCATTATTTTTTCAGATCACGCTGCCCTACGATATTTGTTAGCCAAAAAGGAGGCGAAGCCGAGACTTATTCGATGGATCCTACTTCTTCAAGAATTCAACGTGGAGATCAAGGACAAGAAGGGGTCCGAAAATTCTGTGGCCGATCACCTGAGCCGGTTAGTCTTAGAAAATGATGGGAAACCTATGTGTGACAGCTTCCCCGACGAACAATTATATTCAGCCGCTCAACACTGGGAGGACTGTTCAACACTGGGTGACCCAGTGTCAGACTCTGCAGCACCATGGTATGCCGATTTAGTGAATTTTCTCGTAGCCAATATTTTTCCTGCTGGAATGACACGGGTCAGGAGGGATAAACTCAGAAGTGATGCCAAATACTACGTGTGGGATGATCCTTATCTATGGAAGCACTGTTCAGATCAAATGATTCGAAGATGTGTACCAGAGGCTGAATTTCATTCAATTCTCGCTTTTTGTCACTCGTATGCATGCGGAGGACACTTCGGTTCAAGAAGGACAGCACATAAGGTTTTGGAAAGTGGTTTTTATTGGCCTTCGCTATTTAGAGATGCTTATGATTTTTGCAAGACGTGTGATAATTGTCAAAGAACGGGTAATATTTCTCGACGCAATCAAATGCCTCAAAATCCTATCTTGATTTGTGAAATCTTCGACGTCTGGGGCATGGACTTCATGGGACCTTTTCCCTCCTCATATGGGAATCTCTATATTTTACTCTTCGTGGATTATGTATCCAAATGGGTGGAGGCGACCGCCTCACGGACCAATGATTCTAAAGTAGTGGCCCAATTTATCAAAACTAATATCTTCGCTAGATTTGGAATTCCAAGGGCTATAATAAGCGATCGGGGGAAGCATTTCAAAAATCGGATGATTGAGGCACTCCTAAGGAAATATCGAGTCTTGCACAAGGTGTCCACTTCCTATCACCCGCAATCAAATGGGCAAGCCGAAACATCCAATAAGGAGATAAAAGCAATCTTGGAGAAAACAGTTCAACCAAATCGGAAGGATTGGAGCTTACGACTCGACGACGCGCTTTGGGCCTATAGGACGGCATATAAAACACCAATTGGCATGTCACCGTATCGCTTGGTCTATGGCAAACCGTGCCACCTTCCCATCGAGCTCGAGCATCGTGCCTTTTGGGCAATCAAGAAGTGTAATATGAATTTTGACGAATCAGGCACCCACCGGAAGTTGCAATTGCAAGAATTGGAAGAGATACGAAACGACGCGTTCGAAAATGCAGCAATTTACAAAGAAAAGACAAGGGCGTTCCACGATTCAAAAATAATAAGGAAAGACTTCGTCCTAGGTGAAAAAGTGTTACTTTACCACTCTCGACTCAAATTATTTCCGGGCAAGTTGCGATCCCGCTGGATTGGTCCATTTATAATTATCAATATTTCTCCTCATGGAGCGATTGAAGTTCAAAGTCTAAAGACACGAAAAATTTTCAAAGTCAACGGCCATCTCCTAAAACCCTAACGCGAAGGATTTACGACGGCTAATATGGAAGAATACAAACTCGAGGACCCATCCGAAATATAAAACAGGGAGTTCGTCGAGCCAACGACGTAAAAAAAAGGCGCTTATTGGGAGGGAACCCAATTTATTTTTTTATTTTTCCGCAAATTTTTTTTTTTTGTCGTCAGTTTTTTTTAGAAAATCTTTTACCTGCTTATTTCCTTTTCTACTTATTTCCTTCTTTTAAAGTCTTTTTTTACTCCTTATTACTTATTAATTTCTTTTTCCTAAAAAAACAACCCCTTCTCCCTCATAGAGTGACCCAGTAGTCGATTTCCACCCCCCCCCCCCACTCGGTCTCCCCACCTGACTAACCTCCTCTCTCTCTTTTCTGCAGCAAACCCCGTCGCGACCAACATGACCGGAAAAGGGACAAGAAACGTCATTCGGCCGCTGAATCGAATCACTAGGAGCGGCGGCTGGAGGAATAACCCTAGGGCGCCGACCTTCTACGACCTCACCGAGCCCGAAGCACCCGCGACAAAACCCTCCACCGCCGAAAAACGAAGGGTAGGCCGACCAGCGACCGACGAACCACTCACAAAAAAACCGAAGCGGCGGGCGCCGGGTCAAACTTCAAAAAGGGGGAAACAATTCCAGACATCGAAGAGCCGTGGTTTGAGAGACGAGCCCACACCGCCACCCTCTCCGCCCTCTTCGGTTGCACCACCAGTCACCGAGGACGATACGGCCCCTGATGTAATCTATCAATTACTACCACCGCCCCCGTTGCTACTTACATGGTATGGCGCCGAGACATCGAGCTCCACAACAGTCGATGGGAATGGTGCGGAACATCCATCCCAACCCGAACGAAATTCTGAAAACGAGCCGCGACCGACAAATGAAAGAGGAAATGAAAAGGAGGCCGACCAGCAGCACGACTCTACGCAAACCAGGAACCCAGCTCCACCTCCAGTAAGAGAAAGGCGCAAGAGTCTCCTCGGCCTACCGAACCGTTATAATGTCGCCTTTGGCTCCCCCGGACAGATTACACGCTACCGCAAACTCACGGAACGAAAGGTAATTCCCTCGGTCTATCTTGATGAAATTATTTTGAGACAATTGGGATTGTATGATGATGTTATGGCGTTGTTGAGTGTGCTGGGGTGGGAGAGATTGGCAACTGGGAACTCGGAGGTTTATGAGAATCTCACTTATGAGTTTTTTAGCCCAATTCGGAAAAGAGATTTTGAAAAGAAAGGAACATTTTATTTTTGTTTGAATGGTAAGGGGTATACATGGGGGGTTGAGCAGTTCAACCGAGCACTTGGGCTGACTGCCGAACCCGAGGAGGAAGATGACATACCACCCGAAAATGAGATCTGGCAAATGATTACGAATGAAGCCGGTCCATTTGCTGCGGGAAAAACTAAGGCCACCGCCATTCGAAACCCGGTGATCCATTACGTTCAACGACTTATGGCATACATGGTCACCGGGAGATACTCAAATCGAAATGTGGTGCAGATTTTTGAGCTAAAGATGATTTATGCGATGGTTTTTAGAAAAAGAGTGAAATGTGTTAAAGATTTATTGATGATATTTATTGGGGATGATGCTTCGAAAAATCCAATTGTGATGGGAGGCTGGGTCACGTTTGTAGCTCGATGCAGGGCTGATTTCAATGGCGATTTCGGTCGGGCGCGGAAAAATTGGACAGAAATCTGCTTACAAAAATGGGCATTTTAGAAAAAAATGAAAAAACTTTTAAGTGGCGAATATCGGCAAGTGAGATGATAGCTTTACCAAACACCGCATACACTTCGCCATGGGAGGAGAGAAATTTAAAAATGTTGCACAGGAGCCTTCCTTCCATTCCTTCAGACAGCCCGGCGGCAAGGGCTCAGACAGCCGGTGCGAGCGCAAGCCGAGCAGGAGAGTCGGCTACAGAGGCCGAGCTGAGGCGTCGGATCGAGCAGCTTGAGGAGGGACATCGCGCACTTCAAGCCAAGGTGGATCGTTTGACTGAGCAGTTGGAGGCCCGTCGTCCTCATTAGCCCGGTGATTCCTATTCTAGACTTTCTTTTACTATGCTTTATTTTTCTTTTTCTTTTCCTTCGTTTATTTGGAATATGTACTTAATTTTAAGTTTGGGGAAGTTGGACTTGGAACGTTTGGTTGAAATTGAAAATTGTGATGAATTTAATTTTGCGTCCTTAGCTAAATTTGTGTGATTGATTCAAGTGCGTGTATAGGGGATTTGAGTGTGGCTTGACATAGGAAATAAATATGATTGGTTAGTTTGATTTTAATTAGGGTAGTTCACTAGTCTTGATTTTGGATTTGGATAAAAGTGTGAGGGATTCATGGCACAAGCCCTTTTTATTCGTGAGTTTTGAGTCGTAGAGCAAAATATAAATATATACACATATATAAATAATTATACATATATATGCTCACTAATTCTTCTTGTGGGGTCAAACGTATTGTGTTCATACTAGAACTTAATCAATTATTCATGTCAAGACTATGTTAGTGTTCTCATGCAGTAAGTGATAAAGGCAAATTAGGAATAACCCACTTGGCCTATATTTTCTCACCTCGACATATTCATCATTAGAAGCCCATTTGGACCTAAACCTTATCTTTGATCCACCACATTTTATTAGCCATTATCTATTTTTTTGGTGAAAATTCATCCGTTTGAACCCTTGGTCAAGGATTGGTTGTGAATTAGGTGTATAACAAGTCGAGGGAAGGACGAGGAATTATCAAAAAGTGGGTGGTGAAGTGAAAAAAAAAAGTGCTGAAATTGAGATGAAAAAAATAAAGGCCGAAACCAAAAAAAAAATATATATATATATATATAGGGGGGCGACCGTAAAAATACCCCCCCTCGAATGTTGTTTAAGCCACTGACCTCTATTGATCTTTCGTGGCTATGCGATTACATGTGCCTAAAAGGGTGCTCAAGGAAAGGATGGTGATTCATTGTAGGATTTGTTATGCACTTAATTTCATGATTAGTCTGGACCAACGAATCCTGTATTTATCCTTTTTATCCTACCCATACCTAAAGCCCCGTTACAACCATAAAAGCCCTTTTGATTATATGCATGAGTTCATCTAAGTAGTGGAGATTTGATTTTTGTGCGAGTATGTGGTAATGACACACCATGTTTTGACGTGAGTGATTGCTTAATAATCCCTATATCTACTTGAGCGAGAGTGACCCCTTGTGAGGCCATTGAATTTTCTCTCACTTGATGCCAATGAAGATGTTGAGATTGGTTGAGGTACTTTAATTTTCTTCTTACTTGTTCATGATTATTTATTCTCCCTTGAATATGGCTATCATCTTGGATTTTTCAATACATGCTTCTTGAAATTCTTTCACTCGAATTATGCTTGAGGACAAGCATTGGTTTAAGTTTGGGGAGATTTGATAGAACAAAAATAGTGTGTTAAAATCATTGTTAATTATAAGGTTTTAATGAATTTTATGTTGGCACACTTGGTTATTTCCCATATATTTATATTTTGGGTGCAATTTACTTCACTTGGCAATTTGTTGTTTAGTTTAGGTGTTTGATGGAGTTTTTAAGTTTAAGGAGTAATTTGGATCATCAAACGGACCAAGCCAAGGTGATTTGGGCTTAAATAAAGAAAATGTCGCGCGACACTGGGTGGCCCAGGTCGATTATTGACCCAAAGGCGACCTGCTATTTACGAAAATAACCTTACTTGGGGCCCAAGAAACGACTCAAAATCGCCAATCAGGTTCCACAAGGCAATAAATCGGTCCATATCTTTGGAAAAAGGAATTGGAATAGATTTGGGAAGAAAGACTCCAAGGAAATTAAAACTCAAGAAGGAAAGAGTCCTAATTAAAGAAGGAAACTATGAGATAAGGAATAATTATAAAAGGAGGAGGGTGGAATAAAATTCACTACGGAACAGAAAACTCACTAGTGAAGCACTACTTTTCACTACCGAGAAAAATTCATAAGGACGACCGAACCGATTTCCAGGAGCAATCGAGAAAATTCGACGTGCGAAGAAGAAGATTATACCGTTTGAATTTCTTTCTTCTCATGTCTATTATTAATTTGCTGTTTTCTAAAGCCAACATGTCCGGCTAATTTTCTATTCTAGTTCTTAGTGAAGTTTGAAACCGTATTTGAATTATTCATGTTTTAATCCCGTAGCGTATTCTCAACTCGAATTCTCTTGAATTACTTTTGTGTTATTGAATTCACGACTATGCCATTTAATTTCTTGATTTGGTTTGGCCAACTAGATTAGGAGTTTTATGTCTTATGCTAGAAATTGAGTTGTAATCCGTAATTGTTGCAATTTTAATTTCACAAGTAGCAAACAATTAATTTTTCCCAATTGGGTAACACAAAATCGAGATCCCTTAAGTCGAGCTTATGAACTTAATATCTTGCCTATTCCATTATTTTGGTTTTTAATGCATCTAGCGAGTGAGATTTGAAGAGCTTGTTTTGAATCCACCGTATAGATAGGTTCGATTAAAGAGCTTATTTTAATTGAATAAACTTAAGAAATAATTGGGGTCAACAGAGCTTGTTGTTGGCTTCGGAATAGGAGTTCATGAGATTAGAGAAGAGATAAGCGCTGCATTGAAACTTGAATTAATTCGAAACGGTGGATAACGGAACTAAGGACTAGATTATTCCTTTAAGTGATATTTTCAATTTTTATTTCTTTTGTTTATTTTAATTTATTTTACGCAAATTTTTAGTTAAGATTAGAAACTAAACCCCCCCCCCCCCTCTCGTTTTTATTTTACTTTAATTGCTAAAAGTATTTAATCCTTAATTAGTCTAATTGATTTACCGTTCTCCATGGGATCGACCCTTACTTGCCGATACTACTAGTTAGTAGAAGTAAGCCAAGGAAAAAAAAATATAAATAACTAATTTTGACGCGTCACGACAGCTTGGTCAAAATTTTGGCGCCGTTGCCGGGGAACGGTGTTAAATTAATTTTACTTATTTTGGGTTTAAAAACTTTCTGCAATTTCGACACTGGGTGACCCAGTGTCAGTTCTGGAAATCTGTTTTAATTGTCAGTTGTGCACTAATCCGTTTTGTTTTAGTTTTGCATGAACACAAGGTCGCGTGGAGATAAGAATTTACAATATTTTCCAGAAATCACCAAGCGAGATCGTGTTTTCCGGCAGAAAGCAAAAGAAGTCAAAGAAGCACTTAGGATTTTACCATTTTCCCTCGAAACATCACCGAGTGAGTCGAAGGACGAAGTTGGAGTCATGGCAAATAACGCTGAAAAGACGCTGAAGCAATTAGCCAACTCGGAACTACCTCAACAACCCCTGTGCATCACGATCCCGGCTATTCACAACAACAACACCTTTGAACTAAAGTCGGGATTGATTCACTTGCTACTTGCATTTCATGGTCTATCGGGAGAGGACTCGCACAAACATCTCAAGGAATTCCATGTCGTATGTTCAAGCATGAAGCCAAACGGTGTCACCGAAGAACAAATCAAGCTTAGGGCCTTTCCGTTCTCATTGAAAGATGCGGCTAAGGATTGGTTATTTTATTTACCATCGGCCACCATCACAACGTGGAACGAGATGGAGATCTTATTTCTACAAAAATATTTTCCAGCCTCTCGAGCGGCCAACCTAAGGAAGGAAATATGTGGTGCAAGGCAAATGACCGGAGAAACGTTGCATGAATATTGGGAACGATTCAAACAATTGGTATCTCGATGCCCGCAACATCAAATTAGCGAGCAGCTCCTTATTCATATTTTTACGAAGGACTTAATCCGATGGAGCGGAACACGATAGATGCGGCAAGTGGAGGAGCTCTAGTGGACAAAACTCCTTCGGCCGCAAAGGCTCTCATATCCAACATGGCGGCTAATTTACAACAATTTGGATGTCGTGATGCACCGATCAGGATGGTGAAGGAGATGAATGACTCGTCCCTTGAGGAAAAATTGAATGAGCTAACTACTTTTGTTAGAAAACTTGCTGTAGGTAACAACACTCCAGTCGCACCCTGTCGCATTTGCAAAACCACGGAGCATATAACGGACAATTGTCGGATTTTGCTTGATGAAATCGAGGCACACGCCAATGCAATTGGAACCAAAAATTCCTATGGGCGAAAGAACGATCTGTACTCAAACACATACAACCCAGGATGGAGGGATCACCCTAATTTTCGATGGAAGAACCAGCAAGAGGCGGCCCTACAAAATAAAGGACAATTCTACAAGCAGCCCACTGAAAATCCGACACAATCTTTGGAGGATATGATGAAGAACCTTATGGCAAATACTATGCAGCTACAACAGGGCATGAATCAGTTCCAGCATGACACTAAGTCGAGTATCAAAATTCTCGAAAATCAAGTGAGTCAACTAGCCACCACGGTGAGCCGCATGGAGAGCCAAAATAGTAGAAAATTGCCATCACAACCTGAGCTGAACCCAAGTAACGTGAGTGCTATAACTATAAGAAGTGGGAAGCAACTTAAGGAGCCTGAAAATGTGAAGGAAGCTGAAAACGAGGAGCAAAAATCCACTGAACAGATCAACACTAGGACACCCAGTGCAGAACCAGCACCCAGTGCAGAACTGCCGGACAGCAAGGTAAAATCATTCAAAACTGCTCCTTTTGAGACTAACGAGTTACCTTTTCCATCCAGGGTCAAAAAGACAGCGATCGTAAATAAAGAGAAGCAAATCCTAGACGTATTCCGAAAGGTTGAGATCAATATTCCCTTACTCGACGCAGTTCAACAAATTCCAAAATACGCAAAGTTCCTTAAGGACTTATGTACCAGCAAACGGAGGTTAAAAGGGAACGAAAAGGTGATGATGGGAGAAAACGTGTCCGCTGTTTTCCAAAAGAAATTTCCACCAAAACGGGAAGATCCTGGTATGTTCGCTATTCCTTGTCGAATTGGAAATACGGGTTTTGAACGAGCTATGCTAGATTTAGGAGCATCAATAAATATTATGCCACGCTCTATATACACCTCCTTAAATCTAGGACCTCTTTGGGAAACAAGAATAATTATACAATTGGCAGATCGTAGCCTTGTGTATCCCGAAGGGGTAATTGAGGACGTTCTTTTCCAAGTCAACAAGCTCGTATTTCCAGCCGACTTCTATGTTCTCGACATGGAACATGAGTCATCAAATTCCAAACCTATTTTGTTAGTAAGGCCATTTTTAAATACGGCCAATACCAAAATAGATGTTCGTGAGGGATCCCTCACGATGGAATTTGATGATCAAATCGTACGGTTTAATATTTATGATGCTATGAAATTTCCTGAGGAAGATTGCTCTCTTTTTGCATTAAGCGTGATTGACCCTCTTGTTGAGGAAGTGTTTGATTTGAATTTCAGGGATGCACTCGAAGTAGCACTAACAATGGACGTAGGAACCAACGATGAGGAAGCATTTGAAATTTCAAGAGAATTGCTCGAAATCGTAGGTGCCTTGAAGGGGGCGGGACCGATCAGAACAAAAAGGGAAGCAAACTTCATTCGACTTAATGAGGAACGCCGGAAGATCGAGCCTTCGATTGCGCATGCACCCGAGCTGGAGCTAAAACCTTTGCCACAACACTTAAAGTATGCACTAGGAGCCGACGAAACCTTACCCGTCATTATCTCGGCCGAGCTGAATCCTAATCAAGAGAAGGCAGTGCTAAAAGTTCTCAAAGAATATAAGGAAGCCATTGGGTGGACTATAGCCGACATTAAGGGAATTAGTCCAGCCCTATGCATGCATCGAATTCTATTAACGGAGGACGCCAAGCCCACACGAGAAACACAACGAAGGTTGAATCCACCAATGATGGAGGTCGTGAAAAAGGAAATTCTTAAGCTCCTCGATGTAGGGCTGATCTTTCCAATATCCGATAGCAAATGGGTAAGCCCAACGCAAGTCGTCCCAAAGAAATCCGGAATTACCGTGGTCGAGAATCAAGAAGGAGAACTTGTTCCTAGTCGTATACAAACTGGATGGAGGGTTTGCATCGATTTCCGCAAGCTGAATTCAATGACCCGAAAAGATCATTTTCCCTTGCCATTTATAGATCAAATGATTGAAAGGCTTGCCGGACATGCGTACTATTGTTTCTTGGATGGGTTTTCGGATACTTTCAAATTGCAATCGCACCCGAAGACCAAGAAAAGACGACATTCACTTGCCCCTTCGGCACATTCGCCTATCGACGGATGCCCTTCGGACTATGCAACGCACCCGCTACTTTCCAAAGGTGTATGGTAAGCATTTTTACTGAGTACGTAGGTAATATCATTGAAATATTCATGGATGATTTTAGTGTGTATGGGGATTCATTCGATATATGCCTGAAAAATCTCACCCTTATTTTAAAACGTTGTGTAGAAACTAATCTCGTATTTAATTGGGAAAAATGCCATTTTATGGTAAAACAAGGAATAGTTTTAGGGCATGTAGTCTCGGAAAAAGGAATTGAAGTTGATAAAGCCAAAATTGATATTATTGCCACTTTGCCTTACCCATGCGGTGCGGGAAGTACGTTCTTTTCTTGGCCATGCAGGTTTTTATAGGAGGTTCATCAAGGATTTTTCAAGAATAGCGGCACCCTTATGCAAGCTTCTCCAGAAGGAAGTGGAGTTTAACATGAATGACGAACGCAAGGCCGCCTTTGACAAGTTGAAGCAATTGCTGACAACAGCACCCATAATTCAACCGCCAAATTGGGATTTGCCATTCGAATTGATGTGCGATGCAAGCGACTACGCAGTAGGGGCTGTCTTGGGCCAAAGAGTGGGGAGAGCGCCCCATGTAATTTATTACGCCTCAAAAACACTGGACCCGACCCAAGCGAATTATTCTACAACCGAGAAGGAGTTTCTGGCCGTGGTCTTTGCACTAGAAAAATTATGTTCCTACCTACTCGGGACAAAGGTCATTATTTTTTCAGATCACGCTGCCCTACGATATTTGTTAGCCAAAAAGAAGGCGAAGCCGAGACTTATTCCATGGATCCTACTTCTTCAAGAATTCAACGTGGAGATCAAGGACAAGAAGGAGTCCGAAAATTCTGTGGCCGATCACCTAAGCCGGTTAGTCTTAGAAAATGATGACGAACAATTATATTCAGCCGCTCAACACTGGGAGGACTGTTCAACACTGGGTGACCCAGTGTCAGACTCTGCAGCACCATGGTATGCCGATTTAGTGAATTTTCTCGTAGCCAATATTTTTCCTGCTGGAATGACACGGGCCAGGAGGGATAAACTCAGAAGTGATGCCAAATACTACGTGTGGGATGATCCTTATCTATGGAAGCATTGTTCAGATCAAATGATTCGATGATGTGTACCAGAGGCTGAATTTCATTCAATTCTCGCTTTTTGTCACTCTTATGCATGCGCAGGACACTTCGGTTCAAGAAGGACAGTACATAAGGTTTTGGAATGTGGTTTTTATTGGCCTTCGCTATTTAGAGATGCTTATGATTTTTGCAAGACGTGTGATAATTGTCAAAGAACGGGTAATATTTCTCGACGCAATCAAATGCCTCAAAATCCTATCTTGATTTGTGAAATCTTCGACGTCTGGGGCATGGACTTCATGGGACCTTTTCTCTCCTCATATGGGAATCTCTATATTTTACTCTTCGTGGATTATGTATCCAAATGGGTGGAGGCGACCGCCTCACGGACCAATGATTCTAAAGTAGTGGCCCAATTTATCAAAACTAATATCTTCGCTAGATTTGGAATTCCAAGGGCTATAATAAGCGATCGGGGGAAGCATTTCAAAAATCGGATGATTGAAGCACTCCTAAGGAAATATCGAGTCTTGCACAAGGTGTCCACTTCCTATCACCCGCAATCAAATGGGCAAGCCGAAACATCCAATAAGGAGATAAAAACAATCTTGGAGAAAACAATTCAACCAAATCGGAAGGATTGGAGCTTACGACTCGACGACACGCTTTGGGCCTATAGGACGGCATATAAAACACCAATTGGCATGTCACCGTATCGCTTGGTCTATGGCAAACCATGCCACCTTCCCGTCGAGCTCGAGCATCGTGACTTTTGGGCAATCAAGAAGTGCAATATGAATTTTGACGAATCAGGCACCCACCGGAAGTTGCAATTGCAAGAATTGGAAGAGATACGAAATGACGCGTTCGAAAATGCAGCAATTTACAAAGAAAAGACAAGGGCGTTCCACGATTCAAAAATAATAAGGAAAGACTTCGTCCTAGGTGAAAAAGTGTTACTTTACCACTCTCGACTCAAATTATTTCCGGGCAAGTTGCGATCCCGCTGGATTGGTCCATTTATAATTATCAATATTTCTTCTCATGGAGCGATTGAAGTTCAAAGTCTAAAGACACGAAAAATTTTCAAAGTCAACGGCCATCTCCTAAAACCCTATCGCGAAGGATTTACGACGGCTAATATGGAAGAATACAAACTCGAGGACCCATCCGAAATATAAAATAGGGAGTTCGTCGAGCCAACGACGTAAAAAAAAGGCGCTTATTGGGAGGCAACCCAATTTATTTTTTTATTTTTCCGCAAATTTTTTTTGTCGTCAGTTTTTTTTAGAAAATCTTTTACCTGCTTATTTCCTTTTCTACTTATTTCCTTCTTTTAAAGTCTTTTTTTTTTACTCCTTATTACTTATTAATTTCTTTTTCCTAAAAAAACAACCCCTTCTCCCTCATAGAGTGACCCAGTAGTCGATTCCCCCCCTCGCTCAGTCTCCCCACCTGACTAACCTCCTCTCTCTCTCTTTTCTGCAGCAAACCCCGTCGCGACCAACATGACCGGAAAAGGGACAAGAAACGTCAATCGGCCGCTGAATCGAATCACTAGGAGCGGCGGCTGGAGGAATAACCCTAGGGCGCCGACCTTCTACGACCTCACCGAGCCCGAAGCACCCGCGACAAAACCCTCCACCGCCGGAAAGCGAAGGGTAGGCCGACCAGCGACCGACGAACCACTCACAAAAAAACCGAAGCGGCGGGCGCCGGGTCAAACTTCAAAAAGGGGGAAATAAATCCAGACATCGACGAGCCGTGGTTTGAGAGACGAGCCCACACCGCCACCCTCTCCGCCCTCTTCGGTTGCACCACCAGTCACCGAGGACGATACGGCCCCTGATGTAATCTATCAATTACTACCACCGCCCCCGTTGCTACTTACATGGTATGGCGCTGAGACATCGAGCTCCACAACAGTCGAGGGGAATGGTGCGGAACATCCATCCCAACCCGAACGAAATTCTGAAAACGAGCCGCGACCGACAAACGAAAGAGGAAATGAAAAGGAGGCCGACCAGCAGCACGACTCTACGCAAACCAGGAACCCAGATCCACCTCCAGTAAGAGAAAGGCGCAAGAGTCTCCTCGGCCTACCGAACCGTTATAATGTCGCCTTCGGCTCCCCCGGACAGATTACACGCTACCGCAAACTCACGAAACGAAAGGTAATTCCCTCGGTCTATCTTGATGAAATTATTTTGAGACAACTGGGATTGTATGATGATGTTATGGCGTTGTTGAGTGTGCTGGGGTGGGAGAGATTGGCAACTGGGAACTCGGAGGTTTATGAGAATCTCACTTATGAGTTTTTTAGCCCAATTCGGAAAAGAGATTTTGAAAAGAAAGGAACATTTTATTTTCGTTTGAATGGTAAGGGGCATACATGGGGGGTTGAGCAGTTCGGCCGAGCACTTGGGCTGACTGCCGAACCCGAGGAGGAAGATGACATACCACCCGAAAATGAGATCTGGCAAATGATTACGAATGAAGCCGGTCCATTTGCTGCGGGAAAAACTAAGGCCACCGCCATTCGAAACCCGGTGATCCATTACGTTCAACGACTTATGGCATACATGGTCACCGGGAGATACTCAAATCGAAATGTGGTGCAGATTTTTGAGCTAAAGATGATTTATGCGATGGTTTTTAGAAAAAGAGTGAAATGTGTTAAAGATTTATTGATGATATTTATTGGGGATGATGCTTCGAAAAATCCAATTGTGATGGGAGGCTGGGTCACGGCTGTAGCTCGGTACGCCGGGGCTGATTTCAGCGGGCAGTTTCCGGTCGGGGCAGCGGAAAAATTGGACAGAAATCTGCTTACAAAAATGGGCATTTTAGAAAAAAATGAAAGAACTTTTAAGTGGCGAATATCGGCAAGTGAGATGATAGCTTTACCAAACACCGCATACACTTCGCCATGGGAGGAGAGAAATTTAAAAATGTTGCACAGGAGCCTTCCTTCCATTCCTTCAGACAGCCCGGCGGCAAGGGCTCAGACAGCCGGTGCGAGCGCAAGCCGAGCAGGAGAGTCAGCTACAGAGGCCGAGCTGAGGCGTCGGATCGAGCAGCTTGAGGAGGGACATCGCGCACTTCAAACCAAGGTGGATCGTTTGACTGAGCAGTTGGAGGCCCGTCGTCCTCATTAGCCCGGTGATTCCTATTCTAGACTTTCTTTTACTATGCTTTATTTTTCTTTTTCTTTTCCTTCGTTTATTTGGAATATGTACTTAATTTTAAGTTTGGGGAAGTTGGACTTGGAACGTTTGGTTGAAATTGAAAATTGTGATGAATTTAATTTTGCGTCCTTAGCTAAATTTGTGTGATTGATTCAAGTGCGTGTATAGGGGATTTGAGTGTGGCTTGACATAGGAAATAAATATGATTGGTTAGTTTGATTTTAATTAGGGTAGTTCACTAGTCTTGATTTTGGATTTGGATAAAAGTGTGAGGGATTCATGGCACAAGCCCTTTTTATTCGTGAGTTTTGAGCCGTAGAGCAAAATATAAATATATACACATATATAAATAATTATACATATATATGCTCACTAATTCTTCTTGTGGGGTCAAACGTATTGTGTTCATACTAGAACTTAATCAATTATTCATGTCAAGACTATGTTAGTGTTCTCATGCAGTAAGTGATAAAGGCAAATTAGGAATAACCCACTTGGCCTATATTTTCTCACCTCGACATATTCATCATTAGAAGCCCATTTGGACCTAAACCTTATCTTTGATCCACCACATTTTATTAGCCATTATCTATTTTTTTGGTGAAAATTCATCCGTTTGAACCCTTGGTCAAGGATTGGTTGTGAATTAGGTGTATAACAAGTCGAGGGAAGGACGAGGAATTATCAAAAAGTGGGTGGTGAAGTGAAAAAAAAAAGTGCTGAAATTGAGATGAAAAAAATAAAGGCCGAAAATATATATATATATATATATATAGGGGGGCGACCGTAAAAATACCCCCCCTCGAATGTTGTTTAAGCCACTGACCTCTATTGATCTTTCGTGGCTATGCGATTACATGTGCCTAAAAGGGTGCTCAAGGAAAGGATGGTGATTCATTGTAGGATTTGTTATGCACTTAATTTCATGATTAGTCTGGACCAACGAATCCTGTATTTATCCTTTTTATCCTACCCATACCTAAAGCCCCGTTACAACCATAAAAGCCCTTTTGATTATATGCATGAGTTCATCTAAGTGGTGGAGATTTGATTTTTGTACGAGTATGTGGTAATGACACACCATGTTTTGACGTGAGTGATTTCTTAATAATCCCTATATCTACTTGAGCGAGAGTGACCCCTTGTGAGGCCATTGAATTTTCTCTCACTTGATGCCAATGAAGATGTTGAGATTGGTTGAGGTACTTTAATTTTCTTCTTACTTGTTCATGATTATTTATTCTCCCTTGAATATGGCTATCATCTTGGATTTTTCAATACATGCTTCTTGAAATTCTTTCACTCGAATTATGCTTGAGGACAAGCATTGGTTTAAGTTTGGGGAGATTTGATAGAACAAAAATAGTGTGCTAAAATCATTGTTAATTATAAGGTTTTAATGAATTTTATATTGGCACACTTGGTTATTTCCCATATATTTATATTTTGGGTGCAATTTACTTCACTTGGCAATTTGTTGTTTAATTTAGGTGTTTGATGGAGTTTTTAAGTTTAAGGAGTAATTTGGATCATCAAACGGACCAAGCCAAGGTGATTTGGGCTTAAATAAAGAAAATGTCACATGACATCGGGTGGCCCAAAGTGTCGATTCACGACCTGCCACCGTTATTTAAAATAACCTTACTTGGGGCCCAAGAAACGACTCAAAAATCGCCCAATCAGTTCCACAAGGCAATAAATCGGTCCATATGTTGGAAAAAGGAATTGGAATAGATTTGGGAAGAAAGACTCCAAGAAAATTAAAACTCAAGAAGGAAAGAGTCCTAATTAAAGAAGGAAACTATGAGATAAGGAATAATTATAAAAGGGGAGGAGGGCTGGAATAAAATTCACTTCTGGAACAGAAAACTCACGGCTGAAGCACTACTTTTCACGGCTGGAGCAGAAAAATTCATAAGGACGACCGAACCGATTTCCGCCGGAGCAACCGAGAAAATTCCGACGTGCGAAGAAGAAGATTATACCGTTTGAATTTCTTTCTTCTCATGTCTATTATTAATTTGCTGTTTTCTAAAGCCAACATGTCCGGCTAATTTTCTATTCTAGTTCTTAGTGAAGTTTGAAACCGTATTTGAATTATTCATGTTTTAATCCCGTAGCGTATTCTCAACTCGAATTCTCTTGAATTACTTTTGTGTTATTGAATTCACGACTATGTCATTTAATTTCTTGATTTGGTTTGGCCAACTAAATTAGGAGTTTTATGTCTTATGCTAGAAATTGAGCTGTAATCCGTAATTGTTGCAATTTTAATTTCACAAGTAGCAAACAATTGATTTTTCCCAATTGGGTAACACAAAATCGAGATCCCTTAAGTCGAGCTTATGAACTTAATATCTTGCCTATTCCATTATTTTGGTTTTTAATGCATCTAGCGAGTGAGATTTGAAGAGCTTGTTTTGAATCCACCGTATAGATAGGTTCGATTAAAGAGCTTGTTTTAATTGAATAAACTTAAGAAATAATTGGGGTCAACAGAGCTTGTTGTTGGCTTCGGAATAGGAGTTCATGAGATTAGAGAAGAGATAAGCGCTGCATTGAAATTTGAATTAATTCGAAACGGTGGATAACGGAACTAAGGACTAGATTATTCCTTTAATTGATATTTTCAATTTTTATTTCCTTTGTTTATTTTAATTTATTTTACGCAAATTATTTTAGTTAAGATTAGAAACTAAACCCCCCCCCCCCTCTCGTTTTTATTTTACTTTAATTGCTAAAAGTATTTAATCCTTAATTAGTCTAATTGATTTACCGTTCTCCTTGGGATCGACCCTTACTTGCCGATACTACTAGTTAGTAGAAGTAAGCCAAGGAAAAAAAAATATAAATAACTAATTTTGACGCGTCACGACAGCGCGGTCAGGGGTGTACACATCGACGCGGTGAAGAAGATGAAGTACAAGGAATAAGCTTATTCTATTAATTATTTTTATTATATAGGGATCGATTTGTCTCATTAACCATTATAAGCATCGGTTTTAGTTATGAGAACATAGTATCCTCTAAAAAAATTATACTAATTTATATGAGATATTTAGAGTTTCATATCTATAATTCTGTTAATATAATATATATTTTTGCTTGTTAAAAAGTATAAATTTAATTGTGGTGGAAATTGCACTTACAATATTTTCGCTTCATTATTTGCAGATCGTCTTTTTTCTTTCAAGTTGACATATTCATTTTTTCTCTCTTTCAAATTGAGAGGTCCAAACTGGAGTTATTCGGAGGTTGGCAGCGGGTTCCGACTAGGAAGATGATTTAGATATGGGTTATGACTTATGATTAACCATTTATTAGTGCATATTGATATTGAAACACTATTGCACGTCGGCGGCAGTAGATGGGTGTTTCGACGTCAGATTCGGCGTGGACGTTGAACTAGAATTTTTACTTTTGATATTTTTTTTAAATTCAGAAACGTAATCTGATTTTTTTTATGTTTTAAAGGTATGCAAGTGTGTATAGTATGGTAAACAATATATAGCATGACAATATGTGAATATGTTAATATGGTTATCATGAATGTATTTTAAAGGGAGTTATGATTCCGAGAGTCTGGTCCGATGTTCTTCAACTTATTGGAGCTGGTGTGACCTTATTTTTAGTCGACATGGTGATTTTGGGTTGTTTTTGTTATTTGTGATTTGCAAATGAAGTTTTAATTACCTTCATGATACTTTTTATTTATGTATGATACATGATCGTATTACTTTTTTGAAATGAGTCTGAATATATACACGATTTTGGTGATCTCTACTTATTGTAGTATATTTGCTCAATAGGTTTGTAAGGATTTTTTTACTTTTCTAATTTCAATTTGTATGCACAATAATACTTATAAATGAATGTTTGATTCAGCGGATATCAGTTATTTATATGATATGTTGATGCTCTTTTCATAGATTTAGCTAGGATATATATTTTCTACAGTTACCTTTCTCGATTGATTGGTTTAGTATGAGGGTTACATGTTGTGGAAATATATCGTTTTATTTGTTTTAGAAAATCATATTGCAAATTTATTGTTTCTAAGTGTTGTTTTTTATTTTTATTTTTTGGAAAATCACATCGCATATTTTCGGATACTAGCTAACCATTATTGACTACACGTCAATAGATGGTTACTGTATTTTGATATCACACTTGTTTGTGTCATTTTATTATGATATATTTTTTTTTATTATTCTTTGTTTCATCTTATTATGATGTAGTTTTATTATTTTTATAATATCTGGTTATTGTTTTGGAAAATGTTATTGTGTTATGTGTTCTTTGTTAAGTTCTATAATTTGTCATTACTCATTATAAATAAATATATTAACGAACATATATAACAGATCTCCAAATATATATATTGAGGTGACCAAAATATAGTATGAAATGATCGAGAAGTGTTTGTTTGAATCTCGACTCCATATGTACATAATGTTAACATCAATAAAAAATTGATATTTAAGTAACCAAAAGAATACACAAAAGTATCCAAAGGTGTATTTATTTACTTTTTTTATTAAATATTATGGAAATAATTAAACCTGATTAACAGGTACACGATTGTAATATTAAGATAATAAAAAACTAATATCTTAAGTAATCAAACTACTTATTATGTCAACCAAATAATTATGTTTAACTAAAAAAACAATATTCGTGAAAGTATCCAAATGTATGTTTATCCACTTCTCATTGTTGGATATATTATAAATGATAAAGGAGCATGAATAATATGTATTCAAAATAAAATTCAAATAACAAAGCTACTATTTGCAAATAGCTATAGATATGTGAATGGCATCCGCAAAAGAAAAAATAAACAATAAAATTAACGAGCAAATTTAACTAGTATCCAAATACAATTTTCATGTATCTAAATTACTACTTGATACTAGCAATGTTCTTGTATCTCTATTTTTTGTTAAATATAAAAAATTAACTAGCAAAATAATTAGTATCCAAATATAATATAAGTAACTGAACTACTACACTATTTGTAATTTTATATTTTTTTTATTATTAAATATAAATAAAGTAATGAGCACAAATAATTAGTATCCAAATGCAATATCGAGGTAGTCAAATGACTATTTGCAAGTATCCAACTGAGATGTTTTCAGAAATCCAATAAAATCAATCACCCAAAGCCGCAGTCTGTCACCATCTTCTTCAGCACGTCGACCACCATGAGCCGCATCTAGATTCAGAAATCCAATGATGCTAGAAAATATTAAAAAATAAAAAAACTAGACAAGGAATCCAAATCCTAAACTTGAAAATTAATTGGCCATACACCATGAAAAATAGAAACACCGATTCATAAATAGTGAATCGGGGAGGATATTCAGCGTTGCCCAGATCCCAACGTATGAAAACTACCTTTACGATATTGTTTTCGCCATAATCATAGTTGAATTAAGAAAGAGAAAGAAAATGTGTATGTCATTTCTGCCATTCAGACAGTTAATTCAACAATGTAGGTAAACAACATTTCATCTTTATCCAAACATACAGTATAATCCAAATAGAATAACTTATTTCACTCAGATCTTAATGACAGAGTTGGTAAACAGCCCCTTACTGTTGTTAGTTTTGTAATTCTTTTATCTTAGTTTGATTTATGTAATTACTTCTTATTTATTATATATATAAACTCCCCTAATGTTTTTAGGCACCCCCGCGAGTTTGGGCTATATATGGCACTTGTATTCTAAAGCCCATTAGATCTGGCCCAGCCCACGTCCCTGCAATACTGTGTGCGCGTGTTCTCAATATACCCTCACAGGAAAGACTCTGGGTGCATCTCCTATTCTTCTCCTTTGACCACTTCATTGAAGAAAATATTGTCATGTTAAATTTGTGAACAGTAAGCTTTATTTATTCTAAAGTTGGACTTATAATTATAAATTTGAAATTTCAACTTGTATTTCTAAATTTGAAGTTGAGATTTTAATTTGGAATTGTAAACTTGAAACACCACCACCCCCCCACCCCCACCCACTAGGGGTGTTCAAAAGCGAATATGTGAAAATTCAGATATTCGAATTTCGGATAGTTGACTTTAATATCCGAACAACTATCCGAAATTCGGACATCCCAAATTTTCGAATAGTGGTTCGAATATCAAATCGGATATCCAAAAATTATCGTTTTTGAAACACCAAAAAATAAAATTGCCAACCTATCAATTTTTAAACAAACAATTTAAACCTAACAAATTCCAGCAGCATGTTTATTACATAAGTTTTCACCATTCACAATTAAAGTCAGAGTAACAAATAAAACCCAACAAATTCCAGCAAAAACAACAAAATCCAGCAAAACAAACAATTTCCATCAAGTTCCAGCAGCATTTCAGCACCAAAACAGCAACATTTCAGCTGGTAAAAGTAAAAGGTGCCTAATATATCTCGGATTTCGAATATCCAAAATATCTGGAATTTTTGAAAAATACTATCTGAATCTGCATCCGAAACAACGGATATCCAAATTTTCAGATAATTTTGGATCGGATTTTCGAATCGAGTATCGAACATCGAATATTTGTGAACACCCCTACCACCACCCCACCAAAAAAAGGATTATGTGGTTGCACCAAATGTTCCATCTAGTAGTTGTATCAAGTATGAGTATGTGAATGAAGAGGAACAGGTAGGGCTACAAAACGGGCTGAGTTGCTCGCGAACATGCTCAATCAAAGCTCGGATCGATCTCGAATTGACAAAGCTCGACTCGTGCTCGTCTACCACCCAGCCGAGTCTGTTCCACTTATCGTAAATACTTTAGCTCGTGAGCTCGCGAACGGCTCGCGAACATTTAAATTATTTTTAAAAATTTGGCCAAACATGTATAAATATTCATAATATTTAATTATTTATTAATAATAATAATTATTATTATTATTATATTTATGAAAATTGACATTTTTTAATTTTTTTTCATCAAAATATTAAAAATAAAAAATTTAAAAAATAAGAAATTGAAAAAAAATGTATTTCCACGAGCGCTCGAGATACTGCTCGGGTCGAGCACGAGCACAAGCTTGATTGGATAATAACAAGCATCGCACGTTAAGGCCAAAGCTCGACTAGACTCACTCTTTTGCAGCCGTGTATATATATATATATATATATATATATATATATATATATATATATATATATAATTAAGTAATGATTAACGTGCATAAATAAGAACACATGAACAATATATACTTATATTATCGTGAAACAACTCCTTGCACATATCACTCCCCTTAATATTACTTCGTCTAAGATAGACCTCATACTTCTTTCTCACACAAGGCAACTAGGGCAGCCAGTACGCAATTTACCTTTTAAAATTGAACTGTGATCATTTAATTCTTTTTAGAAATTGCAGCAATATATATATAAGTCAAATTACTGGATTCCCTTCTTCAAATATTCTCATAATACTATTTTTAATATTTTTGCATAAAATAATTAGAAACTTAACAACATACAATATGAAACGGATGGAGTAATAAAGATAAAATGTACACACAAGGAAAAAAGCACAATTTTTAACTGTAAAGTGTAATGCCCTGGATTTTCATTGAAGGGCCGTGTCTTATTCACTTCGTTAAGCAGAAAACAAAAACGCTGGAAGAACCTCTTAGGCGACGTCAAATATGCTTCGCCAAACCAATCGCGACAGTCTAAATGGTGTAGAAGGAAAAGTACCGTTGCACAAAAATTAAATTGTTGGAATTCGAACTGGTGTTTTAGATATGATCACAGATTGCCTTGGTGAAATCTGTGGTAGTTGATGTACCGCCAAGATCACCTGTTCTGTATTTTCCTTCTGCAATTGTCTTCAATACGGCGTCCTGGATTCTATCAGCTTTATCGTGGAGATCCAAATGGCGCAACATGGTCACGGCGCTAAGAAGCAGGGCAGTTGGGTTTGCCAGATTCTACATGAACAAACAACAAAGAATGTACCAAATATAAAAAAGGAAGATAGGGATTAAGATACAGACCACCCAACTGAATGAGGCACATGCTTGTCAGATGGTCTTGGCCGATCCTGACCCATCAGACGGTCTCCTTCTGAAACTAATTCTTAAAATAAAAAAAATAAAAAAAATAGAAATATATATATAACTCAAAAAAACAAAATAACAATAAAACCAACCCTAAAAATTGAAGAAAAAAATACGAAAAAAATAAAATAAAATAACAAAACCAAACCGAAAAAAACTGAAAAGCGCCAAGAAGAACTAAGAAACTAAAAAACTGAGTAAAGGAACCTAAAAAGTGAAGAAAAAAGAACTGAAAAAAAACTAAAATTTAGGCCAGGTTACGCTACGTTCCATCAAACAGCAGACAGTGCGACACAAGTTTTTGCCCAACTGAAATATATACCCCTCTACTAGCGCAATAATACTGCCTAAAATGTTAATTCAAATTCAGGTACCATGTTGTCCCACTTAAATGATTTCACTTTCAGCAATTCGGTGATGCGTTGTATATAAAAATTATCTTGAAAAAAAATGAATTAAAAAACCAGGCGAACAATCGAGAAAATATTGTCGTCATTATACATTCAATTTAGAATTAAATTGGGTGTCAATTGTGAGTGCTGGCACATAAACCAACACAACTCATTCAGATGGCGGGATGATCGACCCTCGATACACAAACAAGCAGTGCTGACAAAATAAAAGGGAGAGAAATACATATTAGAATTGCTTCGACGCTAACCTTTCCAGCAATATCAGGCGCAGAACCATGTACAGCCTCGGCAAGAGCGATACCTCCCTCACCAATATTGCAGCTGTGTGGGGAACCAGATGAAGTGAAATCAATAAAAGGTGTCAATGAAAAACTTTGCAAGACCACACAAACAGAATGTTACCTGGGTGTTAAACCTAAGCCTCCAATCAGACCAGCACAAAGGTCACTGATTATGTCACCGTAAAGATTGGGCATCACCAGAACATCAAAAAGTGTTGGATTCTTCACAAGCTGCAGATTTTGGAAAAATAAAATATAATTTCAATTGCATCATATACTAGCCTGTCTTTTCTAGGATTGAGCAGAGCTTCTAGCAAATCTTTGATGCACTTAACATTGCAACTCATATCGACGCAAATAAGCTTCGGAAGCATTTTCAGGAAATAATAGCTTGCCAGAAATAAAATAAGTATTCATAGCAGACAAACATCTCATACCATCATACAGCAATTGTCAATGACAACCTCTTCATATTTAATCTCTGGATATTTCTCTGCGACCTCACGGCAGCACTGCAGCATACAAAGGAAATGAATTTCAAGTGAAAGCCTGAAATGGCTAAATTAAATCTATATATATCAAAAAATGGAAAATATGTTAAAAATCATTTAAAATTGCATCAGAAAAATAGAAAGAAATCAAGAAACTTAAAAAAGGAAAAATAAAATGAAAAAGAAGCATCAAAATAACGAAAAAAAATGATAAACGGAAAGAAAAGGAAAATTAAAATGAAAAAGAAAAGAAAATACAAGAGTGAAAAATGAGGTTATCAATTTCTGTTAATTCAGTACAATAGCATATAAATTTATAAAAAACTTCATAAAAAAATTAAAAGTCAGGTTAATTAAAGCAACATAATATATATCATACAGAGTATAAATCATTGGATGTAAATATTTTTTTTCTAAGGGAAGATGACTAGAACCATATCAAATTAAAATTTATTAATCCTAATTAAGGTTTATTAATTTTTAATTAAAATTATAAACTTATTAGATATAATCCTCATAGAGCATATTCTATTTTTTTGACTTAAAATTTTAGGTACTATTTTTTTTTACTTGATCTTATTTTAATTTGAAATAATTAAAGAGAGATTTAATTAGATGATTTTTTAAAAAAAAAAGTAAAATAAAATTAGTAGAAATAAACTTAATTTGTAGTGGTAATAGTAAGGAGGGGCATGAATGTTAAAAGTTACAAACATTAAGGGTCCAAGTGTACCTACAAATACATTAGGAGCTTAGTTGTTCCATAGTGTAAACATTGAGGGTGTTTTTGACCATTTTCTCAATTAAAAACTAAGCATCAACAATCAAATACATGCATAAACCAGACCTTAAGGAAAAGACCATCAGTTTTCTGCATGATATTGGCTTTGTGTATTGCAGATACTCTTTCCCGTCCATGGGTCTTGGCATAGTGAAAAGCATACTCTGCAACTCTCAGACTTGCCTGACGTGTAATGATCTTCAGACTTTCAACAACACCCTTGACCACCTAAATAGAAAAAAAAGGAGCTCAATATATTTGATCAGGTAAGACTTCCTTTAGGATAATGTACGTGCCATAGAAAATCTTACCTGATGTTCAAGTCCACTGTACTCTCCTTCAGTGTTTTCACGAATGGTAATGAGATCAACATCATCATATTTAGTCTTGTATCCAGGTAGGCTGTAACAAGGTCTGACATTGGCGTATAGATTCAGCTCTTTCCTCAAGGTAAGGTTGAGAGAGCGATGGCCTTTCCCAATTGGTGTGGCCATAGGCCCTTTCAAGCCAACTTTGTTTTGTCTCACGGATTCGAGACTTTCCCATGTCAGGAAACTCTGGGTTCTAGGATCAATCTCTGTCCCCACAAAATGTTCTTCCCATTCAATTGGCACATCAGCAACTTTAAAAACCTGGATTTTCACCAATTATTATGTTCTTATTTCGCAATAGATTTCCATATCAAATAAGGGCTCAACTACAAGACATCACCTCCATGAAATCCCATGGCATACAAAGCCAAAACTAACTTAAAATGGTAAATTATAATAATGACTACAACAAAAGAAATTGACTTCGATATTATACTCAGGTATCCTGATCTAGGTATATGGTTTCGATTAATTTTAACTAGTTGAATAAGGTCGTTTCACCCAATATAAGATCTCCTTTCAAACATCTTTCCTGTAAAAAAGGAGTCGCCTTTGGTGATATTTTGAGGAAACATTTTAGTTCTCCTAAAATAATAACGTGCTTCGGATTAACTTTAGGAAACAAGATTTTATTCCGTCGAAAATACTTATCATTACATCCATTAGAGATAAGAGTTTTTTCAATCCTGAGCCTGAAAGAAAGAAAAATTATCAATTTAGGGCCTGAAATCAGTTCGGGGCCTCAAAGATATGAAACAATCAATTTGGGGCTCGAAAGATATGAAACTCAGTTCAGGGCCAGAAAGATTGGAACTAGGATCACATATTTTAAGACAATGCCTGGCACCCTCAGGTTCGTAATTTTTTCACAATATTTTTTAAATCACAATTCTAAAAAATAAGATGAATGAATTTCAAGTAAATAGTAAATTAAGAAAAGAAAGTAGAACAAATAAAACAAAAGATTTATTAGATGCCAACATGATTTGGAAATATGTGAGCCTTTGATTTGTAGTTTTAACCTTTCAGCCCCCGATTTGATAGTTATATCTTTTAGATCCAAAAGATAGTTTCATACTTTTGCGCCCCGGATAGGAAGAATCTTTCAGACCCAGGAATAGGAAAAATTCCTTAAAAAAAGTTCAATATCCTTTCGTACCCCAGTACTATCACAAAATAACATTGACTACTGACAAGACATTTATATAGAAAAAACTTAGCATAACAAGTAATACTGGCAAAACATCTATAGTTAAAAATATCTCCAAGAAAATGTCATATTGTTATATCATACTCCCGAACATAACACATAAACGCATTATTATCCTCTACAGATAGTTTACTACCAAAATATATATTTCGGAAATAAATTCTCTAAATTACTAGAAATTTGTAGTCGAGTTGCATTACATATAACATGACACTCATTTACCAAAACCATTCATCCAATAATGACCCTTACTCGAGTGTGTTCTATCTTTCAGTTAGAAATTCTAACAGAGCTTTGATTTTTTTTTCAGCCATACCCCTCCCTAGTTTTAAGAAACTCGCATAGCATAGTCAGACGAGACCATGTGTGTACCATTGGCCATTGCAGAAGCATATAGATCCTTAGACGTTAAAATGTTGAGTGGCTAGCTAACATTGGGTAAACACAAGAGGAACCATAGTAGACAACAGAACCTCCTGTTAGGGAAATCATAATAACGTCAAGAACGCCTTTATGTAGTTCCGCAATTTTTTCCTTCTCTCCTCCCTCTGTTCATGCATTAGTAACACAGCAACAAACTGAACAGTAATAAACAGACATGGCGATCGACATGAATTAAGGATGCTAACCACGTGACTGAATACTCTCTTCCAAAAATATTAGTACTATTTTCTCTTCCCCTCAATACTGGTTCAGAAATACCATATTAAACTTTGATATCCTTCAAAGCTACAGAAGTGAACCCCCCCCCCCCCCCCCCCCTCGGCCACCAATTGAACTGACGCACGCACGCACAAATAATCATAATTGAACAACATTCTATCTCGTGCAATTAAGTCTAACACGTCCTGACAGCCAAACCAACATTCTTCAACCCGCTCGCGTCAATACAGTAAAAAACAATAGTAGGGAAAACAAAAAGAATAACAAAATCGAATCAAGTACGAACAGGCAAATTATCAACGGACCGTCTTTTGTTACCTGTTTGACGGATTCGGCAATCTCCGGTCCGATGCCGTCTCCGGGGAAGAGAGTGGCGCGGATCAGATTGGAATCCAATGCGGCCGAAGAAAAACTCCGATCTAAAAAACTAGGGTTTGCGGACGAGAAAATTCCACTGGCTCGGCTCCGAGTGAGCTGTCTTACGAATTGAGATGCCATTCCCAGCTGCTACGGCTTTGAGGTTATGGCCTGTGACAAACCTTCGATCAATCCACACTTGATCGAATTACAGAATAATTTTAATTAATATAAATTATGTACTTTAAGTTTTGGGAAGGAAGGAGATTTGTCATTTTGAAGCAATTGGGAGGTCAAAGTCAAATGACCACAGAGATTTTTATTGTAGATTTTTATACACGAGGCTTGATTCAATCCGTGCGATGCACGGTCTTTGGTTGCAGACGTTTGAATGATCATTTATTGCAGACGGTTGAATCACATATGACGGGATTTAGATGCCTATTAGAGAATTTGTATTGTATTTATTTTAGAGGATTTAATTGTGATGTTATCATAACTTCTGTATTTAAATTAGTTTATTTACATTAAAAGTTACAATTAAAATAGTCTTTTCACATGTATTCTTTTAATCTGAATAAGGACTCATCCATAACGCTTTTTCCGTGTAGAATTCTTTTAGTCTATGTAATTAGTTATATGTAATTTATTGTATTTATTTTAAATGTTCATAGTGTACTGTTTTATCAACATGTGCGTTGTACTCATTGCATCTAAATATTCATAGTGTAATGGTCGGTACTAATTAGGTTTCCAGTACTTAAAATAGTTTATTCACATTAAAAGAGTACATGTTAAAAAAAAATTCTAAGATGTTACATTTAAAAGAGTCTCTTCACATGTAATCTTTAAATACTAACAACTTTTGTTTTAACATTCTACCATTTTTTGCAATCTTGAAACTACGATATGATTTCGTTTTTAATTCACAACGGTTACCAACTTACCATCCCCACCAAGCAAAAAGTAAAAGTGAATAATACAAAATGAATGGACATGAAGAGTCTCCATTATATTGTAGGAGACTATTAGTAGCATCATCATGAGATAGAGAGCAAGCGTGAATATTGATTATGTAAATCATTAATATGAGATAAATTTCCAATGAAGAATGCCACCTATAAAGCAAAATACCCATGTAGCCATGCTGTATCTATAATTTTTTTCAGCTTCTTTATTCAATGTATACCAATATCGTACCTATGTGTCTGGATACATACGTGATACGTGCTTATGTATGCATTGATGAATGTATGTATGTGTCAAATTTACCAACTGCTGGAGGTCCGACTGAGTAGATAGATGTTGGTATTAGCTGTATGCAAATCCTGAAACGTCACCGTATGGGATTTTCATGTTTGAAATGAAGTCGTCTTTCCTGCTCCCACATTGCCTCAAGCTCGCAGCTTTTCGTCCAACGAATATAAAAAAGTGAAAAATTTTAAACCCAGAATATTGGAGAGAGAGAGAGAGAGAGACTTTTCTTTTATTATCAAAACAAAAGAAAAGTGAACAACTGTTGTGAATTTCTTTTCCTTTCAGATTCCACTCCACCGCTTTGATCCACGCGTTGCTGCTCAGTTCCCGATTTTTTTACCTCCTTGCACATTAATATTTTATTTGTAAAGCATATGGTATAACCCCATAAAACACGGGTGTGTATGGGGTGGGGGTGTGTCCCCATCATTTCTCATAAAATTTTGAAGAAACTATGAAATCCCCAAATTATCTCTACTTAAAATATTACTTCATCGATTCATAAAACTTTTAGTTACATTAAGATTATAAAAATTAATATTTTAAAAATATACATCGATACAAGTCTAACAATATTTTATATGTCAGTATTTATTTTTATATTAGTTTAAAAAAATTAAGAATGTTATATATGATTGTATAAAAAAGTAAAGTGTTTTAATTGAAAGTGAACGAAAGAAGTATAAAACTGACAATTAAAATATTAAAAAAATTGCATATTAACCCTTTTGTTTCAAGAAAAATAAAATCACAATTTAGTTTAATTTCTTCCTCATTGATGCATTATTTTATTTCTCATATTATCTTATTCTTATAGAAAAAATAAAAAATAAACACTTTTGTCTTACAAAAAAATAAAACATGGTGTATATTAACCCTTTTTTTATAATTTATAAAATGTCTTGAACTATTTTTACCATATATAGTTGTTATCTCCCTTGTTTAACAAATATTTCTTCTACTTTTGTGTAATTTGACCATATAAATAGTTCCGTTAATTTGTGAGTTATATCTCATAATTTTTTATATTAAAATGAGAGGGAGTATTATTTAAGGTGGAACAAAGTTCCCACTCTTTATTAGGGCCGTAAACGAGTCGAACTGTACCGAATATTTATTGGGTTCGGTCCGACTTGAAATTATTCGAACCTTAGGTTCGATTCAGCTGGAAAATTTCGAACCTCAGAACTTGAGGTTCGATTCGGCTCGAAGTCTAATTATTTTTTTATAGTTCGATTCGATTCGGCCCGAATTTTCGAACCATTCGAATATAGTTCGATTCGGCTCGAGTTAAAGTCCAGTATAACTCCATAAGTCCAGTATAGTTCGAATATAATTCGGTCCGATTCGCCGAAGCCGAATGGTTCGTTCTGGAATGGAAGGGGTTTATGTCTTGGGCCAAGGCCCCTCGAATCGAGCCGAACCGTTCGATCTGATTCCCGAATCTTATTTTATAGGGTTCGGCTCTACGTTTGGTGTCCCGAATCGAGCCACGAATCGAGCTTTTTCGTGCCGAATATTTCGAACTGAATCGAACTTTTAAGTTTGTTCACGGTCCTACTTTTTATCCAAGAGTCCCCAAAATTTGTTAATAGTATTCTCTCTATTTCACATAAATAGTAACTTGGTTTTGTCCACATAAAGAGCAATGTTTCAAAAGTAATATTTATAGTTTGTTTGAAATTTGGATAATTCTCGTCAAATTATATGTATAATAGTAATTTCTCGGACCCAAAAAATGTAAGAATAAATAGTTTAAATAAATTATATATACATTCAAATAACTAAAATTAAAAAGTTATACCGTATACCAAGTGTGCTCTATATACTATTTGCACGATTTAAAGTTATCAGCATTACAAATTAGCAAGCTAAGAAATTTGCGTATATGCATCTAAACAATGACCAATTGTGTGTAGATTTGATTGTAATTATTCAATAGTATACTTCGAGTATATTTATCAATTTTTTTTTTAAAAAATTATAAACAAAATACTTTTGCAAGAAATTTCGATTGTATCTTTTTTTGGCCATGCTTACACAATAGTTATTAACTGTTTACCAAATATCTTTATAAAAATTGGCTAGTATAATCAGTTATAACTAGGGGAATACCTGGTTGTACATAGAGGTGTTCAAGGTTACGGTCGAACCGGCGAACCGGCGGTTTTGAACCGTTGACCGCAGTTCGGTTAACCGTTGACTGCGGTTCGGTTCGAAACCGGAACCGTGAACCCTTTTAAGACGGTTCGATTCCGGTTCGTCATTTGACGAACCGCGAACCAGCGGTTCAACCGACAGTTTAAAAAAAACATTTCAAAAATTCAAATTTTGACCGTCCGGGAACCGGCGGTTCCAACGGTCACAACTTCAATTTTTTTATACATTTTTACACCTATAAATACCACCCCTTACATCATTCATTTTTCTCACACCAACTATCTATCTATTTTCTCTCTAATTTCTATTCTCTCAACTCTCAAGTATTATACTTTTAATTGAAAAAAATGCCAAGTGGTCAATTCAACCGGGGAAAGGGAAAGGCTATCACCGATATTCCTCGACGAGGAAGAGGCGGTGCTAGTGGTAGTACTCCTACTCATACTCCGAGTTCTAATTCTATTCCAAGTCCGAATTTTGGAGATTATGTTCCAGATGAATTAACCGAAGAACAAATCAACGAAATGAGAGACAAATGGATTAAATATTTCGCCTACATTCCTCCGGTTTTTTTAGTTGCCAAACTTTTAGATCCTCAAGTTAGAGAGAAATATTCGCTAAAATTACTTTCACTTTACTATAATGCTTTATTTCCTAATCCTATTGCTAATTTTATTCCTCCAAATCCTAGCGATTTAGTTCAAAATGCAAAAAATTTATTAAATACTCTTTATCGCGAATATGCTTGTAGTTATAGTGGTAGCCTTGATCTTGGTACGGGTTCTTTTTCTTCTGTTCACATTCCTTCTAGTAGTACACCTTCTTTTGATTTTGCTATTCCGGATCTTAGTGAATGGAATGCCTATCAAGAAGATTTATCCCGAAAATGAACAAGGTACCAAAGTAATGCTTATCAAGAAATTGAAAATTATTTAACTACTTGTGAATTGGGAGATTTAGAACGTGGATCGGATGGTAATAACAATCTTCTTAAGTGGTGGGCAAAAAGGTCTACAATCTTTCCTGTAGTTGCCACGATTGCGACGGAAATACTAGTTGTCCCCGCCTCAACAGTTTATGTTGAACAAGCCTTCAGTGTAGGAGGATACATTCTGGATGAATGACGATCTCGATTGACGTCTCAAAATCTTGAAGCCCAAGCATTATTGAATGATTGGGTGAAAGCCGAGTTACGCCAACAAGAACCAAATTATAATGAATAAGAAGACAGTGATACATATGATACCGGATCTAGTAATGACTCGGTTGACTTGGGTGATTGAACCATCTCCTCTCCGCCTCCGCTCCGCTCCCTAAGGTAAATATGAGGTAAAAAAAATATGAGGTAAGTGAACTACGAGGACTTGATTCATAAGGTAATGAGATACATAGGCAACTTAATCCAAATATTTAAAGTTGAAATTCTTAATCTTAACTTTGAATATTTGAATTAAGTTCAAGTCCATTTTTATTTTTTCCCCTCCCCCCCCACCAAATTTAAAAATAAACTACGAGGACTTTTATTTTGATTCCTAAACTCTAAAATTACGGATATCGAATATATAGGCGCTTAATTCAAAGATTTAAAATTACAAAATTCAAGTTTAAACTTTAATACTTGAATTAAGCTCAAGTCCAATTTTTACCCCATACTTTTTTTTAAAATTAAAATTTAAAAAATTCAAAAAAAAAAAAAAACGAACCGGCGGTTCACAGTTCAAAACCGTAACCGTAAACCGCTATAAGGCAGTTCGGTTTCGGTTCCGATTTTTGGCAAACTGAAACCGACGATTCATGAACCGGTGGTTCAAAAAACCGACGGTTTTGAACCGCCGAACACCTCTACTTGTACAAAGTATAGATTTAAAATTGGTAGAACCCATACTGTGTTCGGTTGCCAAAATTATTAGTAATTCTAAGTACATGCCTAAAAAACATGAGGTAGGATCCCACCAAAAAAAAAAAAAAAACATGAGGTAGGAGGTTTAGAAATTCAAGGGCTCGGTTTGGGTCATAGCCACAGGCGGACGCATACGAAGACATAGTGGTGCACGTGCACCACCAAAAAAGTTTCCTGGCGTCTTTTTGGTTAAAACGACGTCGTTTTGATGTCTTTTCGGTTAAAACGACGTCGTTTTGGTTAAAATGCCGCTGTTTTGTCGTCTTCTCGGTTAAACGACATCGTTTTGATCAAAACTACGTCGGTTTGGTCGTTTTTTATATAAAAAAAAGTATAAAATTAAGATTTTTTTGTCGTCCGTCATTTTTTTTCAATGGCACGGCGGTGCACCAGTAATTCTCGGATGCTGAATCCGCCTATGATCATAGCATGCAACCATGTATCAAAATAAAAAGAGAAAGAGAGGTGACAGTGTATAAAATAAAAAAACATTGCACCAAATAAGGAAAAAAATATAATGTGAGTAGTGAATTACTAATTTAACCGAGTAATATTAGTATCATTTTAGTTAGGCTTGCTATCGGTCAGGATCGGTCTGGATCTTGACCTATTCGGTATCCAACCGATAAGTTTTATCGGGCAACCGTGGAACCAATCCGATAAGCTTATCGGATCCGATATTATTCCTAGGAATCGATCCGGTAATTTTATTAGGTATCCTGACCGATCCGGACCGGATGTCCCAGTTACCAGTTTCATCCAATACTGACCCAAATTCGGGAACCGATAACCCAAAATTATTCTTTTCATTGAGAGTGAAATCATACAGAGGGAAAGTGGTGCTGAATCTGTTGAAATCGATTGAAAATCTAGATGAAAAACAGTGAGACAATCTTCTTGTTAATCGATTCAAGGATTAAAAACCCTTAGATTTGCTGTGTTTGCGTAGAATCAAAGATAAAAAAAAAATTAGGGAGGGTGAAAGATGATAGAGGGAGGCCAGAGGCGGAGTTCTCAAAGGACAGGAGAAATAGAATCAGAAAATCCTATTTTTGTTTTTTTACAATGGTTTCCTTATCGAGTTATCGGTTCGGGTCTTATTAGAAACCGAATCTCAACATCGTATCCATTCCCGGATCGATAAGCTTATCGGTCCGGATTTTTCAGACCGGATCTCGATCCGGATCTCGGGTCTATCCACCCCGTAACAACACTAATTCTAGTGGTATTTATATAGCTATATAATTATGTGATTACTTGACGACAAAGCAATGTAAATATCTTCCCTATATATTAATGCAGAATACGCTGAGCCTGAGTGGCAGCTTCTCATGCTTCGGCTGCCACATGTCTTCTGCCGGTGCTTCGTGTGCTTATGTATCAGCCTCTCATGCTTCACCTGACACATAATCAATTAATGGTCTAATCATCATGTATTAATTATATTATAATTATACCTCAAATAACTCCTACCTACCTTATTAAATTTTACGAATTAAGGAATATGAATTACGAATAAATAGAAATTGATTATATTTACAGAAATATTTTACGTTTTTATTAATTAAAAAATATAAATCCCAAACAAAGAGAAATTTTACATAGTAGTGTGCGCTATATATTAAAAAATTAAACTTAAAATCTCGCGGAAATATTATATATCTCCCCTAATTCACTATAATTAGGTATATCAATAATATAAATATCAACTGAAATGAAAGATGCTTAGGAGTACTGTAAAAGAAGTGTTGAATATATATAATTAAAAAAGTACTCGAAATCCTACTCAATTAAATAAATCAAAATAATCTTATTAAAAAATATTAATAAAAGTATAGAAATAATGGTTTTAATTAGTATTTATAAATAAATCAAATAAACTATGGAATAAATAAATTAGTCTATCTTAGTTTTAAATCATACTTAATTAATATAAAATAACAAAATAAATGAAAAACTCATATTTACTAAATTATATAATGACTAATTGTATGGATTCAAAGAGATATTTTTAAATACATAAGTAATTAAATTTAATAATAATAATATACTAATCCGTAGATTCATCTTTGTACAAAGAGAATTTCAGAAAATAAAAATTGATCGTTTTAAGTGATTTTTTATTTATTTTTTTTAGTTTTAAATAATTTTTAATTTATATACTTTTGAAATCAACTTTATATCTTTGGAAGTTTGAATTTGCTTTTGTATTTTAAATTATATCCAAATAATTTATGCAATTTTTTTCAAACATAAGGATTAAGTTATCTCCTTTTTGGTCATTTAACAGAAACCGTTAAATATTTAACGATTTGGACCATTTTGGCCAAAAAAAGTTCAAAAAAGAACGTGGAATCAAATCTATTTTTTAAAATTCTCATAGGAACAGAGTGTAATTTTTCCTCCTAAAATATGTAAGCAATTGTTTTTATTGTAACACCCCTAACTAGGCGGATATTACAGTGCCGTAGATCCCCAACTGGGACCCACCAGGCAAATGAAAATGAATGAATTACACAGGATAAATGTAGTACCGAACCACATTACAACAATAATTACTCCGATGAGGAGTTTAGTTACAACACACCAGGACAATACCGAATACTAGTGTATTTTATATGAAGATAAAATACACAACACTGAATGAAACGGAGTATCCAAATGAAAGTCTGCAGCGGAAAATAAAGGACAATAACATAAATAACTGAAAGATCGGGGCCCCCTACTAGTATCACTGGGACTCCTTGACATCAACATGCTATTCCCGTGCTTTTGCCTTGCCATGACCTGAAAAACAAAATCCCCGGGAGTCGATTACACGAACAACAATCCTCAAGGGTTGAAAATACACAATCATGATTATATCGAAGTTATGAAATATCCTGCCGAAACATACGCAATCAAACATGCTATATGAATCAACTAAACAAGATGCGGCTCAAAGGGTGGTACCACACTACGCCGGGATGGAAATGTGTCCGTGCACAAGCCACCAACGAGTATCGATCGAATACCCGTGTGGTCTTGTACCTGTCGATCTCACGAGACAATATGACTCGTGTGCACACCCAATGTGAGGCCAACAACCAACACACGACTTAAACGTGCCCGACATGAAAATCCAACACATACCAACTGCACGCCAAGATGACCGAATGCCACGATATAACAAAAGTGACATCGAAAATGAATAATGACTCACCGAGGTGGAATGGTAATGAAATAAATGACACCAATGAAAAGATTGGAACCGTCGTTCCTTATGATCAAGTGATTAATTGACAATAACAAGTTTGATACGGTTAATACACTGATGAATGAGTTATGATTATGAATGAACAACAACAAAAGGGATGAATATCCTTTTAACCGAGTAAGAATTAACTTACACAACACCGGTGACAATTATCCTTCCACGAACAACGTCCTAATAGAGATATCGGTCGCTCGAACAACCTTGAATAACACAATAACCAACAATCCGTTCAACATACGTAACAAACATGAATATAACGAACTCAACACGTCGATACGACTAAACCAAGTCCATTGAGGCATTAAATCAAACACGTTGCGTCCAAACTCCGATTGTTTACAATCAAACCTCAATATACCAATATCAAATCCCCCAAGAAGTGTTTCAACCCAACAAAACATCTTCAATACGATTAATAATCCAAAACGAATATCCAAAAACGTGATTATAACGACAATTAATCGAAAACCCCCAATCTCAACTCGATATTCAAAGTGTTCTTGAATAATCCCTCAATAATCCAATGAATCCTTATACAAACTCATAATCATATACATATCCCTTCATATAACATGATTATAACGTCCAAAACATCATATCTCAACAAAAAATCGAAATCCAAGGTGTTGAAGAAATTACCTCTTGAAGATCCAACCACTTCGATCCGATGAACACGAGTTAAAACGAGTATCCGAGCTATATGATCGAATGGAAATGAAGAAACTCAAGTACTCAAGTGTTTGATGAAGGAAAAAATCCCTTTCCCCAAGCTCTCTCTCGGACAAAATGGAAGAAGAAAGTGAAAATGAAGAAAAATGAGGAAAAAGTGTCCCGGCCAAACCATATATACTGCCGGAAGTTACGCTCGTAACTCGGCCCTCTTACGGCCGTAACATTCCAGGTCAACGGCCTTATGGCCGTAACCGGCCAACTCATACGGCCGTAACTCGGCTTCGTCCGAAAGCCTGCCGACAGACTTACGGCCGTAACCGCTCCTGAGTTACGGGCGTAACCCGCCTTCGTCAAAAACATCCGCCGACATCCTTACGGCCGTACCCACACACCTTACGGCCGTAACTCGGATGATACGGCCGTATCCGGCCAACCTTACGGGCGTAAGCCCTCTTCGTCGAAAATGACCAGGCACCTTGCCTGCAGCGTACGGCCGTATCCGGCCAAGTCTTACGGCCGTATGTCCCTCGCCTTACGACCGTATGCCGAAACCCTTACGGCCGTAACTCGCCTTCGGCCAAAAACGTCTGGGCACCCTGCTCGACACGTACGGTCGTAACCGGCCAGCCTTACGGCCGTACCTCCCATCTTACGGTCGTATGCCGAAATCCTTACGGCCGTAAGTCCCGCTCATCCGAAATGGCCCGGAAGCAACGAACGTCAATTACGGCCGTATCCGACACTCCTTACGGCCGTAACTCGTTGCTGGACAAGATGAAAATTCCGACAACTCCGATTCTCGCTACGATCGATGAATGATTCGACATACCAAACGTTTGCGAACGCAAACAAGTCCAACACATGCCAAAATGATACTTCCAGCACAAGACTACCAATCACGATGATAATGATAATACTCCCGTTCCGACACTCAAACGGAGATGAAATGACGATCGGTAACTGATACACGGTTACAACATGCCAAATGAACGCAAATGAATGAATCATGACTGGTGAATGATTATTAATGAGTGAAAATTACTGAGTGATAATTACAGACTAATAATTACTGAATGATAATGAATGAATTACAACCGGGTATTACATTTACAACAACACATTTTTCAATAGAATGATCTATATATAAAAGAGGGTTATAGAGAATAAAAATTGACTATAAATCTTTTTAAAAATGTATCTCGTTGAGTATTTTAATTATTTGTAGTTTTCAATCACTCAAAAAATTAGAAATTTATGTGAGAAAAGAAGGGAATTATTGTGCCATTGTAATAATAATTGATTATGTGAGAGACTTTATTTTATTTTATTTTCTAATATGCTTTGAATGATACATATTTGCAATATTTTGATATAATTGTTTCCGTAACATTTATTACGTTATACTACACATTTAGGAGTGAAGTATGTATTCCACAAATGGTATTAAACTCATCCAATAGTAGATTATCATTTAAATTTCAAAGACGACAATTTTCACTAATTATGCTACACATAATTGCTTGTCTTATGTTGGCGTGCATCTGCCAAGACTCATATCCAATCATGATCAGTTTTATGTAGCCATATCAAAGTGAAGAGCACGAAAGACTTGCAATTCTTTTTATTGCGACAAAAATAGTGTAATCATAAATACATCAGCTAATGTAATTTACAAAAAGTGTTATAAAATTCATGGCGAATGGAGGTATTATGCATTTTTATCTGAATTTTTTCTTATGATACGGGTGGTCTAGTAGTGTAGTATATATAAGCACGAGACATTATCCAACTCGTGCGATGCACGGTCTTTGGTTGAATATCTACGTGTTTTGTACGTAATGTTGGGGCAGACGGTCGAATGAGCAGATGACAGAATTTAAATGACTTTTAGAGAAGTTTATATATTTTTTATTGTTATTGTCCTTTTATTTTAGTCTATGTAATTAATTATATGAAATGAGGCTTTACTAACTCATATGTTGCTCCGGGGTTGTTTTTGGTTTATTCAGCATGTGCGATGCACCGATTGTATTCAAGATTTCATAGCTAAAATTTAACCATCTTGTAATTTATACTATCATTTAAAAGTTCATTTTAATCACTTTGTATATTAGAATGTGCATTTGCATTGTGATGTTTATCATAACTTTTGTATTTAAATTAATTTATTTACATTAAAAGTTACAATTAAAATAGTCTCTTCATATGTAGTTCCACCCCAATAATTGCTGCCGTTTACAAACTGATGTTTTCTCTCTCCAAAATACTCTTCTGCAATCTCTTTGCTAAAACAAAAAATTAATAAATGAAAATATGAAATTATGATAATAAAAATTAATAAATGAGGCAATTTGTTTAAATCTTACAGGCACTCCAAATACTATCGCCCATCTTTTGAAGTTAGGTATAATTTTAATTTTTAAATCTTTTTTATGTATTTTGTTAGATTCTTTTATATTATATATTTAAATAAGTGACATAAATCCTCTTTCCACATTAAATTAAGGAAAATAAATTTTATATAGTATAGATGATTGGAGAACAGGAGGGCTTAAACATAAAACTTGTTCACATAATTCGACTTGAATAACAATTTTGGAAACTAACCAAAAATAAGATTACTATTTTATTCTCTGTACATTTAATACCAAATATATCTCAACTTAAACTTCATATGTATGGTTGATAGAAAAAAAATATATATATATATATGAAATTTGTGGAATAGGTGAAACAATGATTCATGATTTAATACAAAAATAATAAATAATTATAGTTTTTTAAAAATAAAAATGAAACAATGTACATCTTTTTTATTTATTATTTGGTATGTATCAAATGGATCAATAGGACATAACAAACACAAACAACAACCAATAGGACATAAACATAACAAACAGACCAAAAACAAAAAAAAAAAAAAAACATTTAGCATATTGGAAGAGGTGTACCATTCCAACCCTCAAGACACTTCAACAATGGATCAACAATAAGCCCCTTGCTCAAAGCAACAAACACCTTCTCACACTCCTCACCGGGCGAAACGACTCTCTCCCCCGTCAGATACTCCGTCCCCAACTCCTCTCTAATAAACTTATACAACGGATAAGACCTGCATTCCTTAATCCGATTACCGACCGCAGGGTTCCCGCTCTCGACCCCAATCCTCGCGCTCTCGACTTCCTTCGGCAGGAGGGCTTTGAGTTCGTTCTCAAAAGCTTGAATCTTTTGAAAAATAGATGTCTTTTCATTTTTCTCATTTTCGCCGTTCCTCAGGGCGTGGTCCACCACAACTTGCCTTAGTTTCTGCATCAACGGGTAGTTCGCGCTGCATGGGTCGTCGATGTACGCGAAGACGTACTCGAGGTCGACCACTCGTAGCAAATCCTTCTCGCAGAATCTCGACGGGTGAAGCTCGCCGTTGGCGCCCATGGTTAGTGTTTTCTTGCAGACTTGGCCGACGGTGTTCTTCACAGCAAGCCTCATATTCTCCTCCAAGTGGCGTAAGTCGACGGCTTGGCACAACGCGATCAAGTACGTGGACGACATCAGTTTCAAAATATCTAGAGCTTCGACTGTTTTCCTCGAAGAGATCAATCCCAAGGAATTCACGTCCTGATTATGTTGCTCGGCGCTCTGCACATGGTTCGTAACGGGATTTGCTAGGAATTGAAGCTCCGAGCAATAAGCTGCCATCGCGATCTCGGATCCCTTGAAACCGTAATCCAAACTTGGATTCCGACCTCCAGAGAGATTAGACGGCAACCCATTGTTGTAAAAATCATTGACGAGTTCGGAGAATTGGGCAAACATTAATTTTCCGATCGACGCAATAGCCAGTCTTGTGTTATCCATCGAGACCCCGATCGGCGTGCCTTGGAAATTGCCGCCATGTAAGGCCTTATTTCTCGAAACATCGATCAACGGGTTGTCGTTAACCGAATTGATCTCCCGTTCGATCATCTTAGTAGCCGTGCGGATAACTTCAATCTGTGGGCCGAGCCATTGGGGCGAAGTTCTGAGAGCGTATCTGTCTTGCTTTGGTTTTTGTAAAGGATCCGTTTCGTGTAGCTTTTGAGCGGCTTTTACGTACGAGCTTCCGTCGAGGATGTGTTCCATTATAGCTGCGGCCTCGATTTGACCCGGATGGTGTTTGAGCTTGTGGGTCAAATGATCGGTGAATTCGGGCTTTCCGTTCATGACCTCGGCAAAAACAGCCGACATAACCTCGGACAGTACGGAAAGAATGTTGGCTTCGTAAAGAGCGATAGCCGCCAGTCCGGATCCGACAGCTGTCCCGTTCACTAACGCGAGGCCTTCTTTCGGCTGCAGCTCGAAGAACCCTCCGTTGATGTTGGCGAGCTTGAATGCTTCCTCGGCGTTGAGGTGTTCATTGTTCGGGCCGACGGCTTTGGAGTTGGGACGGCCCGTGAGGAATCCGGCAATGTAGGACAACGGGACAAGGTCGCCAGAAGCCGTGATCGTTCCGCGGAGTGGTAGACATGGGGTGATGTTGCGGTTGAGGAATTTTGTTATGGCTTCTAGGATTTCGAACCGGATGCCCGAGTACCCTTGGAGGAGGGTGTTGACCCGGACGAGCATTGCCGCTCGTGTGGCCGAGTGTGGGAGCGTGTGGCAGGATTCCGTGTCATTGCCGAATATTCCGGCGTTTAAGAATCTGGTAAGAATTAATCAACTGTAAATTCTAGTGAAAGAAGATAATTGCGGGATTTATACAGCCTTGTGTTATTTTTTCAGGACAATTGCACCTATGTAATAAATATTACCACTATTTTACAACTTATTTCAGTCTGGCCAGCTGCATTTATATAATTACACTCAGGTCCCAATTAGATGGTCTAATTTGAGCATTACACACACAAAAATATAGGATTGGAAATAAACCAAAGAGTTAGAGTTGTTTGGATTCTCGTTCGAACTCGTTTAATAAGTCTCGTTAAAATAAATAAACAAAATTCATACTTAACTATATTCAGTTCGTTAACTTGTGATCCGACTCGTTAATAAGCTCGTGTCGTGAACAGATTCAACGTAAAGTTCATGCACTAAATTGCTTGATTTTTTGCTCTATTGCATCTATTAAAGAACAGAGGAAATATATATTGAACTAATAATTTTGTTTTAGTTTTCAATTTTTATACGTGCACTTATAAGAATATAGAAAATATTTTATGTTATTTTTTAGACGTAAGAAATATTTTGTGTTATTTTTATATCATAAAAAATAGAAGAATGATATTTCTATGAATTATATATAAATTTATATATCATAAATTTTATAACCAAAAAATCTTGTATCATGATATTTCTTAAAATATTAAGAATGTAAGAGATATTTTATGTTATTGTTTATATTAAATAGAAGAATGATTTAGGTTATTATTATGATATGATTAACTCTAACATTACATATATTTTTAAAATATTAAATTTTAAAAAAATTTGAGTTATATATAATTAAAAATATTAATGATCAGATATATTTTCGACAGGAATAGAAAATTGTAACCACAAAAAAGTTTGAGAAGAAGTAGGTTTCCGTACCTAATGAGCTCCTTCTGCAGAGCACCGCCTTGCTTAGTCCTCCGGTGTGACGTGGCACCAAAACCAGTGGTGACTCCATAGCTATCGGTCCCTTTACCCATACTGTCCATAACCCAATCGCTGCTAGCCTTCACGCCAGCTCTCGCCGCCTCCGACAGCTCCACCCCAACCACATTATCCCCCGCAGCGATCGCCGCCACCTGCGATATCGTCAGACTCTCCCCGCCGAGCTTCACCACCGGCTTCCGGAACTCCTCGACCATCCGCTTCACCTCGTCGAGGTGGCTGCCCTTCATAGACTCCGCCGCCGCAGCCCAGTTCAAAGGATCCTTATTCTCCTTCAAGCAGAACCCATTCGAGTGGTGCCCGCCATTTTCAACCACGGCTGCCATGATAATATCAACGACTGCGAAGTGTTCGTGGAAATGCCTCTGAGAAAAAAAAATGACCGCGAGGCGATGGAAATATAATGTTTATTCTTTTAAATTCTGGATAATTTTTTAAATGTGGTTGGATATGGGTGCTGTGGCTTTAAATAGAGTGGGGCAATGAAGCGGTGGGGAAATCATGATGATGATGATGATGATGATACATACAGAGCTATGTGTATGTATATATTTTGGTAGGTGGTTCAAGACTTGAGAGGAAGAGTGGAGGATGGAACAGGCGAAAAAAAAAAAAGAACTCCACATGAGAGGGGGGTTTGTTGTGGATTGATCTGAGCCGTTGTTGGTGTTAATCAACGGTGGTGATTTGCGGGTGTAGATGTGGCTTGGTACATGGACTTTGTTGTTGTAGCTTTTTATGCGTCGGGGTTGGTGGGAATATAATATTTGATTAATTTTTATTTAATTTACTAATTTTATTTAATTTTTGGCCAAGAGCCTAAGATGATTCAACGTGAGATTGACCAGGTTGAGAGTTGGTTTTATTTTTATGTATACGAGTCATTTTGACCCGTGCGATGCACAACTCTTATTTGCCATTAACAAATCAAACTTTTATTTATGTCAATAACTCAATTTTTGCATATGATACATGTTTACAATTGAAAAAGTTTACCCATTGATTGTCTTTAAAAGATTACACTTGTAAAGCATAAGTTTGTCTGCATTTATAGAAGCCACCATGATCTACTTATTTGTCGCATTGAATTATCATATATAGCTTATTCGGCTGTACATCAATGGGTCGATATGTGGATATAAATGAGCTTGATTTCAAGACGTTGGGTCGATATCAAATACAAGGATATCATATTGAGATTTATAAGTGGTAGCACCAACCACAATTATCTAAAATGATCAAACACTTATTATGCATACAATGATACGTATTTGAATTCGCACTAAGAATCAACACTCGTGCTTCAAAATAAAATTAAACCAACATTTCTTAATGTTTTTGAATGAAATTTCAAAACAACTATTCTTATATTAAAATGACAAACTAAAATTATGATGCAAATTCATACTAAAGTTATTTTCATCTATTAAACATCTATTTCTTACACGCATACAATATTAAGTATAATAACCTTTCAATTATACAACAAACTTCCATTTAGTTGGAACAAAAATTTAATGAATCAACAACAATTTTCAGGTATTCATCATCGAATAAGTAGACATTTGTAGCTCAATCATATAAATGTTATCCGTTGTTCATATTTGTTCGGTTGGAAAACACGTTTTGAGTGGCACAATGAAAAATTATTGCAATTTCTGTTACATTATTTTGCACATATGATGCATAAGATTTTTTGGCTTGCTACAATATGATGTACGACATCAAACGTAGTCGGTGCTTATGTATCACTCATTAACGCATATCATCACATATTTGTAAGCATCATCTCCTTCCCTCGATTGCTCAAATAAAAAAAATAAATTCTTAGTTTTAATTGTAGTATTTAAAACTAATATTCTCAATCCTAAGTAACCCAAGTAATTCTTGTGATACGTTTTTTGCTAATCTTTCATTTTTTTCATAAATAAGTTCATTCGTTGGTAATTAAGGCGGATATTAAAACAAAACTATCCATGTATCTAGATGAGTTACGTACATTGTCATTACTCATTAGAAGATATAAATGGCATGCCTACGTTACATACATTTTATTTGATGGCTCAATTTTTAATTTCTATAAGCATGGTATTTATTTATCATCATCATCATCATTATTGATGATAAGTATTGATGTATATAATGAAAGGCAAAGATAAACCTGAAAAGGAAAACCAAAATGATCAATTTTATTTAACTTTTAAGCGAGAAAATGTTAACTTTTGAAGGATAAAAAAAAGGTAAGCAAATTTATACGTTGTATACCGTTTAAATGTTTGGCGTTTATTTGCCTCATTCAAATTCAAAACACAACTTTTAAAAAACTTAACTTTTATTAAGACTAACATTAATTCCTTAGTTAAGATTTTAAACATGAAAGTGAAGTCATTAAGCCTCCACATAAATGATAGGACTCAAACATTAATTCCTTAGTTAAGATTTTAAACATGAAAGTGAAGTCATTAAGCCTCCACATAAATGATAGGACTCAATCTTTATATATTATAGATTTAATAAAGCTACGATCTTATTGGGGCGACTTATATTTGAGTTTGGCACCTCTCGTGCGTTGCCGGAGGATAATTTAAGTTATTGAATTAAAAATAAATATTAGTTAATTTGAGTGTTTTTAAAAGATTAAACGATGAAGAAATGAGTAGAGTGATGAATTTATAGAATAAATAAATATATGTATATAATTATTTTACAAATTACGAAAAAACTCCCCATATATTATGTCTGACGTCGTGGTGGGCGTATTAATCTCATTGTCGTATATCAAGAATTCCACAATTAAAACAAACTTTCGACGCTCATCTATTGGGTTGCGGGGAACCAACAGAATATTGCACAAAAGGTTGAGGCATACGCGATTCGCCGCCTCGAAAACTACCAGAAAATTTCGGTTTCTTCGAACTCGAAACCGTAGGAACCGGAACTGACACCATCTCATAAGCAAGCACTCTGTCCTGATATTCCCTCAAAGTTGTACCCAAGGCCCGCCATATACTTTCGGACCTCCGGTTTCATCCTTGCATCGAAATGAAGTATCTTGTCATCTCATCCTTAATCCGATCTTGGACGTACATTAACTGCTTGTTGTATGTATTGATTGCCTCGGAAATAGGAACATCCTCGGGTTGAGATCTGAAAAATTCACCGACTCTTGCTAACTGTACCGGCGCTGGACAATACTGAGCTTCCATCAGTTCTCTAAATTCTTCCCAAGTGATGTCGCGGTCCCTAGGCTTAACAACTCTCCACCAATTCGACGCGTCATCAACCGTCAGATATTGAGCAATTGGGACTCTCTTGGCTTCCAGGCAGCCAATACCGTCAAAGATCTTTTCCAGCTCAACTAACCAATGATCCCAGTTGTTCGCATCACCGGAACCATCGAATCTGGGAGGGTTCATCTTAATAACTTCTTAAAGCCATCGATCCTCAACCGCCCTGCCAGTGTTAATATTCTGCACCACTTGTGCCAGTTGATGCACTTGCGTTGCGACTTGTTGAAGAACGTTAGGCACTTCGGCCTCCGAACCCCCATCTGAACCTCCCGAAAAGATCGGGTCTGATCTAGTTGCAGAACGAGATTCCGATTCTAAAACGGACCTCTCGGTCTCAGATACTACTACTCTGCCACGGCCTCGGTCGTGTTGACGGATAGCTCTACCTCTCGGCATACTGAGGAATAAGAATGGTTCAACAAGGAAACGATTACATTAATAGATTGCACAATGACAAAGATAATTACTTCCGAATAAAAGAAGCAACCAACATCCGAAGAGTTTTCCAGCACAAGCAACACGGGGTGGTAGCATGCCAATGATATCGTAGACAACGACTGACTCAATTTAACAGATCCAAAAACACTGACAGTCTAGGTATCCATAAACCTAAGCTCTGATACCATATTCTGTAACACCCCCGTGATATACGGTGATATTACAGCGCTGTAGATTCTCTTTTGGAAAACCTACCAGGCTAATATACATAAAACTCATTAAAATTAACAAACCGCCACGTTCACTTATTTAAAAGAACAAATTGTCTCCAATACGACATATATTACAAAACCCAAATAACACATCGTCCCGTAGGATCACAACTGATACAACATTCCACAGCTGATACAACAGCACCATCAATAATGAAAAAAACATAATGACAACACATGACAGTACCCGCACGAGTACAAAACCAAAACCATGACCTTGACAATACGACCACCAACTCAAAATAGTACACGATATCAATGCTGCCCACCAAGCTCGTGTCCACCCTGTGCTGGCTCTCCCACTGGACCTAAACCTGAATACACAACAAGTATATCCACCCCCGAAGGGGTCAACAAAATGTCGGTGCAAGCAACGATTACATAATATGTACAACAAATGAATATTCAACAGAAATCACAGTGCCATCACAAATATTCCGGAATACAATACCATAATCATCATCACAAGATAACCTCCCGAGTTGTACTGGCCCTGTACCCACACGGGATACACACCCCAGAGAGTCCTCGTCAGGCCCTCCCCGGTGTACAACCCAATCGAGTGATCCGTAGAACTCGAAGTCTAACGAAATCCCACAGGACCCTCGTTGGTTTTACTCGGCTCACACATGCCCAATAAATACATGGCACAAATCATATTTTCTCAAAACCACATTTTTACATATTCGAACGAAGTACAATAAACTAAATCAAAGTACTTGCCTTGGTTGGAAATGATACAATAATAATGAACGGGAAGACGTACGGTCCAAACCCCTTTCAATGATTCAATCCTAGTTCAACAACATACCGAATCAAATACCATACTATGAAAACGTTAGGATTCACACCAAGTTTTTCCCTTAAGGGCCTTTAATCAGACACTACGAAGACAACATAGTTTGAATCCAAACTACGGAGGAAAACTTGGAATTTAATCCATGAACTTGGAGAAAAATGAAGGATTATGATTACAACATCATATTCTAGCACAAATCTGAGCTAAAATAGATTAGAATCGAAGATCTTAACAAAAACGCCAAAATATGCAGAACTAGGGTTCAAGCGGATTTTAGCTTGATTTGGATGGTGAAAGTTGATGAGATGTTGATAACTTGGTGTTAGGAACTCAAAAATGTTTTTGGATGATGAAATCCGACCAAAATCTACACTCTTATACGCTCAATAATGCACAGCCGCCGGAGGAGAAGAAAAAGGAGAAGGGGAGGTTGAAAATGACGGTTCTAGAGCATGCCCAGCATATATATACTAGGAAGGATTAGCGCACGCTACAGCTAAAGTTTAGCATGCGCTAACGAGCTGAAAGGCAGTGCAATGCTGAACAAAAAAGACGGTCCAGGACCTACTGTCTGACTCCGGTAGCGTGCACTACCCATATATATTAGCGCGCATTATCGATCGACGCTAGCTCGCGCTAACTCCGAAAGATAGCGTGCGCTACCTGCTACCGCCCGCAGTCCAGAAACAATCTGTCCTCACTGTCCTGCCTGTAATACCCGTAATTTCGATTTCCGGTAATTTCTTTTTTTTTTCGGCGAAAGTCTATTTTGACGACTCGCTCATGACCGTTTCGTCATTCCGAGAATGATTAATTCTGCAGTTTTTGTCATCCGAGTTCGTTTCGGTGTCGTTTTGTTGAGTTCCGTGCTTTTTGGCGACTTTTCCGCACTTGAGTTCGATTCTTGCGAATCTCGTTCGAAACTGGTATTTCGAGTTTCCCGTAAGTCCATTTAACTTTGTTAGACGTGTTGTAAACTTCGGTTTGGTTATTCGATCACGTATCGTGATTTTCGGACATTTTGGGCCATTTTTGTAATTTCCCAAAGTTTAGGGTAATTACTTCCGTTGTCGAATTCCGACACTTCGGGTGGTCGAAATCATGTGTTCTCTTAGCGCTTGGATTCGTCTTTGCGAGTACTTCGGAACCGTATCTCCGGTTTTTACTCAGGTACGGGTTTCGGGGTCGTCCGGGCCGTCGGAATGGCCACGGAGCGAGAACTGGCTCGGCGAGTTACGACCGTAAGGTGCGATTCTGGCCGTAATGTGTGCGATTACGGCCGTAAGGCGTGATCGGGTACGGACATACGGGCGGGCATCTTCGGACGAAAGGCGATTCTGGCCGTAATGTGTGCGATTACGGCCGTAAGTGTCCGGCAGTCTTTGGGCCGATTTTTGACGAATGCGATTCGGCCGTAAGGCTTGCCGAAATGCGGCCGTATGGGCCGAGTTACGGCCGTAAAACCGCCGATTCTGGCCGTAAGTGTCCGGCGATGGCCGGCTATATAAGGCACTGGCGGCCGTTTTACTCATTTCTTCACTTTTGTTGCGGCTATCGGACGGGTGCGACGGGAAATAGGGTTCTTGGTCGATTCTACTCAATTCCAAGACGTTTTGGAAGATCCTTGTCAATTATATCATCATCCAATCCTTGTTCTTCGTTGGATCGAGGTAATTCTTCCGTAGAACCCTAGTTATGTAATTTTGGGGGTTTCTTCGTGATTATTCGATTTAATCCGTGGTGGATGAATTTATTATGGTATTCTTGTTGTCTTGGCCATGATCTTCGGATTTTGTAACTCATATATCGATTTTATCACCCGGGACTTGATTTCCGATTTCTTCGAAAGAACCCTCGGATCCTTGTTGTTTTTCCGGTTGATTCGGATTCCGTTTAACGTTATTTATCCGTGGTGATGTTATTTTCGTAGCGATCGTGAGGTTGTCGAAGTCTTGGTCGTTTTTGGAGGTTCGAAGGCTACCCGACCGTATCCGTTTGTTGTTTCCCGTTGCTCGTGGTATCGAGGCAAGTATCTTGCCCATACATTTCGTGTTTCGTAGACGTAATAATTGGTAATTGATTATATGTGGAATTTTAATGTTTCAATGAACTTTCAAAAAGGATAGGTATATTTTTATAAAGGTTTTCCTTCGAAGATAACTCATAGGCTTTATGAATAAATGTGTTTTCTGGTTAAGTATTTCAGTGTTGTGTGATGGAAGATATTGAACATATTATAGTGAATTTAGTAGGCCATAATTATTTGCCGAGGATTGTGTATTGAGATGTGTAATTATACGGTGAATATGTGATATGTGATATTAGCTGTTACTCCTTCGTAAGGAGGTTGAGACACTTGGTGTTGTTTGGCATTGGTACTTGTTTGTTGTGGTGTGACATAAATTGTGAGTATATGTCAGTTAAAGTGGCCATTCTAGCGAAGTACCTAGCATTTGTATGCATATTCTAGTATTCGAATTATGGCTTCCCGTGGCGTTGTGGATGATATGTGTATGTTCACCTAGGGACGGTCTGACGGGACCTCTAGGGATATGTATTGCCGTGAGTGTGCGTATCACGAACTGTGGTTAACCACCCAGGGATGTCCGACGGGGCTCTGCGGGGTACGGAGGCCGTGAGTATCGTACCAACGGTTAACTTTGAAATGTTTTGTTGGAGAATTGTGATTTTTGGCGCATATTTCGTCTGATTGGAATGGCAGTCCAAATGGTATCGTACTTGGCTGGAATGGCATCGATAAATGTGTTGTGTGTGATTTGTCCCTTGACTGTGATAATTTGGTAAGGGTACGTGAGTCCTGTGGTTGCTCTGTGTATTGTAGCTCTGTGGTGTGTTGAGTTCGATCGTATGGTCAAGTTGCAAAGTTGTGCTCTCTGTTGTCGTTCTGTGAGACCGTTGTCCTGGTAATGTTGGACACGTTGTAGTTTATGCCGGGTTATTCTTGTGAGTATGTGATGTGAATAAGTTGATTCACGGACCCCTGTGCTTGTGGTTGGAATGTTACGATTGGGTCGTGGATCCCGTATTTTGTTATCGGAATCGTATTTTGAAATAAATAATTTTTGGGCTGTGTCCCTAAGTGTTTCGAAAGGCTTGAAAATTCTTAAACTTCAAATGCTTTTAAAAACTCCCGAGATCGTAAAATGTCTTGTAAGATGTAAAATTGTTTTATTCCTATCTTTCATAATTCAAACTGTTTTGAGCAAGTGAATTATCTCGGGAAGTATAATCACGATTTCTATGTTCTTGGAGTATGATATGTATGGCTTGTCTTTGTATTTATACTTGCACTAGCGAAACAGTGGAGTTTTGCTAACCCCCGAGTATTCAGGGGGTGGATGTCTATTTTGCGTCCAGGTATTTGCAGGTTGCTGGGGAGCAATTCACAGGATCGTTACGAAGGATGATGGAAGACAACGATACTAATCACATGAATACCGGTGTTGAGTATTTTGGCGATGTCTTGTTGTTGTCCTTCCATTGTGTATATTATTCCCATTTTGTGGGATTGTTGATTTACGTTAACCCCTGCGTGGGTATGAGCTACGACAAAGAGTAATGTATGGACGATGGGTATGTTGTGGTAAAAGACCAAATCGGTCTAATGGTTCGTTATTTAGCCATATCGGCATGTATAGTGTTAATGTGTTTTCTGTATTTAGCCTGGTAGATCCTCACGGAGAGGGTCTGCGGCGCTGTAATATTCCCAAATGGTTTGGGGGTGTTACACTGCCGACCTAGCGCGTTACCAACCTTTAACGTACGCTAACACACCCGTAATAGCGTACGATAGTCTTCCATTAGCGTGCATTAATGCCTCAGTCCAGAGCCCAGAAAGCTCACTGCCCAGCATGTCTAACGCGCGCTAATGCACAAGAGTAGCGTGCGCTACTCGTACCTGGTTAGCGTGCGCTATCAGTGCAGTCTAGCACGCACTAACTGCTACTATCCAACATAAAATTCACAAAATCCGGCCAGAACAAAAGCAATCCAAAATCACAAAACCCAACAGTTACCAACTATGAACACTCCAATTGCCAATCATCAGTGCCCTCAAATACAAATAACCACAATACAACAAGATAAATCCAAAATAACACGCAGGAAATACACGGTTATTACATTGAGCAACCTGAAGTGCAAAATCCACCATATCCTCAAAACCATACCGCTTCGGGGATTCAACTCCAATCCTTGTAGTTCAATTACGAGCTAAACTATACGGCTTAGGTGTTTGAGTTTCTGGCGGTGTCTCAATAGACTCAGATTCATCATGGATGTGTTGATCTTCATCCTTTTGTAGCTCCACTATGTATTAACACTACCACTTCCAGATGCAGTGATAGACTTCACAGTGGGGTTAAACATAGAATTCTCATCAAATATCACGTTTCTACTCAGAATAACCCTACTCTGAGATGTGGACCAAATTCTGTACCCCTTAACACCACTCAAATAACTAACGAAAACTCCCTTTTTGGCTCTCGGCTCCAGTTTAGCCTTATTCACACGATAATAAACAGTACAACCAAAAACTCTCAAGTTAGAGTAATCAGCAGAGTTACCAGACCACACCTCGTAAGGTGTTTTGAGATTGATGCCAGTGTGAGGTCCACGATTTATCAAGTAACATGCTGTATTAACTGCTTCTCCCCAAAATCGACGAGCTAATCCAGCATTTGAGAGCATGCATCGAGCTCTCTCCATAAGTGTCTGATTCATGCATTCCGCCACACCATTCTGCTGAGGTGTCTCCCTAATAGTACGATGCCTAGCAATCCCTTCATCCTTGCAGAACTCATCAAATTTAGACGAACAAAGTTCCAAAACATTATCTGTTCGAAGCCTCTTGATCTTTTTCTCAGTCTCATTCTCAACAAACCCCTTCCACTACTTCAAATTATTGAAGGCTTCACTATTATGCTTCATTAGAAATACCCAAGTCATCCTTGATTAATCATCAATTATAGGCACGAAATAGCTATGGCGTCCAATAGATTCCACCCGTGAAGGACCCCAACAATCAGAATGAATGTAATCCAGAGTGTCTTTCGTCTTACGAACATCCTTTGGGAACTTTCTTTAGTAAAGCTTCCCGAATATACAGTGTTCCCAGAAGTCAAGTCCAGTGACTTTATGACCACCAAAAAGATCATTCTTCGATAGAGTTTGCATCCCACGTTCGCTCATGTGACCAAGTCTCATATGCCATAACTTGATCATGTCATCCTTGTGAACTTCCGACGATGCGACAGCAGCAGAACCAATTAACATAGAACCTTGCAAGAAATACAAGGTGCCATGTTCCTTCCGTACACCTTTCAGCATCACATCTGAACCCTTACAGACACTCAGAACTCCATTATTACCTTCGAAAGTGAAACCCTTCTTGTCCATGACGCTAAGTGATATCAGATTCTTTGTCATCAATGGAACATGCCTAGCATCATTCAATGTGCATAATCTACCATCATATGTCCGTAGTTTAAATGAGTTGATCCCAACTATCTTGCAAATAAGACTGGTGGTTGTGGAAATAATGCCTCATTCTATCTGCTCTCATAAGTCGCAAACCACTCTCTACGAGGACATATATGATAGGACGCCCCAAAGTCGAGAATCCACACTTCATTCAAGTTTGTGTGTCCACAAAAAACTAGGGCAATATCCTACTCGGATTTTGTGTCACCAACTTCTGCCACAGCAACAATACCTGCATCCCATTCCTGCTTATTCTTCCTCTTCGGGCAATCCTTTTTCCAGTGCCCAGGCTCCATGCAATAGTTGCATATATCTTTTGTTTTGAGACCCTTCGACCCGGACTTATTGAACTTCTTCTTATTTTCGGATTTAGAGTGCCCCTTACTATCGCTGGTTATAAGCCCAACAGCCTTATGGCGCAACTCCCTGTGTAGAGGGATGACCTAACCTCCTCCAGGGTTAGAGTGTATTTTCCACCGATGAAAGACTGAACAAAGTTCTCATACGACAAGGGCAGAGAAACCAATAGAATCAACGCAACATCTTCATCACCAATCTTCACATCAACATTCGGCAATTCAAGCAAAAATGTGTTCAATTGATCTAGGTGTTCACGAAGTGGCCGACCTTCCTGCATACGCAGACTGAACAGCCGTTGCTTCAGGAGCAACTTGTTGGTTAACGACTTCGTCTAATACAGACTCTCCAATTTCGACCATAACCCTGTCGCAATTTCCTCCCCTGCGACCTCAGTGATGATGTCATCTGCGAGACACAACATGATAGATGAGTGCGCATTCTCCTCCAAAACGGCCATCTCAGCATCTTCCGGATCCACCGTCTTGTTCGACAGCAGCGCCCAGAGCCCTTGTTGTTTCAACAAGGGCCGCATCTTGATATGCCATAAACTGAAGCTATTCCTCCAGGTGAATCTATCGACCTTCACGTTCAACCTAGACATCTTTCTTACCAGACTGCGGAAGAAACCCTAATCGGGCTCTCGATACCAGTTTGTTATAATGATTGTAAGAAAGAAATTATGAAAAAACGATAAGAACATAAATAATTTACGTGGTTCACTAACGACGAGTTAGCACGTCCACGGGCAGAAGAGAGGAACGATTTTATTACTGATAGGAGATTACAGAGATTGATATTCTACTTTTTGGCTAGGTTACAAACTATCATTATATAGGCAAGAATCCTAACCCTAATCGGACAAGCCAAAAATAGGCCCAAAACTGCAAACGAAGCCCAACGAGACCCCCGTACAACTCTGCGTACCGGGAATTCAAGACATCCCAACAGTATCCTTAGAAATTAGATATAAAACCGATTTGTTGGGTACTTTTTGTATATAGAATAATTATAAACTAAAAAAATATTGTGAAAAGGAAGTGTGTTGAAGAATTTGAATGCAACCTGCGATATAAACTTTAAATTTGTGGCGCTTAATTTTATATTTATTTACGATTATTGTGAGTGAAATTTTATGGTAATAAAATTCGCCACATATTTTATCAATTTTAAATGCAGTTATATAATAATTTCTTTTATGTTTTATCTAATTTATATTTGTGTTCAATATTATTTTTCTTTCATATGCAATATATCATCATTATCTTAATATTACGTAATAATATTCTAAATCGAAAATATTTTGTATGTCGAAAAAATAAGAAAACTATTTTTATTATACCAGTGATTAGATAATAAAAATAAAAACAACATCAAACGTCTTTATAACTCTTCAAAAGGTCTTAATATAAAGTATATAAAAGCCTTATATAAAATTTCACAAACATTTATGAAATCTCAACAAATCCAATAAAGTTGTATGTAATAAAGAAAAGTCGACAAAATATATTTGAACAAATCACAAATTGTCTCTAAAAATTTTAAATTGTTTCAGGAGAAAGTAAAAAGACTATAAATAGAGTCAATCAATTGTATTCATAACACTGATAGAGGGGCCTTTATATAGGCATTACAATGAGAGTCCTTCCATACATAGGATTCCTAGATAAGGTAAGACATCTAATAGGATCCTACTACCTCTAGAAGGATCTAAAACCTTCCATCTATATATCTACAACCAGTATTAGGTAAGACACATCACGGGAATAATAATTCCCGGAACACTCCCCCTGTGTCGAGCACTAATACAACAATGGTGCAGAAGATGTTGCCTTCGTAAAAACCTATTCCAAGCCAAAACAAAACCACATGGGAAAAATAAAGGCTTGATGTGGAAAAGATTGCAACGCACCAAGATAACATGTCATGTATACTCCCCCTGATGTATACATAACGACTCCCCCTGATGAGTACTTCAAATCATAGGAGTCGGATGCCAAGTTGCCCTCACAACTATACCAAGGAAAAACCCAGTGGGAAAAATACCTCTTGGTCTAAGTTGAACAGAAGTACAATGCATCATTGTATGGATGTTCTCATAGGTCGCCTCGTTAAAAACCTTACCAAGTGAAAACCCAATGGGAAAAAACAAACCTTGGTCTAAGGACAAAAAGAGCGCGACACATCCAAAGTGCAGAGTTGCTAAAGACTTATCAATTTTTCTAAGGTATTGACCTCCATGCACTAAATCAGTCATAACTTCTTCGATTCAATAGGTATCAACGAAACTGTAAGAACTTATGAAAACTAGACACCCATAGCTTTTCATTCACATACAGTACGTAACCTAGATCGACCTGAGCAGATCACAAAGCTCTATCGAAGTTGACTCGGCAAACTACCGGACATATCCTGTCCTACTTTGCAACAATAGTCATATGTCACTCAACATGATGGATGTGATTAAATGGTTGGTTTCCTTGGAAAGTAGACACAAACCTTTCCAATGGTACCCATTTCACCATTTTCCATCAAGTGAGCTGCCCTGTAGGTCATATGGGAGATAGACCAACACATTCTAGGCAGGTTCGGGTATCAGTTTTCAAGTGTCCTTTTTATCGAGATATAGCGAGCTTCAAGCTTCTTGTCAATCACAGACATTGCATGAGCACATCATAGTGGCATTACCGGATTATTACGAATGAGTACATCGAGTCAAACATGAGTACATAATACCGTACTTTTCTATTAAGACTGCATCATCACTTAAGTGAGCCAAGTCTTATGATGACTTCGACTAGTCATTGGGAATCATATAGGCATTAGTTTATCGTCTCTTAGGGAAACCGTCCCTTAGATTGCCTAAATCGATTGATGAATACGCATCATCAAGTGTCCCTAAGATCCTTTCATTCTTAACTTTGGATTTAGCATAATCTCTTAGTCTCACAAGAGTACATCACTATAAACCCTTATTTTTACACGCAAAAGCTTCATAACTCTTCCAAATCAAGTATATACTTAGTATGCGTCCCCGAAAATCACTTGTCGATGCGCTCCGTGGTCAGGAGCCACTTGATTTGAGTCTGATCCACCACAAGATCCTTCCATCACTTAACTTAGTTCCCCACTAAGATAAGATTTAACCACAAGTTGCACGTCAATTTTTGGGAAACTATCTAACTGAAAAGATAATGGATGCTATAACATCCATTACGATAGCACAACTAAGTTTTGTGTCATCGTAGTCGATTCCAGTGCGTTCATGAGAAACCTCGCGCCATGAGGTGAGTTTAACTCCTTCGCTCACTTGCTTTAATAAAGTATACGGATAGATCTTATCTTTGGAGTGTCGGAACCATTTCAACAAAGGGCTATCACTTTGTTTATACTGGAGTCGCATGTATTTCCATTTTAGGCCAAGGCTACAACGGTGTAGATTTTCAACGAAGTATGGTTCGATTAAACTCACATTCCATGTCCTCATGAACCGGCTTTATTCATAGAGTACTCTTTATGGATTGGCATTCATTGAGGCGTCCCCCAATGATGACTATAATCCAGAATCACATGAGACGGATGAGTTCATTTGATCATATGATCAAGTTTCATGTACCAAGCTCGCATACATTCTTAGCGAGAGTATTTATCGAACCAAGTGGCATCCCAATACTCTATGAGATCCACGGCCTAGTAACACCATCTAACACAATTTATGGTGTTACCATATGACCATTCATAGGTGACGAACGTCCATGACCGGACACAATCCTTGCAGACATTTTTGCAGCATGTATTTAATCTCGTAACTTTAGGGAACTTGGTGAGGCACAGTGTAATACCCGAGATTTCTACTATGTATTTGGAACTTGTGATATTGTAATTGTTGCATTTTGATCTGAGTATCATTCTCCGTATTTCATAATTCGGTGTTGTTGAGCGTATGATTTCATGAATGTGATTTAAAATTGTGATTCTGCGCATGTAGCGCACGCTACCGACTAAGTGTAGCGTACGCTAATTTGGATCCATAACGCACCCTGTGAAGGAACCTTTGCACACGCTATACGTGGTCAATATGATTGAGACGTGTTGGTAGGTGAGATCATGCCAGGGATCTTGGTCGTATTATGTCGGGATGAACCTGGATGGCTTTCGGGAAAAAGCCAAGTCAACGCGTTAGCGCACGCTACTGATATGAGAATAGCGCACGCTAAGTGCTGAGTACAGTGAAGTCAGTAAGCCGTTAGCGCACGCTACGAGTATGGACTAGCGCGCGCTAATAAACATTTTCTATAAATAGGACAACATCCTTTTTCGTATTTTCAGTCTTTTCTCTTCCCACATCCGAATCCTTATACTTAGAGTATTACTCTCTTCATCCTAAACACTTCATATCAGCATCTTAGCTCCTGTTGAAGATTGTAGATCATTGGGGATTGGTGTTCAAGTCTTCGGCGTTGGATTGCTTCGAATTCCTCCTTGTTCTTCACTACTTTGAGGTAGGTGATTCTTCACCAATATTAAGTAATAGTATGAAGGACGTTTTGATCATGATTATCTAATCAGTTAAATTCGTTAGTAGTCGAACATCATGTGTTAGAAGGATATTTTTGACGTTTCGGCACTTATTCATCATATAATCCATTGAACCTTTTTAGTATATGGACTCCTAAGCATACTCATGTACCTTCAAACCGATTATAACCAATAGGTAGAGATTATCAAGTTCTTATGTTTTACATGATGGAATCATGCGTTTTGGAACGTAGGATGAATGGAACTTAGGATACTTTCTCGAAGATCAAGATGAATTATGGTGTTGTGATGATTATACGTACCCTTGTATCTTGTAGTCGTTTAATCCGTAGAAATCTTTCACAAACCGTATGAACATGATATGCACGGATATGACATGTATTATCACTGAAGATTCATGAGTTTTTTATCAAGTTTTTACCCAGTAGTGACTGCCATGCACGGTTAGCGCATGCTAGAATGTATATATTAACGTGCGCTATCGGGAACGAGTAACGTACGCTACGTTTGATACGTAACGTACGTTATGTCATCAGGCGGGACAGTTGGCTGTTCATAGAGGACTGTCAGTACACAGCTAGCGCACGCTAATCTTGGTCATTTGCGTACGTTAAAGGGCAGGCTTAGCGCACGTTAAGTATGGTACGTAGCGTACGCAAAGTAGTTCAGGCAGATTGCATTTTTAGAGCTTGCGGCCGTAAACCGGATTGTTAGACATTCGTACGGCATGAGATGAATTATTTATTATTCTTAGGTCCGAGCCTTGCATGGGGAACGATCGAGGGGCGGTGATATACGGACGCATGTCATTTGTTGGAGTATTTCCATTCTTGCCATTTTCGAGGCAAGTATCATATGTTGAGTTTGATTATATTGGAACTTTGATCATGCATATGGTTTTGTTCATGTTGTCGAATGTGAGATTTATTTCTTTAAATTCTCGTGGTATTCGTTGTTAATTGTTCGTATTGATAAACATATTGAAATGCATATATGTATGCATAATTGTTTGGTTTATGGTATAAATGATCCGAGGGGGTCATGAGGATCTATGCTGAGGGCGCTGGATCGAATGTCCACCATGCGTTGGTCCGACGGGATCATGATGGGGATCTATGCTGAGGGCGCTGGATCGCTGGACGGGTTTTCCACCATGCGTTGGTCCGACGGGATCATCTTGGGGATCTATACCAAGGGCGCTGGATCGCTGGATTACCATGTATTGTGTTGATGGAATCGTGAGGATTCACATCGTTGGATTTCGATGACGGAAGTTCGTTTGCATGATTTTTGATGCACTGATGATTTATGTATTATGATACTTGTACTAGCATTGTTTTGCTAACCCCTTCGGGGGTGGACATTGTTTTGATGTTCAGGTAGCCGAGGAGCGGGGAGGCAACCACAGTACCGACAGGACGATGAAATGGCTCAGTGATGTGGTTGATGTTTATTGTTATTATGATTTTTCTTCTTGGTTCACTTTAGTACTCGAGTACATGTGTTTTAATAATGTCATTTTCGATATAGTTGTATAAGTTAACTCTTTGGATCAATTGAACCAGTTCTGTATTTTGAACTTCAGTTGTAAGGTTGAATTATATTTACATTTCTTTTATTTAGCCTTGTAAATCCTTACTTAAAGGGTTTACGGCGCTGTAATTATTCCGAATATCTCGGGGTGTTACAGAATATGGTATCGGAGATAAGATTCATGGATATCTTGGCAGTCGGGTTAGTTGGGTCTGTTTACGTTATTTGATTATTGGTCGTTTGTAACATCACTGCTGAGCCAGCATCGTCGTGTGGACTGTGGTTGTAAGTTTCCTAATCTCAAATACTACCGTTTTATTTAATTCATGTTCTGTAAACATTGATGGACTTACTTTTAGAAAGATTGCCTTGGATATTGAGTATCTGTGTTTACAGTATGTTGAGGGGAGGTCGTGGAAGCGGACGCGGTCGTGGACGCGGACGTGGAAATGCGAGACAAGAATATTCGGTGTCTACCCCAGAAATAACCGCTAGTCGAACGGATTCCCATTCCGGGGGACAACAGGGATCAGCAAATAATAATGCAGATCCTAACGTGCCTGGAGTGCTTCAGCAGGTGGTTGCTCAGATAAACCAGTTTGCTCAAGTTCTGGATCGCATGCAGACGGCGATGGGACAGCAGCATAACGTGGATAATCGGGGGAGATAAATGGCTTACTGAGGTGATCAAATTGCATCCTCCGAAATTTGACGGTTCTGCTGAGACGCTTTCTTGGGATCACTGGCTGAAGGAGTTAGAGAAGATTTTTGCGGGGATTAACTGTCCCAACGATAGGAAGGTTCCAGTCGCCCAGTATCTTCTGACGGGGGAGGCTTTCGACTGGTGGGAGGCCATTCGACCTAAGGAGCATAATGTCGACTGGACAGAGTTCAAATTAATGATGGAAGCGCAGTATTGTCCTCGCCCAGTTAGAGAGGCCCGAGTCCGGGAGTTTTTCTCACCACAAAATTCAAAAGCATCCGTGACAGACGTGATTAAGACCTTCAATCACTAGCTGACTTATGTGCGCCACTTGGTCAGGACCGACGTGGAGAGGATTTTTCATTTCGACATGCGAATGAAGCCGGAAATTCAGCAATATATGTCCGGATTTGAATGTACCACCTTGCGACAGTATCAGGACAAGGCGCTGGCCTATGATATGAAAGAGGCGACAGTAGAGAAATCAACGGAAGCAAAGAAGCAGAAAGTGGCTGGCAACTTCACGGAGAATAAGAGTAGTGGGCCTCGCAGGGGCCAGTCCTCTTTTCATTCATCCAGGAGGCCTCCGCATCCTTCTCGAGGTGGAAAGAAGTTCCGGGCAGCACCAACCGTTTCAGACGCAGGGAAGAAATGTTATAACTGTGGCAAAGCGGGGCATGTTCGACGTGACTGTTTCGCGCCTGCTGTGACCTGTTTCGAGTGTGGACAGGAAGGGCATCGCGCAACATTTTGTGGAAATGCGACTTGATCTTTTGGTACTCGCACTCCTGTACCGGTTCTGAAGGACACCAGTGTAAACCAGACGCAACAAAGTGGTTTCCAGCAGCAGAATGTTGGGAAAAGAGAAGCATCTAGCGCTGGGTCCGTCCCTCCACATATTTACGAGATGAAGAAGTCAGACGATCAGAAAACAGCTGTTGCATCAGGTACAATTCAGATCCTTTTGCAACCAGTTAGTGTCTTATTCGATTCAGGAGCTACACATTCTTTTATATCTTTGAACTGTGTTAATCGTTTGAAAATCTCGTGCTTGTATGATTGTGAACCTTATGTTGTGGGATTACCGAGCGGAGAGAAAATTGTGGGAACCCTAGAAGCTAGAGATTTTCCAGTGTCTATAGGGGGAGAGATTGGCCATCAAATCTTATCGTAGTTGACATACATGGTGACGACTTAATTCTCGGAGACGATTGGCTCAACCGTTATGGAGCTATTCTGAATTACCGACAGAGAGTCATTTCTATCATTGCTGATGACGGATTTGAACACTTGTTCCGAGGATGGAGACCGGGAAGCTCGGGAAAATTGATCAAAGCAATGAAAGCCGTGAAATTACTGAAGCAGGGATGTCATGGACTTTGGTGCTATGCCATGAGGAAAGAGGAAGGAGTAGAGCTCTCATCTATTCCAGTTGTGAATGAATTCTCAGATGTATTTCCTGACGAACTACCTGGGTTACCTCCGCAGAGAGAGGTGGAGTTCACTATCGAATTAGAGCCTGGAGCCACTCCTATTTCCAGAGCACCATACCGTATGGCGCCAACCGAGATGTATGAACTAAAGAAGCAACTGGAGGAATTATTACAGAAGGGTTATATTCAACCTGGCGTTTCTCCTTGGGGAGCGCCCGTTCTCTTTGTCCGGAAGAAAGACGGATCCCTCCGACTGTGTATTGATTACAGGGAGCTCAACAAAGTGACAATCAAGAATAAGTATCCTATACCTCGGATCGACGACTTGTTTGATCAACTGCAAGGGGCAAGGGTATTCTCGAAGATTGACTTGCGATCAGGATACCATCAGTTGAGAATTAAGGAATCGGATATACCAAAGTCTGCTTTCAGGTCCCGGTACGGGCATTATGAATTTGTAGTGATGCCATTTGGACTTACCAATGCTCCTGCGGTATTCATGCAATTAATGAATTGGGTATTCTTAGAATACTTGGATAAATTTGTGGTCGTCTTCATCGATGACATCTTGATATATTCGAAAGACACAGAGGAGCACGCCGAGCATTTGCGTGTGGTTTTGAGCATCTTGAGGAAGGAACAACTGTATGCAAAGCTTTCCAAATGCGTGTTCTGGCTTAAGGAAGTAACTTTCCTTGGGCATGTGATATCAGCTGACGGAGTTCAGGTGGACCCGAAGAAAGTCGAAGCAATCTTGGAATGGGAAGCTCCTAATAACGTGAAAGAAGTCCGAAGTTTCTTGGGACTTGCTGGATATTATCGCCGTTTTGTAGAGGGATTTTCCAAAATTGCTCGTCCGCTCACTCAGCTGTTACAGAAAACTCAAAAGTTCACGTGGGATGAGAAATGCCAGGCTGGTTTTGATGAACTTAAGAAGAGATTGACGACATCACCTATATTAGCGTTACCAGATGGAACTGATGGATTCATGGTGTACAGCGACGCTTCAAATCAGGGTCTGGGATGTGTGTTGATGCAGAAGGATAAGGTGATTGCCTATGCTTCTCGGCAGTTGAAACCGTATGAGGTTAATTACCCGACTCACGATCTGGATATAGCAGCTGTGGTCTTTGCCTTGAAAATTTGGCGACATTATTTGTACGGCGCTCATTGCGAGATCTTTACAGATCATAAGAGCCTCAAGTACATTTTCAGTCATAAAGAATTAAACATGAGGCAGAGAAGGTGGCTGGAATTGATCAAGGATTACGACTTGGAAATTCTCTATCATCCGGGTAAAGCAAATGTAGTAGCCGATGCATTGAGCCGTAAACCTGTTTCTCTTCGAGTGTTGGAAGCACTTACATCCCAAACCAGCATTCAACGGGAACTGATCCGCGAAGGGATTGAAGTATGGGCACCAGGAATCCAAGGGCAACTATATGTGATGGAACTGACTTCATCACTAGTCGAGGAGATCAAATCTAAGCAGTTGAACGATTCTCTGATACTTCGGTTATGTGACGAAGTAGAGAAAGGAAAGGCCCTAGGATTCGTGATACAAGATAATGGAGTTCTGAGATTTCAGAGTCGACTTTGCGTTCCCGATGCTGATGATTTGAGACGGACAATTCTGAAGGAAGCTCATAGCGCGCCTTATTCTATTCACCCGGGCAGCAGTAAGATGTATAAAGATCTAAAACAAAACTTCTGGTGGGGGAATATGAAGGACGTAGCAGAATACGTTTCGAAGTGTTTGACTTGTCAGCAGGTTAAGATTGAACATCGACACCACGAATGTTAAAGCCGCTTCCGATCCCGGAGTGGAAGTGGGAGGATATCTCGATGGATTTCATCATCAGTATGCCAAGGACCAAGACGGGAATGAACATGATTTGGGTTATAGTTGATAGACTAACCAAGACGTCTCATTTCCTAGGAATTAAAGATACTTGGGGATCCGAGATATTGGCGCGAGTATTTATTGCAGAGATAGTCAGATTACATGGGACACCGAAGACCATTATTTCAGATCGAGATGGTCGTTTTGTGTCGCACTTTTGGAAGGCAGTTCATAGGGCTTTGGGGACCGAGATAAACTTAAGCACGGCTTATCATCCTCAAACGGACGGTCAGTCCGAAAGGACTATACAAACAGTAGAAGACATGCTTAGAGCTTGTGCTTTGGATTGGTCAACTGATTGGGAAGTTCATTTGCCGTTGATTGAATTCACCTGCAATAATAGTTGGCATGCTTCTATTAAGATGGCACCATTTGAAGCTTTGTACGGGAGAAGATGCCGATCACCCCTGTGCTGGGATGATTCTTCGGACTTGATCAGGACGGAACCGGAATTGATAGTTCAGACTCAAGAGAAGATAGCTTTGATTCAAGAAAGACTGCTGATCGCCCGTAGTCGACGTGTCTTATGCAGACGTACGTCGTCGCCCTCTAGAGTTCGACATTGGGGACCACGTACTATTGAAGGTGTCTCCTACACGAGGAATTTTCCGTTTTGGAAGGAAAGGTAAGCTAAGTCCGAGATATATCGGACCATTCGAGATCCTCGAGAGAGTTGGGGATTTAGCATACAGGTTGGCCTTACCGCCATCGCTGAGTCACGTTCACAATGTATTTCACGTATCCCAACTACGGAGGTATGTACCGGATCCCAGTCATATCATTGAGTTCGATGAGATCGAGATAGCGAATGATGGCACCTTCGAAGAGAGACCAATCAAGATACTTTAAGTCGGATCAAACAACTGAGGAATAAACCAATACACTTGGTTAAAGTACAATGGTCACGACACGGAGTTGAAGAGGCCACTTGGGAAATAGAGGACAGTATGAAGACTAGATATCCCGAGTTGTTTTCATCTTAAGTTTCGGGACGAAACTTCTTTTTAGGGAGGAAGGATGTAATACCCGAGATTTCTACTATGTATTTGGAACTTGTGATATTGTAATTGTTGCATTTTGATCTGAGTATCATTCTCCGTATTTCATAATCCGGTGTTGTTGAGCGTATGATTTCATGAATGTGATTTAAAATTGTGATTCTGCGCATGTAGCGCACGCTACCGGCTAAGTGTAGCGTACGCTAATTTAGATCCATAATGCACGCTGTGAAGTAACCTTAGCGCACGCTATACGTGGTCAATATGATTGAGACATGTTGGTAGGTGAGATCAGGCCAGGAATCTTGGTCGGATTATGTCGGGATTAACCTGGATGGCTTTCGGGAAAAAGCCAAGTCAACGCGTTAGCGCACGCTACTGATATGAGAATAGCGCACGCTAAGTGCTGAGTACAGTGAAGTCAGTAAGCCGTTAGCGCACGCTACGAGTATGGACTAGCGCGCGCTAATAACCATTTTCTATAAATAGGACAGCATCCTTTTTCGTATTTTCAGTCTTTTCTCTTCCCACATCTGAATCCTTATACTTAGAGTATTAATCTCTTCATCCTAAACACTTCATATCAGCATCTTAGCTCGTGTTGAAGATTGTAGATCATTGGGGATTGGTGTTCAAGTCTTCGGCGTTGGATTGCTTCGAATTCCTCCTTGTTCTTCACTACTTTGAGGTAGGTGATTCTTCACCAATATTAAGTACTAGTATGAAGGACGTTTTGATCATGATTATCTAGTCAGTTAAATTCGTTAGTAGTCGAACATCATGTGTTAGAAGGATATTTTTGACGTTTCGGCACTTATTCATCATATAATCCATTGAACCTTTTTAGTATATGAACTCCTAAGCATACTCATGTACCTTCAAACCGATTATAACCAGTAGGTAGAGATTATCAAGTTCTTATGTTTTACATGATGGAATCATGCGTTTTGGAACGTAGGATGAATGGAACTTAGGATACTTTCTCGAAGATCAAGATGAATTATGGTGTTGTGATGATTATACGTACCCTTGTATATTGTAGTCGTTTAATCCGTAGAGATCTTTCACAAACCGTATGAACATGATATGCACGGAGATGACATGTATTATCACTGATGATTCATGAGTTTTTTATCAAGTTTTTACCCAGTAGTGACTGCCATGCACGGTTAGCGCATGCTAGAATGTATATATTAACGTGCGCTATCGGGAACGAGTAACGTACGCTACGTTTGATACGTAACGTACGTTATGTCATCAGCGGACAAATTGCTCGAGAGGATCACAAGCAATAGCGCACGCTAATCTTGGTCATTTGCGTACGTTAACGGGCAGGCTTAGCACACGTTACGTATGGTACGTAGCGTACGGTAAGTAGTTCAGGCAGATTGCATTTTTAGAGCTTGCGGCCGTAAACCGGATTGTTAGACATTCGTATGGCATGAGATGAATTCTTTATTATTCTTAGGTCCGAGCCTTGCATAGGGGACGATCGAGGGGCGATGATATACGGACGCGTGTCATTTGTTGGAGTATTTCCATTCTTGCCATTTTCGAGGCAAGTATCATATGTTGAGTTTGATTATATTGGAACTTTGATCATGCATATGGTTTTGTTCATGTTGTCGAATATGAGATTTATTTCTTTAAATTCTCGTGGTATTCGTTGTTAATTGTTCGTATTGATGAACATATTGAAATGCATATATGTATGCATAATTGTTTGGTTTATGGTATAAATGATCCGCGGGGGTCATGAGGATCTATGCTGAGGGCGCTGGATCACTGGACGGGTTTTCCACCATGCGTTGGTCCGACGGGATCATCGTGGGGATCTATACCAAGGGCGCTGGATCGCTGGATTACCCTGTATCGTGTTGATGGAATCGTGAGGATTCACATCGTTGGATTCCGATGACGGAAGTCCGTTTGCATGATTTTTGATGCGCTGATGATTTATGTATTATGATACTTGTACTAGCATTGTTTTGCTAACCCATTCGGGGGTGGACATTGTTTTGATGTTCAGGTAGCCGAGGAGCGGGGAGGCAACCGATGCAAACGGCTGTGACGATGAAATGGCTCAGTGATGTGGTTGATGTTTATTGTTATTATGATTTGTCTTCTTGGTTCACTTTAGTACTCGAGTACGTGTGTTTTAATAATGTCATTTTCGATATGGTTGTATAAGTTAACTCTTTGGATCAATTGAACCAGTTCTGTATTTTGAACTTCAGTTGTAAGGTTGAATTATATTTACATTTCTTTTATTTAGCCTTGTAAATCCTTACTTAAAGGGTTTACGGCGCTGTAATTATTCCGAATATCTCGGGGTGTTACATACAATAGGGACAAACTACGACAATTCCAAGTCGTTCTACTCGAACATGATCGTTCGCATCTCCCCCTAACGACGGGAAGACTGGCTCATCAAAGTGACTTACGAGATCGTCTGCCAAGGTATATTTTAAGTGGACTATGAGTGAAAGCGCATGTCATATTCATCATTTATAACCCGTTAATGCGTTGTGGTGACGCACTTTGGCACATGAACATGTGGACGATAAAGGTTTTCCGTGTTAACAGAATCTAGTTAACAAAATGCATATGGTTACACTTGTAACTAAGCATTTGAATGATGATAGGTATAGGTGAATGTGACATGTTGACCTATGCTACATAACCGTAGCTACTGGTCTTGAGAATCCAATAAAACCGTCACCATGCACCACCGGGATCGAACATAAAGAAACGATTGAACCGATGATAGGCTGTTGGTTTTATTGAACCTCTAGTGCTTTCTTGAAGATGTCACTCCTTCACCAGCCCCAAACACCTCAAAATTTCGTGAGCATGTATAAATGAGTGTCTAGGATTCCAAAACCATCAACCTTGTGGTCAGAAACCGGTCGAAATGATATCGAACTGGTTGATAGGATGGCTGGTGGTATGTGAAAACTTCATTTAAGTAGTTCACCTCCTTACAAGTTTCCAAATGGCATCAAAATTTGTGAGAAGGTAGCCTTGGATGTTAGGAAGTACTTGTTAAAATTTCACTTTAAGACTTGGTCTAAAAAGTGGGTGAACCGACCTTTACAATGACTGGTCCGCAAGTTGGACAACCATAAACTCAGGTTTCATCAACTTATCAATCATTGTCAAAGGAACAACATAACATATAAATGTTATCACTTGAGTACGACCATTTGTGAACACCATCATAGCATCATAAGCCACCCAGGCTAATACTTATGATCATGTATGTATAAGGACTCGGTGAAAAGGGAGGACTCAGCACCATGCTTATGCGAGTCGCTACATTATCCTCTTTAGCATAGGAGGGTGTCATCTCTTAATCGTGCCAAAGAATAGGCTTTAATAAATGAACATGGCTAAGAAGGATCATCGGGGGGGGGGGGGGGGGTCTTTGGCGTCACACATGCTTATGAAAGCAAAACGCGGATGACATAAATATCATCATCTGTCATGAGCCCTGCTCACGACTCCACCAACGTACTTTGGTGTCTTTGATCCAACTAGTTTCTTTGTTCAAAGAAAATGATGTCCATGACAATACCGTGGTATATGGATCATCAAACTGTCCAAACTTCGGACTATTAAAGCCTAAATGTGTCAATGTCCCAATACATCTTCTGGTTACAAAAACCGATGCAAGCCGGACCATATTGACTCATGAATATTTTTCCTTTTCACATATCCAATACAAGTGATGCATAAGATTTTATTCTCACAAATCACAATGAGATGCTATGAGTGATACACTTTGGCATATGTATCATCGAGTCATAACATGGTTCAATTGTTACGGAACATATGTGACTAGAAAACACCATTCGGCATTCAACAACTTGAGCATTATATCACTCATTGATTGTGATGACCTAGTCATCATAGTCACAATGGATTTATAAACCGAAATCCAAAAATATCGTGTTCCTTGAAAATAGCTTAATACGCACTCAATTTCGCTTGCAAAATTTTACAAATATGAGCATAGCGAACACTCCAACAACATAGAGATTTTATACCTGATACGATCAAAATGATCTATCATATTGAGTGCATAACATGGCAAGGTTATATGCCTAAGGGGCAAAATTACGACACAAGTATGGTGTAACACTACCATGCACACGCTCGACCTTCTTATAAGGGTGCGTATTTTGGGCTTCCCCAAGGAAACTGTTTTTCAATATTTGAAAGATGATAGTTTAGCGTACAATGCATACCAAAAACTGCATCATCTATGGCAAATTTCGCCAAAAAGAGATTGAAAAACATGTGTCATAAGACCACTTGCAAATTCAAGATGGGAACCAAGTTGGTTGGGACAAAAGTTAGCACAATCGCTGGAAATAAAATTCCGCGCAGCTTGACCTTTGTTCACTAAAACAGCGATAACTCCCTTGTTAGGAAGGCTATGGACGAACGGTTAGATATTATGGAAACTAGACTTCCGTATCTTTCTATCCATATATTGTGCACCACACGGATCATTAAACTCATATCACGGTGCATGTTTTAATTGGCTGCTTTAGTATTTCCCAAGTTTAGTGAGAAAACAAGGTTGAGACCATATCCAATGGCATAAGTGTTGATGCAAAAACATAGCAATGACAACCATATGTGCGTTTATGCGCAGCAGGGTGTTCGATTTCTTATCTCAACTAATGATCCTTTCGGTAACTCCAACTTGGTAGACTTGCAGAGAAAGTAGGAATGTCGGTACAGCTAAGGCTGTTTAAAAACCACTTATTCCGTTTGAACTTTCAAAGCATAAACAAATATCAAGGAGGATGCGCCTAGTCATGATCAAAACTGTAAAAATCCACCAAAGTGCATCAAATCAACCAAATATTTTAATTCTCAATTTGCAAGTATACGTCATAATAGCCATGTTATGTGGATGCAACAAGGTGCATCAAAACTAAGCATTTTGAACCATGAGACATAATGAATATACCATAACCAACTCGTTTTGACCATCCAATAAGATCGACTAAACATAGTCAAATGTATAAGGCACATGCCTTTACAAATACTCGGAAAAGTATTCGGACCTATAGTCATACGAACTATAATCGAGGTCAACGAATTCATGTATTTACCGCAATATGCCATTGCTTTACATGTTAAAATTCATGCGAATTACTCTTACATTATTTCATATTGCAAGGAGACGGTGCATGACTACACCCATATGCAATATTTTATTTTAATAATATGAAAGATGGAGTTTTCCAAGTATGAGATTGGGTCAAGACCAACGTGGTGGTCCCTCAATTCAACGTGACAAATCCGTCACAAATCGATTTTAACCACGACATATCCGTGGCAATCGATGTTTGTCCCATTTATACGTCACAATTCCGTGACTAATCAAGTCATAACTTTACTGTTACCGACAATATTCATTTTATTCAATTGTTGGTTTAAAATTGACAAAACGGCGATGTCAAATCGCACCCAAAAACGTGGTGTATGCAACAACCACAAATATCGACTTTCAACAATTATACGTGACTCCCCTAAGACCGTCACACAGTTTACTTCGACATACGAGTGTGATACCACCTCTCATAGTCTCATCCACCGCAAAGTAGCATGGGAGATAAAGAACCCCAATACCCAATTTCCCAAAAAAAAATTCCCAAAAGAGAGGAATTGAAAAACGGGAACTTTAATAAAATCTTACGGGTACTTGGTTCCATATTTGCTTTGGTCCTTGAACGGGAGCTTCTCTCCATATGAGCAACATATTTTCGTGATATTTGGTTCCATATTTACTTTGATCCTTGAACGGGATAATAAATATGACTTCTCTCCATATTTTGCACATCATCATGAGCAATATATTTTCCTATATGCCACGTAAAGCATAAACATGGTTATATTCATAAACATACAAGTTAATGATAAATGAATCATGAATTAGGAAAATAGAGAGTTGAGAAATGCCCGGAGAGGGCTACTGGGCTCGATAATCGGCCGAAAAAGGACTCGAGTGCGGCGATGCAGCAGCTCGGTATTGGATGAGGCCGAATCTCTAAATTTCCTTATAAAAATCTGCTTCTGTTCGGCGACAGATTCAGTAATCAATATTACTCAGAATCCAATCTCCACCCTTGAATATACCGATATTTGTATTGGGAAGTTGCTGTCAAATTTCACACCGATCTGACGGTTAACGAATCGGAAAACCTGATTTTGGTAAGACTGCGCTATGCAGAAAATTTACGCGCGGAAATTCTCGTCTCTCGTTTTTTTTTTCGTTCACTGTCGAGAAAGTTAAACTCTTCTTCTTTTCTTTCACTGTTCTTTGGCCGAAAATTTCCCCCTTAATGCACTTTTCCCTTGGAAGCCGTGAGATAATGATGATCTGGTAGAATCAGGGAAGGAAGGTGGCGGCTAGGGTTTCTGGAGCCGATTTTTCGTTTTTTTTTCCCGGAATTTTTGCAGAAAAAACAGGACGGATTTTTCTTGCTCAGTTGGAAACTACGTGCTGATAACGTGTTTCAGGAGAAAGTAAAAAGACTGTAAATAGAGTCAATCAATTGTATTCATAACACTGATAGAGGGGCCTTTATATAGGCATTACAATGAGAGTCCTTCCATACATAGGATTCCTAGATAAGGTAAGACATCTAATAGGATCCTACTACCTCTAGAAGGATCTAGAACCTTCCATCTATGTATCTACAACCAGTATTAGGTAAGACACATCACGGGAATAATAATTCCCGGAACATAAATGAATATAATCCCGTAGTTTTTCTTGTGACTTAATAGATCGGATAAATCTTAATTCTGAGAAACTTCTTTCTATCTAGGCAATTTTAATTATTTAAATTAGCAAAATTTTATAAACAATACAAACAATTAGTTAACTGTTCCGGGAATTATTATTCCCGTGATGTGTCTTACCTAATACTGGTTGTAGATACATAGATGGAAGGTTCTAGATCCTTCTAGAGGTAGAAGGTGGGTTGCCTCCCAATAAGCGCCTTTTTTTACGTCGTTGGCTCGACGAACTCCCTGTTTATATTTCGGATGGGTCCTCGAATTTGTATGCTTCCATATTAGCCGTCGTAAATCCTTCGCGATAGGGTTTTAGGAGATGGCCGTTAACCTTGAAAATTTTTCGTGTCTTTAGACTTTGAACTTCAATCGCTCCATGAGGGAAAATATTGATAATTATAAATGGACCAATCCAGCGGGATCGCAACTTGCCCGGAAATAATTTGAGTCGAGAGTGGTAGAGTAACACTTTTTCACCTATGACGAAGTCTTTCCTTATTATTTTTGAATCGTGGAATGCCCTTGTATTTTGTTTGTAAATTGCTGCATTTTCGAACGCGTCGTTTCGTGTCTTCTCCAATTCTTGCAATTGCAACTTTCGGTGGGTGCCTCATTCGTCAAAATTCATATTGCACTTCTTGATTGCCCAAAAGGCACGATGCTCGAGCTCGACGGGAAGATGGCAAGGTTTGCCATAAACCAAGCGATACGGTGACATGCCAATTGGTGTTTTATATGCCGTCCTATAGGCCCAAAGCGCGTCTTCGAGTCGTAAGCTCCAATCCTTCCGATTTGGTTGAACTGTTTTCTCCAAGATTTCTTTTATCTCCTTATTGGATGTTTCGGCTTGCCCATTTGATTGCGGGTGATAAGAAGTGGACACCTTGTGCAAGACTCGGTATTTCCTTAAGAGTGCCTCAATTATTCGATTTTTGAAATGTTTTCCCCGATCGCTTATTATAGCCCTTGGAATTCCGAATCTGGCGAAGATATTAGATTTAATAAATTTGGCCACTACTTTAGAATCATTGGTCCGTGAGGCGGTCGCCTCCACCCATTTGGATACGTAATCCACGAAGAGTAAAATATAGAGATTCCCATATGAGGAGGGAAAATGTACCATGAATTCCATGCCCCAGACGTCGAAGATTTCACAAACCAAGATAGATTTTGAGGCATTTGATTTCGTCGAGATATATTACCCGTTCTTTGACACTTATCAGACGTCTTGCAAAAATCATAAGCATCTCTAAATAGCGAAGGCCAGTAAAAACCACTCTCCAAAACCTTATGTGCTGTTCTCCTTGAACCGAAGTGTACTCCGCATGCATACGAGTGACAAAAAACGAGAATTGAATGAAATTCAGCATCTGGTACACATCTTCGAATCATTTGATCTGAACAATGCTTCCATAGATAAGGATCATCCCATACGTAGTATTTGGCATCACTTCTGAGTTTATCCCTCCTGGCCCGTGTCATTCCAGTAGGAAAAATATTGGCTACGAGAAAATTCACTAAATCGGCATACCATGGTGCTGCAGAGTGTGACACTGGGTCACCCAGTGTCGAACAGTCCTCCCAGTGTTGCGAGGCGGAAAACAATTGTTCGTCGGGGAAATTGTCACACAGGTTTCCCATCATTTTCTAAGACTAACCGGCTCACGTGATCGGCCACGGAATTTTCGGACCCTTTCTTGTCCTTGATCTCCACGTTGAACTCTTGAAGAAGTAAGATCCATCGAATGAGTCTCGGCTTTGCTTCCTTTTTGGCTAATAAATATCGTAGGGCAGCGTGATCTGAGAAGATAATGACCTTAGTTCCGAGTAGGTATGAGCGGAATTTTTCTAGTGCAAAGACCACGTCCAGAAACTCCTTCTCGATTGTGGAATAATTTGCTTGCGTCGGGTCCAGCGTTTTTGAGGCGTAGTAAATTACATGGGGTGCTCTCCCCACTCTTTGACCCAAAACAGCCCCTACCGCGTAGTCGCTTGCATCGTACATCAGTTCGAATGGTAAATCCCAATTTGGTGGTTGAATTATGGGTGATGTTGTCAGCAATTGCTTCAACTTGTCAAAGGCGGCCTTGCATTCGTCGTTCATGTTAAACTCCACTTCCTTCTGGAGAAGCTTGCATAAGGGCGCCGCTATCTTTGAAAAATCCTTGATGAACCTTCTATAAAATTCTGCATGGCCAAGAAAAGAACGTACTTCCCGCACTGCATGGGTAAGGCAAAGCGGCAATAATATCAATTTTTGCTTTATCAACTTCAATTCCTTTTTCCGAGACTACATGCCCTAAAACTATTCCTTGTTTTACCATAAAATGGCATTTTTCCCAATTAAGTACGAGATTAGTTTCTACACAACGTTTTAAAATAAGTGTGATATTTTCTAGGCATATATCGAATGAATCCCCATACACACTAAAATCATCCATGAATATTTCAATGATATTACCTACGTACTCATTAAAAATGCTTACCATACACCTTTGGAAGGTAGCGGGTGTGTTGCATAGTCCGAAGGGCATCCGTCGATAGGCGAATGTGCCGAAGGGGCAAGTGAATGTCGTCTTTTCTTGGTCTTCGGGTGCGATTGCAATTTGAAAGTATCCCGAAAACCCATGCAAGAAACAATAGTACGCATGTCCGGCAAGCCTTTCAATCATTTGATCTATAAATGGCAAGGGAAAATGATCTTTTCGGGTCATTGAATTCAGCTTGCGGAAATCGATGCAAACCCTCCATCCAGTTTGTGTACTGTTGGCCACTAAGTATACTGGATACAGTTTGGGAAATAGTTTAAGCAACAAACTGTATGGATTTTAAATCTGAGTGCGTAGCGGAAGTCTTGGATACAGTAAGTTGCTGTGGATATAGCAAATAAATATATATAGTATACTTAATTAATCACAGTAATTAAAACAGTAAAAACTGAAGGTAAATAACACAGTAATTTAAAGTGGTTCGAGGTAAACCCCTCTACGTCCACTGGTCCTCCACACAGGAGTAAAAAGTTTATTATAATTACTACGTACACAACTACGTAATTATAACAACACACAATCCATATATCGTTCACACAGATTGATATAAAGATCTTAGCTTCAACCGTTCACAGATTGGTTTTGAGCTAATGCTTTGACTTGCTTCTTCACACACGCTCAAGCTTTGTCTTCTTCAATGCAAATCCTTCACACACAGTTCTGGAGAAGCACCGATTACTCAGTCCACACAGGGCTGATCTTGAGTTTGTTCAACGTATAGAACAGATGGTGAACAACAACTTTGACTTTAAGAGCTTTCAGCTGATGAAGTGTTGTTCAGAATGATGAGCACTGTATATCTCTTTTGATCTGAGTTGCAGTAAGCTTTGGAGATATGTTTTGCTCTGATAATAACTTCGATAGCTTGGGTCGATTATAATGTCAGTATCTCTGTATATCTGCAGCGTCCTCATGTGATATATATAGTCTCTGAAATATATCCGTTGAGATGTATCCGTTTGAGTGAGATTCCGTTCCAACGGGATTATGACATGATCCGGATTTAGCGGGATCAGTATTTAAATACTTTATCCTTGAGTATTTAAATACTTCTTTATTCAACGGGACTTGACTTCTGGAGATTCCTTCTTTGTCCTGTTGTGAGCTGTATAGAAGATAACTGTATTTTGTGTTTCGAGACAGTTTCCATACTTAGTCTTTTATAAGACGTCTTGCTGTACTGAAGGGCTTCATAATATGCTGATTCGATGCAGGTCTTCGATACAGGATGATGCCTCAACGCTTCGATACAGTTTCCTTTACTGTATGCGGATTGGCATATATGTCAAAACCTCTTTATCAAAAACTATTCGATACAGGGATCGGATATCCCGGCTGTTTCGATATAGGGTCTTTGTTTTCCCAACAATTTCCCCCTTTTTGACAATTTGCCAAGACTTACTTTCTTAACTTTTCAAGTTTTCTTGATGATGCCAAAACCTTCTTCATAAGGTGATCTCCTTCTGATGTCTTCTGGCAGATTTCTTGGTCTTTTGTCAAAGGGTCTGTCTGATCAGTAACTTAGACTTTTTGGTGAACTGCTCGCAGGCGAGTTCGATTATAGTTTAAGGATTTTTACAACTTAAACTTATGATTGGCGCGCAGGCACAATCTTATAATGATTTCTAAGTTTTACAACTGAAATTATGAACTGTTTGTAGACTAGTTCGTACAGCTTAATTTTTAATCAAGTTATCTTAATTTCTATCAAACAATTTAAATAATCATACATCAACACAGTAGATTACGAGTTGTAATCTTTCAAGTCAAACAAACACTTTTATTGATATTCAATATAGAGTACATGGTTTGCTGTTTCGAAAGAAAAATTACAAGAACAAAGACTAAAACATAAGAATTTCAGCTCCTATAATGATCTGCGTGTCTCCAAGGCTTTCTCCCAAGATCATTCTCGGTACCACACCACCAGTTTTGAAGGGAATCATTGCCTCGATCCTGGTATATTGCTCTTCCTTCATAGGATCGATCAAAGGCAAGAATCCAGTCTTCTGGATGAGTGATCCGGTCTCCTCTTCTGTGTTTGGATTTCATCTCGATCTGGAGAGGGAGTTTTCTGTCTTCTAACATCTTCGAAAATTTGTCTGCGGCCTCTGCTAACGTTTTATAGCTCTTGAAGATGGCGGATTCCCTGACAAGTTTTGCGAAGTATCTCATCAGTTCGTTTTTCCTCCATTGCTTCACTTCATCGGCAGTAGGATTGCGGTTGGTCGGCAGACGAATTTCAGAAGGTCTCTGGATAAGAGTTTGCCAAGGGACATTGGGATCATGAAATTCAGGTCGGGAGCCTGAAATCTTAAAACTTTGGGAGTGAGGGGCGAGCTTGTTTAACTCTGAAGTTATGCTGTCTTGAGCGGCCTCGAATTCCCTTTCTTGCTGTAGCCTGATTCTCGTAGCAGCTTCTCGTGCCTCTTCCCCCTTTTTGGCATCATCAAGACTCTTTAGGATGTCTAGTGCAGCATCCTGTTTTGTCTCGATGTTAGCCATTCTCTCTACAAGGGAGGAAAGCGTCTGCGACATATCCTTAATGCATTTGTCGTGCGCGCGCAGTTGAGAGCTGTTTTCAATCATGGCACATGCGGTCTTGGCCTCGGCTATCCTTGTTTTTGTAGCTTCTTCCTTTAGGAGTTGCTCCTGCTTGTCTTCTATGATTTTTAAAGCTTGCTTGAAGACTTCTGGCAGAATAGTGAATGCTTCGACAACACGAGATACTTCATGTTGTAAAGTGGTCATTTCTTCCACGGCAGAAGTGTGCATCCAATTTAATGCTTTCTCAACGGAGGACAGAGCATTCACTGCATCCTGGATGAATACAGTTTGCAGACCAAGTGCACGCATGCGTTCTTTCCTATCGGCAGAGTTAGGAGAATCCGGTTGAGCAAGGTCTTCCGAGCTGTTCAACCTTCTTACATTCACGGCAGGGCGTGAGGTAAATTGGACATCCTCAGGTTCGATACCGTCCTCGGATTCCACAGTTGAAGGGGCGAGAGCAGCTGGTTCTGGTTCGGCGACAGGGGGTTGAGTGGCTTCCTGTTGCGAAGTTGCTTCAGTAGTCATGGATACAGGAGGGACTGAATCCTCCTGTTGTCTTCCATGAACAACTTCTTCGAACGCAACTGGCTCAGATGCTGGTTCGAAAATTTCTTGAACTTCCTCGACTGGAGGGACTGATTCCTCTCTGTCGGAAATGTTCTCATGCTGTGGCGAAGAGGGATTGTTTTGATTATAAGGCCCTTCGTCGCCTTTGGGTGGGGAGGCGTCTCTAGTTTGAGCCTCTTCACGACTCATTCTCAGACCGGTTTGAAGAGCATCGTCGTCGTCGTCTGAGTCGTGATCTTCGTCGTCTTTTGGATTTGTGGGAGAGTCCTCTGACTTGTTCTTTCCTTTCCTCCTAGCGTCAGATTTGTGCAGAAGATGGCTTTCAATTAGTTCCTTGCACGAGGAATTGTCCCATCGGATCAGGGCCTCAATATCTGTTGAGTCCGTCACTTTTGAGACGAATCTTTCTTCTTGGCTCCAATCGCTCCAGTTGTACAGTGTGTCGTACGGAGCCAGCCTGTAGCTTTTCCATTGCCCAAATCTTTCGTAGGCGTGTTCAATTTGAACCGAAAGAAGAGTCTGATTGATAATCGAGTCAGGGGAGGGACTTCGTACATCGTTTGAAGACGCTGTAGCGAGGGATTCCTGTACAGGTATGGGATCCTGTACGGAAGTGGGATTCCTTAAAGGGGATGGTGCCCTGAAGGAAGATGGATCCTGTACGGGTGTGGGATCCCACAGAGGAGAAGTAGATGTTGGCTCCAAGTGGGCAGCCGACTCGCTAAAGTCTTGAATGTTGGCAGATGTCTCATTATCCGTCGTAGCCGCCAAAGGCTCAGGATCTACTGTCGATACAGTAGGAGACACCTCTTTCACAGGGGTTGGGCCCTGGAGTTCTTCGGTAGTGGGTTGAGCCACGGGGAAGATTTCTTCGGAGGGCTTGGCTGTTTTGACTTTCGAAAGCCTCCTAAGTCTCTTCTTGGGCTTCTCACCAGCAGCAGGTTTCTTGCTGTGAGATCTCTTCCTTTTCTTTGAAGATTCCACTTCCTGGAACTTCAAGGTTTCATCTCTCGGATTATCAGAAATTGGCATATTTCTGGTTCTCGGGTGGTTACAAGACAAGGTGCTCTGGTTATACGCAGTAGGTTTGACGCCTCCTAAGTATATCCTTGAGCTATTCTTCTTCGCATCGGCGGATTGCGAGAGTCCGCACTTCGTCAGGATATGGTTTAGCATTAAACCAAAAGATTTCTTCTGGGTGGCAGGTTTGCACACCTCTTCTTGCAGGCGCTTCAGGACTATTTGGCACCAATTGACCTTTTCACAGGTCAGAATAGCCACCATCATCCTGAACCTCAAGTTGGTACACATTTCGAACGCACCGGTTCGATTCTCAATTATCCTGCAGCAAAAGTCATGAAGATACACATAAGGAAGACAAAAGTTTTTCTTATGACATGTAGTCTGAACCATGTCAACCACTTTGGATCCTGTGAACAGTCCATAGAATTTGGTAATGAGCTCTTGAGACCCGAACGTCTCAAGTTGATCCATGGTCAGGCCATCAGCGGGTAGCCTGTAGATGTTCTGGAGCAGATTGTTGTCGATACAGATCTCAACTCCCTGGACTGTAGCAGTGATGTCAGCAACATGACCTCCTTGGTCCAGTGACAGAAAACGAACGGCGGCGTTGAGGTAAAATTCCTCAACCAGATGGACGTCATATTTGTCAGCAGTCTTGCTTCCAAGGCGATAGAGGCCTTGTTGACGAAGACGAGTTATGATATATTCCATGGGTTCTGCGTCGTTGGTTTCAGATAAGATGCGCTCAATGATGACAGGTTTGGAAAAGATCCGGCCATCAATAATGTTAGCAGATTTCTTCAAAGCAGGAGAGGAAGTTTGTCCAGCCATTGATGATTTCTTAAGACAAAAGGTGCAAGAAAATACTCGAAATATGCAGTAAAATGCAAGTATGTAGGCTATTTTTGCTTGAGAGCTCTTGAATATGCAGAAAGCGTAAAGAGTCTCTAATGGCAGATTCAGTCCTTTTATAGTTAGGCGGCGAAGTAGGGTTTTACAGAGTACGAATGGTCAGATTTTAAGGGATGGGAACCGGTTTTGAAATCAACGGTTAAGATGGACTGAGTGTAACTTGTACACTTATCCATTGAAATGTTTAAAATATCGGCGGGTCCCACTTCTGACATAAGATGATACCCTAAATGCCTAAAACGGCGGTTTTAAAACAATAAACAATTTAAAATATCGCGGCTTTTGAGATTCAGTTGTCCAGATGTCGTGTAAGACATTTAATGTACGTGACGTTTGACGTAAAAACAGGGCACGTGGACAAAAATCATTTAAAAATAATAATATGATATATATATATATACTGAATCGAAATCCTATAGTATGTGCTGCTTCCGCGTCGATACAGCGTTCCCCCTTAAAAAGGTACATATAGGTTTTTAAAATTCCATACAGCAACTAAAAGATTAATGCTGTATTCATGGGTCCTACAGTATTCCCCCTTAATTATTGCACACGCCAGCTGTAGGATTCATATGTCTTCGCTCGCTACAGTGCTGTAGTGACGATTCTGAGTGTACAAATAATTAATATTGGATACTGTATTCTTGGGTCTTACAGCATTCCCCCTCAATTATTGAGTAAAACTAGTAAATTACTTACAGGGAGTCTGGTTGTAGCATTCCCAATTCTTGTCTAAGCATGTTGAATCTTGCTGTGTCGAGAGGCTTGGTGAAGATGTCGGCTAGCTGAACGTCTGTATGAACTTTTTCCAGGCGAACATCCTTGTTCTCGACGTGATTCCTTATAAAATGATGCTTCATGTTGATATGCTTAGTGCGCGAGTGCAGAACAGGATTGTGCGTGATTGCAATTGCACTCGTGCTATCACACATGATTGGAGTTTCTCTGGCATCGATTCCGTAGTCTGACAGTTGTTGCTGCATCCAAAGGATTTGCATACAGCAGCTACCAGCAGCATAGTACTCTGATTCAGCTGTGGAAAGAGAGTTAGCCAATTGCTTCTTACTGAACCAAGAAACGAGTCTAGGTCCAAGAAAGTGATAAGTTCCACTTGTACTCTTCCTTTCTAGCTTGCAGCCTCCGAGATCCGAGTCGCTGTATCCAACTAAATCGAATCCGCCTTCCTTAGGATACCATAGTCCTGCATTGACTGTTCCTTTAATGTACTTCAGGATTCGTTTAGCTGTATTGAAGTGTGATTCCTTAGGTGCAACTTGATACCTTGCACACACTCGAACAAAGAATCGGATATCGGGCTCATAGCTGTTAGGTACAGGAGCGAACCAATGAGCTTCCTGTAGAGTGATTGGTCAAACGGCTTTCCGGCTTCATCAGCACTGATTTGCACGGAAGTGCTCATGGGGGTTGGTGAGGATTTGGAAGTGTTCATTCCAAATTTGTTGAGAAGCTCCTTGCTGTATTTTTCCTGGTTGATAAAAATACCTGTAGGCAACTGCTTTACCTGCAAACCTAGGAAATAACTAAGTTCCCCCATCATACTCATTTCAAATTTACTTTGCATGAGATGAGAGAACCTTTGACATAAAGCAAGGTTAGTTGAACCAAAAATAATATCATCCACATAGATTTGCACCATAAGAAGGTCATCACCTTCCTGTATTTTGAACAAGGTCTTGTCCACAGCACCTTTCTCAAATCCGTTGATGGTTAGATACTGGGACAGGGTTTTGTACCAGGCTCTAGGGGCTTGTTTAAGTCCATACAACGCTTTCCTTAGCCTGTAAACTAGATCGATACCGTCTGTGTTGGCAAACCCTAGTGGTTGTTCAACATAAACTTCTTCTGCAAGATCTCCATTCAGGAAAGCACTCTTGACGTCCATTTGGTATACGATAAAACTCTTATGGGCGGCAAATGCTAGAAATATCCTGATGGCTTCTAGTCTCGCTACAGGGGCGAAGGTTTCATCATAGTCTATTCCTTCTTCCTGACTGTAGCCTTGTGCTACTAGTCTGGATTTGTTCCTTATGATAAGTCCATTTCGATCCTTTTTGTTTCGAAATACCCATTTGGTTCCTATAACCGATTGATGAGTTGGTCTGGGTACAAGATACCATACATTGTTTCTTTCGAAACCGTTAAGCTCTTCTTCCATAGATGTTATCCAATGAGAGTTATTTAGAGCGTCTATGGTCGAAACAGGTTCGGACTGGGCTAAGAATACAGCGATAGTGCACATATTGAGTCTTCTAAGTTCGGATTGAGATTTCCATTCAGGAAACTGTGAAACTTCAGCATTAGATTCTTCTTGTGCACAAAGTACATTTCCTTGTGTACTCTGTATTCTCCTACGAGTAGAAACACCGGCATTAATGTTTCCAATGATCAGTTCTTGTGGGTGATCTCTCAACCATCTTCGGTCGGGTTCTAATTCAGGATCCCGTACTGTATCGAAGGTTTCTGTAGATACGGCTTCAGCTTGTACAGCGTCGGCTTCATCTACATCGATTCTTACAGCTGCGGGGTTGATTTCTAAATCAACTACAAGTTCTATGGGAGTTGGAGGATCCAAGATAGATAGATGGTGAATGTCCTGAGTGATATCATCTACTCCTGTAGGGTCATGATGGGGTTCGTCGAACACTACATGAACTGATTCCTCGATCGTTAGCTTCCTTTTATTAAAGATTCTGAAAGCTTTGCTAACGGAGGAGTATCCTACGAATATTCCTTCATCTGATTTCTCATCAAAGGTTCTAAGTTGGTCCTTCCCATTATTCAATACATAACACCTGCATCCAAAAATGTGGAAATACGAAACTAACGGAGTTTTGTTATTCCATACCTCATATGCTGTTTTGTTGTGGTGCTTGTTGACGATACAGCGGTTTTGAGTGTAGCATGCTGTATTGGTTGCTTCACCCTGTAAACGCTCGTGGCAAATTGCTTGCGCAATCATTGTCCTTGTTGCTTCTTTCAACGCCCTATTCTTGCGCTTGGCAACACCATTTTGTTGAGGTGTACGGCACTGAGTATTCGTGGCCGTATTCCATTCTCCGAACAGATTGCTCTATAAAGCGGTTAGTGAATTCTGCCTCTTGGAACGAATGCATACGATACTTAATGCCTTTTCATTTTGCAACTTTCTCAGGAGCTCGGGCAGCTTTGATGTTGTTTTCTTCTTCTTGCTAAGAAAGATCGTCCAAGCATACCTGGAATAATCATCAACAACGACCATGCAGTATTTCTTACCTCCCAAACTTACTGGGTCTACAGGACCGTAGAGATCCATGTGTAGCATTTCCAACACTCTTTGGGTTGAAAGGTAGGATTTGCTTTTCAGGGTTGACTTGATTTGCTTGCCTTTCTGACATGGTCCGCAGACGCTGTCCTTCTTAAATGATACATTTGGCAAACCTCTAACCATTCCCTGTCTTGAGAGCTTGTTGATTGTCTTGAAGTTGACGTGAGACATCCTCTTGTGCCATAACCAGCTAAGATCTGCAGTGCCTTTGGCAACAAAACATGGAATTGAGGAGCTCATAGGCTTCCAGTCAGCGATATACATATTACCTGATTTGCTTCCTGTAAGCACAACTTCCTTGGTTTGGATGTTCTTGACTCTACAGCGATCTATGTAGAACTTCACCGAGAATTGTTTATCACAGAACTGGCTAATACTAAGTAGATTATACTGTAAGCCTTCAACATATGCAACGTCGGTGACTTTGAATTTCCCGACAAGGAGGTTTCCTTTCCCTCTTATTCTTCCTTTAGACTTATCACCGAAGCGAACTTTTGGACCGCGACCTTCTACAAAATCAGATAGCTTGCTCCTATCTCCGGTCATGTGACGAGAGCATCCACTATCAAAGTACCAGGTATCCTCCTCTAGAATGTCCTGTAACAAAGAAATTATGTAGATTTAGGTCCCCTTTGATTTTTGGGTCCGTGATTGTTAGTTCCTCTTGGTACCCAAGTTTTCCTGACAGCAATTGGTTTACTGTAGGACCTACTCGGTACAGTGTTGCGATATCTACGGGGAGCATATCCATAGTTGTTATGAGAATTATAATTATTATGCATGAAAAATTCAGGGTTATTATTATTAATCCAGTACGAGTGCCGTCTTGGAGGTGGAGTCATTTTCTTAGGCCTAACAGCTTGCCTTCTGGGTCTCCAGTTGGATTCCCAATACTGTTGTTTATACTGAACCGGCATCTGCTGTCTTGAGGGATAACGGGGCTCCTGTATCCAATACCTTGGCGCGCTGTACTGATAGTACTGCCATGCGGGCCTTTGGTGGTTGGATACAGCCTTCCTTCTGAACGGCTGTTGGCGCTGTTGATATGCTCTGGGAGCATGCTGTTGAGTGCGCCTCACAGGTTGGAACGGCTTGTGATTCCGCTGTCTTGAATAAGATTGCGGGGGCGGAATAGCAGCCTTTGGTTTTCTCGATACAGCAGGTTCCTTCACGGGACTAGGGATTTCTTCCGATTCTGGAATGTGTTCCACACTCTTGACGAACATTGTACTAGTTTTCCCTTTGTTTGAACATGAGCTATATCCTAAGCCACTTTTATCATGAGCATTTTGCCCACTGCCTAGAATTTCTTCCATTCTTTTGGACGATTTCTCGAATGATTTCAGAGTGGTCTCAAGTTCAGTTTCTCGTTTTTCGAGAGCTATAATTTTGGCTTGTAGTAGAACCAAATCATTTGTCTTGCTCTTGTCGTGAGCTTTAGCCTCACTTAGTTCATGAGCAAGTTGATGATTGCTTTCCATGAGTTTTTCAAAGTCGACCTTGCTGGTTTCACAATCAAGAGACATATTTTCATAATTTATCTTCAGCAAGTCATTTTCATCTCTCAGCTCTAATTTAGATAGTTGAAGCTGGATGTTCTCAGTTTTTAGAGTCTCGTGGGCCTTTTGAATGTTTTTAAATTCATTCATCATATTTTCGAAAGTATGAGATGCATTTGACGGAATAGCTGAGTTTGAGCTTACCTCATCGTCGCTGTCTTCACCTTCCGGGATGTCTTTGGCCATAAAGCACATATATGCTTTATCATCGAACTCATCGTCAGATGAATCACTTTCAGTTACCACCTGAAGACATTCTGCTGATTTGGATGGTGTGGGGAATGCTTCTGATTCTCCAATCAGGGCCTTTAACTTGTCTTTCCAAGCACGTCTTCTTTCATCTCTCTCTTGTTGCTCGGCCTCCGGCAACCTTTGTACTTTGGGATGAGGACATTTATTTGCATAATGCCCCGGTTTCCTGCAATTATAGCACAGGTTAGCATCACCAGATGATGTTTGATTTACCTTGTGGACAGTTTGGGCTCGTAGGAGTCTTTCCAGCATCGTTTGATGAACTTTTTGAATTTATGCATCAGAAGCGCCATTTCATCTTGAGACAGGATGTCGTCGTCACTGTCAGCATTCTTGTGACTAGGTTTCAACGGACTGGGCATGCTGTGTCGATGACTCGATACAGCGGCTAGAGCTGTGACCTTTGAAGGAGATTCTTCAGCTTTCTCTCATCTGTCGATATCATACTCAAAAGCTTTGAGGTCAGAGAATAGATCAAAAGTAGATATTTCATTAAGATTACACGATACACGCATAGCTGTGGTCTTAATGTCCCATCGGGCTGGGAGAGATCTGAAAATTTTTAAGTTCTTCTCATTTTGTGTATAACTTTTGCCCAACGCTTCAAGTTCACCAACAATACCAGTGAATCTGAGGTCAAGTTCCTCAAGTGTCTCAGTTGGTTTCATTTCGAAAGATTCAAATTGCTGAGTCAGTTTTGAAATCTTGTTTTCTTTTGAGAGTTCAGTTCCCTCACAAATTAACTTGAGTTTATCCCAGATTTCTTTGGCTGTTTTGCAGCTTTTTACCTTCGAGAACGTGCCTTTGTCAAGAGTGACAAATAACGCGTTCTTAGCTACGTTGTCAAGGTTTGCTCCCTTTCTTTCATCTGTGGTCCATTGCTCGCGTTCCTTCTCGAGCATTTCAGCATGGGCTTGGCCCTCAATTCTTGCGGCCGGATTTACCTTCATGATCTTGATAGGACCATCCTGTATAACAAAAATCATCTCTTCGTGCATTGCTGCAAGATGAGCCTCCATCCTAATTCTCCAGTCGTCAAATTCGTTAATAGAGAACATAGGTACTTTGTTAATCATAGAGGTATCCATGTGATAATACAGGAATGAAAGAAACTGTTTTGAAAATAGGTGATTTGGATCTGATTCGGTTTAAAAATACGAATGATTCTTTTTAGAATCAACCGCTCCGATACCACTTGTTGGCCACTAAGTATACTGGATACAGTTTGGGAAATAGTTTAAGCAACAAACTGTATGGATTTTAAATCTGAGTGCGTAGCGGAAGTCTTGGATACAGTAAGTTGTTGTGGATACAGCAAATAAATATATATAGTATACTTAATTAATCACAGTAATTAAAACAGTAAAAACTGAAGGTAAATAACACAGTAATTTAAAGTGGTTCGAGGTAAACCCCTCTACGTCCACTGGTCCTCCACACAGGAGTAAAAAGTTTATTATAATTACTACGTACACAACTACGTAATTATAACAACACACAATCAATATATCGTTCACACAGATTGATATAAAGATCTTAGCTTCAACCGTTCACACAGATTGGTTTTGAGCTAATGCTTTGACTTGCTTCTTCACACACAGTTCTGAAGCTTTGTCTTCTTCAATGCAAATCCTTCACACACAGTTCTGGAGAAGCACCGATTACTCAGTCCACACAGGGCTGATCTTGAGTTTGTTCAACGTATAGAACAGATGGTGAACAACAACTTTGACTTTAAGAGCTTTCAGCTGATGAAGTGTTGTTCAGAATGATGAGCACTGTATATCTCTTTTGATCTGAGTTGCAGTAAGCTTTGGAGATATGTTTTGCTCTGATAATAACTTCGATAGCTTGGGTCGATTATAATGTCAGTATCTCTGTATATCTGCAGCGTCCTCATGTGATATATATATAGTCTCTGAAATATATCCGTTGAGATGTATCCGTTTGAGTGAGATTCCGTTCCAACGGGATTATGACATGATCCGGATTTAGCGGGATTTTGAGGATCTGTTGACTGACAGTATTTAAATACTTTATCCTTGAGTATTTAAATACTTCTTTATTCAACGGGACTTGACTTCTGGAGATTCCTTCTTTGTCCTGTTGTGAGCTGTATGGAAGATAACTGTATTTTGTGTTTCGAGACAGTTTCCATACTTAGTCTTTTATAAGACGTCTTGCTGTACTGAAGGGCTTCATAATATGCTGATTCGAGGCAGGTCTTCGATACAGGATGATGCCTCAACGCTTCGATACAGTTTCCTTTACTGTATGCGGATTGGCATATATGTCAAAACCTCTTTATCAAAAACTATTCGATACAGGGATCGGATATCCCGGCTGTTTCGATACAGGGTCTTTGTTTTCCCAACATGTACGACTAGGAACAAGTTCGCCTTGTTAATTCTAGACCACGGTAATTCCTGATTTCTTTGGGACGACTTGCGTTGGGCTTACCCATTTGCTATTGGATATTAGAAAGATCAGCCCTACGTCGAGGAGCTTAAGAATCTCCTTTTTCACTACCTCCATCATTGGTGGATTCAACCGCCGTTGTGCTTCTCGTGTGGGCTTGGCGTCCTCCGTTAATAGAATTCGATGCATGCATAGGGCTGGACTAATTCCCTTAATGTCGGCTATAGTCCACCCAATGGCTTCCTTATATTCATTGAGAACTTTTAGCAATGCCTTCTCTTGATTAGGACTCAACTCGGCCGAGATAATGACAGGTAAGGTTTCGTCGGCTCCCAGATGTGCGTATTTTAAGTGTTGTGGCAAAGGTTTTAGTTCCAGCTCGGGTTCATGTGTAATCGAAGGCTCGATCTTCCGGCGTTCCTCATTAAGTCGAATGAAGTTTGCTTCCCTTTTCGTTCTGATCGGTCCCGTCCCTTTCAAGGCACCTACGACTTCGAGTAACTCTTTTGAAATTTTAAATGCTTCCTCATCGTTAGTTCCTACGTCCCTTGTGAGTGCTACCTCGAGTGCGTCCCTGAAATTCAAATCAAACACTTCCTCGACAAGAGGGTCAATCACGCTTAATGCAAAAAGAGAGCAATCTTCCTCAGGAAATTTCATAGCATCATAAATATTAAAACGTACAATTTGGTCGTCGGATTCCATCGTGAGTGATCCCTCACGAACATCTATTTTGGTATTGGCCGTATTTAAAAATGGCCTTCCTAACAAAATAGGTGTGGAATTTGATGACTCATGTTGCATATCGAGAACATAGAAGTCGGCTGGAAATACGAGCTTATTGACTTGGACAAGAACGTCCTCAATTACCCCTTCGGGATATACAAGGATACGATCCGCCAATTGTATAATTATCCTTGTTTCCCGAAGAGATCCTAGATTTAAGGAGGTGTATATAGAGCATGGCATAACATTTATTGATGCTCCTAAATCTAGCATAGCTCGTTCAAAACCCATATTTCCAATTCGACAAGGAATAGCGAACATACCTGGATCTTCCCGTTTTGGTGGCAATTTCTTTTGGAATACAGCGGATATATTTTCTCCCATCACCACCTTCTCGTTTCCTTTTAGCCTCCGTTTGCTGGTGCATAAGTCTTTAAGGAATTTTGCGAATTTTGGAATTTGCTGAACTGCGTCGAGTAAAAGAATGTTGATCTCAATCTTTCAGAATACATCGAGGATTTGCTTCTCTTTATTCACGATCGCTTCCTTTTTGACCCTAGATGGAAAAGGTAAATCGTTAGTCTCAAAAGGAGCAGTTTGGACGACTTTACCTTGCTGTCCGACAGTTCTGCACTGGGTGCTGATTCTGCACTGGGTGTCCCAGTGTTGATCTGTTCAGTGGATTTTTCCTCCTCGTTTTCAGCTTCCTCCACCTTCTTAGGCTCCTTAATATGCTTCCCACTCCTTAGAGTTACAGCACTCACGTTCCTTGGGTTCAGCTCAGGTTGGGATGGCAATTTCCCACTATTTTGGTTCTCCAAGTGGCTCACCGTGGTGGCTAGTTGACTCACTTGATTTTCAAGAATTTTGATACTCGATTTAGTGTCATGCTGGAACTGATTCATGCCATGTTGTAGCTGCATAGTGTTTGCCATAAGGGTTTTCATCATCTCCTCCAAGGATGGTGTCGGATTTTCGGTGGACTGCTTGTAGAATTGTCCCCTATTTTGCAGAGCTGCCTCTTGCTGATTTTTCCATAGGAAGTTAGGGTGATCCCTCCATACTAGATTGTATGTGTTTGAGTAAGGATCGTTTTTCCTCCCATAAGAATTTTCGGTCCCAATTGCATTGGCGTGTGCCTCGATTTCATCAAGCAAAATCCGACAATTGTCCGTTGTATGCTCCGTGGTTTTGCAAATGCGACAGGGTGCGACTGGAGTGCTATTACCTACAACAAGTTTTCTAACAAAAGTGGTTAGCTCATTCAATTTTTCCTCAAGGGACGAGTCATGCATCTCCTTCACCATCCTGATCGGTGAATCGCGACAACCAAATTGTTGTGAATTAGCCGCCATGTTGGATATGAGAGCCCTTGCGGCCGTGGGAGTTTTGTCAACTAGAGCCCCTCCACTTGCTGCATCTATCATGTTTCGCTCCATTGGATTAAGTCCTTCGTAAAAATATTGAATCAGGAGTTGCTCGCTAATTTGATGTTGCGGGCATCGAGATACCAATTGTTTAAACCGTTCCCAATATTCATGCAACGTTTCTCCAGTCATTTGCCTTGCACCACATATTTCTTTCCTTAGATTGGCCGCTCGAGAGGCTGGAAAATATTTTTGTAGAAATAAGATCCCCATCTCGTTCCATGTTGTGATGGTGGCCGACGGTAAATAAAATAACCAATCCTTAGCCGAATCTTTCAATGAGAATGGAAAGACCCTAAGCTTGATTTGTTCTTCGGTGACACCATTCGGCTTCATGCTTGAACAAACGACATGGAATTCCTTGAGATGTTTGTGCGGATCCTCTCCTGATAGACCATGAAATGCAGGTAGCAAGTGAATCAATCCCGACTTCAGTTCAAAGGTGTTGTTGTTGTCAATAGCTGGGATCGTGATGCACAGTGGTTGTTGGGGTAGCTCTGGGTTGCCTAATTGCTTCAGTGTCTTTTCAGCGTTAATTTCCATGACTCCAAATTCGTCCTCCGATTCGCTGGGTGATGTTTCGAAAGAAAATGGTAAGTGCTCGAGTGCTTCTTTGGTTTCTTTTACTTTCCGCCTGAAAACTCGATCTCGTTTGGTGATTTCTGGAAAGTATTGTAAGTATTTATCCCCTTGGGACCTTGTATTCATGCAAAGCTAAAACAAACGGATTAGTGCACAACTGAGAGTTACAATGAATTTTCAGAACTGACACTGGGTCACTCAGTGTCGAGATTGCAGAAAGTTTTTAACCCAAAATAAGTAAAATTAATTCAACACCGTTCCCCCGGCAACGGCGCAAAAATTTTGACCGCGCTGTCGTGACGCGTCAAAATTAGTTATTTTTATTTTCCTCAGCTTACTTCTACTAACTAGTAGTATCGGCAAGTAAGGGTCGATCCCACGGAGAACGGTAAATCAATTATACTATTTAAGGATTAAGTACTTTGTGCAAATAAAATAAAACGAAGGGGGGTTTGTTTATGATCTTAACTAAAATAATTTGCGTAAAATAAATTAAAATAAAATAAACAAAGGAAATAAAAAGTTGAAAATATCAATTGAAGAATAATCTAGTCCTTAGCTCCGTTATCCACCGTTTCGAATTAATTCAAGTTTCAATGCAGCGCTTATCTCTTCTCTAATCTCATGAACTCCTATTCCGAAGCCAACAACAAGCTCTGTTGACCCCAATTATTTCTTAAGTTTATTCAATTAAAACAAGCTCTTTAATCGAACCTATCTATGCGGTGGATTCAAAACAAGCTCTTCAAATCTCGCTCGCTAGATGCATTAAAAACCAAAATAATGGAATAGGCAAGATATTAAGTTCATAAGCTCGACTTAAGGGATCTCGATTTTGTGTTACTCAATTGAAAAAAAATCAATTGTTTGCTACTTGTGAAATTAAAATTGCAACAATTACGGATTACAACTCAATTTCTAGCATAAGACATAAAACTCCTAATCTAGTTGGCCAAACCAAATCAAGAAATTAAATGGCATAGTCGTGAATTCAATAACACAAAAGTAATTCAAGAGAATTCGAGTTGAGAATACGCTACGGGATTAAAATATGAATAATTCGAATACGGTTTCAAACTCACTAAGAACTAGAATAGAAAATTAGCCGGACATATTGGCTTTAGAAAACAGCAAATTAATAATAGACATGAGAAGAAAGAAATTCAAACGGTGTAGTCTTCTTCTTCGCACGTCGGAATCGGTTCGGTTGCTCCGGCGAGAAAATCAGCTCGATCGTCCTCTTTTTCCTTCTGCTCCAGCCGTGAATTGATGTTCCAAAAATGAAATTAATTTCAGCCCTCCTCTCCTTTTATAATTATTCCTTATCTCTTAGTTTCCTTCTTTAATTGGGACTCCTTCCTTCTTGAGTTTTAATTTTCTTGGAGTCTTTCTTCCCAAATCTATTCCAATTCCTTTTTCCAGCATATGGACCGATTTATTGCCTTGTGGAACAGATTGGGCGATTTTTGAGTCGTTTCTTGGGCCCCAAGTAAGATTATTTTCGTAACAGGACTGACACTGGGTCACCGAACTGACACTGGGCCACCCAGTGTCGCGCGATATTTTCTTCATTTAAGCTCAAATCACCTTGGCTTGGTCCGTTTGATGATCCAAATTATTCCTTAGGCTTAAAAACTTCATCAAACACCTAAATTAAACAACAAATTGCCAAGTGAAGTAAATTGCACCCAAAATATAAATATATGGAAAATAGCCAAGTGTGCCAACATAAAATTCATTAAAACCTTATAATTAACAATGATTTTAGCACACTATTTTCGTTCTATCAGTAGGATCCTATTAGATGTCTTACCTTATCTAGGAATCCTATGTATGGAAGGACTCTCATTGTAATGCCTATATAAAGGCCCCTCTATCAGTGTTATGAATACAATTGATTGACTCTATTTACACTCTTTTTACTTTCTCCTGAAACACGTTATCAGCACGTAGTATCCCAACTGAGCAAGAAAAAAATCTCATCCTGTTTTTTCAGAAAATCCCGAAAAAAAATAGATCGGAGAGAACCCCAGCCCCTCGACACCGCCGCCACAGGCGATCCAAACCAGATCGGATGCCATCCCAGCCGTTCCCAGACACGGATCGGGTCGCCTCCGTCGAGAAGCTCATCAGCGCCTATAAATCCGACCCGATCCGGACATTGCAGCAAACCTTCTGCTACGACTCGACCCGAAACTGGTCTGTTTCTATCTCATGGGGCTACGCGATGCAACTGTACTCGTTTATGGTTGCAGCAAAAGATTTGAGAACCCCGTTGCAGACGTTTTCAGACTGGACCTGGAGTCATGGCCCGTTCACGTTTAATACCCGCGACTTCCAATCGGATCCCTGCGAAAGACCCATCGTATTTTATTTTGACGGCGTCGAGGAATTGGGGAATCGAAGCACGTCGTCACGGTATGGCAGAGCACGTGATGAGCACGTGAAGCAATGTGGCGGGGATAATTATACAGCTACAAATCCCGTTTGTCCAGGACTCCTACAAGAAAAAAAAAGCAGAAAATCGGAAAAAAAAAACGAGAGACGAGAATTTCCGCGCGTAGATTTTCTACACAGTGCAGTCGTACTAAAAATATATTTCCTGATTCGTTAACCATCGGATCGGTGTGAAATTTTGACAGCAACTTCCCAACACAAATATCTATATATCCAACAGTGGAGATCGGATTCTGAGTAATTTTGATTACTGAATCTGCCGCCGAACAGAAGCAGATTTTTACGAGGAAATTTGGAGATCCGACCTCATCCAATACCGAATCGTCAGACGCGCGCTCGAGTCCTTTTTCGGACGAATTATCGAGCCCAGGAGCCCTATCCGGGCGTTTCTCAACTCTCCATCTTTTCCTAATTAATGATTCATTTGTTCATTAATTTGTACACTTATGAATCTTACCATGTTTATGTTTTACATGAATATAGGAAAATATGTTGCTCATGATGATGTGCAAAATATGGAGAGAAGCCATATTTATTATCCCGTTCAAGGATCAAAGTAAATATGGAACCGAGTACCACGAAAATATTGCTCATATGGAGATAAGCTCCCGTTCAAGGATCAAAGCAAATATGGAACCAAGTACCCGTAAGATTTTATTAAAGTTCCTATTTTTTAATTTCTCTCTTTTGGGATTTTTATTTTGGGAATTGGGGAATTGGGTTCTTTATCTCCCACGCTACTTTGCGGTGAATGACACTATGAGAGGTGGTATCACTCTCGTATGTCGAAGTAAAATGTGTGACGGTCCTCGGGGAGTCACGGATAATTGTTGAAAGTCGATATTTGTGGTTGTTGCATACACCACGTTTTGGGTGCGATTTGACGTCGCCGTTATGTCGATTTTAAACCAACAATTGAAAAAAAATGAACATTGTCGGTAACGGTAAAGTTATGACTCGTTCATTATTAGTCACGGATTTGTGACGTACAAATGGGACAAACATCGATTGCGACGGATATGTCGTGGTTAAAATCGATTTGTGATGGAATTGTCACGTTGAATTGAATGACCACCACGTTGGTCCTGACCCAATCCCATACTTGGAAAACTCCATCTTCCATCTTATTAAAATAAAATATTGCATGTGGGTGTAGTCATGTACCGTCTCCTTGCAATATGATATATGAAAAAATGTACGAGTAATTCTCATGAATTTAACATGTAAAGCAATGACATATTGCGGTAAATACATGAATTCGTTGACCTCGATTATAGTTCGTATGACTATAGGTTCGAATACTTTTCTGAGTATTTGTAAAGGCATGTGTCTTATACATTTGACTATGTTTAGTCGATCTTATTGGATGGTCAAGACAAGTTGGTTATGGTATATTCATTATGTCTCATGGTTCAAAATGCTTAATTATGATGCACTGCGTTGTATCTATATAACATGGCTATTATGACGTATACTTGCAAATTGAGAATTAAAATTCTTGGTTGATTTGATGCACTTTGGTGGATTTTGTCTACACTTTGATCATGACTAGGCGCATCCTTCTTGGTATTTGTTTATGCTTTGAAAGTTCAAACGGAATCAGTGGTTTTTAAACAGCCTTAGCTGTACCGACATTCCTAGTTTCTCTGCAAGTCTACCAAGTTGGAGTTACCGAAAGGATCATCAGTCGAGATAAGAAATAGAACACCCTGCTGCGTTTAAACGCACCTATGGCTGTCATTGCCATGTTTTTGCATCAACACTTATGCCATTGGATATGGTCTCAACTAGGCCTGGGACTTTTCGGTTCCTGGGAGAAAAATACAGGAACGGGAACCGAACCGCATAGTTTTTTCGCGGTTCGGTTTTTCCAGTTTTTTTTGTCCGAACCGGAACCGATTTTGTATGGTTTGGACGAAATATATTATATTATATTTTACTTTATTAAGAATATATTATATTATTTTATATTATATTAATTATGTTTAATAAGAATATATTATATTATATTATATTCAGAGGGTCAGTTTCCCGATTCGGTGCGGTTCGGACGGTTCCTTGCGGTTCAGATCGGTTCCTCTTTAAAACAGACAGGAACCGCGAACCGAACCGAACCGAATACTAACAGTACGAACCGAACCGAAAAAAAAATTTGTTGATAGGAACCGAACCGAACCGTAGATTCCGATGCGGTTCGGATCGGTTCTGCGGTTCCCGGTTCCAAAAGTCCCAGCCCTAGTCTCAACCTTGTTTTCTCACTAAACTTGGGAAATACTAAAGCAGTCAATTAAAACATGCACTGTGATCTGAGTTTAATGATCCGTGTGGTGCACAATATATGGATAGAAAGATACGGAAGTCTAGTTTCCAGAACATCTGACCGTTCGTCCATAGACTTCCTAACAATGGAGTTATCGCTGTTTTAGTGAAGAAAGGTCAAGCTGCATGGAATTTTATTTCCAGCGACTGTGCTAACTTTTGTCCCAACCAACTTGGTTCCCATCTTAAATTTGCAAGTGGTCTTATGACACATATTTTTCAACCTCTTTTGGCGTAATTTGCCATAGATTATGCAGTTTTTGGTATGCGTTGTACGCTAAACTATCATCTTTCAAATGTTGAAAAACAGTTTCCTTGGGGAAGCCCAAAATACGCACCCTTATAAGAAGGTCGAGTGTGTGCATGGTAGTGTTACACCATGCTTGTGTCGTAATTTTGCCCCTTAGGCATATAACCTTGCCATGTTATGCACTCAATATGATAGATCATTTTGATCGTATCTGGTATAAAATCTCTATGTTGTTAGAGTGTTCGCTATGCTCATATTTGTAAAATTTTGCAAGCAAAATTGAGTGCGTATTAAGCTATTTTAAAGGAACACGATATTTTTGGATTTCGGTTTATAAATCCATTATGACTATGATGAATAGGTCATCACAATCAATGAGTGGTATAATGCTCAAGTTGTTGAATGTCGAATGGCGTTTTCTAGTCACATATGTTCCGTAACAATTGAACCATGTTATGACTCGATGATACATATGCCAAAGTGTATCACTCATAGCATCTCATTATGATTTGTGAGAAATAAAATCTTATGCATCACTTGTATTGAATATGTGAAAGGAAAAATATTCATGAGTCAATATGGTCCGGCTTGCATCGGTTTGTGTAACCAGAAGATGTATTGGGACATTGACACATTTAGTCTTTAATAGTCTGGAGTTTGGACAATTTGATGATCCATATACCACGGTATTGCCATGGACATCATTTTTTATTTGAACAAAGAAACTAGTTGGATCAAAGACACCAAAGTACGTTGGTGGAGTCGTGAGCAGGGCTCATGACCGATGATAATATTTATGTCATCCGCGTCTTGATTTCATAAGCATGTGTGACGCCAAAGACCCCCCCCCCCCCCGATGATCCTTCGTAGCCATGTTCATTTATTAAAACCTATTCTTTGGCACGAATAGGAGATGACACCCTCCTATGCTAAAGAGAATAATGTAGCGACTCGCATAAGCATGGTGCTGAGTCCTCCCTTTTCACCGAGTTCTTATACATACATGATCATAAGTATTAGCCTGGGTGGCTTATGATGCTATGATGGTGTTCACAAATGGTCGTACTGAAGTGATAACATTTATATGTTATATTGTTCCTTTGACAATGATTGATAAGTTGATAAAACATGAGTTGTGGTTGTCCAACTTGCGGACCAGTCATTGTAAAGGTCGGTTCACCTACTTTTTAGACCAAGTCTTAAAGTGAAATGTTAACAAGTACTTCCTAACATCCAAGGCTACCTTCTCACAAATTTTGATGTCATTTGGAGACTTGGAAGGAGGTGAACCACTTAAATGAAGTTTTCACATACCAGCAGCCGTCCCAACGACCAGTTCGATGTCATTTCGACCGTTTTTGACCACAAGGTTGATGGTTTTGGAATCCTAAACACCCGTTTATACATGCTCACGAAATTTTGAGGTGTTTGGGGCTGGTGAAGGGAGTGAACTCTTCAAGAAAGCACTAGAGGTTCGATAAAACCAACGACCTATCATCGGTTCAATTGTTTCTTTATGTTCGATCCCGATGATGCATGGTGGCGATTTTGTGGGATTCTCAAGACCAGTAGCTACGGCTATGTAGCATAGGTCAACATGTCATATTCACCTATACCTATCATCATTCAAATGCTTAGTTACGAGTGTAACAGTATGCATTTTGTTAACTGGATTGTGTTAACACTGAAAACCTTTATCGTCCACATGTTCATGTGCCAAAGTGCTTCACCACAACGCATTATGACGGGTTATAAATGATGAATATGACATGCGCTTTCACTCATAGTCCACTTAAAATATAACTTGGCAGACGATCTCGTAAGTCACTTTGATGAGCCATGTTGTTGCCCAAAATATTTATCCGAAGATTAATACTGCTGGAAGACGGACAACAAACAACAATTGCGGGAGCACTTCCGAGAGTAGATAAATAATACAAGATTTGCCGGGTTTGTTAGGCCCGGGCTTGAATGCTCTCGCGAGATGTTATTAATACGAATATTCGTGGATACAAGTATTAATGAGAGAAATCTAAATACAATGAGTATAAAAAGACTCTGTTAATCCGGCTCTTGAGCGAAGCTCGGTGTTCTTCGTCCCCGCCGATAATCTGCTGGATGAGATAGGCCGGGAGAAGTAAGACCGAAAGATAACTGTTGCCAAGAGTTGTATGTTAGCCAAGTGTAAGTATTTTGCTTCTGTATGGTGTGAAATGCGGGAATGCCAAGGTGTCTGAATCCAAGTGCAGGCTGCCCTCTTTATATAAGGGTTGAGGTGCCTTGTCCCCTAGTGGGCGATCGCCTTTCGGCCATTAATGTAATGGGGCGATCGTCCTAAAGGTCACATGGGCTGCCTGCCAAAAGTCTAAGGCTACAGCTGGTAGCCAGCTGTGCGTCCCAATGAGGAGCCGGCACGCGTCCGGAAGTACTGTCACAGGAGGTCCCACTTTGTTACTTTCGGCGGACTATGTCAGTAGGAAAGGTAAGTGACAGGCTGTGGTCACCAGTCATGTCCGTCAGCTCCTTTCGCAGGCCTGGGCCCTGTTGGTAGGTGAGGTAGGTGACAGGTTTGTCAGCGCCTTTTGCGGATCTGCACGTGGGTGCTGTCCTGTTGTTCGGCCTTGGCCGACTGGATGGCCATCGGCCCAGATCGTCATGATGCGGTCGTCTCTAGCTGGACACCGAGGATCGTTCTCGGCCAGTCACTGAAGGTCAGCAATGGTCGGTCACCAAGGGTCGGTCGGCAAAGCGCTGAGAGATGATCGTCCATAAGTCGGTCGCTGAAGTCGGTCGCGGGCGAGAGATGATCGTATTGGATGTCGATCGCTCGGCACCGGGACTTGTCTGGGACCTTGGTACCGGGCGATTCATGCTTGTCTGGGGCTAAGGCTAGGTCGCTGTGTCGCTGATCGGCGATTCTTCCTCGGGCTCGGCGTGATTTGGTCGCCCGACCTCCTAGCGATCGCCGGTCGGAAGGTGTTAATTCTTGACACAACAATTGCCCCGACTTGCTCCTATGTTGAAGACATGGGGCGAGGTGGTTCTTCTTGAGCGATCGTGTAAGGATGAGGACGGGCGATCTTCTTGGTGACTTATGATTTCGGACTTGGGCTATCATGGTCGATTGGCTTAGCTATCTTTCGGTCTTGTACACCGCAAAAACAACATTGGCCGATCCCCATGGAAACTTGGTGGTTTCGCTTTGTTTGAGGAATCGTGCACGGTCGCGGAGATCGATGGACCGACTCCATGACCGTGTCTTGGTGCGCGAAGACATTGAGTGTCTCGTGACTCACTTTATTATGAGGGTCCTCTGTTAGGCTGCGCCGCCTCGTATTTAAACGAAGGGCGTGCGGTCTTGGTCTAGAGGAGTCCTTGCGCGAAGCGCGTCGGATGAATCAACTCCACGCCCGCGGCTTGTTAGCTCTGCTTCCACCTCGGCCAGCCATGGAGATGGCCGACCTCGACGGTGTACGTTGAGACGGGGTTGTGGCATGTGTCCACTGATTAATGTTGGAGAGCCCTCAGACTACGCCGGCCTCGTATTTAAACGAAGGGCGGGCGATCTCGGCGAAAAGGACCTTGCATGGCAGCAATGCCAGTTCCATCATTGCCCGGGACCATGGCTTTATGATGTGCGGTGGAGGCGATCTTATGCCTTAGTCTGTCATGTTATATGCTGGACTGTAGATGGCGATCGTGTCCACCAGGTTGCTGATGGTGTAGCGTGATGATCGGCGATCGGCTGGAAGACTGGCGATCGTCGCTCGGTTGCCGATCGCTTTATTCGTAGGTCGATATCGGCGATCGGGCGGGAGATCGTCGTCCGGGCGCCGATCGCGCTCCACGAGCTAAGAAGGAACCTTTGCCTGGCCAGAAAATATGCGGCTCTAGCCCGGAAGGCTGCGTAGGTTGTAGGTTGGGTCTTCGTGAGATGCCTGAACATAGGCGAAAAACCCTGAAAACCTCCTAGGACCGCGTAGAGGGCGGTCTCATCGCTTATGGGCTCGCCATTGAGGATGATTACGTCTACCCGGTCGATGTAGTCCGAGTCGGACTCTTCTTCACCCAGCTTGCTTTGCATCATGCGGAGGGGACCTTCGGGCCGACGACCACAGTGGCGAAGTACTCCGTGAAGACGTGCGCCAACTCGTTAAAGGAGCTAATGGACCGAGGTGGCAATGAAGTGTACCACCGGTGGGCGAGGTCGTCCAGCGTCAGAGGGAACATTCGGCATCTGGTCGCGTCAGATGCCCCACACCCGGTCATGTAGATGTTGAACTTCCTCAGGTGCACTTGGGGGTCCGATCGCCCCTCGTACACGGGTGTTTGCGGGGGAGCGATCTTGTGCTGCACGGGGGCGAGCTCGATGTCGATCGCGAGCGGCTCGCTTGGCCCGGCGATCGTCTTCTTGGCGCCTGCCCTGGATTCCAGGAGCGCCTTCATGTCGTTGAGTTGACGTTGCATTGTAGCCATTGCCGTGGCTTGATCGCTTGCAGATCGGCTTTGGGAGCAGGAGCCGAGGCGATCGTGTACCGATCTCTGGGCTCCGCTGCCGCCGGCCTCGGCAATTCGGCGAGGTGGAGCCAGACGGCTAGGCTGCCTTCTGGGAGTAGGGTAGGCCGAGCTCCTGGTGACGGATTCAAACTCCGTCGTCTCGTAGCTGGGGCCGGACTGCCCCGGTAGCCAGGTCGGGTCACTGCCCAGGCGATCGAAGACAGAGGTGCCCCGGCTGGCGAGCGCCTCTTCTTGCGGACGGGAGCCTCCTGGCGATCGCTCGGCCAGTGACGCCTTGAGCTTCCGCTTGGACTTCCGGCGGACGGCCGAGGGGGCGATAGCAGAGGCGCGTTGAGAGCACTCCGTCGCTCCCGTAGGGCGGCGGGGCCCCTTCGATCTGTTCCTTGGTTGAACCGTCGAGCGAGAGCTTGGGCCGCCGTCCGTGGACGGATCGAGCGTCTCGGCAAGGCGGCTACCCTCCACCATCGGCCGTGGCTCGGGCCGGGCCAGGCAGGGTTTGGCTGGTCAGCGACTTTCTTCGACGCGGAGGCGGAAGACATGATTTCTGAAGGATTTCTTTGAAGTGCAGTAAGTGTCACTTCAAGTATCTGCCCCGAGAACAGTGAGTGTTCTTCGGGACGGTAGGAATAAAAGTTTGAGGGTTAGATCCCCTTCCTCTAGCGCCAATTGTTGTTGCCCAAAATATTTATCCGAAGATTAATACTGCTGGAAGACGGACAACAAACAACAATTGCGGGAGCACTTCCGAGAGTAGATAAATAATACAAGATTTGCCGGGTTTGTTAGGCCCGGGCTTGAATGCTCTCGCGAGATGTTATTAATACGAATATTCGTGGATACAAGTATTAATGAGAGAAATCTAAATACAATGAGTATAAAAAGACTCTGTTAATCCGGCTCTTGAGCGAAGCTCGGTGTTCTTCGTCCCCGCCAATAATCTGCTGGATGAGATAGGCCGGGAGAAGTAAGACCGAAAGATAACTGTTGCCAAGAGTTGGATGTTAGCCAAGTGTAAGTATTTTGCTTCTGTATGGTGTGAAATGCGGGAATGCCAAGGTGTCTGAATCCAAGTGCAGGCTGCCCTCTTTATATAAGGGTTGAGGTGCCTTGTCCCCTAGTGGGCGATCGCCTTTCGGCCATTAATGTAATGGGGCGATCGTCCTAAAGGTCACATGGGCTGCCTGCCAAAAGTCTAAGGCTACAGCTGGTAGCCAGCTGTGCGGTCCAATGAGGAGCCAGCACGCGTCCGGAAGTACTGTCACAGGAGGTCCCACTTTGTTACTTTCGGCGGACTATGTCAGTAGGAAAGGTAAGTGACAGGCTGTGGTCACCAGTCATGTCCGTCAGCTCCTTTCGCAGGCCTGGGCCCTGTTGGTAGGTGAGGTAGGTGACAGGTTTGTCAGCGCCTTTTGCGGATCTGCACGTGGGTGCTGTCCTGTTGTTCGGCCTTGGCCGACTGGATGGCCATCGGCCCAGATCGTCATGATGCGGTCGTCTCTAGCTGGACACCGAGGATCGTTCTCGGCCAGTCACTGAAGGTCGGCAATGGTCGGTCACCAAGGGTCGGTCGGCAAAGCGCTGAGAGATGATCGTCCATAAGTCGGTCGCCAGAAGTCGGTCGCCAGGCGCCGAGAGATGATCGTATTGGATGTCGATCGCTCGGCACCGGGACTTGTCCTGGGACCTTCGGCTGGGCGATTCATGCTTGTCTGTCGGGCTAAGGCTAGGTCGCCAGGTCGCTGATCGGCAGTTCTTCCTCGGGCCTTCGCGGCGGATTTGGTCGCCCGACCTCTAAGCGATCGCCGGTCGGAAGGTGTTAATTCTTGACACAACAATTGCCCCACTTGCTCCTATGTTGAAGACATGGGGCGAGGTGGTTCTTCCGAGCGATCGTGTAAGGATGAGGACGGGCGATCTTGCCGGTGACTTATGATTTCGGACTTGGGCTATCATGGTCGATTGGCTTAGCTATCTTTCGGTCTTGTACCTGCAAAAACAACATTGGCCGATCCCCCATGGAAACTTGGTGGTTTCGCTTTGTTTGAGGAATCGTGCACGGTCGCGGAGATCGATGGACCGACTCCATGACCGTGTCTTGGTGCGCGAAGACATTGAGTGTCTCGTGACTCACTTTATTATGAGGGTCCTCTGTTAGGCTGCGCCTCGCCTCGTATTTAAACGAAGGGCGTGCGGTCTTGGTCTAGAGGAGTCCTTGCGCGGGGCAGCGTCGGATGAATCAACTCCACGCCCGCGGCTTGTTAGCTCTGCTTCCACCTCGGCCAGCCATGGAGATGGCCGACCTCGACGGTGTACGTTGAGACGGGGTTGTGGCATGTGTCCACTGATTAATGTTGGAGAGCCCTCAGACTACGCCGGCCTCGTATTTAAACGAAGGGCGGGCGATCTCGGCCGAAAGGGACCTTGCATGGCCGAAACAGCCGGTTCCATCGACTGCCAGGACCATGGCTTTATGATGTGCGGTGGAGGCGATCTTATGCCTTAGTCTGTCATGTTATATGCTGGACTGTAGATGGCGATCGTGTCCACCGGGTTGCTGATGGTGTAGCGTGATGATTGGCGATCGGCTGGAAAACTGGCGATCGTCGCTCGGTTGCCGATCGCTTTATTCGTAGGTCGATATCGGCGATCGGGTGGGAGATCGTCGTCCGGGCGCCGATCGCGCTGCTCACAGGCTAAGAAGGAACCTTTGCCTGGCCAGAAAATATGCGGCTCTAGCCCGGAAGGCTGCGTAGGTTGTAGGTTGGGTCTTCGTGAGATGCCTGAACATAGGCGAAAAACCCTGAAAACCTCCTAGGACCGCGTAGAGGGCGGTCTCATCGCTTATGGGCTCGCCATTGAGGATGATTACGTCTACCCGGTCGATGTAGTCCGAGTCGGACTCTTCTTCTCCCTGCTTGATTTGCATCATGCGGAGGGGACCTTCGGGCCGGACGACCCTGGTGGCGAAGTACTCCGTGAAGACGTGCGCCAACTCGTTAAAGGAGCTAATGGACCGAGGTGGCAATGCTAAAACCTGGGAGTAGATTTTCGGCCTGTGCCGCGGCACACTTCTGCTGTGCCGCGGCACACGAAGCGGTATTTGCGCAGTCTCGTCCTTATTAGACGAGATCGGTCGTCTCCTCCCCCATTTTTCATCTGCATCGCGAGAGAAGTGAGAGAGAAGGGGAGAACTGCTTAGATTTCTTAACTTGGGGGGCCGATTTTCATCATTTCTCTTCGGTAGTGTAGCTCGGGCAATCAATCTAACGCGCGTTCTACGGATCTTAGTACTCGAATCTTCCAAGGTAATATTCTAAAACCCTATTTTCGATTAATTTGGGGGTTTTGGGATTTTCTTCCGATTAGTTCCGTTTTGTTGGTGGATTCATGGATATTTTGTGGATTTTTATGGAATCGAGAGGGTTTGGTTGTGGTCCGCCCTCGTTGTTATTTTTGTATGAATATACATGAATCGTAGGCGGGTTTCCGGGTGTATTCCATTTCCATAATCGTTTAGAAGTGGTTGTGATTGTGCTATTCGAATCGTTAGGTTCATTCTCGTCGGTTCCTCGTGGTCGTGCTTGATTCTTCCGTTCCGTTCGTGTCATCGTCTATTTAATCGAGGCAAGTACCCTTATGAACTTACGATCTTGACATAGTAGTTTTGTATGAGAAATTGTGTATGTGTGTATGCTCACTGCGGGTTAGACTCGACGGGGTCTCGGTAGGGTTCTACGAAGCTGTGGGACCGCGAGCTTGCTTTTAACCACTGTGGGTTAGATCCGACGGGGTCTCGGCAGGGATCCACGAAGCTATGGGTCCGCGGTTAATTGTGGTGAATTTTTACAAATGTGGTTTGATCATTGGCATTTCCGGAAATGAGTATTTTGGAACTATGTTTTCTTGAATTGCATGCATTACTATATGTGTAAGATGTAAGCCGTTCATCTGGTTACTTGTACTAGCGTAATTGCTAACCCCTCTCGGGACCCGTTTCAGGGAAATTCGTTTTATGAATTTCAGGTCAAGATCATCGAGACGAGCGGGCGCTGGACCAGTACACGGATGATGGCCGTGCGTGATGATTGTGCACAAGTGACGTTTTGGTGTCTTTTACCTTTTTGTCTTTTGTGGTTTTGAACTAATAGTTGTACTCGAGTACCTAAAGGGGTCTGTTCGTTTGGATTGTATTGTTGCTTATTATGTTGTGTTGGATGATGATGTTATATTGACCGGTTGAACCGGGTGGATTGTTCATTTTGCGTCTTTATGACATGGTATTGTCCTGTCGTTTATGTGAGTCGATGAGTATGATCTTTGTTCGGCTGGTGGGTCCCATATAGGGATTCACGGCTGTAATATACCTCGAATATCTTGAGGGTGTTACGAGAAAATGGTATCGGAGCTCTAGGTTTATGGATACCTAGGCTTGTCGGTTTATTGGGTCTTGTGGTGTTTTGTTTTGCACATCATCGTCACGCGCCATGATTCCTACTACCAAAGGTCCGTAAGTTTTTTTTTCCTTCCTCTGTTCATTATTTCCTTGTATCGTACCTTTGATTCTCGACTTGTGATTGTTCTTCTCTCGTACTTACCCTCGTATGGCTTTTGCTACTTATTTAACTCCAGTATGGATGCTGGAAGAGGTCGTGGTCGCGTCGTGGTCGTGACGCGCCGGACGTGGGGCAATGGGGCGGCCACGTCACGATTTCGAGCCGGGCAGATCGGCGACCGTCATAGCCATGCTTCTTCTCAGGAGCGTGCCGACCTTGGTATTGCGGCCGTTATGCAACAAATGGTGAACCAAATGGCGGCAATAGCTCAGGCGGTCCAGAACCCGGATCAGGCCCATGCTAATCGGGGCGGAGCGGACCGTTGGCTCCAAGATGTCATCAAGATGCATCCTCCTCAGTTTTCGGGAGCTTCGGACCCGATGGGCTGGGAAGGGTGGATTAAGGAGATATCAAAGGTCTTCGTTGCCACTAATCGCCGAGGAACGAGAGTCCCTATTGCTCAATACTTTCTCACGGGGACGCTACGGATTGGTGGGAGGCCGTTGGGCCCAAAGACCATGCCGCCGTGGGCTGAGTTTCAAGAGTTGATGGAGGTCGAATATTGCCCGTGGCGCCGATGTGCCTCGGGTACATGCTTTTTATGATGCTCAACCGCGGGATATCCCCGTATCTCAAGCTATTGCCGATTTTAATAAGGAGTTGGGTTATGTGAAGACCCAAGTTGTCGAGGAGAGTGACAAGATTTTCCATTTCTCCAGACGGATGAAGTTGCCGATTCGGGACTATATGTCGGGGCTCGTATGCACTACATTGAAGGATTATCAGAGTAGGGCCCTTGCTTATGATATGTCTGTGACGGCGAGTGAGGCGGCCCGCGAGAGTAAGAAGCAGAAGTCCGCCGGGAATTTTTCGGGCCACAAAAGTGGGGGTCAGCAGAAATTTCAGTCTGCTAACTTTTCCGCTGGTGGTGGCCCATCTCGATCTACTGGGTTTCCCCGTAGGGCTGCCAGTGCCCCTTCTCGAGAGGTGAAATGCTTTAACTATGGCCAGCAGGGCCACGTCAGCCGTGTTTGTCCGAACCCTTTGCTGACGTGTAATCAGTGTGGCCAGTCGGGTCACAAAGCCGTCAGGCCGAGAGGGAGAAAATCCTTGGTACCCGGGCTTCCATTCCAGCGCCTAGGGAACCAAGTGTGAATCAGGGGTCGTTTGCTCCTCAATCTCCGCCGAGTGCTAGTCGGGGAAGAGGTCGGGGTCAGCCCTCAAGAGGGGGAGCTTCCAGTGTTGGCTCCGCCCACCCGCGTGTCTATGAGATGCGGAAAGCCGATGATCCAGCGGCTACCGTGGCGACAGGTACCGTTTATATTCTTTCTCATCCTGTCAGTGTGCTTTTCGATTCCGGTGCTACGCATTCGTTCATATCTTTGGATTGTGTACGCCGTTTGAGTCTCGACTGTTTGACGCCTTGTGAGCCCTTCATCGTTAAGCTTCCTAGCGGTGATAGGATCGTTGGTGATCAGGAGGTTCGAGACTGTTGTGTACTTATATGTGAGAGGACTTGGCCCTCTAATCTTATTGTTGTGGATATTGAGGGTGAGGATTTGATTCTCGGGGATGATTGGCTCGGGCGGAATGGTGCAATCATGAACTACCGCACGAGAATCATCACCATGTTAGCCGATGATGGCACCGAGCACTCTTTCGCCGGGCGAAAGAGGGGGAGCCAGAAAATTGTTATTAACGCCTTGAAAGCGATGAGACTCCTGCGAAAGGGGTGCACCGGTTATTGGTGTTACGCCTTGAAGGCGGAGAGTGGTGGAGTCGAGCTTTCGTCGATTCCAATCGTTAATGAATTTCCTGATGTTTTTCCTGACGAGTTGCCGGGATTGCCACCGGAACGCGAGGTCGAGTTCGCTATAGAGTTAAAGCCGGGTGCGGCTCCTATTTCGAAGGCGCCCTATCGCATGGCACCTTCAGAGATGTCCGAGTTGAAGAAGCAGTTGAGTGAGCTTCTTGAGTCGGGGTATGTTCGACCGAGCGCCTCGCCTTGGGGCGCATCGGTCCTGTTTGTGCGGAAGAAGGATGGTTCACTACGTTTGTGTATCGACTATCGCGAACTAAACAAGGTGACCATTAAGAACAAGTATCCTTTGCCGAGAATTGATGACTTGTTCGATCAGTTGCAGGGAGCTACGGTATTCTCGAAAATTGATTTGAAATCGGGGTACTATCAGCTCCGGTGAGAGAGTCCGATGTGCCAAGATGACTTTTCGGTCGAGATACGGACATTATGAGTTTGTAGTTATGCCTTTCGGGTTAACTAATGCGCCGCGGTGTTCATGCAGTTGATGAACAAAGTTTTTATCGAGTATTTGGATAAGTGCGTCGTCGTCTTTATTGTGATATTCTTATTTATTCAAGAATGAGGAAGAGCATGCCCATCATTTGCGGGTAGTATTAAACATTTTGAGGACCGAGCAACTCTATGCAAAGTTCTCGAAATGTGAGTTCTGGTGAAGGAAGTGATGTTTTTAGGTCACGTGATTTCGAGGGGTTCGTGTGGATCCGCAGAAGATTGAGGCCGTGTTGGATTGGGCATCGCCAAGAATGTGAAGGAGCTCCGTAGTTTCTTGGGTTTAGTGGCTACTACGTAGGTTCGCCGAGGTTTCTCGGCGGCTCGGCCACTTACGCAGCTTGCTCCAGAAATCCGAGAGGTTCGTCTGGAATGACGAGAGGCATCGAGTTTTGAGGAGTGAAGAAGCGTTTGACTTCAGCCCCGGTTTTGGCGTTGCCATGTGGTAACGAGGGTTTTGCCGCTTATAGCGATGCTTCGGGTCGTGGTCTTGGGTGCGTATTAATGCAAAGACGGTAAGACCATTGCCTTTGCATCGAGACAGTTGAGGCCGTGTGAGCTTAACTACCCTACTCATGATTTGGAGTTAGCGGCAGTCGTTTTTGCGCTCAAGATTTGGCGTCATTATCTTTTCGGCTCTGCATGTCAGATTTTTACCGATCATAAAAGTCTGAAATACATATTTACTCAGCGGGAGTTGAATATGAGGCAGAGGAGGTGGTTAGAGTTGATTCAGGATTATGACCTCGAAATCCTTTATCATCCGGGCAAGGCGAACGTCGTGGCCGACGCCTTGAGTCGGAAACCGATTGCATTGCGATCGCTTGAGATCCTTACGTCTCAGTTCGAGATTCGGCGATCTTTAATCGAGTTAGATGTTGAAGTTTTGTTGCCTGGAACCGTCGGGCAACTTCGTGCTTTGGAGGTTTCGTCGTCTTTGATCGATGAAATTAAGCTGAAGCAGTTAGAGGATCCGATGATTACTCAAATCCGAGAGAACGTTCTTAAAGGAAAGTCTCCTGGATTTGTGATTCACGAGGATGGTGTTTTGAGATTCCAGAGTCGGCTTTGTGTGCCGAACGACTCAGAGTTGAGACAGAATATTTTACGGGAGGCCCATGCTACACCTTACTCCGTTCATCCTGGTTCGAGTAAGATGTACAAGGACTTAAGAAGGAATTTCTGGTGGAATGATATGAAGGATGAGGTCGCATGCTTGTAGCGAGATGTTTGACTTGTCAGGTCAAAATCGAGCATCGAGACCAACGGGTTATTGCAGTCACTTCCGTTCGAATGGAAATGGGAAGATATATCGATGGATTTCATTACGAGTCCGCCGAGATCGAGGTCGGGCATGAATATGGTGTGGGTGATTGTCGATCGTCGACCAAGTCGGCACATTTTCTCGGGCATCAAGGACACACGGGGCCGGAGAAGTTAGCTCGTGTGTTTATCGCGAAATCGTGAGACTTCACGGTACACTCAAGTCTATTGTTTCGGATCGTGACGGCCGTTTTGTATCGCACTTCGCGGCGGTGCATAAGGCGTTGGGTACCCGTTTACATTTGAGTACCTCTTTCCATCCCCAGTCAGATGGACAATCGGAGCGCACTATCCAGACGTTCGAGGACTTGTTGCGTGACTGTGCTCTCGATTGGAGTAGTGACTGGGAGGAACATTTGCCACTGATTGAATTCACGTACAACAACAGTTGGCACGCGTCGATTCGGATGGCACCGTATGAGGCACTTTACGGGCGGCGATGTCGATCACCGATTTGTTGGAATGAGGCGTCCGATTTGGTCGGGACCGAGCCGGATGTCGTTTTAGAGACGAGGCGGAAGATAGAGTTAATTCGAGAACGGATGTTGACTGCCCAGAGTCGACAGAAGTCATATGCCGACGTCCGTCGTCGACCTTTGGAATTCGAGGTGGGAGACCACGTTTTGCTAAAGGTGTCGCCGACAAAGGGAGTTTTTTCGTTTCGGGAAGAAAGGAAAGCTGAGTCCGAGATTTATTGGACCCTTTGAGATCCTCGAGCGAGTGGGTGAATTGGCGTACCGTTTGGCGTTACCTCCGGCCTTGAGTCATGTTCATAGCGTTTTCCATGTTTCCCAGTTGAGGAAATATGTCCCGGATCCTAGTCACGTCATCGATTATGGCGAGATTGATATTGCTGAAGATATTACTTTTGAGGAGCGTCCTTTGAAGATTTTGGAGCATTGTGAGAAACGATTGAGGCATAAGACCATACCTTTGGTCATGGTGCAGTGGTCGAGACACGGTGTCGAGGAAGCAACTTGGGAAACCGAGGATAGCATGCGTGCTAGGTGTAATATCCGCAATTTTCGATTTCCGGTAATTTCTTTTTTTTTTTTTTTTTTTTTCGGCGGAAGTCTGTTTTGACGACTCGCTCATGTCCGTTTCGTCATTCTGAGAATGATTAATTCTACACTTTTTGACATCCGAGTTCGTTTCGGTATCGTTTCGTTGAGTTCTGTGCTTTTTAGCGACTTTTCCGCACTTGAGTTCGATTCTTGCGAATCTCGTCAAAGCTGTTGTTTGAGTTTCCCGCAAGTCCGTTTAACTTTGTTAGACGTGTTGTGAGCTTTGGTTTGATTATTCGTTGTCGTATGGTGATTTTCGGGCAGTTGGGCCATTTTCGTAATTTCCCAAAGTTTGGGGTAATTACCTTCCGTTGTCGAATTTCGAGCCTTCGGGTGGTCGAAATCGTGTGTTCTACTAGCTCTTAGATTCGTCTTTGTGAGTACCTCGTAACCGTATCTTCGGTTCGTATTCAGGCTCGGGTTTCGGTGTCGTTTTGTTGAATTCAGGATTACTAAACGACTTTTCTAAGTATGAGTTCGACTTTGTTAGATCACCATTAATTTTTGGTGACTCCAAAAATTATAAATCTTTGCAATATTATAGAACATCGAGTTAGCTTTCCAATGGTTCAAACGGTGAGTCAATCGGAGTCCGGACGAGAGAGTTATGGTCGTTTTAGTGATAGCATCGGTTTGTCGGGCACTGTCCCAGAGCCTTTCGGCCGATAGGAGGGCCGATAGACTCTCTGCCGGCATTTGTATAGGGTATCGGTTGGGCCTATCGGCGATAGGTGGCGATAGGTCTGTTGTGTTACACTATAAATGTGTTGTTTTGAGCGTGAGTACTCATTTCCTTCTTCTTTTTCCTTAGACGAGAGAGTGAGAGAGGAGGAGAGCTTCTCATCATTATCATTTGGAGGGTTGATTTTCATCATTCTTCTTCGGTTGTGAAGCCGGACAATCAATCCAACGCGTGTTCTACGAATCTAAATACTTGAATCACTCAAGGTAATATCTCTTGAAACCCTACCTTTTTGGATAATTGGGGATTTTGGGGTTTTGTCCGATTCTTTCCGTTTTGTTGATGGATTGATGATTATTTAGATGTATTATATCATTTCCCTTGTTATTCCATGGTTGGATCGTATCGATTCGTTGTTTGAGTTGAGTTCTTGACCGACGCCTTGAAGGTGTCCTAAAATGCCTTAGAGGGGTTTTCGGGCGTTCTACGATTATTCTTCCTCGTATGGTCGATGATTTATTGATTGTATGATGTTAGGGTCGTGTTTCTTGCGAAGAAACCGTGTTGAACCCTTTCGTTCGCCGTCTTCCGCTTCGATAGCATTGGGCGTTTGAAGCTTTCAGCTTGAGCCGTGTTCGTCGGAATACTTGCGTACCAATTTTGAGGCAAGTATCTTGTCCATACATTTCATGTTTCGTAGGCATAATTATTGATAAATGATTTTATGCGAAATCCAATGTTTAATGAACGTAAAAGGGATCGGTATGTTCTCGATAAATGTTGTCTTTCAACAATAATTCTTGTAATTCGTGAATATATGTGTTCTCGGAATATATGTGTTGGTTTTGTATGTTGAAAGATGCTACGATCACTTTGAGTGAGTTTAATAGACCGTAATCCTTTGCCGGGGATTACGTAATGTTATGTGTACTTGTTCGGTAAGAACGTAATGTGTGCGATATTGGTTGTTATTCCTTCGTGAGGAGATTGTGACACTTGGTGTTGCTTGGTATTGGTATTTACTTGTGGTTGTGTGACATTAGTTGTGAGTGTACGTCGACTAAAGTGGCCATTCTAGCGAAGTACCTAGCATTTGTATGCATATTCTAGTATTCTAATTATGGCTTCCCGTGGCGTTGTGGATGATATGTGTATGTTCACCTAGGGACGGTCTGACGAGGCCTCTAGGGATACGTTGCCGTGAGTTTCGTATCGCGAACTATGGTTAACCACCCAGGGATGTCCGACGGGGCTCTGCGGGGTACGGTGGCCGTGAGTCTCGTACCAAGGTTAACTTTGAAGTGTTTTGTTGGAGAACTGTGATCTTTGGCGCATATTTCGTCTGATTAGAATGGCAGTTCAAATGGTATCGTACTTGGCTGGAATGGCACTAATAAATGTGTTGTGAATGAATTGTCTCTTGGTTGTGATAATTTGGTATGGGTACGTGAGTCATGTGGTTGCTCTGTGCATTGTAGCTCTGTGGTATGATGAGTGAGACTGTTGTCATGGTAATGTTGGATACGGTGTAATTTCCACCGGGGTATTCTTGCGAGTATGTGATGTGGATGATTTGGGTCGTGGACCCTGTGTTGTGTTTGGAATTTTATTATTGTGTGTTGGGCGCTGTTATCTGCTATCGGACTTGTATTTTGAAATAAACGATTGTTGGGCTATGTCCCTAAGCATTTCGAAAGGCTTGAAAATTCTTAAATCCCAAACGTTTTCAAAAACTCCCGAGATCGTAAAATGTTTTGTAAGTTGTAAAATGGTTTTATTCTTATCTTTCGTAATCTAAATTGTTTTGATCAAGTGAATTATCTCGGAAGTATATTCATGATTTCTATGTTCTTGGAGTATGATTTGTATGGCCTGTCTTTGTATTTATACTTGCACTAGCAAAGCAGTGGGGTTTTGCTAACCCCGTATTCGGGGTGGATGTCTGTATTGCGTCCGTGTATTTGCAAAGTTCTTTGGGGAGCAATTCACGGGATCGTTACGAAGGATGATGGAAGACGGCGATACTAATCACATGAAGACCGGTGTTGAATATTTGGTGATGTTTTGTTTTGTCTTTCCGTTGTGTTTACTTTCCCTATGCGGGATTGTTGATTTATGTTAACCCCTGCGTGGGTATGAGTTACGAAAGAGTAATGTATGCTCGATGTGTATGTTGTGGTAAAAGACCAAATCGGTCTAATGGTTCGTTGTTAGCCATGTCGGCATGTATAGTGTTAATGTGTTTTACGTATTTAGCTTTGGTAGATCCTCACGGAGGGTGCGGCGCTGTAATATTCCCGAAGGGTTTGGGGTGTTACGAATGGTATCGAGCTTAGGTTGCGGAAACCTAGGTGTCGGGTCAGTTGTGTGTTGTTGGGTCTTGTCTTGTCTTGTCTTGTCGATTTTGTCCGATCGAGTCGTGTCGCGACGTCGCTCCGAGGTGTCGGTCGTGATTAGTATCGAGGTGCGGCCATCATCTTCGTGCGACTGTGGAAGTAAGTCTCCCTTCTTTGTGTTGTGCCTCGTGTGACACGAGCTATTTTTATGATTATTTGTTAAGTGGTGGAATTTTATGTGAATTTTGATTTTCACGATATGTATTTAGTCAACGCTCGTATTTGATTTATACGAGGAGTGTCGTCGCTTGTGATATCTTTTATTGTTGTTTTTGTTCGTTGTTGATGATTTTCGAATCGATTTGCACGCTTTACAAGTCTCTTGTGGAAGCTTTGTGCTTATACGCGTTCGACTTGTTCACTAGCCATGCGGGAGGGTATTTTATCGGTGGTTTTGTTCGAATGTGGTATTTTATCGTTTATTTTCGTTTAAAGACATGTATTGTCTTGATTTTAAACGTTTTGATGCGTGTGCTAGGAGTTGTTTTAGTGAACGTCGGTATGTGTGAGTTTTGGGCATTCGGCCTATTGGATTTTTGAAAACCTTGAGTATCTTAGAAAAATAAATTTGAGACATACTTTTCAATTGAGTTATTTTCTTGTGGTACATCCTAGATGTCACAATATATTTCAAAATTTTTCTACCTCGAGGACCAAAATGTTTTGAGATATTTTCAACACTTTTATTTAGACCCGAGGGTCGAATATTTTGAAAGTTTTCACTAAGAGAAAGTGTCCTCATTTTTATCAAATGCGAAATGGTTCTCCAATGTCTCGATAACGATGTTTCAAGTTCGTACTTTTTGAAAGGTGATACTCAAGATCAACCGGTGTTCTTCTAAATTATTTTCAAAATGAGGTTTTCGTTTTTAAAACCTATCCATTCCGTTTGAGGGTGGGTATGAATGTATGATGTTCGCGTTGTCATTTTGATACTTTCTCCCGAGTATGATCGAATTGGCGGTGTGAGCGTTGAGTCGCTTTCCACACATGGGTTGTGCTAGCCCCTGTGAGAGGCGGGATGTTGGTGTTGAATGTTGTCGCCTCGTGGTGATTTCTGCGTTGTCGCGCATGTGCGAGCTGTTAGAGCTTGGTTTGGTATGACCGTGTGCATCGGTGATGGTTCCGTTTTGTGTCGGTTGTTTAATGTCTTGTTACCTTGCTCCCGTTTTTGTGAATTTCGTGGACGAGGTCGGTGGTAATGCCCGTACTATTTTGACTTCGGTATTTTCTCTTTCTCCAGTCTATCGATTCGCTCATGTTCGTTGGCACTTTATGAACTTGTTTTGTATTTCGGGTTCATCATTCGAACGAGCTGTGATCTTGTTTTGGGTCAATCTGGTTATCGCTGTCACTTTTCGAATTCGGTTCGATTCTTGTGAACCTTGTTCGGAAGTAACATCTTTTGGTTCTACTAGTTCTCTTATTCGAAGTGGACTGGATCTTGAACTTTTACATTTTCGACTCTGTCGACTCGTTTATGTTCGTTGACATTTCTGAGCTTGTCCTGCTCCTTGATTTTGTTGATCGAACGAGTGTGGTGTTATTTCGGAATAACTCGTTGTCGTTGTGACTTTTCAGTCGCTATTCCCTTTCCTGTGGATCTTCGGCAATGCATGTCTTGTAGTTCTCACCAGATCATCCTGGGAGTTGTTGTTTGAACTTTATTGTTCTTTGTGATTCGAACATGATTCTTCGATCTTTGTTGTCTCGATCGTTGTGGTTTGATCGTTTGACTGTTCGGTTTATATTGACCTCGTTCCGTGATTGGCGAACATTCATGCTCCTTCGTTATTCCCTTGATTCGGGAAATTAGTTTCGTTTCGATCTTCCACCCTTAGGCGGGGATTTCGTGTTTGTTCAGCGGTTGACTCGCGTTTTGATTGATGTACCGTTGGGTTGGTCAATCATATTGATTTTCGTTCGTTGTGTTTTGTGATTGTCGGATAATTGACTTGGCTATATTATCCGTTTGATGACGTTTGTCACTTGTTGGTTTTTATTATATCCCTAACGGCGACGTTGTGTTGGTCGCCGTGGAGCGTGTTTTCACGCCGTATACTCCTTTGCGTTGTTTGTAACATTTCGCCGTTGGGCGTTAGTTACGCATTCTTGTGTATCTCGTTGAGTTTTTCCTGGCGGAATATTTCTCTCCCTACTTGTTTTAAGTTTCGGGACGAAACTTCTTTTAAGGAGGGTAGAATGTAATATCCGCAATTTTCGATTTCCGGTAATTTCTTTTTTTTTTTTTTTTTTTTCGGCGGAAGTCTGTTTTGACGACTCGCTCATGTCCGTTTCGTCATTCTGAGAATGATTAATTCTACACTTTTTGACATCCGAGTTCGTTTCGGTATCGTTTCGTTGAGTTCTGTGCTTTTTAGCGACTTTTCCGCACTTGAGTTCGATTCTTGCGAATCTCGTCCGAAACTGTTGTTTCGAGTTTCCCGCAAGTCCATTTAACTTTGTTAGACGTGTTGTGAGCTTTGGTTTGATTATTCGTTGTCGTATGGTGATTTTCGGGCAGTTGGGCCATTTTCATAATTTCCCAAAGTTTGGGGTAATTACCTTCCGTTGTCGAATTTCGAGCCTTCGGGTGGTCGAAATCGTGTGTTCTACTAGCTCTTAGATTCGTCTTTGTGAGTACCTCGTAACCGTATCTTCGGTTCGTATTCAGGCTCGGGTTTCGGTGTCGTTTTGTTGAATTCAGGATTACTAAACGACTTTTCTAAGTATGAGTTCGACTTTGTTAGATCACCATTAATTTTTGGTGACTCCAAAAATTATAAATCTTTGCAATATTATAGAACATCGAGTTAGCTTTCCAATGGTTCAAACGGTGAGTCAATCGAGTCGGACGAGAGAGTTATGGTCGTTTTAGTGAAAGGCACATCGGTTGTCGGGCACCGTCCAGGAGCCTTTCGGCCGATAGGAGGGCGATAGACTCTCTGCCGGCATTTGTATAGGGTATCGGTTGGGCCTATCGGCCGATAGGCTGGCCGATAGGTCCCATTGTCTTACACTATAAATGTGTTGTTTTGAGCGTGAGCAGCTCATTTCCTTCTTCTTTTTCCTTAGACGAGTGAGAGAGGAGGAGAGCTTCTCATCATTATCATTTGGAGGGTTGATTTTCATCATTCTTCTTCGGTTGAAGCCTTGACAATCAATCCAACGCGTGTTCTACGAATCTAAATACTTGAATCACTCAAGGTAATATCTCTTGAAACCCTACCTTTTTGGATAATTGGGGATTTTGGGGTTTTGTCCGATTCTTTCCGTTTTGTTGATGGATTGATGATTATTTAGATGTATTATATCATTTCCCTTATTATTCCATGGTTGGATCGTATCGATTCGTTGTTTGAGTTGAGTTCTTGACCGACGCCTTGAAGGTGTCCAGAAATGCCTTAGAGGGGTTTTCGGGCGTTCTACGAATATTCTTCCTCGAAAGGTCGATTAAATAATGATTGTATGATGTTAGGGTCTAGTATCATCCGAAGAAACCGCGTTGAACCCTTTCGCTCGCCGCCGTCTTCCGTTTCGATAGCATTGGGCGTTTGAAGCTTTCGCTGAGCCGTGTTCGTCGGAATACTTGCGTACCGATTTTGAGGCAAGTATCTTGTCCATACATTTCATGTTTCGTAGGCATAATTATTGATAAATGATTTTATGCGAAATCCAATGTTTAATGAACGTAAAAAGGGATCGGTATGTTCTCGATAAATGTTGTCTTTCAACAATAATTCTTGTAATTCGTGAATATATGTGTTCTCGGAATATATGTGTTGGTTTTGTATGTTGAAAGATGCTACGATCACTTTGAGTGAGTTTAATAGACCGTAATCCTTTGCCGGGGATTACGTAATGTTATGTGTACTTGTTCGGTAAGAACGTAATGTGTGCGATATTGGTTGTTATTCCTTCGTGAGGAGATTGTGACACTTGGTGTTGCTTGGTATTGGTATTTACTTGTGGTTGTGTGACATTAGTTGTGAGTGTACGTCGACTAAAGTGGCCATTCTAGCGAAGTACCTAGCATTTGTATGCATATTCTAGTATTCGAATTATGGCTTCCGTGGCGTTGTGGATGATATGTGTATGTTCACCTAGGGACGGTCCGACGAGGCCTCTAGGGATACGTTGCCGTGAGTTTCGTATCGCGAACTATGGTTAACCACCCGGGGATGTCCGACGGGCTCTGCGGGTACGGTGGCCGTGAGTCTCGTACCAAGGTTAACTTTGAAGTGTTTTGTTGGAGAACCGTGATCTTTGGCGCATATTTCGTCGATTAGAATGGCGATTCAAATGGTATCGTACTTGGTGGAATGGCACTAATAAATGTGTTGTGAATGAATTGTCTCTTGGTTGTGATAATTTGGTATGGGTACGTGAGTCATGTGGTTGCTCTGTGCATTGTAGCTCGTGGTATGATGAGTGAGACTGTTGTCATGGTAATGTTGGATACGGTGTAATTTCCAGGGGTATTCTTGCAGTATGTGATGTGGATGATTTGGGTCGTGGACCCTGTGTTGTGATTGGAATGTTATAATTGGGTCGTGGGCCTGTTATCTGCTATCGGACTTGTATTTTGAAATAAACGATTGTTGGGCTATGTCCCTAAGCATTTGAAAGGCTTGAAAATTCTTAAATCCCAAACGTTTTCAAAAACTCGAGATCGTAAAATGTTTTGTAAGTTGTAAAATGGTTTTATTCTTATCTTTCGTAATCTAAATTGTTTTGATCAAGTGAATTATCTCGGGAAGTATATTCATGATTTCTATGTTCTTGGAGTATGATTTGTATGGCTGTCTTTGTATTTATACTTGCACTAGCAAAACAGGTGGGGTTTTGCTAACCCCAGTATTCGGGGTGGATGTCTGTATTGCGTCCGGTATTTGCGAGTTCTTTGGGGAGCAATTCACGGGATCGTTACGAAGGATGATGGAAGACGGCGATACTAATCACATGAAGACCGGTGTTGAATATTTGGTGATGTTTTGTTTTGTCTTTCCGTTGTGTTTACTTTCCCCTATGCGGGATTGTTGATTTATGTTAACCCCTGCGTGGGTATGAGTTACGAGAAAGAGTAATGTATGCTCGATGTGTATGTTGTGGTAAAAGACCAAATCGGTCTAATGGTTCGTTTGTTAGCCATGTCGGCATGTATAGTGTTAATGTGTTTTCGTATTGCTTTGGTAGATCCTCACGGAGAAGTGCTGCGGCTGTAATATTCCCGAAGGGTTTGGGGGTGTTACACTAGGTACCCGGAGTTGTTTGTTTCTTAAGTTTCGGGACGAAACTTATTTTTAGAGGGGTAGAATGTAATATCCGTATTTTTCTTTCCCTTGTAATTTCGTTTTTGGTGTATTTCTCGATCGTAGTGACCCTCGTGTACTTTTCAGCGTGTCCTTCTGTCAACCGTTGAACTATATTCTTGTTATTGTTGTGCGAAACCGCCGTTTCGGGTTGCCGTGGATCCATTTCGTGTTATTAGTCCCTAAATATTGATTCCTATCGTTTTATTCTCTTTAGGATCATTTTTATCATTTTGGGACCCAAAGGGGGTGTGGGCCGCGGCACTGAGTGCGTGCGCGCGGCACACAAATTTCTCCAAATGTTGGTCGGGCAATCAGACTGTGTGCCGCGGCACACCCATCCGGTGCCGCGGCACGGCGCGAGGCCAGTGCCGCGGCACACTCGTGTGTCTTCCGCGACCAAAACCCAATCAGATCGTGTGCCGCGGCACACGCAGTCTTGCGGCACAATGCTAAAACACAGGAGTAGATTTTCGATGCATGCGCGGCACGAAGCGGTATTTGCGCAGTCTCGTCCTTATTAGACGAGATCGGTCGTCTCCTCCCCATTTTTCATCCGCATCGCGAGAGAAGTGAGAGAGAAGGGGAGAACTGCTCAGATTTCTTAACTTGGGGGGCCGATTTTCATCATTTCTCTTCGGTAGTGTAGCTCGGGCAATCAATCTAACGCGCGTTCTACGGATCTTAGTACTCGAATCTTCCAAGGTAATATTCTAAAACCCTATTTTCGATTAATTTGGGGGTTTGGGGATTTTCTTCCGATTAGTTCCGTTTTGTTGGTGGATTCATGATGTACATGATTAATATTGTTAGTATCCTTAGTTTTCCTACGGATTCATGGATATTTTGTGGATTTTTATGGAATCGAGAGGGTTTGGTTGTGGTCCGCCCTCGTTGTTATTTTTGTATGAATATACATGAATCGTAGGCGGGTTTCCGGGTGTATTCCATTTCCATAATCGTTTAGAAGTGGTTGTGATTGTGCTATTCGAATCGTTAGGTTCATTCTCGTCGGTTCCTCGTGGTCGTGCTTGATTCTTCCGTTCCGTTCGTGTCATCGTCTATTTAATCGAGGCAAGTACCCTTATGAACTTACGATCTTGACATAGTAGTTTTGTATGAGAAATTGTGTATGTGTGTATGCTCACTGCGGGTTAGACTCGACGGGGTCTCGGTAGGGTTCCACGAAGCTGTGGGACCGCGAGCTTGCTTTTAACCACTGTGGGTTAGATCCGACGGGGTCTCGGCAGGGATCCACGGCGTGGGTCCGGTTAATTGTGGTGAATTTTTACAAATGTGGTTTGATCATTGGCATTTAGGAAATGAGTATTTTGGAACTATGTTTTCTTGAATTGCATGCATTACTATATGTGTAAGATGTAAGCCGTTCATCTGGTTACTTGTACTAGCGTAATTGCTAACCCCTCTGGGGACCCGTTTCGGGGAAATTCGTTTTATGAATTTCAGGTCAAGATCATCGAGACGAGCGGGCGCTGGACCAGTACACGGATGATGGCCGTGCGTGATGATTGTGCACAAGTGACGTTTTGGTGTCTTTTACCTTTTTGTCTTTTGTGGTTTTGAACTAATAGTTGTACTCGAGTACCTAAAGGGGTCTGTTCGTTTGGATTGTATTGTTGCTTATTATGTTGTGTTGGATGATGATGTTATATTGACCGGTTGAACCGGGTGGATTGTTCTGTTTTGCGTCTTTATGACATGGTATTGTCCTGTCGTTTATGTGAGTCGATGAGTATGATGCTGTTCAGCCTGGTGGGTCCCATATAGAGATTCACGGCGCTGTAATATACCTCGAATATCTTGAGGGTGTTACAGAAAGTGTTACTAGGCTGTGGATCTCATAGAGTATTGGGATGCCAGTTGGTTCGATAAATACTCTCGCTAAGAATGTATGCGAGCTTGGTACATGAAACTTGATCATATGATCAAATGAACTCATCCGTCTCATGTGATTTTGGATTATAGTCATCATTGAGGGACGCCTCAATGAATGCCAATCCATAAAGAGTACTCTATGAATAAAGCCGGTTCATGAGGATGTGGAATGTGAGTTTAATCGAACCAAACTTCGTTGAAAATCTACAACGTTGTAGCCTTGGCCTAAAATGGAAATATATGCGACTCCAGTATGAACAAAGTGATAGCCCTTTGTTGAAGTGGTGCCGACACTCCAAAGATAAGATCTATCTGTATACTTTGTTAAAGCGAGTGCGAAGGAGTTAAACTCACCTCATGGCGCGAGGTTTCTCATGAACGCACTGGAATCGACTACGATGACACAAAACTTAGTTGTGCTATCGTAATGGATGTTATAGCATCCACTATCTTTTCAGTTAGATAGTTTCCCAAAAACTGACGTGCAGCTTGTGGTTAAATCTTATCTTAGTGTGGAACTAAGTTAAGTGATAAAAATGATCTCGTGGTGGATCAGACTCAAATCAAGTGGCTCCTGACCACGGAGCGCGACGACAAGTGATTGTCGGGAATGCATACTAAGTATATATACTTGATTTGGAAGAGATATGAAGCTTTTGCGTGTAAAACAAAGGGTTTATAGTGATGTACTCTTGTGAGACTAAGAGATTCCGCTAAATCCAAAGTTAAGAATGAAAGGATCTTGGGGACACTTGATGATGCATATTCATCAATCAGTTTAAGGCAATCTAAGGGACGCTTTCCCTAAGAGACGATAAAGTAATGCCTATATGATTCCCAATGACTAGTCGAAGTCATCATAAAACTTCGCTCACTTAAATGATGATGCAGTCTTAAGAGAAAAGTACGGTATTATGTACTCATATTTGACTCGATGTACTCATTCGTAATAATCCGGTAAAGCCACTGTGATGATGGCCTATGATGCGCTCACGCAATGTCTTTGATTGACAAGAAGCTTGAAGCTCGCTCTATCTCGATAAAAAATGACACTTGAAAACTGATACCCGAATCTGTCCAGAATGTGTTGGTCTATCTCCCATATGACCTACAGGGCAGCTCACTTGCTGGAAAATGGTGAAATTGGTACCATTGGAAAGGTGTGTGTCTACTTTCCAAGAAAAACAACCATTTGATCACATCCATAATGTTGAGTGACATATGACTATTGTTGCAAAGTAGGACAGGATATGTCCGGTAATTTTATAAGTCAACTTCGATAGAGCTTTGTGATCTGCTCAGGTCGATCTAGGTTACGTACTGTATGTGAATGAAAAGCTATGGGTGTCTAGTTTTCATAAGCTCTTACAGTTTTGTTGATACCTATTGAATCGAAGAAGTTAGGACTGATTTAGTGCATGGAGGTCAAGACTTTAGAAAACTTGATTTTCGGATAAGTCTTTAGCGACTCTGCACCGCGCTCTTTTTGCCCTTAGACCAAGGTTTGTTTTTGCCCATTGGGTTTTCACTTGGTAAGGTTTTTAACGAGGCGACCTATGAGAACATCCATACAAATGATGCGTTGTACTTCTGTTCAACTTAGACCAAGAGGTATTTTTCCCACTGAGTTTTTCCTTAGTATAGTTGTGGGGGCAACTTGGCATCCAACTCCTGTGATTTGAGGTACTCATCAGGGGGAGTCATTATGTATACATCAGGGGGAGTATACATGACATGTTATCTTGGTGCGTTGCAATCTTTTCCTCATCAAGCCTTTATTTTTCCCATGGGGTTTTGTTTTGGCTTGGAATAGGTTTTTACGAAGGCAACATCTTCTGCACCATTGTTGTATTAGTGCTCGACACAGGGGGAGTATTCCGGGAATTATTATTCCCATGATGTGTCTTACCTAATACTGGTTGTAGAGACATAGATGGAAGGTTCTAGATCCTTCTAGAGGTAGTAGGATCCTATTAGATGTCTTACCTTATCTAGGAATCCTATGTATGGAAGGACTCTCACTGTAATGCCTATATAAAGGCCCATCTATCAGTGTTATGAATACAATTGATTGACTCTATTTACACTCTTTTTACTTTCTCCTGAAACATTAACAACCATATAATATTTAAGATAGGTCATAAATTAAGTATGTAATATCCTCATTAACTCATAATTATTCGGATTTGAAGTATGAAACTGATTAGAATGTTGATCATCCTCATTAATATCATACTGGATGAGAATTTAGAATAATTGTATTTCAGGGGAGAGGTTTATTTTGCCTTATATAGAGATCAATTCCCTTATTTATCGAGCTTTCATACATTAAAATCTCGATAAATGAATATCGTTGGGATCGGAGAAAAATATTCATTTATCGAGGTTATTTATTTATCGAGAGAAAATTTAAACATGTTATAAAGAGTTCAGACCGAAGGAAACTACTCATTTGGCGATGTTATTTGTTTATCGAACATTCATTTATCGATATTTTATTGTAGTAAGGGAAAAGGTGCTAACAACTCTTGAAAGCTAGCCACAAGAACCTGACAGTTACAAAACTTGCCATGAATTCCTAATTATTCTAAAGCTATGGAGTTCGAGTTCTAAGAATGGGCAAAAAAAAAAAATCGAGTTTGAAGCTAAGCGTAAACTTATGGGCTTACGAACTAGTAACGAAGCCTTATGAGGCTAGTCCTAAAAATCCGTCAACAAAGAGTCTGATGGCTATTTGACTTGCAAAGAATTACCATGTATTCTAAAAATACCGAATTCGACTATTCGAGTTCCGGAAAAGATAAATAACGTGAATTTTAAGCTGAACGTAATATCATAAATTAAGAAGTAAACATGAAACTCCATGAGAATTAGTCCTGAAAACCGGTCAACAAAGAAAAAGAAAGTGAATTTTTCTCCTAAATTATGAGAATGTGTTGAATGCTTACATGAATAAAAAAAAGAGTTGGAATCCTCTGAAGCAAAGTACTGTGCTGTGCTGCATTCCAATCGTCCGATCACACACACCCGTATGGGTGTGTATATCCCATCCAACGCACAGCAGTGCACAACATGGTAATATTCATTCAAGGACTCTAACCTTAAAAAAAAACATGGTGGTGAGGAAGTGAGAACACGAATGTTGGAATTTTTTTCTTAATGTATTTTTAGATTTTTTTTTTTTTTTTTTTCTACTTTCCAAGAAAACCAACCATTTGATCACATCCATAATGTTGAGTGACATATGACTATTGTTGCAAAGTAGGACAGGATATGTCCGGTAATTTTATAAGTCAACTTCGATAGAGCTTTGTGATCTGCTCAGGTCGATATAGGTTACGTACTGTATGTGAATGAAAAGCTATGGGTGTCTAGTTTTCATAAGTTTCTTAGCTATTGATACCTATTGAATCGAAGAGTTAGATCGATGATTTAGATGGAGGTCAAGACTTTTAAAACTTGATTTTCGGATAAGTTTTAAGCATGACTCGACTTTGGATGTGTCGCTTCTTTTCATTTCTGTACTGCCAAGGTTTGTTTTTGCCCATTGGGTTTTCACTTGGTAAGGTTTTTATGGTAATGTATTTTTAGATATTATTATTAATGAACAGCGTGTTATTTACTGAATTTAAAACTGATGTTAATGAAGTTCATTTTAATTATATATTATTTGATATATTAATGTGAAGTACAACTGTGGGGCAGGGGTCGCAGGGTCTTTTTAAAGGATAAAGAGAATGATACAACAACACTTCCACCGTCAACATCCAGCTAATTAAGGGTGGAGTCCGTTCCATTCCGTTCGTTTTTTGACCAAAATTGACAACCGAATTAAATATTCAGTTTCGGTTTGGTTCGGTTCTTGTTGAAGTTCGATTCGATTAAATTTAGTTTTATAAATGTTCAGTTCGATTTCGATTTGATTTTATATTTTTCGGTTCTTCATAATATAAATTCATGTATTATATACTTCCTCCGTCCCAACTAGCTTGGGTCGTTTGACTTTTTTCTGGTTAAAGTAACAATACTTTGGTCGTGATTATTTATAATTTTATATTTGTAAAAATTCTAAATCATAATATTAATAAATATATTTCATGGTAAATCTATTTCTATTAATGTCACATCATAACTAAATATATCTTTCCATAAATTGACGGTCAAAATTAAAAAAAAATGACTAGAAAAAAGTCAAACTCCTCAAGCTAGTTTTGACGAGAGAGTACAATAGAATAAGTTATATATATCAACAAGCCAACAAGAGTTATATATATGCTCAAAATAAAAGCTAAAGTTGCATAGCAATTACAAATATCTCAAAACATATACAACAAGCACAAATCACAGTAGCTCATTTTCTCAATCTAAATTAGTTGAGTCACAAATTACATAAGTATATTATCGGTCCTCCTTGGACCCACGAAGGTCTTAAAAAGGAAAACTAAAATCGCAAACACACAAAAAATACAAAAACGACGTCGTTTTAATATGTTGACTTTGACTTCGGCCCATTTCGATCCGATTCGTTTCTACCCGACCCCGAGCCGAGAACCGAACCAAATCAATTCGGTTCGATTATGTTTTTCTATTTTTCGGTTTGGTCTTCTTCGATTTCGGTCTTTTGGTTCTTTTTTCGGATTTTTTCGGTTCGATTTTTGATTTGCGTCTGAAATGCCACCCCTACCGTCAACACTCTGTTTTGCAGGATTGTACTATGTGCTTTGTAAATATTTTATTATAATATCAATTAATATTATTTAAAGTTGTATTAGCTATAAAACCCATATTACAACCTTACAAATGTGTTGATGAGATATGGACGGTGGAGTGTTATAAATCACTCCTCAATGATGAATGTATCATAAGAGTAGAAAATTGAAATAATTAATTTATTGAGAATTGTAAGTATAACATTAAATAAGATATGTGGTTCAACAAAGGTCCAACAGTTCCGTTTCAAACCAATTGTATGCCAACTAGTGTATAGTCAGTCGGAGGTAATCACTTTAAATTATCATTTACAACTATAAAATTAAAAATAATTTAATATTTTGTTAGGTTCAGTCATTAGGAACCGAACTGCAGTAGGACACATCAATAAATATAAATGACGAAGATGAGATTCAGTCACCCGAACTCATTTGAAATTTATGTACTTATACTAGTCCTAAACACGATTGAAGAATAATTTTACTGCTTATTTCAGTTCAAAATCGTAAAGTAACACATGACATAATGAGAGTGGGCTCCGCCACCCAAACCCATTTAAAATTATCTACCCATATTAATCACAAACTCGATTAAAATATAATTTTGTTTACAATTTACATCCCAGACTACCATATAATATCTACTAATTACTCAACATATTTAAATGTATACAATTTAAATAACAAAATATAAGTTGGTATAGTAATTGGTTAATCCACCTCAATTAAAAACACAAACATTGTAGAGTGAAGGTTAAGAATAGATTTTATAAATGATAAAAGTTTAAAAATTGAATTCCTAATATAAGTTTGAAACTATACAATCATCAAAAACTATTTACAGTTTACATGTCTATACTTTGATGTAGGATTCAAAATTTTATATAACCAGGAATAAAATAATAAAAAAAATCATGTATGATATTTATGAATAAGTGGGACTCCGAATTCGTATTGCTATTACTACTTTATATATTTATTTGAAAGTGAAGAAAATCAAGTTTATCTAAAAAGAATAAAAAGAATATAAAAATAATATTTATGCATATATAGATTAAATATTAAAAAATAAATACGTGTATATTTGAGCCGTTGAGGTTTACTTAACAATTTGTCAAATTAAATTTCTAATAAAATAAAATAATCATTTGGTCAACTCAATAGATGACCAAAATAAAGTGATGATGTAGAATAATTATATGGTAGTAAAAGTACACATTTACTTTAAATATTCATTTAGTTATTCAATCAGTAGAGTGTTATTGAAAATCAAGGTGGAAGAGAAGATTTAAGTAAATAAGAATCTAAAAAATAAAAATACCAAGTATGAGAGAGTTAACATGGTGTTCGGGTATTATATATATATATATAATTTTATTTTTTTAATAAAGTTTATTAGCGCAAAAAACTCGCCAGTTATACTTATTAGTTAGGTTCAACCACTCGGAGTTCCTCACTGTGGCAGAATACAACAAAAATCCAAAAAGATGAGGCAAGGATTCAGCCACTCGAACCAATTTATAGTTTATATAACTGTACTAGTCCAAAATCTGACTTAAAGGTGAATTTACTATGTATTTTCATCTCATACTCATATAATGACACCCGAAACAATATAGCTAGAGTTCAGCATCTGGAATTCATTTAGATATTATATATTTATACCCGACTCAAACTCGATTAACAGATTATTTTAGTACATGTTCCGTCACAAATTTATATAATTATATGCACTAATTACCCAAATATAGTAAAACATATAAAATCTAAATAATCAACTATAAGTTGTTATAATAGTTGGTTGTCACGTCTGACTTCAAAAAAAATCAAATTCATTCAAATTGTTATACGTTGAAAAATTGGACAAGTTAAATTAAATATCAATAAATAGTCAAATTAATTCTTTTAATAAAAATTATTTATTTGGCCAACTCAATGATTGGTTAAATTATATTTTTACTAAAAATAAAACTATTTATTTAGCTAACTCGATAATTGGTCAAATTATTTGGCGATGAGAAATATGATGGTAAAACATACATTGATTATATAAACTAATTACCCAAGTCTATTAAAATTTATAAAATCTAGGTAATCTTATTCGCTCAAATCGTTAGACATTGACAAACTGGATAAATTTAAATTAAATAAAAATAAATTAGCCAAATTAAATTTTATAATAAAAATAAGATTATTTATTTGGCCAGCTCAATGATTGGTCAAATTTTATTTCCAATCAAAATAACATTAACACTATTTATTTGGTCAACCCAATAATTGGTCAAGTTAATTGCCTATAAGAAATGTGATGGTAAAATACACATTGATTATAAATATTTATTCGGTTTTCTAATTGGTGGGTTCTCATTCAAAATCAATGTGGCATGGAATATTTTAGATAAAAAATTCTAAAAATTAGAAAATACCACGTATAAGAAAGAATTAAAGTGGTGCTCCGTATTTTTGCTATATATATATATATAAGTAAAATTATTTATTTGGTCAATATAAAAATTGACCGAATTAACATTAGCCAAATTTATTATGCTTGGGTAAAAAAAATATCGATCAAATTAAGTTTTTCAGTAAAAATAAAACTCTTAACTAGTTGTGCAAAATAGTTGTTAGGCAAATACATATTGGTTCCAATTATTTATTTAGGTTATCCAATTGATGGAGTCTCGTTTAAAACCGATGTGGTGTTCAAAAATAGAAACTATTAATTGATCAAATTAAATTTTTAATAAAATAAAACGATTCATTGGTCTTAATAATCCGGCAAATTAATATTACCTAAATTATCTTTCCAAATAAAAATAAAATTATTAAACTCATTGTGAAAAATAACTTTGGAGTAAATAAAATAATTGATTTTAGATATTTATTTAGGTTCCCTAATCGAAAGATCCTCATTTAAGATCGACGTGATATTCAAATTTTAGATAAATATAATTAATGCAAATTAGATAATTGGTTAACTTAGATTCTATAATAAAAAATAAAGTAATTTATTTGGATAATTTAATAATTGATATTATAAATATTGTCCAAATTAAAATTTTCAGGTAAAATGAAATTACTAGATAAAATAGATGTCAGATTCAAATTTTAGATAAATATAATCAATATAACTTTAATAATTTATCAAATTATTTTTTACTATAAAATTTAACTATTTATTTGTTCAACTTAATAATTGACGATTAAACACAATAAAAATAAAATTTCAAGCTTGTGTGTGAAATAATTATGGGGTGGACAAATACGCATTGAATTCTCAGCATTTATTTAGGTTATCCATTGGTGGATTTTATTTAAATCAATGTGGAATTCAAGATATTTAATTCTCTTTATTTAGATTGTCCATCGGTTAAATTTAAATCGATGTGAGATTCAAGATTTAAATAAATATAAAGAGAAAATTATCAAATTGGTCCTGTATGTGGAACTAGTTGGCCAAAAAGCCATGTCCGTATCCGGCAGACCAAAAAACTCCACATCCCCCTGTTTTCGCCAATTTAGTCCTCCGTCGGGGTATTTTTCGGCCATCAAATATGACGTGAACGACATTTGGCTGACACATGGCAAAAATAGTGGGCCCATGTGAGTCCATGTGGGAAAGATCGGAACTTAATTTGTTTTATTTTTACTTTTGAAAGCAATTATATATTTTTGGAACTTTTGGATTCGCGTTTGTATTTTAAATTATATCCAAATAATTTATGTAAAAGAAATTCAAATATAAGGATTAAATTTTTTTTTTTTGCCATTTAACAAAACCGCTAAATACTTAACGATTTGAACCATTTTGGCAAATAAAATGGCAAAAAAAGGACGTGGAACCAAATTTATTTCTAAAAATTTCTCATAGGACCAGAGTGTAATCTTTAATATCTCCTAAAACATCTAAACAATTTTTTTATAACAACATATTTATCAATAGAATGATTTCTAAATAAAAAATGGTTATAGAGTATAAAAATTGACTATAGATCTTTTTTAAAATGTATCTCGATAAGTATTTTAATTATTTTTAATTTGCAGTCACTCAAAAAATCGGAAATTCGTGTGAGAAAAGAAGGGTATTATTGTGCTATTACAAGAATAATTGATTATGTGAGAGGCTTTAATTTTGTTTATTATATTTTCTAATATGCTTTGGATGATGCATATTTGCAATATTTTGGTACAATTGCTTCCATAACATTTATTATGTTATACTACACGTTTAGGAGTAAAATATTACTCCACAAATGATATTAAACTCATGAGATACTAGATTGCATTTAAATTTCAAAGACGATAATTTCCACTAATTATGCTTTTTCCATAGTTGCGCACTCTCTCATGTTGGCGTGCATGTGCATATGCCAAGACTCGTACTCAATCGTGGTCAGTTTTATGTAGCCGTATCAAAGTGAAGAGCACGAAAAACTTCAATTTTTTATTGCGACAAGAATGGTGTAATCGTAAATAGAACAACTAATGTGATTTACAAAAGAATGCTATAAAATGGTGAATGATTGAGTATTATGCGTTGCTATGTGAATTTTTTTTTTATGTTCCAATATTTCATACGGATGGTATACTAGTTAGTACTATTCTTTACTTCTAGAAGATGTATTTATATAACTTATAAAGCATATTAGTTAAAACTCCTATTCTATTCAACTTAAAAAGATTATATACAGTAAAAGTAAGTTTTAATCAATAAAAATCATTAACTTTATATAATAAAGTACATAGTAAAAAATAGTTTTGATTAGGGATATGCAAAAAAATGTAAAAAGAAGAAAACAAAAAAAATGAAAAACTAAAACAAAAACAAAAACAAAGTGTTTTGCATTTTAAAACGAGTCCGATGCGTCCGATATTTTTGTTGGATTTTATGCTTACATAGGGATTAAAATTTTATTTGAAAAATCTGATAAATTAGCTATTTTATCTTTTTAATAAAAAGCAAAAAGTAAAAGAAAAAGAAATCGTACCGATTAAAAACCAAAAGGCAAAAAATCGAAAATCGAATGTCTTGGTTCAATTTTTTGGTTCAAAAAACTAAAAAAATACCGTTATTTCCGATTTCGGCTTAGCATGGATAAGGTGCATCCTTTGGATATCCCATGATCGGCTGAAGTCTGGAAATTACGTCTAAGGGCGGACGAAGAGGAGATTCTTGGAGTCGAAACACCATATCTGAACAAATGATATATTTATTGTATCTGACTCAATGTACTCGCCCAGACATCGCTTTCTTTGTGATTGTATTAGGGGTTGTTTGGCAGTTGCTGAATGATTTAATGCAGAATGGTTGAGAGGCTCTGTATGGTTGAGTGCAGAATGAAATTTGGTTGTTTGGTAACTTTTCTGAATGGTAACAAATTACTATTTTACCCTTCTGTATAAAGTAGCGATTAAAAATCGCATTTTTTCCTCCCCTTGCGTACCAAAATCTCTCCTTTTTATAAATAAAACCCCTATTTTTTATAAATAATTGTGTATAATATTTTTAAATTTAATTCATTTAAAATAATAATAATTATTATTATGTATAATATTTTTAAATTTAATTCATTTATAATAATAATAATAATAAATATGTGTAATATTTTCTAATTTAATTCATTTAGAAAATTATAATAATAATTATGTATAATATTTTTCAATTTAAATTATTTAAAATAATAATAATAATTATGTATAATATTTTTAATTTAATTCATTTAAAAAATTATAATAATAATTATGTATAATATTTTTTAATGAATTCATTTAAAAATAATAATAATAATTATGAATAATAATTCTTAATTTCAGAGGAATGGTAAATCTGGAAATTGTTTGACTCTGAATGGATGCTTAATGGTTCAGATCTCTTTGTAACCATTAAGAGGTAAATTTTTTTTTACCAAACAGCCGTGTCCTCTGAGCGATTCAGAGGTAGGCTCTTAATGTAACTGTTAAGAGCCAAACAAACGGCCCTTAGTTAGATTTAGCTCTGCACGACATTGAGGCATTGGAGTATTATAAAACACATCTTTTGGTGTTTGAAATGATCGAGCGGTCTCGGTCTGTTCTTCCCATACACGAACGAGAGAGATATTGTGAAAGGAAAGTTTAAGGTGACGACATCGTTTACTGACCGTACTTCTTCCTCCGTAATTGCTGTTGTGCATGGTCGTCACATTATTGGAAATGCTAGGGGGAGCAATAGTTCCCCCCCATGGAGAGATAACCAACGACATATTAGTTGGTTATGCGGATGCCGATTACCTCTGATCTTTATAAAAGACATTTCCAAAATGGTTATGTGTTTGTAATTGGGAATACCGAAATATCTTGGAGATCAACCAAACAAACCAACCATTTAAATTAGGAAGGAATGAGTATACATAATACATTTTACACAGTATTAAATGACATTTCTTATCGTTTACACAGTAAATCATATAGTAAATTTCACCTCGCACCCGAGGAGCACCGAGCAATATGTACCCTTTGTCATATTTAGAATGATGTAGTATATATGGGGTTTCAGATATAATATAAGCATGTCAAGTGTAATATAAATATGACAAATATATGTATATATTTGTCACACCCCACCAACACCACTAGGTCGGATGTGTGAGTATAACAAAGTATATCTGTTGTATTATTAAGCAATTTCATAGCATATTTGTTATTATTTGATGCATCAAGCTGGTCGCTAGTATATGCAACAATAATGCAAAAAAAAATACATAAATGCATATAATTCTACTTATCTACAGCCGTTAGATCACTAATATCAATGGCTTATAAAAGTTTTTAGATTTCACAATGTAATTAGTTTTCATATGATATATTTCCTCTATATATATATATATATATATATAATAAAATGAGCACCTTACTAGGTGTTCCTCGAGTGCGAATACAAATTCTGAAGTTATACTGAAATTATTGTTGAAAAAATAAAGGAAATGGGCTGTTTTGAGCAGCCCACTTGAGAGGCAATTTTGAGTGGGCTCGACTACGAGTTAAAGTCGGGGCTTAGTTGGAATACGTAGTACTCCGTACGAGGTTTCCAAAACATATAAGAACACTCAAAATGATTGAGGTATGAATGAGATGTAATGTTCCAAAGTGAACCCTTTAAAATGTGTTTAGGATGTTATCCCACATTGGAAAAAGAAGAGAAAAATTGTAAGTATATAAAGAGATGTGGACAAAGTCTTGTTCAAAAAGTGAGACATGAGTGGATGTGTGACTAGGAGCCCCTTGCGCGCACATACACACACGCGCGCCGCCGTCCGTTCGGCTCGGGTCGGTCGGTCGAAGGGCGATTTGGGCAAAATGTCTCGAAGTTATCTTTTTACTGCAATTTTATTCGGTAAAAATTTATTATTTTACTGAAATACCTCAATTATATTCCGAATTTTTTGGTATTGAGATAATTAATTTTCGGTATTGAGATAATTAATTTTTCGGTATTGAGAATTTATTCATCAATTTAATTGATAATTATTGAATTAAACAGATCTGGATACGTATTGAGATACCAATCCTGATCAATTTAGAGTTCCTCCAGCACATATCTCTCTCGCATCTTCACCTATAAATACAGATGTGAGGGGTCTTATTTTTAGACTGAATTTTCGTCCGTTTTTCTCACCCGAAATTCCGACTTCATTTTTTTTTCTGAAATAATTTCTTTTCGTAATTTGGGTCGCGTCGGTGGTAGTTCATGTTTAATTCTAGTTTGCTGAGGGTGCGATGATCAATTTATCAATGTATCGGGATGTTGTTTTATCCTGGGAGGCAGACGATATACACTGCGGTGTGGACGAATTTGCTTTAAGGAGACAAATTTTCTGGATTCAACATCATCCATATTCGATTTGCTTCTTTCGATTACTTATATATATTATTCAATGCTTTCGCTATTAACGAATCTGTCTCCTACTTTATTATTTTTAAATTTACGGCTCATCTAGAAGATTCAAAATATAGTAAATATACCAACAATTATACACGAAGATAATAGATAGCTATCATTAAATTACGTGACTACGACCTCGCAAAATTACATCTCAAATACTTGAGCCGTCAGGTTTCTATATTATTACTCTACTTCTTAATTTAATTAAATATTTTGTTCTTTGTTGGTGGCAATTATTCACCACCAAACGCGCCACCAGACCTTCCAAGCGGTTCTCGTGTGTGTTTTCCAACTAATTTTAATTCAAAGTGTCCCACCTCCATTTGGGGATGAGCCGAAAAACCGGCAAAAACCGAAAATACCGAAAATATCGAAAAAATCGAAATTAAAAAATCGAACCAATAAGATATTGGTATGGTACGGTTCTTAAAATTTTGAAAATCGAATTATGCGGCTCGATTTCGGTTTCAGATATGGATCCCGACTTTAAAAACCGAACCGAACCGATAAAACACTATTCTGCAGACTTTGTTTTTTCTTTGTGGAGGTTGTTATGAATTGATGGACTTGTGCTGAGGAGGAAATTCAAGACTTTTATTTAATCTGATATTGGACTTTTTGAATCCTTAGTTATTATCATGTTATTGAAGTAGATTTTATTTTTATTCAAGCTTTGAAGTGGATTAATTATGTCTAAATCCTTCTATTTGAACTTACAATTGTCTGATTTAGCCCAAGTAGTTCAATTTGGGTCTGGTGCAAGCCCAACTTAAGTGGCACATTTAATCAGTCCATTGACACCGAACTGCTACCGAACCGACACCGAAACTGATCACACCGATCCGATTTAAAACCGAATCATTTCGGTACTCAAATGCTAGATGCCGATAAGATGCGGTTCGGTATCGGTTTTAGCTAGAAACCGTACCAAACTGAACCGAGCTCACCCTTACCTCCATTCTTTTAGGGCTCGTTTTGTAGCCATGTTAGGATATGACATGTTAGGATATGAGAAAATAATTAAAATAGATATGTTATTTTGTTGTTTGGTAAGAAAATGGTAAAATTACTGTTCTTCTTACATAACATGAAATTACTTTTTTATCCTTATCAATTACAAAATTGATTTGGAAACCCTTTGGAGGAGCTTTCTCTTCGTTGATTTCTGGTGCTTGTGTATGAGATGGGGAGGCAACACGGTGGAGGAGCTTGGTGAAGAGGTCTCTGACTGGTGGAGGTCAGCGGGAGGAGGAGTTGGAGGTCGGCGGGTGAGGGGGGAGCAGAGAAGGAGCTGGAGGTCGGCGGGTGGGGGGTGGGGGTGGGGAGGAGCTAAAAAAATGGAAGAAAGGGCAATTTGGAATTGGAGGTTACTGTTCAACAATGATAACTTAACTTACCAATTTGATGGGTTACAAAATCAAATTGTAACAGTGAATAAGGACGGGTTTTGGCTTAAAATTGGGCCAATGAGTTAACTAAACATGGCTACCAAACGGGCCATTAGTTTCCGGTGAATATAGCTAGTTACTAGATTTGAAACGACATTGCATGAAAATTTCCAAAGATATTCCTCTCTATTTCGATATTAACTTTTTCCGAACATATAAATAGTAGGTTCTTATTTTTAAATGTATATCTATAAGCAACGTGAGCATGTTACTAAGTATTTTTAGGGACGGGATACGATTATTGACTTTATTATGCCACACTAATTTGATGAAACACTAAAAATTAGGGGCGGCAATCGGATAATACGGATACGAATATGGCTATATCCGTATCCAAATCCGGAACCAGGAATCCGTATCCGAATTCGAGAATATCCGGGAAAACCTTATCCGTATCCGAATCCGGCGAATATTATCCGGATACGGATAATATCCGAATCCGAATTTGCAATCGGATGGTTTATTTTTCAAAAATAAATGGGTGCAAAGGGATTTGAACCCACAACTTCTCTCTTCGTGGATTTTTAAAGCCACACTCCAACCACTTGGACTACTTGATTGTTGTGTTAAAGATAGAAATAATTATAGATAACTTAGTATAAACATATCACTTAATTAAAGATCTACTAAGATCTCCAACCAAATTACTTTTTTATTTTTTGAAAATTTGGGAATATCACTAAATTATAGTAGTGATCTACTAAGATCTAAAACTAAATTATATTTATAAAAATTTATATTACTATAAATATAAAATGTGTTATATTTTGTAATTATATATTAAAATTATATATTATATATAATTTATCTCAAATACGGATATTTTCGGATATGGATGCGTCTATATCCATATCCGTATCCGGAATTTTCAAATACGAATAATATCTGTATCCGCTTTTTTTCGGATACGGATAATATTCGCTTTTTTCGGATACGAATACAGATATTTCGGACGGATATCGGATTTTTTGGATTTTGTTGCCAACCCTACTAAAAATATTGGTTGTTATTAATTTCATACCGAATATATAAATTTTATTTCCATTACATCCAAGGTAACAAAATAGGGATGTTAGTCCCTATATTTTCATCAAAGATATTAATCTTAGTGTATCACCAAAGATATTAATTTTTTTTTCTGTTAATTTCATACCAAATGTATATACATTTCTATTACTTTTATTTTCACAATATCACCAAAGAGTTTGAAGGGACATTAAATACACGAAAGTAAACATTATATTAAACGAGACAGGCAGAACCCGTGCTACGCACGGGCTGAGCATCTAATTGTTAATCGTGTATTCTTTATGTATATTGGCGAGTGTATATTTAAGCATTATTTAGTATGTTGTATGAAATGTTTTAACTTTGTTGTATAAAAAATTAAAAATGTTTGATGTTGTTTGTTACTAAGTTGTGATGGCTTTGTTTATTTTGATCTATTACTTATTTGTATGATAAAAAAAATGTCTTTGTTTCTTTTGGTCTATTACATAGCCTTATGATACACTTACCTCGGGGCCTTGTGATACACAGCAGTGCCTTCGGACTGTATTATTATATATAACTTGTAAGTTTACTCACTGTCAGCTTCATAAATTATACATAATATATTGATATTCCAACTTGATAAACACATTTGAGCAGCGGGACCATCAACTTGATTTACAAAAATGATAATGGATTAATGGGACTATACGAATGATCTGACAACACATACTGCTATTTCCTTTAGCACATTAAACTTCTTGTTCACAATTTCGCATGTCCAAAACTTAAATGGCAATTCTATTGGAATGTAATTATCTTTAGCCCAAAACTGATAAGCCCAAAATATAAATGAAAAGGATTAATAAAATCTACTCTACCCTAAAACTTGTCACATATAACCCTATTTTTCATTTCATTAGCCTCCCTTATTCCTTCTCTGAAATGCAGTGACACAAACAACACCATGAACACAAATCCCTTTCCTTCTTTCGTCTTTAATCCAAACCACAAATAAAAATCCACTAAATCACAACCCTCGATTCTTGTTCTTCAAACACACGACTCTCTTATTCTTGATCTTGTTACGTTCTTCAAAACGGAGGCTTCAAAGATCTTGTATAAGATGTAAGGTAGGTTGTTATTATGTTTTTTTCTTACTACGAAACAAAGATAGATTATAACATATTTGTTATAATTCTTTCTTTATTACTTTCGGATATTAAAAAGATCTATGATGGAGCGAGATCTTGCACTTTTTCTTTCATGCTTTTGTTTGATTTGTCGAAAGGAGATATGTTGAAGTTAGCGGTTTCACTTCTACTTTGATCTCTATTTTTTTCGATCGGCCATAAATCTTTTTATAAAAGGGGTAGTTTAACGGCGGCAAGTCACCACTACCGTCTTCTTGCTGGCGCTAGTTTTTTTTTTTTTTTTTTTTTGAAGTAATAGATCGATTGTATTTGATGGCCGGGTTTAGTGTGTCAAAGTACGTATTTATACTACTCATTATATGTATATGGAAAGACTAATCGGTTTATATTCTTTTTGGTTATAAATGGAGGATGGTTTATATTCTTTTTGGTTGTAAATGTATTCCACAAAGATTGTAACTTCATATTGATTGTATATTCTCCTGTATATAACCGCATAAACCTTTTGCATACTTGCAATTACTCAGGTACAACTCTTTACATGCTCGCAATTAGAAATTTAACTCTAACACTACTCCACATTAAATCATGATTACTCCACAATTTTCTAACTCTAAAACCTCTATCATCATAATTACACATTTAATTTTAGGACTGAATCTTATAGTATTATAAATTATATTAATTAGTTCATCTAATCTATTTATTTATCGAGTAAATATGAGATTTCATTAATGCTTTACTATGAGAGATTAGCGCAAGAAGGCTGGTTTTATCTATGACTATGAGAGATTAGTATAATGACAAAGTGGTTTTATGAAGGTAGGGCATTTGGAATAAGTTTGTTAGCAATAATGACATTGTGATGATATGTTTTGGAATCGATATAGATTCAATCAACGTAGAAAATTTCAATTCTTTACATCGACTATTGAACTGATGTGAAAAATACTTTTTACATTGATTCTTTCTAGAAACGGTTCAAAAAATTACCTTCTAGACGATCATACATTAAATCAGTATAATTAAGTAATTTCTAGATTGTACATTTGTCTCCGATAGAACTAACAACTCTGGACTCTACATTAGTTTCCAAGAAAACTAATCTAGAAAGTGTATTTTCTAAATGGATTTTCTGCATAAGATTTGTCGTCGGCCTCGCCTTCAATCGGACCCTTGTCCTCTGTGCCATTATAGTGGCTAAATTTTCGGTCGGACATTTTATCATGCACTTCATGTGCATCATTTGTTTCAGCATTGGAAGTAACAGCTGGTTTCATCTCTGACCCGATATCCTGACCCGATTTCAACCTCCAATTCCTCCTCACCTCCCATGATTTTAATTGAAACCACGGGACTAGCCATTTTACCTGAGCGTGAATTGGAGCGTCGTCCACTGTCAACAATGGCCTGAAGTTGACTTTCTTCTTGCCATTCCCACAGTCTGCAACAGTAAATCGCGGGGGTGCCAGACGTTTGTTGCTGGGTTCGTGTCTCGTTGATCCTCTCTTTGCAGGGCTGCTATTAGTGAACATTCCTCGATTTAACACCCGTCTGATCAAGGGACTCCTGATACAAGTGGGGGAGTTTCTCGTCTCTCACTCGACAAAAAAAAATAATCAACATTCAGAAAATATGAAGTGAAAATCGAAGGGAAGAATTCAAGTGTCCAGGCGGCTTAGAGTGATAAAATCGCCCTAAGTAGAGAGCATTTCCCTTATCCTGACCCTAAAACAACAAATTTTGGTTTCAGATCACAATGAATTATACCAGCATCTTTCATAAGTGCCCATCCCTGCAAATCTGCAATATATAGGACAACACAAATCAACCTTACAAAAACAGTTAACAAATCCCACAGCCATCCCATGGATATATGAACCTGTTCGAATCAACATCAATCTGCAATGATATAATCTTTCAACAAATTCAAGAAGTTTGTCAGAATATTGCATTACCGTCCAGTCAAGGCGGATTCCGGAAGAAATCGAAGAATTTATTGGGAATCCTACAAGATCGATTCGTTCTTTTTTCTCTGATAAATGGTTTAATCATTTGGGCTCGAATCCTACTAAGGGTCCAATAGAGATTAGAAATTTTTGAAGAAACAACAAGATATGTGAATGATTGGATGTGAGACATATATAAATTTTGTAATTATTAATGGTGAATATATAGTATAGATTTAAGATAAAAATTATTGATTGTGTAGATGGTGAAAACTTGATGAGAAAGTGATAATTTAATATGATTGAATTATTTAATAAAATATATTATTATTAAATAAATAATTTATTTTAAACAAATATAGCATTTTAGGGTTCCGTCCATGGAGCATCCCACATAGTGCATTCTCTGTTAATCCATCGACACGTGGCGTGTATGTGGAGTGCAGATGTTCTGTCCATGATGCATTATATGGAGCACTTCACATGCACGCCACTTGTCGAATGGATTAACAGGGATGCACGTGGGAATGGGATGCTCCAGGTACGGAATCCATTTTAGACGGGATGGAGCGGCCACGAGAGGGTTCCGTCCATGGAGAGACACTATGTAGTGCATCCCCTGCCGGATACACTACACGTGGCGTGTATGAACGGTGCAGATCGATACACTATGTAGGATCTGCACCGTTCATACACGCTACGTGTAGAGACAACATGTGCTCTCCATGGACGGTACCGCCACGGGAGTGTTTCCCCTCTCCACAAATATCTTCATTCGCATCCCTCCTATCAAACCCTAGTTCTACTCCCCATTTCAATTGTCAGGCAGCAAAACCTCATAGACCTTATCTTACGCACAGTATCAATGGCTGCTTCACTTAACTTCCTCTCTCTCAATCCACAAACCCTATCCATCCATCACTCGTCCTCTGCTGCCGGCGGCGGCTCCGCCTCCTCTCTCTTCGCACTATCTTCTGTCAAGCCTCTACCGAAACTCGTCCTTTCGCTTAATTCAACCGGTAATCACGCAAAATCTAATTCCAGATACGTGGTAAACGTAGCTATTTCGTCCGAGATGGACAGCGAGGTGGACGAAGATGAAGGCCTTGGTTTTTCTGCAGCTGAGGAGCGGAAGTTCTCGCCCGACCTACAGCTTTTTGTGGGGAATTTGCCGTTTAATGTCGACAGTTCTGCGCTTGCTGGGTTGTTTGAACAGGCTGGAAATGTTGAGATGGTTGAGGTAATTTTATCTTCTGAGTGTTCCGTTCTTTATTCTGTGAACCCGAATTTGATTCTTCATTAGTGCTTTCTGTTACTCTTAGTTTTAGCATTTGTATATAGTTGAAACTTGTGCTTAGATTGTTGTGATTCATCTCTTGTTTTTTATATATTTTGGAGCTTATATCTAAAACTGTGAAAGATGATGCACTGATTATATTTACGAAATTCATGGAATTTCTTGTTATCATGCTTGTATAATTTAATGCAATTCTTTTGCCGCTTCTTTGACTTTGTAGCTGGAGTTCTTCTGTTTCTTATACATGTTTTTTTTTTTTAAATATGTATACCGGTGCTTGAGGGAACCTGTGGGTGTGGGTGTGTGTAGAAAAGCAATGGCAATTGTTGAATTAAGAGTTAATGATTTTTTTTGCAGGTCATCTATGACAAGATTTCAGGAAGAAGTAGGGGCTTTGGTTTTGTGACTATGTCTACAGTCGAGGAAGTAGAAGCTGCGGCTCAACAATTTAATGGATATGTAAGCTTTTATTACTCTAGTAGAAATATCGGTGTACGCACACGAGTCCAGAGTACCATATGTGGGTCTCATGAATATCACTGATACTTTTTAATAATAGTGGAGTATTAATTATTATGTGATATATTTTAAGAAATGAAATTACACAAATAACCAACTAGAAGAATATTTAACATAGCTTCAAAGTAAGATAATCACATAAATGTAACCAAATTTAAATTAAGTTTCTATAAATTATAAAAAATGAAACAATCAAGTATGTTTTGACCTGTTCAATCCGTTGTAGTTTGCTAGTGGTTTAATCAGTTGGACCGGCCAATCTTGTCCATGGTTAATTGCAAAATTGGTTTGTAGCTAGTAGGGGCAAGCAATTTTGGTCATTAGTAGGAATGTCAATCGTCCAGCTCACTCAGTCTTGGGCCAGCCTGCTCGGTCCCTTCGGAGGTTTGGGTTAATATGGGTGAGTTTTGCGGGGCTCATATGGCCCTAACTCCAAACCTTCATTTCCTGGGCTAGCTCGGCGGGCTGTCAAGTCTTACAATCTTTGTTTGATTAGTATAAATTGTTGATTGATACGATAACCTCCTAAACTTCTATAGCAACAACAAGAACATCTGGTCTGGGCCTTAATCCTAAAATAATTTGGGATCGACTAACATGAAGTAGCCTTTGAAACTGTCAACGACCGGTTACATAATAAAGTAAAAGGAAAAAAGAAAGGAAAACATGATAGATAGTCAATCGACAAATAAGGCCGATAGTCAAAGAAAGTGGGAAACATCTTTATCAATTAATAGCAATGACTAAAAAATCAATGTTCTAAAAGGCGTTAGACGGTAGGCGGGCGGACGGGGACCTTTTAGCGCCTAGGCCTTGGAGGTGGCGCCTAGGCGGCTAGGCGCTAGGCGTTTTTTTTATATTTTATATTTTATTTATTTTTATATATGCATACAAAATGCTTTCCATTGTTAGAATGGTTACACCATCGAAATTCACATGGATTATGATTTTAATGCAGGAGCTTCAGGGCAGAGTTTTGAGGGTGAGTTCTGGGCCTCCACCTCCTAAGAGGGAAAACACTTCATTCCAAGGACCCAGGGGAAGGGCAAGTTCCGATAACACCAATAGAGTTTATGTGGGTAACCTTTCATGGGGGGTTGACAATCTTACACTTGAAACCTTGTTTAGCGAGCAAGGAAGGGTTACGGAAGCATCAGTGATTTACGACAGAGAAAGTGGTAGATCAAGGGGTTTTGGTTTTGTGACATACAGTTCCTCTGATGAAGTCAACAAGGCTATTGTATCATTTAATGGGATGGTAAATGTTTCCTTTTTATGATGTTACTCATTTTTATTGGAGAAGTTGTTTATTTAATTGAAACATGGAGCATGTCTTGTTGTGAGTGAATGTTTTGTGAATACTTTTTGAGATTTGGGCATTAATCTTTTCTCTTGCCCTGAAGCTTTTCTTGAATTGTGACAACGTTCAAAATTTACAGTGAATATAGACATGCAGTGTCATTGTGAAATTAGTCTTCTGGTAATTTTTCTCAGTATAATCTCGTATTGCTGATATAGAAGTAAGACCCCCCCCCTATTGCTGCTATAGAAATAAGACAGTGAATTGAAGCTATAAAATCTTGGTATCTTGTTTATATCTGGCAGCCATGCTGTTCCTTTTCTTTTTTAAAAAACGTTCCAAATTTGTTGCTGAGGTGCAATTGCATTACCCTCCCCCGTCATTTCTTCTCCTTTCTTTAAATGTACTTTTCTGTTGCAGAATGACGGCTCTATAATTATTTTTACACAGATGAAGAAAATGATTGTTAATTTAGTTCCGACGCTAAATTTTACTTTGTTTTTCCCTTTATACCTTATGTTAATGGCTATGCATAGGTAATTGATATGTAGTGGGATATCTAATATGTAAATGACAATTAAAAACATACTTATTATGGAAAGTGCGGCTATTTTTTGGTTATAAGAAAATAGTATACTAGCCTATATTTGACGGATGGATCATGGATGTATCTCTATACATGGATTCCACTGTATTTATGATATTTTGTGACTTGGGGACTGATTACCATTTACTGATGCTACTTATTTAGCATCCACGAAATGTATCTCGTCTGATTGAATTTCGTTTGTGCAGGATCTTGATGGCAGATCTATACGAGTTACCCGTGCTGAACCCCGCCCTCAGCGTGATTATTAGTGACCAAAATCAATCAAGATCCTCAAAATGGTGAATTATTCATGCAGATATATTTCTAACTTGACTTGTTGCTTGAGGACCACAATTATCTTTGCCATCTTTAATATACTATACTATCCCTTCAAGGAATAGTATAACTTAAAATTTCAACCTCAAGTTTTTTTTTTTTAACTATAGTTTTCGAAAACCTTTTTGTTTATCAATACACAGTAATATAGCTTTTCATACCCCATTAAATCTTGAACGACTTGCAGCTTCTATGCCTCGACCTTCTACTTAATACTTCTCCCTCCCATTTGAGGAGTTCATACTAGTGAATGCACAATTTTTTTAGGCCCTGTTTACTTTTTACTTAATCAGCTTAATGCTTAATCAGCTTAATCGGTATATAGCTGTTTACTTTCAACTTAATGATCTTAATAATGTCTTTTTCATTAAGCAATTTTTGGGGTGTCCTTACCATTAAGCCAGAAATACTTCCTCAATATACCAAAATTACCCTCTCTAATAATAAAAGAATTGAGTATATATTGTATAAATTATCATATAATCTTAATTATAATTGAGTACATAATATAAATTTAAAATATATATTAATATTATATATATTTAATCATAAAATATAAACTATTTATTGATAAAAAATTAATATAACTATATATTAAAATATAACTTAATATATTTATCAAAATATTGTCTGATTATTTAAATATACCTGAAAATTATAATATAATTTATGAATATATATTATAATATAAATTAAAATATATATTATGTTATATTATATAAATTGATTTTTTTATATTGACAATTAAAACATTAATATAACTATATATTAAAATATAACTTAATATATTTATAAAAATATTGTCTGATTATTTAAATATACCGAAAAATTATAATATGATTTGAATATATATTATAATATAAATTAAAATATATATTATGTTATATTATATAAATTGATTTTTTTTATATTGACTATTAAAAACTTAATATAACTATATATATTAAAATATAACTTAATATATTTATAAAAAATATTGTCTGATTATTTAAATATACCTGAAATTATAATATATGAATATATATTATAATATAAATTAAAATATATATTATCTGATATTATTTAAATTAATTTTTTTATATTAACTATTAAAAAAATTAATATAACTATATATATTAAGATATAACTTAATATATTTACAAAACTATTGTCTGATTATTTAAATATACCTGATGATTTATGAATATATATATTATAATATAAATTAAAATATATATTATGTTATATTATATAAATTGATTATATAAACTAAAATGCTCAATCCGTCCTTTATCAAAAAGGACTTAATTCATATTGAGGGGTAAAATGGTCATTTTTGTCATTCAGATAGTTCATTCAGAAAAAAAAGAAACAATAAGGTATCTTTCCAAATCAGACAGATTAATCCACTCAGACAGCTTAATCCATTCAGAGATTAATAGGAAAAAAGTAAACAGCCCCTTAGTCATGTTAACAAATGTACAACAGTTTTTACACATTATTCTCACTTATGTTTATATTTTTTTTCCAATAATCTACTATTTTCATTCTTGTTACCAAAAACTTCAGTTTTTAACTATTATACAAATATTAATTAGATATTAATATTTATTTTGAAAGTGGACTCTTCTATTGGGACAAAATCATATCTTAATAGACGACTCTTCAATTGAGATGGAGGAAGTATGTTTTTTCTGCTTATATATATGTGTGATTTTGTGTCAGATATATCAAAAAGTTGCAGCTGTAAGGTCCTTCGATTGGATGCCTCATATTTGCAAGCAAGAACTTCGTGACTTGCACTTTTGTGCAACTACGGATATGATTTTCTCGTCCATATTGAACCACCTGTTCGACTCCTGCAGCCTGCAACAAGACTAATACTATAGACCTGTGAGTGTATTAGCTAAGATTTATGTTTTGATGGTGTTTCTTAAAATTGAAATTCTGTAATAGTCCGCCCTTTAAGTTATACCATCTCTTTTGGCAGTATAAATTTTGCATTTTTGGTTAGAGAAAAAGTGAAACCTCATCTGCAGCGGCCTCTGATTTTTCTCGATAGAATTTCAACTATAGTTCACCAATTATGGAATGGGTGGATTATATTTCTGAAATTATAGGAAATACCTTTAAGGTTTGATTCCTGTTAAACTTGATGGGACAACTGTATATGAAGCGGTAAAGTTTAACATAAAATCAAAAACTAGTTATTTTTTTTTTTTTTTGGTAATTTTAAAAACCACTGGGGTCTTTTGTATTTAGGCTAAACCTGGAGGGTTCTTTTGTGATTCACCCTTGTCATAATTCTGAGAACATGAAAAAGTCAGTTTGGGTATTGATCCAGACTGTTCACTGGTAACTAGGGCTGGGCAGTTGAACCCGAAATCCCGATCCCGTTCCGATCCCGTCTCGAAAACTTGCGGGACGGGACGAGATAGTTTCTTAAAATGGCAATCCCATCCAGTCCCGTCCCGCTCTATTACTATTCAAATGGGACGGGATGGGATCGGGACCATCCCGATCAATCCCGTTCCGTCCCGTAATATTTAGTATAATTAATTTTTTTATATATCATTTAATCATGTAAACCCTAAATTGATGTATGATGTATGAAACATCAAAGTTTTAGTAGTAGTTTTCAGTTTTAAGTTGATGTTTTCTACACTTTCAATTTGAATTTTATCTTCACGTGTTGATGTTGATGTAATATGCACTATATATGCAGTTGGATTATTGATCTATTGTCCTTGTGCGTGTTTACGTTACTATCTATTTTGTACTGTGTGTTTTTTAAGTTTCTAATGGATTTTGGGGGTCACTTTTTTTTTTTGGAATGACTAGTTTGGATTTTTTTTAAATTTCTACCTCATTCATTTGATAATTCCAAAATTTATAGCTGTCTCATTCGTTTTTTCACAGTTTCTGTCAAGGTCAATGTGCTGGATATCCCGTCCCGTCCCCGATCCCGACCCGAACCCGAACGGAATCGGGACGTGCGGGATGAATTTCAAAATACGTAATCCCGTCCCGGTAATTTATTTTCGGGACGGGACGGGATTCGCCCAATCCCAACCTATCCCGTCCCATGCCCACCCCTACTGGTAACAGGGCTGAAAAAAATGGACCAGCTGGGAAAAAGCTGTTTGCCTGCAAGCAACCCGAAAAGCTGGCTTTTGATGGGCTGCATTTTAGGCCGAAAAACCGTTATGTTCTGACATTAAGATCCCATTTGACATTGCTTTCCCAACCCCGAAAGCAGCTTTCTAAATTTTTCCACTCAAAAGCATTGTTTGGTGAACGCAACACCGTTGTCATAAAAGATGGGAGAGCTCCTTTTCAATACAATCTTGTTCTTTTATTATTTATTTTTTTTATTTTGTTTCTCGATTTTTAGAACTTTTATCATGTACTATCAAATGCATATCATTTTTTTTTTCCTAAAGCACTTTTCTCCACAATATTGCACATCGATTCCAAACTGACCCTAAAAGTAGTGGTCTGACGGACTTCGCCCGGCTGGTTTGACACCTCTTGTTTTAGCACACACTCAAATCTCAATGTGTGTTCCTCTTCGTATGGTCTTCTAATATTTGAACAGAGATGCTCTGTTAAAAGTCATCACCGAAATTTAGTCTAGTTAATGAAATGATCGAATTATCTCCGAAAGAACCGTAATCCTTCCCCCTTGTAAAGAAAGTAGGGTTATGTGTGCTGTCGGAACACAAGGCAATCTTGAGGGCGCGAATTCATTTCCAAGAAATCAAACCATAATGTTGACGGTGATGATTCTCGAACCTTCGTTGGGTCGTTACTAATCAATGGAAGGATTTGAGATTCGGGACTTTGATGAGGTGCATTGACGTTCCACAAATTTTGGAGTTGTTAAACGTTAAAATTTGAGATGGGTAATATAATTTTGGAATTGTTACTTGTTAACGTTAAAATTTTGAGATGAGCATATACTAGACTTTTATTTGGAAATTTCGGTAGCCTGTAGCGAACGAAGGTATGTGCGGAATTTTTCATTTCGTGATAGTAGTTTGATAAGAAAGGGTAATATAGCTTGGAAGTAGGGCTGGAAAACCCAAGCTTGGATTGAAAACGTTTGGGGCTGAACTCGGACCACGCGATCGGCAATAAAAAATAAGTGGGCTAACTGAATTTGGCGCGAAAGAAGAATTTACGAGTTAAGATTGCACCTCTTTTTCGAAAAGCTTGAAACCCGAAATTATAGGCTGTCCGACATTTTTCGAACATGTACAAGGAAAAACCTGAAAGAGCTCGAAGAAGAAAGTGGAAAAACTCAAAAATCTTGGAAAAGCTCAAAAGAATAGTTTGCGACATTTTCTTGACCATATCATTGGCACATATTTTATTATGAATAAGCCTGAAAAAGCCCGAAGCTCGGACCGAACCCGACGAGCTGAGTTCTCTTCAGTTTCACACTTTCAAAAAGTCCTACCCGGCTCGACTCGGTTTGAAAATTATGGATTTAAGTTTGGTCCTCAAAAATTTAGCTCGTCTCGGTCTGATCCCAACTTTAAATTGGTGTCTCAATTACTAGGGGTGTTAATAGAAATCCGAAAACCGACCAACTAATCTGAACCAATCCGCACCGAACCGAAAATCCCCGACTGAAAGCAACCCCGGACTTGAAACTTACAAATCGAAATTGAAACCGAATTAATTCGGGTTTAGATAACTTAAAACCGAATCGAACCGAATTACCCCGAATTGGACCGAACTAACCCGAATTATTTATATTATATAAAATTTTATTTATATGACTAAAATTTTTAAACTTATAAAATAATATATCTACACATATACTATAGTTTTGATAAAAACAATGATTAAATATATCAATTAAAGATCTATCTATTATTTTAGAACAAGTTTTATTAATATAATTAATTAATATATATAAATTAAATATGTTTGGGTCAAAACCGAATTTGACCGAACTAATCCGAAACCGAAATATTTGGGGAGGGTTTGGGTTTTGAGTTTTGAAAACCGAAACCGACCGAAACCGAAACCGAATTTTAAAGTTTAGGGAGGGTTTGAGTTTCGAAAATTTTACCCCGACCGAAACCGAAAACACCCCTATCAATTACTACATCCATTAAACCCAATAACCAAACGTTGGATCCCCAATGGGAATGAAGTACTGGAATTGCACTGATTCTGGTGAGGTCTTGTGAAGATGTAACAAAAGCAAGCCATGCCTAACCAGTGATCGTGTTCTTGTTGCTTCATGGAATAAACAAACAACATATCTGAATACTTTGAATATTGGTATCCAAAAGCTTTATTCAAAAGTGGGGCAGACAAATTAGCCTAATATTTAGGTTAGACCACCAACTTAGTCTCGTTGTGTGAGACGGAACCTAAATTTTTAGAAAATTAATCGCACCTTTAAGACTAAGAGTGTAAATCAATCCAAACGAACTGGATATACGCTTGATTAAATTTGTGTAAATTTTTATCGAGCTTTCAATACTATGTTTTGAGCTTGATTTCATTAGTAATCCATCAGAGCTCGATCGAACTTTATTCGAGCATAACACGAATTATTTAGGTTTGAAACTCGTGTGTTTCTTTATATGCATTCTTTAATTGTTATTCAAATCGAGCCGTGCTCGAATCGATCTTTATATTCTTAGGAAATAATAATTTTTATTCAAGTTTGATTCATTATGTTACTGAATCGACCTGAACGAGTTTTTGTAACAATCTAGTTAGGACTGGGGCTGTAAACGAGCTGAACGGTACGGAACCTTCATTGGGTTCGGCTCGGCTCGAACTTATTCGAACCTTAGGTTCGATTCGGCTCGAAAGGGTCGAACTTTTATTTTTGTTATTCAGCTCGAGTTCGAAGGGTTTTTTTTAGCTTTAACGTCCGATTCGATTCGATTCGAATTTTTTCGAACAGTTCGAACTTGTTTGGCTCGTGTTAGACAAAATGTACAATATTATTCAATTTTCTCATAAATCATGAAATGAGCTTGAGCTTAATGGACCTGGAGTTCTGGACTAGTGTATATAATTAATATAAATATGTATAATATTGGCATATTAATTTACAGGGATTGACTATGGTGGAAACACTCTTAATGGTGAAATCTAGAAACCAATTGCATTATTAAGTAATTTCATTGCATATTTGTTATTATTTGTTGCATCAAAAAATACTAGCGACCAGCTTGATGCAACAAATAGTGCAATAAAAAAATACGTAAATGCATATAATTCTACTCATGTACAGCCGTTAGATCACTAATATCAATAGCCTACAAAAGTTTCTAGATTTCACAAGGTAATTAGTTTTCATATGATCTGTTTCCTTAACTTACATATATAATTTTCAGAAAAAAAAAAAAAACAAGACGGCCGAGCCGAACATGTTCAAGCTATTCGGCTCGATTCGTCGAATAGCAAAAACAAACATTCGGCTCGGCTCGTTGATCACCGAACCAAACATCGAACCGAACTATTTCGAGCTGAATATGCCGAATCGAATCAAATTTTTACGTTCGTTCACAATTCTAGGTAAAACTGAATATCGAATAGCTTAATTTTATTTTCGATCGCGATCGAAACTGATGTATCGATTATGGCGGAAGACACTATCAAACAAAGAAAAATGATACAATCACAACCGTTGTAACGGTTGTGATTGTTTTGAACCATTGATTATGTGGGTGGTGGGGTAGGTGATGCAATAAATAATGAATTTAGTGATAAATGTATAGTAAGATGATGTGTTGTAAAGTTTGATTGTGTAAATTGATTGTGCATGTAGCGTTGTTGTGAAACAAATGAATATATTGATGCATCCAAACGTGAAAGAAAAAGTGGTGTACGATTCAAGTCCGATTTTGGAAGGTCGGAAGAGAAAAGGCTGGCCTGCTTTTCCTTCCAAATTTGGTAATACATTTCTCCTTTATGTTAGGGGGCAGGACACTATAGTGCTGGAGCTTTCTGGGGACCAATGTGGAAGAAGATAAAAAGTTGGAAATTGCAAAAAGGTGCCCGAAGTAATACAACACGTGTCGTGCTACAGTTGGGGACCATACTAAAAGATAGACCTAACAAACGGGCGTCTGAAAATGCAGGTGCCAAAAAACTTGTTTTTGGGGCCCAAAAATATTAGGCTCATGGCCTCCATTTCTTTTTTGAAATATTATTTCTGAATAAATATAAAAATATTTTTCGATCCGTAATTATTATATTATTCACTATACTATCACAATCAATTAAATAAATGTACAATTATTTTTATTTGATAATTATATTATTTACTACAATACCACAATCAAAAGACAAATACATGAATATTTTTATTTGATCATCATTTCATTTATCACTACTACTTTCTTATAAAAATCATAAAATAATATTATTATTGATATGAGATACTACAAAGTAATCACAAAGTTCCATAAAAAATAAAACTACATCATTAATTAACATATAGATGTAATCTAATCTAACAAATAACGAAAAATTTTAAATATTATAATTACATATAACATAAATATAAAAAAAAAAAAATTGGGTAGGGCGGGCCACCCACCGACCGGGCCTCAACCGGGGATCCAAATCTGGGCCGGCCAAAAAGACCCGATTTTTTTGGACCAAAAATATGAAGTCCAATGCCCGTGTCTACTAAAAGACGTGGTTTTTGAAATAATTAAGTTTTTTTAGCAAGCATCGACAAAACATTGACCACCACGTGTCCCCTGGTGGCTATCACACTGTTTTAAGCTATACATTATTAGCCAATGGGAACTCGACACAAAATCATCACTAGGAATTGTCCTCGCCCTTGCTCGTCTTTTTTTCCTTTTTCTCTATATTGAGGTTCCACGTATATATCTGTGTAGTTTTGGAAACAACATTTTCGATACTCGAAAATATTTTTAATTAAATCACGAAATATGTATCCGATTATCAAGTTTATAACTATTTCGAACTACCCATAAGGAATTTAAGTGATTGTTCCATAGTGTCATCAAATCCACACAACTCTCTTAGTTAAATTGCAAAATATGTATTCGAGTCTCAAGTTCCTCAATATCCACAACTACCGCGCACAAGGAGTCGTCACTCAATTGATTGTTGGAACCCCTCAAATCCAACCGTAGGATGCCATCAAAATCAGGCTTCTTATATTGCCGCTTGAAATCCTTAATATTTATTGTTCCTTCAACGTAATCCAAGAAGCTACGTTTTCACCCTTAGCCATGTAGTAAAGAATTATAATTACCTCAAAATTCTTGTTCTCGAATGACTCAAATCCAAATCTGTGTTTAAAATGAAGAATCCGCAACCAATGGACTCAAATACAATAAAAATCTTAAGATTTTTTAAAGGGAGACATTTTTATTGGACCACGCCTATTTATCGATAAATAGATATCGCATCACACCAACAAGGTTAATGAACTTACCGAGATCAAACTAAAATATGAATTAAAAAATACTGCAAAAAAATCATATAAAAATTTACAAACTTATAAAAATTAAGACCATTAAAAAAATAAAACCTTAAGAAAAATTAAGGGACCCAAAAAACTAAAAAAATTCCTAAAAATTGAGTGAAATTAAATAAAATTAGGTCTATATGAAATACCTTCTTTTCGAGGATTGTTCTCATTTCCGACTATACATGTAGACTCAAACTAATCTTCAATCTAGAGTAAGTTACAATATTGCTTGCTCTTCCAAATCTCTCCTTCAATCACAAACTCCCACTTATTTAGCACGACGAGACTAAATGAAATACTCGAGAATCATCGACTACATTACAATTGTTTTTGGAGTTTAACATATATGATACGGGGTATTATTAAATTTTATATTTCTATTAATAATTTAATATATATTTAATATTTGAAAAATCGACAGTTTGAGCCACCATTTTGCAGTTTGTGAACATCACAAGTTGCTACAGTACAACCGATAATCCATTCACGGTTCCGATTTGAACCACGGTCAACCGGTTCTAGAATCGTTGATCATAATTTTGAACCACCGATTTCAGTTTGAGCCATCGAATCATGAACACCTTTACATGTATTGCATCCTTAACAAAATTGGACGTGCTCCATTGATCTTACAACCTTTATGATCCGTTAAGGCCCGCTGGAAGGCAGGTCAATAGCATCATTATCTAAATTTCAGATACTAGTTTACAAGGGGATGCTATGTTTTTATTGTTGGAGTTAGATTGTAGTTTCAACCGAATATGCATTGTGTACGACAAAACACATGAGAGTGTTTTATACGTGTTGCGCTTAATAGTTAACACGTCAGAACAATTATTCGTGTCTCATTGTTCGAAACATGCATTTTCAGTTTACAATCTAACCCTTATCTCGAGAAATATGTATCATTTATAAAATAAATATCTAAACATGAAATAAAATAAAAACTAAAAACTTCGTAGTTGTTGTAAAATAAACAAATTAATATAAAATAAACTAAGAGTAAAAAAACTTAGTAATTGTATTACACTAGCTAGTGGAGTTTGTACAAAGTACAACCCATGTAATGAGACCACGACTTAGAGGCACGAAGCAAGTGAGCATGCGCGGACGGCAGAGCACTCAATATTATTAGTTTGTAAATAATAAATAATATCTGTAATTGTCATTTTCGAGATAAAATTTTAATCATGAATAATTTTTTAATTGTATTGTAAAATATTATCAAATCGAGTTTTTCTCCAAAAAAGCATAAGTAACCATTGGCCGTCCTCATAGGCGGATCCAGCACAAAATTTCTATTGGTGCCCCCAATGGTCATAATGGGTAAAGTATTTAGAAGGTGCGACTTGTACCCCACACGGGGTTTCCAATTTGTAGGCCATATGAATAACTTTTTTTCCAAAAAAAATAGTATATGTTATAAATTTGAGAGAAAAAGAGAGAAATTGGAAGAGAAGAAGAATAATGTGTGTATTTTTATGAGGGCCAAAAGCCTTTATTTATAGGTACACATCTAGGGTTTCAGGGGTATAAAGGTCATTCATTAGTAAATACAATAATTACTACACTCCCCCTTGAATGACCTTTAATACATGCTGCCTCATTAAAACCTTGTCGGGAAAACCCAGTTGGAAAAAACCCGATCGAAGGAAAAAGAGTACAACTACTCCCCTTGAAATCGATTACATAAGATCTTTGAGTTAACGCATTCTGATCTTGTGTACTAGGCTTCTGAATGTTGATGTCGGCAACGCCTTTGTGAATAAGTTCGCCAATTAATCACTTAAGTGAATATTTGATGTATCTACCTTTGAGATACAAGTGATATCGTCTTCATACAATACTTCCTCTTGAATATTATGATATTCATGCCTCATCAAAACTCCTTCGGAAAAACCCTGTGGGAAAAAACCGATAGAGAAAAAGAGTACACAGTATAAATTTGCTCATGTGTTGCATTGGTTGCCTCGTTAAACCTTAACTAAGAAAACTCAGTGGCAAAAAAACTTAGAAAGGGAAAAAGAGTACAACCATTTGGTCTTCAGGACCTTTTGACCTTCACGGTCGACATAGTCTTCAAACTAATTTAAAAGTTATCACCTCTCCCCCCCAAGATAACAATCTTGCACTCCAATACCATGAATATAATTTTCAGACATGGAGAGATTTAGTGAATAAATCTGCTAGATTATCATTATTGCTCTTCTGAAGCTCATGTGGAAATAAATTTCATCTTACTTGCACAAACATTATAAGCAACACATAAATGGGGAATATTTCTCATCATAATAGATAGGCAGTATGCGAACTAATATGAGATCATAATACCCTAATAGCGACCAATGTCGAATCTCGATCTCTTTCATGTAATAGACTAATATGGTTAACACCATTCTACATTCTCCTTCGTGGAGAAATATTAAATTTTGCTAGCATATTAACTTCAAATTGTATATCAGGCCTGATAATGTAATGCTTCAATAGTAAACAAGTATGGAACTTCTGATCCTCTTATATCTTTGTTATCTTCTTGAGATCTATATGACTCATTATCCACTTCAAGTGGTAAGACAACATTTAGGTAGCCAAATGGATAAATTTTTTTCCATCATATATGCTCGATCTACAAGTCGAGACAATACTAATACTTAGTGTTGTCTAAGTTTTTCATTTGAACTTGTCTTTAGACATGAGTTCAAATAATTCACATATATCCCCTTCATGAAGAATTCACTTAGTCGGTTGATCCACCAAACTATTTCAAAAAGTATAAATATTTATAACTCAAAATAGTACATGTTGCGAATTTCGTGTTCCTATTACTTTAGAAATCTCAAGTCCGTCAGGGACTTTCATATAGATATTCGCGTCCAATGACCCATAGAAAAATGTGGTGATGACGTCACTAATTGAATATCTATATTCATAATAATTGTCATATGCATATTAAATGACGAAATGTAGTGACAATTGGAGAATATGTTTTGGGTATGCGCTTAAACCCTTGATATGCTAATCTCGCTTATCTTTCACCACTTTATTTTATTTTCCGAGTTAAGCTCTGTCTCGATTGCTTATACTTTATTTAGTGCTTCAGGCACTCCACTAGTAATTGTTGAGACACAAAGTGTTGTCGACAACTATCATTCTTGTAAACAATTCTCCCATATTCACAAAGTCCATGACAACTTCAACAAAATCAAATATTCAACATTTCCCATAATATTTGATTTGGTCGTTCCATAATCCCAATACTGTAATTATTTAGTGCACGTGCAAATTAAGGTATTGAGATTCTCGTCTTCGAGATGATCCTCTTCAGGAGGTTTTTGAAGTGATGTTATAGTTTAATCTATTTGTATTCCGAGGATTTTATATTTAATACCAATAAAGAATATGTCTCTCGCACTTCTCGCGTCGAAGAGTATCAACAAATATATTTTGTTCACATTCGACTTTAATTCTTTATGGTACATATACAACTGGTATATGATATTTCACTCCTTTGGCAATCAATAACTTGTTGAACTTCGAGTTCATAGTGCGTAAATTTAAATATCCAACCCAATGAGAATTTTCCGACTTTATATTTCATATCTCCCCCTAATATCGGAGATAGTTGGAATTGCATTATAAAATCAATACTCTTCAGGAGTTGCACGAATAACAGAGGGGGTGACCCAAATATTGTGCCTTTGATATGGATACTTGAATTTGAAATTCATCGCAATATGATCATTGGATAAAATAATATATCGTTTATAATTAATTCGATACTCATTGAACAAAGCTCCTTTTAGAGCCGACAATAAGAATATTGCCATATGAAATTATACCAATCCTTCGGGGATTGTCTTTCCATTCCTCAAGTAGAAATTGAACAAATCAATATGACATAAAGTTATGTATTTTTCATTTGAAATAAATACATGCAACTTCAAATGTAAATTGCTTTCTAGGAGCATGTATTTTCTTCAAAAATATTAATTGTGCTAACTCAGGAGCAACAATTTAAATCAAAGATAATCATATATTACCGAAAATATGAAGTACTCATCAAGAATATGTGATATTCTTCAAAAGTATCAATTATGCTACCTTGTGAGCAATAATTTATAAGCATATAACACCCAAAAGATAAAATATTCTAAGGAGTATGTAAATATTAATTAAAAGTATTAATTGTGCTACGTCATGAGAAACAATTTATATCAATATGGTGATAATAAAAGTAATTCAATAACACAAGACTATATAGAAAATATTTAAAATAATGCCTTTTTTTTAATATTCTTCAGGAATATTAACTTTAATTGATGTGTTTATCATAAATACCGTCATAAAAATATGACTATATATCGTTGTGTTTTATCAAGAACATCAATAATTTCTTTTTAATAATCTTCTGGATTATTAAAATTATAAATTCATGTTTCTTCAGGAAACCATGAAGATATATTAATGTAATGTATTAAAAGAATCATTACAAATAATTTTATACCAATGATACAAGTATCATCATCAATATAATAAGTAATAACTATCGTTATTACTCTTCTTCCAGAATAAAGTGCAATAATTATTATGCAATTAATCCAACATCTATAAGATGTTGATGAAAATTGGTCAACTCAAAATAATTAAATTTTAAGTGTATAAATGTACTTCATGATATTTACTAGTAATTTCTGATATTTATCATACAATATATGTGAATTTGTATTAATATATCTTCAGGATATATATATCATAAATAAATATATAGTTAAATAAAATATAAAAATGATATAAATAGACTTCAACACCAAAGACGTAAATTTAAACATGTAAATATTGAAAGTATTAGGATTAGTAGACTTCTGGTCTAATAAGTGGTGAATTTTATACGTCATTTACATTGATATTTTCTCTAATACCAATTTCTTTTCTTCAGAAATTGTATATGTCATTTGTCTCACTTGTTATCGCGGAATCATACATATTTCAAGCGATAGTTTAGAAATCCATAGATTTATCGATACTTAGAAGATAATAGTGCATAATCTCCGATCCTGTAGGAAGGAATTTAGTAGTTCTTCAGAAACTGTCAATAAATTTAGCACTACCTTTTTTTTCATACGAAAAGTATCATTCTAAATATATCATGCATATTTGCACTTTGATGAGACAATAAATCCTGACCACTATATAATCCCAAGAACTTGGCATTCTATTCACAAAAAGAAGAAATAAGATAAGCCAAAAATTTGAATGATACAAATATCTTTAGGATATTTGACCATTTTATCACTAATTATATAGCAACGATCAATTCAAATCATACTTCAGGTATGACATCATATCTTATATTGATAAAAACTCACAATATATCATAAGAGATAATAAAATATTAAACTACACAATATATAAAATTATATATTGACATATAATCTTAAGATTATCATTTTCGTGTCATTGTCATTAACAGTTGATATATTAACTCCACGAGATAAAATTTATAAATAATTATCTCCTACAAGGATAAACTCTAAATTTTATCTACTTCGAGAGATAAAATTTAAGCCATGTAATATTGAAGTTTTTAATTTAATATTATTCACTTTCGGGAACAACTTGATAGAAATATTCGACCACTCACTAATCTTGCTATCATTGGAGCACAGTCGGATTATGATTGTAGTATATCATATCTTGTACAATCTCGATATAGGATATTCTCAAATCATATTAATATTTTTTATTTGAGATATAAGTTATATTTTCCCTTCAGGGATAATATCATGCTACATCAAGAGCATAATGATTTAATTATGCTATTATATTTATAAGTAACAAATCAATATTCTTCAGGAATATTGTATCATCACATAATTCATGTATAAATAAGAATTATTCGTTGAGAATAGTAATATTCTTCAAGAATATTACAACTAATTGTGCTACTTCGGGAGCAATAATTTTAAGATTCACAATTGAATATACAAAGGGAAAAAAATAGTACGATAATTAATCAAGACTCGAAATAACTAAACTAAAATAGTTGCTTCTTCAAGAGCACTTACAATATTCTTCAGGAATATTATTTTGTATTTTCATTCGGAATTGCACAAATTATTAGACCTCATAGTGTTCTTCATGAACACATCATATTCAACTAGAATATGACGAGATAACGTTGTCCTTCTTCAAGAACTACAACAAATCTTTTATCTTTTTAATTTTCTGAATTATTAAGTATTGTTGAATCGTGTTTCTTCTGGAAACAAAGAGGAATATGATTTGATAATAAATTTTGAGGTCATCATATATATTATTTATATATGATGCACACAAAAAATAATAAATTTTATAACTAAATATAATATATTTTTCCTCAAAATCATCATATGCAAGAAAGTTTTTGAAGGAGTAAATAGAATTAATACCGTTCACCAATGTAAAAAAAAAGACTATTTCTGCTCGGATTTTTTTATGCAATGCATTTTAAAATCCGATCTCCACCGTTGAATTTGTAGATCTGTTTGTCAGGAAGATACTGTAAAAATTTCATGCTGATCCGACGGTTAACAAAGCAGAAATCGCAATTTTAGCGCAGTCTCACAATGCAGAAAAGCTGCTCGCGATTTTGTCGGATTGTTTTTTTTTTTTTTTTTGGATTTCGAAAATCGGAGAGAAAATTTTTTTACATGTAGAGTATCGTGCTGATAACGTGTTATAAACCTGAGAGAAAAAGAGAGAAATTGGAAGAGAAGAAGAATAATGTGTGTATTTTTATGAGGGCAAAAAACTTTTATTTATAGGTACACATCTAGGGTTTCAGGGGTATAAAGGTCATTCATTAGTAAATACATTAATTACAACAGTATAAAAATTATCAAATTAAAATTATATTGTGATTGAGTTGAAAAATGAACTTAAATGTTATCTTTATTAACAGACCCAAGTTCAAAATCATATTTAATACAAAATATTAACAAACTTAAAAATATTAGCTCATTTGATTAGAATTATTCAATTCAATATTTAATTTTTTGTTTGAACCGTGGTTATGATTGTTATATATATACTCATATATTTATAATTTATGTCTTATTTTTTTAAGTATCTAGTACTAATATTTTGAAAATTACTTGAAAATAAATTCAAGCATTTTTCGTAGGGACACATTTAAGATTTCACACCCGACCTCTAGTAATCCAGGACTCGATATCAAATAATTCAGTTCTTAAATCAATTCAAATACTGTCAAATAATAAATAACGATTAGATAAAAAATACAAAAATGATAACGCGCGCACACCGCACACACCACAGTCATACACAACTACACAAATTTGTTAAAAATGGATATTCGCATAAGTAAAAAGGGTCTTTTTTTTTACAAAATTTTGGTGGTGGTTCTTTCACATATATTGCAATCCAGTAGATTCAAAGAAGAAAAACTCGCAAAAAGACTTTAATCGACTATATCATTAAGGAATTGCTAGGGTTTTGCGGCGTTGTTAGGTTTAGCTGTAACTATATACTCTCTTTTTCCCGATTTAAATGTGAGTTTTTACTTTTTTTTTTTTCAATTATTAAGTATCGAAAATTCAGAATGTATACCAATGACAGATTAAATGTGAGAATATACATAATAAATGAAAATTAGAATGATCAGTGAAATTGAGATTCTTTTGTTTTTCTCCATTTATTATTATTATAATTACTATTAATAGTATTATTTATTTATTTATTTATTTATTATTATCATTATACTAGCAATAGTTATATCTCTGATTTCGTTCAGCTGCATGGTGACATGTACTTCATTTTTGAGTTAGGGCAGTCCTCTGGAATTTTTTTTTTAAGGATCGTAATTTTAGGAGGTGGCAAAAGTAGGACTGTAACTTTTAGGGCTGATAAAAGTAGGACAGTAACTTTTTAAAAGTAGCAAAAATAGGCGTGTAACTTTTTAAAATAACAATTTAATGCCAAATCAACCCCAGATTGCCCTCCTGCGGGCTCAAATTGCACATGTGAGAATTTTTATTAATATAAACATACTTTTAAATTCTACGTCATTTTTTATTAATTTCATTTTTTTAAAGTTAAATTCCATGTCAATTTTTTTAAAGATTTTTTTGCACATGATAATGAAAAATGTGTTTCTGGACAACTAATCTTGTCATTTTTTTTTAAATTGCATATATTTTGTTCTTTTTTGGACATTCCACATGTTTAATTAATGTACATAAAAGTAATCTTTTGCAACAATTAAAATATAAAATACAACATAAAAAGCTAAATAAACTCGTTTTAATCATTCCGTGAAGTATATTTATTTTATTGTTTTAAAATAATATATATTATATTATATTATATTATATTATATTACAAATTATATTGAATAATTATATTTTTAAATTGTATTTAATAGAATTTTTTTTCCAACTTGCATAATTTCGTTTCAATAATTTCGTTTTAAAAAATGAAGTTAGTAATTAGTAAAAAATGCAAGTTGGAAAATAATTTTCAAGTATGTTTAAAAAATCTTTAAAAAAATTGACATTGAATTTAACTTTAAAAAAATAAAATTAGTAAAAAATAACGTAGAATTTAAAAGTATGTGTATATTAATAAAAATTCACACATGTGCAATTTGAGCCCGCAAGAGAGCAATCTGGGCTTGATTTGGTTTTAAACTGCTATTTTTAAAAGTAACAAGCCTATTTTTGCTACTTTTAAAAAGTTACGGGCCTACTTTTGTCAGCCCGAAAAGTTACACTCCTACTTTTTTCAGTCCGAAAAGTTACAGTCCTACTTTTACCAATCCTAAAATTACGATCCTTAAAAAACAATTTTCCCGCCGTCCTTTTGATCTTTTTATTGTTTTTCCAATGATGCTATTTTCCCCATTTTCATTTTTGTCATGGTTTTAGACCGGTGTCTAATATATCATTTGAAGTAAAAAACAAAGAAAAATATAAGACTAGATAACCATCAAATATTAAATTTTGGTGCAAAAAACAATCGAAAATGATATTTCCCGGCGAAATGGTTCTGAAATAATGCCTCACGCAAGAACAGTAAAAAAATAACATTCCGGTGCAAAAAGGTATAAAACAACATTTTGTGGCGAGATGGGTCGAAAATAGCAGTAGTATAATGTTTTTTTATGAAGTACAATAATTTATTAAAACATGGGTAGTTTGGGTATAAATGTGAATAACATCCAATTAAAAAACTTCTGGAATTGAAAAAAATGCAAATCTCCGACTCAAGTATGGAAGGAGGGGGTATTAGAATTCCTCAAAAAACTGGATTTCGTAAGATTGCACAGATTTACCATCTTGCCCTTTGATTGTTTTTTGCATATTTATATCATATTGAATAGAATAGAACTACTCTCTCCATCTATAAAAAACGTGTTCTTGTTATCCTAACGGACCGTCAACAAAGATTGTACGGTTTCTATTTTGGTACATGATCACACACACACCTCAATATCGTAAACCTCATTACCAGTGGCGAAAGCACAACATTTACTCAGGAAGATCTGGAGCTATAGAAATTACGGAAATCGGACAACTATATATATATAACTTTCCCTATTTTATAAGGGAATTTGCCTCCGCCGGAAGGGTCCGTGGACCCCCTTGGACCCCCTCCCTCAGCCACTGCTCATTACATCTTACATTAATGGGTCCATTTCTCCACTCAAAACACACTCCATAACTTTTTATTAAAATCCGCACCAACTCCCTTCGAACACGCTCTTTTTGGGTTCCGTCTTTGGAGAGACCCCATGTAGTGCATCCCCTGCCGGATGCACTACACGTGGCGTGCATGGACGGTGCAGATTGATGCAGTAGATGGTGTATCGATCTGCACCGTCCATACACGCCACGTGTAGTGCATCCGGCAGGGGATGCACTACGTGTGGATGTACCATGGACGGTACCCTCTTTGGGCGGAGGGAGTAAGTGTTGGTGATTTTAGTGTCACCATTCATTTTGTGTAATTGGAACTAATATGTGAGCTAAGAGGTTTATAATTCGTATTCTAATATATGATCGGGTATGTGCGGAGTGCACACATGTATAAGATCGAATTATGTTCTGCATTTGACTAATGTCGGTCCGGGGTAGCGCCTGTGACGGGTCTAGGCGGCGCCTGAAGCAGGATCCATGGGGCGAGCCCACCGGTGGGGTCGAGGGGCCGAGCTCGCGGGTTTGGCAGCCCAAAAGCCTTCTAAATTTAGGTAGGGATTTAGTGATATTTAGAATTTTAGAAGGAGACTGGTAAAATTGATTAATTTCGTTAACCACCCGTCAACCCTAATTTGGGACCACTAATGACGGCGCCGTCATCAAAACCCTAAAATCGACCTACTTGTAACCCTAATCCGACATTATAAATAGGGCTCTCCTCATGAGTCTGAGAGACACCCTTTTCTGAGCTCTTTATCTTTCTGATAAACACAGAATTCTAAGAATTTGGCTTACGTTTACGTCTGGATTCGTAAGTGTTCCATTGGATTATCCTAGGCTGAATTTCTTGTAACCCGGGCATAGGGTAGAAATATCAGTTCGGAAAGTGTTTACACGATCCATTGGAAAATCCGGATCTCCACAAAACCCTTATACCCCAACAGTAAGTTACACTAACAACAATTTTTTTTAGGGTAATGTTGTGTTGGTAAGTTTTCATTGGGACTGTAATTAAACAGACAGTAAGTTTGTTTACAAGGAAAGGCACTGTGGGTGTTTTATGCATGAGTTTAGGGGAATGGGTGCATGTATTAATTAACTAAGTAGTGCCTACATTGTCTGGACTAATTAAAATATAGTCTGGCACTGGCAGGCAGACAGAATAATGAATACAAATCGAGAAACCCGAAAGCTGGTGGACCATTCATACATAACAAGGGAAATGAATTGAAGTGGTAGCAAAGTAGGAGAAGCGCCTCCCCCCATGCTATTTCCAGTGAATATATAGCTAAGCTATATATGTACTGTCATGGTCCGTCATGTATAGATCGTCTCGTTTGGGTTTTACTTCCGGCTAAGGCTGTCATTCGAGCCGCTTTTTTTTTTTTACGAGTCGAGTCGGCTCGTTTAGGTAAACGAGCTCAAAGTACTGATCGAACTCGACTCGTTTAATTCACGAGTCGAAATTAGCTGGCTCGTTAGCTAAACGAAATGCGGTCGAGCAAATTCGCTTAAAATTACGCTCAAACGTGCTTAATCTTGTGTCCGAGATTGGCTCGTATTATAAATGAGTTCGAACCGAGCCGGCTCATTTAGCTAAACGAGCCATATTCTATGTTCGAGCTCGACTCGTTAACGAGCTCGAGTCGAGTCGAGTCCTGATAAACGAGTTCGAGCTCGAGCTGCTCGCAAGCAGCTCGACTCGAATTACAGCCCTACCTCCGGCTTATGGGTACCGTTCCGCCCTCGTTAGTTATTTAATATGCATTACTCTCTTCTTCCTAAAATAATTGACAAATTTTGACGTCTGATTAAAAGTTAACGAGTTTTGAATTGTATTGTTTGACGAAACTGTTGATAAGTTTTAATTAAAATATAACATGATTTTTTAGATAAAAAAAAACGCGAACCTACATTTTACAGATGAGAGACAGATAGAGTATTAAAATGAAAAACAACATAAAAATTAACAAATTATTTATTTTATTAATGTTAAAATAATTATTTTCCTAGACGGGTCGCACTGTCCCCAAGGGACCATGGTGAGTCACCGACCTTAAGTAAATATTTGAGTTGAGTTGATGTAATAGTGAAACAACCTTTTTCTTATATTCATAATTTAGCAAAACTATGTTTATCATTAATTATTCTAATTATCCAACTATTTCCGGTTCCAATTTTTTTATCGAAAAGTACAACGAACCTCAAAATATTTATATTTATATTTTATATTTATATATAAAGAATGAGTTTCATGTTTTAATGTGAGCATTAATGACATTAGTTAAGAAACTCTATTATCATGTATGTCAATACATAATAATTATGTGTAAGTTTTTTTATCATGTTCATTTATTAGGCTCATTCAATTACCGTAATGCATAAATTTCCTTATTTATTTGGTTGTTATCTTTGGTAAAGCTGAAAATGTAAATACACATTTTAGTATTGGAAAAAATTGTCATTCTAATTCAGCTTGAAAAGGACAATTAAACTAAAATATATTTAAATATTTGATACAAAAAGATGTTTGGTTTATTGAGCGGTGAAAGATTGTATATGTTTAACGTCAATTATCTTACACAAACAAACATAGTAACAAACAAATACAATAAGACTCTCACAACCCCAACAGAAAAAGAGTCATTGCGTACTGATGGAACTTTCCATCTTATACTAAAACTATAAGATATGAAAAATAAAGTAATAGTAGTAAAGTCGATTTCGGAATTTTTAAGACCATGGTTATATTTTGCCATTGAGTTTTGGTACAAATATCATCAATTCATAAGGTCACTAATCTGTGTTATAATCCTTTCAACTATTCAAATTCGAGAGTTGTGTTTCGACAAAAGTTGTGTAAGTAATCTCAATAAATAAAGGTCTTAATGTTATGATACCCCACTCAAAAACTTACTCCCTCAGTCCCATCGATCTTGGTTCATATTTCTTTTTGGGCCGTCCCAAGATACTTGATCATTTCCTTTTTAAGACACATTTATTTCTCACAATTTTAAATAATATATATTCATACCATCACTTTATACACTACTTTTCAGCTTTTCTTAAATCCCGTGCCGAAAAACAAATGATCAAGATGGGTGGAACGGAGGGAGTATATAATATGATAAGATAACTCATATTTAAATACTATAGAGAACCACAAATCTCGTGATAGAATGGCGTGTTAGATACATCTTTTAGATATTAATTGAATCAGGTAAGTCAAAGTCACATAATAACTGAGGACTAAAAGAGTATACAAGAGGTTAAGATTTAGGCACGATATTACAAAACAAGGATAACTCATATTTAAATACTATGGGATAACCATATATCCCGAGATATAATGTCGTGTTAGCTATACTATTTTAGAACTTATTGAATAAGTAAGCCGAAGTCACATAATAGTTGATGACTAAAAGAGTATACAAGAACAAGAGCTTGAAGAATTAGGTATGATTATTACAAAAAAGGATATAACTCATACTCGAGCGATATTATATATATACTTTTTCTAAATGGAGAGTTATATCGCTATTAGTATTGTCTAAGATTGTTGCAAAAATTAATATTTGAGGTATTGGACAAAATCTTGCTTAAACTAAGAGCTCAGGGAATAAACTGTCGTTTCAAAGTTGTGAGTTATAACTTTGCTGAGATGTATTGTCTATGAGAAGATAACGGACTATAATGAGTAAAGTGGTGCATTTAAATGTTGTATACAAAAGAAATCAAAGTATCAACATAACCCGAACACTTTTTACCCAAAATACAAGTATGATTTAATCATGGTGAACAAAGCCCGTGCATCGCACGGACCAAAATAATGGATCGATTGCCAAGATGGGTTTTCAATATTGATGAGTATCAAAGGAATTGAGCTAAGGGTGCCCACATTGTTGGTTCTACCTTCTCGACCACCGAAACCCCACCACCATCGCCATAACCGCCGCCGGCCACTGAAATATCCAGATCTGAACACAAAACCAATACCCGAGTTTGTAACTTACTTATAAGCTCGAAACACATTCTACAGGAGACCCGAGATTCCAGCGATGGAGGTTTGGTGGTGGTGGTTTGGCGACAAGGGTGTGGTTACATATCGTTAGGAAAAATAAAATTTAGATCCCGACCCCCACTGAAAATTTTCTAGCTTCGCCACTAATTGGATCCTAGCAATAACAGTGGTGAAATAGTGCTTCAACACAATGACAACCACACATTATTTCCTCCCTTTGCTTTTATAAAACCCAACATCTCCTTTTTACACACACCAATCTAACATCTTTCTCTTCTCTTTCTCAAAATCATTGGTGATCTAAATTATTTATTGCTTAGAACTGCTTTAATTCGTGAGAGGATTTTGGTGCTAACATCCAAACTATATATCAGTGAGTTTTCATATGATTTCATATATTGATTTTTATGCATGTTTTTTATTTACGATTTGAGATTTATTGTTCTAGGTATATTTATGGAAGAAGTGGTGGTGCTATGGTGGATACCAATTGGAATATGGCTGTTTTTTGGTAACATTTTATTCATCCTTTATATATGTGTTTTCTATGTGTATTTCTTTTTCTTCATATTTGTTCATAATTTCGTGACCTGATTTTATTTAACAAATTTGTTCTTAATCCATATCCATGATCTTTATCACTGTTCTTAATTCTTTCTTTTAGGTTCAGTGGATAAATCGTTGAGGTAATAGTTTCTTTTGCAATCCATGTTTCTTATATCTTTTCTAATATAGTTTTTTCTCTAATTTTTTTTATTTATTTATTATTATTATTATTATTATTATTATTTTTATGTAAAAACGGGATTGCTTTAGTATATTTGAGAAAATCTAACCTTTTTTCTTCTTAATTTTTTAAACAATTTAAATTTGTGTGTATAATTTTGTAAAAAGTTTTAGAATTTATGGATTTTCTCTATTTTTCTAAACATGATACGAATTTGTGTGGGTGTATATAAACATTTATTATTATTAAAATGTACACTTTTTATTTATATATACAAAATCATAAAATGATGAGATTATATCAATATATACCTGTAAACAGTTGTATATAAAGTTATATATAATTTTTTTTTTGAAAATTTGTATATAAAAAATCTTATCTTTTTGTCTTAAGAAAAATTGGTACGACACAAAATATAATTTGTTGTATGCCCATAAAAAAAATCATACTTATATCAATATATACCTGAAATTTCGAAATGATGTTTTTTAAGCAAGATGATACTGTATATATTTTGTAACAATATGTAAATATGACTATATATTTATACAATTAACTTTTTACTAATTTGTAATGTTTTGAACAAATAATATAAGGAGGGAGTATATAAATAGATTTTATCCAAAAGTGGGTAAAAATTTGTATACAAATCTCGAGATAAAATGTCGTGTTAGATAACTTTTTATTGTAACTCATATTTAGTTATGATTATTACAAAATAAGATAACTCATATTTAAATACTATAGAGAACCACAAATCTCGGGATAGAATGGCGTGTTAGATACATCTTTTAGATATTAATTGAATCAGGTAAGTCAAAGTCACATAATAACTGAGGACTAAAAGAGTACACAAGAGGTTAAGATTTAGGTACGATATTACAAAACAAGGATAACTCATATTTAAATACTATGGGATAACCATATATCCCGATATATAATATCGTGTTAGCTATACTATTTTAGAACTTATTGAATAAGTAAGCCGAAGTCACATAATAGTTGATGATTAAAAGAGTATACAAGAACAAGAGCTTGAAGAATTAGGTATGATTATTACAAAAAAGGATATATAACTCATACTCGAGTGATATTATATATATACTTTTTCTAAATGAAGAGTTATATCGCTATTAGTATTGTCTAAGATTGTTGCGTGAAATGTAATATTTGAGGTATTGGACAAAATCTTGCTTAAACTAAGAGCTCAGGGAATAAACTGTCGTTTCAAAGTTGTGAGTTATAACTTTGCTGAGATGTATTATCTATGAGAAGATAACGGACTATAATGAGTAAAGTGGTGCATTTAAATGTTGTATACAAAAGAAATCAAAGTATCAACATAACCCGAACACTTTTTACCCGAAATACAAGTATGATTTAATCATGGTGAACAAAGCCCGTGCATCGCACGGGCCAAAATAATGGATCGATTGCCAAGATGGGTTTTCAATATTGATGAGTATCAAAGGTATTGAGCTAAGGGTGCCCACATTGTTGGTTCTACCTTCTCCACCACCGAAACTCCACCACCATCGCCATAACCGCCGCCGGCCACTGAAATATCCAGATCTGAACACAAACCAATACCCGAGTTTGTAACTTACTTATAAGCTCGAAACACATTCTACAGAAGTCCCGAGATTCCAGCGATGGAGGTTTGGTGGTGGTGGTTTGGTGACAAGGGTGTGGTTACATGGTGGTTTTGGCCGGTGTTTGGTTGTTGGTGGATGATGATTTACTCAGAGAAATGAAAGGGTCGTATATGTTTTGTGATAAGAAAAAAAGGTGTGTTTTTGTGGGTGGAGGATACAACTTACAAGTAGTTAATTTTGGTAGATAATATAAAATTAAAGAAAATAATATGAAAGGACAAAAATACCCTCTTATTTAACAGTCAAACTAACGGAGTTAGGAAATTCGGATCAAATCCGAAACTGATGTTTCACGTTTTGGGGAAATTCTTTATATACTCAACTTAAACATAATAATTTCATATTTCCTTAACAAATCTTTTAAGTCATTGTACTTATGCACTAAAAATTTGTGTTTTGGGGAAATATGGTATTTTGATTTTCTGATTGGGTAAATATGGAAGTATCCTTTCACTTTTGGACCAAACCTAAATTTTTATCAAAATTTGGACCGAAAATGAAATACCCGGCAAACCACAAGGACTAAAAATATAGTTAACTCTAATTTTAAAGGATAGTAAATTCAAGTCTGTCAATTCAAAATGGAAGGCAATGCAAAGATGATAGACATTAAAAAAAATTGATTATATCCGAGGAAAGTAAAGATGGTTTTAACAAATTTTAAAAATTTACAAATTTAAAAAATTTGACGTTATACAGTTTTGAGAACACACACACCACGAATTACATGCACATGACACAAAATAACATTATTTACATAAAAAAATACTCTATGAACAACTAAGAGTGCAAATTTTTTACATCTAAAATATATAAACAACTAAGGAGTAAGAGTGAAATATGTAATGAAAATCATAATATTTGCCATAAGGATTTTAAAGTATAAAAATGTGTGAGAAAAAATAATTCAAAGTAGGCGTAATAAGTGTTTGATTGAATGACAACAAATAATTCACTTTAGATGATCGTACGTGTTTGGTAACTTGACTATATAGATATCAATTCAATATCTTAATATGTTATATATGAACTCATTGTTTGAAATCAACCTCATATAGTATCCCGCATATTCACGCTAGGATGCACCACCGAATAAGCTATATATGATAGTTTCGATGTTACTAATTAAAAAGTAGTTCGTATTGATTTCTGTAAATACGAACAAATATTTTGCTTCCGTGAGATATAATCCATCTTAAGAAATGCACATGTAATTTTTTTATGGTGTTAGTATCATGGATAAATATGTTGCATATTTTGAGTACAAGTTATTTTAATCTATCAATAACCCAGCCTAGGCCATACTTGATATTAAATACGTTATATAAAAATACGATGTTTTATCTTAGAATAATTTCACTCGAAAAACAAAAACTGTGAACGCTCGGGCCTTGAAATAATATGTAATATAAATATGATATTCGATATTATTGAAAATGAAGTACCCGTACTTTATGGTGAATAAAACCCGTGCATCGCACGGGCCATGATGCCTCGTATTTATAATTCTCGTGTATAATGTATTTTTGTTCATAATTCACGGTTCTTAAGCTCGACTCAAAGGTCTCGACTGGATTTACTAGCGGATGTTCGTCAAAATTGAGTTTGGAAATCCGTTTAACCGTAAAATTCAAATACAACACAACGTTCATGATCCTCCATTTCAAATCAACTATATAAGGGCTATCAATTAAAGAGAAAAATGGAATTAAACGAGTCTCCAACAAAGAATTTAAATGTAATATTCCTAATGTTATGGGGAATTGGGGACAACATGGCCAATTGTTATGGGTAATGCAATTTGATAAAAAAAACTTAAGACATGTTCCCTGCGAAGAAGACAGAAGGCTGTCCCTTATTACAGGCCAGGTAGACAAATGTGAGAATTGTTATTTTATGATTCGAATTACTGATGAAACGTGGACCTAAAAATAATACTTAAAATGTTCAAAGACAGATTGATTATATTTTGATTTCTATTTATTTAAATTTTATATATTTATCTCGAATTCATGATCCATTATTAATTGTATATTCCAAGTAAAGTGGTAGCCAATCATTGCGTACCCTCATGTTTTTATTCAAGAGACATACTTTCATTTAAGAAACATAATAAACACCTTTTTTTTAAAGAAAATTGGTATAATCTGCAAGAACTTTCATTAAAATCTTGTGGGAAAAAATCCTTCTTAAAAAAAACATCATCAAAGAAAAAATACTCTACTCTTATCGTAAAAAAAAAAGGGACCGCTATTTTCTCTGGGCTCCAGGCGGGCACACTCCCAACCTAAACTTAAAGCTGCCACTGAACGTTACCCATAATAATAACTGAAGTTAAAAAGGAGCGAAGAATATGATTTCTGATGTGAGTTAGTTAGGAATAATTGGGCTTGTCCCAATGGCTAAGGTCTCCCACTTCAAGTGAGAGACTCGGTTTCGAATCTCACAGGGGACGCTAATTTATTTAGGGACAGATGACCCTTGAGTTTAAGCTGAGGGATAGACCCTAGTCCCCGGGGTACGCTGGTGGAACAATTATAATTTTTGGCCAAATGCCATGAAAGTAGTGTCATTAAAAGTGTTGTTTATACTAGTGTCGTTAGGAATCCGCGGTTGGATGGATAAGATCCAACATGACGCTATCACTAGGTGACGACTGGACTCGGTGGGAACCTGCGACTGGATAAGCTGGGTCCAGCATGAAGCAATCACTTGAGGAATGACTCTTTGTATGCGGTAGTTGAAGATATTTAAGAACTAGGAAGTCGGATACACATCTCGCGATTTAAGTGGTAGCAGTTTTGAGGGACCGTTTATTTTAAGAACTAGGTAGCCAGATACATATTCAGTGTAACCTTGAAACTTCGGTATAAAAAAAATTAAAATAATATACTATATTTTATAAATATTGAAAAATATGTTAAAAGCAAGCCTGTAAATAAGAACATATCCCGTCTATAGTGGGCTACGACCCTCGTGCTTTAATATGGTATAACACATATTAATTCATGATTTTTTTTCACACATGACACATGCTCATATTTTCTGTATCAACTATGACAGATAAAGATCATTGTAAACTGTAAAATATGTAACACGCGTGCAAATAATAGCATAGAGAAAGAGTCAAAAGAGTTGAGAGTCCCATGTCACCTTGTCCAGTTTTGAGTAGACCGGTCAATTTATTCGTGTCGTGTATTTTTGTATCGTGTACTTTTGTGTTTCGTATACTAAAAGTCCAAACTCATACACGACACTAAATAAATTCGTGTCGTGTCGTGTACCGCGTAAATTCATGTCGTTTCGTGTAGTGTTTTCGTGTCACGCACATAATATAAAATAAATATTATAAAAAATAATAATTTTAATATTATAATATTATTGTTATAGGTTTTAGTAGACGAAATGAAACGAATGGCAACGAAAACATGAATGTTTACACGAAATTTATGAAAATTAACATTATATTTTCAAATTTTAAAGTTTAGTATAAACAGAATTCATAAAATATATATTTTTATTAAATTAAATAAAAAAAATATATTTATTTATTTATTTCGTGTACCTCGTCTCGTGTCGTGTACCCAAAGGGTAAACAAAAAACCGACACTAAATCTCGGTCGTGTACTTTCGTGTTCGCGTATTTTCCTATCGTGTACTCAAAATGCAAACCCAGCTGTTTGTATCTCGTTCGTGTTTGTATTTTGTTTTGTAATTTCATTTTACAAAATGTTTTATGTTTTCTGTTTTTATTTTTGTTTTCAAAGTTGTTGAAAACGCGTTCTGTTAAATTTATTTTGCAAAATATTTTTTTATAATATTAATATTAAATTCATAAATCTTTATTTTAGACTTAGTTTTAAATTAGGATAATCCAAAAAAAAACTCAAAATGCATTTTGAGCATTTTGAAGATTTTTTGTTGAAATATATACAAAATGCTCAAAATGAGGTTTTGGGCATTTTGCGTTTTGTGTACAAATATTTTTTTTGTTTTCCAAAATGCATTTTCGAAAATGATAAAAAGAACACGTTTTTAGTATTTTCGAAAATAAAAGCAGAAAATGATCTCAAAACAGCAAAGAGTAATAAACTTTCGTGTCGTGTGGCAAATTGTCGGGTTTAGTTTTGAGCCTGTTGAAGTGCAGATAAAAAGGTAATAAACTTTTAGTAATTACAATCTCAATAATTGTTATTATTTTCTTGATTTATTTTCTTAACAAAAATAGCAAGTGGGAGAACCGTCAGAAATGACGTATGTGTCTTTATATCTTTTTGTAAATAACATAATTCTTTTTTTTTACACTAAATTTAACGGCAACTCTTTTGATACACAAATTATTGGATTCGACTTTTAAATGTATTTGAGTCAAACAATATTCATTTGAGTAATACCAATTCGAGTAATCAAGTCATGAGGTATAAATTTGAGTAAGATTTTTATTCGAATAAACATTAATTCAAGTTTGATTGCAGTATTCGAGTAGTAATTCGAGTCAATTTTTGGTCTCGAGTAACCATTTGTGTTTGTATTCTTGTACTCGAGTAAAGTGTTTATTCGTGTCACCTTCCATTTGAGTCACGGCCAAATCGGTTGATCTGCAAGCCTCGGTAACAATCGAGTTCATTTCATTTCGAGTAAGTCTTTTATTCGTCTCACCTAGCATTCGAACCTATACGTTCGAAGACAGACATTATCGAGTGGCATGCAACACGAACAACAATATTTTTTGAGTGAGTTCAAAACAAGAGATACGAGTGATCAATTCGAATGACTTCGAACTGTCGAGAAATTATCTTTCTCAAATGGCAATTTTAACTTCTTTTCCGAATGTGCAAGGTACTTCTTTCGTGAAAGCTGACGAAGCTGCCAACTCTTGCTCGAACTTCTTTGCCACTACCACTGGAGGAACATCCGGAAATCAAGTAACTCGAATACGATTACTCGATTATATGACTCGAAGGGTGATTATAAGTTTTTGTATTACTCGTAAGGATTCGTTTCTGTATTACAGAATAGGATTCGTCTCATTATTTTCCATTTCTAGGAACTCGGATAGTTCCTGTTTTCCACTTCCGGCAAGCCATCGCTGTGGCCGACAAACCTCTAGCGGGCGGCCATTTCTTTTTCTTTTAACTACTCTAGGCCGCCAACTTGCTTTTCGGTAGGGCCACCACCGACGGCCTGCCAACTGTTTCTTCTACGCCAGGCCCGCCGGATGTCCTTATTTTTTTCGTTTTTTTATGGCAGGACCATTCTACCAACATATTTTTCTACCCAGTAATCTGGTAATATAATTATTTTAATTTAATTATATCACCACGGTGCCATTACGGCACGAGTTATCTCTAGTATGGATATAAGAGGTAACCCTAGAACTATTTACATAAAAGATAGTAATTAATCTAGCTATAAAAAGGATCTTATAGAAACTAGGAACATAAGTATATGGAAAGATACTAAAGAATATATTCCAACACTTGTTTGATTCATCTATATACTTTTAAAAATATTAATTTTTTATAATTTTTACTAATAAATAACTAAAAATATTAGCAATTAAAATTATATATCGACAAGCCTTAAATTTCAAATATTGAAATTATAAAAGAACTGATGAAGAATATATATATATATATACCCAATTTTTTGTCTCTCTTTATATATAAATCTAATAAATGCACTATATGGATACATATCACTACCAAAAAAAGTACTTTAGCCGACGACCCGAAAAAAAACGATCGACGACTATAAAGTGTCGTCGGCTAAACTTCGCACTTTAACCGACGACTCGTTTTACCGTCGGCTAAAGGGTTTTAGCCGACGACTTGGCGGAGGTCGTCGAAATAGTCGTCGGCTATATTAAAGAGGTTTAGCCGACGACCGAGAAAACGTTTAGCCGACCGAAAAAAAAAAAAATTAGCCGACGACTTGATCTAGGTCGTCGGGTAAATCCCTTTCGAAAAAATAATAATATTGCAACGGTTTAGCCGACGACCTAGATCTAGGTCGTCGGCTAAACACTTTTTTAAAAAAAAAATATACTTTAGCCGACGACCTCGATCTAAGTCGTCGGCTAAACTCCTTCCGAAAAAAATAATAATATTGTAATGGTTTAGCCGAAGACCTAGATCGAGGTCGGGCTAAACACTTTTGAAAAAAAATACTATACTTTAGCCGACGATCTCGATCTAGGTCGTCGGCTAAACTCCTTCCGAAAAAAATAATATTGTAATGGTTTAGCCGACGACCTAGATCGAGGTCGGCGACTAAACACTTTGTCGAAAAAAGATAAATAATATACTTTAGCAGACTGTTAAGCGTATTTTTATGCGCTTTTATATCATTAATTTATATCCATCTTGAGCCTAAATCAGCATAATTGAGCTTTTAATGCATTATTTTTATATGTTTTGCAGGAAATCGGAGTCCGGAAGCCGAAACGACGAAAAACGGGCGAAAATAGCAGTTTTTGGTCATGAGCCGCGGCACCCATGTGCTGAGCCGCGGCACACGCAGGAGACTAGCAGAGTGCCGAGTAAACTGTACTGTGTGCCGCGGCACAGATTTAGTGAGCCGCGGCACATAAGAAATAAACAGCGCCCAGGCATCCCGCTGAGTGTCGTATGCCGCGGCACAGATTAAGTGGCCGCGGCACACGAGGCGGTTTTGGTGTACTCCGCGCGGGTTTGGGCCGTTTTGGAGCCTGTTCTCGACCTAATCACACGGACGCATTTTGGAGGCTTAGGACTGATATAAATAAGCATGGTAGGGCTGAAGAAGAGGAGGGGGATCGATCAAAAAAAGGAGGAAGATCAAGAGCTAGGGCAAAGAACACAAGGAGGAGATTCGTGGGCGACGACAAGACCACGGATTCCTACGGTTTTTCTTAGTTTTTCTGCATCTGATTTTCTAGATATATTCGAGTAGGATTTTGATTGTAGCCGATTACATGACGGTTTGATTTATTTATTATTATTTCAATTCATTCGTTATTCTATTGAATTGGATTCTTTTCATTGTTCTTAATGCTTTTTAATTGTCTGGCCAACAGTTAAATTGTTTTGAATGTCTTTATGGATTCGGGAGATGAAATTTAGGCATAGTTCTTGTGAGACGAATCATAATTTTCGTGAGATAGGGATATACTCATGCGAATTGTGAAGCCTATTTATTGTGGAAATTCTTGAACTGTTTTAGCTATTAATTATCTAATTCGGATAGGGATATATCGAGTTAATAATTCCTAGTATTTTCTATCGACCTTGGGAAAGACTTTAGAATAATTTAAGAATTCCTGGCTTACAATCAATTGAATAAAAGTGAATTGAATGAATAAATATCATTCCTGATTGTTTGAGGTGAAAATCATAATCCTACGTCCTTATTAGTATTATTATTATTATTTGTATTATTATTTATTAGTTTAGGTATAAAATCCATATAATTGTTCTTCAAATAAAATTGTGAGTTGACTATATTTTGGTACTTAGTGAAATCAGTCCTCGTGGGAACGATACTCTACTTATCACTTTATTACTTGTTGACACTGTGCACTTGCGGCATATTGTGAGGGATTTTCCCACAACAAGTTTTTGGCGCCGTTGCCGGGGACTGATTTTTCGCTAATATCAATACCAAGCGACTCTAATTTTAATTTGAAGTTTTTTCCTTTAGTCTCTATATTTTTATTTTCTTCATTATGTTTTCCTTTGAGTATCGTGGCCCTTGGCATTTCATAAATTTCGATGTTCTTAATAATTTGCCAAATAGGGTCGGTCAGCCCCCTCCCCCAAAACAAAAGACCATGCTTGAACAATGTGTAGACGTTCTCAAAAATCCTGATAGTACCATTTTTGAACGAGAATGTGCAAGTCGTGGTCTTGAGATTCACTATGGTTATTTTCCAGCTCATTTATTTAGTAGTGAAGTTGAGGGGGAGGTTGAGAAGAAAGACATGCTAAGTTTTAGGGTTGATCCCCCAACACCCGATAATTACATAAAGTGTGATGAGCCTGTAGAAGAAGTTACCATTGATGATGTTTCCAAAGAAATTTCATTAAATTGTCATCAAACTTCGACTAATAAGGTGAACACTTTTGTGCCAAAAATTTTATTAACGGTGCCGCGCATAATCTTTCCTAAATCCATAATGGGAGAGATTGACCCCATTACTTCTGATTTTGTTGAGGCTGATTCTTCGAGTTCTAGTGAGGTTGTTCATGATAAGTCTTTATTATTTACCCATTCGAACTCTGCTTATTTTTTCATGCCTTATCATTATTATATTCTTCCATCATTTTTTGGTTGCCCGCATAATTATTCTTACTCATTATTTTTGGCAACCGAGCATGAACCAAAGCCTCCCCTATGGAATAAGAGGCTTATAGATTGCAAGAAGGGGGCATTTGGCAATCTCCCTAGAAAGAAGCCACGTTAAACTCTTTTTGCCACGTCGTGCTCAAGACGTAAAATAGAGCGCTTGATGGGAGGCAACCCATCATTTTTACTCGATTTCTAGTTAGTTGTTTTTATTTGATTTTTTTTAGTTATTAATTTTTTTCTTTGTTTTGTTATTTCGTTTGGATTCGTATTCTTGTTGGCCCTTATCTCTCTAATATTTTAACCCCAAATGAGTTATTATTCTTCATATTCTAGTCTTTCTTGATTTAATGTCTATTGTTATTTCATGATTAGAGACTAAGTTTGGGGGTCCCTCGTGATGTTGAGCATTATTTGAAGTATGGATTGACCGACGTTTCCACTCAGACATGTGCTGACGTTCAAGAAGACATTTGGAATAAGATTCTCTTTTCCTTATCTCTTTTATTTTCACATGACTTGTCGATGGTTTTATGTGTAGTGTAATAGATTGAAGCATGCAATATCCTCTTAATTTTTCTTGGGTATAAATTCCGATTGCGTTATTGTCCTTGCATGCTGTTGATGGTTTTTGTCAAAACGTGAATTTTTCGTGAATTTTTCGTGCTTCCGTGTGTAAAACTGATGTTACGATACTGATTTCTCTTGGAAGAAACGGTTGACTTTTGGTCGAATTGCAGTCAGCGATATCTGCTTCTGTTGACTATTCAATTAGGTCCGAAATTTTATCACTTTTGTAGAGATTTTAGCAGATAAGAAAGGAGACATATGTGTTTTCAAATCACCGTTTATACGTTTGGTTAAATTTTTCGCGTAGCTAGTCGTCCAGTAATATGAGTCTTGTTGGCACTTGGATTGAGTTTAGAGTCGGACAGTTTTTCCAAAAAGTCGAGATCTTAGTTGTTCTATGATGGGAAATCTAGTAACTGGGGGTCTTCACGTGACCCGTTGTTTACTCTCGTGTAAAACGACGACCTGAATAGATTAATAATTTAGAAATATCGCATTACCGATGATGGGGAGCCTAGTAATCGGGGGTATTCACGTGACCCGTTGTCTACTCTCGCGTAAAATAGCAATCTTGAATCGGACATGCAGAAATAGCTATTCGAGTTGTTTCTCCGCTGTGGAAGGGAACTTAGTAACTAGAAGCATCCATGTGCCCCATGAGTGTCTTTTACGTCAAACGGTTCCCCCAATACACGAGAATGGAAATTCCACCCTAGGATTATCCTGATGAAACATCCTGAGATCCGAACCTAGTGGTCAACTCGAATCATCTTATTGAGCATATATAAGGGAATACTGTCCGAAGGTTATTTTTTTTATGAAACTCTTGAAATTTTTGCCACTAGACTGTGGGATTGGGCGTATTAGCTTTTTTATTTTTAACCCTTCATATTGGCGGTTGATTAAATTCACGTTTGTTAATCTTTGAGCTGGATTTTATTCATGAACGAGTGATTAGGACTGAAATTGGTTACTTAGTGGAATCAGTGTCCTGGATGTGACTCGCTGTAACACCCCCAAGTTATTCAGGGTATATTACAGCGCCGTGAGCCCCGCCGTGGGACCCACAAGGCTAAACATACGCGGAACTATAAAACTTGACCGAGAAGGTCTACATACAATGGAAAGAAAGACGATACAAATGGTATTCAAAACCATAACCAATGAAACCATATACATCACTGCACAAATCAATACCTCGGCAACACAGGCCGGAACATCAAGGAAACTGAAATACAATACTCGAGTATTTAAAATCCATTCCAGTACAACAACACTGAATGGAGGAATCCAAAAAGATAACCGGAGACAAGACACAGTATCACACTTGCCCATCATCTTCATGCCGACCCGATACCCGCCTGTCCGCTCTCCTAGAACCTGAAATACATAAAAAGTATTTCCCCCATAAAGGGGTTAGCCGTCGAATAGCTAGTGCAAGTATATCAAGTATGAAACACAATACTCCTCGACAATAAAGTAAATGTAACCGTCAATTCATCAATTCAAGACTAGTATTCCGGAATAACTAAATCTCATAGTGTCACATCAAGACGTATGTGAATGCCGTAGAAACGGTTCGTTCATATCATCCGTCAATACATGTATGAATGCTATAGAAACGGTTCGTTCATATCATGCCTTCAATACATATATGAATGCCGTAAAAACGGTTCGTTCATATTATGACATCAATATATCTATGAATGCCGTAAAAACGGTTCGTTCATATCATACCATCAATATTACTTACTTTCAAAGTCGAGAACGTACAATCATAAATATATACTTGCCTTGAATAGTCGACGACGCAACGAACGGAATGGAAAGTCACCGACGAATGCTAGGAACCATCGAAACCGAACCTAACGATTCGAAGAATACAATCACAACAGATTCTAAACGAATACGGAATTGGAATACGCCCGGACACCCGCCTACGATTCATGTATATTCGTATAAAAACGACAACGAGGGCGGACCACAACCAAACCCTCTCGATTTAGTAAAAATCACGAAATATACCATGAATCCGTAGGGAAACTAAGAATACCAACAAGATTAATCATATTCATCATGAATTACTCAGCAAAACCGAATGAATCGGACAAAAACGCGAAAATCCCCAAATCTCCCCAAAAGTAGGGTTCTAAAGATCTAACCTTGATTCGCTGGATCGAAGGATGTTATAGGATGATTGATCGGTGATATAAACTCAGAAACTTCATGGATTTGTTGTTTAACAACATGGCTTCATCTCCTCCAAAGCTCTAGCCGCGGACCGAAGAGAAAGGAAATGAAAAATGAATGAAAAAGTGGCTGCTCTCGAACGTTAAACAGACTTACAGAAAACTCGAAACAGCAGTTTCGAACGAGATTCGCAAGAATCGACTCGAGAGCGGAAAAGTCGCTAAAAAGCACGGAACTCAACAAAACGACTCCGAAACAAACTCGGATGTCAAAAAGTGTGGAATTAATCATTCTCAGGATGACGAAACGGTCCCAAGCAAGTCGTAAAAATGGACTTTCGCCAAAAAAGAAAAATTACCGGAAATCGAATTTGTGGATATTACACTCGCTATTACGATACTTGTACTATTCTTCGAGATTTTCAGGGTTGTATTGATTAAGTTGAGCACTATGGACTTGCATGATTAGTCACGATACATTTTGTCTAAAATTGATAATTTTTGCTTGAGGACAAGCAAAGGCTCAAGTTTGGGGGTATTTGTTAAGCGTATTTTTATGCGCTTTTATATCATTAATTTATATCCATCTTGAGCCTAAATCAGCATAATTGAGCTTTTAATGCATTATTTTTATATGTTTTGCAGGAAATCGGAGTCCGAAACGATTGCGAAAAACAAGTAGCAGTTTTTGGTCATGAGCCGCGGCACCCATGTGCTGAGCCGCGGCACACGCAGGAGACTAGCAGTGTAATATCCGTAATATTTCTATTTTTAGCAGTTTCCATTTTTGGTGTATGTCTATTTTTATCGACTCGCTTGTGACCGTTTCGACATTTTGAATCTATTTTGTTCTTGGAGTTTTTCCATTTGGACGAGTTTTGATGATGTTTTCACGTAATTTCATTTTATGACATGTTTTGCCGTATGAACGTTCGATTCTTGTAAAACTCGTTCGTTTCCGTTGTTTCGTGGTTTGTGCAAGTTCGATTGGTTGAGTTGGTCATGTGGAGACTTTCGGTTCGTAAATCCGACATCGTTTCGTGATTTTCGGGCACCTGGGCCATTTTTGTAATTTCCTAATAGTTTAGGGAATCTCGTTTTCGTTGTCGCATTACGGACCCTTCAGTGGTCGGAATTGTATTTTTCTTTCAGCGCTTAGCTCCGTCGTCTTGTATGCTTCGTGTTCATGTTTCTGGATTCGGTTTCGCTGTGTATCGTGTATCGTACCCTCGGCCAGCGACTTCGCCGATATGACATCGCAGATCTTGAATCGCTGTGTAGGTAGCGCACGCTACCTGTTGCCTTGCGTGCGCTACGAAGAACGATTAGCGACGCTAACCCTTATTGTTAGTGTACGCTAACGAATGGTGGCGATACCGGACTGCCGCGCCCCGTTAGCGACGCTATATGGCGATTAGCGTGCGCTAACTTCACACTATATAAGCCCAATGGCGCTTTTGAGCTAGCTTTCATTCTTTTCCCTTCGTTTCTTCGACGTGGGACCTCAGAGGCGATTTCCATCGGTCCTGATCGGAGTTCTCTTCATATTCCATCACCGTAGAGTCGTGCTATCATATCATAGTCAACATAATCACCTTTCATCAGCCGGATTAAAGGTAATTCCTCAGGAACCCTAATTTTGACGTTTTGGGGGATTTCGGGATTTTAGGGTTTAGTTCCGAATTGTTCATCTATATTACGATATTCTTCACCGATTGTGATTATTGAATGATTCCAAATCCAGTTTCCTTGATTTTAATCCGCGAATTATCAATACGGGGAGATTTTGCATAAACCCTCACCCGTATTGATTGAACGCCTTTTGTCGTTAATTGTAATCGGGGTTTTGGGAGTATTCCTTTCGATTATTGATGTCCGTTGGGACTGAGTTATGTTAATTCTTCGTTTAGGAACCGTCGTTTTCCATTCGGATCATTCGTAGTCATCTTTCACTTCCGATTCTTCGAAGAATGTCTCAAAGGCAAGTACTTTACATTTGTTTACATGTTCTAGTATTTGAATTATGGCTATATGTGGTTGTTGTGGGGAGATATGTGTATGTTCACCTAGGGACGGTCCGACGGGGCCTCTAGGGATACGTATTGCCGTGTGTGTGCGTATCACGAACTGTGGTTAGCCACCCAGGGATGTCCGACGGGACTCTGCGGGGTACGGTGGCCGTGAGTCTCGTGCCAACGGTTAACTTTGAATTATGATTTGTTGGAGATAATGTGTTTTGTGTGTACATCATAAATATTCCGGAATATAAAATGTTTTCTAAAACGACTTTTTGGCGCATATATTCATCTGATTAGAATGTAGTTCAAATGGATTGTACTTGCACTAGCAGTTGTCGCTAACCCCTTAAATGGGGGAAATACTTTTTGTATTTCAGGTATTGATCGTGGGGACAAGCGAGTGCTCGGGCCGTATAAGGATGATGGGCAAGCATAATATTGTCCAGTATTTGATTTTTCGATGTCATGTCTGTCGGTTACTATTGATGTCTGATTTTGAGATTTATGTATTATAAAGTTGGTTTAAGTACTCGAGTACTTCCTGTTTGAAATTGTTAATGTTGTGTTCCCGTTTTGGGAAATGGATTTGATGTCAGATTTTAATTGTCGGTTTGTAGTCTTTCATTTGAATTGTCGTTTTATTAATAATAGTTTGTCGTCGTCGAATGTCTTGTTGGTATGTTAGCCTGGTGAATTCCACAGTGTGGGGTCCACGGCGCTGTAATATTCCCTGAACGTCTTGGGGGTGTTACAGAATATGGTATCAGAGCTTAGGTTATGGATACCTAGGCTGTCGGTCATTTGGGTCTAGTTAAGTGTCGTTTTTGGACAAGATCACCGCTATGCCATCATCTCGACGCGGTGCTCGTAAGTTTTCCTAACTTGACTCGTTTCACCGCTTCTATTCTGTCTTAGTATCTTTTGCGTTTTGCGTTTGAATTGTACTTACCCGTTGCTTCTTGAATTCCTGCTGGTAGAGGACGCGACGCGGTCGCGACGCGGTAGGGGACGTGGCGCAGTGGGGCGGCCATGTCCGATCACTCGAACCGATTCGGCGATTCCCTCTTTGTCGAGCAGTGTTCCCCTAGTTCCGAGGTCGGCGGACGATCGCTAGCTCCGGTAATGCTCATGAGAATGTTGGAGTGGCCAACATATTACAGTAAGTAGTGAACCAGATGACGCTACTGACTCAGGCCGTTCTGGTCGGCCATGCTAATGCCAACCCGGTTCCGCCTACTGGATCCGGTAATGATAAGCTACTTCAGGACGTGATTCGTATGCGTCCTCCGCAGTTTGATGGTGCTTCCGACCCTTCCGGTTGGGAGAATTGGTTATTCGAGTTGGAGAAAGTGTTTGAGGCTGCTAATTGTTCCGAGGAGAGGAAAGTACCCATTGCTCAGTACTTCCTCGCCAAGGAGGCAGCGACGTGGTGGCAAGCGGTGAAGCCGCGTGACCGGGCAGCTACGTGGGCAGAGTTTCGAGATCTGATGGAAGATGAATACTGTCCTTGGCCAGTGAAAGAGGGGAGGATCCGAGCCTTCTTTGAGGCTAAGCCCCAAGATGTTCCTATTTCTCAAGCTATCAAGGACTACAATCAACAGCTGCACTACGTGAGAAACCAAGTCCGAGATGAGCTAGATAAGATCCGCCACTTTGATATGCGGATGAAGCCGAGTGTGCGCCACTACATGTCTGGTCTGGGGTGCACGACTTTGAAAGATTATCAGAATAAAGCGATGGCTTACGAGATGTCGTTTTCTGCGACAGAGACGGCAGCTGAAGGAAAGAAGCAGAAGACCTCCGGTCAGTTTTCGGGAGGCAAGTCAGGAGGGTATCCGAAGGCTCAGTCTGGTTTGCGAGTCTTCGGGAGTCAGTCGCCATCAGTTGGTCGAGGGAACAGTTCTAGGTCTGCTCCTGCTGGTTCCGTTCGTGGTCCTACGTGCTTCAACTGTAGTCGTCCGGGTCACATGATGAGTGAGTGTGATAGGCCTCCGATCCAGTGTCTTGCTTGTGCTCGTATGGGTCACCGTGCTAAGTTTTGTACGGATGCAGCTCGGGCTCCAGTTACTCAGATATCTGCTCCAGCTGCAGGAGAGCCGAGTGTGAATCAGGCACCGACAGTTCCTCAGCCGCAGCAGAGTTTTGGTAGAGGTCGAGGTCGTGGTCAGCCTTCTAGAGGGGGATCTTCTAGTGCGGGGTCTGTTCCGCCCCGTGTGTATGAGATGAGGCGAGCCGGAGATCCCGACGCGACGGTGGCTACAGGTACCGTCCACATCCTTGACCATCCTGTTTCCGTATTGTTCGATTCTGGTGCTACGCATTCTTTTATATTTATGGATTGTGTGCGTCGTCTGCATGTTGATTGCCTTGTTGCTTGTGAGCCTTTTGTTGTTAAACTTCCTAGCGGGGATAGCATCGTGGGGGACCGTGAGATTAGAGATTTTTCTGTGAGTATCGCGGGGAGGGATTGGCCTTCTAATCTGATTGCGGTAGATATTAGAGATGAGGATTTGATTCTGGGTGAGGATTGGCTAGACCGTCATGGGGCGATCATGAATTATAGAACGAGGACTGTTTCGATGTTAGCCTCTGATGGTACCGAGCATTCTTTTGTGGGGCGTAAGCGGGGTAGCCAGAGATTTCTGATCAGCGCTTTGAGGGCGGTGAGACTTCTTGGGAGGTTGCACGGCTATTGGTGTTACTCTTTGAGATCGGAAGAAGGGGAGTCGAGCTCTCGTCTATTCCGGTAGTATGTGAGTATCCCGACGTTTTTCCAGACGAGTTGCGGGTTTGCCGCCGGCCGAGAGGTTGAGTTTACTGCGTCGATTTAGAGCCGGGTGCAGACCTATCTCTAAGACGCCATACCGTATGGCGCCCCGAGATGCTTGAGTTGAAGAAACAATTGGGAGAGTTGCTAGACATGGGTATATTCGACCGAGTGCTTCGCCTTGGGGCGCACCGGTCCTATTTGTAAAGAAGAAGGATGGGTCACTTCGTTTGTGCATCGACTACCGAGAGTTGAACAAAGTGACCATCAAAAACAAATATCCACTCCGAGGATTGATGACTTGTTTGATCGATTGCAAGGAGCGACCGTGTTTTGAAGATTGATTTGAGATCGGGTATTATCGGCCGAGTGAAGGATACCGATATTCAAGACGGCCTTTCGGACGAGATACGGTCACTACGAGTTTGTGGTTATGCCTTTTGGGCTAACTAACGCACCACCGTGTTCATGCGACTTATGAACAAAGTCTTTATCGAGTACCTCGATAAGTGTGTAGTCGTTTTTATCGACGACATCCTGATTTACTCGAGGAGCGAGGAGGAACACGCCCGTCATTTGCATATTATGTTAGATATTTTGAGAGCTCAGCATCTTTTTGCGAAGTTCTCAAAGTGCGAGTTTTGGTTACGGGAAGTTATGTTTCTCGGTCATGTGATCTCGGCCGAGGGTGTTCGTGTGGACCCACATAAGGTAGAGGCAGTGTTGGATTGGGCGCCGCCCAAGAACGTGAAAGAGGTCCGCAGTTTTCTGGGATTAGCCGGGTATTACCGTAGGTTCGTCGAGGGGTTCTCTAAACTTGCTCGACCTCTGACTCAGTTGTTACAGAAGTCAGAGAAGTTTGTGTGGACCGATGAGAGGCAGAATAGTTTTGAGGAGTTGAAGAAGCGGTTGACGACTGCTCCTGTTTTGGCTTTACCGAGTGGTAATGATGGTTTCTCAGTTTATAGTGATGCTTCGGGCCAAGGGCTCGGATGCGTACTTATGCAGCACGGGAGGACGATCGCTTATGCTTCCCGTCAGTTGAAACCATATGAATTGAATTACCCTACGCACGACCTTGAGTTGGCCGCAGTCGTATTTGCGTTGAAAATCTGGCGTCATTACTTGTATGGCTCGTCGTGTCAGATTTTCACTGATCACAAGAGTCTGAAGTATATTTTCACCCAGAAGGAGCTTAATATGAGACAGAGGAGGTGGTTGGAATTGATTAAGGATTACGATCTCGAGATCCTTTATCATCCGGGCAAGGCTAATGTGGTAGCAGATGCCTTGAGACGGAAATCGGTATCGCTTCGGGCGCTTGAGTTACTCACGGCCCAGTCGAGACTTCAGCGTGAGTTTACGAGGTTGAGCATTGAGGTTGTGCTGCCAGAGAGTTCCGGGCAGTTGCGTACTCTTGAGATTTCTTCGTCTCTGGTCGAGGACATTAAATCGGGACAGTTGGAGGACCCGATGTTTATTCAGCTTCGGGAGAGTGTAGAGAAGGGGAAAGCCCCGGGATTCGTTATTCATGAGGACGGAGTGTTGAGATTCCGAGGTCGGTTGTGTGTTCCGAACGACTCGGAAATGAGACAGAGTATTATGCGAGAGGCTCATGCGTCACCTTACTCAGTCCATCCGGGCTCGAGTAAAATGTATAAAGATCTGAGGAAAAATTTACGGTGGAACGATATGAAGAAAGAGGTAGTTCGGTTTGTGGCTAAGTGTTTGACTTGTCGACAAGTCAAGATTGAGCATCGGCCCGGATTATTGAAACCACTTCCCGTGCCGGAATGGAAGTGGGAGGACATCTCTATGGATTTTGTCACGAGTTTACCGAGGACGAAGACCGGTATGAATATGGTATGGGTGATTGTAGACCGACTGACTAAGTCGGCACATTTTCTGGGCATCAAGGATACTTGGGGTCCAGAAAAGTTGGCTCGTATTTTTATTGCTCAGATAGTGAGGCTTCATGGTACGCCGAGGACCATTATTTCAGACAGAGATGGCCGATTTGTATCGCATTTTTGGCAGGCGGTACATAAGGCATTGGGAACACAGTTACGTTTGAGCACTTCGTTCCATCCCCAGACCGATGGGCAGTCCGAACGTACCATCCAGACGTTCGAGGATTTGTTGCGCGCGTGTGCGTTAGACTGGAGTAGTAACTGGGAGGATCATTTGGCCTTAATTGAGTTTACTTATAATAATAGCTGGCACGCGTCGATTAAGATGGCACCGTATGAGGCACTTTATGGCCGACGTTGCCGATCGCCGATATGTTGGGATGAGCCGTCCGATTTGGTTGGCACCGAGCCGGACCTTGTGTTGGAGACGAGGGAGAAAGTCGAATTGATTAGAAAGAGGATGTTGGCTGCTCAGAGTCGACAAAAGTCTTATGCGGATGTTAGGCGTAGACCTTTGGAGTTTGAGGTGGGAGATCACGTTCTGTTGAGAGTATCTCCGACGAAAGGAGTTTTCCGATTTGGGAAGAAGGGGAAACTCAGCCCGAGATATATTGGACCTTTCGAGGTATTGGAGAGAGTCGGCGAGTTGGCATACCGTTTGGCTTTACCTCCGTCGCTGAGTCATGTACATAGCGTATTTCACGTTTCCCAGTTGAGGAAGTACATTCCGGACCCGTCCCACATTATTGACTTTGGGGACGTGGAGATAGAGAAGGATATTACGTTTGAAGAGAGGCCCGTCAGAATTTTGGAGCGTCGTGACAAACAGTTAAGGCACAAAACCATTCCTTTGGTTAAGGTGCAATGGTCGAGACACGGAATAGAAGAAGCGACGTGGGAGTTAGATGAGGATATGCGTTCGAGATACCCCGAGCTTTTTGATTCTTAAGTTTCGGGACGAAACTTTATTTTAGAGGGGGAGAATGTAATATCCGTAATATTTCTATTTTTAGCAGTTTCCATTTTTGGTGTATGTCTATTTTTATCGACTCGCTTGTGACCGTTTCGACATTTTGAATCTATTTTGTTCTTGGAGTTTTTCCATTTGGACGAGTTTTGATGATGTTTTCACGTAATTTCATTTTATGACATGTTTTGCCGTATGAACGTTCGATTCTTGTAAAACTCGTTCGTTTCCGTTGTTTCTTGGTTTGTGCAAGTTCGTATGGTTGATTTGGTCATGTGGAGACTTTCGGTTCGTAAATCCGACATTGTTTCGTGATTTTCGGGCACCTGGGCCATTTTTGTAATTTCCTAATAGTTTTGGGAATCTCGTTTTCGTTGTCGCATTACGGACCCTTCAGTGGTCGGAATTGTATTTTTCTTTCAGCGCTTAGCTCCGTCGTCTTGTATGCTTCGTGTTCATGTTTCTGGATTCTGGTTTCGTCGTGTGTATCGTGTATCGTACTCGGCAGACTTCATCTTGATATGACATCGCGATCAATCGTGTAGGTAGCGCACGCTACCCTGTTGCCTTGCGTGCGCTATCGAAGAACGATTAGCGACGCTAACCCTTATTGTTAGCGTACGCTAACGAATGGTGGCGATAGCCATCGGACTATCGCGGCCCCGTTAGCGCACGCTACATATGGCGATTAGCGTGCGCTAACTTCACACTATATAAGCCAGTAGGCGATTTGAGCGTGATTTCATTCTTTTCCCTTCGTTTCTTCGACGTGCGACCTCAGAGGCGATTTCCATCGGTCCTGATCGGAGTTCTCTTCATATTCCATCACCGTAGAGTCGTGCTATCATATCATAGTCAACATAATCACCTTTCATCAGCCGGATTAAAGGTAATTCCTCAGGAACCCTAATTTTGACGTTTTGGGGGATTTCGGGATTTTAGGGTTTAGTTCCGAATTGTTCATCTATATTACGATATTCTTCACCGATTGTGATTATTGAATGATTCCAAATCGAGTTTCCTTGATTTTAATCCGCGAATTATCAATACGGGGAGATTTTGCGTAAACCCTCACCCGTATTGATTGAACGCCTTTTGTCGTTAATTGTAATCGGGGTTTTCGGAGTATTCCTTTCGATTATTGATGTCCGTTGGGACTGAGTTATGTTAATTCTTCGTTTAGGAACCGTCGTTTTCCATTCGGATCATTCGTAGTCATCTTTCACTTCCGATTCTTCGAAGAATGTCTCAAAGGCAAGTACTTTACATTTGTTTACATGTTCTAGTATTTGAATTATGGCTATATGTGGTTGTTGTGGGGAGATATGTGTATGTTCACCTAGGGACGGTCCGACGGGGCCTCTAGGGATACGTATTTCCGTGTGTGTGCGTATCACGAACTGTGGTTAGCCACCCAGGGATGTCCGATGGGGCTCTGCGGGGTACGGTGGCCGTGAGTCTCGTGCCAACGGTTAACTTTGAATTATGATTTGTTGGAGATAATGTGTTTTGTGTGTACATCATAAATATTCCGGAATATAAAATGTTTTCTAAAACGACTTTTTGGCGCATATATTCATCTGATTAGAATGTAGTTCAAATGGATTGTAGTTGCACTAGCAGTTGTCGCTAACCCCTTAAATGGGGGGAAATACTTTTTGTATTTCAGGTATTGATCGTGGGGACAAGCGAGTGCTCGGGCCGTATAAGGATGATGGGCAAGCATAATATTGTCCAGTATTTGATTTTTCGATGTCATGTCTGTCGGTTACTATTGATGTCTGATTTTGAGATTTATGTATTATAAAGTTGGTTTAAGTACTCGAGTACTTCCTCTTTGAAATTGTTAATGTTGTGTTCCCGTTTTGGGAAATGGATTTGATGTCAGATTTTAATTGTCGGTTTGTAGTCTTTCATTTGAATTGTCGTTTTATTAATAATAGTTTGTCGTCGTCGAATGTCTTGTTGGTATGTTAGCCTGGTGAATTCCACAGTGTGGGGTCCACGGCGCTGTAATATTCCCTGAACGTCTTGGGGGTGTTACAAGCAGAGTGCCGAGTAAACTGTACTGTGTGCCGCGGCACAGATTTAGTGAGCCGCAGCACATAAGAAATAAACAGCGCCCAGGCATCCCGCTGAGTGCCGTGTGCCGCGGCACAGATTAAGTGAGCCGCGGCACACGAGGCGGTTTTGGTGTACTCCGCGCGGGTTTGGGCCGTTTTGGAGCCTGTTCTCGACCTAATCACACGGACGCATTTTGGAGGCTTAGGACTGATATAAATAAGCATGGTAGGGCTGAAGAAGAGGAGGGGGATCGATCAAAAAAAGGAGGAAGATCAAGAGCTAGGGCAAAGAACACAAGGAGGAGATTCGTGGGCGACGACAAGACCACGGATTCCTACGATTTTTCTTAGTTTTTCTGCATCTGATTTTCTAGATATATTGGAGTAGGATTTTGATTGTAGCCGATTACATGACGGTTTGATTTATTTATTATTATTTCAATTCATTCGTTATTCTATTGAATTGGATTCTTTTCATTGTTCTTAATGCTTTTTAATTGTCTGGCCAACAGTTAAATTGTTTTGAATGTCTTTATGGATTCGGGAGATGAAATTTAGGCATAGTTCTTGTGAGACGAATCATAATTTTCGTGAGATAGGGATATACTCATGCGAATTGTGAAGCCTATTTATTGTGGGAATTCTTGAACTGTTTTAGCTATTAATTATCTAATTCGGATAGGGATATATCGAGTTAATAATTCCTAGTATTTTCTATCGACCTTGGGAAAGACTTTAGAATAATTTAGGAATTCCTGGCTTACAATCAATTGAATAAAAGTGAATTGAATTGAATAAATATCATTCCTGATTGTTTGAGGTGAAAATCATAATCCTACGTCCTTATTAGTATTATTATTATTATTAGTTTTATTATTTATTAGTTTAGGTATAAAATCCATATAATTGTTCTTCAAATAAAATTGTGAGTTGACTATATTTTGGTACTTAGTGAAATCAATCTTCGTGGGAACGATACTCTACTTATCACTTTATTACTTGTTGACACCGTGCACTTGCGGCATATTGTGAGGGATTTTCCCACAACACCGACGACCTCGATCTAGGTCGTCGGCTAAACTCCTTCTGAAAAAAAATATTGTAATGGTTTAGCCGACGACCTAGATCGAGGTCGTTGGCTAAACACTTTTTCGAAAAAAAATAATATACTTTAGCCGACGATCTCGATCTAGGTCGTCGACTAAACTCCTTCCGAAAAAAAAAATAATATTGTAATGGTTTAGCCGACGACCTAGATCAAGTGAAAATTATTTATAGTTCAAGAAACACCAACCCAATCTTGCCCCTCTCCCCGCTAAAGAGCACATTTCTATTCCCGATCCTGTTAGTTATTCCCGAAAAAAGCTTGTGAGTTGCTTCTTTGAGTTGTGCTAGCTGGAGTGACGAAAGTTTCTACCGGTTGTTATAATCACCATTTCGATTAAGGTACGTATTTTATTGTATTTTTTATTGTAATTTCGAAACTTTGTATTATTCATGTTACATTCGATAGCTTTTATGTAAAACGAATAAGTTTTATGATGATAATCATTATGATTAATTATTTGTTGTGATTTCATTTATAATTTGAACAATATTAGTTAGTTGGATTAATATTGGAAAATGTATACATTTCAGGATGGACAAGAGTTGGATTGGGTTACGAAAAGGGGATCCAAGTGTAATGGATGGGATGAAGCAGTTTATGAGATTTGTAAAAGAGCACGACAGTGGTAATACGTTGCACTACTGTCCATGTAATAAATGTAGATGTCGCAGTGATATGTTTCGTTTTCCATTTGATGAGGTCTGGGAACACCTAAAGAAGAATGGTTTTTGGAGTAAATATACATGTTGGATATACCACGGTGAAGCACCGAATTCTGTTATTCCGTATGATCACGGACAATTTAGTGGTAACGACGGGTTCACCGATCCGAAGAGGAGGTTGATTGATGATGTGTTTGGTTTTTCCGAGACGTTTGTACCAACTGAGCAAATCCCACGACCCCGTAGACCGTTGCCTTGCAATACTGCTGGGCTTGACAGGTACAACAAGCTAATTCAACTCCAACAGACCCCTCTATACCCAGGGTGTAACATGACTGTTCTTGATTGTGTCATGGAAACGATGAGATTAAAGGTGGAAAACAAATCATCCATCAAGTCTGTAGATGATTACTTGGAGCTTACGAGTAATATGCTTCCACAGGGTCATCATCTTCCTAATACATATTCAAAAATGAGACGAATTTTGAAAGATCTTGGTCTTTCCTACATTAAGATCCACGTCTGCATGTATGATTGTGTTCTATTCTGGGGGCATCCTAATGAAGACCTCACGAGATGTCCTGTATGTGATACAGAGAGATATAGGATCACTCCTTCTGGAAAAGAGAAACCGGTGAAGGTACTTTGGTATTTTCCACTGAAGGACAGGTTGGAACGGCTTTTTATGTTGTTGGGTACCGATTCGGATATTGCGCCGTTTGCGGAAGCGTAAATAAAAAATGCGGAAAATAAAGGACACAAGGATTTATAGAGGTTCGGCTATAATCGAGCTTACGTCCTCTCTCGGTATCTTTTTCTATAGGATCAAGATAAAAACCTCTACGCCTCTCTTCTATCGGTCGAGGTATAACCGTTACAATCACGTCTTCTATTGGTCCGTGATAAACCACTCGTACTTGTCTTTGCGTCGGTCCAAGTTAAACCGTTTTCCTTTTCTATCGGACAAGGAATCAACCGCTCTAGCTTTCTATGGGTACTAGATAAACCTCACTAAGATAGCGATTGCGATTCTAACAATGCCGGATCCTTGATCCTAATAACACCGAATCCAATCGTATCTTTTCTTTTACCACTCGTGTATGATTTTGTGTATAACACTCAATCACTCAATGTAAGCTCAATATTACAACAACAATACAATGAATATCAATCTCAGAAGAATGTGTAGTATGCTTGAAGTTGTTGTGCTCAATCAATACCATAAGCATGGTATTTATAGGCTCCATCATCAAACTAGCCGTTAGCGCCAGATCGCTCATTACGTACGTTATATGCTCTCCATTACGTACGTAAGCCTTCATTACGACGTTAACCATGGCTGGTTACGACGTTAGCATCTTCACAAATCAGTCGTTGAGTTTCATCATTTGAGTTACGACGTTAGCCTTTCCTTTGTTACGACGTTAACATTACGTCACCATGACGTCATATATCCGTTGTATGCTTTGGTCGACTTTGACTTCTCCAACGCTCACTTGGTTTGAACTACATTACGACGTTATCTCTCATCCATTACGACGTTAAGTCGCTTATATTACGACGTTAATGATCACATATTACGACGTTAGCTTTGTGTTTTTCCCCAGACTTTTTGCGCGTTTTCCTTCGATGCTTGCTTCGTCTCTTCGTTGTTTTGTTTTGCTTATCAACATTAATCATCAAAACACTTTTAATTTATGTATGGAACTAAATGTTCCAACAATCTCCCCCTTTTTGATGATTACAAAACAACCCTTCGTCAATGGGATTTATCTGCAAAAATACAAATATATGTATATGTGTACAGACCATAGTTTTTGACTTTGTCCGTTTCGTTAGAATCTTCTCCTATTTCTTTTTCGACTCCTTCTATTCTTTTCTCCATTTTTAAATTTTCATCGTCTTTTCGACGTCTCCGCATTTTTCTTTTACGTCATTTTCGACTTCTCCTTAGTTTTGTTCAACTCCTTCGTTTTTCCAATTCTTTTTGTATGCTATCGATTTTCTTCGATTTTTCTCCCCCTTTCACGGTTAATCACATTTTCGACTTATTTCTCCATTCTCTATCTCTCCCCCTTTTTGTATTCATCAAAAGTGGATTAAATAACAATTGAAATAAATAATACCAATATAAAATATGCATGATACAATTTATGAATATTTGCATAAAGGATAAAAACTCCCCCTGAGAATAATATCTCCCTAAAAAAAAAAAAAATACTCCCCCTGAGTAAAATACAAAAATCAATTTTTGGGGATCCAACCTATAGTTGGTTTTTGTTTAGGAACGTAGACGATATTTGAAACGATTGTTCCTTTAGGAACCCAAATTTTCTTAATTTTTATCGTCCGTCTCGGGCTTTTGCAACTTGAAATATGATGCCCGATTTTTAAACACTTTTCGCAATGGGGTATCTTGAAATTAACGGATTCATTTTTCAAACGAGTTTTGAATCCTAACCCCTCTTTATTCAAAGTAAATTTTTGAACACCAAGCATTTGTTCAAATTTCTCGTTTCCGCACGAGAATTTCTTTGTCAAAGATTTAAGCTCGGTTTGGATTTTAGCGAGATCATTCTTCAAAATATTTTCATTTTCAATACACTTTGAATGATCGATTTCAACAAATTTTCCCTTCTCGATAATTTTGGAATTTTCAATTTCCAAAGATTTAATTTTAGACTTAAGGGATTTGATTTCCGATAATGCATTTTGAAAATCCGTATGCAATAATTCAAATGCATCAAAAAGTTCATCACGGGAGGATGTACTTACCTGGCTTTCGACGTCGCTGTCGCCGAACGAACTCCGGGCCATGAGAGCGAGATTATTTTGATTGATGAAATCATCGTCTTCATCTTCATCGCTCCAAGTAGCCACGAGAACCTCCTTCTTGGGTTTGACACGACAATGCTTAGCGAAGTGGCACAGTTTTCCACATAATCGACAAGAGTTGTCGAATTTCTTAGATTCGCCCGAGATATCCTTCTTCCTCCGGTTTAATAAGGTTTGAAACTTATTAATGTTTTTGGCATAATATGCCGATTCTTCGTCGCTTTCCTCCACCGGAATTTCTTCTTTCTTCCTCGACATCTTAGCCTTCATGGCTAACGATCGTTCCTTCGGCTTCGGCTTGACACTTCGTGATTTTAAAACAATCTCATAATTGATTAGTGAACCAACAAGGGCACTAAAATCGAGCGTGTTGAGGTCTTTAGATTCCATAATCGCGTCACGGTGCCGTCCCATTCGCTAGGTAGTGATCGTAAAATTTTCTTAACTTTTTCACTACTAGATAATGGTTTGCCAAACGAAGCTAGTCCATTGGTGATGACCGAGAATCGGTCGAGCATATTGGTGATGGACTCCTCACCCTTCATCATGAATAACTCGTAGTCATGGAGAAGCATATTTATCTTCGTCTCCTTGACTTGAGTCGTCCCTTCGTGTGTGATTTCTAGAATTTTCCATATTTCTTTCGCACTCTCACACGATGAGATTCGATTGACCTCTTCCGGATTTAAGGCACAAAATAAGAGTTGAGTAGCCTTACAATTTAGATGATCATTTTTCCAATCGGCATCGTCGTAATCTTCGAAAGATTTGAGCGTACCGTCGGATTTGATTGGAACTTTCGGGCCAAGGCAAATAATCTTCCAAATTTCGATGTCGTATGCTCGGATGAATATCGACATCTTCTTCTTCCACGTCAAATAATTTGAGCCATCAAAGAATGGTGGTCGGTTGAGAGCAAGGCCTTCGACGGGAGCCATTTGAAAAGCCATTTTGGATCTTCTCCTCGGATGTTAAGCCGCGTATTGAGTACCGCTCGATACCAATTGTTGGGTACCGATTCGGATATTGCGCTGCTTTGCGAAGCGTAAATAAAAATGCGGAAAATAAAGGACACAAGGATTTATAGAGGTTCGGCTATAATCGAGCCTACGTCCTCTCTCGGTATCTTTTCTATAGGATCAAGATAAAAACCTCTACGCCTCTCTTCTATCGGTCGAGGTATAACCGTTACAATCACGTCTTCTATTGGTCCGTGATAAACCACTCGTACTTGTCTTTGCGTCGGTCCAAGTTAAACCGTTTTCCTTTTCTATCGGACAAGGAATCAACCGCTCTAGCTTTCTATGGGTACTAGATAAACCTCACTAAGATAGCGATTGCGATTCTAACAATGCCGGATCCTTGATCCTAATAACACCGAATCCAATCGTATCTTTTCTTTTACCACTCGTGTATGATTTTGTGTATAACACTCAATCACTCAATGTAAGCTCAATATTACAACAACAATACAATGAATATCAATCTCAGAAGAATGTGTAGTATGCTTGAAGTTGTTGTGCTCAATCAATACCATAAGCATGGTATTTATAGGCTCCATCATCAAACTAGCCGTTAGCTGCCAGACTGCTCATTACGTACGTTATATGCTCTCCATTACGTACGTAAGCCTCATTACGTACGTTAACCATGGCTGGTTACGTACGTTAGCATCTTCACAAATCAGTCCAGTGAGTTTCATCATTTGAGTTACGTACGTTAGCCTTTCCTTTGTTACGTACGTTAACATTACGTCACTCATGACGTCATATATCCGTTGTATGCTTTGCTGACTTTGACTTCTCCAACGTTCACTTGGTTTGAACTACATTACGTACGTTATCTCTCATCCATTACGTACGTTAAGCTGCTTATATTACGTACGTTAATGATCACATATTACGTACGTTAGCTTTGTGTTTTTCCTGCTTTTTGCACTTCGTTTTCCTTCGATGCTTGCTTCGTCTCTTCGTTGTTTTGTTTTGCTTATCAACATTAATCATCAAAACACTTTTAATTTATGTATGGAACTAAATGTTCCCACATATGTCTCCTCACACGGTAAAAGCAATGAGATGGCATGCCGAGCCGCGCACTAATGACAGGGATACTATGATACACCCTTCGGATGGAGAAGCGTGGAAGCATATAGATAGGGAGTATCCGAATTTTTCTTCAGATATCCGAAATGTGAGGCTCAGGATTGCATCTGATTGTTTCAATCCTTTTGGTAACATGAGTCTTTCATATACCATATGGCCTGTTGTAGTGATTCCTTACAATCTTCCTCCGTGGATGTGTATGCGGAAGGAGTATAATATGTTGACCTTGTTAGTCCCGGGGCCGGGATATCCGGGAAAGTGTATCGATGTGTATATGAGACCTTTGATAGAGGAGCTGAAATTGTTGTGGGAGCAAGGTCATCCCACGTACGACAGTTATTCGTCCGAGACGTTCTACTTGCACGCCATGTGTATCGGCACTATTAGTGATTTTCCTGCATATGGAATGCTGTCTGGATCTGTTATTAGCGGATATAGAGGTTGTCCAATGTGTTTGAATGCAGATTGTGCTACGTACCACTGTAGGAAAGTTATCCGAATGCGTCATCGGATATGGCTTGAGAGGGAACATGAGTGGCGTATGGATGCTGCAGCATTTGATGGCACTGTAGAAATGGGCGAGCTACCACGACAATGGACAGGTGATGAAATACTATCAATTCTTAATGAGTACGATTTTGGTCAGCTTAGCAACCATCGTGATGTGATTGCAGCAACCCCTGAAAGGCCCGGCAGGTATAAGTATTGGTCGCACAAAAGTATATTCTGGGAATTGCCTTACTGTCCAAGTTACTGATAAGGAACTTCTTGGATGTCATGCACATTGAAAAGAATGTTTGCGAAAGTGTGGTTGGGATGGAAAGACCAAAGACGGGCCAAAAGCACGCAAAGGTTTGGAAGAAATGAGCATAAGAAAACATTTGTGGTTGAAAACTGTCAAGGGAAAACAAAAAATGCCTAAGGCAGCTTACACCATCACCGCGAAACGTAATCGAGATATTTTGCTGGATAAAGACTGCTAGGTATCCTACCGGGTATGCTGGAAATATAGAAAGATGTGTTAATTTCAGGGAGAACAAGTTAACTGGTTTGAAGATTCATTATTGTCATATCCTACTCCAACGCCTATTTTCGGTATTTATTCGACCATACTTACCAAAACAGGTGGTCGAGTCGTGTGTTGCATTGTCAAGATTTTTCCAGAAATTATGTACGAGAGAAGTCAAGAGATCTGATTTGCGTAAAATGCAAGATGAGATCATCTATATCTTGTGCAAGTTTGAGCGAATATTTCCTCCAAACTTTTTTGACCTCATGCCTCACCTCATGATCCACCTTCCCAGGCAGTTATTGGTCACTGGTCCAGTGCACTGCACGTGGATGTACCCGGTTGAAAGGTGACATAATTTTGTATGATATATATATATTGTCAAATTAAGTATAATTTTTAACACAATGACAATATTACAGGCAACTCGGTGATTACAAAGACTCCGTGGCCAATAAGTCTGCACCAGAAGGATGCATTGCAGAATTTTACCTTGCGTCGGAGTGTATTACGCATATCAAGTTGTATTTGGGCACCTTTGAGCCCCCTTCCCGCTCTATTCCAGCAGATAAAATACAATTCAATCTTTCTATCATATCCACTGAGGTTGACGTCTATGGGAGGTTGCCAGGAAAACAATTAGACCCGTACGAGTCACGAATTGCACATTGGTGAATATTGCTCAATTGTCCAGAAGTTCAGTACTGGAAAGACATCCAGGTGTCATGCGATATGGTGCGAGGTGACACTAGATTCCACAATGACACTTGTGCCGACTATTTTGGAGAATGGGTACATATACATTCAGTTGCTATTGCATTTTGGACTTAGGACATTTTCTTACATAAAAAGTTTATTTACGACAGATGACACACATACAAGATGACAGACACCCTAACTGGTCGTGTGAACTTATGCTTCTTTCTATGAAGCCGGTTATGTCAAGAATTTATTCGATGGCCAAAGTCAACGGTGTCACATTCGTATGCCTTGAGAGTGTAACACCCCCCAAAACCAACCGGGAGTATTACACGTCGTGGGCCCCGCGTCGGAACCCACCAGGCTAAATACCAATTACAAGAACGACAAGAAAGGCCGATGACGGTAGTATTTTCCAAAACTCACAAATTCATAAGAAAACACCAACTACCGTCAAGACAAACAAGGCCAAAAACTCGGTTTAGGGAATCGGTTTTCGAAATCAAACACAGTTGGCATAAAGCCGAAAGCCATTTGAAAGAACTCACGCAGCGGATAAAAATACAGTCCAAGATACATATACATCGATAATGATATACACAACAAAATACACGATTCCCAAACAATATGCCATAGCCAGTATCGTCCGGAATCCTCGCCTCACGACCGCTACCATCAAAGTCCTCAATACCTGAAAAAACAAGTCCCACAACGGGGTCAGCAATAATGCCCGACAAAAACCGCAAGTACATAAACATAAATATTCACATGCCATGCATCATGAGAATAATAACCTCAACAATAACCTTACCACTTTCGGTAATCCAACGATTCTCATCAAAATCCCAATATCACGATAATACCACATAATACCTCAATACCGAATACTTTTCCGTACACAATCTTCTATGTACGATTGCCATAAAACATACCTCTATCCGGACATCCTTCCGAAATGCATACCACATACCAAGAATATCCAAAAATGACATCAACAATATCCGAATACTACAATCTTCCCAAGATTGTCCAAGTATCTCAACAATCATCAACTGTGCATTCTAATCCTTTTAGAACATCACTGAACATTCGTCAATATGCAATACAACATAAAATACTTATGAAATGTAAATGGAATTACTCATCAAAACATTACAACCGAACAAGTAAACACTTGCCTGGATACCAACACGACAAAACCAACACCGAACTCATCGCCCTCGTCTACGAGCTCTTCAAACCGATCGAACGAATCTACGGTCTTCCAACGAAGCACAACGGTTATACCTATTGATTAATCAACCTAGAACAATAATCATATCAATAATCGGACCAGCTCGGTAACAAGGATCATAACATGCACAATCTGGAATTCGACCTTGTATTATGATCCAGAAATTCATCTCAAAACGGTTTAAACGAATCATCATCTTTAATAATATGAAGAAACATTCGAAGTTCTTATCAAAATCCATAAAATCCCATATAACATCGTTATATGATTATCCAACATGTTCCTCACATGTAATCATCCAAGAAAAACGAACCATTAACAAGGGAATACGAAGATTACCTTGTTTAGACGAACCAAAAAGAAGAACTCTAGAACTCCATCCAAAGAATCATGAACAATTTGAAGAACAAGGCTTGAATCCAAGCTCTCAATCTAATGTTGTTAAAGATTATCATTATACCGTGTTTGGCAATCCCAAATAACTCCCAACTCTCTCTCGCCCGACTGAAGAAAGAAGAATGGACGAAATGCCTCACAATACCCGTCTGTCCCCTTTTATAATATTCATTATTAGCGTGCGCTAACATCTCATGTTTAGCGTGCGCTACAACCTTAGCGTGCGCTAACTGACTTTTTTAGCGTGCGCTATCGAAGCCCAGAGGCTACTGCCTAGCTTCGTAAACTAGCTTACGTACGTAATGCCCATGCATTAACGTACGTAAAACATCATGCTTAGCGTACGCAAGTCACTGACCTTAGCATGCGCTATCCGAAGTTGACTTGCTACAGTGTTCACCTACCACTCGTGCCCCCACATGCCGACAGCATCTGACAAGGACAAGATTCCCTCTGCCCGATCTGGAATTAGCGTGCGCTCATACGGTTTTAGCGTGCGCTAGCTCTACACGACAAACACTCGTTGACCTTATCTGGACATGCGTAGAACATGGCCGGGTCCACCCGCCGAAAGCTAAGATTCCATTATTGGCGATCTGATGTTAGCGTACGCTAACCAGCATACGTTAGCGTGCGCTAACTGAATATAAAAATCAACCTGGGCCTACCTGTCGGCCACCTTCCGGAACTAACCCAGCAAGTCGTTACGTACGTTAGGGGTCCTCCTTAGCGTACGGAACCGAACCTCTTAGCATACGCGATCAATACTTCGTAGCGTGCGCTACCTGTACCCAGTAGCGTACGCTAATGAAACACTTATAGCGTGCGCTATCGTTGCTGTGCCTAGCCATATTCAGCTATCCTCAACCAATGTCTCGACATACCAATCAAACATACGGCACAATGAATACATATACGCATTCAATAACGTCATCAAACGTTCACAACGCTCTCCAGCACAAATATCCATCAACGATAACCAACATATAAACGAAAAATATATCTGAAAAATCGGGGTATTACACTGAGAGAGACCAAAAAAGAAGATGTCAAAATTATGGGGTTATGATAGATGGTGGATATTACGGTGTTCTTTTGGAAGTGGTAGAACTAATTTTCGGGGAAGGCATGACAATTTACTTGTTTAAGTGTCGATGGTACGACACCAGTCTTGGAACCGATATGCAAGACGACTACGGGCTGTTATCTGTTGACACTTCCACTTCATGGTATGAAAGTGATCCTTTTGTATTTGCTACATCAGCAAAGTCGGTGTATTATTTGGACGACTTGGTGAAGAAAGGCACATGGAAGATAGTGAACGTTGTGACAACGAGGAATATTTTTAGTGCTGCTACACTGGGAGAAACAACAGTGCGATGACGATGGTGCTTATCAAGAGCCAAATACAGCAAATATTCCACCATCAACGACAATTACAATGAATAATGTTCCTGAAGGACGAGTCGTCCGACTCCGTGGTGATGCTCGCGGGTACGTTGACGTTGATACAAACGAATTACTTGAAAATTCTGATGACGATAATGTGGACGACTTGAGGCATATGTTGCCGGATATTAACTCTGATAATGAGACAGACTGTAGTGATGACTCAAACTATGAGGCATAAATTTAGTAGATGTATATTTTCATTTGTTAAATATAATTAAAAAAATAGTAATAATAATAATCATAATCATAACATTAATATAATATCAATAATATTATTAAAAAAAACGGGGGGTTTAGCCGACGACAAGATCTACGTCGTCGGCTAAAGTTTTTTTTTTTAAAAAAAAATTATACTTTAGCCGACGACATATAAGACGGTCGTCGGCTAAACCCCAACAATGACCCGACCGTGTTAGAGAACACGGTCGGGTCAGTCATACAGTGTGTTTTTCCATTCTGGGCAGGTGCGACACGGCCCGTGCCCCCTGACACGGTCGACTAATGTTTTTAAGAAAAAAAAATTAAACTTTAGCCGACGACTTATAAGAAGGTCGTCGGCTAAACACCCGACCGTGTCCATCGACACGGCCCGTATCGCACCCGCCCAGAAATTGAAAACACACTGTTTGCCTGCCCGAACGTGTTGTCTAACACGGTCGGGTCATTGCTGCGGTTTAGCCGACGACCGTCTTATATGTCATCGGCTAAAGTATAATTTTTTTTAAAAAAAAACTTTAGCCGACGACGTAGATCTTGTCGTCGACTAAACCACCACCTTTTATACGTTTCTCGTACCTCCCTTTTGTTATTTTCTTCTTCTGGTTTAGTCGTCCCCCGTCGCCCGTCGCCCGCCGATCGTCACCCAACCCCAACCGCCCGTCACCTAGCCGCCCGTCACCTAGCCCCTGTCCCGCCGATCGTCACCCAGCCGATCGTCCCGTCGCCCCGTCTTCTGGTTTAGCCGATCGTCCGCCCGCCAGCCCGCCAACCCCGGTCCAATCGCCCGCCCGCCCGCCCGACGCCCTCCGCCCGCCAGCCCGGCCGCGGTAACCCTTGTCCTTATTTTTTTTATTTTGTTTGTTGAATTTATTGTATTTGTTTGATGAATTTGTTTAGATTATGTGATGAATTAGATAAATTATTTAATGAGTTGTGATGTAATATTTGATGAATTTAGTATTTTCAATATTTTGTGTTTAATGAGTTGTGAATTTGATGAATTTATTTAAGGAGGAAGGGATTGTATAGCCGGCGTTAATCGAAAGATTAACGTGGTATGGCATTGATAATTACTGCTGTGTTGAATTGTGAATTTGATGAATTTGTTTAAATTATTTGATGAATTTGTTTAGAAATATTTGATGAATTTGTTTGAGGAGGAAGGAATTTTATAGCCGGCGTTAATCGAAAGATTAACTTGGTATGGCATTGATAATTACTGTTGTGTTGAGTTGTGAATTTGATTTATTTGTTTACATTATGGATAGAATAAAGAAAGCGTTGGGGAAGAAGTCGACAAAGTCGACCACTCCCGATTCGGGGGGGAGTTCCGCAGCCTCTAGTAAGGCGGATCCCGGTACACTATACATATCTCAGAAAGGGCTCGTGCCGGCCGATACTAGAAGCTACCGGCATGAACGCCCGGCGATTTTTATAGGGCGGCAGATGATCCCACCGCACTAGCGGCGTTTATCCTTTCGACACCACTCGCGGCCAATGTGAGACTCGTATGCCTCCCATCCACCGACCCACGTCTAGCCCTCACACATCAGGAGATGTACGGAGTTCCTCGTCCGCGGTGCCCCACGGTCCGCCTCCGACTCTATTCATGCCTCCGATGGTTCCGACTATTCCAGAGGTCGATGAGACGGGAGCCCGAGTTCCCGTTCGATTGATTAGCCCTGACGAGGCGTACGTCTATGAGTCTTGGCCAGACAACATGTTTTGGCGGAGTTGTCGGGTTTCGAAGACGAAACTGTACGAGGAGATAAAGAGGGAGAAGGAGAAGGGGAAAAATACAGTCGAGGAGGAGAAGAAAAAGAAGAAGACTCGTGGCCCAGCAAAGGGTCTGGCGCTCGACTCGTACGTAAGTAAGCATGACCGTTATGAGATTCCTCTAGACAGACACGGCCGACCGGTGATGTCTTCTGACGCTGCGGCGTCATATAGCCGTAATGTTGGCTTTGTCATTCTGGACAGAGTCCCCGTTTTGTGGCCCGATTGAGGGGACGTGCCGCAGTGCGTGAAGGATGCTTTGAATAATGCTATGTCGGTAAGTTAATAAATATTTAATAAGTGTTTTTCAATCAACACGTAGTTCTTGAAAATACAATATACGATGTTTTTAAATTATTGCGTATTTATGCTGTTCATAGGTGTGGTTTGTCATTCCCGACTCTCTACTACGTACTTGGTGTGATGAGGTGCAGTCTACCAAGTCATTTTAATTTATTTTGTATCTACATTGTTTGCGTAATTTTTTTTCTTACGAATGATATATGTTGTGCAACGTGTGTTGTAGGTAAAAATCTTGGAAAAATGAGATGCACATGTTCTGGACAGCCTGGAGTGATACCCGAGAGGCTACCCCGGAAGAATTCAAGTTCCGGGAGTACGAGTGGAAGTGGCTACGCGCCCATTTTCGCGACCCAGAGTTCATGGTATGACTAAAATACCCTCATTTCATTCTTCCTCTTTCAGTTTTTATTTTTTTGAATTCTAAATATAAACTCCATTTTTTTAAATTAATGTTTCAGAATATAAAATACTTGAAGTTCCGGTTTTTAAAGTAGAAAAATCGGAACTTCATGTATTTTTTAAAATTGAATATTATTAATATTAAAAAATCGGAATTTTTATTCAAAAGTGGAAATAAATTGTTTTAATAAAAATAAAAACTAGAATATTATTTTCCATAAAAAAATAAAAATCAATATTGTATTTTATTTATTAAAAAAATGCTAGTATTTAATAAAAAATAATAATATTTCGCTTTTATTTTTTTGAATTCTAAATATAAACTCGATTCTAAATAATATTTTTTGAAGGCGACTAGCTTGACCAACACAACCAATCGTGGCCGGGTCTGATCGACCATCACACTGGGTTCCCAGTCGTTAGCGAGTTGCGCACGAGACCATTTCTTCGATTCGTTGGACGCATTTGCCTACGTGACTCGAAAGCATTTCCGAACCGTCTGGGGAGCATGTAAGTCTTTTTTATTTTATTTTAGTAATAAAATAAATGCCTTTGTATCATACTTTTATTGATATTCAAATATTTATTTTCATATTAACTTAGGAGCGTGTGCGGGAGGAGTCTCAGAGGATGCTTGCCGAGATTGCTCGGGAGCAAGATCCTGGACTTAGCGAGACCGACCTCGATTCTCGCCATCGAGATCGATCAGCCGATCCTTATGTTCGCGCTAGGTGTGGGGTACCGTCTATCCTCCTAGAGGTAGTCGGCACCGCACTAAGATGATGGGAGTCGAGGGTCACCATGTATTGAAAGATACCCCGGCCTTCAGCCGCCTCACGGACGGATGCACGGATCGCCTATCTCGAGGAGCAGCTTGAGGGCGAGAGGGAGTTCCGAGCCGAGAATGAAAGGAGGACTCGAGACGCGGTTACATGAGAGCGAGCAGAGGACCGAGTCGCGGTAGAGAGTTTCAGAGACAAGCAGCAGCCATGATGGACTATATGATGACGCCGACTGCACCATTACTCAGCCGGACTGCAGCACTGCTCCACCGCCTTCTCTCTTCTGGGATGCACTTATCTTCACAAATTTCGTGACGAGGATCTAGCGGATGGTGGTAATCCTTCTACTACTACATTTCGACATTTAGATGATTTTGGCAGTGGATTGTAGTTGTGTTGTTGTAGTACTCTTGTATATATATTTATATTTGTGTTACAATTGTGTAAGTGATTTTATTGACGCTACTAGTATGTTGATGAAATTAATGTTCTTTAATGTGTTGTGCGTTGTGATGCATATAATGTTGGGCATATTATTAATGATATTAGTTGAATGTGTTGCGCGTTGATTGTTGTTGATAATGAGAGCTGGTGTATAAAAATTGCAGGTGCAAAAAATACAGGTTTTGGGATCCCAAAATCTGAATTAAATTTTTTTTTAAAAAAGGGTTTTAGCCGACGACATATAAGACGGTCGTCTGCTAAAGTAATTTATTTATTTTTTTTTAAAAAGGGTTTTAGCCGACGACATATAAGAAGGTCGTCGGCTAAAGTAATTTAATTTTTTTTTTAAAAAGGGTTTTAGCCGACGACCTATAAGACAGTCATCGGCTAAAATAATTTTTCTTTTTTTAAAAATGGTTTTAGCCGACGACATATAAGACGGTCGTCGGCTAAACTCTATTTTTTTTTTAAAAAACCAGTTTTAGCCGACCGACTCGTTAAGGTCGTCGGCTATTTTTTTTTTCCAACAAGTTTAGCCGACGACTGTGTAGTAGTGGTCGGCTAAACTTTGAACTTTAGCCGACGACGGCACAAAAGTCGTCGGCTAAACCTTGGCCGACGAATATCGGCCGACGGTTTTTTAGCCGACGGCTGGCATCATTAGCCGACGACTTTGGGGTTTAGCCGACCACTTTAAGTCGTCGGCTAAAGTCTGATTTTTGGTAGTGTATATAAATCTACGGACTGATTCAAATGGGAATGAATAGAGCTGTTCAGCGGTTCGGTTCGAACCGACGAACCGGCGGTTTTGAACCGTTGACCGCGGTTCGGTTAACCGTTGACCGTGGTTCGGTTCAAAACCGGAACCGTCAACCGTTTTAGGACGGTTGGGTTCCGGTTCGTCATTTTGACGAACCGCGAACCGGCGGTTCAACCGCCGTTTTTTTTTTAAAAAAATAAATAAATTTTGAATTTTGTAAAAAGTGAATATAAGGTGGTTGAAAAGTAATATACATATATATAGAAAGCGAATATATATTAATATAATACTTGATTGTTTTTTAAATATATATATTATTCATAATATTGCGATTGCAGATTAATTGTTTGATTGATATGTTGATAAAAGAATTTCTATTTATATATATATATATATATATGTAATTTGGTTTAATATATTATAACAATATTTATCATTTTCTATCTTTTCCTTTTTATTTCTTTTTGTCTCTTTTCTTTCTCTTTTCCTTTTGCTTTTGTTTTTTCTTTTTTCTCTTTACCTACTCCTATTTTCTAGTATTTGTTTTGTATATATCTCTTTTTTTCTCCCTTTCCTATTTACTTTTACCGATTTTAATCTTCACTTTATCTCAGAGTTTTGAAAATCTGAACGGTCATCAATTTGATAAAGTCCAAATTCGGTGATTCATGAATCATGTCTGACCGTGCTCGATTCAGTGATAATCAATTTATATTTTCAAAAAAAATATTATAATATTCAATAATAATTAATATAAAACTATGAGAAATCAATATTTTGAAAATGTTGAGTTTTCTTTCCTTTTTTTCTGGACCCGTTTGATTCATAAATTCCAAAGTTACGGATATCGGATACGTATGTTTTGATTCAAAATACTTGAAATAAGCTCAAGTCCAATTTTTACCCCATATTTTTTTTAAAATTAAAATTTAAAAATTAAAAAAAAAAAAACGCCGAACCGCCGGTTCGGTTCGAATCAAGCGGTTCACGGTTCAAAATCAGAATCGTGAACCGCTATAAGGCGGTTCGGTTCCGGTTCCGATTTTTGGCAAACCGGAACCGGCGGTTCAAAAAACCGGCGGTTTTGAACCGCCGAACACCTCTAGGAATGAATCCTTCAAATGGAAACGTAGGTTGAAAGCACATTTAGTACGGGTTCACTGCATACTTAGTTCACTGCCTCGTTGTATTTCAAATTACATAGATAAATTACGTATACAGTGCATTTGATTGTGAATTGCTAGAGAAGGAATTTCTTTCGGGAGCCGATGATTAATCATCTGCTTCTCACATTCCGTGAATAGCCGGGACAGACACAGTTCTCACACGGAGAAAACACACACACACACACATTTTCCTGTCTATATATACATCTGATACACACATGCACCATATGCATACATAATAACTAGAGTTTTTATTCCAAGTCGTGTCACGTATACATTAAGAGATACACTACTATATATAAAAGATAAATAAAAAAAATAAAAAATATAAAATAAAAAATGGAGAGAGAGAGTGAAGTAAAAGCTTCGAAATTCAAGAGGATCTGTGTGTTCTGTGGGAGCAGCCATGGCAAGAAATCCAGCTACCAAGAAGCTGCTATTGAGCTTGGCAGAGTTTTGGTAATAACTTAAAATCTGTTTCTTGCTTTTTTCAATATTAGCAGTTATATTTTCTTTTGCTAATATTTTTCTTTTTTTTTTTAATATATATATATATATATTTGTTTATGTTAAGGTTTGTAAGAATATTGATTTGGTGTATGGAGGTGGCAGCATAGGCCTGATGGGTTTAGTCTCACAAGCTGTTCATGATGGTGGTCGCCACGTCATCGGGTATTCATCCTTTACTATTGGCTTTAAAAAAGTAAAATTATATATATATATATATATATAGAGAGAGAGAGAGAGAGTTAGGTTCAAACAAAAATGCTAACTATTTAACAAAATACGAGAATGATCACATATGTATAAAATCATATATGATTCACGTACAAAATTATATATGATTACGTGAGTGTGTATATCAGTATAAAATCATAGTTTATGATTTTGTATATATTTGATTTTTTTGGTCAGTTATACATGAGCGATCATTCTCGTATTCTCTTAAATAGTTAGCATTCTCATTTGAACCTGACTATATATATATATATATATATGGAAAATAAATGCTTATATATATTTCGAAACAAAATAATGTAGTGTATGTTTTGTGAAAAATTAAGTAGTTTGTTTTTTGAGTTTATTTAAGAAATTCAGTTGAGTAGGTAATAAAATAGCTTATAAATTAAATAATAAACTAACTTATTAAGATGTTATTTAGAATGATACTCATACTTCAACAAGTCAGCCACTCATTAACTTATCATCTAATCTGTCAAACACCGTATTAATTATTTTTTATTTAAGTGGTGGTGAAAAATGGCTTCTTGTTTACAATTACATAGATATTTTTGTTAGAGTATAATGCTTATTTATCTTTTTAATCTAGTTTTATCTTTTAAAAAATAAAAATAAAAAGTAAAAACAAAAAAGAAAAAAATTAAACCGAACCGATTTAAAACCGGAAATCGAAAAACCAAAATTAAATTGTTTGGTTAGATTTCGGTTTTAAAAACCAAACAAAAAAATAGATCTCGATTCCATTTTTTGTAAAAATTGAACTGAATTGATTCGTGCTGTGATACTAATGCTCACCTATATTCAATTAGTTATATATTATTGCTAGATTTTTTAATAATTTCACTAAAAAAAATATTTTTTGTCATGTTATTGTCCCCTCTGCAGAGTCATTCCCAAGACGCTCATGCCTCGAGAGGTATTTGTTCTGTGTGCAGTGGTTTAAGAAAGTATTATGCCTTTTCTTATTGATTAATTTAATTCTAAACCCCCACAAAATAGTAGCATAATTTAATTAATTTCCTTTTTTAAGTGTTTTTTTTTTTACATTTTTGGAATGTGTGTGCTATGTGGCGGATCCAACATTCGAAATTTACTGGTGCACCGATGTATCATAAAAAAAATAACGGGCAGACTAATTTTTTTTTTGAATTTTCCATTTTTTTTAATAAAAAAAAGTCAAAACGACGCCGTTTTGATCAAAACAACGTTAAAACGACGTCGTTTTGGTACATTTTTTTTTTTTTTTTTTTTTTAGTTCGGGAAATTTTTGCTGGTGTACGGGCACCACCAAACTTTAGGTAGATCCGCCCTACGGTGTGTGTTTTTTAAACAACTTATTTTCTATTGGACATTTTTTCTTCTATTTTTTTTTTCCTTTTTGGCTTAAAAAGAAATTAATACCAATTTTGGCAGTTAACTGGTGAAACAGTAGGGGAAGTGAAGGAAGTAGCAGATATGCACCAAAGGAAAGCTGAAATGGCTAAGCATTCTGATGCTTTTATTGCCTTACCAGGTTTGAATAAGTCCCCTCCTCCTAAAAATCACTTATGTTTATACCTCAAACAATAAATAAAAGAGTAGGTCTACGGTAGATTCGTCTCACCGTAAGACGGATCCTTATAATTAAGTTTTTAAAATTTTTAAACATAAGAAATAATAATGTAATAATAAAGTAAATAAAAATTCTAAAAGAATTAAAATAACTGAAATACCCAGAACATATGAGAAATAATTAAATTTTTGTCGATTGTTAGTTTTTGCAGGTGCTTAGGGTTAGGGGTGGGCATGGGACGGGATGGGTCGGGATTGGACGAATCTCGTCCCGTCCTGAAATTAAATTACCGGGACGGGATGGGACGGGATTGCGTATTTTGAAATTCATCCCGCACGTCCCAATCCTGTTCGGGTTCGGGTCGGGACCGGGACGGGACGAGATATCCCGCACATTTATTGACCATGACAGAAACTGTGAAAAAACGAATGAGACAGCTATAAATTTTGGAATTATCAAATGAATGAGGTAGAAATTTAAAAAAAAAATCCAAACTAGTCATTCAAAAAAAAAGTGACCGCCAATATCCATTATAAACTTAAAAAACACACAGTACAAAATAGATAGTAACGTAAACACGCACAAGGACAATAGATCAATAATTCAACTGCATATATAGTGTATATTACATCAACATCAACACGTGAAGATAAAATTCAAATTGAAAGTGCAGAAAACATCAACTTAAAACTAAAAATTACTACTGAAACTTTGATGTTTCATACATCATACATCAATTTAGGGTTTACATGATTAAATGATATATAAAAAAATTGATTATATTAAATATTACGGGATGGATTGTCTCGATCCCATCCCATTTGAATAGTAACAGAGCGGGATGGGAAGGGATGGGATTGTCATTTTAAGAAACTATCTCGTCCCGTCCCGCTAGTTTTCGAGACGGGATCGGAACGAGATTGGGACTTCGGGTTCAAGTGCCCACCCTACTTAGGGTTGACTCGTCTGGCTGGGAACCGGTTCGTACTCGACTCGTGTTTTATCAGACAAGTCGAGCATGATCTAGTCTTTCCAATGACTCAAATTAATCGAATCGTGCTTGGCTCGTCCAAAAGCGAGCCGAGTCTGGTTCAGATCACCTCGACTCGTTCATAAATTGGCTTGGGCTCGTCCAGACTCACCCCGGACCTGGCAAAGCAGGATGAGGCCCGCGGGTGGCCCCCGTCCGTTTTTGGGCGGGCATTTGGTTCCACTTTGTAACCCAAAAAAATAGGCCTTTTTGCCCGGCTCAAATTTGCCCACCCGCGGAGGCCTGGCGGACGGGCTGGCCGCCCGGCCCATTTTTTTTTTTTTTGGTTAGGTTATGTATAATTATAATATTTAAATCCTTTTCTTAGGTATTTTGTTAGAGTACATTACATCTATATGTTTTTTATTGATAGGAGCGCCAACTTTATTCATATCCGATCCTACTCGTTGAATAAATACGTAATAGGGTCGGGTACCGACTGAACTCGAAAATTTATGATCGGGTACGGGTATAAAATATTGCCCTATTAACCGACCCGATCACCCGATCCGTATACCCGTTTAAATTATATAAATAATAATTATTATTATTATTATATACTACACATAGATATTATATTATATCATGTTATATATTATATGTTTTATACATAAACTATGATATTTTAAATATTTATTATACTAAATTTAATTTATTAATTATACTATATTTATATATAGTATATATTAATAAATATTTATAATCTTAAATATAGAGTATGCGGGTTCCTTAATACTCATTGGGTACCAGATTACCTGATGGGCAGTACCCGGACTTGATCCGAATCAAATAGAGCAGGGTATGGGAGAGGCATACTCGTACCATACCCGACTCATTGACATTCCTAATTATTGAATTAACTTTATTTTCTTACGGGATTTTGTGGTCATTTTGTAGTATCTCATATCAATATGTAATATTATTTTATAATTTTTTTAGGATAATAATAGTGATAAATGATCTAATGATTAAATAAAAATATTTGTATATGTTTTTTATTGTGGTAATATAGTGAATGATCATATAAAAATAGTTAGTACATTTATTTCTATGATTAGAGTAGTGTAATAAATAATATGTAATGAGGTAAGAAAATTTATAGATTTATTCAAAATATTATATTTTATACTTAAAAAACAAAATGAAGGCCGCGTGACTGATCCAAGCCCGCCTTGAGCAGGCCAGGTACCTCATGTTTTAGGCCCAGAAAAAGACATTTTGGCCCGACCCAGAAAAATCTTGGAACGGACTTATAAAATATACAGGCCATATAAATCACCATGTCCAATTTTTGAACGGACTTATTTTTCAATGTGTGCAGGTGGTTATGGAACTTTGGAGGAGTTACTTGAAGTCATAACATGGGCTCAACTCGGCATTCATGATAAGCCCGTATTATTTCTTGGATCTTCAACTCAATATTTGTTAATTTTCTTTAATTTAATGATTAACTACAATAAAACCTAAAAAAAAAAGTTGATAATTTTTTTCGTGTTTTTCGAAATGCTATGCGCCCTCCTCGGACGGTCCAACAATTTTACTTTTCGAATCAACTGATAAGTTTCAATCTTCAAAATTATCTAAAACTTACAAAATATATCAACAAATATCATTTCTGATTCCTAAAAGTCGTATTATCGCATAACTGTTTGATTTAAGTTTTTGCGTCCTTAATAAGGGTGTAATCGGACAGCATCGATTGTAAAACTCGAGCACGAGCTCGACTCGTTTGGAAACTCGGTAAGCTCTAGCACGATTCGGCTCGATTCGAATCATATAATTTTAGAAAACAACTAAAAGTTATTATTATTATTAACAATGATAAATATATAATTAAGGATGTAATGAAAATACCAAAGGTAAAATTGTAAACATGATAAAATTTGATTTGGCTCGTGAGCTTATGGGTCACGTATAACTAAGCTCGAGTTCCAGCTCGATACCTACACGAATAGCTCTAGCATGAACTCGACTCGATCAACTTTCAATTTCGAGTTTTTCTCGAATCGAGCCTGAGTAGCTCACGAGCCGCCTCATTTGAGCTACACTCCTACTCCTTAACAAGGAAACCTGTTAAACAAACTCCATGGGGTTTGTAACTATAAAAGAAAAAATTGGGGTATTTTTTGTAATTTGGCCAAACACGAGGATTACTAATTGCAATTATTCCTTTAGATAGGGTTGCTGAACGTGGATGGATATTATAACTCGTTACTATCATTCATCGACAAAGCTGTGGAGGAAGGCTTCATTAATCCAAATGCTCGACACATTATCGTATCTGCTCCGACACCAAGGGATCTTGTCAACAAATTGGAGGTAATTAATTACAAAATTATCCTTGATGTTTGTTCTATTTACAAAAGACCCATTATCTTTCAAGATTTCAAATACACCCCTACTCAGGGTGTGTTTTTGTAACCAAAAAACAAATAAATATCATACCTGTTTTATTTTTAATGAGCTTGACTTGAAGGGCATTTCTGTAATTAATCCCACATAAATATTACTCGAAACAAAATTGGTGTTTCAAGAAAAAGTTAATTTTTTATTTTATTTTTGCATTTCCCGAGTTTATTTTATATTTACTCACACATATTTTTCATTTCCTAAGCTTATTTTTTAATTTCTCGATTGTTTTTCCTCTTTTACCCCTGACGACTTTCGAGTTATTTGATTGTTTATTTAATAACCGGGAAAATGGCTAAAACGTCAAAGAAAGAATTCGAGGGAATAGAAAGGAACGGCAATGTCAGACGAGACGGCCCCTAAAACTAAATTTTAATATAAAATAAAATTACAAAAATACTAAAAATCGAAAACTCTAAAAAAATAAATTAAAATAACTAAAAAAACCTAAAAGAATTCAAAAATGGAGCGGGAACTAAAAAAAACTCTTAAGCGGAAAAACAAAAGAACTAAAAATAATGAAGTTCTTAGAAATTCATCTAACGGAATTCTGATCGGACGGGTTTTTTTTGCCTAGAAATGATGTTTATATAACAACATTACCCGTCATGCTTTCAAAGCGAGGTAAGGAGTGATCGGATGTATGCGATGCTACACTTGTCTTAACACAGAGATTTATTAGGATGATCCAAAATGAAAATTGCATCGAAACGATATGGAATGACTAGTACTTCATCAGAAAAAAAAGTATAGTCAGTTTAGTGAGTGATTTTGAAATTATGTTTATATATATATATATATATGTATATATATATATAAAATGTTTACATGTCCTTGTGAATTTATAGGAATATGTGCCTCGCCATGAAAGAGTTGCTTCAAAATTGAGCTGGGAGATGAGCAGCTTGGCTACTCCCAAACACATGATATTTCCAGATGAAATTTGTAGTTGATCATGTAGCTAACTTGAAGTTTTAGTTTCTAATTGGAATTGGAATATATATATTCGTCTCGATGGGGTGAGTTGTAAATATGTCACTTTATTTCTATCTCTATAATCACTTCATTTGTTGATATCTCCTCCGTACTAAAGATTTTTGCATTTCGATCTTTCCAAATTAACGAGACAACGCATTCCCGAATACAACTTGCAAACGGATCGATTTCCTTTACTCCCTTTGATTGATAAAAACAGCTAGAATGAAGCAGAATTATCCGGTGTATTCGAGAATAACACCGAGCTAATTCCAAGCCACTTAGCACTTTCTCCACACAAAAATACAGTTCAAGTCGTCACTCTGATGGAGAATACCTCTTCGAAGGAGCTCATCTTTTGAGGGCAGTCGTTCTTTGAGGATTCTCCGTTCGTGTACAAATTACTTGGTGTGAATTTATTCGAGATTAAGTTGTGTAGCCTTTTCACCTCTACGTTTTGCTCGACACTGTTCTCTTGCTCTGCTCATTCCACTCGTACATTTCCTTTGTCCTGTATTTTCCGTCTTGTACCATGTTCCATCTCCGTCTGTATTTTCGATCGATAAGACGGCACCTCCAATTCAACATCCATCTCCACTCATCTCCATTCCGCTCTTCCGTCTCCCTCGCCGTTCCGACTTGATTTGCACTACAATGAAAAAGTCATGGAAAACTAGTCCTAAGATTGCTCTTCTCATAAATATCTCCATGTTGAGGGTTCAGTAACATATCATTTTGAAAACCTCATGGATATTTTGGACAATTAACCCTAATAATCTATGTACACGTAAATGTTTTATTTAATTTTTGGCCACAAATTTACAAGATTACTAACGTCATCAGGTTACAATAATTAATCCACAAACCCAGTTCTCTTCCAAATTGTATTTCGTTCTATGTCGTTATATATTCTTTTGTGTATGTAATGAAATGCATAATACCCCTTTTATAGGGTCCAAAAACACTTCATTAGGTGGAAAGTCGCTGCAGATTAAAGTGTCATTAATTCTCTTTAATCCTTCATCTCGAGAGTTACCTCCATAAATAATCTCATTAGTTCGGACGTTACACTATAGAGTGTGAAGAGTCATATTCTAGAAACCGGGTTCTCAACCTGGCTTATTTCAGCTGGGTCAAAATATCAGTTAGGTTCTCAACCTGACTTATATCAGCTGGGTTCTGAACGTGTCTTATATCAGTTGGGTTCTAAATCAGCTTAGTACAACTCAGTCTGCTAAGTACAACCAACCGGGTTTGAACCTAGCTGATATCAGCTAGGTTGTTGATGCAACTCGGTTCTCTAACCTGGCTGATGACCTTGCATACTCACTTTAACTCTTCACCATTTCAATTAAATGACCATCTTTAATCATTTATTTCTCACTCAAGGTTTTGAGAAAAATAAAATGTTACGTTTATCTCCTTGAAAGGTAGATTCACAATTTAATATTTAATTTCCAAGAATTAAATATTTTATTATCATTAAATTAGTTTAAATTGAGTCAAAATCTATTTTTCTGAAAAATCAATTTCCAATACTTTTTTCTTTCTTCACTTGCATTCCTCTTCTTCTGTTGAAATTTGAGAGTAGTCACAGGCGAGATGGTGCAGACTATGCTTTAATTTGCAGGTGGGCAGCGTCGCGGTGTATATATGTATTACGCACACACAAAACACATACTACACACACGACACACATCAGCACACACATTTTTAATATATATCTACACTAGCACAGACAAACACACCAACACACTGCACATATACACAAGCCAACCGGAAACCCAACTCCCGCCGTCGTCTTCTACATCACCAGAATCTGGATTGCCGACAATCAAACCCGCCGGACCTCGTCATACACCAAGCCTGATCGTCGGAAAGTTGAGTCCAGACCCGGAAATTCACCTTTCTGCCGGAAAACATGTCCGACAGCTCCAACGCTGCACTCCATCCGCCTGAAAACCAGATCATTTTCTCCCGTCACAGGCCACCACGCCGTCGCCGAGCTCCGGTTGTTGCGCCGGAGACACCTGCCCGCCACCGGTGACCTTCACAACTCGCCCCCACTAGAACCCAGATCCCCCGACCCATCTCAGCCCAACCGCAAAAATCCTGACCCTCAGCTCGCCACCGCCGATCGCCAATGAAGAAGAAGAAGGAGATGGGTTGTGTTGGTGAGAGAAAGGGAGGACTCGGAAGGGAGAGAGATGCGAGAGGAAAGAGAGAGGGGGAGCTGGTGGGAAAGGAGAAAAGAAAGAAAGAAAAAGAAAAAAAAAAGAAGTCCAGAGAAATATGTCCGTGAGTCGGTATTTCTCAAAGGTGAAATCTCTATATGATGAGATTTCTAAACTAGATCCTGAAAATGGCATTACACAAACCAGGATGAAAAGAATTATCATCCACGGATCGTTCTGAGATAAGAAAGATTATCACAAAGAATCTGCACGCCACCGAAATAACTTTAGCAGATCTGGAGAATCTGCTAATTAATAAAGAGGATCTAGACAAACCCACGTCTAGTCGACCAACCAAAGGTGAAGAGACGGCCCTTTTCGCTAATAGAAGAGACAATCAAGGACGCGGACGAGACGCTATTTATGACGGCGACATGGTTTCAGGAGATTCAACAGTCAAGAAAGAGATGTTCGAGGAAACCAAGATAGAGGTTTCCAGTCAGGGGGAGCTCGAGGAGCTCAGCATAATCGAAATGGTCAGGATCGTCAAAGTGACGAATGTTTCAATTGCGGTAAGAAAGGACATTATGCAAAAAATTGTTGGTCCAAGAGAGTTGAAGGAAATGCTGCAACAACATCTAAGGACAAGGCTCCAGGAGAAGAATACTGGGATTTCGAGACTTCCTTCTTTGCCGATGAGGTAGATGCTGCTGATACACGAGGGAAAGGCCAAAGAGAGGAATTCGCACTTAATGCGGTATGTGAGCAGTTAGTTGATTACAAGAATGATTGGATCGTTGACTCTGGTTGTTCCAATCATATGACCGGAGATGAGTTGAAGCTTGTAAGTATGACCAAGTACAATGGAGATCGATTTATTGTGACACACAATTGCCAATAGCCTATGTTGGCAAGACACGACTGCCACAAAGGTACGTACATGAAGAAGTACAACTCGACATTGTCTATCATGTCCCAGGGATGAAGAAGAACCTGTTGTGACAGTAAGACAGACAGTTACGACCATAAATAACAATGCATAGATATAAAACCTGCACAGCGAGTGACTCACGACCACTCACGAGCAGCTCGAGCTCCAGTCAAGCTCAATGAAGCTCGACCTCGAATTGAGCTCAATCAAGCTCGAGCTCGAGTCAAGCTCAATGAAGCTCGAGCTGGAGTCAAGCTCAAGCTGCTCACGTAAAGCTCGATTTCAAAAATAAGTCGAGCTCAAATTCTTTACTTATAGGCTTGTGAGCTTGAAGAGGTGCTTGACAATATATATGAACTTACCAAATATTCCCATGTTATAATATTAATCAAAATAATGCCACACGTTTGGATAAATTAGTTGCTAAAAACTCAAGCTTTTATCGAGTATATTCAATTCGAGCTTCATCAAGTTGTTCTCGAGCATGACTATTTCTTTATAAGTCGAGTTCGAGTAGCATTTTCTTGACTTGTCTAGGTTGAGCACGAATACAACGCTGACTCCATAAGATGAATGCTCGACTCAACTCGAAAATTTGCACACCTAGTTCTAACAACACTTAGACGATATTTATTTGATTTTTTTCAAAGGTCCAAAATTAAAATGATAAGTAGTCACACTCATATCTGAGACCTATTCGATTCCTATTCAAATTATAAGGAACCATAACCAATTCTTTGTTGTTCCATCAATATAGTTTCTTGTTTATTTCACCATAAGTGGAACCGATTCGATCATGACAATTTGGTTCAACCAATTTTTTGGATATCCATTAGAATAGTTAGGAATCAACATAAAACCTGTTTCCATTAGAACCATTAGAATCATTAGGAACCAGCATAAAACTTGTTTCAACGATTTTTTAGCGAACCGTTATTAGAGCTTGTTAAATGGCCATGAAACCGTTAAATACCGTTAAAAACTAGTTGCGAATTGCTCTAACGATTATCCTAAGAAGTATTATAACGGTTAGAATCATCAAATTGCAAGTACAACTCATTATATTTTATAATCTCTCAATTTCTCTTTTTATTCCTTACATAATAACTCAACAGCTCTTTTATTATTGTAATATTTCGGCTTTTCATGTTTATATACTCTCTTTTGATATTTTTATGATTTATAAGTAAGGAAAAGAATATAATCAAATAAGATTTTTATTGTATTCATGTCTATATATGTGAAAATCTAATTGTAATTATAATGACGGAGTACGTAATAGATGAATATCATCTATTTCTTTCTTTTTTCTTTATCCTTCTCAATTTTCTATTATTCTCATTTTGACTCATTTGATTTACCTCCTCATCCCCATCTCCATAAGAATATCAATAAGGAGTTTTTTGGAAATCCGTTCCACATCTGCCCAATAGAGCAGAGTGGGAGAACCTTGATGGGGATAAGAATTGTACCTATCATAGGTGATGAAGGAGACTTGGATATTAAGTTATACCCACGCATCCCCGCCCGCCCGCCCCCCGACCCCTAACCCACATATACCGCTCAGCTCCGCTATATACCAGTAGATTTTAAAATAACATAAATTCAATTATTACTAATTTACCAAAGGTCAAATTCAGTTTAATACACTTATTTTTGGCCGTCACTTGATTCACTTATAAACTTTGCTATATCAATGTATGTAGATTTATATAAAATCACATATATAATTTAGTTGACAAGTGGTGTTATTAAATCTAGTTAGTTTCTTATGTGTGAACTGATGGGAGGGACACGATGGGTATTCAACGGTATGAAAATTCAGATAGATGGTGGAGCAGGGAGGAGATTTAAATTATACTTGGGATATAAGATGAATTTTAAATTTTATACTACCTCGGCCCTGTTCGAAGTGCAACATTTGGCGTAAAAGAGTCCCTTTATAAATGCAATATTTCATTAAGTACCTCAAGTTATATCAAACAATCACATTTTCCTTTTTAACCTCCACCACACACTCAACATCACTAATTTATACCTTGTAATCCACACCATACACCCAACATCAATACTTACAAAAGTTACGCATATATCACACCCAATCATTCTCATAAAATACAATAAAATCACTTGAAATATTGCGCTTTGGCTGGGACGGAGAGCGTAGTCGACATAAATGCTGAGGCATGATAAATATGAAAATATTAGACGAAAATGAGCGTCGAACACCAACCTTCACATTCGACTCGCCCCATTGACATCGCTACTTCTATATCACTTGTAAAGTCTGTCGTGTGTTGCACTGACTGTAATTTAAGTTATAAAAATAAAATTAAATATTATTCTAATTTCAGTGTCTTTAAAAGATTAAGCAAAGAAGAAAGTAATAGAGTGATCAATAATGTATAAAATAAAGAAATATACATGTACAATTATTTTATAAATTACGAAAAAACTCTATATACTACGTTGTGTCGTATATCAAGATCTTGAGTACCTTAGAGTGAATAACTCTTTGACAAAGCAACGTAGAACTGGCTATGACAGAAAACAAGTTTTTCAAGAAATAGTCCACCTTGTGAGAGAGTGACCTTGACACTTGTTTATCGTTGTTGCAAATAATACAATGAGAGAGAATTGTATTAATGGAGTTGTAGGCAATAAAGAATTATTTTTTTACCTATTTTGTTTCTTGTAATGTGTAAAATAATTTAATTTTTAGGCGTAAAATAGAAATTAAAATAGATTAATAATATTAATAAACTAATGATCCAATTAAACTAAATATTTAACCAGATAAATACAAATCAAATTAAAAAATTTGGATAATACTTGGTTTTGGAGATATGATGGATAGTTGATATTAGTTCTAAGTTGTGATTATTTTACAATAGTTATATTTATTATTACCTTAATTTATAATTTTAGTTTAATAACAGACTTAAATATGTTGTTGATCCTCCAAGTTAGGATAAAATGTATTTTTAGTCCCTCATAAATATTTCGTATTTTTTTGATCCCCAAATTTCATAAAGTGTGTTCCGTTAGTCCCTCTGGCTAATTCCGTTTATTTTTTTTGTGGCTTAAATATGTTACTCACATGGACTAACAGAGTTACTCAGAGGAACTAATGAAGCACACTCTATGAAATTTTGGAGATCAAAAAAATACAAAAAATTTATGAGGAACTAAAAACATAATTTATCCTAATTCGAAGGATCAGAAATATATTTAAGCCTTAATAAATAATGATATAACAACTCTATCGATACATACATCCACCCTTTGACGTATCTGTTTCTATCATCTTCTTCCTCTCAATTAAACCACAAAAGAATAATCCGATTTCTTCTTAATATTTCAAAATTCCTTCTCTAATTGTGTCGTTTTTGCTTTGCTTTATTCACCGACTTTTCTCGTCTTCCTTTGCAATTTCAATTTTCGAGAAGGAGGAACAAATCCGGAGGAAGTATATAATATATAGACATGGGTAATATTGGGAGCAGCGTCGGGCACGGCCGGAGAAGGAACTCGAACCGGCGGAGCCACGGCCACCCGCCTCCTCCCCCTCCGCAGGATCCGCAGCTGGGGATCACCGCGAACCGCTACGTTTTCGCGGCGGCGGCGCCTTACCCACCATCGCAGTACACCAACCCTAACGCTCCGCCGTATTATCAGTACCCAGGTTATTACCCGCCTCCGCCGCCTGCGGCGATGCCGATGCCCCTCCCCGCGCCATACGATCACCACCATCATACGGGGGCGGCGGCAAACGCCAGTTGGGGCAACGGGCGTTACCCCTACGGACCGGTGATGCAGCCTCCTCCTCCGCCGCCGCCGCCGTACTTTGAGCATCAGAAGGCGGTCACGATTCGGAACGACGTTAATCTGAAGAAGGAGACATTGAGAATCGAGCCTGATGAGGGAAGTCCGGGAAAATATCTAGTCTCGTTCACGTTTGATGCCACGTTGGCAGGAAGGTATAACGGGGTTTGTGTTTGTGTTATTCATGTTTTTATTTTCCTTTTTCTTGGAAGCATATATATAGATTTTGTTTGATGACTTCTCTCATAATGGATTGATTATACGTTGGTGGTATATGGAAATCTTTAGCAGATAGTATATTTTTCATGTTGGTTCCTTGCAGAATGGCTGTGATAGTTCTTTTTGTTTGTGTTTTGTTATAATCCGTACCGTGCCGTACAATTCTAGGAGTTCTGTGGGGGTTTTAAATAGGTTTGGGATAACCCTCCTAGCTGGTGGCTTTAAGATTTGCTTTAGTTTTCAACAAGCATGGCCCTAAGATCATAAAGCTCATGTGATACATTACTTAAGTTAGTGAAGTCCGGTTGGTCCATTGTCCTGATTATAGCTCCATTAGAATCATATTAAAAGCCTGGCTTTGTCAAAATTATAAATCTCTCGTTTGAATACGTGGAAGGTAATCGGTGTTCTAAAAATCGGCCTGGGCGGCCGCCTAGGCGGCGCCTAGGCGCTAGGCGGCCCTCGGGCGCTCCGATTATGCCCTGGGCGTTTGTCCTGGGCGTTCGGGTGATTAATCGGCCGCCTAGGCGGGCTGGGCGGGCGCCTAGGCGGCTGGGCGGGCGCCTAGGCGGCTGGGCGGGCGCCTAGGATGGCAAGCTGGGCGGGCGCCTAGGCGGCTGGGCGGGCGCCTAGGCAGCTGGGCGGGCGCCTAGGCGGGTAAACATTTTTTTTTATTTTTTTATATTAGCGGTACTATAAATTCCTGAATTGAGATACTATGGACTATGTTATGCTTATGTCAATGTTTAACAATTTAATATATGATCGATTATATGGTTGTTCAAATATTTAAATATTAGATGTTTTTTATTCTTTACATATATATAATAATTTATATATAAAAATAATTATTATAATAATAATAAATAAATCCGCCTAATCCGATTAATCCCCGACTAATCCCCGATTAATCCTCTGGGCGCTAGGCGTTAGCAATCCGAACGCCTAGCGCCTAGCGTTTTTTAGAACCTTGGGAAGGTTAAAGCAAGATGGCTCGTTTAAACTTAAGGGGTATATTTTCGCTTATGATTGTTTGGACTTACGGGGTATAAATTTAAAGCTCAATATGGCTATTTTCACATTAACGGTGTTTCTTGCAAATTTTTATTGTTTATTATACAACATAATATCATTTTCCTTTTTCTTGAGTATATTTATTAGTTTTTAAGTTATATCTAGGACGAGAAAGTTCACGGAAATCCATACAAGATATGTAAAGGTTTCCATCTTACAATTTGGACTACTTCACTCAATTAAACTGTATCCACATCTTTGAAGATCAAATAGTACTATAACTAGAGATATTGATTTTACTTCACCCGTTGCAAATTTATTGCCAGTTTATTTCCACAACTCTCAAGGGTTATGCTGCTAGACACGTCTTTCGAGTGATATAATTTTCAGTTTTCTTGTTATATGCAGCATTACCATAATTTTCTTTGCTAAAGAGGGCAAAGATTGTTGTTTGACTCCAATGAAAGAGAGCTTGCACCCACCCATCACGGTGCATTTTCAGCAAGGTCTAGCCCAGAAGTTCAAACAACCCACTGGAACTGGTATAGACTTTTCGATGTTTGAGGAAAGAGAATTGTCGAAAGACGCGGACATGGATATTTACCCTCTGGCTGTTAAGGCAGAGGCGTCACCAGACACCCAAAGTGGAAATTCGGATAATGGGTCCACAAACTCCCAGATTACTCAGGCTGTGTTTGAGAAAGATAAAGGTGAATATCATGTTAGGGTGGTGAAGCAAATATTATGGGTGAATGGGATGAGGTATGAGTTGCAGGAGATATATGGTATTGGAAATTCGGTCGAGGGTGAAGTTGATGCAAATGATCCTGGAAAAGAATGTGTTATATGCCTTTCCGAACCACGGGACACTACTGTTCTTCCCTGTCGACATATGGTAATCTTCTCTCATTTTCTAAACACAACTTGTCATGGATGTTTTAATTTTCAAATAATCAAATTTGGAAGTCGGGAGAATAAGATAATCTTGTTTAAAAACAATTTATTTTCACTTGTTAAATCAACGGGCTAATTACAACAAATACCTACGAGGTTTACTTTAAGAATAGGTCTCTCCTCTAAGACAGTCTTAAGAGGGATGTTCTAAAACTAAATTTAAAATTTAAAAATTAATGAATACCAGAAATAAAAATCTTAAGAAAAACTAGAATGAACTCTAGAAACTGAAAAAAAATGAAAAAACCTTACCCTGTAAACCCCCAAAAATAGAAAAAAAAAAAAAAAAAAAACTAAAAACCTGAAAAAAAACTAGGAAAAATTAACAAATAATAAGCTGAAAAAACTCCTCTAAAATTCTGGAAAAACAACTAAGAATTAAATTGGGCTGCTTGATACAAGTTTTTGCCGTAGTTTAATTACACAAATCAGAAAATTGTCTTTCAATTCTTCTAAGTACAAAATGCCTGCCTCTATCAGCTGCCGAGAATGCATTCCGCAGCATTAAACCTGAAAACTCACAGCAACCTGACACCTATCATCAGGAAAACCATGGGCAACTACAATTGACCACCACCATCTCCGATTCAAATGAATGCCATCTTCTCCAACTCGGAATTTATGAAAAAGAAAAGAAATAAGATCCATACGTCGGTCTTATACAAGTTTCTGCCATAATTTAACTACAAAAATCCCCCAGCTGTATTGGTAATACCTTAAGGGGTATTCGTAATTTTCAAAGATAATATTTTATTGTGATTATCTCTAAATCAGGTTATCTGCGAGTTTTTCTCAACAGTTTGTAGATGACGTACATTGCCATGTTCTTTTTGTGCAGTGTATGTGCAGTGAGTGTGCGAAGGTTTTGAGATTCCAATCGAACAGGTGCCCAATATGCAGACAGCCAGTTGAGCGTCTTTTAGAGATCAAGGTCAGCAACGGGACCGAGACCGGGGAAAATTAAAGGGACTGATAATGAGGAAACTAAGATGGTAGTCCCTCTTGTTCTGTAAAGTCGTTTTTTTTTTTTTTTAAATTTATTTATTTACTGTTTCTGTTTGTGTTTTGTTACTCCTGGCCATGTCCTCAATCCTCATTACCCTGTACTGTCCAGATTTTAATAATCAATAGACTGGAAGCCTCAGCAAATGTGTTCTTGCCTCCTTTTATAGGATTCAAGATATATAGAATTTGTGGCTTCTTTCTGTTTCCTATCGAATTTTTCCGTATAATTTTTTTATTATTGTACAAATTATTGAACTACCGACCTGCCGGCTGAGAAGCCGGTGTCTTGGTCACTCATTACCTAGGTGATTGGCTTAGATTATTTGAGTTTTCTTACTAGCTCGTGGTCAAATAAGATTATTGATGTTTTTTCTTTAATTGGTCTTTTTGGTCTTTTAAGCTACTCCCTTAGTGGGAGGTTTCACCTTTTTTTTTCTTCAATTCACAAAATAAGTTTTTTATTCGGATACAATTAATATTTATATCCATGTTACTCGTGTTTCAACCAATGATTGTACGTACCTCAATCACAAAAGATACCACATTACTGCTATTTTCGATCCGTTTGTCACAAATATTATTTTGACCTATTTCGCCTTGGGGCGTCATTTTCGACTCGCTCAACTTCGAATGTTAATTCGATCCGTTTAGCTTTGTTATGTTATTTTGATTGTTTTCGCCTTAGCACATTATTTACGATCGGTTTTGTTTTCGGGTGTTGTTTTCGACTGTTTCGTCAAAGACGTTATTTTTGACTCGTTTCGTTACGGAATGCTATTTTAGATTGTTTTCGTTTCGAAATATTATTTTTGACCGTTCCATCCCAAAATGTCATATTCGACTACCTTCGCCACGAGAGGTTATTTTCGACCATTTTTGTTTGGGGATATTATTTTCGACCAGTTTCCGCTCTGGAATGACATTTTTGACCCTTTTCAACTCATTCCATCAATGGACCATGTTTTCGATCAGTTTAGTCACATGATGTTAATTTTGACCCATTTCGTCTCGAGGCATTATTTTCCACTAGTTTCGCCCCGAGATTACACTTTGGACCTCTTTCTCCGTGGGACACTATTTTGACACATTTCGTCTCGGGACGTCAAGTTCGACTACTTTCACTATGGGACGTTATTTTCGACCCCTTTCGTCCTGGAGATTATGTTCGACCCCTTTCGTTTTGGAAAGACATTTTTGATCCATTTTTTTATATTATTTGCTAACCGTTTCGTTCTTGGAATCTTTTTTGCCCGTTCTGCCCGAAATGTCATTTTCTACTATTGTAGTCCGAAGATGTTTTTTTCGAATATTTTCGTCCTCAGATGTTATCTCGATTGTTTTCGCACTGGGATATTATTTTATACCCGAAAATATCTTCTCGAACAAAACAAGCCGAAAATAACGTCCTGTTACGAAATGAGTCGAAACTAACGTCTCATGACAAAACGGGTCGAAAATATCGTCCCATAACGAAAGGTCGAGTATAACGTCGCGGGACAAAATTGTCGAAATACATTATGTGATTGAAACAAGTCAGAAATAGCAGTAATGTGGTACTATATGGTGCAATGATTTATTGGAATGTGTAATTTGTGTATAAAGGTGAATAATATTTCGAAAGGAAATTTATTTTGGAAATTGAAAGAAGTGAAAACCTCTATTTTAATTGAGAAAGAATGAGTAATATGTCAATGATAAAATTGAAAAACCGAGTTCTAATTTGTGCAAGTCTTAATAATTTGAGAAAGTGGAGTTCTACTTAAATTAGGAAGGAGTGACTTAAGTTTCTCTACCGTCCGACCACGAAAATATGGCCAACGTTAGGTTAGTAATAAAATTACATATTTGTTCATACTTATCGATTCCAATTCGTATATTTTTCTTGGTAGAGTTGAATTAGACGATTTCGATAATACCAAATCATAATTATATTAATATAATTAAGATGGATTTTTCTATCGCTAGGCCAAAAAAAAAACTTGGTCTTGCGTTAGGTCGATACTGAAATTACAATTTTTTTTATATTCGTTGATTCCAATTCGTACAATTCAACTTTAACAAGAAGAATATACAATTTAGAATCAATAAATATAAATAAATATATAATTATAGCATTGGTTTAATGTTAGACCAAATTTTTCTGACAGCAGATCTTAGAAAAGCTCTCAACTTCTCATCTCCACGATAGTGCTCTAATATCACTTATACTAAAAGTTGTGTAATTAAAATAGACAACAACATTAAAGAAGGTTGTCGCGTTAAAGATCTTATTCAGAAAAAAGTTGGGTGTTCCGAACTTTTGTAAAAATAGTTTTTAAGCTCTTTGGAATTAATTACTTATTGGTAAAATTCCCAACACGATAGGTAAATAACATTAATGAACCACGTAATGAGTAAAAAAATAAAGAGTAATGAATATGATATGATTTTAATGATACTTACCATCCATTATTTTTATATTCATCATTCAATCATTTTCATATTATTTAGGTCTCATGATACTATAAATTATTGCAACCACGGAAACTAAAGTTCCGTGGTTAGACAAATTCGGGTGTCCATTGGTTGGTTCGGACAACCAAATTGTCAAAAACTATATTTAATAACCAAATAGACCGAATAAGGTATGAAAATTGAATGGAAATTGTCATTTTGGTTCAATCGGTTACTAAAATATACCGAAATTTGAGGTTCGGCTTAGGGTTTAGGGTTTACCACAATTTACTGAAATTTTAGGTTTGGTTCAATCAATTACCAAAATTTTAAGAAATTTGTTTGGTTCAATTAATTCGGTAATTGCCAAAACCGATTAACAAAATTCCTCAAAACTAATAATGAAACCGAACCGAACAGTACAAATCGAACCGAATTCAAACTTTTGGTATACTTTTGGTCCCGGCCGGTTAGTTTTTCCAATTCTGACAAATAATGAATCTGAAAATCACCATTCAAGAAACAAAAGTAGGAAAAAACTAACTCCCACAAAATTGCTTAACCAACACTGAACACCACGTAAGACCTTGGGACGTCGAAGCTCGAATTACCAGCCACATTGTTCGAACTCGAAATTCCTGATGATCCTATTTTACTACTTGTGCTGTTTAAAGATTTGTTTCCACCCTCGTCTCCAACGAAGCTAAGTCCATTGCCACCACCCAATAACCATGTGACTGCTGACCTCACTCCACTGCTTGTATTTACCTTTGACAGTTGGAAATACATCTTCAAACCAGGCGCCTGCGCGTTGGTCCCAGACGACTGTCGTTCTATTATTATTAGTAGTAATAGTATTGGCTGATGTGCTCATCATCTCTTCAAGAGAGAGAGAGAGAGAGAGAGAGAGAGAGAGAGAGAGAGAGAGAGAGAGAGAGAGAGATGATTAAGGTACTGAGTAATGATAACTTGAAACTAGGTTGATCAAAATATAATGACAATCGTATATATGCGTCGTCTGAATGTTTAACATTTTGATTTTTTTTGTTCATTAAGATGTATGATCTTAAACAGGTTCCGCGAGCTTGGTTCGTTTGTTTGCATTTCAAGCTTCTCTTCTTGGAGTCCCTCGACTTTCATGTTGATCCTAATCTTGGAGTCCATCTTTATTTTACATTTAATTCAATCACTGCCATATTCCTAATCTGTCCGAAAACAATCCGCTGTTACCCGCACTAGCAGGAAAGCTCGTACTAGCAGATTCCATTTATTTACAATTACTGGGTGGATCTGTTACTATGATACCGAAAAGAAGACCATTCCCTAACGGAGGGAACGGGAAAGAAGAAAAACATGCATCGGACTGGGGACCCGCGCACAGATAACTAGGGGTCACCGAAGGGGGATTTCTAGAGCAGCATCCGACTGGGGGCCCTCGCGCTGACAACTAGGCGTCACCGAAGGGGGAATTTCTAGCGCCAAAGGAGCTTCACAAGCTCAATTCTGATATACTCAAAAATAGGAACTTTAAATTTTATCTTCAACATTCAATATAATAATCTACATACAATTTCCTAATGTTGTGTTCATGTATTGGATTTCTCAAGAACAAACTCTTTCAAATGACGGAGTTAGTCGAAACCGCTACTCTATAGAAAGAAGCAAGAAAAAATCTCTACCCTCATTCTAATCCTCTCTCAGATAAAAATGCATCAATTCCTGAAAACACGATTCGAAAACTTGAGTGAGGTTAGAAATGGAAACCTCCACCGCCTCCGGGAAATCCTCCTTCGAAGTGGAAGGTAAATTGTTGGCCGCCGCCGCCGTCACCAAAAGGGTTAAATCCTCCGCCACCCATTCCCATTCCCATGTCATCTATATCTTCACCTGTGTCATATTTGGCACGTTTATCGTCGTCTCCAAGAATCTGCATATAATGAAGTCGTCTTTTTTTATTTAGTTAAATCAACTTGATTATAAAACAGCAGCAATTAGAGTTATGCTCATAGAAGTCGAAATAATAAAAGTTGAGGAGGATAGGTTTTTTCCTTTCTTAACTTGTTCACTCAGGATTCGAACCCCCAACCTGTACCCACCAGAAGAGGCACCTATGCCACTTAGGCTAAGCTTTACTGATGTTAAGCAGAATAGTTTTATTTACAAAATTTACCCCTGTATTTTATTTATAGCAACATCCCCCTCTGTATTTTAAAGCTCAATCACCGGTAGAAAGAAAAGAAAAAACTGTTTTAAAACATTAGTGTTAGTTTTTGTCATTATCCAAGCATGACAACACTCGGAAGATAAAGAATAACAACAACAACAACAACAACATTACCCCAATGCCTCAATGGCTCCCGCAAAAAGCGGGGTAAGGGGGGATCGGATGTACGCAGCCTTACCCCTGTCTTAACACAGAGAGGCTGTTTCCGGATGATCCAAAATGAAAATTGCATCGAGAATTGCATGGAATGACTAGTACTTCATGAGAAAAAGAAGTGCAGCCAGTTTAGTGAGTCATTTTGTTTTATTCCATTATAATCCAGAACCAAAGAATAAGGAGTCTTTGGCTCCATTGGAAACAATGGAAAAAAGATGAAGAATAACAAACAGAAAAATAGGAAAGAGAATGTATGCAGTAGCAAGACAGAGAAAGACGACAACAGAACAAAATGATCATAAAAGTCAACGCAACACCACAAAGTCGACAAACTAACCTCATAAGCAGCTGCTATTTCCCGAAATTTGGCTTCTGCTTCCTCTCTGTTGTCTACATTCTTATCTGGGTGCCATTGCAATGCAAGCTTCTTGTAAGCTTTCTTAATCTCCGACATGGCTGCAGTTTTTGAAACTCCTAAAATCTTGTACCAGTCCTTCCGTTGGCTTAATTTCAATGATCGTTCGGCCTTCATTAGAGTTTCACGAATATGCATATCCTATCGAAAAAGTTACTTAGCAATTAGTAAACTTAAGAGAACACCTTGCAAAATCATTTCTAAAACTAAAGAAATTTCAAAAAACATAACCAATTTACCAACATTTGTAGAAATTTTCATATGGGAGTCTAGTAATTGAGGAGTGCCAGCAATATGAAGGTTTATGTAGATAATATATTAAATGAATATGTGTTATCCCTCCCTCCCTCCTCCCTCCCTCCTTGATGAGAAGAAAAACACAGTAGTTAAAGCAAATCAAGGTTATTGAGTACACAGCTACTAGCCAGACAAAAAAACATACAAAAATCTTGAAAATTTCCAAATATCCAACAGAAACATCATCAGATTCTCATAAGTTAAACAAAGGAACAAGATCTATAGTAAGTGTACAGAGCAAAATTACATAACAAGCAGTATGTTCAAAATATACATCAAGCATTACGGCAAACCATAGCTCTTGTGTTCTTATTTTTTTCAGCACAACTCATGTAACACTGGAACATCATCGTTCAAAAGCGTCGACCAAAAAAATCAGGAGAAACAAAATAATCTCTCTCTCTCTCTCTCTCTCTCTCTCTCTCTCTCTATATATATATATATATATATATATATATATAGGAAATAGATCATATGAAAACTAATTACCTTGTGAAATCTAGAAACTTTTGTAGGCTATTGATATTAGTGATCTAACGGCTGTAGATAAGTAGAATTATATGCATTTATGTATTTTTTTTTACTGCATTGTTTGTTGCATATACTAGCGATCAGCTTGATGCAACAAATAATAACAAATATGCAATGAAATTACTTAATAATGCAATTGGTTTCTAGATTTCACCATTAAGGGTGTTTCCACCATAGTCAATCCCTATATATATACACCCTATGCCAAAAGAATCCAGCAGGAAAACCTACATGGGTCATTTATATACGCAAAGATAAATTAAAATGACATGATCATTAAAATTCCTCATTTAAGCCAGAAACACCATCCAGAAATATAAAACCTAGATTACCTAATCATTCTAGCTTAATCAAGTGCAAACCTGGGGTGACTTTTCAGCTGCTGATTTTAGGTCAGCCACAGCTCCTTCCCAATCTTCTACTAAAAGCTTAGCTTCACCCCTCTATAAGATTTAGTCGAAAGTAAGTACAATAGGACAGGTTAGATAACATTTCAAGTATAACTTTCTTAATGAGCCTTTTGATAAGAAAATCTAACATTAATGGAAGATAAATACCTGGACTAGAGCTTCAACTAAATCTCCATCAATTTCAAGTACATCTGTGCAACTTGTCACGGCATCCTTCCCCCTACCAAGTTTCACCGATACCTTACACAATCCAAGATGGAGATGTACATTGTGCGCAGAATGGTTCGGATCCAAGGAAAGAGCTGATTTATATTCCTCTACTGCCAGGCGAAGCTTACCCTTGTTTGCATTATCTTCTGCCTGCAAGAGATGTAAACATTATCGAGTTTCCACATGGGATCAGCATAACGTCGTTGCGACAAGGAATATCACAATAAATAAATAATCCCTTACACTTTTAGTCTTTTTGAGGAGGTTTTTCAAACCAAAATATGCTTTCTTCAATTCACCATGCTCAGGATCTAGACGGAGACCTTTCTGGTAATGTCTGAGGTAAATAAAAGGGAAAAGAACAAGACCATTAAGACCTCCAAGTCCAAAATTATAATAGCAGGCAGCATATATCACTGTCGACCAAACATATTGCCCTAACGCATTCGAATGGGGGTTGTAAGCTGTAAAGAGAATCATGTAAAGGTTTCCAAACGCACCTAATGGCAACATCGTGATCAGCCAAATAATAGTAGGCACGACCACGTAATAGCAAAGCATCTAAGTTATTCTCGTCTTCTTTAAGAATGTAACCCGTCTCTGATATTGCCCTCGAATAATCTTTTGTTGCTACTAATAATCTCACTTTGAGGAGTTTCGCCTGCAGGAGACCATCAACATAACGATTGATGAAAACCACAATCTTTAATTAATGGGCTTCAGCCAGAACAATAACTGATCATTAGGAAGCTTTAAAAAAGGACCCTGAAGCAAGCTGGAGAAAAAACGAGTGCAACTTTTTCTATATATTCCAACGCTTTCGTAAAGTCTCCTGAATCAAAAAGACTCTCAGCTGAATCTAAGGCTTTCTGAGATTGCTGCAACTGAGCAAGCTCCTTCTCTACAGCTGAATTCCCAGGTTTCATCACCATGAACTTTTTGTAGCTTTCCTCTGATTCATCATATCTACAGTAGACAAAAACATTCTGAATCATATGCAACATTTTTGTTTCAACATGATGAAAGAACATTAATAACCCAAATGTAATCCACTTTAAAGTCGTTACATTTTCACCTTCTAAGACAACAAGAATGTACAAACATATTCATTAAGTTCACTCTACGTATTATCTTTGGGATTTGACTTCTCACACTAATGAGCACTATACAGTGCTTTCTTCTGCTATAAGCAGTTACAAGCACAAGCACGCATATAACCCATTGAAGTTTTAGTTCAAAAGCAGTTAAGTAAAACCTGCACAACTGACGAAGAATGGACGCTCGACGCCAGTATGCTTCTGAAAGCGCTGGATCTGCCTCTATAGCAGTATTAAGTTCCGCTAGTGCCTCGCTATACCTCTTCACTTTTATACTCTGTGAAACTCTCTCAAACAGAGTAGCAGCATCACCAGGTTTTCCATCTGTAATTTGAATAATGAGGGCAAAATAAAGACCACCTTTGATTTTACGTCAGACAATGAATAACATTGTGACTCAAATTAAATATAGCCACATAACTCAAGATTATGTGAAAAAGCATATAGGTTCGATTTCGATGCACGAATGACAATATTTATTTACCCCTGCAAACATGTCCGGAACAGTAGGGTTGGATTTAAACCAATAAACTGCGCCTAAAAACATGTTCAGCTTCATGCCAGAAACATCCCCAGCATTCACATTTTAGTCCACTATTTCAAAAACACAATCCAAAGCCACAGCCCAGAAGGCCAGATACATCCAACCCTTCAAATTAACATTTTTTGGCCAATATAAAAAGAAAAAGGAACATTGCCAATTACACTTAAACGTAGACCTGTTCGAAAATATCTGTATATATTAAAAAAAAATTAGATTTTTTTTTTTTTTTGAAGAATATTCAATCGATACACGCATAGACCGAAATAAACGAAGAAATTGAAGATTGAAGCGTTGAAGGTTACCTATAGCAGCAACGAGCGGTTGGAGAAGGATGAGCTGACAACAAAGCACGAAATTCAGAATAAAAATTGTGTATATAAAACCTCTCAACGCCACCAAATCGAAACCACAGAGCTTCATCACCCTCTCCATTCTCACGAACCCTAAATTGCTCCGAACAAATTTACAGGTAACGAAAATTCATAGACATTGAAGAAATTTTAGTTATCGGAGTTTGAAGTAATGTATTATTATTGAATTTACAGTGAACTGAGAAATTCATCGAGGGAGGAGACTCGCTGGGCGTTCTGTAAGGATTCGCGTGTCATTACACGTTGTACAGACGAATGGGATGTGTCCACGTGTACTTCTGTTTGCACGTTATATTATTAAATTAATTATTTTATAAACATTTTTACAATCTTTATATTTGATAATTTCCCTTGCACATTCTATCTCTGTCCGTTTCAGAACAAATCAAGTTAGTCTATGTTTTTTTTTTTACTTATTTTTAGCTTTTGATTCGATTCGATTGATTCGATTCAATTGCGATTTTTCTTCTTCTTATTATTATTATTATTATTATTGTTATAAATTTAAAGGGGGTACAAAAAATTAGTGGTTCGATAAACCAACTCGAAATTTCCCATACCTCTAAAGAATAAGAAACCAATCCTATTAAAAATATGAATCAAAGACGTGCCCCAATGTCTTGAGTCATAGAGAATCGTCGAATACGTTTTAGTAAGGTTACTGCATCCTTCTCAAGTTCTCCAAAAGTAGAAAATGAAAAGGGGAGAAACCCATATCCAATATCCGCACATTTAGCATCGTACTTGACACGTTTACGTTGTGCGGCATCAATGACCGCACGCCCTGGAATAAAATCAGTCATCCCAGATTGCGTCAAGGGCGACGATCCCGTAAGATCAACACATACATCACGCCCACTATCCCAAGAGTAAAGTAATATATCAGCCGGTCGTAAGGATCTGTCCCTATCTCCATAAAGCCCAATATCCACCTCCTTACGAGCTGAAATTCCGAACCGAGAACATATATCAACAAGAACATCACGCACAAGGTTATGCCGATGTTTAATGCCAACAATACCCGCACACGAAACAGCGTGATCCCCATAAATATCTCCAGTAAATACCTTAGAACAGGCTGAACACGGACGAACAAAGGAAAAGAGGAACACCCAACCGATAGCACAACACACAACGATAAGCCACGGCATTCATAGTTTGTCCCAGTCCGGATATCGGAGCCACCATAAGCCAATCAAGTATGATCTTCCTTTAGTGAACTCCATAACGCCATCTGGGAGAAAGATGGAATGTAGATTCAACAGTTTGGGTAACCCGATCGAAATATATATCTGCCAATTTCTTCATAAGTTTGGGGGCAGCGACCTCGCTAGGGTTACTCAAAAGGTCAATATCCATATTCACATTAAAAGTACATAGAGCATCATCAAAAGAGGGACCAGCAGCTACAATACCAGAACTATGAAGAAGCTTAGTTTGTAGGTTAGCAGATTGAAGTCTAGAAGCAAGGAAGGCATAGCTCAAGACGTCACCTGCAGAATATACACCAAGCCCCCCAAAAGCAAAGGGTAGGGTGGCGAGTCTCCACTGCCAATCACCAAAACCGGGCCCAGAAGCAGTGACAATGCGCTCCAAAGAAGAACGAAGTGCCGCATCAAAAGAAACCTGAGCACACTCAAAGACCTGAGGGGAACATGTGCGCATAGAAAAATACAACTTGGAAATACCAGCACATGTACGGAGTAGCAAAAACTCGCATTGAGGGTCATTAAGCTTGGCAACAGCACCCATAAGTTCAATAGTTTTAGCAACCCTTTTCAGAACAAGCCTACTACCAAACTCAAAATCCACACTAACACGTCCACCCAATAATTTAACACCGTGTAAGGGACGAGAAATATTGGGGGGAAAACACCGTCATATCTGCTTCTGGGGTCTTCCTGTGGCCAACAAACTTCAGTTTTATCAACATTGAGGTGTAAGCCACGACAAGGTCCATCCATCATAATCAACTCTAAAACCTTACCCACAACCAAGGTATCACCAATAATAGTGCCATCATCTAGATACCATGCTTGAAAGGAAAGGCCAAAAGAATCTCTAATCTTACATGCCAGGGGATGCAACACTAAAGCAAAAAGAAGAGGTCCAAGCGGGTCACCTTGTTGCACACCTTGATGAGACCAAAGAGTATGCTCACCATAATATAATCTGGCAGGACTGGAGTAACAGAATTCCACCCACCGTGAAATAGCCGGGAAATGAAGCCGAACCTCACGCAACATAACAGCCCGATCCACCATGTTGAAAGCGTTTTTAAAATCAACCAACAACATAGACAGACCAACATCACCCCCACGGTCCTCAACCAACCGATTCACAGCATGAAGAATAGCCTCCCCTTCCCCCGATACCCCAACACCAAATTGTAAATCATCTAAATAACCGCCTGAAGAGTGGCCAATCATGGAAGCACAAACCTTGGAAACTAAACGCCTCCAAACAGTCCCAACAGCAATAGGACGGATACCCCCTCCTGGTTTGACTAAGGGTGTGAGAGGAGCACTAGCAATGTACTCACCCAGCACCCTCGGGCATTTACCAGCGAGAAAAAGGTTCACCAGTTGGGTAATAGAAGCAACCAACTCATCAGAAATAGCCACAACTGCACCATTTAAACAATCCAGATGGTGTTGGGCACGCAACCCATCCCGCCCACAAGAAGTACCACGAGGGAAACTCTTGATCATGTCAAGAACCGTAGAAGGAGATGTGGTAAGGTGATGATGATCAATAGGTATATCAGGCAAAAGAGGAGCAGACTGGAAAGGGTTCTTAGCTTTTAAGTCCTCAAGAGTGTAAACATCATAAGGTGCAATACCAGAAGACGAAAGAACTCTGACCGCAGCAGTATAATGACCATCACAAATCTTCCTCTTACATTGCTTGACATTGCGGTCACCCAAATCCAAGCTATCATCATCAATATTAGACCATAATGGAGAGGGTTCGGCTAAAACCTCACGCACAACCTGCAAACTGCCACCAGGGGTGCCCCATGCATGAATAGCATTAACAATATATTCTTCCTGGCGTTGACGCTTAGTGACCGACCTACACTCTTGACTACTCCTCGGGCAAAAGGTTTTAAGAAGACAAAGAGGCAGGACTAACAAACCAACCCAACAAGAAATGTCATCAGGAGTGCAGATCACCTTATCAAGAGTTCTTTTCAAAACACGAGAGAACTCCAAACGACATTTGGGAGGGATATATTTGACAGTCCGCAACCTCTTAGAGAATAAAGTATCAAGAAGAGGTAAATCAAAACCACCCGGCTCGTCTAAAGCCAAATCCTCAACAAGGGCTACATGGGAAGGAACATGTGGTTTGGTGAGATCATATAACACGAACCGAACAACACCATCGCCACAATCAGGAGGAGACACAAAATCAGACCCCGTACCATGACGACAATTAGTCCGGAAGGTGTGCGTTTTGAAACAACAACCACACAACCACAAACCCATACACTTAAGAGTAACCTCAGTCCTTTCGAAAATAGCCAAATCCGACAAAAGAGACTGCCTAGTGATAGGCAGAGCCTCAACACTAAAGTGTCGATCGCGGAAATGTGTGATCAAAGAGGTCTAAGTAAGACCATTTCCACCACCATCTCGACATCCATTAAGGCCAATAAAGGGACAGTGAAATCTAATAGCAGGCATGGGAACAAAACAAAACCACAACCTATTGCAACCAAACCTCAAGTAAAGAAATACCAAAAAGGATATCCAAGAATAACCAACCGAAGCAACCATGCAAACAAAGGTTCTCAACAGCAAGGGACCCCAACGGTAGCAACCAAACACTGGGAATAGCAGCCCAAAACGTACCCAGTCAACCAAGCAATCAAAACCTGGTAGCGTTTGGGAGTACCTGAACAAAGATGGTGCCGCTGGAATCGGACCGGTGGAAATTGATGCTGGTCGGCTCGCCGGTGGAATCGGACTGGAGGAGCGCAGTGAAGTCGCGGCGGTGGGCAGGGGCGAGAACCTTCTGGTGGGGGCGAGAACCTCCTGGTTTTGATGGGGAATAGTCAGAGAAGAAGACCAAAAGGCGATGCTGGTCGAATCGCCTGTGGAATCGGACCGGAGATGCCGGACGGCGCCGGAAACTGCAAATGAACCCGCGGCGAAAACTGTGTGCGAAATGGTGTGAAAAATGGAACTTTCAGGCGACTGTTCAGTGGGTAAACGATGTCGGATATGCCTGAAATTTTGAGGAGAGCTTCGGAAAAATGAGACGAACAAGATGGCGTTCGCCGATTCCGGAACTGAGCCCGGACGCGCCGTCACGCGCCGATGGTCCGTGAGGCTAGTGTGTAAACGATGTCGGATATTATTATTACTAATAATATTATTATTATTGTTGTTGTTGATTATTATTATTATTATTTACCATTATTATTATTATTTACCATTAATATATATTTCGATTCGCCAGTCCGTTCGATTCAGTTCAATTCAATTGATTCGATTCGATTCAATTCAATGGCCTAATTCGCCTAATTCATATTCATTCAGTTCAAAAGAACAGAGCCTTACTCGATACTCAATTCGTGTTGGATAATTGAAAAGTTTCTCGAAGCTGGTTTTTTATATAAACCAAGTTTGAACATATTTTTTGGTGATAATACATAAAGTTCGGTTCTATCTCTGCGATTGAAATAAAAATTATAAAATTCATATACAAAAATTAAACTATTCGAGCTAAATTCGTGATCGATTTTATTAAAATTCGTTCACGCTCAGTTCGATTGCTACTCAAATCAAATTTAAATACGATACTTAAAGCTCGATGAAATTTTAAATAAATTCGACTGTTGAGTATTGGTCCGAATCGGGTGGAAATATAATTACAATAATTATAACAAATATAACTATTACACGAATCTACTCGGGATAGGGATTAGGGATTACACAACTTCTAATTTTACGAATCAAACAAAAATGAAAATAAACTAAGACAGTGAGAAATAGAAAGATCAAACCACACGGCCGAAGCCGAAGGAAAAACACTGTCGGAGAAAATTCCGGCCGGCTCAGTCCTCCGTCCCGTAGCCACGTCCTGGACTCACAAGACCCGCGGCCAGCACCTCGAACCGAACCCACCACCGAACCTAAGCAACCTCCGTGAATCCAAGCACAAAGCAAGATTCGATCGGTCCAAAAAACCCCAAACCAAAATCAAGCACAAAGCTACCGAAAACCCCGAAATATCGATCCCCTTTCTCACAAAGCTCACCAAGAAAACCCTCAAATATTTCACCGTAAAACCGAAGGATTCAAAGGGAAAAATATATCTTGCTCTCTTTATTTCGTTGTGCTTTCATCTCCACCGAAAACGGGATTTATAGGAGAATCGGAACAACCAAACGAAGAGAAGAAATCGGGCGGATTTTCTTTCCATCGGAAGAGCAGGTCAAAGCCGATGAGAAAGGAAAGAAAATCGGGGGGTGAGAGAAGGGGAGAGAGTGAGCAGACGGCGGGGGTGAGAAAGGGAAATGAGGGGTAGGGTTAGGTTAGGGGTTTATATATGTAGGGTTAATATAAACCAATGGCCAGGATTAAAGATACCAGATGAATGGCCAAGATTAATCCAGCCTAAAGGGCTGCTTCCAAAAAGAATTCCGGGCCGGGTCCGATTTTAAGTGGGCTGCAGGAGATAGATTATTTTGGGCCCTCATTATTTTATTCATTTGGGCCACATAATCCCAACAAATCTCCACCTGGGCCAAATGAGTCATCGGGGTACATAAGGGAGACAGAGGTCATCATCGCCGGACATCACCTGCACACAAAACACAAAGTAAGTACAGGTAATCACAAAGAAAGCAATCACTAAGAAAGCAGGACTATCACAAAGATATAATAATTCACTAAGAATGTAAAGGCCATCACAAAGAAAGCTAAGATTTGCACAAAGCACACAAATACCAAAATATTCCCAAAAGCACAAACGCGTTAAGGGAAATATACACTATAAGCAACACATAGATTTGAGGGGACACCACTCCACCTCAAACCCAACGCACTAAGCATGTTGCTCCACCTGAAAAGGAGTGGAGGTTTACAAAAAACCACCAACACTGCAGCTAGCTCAAAAAACATCAAAGAACACAAAGTTCAAGGGAAAAATAATCACATATTAGTACTACCTACATCCACAAAGGATTAGAACCACGAATAATTCATATAAGTCACACAGACATAAAAAAACATACACATGTCACAAAGACACTCCACAGCCCACTAAGGACTGAAAAACACAAGAATCAACTAATATACATCACTAAGATTGATATCTGACGTAGCCAGGTTAGCCTTATCATCAGGTTGATTTTTACCCCAATTGTTCTTATTATGACAATTTCTAGCAATGTGGCCCTTTTTACCACAATTATAACAATTACGTAAGTGCTGTCGAAAATCAGAATTTTGACCATTCTTCTTACTGAAAGAGTCATAGCAATTTTCGTTCCTAACCATCGAAACTAATTCGAAATTCAAATTATTACTCACATTAATTTTTGAATCTAATTCCTTAATTTTTAGACTAGACACAACAATGTCTAAAGATATATTATCTCTACCATACTTAATAGCAGATTTAACATCACCATAAGACTCGGGAATAGCATTCAAAAGGACAATAGCAGAGTAGTCATCAATATGTTTATCACCTGAATTTTTAATATCTTGAACTAACTTGGTAAACGCATCAAGATTTTCATCAAGACTTTTATGCAAATCAAGTTTAAAACAGAAGAATTTTTCAAGCAAAAATAGCTTATTTGGCAAAGAGGTTTCCACATATAATTCTTCCAACTTTTCCCAAAGTTCCTTAGCCGAATTTTGTTTACCAACTTTTCTTATCACAGAGTCAGACAAGTTCAAGATAATAGCAGAGTAAGCAAACTCATCAAGTTCATCCTTTTTATCCGCCGTCACATTAGAAGCGAAAGAATTATCAATAGCTTTGAAACATTTTTGTTGAATAAGTATGCTTTTCATTTTCTGTTGCCAAATGGCAAAATCACCTTTTCCATCAAATGGTGCCACAGAGAAGGCAGAGATTGATCCCATTTTAATTTTCAAAATGAACAAAGTTTTTGGAAAAATTTGTGGAAAACACAAACGGGAGAAAACGGTTTATTTTATCAAACCTCATAAACACAAAGTAATCAATCACACAGATGATTAAATTTAAACGAATCTGGGAAAAAACCAATACCAGGCCCCTACAAGATTCGAGGACACTTAAGCGGTCCAGGCAGGAGGGTTTAAATGCCCGGTTATGAAAAAATTCCAGATTCAACACGAAGTAAAAAAAATTGCAGTAATAAACACACAGAATATTACTAACAATGCAAAGAAGCAAAAATAACAGGCCGAGACGGACCCTTAAACACGAAGTACAAGAAAGCCGAGACGGATACCCAGAAAACACGAAGAACAGCGAGCAAACACGAAGAGCAGCAGTATCCGGACAAAAAATATCACAAAGAGAAAATCACCAAGAAACGAACGGGAATACTATCACAAAGGGCAACGAGCAAGTAAAAAACAGAAAATGAAGAGAGGGTTAGCCGATATACCTGAGCGATCCGGGTTGACCCGATTCGGACAGATCCAAACCAAAGCTTCGGTACCAATGTTGAGTATTGGTCCGAATCGGGTGGAAATATAATTACAATAATTATAACAAATATAACCATTACACGAATCTACTCGGGATAGGGATTAGGGATTACACAACTTCTAATTTTACGAATCAAACAAAAATGAAAATAAACTAAGACAGTGAGAAATAGAAAGATCAAACCACACGGCCGAAGCCGAAGGAAAAACACTGTCGGAGAAAATTCCGGGCTCGGGCCTCCGTCCCGTAGCCACGCCCGACTCACAAGACCCGCGGCCAAAGACCTCGAACCGAACCCACCACCGAACCGAAGCAACCTCCGTGAATCCAAGCACAAAGCAAGATTCGATCGTCCAAAAACCCCAAACCAAAATTGAAGCACAAAGCTACCGAAAACCCCAGAATATCGATCCCCTTTCTCACAAAGCTCACCAAGAAAACCCTCAAATATTTCACCAAAAACCGAAGGATTCAAAGGGAAAATATATCTTGCTCTCTTTATTTCGTTGTGCTTTCATCTCCACCGAAAACGGGATTTATAGGAGAATCGAACAACCAAACGAAGAGAAGAAATCGGCGGATTTTCTTTCCATCTAAGAGCAGTCAAAGCCGAGGAGAAAGGAAAGAAAATCGGGGTGAGAGAAGGAGAGAGAGTGAGCAGACGGCGGGGTGAGAAAGGGAAATGAGGGGTAGGGTTAGGTTAGGGTTTATATATGTAGGTTAATATAAACCAATGGCGTGATTAAAGATACTGATGAATGGCTAAGATTAATCCAAATTAGCTACTGCTTCCAAAAAGAATTCCGGGCCGGGTCCGATTTTAAGTGGGCTGCAAGAGATAGATTATTTTGGGCCCTCATTATTTTATTCATTTGGGCCACATAATCCCAACATCGACTAATGAGTTCCATGTGGCTCGATTAAACATAATATGTGACTGAGGCTATATTAAAATATCACTATTATGTCCATAATTCCAGAACCAACTTAAACGTAAATCCACTTCTAATCAAGTAAAAGGAACAGTAGAATATTGCTTAGTTTTATTTTCGGTTTATTTACAACTCATAAGACACCTTATTTTCGGTCTAGAGCGTGTATAGTGTTAAAGTCTGTAGTTTCATCTCAAAATTAATTGTCAATGAGAGGAGTAGTTCGGGACCAGTACGCTTGTCGTCTTGCTGGGGGACTCCGGAATCATTCTTGCAGTGGTTTTGTATTATTAAAAAGTAACAGGCTAACAGGATAATTCGGTTAACTTGCGGTTTAGTCTGGATTTTCAAATTTTTCTTTAAGATAAAATCAAGTTAATCGAAAATTGCGAGTACAAATGGGTAGTCAAAAACTATAAACAATGTTCGAGCCATAATAGAGAAAACAAAATTAACTACTCACTCCGTCTATAAAAATGTTCCCATTTTGGATTTTTTCAGTCAAAATTTATAAACTTTGATCATAAATTACAATCAATATTTAAAAAATTATAGTAATATAGGTATTTGATTAGATTTGTCTTAATGTGTATTTCTAAATATAACTTATATTTTCTATAAAAGTTTATATATTAATCGTAATTTTTTGTCAAGATTTGTCAAGGGGGTATAGCATTAAGAAAGGTGTATGAATTTTTTTTTTTCTACTAATTTATTAAAATTGATATTTTTCAAACAAGAATTCAATTGAGATTAGGGTTGTTAGCGAATCGAATTTTTTCGATTCGATTCGTGATTCGAATTCGTTTAGGTCGATTCGTATTCGTTTTTTTCGAATTCGAATTCGAATTTGAATTCTACTTTATATTCGCTGACATAACGAATCAGAATACAAATCTGATGGTATTCGATTCGTTTTGTTCACGAATATTCGATCCGAATTAATTATTTATATATTTAGTATATTATATATATAATCAAGTTTCTCCGCCTTCTTCTACTACTGGTCCTGTTTTCATATCACATTATGGTGGTTTTTGGCTTGTATTATTTTTTTTTGGTGAATTGTATTGTTATTTTTAGGTTGTATTGCAATTTTTTATGATAAAATTTTGAATCTTTCATTTAATTCTAAAAAAAATTAAATCATATCGAATACTCGAATCGAATCGAATAATTCGAATATCCATATCGAATCGAACTCGAATCAACTTTTAATATTCGAAAAAAATCGAATCGAATCGAATAGTTCGAATAGTTTCACGAATACGAATCGAATACAGTGATATTCGCTTCGATTCGATTCGTTTACAACCCTAATTGAGATTTGAAATGAATTTTAAAGACTTAAAAGGAATTTGATGAATTTAGGAAAGTTTGAGATACTTGAAAACTTATAACATTTTTATCTTTTGTACTTCAATAATTTACGAAAAAATAATTATTTATAAAAACTTGTAAAAAAAATTCAATTTATAATTACGGTATCAAAAACTTATACTCTTATGAATGAGGATATATAACTTGTTACTTTTATGGTTTGGTATTATAAAAGATAGAACCCAATATCTTATATCTACTCATTATTTACCAACTTGATATATTTTTAGTTTTTAATATGACATAGTTTTTTAGTTTTTCTAGTTAAATTTTATCAAATAGTAGTGAAATTTCTATTTGCAATAGCTATTTATTTTTTATTAAAAAAGCTATTATACATAATTATTTATTGGAAATCAACTATCTATTAAAATAGAACGCTAATAAATAAATTTCACGTGGTTATTATCTTTTGAGAAAAGTAAAATTATTAGAAATTCATAAAAGTGCATAGAAATCCATAAAAGTATAGAGTTCTAATGGATAGAAATACATTGAAATAAAAAAGAATTTATGAAAGTCTATTAAAATTCATTATAATTTGTCAAATCTATCAAATTCTAAAATCTATTAAATTTCATTAAAATCTTAACTAAATACATCTCCATAAATAAATGGGACTATTGCTTTTCCAACTCGAGAATTTTTAGTCACAACTCACATATTCTAATTTAGTCCTAAATTACACCTAATTCCACCTATATCCTGAACGGGACTTGAACCCTCGACCTATTAGAGGGAGGGCATGCACCTGTGCCGCTAGACCATAAGGCCATTGGCTTCCAACCCAAGAAATGGCTCTTCATTTTGTTGACACCGCCCAACAGTATACTATGGGTATGTTTGGATGCATCAACTGATAATCTACCTGATTGTTGATAATTTAGCTGAAAACCAATAATTTAGATTATATCAGATAATCTAGCTGAAAATTGATAATCTAGCTGTAGTATGATAATTTAGATTATTGTATTTAAAAGTGTTTGGTAAAACTAGCCATCATACTAGCTGAAATTTATAAAATGACATAAAGGTACATCTTTTATATTTATTGTTATATTATAATATTACAAAAAACAACCTTAATATTTATATATTAACTCTTATGTTGCTTATTATTCTTTGACATTATGCAATATTATTATTTATTTTGTTTTCAACTTCTAATGGTATTTTAGGTTTTTTATGTTATCACTTATATTATTATACAAATTTTATACAAATATTTATTAAGGGTAGAATCGGAATGAAAAAAATAAAATCGGTATATTTTATATATATATAAAATATACCTTAAGTCAAATTAGATTATTTAACCAACTTTAATTTAAATTAAAATTATAATATAAATTAAGTGGCCATCCAAACATACCCTGTACATTCAATAGGTTAAAATTCCACACACACACGCCCTTCAAATCTAAACTCTAAAATTAAGCAAAGTAAGAAAGAAAAACAAGAGCTAGAGTAAAAAATCAAGGAGATATATCAAAACATGGGACAGAGGGGAACATTTTATCGAGGAGAATGCCTTCAAATCCATCATCATTTGGGTGGGAAGATCGACGGTTGCCAGGAGTTTACGGGTGTACGTAGACTCGTACTGCACTGTGGCTGTCACATGAATTTCCACAAAAAAATAGTGCAGTACATGACTGAAGTAGTGTGTCACAAGATTCATCATTCAAACAGTTACCACACTAAGGATAGTTGTGAAAGAGTTCCGGCCCAGCATCGGCTTTCCCGACATTTGCAAGGCTTGTGAATGTTGTTAGAAAATCTTCAAAATTAAAGACGTCGAGGTTTGAATCATGCATGGAAACACTTTCCTTATAATATTTCTTGCACCCCGAAATGTGTCTTGAGGTTACAAACAAGAATACCGCAGAATACGACAAGTCTAAATTCCGGACTGCACTAAAACAGAGTGAAATCCGAAAAGTAGACGAGAACAATTTTCTAGATATAAAGTTTTAAGGAAATGAGAATAGTTGATTCGAAAATCTGTTTTGATTTCTGAAACCGAACTCAGTTTAAAGAAATCATACCTATCGCGAAAAGGGGCACCATTTCGTTCAAACGACACGACCGTTGGCCAAACAACCGTCCGTTTCGAAATGACATGACTTTTCATTCGAACAGCAAAAATAACCACCAATTGCAGAAGCGCAACCGTTGGCGAGAATCGCCGCGAGAAGCCCGCCAAAGTGCGCCTACGAAGAGCCACTAAAGCCTCTAAGCCCGTGCCCGTGCCCGAGCCCGAGCCGGACGCCGCTGTCGCCGGTTACGACACCGGCGAGCGGCGATGTGAGAGTGAAAAATGGCATAGATTTGCCACCTCACATCCACATGGCATAGTCTCTCCACTGCCACATATTTATTAATGGTTATTAAATGCTTACACTTATAAGGTGCTCAATTTCTTTGTGTTTATTCCATGTGGGATTCTTTTCCACTCACAAAATACTTTATCAACATATTATTTTGTCTTTAATGAACAATTAAATAAAAGCTTCAAATAATTAAATCTCTTATTTAATTTTTAGCTTTTCCAACAATCCCCCACTTGTTCGAAAAAGATAAAATAGAATCTAGAAAAAAAACAAAGAGTGTTAGTACAGATAAGTATATTTCGATTTGAACTAATCCTTAGTACAAGCAACACAAGACTTTATCAGAAATTAGGTAGCTAGGCTTTGAACCTATTTTCCTTGTGATAAAGTCGGTGTTACTCGACACACACTCTTTAGTGTTCTTTGCCTACATCTCACGCTTAGCACCGTTAATGGCCATGTGCTCATCTTGTCTCGTGAATTTTTCATGAGAGAAACTCCAACTCTCATTTTGGGACGGCACCATCCTTAAATTCACATAGGTGAAGTTCTTACAGCATCTCTACAGATACTTGTCCTCATGACTGAACTTCATTAAGAGTTAAGAAAAAACTCAACCTCCAATAGTAACAGCCAACATTACCGTATAATGTTGTGAACATCCAAATCAATGACTTGTTCTTACCTATTGAACCTAATGTTAGTCAGTTCCTAACGTTAGGTTGGGTTGCCATCATAGTCGGATCACTACTCAAGGAATTTAAGACCTATCCCTCTCGAGGTCGATTTCACCAAATCTCTTGCAAGAGGTTTAGTGAACGGATCAGTAATGTTAAAGCTTGAACTCACATATGTGAGCGAAATGATTCCATCTTTGACCAATTTCCTCACATAGTTATGTCTAAGACTAATATGTCTAGACTTTCCATTATACACTTCACTGTATGCTCTTGTTAAGGTTGATTGACTATCACAATGTATCGACACGATTGATATATTGTCTTTAGCCAATGGAACTTATAAAAGAAGATCCCTTAACCATTTAGCCTCTTGACCTGCGAAAGCCAGAGCCACGAGCTCTGATTCCATGGTCGAATGAGTAATACACGTTTGTTTCTTTGATTTACAAGAAACTACTCCTCCGGCAAGTGTAAATACCCATCCTGTCGTAGATTTGTTATCTCCGACACTTGATATCTAACTTGCGTCAGTATATCCTTCTAGTACGGAAGGAAACTGACCGTATTGAAGTCCAAGATTCTTGATTTTTAAAAGAAATCCAAAAATTCTTCCAATGACCTTTCAATGCTCGGCACTTGGATTACTAGTAAATCTGCTCATTTTATCAATGGCGAATGCTATGTCTGGTCGAGTACATTGCATCAAGTACATAAGATAATCAATAGCACTAGTATATTCCAATTGAGCCACAGCTCTTCCATCATTCTTTTCAAGTTTTACAATTGGATCAAAAGGGGTGTTACCTCCTTGAACTTTAAATGTTTGAACTTGTCAAGCACTTTTTCAACATATTGACTAAGTTCATAACCCCCACTGGTTCTACGAACCTTGATACCTAAATTAGTATCAACTTATCTAAGATCTTTCATTTTGAAAGTGGAAGATAGAAACCTCTTCGTTTCTAATATTCCTTCCATCTCATTGATAATGATCAACATATCATCAACATAGAAACATAGGAAGATCACAAGGTTACCGCGCACTTTTGTGTACAAACACTTGTCACAAACGTTAGGAATAAATCCATTCGAAAGTATGACCGAGTCAAACTTTTGATGCCATTGTTTGGGTGCTTGTTTTAATCTATATAAGGATTTGACAAGTTTGCAAACCTTTTGTTCATTACCCGGAAGCACATAGCCTTCCGGCTGCTCCATGTAAATCTCCTCATCGAGATCTCCATTTAGAAATGCCGTCTTGACATCCATTTGATGAACATTTAGGTTATACAAAGAAGCCAAGGCGAACAACACTCTAATTGTTGTTGTTCTTGCTACCGGTACATATGTGTCAAAATAATCGATTCCTTCCCGTTGTCAAAATCCTTTGGCTACCAATTTAGCCTTGTAAGCGTTAAGAGTACCATCTCTGTATTTATTTCGAAACACCCACTTACATCCAATGGGTCTCGACCCTTTGGGTAGATCGACAATCTCCGAAGTGTGATTTGCCATAATAGAATCCATTTCATCTTGGATAGCATCCTTCCAAAAAGCGGACTCACTGCTTCATTATAAGTCTTAGGATCATCTTCAACAAGAAGAAGAATCGGAATCTTTCGGGCAAAATTCTCTCTATTTCCTTCTACTAGGTAAAAGGAAATAAGTTGAGAATCTATTTCATCAGGTCCCAAATCCTTAGTCTTACGGAATCTTTTGCCAATCCGAGGTTCTGGTTGTTCTACAACAACCCAGAAGAACTCTCCTCTCAAGGTTCTTCATTTGTGGAATTTTGAGATTCATTTTCCTTAGAATTAGAGTTCTCAAAGAATTTTACATCTCGGGATTCTACTATGACATTAGATTCTAAATTTAGAAGTCTATATGCCTTGCTATTCGTAGCATAGCCAATAAAATCACTTCGTATCCCTCGAGTGTAATACCCCGATATATTCAATAATTACAGCGCCGTAAATCCTTTATATAAGAATTTACAAGGTTGATTTGAGAAATACGGAATATAATACTAAAGTGTCATTAAGGTTAAAACTCAAAACCAGTTCAACAATTCAAATGAGTCCATTATTACAAAACATCCCCAAAACATCAACAACATATGCGTACTTGAGTACTGAAAAATAACCAGAAAACAAGACAATATAATCCACATCACTGAGCCACTTCATCGTCATGTCGGTACTGTGGCTGCTTCCCTGCTCCTCGGCTACCTGAACAAAACAAATGTCCACCACCGAAGGGGTTAGCAAAACAATGCTAGTACAAGTATCATAATACATAAATCAACAATGCATCATAAAACATACAAAACGGACTTCCGTCAACGGAATCCAACGAAGTGAATCCTCACGATTCCATCAACCCAATACAGGGTAATCCAGCGATCCAGCGCCCTCAGTATAGATCCCCATGATGATCCTGTCGGACCAACGTATGGTGGAAAACGCGTCCAACGATCCAGCGCCATCAGCATAGATCTACATGATGATCCCGTCGGACCAACGCATGGTGGACATCCGATCCAGCGCCCTCAGCATAGATCCTCATGACCCCATCGGATCATATACAATAAAAACCATGCAATTATGCATGCACATATGCAAATCAATACGTTCATCGACACGAACAATCAAGAATTCAATAACGAATACCACGACAATTCAATGGAAATAATCTCATATTCGACAACATGAAGAAAACCATATGCATGATCAAAGTTCCAATATAAACCAATTTCAAAATATGATACTTGCCTCAGAAACGGGGATAAGAATTGCTACAACGAATAGACTTCAATCCGCTCGGAGAACTCTCACTCGATCAATCCTCCAAAATCCGATCCTTTAACGAACAATATTACTGGTATAACTAACAGTTTCGGATAAACGTTTTAACCATCAAACGGATCATTAAAAGACATGTTATACTCTATCATGGCAAGTGACTAAATCTGCCCCAATTCGTTCGGTTGGATCAATACTACGCTACTCGTCCGAACGACAACTTCTTCGAACAATATTCAAGTTAAACGCATCTTACGGTCGGATACTACAATTATGAGATGAAATTCATCTTAGAAGGATTTTAATTATATTCTTCCACAACAAGGTATCGATACACTTCTACGAATCACCATAAAACTTAACCACTAGGTTCCACTCTTTGATTAACATCTCCCTAAGATTAATCCATTAACTTCTCCAATGGAAAGCTTGATCGATGATTTCTAAGGATTAAGATAATTTCTGAAAACTAGTTATAATAGGGTTCGTAAATCTCAGAATGCTATAATCAAGAGTCTAATCACTAATAGGTTCGATCAACAAGTTTAACAATAAAGGAGAACCGAAGCACAACTGGACTTACTATACTAAAATCATGATGATCGACTACTCACGAGTATAACTGACTTGATAAACTCGAAAACATGCTCTAACATACGTCATCAAGTTGGTGAAGAATCACATACCTCAAAATAGTGAAGAACAAGGAGAAACTTGAAGATACTCAACACCGAGAGCTTGAACACCAATCCTCAATGGTCTATGATCTCCAAAATCAAGCTAGGGTGATGATAAGTGAGTTATATGGCGAAGGATAGTCTTCAGAACCCAAAAATCGGCCAAGTTAAAGATGAAAAATGAAATGGGGTCAAGGTCTATAAATAGAATTCTAAACCATTACGTACGTTACCCACACTCAGTTACATACGTAACAGTATTAGCGTACGTTATACTCGGACATTAGCGTACGTTAACGCCTGGCTAGAGTTCACTGAACTGTTTCTGGTATTGGCTTACATACGTTATATTGCATTCATAGCGTACGCTATGATCATTATCTAGCGTACGTTATCACGTGCAGAATTATGCATGCATGCAAGGAAAAATACAAAGATCTAGGGATACGAATACGGGAAACCAATCGTCGATTAATGCGTCACAAAGTCGAATCTTACAAGATCGAGTACAGGATAATTACACATTAAGTATCCAGGCATTACATACTACCCTCTAAAAAGAAGTTTCGTCCCGAAACTTAGAGCGAAAATAATTCCGGGTATCTCGACTTTATACTATCCTCTGTCTCCCAAGTTGCTTCCTCGACTCCATGCCGAGACCACTGAACTTTGACCAAGGAGATCGGTTTATTCCTCAACTGTTTGACTCGACTCTCGAGTATCTTGATTGGCTTTTCTTCGAATGAGCCATCATTAGCCATTTCAATCTCGCCAAAATCAATGATATGACTGAGATCCGGTACATATTTCCGCAATTAGGATACGTGGAATACACTATGAACGTGACTCAGCGATGGCGGTAAGGCCAACCTGTACGCCAACTCCCCAATTCTTTCTAGGATCTCGAATGGTCCGATATATCTCCGACTCAGTTTTCCTTTCCTCCCAAAACAGAAAATTCCCCGGGTAGGAGAAACCTTAAATAGTACGTGATCCCCAATCTCAAACTCCAACGGGCGATGACGCACGTCTGCATAAGACTTTTGTCGACCCTGGGCAGTCCACAGCCTTTCACGAATCCGAGCTATCTTCTCTTGAGTTTGAACTATCAATTCCGGTTCTGTCCCGATCAACTCAGAAGAATCATCCCAACACAGGGGCGATCTGCATCTTCTCACGTACAACGCTTCAAACGTTGCCATCTTAATGGAAGCATGCCAACTATTGTTATAGATGAATTCAATCAACGGCAAATGAATCTCTCAATCGGTTGACCAATATAAGGCACAAGCTCTAAGCATATCCTCTATTGTCTGTATAGTTCTTTTGGACTGACCGTCCGTCTGAGGATGATAAGCCGTGCTAAAGTTCAGTTCAGTTCCCAAAGCCCTATGAACTGCCTTTCAAAAGTGCAACACAAAGCGACCATCACGATCCGAAATAATGGTCTTCAGCGTTCCATGCAATCGGACGATTTCCGTAATAAACACTCGTGCTAACTTCTCAGGTCCCCAAGTGTCTTTAATACCTAGGAAATGAGCTGACTTAGTTAGTCGATCAACTATGACCCAAATCATGTTCATTCCCGTCTTGGTCCGTGGCATATTGGTGATGAAGTCCATCGATATATCTTCCCACTTCCACTCAGGGATCGGAAGTGGCTTCAACATTCCGGCAGGTCGCTGATGTTCAATCTTAACCTGCTGACAGGTTAAACACTTCGAAACGTATTCTGCTACGTCTTCTTCATATTTCCCCACCAGAAATTTTGTTTTAGATCCTTATACATCTTACTGGTGCTCGGGTGAATAGAATAGGGCGCGCTGTGAGCTTCCTTCAGAGTTTTCTATCTCAAAATATCATCATCGGGAACGCAAAGTCAACTCTGAAATCTCAGAACTCCATCGTCTTGTATTACGAATCCTGGGGCCTTCCATTTCTTTACTTCATCACATAACCGAAGAATTGGAATCATTCAACTACTTAGATTTGATTTCCTTGACTATTGACGAAGTTAGTGTTGGGATTCAGTGCCTAAAACGAAGGCCTAGTGGAAGCGGTAAAACGAAAATTAATTCGATCCGAATCCCTACGAGGATCGATCGAGCTACGTATATACGAATATCAAAAACGAATAGCAAGAGTCATAAAAAACTAACTCTCGAAGTCCGTTGATTAAATGGTAACCTTCTCTTGAGCTATTCCCCAAGCTTTAGTTTGATCTCTACGAGTTCAATCCGCTCCAAGCCCTTGAACGATCCAACGCCGAAAGCACCGCGTCTCTACTTGCCACGTGCCGGAAAAACGACCGGTATAACAACACTTGATTAACCTCTAAGGTTACGGCTAGAATCAAGTGATGAAGCTTTTATTACTACACTCTAAGTGTATAATATATCTCTCAATAATTTCTCTCAATTTTTCTCCAAGAAAAATGAAGAAGAAGTGAATGAAGAAGATGAAGATAAGTGTTTAACTCAAAGTCTAACTCTCTCTCTCTCTCTCTCTTTCCTCACGTTGGAAGGCTTGGAATCACAAGTGAGAGATGTCATCAACTTCATTTATTCAACTCCCCACCACATGCAACAACTCATACATGTGGGAATCTAACCCCACCATATCAATCATAATCCATTAAAGAATGGAACAAGAGTCCACAAGGAAGGTGGGTGGAATGTGGGGGGCAGCGCATGCTAGAAATCGGACGAGTTCGGTTCGTTTCGGACTCCCGTGAGTCCAAACAGATAAACTCCTATTCCGATCCGATGTATTTGTGTCGTCTAATTAATCCAATTAATTAAACATATCAAATACAAAATAACATAATTAATTTCTCCAAGAAATAATTATATTCATGAATTAAATTAATCAACCAGTTATATTTAATTCATTAGGCCGTAAATTAATTTATCCAATAAATCAATTTAGACATCCAATGTCCCAAATTAGATATGCAATATCTAATATTCATAATGAGAGAATTAGCTTTATTCATTCCGTCGTCAATCCTATCAAGGCGACTGCAGGTCTGTCTCAGTCAGCAATGGGAGGAACCAAAGAGTAGTAGCACCACCTAGCCAGCCTGGCGGCCTACACTGTACCCCAACTGAGAATGAATGATTGGGATCATTCAAGAACCATTCTGTCGTGAATACTAGTAAACGTATAAACCCTTCTTTCAAATGTCTCGATCAAGTTATAGGGTCACGGTCAGTCAAACCCCATCTGTACTTGACGCTATGCATACGTTAATGCAAATCGAGATCATCGAGCTCTCGTGTATCTAATACAGCTAGCTCCAATACTTTGGCCAAAGACTTATGATCTCATCTGCCAATAACCGCATAGGACATATAACCCGTTCACTAACAGGAGAAAGAATTCTATCTTGGTATTCAGTAGGACCTGCTACTTGCCCATCAAGATGCACGTCGAGGTTAACCCCCGCCTTCCGGTTTATAGGGTCGAACTACTCTAATGAAAATCTTGACGTCACAAGCACATCCCTACTAAACCCTCAAGTCGAAGGTTCACGAATACCTATCACAACCTTTCGATTCCATCATTGACTGTCCCGGAGTGAAATCCGTGTGATGAATCGAGGGTGAGTCGGTTCGAGTATACTAATTCAATTAGTATACCTATAACGTGTGCTCCCACTAACCATTAGTGTTCGACAGGCACTCTCCTTGTCAAAGAACACGTCATACAAGTCTTCACATAAACTTAACGCCCAGTCAAGTTTCATCGACTTGCGAACGATTAAGTATTTGAGCTATAAACCTTTCCAGTGCCGACCCCCTTATCCAATAAGGAGTCGAGCGTTTTGCTCTCAAATACACGGACTAGTTTCTACATGTATATTTACGAGTTAGGAATGCCAGTAACTACTAGTAAATAAAGAAACATCCATTGTCTTATATTGATGATTTACATAATAACAAGTATAATGCCCTCACTCAACATCCTCTGAGTGGCATTCGAGGGCATACTCCTAACAATCTCCCACTTGCACTCAATGCCACACACTATGGTATCTAATACCCATGTTCTCCAGATGACGCTCCAAGCTAGTCTGAGAAAGTGGCTTGGTCAGTGGATCGGCGACGTTGTCGGACGAGTCTACTCAGGCAAGACAATGTATCCCTTGCGAACAAATTCTCTTACGTGATGATACTTCCTCTCAATATGTTTTGTCCGTTGTGAAACCTCGGCTCCTTGGCTCGTACATGCTCCGCCGTTGTCGTTGTCGCAAAGATAAAACAGCAAACAAAGACATGGTATCACTTGAAGTTCTCCTAAACTTCTTAATCGAGAACCCTTCCTTGAAGCCTCCGAGGCCGCTTAATACTCACCGACAGTGGAATCAAGATCGCGCTTTGCTTGGCGCTACGCCAAGATATCGCTCCTCCATTAAGAGTAAATATGTAGCAGTAGACATCGAGTCGCCCTTCGCCTTGGAAGTCCGAATCAAGAATCCCACCACATCCAAATCTCCACCGCCATACATCGTAACCATATCTCTAGTCCTTCTTAAGTACTTGAGAACGTTTCTTACGGCACCAATGTTTCCTACTGGTTTGCTCGAAACCTACTCACCACGCTTACAGCATGCGCGATGTCAGGTTTTGTACACAACATAGCATACATAAGGCTACCCACGGCCGAAGCATATGGTATATTACTCATTTCCTTTCGTTGTTCCTCACTTTGAGGACACATCTTCAAGGTGAGTTTTATTCCATGTCGCATCGGTAGGAACCCTCTTTTAGAATCATCTATCTTAAATCGCTTTAAGATTTTATCTATATAGAGGGCTTGGGAAAGACCTATTGTTCTCTTCACTCTATCCCGGTAGAGTCGAATACCAAGAATATAGGTAGCTTCTCCCAAGTCTTTCATGGAGAAATTACTTGAAAGCCAAGCTTTCACAGAACTGAGCATTCCCACATCATTTCCTATTAGTAGAATGTCATCCACATATAGTACTAAGAATGTGATCTTGCTCCCACTAACCCTCTTGTATACACAAGGTTCCTCTTCATTTTGCACGAAGTCAAACTCTTTGAATGCCTCGTCAAAACGAAGGTTCCAACTACGCGACGCTTGCTTCAGTCCATAAATGGAACGCTGAAGCTTGCACACTTTCTGAGTATCGACTTCGGACACAAAGCCTTTAGTCTGCTCCATGTAGATTTCCTTCTCGGGGAATCCATTAAGGAAAGCCGTCTTTACGTCCATTTGCCATATCTCATAATCTTGGTAGGCAGCTATAGCAAGCATCATGCGAATAGACTTGATCATGGCTACGGGCGAGAAGGTATCGTGGTAATCGATCCCTTCCTTCTGGGTATAACCCTTTGCCACAAGCCTGGCCTTATAGGCGTCAACCTTGCCATCACCATCAATCTTTCTCTTGTAGATCCACTTGTTCCCAATAGGCACTATGCCCTTGGGGCGGTCTACTAGAGTCCGCACTGATTGACATGCATCGAGTCTATCTCGCCTTCCATAGCTTCACGCCATTTCGCGAGTCTACATCCACCATCGCTTGGTCATAGTCGTCGGGTCGGTCTCTTGGCTATCACTTGGAACCTCATGGAGACCCGGCTCCTCCAAGTGCACAATCCCATACCTCTCGTAAATGAGACACCCTACTAGACCTACGAGGTGGTTGTACTTGTGTTTCGTAAAGTTCAGCCTGGGCCAGACAGTGTGTCTCCCGAGGAGTTTCATTGTATTCTTCTAAAGAAATACTTCTACTCGCTCCGCCTTCCCGAATGAACTCATCTTCCAGAAGTGTGCTTGTAAAGCAACAACGATCTTTCGATCTTCGGCATGTAGAATAGATATCCCATCATCCCGCACGGAATCCAATGAAACGTCCCTTCGCAGACCTAGCTTCCAACTTTTCCACCTTAGTCTTCTTGACATAGGCGACATCCCCAAATCCTAATATGATTAAGACTTGGTTTCGTTCCTCCCACATCTCATGTGGAGTTTTAGGAACGGATTTGGAAGGACATCTGCTCAAGATGTAAGCGGCAATGAGAGTGCATACCCCACTGTAAATCGGCAAGTCAAGATAGCTCAAGATGGAACGGACCATGTTCAACAAGGTCCGGTTCCTTCTTTCGACACACCATTTAACTGAGGAGTACCTGGAGGTGTTAGTTGTGAAACTATTCCATGTTCCTTAAGGAACTCGTCAAAATCCGTACTCATATACTCGCCACCTCGGTCCGACCGAAGTGCTTTGATATGATTACCAGTTTGTTTCTCGACTAGGGCCTTGAATTCCTGGAATTTCTCAAAGGCCTCGGATTTATGTTTCATTAAGTATACATAACCATACCTAGTATGATCATCTGTAAACGTAATGAAATATTGATATCCGTCACGTGCTGCTTCCAAAGCACCACAAACGTCAGTATAGATTAATCCCAGTTCATCAGCGGCTCTTTCAAAAGTCCCTGTGAAGGGGGACTTAGTCATTTTGCCTTTAAAGCAAGATTCACAAGTAGGAAAGGGATCTGATCCCAATGGACCCATAAGTCCATCATTTTCCATCTTGTAAACCTTGGTCTGACCAACATGACCAAGTCTAAGATGCCATTTCAAAACTTGATTGTTTTCATCCCTACCACGTTTTCTAGTCATAGTATTCACAACTACTTTGTTGCTGAGATTTAGATGATACAATCCATTCAACAATGTAGCAGTACCCACTAGTTTATTTCTAAAATAAATTTTGCAGGAACCATCACCAATGAAAAATGAAAAGCCTTTTCGGTCCATGACCGGAATGGATACAATGTTTTTGTGCCCCTTGGGCAAAACAAGTACATCTTCTAAAGTCAAAACAAAGCCGGATTCTACACCCAAAAAAAGTGATCCTATGTCGGTCGCCTCGACACTATGCCCGCTTCCGACTGTGATCATAACTTCTCCAGCTCCAAGCTTCCTACTTTGTTCCAGATCCTGATTCATGGTACAAATATGAGAACTAGCACCAGAATCTAGTATCCAGGAAGTAGAAAATATAGTAGCAGAACAATTTGTTTTCAAAACTAAAAGTTCTACACCCAAAAGAAGTGATCCTATGTCGGTCGCCTCGACACTATGCCCGCTTCCGACTGTGATCATAACTTCTACAGCTCCAAGCTTCCTACTTTGTTCCAGATCCTGATTCATGGTACAAATATGAGAACTAGCACCAGAATCTAGTATCCAGGAAGTAGAAAATATAGTAGCAGAACAATTTGTTTCCAAAACTAAAAGTTCTGTACCTGAAGTGCCATGAAGAATCGGACAGTCTCTAGCCCAATGGCCCAGCTCACCGCACTTGAGACAAACATCCTTCTTCTTCTTGTTCTTTGGAACCATTGGGGCCTTGCCCTTTCCCTTAAGGTCCTTAGCTTGTGGTCCAGTCCGCTTCTTGGTCTTTTTCTTCTTATTCTTAGACTTCCGAAGTCCAGAAGAAATCACAAGTGCAGACTCTTTCATCCGCGGGGTCTTCATATGAGACTGAGCGGTCACCAGTTTGTTCATTAGCCCAGCTAAGTTACATGCAATCTCATTGCAGTTGAAGTTCATAACAAACTGTGAGAAAGAATCAGGGAGAGACTGTAGGATAAGGTCGGTTTGGAGAGAAGTATCCATTTTAAAATCAAGAGCCTCCAATCTCTCGATCATGGATATCATTTTGAGGACGTGTTCCCCAACCTTCTCACCTTCCTTCATCCTTGCACCGAACAGCTTGCTTGATATCTCATATCTAGCGATTCACTTGTGCTCACCATAAAGTTTGGTTAAGTGAGATAGAATCTGCCTAGCAGAAGTCATTTTCTCATGAGCTCTCTGAAGCTCATTAGACATGGAAGCCATCATATAAGCACGGACTTTCACGTCATCCTTAACCCACTTTTCGTGGTTTTCAACCTCTTCCTGATTGGCTCGGGTCCGCACAGGAGGCGCCGGAATGTCCGTCTCCAAGACGTATCCCAGTGCCTATATACTGAGGACAATCATCAGATTGCGGAGCCAATCCACAAAGTTAGGTCCCATTAAGGTGTTCTTTTCGAGCAGAATTGCGAGTGGATTCATTGTCATATTGAGATTTGAGTCTGCATTAAGTATGATAGATTAATTAGTGACTCATTCAATTATGTTCTGAGTATAGAATTAAGGTCTTTTCTATTCTTGTTACCCAGCTCCCACTATTTTTATCGGAATAACACACTCCCATGTGAAATCCGGAAGTATCGTCGCTCTACTTCATAGTGGTGATCAAGTTGTTTATAAATCTTAATAGAGGGCAACCGAACAGGTTTCTAGTCTATTAATTTTCATAAAGTGGTGTCCAACACCAACCCATCTGATGGATGATTCGATCTTCTTTTTCCCCTTATTCACTCCCCTCAACCTATACGGTTTCTATGGTTCGTGAACAAGTTAAGTTTATACCATCGACGCAAATCAGTTTCACAATTGAATCTTATCCGGCAACCTATCAGGTTTCTAGGGATAAAATTTGCTCCAACCGAAGGCATCCAATGCGCTCCCGGTAATTCATCCATCCTCCCCGAACGACTACCCCGATAACTCGGAAGCATAACACATCCGGTTTGGATTTCAATTTCCCGAAAGCTCGATGGAGGGAAGGAAAACCTTGAAACCTTATAAACTTAATAATTTGTCGTGGGAGAATTTTCGCGATTAACGTTACACTTTGCACATTAATCAGTTAAGCGCGTTTGTGGCATTCATATAATATGAAAACAACCATTCACAACCTAGTTGCTACCATCATGTGGTTCATGGACCGTTCTTAGAAAACAAAAACTTCGTAATCTAATTACAAGTCTTCGTCTTGAATCTTCGTCTTCTCGAAACGGATCTTCCTCCGGTCTTCGTCATTACATATAAATTTTACATTGAAAATTGCATCCTAGATACAAATTTCTTCTAGTAAAATAAATAGGCTCAAAACGGCATTTACAACCCAATCGAATAAAACGAACGATTCAAAAACTAAGTCCACGAACCACATCCCCATTCAAAAGCATTCATCCAATAAATACTTAATAAATGGAAATCGTAGAGATACATTGATCCAATTAACAATACGAACCGATCAAATCGATTCACACAATCGGTAATATGATAACGTTCAAAATAATTCGGTCGACCATAAATACTCCAATGAATAAAATTTCCCTTATAAAATGAAATACCATAAATCATTTTAATCATATTAAATCCAATTTAACATGAGGGATATTAATTTTCAAGAATACACGAAAAAATCGAGCTGGGGCGAAAATGGCCTGCCATGGCTGAGTCACTGCCGGCATCCTGCCGGCCGGACACGGCCCGTGCCGAATGGCACGGTCGGGTCGTGCCGGCAGTGTCCTAGACCTTCCTGCCATACTCGGCCGTGTCACCTGACACGGTCGAGTCACTCCGGAGCCGCCGCCGACACGGCCCGTGTCGCCCGACACGGCCGGCCCCGCTCGGCGATGACTGGGATCGCCGGACACGGCCGAGTCACCCTGGCAGCTTCCTGCCCTTTGTCCAAAAATTCGTCCGACGACGATTCGGAGCTTGATTTTCGACCGGATATCCAATATCAATATTTTTCAACATTCATATCTTCAATATAAATCATATTTCCCAGAAATTTAAGATTTATATTTAGACATAAACTTACGAAAAATATAACTACAACGAACGTAAAACATGTACCACGATAATGACTAAAATGATTCCAAATCATTCACCACCTAATCGAGCATTCCAAATGCCAATATCGTATATACGATCGCAAGACCTACGCTCCGATACCACTGCTGGGATTCGGTGCCTAAAACGAAGGCCCAGCGGAAGCGGTAAAACGAAAATTAATTCGATCCGAATCCCTACGAGGATCGATCGAGCTACGTATATACGAATATCAAAAACGAATAGCAAGAGTCGTAAAAAACTAACTCTCGAAGTCCGTTGATTAAATGGTAACCTTCTCTTGAGCTATTCCCCAAGCTTTAGTTTGATCTCTACGAGTTCAATCCGCTCCAAGCCCTTGAACGATCCAATGCCGAAAGCACCGCGTCTCTACTTTCCACGCGCCGGAAAAATGACCGGAATAACAACACTTGATTAACCTCTAAGGTTACGGCTAGAATCAAGTGATGAAGCTTTTATTACTACACTCTAAGTGTATAATATATCTCTCAATAATTTCTCTCAATTTTTCGCCAAGAAAAATGAAGAAGAAGTGAATGAAGAAGATGAAGATAAGTGTTTAACTCAAAGTCTAACTCTCTCTCTCTCTATCCTCACGTTGGAAGGCTTGGAATCACAAGTGAGAGATGTCATCAACTTCATTTATTCAACTCCCCACCACATGCAACAACTCATACATGTGGGAATCTAACCCCACCATATCAATCATAATCCATTAAAGAATGGAACAAGAGTCCACAAGGAAGGTGGGCGGAATGTGGGGGGCGACCCATGCTAGAAATCGGACGAGTTCGGTTCGTTTCAGACTCCCGTGAGTCCAAACAGATAAACTCCTATTCCGATCCGATGTATTTGTGTCGTTTAATTAATACAATTAATTGAACATATCAAATACAAAATAACATAATTAATTTCTCCAATAAATAATTATATTCATGAATTAAATTAATCACACAGTAATATATTTAATTCATTAGGCCGTAAATTAATTTATCCAACAAATCAATTTAGACATCCAATGTCCCAAATTAGATATGCAATATCTAATATTCATAATGAGAGAATTAGCTTTATTCATTCCGTCGTCAATCCTATTGCGCGACTCGGTAGGTCCGTCTCAGTCAGCAATGGGAGGAACCAAAGAGTAGTAGCACCACCTAGCCACTCGGCGGCCTACATCAGACTTAATCGAGAACGAATGATTGGGATCATTCAAGAACCATTCTCCGTGAATACCAAGAACGTATAAACCCTTCTTTCAAATATCCCGATCAAGTTATAGGGTCACTACCAAACCCCATCCATTTGACGCTATGCATACGTTAATGCAAATCGAGATCATCGAGCTCTCGTGTATCTAATACAGCTAGCTCCAATGCTTTGGCCAAAGACTTATGATCTCATCTGCCAATAACCGCATATGACATATAACCCGTTCACTAACAGGAGAAAAAATTCTATCTTGGTATTCAGTAGGACCTGCTACTTGCCCATCAAGATGCACGTCGAGGTTGACCCCCGCCTTTCGGTTTATAGGGTCGAACTACTCTAATGAAAATCTTGACGTCACAAGCACATCCCTACTAAATCCTCAAGTCGAAGGTTAACGAATACCTATCACAACCTTTCGATTCCATCATTGACTGTCTCGGAGTGAAATCCGTGTGATGAATCGAGGGTGAGTCGGTTCGAGTATACTAATACAATTAGTATACCTATAACGTGTGCTCCCACTAACCATTAGTGTTCGACAGTCACTCTCCTTGTCAAAGAACACGTCATACAAGTCTTCACATAAACTTAACGCCCAATCAAGTTTCATCGACTTGCGAACGATTAAGCATTTGAGCTATAAACCTTTCCAGTGCCGACCCCCTTATCCAATAAGGATTGGAGCGTTTTGCTCTCAAATACACGGATTAGTTTCTACATGTATATTTACGAGTTAGGAATGCCAGTAACTACCAGTAAATAAAGAAACATCCATTGCCTTATATTGATGATTTACATAATAACAAGTATAATGCCCTCACTCAACATCCTCTGAGTGGCATTCGAGGGCATACCCCTAACAGTTAGTTCCATCATGTATAGTTGCCCTTGGACTCCTTGTGACCATACTTCGATTTATTCAAGAATCAATTCTCGTTGAATGCTGGTTTGGGATGTAAGCGCTTCCAACACTCGAAGAGAAACAGATTTGTGGCTCAGTGCATCAGCTACCACGTTCGCTTTGCCTGGATGATAAAGAATCTCCAAGTCGTAATCCTTGATTAATTCCAGCCACTTTCTCTGCCTCATATTTAAGTCCTTCTGACTGAAAATATACTTGAGGCTCTTATGATCTATGAAGATCTGACAATGAGTGTCGTACAAATAATGTCGCCAAATTTTTAGAGCAAAGACTACAATTGCTAACTCCAGACCATGATTCGGGTAATTAACTTCATATGATTTCAGCTGTCGAGAGGCATAGGCAATCACCCTATCCTTTTGCATCAATACACATCCCAGGCCCTGATTTGAAGTGTCGTTGTATACCATGAATCCGTCAGTCTTCTCTTAAGTTCATCAAAACCCGCCTGGCATTTCTCATTCCACACGAATTTTTGAGTCTTCTGTAACAGCTGAGTAAGTGGACGAGCGATTTTGGAAAATATTTCTACAAAACGGCGATAATATCCAGCAAGTCCCAAGAAACTCCGGACTTCTTTCACATTATTAGGAGATTCCCACTCCAAGATTGCTTCGACTTTCTTCGGGTCTACCTGAACTCCGTCAGCTGATATCACATGCCCAAGGAAGGTTGCTTCCTTAAGCCAGAACTCGCATTTAGAAAGTTTCGTATAAAGCTGTTCATTCCTCAAAGTGCTCAAAATGATACTTAAATGCTCTGCATGCTCCTCTGTGTCTTTCGAATAGATCAAGATGTCATCGATGAAAACTACCACAAATTTATCCAAGTATTCTAAGAATACCCGATTAATTGCATAAATATCGCAGGAGCATTGGTAAGTCCGAATGGCATCACAACGAATTCATAGTGCCCGTACCGGGATCTAAAAGCAGATTTCGGTATATCCGATTCCTTAATTTACAACTGATGGTATCCTGATCGCAAGTCAATCTTCGAGAATACCCTTGCCCCTTGCAGTTGATCAAACAAGTCGTCGATCAGAGGTATAGGATACTTATTCTTGATCGTCACCTTGTTTAGCTCCCTGTAGTCAATACACAAACAGAGGGATCCATATTTCTTCCGGACGAAAATAACGGGTGCTCCCCAAGGAGAGACGCTAGGTTGAATGTAACCCTTCTGCAATAATTCCTCAAGCTTCTTCTTTACTTCATACATTTCGGTTAGCGCCATACGGTATGGTGCTCTGGAAATAGGTGCGGCTCCAGGCTCTAATTCGATATTAAACTCTACTTCTCTCCGCGGAGGTAACCCGGGTAGTTCGTCAGGGAATACGTCTGAGAATTCGTTCGCAATTGGGATAGATGAGATTTCTACCCCTTCTTTCTTCATGGCATAACACCAAAATCCGTGACAACCCTGCTTCAGCAATTTAACTGCTTTCATGGCTTTGATCAATTTTCCTGAGCTTCCTGGTCTCCATCCTTTGAATAAATATTCGGATTCGTCGTCAGCAATGATCAAAATAACTCTCTTCCGGTAATTCAAAATAGCCCCATAACGGTTGAGCCAATCGTCTCTGAGAATTAGTTCGTCACCATGGATGTCGACCAAAATAAGATTTGATGGCCAATCTCTCCCTCCTATAGATACTGGAAAATCTCTAGTTTCTAGGATTCTCACAATTCTCTCTCCACTCGGTAATCCCACAATATAAGGCTCACAATCATGTAAACACGAGATTTTCAAACGATTAACACAGTTCAAAGATATGAAAGAATGCGTAGCTCCTGAATCGAATAAGACACTGACTGGTTGCAAAAGGATCTGAATCGTACCTGATGCAACAACAGTGTTCTGATCGCCTGACCTCCTCATCTCGTAAAGGCGCGGAGGAAGGAACCCAGCACTGGACACTTATCTTTTCCCAACATTCTGCTGATGGAAACCACTTTGATGCGTCCTTGTATCCTTCGGAACCGGTGCAGGAATGCGCGTTCCAATAGATCTAGTCTCATTTCCACAAAACATCGCATGATGCCCTTCATGTCCACACTCGAAGCAGGTCACAACAGGTGCGTAACAATCACGTCGAACATGCCCTGTTTTGCCACAGTTATAACACTTTCTCGCTACGTCTGAAACTGTTGATGCTGTCCGGAACTTCTTTCACCTCGAGAAGGATGCAGAGGTTTCCTAGATGAATAAAATTAAGACTGGCCCTTGCGGGGCCCACTACTTTTGTTCTCCGTGAAGTTGCCAGACACTTTCTGCTTCTTTGCTTCCATCGATTTCTCCACCGCCGCCTTTTTCATGTCGTAGGCCAGCGTTTTGTCCTGATACTGTCGCAAGGTAGTACACTCGAATCCGGACATATACTGCTGAATCTCCGGCTTCATCCGCATATCGAAATGGAAAATCTTTTCTGCCTCGGTTCTGACCAAATGTCGTACACAGGTTAGTTGGTGATTAAAAGTCTTGATTATATCTGTCACAGATGCCTCCGAACTCTATGGTGAGAAAAACTCTCGGACTCTAGCCTCTCTAACTGGACGAGGACAATATTGTGCTTCCATCATTAATTTGAATTCCATCCAGTCAGCATTATGTTTCTCCGGTCGAACGGCCTCCCACCAGTCGAAAGCCTCCCCAGTCAGAAGGTACTGGGTGATCAGAACCTTCCGGTCATCGGGTCAGTTAATCCCTGCAAATATTTTCTCTAACTCCTTCAGCCAGTGATCCCAAGTAGGCATATCGGTAGAACCATCGAATTTGGGTGGGTGTAGCTTGACCACTTCAGTAATCCACTTGTCTCCTCGGTTATCCTCATTACGCTGCTGGTCCATCGTCGTCTGCATGTGGTTAACCACCTGAGCAAACTGGGTCATCTGGGCGACCACCTGCTGAAGTACTCCTGGCATGTTAGGATTTCCGTCATTATTTGTTGATCCCTGTTGTCCTCCAGGATGGGAATCACTTCGACTAGCTGATAACTCTGGGGTAGTCGCTGAATCCTCTAGTCTCGCATTACCACGTCCGCGTCCATGACCGCGTCTGCATCCACGACCTCCCCTCAACATACTGTAAACACAAATACTCAATATCCAAAGCAAAATTTTCTAAAAAGGAAAGTCCGTCAATATCACTAAAACATAAAATAAATAGAACGGTAGTATATGAGATTAGGAAACTTACAACCACGGTCCACATGACGACGCTGGTTGAGCACTTACAACCACGGTCCACATGACGACGCTGGTTGAGCAGTGATGTTACGAACGACCCATAAATCAAATAACGTAAACAGACCCAACTAACCCGACTGCCAAGATATCCATGAATCTTAGCTCCGATACCATATCTGTAACACCCCGATATATTCGGAATAATTACAGCGCCGTAAATCCTTTATATAAGAATTTACAAGGCTGATTTGAGAAATACGGAATATAATACTAAAGTGTCATTAAGGTTAAAACTCAAAACTAGTTCAACAATTCAAATGAGTCCATTATTACAAAACATCCCCAAAACATCAACAACATAAGCGTACTCGAGTACTGAAAAATAACCAGAAAACAAGACAACATAATCCACATCACTGAGCCACTTCATCGTCATGTCGGTACTGTGGTTGCTTCCCTGCTCCTTGGCTACCTGAACATCAAAACAAATGTCCACCCGTATTCTAACATTAATATTTGTACTCCGAAGTATTTATATTAATAACATCTCGCGAGAGCATTCAAGCCCGGGACTAACAACCCCTACAAATCTTGTGTTATTTACTTTCCCACGGAAGTGTTCTCGCATTTGTTTGTTACTCGACCATTCCAGCAATATCATCTCCGGATAATATTTTGGGTAACAACATTGTTAAACTTGTTGATCGAACCTATTAGTGATTAGACTCTTGATTATAGCATTCTGAGATTTACGAACCCTATTACTAGTTTTCAAAAATTATCTTAATCCTTTGAAATCATCGATCGAGCCTTCCATTGGAGAAGTTAATGGATTAATCTTAGGGAGATGTTAATCAAAGAGGAACCTAGTGGTTAAGTTTTATGGTGATTCCTAGAAGTGTATCGATACCTTGTTGTGGAAGAATATAATTAAAATCCTTCTAAGATGAATTTCATGTCATAATTGTAGTATCCGACCGTAAGATGCGTTTAACTTGAATAGTGTTCGACGAAGTTGTCGTTCGGACGAGTAGTGTAGTATTGATCCAACCGAACGAATTGGGGCAGATTTAGTCACTTGCCATGATAGAGTATAACATGTCTTTTAATGATCCGTTTGATGGTTAAAACATTTATCCGAAACCGTTAGTTATACCAGTAATATTATTCGTTCAAGGTTCGGATTTTGGAGGATTGATCGAGTGAGAGTTCTCCAAGCGGATTGAAGTCTATTCGTTGTAGCAATTCTTATCGCCGTTTCTGAGGCAAGTATCATATTTTGAAATTGGTTTATATTGGAACTTTGATCATGCATATGGTTTTCTTTATGTTGTCGAATATGAGATTATTTCCTTTGAATTGTCGTGGTATTCGTTATTGAATTCTTGATTGTTCGTGTCGATGAACATATTGATTTGCATATGTGTATGCATAATTGCATGGTTTTTATTGTAAATGATCCGATGGGGTCATGAGGATCTTTCCTGAGGGCGCTGGATCGGATGTCCACCATGCGTTGGTCCGACAGGATCATCATGGGGATCTATGCTGAGGGCGCTGGATCGTTGGACGGGTTTTCCACCATGCGTTGGTCCGACAGGATCACCATGGGGATCTATACTGAGGGCGCTGGATCCCTGGATTACCCTGTATTGTGTTGATGGAATCGTGAGGATTCGCATCGTTGGATTCCGGTGACGGAAGTCCATTTTGTATGTTTTATGATGCATTGTTGATTTATGTATTATGATACTTGTACTAGCATCGTTTTGATAACCCCTTCGGAATATTACAATGAGTGTAAAGATTCTAGTTATCTTAGCTATAGAGCATAAAGATTGCCGGAAGAACCAGATATGAACTTCTGTGAGTTCTTGCTTATGTATGTGAATGACTATCACTGTGTATGTGTAATTATTCGTCAGATAAGTATTTTGATCTCTCTGTACATTCTTTTCTGTGTGTTTTCGAATGTACTTCTGATGGCCTGGCCACTGTTGGAGGCATACTATTTATAGTAGGAAAGGTTGTTGGGTCCTCCCCGGCGATCGCGGGCGACCGCCGTATTCTATATTAGAATAATGTGGGCGATCGTCCCATCACGTGGGACTGTTTTCTTAAAGTCCGAGGCCGCGGATGGCATCCAACTGTGCGGGCCAATGAATCGCTGTCTGAGGAGGACCCATTTTGTACCTTTCGGTGGGCCTGTCGGTAGGTGTGAGGTTGGTGACAGGCTGGGGTCAAAGGCCTGATCTTGCGGCGCCTTTTGTGGATCTGCACGTGGGTCTCCGTCCAAGATTCGGTCTTCAACGATTTTGACGGATGTTGGATTCATATGTGGCACGAGACGATCGTCTATGGTCGGACATCATAGGCGATCGCCAGATACCAAAAGACGATCGCCTTGGGTGCCGAATTCTAGGTGTTCGCCCATCATATGTCTTATATGGTTGGATTTTAGACCATTACGCCGATCGCCATCGAGGCGTATAAATCGCCGCACAACAATTGCCCCCCAGCTCGCTCCGATGTTGAAAACATGGGGTGAGGTGGTACTGTTGGTGATCGCCTGTGTTAGACGATTGGCTCATCTGTTTATGACAAGGACGATCATCGCCTGGACGATCTGATTTCGAATTTGGACGATCTCCTTATGCGCTGGAACTAGCGGGAAAAGGAGGCGGGCTCCTGAAACGTTGCAGGGACACGCGTTGCGCTATCGTTGGGGAGTTCGACGGTTTTGTCAGACTTGTTGTCTGGCGTGCCCTCAAAACGACGCGTACGCGGGTTTCGAGGGCTGCATTTAATGTGTCCCCCCGACGGTTGCACTCCAACCCCTGGAATTCTGCCTATTTGCACAGAGGTCCCTGCACTCGCCTATAAAAGGGCTAGGGCCACTTCAATTCAACTCTTTATGCGCCCTTGCTTTTCAGACGAGACTCTGCCGAATTTTTTCGAAGATTCTTGTGCCGATTGACTTTCCTTTTAGGTAAGAACACAAATTATCTCTTCCCCTTTACTTTTAAGATCATGTCTGGAGGAGGATCTAAAACATTCGAGGCTGGTAGATCCTCTGCCGCCGCGACTTCACCTGACCGGGAGGAAACCCCCGTGGGTCTTCATATGGAAACGGTCGTCGAGGCCATTTGTGCGGGGATTACACCCGCGGAGATTGAAGAGCTTTTCAATGAAGCTGACATGGCGAGATTGGCGGCGGCGACAAGGCAGAGGGATCCGCTGGTGGATGAGGATGACGCGGTGAGGCTGTACTGGGAGCAGAACAGTGTTTTCGGCTGGGCCTTTTTGGACTTCACCGGTCTTATGGAGGGGATTGCTGGACCGTGTCCCGAGTTTGATTTCGAGGCATATTCCGCCGCTCACCCCTATGAACCTGTGAGGCGGACGGCGTTTCGGGCCGCTGACCCTTCTCTGTGGACTCTTGGTCAGATTCGGAGTCTGGCGACCAAGAAAGACTTGAGTCGCTGGAGGGCGAAATTCCATATTCCCTCTGACGTCTCGTTGCACATGCCCTCGGAGAACGAACGTGCCGACCAACCTCCCGAGGGTCTGGTCGCCGTTAACGAGATGATTCTGGAGGCCGGCCTGCGGTTCCCCTTGCCGTTAGCCGTGTCATATTTGCTGGTCGCCTGGAATTTGGCGCCGCTCCAGCTGACGCCGAATGCCTGGCTGCAGATTATTAGCACCTTGATAATTTTTGGCGGTCACCGGTTGTTCCGTCTTCCTTCTGCACTGGAAATGAACTATCTCTTCAAACTGAATGCGCAGAAAGGGTCGATCGGCGGTTATCACATTCAAGGTCGAATGGGAAGAGTGGTCCTCGGGGTGCCGAACAAGACTCGGGGCGACATGGTAAAATGGTGCTGGGTCGGCGGAGCGTGGAGGTCGGCGTCGAGTGATAGTCCGGAGGAAGAGTTGGATATCCCCACCAATTTTCGGGAGAGGAATCCGAGTAAGGGTTTTAACTTTCCCTTTGATCGGATAAGTCTTGGACTGATCTAATTTCGTTTCCTTTTTGTAGGCTCTCTTGTTCCAGCGATCGGCGACCTTCCTTTCGAATTTCTGATCGTCTGGGAGCGAATTCGCAGCCTGCCGGACTCCTTCAACGACGTTCGCACAGTCAACCAAGAACTTCATCGGTTGGGAGCTCGATTGTTTCGCTACCCTCGCCATCTGAAGGTTCCAGGTATGAAGTCTTACTTCTTTTTTTCTGTATGACGATCGTCTGATTTGAAGTAGATGTCTAACTTGGCCGAATTTCTTCTTTGACAGAGATCCATTTTCCCCGTTACGCCAAGCCACCGCAAGAGATTTCTATGTCGAACCCCGGTCTGTTGGGTCGCCTTCACCAGGGAAAGAAGACGGGTCATGCCCCTACGACGACGTCTCGTCCTGTTCCTGTGGTGAGGCCTGCTACGGTGCCGGTCGTCGAGCCGGAGGCTCGAGAGGAGGAGGAGCTCCAGCGCAACCGCAAGAGGCAGAAGCCGGAGGGGCCCCTGCTGACTGCTGAGGCAGAGGTATCCATTTTGGAATCGCCGGTTGCTGCGCCACCTATCTCTGCTGCTCCGATGGCGAAGGGGTCCAGGCCATCAGCTGCCTTCCTGAAGACCGCGGCGATCGCCGAAGCTGAAACTCCCCGGGGCAAGCCCTTTTTCGGCTACGACCCCGAGTTGGTCAACAGGTAAGACCGATTTGATCTTTCTGAGTTAGGCGATTTGTGTAAGGCATATACTAACTCCTTTGTTTCTATTTGTTTGTGTTGCAGGATCCGTCTCGCCGATCCGGACACCTCGCCGATGGTGTTGGATTTCCTGGCGAGCAAGTCTCCTCGCAAGTCCCTCGACGTCTCTTCTTATGTCTCCCGGGCCATCACCTCTCTGCCTAAGGCTTGGACGACCGATCTCGACGCGATTGCTCGTCGGCGGTCCGGAGATGCCATGCAGGCAACACTCGCCCTGACTCTCCAGGCGGCGACGATGGCCGCCCAAGCCGTTAAGGATTATGAGGGGAGACCCTCTAACGCTCACCTCCATCAAGATCTTGAGGCCTCTCGGAACCAGAATGCTGAGTTTGCTAACCGGATCCAGGCCATGGAGAAGGAACATCTAGAGATGGCCAAGCGGGCCAAGCAGGACCTTGACTGGATGAAGCAGGAGCTTGACTGGTCCCGGGGGCGGTGGATCGGTTCCGCGAACAGGTGACGGAGGCTCGCCGGATGCACGCGGCCTCGCAGGAGGAGGCGACTGGGTTGAAGGCGACAGTGGATCGTCTCAACGGCGAGCTGGAGAAAGTGAAGGGAGAACTGGCCGCCAAGGTGGTCGAACTTGTGGATGCTGAGAAGACGACTTCGGACTTGAAAGGGCAGTTGAAGGCGATCGAGACCGATCCCTACCTTAATGTGGCATACGTCGGCGTGTTTTCCTACTATCTGGCCTACGTCGACGCTATCCGAGCTGCCAAGAAGGTAGGGGTCGAGGTCGGCCCTATGATGGAAGCCTTCAAAGCCTATGTACTTGAGCATCCATTGCAGCCGGACTTCTCCCTGCCGATCCTCGACCTCACCAACTTGGGGATCGACTTGAGCTGGTATCCTTTTCCGGATAAACTGATTTATACTGAAGTCGATGAAGGAGCGCGTACCGATCCGCCTGCTGGGGACGAAGTCCATTCGGGGGCGGCCTGAGTGATGGAGTTGTTTATTTTCTCACCGCTTGTAATTTTCTGTTTTTCCTTTGTAATGCCTTCGGGCTTGTTTTGTACGAACTTCTCGACTTGAATAAAATACTCCTTTTTCGTATCTGATTCTTTATAAGTACGATCGCCTCTTTTGAATATTTGTGTATGAATTTATACAAGTGTTTATATAAATGCATCTGATGCCTCGTTCGCCTGATTGACTGTTCGAATGTTGAATGGGTCCGAATGTATTGGTATACTTGAAAATTCTTACTTGTAAATATCTCGCATAAAACCGATCGTCATGTGTGTGTTTGAACGAAGCCGATCGTGTATGGTCCCTTCCTCCCGATCGCATTTAGGAATAGCTTGACTTTGCCCCTTGTTTTTGTTTACTTAGTGTAAGTAAGGGAACAAAAATAGTATGTTTGGTGAGCTATCTTCAATTTTGCCGATCCTTCGAGGGAGGTCAACTGTTTCGACTCTTAGGAACCGTGCACGGTTGCGGAGTTCGATGGACCGATCTCCATGACCGTGTCTTTATGAGCGAGGGACATTCCATCTGTAGGTCTGTCTCGCGAATCACTTTATTGTTAGGGTCCTCCGTTAGGCTGCGCCTGCCTTGTGTTTAAACGAAAGGCGAGCGGTCTCGGTCTGGAGAAGTCCTTGCACGGGGCGTCGTCGGTTTATTCGACTCCACGTCCGCGGCTTGTTAGCACTTTTCTACCTCGGGTCGCCATGTTAGATGGCGACCCTCGACGGTATACGTTGTGACGGGGTAGGGACGCGTCGCCTTGTCCAGGTATATCATGTTAGAATATGTACTTTCGAGGGCGTGCGATCGTGTCCACAGGTTTGTTTGGAGGGTCCTTCGGCTACGCCCGCCTCGTATTTAAACGAAGGGCGAGCGATCGTAGCCCAAAGGAACCTTGCATGGATGAAGCTGTCGGTTCCATCGACCTCTAGGACCATGGCTGCACTTTTCTACCTCGAATTGCCATGTTAAATGACGATCCTCGAAGGTATACGTTGTGCTTTGGGGGAGATCGCTTACATAGGTCTGTCAGGTTAGATGACGACCTCTTGGGGCGAGCGAGTCGTCCTCTCTTCAGTTGTTTGTTTTCGTTGAGGCGAATCACATATATGAGATATAAAAAATCTCATTATACTCTTTGTACATTGGGTAACTGAATATAGATGTTTCATTGGTAGTATTTCTTCAAATGTACGGCGTTCCAGGGATATTGGTCCGGAGTGACGTCAGGGTGTTCAAGTTCGTAGGCTCCCCTAGTCAGCCATTTAGATATTCTGAAGGGGCCTTCCCAATTTGGGCCAAAGACTCCCGTGTGAGTCTGGACCTTTTTGAGGACAAGGTCGCCCACTTGGAATCGTCTTTCCTTGACCTTCGAATTGAAGAACTTCTCGGATCTCCTTTTGTGGATTGTGTTCTTCATTTCCGAGGTCAGTCTCCGTTCTTTCAGCATGTCCAAGTTGATTCATCGGGCCACATCATTGTCCGTCGTCATTTCTTGTTTAGTTCGGTGGCTGAGGACGGCGATCTCTGAAGGTATCACAGCTTCTGTTCCGAAGGCGAGGGCGAATGGGGTTTCACCGGTTGAATTTCGGGTCGTCGTTCGATATGACCACAGGACATCTGGAAGCTCGCTCGCCCATCGTCCTTGTCTGGATTCGATTCGTGCTTTCATCGTGTGTTTGAGGATTTTGTTTACACCCTCTACTTGCCCGTTCGTCTGAGGGTGGTAAGGGGCCTAGAATAACTTTTTGATTCCCTACTTCTCGCAGAATTGCATGATTTCTAACCCGTCGAACTGCTTTCCATTGTCAGAGATGATAGCCTGGGGTAGACCGAACCGGCATATGATGTTCTTCCAAATGAACTTGATTACTTGTTCTTGACCGATCTTGTTGAGTGGCTCGGCCTCAGCCCATTTTGTGAAATAATCGACCCCTACGATGGCAAACTTACAGCCCCCTGGCGCCGTCGGCAAGGGACCTATAAGGTCGATGCCCCACTGGGCGAATGGACATGGGCTGTATATTGAGGTGAGCTGCTCGGGGGAGAGCTTGATGTTTGGGCCCATCACTTGGCACCTGTGACACGATCTGGCATAGGCGATCACATCTTTTTGTAGTGTAGGCCAGAAAAACCCTTGCCTGGTTGTTTTGTGGATGAGAGCACGCCCGCCAGCATGGTTTCCACAGATCCCATCATGGATCTCGGCTAAAACGAGCCGGCCCTCCTCCGGCGTAATGCATTTGAGGAGAGGGAGGCTGAAAGCTCGCTTGTAAAGCCGTTCGTCCAATAGGGTGTATCTGGTCGCACGGAGCTGAAGTTGGCGAGCTTTGATACGGTCGTCGGGGACCGTCCCGTCCTTCAAGTATTTAATGAATGGAGTCATCCAGTTCTCTTCGGCGATGGTAACTGTGGTAATCAGGTTTCTGTCGATGGTCGGCTTTGCTGATTTTGTGATTTGGATGTTAGAGAAATCGGCCGCCCCATCTGATGATGCCAGTTTGGATAGGGCATCGGCCTGGGAATTGTGCTCTCTCGGGACTTGTTCGATTAGCACTTCCTCAAACATCGTGCACATTTCGGCAACCAATTCTTGGTATTTGACCATCTGTTCGCTGTGCGCCTCATATTTTCCCTTGACTTGGTTCACGACCAAGAGGGAGTCCATGAAGATATGGAGGCGGCGAACGTCCAGGGCGAGGGCTAGATCGAGCCCGCCTACCAAGGCTTCGTACTCGGCTTCATTGTTGGTCGCACGAAACCCGAAGCGCACAGCATTTGTGAAACTTTGGCCGTCGGGGCTGATGAGGACAATCCCTGTCCCTGCTCGCGAGTTGGTCGCCGAGCCATCCACGTATAGCTTCTAAGCAGGGCGGCCGATCTGGGTTGGACTGTGAGGGAATGTTAATTCCACCACGAAGTCCGCCAGAGCCTGGCCTTTGATCGCCGTGCGAGGAGCGTACGTGATACCGTATTGGGCGATCTCCAGTGACCACTTGAGGAGTCGCCTGTTGGTGTCCGGTCGGTGCAGAACTTGCCTTAGAGGGAGAGTCGTCAGAACCTCCACTTGATGTTCGAAGAAGTAGGACCTTAGTTTGCGAACACTCATGACTAGAGCGTAGGCGATCTTCTCCAGAGGCGTGTACCGCGTTTCCGCGTCATGGAGCGCTTGACTAACGTAGTAGATCGGCAAGTGGGTTTGCCCCTCTGCTCGCACTAATACAGCACTTAGCGCGACTTCCGAGGCTTCCAGGTAAAGGAATAACTTTTTGCCGGGGATCGGCTTTGCCAGGATCTGAGGGTTAGACAGATATTCCTTAATTTTAGCGAATGCTATTTGACTCTCCTTCGTCCATGCGAACTTCTTGTTTTTTATGGTCGCGAATAATGGCTTGCTTTTATCCCTGAGCCGAGATATGAAACGATTGAGTGCATCTAGACAACCTGTGAGGTGTTGCACCTGCTTGACATTCCGTGGCTCCTGCATGTCGAGGATCGCCTGGATCTTGGTGGAGTTTGCCTCGATCCCCCTTTGGCTCACGATGTGCCCGAGGAATTTTCCAGAGCTCACCCCGAATGGGATTCAGCTTCATATTGAACTTCTCGAGGATGGCGAACGTCTCGGAAAGGTCATTGAGGTGATCTTCTTTCTTGAAGCTTTTGACCACGATGTCGTCAATGTAGACTTCTATGGTCTTGCCGATCTGGTTGGCGAACATCCCGTTGACTAGTCGCTGGTAGGTTGCTCCTGCATTTTTCAGACCGAACGGCATTTGGACCCAAAAGTATGTCTTTTTCCATGTGGAACGATGTGTGTTTTATGTCTTTCTCCGCCATGGGGATCTGATGGTACCCGGCGAAGGCATCCATGAATGACATCATCTCACAACCTGCTGTGCTATCGACCAAGTGATCAATGTGAGGCATCGGAAAGTGGTCTTTTGGGCATGCCGCGTTGAGGTCGGTGAAGTCGATGCATAACCTCCAGGAGCTGTTCGGCTTTTTGATGAGAACCGCGTTGGCGACCTACTATGGTTCGTCTGTAGCTACTCCGATTAGTTTGTTATCGAGTAGCTTTTTGACTTCTATGTCGAGCGCTGCGTACTTTTCAGGACCGAATTTCCTACGTTTCTGGTGAACAGGCTTCCTTGCCGGATCGATCTTTAGATAGTGGCAAGCGTGTTCAGGACTTATGTCAACCATATCTTGATGCGACCAGGCAAAGACTCCGATGTTCTTACGTAGTAAATTGATCAGATTCTCCTTTAATTCGAGGTCGACGCTTGTGCCGATCTGTACTTCCCGCTCCGGCTGAGCCGGATCTATCGTTATACTTTCCAACTCTTCAATGGGGACGGTCGCCTCTCGTTTGGAACGATTTCCGGACTCGATCCTTGGATCGATGTCGAGGCTTGGCTCGAAACCGATCCTTGGCTCGATGTCTTCCGTTAATCGATGTGAGATGGTGTCCTCTAAGTCGGGTTGGTACGATGTGCTTGGCTCGTCGATCTCCATCGGTTGATTGTCGATCGTCTCGATGTTACAAATAGCACGGGAAGTATTGAAAGAAGTTATGACACAGGAGTAATTCAAACATTTCTTAGCCATTAATTGGTCTCCTTTTACAATACCGACCGTCCCATCGGCAGTGGGGAATTTGATACAGTAAAAGAAAGAAGAGGCGACCGCTTCGAAGGTCTCTAGAAACGGACGACCTAAGAACCCATTATAGATGTTGGACCTATCTATGATTACAAAATTTAGGTTCCTAATAATCCTAACCTTGGGATCGTAGTAACATATTAGCTCGACAGAGAGCTTGATCCTCCCGTAGGCTTGGACTGTGCTGTCGCCGAACCCTTGGAGCACGGTGTCAAATGGCTTGATAAACTTGGTCAGGTTGCCGAGCTGGTCAAGAGCGGATTTGAATATGATATTGCAAAAGCTCCCATTGTCAACCAGCACGCGATCTACCATTTTCTCAAGGATACATGCAGAGATCACCAATGCGTCCTGTTTAGGGCACTGCACTCCCTCCCTATCTTTGTTGGAGAAGGTGATGAACGCGTCTTTGGAGATGGTCGGCTCTGGGGTACCACGACATGGACCCCGGCGAACGCCCTCAGTTCGGCCTTCCGCTTTCTGTTCGACATGGTGGAGACCGGGGAAAGTCCTCCGAGGTTTCCACCTCCCGCCTGGAGCATATTGATCCGGCCGCCAGGGTTGATCGGAGGGATCGATTCATCAGAGTACTCCGGCTCATTCTGCTCGATCCTTGCGACCGGATTGAGAGGGATTCCATCGTTTTATCGGCGTTCGCGCCCTCCGGTCCTCTCTGCTCGGGGTTCTGGCTTGGTAACCAAGTTATCCAACTTGCCTTCCTCAAACAGCCGCCAGAGTTGTTGGAGGAGGTCGCGGCATTGGCTGGTGTTGTGGCTGGGACTCTTATGGTAGGCACAAAATTTGTTGCGATCTAGATGACCGTTGTCCCTTATCGGCTTTGGTTTGTTAAGCCACATGTGCCCCTTGATGGCGTTAAAGATGTGGGCCGGAGATAGGTTGAGGTTGCGGAGGAGGTGAACCTCCACATCCCCCTAGGACTGAGTAGAGAGCGAGCTCATCGCTAATGGGTTTGCCGGTGAGGACTATTTCGTCCACCCGGTCGATGTAATCTTCATCGGGCTCGTCCTTCCCCTGCCTGATTTTCATCATGCGGTGGGGGCCTTCTGGCCGAGCAACTTTAGCGGCGAAATACGACGTAAAGTCGTTCGCCAACTTCTCAAAACAATTGATCGAGCGAGGTGGTAGTGAGATGTACCACATATGGGCGAGGTCGCCCAATGTCAGCGGGAACATTCGGCACTTCATCGCGTCCGATGCTCCACATCCGGTCATATAAATCCGAAATTTGCTCAAATAGGTCTCTGGATCCGATCTCCCTTCATATAGAGGTGTTTGAGGGGGAGTGATCTTCGGTTGAACTGGGGCGAGCTCGATCTGGGCCGCGAGTGGCTCACTCGGTCCAACGATCGATCTCTTGGCGCCTGCCCCAGTCTCTAGGAGCGCCTTCATTTCGTCGAGTCAAGGCCGCATGGCAGCCATCGCCGTAGCTCGATCGTGCCGCCGATTGGCTCTCGGAGCGGGAGCCGAGGCGGTCATGTACTGATCTCCTGGCCCCATGGTAGGTGACGAGTTCTCCGCCCCCGGGCTTAACTCTTGGGTGAGCGGGGGCCCGTTGGCCGGCTTGTCCTCTGGGAGTCGGATATGCCGAACTCCTGGTGACGGATTCGGACTCTGATGCCTCCCGGCTGGGGCCTGAACGCCCGGGTCGCCACGAGGGATCACTCCCTAGGCGGCTGAAGACGGAGTCGCCCCGCCTTACGAGAGCCTTTTCCTGCGGCTCGGGGCTTTCTGTCGATTTCTCAACATATATCCCCTTGAGCTTTCGGTTGCCTGCTCGGCGGATGGCTGACGGAGTAATGGTGGGCGAGTCGCATGCCCTCCGTCACTCCCTGAGGATGGATATAGCCTCCTGAATCTGTTCCGCGGTCTGGAACTGATCGAGTGAGAGGCTGCGACCGTCCCTCGGGGGCGGGAGTGAGAGTCTAGCGTCGCCGCGATCACCTTCCACCGTAGGCTGGGATTCGGTCTGGGCCGGAATGAGATGTCCGGCAGATCGCAGGGTGGCTCTTTTGGAGGTCGTGGCCGATGTCATGTTTCTGAAGGTTTTCTTTGAAGAACAATGAGTGTTTCTTCAAGTATATGCCTCGTAGAATAGTGAGTGTTCTTCGAGACGGTCGGAATAAAAAGGAAGGTTTAAGATTTAGCCCAAAAAGCCCTCCTTCTAGCGCCAATTGTTGTTACCCAAAATATTATTCGGATATGATATTGCTGGAATGGTCGAGTAACAAACAAATGCGAGAACACTTTCGTGGGAAAGTAAATAACACAAGATTTTCCGGGGTTGTTACTCCCGGGCTTGAATGCTCTCGCGAGATGTTATTAATATAAATACTTTGGAGTACAAATATTAATGTTAGAATACTATTACAATGAGTGTAAAGATTCTAGTTATCTTAGCTATAGAGCATAAAGATTGCCGGAAGAACCAGATATGAAGTTCTGTGAGTTCTTGCTTATGTATGTGAATGACTATCACTGTGTATGTGTAAGTATTCATCAGATAAGTATTTTGATCTCTCTGTACGTTCTTTTCTGTTTGTTTTCGAATGTACTTATGATGGCCTGGCCACTGTTGGAGGCCTACTATTTATAGTAGGAAAGGTTGCTGGGTCCTCCGCGGCGACCGCCGTATTCTATATTAGAATAATGTGGGCGATCGTCCTATCACGTGGGACTGTTTTCTTAAAATCCGAGGCCGCGGTTGGCAGCCAGCTGTGCAGGCCAATGAGGAGCCTGCACGCATCCTGAATCGCTGTCTGAGGAGGACCCACTTTGTACCTTTAGGCGGGCCAGTCGGTAAGTGTGAGGTTGGTGACAGGCTGGGGTCAAAGGCCTGATCTTGCGGCGCCTTTTATGGATCTGCACGTGGGTCTCCGTCCAATATTCGGTCTTCGACGACTTTGACGAATGTTGGATTCATACGTGGCACGAGACGATCGTCTATGGTCGGACATTATAGGCGATCGCCAGATACCAAAAGACGATTGCCTTGGGTGCCGAATTCTAGGTGTTCGCCCATCATATGTCTTCTATGGTTGGCTTTTAGACCATTACGCCGATCGCCATTGAGGCGTATAAATCGCCGCACAACAAACAATAAAGGAGAACCGAAGCACAACTGGACTTACTCTACTAAAATCATGATGATCGACTAGTCAGAGTATAACTGACTTGATAAACTCGAAAACATGCTCCAACATCCCTAAGAATACGTCATCAAACTGGTGAAGAATCACCTACCTCTTGAAGATACTCAACACCGAGAGCATGAACATCAATCCTCAATGGTCTATCATCTCCAAAATCAAGCTAGGATGATGATAAGTGAGTTATATGGCAAAGGATAGTCTTCAAAACCCAAAAATTGGCCAAGGTAAAGATGAAAAATGGAATGGGGTCAAGGTCTATAAATAGAATTCTAAACCATTACGTATGTTACCCACACTCAGTTACGTACGTAACAGTATTAGCGTACGTTATACTCGAACATTAGCGTTCGTTAATGTCTGGCCAGAGTTCACTGAACTGTTTCTGGTATTGGCTTACGTACGTTATTACACAGGCCTTACGTACATAATGTCTAGGACCTTAGCGTACGTTAAAAATCCCCCTTAGCGTACGTTAAGTTCGTTGACTTGCTTAGCTGGAAAATTGTCCAGGTTCACGCAGAATCTTATGAATCTCCCATGGCCCTCCATACGCCGACCCTTGTCAGATCTTGAGTTGACTGAGCTTACGTACGTTAAGCTCAACAGCTAACGTACGTAATATCGCATTCATAGCGTATGCTAAGATCATTATCTAGTGTACATTATCACGTACAGAATTATGCATGCATGCAAGGAAAAATACAAAGATGTAGGGATACGAATACGGGAAACCAATCGTCGATTAATGCGTCACAAAGTCGAATCTTACAATATCGAGTACAGGATAATTACACATTAAGTATCCGGACATTACATCAAGGACCCAAATTTGTCCTTTTAGGATCCATGTTTTTGTAGTAGGCTAGGCACCCCCACACTTTGAAATACCTAATATTCGGCTTTCGCTCTTTCCATACCTCATACAGAGAAATTTGGGTTTTCTTTAAAGGTATACGGTTTAAAATATGATATGCAGAAAGTAAAGCTTCACCCCACAAACTAAAAGGTAATTCAGAATGCATTAACATGATATTTATCATCTTCATTGACTTTGCTGGAATGCTTGAATTTCTTTGAATCCTTTTTGGGACCCGAAGAACTTCCTTTTTCATTCCACTTCCTCTTGCCTTTCGCGCTCACCACATTGGCCTTGAAAGTACCGGCATCCGTCGTCATCTCTCTCATCCTCGATTCCTTCTCGATTCGAAGGTGTATCTGGATTTGTTCCAAAGAGAAGTCCTCGGTATTGTGAAGAAGTTTCTTCCGGTGGCTTTTCCAGGAATTGGGCAACTTCGCAATAATTGCACCAACTTGGAAAGTCTCCGGAATATCAATCTTCACGGCCCTCAATTTGTTGACAATAACTTGCAATTCATGTACTTGAGAAAGTATGGTCTTATCGTCAAACATCATAAAATCAAAATAACTAGAGACAAAGAACTTTTTGGTACCTTCTTCTTCGGCCTTGAATTTGTACTCGAGTGCCTTCCAAATCTCCATCGCCGATGGATTTTCGGTGTAGAGATCGTAGAGACGGTCGCAGAGAGTGTTCAAAATGTGGCCACAGCACAACAACTCGTCCTATTGACGCTTCTTCCGTTCTGCCTTGAGTTCTTCAGAATCTTTCTCCGTTGGCTTCGGGATCGGCTTCAATGTCGGGTCCAACACGTAGAAGACCTCCATGGCAGTGAGGAAGAAAAGCATCTTGTCCTGCCAGCGAGTGTAATTGGTTCCATCGAAGCGGTCCAACTTGACGAAGTCTTGGTTCATCACCTTCAAACTCGAAACAGTAGCCTCGGTCGCCATTGCAACAGATACTATAAGATTATTAGAAAATTCTTCAAAATTAAAGACGTCGAGGCTTGAATCACGCATGGAAACACTTTCCTTATAGTATTTCTTGCACCCCGAAATGTGTCTTAAGGTTACAAACAAGAATACCGCAGGATACGACAAGCCTAAATTCCGGACTGCACTAAGACAGAGTGAAATCCAAAAAGTAGACAAGAACAATTTTCTGGATATAGAGTTTTAAGTAGGGGTGTCGAACGGTTCGGTTCCGGTTAACCGAACCGAAATTTTCGGTTAACCGAAACCACAATTGCCCAAAAATGAGAACCGAGAATCGGACCATATAAAATTTCGGTTAACCGGAACCGGACCGGTTATTTTCGGTTCCGGTTCGGTTAAACCGACGGAACCATTTTTTTTTATAAATTATAAATTATAAAATATAAAATTAATATTTAATACATATATAATATATTATTATAAATTTTTAACAAAATATAAAATATTTATTTAACAATATTGGAGTTCTAAATTTTTAATTTACAAAAATTAAAATAATAAAATATATAAGTATAAAATATAAAAATAATATTTAATAAATATATTATAAAATCGGTTTTCGATTCGGAACCGTTCGGTTCCGGTTCCGAACCGAAAACTGAAAAATTATGTAATGAGGAACCGAAAACCGAACCTTTAACCGATTATATGGTTCCGGTTAACCGGAACCGCCTCGATTTCGGTTCGGTTCCGGTTCTAACCGAGAACCGGAAACCATTTAGACACCCTTTGTTTTAAGGAAATAAGAATAGTTGATTCGAAAATCTGTTTTGATTTCTGAAACCGAACTCAGTTTTATAAAGAAATCATAGCTATTCGCGAAAATGAGCACCATTTCGTTCAAACGACATGACCGTGGACAAACAATCGTTCATTTCGAAATGACATGACTTTTCATTCAAACAACAAAAATAACCACTAATTGAAAAGGCGCAACCGTTGGCGAGAATCGCCGCGAGAAGCCCGCGCCTACGAAGCGCCACTAAAGCCTCTAAGCCCGTGCCCGAGCCCGAGCCGGATCCGAACGCCGCTGTTGACACAGGCGAGCGGCGATGTGAGATAGAAAATTGGCATATATTTGCCACCTCACCTCCACCTCACATCCACATGGCAGTCTCTCCACTACCATATATTTATTAATGGTTATTAAATGCTTGCACTTATAAGGTGCTCAATTCGTTTGTCTTTGTTCCATGTGGGATTCTTTTCCATTCACAAAACACACTCTCTCAATATATTATTTTATCTTTTAATGAACAATTAATGAAAGCTTCAAATAATTAAATATCTTATTTAATTTTTAGCTTTCCCAACAAATGTCACAAGAGCTTTCATCGGAATGAGGTCACAAAGAAAGTGGTTTCTTGCTTGTTAAGGACGAGGGTTTTTAGGTAGGAAGCAACAATGTCAGTATACAGTGGTGACGATAGTTTTTCTCATTTTCATTACGTATGTGTTTCCGCATGCATGTATGTATTGTTCTAGTGATATTTTTGTTCAAATAGTTCCATTGTTATGTTTGCATGTGGTGACATGTTATGCTTTGTGGGTTTTCCTTTCGATGGTACTTGGAAAGAGATCAGTGATTTTTATTTTTTTAAGATTTTTAAAAGATGTTGATTCGAACAATTGGAAATATGTTGTTTGGGTTTGTTATTTGAATTGCTGGGTTGAGATTTGGTTAGCAATGTATTCTAAAAGAAAGGAATTGATGAGGAATGAACATTATTTTTTGGGATACAAATTGTACCCTGAAATTGTGGGATTCAAGATTAATGTGTATGAAAATTTTTCTATTTTTTAGCTTCTAATTTATGGGTTTTTTTATTTATTAGCTGACCGTACAATTTTACCCTCGTAACGAGGCTCCTGAAAACATATCGAGCCTCGAGCTGGCTTTTAGGCTCAAAGCTTGGTGAGCTAGCTCGAGTAGCTCGGTATTTTAATAATATAATAATAAATTATTATTTTTCTTAATAAGATTTGAGTTTTTTTTTCTATTTCCTCCTCATGGAATAGAAGGATTGTACACAGTCCTGAATACCCCTCGAAGGCTCTACCTCACTCCCGATCTAAATATAAGTTTTTCAGCATAACATGTTCGCCTCGTGGTCCCCCGCTTGGATACCAGTTCTCGAATTAAGGTTTCATCTCCGGATATTACTTTAAGGGTTCCGGTCGTTCCCCCTTAATAAGATCTTAGTTCCCATCGGGGTTTTAATAACGTCTCAATAAGATCATAGTTTTCATTGGATGAGATCTTATTTGTTTATGGAATTAACGTAATATTTGTTTTCTATATGTAGTTCGTTGTTTTTTTTTTGAGAAGAAATAATGCATTCATACATAATCAATCAAGTAAAAGCAGTACAAATCAGATCACCCAATCTCAGGTAAATCTGTCAATCCATCTCTATCCTCAACTACATGTGCAAAGTTATGGGCCAAGTTATTTGCGGAACGGTAAATGTGCGAAAAGGAAATAAAGTCAAACAAGTACAAAGTAGTTTTAATGAACTCAATAAAATGCCCTCCAGGTGATAAACAAGTAGTGGCAGAGTTGATAGCTTTTATGACGGATTGACAATCGCTCTCGATGATGATGCTTTTCCACCCGAACTCAATGGCCAACTCAATCCCACACTTCACAGCAAGCGTTTCTGCCGTTTCTGGGCAGATTTGATGCGGCACTAATCTTTGTCTCCAAGCTAGCATGTCGCCTGCTCCATTTCGTGCTACGATCCCCAACCCTGCTGCTTTATCAGATTCGAATATGGCCGCGTCAACATTTATTTTCACGCGTGTCATTAGGTGGCATCCAGTTGAAGCCGATTCCGGTGGCCTTGGTTGCGTAAAATGTTGGGCCGATCGAATCGGTTCTGTACTCCGCGAATCGTACTCAACTCCTCTGGATCTCCTTCTTTATTTGAATTGGTGAGTTGATTTCGGTGATACCAAATCCCCCAATTGATACATGTAAAGTACGCAAATTACTTTGCTGATAGAACCTGTTTCACCGCACAAATCCAAAACCAAACATCAGTACTAGAATCAGAACAAATAGATGCAGGTAGGCCAGAGATTGCCCAGACCAATCTTGCAAATGGACAATTTCGAAATACATGAATAGCAGATTCTGAATTTTCGCTACACAGCAAACAGAGAGGGTCCACAGGTACGTGTCGCTGAACTAGATTCTGGAGAACAGGTAACCCATTAGACAAAAGTCTCCAGAGGAAAACTCTAACTTTGTTTGGTACACCTACTTTCCACACGAAACTCCAATCACGACTAACAGGATCAGAATTAGAAGTTGCATTAAGATTTCTATTGCGTTTCAGTTTGCGAGCTAGGTGGTAAGCCGAGCTAACTGAGTACCGGCCATTCTTATTAAAATACCAAATCCGAGTATCAATCGAATTAGGGTAGCCAAGAGGAATTTGAGTGATAAAATCTATGTCCTCCTTCCAGAAGACCCAACGCAACCCATCCATATCCCACCCCTTCCCGTTCGGCAGGATGAAATTCGCCACAAAGATATCGCCTAAGTGATAAATATCAGGTGTGATGGGCTTACGCACGCTGTCCCTACGTATCCAGTTATCCTTCCAAATGCTGACTGAAGCTCCATTACCTATGCGCCAAATGATGCCATTTCTTACAATCTCAATCGAGCTATAGATGCTCTTCCATGTAAAGGACGAATTACTGTTTGGCAAAGCATCAAGGATATCACAGTTCGGAAAGTACTTAGCTTTCAAAATAAGACTACGTAAAGAGTCGGGATTTTGTATAACACGCCACACTTGCTTTCCCAACATCGCCATATTAAAGGAATTCAAATCTCCAAAGCCCATGCCTCCATCTCTTTTACTCTCACAAAGATTATCCCATCTAGTCCAATGAATCTTATCCTTCTTGCCATCTCCCCACCAAAACTTGGCAATGATAGATTCCAGTTCTTGAAGAAGGTATTTCGGCAATTTAAAACACCCCATCACATAAGTGGGAATGGATTGAATTACCGATTTGATCATAACCTCTTTACCAGCTTTAGAAAGGTATTTCTCACCAAAGCCTTGAGTTTTCGCCCAAATCCTCTCCCTAAGCCAACTAAAGACCTCTCTTTTTGAACTCCCCATCGTTGTAGGCAAACCTAAGTATTTTTCATGCTTATCCACTACCTCAACTGGTAAAATGTCTCTAATTTCTACAATACATTCAATTCCAACGTTTCTACTAAACACAACTGTAGACTTTTCAATATTTATCAATTGACCAGAAGAAACACTATATCTATGCAAAATATTATTAATCTCAATAGTTAACTCCTTATTAGCTTCACAAAAATTAAGAGTATCATCCGCAAACAAGAGATGGGAAACACTAGGAGCAGTGGCAGTAACAGAAACCCCTCTCAACACTCCCCTATCCTCCGCGTCCAAAAGTAAAGAACTAAAAGCCTCAGTACAGAAAAGAAACAAGTAAGGAGATAAAGGATCTCCTTGTCGTAAACCCCTCTTAGGCTGAATAGGGCCAAAAAGTTCTCCGTTCAGTTTTATAGAATAAGAAACTGAACACACACAGAGCATTATTAATTTAGTGAAATCATGCTCAAAACCTAATCTATAAAGCACTCTCTCAAGGAAAGTCCATTCAACACGATCATAGGCCTTACTCATGTCCAGTTTTAAAGCCATAAAACCATCTTTGCCTTTTGTTTTTCGTTTTAAAAAATGATTAATCTCATAAGAAACCAAAACATTATCAGCAATTAACCTACCAGGCACAAAAGCAGATTGGGTCTCGGCTATGATTTTATTCATGTGAGGTTTGATCCTGTTGGTAATAGCTTTAGAAGCTATTTTAAAGATGACATTACTCAAGTTTATAGGTCGAAATTGGGTAATCAGCTCAGGTGTTTTACACTTGGGAATAAGGATAATATGAGTAAAATTCAGCTTGGCATTCAAAGAACGATTATTCAGAATATTTAGAACATAATCAGTTACATTTTTTCCTACAATATGCCAAAATTTCTGATAAAAGAGTGCAGGCATACCATCGGGGCCAGGGGATTTTGTGGGAAACATATCAAAAAGTGCAACTCTTACCTCAAGTGGCGTGAATTCCTTAGTTAGCCCCCTGTTGATGGATTGATCGATTTTCGGCTTCATAGTTCCCACTACCCGATCTATGTCATCAGTCAGTGGTTGTATACTAGAAAAGAGCTTCTCATAGTATCCTACAATTATGTTACCCATAGTCCCCAGATCCGTTTTCAACTCACCAGAATCGTCTCTGAGACCCAAAATTTCATTCTTAAGAGCCCTCTTAGAAGCTTGAGCATGGAAGAATTTTGTGTTTCGATCTCCTTCCTTTATCCATTGAGTTTTTTCCCTTTGTTTCCAAATAATCTCTTCTATATCAAGCATCTCTTCGAGCTCCCGTTTCAGCCTTTGCTCAGTGGCCTTAATTTCATCAGTGTACGGCTTGCATTGGAGAATTTCCAGCTCTTTATTCAGTTTTCGAACCTCAGCAGTGATATTGGGGTAAGTTTTCTTGCTCCAATACAGTAACCCGATTGAGCAGCCCTCCAGATTTGTTTCGAATGGATCTGCAGTCGACCAAGCCTCTGAAATTAGCTTCTGACACTCATCCGATCTGATCCAGATAGCTTCAAATCGAAATGCGTGCTGTCTGTGTTTTTGGTACCCAGGTGCTTTTGGAAAAAAATCGGCTACTATAGCCATGTGGTCCGATTTCCTCACTGTAACATGTCTAATATGGGCATGTGGGAAAAGAGCACGCCAATTGACTGTAGCAACAGCCCGATCAAGTCTTTCCTTTGTGTTATTCGGGATACCTCTTTTATTATTCCACGTAAATCGGTACCCTTCAAATCCAAGGTCAATTATGTAGTTATGACCCAGGGCCTCCCTAAAGTCCCTCAACCGCCACTCCGGAGTTCGTACCCCACCTAACTTATCATCATGACTAAGAACCTCGTTAAAATCACCCATTATCATCCATTCTCTATCGGAACGAGCACCTAAATCTTTCAAAAGCTTCCAAGTAATCTTACGTTGTGCTATCTCCGGCTCACCATAGAATCCTGTAAATCGCCAAATCACTGGACTATCTACCAATTGAACATTAGCATCTATATGATATTTGCTATAGTTCAATATTGTCACCGAAACGTCTTTCTTCCATAACAATGCTAAACCTCCAGATCTCCCAATCACAGGGACTCCAATACCAAACAAATTAAGTTTCTCACTAAGTTTATCAAATCCGAGTTCATCTAACTTGGTTTCCATGAGGAAAACCAAGCTGGGGCGGACATCTTTTAAAAGATCTCCCAAAACACGAACTGCCCGAGGGTGCCCCAAACCCTGACAGTTCCAACTGAGGCAACTCATTGGACTAGGCGGGGTTGCTCCGCAACCTCCGCCTCTGGTAAATAATCGCTCTTCATTTTTTTAACATTACCTCCATTCTGTTCATTCTCTTTGTTCTCCATAAGCTCAGTATCATCCTCAGTACTCTTATTTCGACTACCAATGGGTCGGCCTCCATAACTGAATATTGATTCAATTCATTTTCTCTAACATTCTCATCTTCTTTAACTGGTTGCATTTTTTCTCCACCGGTCCATGAACTATTACCAGCATCAGAACCAGCCTAGAGAGGGGAACTCTCAAAGAGAGATGTAGTTCGTTGTTAAAAATCTAGATTTGTGAACTATTAGGAAGTTTTCTATAGTTTATACCTCAAATGAAGCCAAATTTACGGTTTTGCCTCATTTCTATGCGAACAGGCTCAAATTAATAGGATTCTTCTTTCGTTATAGTCATTTTTAATATCCATTAGAATTGTTGGTCATTTTTAATATCCATTAGAATTTCTTATCTCTTGGAATTGGACGGTTTTTTATTGATTTACATTTAATGATGTTTGATATATTAATCATTTTTATATCACAAAAACGTTAGTAAGAACTCACAAACAATCTCCGCCATTCTGCGAATCAACGAGATACATCAAATTTTGTTACTCCATCCGTTCTACCAGAAGTATGTACTTTCGAAACATGATTTAATAATTGTTATTTATACAAATTACTTATAATATATCTCTTGATTTGATGGAAAAGGTGAGGCAGGATCAAGAAAAATAGATCTCCTCAAATAATTTTTCTAATTTTTACACGGCAAGAATACACAATAAATGACATAATGATATATTTAAATGAGATTGAGTTTCTTTTGTTTTTCTCCACTTATTATTATTATTATTATTATTATTATTATTATTATTTACTAATTGTTATAGTAAAAATAGTTATATTTCTTGATTAAATTCATTGAGCTGTATGTGTTAAATAAGAATACACAATAGTTATATTTCTTGATTATATTTTTAGGGGGAAGGATTGGTGGTCCAGTGGTAGGACGCCTACTTCCAAGACACTCCTATAGGAGAGGTCTTGGGTTCTAACCCCACCAAGGAGGTGAAAGTGGAAGTTTTCCCTTTATGATCCTCTATCTCCCGGGGCTAGCTCGAGCGACCGCTAATCAATGTTTAATCTCGCGTCAAGCGGCAGTGTGGGAGTATTTCCTTGCTGGAAATCCGGAGGTGCTGACCAATCAGTGGCTGTTCTCCCGAGAACTGTGCTGGGAACCTGAGACGCTGTTAATCAGTTAAGGGATTCTCCTTGTGCGCAGAAGTGTACAGAAAAGGCATTGGGAACCCTGGAATTGCTCGAGCGACTCGCGATTTACTTCTCTCAATGGGTTAGGAGTGGGTTCATTGAGGGACTAAGATTAGTCCGGCTAAGCTGGGATCACCTAGTTATCAAAAAAAAAATAAGAAAATTCAAAAAAGAACATGACTAGACAACCACCAAATATGACAAAATAATTGAAAATTGATAAAACCAATTGTCTTGGCGCAGTTGACCACCCGACCTTAAGTTAGAGGTCAGTGGTTCAATTCCTAGTGGCAATATTTTAGAATTGGATTTCTCAAAACCCAATAATTCCTTAGTCATTGACTAAGAGTTAGGTCTTAGCCCTCCGGGATACGCTGGTGGACCAATTAAATATTGAGGGCTTCAAGCGGCAGTGTGGGAGGCCAGATCTCGGTGGGACCCTGCGATTGGATTTGAGGGGGTCCAGCAAGGAGAAATCACTTGTGAGACGACTTTTTGTGCGCGGTAGTTGATAATATTTAAGAACATGGGAGCCAGATACACATCTCGCGATTTAACTGATAGCAGTACTGTGGGGTCGGGGCTGTTATCTCGAGGACTAGTTATGTGTAAACTTGGAACTTCGGTATCAATATATATATATATATATATATATATATATATAGAATTGAAAATTGATATCCCAAGCGACATGGGTCGGGAATAATATCTGGGCAAAAACAATAAAAAATGACGTCCCGGTACAAAACGAGTCAAAAAACACTGGCGAAACAAATCTCGAAATTAAAAATAAACGAGTCACATTTCCCGTGAGGTACAACGACTTATGAAAACCAAACCAAACCAAACATACCCAGTATATCCCGCTCAGAGCAGGGTCTGGGGAGGGTAGGATGTACGCAGACCATGCCCCTACTTTTTACGGTAGGGAGGCTGTTTTCGTGAAGACCCCCAGCTTAGTGCACAACAAAGTATTGTGTGATATATACATAGAAGCATACGATGCGAAAAAACTCAAAACCATACCTGAGCCCATGGTTTAATTCACATGGGACTTACTCAAGGGAACTTTGGCAACTGCACTCTCGAAGAACGTTGCTCTAACAGAAGAGAGGTTGACTCTGCGCACATCTCCCTGATCCCAAGCAGACTCATCAGATCCATTAAACTTGTTAGCTCAAATAAGTTGATCAAAAAACGCAAGTTCATTTTCCCATCCGCAAAGTGACTCAAGGACCGACTCAAAGTGACTCAACGACTAATGTGTTGCTACCCAAAATATTATCCGGAGATAGATATTGCTGGAATGGATGGGATAGCAAACAAATGCAAGAGCACTTCCGTGAGAAAGATAAATAACACAAGATTTGCCGGGGTTGTTAGTCCCGGGCTTGAATGCTCTCGCGAGATATTATTAATACCGATATTCGGGGATACAAGTACCAATGTAAGAATACAATTACAATGAGTGTAAAGTTTCTTGTTATCTTAGCTAGTGAGCGTGTAGATTGCCGGAAGAACCAGATTTGATGCTCTGTGAGTTCTTGTAACAAAGGTGATGAACAGTCGCGGCGGTGAGAGATCGACCGCCTCTCACGGCGAGTATTTAGATGGATGTTTGGGCTTCTGGGCTTATGAATCCCTTGGAATCTGTCTAGTGGAGACTTGCTGCTTCTGCCGATCGTCTACTGGACGAGAGATTTGGAGAGAGAAGTCCTGAGATGGATTCCGGTGAGATAGCCGGGAGCTTGATGATATGTGTGTTCTTCAGTATTTCCGTGGATGTATCGGAATGTGAGAGAATGTGAACTTTTGGTGGAATGTATTTCGGATGTCCGTCAAATGAATTCCGAACCGTATATTCAGTGAACTGGGAACTGTAGGTTGAGTCAATTCCGAACCGTAAGTTGTGCGAAGTCGGAACTGAGAACCTGTAACACCCCAAATGGCGGTTATTACAGTGCCGTGAAATCCCACACTGGGACCCACCAGGCGATATCCAAAACAGGTTAAATAAATATTATTTGTGATACCGAATCACAACGAAAAGTCATTTCTCCGATTAGGAGTTTATCAAAATATGGCCAACGGCCTTACAACACACAGGATCCGAAAAGAACAAGTATAAACCATATGGAGATGGAAAATACTTCAAACGTCAAATACAACCAAAAGTAATTTAAACGGAACAGGAAATAACACAACATGGTTTAACATAACCGGACAACAAAGATGAGGGGCCCCCGAACTAGTATCCTCCGAATCCTTCGCCGTCGACATGCTCTTCCCGTGCCTTGCCTTTGCCTCGACCTAAAATACAATACAGGTATTTCGCCCAACACAGGGTCAGATATACATGATAATCAATTCTTCTGACATTATACAATTCACATATATAGATTTCAAGAAAATCATTCCGATTATTAATCATACCCCTCGGGCGTATGAAACAATCAGTCACAAAATATCGAACACATCCAATCATACATGGTCTGTGAACGATTAACATTATGGCTCAAGATGGACATCACAGTACGCCCGATCCGGAAATGTGTCCGTGCACATGTCCACCCCGTATACGGAATCCAGAAATATACGTGGGACAATGTACCTAATTAGCCTCACGAACTAACTTCTCGTGTGCACGGTCCAATGTGGTGATATCCACGCATGACCATCGTGTGCCTGGCTAAAAATCCTACACAATAACCAATCGGCACGCAGATATGATTCCGGATATGTCACGATACAACATGACAACGAAACTCAAAGGATAACACATCCAATTAAGGGTCAAGAAAGACTCACCAAAGTGAAAATAAGGATCAACGAGATCAATGATTCAAAGGGACGTGTTTGGGAATGCAACACCCATGATGAAACGAAACAACGTCAAGGACAATGTCAAATCACGACAAGCATTTCATAACCATTTCGTACACATGAATTATATAACCATCACAAGAATCTAATCATCATTATAACCAAGCAAGATAACTTGCCTTAATACGGAGACGAGAATAGTCCTCTTCTTATCGGAACGAACGAACGGTCCTCGACAAGTTTTACCCGAACAATCAACCTTAAACGAAATACATCTTACTCAAAACATATTCGTATAATTATCAATATAGGATTAGTAAGTCGTCAACCTACAATCCTTTAAAATAGTTTGTTACTACAAATCATTGAAACCTTATGCCGAATCCTTCTAACATCATTACAATTATAAGAATCGGTTTACAAAACTTACCGAATGTTCGCATGGTTCATTATAAACAAGAGTTCTATCAAGGGTATGTTTGAATAACCAATTGTGATGCTAAGATCATCTTATGATGATTAAACTTCCAAAAACATTAAGAGGTTGAAAGGTAAAATCTGCACATTATGATTATTCTCCTCTCATTAAATTGACTTTAAGCTAACAACAAGTTCATAAGTTCTGAGATTACCATACTTATGAAGGTTATCAAAGTCTTGTTACAAGGCTGGAGGGTTCATTAACATGATGGGGAATTCACCAATCCTAGTATGATGATCAAACCTCCTAAGTTCTCAATACAAAAGATTTATGAAAAGTTATTGTTGTAATTATCAAAACCTTTATCAATCTTCAAAGACTAGTGTCGAACAAATATGATCATTAAAGCTTCTAAGGTTTCTGAACTAGATCATCTAATCTCATATTTAACATCATCAAGTTCTTCTCAAGGTAAATAAATACTTAAAATGGTGTTTAATCATTTTATGATATTAAGTTCTTGATTAAATCCAGTTATGAAGAAGCTAACCTATCCATCAAAGTTCTACTGAGCTAAATTCGTCCAGAAGTTGAGTAATGACAGCTACAAGCATGATTAAAATCACTATATCATCAAGAACACCTCCAACAAACCCTTATTTAACATATTCATCAAAAGTGCTTAAAGAGTTTAATTATAACCATGTTTTACTTGCTTAATCTACTCTAGGTGAAGTATATTTCGACATTAATAATCAACATAAGAAAATAATGCAGAGAAGAAAACACACCAACCTCTAGAAATGAAGAATAACTTCAATGATATGAGAGAATATATCCCGAACTTAAAAACAACTCCAAGTTTCCAAGAAATGAGCTCCACTCCGAGATTCAAGGCTTAGAAACAAGTTGATGAAGGTTTATATTGTTTTTAGAGTGTAGAGGGATGATATGTGAAGAGATAATTTCGGTTTGGTTCGTGGAGAAATGAAAAGCAGGCTGGTCCTATAAATAGACTGTGCAGACCTAGCGCACGCTATCAGGACAGTTTAGCGTACGCTAAGGCCCTTACGTACGCTATCCGGTCGATATAACGTACGTAAACGGCTTACAGTGGCTACTGTCTTGAATTATTGCAGGCCGTTAGCGTACGCTAATGAAGAATGGGTTAGCGCACGCTAGAAAAAGTAGATTCTCACCGACATGACAGCTCAGACGTAGATCGCATGCATGCTACCGGTTAAAAGGCTCACGTGCTGAAGTCAACTGCTGTCAGATTCCCTCTTAGCGTACGCAACAGAGGAAACCTTTACGCACGCTAAGTCACATGTTTAGCGTACGTTAATAATACTATGTAACGTACGCTACATTAACAAAAATCCGAAAATGCAACACTCTAATAACATCGAATCATCACATATGAAATAACAACGATATGATATTCAAATCTATAATACCTCAACATAAAACTAAATGCAACGATTTCTAATAATCAGATTATCCAAATAATACAACGACAGGTAAAAATGAAAAGTTACAATGGATATTACATACTCCCCCTTAAAAAGAGTTTCGTCCCGAAACTTAAGGGTAAATAACTCGGGGTATCTTGCTCGCATACTATCCTCGGCCTCCCACGTAGCCTCCTTGACTCCGTGTCGTGACCACCGAACCTTGATGGGGAATCGTCTTGTTCCGCAACTGCTTGATCCTCCTCTCGAGTATCCGTACAGGACGTTCCTCGTACGAATGATCCTCTGCTAAAACAATATCTTCGAATTGAAGAACGTGGCTCGGATCAGCAACATATTTCCTCAGCTGAGAGACATGAAACACGTTGTGAATCTTACTCAAGGTCGGTGGCAAGGCTAGTCGATAGGCCAGATCACCTACACGCTCCAGAACCTCAAACGGCCCAATATACCTTGGGCTCAGCTTGCCCCTTTTCCCGAAACGAAAAACACCTCGAGTAGGAGACACCTTCATTAACACATGGTCACCAACCTCGAACTCAAGCGGTCTACGACGATGGTCAGCATAAGACTTCTGTCGACTTTGAGCCGTTAACAACCGACTCTTAATCAAAGTGATCTTCTCACGGGCGGCTAACAACATATCGGGTTCCGTACCCAGAGATTCCGACAGTTCGTCCCAACACAAAGGGGACCTACAGCGACGGCCATATAATGCCTCATACGGTGCCATCTGGATCGAAGCGTGCCAACTATTATTATAAGTAAATTCCACCAAAGGCAGATGGGCTTCCCAATCGTCCTTCCAATCAAGAACACATGCTCTCAACATATCTTCTAGAGTCTCAGATGGTTCTCTCCGATCGACCATCACCCGTGGATGGAAAGCCGTATCGAAATTCAACTGCACCCATCGCACGATGAACCGCCTTCCGAAATGTGACACAAAACGCCCGTCACGGCCTGATACAATGCTCTGGGGTACCGTGTAGTCTCACAATTTCCTTAATAAACAGTGGCCAATCTCTCTGGGCCCCATGTGTCCTTAATTTCCAAGAAGTGAGCTGATTTGGTCGACGATCCACAATCACCCAAATCGTATTCATTCCTCGACGACTGTCGGCAAGCTAGTGATAAAATCCATAGATATGTCTTCCCATTTCCATTCAGAATCGGAGCGGTTTCAAGATTCTCGCGGGTCGCCGGTGCTCAATCTTAACTCACGACAGTCAAACACCTCAAACGAATTCGCAACCTCACGCTTCATATTCCCCACCAATAATTCCGCTTCAAATCCTTATACATCTTGCTAGATCCCGGGTGAATAGAGTACGGGGTAGCATGGGCTTCTCTCATGATAGAGTTCTTCAACTCTTCGTCACGGGTACACAAACTCGATTTCTAAAACGTATCAATCCATCCTCTTGGATCACGAATCTGTGGGCTTTCCTGGTTACTTCATCCCGAACCCGAGATAAGAATGGGTCCGTAATTTGCTTCGATTTGATCATATCATCAAGAGACGAAGAAATATCAAGGGTGCAAAGTTGTCCCCGAACACGCTGTAACCAAACTTCAATTTCTGGTCTCATAAGGTCCAACCGCAATTCCTTCGTGCCGTTAAACGACTCAAGATCTGCTCTGCACCGTCTTTCGGCTCAATGCGTCGGCAACCACATTTGCTTTACCGGATGATAAAGGATTTCGATATCATAGTCCTTGATTAATTCCACCACCTTCTTTGCCTCATGTTCAACTCCTTCGAGTAAAAATGTACTTTAGGCTCTTGTGGTCCGTAAAGATCCGGCAGGTAACTCCATAAAGATAGTGACGCCAGATTTTCAAAGCAAACACCACTACCGCCAACTCCAAGTCGTGGGTCGGATAGTTAACTTCATAGGGTCGCAATTGTCTCGATGCATAGGCGATTACTTTCCCTTCCCGCATTAGTACACATCCTGCACTGCCTCGACGCGTCACTATACACCACAAATCCTTCCGTTCCTTTGGTAAGACCAAAACAGTGCCAAATCAATCGACTCTTGAGCTCTTCAAAACTCTTCCGACATGCTTGACCACAAATACTTCTTGTCCTTCCGCAAGTTAGTCATCGGTTGCGAAATTTTAGAGAATCCCTCCACGAATCGTCGGTAGTAACTGCTAGGCCGAGGAAACTACGAACTTCCTTCACGTTCTTCGGTGGTAGCCAATCTCGAATGGCTTCCGTCTTTTGTGGGTCCACTCACCCCTTCTACTGATATCACATGCCCGAGAAAGACAACCTCGCATCCGTAACTCACACTTAGAAAATTTCCCATAAAGTTGTTCTCGCCTCAAAGTATCGAGAACTTGGTGGAGGTGATTCTCGTGTTCCTCGTGGTCGCGAGAGTAAATCGTAATGTCGTCAATGAAAACGACTACAAAGCGATCCAGATAGTTAATGAAAACTCGATTCATCAACTCCATGAATCTCACGTGCATTAGTCACCCAAATGGCATCACCACGAACTCATAATGCCCATAGCGAGTACGGAATGTCTTTCGAAATGTCGGACTCTCGAATCCTCAATCGATGATAACCAGATCTTAAGTCGATCTTAGAAAACACGGCACTCTCCTCAAGTTGGTCCAATAAATCGTCAATACGAGGCAAGGGATACTTGTTCTTGATGGTTACCCTGCTCAACTCACGGTAATCAATACATAAGCGCAGGGATCCATCTTTCTTCCGTACAAATAACACCGGTGCTCCCTAAGGACGCACTAGGTCGAATATAGCCTTTGTCACCAACTCCTCAAGCCGGCTCTTCAATTCTTGCATCTCGGTGAGCCATACAGACGGTGCTTTTGAGAGCGGGACGACTGGTTCTAACTCAATAATAAATTCCACGTCACGATGAGGAGGTAAGCCTGGCACTCGTCTGAAATACATCGGGTAATCTCGACCACCGGAATGTCGGCCAATTCAATCGATCGATCGGCTGATTTGGTCATGTAGCACCAATAACCAATACACCCTTGATTAAGCAGCCACGCTTTCATAGCGCCGATGACTCTCCCTAACGACCGGGATTATCACCTCGAAAATACACTCGAATCCATCATCGAAGTGACGGTAACCATCCGCTATGACACCGAGTATTGCATCGTGACGATCCATCCAATCGATGCCCAAGATTATATCATCCTTAGGTAGATCGACTACAATCAAATTTGACAACCACTCACGGTCGCTCAAACGAATCTGACAAATTCTGGACTTCACGATTTCCAATAATCCTTCTACCATCGTAGACCAATCACGTAGGGCTCACAATTGATAACATGGTTTAGAGGCAAACGACTTAAACAAGAAGAAGATATAAAGGAGTGTGAAGCACCGGTATCAAAAAGAACACACACAGTCGGGAGTGGATCTCGAGTATACCCGAAATCATGCCGCCTCGGATCATCAGCTCTCTTCATCTCGTAAATCTGGTTTCAGCTCCGCACTAGGTGTACCACTTTGATTCCCACGGCCCATTCCCCTATTCGCCGGTGGTCCGATAGAAGCGGACGGAGGCGTCCGGGTTCTGGACGGAGGATTGCATAGGAGTATGAGACGCCATCGATCATGTCCGGCCCACTCTCGCAAAAACGAGCACGGTGACCAATCTTGCCACAAGTAAGGCGGTGTGACGGCAGCCGGGCATTTGGTGCCGACATGCCCCCGGTCTCCGCAGCTTATAGCACACAACAGATGAAGGGACCGCCGAGAGTGCGATCCACCGGCTTCGACGCCATGGGTGGTCGATCGAGGGGTTTGGCAATGACCGGGCTTCTGAATGTCCCCCGGTTACTCTCAGTCTGATTCTGGTTCTTAGACCTTTTGTTGTTGGACTGTGGTTGTTTCTTGGATATCTCCTTCGCGGTGAGTTCGTACTCTAGAGCCTTCTCGATAAACTCTGGTAAGGTAGTACAGTGGTGATTCAACAGCTGCATTCTCATTCGGGGTTTAAGCCTCTTGAGAAAGTATTTGATCTTGTCGGCCTCTGTTCGGATAATTGTTGTGGCAAAAGGAAGGAGTGCCTGGAATTTCTCAGCAACAGCTAATACATCATCGTCTTCAGACGGTCGGGTTCAAAAGTTCCGACAGTTTGGCCTCACGGAGTGGCCCTGGATAATAACGGTCTAGCATGAGGTTTTTAAATTCCTCCCATGTGCAAACACCATCAGCTGGCCTTACTGAAAGCCACCAGGTATGAGCGCTTTTGCTAAGATAATACGCGGCTACCGAGACGCGATTCTCTTCCGGGCAGTCCACCATCTGGAAAAGTTTCTCAAAATGTTCGATCCAGTGCACAATGTCAGCCGGCTCAGAGGAGCCCTCATAAGTCGGTGGTCGCTGGCGAGAGATGTCGCTGATAATCCGACTCACGGGTCCGCCAATCACAGGAGGAGGATGAGCCCCTTGCTGCTGGCCAGTAGCGGCCCTCTGCATTGCTTCCATTAGTTGACCCATCTGGGTCATCTGTGTCATCATGCCCTGCATTACGACGTAAGGATCGACACGTGCATCCCCGCGCCCACTGTGGTGCGATTGTTCCCTAGAAGGTGAACCACTGTCTGCGGAACTCTGATCCGCATTCGCGTCATTGGCTCGAGGTATTGGGATTCGGCCCCTTCCGCGGCCTCGTCCCCCTCTGCCACGACCTCTCAGGTTTCTTTCCATACTGAAAGAATCAATCGTAATGATAACCATAAGTACAGTTTAAGATACTAAAGTCCATGCCAAGTTAATAGCAACAAGGAATTACATATTAAAGGAAAACGGTTATCGATACCACAAATGTCGCACCGAATATCCTATCGGTATCAAGTCGAATAATTTCGATTATACAATAAATTCAGCATTTACCTCGGATTATCAATCAGATAAATCATGTCACAATTCCTTGAAATAACATGATCAACAAAGAGATCCATACTGATATCAATATCATGCCAGTAATTAAACCATGACTCATAAAATACATACCGCATTTGGCTCGCAGGGTCAGGCGCTTGCACAGGTCACACGTGACACGAAGGTTTCTTGATACTAGTTCATTTCTCAATGACTCATGAAAGAAAACGACTCTCTGATACCATCTTCTGTAACACCCCAAATGGCGGTTATTACAGTGCCGTGAAATCCCACACTGGGACCCACCAGGCGATATCTAAAACAGGTTAAATAAATATTATTTGTGATACCGAATCACAACGAAAAGTCATTTCTCCGATTAGGAGTTTATCAAAATATGGCCAACGGCCTTACAACACACAGGATCCGAAAAGAACAAGTATAAACCATATGGAGATGGAAAATACTTCAAACGTCAAATACAACCAAAAGTAATTTAAACGGAACAGGAAATAACACAACATGGTTTAACATAACCGGACAACAAAGATGAGGGCCCCCCGAACTAGTATCCTCCGAATCCTTCGCCGTCGACATGCTCTTCCCGTGCCTTGCCTTTGCCTCGACCTAAAATACAATACAGGTATTTCGCCCAACACAGGGTCAGATATACATGATAATCAATTCTTCTGACATTATACAATTCACATATATAGATTTCAAGAAAATCATTCCGATTATTAATCATACCCCTCGGGCGTATGAAACAATCAGTCACAAAATATCGAACACATCCAATCATACATGGTCTGTGAACGATTAACATTATGGCTCAAGATGGACATCACAGTACGCCCGATCCGGAAATGTGTCCGTGCACATGTCCACCCCGTATACGGAATCCAGAATATACGTGGGACAATGTACCTAATTAGCCTCACGAACTAACTTCTCGTGTGCACGGTCCAATGTGGTGATATCCACGCATGACCATCGCGTGCCTGGCTAAAAATCCTACACAATAACCAATCAAGACGCAGATATGATTCGGATATGTCACGATACAACATGACAACGAAACTCAAAGGATAACACATCCAATTAAGGGTCAAGAAAGACTCACCAAAGTGAAAATAAGGATCAACGAGATCAATGATTCAAAGGGACGTGTTTGGGAATGCAACACCCATGATGAAACGAAACAACGTCAAGGACAATGTCAAATCACGACAAGCATTTCATAACCATTTCGTACACATGAATTATATAACCATCACAAGAATCTAATCATCATTATAACCAAGCAAGATAACTTGCCTTAATACGGAGACGAATAGTCCTCTTCTTATCTAACGAACGAACGGTCCTCGACAAGTTTTACCCGAACAATCAACCTTAAACGAAATACATCTTACTCAAAACATATTCGTATAATTATCAATATAGGATTAGTAAGTCGTCAACCTACAATCCTTTAAAATAGTTTGTTACTACAAATCATTGAAACCTTATGCCGGGAATCCTTCTAACATCATTACAATTATAAGAATCGGTTTACAAAACTTACCGAATGTTCGCATGGTTCATTATAAACAAGAGTTCTATCAAGGGTATGTTTGAATAACCAATTGTGATGCTAAGATCATCTTATGATGATTAAACTTCCAAAAACATTAAGAGGTTGAAAGGTAAAATCTGCACATTATGATTATTCTCCTCTCATTAAATTGACTTTAAGCTAACAACAAGTTCATAAGTTCTGAGATTACCATACTTATGAAGGTTATCAAAGTCTTGTTACAAGGCTGGAGGGTTCATTAACATGATGGGGAATTCACCAATCCTAGTATGATGATCAAACCTCCTAAGTTCTCAATACAAAAGATTTATGAAAAGTTATTGTTGTAATTATCAAAACCTTTATCAATCTTCAAAGACTAGTGAACTGAACAAATATGATCTGTTAAAGCTTCTAAGGTTTCTGAACTAGATCATCTAATCTCATATTTAACATCATCAAGTTCTTCTCAAGGTAAATAAATACTTAAAATGGTGTTTAATCATTTTATGATATTAAGTTCTTGATTAAATCCAGTTATGAAGAAGCTAACCTATCCATCAAAGTTCTACCGAGCTAAATTCGTCCGAAGTTGAGTAATGACACTACAAGCATGATTAAAATCACTATATCATCAAGAACACCTCCAACAAACCCTTATTTAACATATTCATCAAAAGTGCTTAAAGAGTTTAATTATAACCATGTTTTACTTGCTTAATCTACTCTAGGTGAAGTATATTTCGACATTAATAATCAACATAAGAAAATAATGCAGAGAAGAAAACACACCAACCTCTAGAAATGAAGAATAACTTCAATGATATGAGAGAATATATCCCGAACTTAAAAACAACTCCAAGTTTCCAAGAAATGAGCTCCACTCCGAGATTCAAGGCTTAGAAACAAGTTGATGAAGGTTTATATTGTTTTTAGAGTGTAGAGGGATGATATGTGAAGAGAGAATTTCGGTTTGGTTCGTGGAGAAATGAAAAGGCCGGGTCCTATAAATAGATCAGGCACCTAGCGCACGCTATCGTGACGCTTTAGCGACGCTAAGGCCCTTACGTACGCTATCCGGCCGATATAACGACGAAACGGCTTACATGGCTACCGCCTTGAATTATTGCAGCCGTTAGCGACGCTAATGAAGAATGGGTTAGCGCACGCTAGAAAAAGTAGATTCTCACCGACATGACACTCGACGTAGATCGCATGCATGCTACCGGTTAAAAGGCTCACGTGCTGAAGTCAATCTGCCGATTCCCTCTTAGCGACGCAATGTAGGAAACCTTTACGCACGCTAAGTCACATGTTTAGCGTACGTTAATAATACTATGTAACGTACGCTACATTAACAAAAATCCGAAAATGCAACACTCTAATAACATCGAATCATCACATATGAAATAACAACGATATGATATTCAAATCTATAATACCTCAACATAAAACTAAATGCAACGATTTCTAATAATCAGATTATCCAAATAATACAACGACAGGTAAAAATGAAAAGTTACAGTCGGATATTACAGAACCTTTTTCCAGTAGGAGGAGGTTCTCTATTTATAGGGCTTGGATTCGCCGGGCGATCGCCTTTACTGCAATATAATAATCGGGCGATCGTCTTTTAGCACATGGGCCTGTCCCCTCAAAGTCTGCAGGAGTTGCCGCGCCAATCAGGCGGTCCAATGGGGAGCTTACACGCGTCCTGAGTTGCTGTCGCGGGTGGTCCCACTGACAACTTTCGGCGCGCATGCTGGTAGGTGAGGTAGGTGACAGGTTGTGGTCAAATGTCTTGTCTGTTAGCAAAAGATCTTATCTGCTGGCGAAGATCTCGTCAGCGCCTTTGGTGGATCTGCACGTGGGTGCTTTCCTGAGATCCAGTCCTTGATGGTTTTGACGGGCGATCGTCTCGCCGGGCGCAGTCGATTGCCCTTAGCCGGTTAGTAGAGTAGATCGCCACCGCAAAGGGCGATCGCCTTGGGGGTCGATCGGGCAAATCGATGGGGGTCGATAACTTTGATTTGGCGAGCTAGCCACGGTTGACCGAGTTGACTTGGTCGCCGGCCTTATAGTCGATCGCTGTCGGGATGCATAAATCGTGACACAACAATTGCCCCTCAGCCGCTCATACGTTGGAAACGTGGGGTGAGGTGGCTTTCGCGATCGCCGAATTTTTGACGAGCGACTAAGTGTTTTATTGAATCGCGATCGTCTTTGAGCCGATATATCCCGAGTTTCGGACGACTGGTTGGCCGCTAAATCGCAAGGGAAAAGCATCGGGCGTTGAAAAGTCTCCGCGCACGTGTCGCTTCTATTGAGGACGCCAACGGTCATTAATGACTCCTCCGACGCGTCCTCGAAAAGACGCTGACGCTGGTCTCGAGGGGTCAACCGGTGCACCGCTTGAGATCCGACCCCGAGGTTTTCCCTTATTGCAATCGGGTCCCCGCTTTCTCCTATAAAAGGGGGCGCGGGCCGCAGCCTCACTCACGCGTACGCATTGGAGAAAGAAGGTCCCGCCGCCGAATTTTTGAAGATCTAAGCGCCGATCGTCGATCGATTTCACTTTAGGGTAAGAAAATCCTTCTCTTCCTTTCTAACTCAAAATGGCCGAACCTCATCATCGTTTGGAGCGGGAACTGCTTCTTCCGCCGGACATCACGCCTGGGAGAAACTTCTTCCGTCTTCCACTGAGACGGCGGGTGAAGCAATTCGTGCTAATCGACCCGCCAAGTTGAGGCTTTGTTCAATGAGGCCGATGTTGCTAGGGAGTCGGGCTGAGGAGAGACGATCGCAGATCGAGAGAGATCTCGCGATCGTGGCTTACCGGGAGCAACATAGTGATTTTGGACGGGCCTATAGGGCCTTTGCTGAAATAATGGATAGGTTAGCCGGTCCTACTCCGAGATTCGACTTGTGGGATATTCGGTCGCTTATCCCTATGTGCTCCCCAAGCGGTCCGCAGATCGTGCCGCGGCCGATCGTTGTGGTCGCCGCCAAATACGGAGCTCGACGTCCGTGAGAGATCCGCCGTGGAGGACAAGATTCCATGTTCCTTCGATGTGGACATGTTCGCGCCCGCGGAGAATGAACGAGCCGACCACCTCCGATGGGTATGGTCGCAGTGAGTGAGGCCGTTATGGAGGCCGGCCGCGCTTCCCGTCCTTTGCGGTCTCCCATCTGTTGGCCGCTTGGAATGTGGCGCCACTTCACCGACGCCGAACGCCCGGCTCCAAATCATATGCACTTTCACCCTATTCGGCCACCGCCCGTACCGCGCCTCCGTCGCCGTTGGAGATGAATCATCTGCTTAAACCGACGGCTCATAGAGGGTTGGTCGGCGGTTACCACATCCAAGGCCGATCCGGCCGGTGATTCATGGAGTTCGAATAAGATACGGGCGATCGACGAAGTGGTTCTCGGGTCGCCGCAAGTGGAGAGCTTCGCGAGCGACAATCCCACAGTGCGAACCGGAGATCCCCACCGAATTTCGGGAGAGGAATCCTGTAAGGGTTTAGACTCTCCCTTCGCTGATGCGTTTGACTGATCTAATTTGATTGCTTTGCAGCTTTCATATTCGGCGATCGAGAAGCCGCCTTTCGACTTCCTCGTTGTTTGGGAGCGAATTAGGAGCTTGTCGGACGACGACCTAGACACCACTCGGATCAACAAGGAGAGTCGGGTTGTCGGCTCGACTATTCCGCTTCCCGAGACATCTCGCGGTGATGTATGTGGTCCCGCGATCTTCACTTACTAGGCGATCGCCTTATTTTAAGGATGTGTCTCGACCGTTAGTCGATCGTCTTTAACCGCAGAGGTTCGTTTCCTCGCTTTTGGAGCCTCGTGGAGATCGCTATGTCGAACCTGGAGTCCTAGGCCGTCTTCGCGCGAAGAGGTCGACTCGGGTTCCACCGTTGCATTGCTTATAGTTCGGAGGCGGAGCCTCGTGCGGAGTCGGAGCCTCGCGTAGCGCAGTCGAGGTTGAGGAGGAAATTCGGAGGAGGGGCTTCGGCGACCGCAAGAGGCCGAGGCCGCAAGAAACTTCGTTTCGCCCGGCGATGAAGTGCCGATCGCCGCGCTCCGATCACCATCGTTACTCGAGCGAGCCGCCTCTCGCGGCTTTTCTCGCGGAGACGGCGATCGCGGATGCGGAAACTCCTCGAGGAAACCGTTTTGGTCGGGATCCCGAGAAGGCCGAGAGGTAGATAGCATTTACGTGTTGACAATTACATCTGCGTAGGAGTTGTATTAACCTTGGTGTTTTGGTGCGTGATCCGTCGCGTTGCACCGTCTTGTCCACCGATGGTCGTGGATTTCTGGCGAGTCGATCTCCTCGCCATTCCCGCGACATTCCTCCCTATGTGAGCAAGGTCGCTTCGCCTTGCCAAGGCGTGACAATCGATTCGATGCGATCGCCCGGCCGCGGTCGCCGAGTTCGATGGATCTTGTCGCCCTTTCTCTTCGGGACGGCGACCATGGCCGCCAGTGCCGCCAGAGTTTGAGGCGGCCCTCCACTATTCGCCAGAGGATCTTGAGGCGGCTCGGAAATAGAACGCCGAGTTTGCCGACAAGATCGCAGCGATGGAGAAGGACTCCTTGGAGGCGGCCAAGCGGGCGAGCCATGAGCTTGAGCCGGAGAAGAAGGAGACCGAGAAATTCCGAATGGCGGTCGACCGATTTCGGACCAGATGCAGAGTGCCGCCTGTGCGAGGAATGTTCTTGAGGAGGAGGCCGATCGCGAAGGTGACGATCGCCTACTGACAAATGAGTCAAGTGAGGCGAAAGAGAAGGTTGCCGCGAGGAGGCCGAGCTCAGGATCGCAGCAGGCGATGGCCGAGCTGAGAGGAGAGGTTGAGGCGACCAAGGCCGATCCCTTCCAAAACTTGGAGTATGTCAGCGAGTTCGCCTATTATTTGGCGTTCGCCGACTCGATCCGAGCGGCTAAGAAGGGAGGCTTGGAGGTCGGTCCTCTTGCCGAGAAGTTCAAGTCATATGCATTGGAGCATCCTCTCAATTCGGCTTTCTCCTTGCCGATCTTGGACCTGGCGGACATCGGTGTGGATTTGAGCTGGTATCCGTCTCCAGACAGTCTTGCTTATCCCGATGCTCCGGAAGATGAGGGAACCGCGCCGAATGCTGATGGTGAAGGCCCGGCAGGGGCCTGAGGCGCTTCCTTTTTTACGCTTCTAGCTTACTTTCTTTGAAGTTTGTAGCTTTCTTTTGTAGCACTTAGGCCTTCGGGCGATCGTGTACTCTATTTTTTCAAGTAATGAAATGAGCATTTGTCTTTCTGACTTATCACTTGAATGAATGGTTATTTTTAAGTTTTTGTTTGACTTTGTACAAATGCGTGAGGAGAGATCGTTGCGAGGGTAGTTCCAAATGAATTGATAAACTCATAAAGATAACTTTTTACAACACATTCGATCGCTGCACTACATCTGAAAAAATGACGATCTCCGTATGTGGTTGAATAGCGACGATCGTCGTGTAGGTAGTCCGCACTCTTCTTGCCCCTTGTTTTATTCACTTAGTGGAAGTAAGGGGATGAAAATAATTCCTTGAGTGAGCGGTCTTTAACTTTGTCGAATCCTCGGGGACGGTCGTCCATCTTGAGGAACCGTGCACGATCGCGGAGTTCAATGGGCCGACTCCTTGATCATGTCTTGATGCGCGAAGACATTGAGTGTCTCGTGACTCACTTTATTATGAGGGTCCTCCGTTAGGCTGCGCCTCGCCTCGTATTTAAACGAAAGGCGTGCGGTCTTGGTCTAGAGGAGTCCTTGCGCGGGGCAGCGTCGGATGAATCGACTCCACGCCCGCGGCTTGTTAGCTCTGCTTCCACCTCGGCCAGCCATGGAGATGGCCGACCTCGACGGTGTACGTTGAGACGGGGTTGTGGCACGTCGCATTGTCCGGGTTCACCATGTCAGATGATGAACCTTTGAGGGCGAGCGATTGTGTCCACTGATTCGTTTTGGAGGGCCCTCAGACTACGCCGGCCTCGTATTCAAACGAAGGGCGGGCGATCTTGGCCTAAAGGGACCTTGCATGGCCTAAACAGTCGGAATTATCGACCACCAGGACCATGGCTGCACTCTTCCACCTTGGATCGTCATGTAGATACCGACCTTCGACGGTGTACGTTGTGCGGGGGAGGCGATCTCGTGCCTTAGTCCATCGTGTTAGACGGTGAACTGCAGATGGCGATCGAGTCCTCCGGTTTCTTAAATAAGGAGGGAGATCGGGATGACTTCCGTGGTCTCCTTCTCTTGATTGAAGCATATAGAGACGGCCGAGGTTGATCCAGTGGGTCGGCTCGTATGAGCTTCCCACTGCTTTGCGCTCGATCGTCTATAGAGATAGGCGGGGCTTCGGCTAAACCAATAAGTCGCCCAACTTGCCCTCCTCGAACAGCCTCTCAGAGCTGTTTGAGGAGGTCGCGGCAATTGTTGGTGCTGGCCGGACTCTTGTGGTAGGCACAATATTGGTTGTTGTCCAGTGACCGTGGTCCCTTATCGCCTTAGGCTTTTGAGCTCTTCGTGCCCCTTGATGGCATAGAAAATATGTGCCGGAGTTCATTGAACGTATGGAGGAGATGGGCTTCCATGTCCTCGAAAGCTTTGAGATCTCCGGTGTCTTGGCGATCGCCTTCTTTGCTTTGGCGATCGCTATCTTTGGGCAAGAGGTGGCGTTTCCTCGTCTAAGCGAGGGTGAGTAGCCTTTGCTGGCCAGAAGTTGGCGCTTTAGCGCGGAAGATCGTGTAAGTTGGGGAATATCCTTGGAGAGATGTCCGAACATGGGAGAGTGACCGTGGAATCCCCCATGACCGAGTAGAGAGCGAGCTCATCACCGACGGGTTCGCGGTGAGGATGATTTCGTCTACCCGCCGATGTAATCTGCGGCTTCGTCCTTCCCCGCTTGATTTTTATCATGCGCTGGGGCCTTCTCGGTCTGGCGACCTTGCCGGGCGAAGTATGACGTGAAGTCATCCGCCGATTTCTTAAAAGAGGTGACCGATCGTGGTGGTAGTGAGACGTACCACTTATGGGCCACCGCCCAATGTCGCCGGGAAGATCCGGCACTTGGTTGCATCGATGCCCCACACCTACCATGTAAATTCGGAATTTACTCGTGGGTTTCTGGGTCCGATCTCCCCTTATACAGAGGTGTTTTAGGAGGAGCGATCGTTGGTTGTATGGGGGCAAGCTCGATGTGGACCGCGAGTGGCCTTGGTCGGCCGGCGATCTTCTTGCCGGGTGCTTGCCCGGTGTCCAAGAGTGCTCTCATCTCGCCGAGCCGACGTTGCATGGCGGCCATCGCCGTGGCTCGACTGTAGCGGCTCGGCGATCGGAGCGAGCCGAGGCGATTGAGTACCGAGTCCCCCGGCGATCGGGCGGGAGTCGATGGCCGACATGCGTTCGCCAGAGGTGAGTAGGCCGAACTCCCGTGACGGATTCGGATTCCGTCTTTTCAAGGTTGGAAACAGAGTGCCCGGCCGCCGGATGGGTCGCGTCCCAAGCGATCGAATATGGATCCGTCCGGCCGCGAGAGCCTTTCTCGCGAGTGGGGCTTTTGACGATCGCTCGTTCGGTAGCCCATTGAATTTCCGTTTTCCCATGCGGCGGATGATCGAGGAGTTATCGCGGGCGGCGCGCATGCTCTCCGTCGCTCCTCCAGGATGGCCATAGCCTCCTCGATCTGTTCCTCGGTTTGGAACTGATCGAGTGAGAGGTTGGGGCCATCTCTCGGATGCGGGATCGAGAGTCTCGCATTGCCGCGGCTTCCCCCTGTCGTCGGCTGGGGTTCGGACTGAGCCGGGAAATGGTGTCCGGCGGTTCGGAGAGCAGCTTGCTTCGATGTACCGGCGGATGTCATGATTCTGAAGGTTTTCTTTGAAGCGCAGTGAGTGTCACTTCAAGTATATGCCCCGAGAACAATGAGTGTTCTTCGGGACGGTAGAAATAAAAATATGAGGGTTAGATCCCCTTCCTCTAACGCCAATTGTTGCTACCCAAAATATTATCCGGAGATAGATATTGCTGGAATGGATGGGATAGCAAACAAATGCAAGAGCACTTCCGTGAGAAAGATAAATAACACAAGATTTGCCGGGGTTGTTAGTCCCGGGCTTGAATGCTCTCGCGAGATATTATTAATACCGATATTCGGGGATACAAGTACTAATGTAAGAATACAATTACAATGAGTGTAAAGTTTCTTGTTATCTTAGCTAGTGAGCGTGTAGATTGCCTAAGAACCAGATTTGATGCTGTGAGTTCTTGTAACAAAGGTGATGAACAGTCGCGGCGGTGAGAGATCGACCGCCTCTCACGGCAGTATTTAGCCGGATGTTTGGGCTTCGGGCTTATGAATCCCTTGGAATCTGCCTAGTGGAGACTTGTCGTCGCCGATCGTCTACTGGACGAGAGATTTGGAGAGAGAAGTCTGAGATGGATTAGGTGAGATAGTCGGGAGCTTGATGATATGTGTGTTCTTCATATTTCCGTGGATGTATCGGAATGTGAGAGAATGTGAACTTTTGGTGGAATGTATTTCGGATGTCCGTCAAATGAATTCGAACCGTATATTCGGTGAATCGGGAACTGTAGGTTGAGTCAATTCCAACCGTAAGTTGTGCGGAGTCGAATCGAGAACCTTTTTCCAGTAGAGGAGGTTCTCTATTTATAGGGCTTGATACGCCGGCGACGCTTTACTGCAATATAATAATCGGGCGATCGTCTTTAGCACATGGGCTCGTCCCTCAAAGTCTGCAGGAGTTGCCGGCGCCAATCAGTGCGGTCCAACGGGAGCTTACACGCGTCTCGAGTTGCCGCCGCGGTGGTCCCACCGACAACTTTCGGCGCGCATGCCGGTAGGTGAGGTAGGTGACAGCCGTGGTCAAATGTCTTGTCTCACAAGAAAGATCTTATCTCGCCGCGAAGATCTCGTCGGCGCCTTTGGTGGATCTGCACGTGGGTGCTTTCACGAGATCCAGCCTTGATGGTTTTGACGGCGATCGTCTCGCCGGGCGCAGTCGATTGCCCTTAGCCGGTTAGTAGAGTAGATCGCCAGCTGCCAAAGGGCGATCGCCTTGGGGGTCGATCGCTGGGCAACTGATGGGGGTCTGATAACTTTGATTTGGCGAGCTAGCCAGGGTTTGACTGGAGTTGACTTGGTCGCTCGGCCTTATAGTCGATCGCCTGTCGGGATGCATAAATCGTGACACAACATAATAAAATTTGTGTAATTTTTATATAAAGATGGATAATATCTAAAGGAAAAACTTGTCTGAGAAATTGGAGAAAATGCAAATCTCCCATTGAAATTGCGAAGGAGTATATTAAACCGGGCAACAAGCAAGGCTTTTGGTCAGGCCAAGTGGCCGGCCTTTTGCCTAGGCCCTAGACAACATTATCGACCTTGCTTTTAGATATGGAGAATGATACATCCATTCACATTAGTTTATAATACTAGATCTGACAATTTGTTCGTGTCGTGTATTTTCGTGTCGTGTACTTTCGTGTTTCGTGTACCAAAAGTCCAAACCCATACACGACACTAAATGAATTCGTGTCATGTCGTGTCGTGTACCCCGCAAATTCGTGTCGTTTCGTGTCGTGTTTTCGTGCCAGGCACATAATATAAAATAAATATTAAAACATTATAAAAGATAATAATTTTAATATTATAATATTATTTTTATAGGTTTTAGTAGACGAAACGAAACGAATGACAATGAAAACACGAATGTTTACACGAAATTTATGAAAGTTCACATTATATTTTCAAATTTTAAAATTTAGTATAAACAGAATTCATAAAATATATATTTTTATTAAATTAAATATAAAATATTATATATTTATTTATTTATTTCGTATACCTCGTGTCGTGTCGTGTACCCAAAGGGTAAACACAAAACCGACACTAAATCTCGGTCGTGTACTTTCGTGTTCATGTATTTTCGTGTCGTGTACTCAAAATGCAAACCCAAACACTAAATTTTCATGTCGTTTTCGTGTCGTGTTTTCGTGTCGTGTGATAAATTGCCAGGTCTATATAATACCACAAGCATCATTCGTACGACAACGAACAAAAAAAGGATACCCCATTCATATTTGTTTCTATTTGACAAAATGCACCCACAAGAGCGTTGGGTCCATGGTACACCCTCATATAGTGCATTCTTTGCCGGATACACTACACGTGGGTGTACCATGGACGGTACCCCACAAGAGAGATCTGTTTGTTAGATAAATGCAAACTGTAAGAGGGTATTTGTATTTTGAAAGATAACTGGAGTTAGGGCTGAGAATCGGGACATCCCGAGGTCCCGGTCCCGAGTCCCGAATGTCCCGGTCTCGAAATGGACCAATTTGGTGGTCCCGGTCCCGATCCCGATCGGGACTTCGGGAGTCCCGATTCCCGAAATGGGATAAATTTAAGTCCCGGTCCTGGTCCTGGTCCCGAGGATAATTTTTCGAAATGTCCCGAAATGTCCCGAATGTCCCGAAATCAGAAAACGAAAAATAAAATTGATTGAAATTAAAATTTTCAATCGGGACTTCGGATAGTCCCGATCGGGATTTCGGGACTCCCGAGTCCCGAAATTACCAAAGTTTAAGGTCCCGGTCCCGGTCCCGAAAAATTTGGGACCGGGACTCGGGATTTCCCGACGGGAAATTCTCAGCCCTAACTGGAGTGTTCTATAACTTTAGGCTAAACTTCATTGGTAGTTTTTGTGATTTGCCCTTCATATTAATAAATGCAAACATGTACATAGTTGTTACCTCTACTTAATATTAATAAAATGCATAAAAGCATGTCGAGACATTACCTCTACAGTTGACGGATACTCTGATATTACAATCGATTCTTTCCTCACAGAATCTTTAATGGAAGGAAGTCGCTGCCATAATTCTGTTGGAATAGTTAATGATTTTAATTTTATTTTGTAAAATTAAATATCATAGGATCGATCTACGTTCCGAGTAGATGATCGTGGTATATTCACTTTCTCTAAACCAATTCCCGGTGAGTGAGAAATACTGAATTAAAGTTTGTCACTTAACTGTGAATTAATAAGAGGTGGTATCCCACATTGAATAATGAACCATCATTATTCTAGTATATAAGGAGGTACCTTTATTCATGTTATAATTAATGGCACATGTGTGTGGGCTTAAAGCCCACACGCGCGCGCCGCCGCCCGCCCGCCTCGGCCTTGGCAATTGGTTTTTGGATGGTCTTTGGGCTGTTCTTTGGGCCTGGTCGTGGACTTAGTCTTGGGGTAGGCCTTGGCATGCCTAAAGAACTTTTTGGACAAGCTCAACAACGTAGTTGAGCTCGTATGTGCACATAAGGATGTCCAGATACTGAATACAGTCGAGGAGCGTACTGACTTTTAAATTCAGTCCAACCCCAGAAGTAACCTCCCAGGTGTTATGAGGAGGAGTAATTGGCAGGTCTGAATTCTGTAACTCCTGCCAACTTTTGAAATTCGAAACTCCTGTGTTCAATGCAAGCATGAATGCCTGCATTATGACAACCATAAGGGCTGTGTTTAAACCCCCATGCAGGTGTGAATGGCCTATATATAGGCATGCATTCATTTGCTTCTGCACATGCAATTTTCGAAACTCCAGCATAAAGCATACAGTTCATAGTTCATAGTAACAGCTTCGTCCTCACCTCGTTCAAGTTCGCCGGAGCTCGTAGGTCTTGTGGTGCTACTACCTTCGAGACGTTGCTGTTTTATCTTTGGGGGTGATACGTCAGAACCAAGAGCACTACCGGGGCGTATTTCGTCTTGCGGATAGAGGATTCCTCGACTCGACATTAGTTTACGGTTTTATAATTTATTTTCTTGTATTTTCAATTCTGTTTCGAGTTTTGTATTTTCATTTCCATACGAGTTTGTAGTTTCTGTTTTCGAGTTGTAATTTTTGTATTCCAGTTGTAATTTATTTTTCCACCCAGCAAGTTTCCACGACAGAATTTCCAACAAGCGCAAGATGAAATAATTACTTGCTAAATCCTACAACTGGAGATGTTAAAGGGTTAATTTTGAATATTTAAAGGGCAAAATCCTATTTTGAATAATTACTTGCGAAATCCTACAACTTGCTAAATAATTACTTTGAAAATTAACTACCTCATCAACAACTCTATGGGTGTTTCGGAACCCTTTTCTGACTACCGGTGGATCCACCTCGAGTGGCACCGTAGGTTCCACTTTTAGTGGTACCGTTGGATCCATGTTAGGATCTAGTGTTGGAGCCTACGGGTTCAACACGAGTGGTTCCTTTTTTGGAACAACCTCGGGGCCAAGGATGATGCCTGCCGCCGAGAAGCCGCCAAAGTTTGGTGGAGCCAACTTTAAAAGGTGGCAACAGAAGATATTGTTCTATTTGACAACATTGGGCTTTTCGAACTTCCTTAAGGAAGATGCGCCACCAGCGCCAAGTGCTTAAGAGACTAGTTTCACAATCCGAGCTGCCTATGACAATTGCCACAATGGAGACTATCTTTGTAAAACCTTTATTCTGAATTCTTTAGAAGATAGTTTGTACAATGTATACTCTGTTGTAAACACATCAAAAGAGATGTGGGATGCACTTGAAAATAAGTACCGTAGTGATGATGCAGGTACAAAGAAGTTTGTAGTCGCCAATTATTTGGACCACAAGATGGTTGACTCAAAACCAATCATGAAACAAGTGCAAGAGTTCCAACTCATCATTCATGATGTCAGTGCCGAGGGAATGGTCCTACCAGACGCTTTTACTATTGCAACTGTGATCGAGAAGTTACCCCCCAGTTGGAAAGACTTCAAGAGCTACCTCAATCACAAGCGGAAGGAGATGACTCTTGAAGACTTGATTATGAAATTGCGCATCGAGTCTGACGTGCGCAAAAATGATCATAAACCAAAAGGCCTGATTGATGCTAAGGTCAATCTGTTGGAGCATGGCGGTCCCTCCAATAAAAGAGCTCGCCCAAGTGTCCAAAACAAGAACAAAGGGAAGCAACCAGTCAAGAAGTTTGATGGTGATTGCTTCAACTGTGGCAAACATGGGCACGTGGCGAAGGACTGCCGGAAGCCGAAGGCCAACAAAAAGAAGAAACATGTTGCCAACATCGCCGAGACTAACGGCGAGTGGAAAGAGGATGACCTTGCTTATGTGGTCACCGAGGAGGTCAACCACGTTGAGAACTAAAGTGGTTGGTACGTCGACACCGGTGCGAACGCCCACATTGGTGCCAATAGGATCCAGTTTAAGAACTATCAAGCTGTTGAGGGGAGGAAGCTCAACATGGGGGAATCCAGCTTCATATGAAATTATCGGAGTTGGAGAAGTGGACCCCAAACATACATCTGGACAGACACTCACCTTGAAGAATGTGCTTCATGTTCCGGATATGAGGAAGAACTTGATCTCAGGCTCTATACTAGTTAAAAAGGGGTTTAAACTAGTGTTTGAGTCAGATAGAATTATCATAAAAAAGTTTGATAGGTTTCTTCGTAAGGGCTACCTCACGGAGAGACTCTTTAACTTAATGCTTTGGCTAAGCGCCATGTAACCAAGTCTGTTAATGAAAATGCTACTGCTTCTTCTTATTTGACTGAGTGTTCTGATTTATGACATTGTAGATTAGGTCATGTGAATCTAAATGCTATAAAAAGATTAGTAAACTTATATTTACTAAATTTAAATGAAGCCAATACTCAAAACAAATATGAGATTTGTGTTGAAGCAAAAATGACGAAACTTCTGTTTCATTCGGTAAAACGGAACACAAAACACCTTGAATTAATTCACACAGACGTGTGTGATTTAAAGTTTGTGTAAACTAGAGGTGGTAAGAAGTACTTTATCACTTTCATCGATGACTGCACAAGATATTGTTATCTTTATCTTTTGAGAAGTAATGATGAGGCTATTGAAGCTTTTAAGAACTTCAAGAATGAAGCCGAGAATCAATTAGTGGCACTTGAAAGGAATAATGGAAAGCTTTCGTTAGAGTTTTGAGGTACTTAAAGTATACTCAAAACCTTGGACTACACTATTCGAGAAACCCCCCGGTACTTGAAGGGTATTGTGATGCAAATTGGATATCCGATACGAAAAGTTCATTTTCTACAAGTGGTTACGTGTTTACCATTGGGGGTGGAACTGTCTCGTGGAAGTCCGCGAAACAAACGTGTATAGCCCGATCCACCATGGAATCGGAATTCATAGCTTTGGACAAAGCTGGTGAAGAAGCCGAATGGCTCAAAAACTTTCTAGAAGACATTCCATGTTGGTCCAAGTCAGTGCCTGCAGTGATGATTCACTGTGATAGCCAAGCTGCTATTGGTAGGACGAGAAGTAACGTGTATAATGGAAAGTCTCGACATATTCGTCGACGCCATAATATCGTGAGACATTTGATCAAAAGTGGGGTTATCTCTATTGACTATGTGAGGTCAATGGATAATCTAGCGGATCCGCTAACCAAACGGTTAAACCGTGATCAAATGAATAAATTGCTAGAGGGAATGGGTTTAAAATCCACAAATTGAGAATTATCATAGTGGTAACCCAACCAAGATGACTGGAGATCCCAAGAACTTGGTTCAATGGGAGAACTAAACTATGAGAGTTCGTGTGAAACACTCATCTAAGTTTATTCCCTATAGAGCAATTGAGTGTTGAAAGCTTGCCTAGTGGTGAGGTTAAGTCTATGACTTTTAATGATTCCTAAAGACCTCAAGGAGGTTGAGTATGGCAAGATACTCGGTAAAGAATCACCTATATAAGTGAGAAGTGGGGGCCGCTTCATGAAATACACTTATGAATCCAAAGGGGTGTCCAAGGCCCGCAAAGGACACAAAACGTGAGAACGGATGAGGTTGAGGTGTTCAAGTGTTAGCACCATTGTCTCGGTGCACGCCGTGGGGGAATAGTTCAAAGCATCAAGCCACTAATCCGCCTGTGTACCCGATGATGTTAACTATGGAAGGTTCAAAGTCACGAACTACCTATCCTTATACTTTAACGCCTCTTGAGGACTGAGCTTGAGTCTGCATATTGCATTTGGGCTATTTTCACTCATGTGGGGGATTGTTGGAATCGTTAATGATTTTAATTTTATTTTGTAAAATTAAATATCACAGGATCGATCTACGTTCCGAGTAGATGATCGTGGTATATTCACTTTCTCTAAACCGATTCCCGGTGAGTGGGAAATAGTGAATTAAACTTTGTCACTTAATTGTGAAGGGATGGAATCCCACATTGAATAATGAACCATCATTATTCTAGTATATAAGGAGTTACCTTTATGCATGTAATAATTAATGACACATGTGTATGGGCTTAAAGCCCACACGCGCGCACACGCGCGCGCCGCCGCCGCCGCCGCCCGCCCGCCCGCCCGCCTCGCCTCGGCCTCGGCCGTGAGCCGCGAGCCGCGAGCCGCGTGCCTTGGACCTTGGACCTTGGACCTGACCTTGACCTTGGTCTTGGACTTGGATCTTGGATCTTGGATCTTGGCAATTGGTCTTTGGGCTTGGCCGTGAGCTAGGCCTTGGGCTAGCTTAAAGAATTTTTTGGACAAGCTCAACAACGTAGTTGGGCTCGTATGTGCACATAAGGATGTCCAGGTACATCCGTCAAATGGTTAAGGAGCTGAATACACCCAAAGGCCCCGACTGCTCAAATTGATCCAACCGGAAGTAACCTCCCAGGTGTTATGAGGAGGAGTTAATGGCAGGTTTGAATTTTGTAACCCCTGCCATTTGTTTGAAATTCGTAACTCCTGACCATAATGCAGCATAAATGACTGCATTATGATAGCCATTAGTGGTTGTATTAAATCCTGATCCCTGGAGGTGTGTGAGATGGCCTATAAATAGGTATGCATCTCATTTGCATCAGACATGCCATTTTCGAACTCAGTTTATACGTACAATTTTTCTCATTCTCTGCATATCATAAGTCGGAGCTTTGTCCTCACCTCTTCCAGTTCGTCGGAGCTCAGAGGTTTGTGGTGCTACTACCTCCGAGACGTAGCCGTTTTATCTTTGGGGACGACACGCCTAAACCGAGAGCACTACCGGGGCGTTTCTCGTCTTGCGGAAAGAGGCATTCCTCGACTCGGCTTTACCCTACGGTTTATTGTTTATTAGTTATTTTCGTTTATTTTTTTTGTTTCTTCTTTCGAGTTGTAATTCTGTTCGAGTTTTGTAATTTTTCATTTCGTTCGAGTTTGTAATTCCTGGTTTTTCGAGTTGTAATTTTGTCTTTCCAGTTGTAATTTAATTTTCGCCCAGCAAGTTTGTAACACAAATTTTAATCAACAAGCGCAAGACGAGAAATATACTTGCTGAATCCTAAAACTGGAGATGACGACTGCTGCTTCCACCGACTCCAACACTGCCGCTGCTTTTGCCTCCGCGACCGCCGCTTCGAACGTGGCAAACACCATTGCCGCAACCATCTCCAGCATGATGAGCTCAACTACCTCATCAACAACTCCATGGGTGTTTTCAAACCCCTTTCTGACTACCGGTGGATCCACCTCGAGTGGCACCGTAGGTTCCATTTTTAGTGGTACCGTTGAATCCATGTTATTGTTAGGAGTATGCCCTCGAATGCCACTCAGAGGTTGTTGAGTGAGGGCATTGTACTTGTAATTATGTAAACCATTTATATAAGGCAAATGAATGTTTCTTTATTTACTGGTAGTTACTGGCATTCCTAACTCGTAAATAAACATATAGAAACTAGTCCGTGTATTTGAGAGCAAAACGTTCCACTTCTTATTGGATAAGGGGGTCGGCACTGAAAGGTTATAGCTCAAATACTTAATTGTTCGCAAGTCGATGAAACTTGATTGGGCGTTAAGTTTATGTGAAGACTTGTATGACGTGTTCTTTGACATGGAGAGTGCCTGTCGAACACTAATGGTTAGTGGGAGCACATGTTATAGGTATGCTAATTGGATTAGTATACTCGAACCGACTCACCCTCGATTCGTCACATGGATTTCACTCCGGGACAGTCAATGACGGAATCGAAAGGTTGTGATAGGTATTCGTGGACCTTCGACTTGAGGATTTAGTAGGGATGTGCTTGTGACGTCAAGATTTTCATTAGAGTAGTTCGACCCTGTTAAACCGGAAGGCGGGGGTCAACCTCGACGTGCATCTTGACGGGCAAGTAGCAGGTCCTACTGAATACCAAGATAGAATTCTTTCTCCCGTTAGTGAGCGGGTTATATGTCCTATGCGGTTATTGGCAGATGAGATCATAAGTCTTTGGCCAAAGCATTGGAGCTAGTTGTATTAGATACACGACAGCTCGATGATCTCGATTTGCATTAACGCATGCATAGCGTCAAGTACAGATAGGGTTTGACTGACCGTGACCCTATAACTTGATCGGGACATTTGAAAGAAGGGTTTATACGTATACTGGTATTCACGACAGAATGGTTCTTGAATGATCTCAATCATTCGTTCTCAGTTGGGGTACAGTGTAGGCCGCCAGGCTGGCTAGGTGGTGCTACTACACTTTGGTTCCTCCCATTGCTGACTGAGACAGACCTACCGAGTCGCGCAATAGGATTGACGACGGAATGAATCAAGCTAATTCTCTCATTATGAATATTAGATATTGGATATCTAATTTTGGAACATTGGATGTTTAAATCGATTTATTGGATAAATTGATTTACGGCCTAATGAATTAAATAAATTACTGGGTGATTAATTTAATTCATGTATATAATTATTTCTTGGAGAAATTAATTATATTATTTTGTATTTGATATGTTTAATTAATTGGATTAATTAATCGATATAAATACATCGATACGGAATCGGAGTTTATCTGTTTAGACCCTCGGGAGTCCGAAACGAACCGAACTCGTCCGATTTCTAGCATGGGCCGCCCCCCACATTCCACCACCTTCCTTGTGGACTCTTGTTCCATTCTTTAATGGATTATGATATATGGTGGGGTTAGATTCCCACATGTATGAGTTGTTGGTAAGTGGTGGGGAGTTGAATATATGTAGATGATGACAATCACTTTCACTCACTTGATTCCACATTATTTCCAACGTGAGAGTGTAGAGAGAGAGAAAGAAAAGACTTCTCCAAGTCTTCTTCATCTTTGTTCATCAACTTCTTCTTCATTTTTCTTGGAGAAAAATTGAGATAAATTATTGAGAGAGATAGATATTCATACACTTAGAGTGATATTAATATCTATAACAAGCTTCATCACCTAGCTCTAGCCGTATCCTCGGAGGATAGCAAGGTGATCGTCGTTCCGGTTGTTTCTCCGGCGCGTGGCAAGTAGAGACGCGGTGTTTTCGGCGTTGAATCGTTCAAGAGCTTGGGGAATAGCTCAAGAGAAGGTTACCATTTAATCAACGGACTTCGAGGGTTAGTTTCTTACGACTCTTGCTTTTCATTTATATATTCGTATATACGTAGCTCGATCGATCCTCGTAGGGATTCGGATCGAATTAATTTTCGTTTTACCGCTTCCGCTGGGCCTTCGTTTAAGGCACCGAATCCCAACAGTTAGGATCTATTGTTGGAGCCTACGGGTTCAACACGAGTGGTTCCTTTTTTGGAACGACCTCGGGGCCAAGGATGATGCCTGCTGCCGAGAAGCCACCAAAGTTTGGTGGAGCCGACTTTAAAAGGTGGCAACAGAAGATGTTGTTTTATTTGACAACATTGGGCTTTGCGAACTTCCTTAAGGAAGATGCGCCACCGGCGCCAAGTGCTCAAGAGACTAGTTTCACAGTCCGAGCTGCCTATGACAATTGGCACAATGGAGACTATCTTTGTAAAAACTTTATTCTGAATTCTTTAGAGGATAGTTTGTACAATGTATACTCTGTTGTAAACAGATCAAAAGAGATGTGGGAAGCACTTGAAAAGAAGTACCGTAGTGATGATACAGGTACAAAGAAATTTGTAGTCGCCAAATATTTGGACTACAAGATGGTTGACTCAAAACCAATCATGGAACAAGTGCAAGAGTTCCAACTCATCGTTCATTTATGGTACTTGAATATGGCTAGCTACATCAAGCTTACATTGTTAAAACACCACAATACTTGAAATATGTCGAGAATAATAATACCTTCTCCTTTAAAGCTTCTGTCACAACCATACGAGCCCTAAAACGTGATATCCCTGCAAAGTCCGGACCACCATTGCTATTTATTCTTCTATCATCATTGAAAATGTTGATAAACTCAAGATTATGGCGCTTGCCAACCTCGAAATCATTAGGATCATGGGCCGGAGTTGTCTACAAAAATTCATGTTTCATTTGCATTGACTTCTCAAAACAAGAACAGGAGAAACAGAAAAGCCATTCTAGGCAACAAAAGTATTGGTTACCTTCTTAACAGCACCTGTCCCAAAATTCATATCTACAAGCATTGCATCACATACATACTATAGGAAGTTTCCTTCCATTGAAAGGATGAACAGCAAATTTCCCGTGAATATGGCTGTATCTTGAGTCATCGGGATGTATAGCGATTGCAGTATCACCCAGCCCTAGTTTCCACTCGGGTAGTTGCCACAACAATCTCACCCAAACCTCCTTCCAAAGGATAAGCAAATGATGTCAGCACCCCAAACTCAACAGGTCTTTCATATCCAGGAACTCGTAACTCCGAAGTTGTTTGAGTATGGTGCCCCCATACTCATTCCTCCAATTCCATACCTATTACCAAATTCTCCAAGTGAAATAAGCACAAATAAATTCAATGACAGTAAAAATTCACCAATACACAATAGACAACGTACAGAGTCTGTAGACTAAACTCACTTCAGCCACAAATTTTTCCCGGCCAATATCATGCCTTGTCAAATTCATTTCCCTCATAAGTTTCTTCTCCACAACCTGAGTCAGTTACATGAACATCAGTTAATTATTCACCACTCAGCAACCAGCAAATCTACATTCACAGGTAGAGTCATCACAAACAACACGAGAAACACCCTCATTTTCTAAAGTGCGCTCCACGTATCGTGACACTTTTTACAAAGCAGAAAACGATATGTAACAACTGATCAGTAACAACACTCTTAAGATTGGTCCTCAAATATCTATTAGCTTCAGAAATCCTTCCAAATTTTTATCAAGCTATGATTATAATGGAATAAAACAAAATGACTCACTAAACTGGCTGCCACTTCTTTTTCTCATGAAGTAATAGTCATTCCATGCAGTTCTCGATGCAATTTTCATGGATCATCGGGAAACAGCCTCTCTGTGTTAAGACAGGGGTAAGGCTGCATACATCCGATCTCCCCTTACCCGCTTTTTGCGGGAGTCATTGAGTCATTGGGGTAATGTTGTTGTATGATTCCAAATACAAAAACCTTATACACAAATGTTTTCAGTTTACCAACACAACAATTTGTATGAGCTTCATATCAGAATGACATTTCATGAATTGTTCACATCACAGCGTATTAACAATTTAAAACAAAATCAGTATCAAGAATTTTCATAAAGAAAAGTGCCAAGCTTTCTTAAACTAATATTGGGATCCCAAATTCATTACCATGGTTACACTTACAGAGATATGCATCCCGTGAGGTCATAATAGCTGAAATGAGAGGCCATTACTCAGAATTGCATCGAAACTCTTGCTCAGAATGCAACGATGAGATAAAAAGCATTATCAGAGCATTCAAACAACACAATCAAACTCCCCATAGAAGAATCACATACTGCCCATAATCAAATTAATGAAACTAATGTGTTGGAGTGAAGGGTTTCACTACAGTGTTTGTTGGAATCGTTAATGATTTTAATTTTATTTTGTAAAATTAAATATCATAGGATCGATCTACGTTCCGAGTAGATGATCGTGGTATATTCACTTTCTCTAAACTGATTCCCGGCGAGTGAGAAATACTGAATTAAAGTTTGTCACTTAATTGTGAATTAATAAGGGATGGAATCCCACATTGAATAATGAACCATCATTATTCTAGTATATAAGGAGTTACCTTTATGCATGTAATAATTAATGGCACATGTGTATGGGCTTAAAGCCCACACGTGCGCACACGCGCGCACCGCCGCCGCCGCCCGCCCGCCTCGCCTCGGCCGCGAGCCGCGCGCCGTGGACCTTGGCCTTGGCCGGACTTGGATCTTGGATCTTGGATCCGGACTGTTCAAACTCAGCCAAAAACGGGCAGTAACCTCCCAGGTGTTATGAGGAGGTGTTAAGGCTGCCTGTTCAAATTCAAAACGGACAGTAACCACTGCCTTGAATTGTGTAACTCCTCTGTTCAATGCAGGCATGAATGTCTGCATTATGACAGCCTTAAGGGCTGTGACCTCCCAGGTGTTATGAGGAGGTGTTAAGGCTGCCTGTTCAAATTCAAAACGGGCAGTAACCACTGCCTTGAATTGTGTAACTCCTGTGTTCAATGCAGGCATGAATGTCTGCATTATGACAGCCTTAAGGGCTGTGTTTAAAACCCCCTGCAGGTGAGATGGCCTATAAATAGGCATGCATCCCTCTGCATCAGTACATGCAATTTTCGCAATTTTCAAACTCAGTATAAACATACAGTTTTCATCATTCTCTACATATCATAAGTCGGAGCTTTGTCCTTACCTTTCCTGATTTGAGGAGCTCTCCGGCCATGTGTTGCTACTGTAGAGACGTAAAGTCGTTGACCTTTGGGGACGAACCGCCAATCCGTGAACACTACCGGGGCGTTTCTCGTCTTGCGGGCAGAAGGCATCTTCGGGCGACTTCTACCACAGTTTAGTTTCGTTTATTGTTTTTTTTGTTGTTTCGATTATCTTCTTGTATTTCTAATTTGTTTCTGGTTAGTGCAGATTCAGTTTCGTTTTTCATAGTATTTTTAATTCCGCCTCGAGTCCTGTATTTTCAGTTTTCGAGTTGTAATTGTAGTTTCCAGTTGTAATTTAATTTTCGCCCAGCAAGTTTGTAACACAGATTTCTACAACAAGCGCAAGACGAGAAATCTACTTGCTGAATCCTATAACTGGAAATGACGACCGCTGCTTCCACCGACTCCAACACCACCGCTGTTTTTGCCTCCGCGACCGCCGCTTCAAACGTGGCAAACATCGTTGCCGCAACCATGTCCAGCATGATGAGCTCAACTACCTCATCAACAACTCCATGGGTGTTTTCGAACCCCTTTCTGACTACCGGTGGATCCACCTCGAGTGGCACCGTAGGTTCCACCTTTAGTGGTACCGTTGGATCCATGTTAGGATCTAGTGTTGGAGCCTACGGGTTCAACACGAGTGGTTCCTTTTTTAGAACGACCTCGGGGCAAAGGACGATGCCTGCCACCAAAGTTTGGTGGAGCCGACTTTAAAAGGTGGCAACAGAAGATGTTGTTCTATTTGACAACATTGGGCTTTGCGAAATTCCTTAAGGAAGATGCGCCACCGGCGCCAAGTGCTCAAGAGACTAGTTTCACAGTCCGAGGTGCCTATGACAATTGGCACAATGGAGACTATCTTTGTAAAAACTTTATTCTGAATTCTTTAGAGGATAGTTTGTACAATGTATACTCTGTTGTAAACACATCAAAAGAGATGTGGGAAGCACTTGAAAAGAAGTACCGTAGTGATGATGCAGGTACAAAGAAGTTTGTAGTCGCCAAGTATCTGGACTACAAGATGGTTGACTCAAGGCCTGTCATGGAACAAGTACAAGAGTTCCAACTCATTGTTCATGATGTCAATGCCGAGGGAATGGTCCTACCAGACGCTTTTACTGTTGCAACTGTGATCGAGAAGTTGCCCCCCAGTTGGAAAGACTTCAAGAGCTACCTTAAGCACAAGCGAAAGGAGATGACTCTTGAAGACTTGATTGTAAAACTGCGCATCGAGTCAGATGTGCGCAAAAATGACCACAAACCAAAAGGCCTGATAGATGCTAAGGCCAATCTGTTGGAGCATGGCGGTCCCTCCAATAAAAGAGCTCGCCCAAGTGTCCAAAACAAGAGCAAAGGGAAGCAACCAGTCAAGAAGTTTGATGGTGATTGCTTCAACTGTGGCAAACATGGGCATACGGCAAAAGACTGTCGAAAGCCGAAGGCCAACAAGAAGAAGAAACATGTTGCCAACATCGCCGAGACTAATGGCGGATGGAAAGATGATGACCTTGCTGCTGTGGTCACCGAAGAAGTCAACCACGTTGAGAACCAAGGTGGTTGGTACGTCGACACCGGTGCGACCGCCCACGTTGGTGCCGATAGGAGCCAGTTTAAGAACTATCAAGTTGTTGAGGGGAGGAAGTTCAACATGGGGAAAGCTTCATCTGAAATTATCGGAGTTGGAGAAGTGGACCTCAAACTTACATCCGGACAAACACTCACCTTGAAGAATGTGCTTCATGTTCCGGATATGAGGAAGAATTTGATCTCAGGCTCTATACTAGTTAAAAAGGGTTTTAAACTAGTGTTCGAGTCAGATAGAATTATCATAAAAAAGTTTGATAGGTTTCTTGGTAAGGGTTACCTCACGGAGGGACTCTTTAAACTTAATGCTTTGGCGAAACGCCATAAGACCCCAATAGATTTAAATGATCACTTGAGCAAAAATCGAGGGGAGCCCGTTGCACAAGAAGAATATGCACGAGTCATTGGGTGTTTAATGTATCTTACAAATTGCACTCGACCCGATTTAGCTTGCGCTGTGAACAAATTAAGTCGTTACACGAGCAATCCAAGCAAAGAGCATTGGAAAGCTCTCATTAGAGTTTTGAGGTACTTAAAGTATAGTCAAAACCTTGGGCTACACTATTCGAGATACCCCCGGTACTTGAAGGGTACTGTGATGCGAATTGGATATCCGATACGAAAAGTTCATTTTCTACAAGTGTTTACGTGTTTACCATTGGGGGTGGAACTGTATCGTGGAAGTCCGCGAAACAAACGTGTATAGCCCGATCCACCATGGAATCGGAATTCATAGCTTTGGACAAAGCTGGTGAAGAAGTCGAATGGCTCAGAAACTTTCTAGAAGATATTCCATGTTGGTCAAAGCCAGTACCAGCGGTGATGATACACTGCGATAGCCAAGCTGCTATAGGTAGGGCAAGGAGTAACGTGTATAATGAAAAGTCTCGACATATTCGTCGACGTCATAATACCATGAGATATTTGATCAAAAGTGGGGTTATCTCTATTGACTATGTGAGGTCATTGGATAATCTAGCGGATCCGCTAACCAAAGGGTTAAACCGTGATCAAATGAATAAATTGCTAGAGGGAATGGGTTTAAAATCCACAAATTGAGAATTATCATAGTGGTAACCCAACCAAGATGACTGGAGATCCCAAGAACTTGGTTCAATGGGAGAACTAAGCTATGAGAGTTCGTGTGAAACACTCATATAAGTTTATTCCCTGTAGAGCAATTGAGTGTTGAAAGCTTGCCTAGTGGTGAGGTTAAGTCTATGACTTTTAATGATTCCTAAAAACCTCGAGGAGGTTGAGTATGGCAAGATATTCGGTAAAGAATCACCTATATAAGTGATAAGTGGGGGCCGCTTCATGAAATACACTTATGAATCCAAAGGGGTGTCCAAGGCCCGCAAAGGACACAAAACGTGAGAACAGATGAGGTTGAGGTGTTCAAGTGTTAGCACCATTGTCTCGGTGCACGCCGTGGGGGAATAGTTCAAAGCATCAAGCCACTAATCTGCCCGTGTACCCGATGATGTTAACTATGGAAGGTTCAAAGTCACGAACTACCTATCCTTATACTTTAACGCCTCTTGAGGACTGAGCTTGAGTCTGCATATTGCATTTGGGCTATTTTCACTCATGCGGGGGATTGTTGGAATCGTTAATGATTTTAATTTTATTTTATAAAATTAAATATCATAGGATCGATCTACGTTCCGAGTAGATGATCGTGGTATATTTACTTTCTCTAAACCGATTCCCGGTGAGTGAGAAATAGTGAATTAAAATTTGTCACTTAATTGTGAATTAATAAGGGATGTAATCCCACATTGAATAATGAACCATCATTATTCTAGTATATAAGGAGTTACCTTTATGCATGTAATAATTAATGACACATGTGTATGGGCTTAAAGCCCACACGCGCGCACACGCGCGCGCCGCCGCCGCCGCCCGCCTCGGCCGCGAGCCGCGTGTTGCGTGCCGTGGACCGTGGACCGTGGACCTTGGACCTTGGCCTTGGCCTTGGCCTTGATCTTGATCTTGGACTTGGACTTGGATCTTGGATCTTGGCAATTGGTCTTTAGGCCTGTTCGTGGGCTTGGCCGTGAGCTAGGCCTTGGGCTAGCTTACAGAATTTTTTGGACAAGCTCAACAACGTAGTTGGGCTCGTACGTGCACATAAGGATGTCCAGGTACATCCGTCAAATGGTTAAGGAGCTGATTATAGTCCAGGTACATCCGGACTGTTCAAACTCAGCCAAAAACGGCAAGAACCTCCTGTGTGTTATGAGAAGGTGTTAAGGCCGCTGCTCAATTCCAAAACGGCAAGAACCACCGCCTTGACCGTGTAACTCTCAGTTCAATGCAGGCATGAATGCCTGCATTATGACAACCTTAAGGGCTGTGTTTAAAACCCCCTGCAGGTGAGATGGCCTATAAATAGGCATGCATCCCTCTGCATCAGTACATGCAATTTTCGCAATTTTCAAACTCAGTATAAACATACAGTTTTCATCATTCACTGCATATCCAGTTTGCGGTGTTGCTACTATAGAGACGTAAAGTCGTTGACTTTTGGGGACGAACCGCCAATCCGTGAACACTACTGGGGCGTTTCTCGTCTTGCGGACAGAAGGCATCTTCGGGCGACTTCTACCACAGTCTAGTTTTGTTTATTGTTTTTTTGTTGTTTCGATTATCTTCTTGTATTTCTAATTTGTTTCTGGTTAGTGCAGATTCAGTTTCGTTTTTCATTGTATTTTTAATTCCGCCTCGAGTCCTGTATTTTCAGTTTTCGAGTTGTAATTGTAGTTTCCAGTTGTAATTTAATTTTCGCCCAGCAAGTTTGTAACACAGATTTCTACAACAGTGTTATTGTGGTTGTTGCCTTAGTAACTTAGGGGGGGTGTATTGGATACAGACTTTGTAGGATTTTTTTAGACTTTTAAAATCTGGGGGTATTCAATTAAGACTTTTAAAAGTCCTTACAACTCCAAAGGTATTCAACATAGATTTTAAAAAGTCTGAAAAAGTCCATATGTATTCAAAAGTCCACAGATTTTAAAATGTTATTGATTCTGTTGGATTTCACCATAAAAATACAAAGGATCAAATCCAACCTACACCCCACGAAATTTTGATGGATTCTTTCACCTCAGCGCCGGGTGTGATCCAGCGGGAGACTGGATGCAGCGACGACCGGATGACAGCGGCCGATGGGTAGTGTGAAATCTGGCGTCCAGCGCTTGCTGGTCTAGTGGCTGCAACGCTGCAACAGAGGCGGATCGGACGGCCGCGTGAGTAGGGTGACAACGGCGGTGGACTTCCAGCAGGGGCAGCGGTGGTTGAAGTGAAGAGCATGCGGGTAGAAGATGATGAAAGAAGTGTACTTCACATCGCCAAGTGAGAAGAGGCGAATTTTCAATGAAGTGTCATCCATTTCTGGTTCGGCCACTGCATCCAGCGGTCGTTTGGTTCCATTTCAGCCCATGTTTTGTGTCAGCGGGTGCTGAGGTGGGTGGTGGATTTCAAATCCTGTGAAATCGTCAAAAATCCATGTAAAATCCCTTCGAAAGTCAGGCAGACTCCATGTGGAGTCCATGGATTTTTCTAAATCCATGGACTTTATAAACTCCAAAAAAATCCTTAGAAATCCAAATCCAATACACCCCCTAGTTCCTAGCTATTAGTTGTAGCCATTAGCTGTGATTCTCTCTCTTCTTTTACATTTTATGTACTTAACTCGGAATTGTTTTACATTCGCTTTAACTTCACATTGCTTACGCTAAAGTTCAATTCTTTAGCTTCATCGGTCAAATATTGAAGCTAAAGCTTCTTTAGCGTCAGCTTCTTTAACTTCACATATTAGCGTCACATATGTGAAGTTAAAGCACAAAAACTTCACAGTCAACTTCTTTAGCTTCACATTTTTGTGAAGATATTGTAGGTATTTTTTTATTAGTTTTGAGTAATTTAGTTAGTTGCTAGCTATTAGTTGTAGTCGTTAGCTGTGATTCTCTCTCTTCTTTTACATTTTATTTAATTAATAAGGCATGCACACATGCATGTTTATAAATAGGGCGATCATATGGGTTTTCAATTTGAGCTGAATAGTAACGAAGAACGATTCTGTCTCCCTATCTCGAGAGGGAGAGAGATATATATTAATTGCAAAATAAATCACGAAACTTTTAGGTTTTATCAATTACAATACTAACTTTTCTTGGTTGCAATTCGATACACATGACCAATGTTACCTGGTTCATGATGCGTTTGCACGCGAAACACGACGGCCGCAGACGCTACATATACCTAACGGAGCAGACGCGTTGGGTAGGCTTAGTCGGGAAGCTTTTTTAGGATGCGGTACGCGAATTCATTCTTCACACTACGCTAGTATTTTATTTTTTTTATATATTTTTATTATATATATTTGATCACTTATAAATTTTAATTTATATCATGTTATAATTATATATATTTCCCTGTTATCATATCAATATCATCCAATGTTTACAAAAAAATACACAGTAAGTATAAGTTTATTAAAAATTATGAGAAGATAAACCATAATATATAAAAGGAATAAGTTAAGAAAAAAAGGGAAATAGATAAATAAAAAGGTACAAAAATGAACAGGTTGAAATTGAGTTGTTGTTTGTATTACTTTAAAAAAAATTAAAAAAAATAAAAAGAAAAAGTGATTGGCCCTTAGTCAGACGCGTTTTCTTTTTCCTCCCACTGTTGTCTTCCTTCTCCAAGTCCAGTCTACTGGATACGGAGAAAGTCTATATATTTGGGGTCGCCGGATATGGAGATCCAATACGCGAATGTACCGCGTTCTGGTACGTGGGTTCCGATTCGTGGGACGAGGGGGTGGTAGAGAATTAGGTAACACTGCACATGACTATTAAGTTTGTCAAATCAATACACAATTTTTCCAGCAAAAAAATTACTGACAAGGATGATGGAGACACCTTATTTGCCATGTCTTCTATTCCACGTACATAATACAAGAAATTTCTATTTGCATTTAAATAATAAAAAACTTGAGGTTTAGAAAATTCTTAATAATCGTTCTTTTTCAAAATTAAATAGAATTTTCATGTATCATCTATGTGGCATTAAAAGATGTGGCACAGAGGTAGCATATAAGGCGTCTCAGACATCCTTGTCCTCAATTTTTTCGCCGGGAAAAAAAATTCATTGTGTATTGATTTGACAAATTTAAATAGTTGGTGTATCGAACTGCAACCAAAACAAGTTCGTGTTGTAATTGATAAAAACATAAAAGTTCCTGATTTATTATGCATTAACCACATATATAATATATATATATATATATTGTATATATATATAATATATATTCCTTCCGAAATATGCTTGATCTGGTTTTTGACATAATGTAAGGTGCAAATAAATCAATCTCTCCAGCTCACCCATCTTGAGCATTTGCTTTTCGGCACGAGATTTAAGAAAAACTGAAAAATAGTGTATAAAGTGATGGTATAGATATTTATTATTTAAAGTTGTGAGAGATAAATGTGTCTTAAAAAGGAAATGACCAAGTATCTTGGGACGGCCCAAAAAGGAAAATTTGCTTTTCGGCACATGATTTAAGAAAAGCTGAAAAGTAGTATATAAAGTGACCGTATGGATATTTATTATTTAAAGTTGTGAGAGATAAAAGTGTTAAAAAGGAAATGACCAAATATCTTGGGACGGCCCAAAAAAAAATATGAACCAAGATCGATGGGACGGAGTGAGTAGATTGTAATGTAAATTACAATAACCGACCTGTGTCGCAATCCCAGCATGGTCCATACCAGGCAGGCACCCACAATGTATTGTATCCAGACATCCGCCTCCACCGAATTTTTGTGTCCTGGATGAGATAAAAATAAGAAATATAATTATTGGTGTAAGTGGGGGATAAGTCGGCATGTCATATTATTATCAAAAAACAGGCCACCTGGATGGCAGCAGCAAGGGCATGTCCGATATTATGAAGGCCCCCCAGTGACGTTAGTGGAGGAAATACCTGCATTTCAAAGGGAATATGTGTAAACCAAAAGAAACTAAGGGCTGTTTGATTTCGGCTTAATGCGACTTCATGGGCTGCACGATTTAATAGCGCAGATATGGATGAGTGTTTACTTACGACCTAATGAAGAAAGAAGAGCCTGAATCGTTAAGTCGCCTCCCCCCTCTTGTCCCCATTAAGACACAATAATGACACTCGCTACCCATCTCCCCTTTCACGACCTATTAATTAGCAAAAAATTTGAAAAAATTATACAAACTTAAAATAATCAAATTTTTTATTATTTTATTTTTATGTTCATAAAAAATCTGAAAAATAATACAAACTTAAAATAATAATATAAATAATAATAATAATAAACTAACAAACTTAAAATAATAAAACTTAAAATAATCAGATTTTTTATTATTTTAATTTTATGTTCATAAAAATTTGAAAAATAATACAAACTTAAAATAATAATATAAATAATAATAATAAAAAAAACTACTGTTTATTTTCGTAAAATTAATAAAATATTAAAAGAATATAAAAACTCTAGAAAATCTGAAAAGGTTAAAAAAGTCGGAACTTATTTATTTTTATTTAAAAAAACTGCAAAATTAAAAAAAAAATCTGAAATTTAGGTAATTTTATTTTTAATTCTGGAATATTAATATTAAAAAATCAAAAAAAAAAATATTTAAATTCGAAAATTAGAAAATCTAAAAAATTCTGAACTATTTAAAAAATTCGGAAATTAGTAAATTTATTCTTGCCATTTTTTGGATTATACCATTTATATGGCTTGAAAAATAAACAGCAATTTATAAAAACCGCTTATAGTTCATATTCACGGGTAAATCAGTCATTTCTGTTATTCAGACAGTTTATTAAGATGAAAAAATAAACAACAGCATCAATTTACCCAAACAGACATATTTACCCAGACAGATAAATTTATCCATACAGGACTTAATGGAGAATTTAGTAAATACCCCTACACCTTATCCCGCTATGGTGAGGCAAGGGGAATATGTGTAGTGACCAAAAAAAGTCCAACATGTGTTCAATTATTACACATAGATAGGCAAGGCAAGTAAACAATATAACTTTCTTTAGTCTGATCTATCATATTTCTTTGGCGACATTATCATCAATAATTCAACACCATGTCCGTATGATATATAACAATACAATGTCATCATTTGTATGCCATCTTTAAAAGTGGTCAGCATTGCTCTCGTACAACAAGGATTTAGTAGCCCTTAAACACACCACCATTGATATGCATCTCCTTTCACCGCAAGTACCTTCTTATTCCATTCTTCTCTAACAGTACATGGTGAATTTTGAAGGCATGAATAATGACAGAAGACTCCATCAAATAACCAGCTTAGCACGATAGACGATTTAAATAGCTTTAGTTGAAGAACTGGTGAAGTTATAACTATTGTTAGAGCAAATTTGTGACCTTCTATGAAATAGAAATAGAGCACATGCATGCACAATAGAACACATATGAATATATTGATTGACAGACAAGAGAAAGGGAGAGAAAAAAGGAGAATTCACCTCCTGATTTTAATATTTCCTATATTCAATGAGCTGTATCTAATTCGGTTAGTTTTCATTTTTGAAAGTATTTCCCCTCTGCAAGAGCTACCAACAAATCCAAGAGCGTCGAGAGCTTAAGAAACTCACAATTACAAAAGACGGTTTGGAGTTTTTCGGGTCTGCCTCAAAGAAATTAGACTTCTCCGACCATTCATACCAACTGGATCAGAAATTTGAAGCAAAAGGATCAAAAGGAAGCACTCATATATTTCAATGGAACATAGATCAGGTAATTTGAGATTACGAGTTCTCCACAGCAATGGGATTGTAAGTCTCTACCATTTGACGAGAGAGCATTTTTCTTCTCACCCATGGGTGTTACAGGATCAACATAATCATCAGAATTCTGCTCGGTTTCTTTTCTCGCATTCTTTTTCTTCTCTGACTTTGAAGTAGAGGGTTGTTGGGCCTATTTTGCCAGTTTTCTCATGAGTAAGGAATTATTAGCGTAAACAAGAGCGCATAAATTTTCCATGTTTTAGTCCTTTAGGAATACCTGAAGTTTCGCTACTGCTGCCTTTTGTGCAGCCTTATGTTTCTTCAACTCTTTCTCTCTAGCCTACATTGAAAGTCCATCAACACAAATTCACAATACAAGTAAAATAAATACTAAAAATCACGAGTTTAAACACAACAAAACATGAAAAGAATTAGAGGTTTAAAGTGTATCTGCTCACCGAAACATAGAGAGGGGCAAAAGAACAAAATCAGGTTCCCTAGGGGACCTGATAGATTGGTCTCACCATGAGACCAGTCTCCTAAAACTAATCTTTAAGATTTCAAAAATAATTAAAATTACCAAAAAAATAGAAAAACTCTGAAAAAAAAGTTAAAATAACTGAAATTCTAAAAATAATTCTAAAAAACTGAAAATCAACCCTAGAAACTGACAAAAAAAGTACAAAACTATAAAAAATCCTAAAAATAAAATTAAAAAACTAAAAACTGAATCAAACTAGGATCAATTAAATGAACTAAAAAGATTTGCAAAAATCAACCTAAAAGGAAAAAAACAACTAAATATCTAAAATATATGTTCTGTCTATGAATCAAAGGCAATACATGTCGTCAATAAATGGCGTAGAGTAATATAAGTTCTTAAAAACCAATTCAAGCAAAAATGCAGGTTCCTAATTTCAAATCAGATGCCCTAAATCGCACTAACAGTAACGAACAGGAATACCTTGATTCATACCTTTTCTTCTTTCTTTCTTCTTCTCCAGTTCTTCTGGCATCAGCTCTCGCGAATCCATGACCGTTCCACTGTTCAATTTCACAAAACAAAACAAACTAAATGATTAATTTCACTTGCCCCACCTCGTAGTCAATAGCATTTCCCGGCACGCATAAATCATAAAAATACAGTATTTCGTAACGGACCTCAGTGACACTGTCAAATGAAAGGGAGAACAAAATGTTATCGAAGAGCGGCGGCGGCTGCGGCGGTGATAGAGAGAATAAAACCTGATAAGTGACACTACCATTACGCAGTGCATGCATTCAAATCATTTTGCATTTTACACCTACACGAATCTGTTTTTTCGATTATTAAAATATATAAACTTCACTCTCATTATTATAAATTTTTAATATTTATAAATTTAATAAATCGATTTTACATGTACATATTATTCTCCACCATCTTTTCAATTTTTTTATGAAAATTTATATTTATTGTTTCATTCATTCATTAATTTTTGTTATAAATTTACACACACACATATATATATATATATAATCGCATATATTAAATGGAGAAAATATATAAATACTAAACATAAAATAATATACACAAGTGGTACAAAAATATACATAAAAATATTTGACATAAAATAAGAATAGTTAAAAGGGACAAAATTTAGAAAAAGACCACAAAATTTCATTATTATTCAGATTTATATTTTTATTAAATAATTTATCTGAAATTTTAGCACCATGAGTAAAATAGAAATAGAAACTCAAATAGGTGGGGGATTAAAAAAGTAAAAAAATAAAATAAAATAATAGATATAAAAATAATAAACATGAAAAATACAACACAAAAAATTATTAGACATACAAAATAATACTTAAAAAATAGGAAATCCAAGAAAAAGATAAATTAGGGAAATATGAATTATAAATGGAAAAGAAAATATAAAAAATCCCAAGTTTTAAGTAATTGTTTAAAAAATATTGTTTTTATTAAACACTTTATTTAAGATTTTAGCAAAATAAATATAGCATAAAATATAAAAAGAAAAAGTGATATAAAGACATGAAGCATTTAAAAGTTGTGGTTTACTGGTATGGCGTGGATGGAAATATAGGTGTTCAAAACCGGATCTCCGAACTTTCGGATATTAGATTTTGATATCTGATATCCGAACATATCCGAAATATTTAATATTTTTTTCTATTTAACTTTAGAACAATTAATATAAAGTTAAAACAACAAATTATCACAAGTAAATGACAATTTAACATCCATTCAAAAGTTCAAACAATAAAAACAACACTTTTAATTTGAACATTGTCGAAATATTTAAATAATCGATGTAGGATTCAAGACATTAAATTCTGTTTATTTAGGTTATTCATCGGTCAAGTACCATTTTAAATCGATGTGGAATTCAAGATTTTAGATAAATATGAATCTAAATTTAAGAGAATGCTACGTAGAAGAAAGAGTTAATGTGTTGTTTCAAATCCGTGACGCGATCATATATATATATATAAGGACAAATTCTAGATTATAAATCACAAAAAAGGAAAAATAAAAAAATAACATAAAATTCATAAGGAACTCGATGGCTTGGGGAAATTGACTTTGAATCCTTCAAAATTGATGGGTAGGCTCGCACGTTTCACTAAAAAAGAGTGTTGCTTCCGATATAGTTATTTGGGTTAATATTTTACAATTAAGAAATAATTATCTTTTATATAGATCATATATTAATTTATTATAATTATAGGATATTTTTCTTTCTCGAATTACTGCGTTGATCCGAGCAATCCATAAACAACGAAAACTTCTTTTTTGCTTATCCGTATTCTGATTGACAAAATTGATTTTGAAGAAAATTTCTTGCTTATTCAATACGACAATTCAATCTTCAATGAGAGGGATTTTGTGCAAAAACACAACTTATTATGCCTTATCCTCGTCCGAAGCAATCGTAATTACTCTCCCATCTCTTGGATATTTTTACAAAATATCTTTGGAAGGAAGCAAAGACTCTGTTTTTTGGGCTTAATCTCGGCATATTTTTTCAGTTCGATTTAGCAAACTCCAGTTTAACCCAAACCAAACATACCCAGTAAATCCCGCTCAAAGCAGGCCCGAGAGTGTAAGATGTACGTGCACTACGTCACTACTTATTACAAGAGGAGACTGCTTCAAGTGAAGACTCTCAAATTAGTGACAATGATATTGAGTGATAATACAAAGGAAAGCATATGATTCGAAAAAGCTCGATACCATACCTGAGCCCATGGATTAATCCGCATGGGACTTACCTAAGTGGAATTTGGCTACTTCACTCCCGATGAACGCTGCTCTAACAGAAGAGAGGTTGACTCCGCGCACAGCTCTCTATCAAAAATACACCACACGCAAAAGACAATAGGATAAAATATACAATAAAAGTAAAAATGCAATGCTCTAGATCAAAGCTAACCGAGACAACCCAACCCTGAGGCTCTCAACTACAGCACCACTCCCAACTAAAGAATCCACAACTCTGATCTGGCGCCTCCAAGCGCACCTATCAACAGTCATGGTCTCGGAAAGGTTTAAGGCCTTCAAATCTAATCTCAACTGCTCCTCCCACGTCCTCTTCGGTCTGCCTCTCCTCCTCTCCCCGACAACCAATAAACTCTCGACCCTCCTCACCGGAGCAGATGCCTGCCTCATGCGGACGTGGCCAAACCATCTCAATCTCCATTCCCTAACTTTCGCTGAAATGGGCGCCACTTCTAGCGCGTTCCTGAAGACCCCGTTCGAAATTCTATCTAACATTGTGCGACCACACGACCAGCGTAACATTCTCATTTCAGCCGCTTCCAACTTGCTCTCAAGCGACTTCTTCATCGCCCAACATACAACATTGCAGGTCGGATTGCCGCTCTATAGAATTTACCCTTCAACTTTAGAGGGACTTTCTTGTCGCACAGACCCTCATTTGCTCTCCACCTTAGCCACCCCGCCTTGATGCGATTAGGCACAGGACTTTTCGGTTCTGGGAGAAAATACGAACCGGAACCGAACCGCATAGTTTTTCGCGGTTCGGTTTTTCGATTTTTTTGTCCGAACCGCACAGAATCGAACCGCACAGAGGCAACCGAACCTAACCGAGGCAACCCGATTTTGTATGGTTTGGATGAAATATATTATATTATATTTTATTTTATTAAGACTATATTATATTATTTTATATTATATTAATTATGTTTAATAAGAATATATTATATTATATCATATTCAGATGGTCGGTTTCCCAGTTCGGTGCGGTTCGGACGGTTCCTTGCGGTTCAGCTCGGTTCCTCTTTAAAACAGACAGGAACCGCGAACCGAACCGAACCGAATACTAACAGTACGAACCGAATCGAAAAAAAAAATTGTTGCTAGAAACCGAACCGAACCTTCGGTTCCGATGCGGTTCGGATCGGTTCTGCGATTCCCGGTTCCAAAAGTCCCAGCCCTAGATGCGATGAGTGACATCATCTTTACACTCACCTTCCTTCTGAATGATCGAACCCAAATACTTGAACTTATACGTACGGGGTACGATCTGATCCGCAATCATTACCTCTATATTTTCCTCGTTGGCCTCACCACTAAAGTTACACCAGAGATACTCGGTCTTAGACCGACTCACACGCAAGCCGTGAGATTCTAACTTAGACCTCCATAGCTCGAACTTCGAGTTCACCTCCCTCATCGACTCCGCCACTAACACAATGTCGTCAGCAAAAAGCATGCACCACGGGACGCATATATATATATATATATATATATATATATATATATATTGGGTAAGTATCTATTTAGGATTTTCTTAATATAAATATTTTTAAAATATTTCTTTTCTTTTAATTTTTACTTCATATCTATACTTTTATTAAAAGAGAGTCGTGACACATGTCACTTTGTAAGTTTTTTGATTTTTTATTTTAAAATAAAGTTTATATATAGAGATGTATTCTTAAATTTTCAAAAAAAGAATTCTAGATATGTATTGTGGAAGTTTTATTCTACAACTTACACTTACCAATAAAGAAATCATTCCTTTATTTTTTAGCTTAAATTTTTAAATGTTTATAATTTTTTAAATCAAGTTTATTTTTAATAAAAAATATATGAGATTAAATTTTATTTCACAATTTTCAACTAGACATTCATATGAATATCGTAAAATTAATTGATGCAAAATAAAAATATATTAACTGATTTATTGCTTACATAAAAAATAAATTATGATATTTATTTAATTATAATAACTAAAAATAATAAAACATACAATGCGCACACACACATATTAAGACTTAATCATATATTACTTTCGTCTCTAAAATTTGTTCCTATTTTTTCGGTATGTCCAGAAAATTTGTTCATGTAATGGACACTAATTGACTTAACACTCTGCTAATGTGTTACTCTTTCTTGAATTATATTACACCTTATAATACACTCAATAAATCTTTTATTAATATTACGCTAATATGATACTCATGTCGAAAATAATCAAAAATAAATTTGAAAATCGAAAAATTATTTTCTAAGAAGAGAATATTTTATACGGTGCATCGTACCGGAGAACGTATAGTATATAACTAAAATATAAGTTTCCATCGCCGAACTCCCCCCACATAAAAAAAAAGAGAGGAAACAAAAAAAAAAAAAACAGGGATAAATATATGAATCATCCTCTATAAATTTTGTCGTTTCGGTTCGTCTTACAAGTTTTACCATCTCTATCTTTATATATAATATTTTTCCATGTTCCGTGTGATTCTGTATATATACATATTGTATGCACACCGGTCGACCTTGGGTATTCATCTGGACGGTTGATCACTCATCTGAATTATCCAATCGCCGGTTAACCCAGGTTCATGTTGTTCTATTCAAATTATCCTTTTGATTTCCTATTCGGAATGATTTTATTCTTACTGTTATTGTTATTATTTTATTTTATTTTATTTTGCTGCATATTCTCGTTACTGTGTTGTTGGTTGAATGATTCTTTTTCCCCTTTTAATGAATAAAGACATGATCACGGCCAAAATTTGGTGATATTAAGCTTTTTCTTTTTCCGCTGTAATTTTTTTTTACTGTGCATATGGTGATGGTGATCGTTGTTATATAGTATTGGTATATCTTTTGCTGAGTTCGTGTATGTATTGTTGAGATTGCTTTGCTCCCTGATGCTCTAGGAAGCACAGAAGGGTGCCGTAGTCGTACTGGATACGGATAGCTTGTTCGATTCTCCATATATTTATATCCTAAGATGCCCAAATCATCATCATCATCAACTGCACCTTTCGGTGGCATGAAAATTATAGTGCCATTTAATTTTCGAAAATTATTTAACAGTACAATTCATGCAAAAGACCAAGTGACAAAGTTTTATGCCGGATGCCCTTCCTGTTGCGACCATGAAGGAGAAATAAAAGAGAAAAAACAAAATCTTTAGTTGCTGATATTTTCAACATATTTTCGTGTCTTTATAGGACTGTCATATCTTAGGTTCCATTATTTATGAAATTTATGTTTTATATGGTTGAAATTTTATTTTTTTTAACTGCACTTAATGTTGCAGGATTAAAAATGTATAGCTTCATATGAATATGTATAAATATGTCGAACCCATATCCTTAAAAGTTCAAATGTATAGTATCCTCGTACTCATGTCGTATCGTATATGTATCCTTACCCATATTAGTGCTTCGTAGGTGATGCTTTTTAGTAACCGATTACTCTTGTTTGGTAGTCATCGATGAGGTTGCCTTTTTCTCGTTTTCCTTTTACTAAATAAACTGGGTTTTAGGGCTATTATTACTTGTTAAGCGGAAAGTTATTAATTCATTTAGTCACCATTTGGATTACTTTTAGAACAGGTTTAGACGTTTTTAGATGATTCCCAATGTGCAGTTGGGGATTGCAGACGATTTGGCGTTTGATTTCGTAAGGATCTGTATGCATAGCCTAATAGTTCAAACTTAATGGCTTTCTGGTTACATGGCCCTGTTTTACGTCCATCTTCTTTGCTTAAATTAACGTAAATGCGCAGAGCATTTGAATTGGGGGAACAGTTTGAAGCTGAACTCTCTCTCTCTCTCTCTCTCTCTCTCTCTCTCTCTCTCCCTCCCTCCCTCCCTCCCTCTCTCTCTCTCTCTCTCTCTCTCTCTCTCTCCCTCTCCCTCGATCTATTTTTTTGAACTTAATTCCTATAGTGTGCTTGCTGTTCTGTTTTCACAACTTTAGAAGGTTTTTTGATGCATTTTTTTAGTCATGTTTGAGCTAGGATATAGACTATGTTTTCATATATTTTTTCCCTGCATTTCTGTAGTATATTCACAATCATTTTGTTACAAAATGTAGGTATAGAATTAATTCTAGAAAAATATAGGGTGCCTACTTAGTGGACCCAATGGCGGATTCAGTGTACGGACTATGATGTGCTACGGTCCATCCCAATCTTTTTGAGAAAAAACAAATTTGTAGTATATGTTAAACTAGCCCATCCCAACATTTAAAGTTTTGTCCATCCCGAACTTTATTAAAATATCAGTCCACCCATTATGGATCTTCCGTTGCTGTGGACAGATCCATAGCCTCTCCATCATAAAGAATATGAATCGTGAATGGTATTGCATGTACTTTTGTGGTTAATCTGGATCTGCTGATTAGAGTTGATTTTGATTTCTGGTTTTACCTTCAAAAGATAATAGCTTGATGCTTCAGCTTTTGAGTTGGACAAGAAACAAGCGACCGTAGGACACCCTATTGCAAGAAACTTAATTTCGTCTCCTTGAGTGGATATTGCCTGTACCAATCTACTATTCTGCTCCAACCAAGTGACTCTTTACTCTACATTATTCTGAACTATTTATAAAATTGTTGTTTATCCTAGAAGAGCATTACAAGGCATTTTATGGCTCTTGGTGCCTGAGAGACTCAGACAACTATTATGTGTTATTTTTTTGATGGTGCATGATGTCAGATTGTGTCAGAAAGTCTTGTTTTGTTTGTCTGGATTTTGGAAATTATCCTAGCCATCGCTTCCCTTAGTGGTAATGGGCCGGTAGCATGGAATCCTAAGTGAGGTTGCCATTTAGGATGTGTGCTTATCAAATAGTGAGATCTGCTTCCGATATCATATGTAATCCTTGCAGGTTCTGGTTCGCTGAATAAATCATTATAAGTCTAGTGAGTCAGCTATGAAGCATCAACACATGCTTAATGCGCCTCAGATTCCTGAGACGGATGGTGATCAGGGATGGAATCAACCTGGCCAACCTTACAAGCATATGGGTATAATATTCCACAACTTCACTTGCATGCAATGTCATTAGTTTTCTTGACTTCTCATTTCTAATTTTTATTTTTTTGGGTGGGTTAGGGAAAGGGGAAGGAATATGAGTTTTGTTGCCTTTTTTTTTTTTTTTTTTTTTTTATCAATTAGAACTGGTTTCCACTTAGATATGGATCATTATAATCTGCTCAGAATGTTCGGCTCTTCCATAGACATTGTTATTTCATTTGGCTTTAACGCATTGCATTTTGCGGCACTGTTGATGACTAGTGTCAGGCTGTCAGATCCCTATTCATTCATATAATCGAGTAATATTTTATTTTGGATCGCGACCCATCTTTGTGTTTGTTGGATGTCTTTATTCGTGATGATGATGTGCTCTTTAAGGCACATGGGAGAAAAACAAAATTTTCTTGTTATCAATTGTCAAATATCAAGTAGGTGAATAATTTTATTTTTAGGACCAGAATATAAGCCCATTGTTGGAGTAACACTTTTGTCATGCCTCGTAATGGTTTCCATTATGTTTTCTATAGTTCCATCATTGTGATCACCTAGTCATCATAGTCACAATGGATTTATAACACGAAATCCAAAAATAGTGTTCCTTGGAAATAGCTTAATACGCACTCAATTTCGCTTGCAAAATTTTACAAACATGAGCATAGCGAACAATCTAACAACATAAAGATTTTATACCAGATACGATCAAAATGATCTATCATATTGAGTGCATAACATGGCAAGGTTATATGCCTAAGGGGCAAAGTTACGACACAAGCATGGTGTAAAACTACTATGCACACGCTCGACCTTCTTATAAGGGTGCGTATTTTGGGCTTCCCCAAGGAAGCTGTTTTTCAATATTTGAAAGATGATATTTTAGCGTACAATGCATACCAAAAATTGCATCATCTATGGCAAATTTGGCTAAAAAGAGGTTGAAAAACATGTGTCATAAGACCACTTGCAAATTCAAGATGGGAACCAAGTTGGTTGGGACAAAAGTTAGCACAATCGCTGGAAATAAAATTCCGCGCAGCTTGACTTTTGTTCACTAAAACAGCGATAACTCCCTTGTTAGGAAGGCTATGGACGAACGGTCAGATGTTCTGGAAACTAGACTTCCGTATCTTTCTATCCATATGTTGTGCACCACACGGATCATTAAACTCAAATCACAGTGCATGTTTTAAGTGGCTGCTTTAGTATTTCCCAAGTTTAGTGAGAAAACAAGGTTGAGACCATATCCAATGTCAGTGTTGATGCAAAAACATGACAATGACAGCCATAGGTGCGTTTAAACGCAGCAGGTGTTCGATTTCTTATCTCAACTAATGATCCTTTCGGTAACTCCAACTTGGTAGACTTGCAGAGAAGGTAGGAATGTTGGTACAACTAAGGATGTTTAAAAACCACTAATTCCGTTTGTACTTTCAAAGCATAAACAAATACCAAAGAGGATGAGCCTAGTCATGATAAAAAATGTAGACAAAATCCACCAAAGTGCATCAAATCAACCAGGAATTTTAATTCTCAATTTGCAAGTATACGTCATAATAGCCATGTTATATGGATGCAACGCGGTGCATCAATATTAAGCATTTTGAACCATGAGACATAATGAATATACCATGACCAACTTGTCTTGACCATCTAATAAGATCGACTAAATATAGTCAAATATATAAGGCACATGCCTTTACAAATACTCGGAAAAGTATTCGGACCTATAGTCACACGAACTATAATCGAGGTCAACGAATTCATGTACTTAACGCAATATGCCATTGCTTTACATGTTAAAATTCATGAGAATTACTCGTACATTCTTTCATATATCATATTGCAAGGAGACGGTGCATGACTACACCCACATGCAATATTTTATTTTAATAGGATGAAAGATGGAGTTTTCCAAGTATGCGATTGGGTCAAGACCAACGTGGTGGTCGCTCAATTCAACGTGACAAATCCGTCACAAATCGATTTTAACCACGACATATCCGTCGCAATCGATGTTTGTCCCATTTGTACATCACAAATCCGTGACTAATCAAGAACAAGTCATAACTTTACCGTTACCGACAATGTTGATTTTATTCAATTGTTGGTTTAAAATCGACAAAACGGCGACGTCAAATCGCACCCAAACCGTGGTGTATGCAACAACCACAAATATCGACTTTCAACAATTATCCGTGACTCCCCCAGAACCATCACACAGTTTACTTCGACGTACGAGAGTGATACCACCTCTCATAGTCTCATCCACCGCAAAGTAGCGTGGGAGATAAAGAACCCAAATACCCAATTCCCAAAAAAAAATTCCCAAAAGAGACGAATTGAAAAACGGGAACTTTAATAAAATCTTACGTGGGTACTTGGTTCTATATTTGTTTTGATCCTTGTACGGGAACTTCTCTCCATATGAGCAACATATTTTCGTGGTACTCGGTTCCATATTTACTTTGATCCTTGAACGGAATAATAAATATGGCTTCTCTCCATAGCGTGTACATCATCATGAGCAACATATTTTTCTATATTCACGTAAAACATAAATATGGTAAGATTCATAAGTGTACAAATTAATGAACAAATGAATCATTAAGTAGGAAAAGATGGAGAGTTGAGAAACTCCCGGAAAGGGCTACTGGGCTCGATAATCGTCCGAAAAAGGGCTCGGGCGCGGCGGTGCAGCAGCTCGGTATTGGATGAGGCCGGATCTCCAAATTTCCTTATAAAAATCTGCTTCTGTTCGGCGACAGATTTAGTAATCAATATTATCAGAATCCGATCTCCACCGTTGAATATATAGATATTTGTGTTAGGAAGTTGCTGTAAAAATTTCACACCGATCCGACGGTTAACGAATCGGGAAACATGTTTTTGGTACGACTACGCTGTGCAGAAAATTTACGCGCGGAAATTCTCGTCTCGTTTTTTTTCTTCTTTCGCGTACAGTTTCATCGAGAAATATTGCTCCGAATCAGATCTTCACCGTTAAATTTGTAGTTCTTGCTACATGGTTGAGAGGGTAAAAAAAAATCTGATTTGTTGCAGCTGTCGGGTCGGGTCGATCAACAGCGGGCGCGAACGGGATGGAGGAATCCGATTTGGTTCACGGGTTTGGGAGACGAGCTGGCCGGAATCTAGGAAACGAGTCGCGTACGGGCTGGACACGATCGGGCTGGGGTCTCTGGTTCTCGCCAGCGCGACTGGAGGTGCGCGATAGGACGGCGATCTGGTTCGGGGCGTCATAGAGCAGCGGCGTGGCGGTGGTTCGCGGTCGGATTTTTGGGGGCTGGGTTCGACGAGGCGGGCGATGTTGGAGTCCGGTCGCGATGGAGAGGCAACGTGCAGCAGGCGCCGACAATTCCTCAAGTCCGAACGGTCGGGTAGGGTGCAGTTGAGCGGCGGTGTTGGCCGGGGAAGGCGACGGCTGTTCGGAATTAGAGTAGATGATGAGCGTGGATTTGTGGTCGGCTGAATCTGGGTGATGGACGGTGTCGGCGTTGCTCCTTCAGTTCGTGAGGAAGAGAGCGGCTAGGGTTTCTCCGGGTTCGATTTTTTTTTTTTTTTGAATTTTCAGAAAAAATGGGGGAGAAAAATTTCTTGCTCAGTTGGGGGACTACGTGCTGATAACGTGTTTCAGGAGAAAGTAAAAGACTGTAAATACGAGTCAATCAATTGTATTCATAACACTGATAGAGGGGCCTTTATATAGGCATTACAATGAGAGTCCTTCCATACATAGAATTCCTAGATAAGGTAAGACATCTAATAGAATCCTACTACCTCTAGAAGGATCTAGAACCTTCCATCTATGTATCTACAATCAGTATTAGGTAAGACACATTACGGGAATAATAATTCCCGGAACAATTATTTATTTATTTATTTACTATTATCATCTTTCAGCAAGAGTTGGTGCTGTTGAAAGTAGTTCTCTTGTTCATTCTGTGGAGAATATCGCCATCCAAGGTGGACCCATTCCTTCCTCCGCTCCAAGGTCAAGTGGATACTCTTCATCTACTCGTAATGGAGAACTAACGAATTATCAAACAAAGAATCCTGGTCAATCTCGTGGTCCTTTTCCGGATCAACCTATTGATAGAAATTTCTATGCGGTCCCCAATAATAATTTGCATCACCCGTCTTCATCCAGCCTCAGTGGGAAAACTGTCCTTAGAGTAGATGAAGCTTTTCGTAATCAGACAACGGGTATGAGATCTCACAAGCGGAAAATCCCTTGCCTCCCTCAACTATCTACAAGCAGATATTATGATGTCGGAAGTTCGTCGAATATGCACTTACCGGCTGACGCATGGCATGGAAAGCAGAATACAGAATTATATCATACACATCAGAAGTATCAAACTGATTATAGTGTTGATAGCCTCTCTAGTAATGTCGAAAGTACGCCGAGGAACGTTCGAAGTAGAGCTGGAGTTTACCTGGAGCACAGTTCGGTCAAGGCTCATTTGTCAAGCAATATGTTGCATCAGACCTTTAATAGTCCAACTCCTGATCAAAGTAATTTATTGAGACAAAGTTCAAACAGCCCAACGACGAAATTGAACCGTTTGATGCCTGCTGGTCATGGGGTGACTATTGATTCTGGTAAGGTTTTGTGTGTTTATTGCATTGTCTAAGAGATCGTTATTTTGTACCATATTTTTTTTTCTGTCTGGGTGGGTGGGGGGTAACTACTGAAGCAATAACTCAGATTGACATTACATGTTTAGGTTGGGGACCAATTATCTTAAATTGTAGGGATATTCACCAAAAACACCTATGAGGTATGCACAAATTACAAAAGGGTTATTTAGAATTACAAACTCCCCTTGAAGTTTGATTTTCTTTCGAATTTAAGGGGGTAATTATAATATTTCAATTTATGTATTGATTTTTTTGTTGAAGGAGGAAAGTGTAAGTTGGAATCATACCTGAAGAGGGGTTTTGTAATTTTCCAAAACCTTTGGATTTTCTTTGTATTTAACCCACATTTCAGCGTGAGGGTGTAGTTGTCCCTAAATTATAAACGTCCCTTAAGGTGTTACAAACACCCCATGAGCCTTGATGTTGCATCTTTTCAACAAATATCCTTAAGGGTGCGGTTTTTAAAATAGTAACAAATACCATGGGAGTATTTGAATTTTTGAAAGATAGTTTTTTTTTTCGTAAATAACTTAACAACAAACATCAGAGCCTTAGTCCCAAATGCTTTGGGGTCGGCTAACATGAATCAATCTCTGAAAACGTCAAGTCGTCTCCAATAAAACAGTCCTATGAAATTAATTTTGAAATTTCAGGTCCCAGCTTATTTAATCAGGATCCGAACACCCTGAGTGAACTAAATCATCATTCTAAAGGTTGTGCAGTGAGTGGGAATTACAGCAACAACGCCACCACAAATAGGAATACTGGTCCTCCAAATGCTAACTGCAATGTGAACCAATCTACCAGAGGGATTCAATACGGTTATGACCAAAGGGCTGCTCCGACATTCAAAGCTTCGTCAAGTAGTTTTCACGCTGGGCAGGTAAGTGCTTCAAATGAAAGGCTGCAAATGACTGCAGAAAGTTATTCTTCCAGATATCGACGGGCTGTTTCCAACATAAGATTGCTTCACCGTGAAAGGAATGGAAGAGCTGGAACATCAAGTGATAGATTTATATCATCTATTGAGCAGGCAAGTTTCCATGGTCTATTCGACACATAAATGCTCATATTTTTTATATTCTTTTAAGAAAAATCATCATATCCTTGTCCTAGTCTATGCTTTGAAATGAATAGGATAAAAATGCTGGCTTTGACAGGAACTGTCTTATCTTAGGCCATACTGTAGTGAAGTCAATCCGGTACTTTTAATTATTGGAACTATTATGCTTAGTTAATTTTTATCAAATCTAGTGGGGATTGATGGCAAGGCATTGTTTAAGATTTAGGATTCGTTGAGACTGAGTTTTAGTTTGTTGAAATATTTTTTTTGGTCGTGTTATATTTTCCATTTTCACGGAAAAACGAAAGAGTCAATTGTAATAATAAAGAAAGAAACTGAAAATGTAGGTGTTAGTGAATAATTTTTTATAGTACTTTCCTGCACAAGTCGATCTTTGTTCTATGAATCTCAATTGTAGTACTTTATTAATATATCCTCAAGTATTTTGTTTGATGTTATTGCATGGGTATATATTTTGCCTTAACTTTGAAGGATGATTGCACATGTATCTCTGAGCGAACATGAAACTTGAGAATGCTTGTTCAGACATTTTTATTATAATGTGCCTGGAAATAATGCTTCAGTTCTCCGTTTGATCTGTTTTATCATCACGTTGTCATGCATGCAAAATTTAGTCCATTCTATGAAATGTACCTATTGAGAAGTTAAGCAAGTAGTGTAAGGAATAATCCTTCAATTACACATTTACTAACTGGAAACTTATATTAGCAAAAACTTTTATCAGACCGTTTGGGCTCCCGCCAGACGGAACCCAACTTTTATTTTTTCGTTTTTTTCTCTATTGGAGGGTCTTCAGCCTTTTAGTTCTTTCAGTTTTCCAGTATTTTGGGGTTCTTCTTTTTCTTTTAGAGTTTTCTATTTTTTTTTTTTTTTAAATTTAGTTTTAGGGAAGCGATGTCCTAACGGAAGCTGTGGGGATGTTGGAGATGGGTCATATCTGATGGACTTGTCTGAGAGGAGTGTGCCTCTTTTATATTATTATATCTCCATATTCTGCACTCGCTTATGCCGCTATATTTCAGGGCCTCACGGCTGTGGATCGTTTTGCACGTTATGGATCTAGAAATCCGTCTGATCGGCACCAGAACATGAGACTCGATGTGGACAATATGAGCTATGAGGTCGTGTTGATACTTTTTTTCTTCATGTTCTAATTTCTTTTTAATTTAATTACTATAGTATTTAGTCACTGAAACACGTGCAATATTTGCCTTGAGCAGGAGCTCCTTGTACTGGGAGAGAGGATTGGAATTGTCAGCACTGGCTTGTCTGGAAATTTAATTTCAAAATGTCTAACCGAGGCGATATTTTGTGCATCAGACCAATTTGAAGATGATGGAAGATGTGTTATTTGTCTGGTTAGTCCACACGGTTATGCAACTCTTTTTTTTTTTGCCTGAAACGATATATATTTAATTACCCCCTTCTCACAGTTACACCATGGGTTGTGGTGAACCAAATTTTTTTGTTCGCCACACTTCCGTGGTGATGGTGATGGTGATGGCCAATATTGGGTCATAGCTCTCCAATGCGGTGACACAATATTGGGTCATGAAAGTACTTCTTTATTTAAAAAGAAAAATGAAAAATGTTGAATATGTATAATATAATGTAATAAATTTATTATTTAAATTTGGTTTCTTTATTTATTTATCATGTGATATTATTTACTTAGAAAACTCGTAAACAAACGACAATCTAAAGAAAACATTACATTCACGAACATAAAATAATACTTAATAAATAAGTTAAAAAAAATAGGGGGCAAGACGGCATCGGCCCCGTCAAATGGAAAACTAGGAACTTTCAGGCTGCAACAAGTGTCACAGCTTGATTGGATTGGGTTGAGAATTGGGTCATGACCCAATTCTGTTTTGGTTAGGTTTACAATCCAATATCATTGTGGTGACAATATTTGGTCACAAGTATGCAAACTCATGCACAGCCAGCCTACTATTATAGGCTTTTTTTTTTGTAGATTATATTTAACCTGGCTCACTATGTATTAGACTGTTAACTGCTCCCTCCGTCCCACTTACGAGGTAATTTTGAGACATGATTTTATCCCACTTCAAGAGAATACTTCCAAAATAAAATCTTAATATCTAATTAAAATTTGTATAATATTCCTTAAAATTTTCACTGTATAAATTACAATGTCAGTTGAATGGAAAAAATTAGAAAATGAGTGAGAATAGTGATTTAAAACGAGTTGTACCTTCGTTAAAATGACTAAATTTATAAGATTGTACCCTAACCAAATTACCCTCTTTAAGTGGGACGGAGGGAGTAATATTCTTCGTAGTTGAGCTTTTTCTTTTAATTAGATATCCGAGAAAGAAAATCCCCTTCTATGAATGCAAGTCCTAATTGGTGTGGTTGTAATACCAGGAAGAATACAAACACATGGATGATGTTGGGAATCTGAAATGTGACCATGATTTTCATGTGGGCTGTATCAGAAAATGGTTATCCATGAAGAATTGGTGTCCTATCTGCAAGGCACCTGCCGTGGATGAGAGCAACAAGGGGAAATGATATATGAATTCATCTTTATATAAACTTATGTTTTTAATTTATTCCTCAGAGCTGGAGGCGGCAATTCGGGTCACCTTCGAATTTGCGCTTAATGTTCGTGGTTCGGATTGAGATACGAGGTTCTGAAAAGCGTATGGTGACCCGAGTATTTGCTTTTGCTTCTATTTAGTGATGGGAACATACCATTTACCATGGGCTTATTTATGAACTCATTTATGAACTGTTTGGATGATATTCTTTTATCATTGTGGATATTCATTTCATATGGAGCAACTGTGGACAGGGTTATGAAGCTTTTATTCAGGTTAGCAAGAAAATTTATTCAGGTTGATGGAGGGAAACTCTATGGCGCCATTTGGGTCGGCACGACACCATGTCATGACATGATGTAACAGTATGATTGGTCCGTCCATCCTATTTTAGCCGTGTAGTATTCCCGTATCATTACCTCATTTTACGTGTGAATAAGCATATTCTGTGTCGTATCCCCGTGTCGTTCTCGTATCCACTCATGGTCCGTGCTTCTTAGGGTCCACATAATTGACCCAAACGACGTGGTGGACCATCCCGACCAATCACACTGTGCCCACATCATCTTGTAGCAACGCCCATGTTATGGCTTCCTACCGGGCGCCATTGCTTTTCTGCTTTGGTGAATCGAACAGTAGGATGAAAACTAAATTTTGGTAGCATTTGGACAATGTTGAGGCTTGACATAGTAAAAAACTTCGCTTATCATTTAAAATTAAAGATACTTTTTTAATACTATATGTACATTTACCTAATAAATATTCATTCGCAATCGGCAAGGCCGTCCATGGGCCTGTGCTAATGCACAGGGCCTCGGCCCAATATTAAGTTTTTAGGGCCCAAATAATATATACATCCTTATATAATTGTTTTGCCATTATGTATTAAAGACTTGCTGCGGCGCTAGGAAGTGTGATCTCTAGGGAGACTAAAGTTTGATTCCCAACACCTACCTTTTCTTTTTTGACCTGTTGCTTCTTTTTCTTGTTAGCTTGATGTTTTTTTCTATTTATGGAAAATATATTATATTATATTACTTTTGAAATATATTTAATAAAAAATAGTGTTTTTAGCAAATATCTTTTTGAATAAATATTTAAAAAATTTCAAAAAATAAGTCCAAAATTAATTAAATTTACATTTGATTTTAAAGAATATTGTGATTTTGAGTTCTTAACCGGATTTTTATTGACGAATTAAAATAATTTTTTAGAAATTTAATTTTGTTTGTAGCTATAACATTTTTTAATGTATATTTACTTCTTTTAATAATTAATTATTGGGTATATCGTTGATGATTTTGGCCCCGACAGTAAATTATGTAAAACTCCTTCACTGAGGGACCCATTTTTAATATTTGAACAGGGGCTTATAATTGTTTGGGACGGCCCTGGTAATCGGATTCATAGTAATCACGGAATAGGGTACCTTCGGTAATAAATAAATAAATACAGTAGGAAGAAAACAAGTATAGGTGTAAGTGAGCTGAATGGGCTTGCGAGCTACTTGGGACCGATTTGGAAAAAGCTCGAAATTGGCTTGAGGTTGTTCGACCCGAGCTCGAACTCAACCTCAGTTATACTTGGCTTGATAGGTTTGCGAGCATCATGGAGCTTTAGAGGATTTACAATATACGTGTTCCGGGAATTATTATTCCCGTGATGTGTCTTACCTAATACTGATTGTAGATACATAGATGGAAGGTTCTAGATCCTTCTAGAGGTAGTAGGATCCTATTAGATGTCTTACCTTATCTAGGAATCATATGTATGGGAGGACTCTCATTGTAATGCCTATATAAAGGCCCCTCTATCAGTGTTATGAATACAATTGATTGACTCTATTCTGATCTTTTTACTTTCTCCGAAACACGTTATCGACGTAGTCCCCAAGTGGGCAAGAAATTTTTCCTCTCCGTTTTTACGAAAATTCGAAAAAAAAAAAACGAAAAAAATCAATTTTCGGCGAAACCCTAATTCGGTCATCTTCTCCACGATCCGCCGCCACCCCAACCCGCCAAGCAACCGTCTCTGCCCGACGCCTACTGAAAACCTTCTCTCGATCCCGACTGGTCATCTCCTTCCCCGTCGCGAACCACCGTCTCTGCCCAGGCCGCCGCAGGAGTTGGCCCAAGACGATCGAAGCGTCACGGACGATGACCTCGGCGAGCCATGGCCGCTTGGACTTGGGATTCCAATTCGGTCGCGGATTTGGATCCGAAACTCTCGTCAACTTTCCCCGCTCGAGTTTTACCACGCGTGAGCCGCGATGCGGTAGTGCTCTATCCGTCGGCGTGGTTTCTGATTGCGATTCACCGCTTCATCTCGAGAGCCCTAGGTCGATTATTGACCAGACTCGACCGGTTATTGACCCAGACTGACCATTCTTGACCAACCCGATCAGCTCGGCGATCCGTTTGGTCGTTTTCGTCCGGTATTTGTTGCCTAAAGCTGCGACCCGATCTGATCAAAGCACCGCCAGATTGTCTTATGGTTTTATGAACGTGATATTTACTGTTTGAAAACCTAGTGCAATGGAGACAAAACCTATCAAAATCGAAAGAAAAAAACGAGAGACGAGAATTTCCGCGCGTAAATTTTCTGCACAGCGCAGTCGTACTAAAAACATGTTTTCCGATTCGTTAACTGTCGGATCGGTGTAAAATTTTGACAGTAACTTTCCAACACAACTATCTGTATATTCAACGGTGGAGATCGGATTCTAAGTAATATTTATTACTGAATCTGCTGCCGAACAGAAGCAGATTTTTACGAGAAAATTTGGAGATCCGACCTCATCCAATACCGAGCTACTACATCGCCGCGCTCGAGTCCTTTTTCGGCCGAATTATCGAGCCCAGTAGCCCTATCCGGGCGTTTCTCAACTCTCCATCTTTTCCTAATTAATAATTCATTTGTTCATTGATTTGTACACTTATGAATCTTACCATGTTTATGTTTTACGTGCATATAGGAAAATATGTTGCTCATAATGATGTGCACGCTATGGAGAGAAGCCATATTTATTATCCCGTTCAAGAATCAAAGTAAATATAGAACGGAGTACCCACAGAAATATGTTGCTCATATGGAGAGAAGCTCCTGTTCAAGGACCAAAGCAAATATGGAACCAAGTACCCGTAAGATTTTATTAAAGTTTCCGTTTTTCAATTCCTCTCTTTTGGGAAATTTTTTTGGGGGAATTGGGTATTTGGGTTCTTTATCTCCCATGCTACTTTGCGGTGGATGAGACTATGAGAGGTGGTATCACTCTCGTATGTCGAAGTAAACTGTGTGACGGTCCTAGGGGAGTCACGGATAATTGTTGAAAGTCGATATTTGTGGTTGTTGCATACACCACGTTTTGGGTGCGATTTGACGTCGCCATTTTGTCGATTTTAAACCAACAATTGAAAAAAAAATGAACATTTTCGGTAACGGTAAAGTTATGACTCGTTCAAGATTAGTCACGGATTTGTGACGTACAAATGGGACAAACATCGATTGCGACAGATACGTCGTGGTTAAAATCAATTTGTGACGGAATTGTCACGTTGAATTGAGCGACCACCACGTTGGTCTTGACCCAATCCCATACTTGGAAAACTCCATCTTTCATCTTATTAAAATAAAATATTGCATGTGGGTGTAGTAATGTACCGTCTCCTTGCAATATGATATATGAAAGAATGTACGAGTAATTCTCATGAATTTTAACATGTAAAGCAATGGCATATTGCGGTAAATACATGAATTCGTTGACCTCGATTATAGTTCGTATGACTATAGGTCCGAATACTTTTCTGAGTATTTGTAAAGGCATGTGCCTTATACATTTGACTATGTTTAGTCGATCTTATTGGATAGTCAAGACGAGTTGGTTATGATATATTTGTTATGTCTCATGGTTCAAAATGCTTAATTATGATGCACCGCGTTGCATCCATATAACATGGCTATTATGACGTATGCTTGCAAATTGAGAATTAAAATACTTGGTTGATTGATGCACTTTGGTGGATTTTTTCTACACTTTTGATCATAACTAGGCGCATCCTCCTTGGTATTTGTTTATGCTTTGAAAGTTCAAACGAAATCAGTGGTTTTTAAACAGCCTTAGCTGTACCGACATTCCTACTTTCTCTGCAAGTCTACCAAGTTGGATTTACCGAAAGGATCATTAGCCGAGATAAGAAATCGAACACACTGCTGCGTTTAAACGCACCTATGGCTGTCATTGCCATGTCTTTGCATCAACACTTATGCCATTGGATATGGTCTCAACCTTGTTTTCTCACTAAACTTGGGAAATACTAAAGTAGTCAATTAAAACATGCACTGTGACATGAGTTTAATGATCCGTGTGGTTCACAATATATGGATAGAAACATACGGAAGTCTAGTTTCCAGAACATCTGACCGTTCGTCCATAGCCTTCCTAACAAGGGAGTTATCGCTGTTTTAGTGAACAAAGGTCAAGCTGTGCGGAATTTTATTTCCAGCGATTGTGCTAACTTTTGTCCCAACCAACTTGGTTCCCATCTTGAATTTGCAAGTGGTCTTATGGCACATGTTTTTCAATCTCTTTTTGGCCAAATTTTCCATACATGATGCAATTTTTGGTATGCATTGTACGCTAAAATATCATCTTTCAAATGTTGAAAAACAGTTTCCTTGGGGAAACCCAAAATACGCACTCTTATAAGAAGGTCGAGCGTGTGCATGGTAGTGTTACACCATACTTGTGTCGTAATTTTGCCCCTTAGGCATATAACCTTGCCATGTTATGCACTCAATATGATAGATCATTTTGATCGTATCTGGTATAAAATCTCTATGTTGTTAGAGTGTTCGCTATGCTCATATTTGTAAAATTTTGCAAGCAAAATTGAGTGCGTATTAAGCTATTTCCAAGGAACACAATATTTTTGGATTTCGGTTTATAAATCCATTGTGACTATGATGATTAGGTCATCACAATCAATGAATGTAATAATGCTCAAGTTGTTGAATGCCGAATGGCATTTTCTAGTCACATATGTTCCGTAACAATTGAACCATATTATGACTCGATATGCCAAAGTGTATCACTCATAGCATCTCATTGTGATTTGTGAGAATAAAATCTTATGCATCACTTGTATTGGATATGTGATAAGAAAAATATTCATGAGTCAATATGGTCCGGCTTGCATCGGTTTTGGTAACCAGAAGATGTATTGGGACATCGACACATTTAGGCTTTAATAGTCCGTAGTTTGGACAGTTTGATGATCCATATACCACGGTATTGTCATGGACATCATTTTATTTGAACAAAGAAACTAGTTGGATCAAAGACACCGAAGTACGTTGGTGGAGTCGTGAGCAGGGCTCATGACCGATGATGATATTTATATCATTCGCGTCTTGTTTTCATAAGCATGTGTGACGCCAAAGACCCCACTGATGATCCTTCTTAGCCATGTTCATTTATTAAAGCCTATTCTTTGGCACGATTAGGAGATAACACCCTCCTATGCTAAAGAGGATAATGTAGCGACTCACATAAGTATGGTGCTGAGTCCTCCCTTTTCACCGAGTCCTTATACATACATGATCATAAGTATTAGCCTGAGTGGCTTATGATGCTATGATGGTGTTCACAAATGGTCGTACTCAAGTGATAATATTTATATGTTATGTTGTTCCTTTGACAAATTTTGGTGTCATTTGGAGACTTGGAAGGAGGTGAACCACTTAAATGAAGTTTTCACATACCACCAGCCGTCCCAACGACTAGTTCGATGTCATTTCGACCGGTTTTTGACCACAAGGTTGATGGTTTTGGAATCCTAAACACCCGTTTATACATGCTCATGAAATTTTGAGGTGTTTGGGGCTGGTGAAGGGAGTGAACTCTTCAAGAAAGCACTAGAGGTTCGATAAAACCAACAGCCTATCATCGGTTGAATCGTTTCTTTATGCTGGATCCCGGTGGTGCATGGTGGCGGTTTTGTTGGATTTTCAAGACCAATAGCTACGGTTATGTAGCATAGGTCAACATGTCATATTCACCTATACCTATCATCATTCAAATGCTTAGTTACGAGTGTAACAGTATGCATTTTGTTAACTAGATTGTGTTAACACTGAAAACCTTTATCGTCCACATGTTCATGTGCCAAAGTGCGTCACCACAACGCATTATGATGGGTTATAAATGATGAATATGACATGAGCTTTCACTCATAGTCCGCTTAGAATATACCTTGACAGACGATCTCGTAAGTCACTTTGATGAGCCAGTCTTCCCGTCGTTAGGGGGAGATGCGAACGATAATGTTCGAGTAGAACGACTTGGAATTGTCGTAGTTTGTCCCTACTGTGCCTCACCAAGTTTCCTAAAGTGACGAGATTAAATATATGCTGCAAACATGTCTGCAAGGATTGTGTCCGGTTATGGACGTTCGTCACCTATAAATGGTGATATGGTAACACCACAAATTGTGGTAGATGGTGTTACTAGGCCGTGGATCTCATAGAGTATTGGGATGCCACTTGGTTCGATAAATACTCTCGCTAAGAATGTATGCGAGTTTGGTACATGAAACTTGATCATATGATCAAATGAACTCATCCGTCTCATGTGATTCTGGATTATAGTCATCATTGGGGGACGCCTCAATGAATGTCAATCCATAAAGAGTACTCTATGAATAAAGCCGGTTCATGAGGACGTGGAATGTGAGTTTAATCGAACCAAACTTCATTGAAAATCTACAACGTTGTAGCCTTGGCCTAAAATGGAAATATATGCGACTCCAGTATGAACAAAGTGATAGCCCTTTGTTGAAGTGGTGCCGACACTCCAAAGATAAGATCTATCTGTATACTTTGTTAAAGCGAGTGAGAGAAGGAGTTAAACTCACCTCATGGCGCGAGGTTTCTCATGAACGCACTGGAATCGACTACGATGACACGAAACTTAGTTGTGCTATCGTAATGGATGTTATAGCGTCCAGTATCTTTTCAGTTAGATAGTTTGCCAAAAACTGACGTGCAGCTTGTGGTTAAATCTTATCTTAGTGGGGAACTAAGTTAAGTGATAAAAAGGATCTCGTGGTGGATCAGACTCAAATCAAGTGGCTCCTGACCACGGAGTGCGACGACAAGTGATTGTCGGGAACGCATACTAAGTATATACTTGATTTGGAAGAGATATGAAGCTTTTGCGTGTAAAACTAAGGGTTTATAGTGATGTACTCTTGTGAGACTAAGAGATTCCGCTAAATCCAAAGTTAAGAATGAAAGGATCTTGGGGACACTTGATGATGCGTATTCATCAATCGGTTTAGGCAATCTAAGGGACGGTTTCCCTAAGAGACGATAAAGTAATGCCTATATGATTCCCAATGATTAGTCGAAGTCATCATAAGACTTGGCTCACTTAAGTGATGATGCAGTCTTGAAAAGTACGGTATTATGTACTCATGTTTGACTCGATGTACTCATTCGTAATAATCCGGTAAAGCCACTGTGATGATGGCCTAGGATGCGCTCACGCAATGTCTGTGATTGACAAGAAGCTTGAAGCTCGCTCTATCTCGATAAAAAGGACACTTGAAAACTGATACCCGAATCTGCCCAGAATGTGTTAGTCTATCTCCCATATGACCTACAAGGCAGCTCACTTGCTGGAAAATGGTGAAATTGATACCATTGGAAAGGTTTGTGTCTACTTTCCAAGGAAACCAACCATTTGATCACATCCATCATGTTGAGTGACATATGACTATTGTTGCAAAGTAGGACAGGATATGTCCGGTAATTTGCTAAGTCAACTTCGATAGAGCTTTGTGATCTGCTCAGGTCGATCTAGGTTACGTACTGTATGTGAATGAAAAGCTATGGGTGTCTAGTTTTCATAAGTTCTTACAGTTTCGTTGATGCCTATTGAATCTAAGAAGTTATGACTGATTTAGTGCATGGAGGTCAAGACTTTAGAAAAATTGATAAGTCTTTAGCGACTCTGCACTTTGGATGTGTCGCGCACTTTTTGTCCTTAGACCAAGGTTTGTTTTTTTCCATTGGGTTTTCACTTGGTAAGGTTTTAACGAGGCGACCTATGAGAACATCCATACAATGATGCGTTGTACTTCTGTTCAACTTAGACCAAGAGGTATTTTTCCCACTGGGTTTTTCCTTGGTATAGTTGTGAGGGCAACTTGGCATCCGACTCCTATGATTTGAGGTACTCATCAGGGGGAGTCGTTATGTATACATCAGGGGGAGTATACATGACGTGTTATCTTGGTGCGTTGCAATCTTTTCCTCATGAAGCCTTTATTTTTCCCATGGGGTTTTGTTTTGGCTTGGAATAGGTTTTTACGAAGGAAACATCTTCTGCACCATTGTTGTAACACCCCCAAAACCATATGGGAATATTACACGCCGTAAACCCTTTCCGCAAGGATCTACCAGGCTAAACGTCCATAAACAACCAAATGCTTGCCCGGCCAGGGTCAAACAATATAATAATACAGACCGTTAAGGTCACTTACACAAAAACACACAGACCGATGAGGTCACACAACTCTATCAACAGGACTGACTAACAACCTTACCCACACAGGGTTCGAAATACAATACAACGGAAGACTGAATCAACTCTAACAATACAAATAAACTCTACCAACTCTCAACTTTTGATTAGTATCGCAGCTCGTCATCCCCTTGTGCCAATCCTGTGACTGCTCCCGAACTGCATGTACCGGACGCAGAGCAGACATCCACCCCGAATACTCGGGGGTTAGTAAAACTCCTTTGTTTTACTAGTGCAAGTATCAAACCATACGAAATGTAACAAGCAAATAGCAACTACGAATTTAATACGTAAATCAATTATCAAAATGTTCAGAAGTTTTAGAATTTCGAACTCAAGTAAGAGATATTTGAAAAGGAACACATCATCTCGGGATTTTTAAAGCGTAAATTCTTTTGGACCTCGAGTCCCAATTTACAAAACCTTTTCGTAAACATTAGGTCTTAGCCCGATTCTCGTTTCAAAGCATACTAAATAATATATCATTATGAGTCCGAGATCCATATTTAAAATGTTACCCGAACAATCATGCTACACGATCATTGTTCGTACACATCATGTACCGAACTCGGAGGCCTCGACGGACCTTACCGGACCACACACACTGTTCGTACACATCATGTACCGAACTCCGGAGGCCTCAATGGACCCTACCCGCCACACACACTGCTCGTACACATCATGTACCAAACTCCGAGGCCTCAACGGACCCTACCCGGCCACAACATCGTTCGTACACATCATGTACCGAACTCCGAGGCCTCGCGGACCCTACGGATCACACACCTTGTCCGTACACGTCATGTACCGGACTCCAGGCCTCGTCGACCCTACACGGATCACACACTTTGTTCGTACACATCATGTACCGAACTCCGGAGGCCTCGCTGGACCCTACACGAACACACACACATCGACACGACACAATTCATAATCATTAAATGTCAAGCCATTCCACATTACACTGAAATGTACAATCAAGTATGTAAACCAAAACAACACAAATATCATGATCATCACAACGACTCTTAACCAACATAACACACATTCGGTACACAATACATTGAACAACCACGTGTACAACCATCTCATATGTACATCGCAATCCTGCACAAATGGCACGACGCCTAACACGGATACCAATATATCACTATTATCACAAAGCCTTCAAATTTCGGAAAACACAACCAACTCAAACGTAACATATTTACGGAGGCAAGCAAAATCGTCATACATATCATACGTAATTACTAGTCACAAGATACAAGTCGTATAATAAGATACTTGCCTTAATAACCACTACCAAACGTTCCGAAGAACACGGTTCGACCGGGAAGCTCGGACAGAAGAAGACAACGAACGGAAGGGTTCCGACTCGAGTTCTTCACAAGAATTTCGTCCCTAAGTCATACCAATGATAAATCAACAATCGTACGATGGATAATAATCATACAACGCCCAATCCCCCCTCTAAGACCTTTTGTCGGACACCTTCAAGGCGTTGACTAAGAACTCGACCAAAATAACGAATCGAAACGATCCAACCATGGAATAACAAGGGAAATGATAGAATACATCTAAATAATCATCAATACATCACAAATCTAAGTTATTACGGTTAAATCGGACAAAGCGAACAAAAACCCCCAATTCACCCAAAAGTAGGGTTTCAAGAATTTACCTTGGATTAATGATGAAGAACAATTGTTGGAGTTGTTAATCCACACCAAAAACTTGAAGAATATGAAGTTCTCTGTGATTGATGATGCAAAACGCCCAAAAATCGCCCATAAGATCGCCCAAGAGGAGGAGGAATGAAGGAAGAGATGAAATGAGCATTCATCTCACAAAATCCGAGAAATAGGCTAATGACGGGTGTGTGCCGCGGCCTGAATAAGTGTGCCGCGGCACGAGTGCAGTGCTCGGCCAAAGCGGAAAATGAGTGTCTCTTTATTTCGACCATAACTCTCTCGTCCGGACTCCGATTGACTCACCGTTTGAACCATTGGAAAGCTAACTTGATGCTCTATAATATTGAAAAGATTCAAAGTCTTTGGAGTTTTCAAGAATTTATGGTGATTCTACAAAGTCGACTCATATTTGGGAAAAGTCGTTTAATAACACTGAACTCAAGAAAACGACACCGAAACCCGAACCTGAATACGAATCGAAGATACGGTCACGAAGTACTCGCAAATACGAATCTAAGGGCTAAGAGAACACACAATTCCGAACACCCGAAGGCTCGGAATTCAACAACGGAAGTAATTACCCAAACTTTGGGAAATTACGAAAATGGCCCAAAACGTCCGAAAATCACGATACGCGATCGAAACACCAAAACAAAGCTCACAACACGTCTAACAAAGTTAAACGGACTTACGGGAAACTCGAAACAGTAATTTCGGACGAGATTCACAAGAATCGAACACGAGTGCGGAAAAGTTGTTAAGAAACACGGAACTCAACAAAACAATACCGAAACGAACTCGGATGACAAAAAGTGCAGAATTAATCATTCTCAGAATGATGATACGGTCCCAAGCGAGTCGTCGAAACGGACCTCCGCCGAAAAAATAAAATTACCAGAAATCCGAAATTACGGATATTACAATTGTTGTATTAGTGCTCGACACAGGGGGAGTGTTCCGGGAATTATTATTTCCGTGATGTGTCTTACCTAATACTGATTGTAGATACATAGATGGAAGGTTCTAGATACTTCTAGAGGTAGTAGGATCCTATTATATGTCTTACCTTATCTAGGAATCCTATGTATGGAAGGACTCTCATTGTAATGCCTATATAAAGGGCCCTCTATCAGTGTTATGAATATAATTGATTGACTCTATTTACAGTCTTTTTACTTTCTCCTGAAACAATACATTAATTATATAATCTATAGTATTATTTTTTATTTATTGATATCTATACGTTAATTATATAATCTATAGTATTATTACCAGTTTTTGATCTGCATTGAGTGATCCAGTATTCCTTCTCATACTGCCAGTCCCCTGAACTCCTAGTAATGTTACACCATTGAGCCACACCAGTCCATACCAGTCTAGAAAACTCACAAGCATAAAAAAGGTGAACTAGTTTCTGGTTCAGTCCCTATTTTTCCTCAGATTTTCACAAGTGGACAGTCTCCCCATCATCTGTTGGGAATAATGCCCTAGGACATTTGATGTGCCTAGATTTGTAATTGTCACATTTAAATAAAGTTATTTGATATCATTTATTTCTCGTTGATTATTATAATGTGTGCATGTTTTAATATTATAATAATCAAATAATAAGATTATTCAAATGTCTCTGGTACAATCGCGTTGAGTAGAGACTCAAGTGATTAATATACTAGTATAAGTTTGGTTGATAATCATCAGATGATTATGCGCATGGTACAAATCAATCTTATGGGTATTAGTTGTAGAACTGGTACTGGACAGACCCGCATTGAGACCACTGCATGGAAATGTCATAAGTGAATCTCAATATAACAGTATGTCAATAAATCCTTGAACCTGAGATTATTATAGAGTCCAACATGATAACTGATATTCCTTGACGTAACCCAACGTCATCTGAAACATGGTGATCATAAAGGTTAGCGATCGGGATTAGTGGGAGTTATGTAGAGGGCAATGAATAATCAAGATGGGGATTTGTCCCTCTCTTTAGTGAGAGAGATATCTGCTGGGGCCCTCGATAAGTAGGACTGAAGGAAACGCATGGTCATGCTCAAATGAAGAGTCATTTGATTCACTCAGTCTACTTAAGATCGAGAAAGCAACAACAATAACAACAGTACCTCAATGCCTCAACGGCTCCCGCAAAAAACGGGGTAAGGGGGGATCGGATGTACGCAACCTTACCCCCGTCTTAACACAGAGAGGCTGTTTCCGGATGATCCAAAATGAAAATTTCATCGAGAATTGCATGGAATGACTAGTACTTCATGAGAAAAAGAAGTGCAGCCAGTTTTGTGAGTCATTTTGTTTTATTCCATTATAATTCAGAACCAAAGAATAAGGAGTCTTTGGCACCATTGGAAACAATGGAAATTAAGATCAAGAAAGCATTTGAACATAATAAGTATGACAATCTCCATGACTTAGTTCAAATATGATATCGCGTGACAAAGAGATTTGACACGTTAAAAGGTTTGATGGACTATTAATTTATATTATTTGGGTAATCATAATGTCTTGCACCGCTTATGATTTATTATTTAATAAGGTATTCAATAATTTCCAACATAATATAAGTCTTTGGGTCGCACGTACGACAATTATAGATAAGGAGGAATAAATATCAACTGGGAATAATAAATATAATATTAGATATTATATTTATAAGGAGATTAAATAATAAGTAATATATAATATTGAATATTATATATATTGTATTATTTAATAAGATGAGGAGTAACTAAGCAAATACTATATTCTTGAATCTAGGGATTACTTAGTATAAATAAGAGATCCATGACAAGGAGTTGTCATAAGAAATCAAAGATAAAATTGCCCCCCCAAGAAGAAAGAAAAAAATCGACCTCCACCTCTTACAATAGGAGAACGACGTCGGTCATCCAATCTTCTTCCTTTAGTTGATCTTGATCGACAGTACAATCCTTCTAGTAAGGAATTTGTGTTTTATTATTTATCACTATTATTCATAAGGATCTAGCAATCCGGCTTGTGGAATTGTTCGTGTGTGGATCACCCAAAGAGAAAGGAGATATTCATCTGCTTCTAGTCCGGATCTAGACATGTTTGTCGGATTAAGCTAATTCGAGTAATCCTTTAATCAAATAATTAAATTACTGCATGAGATCCTGAATTGGGTTTTCTTATTATTTCTTCCGCTGCGTTTTTACTGCTGTTTTATGTATTCGATGCATGTAAAACCCCAACATCATCACCGACCATAGAATGAATATATTCTTAGGAGGTGCCATGTTACTTCCTATCAACTTGTGCCATTGCACCTTCTCTACATCACCCCTGATCCTCTCATACATCTTCTTAATAGAAAACCCTCCATTCTCCATGCAGTTCCATCCATCTTCTATGTTATTTAATGTATCCCTAGCACCAAAGATCTTCTTTATGACCCAAGAAGCTTGACGAGGCCGTGGCATCCTTTTCAGTTCTTGGCCTTTTACATAGTACCCATGAACCTATTGAACCCAAAATTTATCTTTTTCTGTGCTAGATTCCAAATGAGCTTACATAGAGCTGCTTTATTCCACACTTTAAGATCAATCACATTCCAACCCCCTGCAGCAATTGGAGCAAAGATTTGTTCCCAAGATACCAGAGCTCTTTTGGAGTTTTCACACTTGCCAGTCCATAGAAATGTCCTACAAGCTCTCTGAATCACCTTGATCACCTTCTGAGGGAGGAGAAATACCTGACACCAGTAGGTTTGGACATTGAATAAGACAGATTTGAATAAGAGGAACTCCTATGTACTTGAAAGGCAGCTCCCCTTTGCTCAAACCAAACTCCTGTAGAATAGCCTGATGCTCATTCTCCATCACTCATCCAAAATAGATATTACTCTTTGTCTGATTTGCTTTTAATCCTGAGACAACTGAAAACTTCTCAAAAGCCACCATTAGTTGCTTGATAGAAATTCCATCTCCTCTAGCAAATAATAGGAGGTCATCAGCAAAACAGACATGAATTAATCCAAATCTCTTGCATCTAGATGAAAATAGAACATTTTGTCCTGTTTGAGTTCCATGAGGCATCTATTTAGGTATTCAATGCACACCACAAATAGATATGGAGATATGGGATCTCTTTGTCTCAATCCTTTCGGAGCTTCCATTTGATCAGTTAAATCACCATTAACAGTGAAGATATAACATACAGTGTTCAAGCAAGCCATTATCCAGTTTACAAAAGTATACGAAAAACCCATCTCCAACAATAGATGCTTCATAAACGGCCATTCCACATAATCATAGGTCTTCTGGAGATCTATTTTAACCATGCACCTAGGAGTTAGGCCCTGTTCTTTTGGAGTTATTTTTTAGTTTTCGATTCGATTCGATTCGATTCGAGTCCATTGATTCGATTCATGTCCACTCGATTCGATTCGATTCTTCTTCTTATTATTATTATTATTAATAATCTTAATTATTATTATTGTTATTATTACTAATAATATTACTATTATCGTTGTTGTTGATTACTATTATTATTATTTACCATTATTATTATTATTTACCCTTAATATATATTTGATTCGGTTGATTCGAGTCCATTCGATTCGATTCCATTGATCCATTCGATTCAGTTTAATTCAATTCAGTTCAGTTCATATTCATTCAGTACAAAAGAACAGAGCCTTAGCTGCTTCCTTCCATAGCATTTAATCAATTCATGGCTAAGAAGTATGTTATCAAATATTACCCTCTCCTTGACAAAAAGCAGACTGGTTCTCACTAATAATCCCCCCAATACACCTTGAATTCTGTTAGCAAGAGTCTTTGAAGAAAGGTAAATATGTCCAAGAAGGTTCATCCAATATGTATGAAAAATCTTGTTTCAGATATGGAAGAAAGGGACATTGGGCTAAGGTGTATAAAACGCCGGACCGCATTTGTCAAATGTACAAGGCATCGGTGAAAAATAAAGAAAATGAAGTCAATTTTAATGAACATGTACCTCAGGATGATTCGACATACCTAGATGCTGCAACTTTTACTGAGTGCACGAAAATGGACATGGAATAGTAAAGAATAAATAAATGAATAAGTAATACGCACAATTTATATATTTGTTGCATCTTTATTGTACTTGTATGTATTATTTTATTTGAAGTATATATCATCTTACTTGAAGTCGGTATCATCTCTAAGAAGTATTTGTAATATCCTTTGTATGAAATAAAATGTTATTTTATTGTGCTAACTTATACTATTATTTTCTCTCAATGTTTAAAAGTTAATAGTTTATCGTCTCAACTCTATTTTTTATTATTAATATTTTAAATTAATCTTCTTTTTACGATATTTGATTTAACAATCATTAGGCATATATATAATTAAAATATTCCTTTTGAATATAAGCTGTTTTTGAATAATTATTACATTATATCTTGATTTTAAAAAATATAAAAATCAGATAACTTTCAAATAATTTCTTTGAAGTATCTATCTTTTTACAAGATCAATATTTTTACTTCAGTTTTCACATTCTTATAATTATTTTAGATTATTGAGTTATTTTATTTTAAAAATATTTGGGAAAAGAATTATAGACATGTTAGACTTACAATTCCCACTAGAAAGATATATTATTAGTTCAAATAATTTTTTGATTGATTCTTCTTTTTGTGAAAAGAAAAATTATATAAACAAATATAATAAGTTGATTATATTTTTATTTAAATACGTCGCAATAATATACTTTATTACCATATGCCTAATGAATTAATATCATTGTGGATCTCATGGTATATTATTAAGTATAAAATGCATGACTTTAATCTAAATATTTATCAAAAATATATGCCGTTTTTCACCTGTATACTCATAAATAATTATATTAGTATATTAATATAAATATTATAAATATACAATGATCATATAGATGACAATCATGTTTATATATTTTATATCGAACTTTTACACATCTATACTTAATATTAAAAGAGAGCCGGAAAAAAATATAAGGAAACATGTGTCATCTCCACGTTAATCCTCTTTTTAAAAATCCTAAAAAAAATGGACGTTTAATTTGGGAGGGGGTTAGAGGGTTATTCTATTATATACTATCTACCAATTAAAAATTTTCTCTCATTTTATTTCTTTTATTTTTAAGCTAATAGTTTAAACAATTATAATTTTTATGTATCAATTTTATTTTTAAAAAAATATATCAAATTAATTCTTACTTCGTGCTCTTTAATTTGACATCCATATAGTATATATAAAGTAATATAAATATAATTATTATATATTTAGATGATTAAAATATTTTAATATAAAAATATAAGAATATTGAAGAAAAATATATTTTAGTTTATTTTCATAACTTTTTAATAATTATTTGATTTTTAAGAATTATTTTGTTCTGATTATAAAATAGTAAAATATATTACATATATGTCAAATCATATAAAAAAATTACATTAGTAAGAATATTGGTTGTATACTTTTAGTGAAAGTTGATAATACAACAACAACAACAATAGAGTCTTAGTCCCAAAATGCTTTGGGGTCGGCTATAATGAAAGTTGATAATAATAAATATAATTTAATTTCTTATTTATAAAATTAAATATAAGACTCATATTGTTCTATATGAAAAAATAAATACCGGTGCTTAATTAATTTACGGTTTCTTATCATGTGCCATTAGATCACATGATAAGAGTTTATAAATAAAATTAAATTAAATAATAGTATATGTATATGTGTGTGTATACTGACTCATGTATATTTTATAATAATTTTATAATATTATTGAAATTCGATCATATATTATTAATATAATAAAATATTTAATATTTTACGCCGTGCATCGCACGGGAGGACATCTAGTTTACATAAAAAGACCAGATTACATATTTACAGTTACAAGTTAGAAATGATTCGGAATTTATTGCAATGGACATCTATCTTTACCATTAAAACAGAGTCGCGGCACATGTTATTTTGTAAGTTTTTTTTTTAAATATAGCTTATATATATAGGGATGTATCCCTAAATTTCTAGAAAGAACATTTTTTTAGATATGTATTGTGGGTGTTTTATTCCACAACGTACACTCATTTACTAATAAAAAAAATTATTCTTCTATTTTTTAATTTAAAATTCTAAATATTTATAATTTTTTATATCAAGTTTATTTTTAATAAAAAATATATCAAATTAATTTCTATTTTACGATCTTCAATTAGACATATGTATTGACTATAATAAATTTGATGGATTTACATTAATGGCCGATTGCACAAATAAATTATATTAAAAAATATGAATATTAATTATCAGCAAAATAAATTAATTCATGTTTATACAATTAGATTTAAGACTCATTTTGCTTACATAAAAAATAAATTCTGATATTTATTTAATTATAATAATTAAAAATAATAAAACATACACTGAAACACACATATATTAGGACTTAATCACATATTATTTTCGTGCCCAAAATTTGTTCCTACTTTTTTCGGTATGTTCAGAAAATTTATTCATGCAATGGACACTAATTGACGTAACAATACGCCAATGTGATACTCTTTCTTCAATTATATTGCATTCCATAAGTTTTTTATTAACACTATACTAAGTGATACTCATGTTAAAAATCTTCAAGAACTAATTTAGAAATCAAGAAACTATTTTCTAATAAGAGAATATTTTTTCTACCGGGGAGGATGAGACAACATTTAGTAACATAAGAGGTAAAAGCCCACACAAATGGATGGGCACATTTCTTGTGAAGGCATGTCACATGCTAAAAGTATATTAGTAATACTAGCAATACTATATATAAATAGCAAGACCTTTTACCCTTTATTTTTCCATCATAAATAAATAAATAAATAATAATAATAATTTCAATAATTAAGAAAATTTCCTTTATAGATATTGAACCCCAACATTGAGGGTTCTATGCTACTCGTGCCCTGGATCTACATATAGGAGATAAATTACGAGATGTGCCTCAATTAGTCAGAATACTGTCAGTGTGTCAATCAAAATATCTCATTTATAATCTATATGTGATATGGTTATTGATTTTAATTTCTCCATTTTTTATTTTATTTTCTAGAATAGTTGTTGATTTAGTTGTACATCAAATAATAATAATAATAATAATAATAATAATAATAGTAAAGTTAGTTTATTCAAATATATTATCATTTAAAAAATAAAAAGTCAATTATAATGGAAATAAACACCACCTCAACGAGAAAATGAAAACGACATCGTTAGTTATTTTTTTATTTATTTTTTTACACAATAGAAATATCATTATTGATGCGGTTATACCTTTCTTCCGCCATATCATTTTTTCCACTTTACCAAACCTTTACTCAAACTTCTATATTCACTTTTTTGGCTCATAAAAAAGCAACTCATAAAGATAAATTATGCAACTAAATTAATGCAAGAAAACGACTTCCATCATTTTCATTGGGTCCCTATCTGTACTATTTAAAGCTTCGGCGGCTTAATTGAATGTGGAAGAGGATTTGCTTCTTTTAAACGATTTTCATTCTTACTTTCATTCGGTTAAAGGAAAAAAAAAGGAATCAAAACTAGGGCTGGGACTTAGGACCCGAATAATCGAAGATCCGAACCGAAATTGACATTTCGGTTCGGTTCGGTTCGGGTTTTAAGAAAAAAATTATTTATTAATTTCGGGTTCGGGTCCTGCAATAAATTTCGGGTTCGGGTTCGGTTATTGTAATTTTAAAATTTCAATAACCGTACTACCCGAAATTAGTGACAATAACCGAACAAAAAATTAAAACCCATTATACCCGAACACAAAATTAAAACCCATGCTAATCGTACTATCCATAGTTATTTTATTTTAGATGTTTCTACTTTCTATACACTATATAAATTAAAAAAAACTAACCTAACAAATTTTATTTCGTGTTTTTCGGTTATTTTTGAAAATTTTGAACTGTAAATTTCGGTTCGGTTTTTTCAATTTTTTGGTAAAATTACTTCGGTTCCTAGAAGTTCGGTTCCTGCAGAAAAAAGTCAGGAACCGAACCCGAATTACATAACACATTTGGAACTTCGGTTCCTTACTTTTTTTTCAAGAAACCGAACTATCCCAGCCCTAATCAAAACAAAAACTTTCACCCATCTTAGATTCGTTTGAGTTATAATCATCGATTTATAGAAGCAAATAACTTCTTTTAATATCCGAATATTTTCAAGAAAAGAACAAAACCAAAGGGTTTTCATCCTTACTTTAATTCGGTTTAAACAACAAACTCGATTAAAAAAAACCTTCACCTACCCGAGACCCTCTAAAGGATCTTGAAGCCATTAAAAGGCTTTCTTGATTTGGATTTGCGCAGAACATAAAGAGATAGGTTGGGTACGGTTGTGTTTGTATGGTGATTCGAATGGCTTATTATTCGGATTGATGAAGGAGATGAGATGAGAACTAGATGAGTTTTTATGGTGGGAGAGGAAATGTTGGTGATGGGGCGGATAATACAAAGTTTCTGTTTTTAGGGTTAGGTTAAAATGAGTAACCTTTAGTTTATAAGTGTAACTTTTTGTTTCTTTAATAATAATTTTTTTCATCCACAACAGTACGAGTTCACGGGACAATTTCATGGTATGAATGTTGGAAAAACCATGATTACAACTTTATAAGGGTTCTTAGGAACTTAAATTAATAACTTGGTTCCCATGTATTAAATAATTGAGTAGATAATTGAGTACGAGTTCTTAAAAAGTATAAACTTATTTAGTGATAAAGTGTATAAAATGTTAAAGTGTTGGATTGAAAGTTTATTAACTAATGTATTAATACATTGTGTGCACTTTAGTATTTTATTTGGCAAAAAAAGTAGTATTTTGGAATTACAAATTTTATCGGAGTTATTTTTACACAACTAGAATTTGTACAAATTAGCATATGCGACTACGGAGATTATTCTTTATCATTTATTTGGGTTTGAAGTGACGTTTTGTAGGTGCATGTACTTAGTCAATACATTGTTCCATATTGTATTTTTATTCGCAAGCAACAATTAGATACAACCGATGCAACGCGCGGATTCGTAAAACCCTGTGTGTGTGTATATATATATATATATATATATATATATATATATATATCGCTGACAATTAAATTAAATTACTCGGTATTCAATTGTAGCTTGATTGGTAAAAATTTGTTCAAACTTAGGGGCTGTTTATTTTTTTTTCATTAATACCTGAATGGATTAAGCTGTCTGAGTGGATTAATCTGTCTGATTTGAAAAAATATCCTGTTGTTTCTTTCTTTTTCTGAATGAACTATCTGAATGACAGAAATGACCATTTTACCCCTCAATATGAATTAACTCCTTTTTGATAAAGGATGGATTGAGCATTTTAGTTTATATAATCAATTTAAATTATATGACATAATATTTATTTTAATTTATATTATAATATATATATTCATAAATCATATTATAATTTTCAGGTATATTTAAATAATCAGACAATATTTTATAAATATATTAAGTTATATTTTAACATATATAGTTATATTAATTTTTTAATAGTCAATATACAAAAATCAGTTTAAATAATATAACATAATATATATTTTAATTTATATTATAATATATATTCATAAATCATATTATAATTTTCAGATATATTTAAATAATCCGACAATATTTTTATAAATACATTAAGTTATATTTTAATATATATAGTTATATTAATTTTTTAATAGTCAATATAAAAAATCAATTTAAATAATATAACATAATATATATTTTAATTTATATTATAATATATATTCATAAATCATATTATAATTTTTAGGTATATGTAAATAATCGGACAATATTTTTATAAATATATTAAGTTATATTTTATTATATATAGTTATATTAATTTTTTTAATAGTCAATATAAAAAAAATCAGTTTATATAATATAAAATAATATATATTTTAATTTTTATTATAATATATTTATATTCATAAATCATATTATAATTTTCAGGTATATTTAAATAATCAGACAATATTTTTATAAATATATTAGGTTATATTTTAATATATATATATAGTTATATTAATTTTTTTATCAATAAATAGCTTATATTTTATGAATTTTAAATGTATAATATTAATATATACTTTAAATTTATACTATATATACTCAATTATAATTAATATTATATGATAATTTATACTATATATACTCAATTCTTTTATTATTAAAGAGGATAATTTTGGTATATTGGGGAAGTATTTCTGTCTTAATGGTAAGGACACCCAAAAAATTGCTTAATGAAAAAGACATTATTAAGATCATTAAGTAGAAAGTAAACAGCAAAATATAGCTAATCGATTAAGCTGATTAAGCAGTAAGCTGATTAAGTAAAAAATAAACAAGCTCTTAGTTTGTTTTTATAACCAAACTCGATTTTTTATTTGAATATAAAGCTCAGTTCAAATTCCGTCTGATTTGAATAAAAATTAAAGAAATGCATAGCAAAAATCTAACAATTGGAGCTCAATTTGTGCTCGGACAAATTAAAGCTTCTTTGGATTTGGCTTGATTACAAATCAAATCAAGCTCAAAGATAGTGTTTATATTCGACAAAATTTCAAAAAAACATAAACTTACCCACGTTCGGTCCGTTTGAATTAATTTATACCCCTAAATATATTTCCTTCCTTCAAAATTAACTGCAACATTGAAATTTTTATAGAGTTTAATATAAATGTTTGTTTATTAGTATATTTGATTATATATTAGTGAAATTATTAAAATATATATATTTAAATAAATATTGAGACAAATTCAAAACGACTTAGATGCTAGAATTTATTTTCAATTAGCATAAAAATATGACTGAAAGTTAGAATCTGTTCTTTTGAGCTGAATTTTGCTGAAGTGGACTCACCTGAACTGAATTTTGCTAAACTGAATGGAACTGAACTGAACCAAGCTGAACTGAATTGCCCTGAACTGAATTTAACTAAATTGAAGTTACTAAATAGTAAAAATAATAATAATTATTATTATTGATAATAGTTAATAGTATATATATAACAACGATGATGATGATGATAATAATAATAATAATAATAATAATAATATTGATAACATTAATATAAAGAATAAAAAACATCACACGACAATATATACAACAACAATAAAATTATTTATATTACAGTAATAATAATAATAATTTATTCATAATACTACAATCAATATATAAATACTATTGAAACTATTGATAATATTGATATTAATAAAATAATAATAATAATAAATTTATTCATAATACTACAAATTATTTTATAAATACTATTGAAAATATTGATAGCTATAACAATAATAATAAAAATAATTGTTAATAATACAATATATTATTAATAATAAATTATTGCTTCACAAAAACAATACAATAAATTATATATAATATTATTGATAATATTGAGATTATTAATAATGATAATTAAGAATAAAATCAGATAATATTATATACAACAATAATCATTATTTATACTAGAACTACAACAACAATAATAATAAATATTAATAAAAATAATTATATATCTATACTATATAAAACTTATCCCCCTTAATTTAATATGGAAGGGGGATTTATGTCACTTATTTAAATATATAATATAAAAGAATCTAACAAAATACATAAAAAAATTTAAAAATTATAATTATACCTAACTTCAAAAGATGGGCGGGCCGTATTTAGAGGTTCTGTAAGACGAAAGAGCTGTCTCATTTATTAATTTTTATTATCATAATTTCATATTTTCAATTATTAATTTTTGGTTTTAGCAAAGAGATTGCAGAAGGGTATTTTGGGGAGATAAACATCAGTTTATAAACGGCAGCAATTATTGGGGTGAAATTACATATGAAGAGACTATTTTAATTGTAACTTTTAATGTAAATAAACTAATTTAAATACAAAAGTTATGATAAACATCACAATGCAAATGCACCTTCTAATACACAAGGTGATTAAAATGAACTTTTAAATGATAGTATATTTTCATTTATTAATTTTTGGTTTTAGCAAAGAGATTGCAGAAGGGTATTTTGGGGAGAGAAACATCAGTTTGTAAACGGCAGCAATTATTAGGGTGGAATTACATATGAAGAGACTATTTTAATTGTAACTTTTAATGTAAATAAACTAATTTAAATACAAAAGTTATGATAAACATTACAATACAAATGCACCTTCTAATACACAAGGTGATTAAAATGAACTTTTAAATGATAGTATATTTTCATTTATTAATTTTTGGTTTTAGCAAAGAGATTGCAGAAGGGTATTTTGGGGAGAGAAACATCAGTTTGTAAACGGCAGCAATTATTGGGGTGGAATTACATATGAAGAGACTATTTTAATTGTAACTTTTAATGTAAATAAACTAATTTAAATACAAAAGTTATGGTAACATCACAATGCAAATGCACATTCTAATACACAAGGTGATTAAAATGAACTTTTAAATGATAGTATAAATTACAAGATGGTTAAATTTTAGCTATGAAATCTTAGATATAATCGATGCATCGCACGTGTTGAATAAACCAAAAACAACCCCGGAGCAACATACGGGTTAGTAAAGCCTCATTTCATATAACTAATTACATAGACTAAAATAAAAGGACAATAACAATAAAAAACATATAAACTTCTCTAAAAGACATTTAAATTCTGCCATCTGCTCATCCAACCGTCTGCTCCAACATTACGTACAAAATATGTAGATATTCAACCAAAGACCGTGCATCGCACGGGCTGGATAATGCCTCATAATATTATAATATTAATCAATATCAACAACACTCCTCCTAACTAATCATATTAGAAAAAAATATAACAACATAATTAATAGTCTTATCTTTTTTTATACTAATCAACAAAAGAAATAAGTTATTGATATAAAAAATACTAATGCCCTTTAAATCGATTGCAGCACAACCCCAGCCTTGGACACAATTGCTGCACACGATGGGCTGCAACCATGTGCAGCGATTGTGAGCACATTAAATATGCACTCGATAGAGAGTAAGAGTACTTTAGTCTTTTATCCAAAATAGTATCAGTAATTTCTATTTTTATGGATGATTATTTATGACTTGTTAATTTTTGGTTTAGTATTGAGAAATTGATTCCCACTATTTCTTATTTATATTACAATAACACAACAATAATATAATAATAATAATAATACGCAAATAAACAATTATAGTAATAATTATATATATGTTGTAATTAATGTATTTACTAATGAATGACCTTTATACCCCTGAAACCCTAGATGTGTACCTATAAATAAAGGCCTTTGGCCCTCATAAGAATACACACATTATTCTTCTTCTCTTCCAATTTCTCTCTTTTTCTCTCATGTTTATAACACGTTATCAGCACGATACTCTACGAGTAATTTTTTTTCTCTTCGATTTTCGAAATAAAAAAAAAAAAAAAAAAACGCGAGCAACTTTTCTGCAATGCGAGATCGCGTTAAAATCGCGATTCCCGTTTTGTTAACCGTCGGATCATCATGAAATTTTTACAGTATCTTCCTGACAAGCAGATCTACAAATTCAACGGTGGAGATTGGATTCTAAAACGTATTGCATGCATAAAAAAAAAATCCGAACAGAAAGAGTGTTTATTTTACATTGGTGAAAGGTATTAATTCTATTTACTCCTTCAAAAACTTTCTTGCATATGATGATTTTGAGGAAAAATATATTATATTTAGTTATTAAATTTTATATTTTTGTGTGCATCATATATAAATAATATATATGATGACCTCAAAATTTATTATCAAATCATATTCCTCTTTGTTTCCGGAAGAAACACGATTCAACAATACTTAATAATCCAGAAGATTATTAAGATAAAAGATTTGTTGTAGTCCTTGGAGAAGGACAACGTATCTCGTCATATTCTAGTTGAATATGATGTGTTCATGAAGAACACTATGAGATCTAATAATTTGTGCAATTCCTAATGAAAAATACAAAATAATATTCCTGAAGAATATTGTAAGTGCTCTTGAAGAAGCAACTATTTTAGTTTAGTTATTTCGAGCCTTGATTAATTCTCGTACTATTTTTTTCCCTTTGTATATTCAATTATGGATCTTAAAATTATTGCTCCCGAAGTAGCACAATTAATTGTAATATTCTTGAAGAATATTACTATTCTAAATGAATAATTCTTATTTATACATGAATTACGTGATGATACAATATTCCTGAAGAATATTGATTTGTTATTTATAAATATAATAGCATAATTAAATCATTATGCCCTTGATGTAGCATGATATTATCCCTGAAGGAAAATATAACTTATATCTCAAATAAAAAGAATATTAATATGATTTGAGAATATCCTCTATCGAGATTGTACAAGATATGATATACTCCACAATCATAATCCGACTGTGCTCCAATGATAGAAAGATTAGTAAGTGGTCGAATATTCCTATCAAGTTGTTCCCGGAAGTGAACAATATTAAATTAAAAACTTCAATATTACATGGCTCAAATTTTATCTCCCGAAGTAGATAAAATTTAGAGTTTATCCTTGTAGGAGATAATTATTTATAAATTTTATCTCGTGGAGTTGATATATCAACGGTTAATGATAAGGACACGAAAATGATAATCTTAAGATTATATGTCAATATTGTAACACCCCCAATCCGCTCAGGGATATTACACGCCGTAGAACCTTTCCTCAAGGATCTACCAGGCTGGTAACGACATATAGCAACTCAACCATGCCTTTCAGGCTAAAATGACTCAGTAGACCGATTTGGTCTTTCAACAATTACATACAACTCATGCCCACGCAGGGGTCAAAATACAACCACACCCGTACAACGGGAAAATATACTGCAGCGGAAAAGAAAATACAGCTAGACCAATCCGACATCAACGGATCCTCGTGTGATTAGTATCGTTCATCTTTCATCATCCTTCGTGCCGACCCTGTGCTACGCTCCAAAACCTGAATGCAAAAATAGACATCCACCCCCCGAATACTCGGGGGTTAGCAAAACTCCACTGTTTTGCTAGTGCAAATACAAAGTGCAAATACGAGCCATATAATTCACATTCCACGAATAACAATAACCAGGAATCCTCAAAGATCCAAACGAAACGAAAAGTACTTCTCGAGGCAAGGGTTTGAGAAAACCTTTAAAAATCGAAATACCATAAATCAATGGAAATAATTTATAAGACGGTTTAGAATGCCATCGAGAGTTTTAATAGAAAACCATTTAAGATTATCAAATCCTACTTTTCAAAATCCACAAGACAAAAGGGGTCGCCGCCCCAAATCTTTACTTTTCGAAAAATGACATTTACCAACCCGTTGGGATTTTAGCCCCAAATCCATAAAATGACTTTTACAAAACCATTGGGATTTTAGCCCCAAATCTCATCAACTCACAGTACACAAGAACGACCACAAGGTTCGTCTCCCAACATCAAAATCCAAAAATAAAGGATTTAAAACAAACAACAAAATACTCTTGTGCCATCCTAGCCAAGTAAGCCAAACGAACAACTTACCTCTTACACACTTAGTCGATGCATGCAATCATGAAAACCGTTCAAAAGCGCTCATTTCCGGAAATGCCAATATCAAATCACATTTGTAAAATTCACCACAATTAACCGTCGATCCACACCTCCGTGGACCCCTACCGAGACCCCGTCGGATCTAACCCGTAGTGGTTAAAAGCAAAGCTCGTCGATCCACACCTCCGTGGACCCCTACCGAGACCCCGTCGGATCTAACCCGTAGTGAGCATACACACACACACGTTACTCATGCAATACTAATATGCTAAGAACGAAAGTTCATTAAGAATACTCACTAGAGATGGCCATTAACTCGACACCATTATCAAACTCTTCAAAAATACAATAACAAGATTAAATACGGAATACACGATTCCATAACTTAAAGAATAGGAGTATCATCATAAAAGCCTTCAACGTTCAAAATAACCAAATCATAATCAATTCTCAAAACACCGTTCACAAAACACACGCGTTTTGAAAGAAAGCCTTTAACAAGGCTAAACCGAAATCCTTTGAAACTTCATTTCAAACAACCAAACAAACACACCAAGACGATCACCGATCATCATATCCACAAAATAAGAAGAGTATGGGCAAGGTACTTGCCTCTAAACCACGATCGCAATAAGACGACGTATAGGACGCGGTCGAATAGCCCCGAACCCCCGAACAATATCAAGAACGCGATAGCACCACGAGTATTACGAGAATAACACCACATGAATCATCAATCACCAAACGGAATTCAATATCGGAATCCTCGAACACCTATAAACCTCCGGAAGTAACAATAACACATGGTTATGACGAGAATCAAGGCCAAAACAACGGAAATCCCAACAAACTATCGAAGGGAAACTCATTGGGACATTTAATCGAACACTAAATGTTCAATAATTCCCAAGAACACTCGAATCGTCGATCGAGTTAAACAAACTTGATATATGGATATACAACCCATAGAACATGATTAACAACATCATACTACACCAATCGATGTATCAAAATCGAATTAGAAACGAAATCAAGAACAATTTCTCCAAAAAGTCAACTTGAAGGATAATCAAGAAATATACCTTGATTTGGATGAAGGATTCAAGTAGAGGTCGAAAATCTACAACAAGACTTGAGGTAGATGATCTCTACAAGTTTGGGAGCACTCAAAATCGCCCAAAAATCGCCCACAATCGCCTAAGATGAAGGAGGAAGAAGAGAGGAGAAAAAATGAAGTTTTTCTCCTCGCAAATCTGCTAAAAAACGCAGAAAAAGCCCGTGTGCCGCGGCACAGGACAAGTGTGCCGCGGCCCAGGACCACTAAAAATGCCCAGGAATCAGCTTAGTGCCGCGGCACAGCCTGAGTGTGCCGCGGCACACGGTACAGCCCCCTTCAACACCAAAAAGGCACACCGTGCAGTCTTCGCTATTTCGACCATAACTCCTTCGTCTGGACTCCGATTGACTCACCGTTTGAACCATTGGAAAGCTAACTTGATTCTCTATAATGTTGCAAAGACTCAGAATTTTTGGAGTTTCCAAGAATTAATGGTGACTTTACAAAGTCGAACTCCCACGTGAAAAAGTCGATCAAGGACACGGAACTCAACAAAACGTCACCGAAACGAACTCGGATGACAAAAAGTGCAGAATTAATCATTCTCGGAATGACGAAACGGTCATGATAGAGTTGTGAAAACGAACTTCCTCCGAAAAAAGAAAATTACCGAAATTCAAAATTGCGGATATTACATTCTACCCTCCTTAAAAGAAGTTTCGTCCCGAAACTTAAAACAAGTAGGGGGGAGAAATATACCCGCCAGGAAAACTCGACGAGATACACCAAAAACAGAAAATTCGCGCCCAACGGCGAAACACTGCAAGAAACGCAAAGAGACATACGGCGTGAAAACACGCTCCACGACGACCAACACAACGTCGCCGTTAGGGATACAATAAAACCAACAAATGACAAGCGTCATCAAACGGATAATATAGCCAAGTCAATTATCCGACAATCACAAAACACAACGAACGAAAGTCAGTACGATTGACCAACCCAACGGTACATCAATCAAAAAGCAAGCCAATTCTTGAACAAATACGAATTCCACCGCCCAAGGGTTGGAAGATCGAAAACGAGACTAATTTCCCAAACTTAAGGGAATTAGGAATGAGCCCGAATGCTCAACGATCACGAAACGAGGACAAAAACCGAACAAACAAACGGCCAGAACCACAACGGTCGAGACAACAAAAAGCGAACAATCATGTTCGAATCACGAAGAACAATAAAAATTCAAACAACAACTCCAAGGTTCACATCTCGACTCGAGACAATATATGATCCGGTGAAAACAACAACGTATGCATTCACATAAGATCCACATGAAAGGGAATAGAAATTGAAAACTCACAACGACAAACGAGTTATTCCGAAATGATGCCACACTCGTTCGATAAACAAAAACAAGGGGCATGACAAGCTCAGAAATGTCAACGAACATAAATGAGTCGACAAAGTAGAATATACAGAAGTTCAAAATCCGATCCCTTCGAATAAAAGGACTAGTAGAACCAAATGATGTTACTCCCGAACAAGGTTCACAAGAATCGAACCGAACTCGAAAAAGTCACAACGATAACCAGATCGACCCACAACAAGATCACAGTTCGTTCGGACGATGAAACCGAAATACAGAACATTTTCATAAAGTCTCAACGAACATGAGCGAATCGATAAACTGGAGAAAGAGAAAATACAGAAGTCAAAATAGTACGGGTATTACCCCCGACCTCATCCACGAAATTCACAAAACAGGAGCAAGGTAACAAGACGTTAAACAACCGACACATAACAGAACGATCACCGATGCACACGACCATACCAACCCAAGCTCTAACAGCTCGCACATGCGCGACAACGCAGAAATCACCACGAGGCGACAATATTCAACACCAACATCCCACCTCTCACAAGGGGCTAACACAACAAATGTGTGGAAAACGACTCAACGCTCACACCGCCAATTCGGTCATACTCGGGAGCAAACATAAAAATGACAACGCGAACATCATACATATATATCCAGCCCTCAAACGGGAATGGATAGGTTTTAAAAACGAAAACCTCATTTTGAAAATAATTTAGAAGAACACCGATTGATCTTGAGTATCACCTTTCAAAAAGTACAAACGTGAAACATCGTTATCGAGACTTTGGAGAACCGTTTCGCATTTGATAAAAAAATGAGGACACTTTCTCTTAGTGAAAACTTTCAGATTATTCGACCCTCGGGTCTAAATAAAAGTGTTTCTAAAACATTGAAAATATCTCAAAACATTTTGGTCCTCGAGGCAGAAAATTTTTTGGAATATATTGTGGCACCTGGATGTACCACAAGGAAATAACTCATTTGAAAAAAAATATGTCTCGAAATTTATTTCTAAGATACTCAAGTTTTCGAAAATAATTCAATGCCAAAAAGGACGATGCCAAAAAGGCTAAAATGCCCAAAAATTTCAGGTAATCACACGGAACATCATAGCGCTATGGGTCCCGCATCGGAACCCCAGGCTAAAAACCATTTACAAAAATGCCAAAAAGGCTGATGACGGTAATATTTCAAAAACTCACGAAAGCCATTTACAAAATACTAATTACCGTCATAAGAATTTCGCCAACGCGATCAAGGCCATAATGCCAAAGACTCGGTTAAGGGAAGCGGTTATCGAAATAAAACTTGGTCGGTAAAATACCGAAAGTCATTACAAAAGAACTCACGCAGCGGATAAAATAAATACAGTTCAACATGCACAATCCAGCAACACTACTCCTCATAAGAACAAAATATTAGAGTCAAATAACCACATTCAGAACAAAACCACTGGCCCCATTCGAGGCCTCTAAAGACCCTACCGCACTGGCTAGTGAACAAGTCGAACGTGTATAAGCACAAAGCTTCCACAAGAGAACTTGTAAAACGTGCAAATCGATTCGAAAATCATCAGCAACGGACAAAAACAACAATAAAAAGACATCACAAGCGACGACACTCCTCGTATAAATCAAATACGAGAGTCGATTAAATACATATCGTGAAATCAAAATCCACATAAGGATTCCATCACTTAACAAATAATCATAAAAATAGCTCGTGTCACACGAGGCACAACACAAAGAAGGGAGACTTACTTCCACAGTCGCACGAAGATGATGATCGCCCACGATACTAATCACGACCAACAAACTCAAACGACGCGTCATGATACGATCGGACTAAATCCGACGAGACAAAACTCAATAGACACCATCGACCCGACAGCCTAGGTTTCCACAACCTAAGCTCTGATACCATTTATGTAACACCCCCAATCCGCTCAGGGATATTACACGCCGTAGAACCTTTCCTCAAGGATCTACCAGGCTGGTAACGACATATAGCAACTCAACCATGCCTTTCAGGCTAAAATGACTCAGTAGACCGATTTGGTCTTTCAACAATTACATACAACTCATGCCCACGCAGGGGTCAAAATACAACCACACCCGTACAACGGGAAAATATACTGCAGCGGAAAAGAAAATACAGCTAGACCAATCCGACATCAACGGATCCTCGTGTGATTAGTATCGTTCATCTTTCATCATCCTTCGTGCCGACCCTGTGCTACGCTCCAAAACCTGAATGCAAAAATAGACATCCACCCCCCGAATACTCGGGGGTTAGCAAAACTCCACTGTTTTGCTAGTGCAAATACAAAGTGCAAATACGAGCCATACAATTCACATTCCACGAATAACAATAACCAGGAATCCTCAAAGATCCAAACGAAACGAAAAGTACTTCTCGAGGCAAGGGTTTGAGAAAACCTTTAAAAATCGAAATACCATAAATCAATGGAAATAATTTATAAGACGGTTTAGAATGCCATCGAGAGTTTTAATAGAAAACCATTTAGGATTATCAAATCCTACTTTTCAAAATCCACAAGACAAAAGGGGTCGCGCCCCAAATCTTTACTTTCCGAAAATGACATTTACCAACCCGTTGGGATTTTAGCCCCAAATCCATAAAATGACTTTTACAAAACCATTGGGATTTTAGCCCCAAATCTCATCAACTCACAGTACACAAGAACGACCACAAGGTTCGTCTCCCAACATCAAAATCCAAAAATAAAGGATTTAAAACAAACAACAAAATACTCTTGTGCCATCCTAGCCAAGTAAGCCAAACGAACAACTTACCTCTTACACACTTAGTCGATGCATGCAATCATGAAAACCGTTCAAAAGCGCTCATTTTCGGAAATGCCAATATCAAATCACATTTGTAAAATTCACCACAATTAACCGTCGATCCACACCTCCGTGGACCCCTACCGAGACCCCGTCGAATCTAACCCGTAGTGGTTAAAAGCAAAGCTCGTCGATCCACACCTCCGTGGACCCCTACCGTGACCCCGTCGGATCTAACCCGTAGTGAGCATACACACACACACGTTACTCATGCAACACTAATATGCTAAGAACGAAAGTTCATTAAGAATGCTCACTAGAGATGGCCATTAACTCGACACCATTATCAAACTCTTCAAAAATACAATAACAAGATTAAATACGGAATACACGATTCCATAACTTAAACAATAGGAGTATCATCATAAAAGCCTTCAACGTTCAAAATAACCAAATCATAATCAATTCTCAAAACACCGTTCACAAAACACACGCGTTTTGAAAGAAAGCCTTTAACAAGGCTAAACCGAAATCCTTTGAAACTTCATTTCAAACAACCAAACAAACACACCAAGACGATCACCGATCATCATATCCACAAAATAAGAAGAGTATGGGCAAGGTACTTGCCTCAAACCACGATCGCAATAAGACGACGTATAGACGCGGTCGAATAGCCCCGAACCCCGAACAATATCAAGAACGCGATAAAGACCACGAGTATTACGAGAATAACACCACATGAATCATCAATCACCATACGGAATGCTATAGAGGAATCCTCTAACACCTTTAAACCTCCTAAGTAACAATAACACATGGTTATGACGAGAATCAAGGCCAAAACAACGGAAATCCCAACAAACTATCGAAGGGAAACTCATTGGGACATTTAATCGAACACTAAATGTTCAATAATTCCCAAGAACACTCGAATCGTCGATCGAGTTAAACAAACTTGATATATGGATATACAACCCATAGAACATGATTAATAACATCATACTACACCAATCGATGTATCAAAATCGGATTAGAAACGAAATCAAGAACAATTTCTCCAAAAAGTCAACTTGAAGGATAATCAAGAAATATACCTTGATTTGGATGAAGGATTCAAGTAGAGGTCGAAAATCTACAACAAGACTTGAGGTAGATGATCTCTACAAGTTTGGGAGCACTCAAAATCGCCCAAAAATCGCCCACAATCGCCTAAGATGAAGGAGGAAGAAGAGAGGAGAAAAAATGAAGTTTTTCTCCTCGCAAATCTGCTAAAAAATGCAGAAAAAGCCCGTGTGCCGCGGCACAGGACAAGTGTGCCGCGGCCCAGGACCACTAAAAATGCCCAGGAATCATCTTAGTGCCGCGGCACAGCCTGAGTGTGCCGCGGCACACGGTACAGCCCCCTTCAACACCAAAAAGGCACACCGTGCAGTCTTCGCTATTTTGACCATAACTCCTTCGTCTGGATTCCGATTGACCCACCGTTTGAACCATTGGAAAGCTAACTTGATTCTCTATAATGTTGCAAAGACTCAGAATTTTTGGAGTTTCCAAGAATTAATGGTGACTTTACAAAGTCGAACTCCCACGTGAAAAAGTCGATCAAGGACACGGAACTCAACAAAACGTCACCGAAACGAACTCGGATGACAAAAAGTGCAGAATTAATCATTCTCGGAATGACGAAACGGTCATGATAGAGTTGTGAAAACGAACTTCCTCCGAAAAAAGAAAATTACCGAAATTCAAAATTGCGGATATTACAAATATATAATCTTATATATTGTGTAGTTTAATATTTTATTATCTCTTATGATATATTGTGAGTTTTTATCAATATAAGATATGATGTCATACTTGGAGTATGATTTGAATTGATCGTTGCTATATAATTAGTGATAAAAGGGTCAAATATCCTGAAGATATTTGTATCATTCAAATTCTTGGCTTATCTTGTTTCTTCTTTTTGTGAATAGAATGCCAAGTTATTGGGATTAAATAGTGGTCATAATTTATTGTCTCATCAAAGTGCAAATATGCATGATATCTTTAGAATGATACTTCTCGTATGGAAAAAAAAGGTAGTGCTAAATTTATTGACAATTCATGAAGAACCACTAAATTTCTTCCTACAGGGTCGAAGATTTTGCACTATTATCTTCTAAGTATCGATAAATCTATGGATTTCTAAACTATCGCTTGAAATATGTATGATTCCGCGATAACAAGTGAGACAAATGACATATACAATTTCTGAAGAAAATAAATTGGTATTAGAAAAATATCAATGTAAATAATATTCACCACTTATTAGACCAGAAGTCTATTAATCCCAATACTTTCAATATTTACATATTTAAATTTATGTGTTTGGTGTTAAAGTCTATTTATATTATTTTTATATATTATTTAACTATATGTTTATTTATGATATATATCCTGAAGATATATTAATACAAATTCACACATATTGTATGATAAATATCACAAATTACTAGTAAATATCATGAAGTACATTTATACACTTAAAATTATATTATTTTGAGTTGACCAATTTTCATCAACATCTTATAGATGTTGGATTAATTGCATAATAATTATTGCACTTTCTTCTGGAAGAAGAGTAATAACGATAGTTATTATATATTATATTGATGATGATACTTGTATCATTGATATAAAATTATTTGTAATGATTCTTTTAATACATTACATTAATATATTTTCATGGTTTTCTGAAGAAGCATGAATTTGTAATTTTAATAATCCAAAAGATTATTAAAAAGAAATTGTTGATGTTCTTGATAAAACACAACGATATATAGTCATATTTTTATGATAGTATTTATGATAAACACGTCAATTAAAGTTAATATTCCTGAAGAATATTAAACAAAAAAAAGGCATGAACATCATAATATTCAAGATGAAGTATTGTATGAAGACGATATCACTAGTATCTCAAAGGTAGATACATCAAATATTCACCTAAGTGATTAATTGGCGAACTTATTCACAAAGACGTTGCCGACATCAACATTCAGAAGACTAGTACACAAGATCGGAATGCGTTAACTCAAAGATCTTACGTAATCGATTTCAGGGGAAGTAGCTGTACTCTTTTTCCTTCGATCGGGTTTTTTCCCACTGGGTTTTCCCGACAAGGTTTTAATGAGGCAACATGTATTAAAGGTCATTCAAGGGGGAGTGTTGTAATTAATGTATTTACTAATGAATGACCTTTATACCCCTGAAACCCTAGACAGACCTATAAATAAAGCGCTACTTCATAAGAATACACACATTATTCTTCTTCTCTTCCAATTTCTCTCTTTTTCTCTCATGTTTATAACAATATAATATTATTGATAATACAATTAATAATAATAATAATAGTAATTAATAATATTGATTCTATAACTGAACTGAACTCTGAATTGTGCCGAACTGAAATAAATTTGCTGATTGAACTGAACTGTGTTGAAATTAAACCGAAAAAACAAAATCTTACTATATTAATATATATAGGGAAATTTTGAGAATGCAACCCACATTTTACCCCATATTTTGAGATTGCAACTACAATTTAAAATAGAAGCTTGCAACCCAAACACGATAATGTGGGTTGCAAGAAGCCCTATTTTATCTGTGTTTGGGTTGCAAAAAGGCCTATTTTATCTGTGTTTGGGTTGCAAGAAGCCCTATTTTAAAATGTGGGTTGCAATCTCAAAATATGGGGTAAAATGTGGGTTGCATTCTCAAAATATCCCATATATATATATAAAGATTAAGTGGTACAACTAAAAGTAAACGTAGAAATGAATAATTGAGTTTTTTTCCCTTCCTTTCATTATTAGCACGAAAACCAAATTCACATTCAATCTACATAAATTTATTCCTACTATTAATTACATAATTTTACACATCAATGAATATATCGACTAATATAGGAGGAATATACCAAAATCATGACAAAAATTGATATTTTAGCGGCGGTTACACCAAGTCTAGACCACCGATATTGCCGCCACGATCGCCGATTAAACTATTTTCCGACGAGGTGTCCGAAATCGAGATCATGCCATTCAAATCAGACACACTATCTTGCAAGGTCATTAGGAGTTGTGATGTGCTAAAACTCGTAGTAGCCGGCTTGATCCTCGGCACGATCGGGATTTCACAATCCCCCAACAACATTTGGACCACTCTCCTCATATTGGGTCTAACCATCGGGTCTGGGCTCGAACACGTTAGCCCAACCAACAGAGCCTGCCTCACCTCCACCTCATCAAACTCATTCCCAAGCCTCGGATCAACGGCCGCCATCAATTTCCCATCTCTATGCAAACCCCACACCCACTCCACCAAATTACTACCGTTAAACCCCTTGTCGATCGGCCGCCGCCCCGTCGCCACCTCCAGCAACACCGCGCCGAAGCTGAACACGTCGGTTTTCTCGGTGGCCCGGCCCGTTAGCAAGTATTCGGGCGCCAAGTAGCCCATCGTCCCGGCCGCCACCGTGGCATCCGGCGATTTATCATGCTCGATTTGCCTCGCAAGCCCGAAATCGCCCAATCTTGCATTAAACCCTTCATCCAACATAACGTTGCTACTCTTAATATCTCTATGGATCACTTGATTTTCACACTCTTGGTGCAAATAAGCTAAAGCCGACGCCACGCCTATCAAGATTTTAAGCCGATGAGGCCACGACAATACGATCCTCGACTCGAACAATGCCTTGTCTAAACTACCATTACACATCAAATCATAAACTAATAGAATTTCCCTCTTTTCGTGACACCACCCTTGAAGCCTAACAAGATTCCGGTGCCTTAGGGTTCCGATTATCGACAGCTCGGAGAAAAACTCAATTTTCCCCTGTCCGTTATGGCCACATCTCTTGACCGCCACGATATCGCCGGTGGATGGCAAGATACCCTTGTACACCGTGCCGAATGCCCCACGACCGATAATTCTATCGGAATCGAACCCTTTAGTAGCTAATTTAAGCTCCTTGTAGCTAAATTCCTTGGGCATTTTGATAAAATCCGATGCTAGAGTTTCTGAATTTTTTTCACCTTTAAATTTTTTATTATATGCCCATATAAATGCAAAAGCGCAGAAAGCCAAGAAAAACGCACTTGCCGTTACAACTCCAGCAATGGCCCCCGGTTTAACGTTTTTCCCCCCATGCGACGTCGTATTGGTATTATCAGCAAGGGGCGCCGGAGACGGTGGCGGAGGGTTGGGTTTCTGGGCGGTGGAGTTTGTTAAATCCGGCGGGGGCGTGGAAATTGGATAATCATCGAAAGACGAGTTAAAACTCCACCATTCAATGGTGTGGATTTCCGTGCTGCCCTGAGTCGACCCGGAGAAGCCAACAAAAAATGAATCGTTCATTAAATACTCATTGAGATCAACAATGGCGGATATAATTGGCTCCTTGGGCTTCAAATTGGAGTAGGAGACGTAAACCTCGATCGAATGAGTTGACCCAGTGTAGTCGACCCACGAGTTGACCGAGTTACCGCTTTTCAAATCAACGTCGATGGTTCCCATATCGCCGACCTCAGCCGAAATCACCGAGTTCAGATCCAAACCCACGTGATTCCCATTGATATCCTCGAACTCGATGTCCATTAGAGTGTCGAATTCCACTGCCACGACGCCGTCTCGTGCGGCGGCACCCCTCGCATCCGCGACTCCCAGGTACCCGCCGGCGTCGCCGACGTACTCGTCGTCCGTAGAGATGACGAAGGCAAGCCCGCCGCCGATGGAGGAGGGGTTCAGGTTAGCGACGGAGAACGTGAAGAACGTAGAGAAGCTCGAAGGATACTTCGCCCCTGGCCGCCGGAATTCGATAGGCTTCGAGTACAGGATTCTCCCGGAGCCGGAGTACGGGACGATGGCGTCGTGCGTGAGCCTCACGCTCCGGTTGGTCATGTGCGCGTCTCCGAGGAGCTTCATGCTGCTGAGTCCCAATGCCCCGAGGTCAAATTCAGTATCTGCTAGAACTTCTCCGGAGAAAAAGGAAACCAAGACGACAAGGCTCGCTGCGAGGACGAAACGGAAATGGATGCCGCCGGGAACTGACGTCATGATTAGTTTCTAGACTTGGAACAGCCCATCGGAGAACTGAACAGGGGCCTGCTCGCCTGTTTTTGTTTGAAAATCAAGAGATAATAATAAATCTCTGAGTGGAGAAAATCTGCGAAGCTTAAAAGAAAGGAAGTGCGGCAAAGAGAGAGAAAGGGAACTGAAAGTGTGGAAGAAGGAAGGGATAGGAGACAGACAACCGCGCCACGTGTTGATCCAACGGTCAAGTTATTTTGGTCTCACTTGTCTTAAATTATTAATCACCATAGATTTAGAACCCACGATCAGTGCCGATTGTACTTCCTTGTCGAGCATGGTTCGAACGAGCACTGTTTAAACGGTTCGTGGTTAGTGGATTTAATCGGAATCGAATTGAATCGACGTGGTTCCAGTTTATCGAGAACTACTATTTGTGGTTAGGGTGCGGTTTGTGGTTTCTACTTCAAAAAAAATATGGTTAGTGGTTAATCGGAATCGAATGGTTCCAGAACCACAGTACCACAAAGCAAAATTATGATAAATTAATAAATTGTAATTATATATTTTATCCTAAAATGAAATTCAATTGAATTAATAATATATAAATTAATTACCCCCACATCGATTCTCCATTTGTGATTGTGTTGCATTTTTAATTGTTGGATTTATGGATTAATTTTGACTTATAGTTGTTGGATTTATGGATTAATTGTGTTGTTGTCTACTATTTTTGTTTTAAAAGATTAATTTTAGCATTTTAGAATTGATTGTTTCAGTTTTTTCGAATAAAAAAAAATGAATTTTAAGGTTAATCGAACCGGAATCATATATAATTGGTGTGGTTCCGGTTAACCGAAATTTAAAGTGGTGTGGTTAGTGGTTCCTATTTTGGGGCGTTTATGGTTCCGGTTAACCGAAAATTGTGGTTCGGTTAACCGGAACCGAACCACTCGACACCTCTAGTTCGAACTTAATTTGGTATTGCCGTAACTATTATAATATAAAAATACTTAATTGTACAATTAAATAAATATATATTTAAAAATATTTTTTAAAATACTTTTAAATTATAAAATATTAATTTTTAATATTTTTTATGAGAGCAGTTTCTAAAAGAACTCTAATATTATCAAATTCAAAAATTTCTCAAAAAATTTATTAATTTAAAAGTTAAGCAATATTAAATGAGACCTCCGTTTGGATCGGTTTCTAAATAAAGTTAAACTGAAATTCAAAATTATAATTTTTCAAATTGCAAACCGAACTAAATAGGACTTGGTTGTTCGATTTTTAGTTTTAAGTGGGTTTTGTTTTATTTTTTTTTTCAACTTTTTAAGTTTTTTATTATGAAAAGTAAAATAGACTAAATTTACTAGATTCTCTCGAAAATTAATAAGAATGAGAACCACTAAGATAAATTTTTTTATACCGAGATTTCAATATTACAGACTAGTCATCGGGATAGCAGATTTGATCCCACAGTACTGCTATCAGTTAAATCGCGAGATGTGCATCTAGCTCACATGTTCTTAAATATCCTCAACTACCGCGCACAAGGAGTCGTCCCCCAAATAGTCGCTCCATGCTGGACCTTCTCAAATCCAACCACAGGGTCCCACCGAGATTTGGCCTCCCACACTGTCGCTTGAAGCCCTCAATGTTTAATTGTTCCACCAGCATACCTCGAAAGGCTAGGTTTTCTTCTTTAATCATAGATTAAAGAGTTATAAACACTTGAAGTGGAAGACCCGTGGCCAGTGAACCAAGGTCACTGGTTAACCAGTAAGATAATTAAGGAAATTGTAATATGATGATTTTAAAAAGAAATAAATAAAAATATTGTAATATTGCATTCCAATTCGGTTCTTTTCCTCTTTCGATTTTTCCACAAAGTCAAAATCAAACCAAAAAATTCGGATTTTAGAGTAAACAAACATTCGGTTTCTGTTTTAACTTCAATTTTTTCGAACTTTTTTTTTTTTTAGTTTTTCTATATGAGCAAAAGAAATTTTAGAAAAATCAAAATATAAAGCGTACTAGCACCAATTCTCATTTGTCATCATCTCATTTTGCAGGTACACGTGTTATGAACCAATCGAATAAAGTATAAGAACTTATTCCCCAATCTCTAGCAGTAAACCCATCTCCGTTTTTTCACTTTGAATTCATTTATAAATATATACGGGTTAGGATTGTAATACTCCAAAAATATTTTGGAATATTACACCAACATATACTCTTTTCACAAGAATCTATCAAGTTAGATACGGTAAAACTCATAAATTAATTGAATAACAAGGTCTAACTGTACAAATCAATTACTGAAAATGCAACGAAACACGTATGGACCCTCTGCACACTATCATCTTGATTACAACCACATACCAATGTTAGGGTAGAATACGGTAGCTGAAGAAAATATAACTCAACAGAGAAAACACCGACCCTCATGTAATTATCATCGTCGCTTCTCATCATCTTCCATGTTGATTATGTGATTGCTCCCTGGAACCACGAAGTACCTGAAATGCATAGAAGGCATCAACCATCGGGGTTAGCGCTGGATTCGCTAGTGCAAGTATATGATATACAAGCCATACAAGACATATTTCAAATATAAATTAGCAAGTCATATCGATCAAACAATCATCACAGTCACTTCGCAAAACACACCGTCAATACATATTTCACACGACACAATTCATAACAACAACAACCAAATCATAGCATCGAAATATTTTTTCAAAATACCAAGATTAAATAGTGTTAATCAAACGTTCAAATCCTTTGGAAACAATTTTTTAGAAAGAGAAAAAAAAACTTTAAAGTTCATGGGTAGTTTTTTAAACAAACTTCTTAGGACCTTCTACCCAGGACTTACAAAATTATTTTGAAAATATTTACGATCTCAATCCAAAACTCATTTTCTCGTCAAAATTAGTTAGGCTCTTCAACTCAAAAATACAATTCCTCATGAATAACCACAAACCGCCAACCAAAATTCACTAGTATCATCGAAATCAACGAGGATCTTCAAGCTAAATCACATATCACAATACTCGAGGGCGTTATCCTGATAAGACCCCTTAACACAAATCACCGAATGCCTCATCGAACCAATCTCGTGTGGATAACCCCACTCACAACTAGGCCTCTTCGCACATGCACCCGAGAGTCCCCTTGGGATCATCCCCATGTTGACATAATCGCGCCTCTCAACAACAGCACTCTCCGTCAACGAAGATAGACATATAAATCATAATACAACAATTTAGCAATTCACAAGTCAACTAGGATCAAATATAAACGATCCCAACCAAAGATGAACACGAAAACAATTCATTACGTAGATACATAGTATCCGCAACACATAAGAATAATTACAGACTTCACGCACTATAACCAATACTTCACACCATAATAGGGAAACAAAATTAATAGCCGATATATCTCGCAATTCCAAGACCATCATGATCACGCAACAATACGATGCCAATAGCAACAAACACGATTATATCCAAGGAAATGCCAACTGTATAGAGAGGATACTTGTCTCGAATACTAACACGTGAATGTCTCACGAAAACTCGACCGAGCAACCACCAGTCCTTCAACCACCACAAAAACATGATGCAACAATCATTACGAGTACGATAATCAAATACGGTAGAAAAATGCCAAAAAGCCGAACCTAAATCCGTTGAAACAACAAATCATTCGACTAGGGTTCAAAAGTTCCTCAAGAACGCCAAAAATCACAAATTGGATCAAATGAAACCAAGATATGAAATTCTAATCATAGAACATGATCATCAAAGCCGAATAACACCAATCAATTCAGTAAATTTGGATTAAAATAAAAAACAAGAAATCCCCCATAAGTAAACTTTGAGTTAAGAGTCGACGAAAAATGATGATGAACACAGTACATATCTCTCAAACTAAAACCAGATGAAATGAACTTGAGTTAAATACTATTTCCGTCCATGATATTTCTTGACACTTTGACCCGACACGGATTTTAATAAGGTGCATTGACTTTGAGTAAAGATGTGGAGTGAGTGGAGTTTGGGTACCACTTGAATGTGTGTTTGTTAGTGAAACCAAACCAAACCAAACCAAACATACCCAGTATATCCCGCTCAGAGCGGAGTGCAGGAGGAGTAAGATGTCACTACGCCCCTACTTATTACGGAGGAGGTCAAGCTTCAGTGAAGACAGAACTTAGTGCAATGAATCTTGTGTGATAAATACAAAGAAAAACATATGATTCGAAAAAGCTCGAGACCATACCTGAGCCCATGACTTGATCCACATGAGACTTACCAATGTGTGTCTGTTAGTGAATTAGTGTAAAAAAGTTTCCTTATTTGACAAATTTGAAATGTAAAGAAGGATTGTGGACGTGATCGAAGATAGCGGACGGAGGGAGTACTTTTTATTTTCATGTATTATACGCTTGTTGCACTCCTATATTCCAAAAGAAAGATTTATTTCTTCTCATTCCGGGAACTTTTTCCTGGATCTCTCCAAAAGAAATTCCATCGATCTTTATTTATTTTGATGGTTTCCCAATAGGGAGGCCCATATAATAGTGGAGCAGGGCCAGATAGGAAAAGTGAGAGAAGCCCAACAATGCAGCCGATAACACACTGAAAAAGCTTGCAACTCATATTTATTAGGGCAAATTAGACTGTTTAGTATATTTTATGAAAATATTTCAAAAATATTATAATACTAAAATAATTATAAAAATCATAATTTAAAACTGATGTTACATTATATTAAGATAATCAAACGACTATCTTCAAATATTAAAATGCAAAATACTGAGAATTAGAGATTAAGTTAATGAATAAGTGATATCTAAATATACATTTCAGATAACTAAATTATTAATTATAAGTATTCAATGCGTCAATTTTATAATTATTATTTATGTGTTATATTTATATAATTAATTTATAACTACTGTATAGATATGTAAAGACCCCTATTTATTATTCTATCTGTCCCAATTAAAGATTGACAAATGATGTATATTCAGTATATTGTAGATAGTGATTAGTATAAATATGGTGGAGATTAAAATTTTTTAAAAAAAATTATGATGAATGCATGATAAATATTAAAAGATAAAAAATAAATATATAATTTGACTATAAAAAATAATATATTTAAAGTTATCTGAGAGAATCGAGAGCATATTATCTACTTCCTCCACGAAACAAGTTCCCACTTGCCTCTAAATTTTTGTCCACAAAACAAGTTCTCACTCTGCTTTTTGGACATATTTATCCTCCTTTATTTTAAAATTACTACACTTTACTAATTGAATTCATCTTTTTTTAGTCTTTTACACTACATTTTTCAGTTTTCTTAGTTTCCGTGCGGCACACCAACTGTGAACTTGTTTCGTGGACGGAGGGAGAAATAAATATACTATACTTTTAGTCTTTTACACTACTTTTACATCAACTTTTTTAGTTTTCTTAATTTTTGTGTCGAGTGTGAACTTATTTTGTGGACGGATGCAGTAATAAATACACATTTTGACTTTTTACATTTCTAAGCTCGACTTTGTTCGCAAATAAAATTAATAAAACAAATGCTAAACTTCCAGAGTCTGCTTTATACTTTGGAGAGTCCTTCTGGGGTTAATTTATAAATAAGAAAAAAAGAAAGCACTTACACAGCAAATTATGCTGTTACAGAGCAACAACAAACACGTCATTCATGATGTGCTTAATATCTTCATCTCCTTCGACTCTTGTGGATCTTATTTTCCTTTTTACAAATTAACCCACCCCCTCCCACCCACCACCACCCCACTCCCCCCACCCCCCAAAAAAAGGCGATGGATTTCGAAGATGATGCTGGTTTTGATCGCGTTCCTCCTTCATATGATCGTGTGGTATTTTTCTTTTCTTCCTCTTGGATCTCGTTTCCGTTTTAGCTCGATTTCTACAGATCTGTTTTGTTTCAAGTTAATTTTAGTTAATCAATTATGTCCGACTTGAAAGATTATGAAAATGCTCGCTGCGATGTAGATGGGATGGTTTGCGATTTTGTTCTTGCATGCTGATCTTCTGAAGAAAAGATGTGATCTTTTTGTTTATGGATTTGAATTTTTTTTTCGTTTTCAGTGTGGTTTGCAGGATTTAGAGTACTCACAATATAAATCTTAGTATACCACTCATAGAACATCTCCTATAATAAATCTTATAAATTATGTTAATAAAATATCATCTCACTCCTCTTTTTGTAGTTGTTGGTGGATCCAGCTGAAATAATAGTGATTCGGTGGAAATTCGAGAGATTGTTTTAGGAATGGTCTAAATTTGAGAGATTGTTTCGTTAGGTGTAAAAATTTTTGGTGGGAACCGGCTAAATTTAAGAGATCTGTTGGATTATGATTTCATTTCATTTTTTCTTTTACTCGTTTTAGCCTAAGAGGATGTATTCAATTGGGATTTTGTGGGAGTTTTTTGGATTTTAGAAATCCTAGGGTATTCAATTTGGATTGTTTTGAATCCATTAAAATCTTGAGGTATTCAATTTGGATTTCAGAATGTCATTTAAAATCTTGGTGTATTCAATTAGGATTTCAAAATGTCATTTAAAATCTTGGTGCAAGGATTTTTGTTTAATCCTTAATTCGATGGCAATTCAAGAGCAAAATATTTGGTGATTAAAGCTCAAGAGTTTATGCCTTATGGAGATTGATGATGATTTGACACGGTCAGAAGCATGGTAAAGAAATGTTTCTGTGGCATCAATTACCAAATATTGTGCTTTTGAGCCCATTGAATTACTCTTTTCAGCCTAAATTGCTTGTTTTTTTGGGTGGGCTCCGTTCCGTAGATTTTATCGTGAGTAAGGTTTTTAAGAGGAAGACGTCAAAGGAACATTTGTTTATGAATTAGGTCATGAATCTAAAATGTGAAGGCAATATTCTGTCAAATCCGGCCCGGCCTGTAAAATATTCGATGCTGGGCGTATAGATCTCGATGGGCTAGGGTCATGCCGGCATTGACAGACCATTTTTACACCTCTACAAATAATATAAGAATAAAGAAGAATCTAGTGAGGTCTTAGAAAAAAAATGATGCTATTTGAGGTTATGCAAATAGTAATACTTCCATTGTGTAACGGGAAATTCGATTATAGAGCCATTACATTCACAAACTCATGTATGTAAAACTTATATGGAGGCTGATGACCTGATTTGCCCTCACTCTTTAGACGCGCACATTATATGTTCTAAGGCTTTTCCATATTGATTTGCCATTTTGTAGGATTAGCCTTGCAGCCGACCCCCCCCCCCCCCTCCTTTGTCTTGAAAATGGACAGAAATCTCTAATGTGGGTTCCATAGTAGTCAATAGCGATTAGCGGCGCGTAGCGGTCACGTGCCCGTTTAGCTATATAGCGATAGCGGTACAATAGCGGCCGCTAAGTTCAAATATAGCGACAAGTTTGTAAAAAAATGATATATATATATATATATATATAACAAGTAAGACAATAATTAAATTCATTAAAGTGAAAACTGAAAACAAAGTTTAGGTAATTAATCGTCATCAAAGATGAAACGTCAAATGAAAATCGATTACTAGAATAAAAAACATTAAGAGCAAACACAGTCTAGTTCAAATGTTCAATTAAATTTAATCATCTAAAATATTGATGCCAAAGTCATCATCATCGGAATCAGAGAAAGAAAGAAGAAATAAAAGAAGAAGAAATAAAAGAAAGCTGGGCCTGGGCTTTATTATAATTAGAATGAAAAAGAAAGAAAACAAACGGGAGTTGGAGGGTTAAGTAGCTGTAGGGCTGGGCTTTATTATTTAAAAAAAGAAGAAATAAAAGAAAGAAAACAAACGGGGGAGTCGTCGGGGAAGGTAACACGAAGCTGGGCCTGGGCCCTCTATTATTTAAAAAAAAAAACATTTAGCGGCCGCTAAGGCAGCCATCGCTAAGCTGCGTTAGCGATAATAGCGGCGGTTCGCGGCCGCGAAGTATAAACCCCTAGCGAAAAGCGACCGGTAGCGATAGGCGGCCGCTTCGCGTCGCTAACCGCTATAGCGGCCGTCGCAGCCGCTATTGACCACTATGGTGGGTTCTGAATGATGACCTATGATATGATATGTTAAGGCTTATTTTTGTTTGCGTTGTTGTTCGATAATAACCTTGTGAATATGGTCATTCTTTTCTTCTTTAGCAAAACTTGCGCATTTGGACCATAATTCTGAACCTGCGTAAACGTAATATAGTTTTATTTTGTATGAAAATATTATTTTGTATGAAAACAGCTACCAGTCATCAGGCCCGTAGTCCTAGGCAAGTGCAATAGGTGCCATGGTGGCACAAGGCCTCAGATCTATAGATAAAGAAAATAAAACTATAAAGATTACCTTTAAAAGTTTTCCATATATAAAAAAAGGGTGCAGTCAGAATGACACAAACCAAACAACTTTGAAAGCAAGTAAAATGCTGACTTGTCGGACACTTTTTTCAGATGCTTTGCTAGCCTAGTTAAAAGGCCTGAGCTAAGTATTACTTCGCAAATCTATAACGAATAATAATAAAACTATAAAGGTATTACCTTCAAGCAGCCGACTCTTATACTTAGTGAGAACACGAACCCCTATGCTTTATTCAGATGCCACAATGGTGATCTAAATACTTTAAATATCACATGCCATAAATGACAATGCGGACCACTGTTCCTTATTATCTTTCCAAAACGACAAAACATCCAAATTTGGAAAAAACTTGAACTCAGGTGGCGGCTCATCCAAATATTGATCCAATGCAGATTTCTCATTTTGGCTATTTGATGTTGTGCTCTGCGAGTCTTGTAAAACCTAGAATAAACGAAACAACACATACAGTTTAATGGAACAACTAAGTTTACGACATTAAAACGAGTAAAGAATTTAAAAGCAGCAACTTGTTCTTTTCCTTTCCCACCTAGTGAAAGCGCACCAGACGATGACATATTTGTAGAGTTTCGTGAGCTACTTTCAATTGGTTGAGCATAGGATATCGACTTCGTATACTCACCAAAAAGCATTTGCAAGTATGTGGACAAGTTGAGTGTAACAATATTTTATCTTTCTCAACCTTATTATCTTTCCCAACCTTATTGGTAACCTCGTTCGATAGGAGTTGACACTTGACACTGGGGTTGAGTTATGCACGCTGTAAAAGATCATGTAAATACTCTGATTTCATTTCATCTACTGGATGAACAGAAAGACGCAGCCCGCGGTATTGAAGGTCAAGGATTCAACCCAGGATTGATCGTATTACTTCTCGTTGGGGGATTGATCTTGCTGTTCCTTGTCGGAAATTACGCGCTCTATGTGTATGCACAAAGAACCCTTCCGCCGAAGAAAAAGAAGCCCATCTCAAAGAAGAAGATGAAGAAAGAAAGACTGAAGCAGGGTGTATCTGCACCGGGAGAGTAGATAATAAGAATGAGTTGTTACACTTACAGCTGGAGCTGCTGTTTTTTTTTTTTCAAGTACCTCATGTATTGAACTCTGTCTGAAAAATTACTGAAGCAGAGGACTCAGAAAAATTTAACTTCATGTCTAGAATTTTCCTTGTCCTCCTAACCGACTGCAAAAAATTGTGGTTTGGGTTCATAAAAAAATATTTTATGACTAATAATGTTTAAATGGTATATATTTTTTTAACAGTAATTATTAATTGGAAGCTTAAAAATAATAAGAAAGGTTATACATGAGTTTTAGGTGGGCATCACTTCGATTCATCACTTCGTATACTTAAATAAAATCACTTATTTTCACCCTCGTCACAGCTTTCCTAAGATGAGGGCTTGGAAATGGATCTGGCGTAAATCCATCTTCCCTCATGGTGTGGAAGTCTATTCACAATTGGTTCCGTGTTCGATCTTTTCCATTTCAGGGGATTCATTGGCCTGTCGGTTTGTTTCGCCTTCTAGGTTGAGTTGTTGGTGCTATTCGTGCTATCGAGATTGCTTTCTATCATGGTTGGGATTATCTGTGGTTGGAGTCTGACTCTACTTATGTTGTGAGCATTTTTTCAGATCGTTGCTCTGTTGTTCCATCGGCCTACCGCAGTGGTTTAAAGCGGCTTTGGCATATTATTGATAGTATGAGTAGTCTAGCGGTCGCGGACTGTCTATCCAAAAGATTGGTTACGTGTGAGTGGTCAGAGTCTTCAAGAATTTTTTTGGAGGGATATTTCCTCTATGTATTTTGCCCGCTACTAGTTTTCAGCAGCATAATGCTCGGGCACTCTTTTTCCTGTTCTTCTCACTAGATTTTTCTACGGTGGGATTTTAACGAGGCCTGCGGCTGCAACCTCATATGTTTTTTTGTTGTTTTTCCTTTTGTTTCTCTTGATTACCCCTTAATATAGACCTACTCGCATATCACATGTTGATGTGAACAAGAAATTACTGTTAGTCTTACTTTCTTCAATTCACACATTTGGAACTAGGTGAACCTCGCACTTGGGGGCCTTTTGCGAGCGGTTTGCCACATTAACGGGTGATATGCGAGCACGTCCACCATAACGGGCTATCTTCGAACACAGACCATATTAAAAGGTGTTATGTGAAGGAGTCGTTTACACGTTTGTATTACACAAATCTAATATAATGAACAATTACAAAATTTGTGCATTCAATACTTATAATTAATAGTTTGTTTAGCTGAAATAATAAATCTGGATACTAATTATCCTGTTCATTAAAATTTAATGTATTTAGATATTTGCAAGTAATAATTTAATTATCTGATATGTTTTATATAAATACCAACTTAAGTGGTGATTATTGTAATTATTATAGTGTTTTGATATCTTATAATACTTTTATAAAATATTGGAGTCTTTGGTTTATTTAAGGCTAAATTGCATAAAAATTGCTCAACTTTTTTGCAATTCAGGTTTATTTCCTCACCTTTTAATTTTAGGCTAAAATGGTCAACCTTTCATTTTTTCTCAATTTTTACCTGATTTATCATTTCCCCCAAATCGAAGCTGAGTTGGACATCGGCGTTGCTTACATGGCAAATCGGTTTGATTCGATAAACGACGTCGGTTAAAGGAAGGGAAACGTCTATTTGGCCACTTTGCATAAAAATTGTTCACCTTTTTTGAAATTCTGGTTTATTTCCCCACTTTTTTTTTTTTATTTTAGGCTAAATTGCCAACCTTTCAATTTTTCTCAATTTTCACCCACTTTTAGATTTCCCCAAAATCGAAGCTGAGTTGGACATCGGCATTGTTTACGTGGCAAATTGTATAATGTCTTGATAAACCATTTATCATGTATATCTGACCCTGTGTTGGGCGAAATACTTGTGTTGTATTTTAGGTCGAGGAAAAGGCAAGGCATGGGAAGATCATGGTGACGGCGAAGGGTTCGAAGGATACTAGTTTGGGGGCCCCAAGTCTTTCTGTTGCCCGGTCATGTTCAAACCGTGTAATTTTATCTTTCCGCTTTATTTAAATTTTTGATCGAGTGGGTCCCAGTTTTTAATCATAAGTATTTCTTTGAACTTTTCAATGGGGCTAGGGGAAGCGACTCGGTGGTGCAAGAAGTTAGTCTATCTTTTGCTCGTTCGTTTAGTTCCTGCGAAAGCATCATCAAGGAGGATGTAAAGGGTGCCCTAATGAAGATGGGTAGAGCTAAGGCTGTAGGCCCGGATCAGATCCCTATTGAGGTGTGGCTTTGTCTGGGGGAAGTTGGAGTTCAGTGGCTAGCGGAGCTGTTTAACATCCTCCTCAGAGGCTCTAAGATGCCGACGGAGTGGAGGCGTAGTATTTTCGTGCCGTTTTTCAAGAACAAAGGCGATGCTCAGAGTTGTAGTAACTATAGGGGTATTAAACTCCTCAGTCATACTATGAAACTTTGGGAAAGAGTGGTGAAATGCAGGGTTAGAAGAGAAGTTGAGATCTCAGAGAACCAATTTGGGTTCATGCCGGGGAGGTCCTCGATGGAGGCCATTCATCTCGTCAGATGCCTTATGGAGAAGTTTAGAGAGCGGCGTAAGGACCTCCATATGGTGTTCATTGATCTAGAGAAGGCTTATGATAGCATTCCGCGCGATGTTATTTGGAGGAGCCTAGAAGAGAAGAGGGTGTCGTTGCCGTTCGTTAGGGCGATCCAAGACATGTACTCCCAAGCTAGGACTTGCGTTAGGACCCCAGTTGGTGACACCCAGTATTTCCCGGTTGAGATAGGGCTACACCAGGGGTCGGCGCTAAGCCCTCTTCTCTTCGCTCTAATCCTTGACGTCATTTCGCGGGGTTACAGGATGGCGTCCCGTGGTGCATGCTTTTTGCTGATGACATTGTGTTAGTGGCGGAGTCGAGGAGGGAGGTGAACTCGAAGTTGGGGATTTGGAGGTCTAAGTTAGAATCCCAGGGCTTGCGTGTAAGCCGGTCTAAGACCGAGTATCTCTGGTGTAACTTTAGTGGTGAGGCCAACGAGGAAGAAGTAGAGGTAATGATTGCGGATCAGATCGTACCCCGTACGGATAAGTTCAAGTATTTGGGTTCGATCATTCAGAAGGAAGGCGAGTGTGAAGATGATGTCACTCATCGTATCAAGGCGGGGTGGCTGAGGTAGAGAACAGCAACAGGGGTCCTATGTGACAAGAAAATCCCTCTAAAGTTGAAGGGTAAATTCTATAGAGCGGCAATCAGACCTGCTATGCTGTATGGCTCCGAATGTTGGGCGATGAAGAAGTAGCTTGAGAGCAAGTTGGAAGCGGATGAAATGAGAATGTTACGTTGGTCGTATGGTCGCACAATGCTGGATAGAATCCCAAACGGGATTTTCAGGAACGCGCTAGAAGTGGCGCCCATTTCAGCGAAAGTTAGGGAAGGGAGATTGAGATAGTTTGGCGACGTCCGCAGGAGGCAGGCTTCTGCTCCGGTGAGGAGGGTCGAGAGTTTATTGATTGTTGGGGAGAGGAGGAGAGGCAGACATAGGAGGATGTGGGAAGAACAGCTGAGATTAGATTTCAAGGCCTTAAACCTTTCCGAGACCATGACTGTTGATAGGGGCTCTTGGAGGAGCCAGATCAGAGTTGTGGATTCCTTTGTAGGGAGCGATGCTGTAGTTGAGAGCCTCAGGGTTGGGTTGTCTTGGTTAGCTTTGACCTAGAGCATTGCATCTTTTACCTGTATTGTTTATTTTATCCTATTGCCTTTTGCATGTGGTGTGTTTTTGGCAGGGAGCTGTGCGCAGAGTCAACCTCTCCTCTTTTAGAGCAACGTGCATCGAGAGTTCAGTTGCCAAAGTCCCATTAGGTAAGGCTCATGTGAATTAAGTCATGGGCTCAGGTATGCTTTGGAGCTTTTTCGTATCATATGCTTCTTTGTATATTTCACGCTATACTTTGCTATGCACTAAGCTGAGGGTCTTCACGGAAACAGCCTCCCTACCGTAAAAAGTAGGGGCATGGTCTGCGTACATCTTACCCTCCCCAGACCCTGCTCTGTGCGGGATATACTGGATATGTTTGGTTTGGTTTGGTTTTAGTTTAAAGTTCATGAATCTGAGTCATACAAATTACTGAAAAGTGACAAAGAGGTTATGATAATGTTGTCATTTTTAAGGCCAGAAATGAGGGTTTTACACCTATATGTTGAGGGTGGGAAAATATTTGAAGGGGCTAGTGTTAATGGTGAGGCTGATACTATGGTGAAAAAGAGCAGACACAAGCAACCTATGCCAAAACAAGGAAAAGAGCAGACACAAGCAACCTCTAACGGAAAAGAGAAAAGAAGTGCTAGTAAGGGAAAAGTCTACTTACATGTTTGCATCTGATATTATAAATTGTTTGAATTGCCCAAATATAATAGATTAATAGGTGATTTCGGGGGGGGGGGGGGGAAAGGAGATTGGGGAAAATATTAGAATTTTAGGGTAGGGGAAAAGAGGGGGAGTTACGACTTTTGCTAAAAAAAATCTTACCATTTAATTAGAGTTAAAACGACGACGTTTCCCTTCCTTTAAACGACATCGTTTATTGAGTCGGACTGATTTGCCACGTAAGCAACGCCGATGTCCAACTCAGCTTCGATTTTGGGAAAATCTAAAAGTGGGTGAAAATTGAGAAAAAATAAAAGGTTGGCAATTTAGCCTAAAATAAAAAAGGTGGGGAAATAAACCAGAATTTCAAAAAAGGTGAACAATTTTTATGCAAAGTGGCCAAATAGACGTTTCCTTTCCTTTAACCTATATCGTTTATCGAATCAGACCGATTTGCCATGTAAGCAATGCCGATGTCCAGCTCAGCTTCGATTTGGGGAAAATGATAAATCGGATGAAAATTGAGAAAAATTGAAAGGTCGGCAATTTTAGCCTAAAATTAAAAGATGAGTAAATAAACCAGAATTGCAAAAAAAAATGAACACTTTTTTAGTCATTATTTAATTTGAGCCTCCAAAGCATTTTATAGTAATCATGTAGCAGTTTGAGGTCAAAAGGTATTTTGATATCTTATAATACTTTTATAAAATATTGGAGTCTTTGGTTTATTTAATTTGAGCCTCCAAAGCATTTTATAGTAATCATGTAGCAGTTTGAGGTCAAAAGGTCCACAGCACGAAAGAAACAAAAAAATGTGATCACCATGTTATCCCAATTTAGTCGGACTAATTCTAGTCCCTCAACACTTCTAATCTATTAAGAGAAGTAAATCGCGAGTCGCTCGAATAATTCCAGGGTTTTCAATGACTTTTCTGTACACTTCTGCGCACAAGGACAAACTCTTAATCGATTAAGTGCGCCCAAAGACAGCTTGGAGAACGATCACTGATTGGTCAAGACCGGTTCCCAAAGCAAGAAAATACTCCCACGCCGCTGACGCGAGATTAAACATCGACTAACGATCGCCGAGCAATTTCATGAGGCTAGAGGATCATAAAGAGAAAAACTTTCTCCTTCACCTCCTTGATGGGGTTAGAACTCAAGACCTCTTCAAGACCTCTTCCAAATGAGTGGTAGACATCTTACCACTGGACCACCAAATAGAAGTTTTTAGGGGTTTTTTATCCAGTTTTCTTACTTTTTATTTATCTTTTCTTATAGTTTTCTAAGGGCATTTCAAAATTTTAGTTTTTTTTTCACCCCACCAAGAAAAAAATTACTTATTTTTTGTGTTTCTAAGAGAATATTTATATTATTATTTTTATAGGGTGTCGAGTGTTATTTTATATTTTTTTATATCGAGGTTTCAAGCTTACACTTTATTAGTCCTCGGGATAACAACTCCGGTCCTTCAGAACTACTACTACTTAAATTGTGAGATGTGTATCTGACTCTCTGGCTCTTAAATATCCTAAAGTACCGCACACAAAGAGTCGTCCCCAATTAATTTTACTACACAACTTTTTGTAAACAAATATCACAGTCAGCTAGTAAAACCAGCCAATGGCGCTTGCCCTTTTTTGGCTGAGGCCGATAAAACCAGCCAATGGCGCTTGCCTTTCTTGGCTGAAACCTTATCTTGTCGGTTGAGTGAGATAGAAAAAAAGGACGGGTGGGTTAGCCTCCCGACAAAGCTCTAAAAGAGTTGCTTCCCTGTAAAACGGACGTTCTACAATGTCGTTAACTCAAACACAACTAATGCAATCAGCTAACAGCTAACAATAATTAATATCCAAACAATGCCTTAGTCGTCTCGGTTAAGCTACAAAGATCATCATTTGTTTTAATGAAGTCAATGGCTTTGAGTTTTGGACAATTTATGTGTTCCCACAAAAATCACTTTCCACATGAAAAAGGAACTGAAACATGATGTCTTATACACATGGCAATATCAATATCGGTTATTCAAAAGCCACCCAGGGTTACACAATTACCATCACAAATTAAAGGAAGTCCGAAAGTTTCAGTGTATGCCTATATAAAAATGACAAAGGATTTTAGGCTCCATGGTCCATTGTCTGTCCATCGGGCGGAAGCATGACCAAGACGGGCTGCCTAGCAAGCCCAGGATGAGGAAGCCTACGACGAACCTCACGGGCCTCCTGACAGAGAGCGCATGCATGGCAAAAGATATGGGTGCCGAGATCACAAGACGCTTCACATTGTTCGCGTTGAATCTCGTCCATCAGATGTTCTCCACAGCAGGCACACGATCCGGTGACTGCCTCACAGCCGCCCTGTTATAGGTGATTCAAACAAAATTTCCCAATATTTTAGATTCCTTTACCCTTGAAATGAATTTAAGTCGATGCTTACCAAAGTGAGCAGTGCCCGACTCAGTTCCCCGTTTTAGATATCTATCTCGTTTATCTATTAAAAGAGAAAAAAAAAAATGCATCTACGTCTGTCCAATGGACACGTGGATAGAATCGATCTACCACCATAAATGATGAAAATGTGTTCTAAATTACTCCCGTCATGATCTGGAATACAGTTCCTAACTAAATAAACAAATTAAAAAATCAAAAAAGAAAAACAGAAAAATCCAAAAAAGAATAACTAATAAATAAAAAAATGTACCCTAAAAATTGAAGAGAGAAAATACCAAAACCTCTAAAAACTGAAAACCCCTAAGAAAAACTTAAAACTAAAAAAACTCAAAAAAAAAAGCTCTCTGAAGACTGAAAAAAAAAAAAGAAATGAAAAACTAAAATTTGGGCTCCGTCTGACAGAATATACACAAGTTTTTGCCGTGAATAAATTAGTAAAGTAACAAGAAATACCAACATACGCCATATTAATGGATAGTTAAGGCAGTATGAACTGATGAATTTCAAATAACTTCGTTGGACTCAAGAATATATCTCCGCAGCGGCCCTACATTGGGTCATCTAACAAGTTGCACGAAACAAATGACAGATTTTTTCCTAGAATTTTTTTTTTATTTAGAGAAAGCGAGTTTAATTACCTTAATAGCCCCGTCCAAAAAAATCAACAATTCAATACAAAAGTGGCTAACTTGTGAGACGAACTACAAGTTTTATAAGACAAGTAACATAAACAATGAAAGCATACGGTAGAACATCCAAAATATTAATCACTAACCTCTAAGTTAAACCTGCGGCGAATGGCTGTACGGTTGGGATAAGAGAACAAAGGCGCGAGGCAATTCCAGCCGAAAAAGCAATTGCCGATGAAGTAAAGGCCAGTGTACGGCAAGCAGTGATTGGCAAAAGCACCAGGTGCAGATCCAAGTCTCTCGACATTGCTACCGTGGAGCACACAAGGGGCAAAACTACCAAGCAAACCTGCTCGGCATAAAGAATGCCAAACAAGCAATAAAGAAAGAGGAAAATGAGAAAGAGAGATACTTTAAGAAGAGTAGTAAGACGCATCCATAATTGTTAAAGGCGAAAGGCGCACCAAGGCGATACGCCTGAGTCGCAAGGCGCAAGCCGAGGCGCGCACCGAGGTGAGGCGCAGATAAAATAACTCATCATCATCATCATCAACAGCACCTTAATCCCAACTATGTTGGGGTCGGTGGCATGAAGATTATAGTGTCGTTTAATTGTCTAAAATTAGTTAACACCATAACTCATGCAAATAACAAAGTGGCAAAGTTTTACGCCGGATGCCCTTCCTGTCGCAACCTTCATATGAAGGAGAAATAGAACGAAATTCCAAAACCGTCAACATCATAGGTTTTTCCATTTATATGGAAAATATCATGAGACGGCGATGAGTTTGAGATAATTGCTATTGTCATGTCACAATACGTGATTGATATTGTAAAATCAACACATACATCATCATGGAACATGACTTGCGCAGATAAAATAACTAAATAAGTTAAAATAAAGATACTTATAAACACTTAATGACAAGAAAGTATAACTATTCACAAAAAAAGAAAACTTAATAATTAACATTATTGAAGTGTCAGAACAATAAAAACAACTTTAAAAATATTCTGAAAATAAAAAGACCTAACAGGGAGGCGCCTGATTGATGAGGTCGCTCGCCTTTGGGCTTAAAAGGCGAGTTGCCTTTTTACCTGCGCCATTTAACAACTGATACATCTATAATTTAAAAGCTTATGCTTTTCGAAGAAGCGAGTTATTGTAGCAGAATAGTTCACAAACATCCGTTTCAAATTGAATCTTATAAGAGTGTGCAATATACTACAATCGTTCGTTGATACAGGATTCGGAAGGACCTATACGTTTCAGTTTATTTGGTTATTATAATTCCCTTCCCTCCACTCAACATAACTATATAAAAGAAAATCTTCAAAAGTCTATGCCGGCTGAAAATCCCACCCAATGTATGAAATTCAACACGGTTTACAAACTTGTATGAATGCAACCATTTGGCACAAGCACTATTGTTGTTCAGCATCGTAGACAACGGAGTAGCCAGCATAATAAAGACGGGTTGGTGGGTCGGGAAGAATTTTTTTTGTCCCTTTTTTTCAAATCATATGGAAATACAGATTAGAACACAGAAACATAAGTTAAAATTGTAATCCGTTCGAGCATAATTATTCGTGTAATGATAACATATACATATGTTAGGCAATTCAAAGTCTCCTTACATCATTCTATTTATATGATCATTTTATCTTATTTTGCAGCTTCTTATATCTGCAATTCTGAATCAGCCTATTTTTTTTTTTTTTTCAAATTATCAAAAATGAAAATCAAGAATCAGTAACCAAACTTAACACCAAAATTCCATATCAAATCAAATCCAGAACACCAGACTCCCATTATACCAAGAACACGATGTATACAATAAAATAAAATCTTGATACACACACAAAAAAATCAAAAATCCACCATATGAGGAAAGAATAAAAATAAAAATAAATAAATAAATAAAACTCACAGACTTCAAGATCACTGCTGTAAAACTCATCATTCTTTCCAAGACAAGAGAAGAGGCCGGTTTCCCATTGGGACCTTTGCATCATCGGATCACCCACCGGCATCCCATCAGCCGTCCATCCTATCGACACCGCGGACGGAGGATCTCCGACGTCCTTGTCGATGGCGGCTGCGGCGCAAGATTTCGTTTCGTGTGTCGCCTCAGCTTCTTGGTCTTGATTCGGTATAAGCTCTTGGTCTTGATTCGGTATAAGCTCGTATTTCGCCATTCCCAGATGCAAATTAGCAAGTGCAAAAAATATTTAACGAATGAAACGAATATTTCAGAATACTATAACTTAGAGAAGACAAGAAATCGAAACCGTGTGGCAGGCCGCATAATTAGGGATGGACTAAGGTTTTTATAATGAATTAAAACCTTGGAAAATTGTAAGGCAGAGAGATGGCCACCGGCCGGTTCCTGCCATAGCAGGGCATGGCCGGGTCGATTCGCGTGTCATGTCTGGTCAATCCTAACACTACTATGTCTAGAGTCGGGCCATAACTGGGTCGGGCCAGGGTCATAGCAGGGTCAGTGTTTTAACCGGGCCAAAAATCGGGTCATAGGTGAGCCGAACCTATTTTTAAAAAAATTAAAAATGGCTTGATCTTAATTATTTCAATTTTATAAAATAATCAAATTTAATGATTATTTAATAAAAATATATAATTAAGTTGCTCACGTATCTCGAAAAGATCAAAGTTCACGTAGTTCATTACTTACCATACTTACCCGATTTCGGTTGGATGTTGGTGTCTAGTCCTGATAAGTCTCTTGCGATGAACCGATGAAGTGTCCATGATCATTAGGCTCATAATTATTTTAACACATTCAATTATTACTAAATGAATATTAGGCTCATAAACTAAAGAAAAGACTTCAGTAGCATCATTAAAAGCTTTTAATAAGGTGCAAATAGAATCTGCTATATTCCAATGACTATCATCAACTAATAATTCCGGTGCGTCCCTATGTCTATTATTATACAAAGTACTAATTATTTTCCTATGTTTTAATACCTCTTTAAGCATTTGATATGTTGAATTCCATCTTGTTGGTGTGTGTCAATAGAAAATCTCTTTCTTGGTAAATTATGTTCTTTACAAAATGCAAAATATTCTTGTCTAATATTCTTAGATGATCTGATCCATTTAATAATATTCCTAATGGGTAATAAAAGAGGTGCAATAAAGGTAATTCCTTCCTGAACTGATAAGTTAATAATATGAGCACAACATCTAACATGTATTAGGGGCTGTTTACTTTTTTTCCATTAATACCTGAATGGATTAAGCTGTCTGAGTGGATTAATCTGTCTGATTTGAAAAAATATCCTGTTGTTTCTTTCTTTTCTGAATGAACTATCTGAATGACAGAAATGACCATTTTACCCCTCAACGTGAATTAAGTCCTTTTTGATAAAGGACGGGTTGAGCATTTGAGTTTATATAATCAATTTAAATTATATGACATAATATTTATTTTAATTTATATTATAATATATATATTCATAAATCATTATAATTTTCAGGTATATTTAAATAATCAGACAATATTTTATAAATATATTAAGTTATATTTTAATATATATATATAGTTATATTAATTTTTTAATAGTCAATATAAAAAAATTAATTTAAATAATATAACATAATATATATTAATTTATATTATAATATATATTCATAAATCATATTATAATTTTCAGATATATTTAAATAATCAGGCAATATTTTTATAAATACATTAAGTTATAGTTTAATATATATAGTTAAATTAATTTTTTAATAGTCAATATAAAAAATCAATTTAAATAATATAACATAATATATATTTTAATTTATATTATAATATATATTCATAAATTATATTATAATTTTCAGATATATTTAAATAATTAGACAATAGTTTTATAAATATATTAAGTTATATTTTAATATATGGTTATATTATTTTTTTTAATAGTCAATATAAAAAAATCAATTTTTATAATATAACATAATATATATTTTAATTTATATTATATATATATTCATAAATCATATTATAATTTTTAGGTATATGTAAATAATCAGACAATATTTTTATAAATATATTAAGTTATATTTTATTATATATATTTATATTAATTTTTTAACAGTCAATATAAAAAAAATCAATTTATATAATATAAAATAATATATATTTTAATTTATGTTATAATATATTTATATTTATAAATCATATTATAATTTTCAGGTATATTTAAATAATCAGACAATATTTTTATAAATATATTAAGTTATATTTTAATATGTACAGTTATATTAATTTTTTTATCAATAAATAGCTTATATTTTATGAATTTTAAATGTATAATATTAATATATATTTTAAATTTATATTATATATACTCAATTATAATTAAGATTATTTGATAATTTATACTATATATACTCAATTCTTTTATTATTAAAGAGGGTAATTTTGGTATATTGGGGAAGTATTTATGTCTTAATGGTAAGGACACCACAAAAGTTGCTTAATGAAAAAGACATTATTATGATCATTAAGTAGAAAGTAAACAACAAAATATAGTTGATTGATTAAGCTGATTAAGCATTAAGATGATTAAGTAAAAAGTAAACAGACCCTTAGTTTACCATCTAATAGTAATGGAATAGTAGACCCTTTAAATAATCAGCGCATTTAATGTTTGCGGATGCATTATCGAAAGAGATAGAAAATATTTTAGAAAATAAATGATATTCTTTTAAATTGCTTGAAAATCTAGTATAAATATTAAAACCCGAATGTGACTCTTCCATAATATCAAAAGTTATTATACGATTTTGTAAAGCAAAAGTTTCATCTAACCAATGAACGGTTACGCATAAATAAGGCTCACCTTGGGTGGAAGTCCAACAATTGCTTGTTAAAGCCACCCGACCGTTAAGATTACGAAAAATATTCCATCAATTGTGCACGTGCTCCATAATATTGTTTCATCATACGACGCTTAAGGGTGTTTCTAGGTACCCTTTTATAAGCCGGATTAAACGAAAGTCTAGTAAAGATTTCTAAATTAACACTTTCACCGTGACTAAATGGCAATTCATCTGCCGTAACAAAAATTGCCATATTATCAATCATCCTATCTCTATTATAGATAAAAGGGGTACCTCCAATGGGTTGTGCAAAATTATCGATTTGTGTTTGGTCGATGGCATCAATTTGGACCTCCCCTTCTTTACCGTAGGTTATACCATGTGAGTGCTTCAAATGTCGACTCGGCGTGCCTGTTCCATCTCCCGTTTTCCATTTATAACCGATTGGTCTTTTTCCTTGCTCCGCACATAGCTTACAATTAAGTATATATCGTCCAAGACCTTGGGCCGGATTTTCGACTTTTTTGAAGTAGTTCCATAAATAAGATACTTTAGCGGAGGAAGTGGATCTATAACTTGAACCACCTAAATCAATAAATAAACGTAATACGTATAAAATTATAATTAAATAACTATAATCGTAAATGACATATAGAATAAAATAAATAAGTAAATACTATTAAGTTTCTGTTAATAATATATATATAGTTTGTTGAAGTACTTGTTACAGAACTAAACAATAATTGAGAATTAATTGAATATTATAAATCAAAATTGGAACTAAATATACTTTTCTTTTGATATAATATAATACAAAAAACGAGAGTTTTTTATGGTGGCCTTCAATACATTTGATAAAAAAGTAACTCCATACTATGGGAATTAAAATTTTAAATTAAAATATCATATGAAAGAGAATCCAATTTCCGAATCAAATACACGTAATTACCTTCTTCGACAGTACGATCAGGTGGTGGTGCCATTGGCAAAGTTGTAGAACCTTGTGTTTGTGGTCTTTGCAATGTAGCGGTGGTATTCATCAAATTTTCAAATTCTTGATCAGAAAGAGAATCTGAGGGGTTGAATGCCATTTTTCGAAATAATTTAAATATAAAGATAAGATAATATAAGGAAAAGAAGAAATTATAAATCGAATAAAACTAATTGAGAGAAGTTGTGGGAAATTATAGAGAATTGTGGTAGAGATTGAAAGAATTGGTGTGATAAAATTGGATGAATTAAGGTGGTATTTATAGGAATTGAAAAATATTAAAATAAGAAAAAAAAAAAAAAAGGCATTTATGCCTCAACGGTCACTCACTAGTGACTTCTCACAATCCCAAATGCTTTCAAAGGGAGGGCCATAATTGTTATTATTGGAATGATTCTCCACTCTCAAGTCCCCACGGACATAATTTTGAACATCCAGGGTGCAGGTGGGGGCCCAGTGCGGGCTGATTCGGCGGGCCGGTTCGTGCCGTGAGCTGGGCCATAGTAGGGCGGTTTCAACAGGCCATAGCAGGGTTAGGGTCGGGCCTCCTCGGGTTAGGATCGGAAAAATAAAACCCTGACACTAACCGAATAAAATATGTTCAGGATCGGTTTCCTTACGGGCCGGGCGAGTGCGGGCCGACTACATAGCTTCCATGCAGGTTGGGCCATACCGGTTCGGGCCCAGCCCACCACAATGGTCATCTCTAAAGGCAGTAAGGTTGTATTGTATGTATATCCATCAATTAAATTTATTGTAATTGATTATTATTATTATTATTAATTTAATAATATATATACATGCGAATATGATACTCACGTGCGTACTTTAAAACTTCGTACAAATCTTATGACATTATTTCGTTAGCGAATATCCCTTTAGACCCTTAAATTTATTTCTAGGAATCTTCAATACAATTTTCGTGAAAAAATTATTGAATGTATTACGAAGTGTAATGTGAGTGGAGAAGAATGCTCACATTAATATAGTTATAGATTAATTACTCCCGCAAATGACATATGAATAAATTTGGGGACGTACTAAAAAGGACGAACAAATTTGGGGTACACGGAGAGTATAAATGAAGAAATATTACAATGTACTCATGTGAGTGTCATACCGCTATGTATATTCACTAATTAATATTCTCTTATGTCCTGCCCAAATGTTTACATTTCTCTCAAAAAAATAGTCTCTTTAGTAAGCTTACATGTATCACCTTTTACAATCAAATCAAACAACCACATTTTACTTTTTAATTTCCACCACACAATTATCATCAATACTTTTTTACCTTTTAATCTCAATTGCAGACGTGTAATCAATAATCATTACTTATACCAATCACTACCTAAAACACATTAAATATACACCACATGTCAACTTTTAGTTGGGGCAGAGAGAAACTATATAACAAATAAATTTTAAATATAAATACAAGTATAATAACCATAATACTTTAGAACTTTCCATATATAAATTATTTCTAAAAACATTAGTAAAAAAATGAAAAATAACTTGCATATTGTTTCAGGATAAAGTAAGAAAGCTGTAAATACGAGTCAATCAATTGTATTCATAACACTGATAGAGGGGCATTTATATAGGCATTACAATGAGAGTCATTCCATACATAGGATTCCTGGAAAAGGTAAGACATCTAATAGGATCCTACTACCTGTAGAAGGATCTAGAACCTTCTATCTATGTATCTACAACTAGTATTAGGTAAGACATATCACGGAAATAATAATTCCCGGAACACTTCCCCTATGTCGAGCACTAATACAACAATAGTGCAAAAGACGTTGCCTTCGTAAAAACCTATTCCAAGCCAAAACAAAACCCCATGGGAAAAACAAAGGCTTGATGAGGAAAAGATTGCAACGAACCAATATAACATGTCATGTATACTCCCCCTGATAAATATCACAAATCAAAGGAGTCAGATGCCAAATTGTCCTCACAACTATCCCAAGGAAAAACCCAGTGGGAAAATACCGCTTGGTCTAAGTTGAACAGAAGTACAATGCATCATTGTATGGATGTTCTCATAGGCCGCCTCATTAAAAATCTTACCAAGTGAAAACCCAATGGGAAAAAACAAACCTTGATCTAAGGACAAAAAGAGCGCGACACATCCCAAAGTGCAGAGTCGCTAAAGACCTATCAATTTTTTCAAAGTCTTTACCTTTATGCACTAAATCAGTCATAACTTCTTCGATTCAATAGGTATCAAAAAAAATTTAAGAACTTATAAAAACTAGACACACAAAGCTTTTCATTCACATATAGTACGTAGCCTAGATCGACCTGAGCAGATCACAAAGCTCTATCAAAGTTGACTCAGCAAATTACCGGACATATCATGTCCTACTTTGCAACAATAGTCATGTCACTCAGCATGATGGATGTAATCAAATAGTTGGTTTCCTTGGAAAGTAGACACAAACATTTCCAATGGTACCAATTTCACCATTTTCCAACAAGTGAGCTGCCTTGTAGGTCATATGGGAGATAGACCAACACATCTGGACAAATTTGGGTATCGTTTTTCAAGTGTCTTTTTATTGAGATAGAGCGAGATTCAAGATTCTTGTCGATCACAGACATCGCGTGAGCGCATCCTAGGCCATCATCACAGTGGCTTTACCGGATTATTACGAATGAGTACATCGAGTCAACTATGAGTACATAATACCATACTTTTCTCTTAAGACTGCATCATCACTTAAGTGAGCCAAGTCTTATTATGACTTCGACTAGTCATTGGGAATCATATAGGCATTACTTTATCGTCTCTTAGGGAAACCGTCAATTAGAGTGCCTTAAACCGATAGATGAATACGCATCATCAAGTGTCCCCAAGATCCTTTCATTCTTAACTTTGGATTTAGCGGAATCTCTTAGTCTCACAAGAGTACATCACTATAAACCCTTAGTTTTACACGCAAAACCTTCATATCTCTTCCAAATCAAGTATATACTTAGTATGCATTCCCGACAATCACTTGTCAACGCGCTCCGTGGTTAGGAGCCACTTGATTTAAGTCTGATCCACCACGAGATCCTTTTATCACTTAACTTAGTTCCCCACTAAGATAAGATTTAACCACAAGTTCATGTCAGTTTTTAGGAAACTATCTAACTAAAAAGATATTGGATGCTATAACATCTATTACGATAGCACAACTAAGTTTTGTGTCATCGTAATCGATTCCAGTGCGTTCATGAGAAACCTCGCGCCATGAGGTGAGTTTAACTCATTCTCTCACTCGCTTTAACAAAGTATACGGATAGATCTTATCTTTGGAGTGTCGGTACCACTTCAACAAAGGGCTATCACTTTGTTCATACTGGAGTCGCATATATTTCCATTTTAGGCCAACGCTACAACATTGTGTTGGAGTTCAGGCCATAAATCGAATATGCATCGGAAATAAAATCGCACAAACTGTGCTCATCCGAACTCCTAAAGAGGATCGATCAAGGGTCGTATAAACAAATAAATAAAAGAATCGAAATCATACCCTCGTAGAACCGACTTCTTTATGTTGATGACGACGAGCACGAATCCAATACGTGAAGCTTTTGGAAATCCCAACGTCGAAAGTGCCGAACGTCTCTATGAAACACGCGTCGGAAAAATGCCTGAATTAAACTCCTTCCCGTTCTCCAAGAACACGGCTATGAGAAAATATAGAGTATGCCCTTGATTCTCAAGACCCAGAAGAGAAGATGAAGAAAAACTTTTCTCTCTCTACTGTTGGTTCTCTCGTGTGTCCACTTTGCAAAAGGAGTGATATCTTATATAAAACATTTTGGCAACCTTTTCAAAGTCTTATCCCATATATTATTCATTCACATGCAGGTTATGATATAAGTCACCTAGCATGTGAATGCAAGCATAAATGGGCGTCCATAATGGTGACTAATTAAATGGTCCAACCATTTAGTCCGTGTTTCGGACCCCGTGTATTCAGTCCGACAGATAAACCTTGATCCGTTACTTTGTATTTAAATTAATCAATTAATCTAGTTAATTATATCAAATACTATATAATTTATTTCTCCAAGAATAATTATATTTGAATTAAGTTAATTACCTGGTAATTATTTAATTCATATGACCGATTTAATTTATCCAATAAATTAAATTCAATTAGACACCCAATGTCTAATATTTATCAAGAGAGAATAGGCATAATTTAATCCATCATTAATCATGTATGCGCGACTCTGTAGGTTCGTCTCAGTCAGCAATGGGAGGATCCAAAGAGTGTGAGGAACACTTAGCCAGTCCGTGGCTCACATCGCAACCCAACTAAGAACGAATGATGGGAGTCATTCCAAAAACCTATTATGAATGCCGTATACGTATAAACCCTTCAATCATATATCTCGATCAAGCTTTAGGGTCACGGTTAAGTCAAACCCTGTCTATACTTGACTCTATGCATATGTTAGTGCATATCAAGATCACAGAACTCTCGTGTATCAAATACAACTAGTTCAATCGATTTGGCCAAAGACTTTTGATCTCATTTGCTACTAACAACATAGGACATTATCCCGTTCACTTACAGGAAAAATAATCTTTTCTTGGTGTTCAGTAAAGACTGCTGCTTGCCAATTAAGTTGCACTTCGAGGTTGATCCCTACCGACAGGTGTTTGGGTCGACTACTCTAATGACTAACTTAATGAAACAAACACATCTTCTACTGAACCCCCAAGTCAAAGGTTCACGCATACCTATCATAACCTTACGATTCAGTCATTGACTATCCTAGAGTGAAATCCATGTGACCGAATCGAGGTGAGTCGTATCCGAATATATTATCCAATTAATATACCCATACCGAATGCTCCCACTACTCATGAGTGAAGACATGCACATGTCCAAGCATACGATATACAAGTCTTTATCAAATAACTTAATGCCCAATTAAGTTTTATCGACTTGCGGATAAGTTAAGCTTTTGAGTTCTAAATACTTCCAGTGCAACACTCCTTATCTCATAAGGAGTGGAATGCTTCTACTCAAAAACACGGACATCATTTCTATTTATTTACCAAACCAAGAACGCCAATGATATACAATAAATAAAGAAATAATCACTCTCTTTTATTAATGAATACATAATCACATATAGATGTCCTAACTCTCTTATCCTCGGAGTGGCATTCGAGAGCATACGCTAACAATCTCCCACTTGCACTCAATGCCACATATTTTGATATCTAATACCCATATTATCCAGATATCTCTCCAAGACAATCTGCGATAGTGGCTTGGTAAGCCTCGTGTAATTCTATGGGTATTTCTAGATGACTCTCATTATAATGCCTATATAAAAACCCCTCTATAACCCGAAACACATAGAATTCTTAGATAAGGTAAGACATCTAATAGGATCCTACTACCTCTAGAAGGATCTAGAATCTTCAATCTATGTATCTACAACCAGTATTAGGTAAGACACATCACGGGAATAATAATTCCCGAAAGACATATGGAGATATTGGGATTTGGGCGGCGAATTATTGCTTAATTATGTTTAAATATTATATATATATATATATGACAAAATGAATATTATTGTACTCAAATAATAAAAATATTTTTTTACTCGTACAACATGAGCATTGGAGTACTCATTTTTGGCCGAGCTCTAAAATACATTATTACTCATCGTCGAGCAATACGAGCACTAAAATACATTTAAATATTATTTGAACACGAAAGAGTTTAAGCATGACGTCGTTCTCATTATTTGCATACACCTGTCGGAATCGACGGACTATTTTTAGGCCGGTATTTTATGGACTCTGAATTGCATTGTTATAAAAGTCTATATAGTATTGATAAATCAGTTTATTCAAGAAATAGAAACAATTTCTTCACGCGCGCACACACAAACACACTGACAGCAAACACACTGACAGCTAACAGAGACGAGGAAAAAAAAATCCTAAAATAAGACCATATCCAGAATACGAAGACCTGAAGTTTATGATGCATCTTCTAAATCTCCAGTGCATGAATAATACCAGTTCGAGTCACTACAACAACTTATGTCATGTGATGAGTGATTTATATCAAGCTCATGGCCATGGGCGTTGATGGTATCAGAGTTGCAATGAATTCCTACCTAAAGCTCGAACTCATGGTAGGATGAAAAACCTGAGATTAGGCTCAACGTAAGATCATAATCTAAAATTCTAACACATGCAGCAATTGAACAAGAACATAGCCTACAGTTACCAACTGTCAATATTGTTTGTACAAAATGCTCAAGGCATTTAAATTTAAAACTACTACGAAAATGTTAGAGAAGACATTTAAATCATAGAGGGGCATCAGGGACTGCCTCAAGACTGAAAAATAGAAAGGCCCTCGGGACCTAATTCCAGACTAGTACTGTAGTACACTAACTGCACTGGATCTTTTTATGTAATTTAGGTTCCTCCAATTCATCCAAAAAGATATGTGCCTCCAACTTGCCAATCTTCCAAAGCCCTGACGAGAAACAACAGACAATATATTGCGTAAATTAACATAGCAACCGAACCAGAGTATTCCGAAATTATACAGAGCTATATCATGTCGTATAAATCTGATAATGTATTCGTAAAAACATTTCGTAACACAACACAATTCTGATATTACAACCTTAAAAGAAAAACCATGCTTGTCTAAAAGGCTGTATCACATAACATTATAGAAAATAGAAGTCCCAATTACCACCAGCATTATAGCGCTAAGTGTTACCACCCACCGTTTAAAAAAGGGCAATGATACAGGGTTTGAATCCTTCACCATAACTATATAAAAATACCCACGTGATTAAAAGACTCCCACAAAAGAAAAGCTATTGCCGGAAGGACACATTCAAAGTCATTTACGGATCTACCCTTGTTCAATACATCGTACACTTTTAGGCCCAAGAAATCAAGTGATACATACCAACACAAGAATGCCGAAAATGATGATTGTATCATAAGAATAATAATGCCATTTTGATGCCGAGAGAGATCAAGGCTACTTCTAGAGATGAAGTAACAATGTTCACCTTTGAAAATCTTTCATCATCATCATCAACAGCACCTTAATCCCAACTATGTTGGGGTCGGTGGCATGAAGATTATAGTGTCGTTTAATTGTCTAAAATTAGTTAACACCATAACTCATGCAAATAACAAAGTGGCAAAGTTTTACGCCGGATGCCCTTCCTGTCGCAACCTTCATATGAAGGAGAAATAGAACGAACTTCCAAAACCGTCAACATCATAGATTTTTTCATTTATATGGAAAATATCATGAGACGGTGATGAGTTTGAGATAATTGCTATTGTCATGTCACAATACGTGATTGATATTGTAAAATCAACACATACATCATGGAACATGAGATATTCGGGATCCCTTTGTGGGAAAAAAAATATTTTTCAAGCAAGAATAAGCAACTACCAATGCTGATGTCAACTTCTACTTCTGATTTGATCCAAAATTACAAGCAACGGAGAGGTGCCTTAAATTTTGATCATGTTTCTAGTTCAACTCTTACAAACATCATCTCTTACAAACAAATATGCAGTTTTACAATTTACTCAACAAACATTATCCACTACTTAATTCAACTTTTAGCGTCTACTTCTAATCACTACTAACTTCTGACTCCCAAATGCTTTTAGCTTCTGCTACAATAAATCACTTTTGGTACGCATCATGTTTTTTTTCCAAACACTCCTTAAGAATGCAAAGGACTTTCTTTAATGATGCAAGAGTGAACAATTATGATACAATTATACTTATGACGCACATGCCCTATCTATCTATCTATCTATCTGTCTATTTATCTATCTATCTATCTATCTATCTATCGGGGAAAAATGCAAACGTTTTGGCCAAAAAGAACAACTCAAGATCGACACTTCATAGCAAAACTCAATATGCAAACAAAGCAAACATAAACTAAGAGATAGTACAATATACCCAAGTGTAAACAAAGCCTTCAGTCCAATCTCTTGTAAGAAACGTGTTTCCTCGCGGACCTCGCATTTTCATACTCGAATTTCAACACGTTAGGCAAATGAGACGTATCCTTCACATAGAAAAACCTTCCAAACGCGCTCTCCTCAATCGCCTGAAATCTACACCACAGCAAATTATTTACCAGCCAAAACCACCCTCCGCCCAAAACCACCCCCAGACCTGCCCCCGCAAATACCTGCGCCACCGTGTGGTACCCCAAATAAACCCTAGAATACATAGTCAAAACAGCCAGAGGCCACACCACAAGCCTCACGATCCACATCTGATACCGAAGCAAAGCCCCAATTCTATAGTGAGTCAGCAGCGTCAGATAAACCGCGAAGAACATCATGTACTGGGAATGGCTGGAGGGCCAGCCGTGGGAATCACACATCTCAAGGAGCGCGCACGTTTCGGGCCGGGCTTGCTGGACGGACGTCTTGATGATTTCGTTTATGAACTGCGATATCAAAAGCCCGATAGCGAAGAACATGCCTTGAAGCTCGCGGCGAAAGATGAAGTGCGAAAAGAAGCCTCCGAGGCTGATGAAGATTGGGACTAGTGAAATCCATGCCAGGAGATGGCCCAATCGATCCCCCTTTTGGTATCGGACGTGGGTTAGGGTTACGGCTTTCAGCGTTGGGTTCGGGTTTCCATTCGACATTTGGGTTTTCCTTAAGGGAACTTAGTGGATAATCGGATCTTGAATTTATAGGTGTATCAATTGCTTATGAAGAAGGTCGATACTACTGATGTGTGTGTGTGTGTCTCTGTGTCTCTGTGTGTCTGTGTATGTAAGCTGTTAAGCTGTTAGAATAACAGTTGTATCGGATGTTGAAGAAGATAGAAAGTAGCTGAAGCCTTTCTTTGTTGCGTATTTGCTGTGTCTGTGCAGGTGGCAGAAGTAGGTTTTGAGGGGAAGGAGGACAAGAAGTAAAGAAAAACTAGTGTTCGACCGGTAATCACTTATAAATAAAATTCTAAAAATAATTTAATATTTTGGTAGGGTTCAGCCTCTTACAATCGTACCGCAGCGAAACACACCATTAAACATAAATAATGAGGATAAAATTCAGCCACCCGAACTCATTTACAATTTTATGTACTTATACTCGCCCTAAAACTGATTGAAAGATAATTTTACTACTTATTTCAGTTTAAAACTCATATAGTAACACATGAAACAACGAATGTATGCTACAAATATTCAGACCTGTTTAAAATCTTTATACTCATATTCATCAAACTCGATTAAAAGATAATTTATTATTCATTTATATCCCATACTCAATATAACATCCACTAATTATTCAGCGTATTTAAATTCATATAATTTGAATAACTAAACATAAGTTGCTAAAGTAATTAATTGGTTAATCCATCTCAATGAAGCTCAAACATTCCCTCTATATACTAATGCGGAATACGCTGAATGGCAAGCAGCCTTCTCATGCTTCTACCGCACATGTCTTCTCATTGGGCCAGTATCTTATGTGTCGCCTTCTCACGCTTCAAATTGATGATAATCAATTACCTACTTAATCATCATTGCATTAATTACATTATAATTATACATCAAATAACTCTTACCTACCTTATTAATTTTTACGAATTAAGGATATGAATTACGAATAAATAGGAATTGATTATATTTACAGAAACATATATTATATATTTATACATGTATATATTTACTATATATTAAAAGAAATTTTTCATCCACATGGCTTCCATAATTTATCTATTAATAAACTATTATTAAAAAACATATTTGTATTGAATAAATTTAAATAAAGAAGGTTAATTAATGAAATGAGGTTTAAATAAATAAATAATATTAATTTTTTGTTGGAAATATGTAATTGTCAATATTAAATTTTTAATATATAATTACTTGATATAAAATATTGATATATAAAAATAAAAACTATCATAAAATATTATGTCTTATACCGTGAATTTATTCATGGGTACTACAGTAGTTGTAAAATAAAGGTTAAGACGTGGTACTCCGAACTCATATTGCCATTATATACTTTATATATTTATTTGTAAGTTAAGATAATCAAGCTTATTAAAAAATATCTAAATATAGAAATAATATTTATGCATATATAAATTAGATATTAAAAAATAAATATGTACATATTTGGCCAACGAGGTTTAATTAATAATTTATCAAATTTAATTTTCTGAAAAGAATAAAATAATTCATTTGACCAACTCAATAGATGATCAAATTAAAGTGGTGGTACAAAATAATTATGGATAAAATACATACTTATTTTAAATATTTATTTAGTTATTCAATGAGTGAAGTGTCATTAAAAATCAAGATGGGTAGAAGATTTAAATAAATAAGAATCTAAAAAATAAAAAGTACCACGTATAAAAGAGTTAATGTGGTGCTCCGGATACGTAAAGGTATATATATATATATATATTAAATATAATTTATTAATACAAAAAACTCGCCAATTATACTTATTAGTTAGGTTCAGCCATTCGGTGTTCCTCACCGTAGTAGAACACAACGAAAACCAAAAAGATGAGGCAAGGATTCAGACACTCGAACCTGTTTATAATTTTTATAACCGTACCCGTCCAAAATCTGACTTAAAGATGAATTTACTACATATTTTTATCCTCAATCCATATAGTGATACCTCAAACAATACAGTTAGGGTTCAATCATCTGAAACCAATTTATATATTATATACATATACTCGTTCCAAAAAAAATAATTTTAGTACATGCTCCCCTCACAAATTTGTATAGTTATATGCTCTAATTGCCCAAATCTATTAAAAATACAAAATCTAAATAATTAAATTTAAGTTGTTATAATAATTGTTTAATATGTCTAACTTTAAAAAAATAATCAAATTTGCTCAAATTATTATATATTGATAAATTAATTAATTCTTATGATACAAAATATTTATATGGCCAACTTAATGATTTGTCAAATTATATTTTTAATAAAAATAATACTATTTATTTACCAACTCGATAATTGATCAAATTAATTGGGATGAAAAATATGGTGGTACAATACATATTGATTATATGAATGAATTACCCAAATCTATTAAAAGTTATAAAATCTTCATAATCAAATATAAGTTGTTACAATAAACTTTTTTACTATTTTTTTCCTTTTCTTTTTTGTCATCAGTTCTCCAAGGTGAGTTTAGCATTGTTACAATAATTAGTTGTTATGTCTGACTCTAACAAAATTTAAATTCGCTTAAATTGTTAGACATTGATAAAATGAACAAAATAAATTAAATAATAATAATAAAAATTTTCAAAAAAAAATAAGATTATTTATTTGGCCAACTCAATAATTGCCTAAAATTCATTTTCAATAAAATAATAATATTAATTTAGCCAACTTAATAATTGATCAAATTAATTGCATATGAGAAATGTGATGGTAAAATACAAATCGATTATATATATAAGTAAAACTATATATTTCGTCAACTTAAAATTGACTCAATTAATATCAGAAAAATTTGTTATGTCTAGGCAGAAAAAATATTGATCAAATTAAATTTTCCAATAAAAACAAAACTATTAACTGATGGTGCAAAATAATTGTGAGGTGCAATAATGCATATTGATTGTGAGTATTTATTTAGGTTCTCCGATCTATGGAGTCTTGTTTAAAAACGATGTGGGATTTAAATTTATGTATGAGTACGATTAATACAAACCTAATAATTGGCCAAATTAAATTTTCAATAGAAATAAAACTATTCATTTAGCTTAAGAATCGGCCAAATTAATATTAGCCAAATTATTTTTCTAAATAAATTTAAAACTATTAAACATGCAAAGTAATTATGGAGTAAAAAATAACATTAATTTTAAATATTTATTTAGTACCCCAATCGACATAGCCTTATTTAAGATCAATGTATTTTAGATAAATACGATTAACACAAATTTGATAATTGGCCAAATTAGATTTTTAAATAAAAAATAAAATAAATTATTTAAGAACTGATATTATTAATATTAGCAAAACTAAAATTTCAAGAAAAATAAAACTACTAAATAAAACAGATGTGATATTTAAATTTTAGACAAATAAATTAATATAAATTTAATAATTGATCAAATTAATTTTTAACTAAAAAATTTAACTATTTATTTGTCCAACTTAATAATTGGACAAATTAAACACAGTAAACATAAAATTCATAAGCTTGTGTGTGAAATATAAATATGGAATTGAAAAATACATATTGAATTCTAAATATTTATCTTGGTTCTTCATTGACGAAGTTCTATTTTAAATCAATGTGGGACTCAAGACAATGAATTCTATTTATTTAGATTGTCTATCGGTTAAGTAATATTTAAAATTAATGTAAATTTAATAATTGACCCAATTAAATTTTCACTAAAAATTTAAACTATTTATTTGTCCAACTTAATAATTAGCCAAATTAAACACAATAAAAATAATATTCTTAAGCTTGTGTGTAAAATAACTATGTGGGTTGAAAATACACATTGATTCTAAGTACTTATTTAGGTTCTCCATTGGTGGAGTCCTATTTTAAATCGATGTGGGATTCAAGATATCGAATTCTATTTATTTGTATTGTCCATCAGTTAAGTATTATTTTAAATTGATGTGGGATTCAAGATTTTAGATAATTAGAAATCCAAAAATAAGAGAATGCCACGTAGGAGAGAGAATTAATCCAATGATTCGAATCCATAACGCTATTATTAATGTAAATTTAATAATTGACCCAATTAAATTTTCACTAAAATTTTAAATTATTTATTTGTCCAACTTAATAATTAGCCAAATTAAACACAATGAAAATAGTATTCTTAAGCTTGTGTGTAAAATAACTATGTGGCTGAAAAATACACATCAATTCTAAGTACTTATTTAGATTCTCCATTGGTGGAGTCCTATTTTAAATCGATGTGAGATTCAAGATATCGAATTCTATTTACTTGGATTTTTCATCAGTTAAGTATTATTTTAAATTGATGTGGGATTCAAGATTTTAGATAAATAGGAATCCAAAATTAAGAGAATGTCACGTAGGAGAGACAATTAATCTAATGCTTCGAATCCGTAACGCTATTATATATATATATAGATGATATAATCACAACCGTGGTCACCGTTGCGTTTGTTTTGGATCATTTTTTTTTTTTATAACCAGGTGATCCCAGTTTAACCGGACTAATCCTAGTCCCTCAATGAACTCACTCCTGACCCATTGAGAGAAGTAAATCGCGAGTTGCTCGAGCAATTCCAGGGTTCCCAATGCCTTTTCTGTACACTTATGCGCACAAGGAGAAGCTCTTAACTGATTAACATCGCCTCAGGTTCCCAGCACAGTTCTTGGGAGAACAGCCACTGATTGGTCAGCACCTCCGGGTTTCCAGCAAGGAAATACTCTCACACTGCTGCTTGACGCGAGATTAAACATTGATCAGCGGTCGCTCGAGCTAGCCCCGGGGAGCTAGAGGATCATAAAGAAAAAAAACCTCCTTTTTCACCTCCTTGGTGGGAATTGAACCCAAGACCTCCCAAATGATGTCTTTAAGGGTAGGTGTCCTACCACTGGACCACCAACCAATTCCCATGTTTGTTTTGGATCATTGATTATGTGGGTGGTGTTGATGATGGAATAAATAATGAATTTAATGATAAATATGTGGTGAGGTGGCCTGTTGTAAAGTTTGGTTGTATAAATTGGTTGTGCATTTAGCATTATTGCGAAGTAAATGAAGAGGCCCACGAGTTTCGGACCAATGGGATTGGGGCAATAATAAACAAGGGTAGATGATGGAATAAATAATGAATTTAGTGATAAATATGTGGGGAGATAGTGTGTTGTAAAGTTTGATTGTGTAAATTGATTGTGCATGTAGCATTATTGTGAAGTAAACGAAGAGGCCCACGAGTTTCGGACCAATGGGATTGGGGCAATAATAAACAAAATTAATGAAATAAATATAAATATATGCTCCAACTTATAGGTGTTCAATTAACCAAAAATCAAAATCGAACCATCTTATAATACTTCATGATTTGGTTTCGAATCGTAAACCGCTAGTTTCGACGAATTGAAACCGACGGTTCACGGTTTGCTTGTTTTTTATAACAAATATAAGATTAAGTTTTTTAAGTTTAAAATAAAATGCATTAGGTAAAAATAGATTTAAGCTTAATTCAATATTTAAAATAAGTTTTTTGAATTTTAAATATTTGAATTAGTTACCTACGCATCTGATATCCGTACTTTAGAGTTTGGAATTAGGAATCAAAAATAAAATCATCGTAGTTCATTTTAAAATTAAAGGGAGGGTGGGAGAAAATAATTATGCTTTGACTTGATTCAAATATCTAAAGTTAAAATAAAAAATTAGAACTTTGATTATTTGAATTAAGTTGTCTACGTATCCCCTTATTTAGAAATCAAAGTCCTCGTAGTTCACTTACATTAGGGAGCGGAGATGGAGAGAAAATAGGTCAATCATCCAAGTCAACTGAATCATTGCTAGACTTAGTATAATATGTGTTGTTGTCTTCTTGTTCATGGTAGTTTGGTTCTTGTTGGCGTAATTCGACATTCACCTAATCATTCATTAATGCTTCTATCCGGCATTGTATGTGATCGTTGAAAACTACTGGCTCCCGATTAAACCGATGGTTTTTATGTATTTGTCGCATGAACTGGTCGTTTATGATCAAGAGTCACATGATCTTGCCTATTTATTCAAAATTTGAATTTTGAACCATCCCTTAATTTTGAAAATCCAAATTTTGATTTTCTTTTTCTTAATAAAAAAAACGGTTGTTGAACCGTCAATTTGCGGTTCGCCAACACTCCAAATCGGAACCGAACTGCAGTTAACGGTTCGGAATCGATTATTTGGCCGGTTCAACCTTTAACATACTCCCACTTTCATTTTAGTTGAGTTTTTTTTTTTCCCAGATTGAATGTTAATCATGATTTTTTCCAAAATATAATCTTACATTCAAATCCACCAGTATGGCCCTGTTTGGCAATCAACGACTAGCTATTAGTTGATTGATTAGTGATTTTGACGAGCTGATTATATTAGCTGGTTTGACAAGTATTTTGTATTAGCTGTTTATGTAAAAGTGTTTGATAAATAACTAATAGATGATAGCTACTTAATTGTGTACAATGACCAACAAGGGCGTTCACCCAATTCATTATTTTGACGATTTCTATATTCTCTTATTTTAAAAAAATTATCTCAATAAACTCATATTTTAATTTATATAACACATGACAATAATTTAAACTATTGTATAAATCTAATTACATATTTCATTAAACTATTCCACAAAATTGAAACTTTAATGAAATAGACAAAAATTCATTCAATTTGAACAAAATATAACTGAACTAGGAAAATCTAGATTTTACTTTATTTTTTGGAGACATAATTTTTGCTAGTATCTAATTTTTATATAGTAATAATAAAATATTGAACAATTTATTGTAATAGACAATTCTATAAAATTGAGATATAAATGCATCCCTGATATTTAATCATAATCCTATTATATTTGTTTATTAATTAAAATTTTGATTTGAGATTTATGATTAAGAAAAATATTATAATTTTATAAATATGTATGGATAAATAAGTCTTTTCAACTCATTTGTTGAATAAGTTAATTGAAAAAACTCCTAAAATGAGCTTTTTTAAAATTAGAGGATTGAGCTCAATCATCTAATTCAAAATATTGCCAACCAAACAATAAAATTAGAGGTTTATAAAGTCAAACCTCTATTTTTAACTCAAAAAACTATTTACCAAACGAGGCCTATAACTTTGTATATTTATAATATTTATGTACGCTGTGTTTAGCATAACTAGCTGATAAGCTAGCTGATAGCTGATTGAGTGGCTGATAAGTTAGCTGATTATGTAGCTGATAAGCTAGCTGATTTTAATGTAGATGTTTAGCAAATTAGCTAATAAGCTAACTGCTTTTTTTTTTTTTATAAAATTACACAAAATGACACCACTGTTCCGGAAAATTCTTTCCTTATTGGTGTCTTACCTAATACTGGTTGTAGGGGGATAGAGTTGTGGAAGGTTCTAGACTCTTCCAGAGGTAGTAGGATCCTGTTAGATGTCTTACCTTAACTAGGAATCTTATGTATGGAAGGACTCTCATTGTAATGCCTACATAAAGGCCCCTCTATTCATTGTTATCAATACAATTGATTTGCTGTCTTTTACTTTCTCCTCAAACACGTTATCAGCACGTAGCTCGAACAAAAAAAAAGAGAAAAATCGGCCCGCTGCCACCTTGCCACTGTTGCCAGCTACTTCATTAAGCAGCTGCCACATCATCACGCCGCGCTACCACCGCCAGATTCGCCAAAGAACGCCACCGCCATTGCCCAACTGCCGCCCAACACCGCCGCCGCCGGACCACCGCTCCAGCTGGAAAGTCGCCGCCGATCTAGTCCAATCGGGAAGCCGCCGCCGATTCAGTCCAGTCAGAACATCACCACCGGACCGCCGCCGCCAACCACCGCCGTCGTCGACCGCCGCTGACCACCGCCGCCGGCCAACTCCAGCCCAGCCAAGTCCGACCCGGTTCTGAACCTCGGACCAAAACCCGATTGTCAACTTATTTTCGGAAGCCGCCAAAATTGCGCCTCCGATTTCACGTCGTCGCATCGAGTACCAACCGGTAGATCGAAGCACACCACAAATTCATCACGTGCCTAATTTTATAATCGAGGTAATTATCTGACTTGTCCTTATTCAATTCTCTCGTTTTGGGAATTTTTCTTTTGGGTACATGGGTTAGTGGGTTCTTTATCTCCCACGCTACTTTGCGGTGGATGAGACCGCAAGAGAAGTCGGTATCTCTGCGTATCGAAGAAAACTGTGTGACGGTCCTGGGGGAGTCACAGAATTGTTGAAAGTCGATACTTGTGGTTGTTGCATACACCACGTATTTGGGTGCGATCTGATATCGCCATTTCTTTTTGTCGACTTTACAAAACAACAATTAAGGGAAGTACATCAAGTAACGGTTATGTTACACGCTTTTAAAAGGATCGATTGTGACCGTTTACATTGTCACTGAAAATCCAACAAGACTAACTTCCACTTGTTTATATCTTGTAGATAGCACAAAGCTCCAATATTCATCCGGAGTTCGACATCCTTGACCATGCTGGTAAGGAGTACCATAGGTGGGTCTCAGACGTTTGCTTGGCGTTCGTCGGTAAGAGATTTACCACCACCATCTTTCCCTCTAACGAGCCTACCGCTCAAGAACCGAGCGAGGAAACCAAGACTAATGCACTGATGTACTTGCGTAGACATATATATCCGTTGTTGAAAAAGTTTTATATGGATTTGCAAACCCCCAAAGAACTATGGGATACACTCGAACAACGATTTAATAATGTGCATGATCAGCGCTTCCCCGAATTGCAACTTCAGTGGGAGCAAATTCGATTTTTGGATTGTGCGAATGTGGAATCCTATAATCAAACTATCCTCGATCTTCGCGCTGATCTTGGTTTTTGTGGTGTCAAGAAGTCTGATCAATATTTGATCGAGAAGACTCTTAACACGTTTCCCGTGGGAGCAAGTGTGATTGCTCATCAGCTGCGCGTTGCCTATGAGGAAGGGAGAATTAAAAATTTTAGTGACCTTATCTCCCACCTCGCGAAAAAAGAAAGGCACCATGAGATTATTCTCAATAGCAATGCGCGTCCAGCTGGTACGAAGCCAATTCCGGAAGTGAATCAGGCTACCCACAGGAAGGCACCACGACAAAATAGAAAAGGCAACGCTACTCAGTTTTTGCAAGCACCACGGGTGCATGACTCGAGCAAGCGAGGGAAAAGACGAGGTCGTTGTTCCAATGTGTGGAAGAGGCAAGGTGGCTCGGCCACAGGACCTAGTAGAACCCAACCACGTGGACCGCCTCCTGCCGCCGGGAATGAAACTACTCCAAAGGAAGGTCAGAATTGCTATACTTGCGGATCGAAGAAGCATACTTACCGCAATTGCAAGGCGCCAAATAACATCCAAGCTTACTACAAGCACTATAAACAATACTTGACTAAAGAGTCAAATTACATGGAGGAAGATAATGAGAATACGGAGATGAACCATAGTGAGATCCCGACTGAGATCCATCCTCTCACCATTGCGGACAAAGACCAACATATGGATGTTGCCGACTTTGACTAGATCATTGTAGTTTGACTAGTTTTACGCTTTGGTTATGTTTTGTCTTGTTCCTAGTTTTCGAGAACTACTTTGGATTTTCTATGAATGTAGTAAAGTTGGCCATGATGAATAAAATTCTTTTAATTGCTGTGATTGTGCAAAAACGAATTTTATTTTTCCCTTCGAAAGCATGTTTGGTTTATCACAAAACAATTGCTCAGTAATGAATTGCTTGGTTAAATTGATACATTGGTGGATTTTATCAAAACTTTTGATCAATACTAGGCGCATCCTCCTTGGTATTTGTTTATGCTTTGAAAGTTCAAACGGAATCAGTGGTTTTTAAACAGCCTTAGTTGTACCGACATTCCTACTTTCTCTGCAAGTCTACCAAGTTGGAGTTACCGAAAGGATCATTAATTGAGATATAAATCGGACACCAAGATGCGTTTTGAAGTGTTTAAACGCTCCTATAGCCATATTGTCATAGTATTGTATCAACAATAATGCCTTTGAAAAAGGCTTCAACCTTGCTCCATCACTCAACAATAGGGAAATACCAAAATATCAACTTAAAACGAGTACTGAGATCTGAGTTTAATGATCCAGAAAGTGCACGACCTATGGACAGAGATATACGGAAGTCTAGTTTCCAGAACAACTGACTGTTCGTCCATAGCCTTCTTAACAAAGAAGTTATTGCTGTTTAGTGAACAAAGGTCAAGCTGCGCGGAAATTATTTCCAGCGATTGTGCTAACTTTGATCCTAACCAACTTGGTCGAATTTCCCCAAACTCGAAGTTAATGAGTTTTTGCTATGTCTTTTATCACAAGACTAATCGAGTTTCATGTCTTATTGTAGATGTCTCGTGGCGAAATTGAGTGCCTTGCTGATAGTGGAACAACCCACACTATTCTTCGGAATAGGCAATTATTTAAGGATCTTGTGCCATATATATCCTCAGTGACAACAATGATTGGTTCCTCCCAAGTAATTCAAGGAAGGGGGCCTGCTCATTTATTGCTACCTAATGGTACGCATATTAATGTCACAAATGCTCTCTATGCCCCAAGATCAAACCGAACCTTGCTAAGTTTTAGGGACATCCATGCCAACGGTTATCACCTTGATACACATTGTGAGAATGGGAGAGAATTTTTATGTGTTACTCTGGCAGAATGCGGAAGACGCCGCGTTTTCGAGAAACTTATGAGTCTAAGTAGTGGTTTATACCAGACTACAATAAGGGTTATTGAATCCTATGTTGTGAATCACGAACTGTGTGATTCCGAAGCATACCAACTATGGCATGACCGACTCAGTTACCCTCGATGCGACATGATGATTCGCATTTTGAAAAACTCACATGGTCATCTATTTTTCAAGTCCAGAAAACGATTGGAATCACCACTCAATATCGGCATTGATGTGAGTGGGCTTGATACCGTATCACCGGGATTAAAGATTGCACGCCCTGATAAGGTTGACGGTGCATCTCTCGTAAATACCGAGGCTTCCGTGGCAATTTCTAATGCCCATAAATCGTTTTGTAAAGCCTGTTCACTAGCAAAGTTGATACCATCTCTGTCCTTTGCTAAAGACTCAACACAAAATATTCCCTTCTTACAAAGAATTCAATGGGACATTTGTGGACCTATTCAGCCAGAGTGCGGACCATTCAGATACTTTATGGTTCTGGTTGATGCATCAACGTTATGGTCACACGTCGCTCTGCTATCCACAAGAAATGCTGCATTTGCTAAACTCCTAGCACAAATCATCAAGTTACGGGCTAACCACCCCGACTTTCCAATCTCGTCATTAAGATTGGACAATGCTGGTGAGTTTACGTCAAAATATTTTGACGACTATTGCATGTCGATTGGGATTGAAGTTGAACATTCCGTCCCCCATATTCATTCGCAGAATGGCCTTGCCGAGGCTATGATTAAGCGGTTACAGCTTATCTCCCGAGCATTGGTATTGCGCACCAACTTGCCGATTTCTGCCTGGGGTTATGCAATTTTGCATGCGGCTATACTTATTCACTTTCGACCCACCGCCAATCAACCGTTTAGTGCGTACCAGTTGGTAACTGGATATGAGCCTAATATTTGGAACCTTTGACAGGAGATCTGTTTACTGCAAGATTTGCAGATTGTCACTTTGATGAGACAAACTTCTGGTCGTTAGGTGGAGAGAGGAATCGAACAATTCCAGCTGAACGCCAGGAAATTGTCTGGTGTACTCAAGATCTACCATTCCCGCTGCGAATGTTCCTTCAAGGTTAGAAGTAGGGATGGCAATGGGGCGGGTCGGGGCCCGGTATTGCCTACCCAGACCCGAACCCGCGGTTAAAAATTGGCCCCAGACCCGCCCCAGACCCGCCAAATTTTTTTCGGGTCCGTCCCAGATCCGCCCCGCTCGGTTCTGGGTACCTAGCGGGTACCCGCGGATTAATTTTTGTTCTCGAATCAATATTATATATATATATAATATATTACTAATTTAAATTTATTACTAATTTAATATATATAAAATATATTACTAATTTAAATTTATTACTAATTTAATATACATAATATATTACTAATTTAATTACTAATATATATATTTAATTTATTAAGTATTAATATTATATATATATATATATATATATATATATATATATATATATATATATATATATATATATCGGAGTTCTGGGTGGGTACCCCATACCTGAACCGAACGGACCAACTTATTTTTCTCTACTCGCTTGCACGGACCGGACCCGAATTTTGTTACCCGAATTGGACCCATTCGGGTAAAAACCCGCCGGTACCCGAACCCGTGGTTTTTTTTGCCATCCCTAGTTAGAAGTCCCAGTTATAGGGCAAGGTTCAGCCGCCCAAAGGAATGATGCCCCCGGCGTCAACCTTAGTGGTGGGACGGCTGCTTCGGCTGCTCTTATCCCTGCTCGAAAGAGGGGGAGGCCAGTGGGTAGAAAGGATACCGAACCTCGAAGGAGAAGAGGAACGGAGGCACAAAATCCTCTCGTCATCGACACAGTGACTCCGTCACACGAGATTATCTCTGACTACGGATATGTCCTCGAATCAACAATGGAACAATCGACGGACGCGTCGGAAACTTTGTTGATGTCAGAAAATAAAGAAATCTCGATGCAATGTACGAGTGAATACGTACTATTGGACAGGTCGTCCACGCTAGTCGATGCTGCTTTTTCCTACTCCGTTGCTCAAGAAATTATTGAATACGGCGACGCTGAGCCACGCTCGGTTGCTGAATGTCAACAACGAGCCTATTGGCCGAAATGGAAAGATGCAATGCAGGCTGAACTAGACTCAATGGCTAAACGTAAGGTATTTGGCCGTATCGAGCCAATACCCGTGGGCGTTAAACCAGTTGGACATAAGTGGGTCTTTATTCGTAAACGCAATGATAAGGATGAGGTCATGCGTTACAAAGCGAGACTAGTTGCCCAAAGCTTCTCGCAACGCCCTGGCATTGACTACGAGGAGACGTATTCTCCCGTTATGGACATCATCACTTTCCGCTACTTAGTCAGTTTGGTAGTGTCCGAAAAACTGAACATACAGCGTATCTCTATAGAGATCTAGATACGGATATTTATATGAAAGTCCCCGAAGGGATTTCATTGCCCAAATCAAGTAGCTCTAAACCACGGAGTGCTTACGCTGTGAAATTGCGTCGTTCACTGTATGGGTTGAAATAATCCGGAAGGATGTGGTACAACCGCCTACGTGAATACTTGGTTGGGAAGGGATACGAGAACTAGGGGTGAGAATTTAGGATCGGAAAATCCCGAGTCCCGGTCCCGTCCCGAGGGGAAACGGGACCCCGAGTCCCGAATTTTACGGGACCGGGACCGGAACCTTAAATTTTGGTAATTTCAGGACTCGGGAGTCCCGAAATCCCGATCGGGACTATCCGAAGTCCCGATTGAAATTTCTAATTTCAATCAATTTTTTTTTCTTTTCTCATTTCGGGACATTTCGGGACATTTCGGGAAATTATCCTCGGGATCGGGACCGGGACCGGGACTTAAATTTATCCCATTTGGGGAATCGGGACTCCCGAAGTCCCGATCGGGACCGGGACCGGGACCACCAAATTGGTGATTTTCGGGACCGGGACATTCGGGACTCGGGACCGGGACCTCGGGATGTCCCGATTCTCAGCCCTAACGAGAACAGTGACATCTGTCCATGCATTTTCGTGAAAAGAACAGATACAGGATTCGTGATTGTAGCCGTCTATGTAGATGACATGAATGTTATCGGTACCATAGATGAGGTCAATGAAACGGCCCGCTACCTTAAATCCGAATTCGAGATGAAAGATCTGGGGAGGACTCGATTCTGCTTGGGCTTAGAGCTAGAACATCGAGATGATGGCATACTCATTCATTAGTCTGCCTATGTCCACAAAATGCTCAGGCGATTTAGTATGGACAAGGCACATCCTCTTGCTACCTCCATAATTGGTCGAAGTCTGGAAATGAACAAGGATACGTTTCGTCCCAAAGAGGAGGATGAAGAGGTCCTTGGAGCAGAAACACCGTACCTTAGCGCAATCGGTGCGTTGTTGTATCTGGCTCAATGTACTCGTTCAGACATCGCATTCTCTATGAATCTGTTAGCGAGATTTAGCTCCGCTCCCACGATAAGGCATTGGAATGGAGTAAAACACATCTTTCGATACTTGAAAGGCTCCGGTGACCTTGCATTATTCTTTCCCTACGCAAGAGAGAGCGATATTCCGAAAGGAATTGTTGAGGTTAAGACGATGCATACCGACCTTCGATCTTCCTCTGATATTGCAGCTGAGCATGGTAGCTTGACTACTAGAAGTGCTAATGCGAGCAAGCTTACCCCTTATGCAGAGAATCCTAACAACACGTTAGTTGGATTTGCTGATGCCGGTTATCTCTCTGACCCGCATAAAGGACGTTCCCAAACTGGTTATGTATTCACCATTGGGAATACGGCGATATCTTGGCGATCTACCAAGCAGACCCTGATTGCTACTTCCTCGAACCATGCAGAGATAATTGCATTACACGAATCCGTGAGGGAGTGCATTTGGCTCCGGTCAGTCATAGACCATATACGAGGAACGTGTGGATTAGATCCCACTACAACAACCCCTACTTGCATCTTTGAGGACAATGCGGCATGCATTGAGCAGATGAAGTTAGGTTTCATAAAGGGTGACAATACCAAGCATATTGCGCCGAAGTTCTTTTATAATCAGCAACAGCAGAAATTGCTGAATATCGAAGTGAAACAAGTGAGTTCCGATGAGAATATCGCAGACTTGTTCACTAAGTCTCTGCCGAAATCTACATTTGAGAAACATGTGAGAAGCATCGGCATGTGTCGATTATCCGAGCTCAACTAATGATAGCTCGATGGAATGAGCTGTCATGTATACCTCAGGGGGAGTATACTTCACATGATTATGACATTTGTAGTTAGTGCGTTGTGCTCTTTTTCCTCACCAAGTCTTTGTTTTTCCCACGGGGTTTTATTTGACTTGGAAAGGTTTTTTATCGAGGCAACACCTTATGCACCATGTTAGTATTAGTGTTCGACACAGGGGGAGTGTTCCGAAAAATTCTTTCCTTATTGGTGTCTTACCTAATACTGGTTGTAGGGGGATAGAGTTATGGAAGGTTCTAGACTCTTCCAGAGGTAGTAGGATCCTGTTAGATGTCTTACCTTAACTAGGAATCCTATGTATGGAAGGACTCTCATTGTAATGCCTATATAAAGGCCCCTCTATTCATTGTTATCAATACAATTGATTTGCTGTCTTTTACTTTATCCTCAAACAACCACTTTTTATTTTCTATATTTTTTAAACTTTCTCATTATATTATAACAATAATTGTTATAAAATAAAATAAAAGAGTCCGTAAAAAAATTATAATTTAAATAAAAAATATAATTAAAGTTTTATATTTAGACCCTGGGATTATGACATCATAATTAATGTTTTCTACTGAAAATTAAATAGTTAACGACATGGGGGTGTTTTGAAAATTTTATAACGGCATGGGATCTAAATGTGAAAAGTTAACGGATAGTGAGTTTATTTTGTTGGAATATTTTATTCCAAATATTAATTATCGAGTTTTGATGATTAGTTGTTAAACAAAGAAGAACAACAAGGAAGCAAAACAAAACAACGAAGAAGTCGAAGTCGCAAAAAGCTGAAAATAACATGGATAACGTACGCATTGCAAGAAGCATAACATACGTAAGGTGTAATACCCGAGATTTCTGTTATGTAATTAGAACTTGTGATATTGTAATGATTGTACTTTTGTCTAAGTACTATTCTCCGTATTTCATAATCCGATGTTGTCGAGTGTATAATTTCGTGTATGTGTTTTAGAGATTGAAATTCTGTACATGTAGCGCACGCTACAGGCTGAGTGTAGCGTACGCTAACGGGGATTCATAGCGCACGCTACAAAGGATCATTAGCGCACGCTATGCATGGTCAAATCGATTGAGACGTGCGGTAGGTGAGATCTGGCCGGGGGACCCTTGTCGGATTGTGTCGGATGTACCTGTACGGCTTTCGGGAAAAGCCGAGTCAACGCCTTAGCGCACGCTACAGGTATATGCGTAGCGCACGCTAAGCGCCGAGTCTGATTTAGATCGTGAGCGTTAGCGCACGCTACGAGCAGGTCTAGCGCTAATAGCCATTTATTATAAATAGGACATCATCCTATTCGAGATTTCAGTTTTCTCTACTCTCATTACCCGAATTCCTACACTTAGAACATAACTTCCTTCACCCCAAACACTTCATATCAACATCCTGATTCGTGATTTAAGATCGTATATCATTGGAGATTGGTGTTCAAGCTTTCGGTGTCGGTAGGTGAGATCTGGCCGGGGGACCCTTGTCGGATTGTGTCGGATGTACCTGGACGGCTTTCGGGAAAAGCCGAGTCAACGCCTTAGCGCACGCTACAGGTATATGCGTAGCGCACGCTAAGCGCCGAGTCTGATTTAGATGTGAGCCGTTAGCGCACGCTACGAACAGGGTCTAGCGCGCGCTAATAGCCATTTATTATAAATAGGACATCATCCTATTCGAGATTTCAGTTTTCTCTACTCTCATTACCCGAATTCCTACACTTAGAACATAACTTCCTTCACCCCAAACACTTCATATCAACATCCTGATTCGTGATTTAAGATCGTATATCATTGGAGATTGGTGTTCAAGCTTTCGGTGTCGGATTGCTTCATTTTCCTCCGTGTTCTTCACTACTTGAGGTAGGTGATTCTTCACCAATGTTAGTAATGTTCCTAAGGAAGTTTGAATCATGTTTGGATAGCTGGTATTTCGTTTTTAAATCGGTCATCACATGTTAGAAGGATACTTTTGACGTATCGGCACTATATATCGTATGAACCTTTGAACCATCTTATTATAAGGACTCCTAAGCATGTTCAATCGAGTTATGATCAGTAACCGGATATTTTACCCAGTTGATACGTTTTACACGATGGAATCATGCGTTTTGGAACGAAGAACAAATGGAACTTAGATTATTTCTTGGAGATCGTAGATGAATTATGATGTTGAGTTGACTATCCGTATATTCGTATTTCATAACCATAAAACTTCCACAAACCTTATTAGTATGACATGCCCGAGGATAACTTGTATTATCATGGTAGAATTCATGAGTCATTCACCATTCAACCAAGTTTTCGGTTTGCAGTATTCTGCCATGCAAGATTAGCGCACGCTAACATGTGTGAGTTAACGTGCGCTATCGAGGTCCAGTTAACGCATAATACGTACGTAGCGTGCGTTATATATCGGCCGGTGCAAGCGCGATTCGTAACTAGCGCACGCTAGTCTTACACGATAGCGTACGCTAATAGCTGCTTAGCGCGTTACGTAGAGTACGAGCGCACGCTAAGCACCCAGCAGATTGGTTATTTTGAGCTTTTCGCCATGACCGAATTGTTAGGCCATCGTTCGACTTGAGATGATTTGTATATCGTTCCTTTTGTTAAGGTTCGAGCTTGTTACGTTGATCGAAGGAGGCGGCCTTCGAGTGTGTCGAGATCTTTGAAGTGTTTTGTCCTTGCCATTTTCGAGGCAAGTATCATATGTCGAGTTTAATTTATCATGCTTATGGTTTTGTTCATATTTTTGTATATGAGATGTATTTCTGGAAATTCGCGTGATATTCGTTGTTGTTTGTTCGTATTGATGAATATATTGAAATGCATATGTGTATGCATAATTGATTGATTATGGTATAAATGATCCGAGGGGGGGTCATGAGGATCTATGCTGAGGGCGCTGGATCGAATGTCCACCATGCGTTGGTCCGACGGGATCATCATGGGGATCTATGCTGAGGGCGCTGGATCGCTGGACGGGTTTTCCACCATGCGTTGGTCCGACGGGATCATCATGGGGATCTATGCTGAGGGCGCTGGATCGCTGGATTACCATGTATTGTGTAGATGGAATCGTGAGGATTCGCATCGTTGGATTCCGGTGGCGGAAGTCCGTGCATGTTTTATGATGCATTAATGATTTATTGTATGACGATACTTGTACTAGCATTGTTTTGCTAACCCCTTCGGGGGTGGACATTGTTTTTGATGTTCAGGTAGTCGAGGAGCGGGGAGGCAGCCACAAGATCGGCTGTGGACGATGAGATGGCTCAGTGATGTGGTTGATGTTCTTATTATTGTGATTTGTCTTCTTGGTTCGTTTAATAATCAAGTATGTCTGTATTAATAAAGTCTTTTCGATATGGTTGTATAAGTCAGCACATTTGATCTCTTGATTCAAATCTGTATGTGAATTCCAGTGTTCGATTGGTTTATGTTTACACTTCTTTTAAAATTAGCCTTGTAAATCCTTATCTAAAGGGTTTACGGCGCTGTAATTATTCCGAATATCTTGGGGTGTTACAGAATATGGTATCGGAGCTAAGATTTATGGATATCTTGGCAGTCAGGTTAGTTGGGTCTGTTTACGTTATTGATTATTGGTCGTTCGTAACATCACTGCTGAGCCAGCATCGTCGTGTGGACTGTGGTTGTAAGTTTCCTAATCTCGAATACTACTGCTTTATTTAATTCGCGTCTTGTAAACATTAATGAATGTACTTTGAGAAAGTTTGTCCTGGATATTGAGTATTTATGTTTACAGTATGTTGAGAGGAGGTCGTGGACGCGGACGCGGTCGTGGACGCGGACGTGGTAATGCAAGGCAAGAAGAGTCGGTATCTACCCCAGAGATAGCCGCTAGTCAAACGGATTCACATTCCGGGGGACAGCAGGGATCGCAAATAATAATGCAGATCCTAACGTGTCGGAGTGCTTCAACAGTGGTTGCCCGATAAACCAGCTTTGCTCAAGTTGTGGATCGCATGCAGACGGCGATGGGACAACGAATAACGTGGATAATCGGGAGATAAATGGCTTACCGAGGTGGTCAAATTGCATCCTCCGAAATTTGACGGTTCTACCGAGACGCTTTCGTGGATCATTGGTGAGGGAATTAGAGAAGATTTTTGCGGGATTAACTGTCCCAACGATAGGAAGGTTCCGGCCGCCAAGATCTTTTGACCGGGAGGCTTTCGATCGGTGGGAGGCCATTCGACCGCAGGAGCATAATGCCGATCGGACAAATTCAAGTTGATGATGGAGGCACGATTGTCCTCGCCTGATTAGAGAGGCCCGAGTTCGGGAGTTTTTCTCACCACAAAATTCGGAAGCATACGTGATGAAGTGATTAAGACTTTTAATCACCGTGACTTTGTGCGCCACTGGTCAGGACCGAGGCGGAAAGGATTTTCCATTTTGACATGCGAATGAAGCCGGAAATTCAGCAATATATGTCCGGATTTGATTGTACCACCTTGAGGCAGTATCAGGACAAGACGTTGGCCTACGATATGAAGGAAGCAGCAGTAGAGAAATCAACGGAAGCAAAGAAACAGAAGGTGTCGGGCAACTTCGCGGAGAATAAGAATAGCGGGCCCCGCCGGGGTCAGCCCTCTTTTCACTCATCCAGGAGACCTCCGCATCCTAGTCGAGGAGGAAAGAAGTTCCGGACAGCACCGACTGTTTCTGACATAGGGAAGAAGTGTTACAACTGTGGCAAGGCGGGACATGTTCGACGGGATTGTTTCGCGCCTGCTGTGACCTGTTTCGAGTGTGGACAGGAAGGACATCGTGCAACATTTTGTGGGAATGCGACCCGATCTTTTGGTACTCGCACTCCAGCGCCAGTTCCGAAGGAAACGAGTGTGAACCAGACGCAGCAGAGTGGATTTCGGCAGCAGAACGTTGGGAAGAAAGAGGCATCCAGTGCTGGGTCCGTTCTTCCACGCCTGTATGAAATGAGGAAATCTGATGATCAGAACACAGCTGTTGCATCAGGTACGATTCAGATCCTTTTGCAACCAGTTAGTGTCTTGTTCGATTCGGGAGCTACGCATTCTTTTATATCTTTGAACTGTGTTAATCGTTTGAACATCTCGTGCTTGTATAATTGTGAACCTTATGTTGTGGGATTACCGAGCGGAGAGAAAATTGTGGGAACACTAGAAGCTAGGGATTTCCCAGTATCTATAGAAGGAAGAGAGTGGCCATCGCATCTCATTGTAGTTGACATCTACGGTGACGATTTAATTCTCGGAGATGATTGGCTCAACCGTTATGGAGCTGTGCTGAATTACCGAGAGAGAGTCATTTCCATCATTGCTGATGATGGATCTGAACACTTATTCCGAGGATGGAGACCGGGAAGCTCGAGAAAATTGATCAAGGCAATGAGAGCCGTGAAATTGCTGAAACAGGGATGTCATGGACTTTGGTGTTATGCCATGAGGAAAGAGGAAGGAGTAGAGCTCTCGTCTATTTCAATTGTGAATGAGTTCTCAGATGTATTTCCCGACGAGCTACCAGGGTTACCTCCGCAAAGAGAAGTGGAATTCACCATCGAGTTAAAGCCTGGAGCAGCTCCTATTTCCAGAGCACCATACCGCATGGCGCCAACCGAGATGTATGAATCAAGAAACAACTGGAGGAATTGTTGCAGAAGGGCTATATTCAACCTAGCGTTTCTCCTTGGGGAGCGCCCGTTCTCTTTGTCCGGAAGAAAGACGGATCCCTCCGACTGTGTATTGATTACAGGGAGCTTAACAAGATGACGATCAAGAATAAGTATCCTATACCTCGGATCGACGACTTGTTTGATCAACTGCAAGGGGCAAGGGTATTCTCGAAGATTGACTTGCGATCAGGATACCATCAGTTGAGAATTAAGGAATCGGATATACCGAAATCTGCTTAGATCGATGCAGACGGCATTATGAATTTGTAGTGATGCCATTTGGACTTACCAATGCTCCTGCGGTATTCATGCAATTGATGAATCGGGTATTCTTGGAGTACTTGGATAAATTTGTGGTCGTTTTCATTGACGACATCTTGATATATTCGAGGGACGCAGAGGAACATCCGAACATTTACGTGTGGTTTTGAGCATCTTGAGAAAGGAACAGTATGCTAAGCTTTCTAAATGCGAATTTTGGCTTAAGGAAGTAACCTTCCTTGGGCATGTGATATCATCCGACGGAGTTCGTGGACAGAAGAAAGTCGAAGCAATCTTGGAGTGGGAAGCTCCTAAAAGCGTGAAAGAAGTCAAGCTTCTTAGGACTTGCTGGATATTATCGCCGCTTTGTAGAGGATTTTCCAAAATTGCTCGTCCGCTCACTCACCAATTCTGTAAAACTCAAGAGTTCACGTGGAATGAGAAATGTCAGGCTGGTTTTGACGAACTTAAGAGGAGACTGACGACAGCACCTATATTAGCACTGCCAGAGGGAACTGATGGATTCATGGTATACAGCGATGCTTCAAATCAGGGTTTGGGTTGTGTGTTGATGCAGAAGGATAAAGTGATTGCTTATGCTTCTCGGCAATTGAAACCGTACGAAGTTAATTATCCGACTCATGATCTGGAGCTAGCAGCTGTGGTCTTTGCCTTGAAAATCTGGCGACATTATTTGTACGGCACTCATTGTCAGATCTTTACAGATCATAAGAGCCTCAAATACATTTTCAGTCAGAAAGAATTAAACATGAGGCAGAGAAGGTGGCTGGAATTGATCAAGGATTACGACTTGGAGATTCTCTATCATCCGGGGAAAGCAAATGTAGTAGCCGATGCTTTGAGCCGAAAACCCGTTTCTCTTCGAGTGTTGGACTTGGAAGCACTTACATCCCAAACCAGTATTCAACGGGAACTGATCCACGAGGGGATTGAAGTATGGGCACCGGGAATCCAAAGACAACTTTATGTGATGGAACTGACTTCATCACTAGTCGAGGAGATCAAGTCTAAACAACTGAACGATTCTCTGATTCTTCGATTATATGACGAAGTCAAGAAAGGAAAAGCCCCAGGATTCGTGATACAAGACGATGGAATTATGAGATTTCAGAGTCGACTTTGCGTTCCCGAGGACGATGATTTGAGACGGACAATTTTGAAAGAAGCTCATAGCGCGCCCTATTCTATTCACCCAGGCAGTAGTAAGATGTATAAAGATTTAAAGCAAAACTTCTGGTGGGGGAATATGAAGAAGGACGTAGCGGAGTACGTTTCAAAGTGTTTGACTTGTCAGCAGGTTAAGATTGAACATCAACGACCTGCCGTAATGTTAAGACCGCTTCCGATCCCTGAGTGGAAGTGGGAGGATATCTCGATGGACTTCATTACTAGTATGCCAAGGACTGGAACGGGAATGAACATGATTTGGGTTGTAGTTGATCGACTAACCAAGTCGGCTCATTTACTGGGAATTAAAGATACTTGGGGACCCGAGAGATTGGCACGAATATTTATTGCGGAGATAGTCAGATTGCACGGGACGCCGAAGACCATTATTTCGGATCGAGATGGTCGTTTCGTGTCACACTTCTGGAAAGCAGTTCACAGGGCTTTGGGGACTGAGCTCAACTTTAGCACAGCTTATCATCCTCAGACGGATGGTCATCGAAAGAACTATACAGACAGTAGAAGACATGCTTAGAGCTTGTGCATTAGATTGGTCGACTGATTGGGAAGTTCACTTGCCCTTGATCGAATTCACCTATAATAACAGTTGGCATGCTTCTATTAAGATGGCCCCATTTGAAGCTTTATACGGGAGAAGATGCCGATCGCCCCTGTGCTGGGATGATTCTTCGGAATTGATCGGGACGGAACCGGAATTGATTATTCAGACTCAAGAGAAGATAGCCTTGATTCGAGAGAGACTGTTGACTGCCCAGAGTCGACAGAAGTCTTATGCCGATGTACGTCGTCGCCCTCTAGAGTTCGACGCTGGGGACCACGTACTATTGAAGGTGTCTCCTACACGAGGGATTTTCCGTTTTGGGAGAAGAGGCAAGCTTAGTCCGAGATATATCGGACCATTTGAGATCCTAGAGAGAGTTGGGGATTTAGCATACCGGTTGGCCTTACCTCCATCGCTGAGTCATGTTCACAATGTGTTTCACGTATCCCAATCATGAAGTATGTACGGACCACCACGTCATTGATTTCGACGAGATCGAGATAGCTAATGATGGCACCTTCGAAGAGAGACCAATCAAGATACTTGAGAGCCGGATCAAGCAATTGAGGAATAAACCAATACATTTGGTTAAAGTACAATGGTCACGACATGGAGTCGAAGAGGCCACTTGGGAAACGGAGGACGGTATGAAGGCTAAATATCCAGAGTTGTTTTCATCCTAAGTTTCGGGACGAAACTTCTTTTTAGGGAGGAAGGATGTAATACCCGAGATTTCTGTTATGTAATTAGAACTTGTGATATTATAATGATTGTACTTTTGTCTAAGTACTATTCTCCGTATTTCATAATCCAATGTTGTCGAGTGTATAATTTCGTGTATGTGTTTTAGAGATTGAAATTCTGTACATGTAGCGCACGCTACAGGCTGAGTGTAGCGTACGCTAACGGGGATTCATAGCGCACGCTACAAAGGATCATTAGCGCACGCTATGCATGGTCAAATCGATTGAGACGTGCGGTAGGTGAGATCTGGCCGGGGGACCCTTGTCGGATTGTGTCGGATGTACCTGGACAGCTTTCGGGAAAAGCCGAGTCAACGCCTTAGCGCACGCTACAGGTATATGCGTAGCGCACGCTAAGCGCCGAGTACAGTTTAGACTGTGAGCCGTTAGCGCACGCTACGAACAGGGTCTAGCGCGCGCTAATAGCCATTTATTATAAATAGGACATCATCCTATTCGAGATTTCAGTTTTCTCTACTCTCATTACCCGAATTCCTACACTTAGAACATAACTTCCTTCACCCCAAACACTTCATATCAACATCCTGATTCGTGATTTAAGATCGTATATCATTGGAGATTGGTGTTCAAGCTTTCGGTGTCGGATTGCTTCATTTTCCTCCGTGTTCTTCACTACTTGAGGTAGGTGATTCTTCACCAATGTTAGTAATGTTCCTAAGGAAGTTTGAATCATGTTTGGATAGCTGGTATTTCGTTTTTAAATCGGTCATCACATGTTAGAAGGATACTTTTGACGTATCGGCACTATATATCGTATGAACCTTTGAACCATCTTATTATAAGGACTCCTAAGCATGTTCAATCGAGTTATGATCAGTAACCGGATATTTTACCCAGTTGATACGTTTTACACGATGGAATCATGCGTTTTGGAACGAAGAACAAATGGAACTTAGATTATTTCTTGGAGATCGTAGATGAATTATGATGTTGAGTTGACTATCCGTATATTCGTATTTCATAACCATAAAACTTCCACAAACCTTATTAGTATGACATGCCCGAGGATAACTTGTATTATCATGGTAGAATTCATGAGTCCTTCACCATTCAACCAAGTTTTCGGTTTGCAGTATTCTGCCATGCAAGATTAGCGCACGCTAACATGTGTGAGTTAACGTGCGCTATCGAGGTCCAGTTAACGCATAATACGTACGTAGCGTGTGTTATATATCGGCCGGTGCAAACTGCCAGTTCGTAACTAGCGCACGCTAGTCTTACACGATAGCGTACGCTAACAGGCCTGCTTAGCGCACGTTATGTAAAGTACGTAGCGCACGCTAAGCAGTCCAGGCAGATTGGTTATTTTGAGCTTTTCGGCCATAGACCGAATTGTTAGGCCATCGTTCGACTTGAGATGATTTGTATATCGTTCCTTTTGTTAAGGTTCGAGCTTGTTACTTTGATCGAAGGAGGCGGCCTTCGAGTGTGTCGAGATCTTTGAAGTGTTTCGTCCTTGCCATTTTCGAGGCAAGTATCATATGTCGAGTTTAATTTATCATGCTTATGGTTTTGTTCATATTTTTGTATATGAGATGTATTTCTGGAAATTCGCGTGATATTCGTTGTTGTTTGTTCGTATTGATGAATATATTGAAATGCATATGTGTATGCATAATTGATTGATTATGGTATAAATGATCCGAGGGGGGGTCATGAGGATCTATGCCGAGGGCGCTGGATCGAATGTCCACCATGCGTTGGTCCGACGGGATCATCATGGGGATCTATGCTGAGGGCGCTGGATCGCTGGACGGGTTTTCCACCATGCGTTGGTCCGACGGGATCATCATGGGGATCTATGCTGAGGGCGCTGGATCGCTGGATTACCATGTATTGTGTAGATGGAATCGTGAGGATTCGCATCGTTGGATTCCGGTGGCGGAAGTCAGTTTGCATGTTTTATGATGCATTAATGATTTATTGTATGATGATACTTGTACTAGCATTGTTTTGCTAACCCCTTCGGGGGTGGACATTGTTTTTGATGTTCAGGTAGTCGAGGAGCGGGGAGGCAGCCACAGTACCGACAGGACGATGAGATGGCTCAGTGATGTGGTTGATGTTCATATTATTGTGATTTGTCTTCTTGGTTCGTTTAATAATCAAGTATGTCTGTATTAATAAAGTCTTTTCGATATGGTTGTATAAGTCAGCACATTTGATCTCTTGATTCAAATCTGTATGTGAATTCCAGTGTTCGATTGGTTTATGTTTACACTTCTTTTAAAATTAGCCTTGTAAATCCTTATCTAAAGGGTTTACGGCGCTGTAATTATTCCGAATATCTCGGGGTGTTACATAAGGTGCACAACTTAACGTACGTAACACTCTATAGTTAACGTACGTAATGAAGATTTTGAATCAGAATTCAAACTATATGACCGTCGTGACGTCATGTCATACATCATCATACCAACAGATATTTTGACTACATATAACGTACGTAATTGAGGATGAGCTAACGTACGTAATGAACAAGTCAGGAGCTACTGGACTGATTTACACTATGCATAACGTACGTAAAGGGATTGAGCTAACATACGTAATGAGCTTAACGTACGTAAATGATGTGCTGTAACGTACGTAAGGAAGGCAAAAGATGGTAACAGCTAGTTGAGGTTTTGGAGCCTATAAATACCACTTTCTATGGTATTAAACTCACAACAACTCAAAGCAATCGATTCATTAATCATGTATTGATATACATAGTTTTGTTGTTGTAATTGTGCTTATATTGACAAGTGTTTGAGTGTTATACATGAAAACATACACGGGAAAAAAGTAAAGATAAGATTGGATTTGGTGTTATTAGGATCAAGGATCCGTCATTATTAGAATCACAATCTATATCCACGTGAGGTTTGTCTAGTACCTATAGAAAGCTAGATAGGTTGACTCCTTGTCCGATAGAAAAGGAAAACGGTTTAACTTGGACCGACAAAAAGACAAGTGTGTTACGGTTTATCTCGGACCGATAGAAGATGAGATTGTAACGGTAATCCCTCGACCGATAGAAGAGAGGTGCAGTGGTTGATCTTTAGCCAATAGAAAAAGATACGGAGAGAGGACGTAGGCACGTTTGGCCGAATCTCTATAAATCTTGTGTCGTTTATCTTTCCGCACTTTAAATCGCTTCCGCAACGCGAAAGAGTTTCATAACTCTAATTTCAAAACAGCTATACCGACAATCTTGCTCCAACATATTTGTAATATGTCAATTACTCATGGGGTGTTTATGTAAAAAACCTTATATTTTTATTTAGCTAACTTCCTTCTTTTTTCCATAAGCTTGAAAAATTAGCTTATCAATCAGCTAGCTGATAAGTTAGCTGATTTGAGAAGTTAGTCATTTACGAAACGAGTTTTTTTTAGTCGATGGTCAAATAAACTCCTGAAATTTATAAGATAGCTGATTAGTTAGTGCTAAACACCGTCCTACTATAAGATAATGAGTGATAACCCTTGTGAGAATGGTAGATAAAGGTTCCAAGAATAAGATTGTCACCTACACAGTAACCAAAAGTGGAGTTACGAGTGCGAGGAAATCAGTCCAATCAGTATCAGAGTAGGCAACATGATTGTTAGTGGAATAATAATGCATATGAAAACAAAGATATAAACATAATTTAAAACTTTGTAATAAAAATCAATGTTCGAGACAAAGGAAAAAATATAAAAATAATCTAAAAAGATATGGATGTTCTAACCTGTTCTGATGATTGTGGTGGGAGTCGAAAATTTAATACTTTTTTTTTTAATATGTGTAACAATAATTCAATACCCGAAACAAAAGGAAAAAAATATAAGAAAACTGAAAAGAATATTTTAATATGGACGTTCTGATAGACTACGACGAAAAATTTAGGAAAAATGACCAAGAAATACAATGTCAACTCTCTTTTTGCTCACTAGCACTCACGCGCAAAGAAGGGATCCCACCTACTACATTTTCAGTTTTCACGCGCCTCCAATTCTCCTCTTTACCCTTGACTTTTCTTTTCCTGCTTTTTGTTTTTTGCTTTCTTTCTTTTAAATGACGGTCATCATGATTTCCTTCCATCAACATCATAGAGATTCAAATATGCCCTTCAATATTCAAATTGAAACTTCTTGCGCAGAGTGCTATTTCCTCTCAACTTCTTGCTCCAGCTCTCAATTTTCCAGGTTCATAATTTTCCAGGAAAAATATGGTTCCCGAACATTCGACGACTCCGATACCATTAAGGTTTGAAGTTTTCATATTTTTCATAATTCGTGGGATTTTTGTGAAAAGTGATAAATTTTCCATCTCTCCGTTAAGGTTCGACGAATTTGTGATTTTGTAGTGTGTACTATTTTTTGCAACATCAAATTTTCAAAACTGGAATGCATTTTTGTTTTGTTTATACTTTGTTGGGATTCGGTCCAGCATCCTGCCTGCATAAGCTTAAAAATGCGCGAGGCGCGGCTTGCGATTCGACCTGTGAGATCTGCACTAGAAAGTGGTTAAATGAATTGATTTGGACTACTCATACCAACAAGATGCATCTTCTTTTCTGGTAGCCATCTCATAGAAACTCCAAAGTTAAGCGTGCTTGGCCGGGAGTAGTTATGGGATGGGTGACCCCTGGGAAGTTTCCCAGGTTCGCGTGAGTGAGGACAAAGCGCGCTAGAAAAGACTCGTGTTGGTACAGTGAGGATAGTCTTCATCATTTCTGGGGACCAACAATTGGTATCAGAGCAAGTCACGAGTGCGGATTCCCTCGGAGTATCCTAAAATAGAGGCTGCCAGAATGTTGGAACTGAGAGGCGGGCATGCAGCAAATATTACCACTTGGCCAGAACTGAGATGCTGGTGCAGTGGAGGTTGTCAGGTGCTGGAGGGCTATGTGATCAAATCTAGTATCTTTGGGCCCGAGATCGGCGCGGCGTGAGTAAACGGAGGTGGAACATATGCTTGATGTCAAGTGTTGGAGGACTGTGTGAATGAATCCACCGCTAGAGTTTGTGTGATCAAATCTAGTTCGCAGAGGTTTCGGACTATGGGTGAGATCTTTGGCAGTCTTGGGAGGGGGATTGTTGGGATTCGGTCCAGCATCCTGCCTGCATAAGCTTAAAAATGCGCGAGGCGCGGCTTGCGATTCGACCTGTGAGATCTGCACTAGAAAGTGGTTAAATGAATTGATTTGGACTACTCATACCAACAAGATGCATCTTCTTTTCTGGTAGCCATCTCATAGAAACTCCAAAATTAAGCGTGCTTGGCCTGGAGTAGTTATGAGATGGGTGACCCCTGGGAAGTTTCCCAGGTTCGCGTGAGTGAGGACAAAGCGCGCTAGAAAAGACTCGTGTTGGTACAGTGAGGATAGTCTTCATCATTTCTGGGGACCAACATACTTCTTATTGTTTGCGCAAAGTGTTTTTCATTTACTTTTTTTGTTTTCATTATCCGAGATGAAGTTCGTCAATTCAAATTTGTTTATACCAGTACGCTTGCGAACTGTACTTTTTTTGTACACCAATACTTATTTGTGGGGTGATTCTGATTTCAGCAGGTATGGGTTTTTTTTCATGTCAAGCAATTACTTGAACAAGTAATTGCTTTGTGTATGAGCAGGCGTGTGTACTATATTTTGCAACATCAATTTTTCTAAAGTGGAGTGCATTTTTGTTTGTTTATACTTCTTATCGCTTGCAAAGTGTTTTTCATTTATGTGAACTAAATACTTTGTGTTTGGGCAGGCGTGATAATACAAACTTGATTCTTAGGTGGAAATGGGAGAGTTATTGTTTTATGTATCCGCTGAGTTCAACAATCAATTTAAGTACACTGCAAGATGAAGTGCGACGTAGGTTCAAATTTCGACGAGATGATGTATTCCGGTTCATATATTGTACACCAAGTTGTGCTTGTTGTTTATTAGAGAGCGAACAAGACCTTCATATGTTGATCTCGGGTGCTATGATATATAAGATGAAAGTTGTTGATATAACCGTGATCAAACAAAAAGAACAAAGTGGTACTAATGTTGTTGAAATTGAGCTGGAGGAGGAATGTCATCTAGGAAAAGCTTAATGGACAGAGCAACCGAAAACTTTATTATCGGATGGGTGGGCTCATGTAATTCGATTTGTAGGTCAAGAGTTCAATCAAGGTATAGATGAGTTTAGGGCGAATTTGAAAAAGTATGCGGCATTCCACGGTTTTGATTATAAATTTCTTCGCAATGACGGAAGCGCCTTCATGCTTACTGCAATGACTTTGTTAGCTTGGAGGAGAACATTTACATTGGTTTGTTAAAGGTAGCGTTAACTCGGCTAGTGGTGTATTTGTTATCCGAGATAAAGACCTAGTACATACTTGCCTCAATGTTGGGCGAAAACTTAGTCATCCGAAGTTGGATTCAGAAGTCATTATGAATTACATTGACAAAGATATTATGTATAATAGTGCCTTACGCCCAAAAGATATCCAAAATAAGATCAAGGAATCGTATGGATTTGACATATCGTACAAGGTGGCTTTGAAAGCAAAAGAAAAGGCAAAGAACAAGATGTATGGGCATGAGGCTGATTCCTTCAACAAGCTGTCGTGGTATAAGGATGTTGTCATGGAAACAAACAAGGACTCAATATTTGAATTGGAAATTAACCGGTCGATGTCGATTCCAAAGGGTTTTGTTGCATATGGTGCATGCGTGGAGGGATTTCAACATGTGTTACCTGTGTTATATGTTGATGGGACATTTGGTAAGAGTGTCTACAAGGGTCAGATTCTATCGGCTACTGGAAGAACTGGTAATGAAGGTACAACTAGTTCTGATTCAAACCTTATTTTCAACATTCAGGGTACTGGGTATGAATTACTTGAAATAGTAATGCTGATTAGATCGACTTACTTCAACTAGTAACTTCTCAGTAAATGTTACATAATATCAACCCACTTGCTACTAACATGTTAAAGTCTTTTATGTTTACCTGTCAAAGTAATGGGATTTTATGTTGTTGTACTAGTATTATTTGAACTATTAATCTTGCTATTTTATACTTATAACTTCATCCATTTCCTAACTGTGATTTTAACTACCTCAGGTATGTTTCCTCTAGCTATGTGCGTTTGCTCATCTGAAACTGAAGATAATTGGTTATTCTTTTTTTCCCACTTGAAGAAATTGATAGCTCGTCATGGGAGAACGATAACATTCGTAAGTGACCGGGGACATGGCACCTTAGTGCATTTGATAGCGTATTCCCGGTAACCCTCATTTGTTTTGCTACAAACATCTTCAAATGAACTTGATGAAAAGATTTCAAGGATTAGGGAATTCGGTGTGTATTGCCAGTGTCCGACATTATTTCGAAACTTGCATATTCATCTTCGGAGAGAGAATATCGATTTAACCTCGTTGCTCTAAGAAAAGTTGGTGGTGAAAAATTATTAATGCATTTCTACTTGACTGCCGGATTGAGAACCGGTGCCGTGCATTTTTGTTGGGGACAGATATGGTATTATGGCTAACGGCATGGCGTAGTCATTTAACAATTGGATTTGATTGAGCGCGGATGCTGTATATTGTATGTTAGATATGACTAGAATCAAGGTTATGGATATGATATCATCCAGCGACGAGAAGCTACTACGTGGATAACAAGACGACACCATCAAGCGGGAAAAGTTAACACAAGGTATTAAGGCCGCATCATCTTATACATGCATTGTTCGTAACCGGGTGTGTTTCGGTGAAGTCCGAATTTGCATATATTGTTAGACTTGATGAGCGAACATGCTCTTGCTTGAAATGGCAAATTAATCGCTTCCCCTGCTCCCATGCGCTAGCCGCCATAGGAAATCAACGAGGAGCGGATGTATATGACTTTATTGATCCTTATTTCCATATCGACACATATAGGAAATCTTATAGTTTTCCTATATGTCCCATTAGCAATCTAGATCAAGAAATAGCGTTGAAAGAATCAAATACCATATTCCCACCATTTGTTAAGAGGCCCCGAGGAGACGTAGAACAAAGCGCTTTAAATCTTCAGCGAGTTCATGAAGAAGTCCATTATATGTGGCAAGTGCGGGGTCGGCGGCCATCACAATAAAGCCCGACTTACAGAGGTTCTACTTTAGTCGACGACTAAATTGAATGATGGTTTTTTAATCTACTATTTCTGTACTTAAACAAATGGTTGGGTTCGATTCATTTTCTTACTTGACAAGTTGGTACTTGACCAAGACGCTTATGACTGTTCTTTTTTTGTACACCAATATGTATAAATCACCAATTAAGAAGATGTGACCACTTTTGTACAACCAATACTTGTGGGTGATTCTAATTTCAGGTATCAGTTCTTTTTCATTTTAAACAATTACTTCAAAAAGTAATTGGGGTATTGACATTTCCTTCGGTGTTCTATTGTTATAACTAAAATACTACTTCAACTACTAACACGTGTATTTAATTTACGTAGTTAATAGCTCAACTACATACACTTTACTCAAATACGTGTCCTTGCTCAATGTTTACATAGTCGACAACCGTTAATTATTTCAACAAGTAATTATGTTAACAACTAATTACTTCACCAAGTAATACAACCATTACTCATTGGAAGGGTGATTTGCATTCGAGAAGGTATCGCTTTTAAATTTTAAGCAATTACTTAACCGACTCATCGGGGTATTCTAGTTTCCTTTGGTGCTCTCTTGTGATAATTACTAGATTATTTCAACTAGTAACACACTATGCGAAGTTCTATCGGGTGCACATTACGAGTATTCGTGTATAATACTATAAAATATGAATTAATTGCGCAAGTATTTATTTGAACAAGTATTTATTTCAACAAGTAATAACTGCAATTATAGTAACTACCTATTATGTAAAGTAGTAATTCGTGTAATTGTAATTGCACAATTTTAGAAATATTCAGGTAATCATTAACTACTCGTTGAACATATAATTATTTCAACTAACAAGGACATTTGGATGTTGTCATGGAAACATACAAGGACTCAAGGTACTATATGGGAAATTAACCCGGTCAGTAATCGATTCCAAAGGGCTTTTGTTGCATATGGTGCATGCGAGGAGGTATTTCAACATGTGTTACTGTGTTAAATGTTGATGGGACATTTGGTGAGAGTGTCTACAAGGGTCGGATTGTAGCGGCTCTTTGGGAGGCAGGTAGCTAGTATCGGGTACTAGTATTATTTGAACTAGTAATCTTGTAATTTTGTTATTCGTGTATGAAACTAAAAAAAATTAATTATTTGCCCAAGTACTTCTTATTATGTGAATCAGTAATTCCGGTACTTCCACAATTTGCATACAATCTTATTATTTATACTAATAATTTGTACTAGTATTTTTCACATAACCAGCTTTCGTTCAACTTGAAATTATTTTTCAAGTATTGATTCCAACAACTATTTATTGCAATTATATGAACTACCTATTACGCGAAGTAGTAATACGTGTACTTGAACTTGCACAAGTTTAGAAATAGTTATTTCAACAAGTAATTACTCCAACTAGCTGAATTACCAATTATGTGAAGTAGTATTTACTGTACTTGCACATAATAAACATATCTTAAATATTTATAATAATTATTTGTACGAGTACCGTGTCTCCAGTGTTCACAAATTTTAATAACTAGGAATTACTTGAAGTTGTCATTCAAGTAAATATATCGTTTATGAGAGAGATCTACTTGAATAGCATGCTTAGGTAAACATTTTAAAAAAATTAGGTATTCATTTCAAAGGCATACAAAATGCATCACACTCAACGCACCTGAACCCTAAATTTCTAAAGTTAGAGGAAGAACTTCAGTACTACATGTAACAAAATCACGGATATAGTATGTAGCAAACCATCCTCATGCCCCACGAATATAGTATTGACCAAAAATTAATTAAACCCACATAAACTGACAACAGATTAACCATAGTAGTTGCTTAGCCCTGCGATCATTTCCAGCATCCGAAGTCTCTGCGCACTACCCCCGGCCGTGTTCATATTCATCTTGTATATAATGCATTCCATGAAGTACAAAACAAAACAGCCACTGTCTTCCCTGCAAAAGTAAACATAAAGTAAATTCAGTAATATTTCGTATGAATCAATGTAATTTGAATACCAAAACAAAACAACCACATATCATTGTAGTTGAATACCAAAATGGTATGTACATACACTCTTCTATGGGCAGGAGACTTTTTTTTCTGCTCGAATTTGAATGCATCACGATTAAGCTTTTTAGATATTATGTAGTTTCTGGTCGTCTTCTCCGCATTTGACATACGTGCATATTCTATGCTAACACGACCTATCTCATCGTGACTAGTAATTCGCTCCCGCCATTCATTGGGGTTCTGAGTTGCAAGAGCTTCAAACGCGCTTCCCACAAAAATTTCATCCATCCAGTTTATGACGTATTCTGCCTATCAGAACAAAATACCGAAATAAGAAACGTTATATTTATTAATGTATTAAAAATACTTATGGAAAATCTCTGTTGCCCTCACAATGGAGGGGCACCACACCCCCAGAATATCCATGCACTTAAGATTACGAAACGAATAAGAACAAATATTACCATTTGCCTTTTGATTTTGGTGGTTGCCATTCTTGAAGGAGGTGTAATGTATAAATCTCTTGTCACGCTTTCTAATAACCAGGAGTGTATATTCATTGCTTGGCAAGTGATGCAGTGGCCATAGTACAACCTTACACGACCCGAACTTTTTCCATAGCTCTTCCGTAACCAGTTTCGACACCATGTACTCCAGCCCACTGTACTCATTATCGCTTTGTAGGTTGTCACGATGCGCCTTAATCCTTTCATGCTCTTTTATCATTTGCTGCATAGAGGTTAATCACAAAAGCATTATTAAATTATTATGGTAAACATTTATAATTCACGTTCAGTATACGCATTTTGGGGTACATGAAACACTTACACATCCATCAACATTAATGAAACAGAAATCACCCATCAGGTCGGTAGGCAATTGATCCTCCAACACATCAATGTATTTTTGCATGAGCTGCATTTTTTGCCAAAAACCATCAAATATTGCTTTACTTGAATGACAACTTGAATAAACGATATATTGAAGTATATCCTACTTATTACTCAAATAACAAGAATTTATTTCAACAAGTAATAACTGCAATTAGCTGAACTGCCTATTACGTGAAGTAGTAATTCATGTACTTGTACATGCACAATTTCAGAAATATTCAGGTAACCATTTACTATTCGTTGAACATATAATTATTTCAACAAGTAATTACTCCAACTAGCTGAATTACCGATTATGTGAAGTAGTATTTACTGTACTAGCACATAATAAACATATCTTACATATTTATAATAATTATTTGTACGAGTAACGTGTCTCCAGTGTTCAGAGATCTTAATAAGCAGGAATTACTTGAAGTAGTCATTCAAGTAAATATATCGTTTATGAGCTCACATAGACTACATATGTAACACCATAAGTGTTCTTTAAACAAGTAATTACCGTAACAAGTTATTAATTTGCCACGTACTGGTTTCAATAAGTAATTACTTGAACCAGTAATTGCAATAACTAAGTATTTACTTCAGCAAGAAACCACTTCAACTAGTAATTTTGGATTTATGTGAACAAATTGAAGATCACAAACAGCAGATGAATAATATTTATGTGAAGAAATTTAAGATTGACTAATACCTCTTTATCGATAGCTCTTTCCAATATCAGATTAGCCACCTCTGATTTCAGCATTGCGTCTGCATTAGGTCTGTTCACCATATCTTCGTATATTGTTGGTCTGCTTTATCGAAAAAGATGAACACAAATATTAGAAACAGGAAGATATGTTGGAAACTATATATGGATTTAATGTCGTTGCCTTACTTTGTCGTCTTAAACAAATCCCTATACTTCTTTTGGGCCGGCAAAGACAAACTACACCATGTGTTCGTGCTAAAATTATGCTGGCCCACGTTCACAAAGGTGTAGGTTGAATCATTCTTTCCAGGTACACCTTTCTCCCGATCCAAGCTCTTGGCAATTTCAGGTGTCGTATCGTACAAGTACTCGGGGAACAAGACCTTTGGCGCATGTCGGTTTCCGATCTTCACGTTCCTCTCAATCGATCCAACTTCAGCTTTTTTCTTTCCCTTAAATCTCTTCTCCGCATGCCCTGCAGCTTCACCGACTTCAGCGGGAAACGGCGTATCATAAATGCAGTCCTCATCAACATCAACAGTACCAAATGGAACACTTTTCAATGGCTTAACCGGTAATTCACAGAATTTCACACCTTGTTGGAGAGCTCTCACCTTACTTTCATCCAGCTTATCCACAGGCGGTATATACAATACAATCTCTTTACAAATATCCACTGGGCCGCTAGGTTCTTCATGCACCGACTCAACCTCAGGCTCGGACGCTTCTACTGCACGTTCAATATGATCATTATCAACGTTCCGATCCAAACAGTCTTCGGAACTATTCTCACTCGGATCACCACCCAACATGCCCTCCTTGTTGTCACGAGAAATATCAGCAACAATCGATCTAATTGTATCACTGATAGGGGACTCCAGTCCATTATTTTCAGTAATATCTATTCCAGGAGACAATGATGGTTCTTTCTCCAGAATATCCGCGTTTCTCAACAGACGGAGAACCAGTCCGCTCATCACATGACTTTTCGGGCAAATCATCATCCGGCCACTATTACCACGAGATGCTCCCTCCATGCTTCCTAAATCCTCTCCAGTCATCAATCGCCTCTCCAACTTGATAACCAATTGGGGTATCTTCATCCACAACTACCGTATTTTTTCCCTCCATGCTCCCTTTACCTAAACCATTTTTATCAAACACACCACCAATGTCGGTACTTATCAAGACCTCATCCGCATCATCGAAATGTCAACATCAACCATTTCTTCGTCTACACCGACCATCGTTTCAGTATTATCTGGGTTATGTCTTCCCAAGCATTCTTCAGAGCCACCAAATTGCTCCACATCATCGTGTGACAGAGTTATGTCTTCGTTAGGAACATGCATGTTCGTATGCACGGACATATCAACCCTTACAGATGTCTCACCCTCATCACATCTCCCATCTAACACTTCATACAACTGATCAATTTTTTCGTCGGCATCCATCAGCGCACGACCAACGCCCGCATCCACATCCATCATCAACTTTTTGTACATTGCCAGACTATCACCAACTACAACTTTATCGTCCCTAGGCACTCTCTCACAAACATCAACTAGGATTTTGTTCATTTGTAGTAGCATCCTTCTCAATTTCTTCCTTTTGTCATCACATTGAGGTACCTGCATTACCTCAAGTAAAAAATGATATCCACAATGTTGTGAAGCAAATAGTAATGAATAGCAACACTGTAATGAAGCAAATACTGATGAAATGAAAATCATAAACTGCATTCCTCCTACCATTATTGCAGATTACTTGTTCTAGTAATTTACATCCCTATACTCTATTTTACCTACTGATGTGTAAGGGGTTGAACATATAGTGAAAAGCCAACAACAATTAAACTACAGCTTTTTACATTGGGTAAATGAATATTTTAGTAAATATCTCAACAATTACTAGTATAATGTCAAAATTAACACATCTTCGGGTGTATATAGCATTATCTGAACCAAGAATTAACACCTTTGGTCTTTGTTATTACTAAAGTTAGATATATGCGACTTATGGTATTCACTTCATTAATATTTGCTTCATTATTAAAGAGAATAATTTTCACACAAGTTCTTACCCATCTACGCTCCCTTTCATCCGTGATTTATACTTGGGATTCGGATGTGTCGTTTGGCCAATCCATTTCGTGTTCTCTTCCTCGACGGCTCCCATTCAATCGGCGCAACGTCAAATTTTGTATCTATTGAAGGCATTTTCCCATCTTCGCCATATCCTTTGTGCCACAGACCTCCAAAGTAATCAAATCCTATCAAAAAGTTAAAGTCATACACAAAATTGCACACCAAAACAAGTACATATAATATGTTTTTCACCGAGAAAAATTTTAAATACCACTAGCGATTTGGATTGGCGTCAAGCTCGGGTCCATTGAACATTTCATCTATCGACCAAACAACAAACCTCGCCGCCCTTCCACGAGTCTCCCTTCACGTGGTAGCCGAACTCTGGTCATTTCAAGAACCAATATTGCACCACCAACAAGCGGCCATTAAGCGAACTAGGTTGACCAACGATATGTTTTTTGGACCCTCGTACATGAAGTCCAACGTCATCCCCGCCTTGATCGTATTGATTTATACTATCTATGTCCATGCACACTCTAACCAAATCCCCTGTACCGTTAACACCCGATCTCCAAAAAAAAACCNTCCACAAGAGGTACAACAACAAAAGAGAAGCCACTTAATTGGGGTATCTCAATCCAGTTTTCTTTTTGCCCTTCTTATCTTTCGAAAAAACCAACTCGTCCCATAGTTCTTCTCTTAATACACCACGCGTGACACCGATTGCTTCCTTACTTCTACGAAACCAAAGCCCAGCTGCCAATGTACGGTGCTCCAACGAGGCTACCGTCCGAATTTTTTCAAATCTCCCTCTAAATTACCATCTAACCCAAACAACTCCACCTCTGTTTCTCTTGATATTTTCTTCCTAATGTCTCCAAACACCCACTCCTCGGTGCTGCTGTCGTAATGCCTCATGATCACTTCAAAATCCATCTCCTGTTTATAACAATCACTTTTTCTTACAACACCATCTCTGAAGCAAGCTAACATGGGACCAAATGGTGTCTCATCAAGTATCTCCCACGTTTTTTTGGGAATGCGCTCTTTATGTATGTTAATTTGATCAAGGACAGCCATAATGGTTACACGTTGTTGCGTGCACGGCACAACTTCGATCAAACACCCTTTTTTCTTCATCATTTTGTCTTTCTTGGCGTTAACTTTTCCCGGCCCAATTTCCTCGGATTTGCGATCTCTTCCTCTCTGTCTCTTTGATACACGAGTATTTTTCTGTTTCTCCACAGGTGTCCTCTTCACTGATTCAGCATCCGGTTCAAAATCCGAATCAGTATCGGAAACATCAACAAGATGCACAGTATGTTTTCTTTTCCCTCGTCCCGGCATCCTGTTAGAATCCGAATCGGAAACATCAGCAAGTTGCACAGTCTGTGTTCTTTTCCCTCTTCTCGGCATCCTGTTCCAAACATAATACATGACCATCAATACGTAAGTCATCAATTACTTGTTCTAATACTGATGAGATGGCTTTTTGCAAATTTCCGTTGCCGAAAATCATACATTATCTTCATACCGTACCCAGTTTGGAATATTTAATAATGCAGATGTATACCCTATTCAACACAACTCTTCAATTACTTGTGCAAATAACGATGAGCTCCATTAAATTACATAGTGCTAATATTGTTTATTACTTGTTCAGATAATGATATACAATTAAAACTTATCTTCTGTACCCTTTACAGTTTCAAATACTTAATGATGGATACATCACAACCTAGTACTATGCAACAAAAATCGTCAACTACTTGTTCAAATAATGATGAGTTCCACGATATTACATATTGATACTATTGTTAATTACTTCTTCAGATAATGATATAAAATTACACATTGTCTTCTATACCCTTTACAGTTTCAAATACTTAATGATGGATACAACACAACCTAGTACTCTGCAACAAAACTCATCACCTACTTGTTCAAATAATGATGAGTTCCAGTAATAACAAGTTCATACTACTGTTACTTGTTCAAATAATGGTGCTTTCCAATGTAATCTACAATATATTTTTAATTCCACTAATAACACAGTACTAAGAATGGACACCCACCCACCTACTATTATGAAACAAAACTGAACAAAACCTAACACTACTAAGACAGTGAGAATAAACATCATATTATGCATACCAAATAAACCAGCGGGCATGAATAATTTCTTAAATTAGATGCCTTTTCACTATTCTCTGCATAAAAAATAGTCTTATCGTTTTCAACGAGTAAACAAAAACTGATAAAATTTCGAATTTTTCAACGAGTAAACAAAAACTCAAATAATAAACACCATAAACATGAATTAACGCGAGTATATTGCCTTCCATATTACCTTTTCGTGTGCATGGAGATTTCTTATTGCACTCAAATGACAAAATAGTCTTCTCGTTTCGCGCGAACCTTGATGAATCCAACCTCAGGAATGAAATCGCAGCTTCAAAATGGAGATCATACCACTTGAAATCGCAGCTCCGAAATTATTAGAAGGGTTCCTCTGTGTGTATAATTTGAGAAATGGGTTGTGGTTTCAAAATGTCCTGCGTTGCTTCACCTTCACGTGGGCGTCGATTGGACATTTAGGATGGGATGGAGAGGAGAAGTGACCAGCGGGAATTTGGCGGTGCAGGGATATGAAGGGCACAATGGTAAAAGCCATATTTACTTTAATATATACAAAATTATATGCTTAAGAGATGTGTTAATGGGCAAAATAAGATTCAAGTTGTATTTATGGGGCTTTCTCCCAAAAATTTATCGTTTTTTTTTAGTATACAAGATTTATACTTCTATTAAAATAAATTAGCGACATACATCATTTTATAAGTTTTTTAATTTTCTTTTTATATCTATATATATATATATAGAGAGAGATTCTTAAATGTGGAGAAAAAGAAAAGTAAAATTCAAGATAAGTGTTGGGTGAATTATTCTAGAACTTACACTCATTTGCCAATAAAAAATTTGTTCATTTTTTTAATTTAAAATTCTAAATATTTATAGTTTTTCATACCAATTTTTTTAATGAAAATATATCAAATTAATTGTTATTTCACGATTTTCAATTAGACATCCATATTGAATATAATAAATTTGTGGATTTGTATTAATGACCGATTGCACAAAAAAATTTATATTAGAAAAATATGAATATTAATTTTCAGTAAAATTAATTCATGCCAAAAAAAAAATTGACTCACTTTTATGAAATTAGATTTAACACTCATACCGGTAGAAATTAATTTGTGATATCTATTTAATCATAATAACTAAAAACAGTAAAACTGCTGCACACACATATATTATGACTTAATCACATACTATTTTTTCGATATGTTTTCAAAATTTATTTATATAATGAACACTAATTAACTTAATCCTACGCTAACGTGAGACTCTTTCTCTAATCATATTACACTCCATAATACACTCAATAAATTTTTTATTAAAAATTATGTCGGAAATTTTTAAGAACAAATTTAATAATCGAAATTTTTTCTTTTAATAATAGAATATTTTATGTGGTACGTCGCAAACAGAACATTTAGTGTAATATAAATAATATAAATATCAGAGCAATCTATCGAACATTTAGGGGTGATAGTGCAACATCCTAAACTATACCTCCATACACATCCCGTACTTTATGGGAGCCACAGTCACCGTGAAATAATTAACCTTTCGGTCCTTTCCCTAATTTTCAGAATTCCCCAAAATTTTGTACAAAACCCACAACTGCAAGAGCGCGCGTCAATCAAGAAAATTCCGAGGGCCTGAAAAAATCTTCTTTCGGACGCGTGACTACTTCGCCTCCATCTGTAGCTTCACTGAACATTTCCACTCTTAATAGCTGAAAGCTGCGAAACAATGGCGGATGAAAACTCAACACCCCCTAAAAGAGGATCCATAAAGTCATCAGGCAACTCCCCCCTCTTTTTCTTTCCTTATGTATGCCGTCTGAAGTTCTTTTTTTTTTTTCCCTTTGATTTAATCTTGCGTGTTCGTGCGATGACAGAAATGTAAATTGTTCTGTTTTCAGTTTTTGGTACATGAGAAACAGTACTGATAGCTAATGTTATGTTTTATGGATTAGTTCAAGCTCAATTGGTATGATGAGCAGGGTTTGAATCCCGTCAGCGATGGTATGATGAGCAGAGTTTGAATTCCGTCAGCAGTAGAATAATTGGGGATGGCTACCCCCATTCATGTAGCCCATTACAATTTACTTTCTCAATTCTGTTTCAACCTCGACGTTTGAACTCTTACATTATTCACACACTTCCTTTGACCAGCTTTTGTGATTTATACTTAAGGAAATATGTAGTCACGTGGGATCTTGTTAGATTCGTTTATACATATGTATACTTTCAAATTATAAACTTTTGTAATTTTTAATAAATAAATAATTGAAGGTATTAGTAGTCAAAGTTGTGCATCGGCAAACTTAACATAATGGAGGAAGTATTAATTATTGAAAAAACTAATTTCATGTTTTCTTTTGAGCAATATTGGTAATGGTGCTTTTTCCTTTTTCCTTTTTTTGGAGGGTGGGAGATGGGGTGGTGGTGGTTTGTGCTTATCTTTCTTTTTTTTTTTTTTTTTTTTTTGGGGAACAAATTTAGCTTTTTTATTCCAAGTAGACAATTCAAGTACATCATCTCAATTCTGAGGAATTCATGACAACATCATAGCATACAAAAAAACCAAAACTATCATCTCATCTTCCTAGAGCTGTGAATAGTCTGCTATTTGCCAACAAAATCTTCCCAACTTTGCATTGCGGATGCATCTCCCCACAATTCTCCTTACAACCTCACATAGCATAACTCTGAAATCTCCAGTCTTTTCTTGAAAAATGCGGCTGTTTCTCTCCTTCCAAATAGAGTATAAGAACTCAGTTACTAGAGCCTTAAAAAATCTATTTTTCTCTCCTTTCCCTTTGTGCTTATCTTCTTTTTAATACTTATAATACTTTAAATTAGTTCCATTACTTTGTAAGATTCTGAAGTTGGGTTAAGTCGATCATTTTTGTCTCTTGGTTTCTTTGTTCGCAGTTGTTCCTTTTTGTATGTATTTCTGTTCTTTGGTTATATTGAAAGAGCTTGTACTTTCTGCTGGTCATTTCAGTTGGAAGTGTTGCAATGCAGAGGAGACGGGAGCATGCAGTTATGATAGGAAAGGAAAGAAGAGAAGCATTGATGCGGACCAAGCGTTTGTGCAGAGTCGGAGTCAACAGTGACGCTGATGCTGATGTTACTGCTGCCTGTGATGATGATTATGATATGATGACGGATGAAGAACAATCAGTTCTGGAGAGTCAGACTTTGAAAGCCGTGGCAGAATTAAAGCATGCCATTGGCTATCAGTATGCCTGCTGATTTTATTTTCATTTTCACTTTATTTAAATTCTGATACCGATGGAGCCGATTTATTCATATCATGCAAATGAAATATAGTTAGGGTCCAGCAGTTAAGCAAACATTGCATTTGCCAACTCATGTTAGTGCGTAGATCTTATGCACTTAACTTAATAATTGAGATATGACGATCCCAGATGATTGTATTGTTTTGTATTCTTGTCATTGAAGTGATCATTCAATTAGTGTCAGCTAAGATTTCAACAAAAAAGTGGTATGTGTGTGTGATGTGGAAGGTGTTCTACCCCATCATCGTCGTCGTCGTCAAATGCACCTTAATTCCAACTATGTTGGGGTCAGTGGCATGAAGATTATAGTGTAAATTCATAGTCTAAAATTAATTAGCCCGATAAATTCATGCAAAAATCAAAGTAGCAAAGTGTTACGCCGGATGCCCTTGAAAGGTGTTTCACTCCAGTTATTAATATGCACCATTCAATACTAATCTTTGATCGTACTTTTTTATACTAATATAAAAATAAATGTTTGCATGTATTTGAATTTTTGTCAATGTATATTTTTCCGATATTATTTTTTCATAATTTTTACTAATATATAATCAAAGATATTTGTAGTCAAAGTTAACACATTGAGCTGCATTTTTGTTCTCTTTGTTGCATCTATTAGTGAACACAGGAAGTACATTTTTGGATGGTTATCATAGTTTGATGTGTAAATGCACTTAGATTGTATTTTATGCATCACAGGGGAAAAGGAGCAATGCAGAAAAGAGTTAATGCTCTTCGTGAGCTAAGGCGGCTGTTGTCAAAATCAGAATGTCCTCCAGTTGGAGCTGCCCTTGGAGCTGGAGCAATGCCTACTCTCGTTGAATGTCTTTCATTTGGCTCACCTGATGAACAGGTTTGAGAGAGTGTAATATCTACTTACTAAGACATCATTCTTATAACCGTTACGGAGGCATCTTTTCTAATACATATATTTTATTTCATATAATGACATTACCATATCTTTTAGTTACTTGAGGCAGCTTGGTGTCTGACAAATATAGCAGCTGGAAAACCGGAAGAAACAAAAGCTTTGTTGCCTGCATTACCATTACTTATTGCTCATATAGGAGGTTTGTATTTTCTCCGTGGTATATTCCTTAGGAGTTGATTTTTTTTTTTGGTGGGGGTTTCTATACTTCCTGTAAAATATTTTCGAGAATTTAAAATATAGAACCTTTATTATGCTCTTTGCAGAAAAGAGTTCGCTGCCTGTTGCGGAGCAATGTGCGTGGGCTTTGGGGAACGTTGCGGGTGAAGGAGAAGAGCTGAGAAATGTTATGCTATCACAAGGGGCTTTACAACCTCTTGCAAGGATGATGCTACCAAACAAGGGCTCAACTGTGAGAACAGCTGCTTGGGCATTATCAAACTTAATCAAGGTGCTGAACTTGTTTTTAGTTTAGCCTAATTACAAAAACTCTAATTATTTTTCTAAATAATAAATAACACCTTAAAGTGTTAAAAACAACCCCTCGAGTTTCATATCCACATACACAAATACCCTGATTTTGGGAAAACCGAAACATCTGTCGAAGTACTTTTTCAGGTAATTTTGGAGCATAATTCTTCTTCTTTTTTTTTTTTTTTTTGTAATTAAACAAAACCTCTAGGGCAGTTTTTATAGTCAACACTTTTCAGTATTTTTCTCGCACTTGGATGCAAAATACTGTTAACTTAGTTATTTACATGATATATGTATAACATTATTTTTGATATAGGGACCAGATCCAAAAGCTGCCACAGAATTAATAAGAATTGATGGAGTTCTTGATGCGATTCTTCGACTCATGAAGAGAGGGTAAGTAATAAATTAATATATGCACTCGTCGAGTTATATACCAGAGAGCTGTTCATGATATTTCAGAAGAAAGAAGAAAAGTGCGTTAGGCTACTGTATTATGCCTGCCTATTCCTTTCCGCGCATATGAATTATTAAGAATTCTGGTAGTCAAATATTTAACTTCACACTGACTGGGTAAGTTCACCATAAATTACTGTATTTAGATGCATTTCATTTGCTTACACTACGTCTTTTTCATATAGCCGTCTTTTATTTGTTTACTTGTTTAATCAGAGATGAAGAATTGACAACCGAAGTGGCATGGGTGGTTGTGTATCTCACCGCCCTTTCAAATATTGCTACCAGTATGCTAGCAAATAGTGATCTGCTGCAAATACTTGTAGATAGACTGGCATCATCAAACAGCTTGCAATTACTTATCCCGGTATATACCTAATGCATTATTTGCCCAAAAAAAATCTCTGAAATTTACTGAGTGGATTTATAGGTTTGTAATTGTAAAGTTTTATATTGTTTCTTGTAGTGTCATATACATATTCCGTCTGTCTAATCACAAAAAAGACTCACTTAAATTCCATCATGAATATTATTAGCCACTAGCAGTTTACCACAAACATGGACTAGGTGATGCAAGAGAAAGTTTCCAATTTCTTGATAATATTTAAATGTAACAAATTTCCCATGTTGTGACCCTGACATGTTGAGTCCAAAAATGCACCCGTTTATTTCAAAAACCCATGATTCAGATTTAAAAACTGGGTATATATATGGGCGCGTTCTATGCAGTACCAATATTAGATGCAATACTTTAGAGTACTAATTTATGCATGAGTTTTGTACTAATTATGCATGAATTATATGCATTTCGTGCATCAAAATTTCAATGCATTAATTCTCACAAAAATTTGATGCATATAATCTAATATTTTAATGCATCGATATTTTGATGCATATATTGCATATTTTAATGCATTGAAATTTTGATGCACGAAATGCATATGTTTCATGCATAATTAGTACCGTAAAGTACTGCATCTAATATTGGTACTGCATAGAACGCGCCACTAGGGGCACGTTCTATGCAGTACCAATATTAGATACAGTACTTTACAACTGGCATCACCTGCTTGTGCAATGCACTTATATCTTGATTTTTCTATCTGGTGACGGTTAATGTGTGTGCAGGTGCTTCGGAGCTTAGGTAATCTTGTGGCTGGTGATTCTTTTGTAACTAATAACATCCTTGTAACTGGACATGAGATTACAGGCCAGTGTTTATTTTCTTCTTTCTTTTTGCTTGCTTGTTTATTGAGTAAAGTATCCTCTGTGCTCACACTTTTGAATGTCCAATGTCCTGCAGTAAATGCGATTCACACACTGATCAAGTGTTTGAAAAGTGAGCACCGTGTCTTAAAAAAGGTGTGCCGATTTGCTTCACAATATTACTCTCAGTTTCTCGCTTATGTGTGTGAATTTGATTGTTCTCAGTTCGTACATTATGTTGGTATCGTATGTTGTACGCATATAATTTCTACAAGAGGCACACTACGGATCTTGATCCGTCAGACAGTCCCTTTAAACTAAAAATTTAAAATTCAAAAATTACCAGAAAAATAGAAAGCTATAAAATAACTCAAATATTTAAAACAAAAGACCCTAAAAACTTAAAAAAGAAACGCTGAAAAAGAAAAAAAAAACTCCTAAAAACTAAAAACCTAAACCATACAATTAAAAACTTTATAATAACACATCATCTCTCTTTGCTCTTTTTATCTTTAAATAATACAACTAAATACTATAACAATGCATCATCATATCTCTCCTATTTTATATCTTAAATAATACAACTACAATATATAGTAATACTACATCCATTTTTCGGACATGATTTGACATCTACAGTAAAAAGTAGCTGAATCCCACGAGAGACAAGTATTTATACTAATCACAGCATTCCCAATACCCAAGATTCTGAATATGAGGATTTTAAACTAAAAGAATTAAAAAACTTAAGAAATCCCTAAAAACTGAATGTAATAAATTTATTTACCTTTTTAGGAATCTGCATGGGTGCTATCAAATGTAGCTGCTGGTTCCGTCGAGCATAAGAAATTAATACATTCGAGTGAAGCAGTGTCGTTATTGATACGCCTGCTGTCAACTGGCCCGTTCGACATAAAAAAGGAAGTGGCTTATGTTCTTGGTAACCTATGTGTTACCCCTTCGGTAGGATCCGGAAGACCGAAATTGATCACTGAGCACTTGGTTTCTCTTGTTGGCGGAGGATGTCTTGGTGGTTTTGTTGACTTGGTAAGATCTGCAGATGTCGAGGCTGCTCGACTGGGCCTTCAATTCTTGGAGCTGGTAAGCAAGTTTCCTATTTGTCGATGGGGTGATTGCAGAAACTAGCCTTGAGGTTGACCTAATTACAAAAATAAAAAATCATTTTACAAATTACAAATAGACCCTCGAGGCATTACGAACATCCTCTTGAGCTTGATGTCTACATTTTTTTTTTGACAAGTATCTCCCTATCGAGGTCTAATTTTATGAGGTTATACGTAATTTTGAAAACTAGTTGCTTTGTTTTGGTAATTTAATTAACCTCAAGGGTATTTTTTTCCTTTTTTAAGGGGAAAAAAATCAACCCTAACTTAAATCCCCCCCCCCCCCCCCATTGTTATGTTACATGATGATTTCTTGGTACTCCTGCCAAGCTTAATTATCGATTTATTGTGATAAATAGAAAAAAGAACAACTTTTATCGGTAAATCATATTATCATGCGAGCGTGTGCGGCAGCCAGTTTTATTTACCATCATAGGTTGGCTGCACGACGTAGGGATAAATAAACTAATCGGTAAACTAAAGTTTTGCAATAATATAGACAGGCAAGGAAGCACATATACAGTAGAACCTCTATTAATTAATACAGTTGGGACCGAAAAAAATATTAATTTTAGAGGTATTAATTAATTGATAAATTAATAATTTATTAATTTATTGCTGATCCCCCATATGCTTTCTTCGTGAATATGTATATAAATGTCGTGCCCATAGCCTTAAACTTTTGAAATATACTGTATCCTCGTACCTGCGTCGTGTCGTATCTGTGTCCTGTACCCGTATAAATGCTTCATAGCGGACAAGTTTGAAGGGGGTTACTTGATTGTCTATGTTAGAATTTTGTTTCTTTAAATTTTTTTATAGTAAAGTTCGGTTATAATTTTCCCGACAGGTTCTAAGGGGAATGCCGAATGGCGAGGGACCAAAGCTTGTTGAGGCAGAAGACGGGATAGATGCCATGGAAAGATTCCAATTTCATGAAAATGTAGGTCTAAGAAACATGGCGAATGAGTTAGTCGACAAGTACTTTGGGGAGGACTATGGACTTGATTCGTAGTAAAAGGTTCAAAGAAGAACGGCCAAAAGAAAAAAAACGATGTGTGGCGTATTAGATTGCCGTTACCTTTGATTATGGAAGATAGTGAACACGTCGATGTGCTATTCGTGTATGTCTTAGCCCGAAGCTCGAGCGCAAAAACATTTTTTTTCTTTCTTTTTTGGTCCTATTTTGTATTTGCAGACTTTTTGGTGTAAGAATCGGAGATGTTCGAGTAATTGTCACCAATGTATATTGATTGGTCTTATTTGAATGATGTCTTGTTTTTGAAAATTAGAAAGTGGAGGAGGTGTAGAGATTTCTTAATCATTTTCTCTGAGTTTATACTTCATATCTTGTATTTTGCATGCGTTGATGGACGAGTACTTGGTTAGAGGTGCCCAACCACGGGTCCGGGTCCGGGTCGGACCCGCCGGGTCGCCGGGTCGGTAGGACAGGACCCGGACCCCACCCGTACATATGAAATGTACGGATTGCCGAGTCGACGGGTCCGGGTCCGGGTCCGGGTTCGACCCGCCGGGTCACGGGTCCGACCCGTCTCCATTTTTTTTTGTATATAAAACTTTTATTTTTTATCATTTTATACACGAAAAATAACTATAAGTGAAAAAGGAAATCATTTCAAAAAATTAGCTTGTATTTAATTTTAAGTTTTTACTTAAAATTAAATTGCCTACGTATCCCCGTGAAGAATCAAAGCTCCACGTAGTTCTTTTACTTGAGAAGAGTTAAAAAAAATGGACTTGTATTTAATTTTAAGGTTTTACTTAAAATTAAATTGCCTACGTGAGGAATCAAACGGCCATTTTTTGAATTTTTTTTTATTTCCGTCGGGTAGAGAGAAGCTCGACCCGGACCCCACCCGTGTATGCCTCGGATCCGGGTCGACGGGTCGCACGGGTCAGCCGGGTCCGGGTCCTACACGGGTCAGCCGGGTCCGGGTCGGCGGCGGGTTGGGTTGTTTTGGGCACCTCTATACTTGGTCCATAATTTTATGAACGAACCATCCGCTTCCATCGGTTTTGGCGAAAATCGAAATATGAATCGATCCATATATTACCTATCTTTTGGATTACACGCAAAATTGGTTCGGATAGGCCGGGTATCTGTCCCATTCAATCATAGTAAAAATAAATTTTAAGAAAAGGCATAAAAAATCACTTCATATCTCCAACAAATATAATACAAAAATAAAATAATTTTTTTAATCTACTCATAAAATAATACGAAAATATCCCCTATAGATGGATCTATTTTAGTACTTCATCGGGTTCAAAAATAAGAAAAATGAATATATATGATGACATCACTAAGGAATTCGGTCGCCGCTACTGCCAGGTAAGCCAAAGATATATAGCAGGTAATTTGGATAAAAAAATCAAAAATATTCCGTTGCCGGGAATCGAACCCGGGTCTCCTGGGTGAAAGCCAGATATCCTAACCGCTGGACGACAACGGATGCTTGTTAGCATTTGTTTCTAAATATATTAGAGTATCAAATAATTTATTAAAATTTTTTGTGCAGTGGAAAGTCGCGCGTTCACTTTAAAAATATTAACATTTACTTAAAATTTCGATAATACTTCTTAAACTAATATTTTTAGTTATATAAAATGTGAATACCATCTTATTGCCAAAATATAATATATTAATAAAAAATAGAAGTGTTTATTTCAATAAGTGAAAATGAAAATTTTATATTTATTGATTAAATATAATCGAACTGAGTTCGAATTCAATTGACTAGATATCGAGCTAGAACTCGAGCATATTGAAACCCGATTCAATAACTCGCGTCCCCTAATCAAATTTTAACCAATTTGCCATGTTACTCTTCAATTTATCTACTTATTTACACGTTTACCTAATTAACATCAATATATCCCACTTGTGGATGATATTTTGTTGATTTATAATTTTCAAATTTTAATTATTTTAATGAAAGTGCAACTCTATTTAAATCATATTTTTTCACTATTTTTTTTTAATCAATTAATATTATAATTCATATTATGAAAATCTTAATTTTAAAAAATATTTATAAATTTTAATCAGATATGAAAATATTATTTTAAATTTTGTACTTCTACTAAATTTCGTACTTCTACTAAGATAAAGTTACATTTTCTATCGTATTTTATTAGTATTATATAATTTGTCTCGATCTTACAGGACTTCCAAACAAGTCGAGCTCGAAAACCAAAACTTGGTTGAACTCGAACTTAAGCTTGCCTCACAATGTTCGACTCAATCGGGTCCATTTAGGGTGGTGGCAATGGTGCCTCATCTACCCCCACTCCCCACCAATAACATTCTTCCAACTCATCCAACCCCCACTCTACCCCCACTCTACCCCCACTCACCATTTTTTAGTGGCAACCATGCCTCACCAACCCTCACCACTTTTAAATTTTTTTTACCTTTTTATATTTAAAATTATATCAAACAATTTAATAAAAACACATAATATTTTATTATTACTTAAAAGGAAATTACATAATACTAAAAAAAAATAATACTTAAAAATAAGAAAAAACTAGTTGTCAAGGTATGGTAAGTTTTGAGCCGCTAGATGCTCCGTAAGATCATATCGGAGACGGTGATGGCCATCTTCGTCGAGTAACTCCGCTAGTACACTCGGGTCATAAACTGGCGCGACCGGCGGATCCATTATATGAACCGGTGATAATGCCACCCCGTCGTCTTTTAAAGTCATATTGTGTAATATAACACAAGTTTGAACTATTTTTCCAATTTTTTCTACGGACATAGCTCGGAGCGGACGACTAAGAATAATCCATTTTGACTTAAGACGACCAAAAGCTCGTTCGACATCTTTTCTTGCAGACTCTTGTAGCTTCTTGAATCTCTTTTCTTTCGGGTCAACGAGATAAGGATACGCTTTAACAAACGTTGAGTACCTAGGATAGATGCCATCGGTAAGATAATATCCACGTTTGTAAAGTCGATCATTTACATAAAATGAACTGTTTGGCGCCGTTCCATTTCGCTCCCTAAGATACAATGGAGACTGATTAACACATTGATATCGTTGTTTGAACCGGGGGGCCAAAAAACGAATGCCAACTCCACATATGATTTGAAGCGACGGTTTCAAGCATAATGGTCGGATATTGGTGATCACCTCTCTTATATTGTCCTTTCAAATGTCGAGGACAATTTCGCCAAACGAAATGTGTACAATCAATGCTACCAAGCATTCCAGGAATGTGATGTTGTTGTTCATGTGCCTCGAATAGACGTGCAACGTCGTGAGATGTAGGCCTACGTAAGAACTCTTGCCTATATAATTGGATTACCGCATCGCAAAAATTATCAAGGCATTCACCTATAAAAAATACATAATTTCGAAACATTATAAAAAATAAAAAATACAAACATTCAAACATTATAAAAAATATAAAAATTAAAAATTTGAAACATTATTAAAAAATATAAAAGAATATAACAAATAAAAAAATATAACAAATAAAAATTACCGGACGTTCTTCGTGCCATGTTTAGGTAGTCATCATATCTATCCGGAGGTCCACCCGTTGCTAGTTGTCTAATGACCGATGTGCATTTTTGCAACGCCGTGAAACTTCTTCCCCCCCTCGCGTCTTCGCCTTCTTGAAACCATTCGAAATTCGCTTCAATATCACCAATAATTTTTACGAACAAGCTTCTATTCATACGAAATCTTTCACGGAAAACATGTGCGGGAAACCTTGGGTTTTCTTCACGAAAATAATCATTCATGAGATTTTGTTGTGCTATTTCACGAAACCGTTCGATATAACCCCGGGTATTGCGTGAGCTTGCCGTGTCTTCGAGGGTGTCGAGTGCGGCTAAATAGGTTGACATAGTAGAACCCGTTGAAGACACGAGTTCGGATGAAGTCTCGGAAGGCAAGTCCGATGATGAAGATGAAGATGAAGATGAAGACATGATTTTGGTGGTATGTTTGAGTAAAAGGTTTGATGTTTTTTGGGTTGTAAAATAAGGTAAATAGGTATTGTTTATATAGAAAAAAAAAAGTTTAAAAATTAATTTTTTTTTTTATTTGAATTGGCGCCTCCCCCAACGGTCAAAAGTGGCCAGTTCAGCCAGTCACCTCCTACCTTCACTCGACTGCCTTACCCCCATTCTCTCTAGCCGCATGGTACCCACATGGGTGGCGGCGGTGTTCACCGCCCGGGTAGGGGCTAGCCGCGCCGCACCGTTGCCACCACCCTTACTCCGCAAGACAATTTATTTACCTAAAGGGATTTAAAAAAGGAAAAAGAAAAACTACACTTGCTAGAAACTTTTGTTTATTTATTAATTAATGCTCCCTCGATCACAATAATAATGGTCTGTTTTGTTGACCGCACAAAATTAAAATTGAAATTTGTTGACCGTGGGTTTAGTTGGTGGACTATGTTGCAAAGGTGCGGGGTGGGTGCGAGTGCTGGCAGATACGGGTGTGGGGATACGATTTTTTGAAAATGTTAGGGTGCGATACGGCAAGGATATGTCTGTTTATTTTATATTTTATTTTATATAACACTTGTTAAATATAAAAAAAAACAATTCAAATATCACCATAAAACCAATTCAAATACATAAAACAAGTCATACAAAAAATAATTCAAAATGGCTTTGAGGAGCGGAGCTTTCTGATGCTGTTCGTGAATGCTGCTAAAGGTAAAAGTAATTACTTATTAAATAATTTACTTTTTGTATTTTAGTTTATTTGATTTACTTTTTAAAAATTACCAAAGAAGAGTAAAAAAAAAAACACCCACGCCCCCTCCACGCACCGGATACGCGTATCCTGTACAAGGATACGCGAGTCCGATTTTTTTTTTTTTTTGCACGGATTCGCCACGTGGCGAATCCCATACGAATCCCACGCGAATCGCACCCGCACCCGCACCCATGCAGTATCCGATACTGCATACTGGTCAATTTTGAAGAATCCGTGCATCATAGTTGGTGGAAAACAGTCTTGTTTTCTAGATTTTTTTTTAAGAATACACGGAATTCAGAAAATATGTTCATTGAGCTGATATTTCCAAAAAAGTGTTTGAAAATAGAATATCCGGTTTTCCAAAAAATCACCAAAATTGAAAAATAATTTCGGATAATTTTCCATAATTTTCCTTTATAAACGAGGGTGAATTTTTCAATTTAGAAAAATAGAATACCGGATTTTCCAAAAAATCACCCAAATCATATCTAAAACTAAGGGGGGGGTATTTAATTAAGATTTTAATGGAATTTGATAGATTTTAGAGTTTGATGGATTTGATAGATTTTAATGGAATTCAACAAACTTTCATAAATTCTCTTTGATTTGATGAACACATCTGTTAGAATTCTATAGACTTTTATGGATTTTTATGGACTTTTATGAATTTCTATTGACTTTATTTTTCTCAAAAGATAGTAACCACATGAATTTCATTTATTAGCGTTCTATCTTAATAGATAGTTGTTCTATATGTGATTTTCAATCAATTGTTATGTATAATAGATTTTTAATTAAAAATAAATATCTATTACAAATAGAAATTTTACAAGAAATTGATATAATTTGACGAGAAAAACTAAAGAAGTATCTCATATTAAAAAGACTAAAATATATACAAGTTATTAAAGCAATGAGCAGATATAAAATATTTAATTATAAACTGAATTTTTTTTACAAGTTTTTGTAAATAATTATTTTTTTCATAAAAGTTGAAGAACAGAAGATAAAAATATTATAAGAACTTCTTTCTGCTGCGGGATATGGTGGTAATTTGTCTCAATGGTTCTCGGTTAGAACCGAACTGCTAGATTCAGTAACCGAGAACCGCAATTTCGGTTATTGGTCTGATTTTCGATTCCAATGTGTAATATTTGTTCGGTTTTCGGTCTAACCGATAACCATTGATTCGAACCGAAACCGGTTTTATAAAATATATTTATTAAATTTTTTTTATTTTATAATTATATTATATTATTTTAATTTTTGTAAATTAAATTGGAAATTAGACTGTTTTTATGAAATTTTATTTTGTAATTATATTATATAATTATTAATTAAAATATATTATTTATTAATTATTTTTTATAAACCAAACCTAAGTGATTTTATTTATGAAATTATATTTTTATATTTTATAATTATATTATATTATTTCAATTTTTTTAAATTGAAATAAAAAAAACGGTTTTTCTAGTTAACCGAACTTGAACCGAAAATAATTGGTCCGGTTCTGGTTAACCGAAAATTTATATGGTCCGGTTTTCAGTTCTTATTTTAGGACATTTATGGTTCCGGTTAACCAAAAAATTCGGTCTGGTTTATCGAACCAACTGCTCGGCACCATATATGGTGGTAGTGGCAACGGGTGACAGGAAATGGTGTTGGTGGTGGGGGGACGATGTGGCAATGGTGGTGGAGGCGGTTGCGTCGGTGGTGGTGGGTGGTGGTGATGAATAAAAATCCATCAAAATCTTAGGGGTGTAGGAAGATTTTAAAAGACAAATTATGTTTATACTTTGTGCTTAAAGATGAAGACTAGATGATTCCATTAAAATCCTTAAAATCCAAAATAAATTTGAATACCTCATAATTTTGTAAGATTTATAAAAGTTTTAATTTAATACCTCACTTAATTTTTTAATTGACTTTTTAACTCCATTAAATTCTATATTGAATACCATAAAAATTTAATTGACTTTTAAAAGTCTCAATTAAATACACCCAAACTTTTTCAAATCCATCAAATTCAATAAAAGTCTTTAAAAATCATTTGAAGTCTCAATTGAATACGCCCCCTAAAAGTCTGCAACCCCTTGACAATTGCTAGAACCCTAATTCCAGTTACTCACCCAGAAAAAGAACCAGCTTTTCCGGCTTCTCCGTTCACAAATAGTCACAATCTTCCGTCACCAAGAAGCACCGCTTACATTTTCTGCAACATAAACCTTCATCGTTCAGTGTTTATTGATTGGATAATAATGGAGAAGGACATTTCTTTTCTTTTCTCCGGTACCACTTTCAATCGTAGAAAAATTCCCAGTGGTTTCGCCAAGAAGGTAAAAAACTGTACTTCATAGGAACAATGCAACCTTCTTATTATTTTTGGCAAATATGTCTGTTTTATACAATATTCATTTTCATGCGTCGTTAGCTTTTTCGAATTCGAATGTGTCAAGACTTGTCAGTGTAGCTTAATATATTTCTGGACTGTAAATTAGGAGAAAAAGGAGAATGGTGATGCTGCAGAGATATCAAACTTGAGTGAAATTGGGGGTTCTGCTACGGCGGAAGTCGTATGTGTTGATAAAAAGAGGAAGAGAAAGGCAGCTCGTTCAGGTATGTGTTTGTAGATATATAGTTAAGATTTAATGCATGTGTAATATGACTAAAATGAAGTAATGTGTGATGTAAAATTATAAAAATTTGATATGTTTTCTGTAAGATCCTTCTTACTAGTTTTCAAAGATGAATGGTGTTTGGGTAACTGACCATTGACTAGCTTGCTTACGATCCTCCTCATTATTACTCGTCCCACTTCAAGAGTTCAGTTAAAATTTAGAAATTATTTGTTAAATTGATACTTTTTTATATAATTAAGCATAGTAACTTATTAGACAAAAATGAATAAATAATTAAGTGAGAATTTGTACACTTCTATAAAAAGGAGAAAAATTAAAAAGTTGTATATTCACTATAAGTGGTCTCTAAAAATGGAATGGGATATATTATGTGAAGAATCCGAGTGAAGAATATTTCCCTGTAAGATTATTTTTTGTATGAATTTTCCTTTTCATTGAATTGGTTTTCGGACACAGTTGAAGGGTTCAGCGTATTTCAAAATTCAAAAGCAAAAGCTAAAGTTGAAGTAGGAGACCATGATGAAGATGAAGTTGTACAACGGAAGAAGGAATATCATCGGCAGCTGGAGGTTTTCTCTCTCATTTATTTACGTTCTACCATTTTGTTTTAATATTTGAACAAAATATAAGTCCCTTCGGAGTAAGGAAATATAAGTACTGGCTTCTGTGTTAACGAGATGCCTCTGGTAACTTTTTATGCAAAGCAGCATAACACTTTTTTTTTCCACATATTAATGGGTGTTAGAGAGATTCTCTTTTCCGGAAGACACATAATATTCATGTGTCTGGGAGCAATATCCCCTCTCCACTTCAGAACTTCACAGATTTGAGATCGAGGTAACAAGTAGTACTTCACCATTTTTAATATCTTCAATTTGTAATGGACTTAAAGTTCCTTTTCAATGCTGTTACATGCTTTTTACAGTTTGTAGTTTTAGTTGGATGTAAAAAGTGTTTTTTCAACTCAGTTTTCATTTTAAGCAGAATGATTTGTCACTGAAGGTTACTTCCGTATAGGTATAATTGCCGGTCTTATCTATTGCGCAATTTGGCAGAACTGGGTTTTAAGGAGCCAACACCAATCCAGAGGCAGGCTATTCCCGTCTTATTATCTGTATGATCTTTCCTTTGAGCTATTTTTGACTGTTATTCAACTCTCTCTCTCTCTCTCTGTGTGTGTGAATAGTATGTAAAGGTTCCAGAGTGATCTTTGATGCTTCCTCATTTAAATGCTTTTAACGTTGTCAACTTTGTGTATCCAGGCCCACCATTTATTTTTTATCTAATCATTTATCTTCTATTTTCAGGGAAGAGAGTGCTTTGCTTGTGCTCCTACTGGTTCGGGCAAAACCTTTGCATTCCTCTGCCCTATACTTATGAAGCTCAAAGTATTTAAGAGGCATTAGAATTATCCATTTATTCATATCTACTAAAGTTCTCTGCTAAATAGATGTTCGTTATTCAATTAACAGCATGCTTCAAAGGATGGAGTTCGGGCAGTGATTCTTTGCCCTACACGCGAATTGGCTGCTCAGACAGCAAGAGAATGCAAGAAGTTAACTAAAGGAAAGAAGTTTTACATTAAATTAATGACTAAGCAGCTCGCTAAAAGTGCTGATTTTTCCAAACTTCCATGTGATATTCTTATATCCACTCCTTTTCGGGTGAAGTTTGCTATACGCAAGAGGAAACTTGATTTGAGCAAGTAAGTCACCCTTCCACTGCTGATTAGGTCCTCTTTTCTGCGGTTGTAATGTCACGAAAGCTGTATTTTGCACCAGAAAGCTTACTGTTAGAAAATATGTTGTGTATGTGTGTGTTAAGTCATTTTTTTGAAATCTAGGTTGCTAATATTATAGCTTGACCTGATTGTCTATGAGAAGTATAAAGTCCTGTGAGTTGAAGTTTATGGTGTATTATGATATACACGCAGTTCAAATTCGGTCCATAGATTTGCAATTGGTAAGTTGCACTAAAAATGCTTACGAATATCATGTTTGTCTGCATGATCCTAGATTGATCAGCTGAATAAAGATTATTGTAATGGACAACTAAAACTAGTTGAGTTTGCTGATTGTGCATAGAACTGCTTCTCATTCTGAAATAAAAAATGGGTTGCTAAAGTTTGGGTATTGGTTGCCAAAATTCGTGTTAAACCATTCTCTTTGAAACCTTCCCATGTTTTTAGGTTGACTTCTTGTTATGTGCAGGGTTGAATTTCTTGTCCTGGATGAATCAGACAAGCTTTTTGAGTTAGGCTTGCTTAAGCAGGTTGATGCCGTGGTCAAAGCATGCTCGAATCCGTCAGTCTTGCGCTCATTGTTCAGTGCTACTTTGCCTGATACTGTTGAAGAACTTGCACGTACAATCATGCATGACGCTATACGTGTCATCATTGGCAGAAAGTAAGTATTTGTCCTTTCTATTTTTGATGGCATGTATGATCTGTTTTTTTTTTTTTTTTTTTCGTACTTTTGCTGATGGGATAAATTAATTTAAAGTAAATAGACAACCAAAATATTGAGGAATTCGGTGATAGATTTTATATTGACATAATATAGGTATCCGTTGTTTGTAATGGTTCTTAAATGGTTACTGCTTGATTTGGACAGAAATTCTGCTTCTGAGACAATAAAGCAAAAGCTAATATTTGTGGGAAGCGAGGAGGGCAAGCTTCTTGCTCTTCGTCAAAGTTTTGCAGAGGTATGGATCTTGCTTCAGATCCTCCTTTAATCTCCTTTTATCATTATATATTATTTCGTACTTGGAAGTAGGGGTGTGCACGGTTTGCAGCAGTCCAGGATTTGAAAATCTCCAGAACCGAACTTTGGGAACTTATATTATTGAAACTCGAATCTCCAGAACCGTACCGACGGTATGGTATGTGGATCTGGGTCTAACAAACGGTTCAATTCGGTCCGGAGGGTTGGAGGTTTTTTTCTCATTTTTTTTTAAATTAAACTATACAACAACAACATCTAAGCCTTAGGCCCTGTTTACTTTTTACTTAATGGGCTTAATACTAAATAATCTAAATCGCTCAGATTTTTTTTTTTGTGTTTACTTTTTGCTGAACGGGCTGAAAGTTATCATTTTGGTTCAGCTAAAAAAATGCTCTTGTTCCCATTCAGCCCAAAAAATTACACCTAATACCCTTTACCTTTTCCTCTCCACTTTTTTCTCCCCTTCTCTCTCCCGTACCTTTTCCTTCTCTCTCCCCGCGTCCTGAAAATCGTCGCCCGCTTCACCGTCCCGCGTCACCGTCGCCCTCCTCACGTCCTGAAAATCGTCGCCCGCCTCACCGTCGCCCTCCTCACCGTCGCCCTCCTCACCGTCGCCCGCCTCACCGTCGCCCGCCTGTCGCTCGCTCGCCTCGCGTCGCAGCAGAGTCGCCCGCCTCACCGTCGTGCGTCTCAGGTTTTTTTCAGATGTATCCAGATTTTTTGATTTTCAGTTTCTCCTTGTTGTTGCTATTTTCAATTTGTTGCTATTTTCAGATTTTCAGTTTTACATGATTCCAGATTTCGTTTGTTGCTATTTTCCTAATTCAAGATTTCTGATTCCAGATTTTTGTTGCTATTTTTTTGCTTTCTGGTAGAGGTAAAGTTCAGTTTGATGATTTCATCTTGTTTTGATTTCCGGTAGAGGGATTCCGTGGCTGCTTGTTGTTAGTTGTTTTGATGATTTCATCTTGTTTTAGGTATGGAACAAATTGGGGAAACACAACCAAATAAACGAACTAGGATAAAATGGTCCTTTCTGTCATTCAGACAAAAAGGAAACAACAACATATTTTTTCAAATCAGACAGATTAATCCACTCAGACAGCTTAACACATTCAGATATTAATGGAAAAAAAGTAAACAGGCCCTTAGTCCCAAAATGATTTGGGGTCGGCTAACATGAATCAAACTTTGAAACCGTCAATGATCGTTACATAAATAACATAAAAGGAGAAAAAGAGGGAAAAAATAGAGAAAAAAGCAAATAAAAAAAGAGAATGAATGTTAAAAAAAAAACAGAAAAAAATGAAAAATCCTGAAAAATAAATTAAAAGATAACATGGAATAAAAGAAAATAGGAATAAAAATACAGATAAAAAAAAGGAATCAGATTTCATCCACCATCCGTATTCTTTCCCGCCACATTTGCTTCTCTATCGCAATACTTTCTCCAATTCCAAGAAACCGCATATCATTTTCAATCATCTTTATCCAAGTTTTCTTGGGTCTTCCTCTACCTTTCACAACATTACTTGTTCCCAAACTTTCTAGCCTCCTCTCTGGGGCATCAACAGGTCTTTTTCTCACATGACCAAACCATCGTAATCGATTTTCCATCATCTTGTCTTCTATAGCCGCAACTCTTACCTTCTCTCTAATCACCTCATTTCTGAGCCGATCCTTTTTTGTATGACCACACATCCATCGTAGCAAACGCATCTCCGCCACATTCATCTTTTGAACATGACACTGTTTTACAGCCTAACACTCGGTGCCATATAACAGCGCAGGCCTAATTGACGTGCGGTAAAATTTACCCTTTAATCTATGAGGCATGTCAAGATCACATAAAACCCTTGTGGCGCTCTTCCACTTCAACCACCGGCCTTTATTCTGTGATCGGGCATTTCTCACTGCCTTTTTAGCTTCTGTTCGATCTTTCTTGTACTTCTCATAATTCTCATCGCTCGAGCATTTACCCAGTACCTTATAACATTCACGTTTGGTCTTTATCGCTTGCTTAACTTCATCATTCCACCAAGATGTGTCCTTACTTGATGGTCTGTTTCCTTTAGATTCTCCTAGGACTTCTTTTGCAACTTTCTTTATGTTATGCTACAACAAGTTCCACATCGAATCTATATCCATCTCCGTGCAATCACACCAAATACCACTGTCAGCAATCTTATATGTTTTGAAATTAATCCTGAGGTAAAATATTATATTACATCAATCCACGAGACTATATGAAAATCAAAATTAACTAAATATGAACTGTATTAGTATCAATGTACCGTTAATAGTAAAAGATAATCTTTTGAGATATTAATTTTTTGGGTAAACGCATAGTGATTGGCTATAAATCTGGAATTAAATTTCGTAAAAGGTTAATATATAAATAGTTTTGGATTGACTCTAGAATTTCTGATTTATAAATAAGTGGAAATATTTTTGCAATACGACTTCGGCCATTTCTTACACTTTGCTACCGAAAGTATATATTTTTTGCAACTAACAACCTGAAGTTTGCAGCTTTAATTTGCAACCTTTGACCAGCAGGATATATTCCAATGTTATTCTTGGAATATTCCTAGAATTTTCGGTGGTTGCAAATTGAAAAACTTGCATAGTTTAGGTTGTAAGTTGCAACAGGAAAAATTAGGTTGTGAAGTATAAAAATGTTCGAAGTTCAGGGTGTTTAGAAGTTATTTCCCTATGAATAATTTTACTCTATTATTAGTATTAGAGTTTTGAAAGCTTCAAGATAATTGTAGTATCATATTTTATATAGTATTAAATTTCAAAAAATGTGTTGTTAATTCAATATATATACACTTCAATATCTGTATTAGTTTCATATGCTCAGTTCGGTGCCAAAAAAATCTCCAGAACCATATTGAGAATATTTTTGGCTTGGTTGAGTGATATTTTTTGTGCGATTTCGATGAACTCCATGTGCCTTACACAGCCCTACTTGGAAGGAGAGATTATCACTGTATATTTTGGAGCCTTTGACATTCAAGGATTATGAAGCAATGCTGGTAGTAAATTGTCCCTTATGGTCTTTTTTCTAATGATGTGCCATAATCGCCTGATGGTTGTTTGCTTATAACTTTCAAGTCATTAAAGGAAAAGCTAGCAAGTAAAGTGCATTTAAAAAAAAAAAGTTCCATGAGTACTCCTCGATACTGAAAGAGCTCCCTTATGCTTAGTACATTTTCGAGGGTCTTTTCTTTTAAAATACGTTGCTTTTTTTTGCCAACACATCAAATTTACATCACCATCGCTGGCAATACTGCACCAATATATAGACAAGCTGGTGCATATGGCAAAACACTCTATCTAGGAGGGCATTTGTTGTTGAACCATTTTGTATTTCTTGAATCTTGGCTGTGGTGATATCTGGTGACTGTCACAGTGGGATAAAGAAGTCCACCTCACATTGATAAAACTGATAATGCCTCCCCACCCCCCCACACCCACACACACAATTTTAGTCAAAATTGTTGGAGCAGGATTGATGATCTACCAAGTGTTTTTTTAATTTTTGTTTGATATGTTACTATAAGTGGTGCTATTTCTGGAAGGGGAAGCTCGTGTTTCTCCTTCATTAATTAGAGATCTTCTGAATAAAGATTGGTATCACTTGGCATGATTACTTATATGTTCCGACATCTATTTCAGAGTCTGAACCCACCGGTTCTACTTTTTGTCCAAAATAAGGAGCGAGCTAAGGAACTCTATGAAGAACTCAAATGCGATGATATTAGAGCTGATGTTATACATGCCGATCTTTCTGAAATACAGGTAATATTCTTTTCCACGGCTTAACGGAAAATGTTTTGTCCTAGCACAAAATTTATTCTCGAGCTTTTTTAATCGGCATGATTCAATGATTTTAATTGGTAGAAAAGAACTTCATGCTATTTTTCTTTCGATTAGAATTTATTTTGCTCGATTTCCGGGTATGCAACAGCTTTTTAAGTGATGCTGTTTGAAACATTTATGCTTTGAAGTCTTTATGAAGTTTTCACTTCACTTGCCGATCTCTTTCTCTTCCACAGACATACATTTTGTTTTTTCAATTCGGATATATTATGCAAATATGCCAAAATCTGCGAATTCTTCCGTCAACATCTAATTTGAATGCATTGCAGAGAGAACATGCCGTAGATAACTTCCGATCTGGAAAGACATGGGTTTTGATCGCTACTGATGTTATAGCCCGTGGTATGGACTTCAAAGGTGTCAATTGTGTGATCAACTATGATTTTCCTTATTCGGCGGCTGCATACATTCATAGAATTGGTATGTTCGTTGGCTGTGCTTCAATCCTTGAAATTTTGTCCCCTCATTTTTTTTACTGAAAACTAGATGTCCTCCCGTGCGATGCACGGCATAAAATGTTACATATTTATTATATTAATAATATGTGATCGAAATTCAATAATATTATGAAATTATTATAAATATACATGAGTCAGTATACACACATATACATATACTATTATTTGATTTAGTTTCATTTATAAACTCTTATCATGTGATCTAAGGGCACATGATAGGAAAACCATAAATTAATTAAACACCGGCATTTATTTTTTCATATAGGACAATTTGAGTCTTATATCTAATTTTATAAATAAGAAATTAAATTATGTTTATTATTATCAACTTTCATTATAGCCGACCCCAAAACATTTTGGGATTAAGACTCTGATAATGATGATGTTGGTGTTGTATTATCAACTTTCATTAAAAGTATACAACTGATATTCTTACTAATATAATTTTTTTATATGATTTGACATTAATGTAATATAGTTTACTATTTTATAATCAGAACAAAATAATTCTTAAAAATCAAATAATTGTTAAAAAGCTATGAAAATAAATCAAAAATATATCTTTCTTCAATAGTCTTATATTTTTATATTGAAATATTTTAATCATCTACATATATTATAATTATATTTATATTACTTTATATATACTATATGGATGTCAAATTAAAGAGCACGAAGTAAGAATTAATTTGATATATTTTTTTTTCAAAAATAAAATTGATACATAAAAGTTATAATTGTTTAAACTATTAGGTTAAAAATAAAAGGAATAAAACGAGAGGAAGTTTTTAATTGCTAGATAGTATATAATGGAATAATCCTCTAACCCCTCCCAAATTAAACGTCTACTTTTTTTTTAGGATTTTTAAAAAGAGGATTAACGTGGGGATGACACATGTTGCTTTAGATTTTTTTGTGACTCTCTTTTAATATTAAGCATAGATGTGTAAAAGTTCGATATAAAATATATAAACATGACAGGAATCTATATGATCATTGTATATTTGTAATATTTATATTAATATACTAATATAATTACATATTAGTATACGGGTGAAAGAACGTCATATATTTTTGATAAATATTTAGATTAAAGTCACACATTTTATACTTAATAATATACTATGAGATCCACAATGATATTAATTCATTAGGCATAGGGTGATAAAGTATATTATTGTGATGTACTTAAATAAAAATATAATCAATTTATTATATTTGTTTATATAATTTTTCTTTTCATAAAACGAAGAATCAATCAAAAAATTATTTTAAGTAATAATATATTTTTCTAGTGGGAATTGTAAGTCTAACATGTATATAATTCTTTTCCCAAATATTTTTAAAATAAAATAACTCATTAATCTAAAATTATTATAAGGTGAAAACTGAAGTAAAAATATTGATCTTGTAAAAAGATAGATTTACTTCAATGAAATTATTTGAAATTATCTGATTTTTGTATTTTATATACAAGTAATTTAAAAAGCAAGATTAAATATAATAATTATTCAAAAACAACTTATATTCAAAAAAGAATATTTTAATTATATATATGCCTAATGAATGTTAAATCAAATATCGTAAAAAGAAGATTCATTTAAAATATTAATAATAAAAAATAGAGTTGAGACTATAAAACTATTAACTTCTAAACATTGAGAGAAAAATAAAAAAAAAAGAAAAAAAAATTGGTTCCCATTAACTCTCATTCAAATAGGTAGGAGTTAGTGTATTTTTAAAAAGAAAAAAAAATATAATTAATTCAAAAAATCCACATAAAGACACGTGTTTTGTACAACTCTCTTTTAATAGTAAAGTAGATATATTCTTTGACCCCTCGAAATATCGGTATCACAAAATTGTGAATAATACAAATGTGCTGAATTATTTAATTGGTATTTTATGTTGGTTTCTAGAATCGATTCAAAGAGACTTTGATGACGTGTTTTATACAATAAAACTATTTTTTCATGGTATTTTTTGTAATTAACTAAAAACTATTTCAGTATTATCTAGTAGTCTCTAAAATGAAAGTCCCACACATTTGTTAGAATTAAATCTGAAAAAAAAATAGTTACACGAAAAGATAGAAAACACTAATAAAAACAAAAACCACTTCAAAAAATGTTTCCTGATTTTTTTTTTGGTTGCATAAAGGTCGTTCCGGCAGAGCTGGGAGGAGTGGAGAGGCAATAACACTATACACCGAAGCCGATGTCCCGTTTCTGAGAAATGTAGCCAATGTCATTACGGCTTCCGGGTGCGAGGTACCTGAATGGATCATGTCCTTGCCCAAGAAAAAATGGAGGAAGCATAGGCCTCAGAGGGAATCAATTTCTACTAGTGAATGACCTCTCTTGGTTCAAATTTCTGCTGAGCTCTTTTTGTTCTTTATCCTCTTTTTCTTTTCTTCTCTTTCTCTGATTTCTTCCAAGAATCACATTTCATGTCTGTAAGGATTGTGTTTCATAAAATGTGTCGATTTGTTTAGTATATTGTAATATTTTTAAACCTTGCGATTATTAGCATATATTCGTCCAATCGCTTTAACATTCGTTGTTTTAAATTACCTCACAAGAACCATAACTATTATCTTTGGATGTTCTATTGTGAACCTGACCTGAAACTTCAAAATAAAATCGAAGGGAAGCCAGGTTTCTTCTTCTGGGATCGAGAAACAGCATAGGTTAACGAGATCGATGTTGATGATCATGGGGATGATGAGATTTGTGAACGGCCTACTTGTATGATATCGATAGGTTCTTCGATGGATTAGTTATAGATTTGGGGATCAATTAAATGTGAGTAATAGGAAGATGATGACGTCTGGTTGATTAGTTAATAGTAGATAAATGATGTTTGATTGTAAATGATTTGATTTAAGTTGATTCTGAATATTTAAATTTCATTAATTACATAATAATTGGAGTATTTAAAAATATTGAGTTAACTAAATTGTAAGACGTGTAAACCTTAAATTTAGTTAATTTTCGAAACAAAAGTAAATCAAATATTAAAATTAATATGATATTATTTTTGTTGAAGTATGACGTTTGAATCGTAGTATTATATTTTAATATTTAATCGATTTGATCGTCATCTATTAATAAACTTTGCTTATTATGTTAATACTAATATTATTTTGGGTGAGATATATGTTGTTGCCCGAAATATTTATCCGAAGATGAAATACTGCTGGAATGGACGGACAACAAACAAAATTTGCGGAGCACTTCCGGGAGAATATGAATAAACACAAGATTTGCCGGGTTTGTTAGGTCCGGGCTTGAATGCTCTCGCGAGATGTTATTAATACAAATATTCGTGGATACAAGTATTAATGTGAGAATCTAAGTACAATGAGTGTAAAAAGACTCTGTTAATCCATCTCTTGAGCGAAGCTTGGTGTTCTTCGTCCCTGCCGATCGTCTTCAGTATGAGAGAGGCCGAGAGAAGAAAAACCGAGAGATAGCTGTTGTCAAGAGTAGGAGAAATCCAAGTGTGTATATTGCTTGTGGGAGTTGAAGTTCTTAAGCAGAAATTCGGTGAGTGCTGAAGATTTTCCGGTCCTTTGACAAGTGCATGCTGCCTTGTATTTATAGAGGCTGAGGAGCCTTGTTCCCTAGCGGGCGATCGTCTTCCGGCCAATATAATAATGGGGCGATCGTCCTAAAGGTCAGATGGGCAGTCTGCCTAAAGTCCAAGGTTACAATGGCCGGCCAGTGTGGCCCAATGAGGAGCCAAGACGCGTCCCGAGTCACCGTCACATGCGGTCCTCGACAACTTTCGGCTGTCTTACCGGTGGACGGATGCCGATCTTGTCAGGTCAACGATCCGTGAAATCCGGATCTTGTCTCGGCGCTGCACGTGGGGTCTGTCCTGAGGCTCGGTCTTTGCCGACTGGGTGACCATCGGCTTTGAGCGGCATGAGGCGTTCGTCAATGATCGGCCACCAGGGGTTGGCATAGGTCGGTCACCAAGGGTCGGTCGGCAGGTGCCGAGAGATGATCGTCTGGTCGTCGGTCACCAGTAGTCAATCGCCAAGTGCCGAGAGACGATCGTCTTAGATGTCGATCGCTCGGCACCGGGACTTGTCCTGGGATCTTCGGTCGGCCGATATATCTTGGTTGTCGGGCTAAGGCTAGGCCGCCTGGTCGCTGGTCGACAGTTCTGCCTCGGCTGATCGGCAATGGCTAGGTCGCCCGATCTCCGAGGCGATCGCCGGTCGGAGAGTATAATTCTCGACACAACAATATAATATTAATTTTTTTCTTTAATTGTGATTATTGTCGCAAACACAAACTACAAAATAGGGTAAATTACATGGATAATCCCTGTGGTTTGACTGGAATTTCACGTTTAATCCCTAAGTTTTAGAAATTACACCGTTAGTTATTGTGGTTCTTAGATAAGCACACTTTTGGTCCTTAATATTTTAAAATGACAACAATACCCTTTATTTTTTGCCCATACATTCTTTAACTAAAATTTTTATAACTATCTACCAAATATTCAAACACCTCCCATCTTTAGCCTTATCTAATCTTTTTCTTTTTTAAAACACTAAGAAAAATAAAATAAAAATACTAGTAGCTTAACATTATTGCAAATATGAGAACCTAAAAATATAAAAACCCTTTGAAAGGTAGTAATATAACTAAAATAAGTAGTATCAACTGTTTAAGAAGTAGCATTTTTACACTGCTCGTTCTGTATTTTTCAATAAAGCCTTTATTATATTAAGTTTGATACCCTTAAAATATTTATCTTAATTTTTAACTAAATATATATAATATTCATATTTCATACCTTAAAATATGTATCTCAATTTTTAATTGAATGAGAAGTTATATAATACTATGTATTAAGATTCTTCAATGCGCAGTTCAAATTTTTGTGACATTACATTTATCATCTTTTTAAAGTATTGGTTCATATGAAATCGTTGGTATAGATAAAAAAGGGTATATATGAGAAAAACAATCAGTGTCATCAATTTTTAACATGCACAATAGTTGGTTTCATAGTACTTGTAATTGTTACTTACGATATTCGTCAAGACGAAAATCTTATTTTCTTATATCATTTTATTATTTATATTACTACGCTTCAAAGGATTTTTATATTTTTAGGTTCATGTATTAGCAATAATGTTAAGCTACTAGTATTTTTATTTTATTTTTCTTAGTGTGTTAAGAAAAGAAAAAAATTAAATAAGGCTAAAGATGAGAGGTATTTGAATATTTGGTAGATAGTTATAAAAGTTTTGGTTAAAGAGTGTTTGGGCAAAAATTAAAGGGTATGGTTGTCTTTTTAAAAGTGTTAAGGACCAAAAATGTGCTTATCTAAGAACCACAAGAACTATCAGTGTAATTTCTAAAATTTAAGGACTAAATGTAAATTCCGATAAAACCACAAGGACTATCTATTAATTTACTCTACAAAATATAAAGAAAAGGATAAAATTATAAAAAAAAAAAAAAAAAAAAAAACATAAAACCGAGCCTCAGAGTGTTGTCTTCTCAAGTCGCATCTCATCCAAAACCTCCGATAAACCCTAAATCATATACCTCTGTAACCAAGCAACGTTTCTTCCAATGGTCATGAGTTTACTCGTCAGAGCAAGATTATCCACAGGAAGATACCTGTTTCCTCTCCACTCCACCATCCCCCTTCAACAGTCGAATCTGTATTCCTCAAAAACTACCACTAAAACCCAACGATTAACCAAAAGTGCCACGCCCGCCCAGTCACCAAGTTTATCCGACGGGATCAGCAACCAAAGTGGGTCGACAATCAATTGGCCGAAGCCAATCGAGATTCCGTACCAAGCAAAAGTCGCCAACTCTCTGAATTTAATCGGCCGCGTCAAAACCCCTGTTCAGTTCGATTCCGCTTCCGATGGAAATCACTTCGCCGCCGCTGTGGTTTCACAAGAAAACGGCGGTGGGGATGGCCCTTTGTTGATTCCTGTTGTGTTCGAAGGCGATTTAGCTCATGTCGTGGCTTGCCACGTGAAGGAGAAAGATCGTGTATTCGTATCCGGGCAGTTGAGCACGGGGCCGATGCGGTTTGCCTTTAAGGATGGTCTTGGTAAGTTCCATCTCGTGGCTGAAAATCTCAATTTTATTGAGGGATTTGTGAAGAATATCCATGGTAATAAATCAGGAGTCTCGTTTTCTTCTTCACAAATTGAGAATCCTTCGGTTAGAAACACTGAGGTGGTAAAAGAAGTGGAAAACGATGATGAAGAGTTCAATCAGAAGTGGAAAGAGGCACTTGAAAATGCAAAAGCTAATAAATTTTCGGGTGAGAGTGATTGGGCATCGACTTCCGTTCTCACTCAGTCGAGCGATGAGTCCAAACAAGAAAATGACAATGAGAGGTGTGGAGAAAGTGTGAAAAAGCAGAAAAATGTGGATTCAAGCTTGGATTTATGGTGGGATCTCGTGAAAAGCCCTCGACAGTGGTGGGACTACCGCGGTCACAAGTCGAATGGAATAGTTAAAGAAAATTTCCCAGATTTTAAGCACAAAGAGACAGGCGAAGGGTTATGGTTAAGCAAGTCGCCTGATTGGGTTTTGTCGGGACTTGAAAAAATAGAATTTGATGCTAAGTTTATGAAAGCGGTGCAAGGTGGCGAAGGGCTAGGCGAAAAAAGGGAGTTTAATGTTAAGTTTGCCAAGGCAAAACACGCCCAAGGTGGTAAAGGGGAAGATAGTTGGAAGAATCTGGTGGAAAATCCTTATAAATGGTGGGATAATAGATTGGGCAAGAGGAATCCTAGGTCACCCGATTTTAAGCACAAAGAGACAGGTGAAGGGTTATGGTTAAGCGACTCACCTGATTGGGTCTTGTCGGGACTTGAAAAATTAGAATTTGATGTTATGAAAGGGAAGCCGGTGCAAGGTGGCAAAGGGCTTGGCGGAAAAAGGGAGTTCGATGTTAAGTTTATGAAGGCAAAACATGCGCAAGGTGGTAAAGGGGAAGATACTTGGAAGGATTTGGTGGAAAATCCTCATAAATGGTGGGATAATAGATTGGGCAAAAAGAATCCTAAATCGCCTGATTTTAAGCATAAAGAGACAGGCGAAGGTTTATGGTTAAGTGACTCGCCTGATTGGGCTTTGCCGGGACTTGAAAAATTAGAATTCGGTGTTAGGGTTATGAAGGCGAAGCCAGTACAAGGTGGCGAAGGGCTTGGCCCAGAAAAGGAGCTTGATATGAAGTTTACCAAGGCGAAACACCCTCAAGGTGGTAAAGGGGAAGATACTTGGAAGGATTTGGTTGAAAATCCTTATAAATGGTGGGATAATAGATTGGGCAAGAGGAATCCTAGGTCACCCGATTTTAAGCACAAAGAGACAGGTGAAGGGTTATGGTTAAGCGACTCGCCCGATTGGGCTTTGCCGGGACTTGAAAAATTAGAATTCGATGTTAGGGTTATGAAAGGGAAGCCGGTGCAAGGTGGCGAAGGGCTTGGCGCAGAAAAGAAGTTTGATGTTAAGTTTACCAAGGGGAAACACGCGCAAGGTGGTAAAGGGGAAGATACTTGGAAGGATTTGGTGGAAAATCCTTATAAATGGTGGGATAATAGATTGGGCAAGAAGAATCCTAAATCGCCCGATTTTAAGCATAAAGAGACGGGCGAAGGGTTATGGTTAAACGACTCGCCCGATTGGGCTTTGTCGAAGCTACCAGTATGATGCATTTGGACCAGGTCTTTTTTTCTTGATTGGTAATTTCTTTTGTGCTTTGGAAGTGATTGGAGGTTTGTGATGAAGTGACTTATTAGTTGTATTGTGTCAAGAATTTGAAGACTATTTATTAAGTTTTCAGTGGCATGAAGGATGATTGTAAGTTCAGAACTTAGGCAAGTTTTTTTTTTTTTTTTTTTTTTTTAAATGTGTAAGACCTGTGCTTATATATCATGCAGATTTTGTTCCTAAGTTGCTTTGATCTTATTTATTGTACCATTTATCTCCTGCATAGTTCTTTTTAAATCTTGATCACTTTGATTCACTTTTTTTTTGGAGATTATTTTGGAAAGTGGCATAACTATATCACTAGTCTCAACTCATCATCGTCTCATGATATATTCCATGTAACTCGAAAAAGTTATGATTTTGATGGTTTTATTATTCTTCATATGAAGGGTGCTACAGGAAGGCCATCCGACGTAAAATATCGCCGTTTTGTTTTTAGCATGAATTATAGTACTCCCTCCGTCCCAGACTTAATTGCTACCTTTTTCTGGGCATGGGTATTAATGTTAGAGTTGTTTATTAGTATTGTGTGTAATAAAGTGATATTTTAAGAGGAGTAATATTGGAAATCTGAAATCATATTGGTATTATTTATTAATATTGTGTGTTTGATTGGGTGAGCCTATAATGGCATTTTATGGGAAATAGATGATCATTGAGGGTGTATATTTAGAGGGAATGATTGGTTTATTTCTTTTTATAGTAAGTAACAGTTAAGTATGGGACGGACCAAAATGGAAAGGTAGCAGTTAAGTATGGGACGGAGGGAGTATTAACTAATTTTAGATAATTATATGGCACTATAATCTTTATGCAACTGACCCCAATATAGTTGAGATTAAGGTGTAGTTGATGATAATGATGATTATTTGGAAAGTGGTCTTCAGGAGATGGGAATATACTCAATTTTGTTAGGGAAAGAGGTTCTTGAAGAGGAAAGAAAGTTGCTCTAGAGGAATTCTTTCATTTCCCCTCCCTTTTTTTTATCTATCTTCAAAAAAATAGGAATCCCTTTTACTTCAATTTTGCAATGGTACTTGAAAGTATCTAAAGAAGGTTGTCACACTTTAAAAGGCGATTTGAGGCGCGACTCAAGACGCCGCCTCGGCAGGGTTCTTTCCAAAGCGGCGATTTTTGGGCGAAATATAAGGCTTATGTCTCTTCGAATTGAGGCCTTTGCGAGGCGTACGTTTTGAGGCGTAGCCTTGAGAGGTGTCCGAGACGCAATTTAAGTAGGGTGATGTTATATTGATCAATTTCTGCCTATAAATAGATAAAATCAGACCTTAACCACGCTCCCCGCAGAGACGAGTTTTTCTTCATTTCCATGAGTAACACATGAAATGATTAAATTTAAGTTTTTGTATTTACATTGTTTGGTTGAATTGTATTTGTTCTTTGGGTAAGTTAAATCAAATTTAACTAAATTAGTATTCCTCATGTAATGGTATTTTATTTTTATTTTTTGAGCCCATGTTTAGACAATTTATATTTTTATTTTTAATATAGAATTTTAATTGTTATGTTAATTAAGTGAGGGATATTTTTTTAATCATATTTTACGTTGTATTGAAATCATTGAAATTGGTTGAATTGATCATTATTATATCTTTTGAGATTTTTATCATATTTTAATTTTTTTTAAATAAGCTTTGAGGCTTACTCGGATGTCGCCGCACATTAAGATAGAACGCATCAAATCCACCTGTCGTCTTTGTTGGCGCAAGATTCGGTATACGCGCTATTGTGCGGAAGCGTTTTTAAAGGTGCGGAAAATTAATCGACACAAGATTTATAGAGGTTCGGTCAAACGTGCCTACATCATTTCTTCGTATCTTTTTCTATAGGATGAAGACCAACCTTTGCACCTCTCTTCTATCGATCGAGGGATTACCGTTACAATTCTCGTCTTCTATCAATCCGAGATTAACCGCAACTCACTTGTTTTTTTGTCGGTCCAAGTTAAACTGTTTTCCTTTTTTACCGGACAAGGAATCAACCTATCTAGCTTTCTATGGGTACTAGACAAACCTCACTCGGATATAGGTTGCGATTCTAACAATGTCGGATCGTTGATCCTAATAACACTGAATCCAATCTTATCCTTTCTTTTTCCTCTCGTGTATGTTTTTGTATATTCACACTCAAACACCTATCAATAAAGCTCAAATACAACAACAAAAATGTATACAATGATATCACAAGTATAGATGATTTGCTCAAGGTTGTGTGGTTTGATACCAAATGGCTTGGTATTTATAGCCAATTTCCTTCAACTAGTCGTCACTGCCAGCTGATTTATTAGTGTGCGCTAGCCTCCCTTTAGCGTGCGCTATTGCCTGTTGCGTACGTTACTATTTGCTGATTACGTACTTTATCTGCTAGCAACTTCAGTCCAGTGGCTACTGCCTCTATCAGTAGCGTGCGCTAACACCTCTTCATAGCGTGCATTAATATTGTGTCATTGCTTGCGTCATATATTCGTTGCAGCCTTTTGACTTCTAACTTTCCACCGAATCTTCCAACGGTTTGATTATCTTGAATTCAAACACTTTAGCGTGCGCTATTCCTCAACCGTAGTGTGCACTATGATTTCGTCACTGCATATGTCATTTCGTGTCTGAAAGTCTTCACAACGGTCATGTTCCACGATAGCGTGCGTTATGCTCCAACTGCAGCGTGCGCTATCTTCATCCGGTAACTTTGTCTTCAGGTAGCTTTGTAGCTCATCTGATCTGCAGATAGATTTCTTAGCGTGCGCTAGTGTTTCCTGCTAGCGCGCGTTATTCAGCAGGTAAGTTCAAGTCATGTGACTTTCCTTCTTGTCTGATCAGGTAACATTCCTCAACTGATCTAGCCAGGTAACTTTTCCCATTCTGAGCGTCTTTGACTTCTTCGTTGTTTTGTTTCGCTTCTTTGTTGTTTTGCTTTGTTTCACAATTAATCATCAAAACTCGGTAATGAATATTTGGAATAAAATATTCCAACAATCTCTCCCTTTTGATGATTACAAAACAACACCTTGAATGGGATAAAACCTGCAAAATAAAGTATATGTATGTTTTACAGATCAAAGTTTTCGACTTTGCCCGTTTCGTTAGTTTCTTCTCCCATATTTTCTTTCTCTCATTTTCAACTACTTCTCATTTTCCAACTCCTTCTTTTCTTTTATTTTTCTCCCCATATACCATTATTCTTTTATTCCATTCTTCTCCCCCTTTTTGTTATCAGCAAAAAGTGCATAAAAGATACCAATTTATGATAAAGTATGTTATGATAGAATATGCATAAAATGTATAAAATATGCATAAAGGGTAAACCCCCTGACAAAAATCTCCCGTTAAAAAATATAAACTCCCCATGAGTTAAATACCAATTGATGAAAATTAATTTTTGTTTTTGGGGATTCAATCGAAAGTCGGTCGTTTTTCATTAATATAGACGATGTTCGGAATAGTGGTTCCTTTAGGAATTCAAATCTTTTTAGTTTTAATCGTTCGTCGTGTGCTTTTACAATTTGAAATATGATGCCCAATTTTTAAACATGTCGCAACGGGATATTTTGAAATTTAAGGATCCGGATTTAAAATTTGGTTTGAATCATAACCCCTGTTTATTCAAAGTGTATTTTTGAAAGAAGCAAATTTTTAAATTTCTCATTTCCGAGAGAAAATTTCTTTGTCAAAATTTTAAGTTCGTCTTGAACTTTCAAAAAATCATTCTTCAATTTATTTTCTATTTCAAGACATTTTGAATGATTGGTCTCGATAATTTTCCCCTTTTCAAGAATTTTGGAAATTTCGGTTTTCAATAATTTATTTCTCGATTGAAGGGATTTTATTTCGGATAAAGCATTTTGAAAATCGGTATGCAATAATTCGAATCCTTCAAATAATTCATTTTGAGAGGATGTACTAACCTGACTTTCGACGTCGTTTTCGTCGAATGAACTTCGTGCCATGAGAGCGATATTATTTTGATTGAAATCATCATCTTCATCTTCATCGCTCCATGTTGCAACGAGAACTTCCTTCTTAGGATTTGCATTCCGGTAAATTTTAGTAAAATGGCCTGGTTTACCACATATTCGACAGTTGTTGTCGAATTTCTTAGATTCGCCCGATTTGATGTCCTTCTTTATCCGGTTCAATAAGTTTTGAAACTTATTAATATTATTGGCATAATATGCCGATTTTTCATCACTTTCATCAACCAGGATTTCTTCTTTTCGAGACATCTTAGCTTTCAAAGCTATCGATCTTTCTTTCGGCTTCGGCTTGACACTTCGTGATTTTAGAACAATCTCATAGTTAATTAGCGAACCAACGAGGGCGCTAAAGTCGAGCCTGTTGAGATCTTTAGATTCCATGATCGCCGTCACGGTGCCGTCCCATTCTCGAGGTAGTGATCGTAGGATCTTCTTTACTTTTTCACTATTCGAAAGGGGTTTCCCATAACAAGCTAATCCATTCGTAATAACCGAAAATCGGTCGAGCATGATTGTAATGGATTCGTCGTCTTTCATTTAGAACAACTCGTAGTCGTGGAGAAGCATGTTAATCTTCGTCTCCTTGGCTTGATTTGTGCCTTCATGTGTGACTTCTAGAATCTTCCATATTTCTTTGGCACTATCACACGATGCTATCCGGTTGTGTTCTTTAAGATTTGAAGCACAATATAATAATTGCGTTGCTTTGCAATTATAATGGTCATTTTTCAATCGGAATCGTCATACTCTTCGAAAGTTTTAAGCATACCGTTTGAATTCATTGGAATTTTCTGACCAAGACATATCACTTTCCATAGCTCGATGTCGTAGGCTCGAATGAATATCGACATCTTCTTTTTCCATATCATGAAGTTCGATCCATCGAAGAGTGGAGGTCGATTTAGAGCAAGACCTTCGACTGGGGCAAGTTGAAACACCATATGATCTTCTTCTCTTCGGATGTTAATCCGCTTCTAGGAGGTACCGCTCCGATACCAATTGTTGGCACAAGATTCGGTATATATTGCGGAAGCATTTTTAAAGGTGCGGAAAATTAATCGACACAAGATTTATAGAGGTTCGGTCAAACGTGCCTACGTCCTCTCTTCGTATCTTTTTCTATAGGATGAAGATCAAACTCTGCACCTCTCTTCTATCGGTTGAGGGATTACCGTTACAATTCTCATCTTCTATCGGTCCGAGATTAACCACAACTCACTTGTCTTTTTGTCGGTCCAAGTTAAACCGTTTTCCTTTTCTATCGGACAAGGAATCAACCTATCTAGCTTTCTATGGGTACTAGACAAACCTCACTCGGATATAGATTGCGATTCTAACAATGCCGGATTCTTGATCCTTATAACACCGAATCCAATCTTATCCTTTCTTTTTCCTCTCGTGTATGTTTTCGTGTATTCACACTCAAACACGTGTCAATAAAGCTTAAATACAACAGCAAGAATGTATACAATGATATCATAAGTATAGATGATTTGCTCAAGGTTGTTGTGTGGTTTGATACCAAATGATTTGGTATTTATAGCCAATTTCCTTCAACTAGCCGTTACTGCCAGCTGACTTATTAGCGTGCCTTAGCCTTCCTTTAGCGTGCGCTATTGCCTGTTGCGTACGTTACTATTTGCTGATTACGTACGTTATCTGCTTGCAAATTCAATCCAGTGGATATTGCCTCTATCAGTTAGCGTGCGCTAACATCTCCTTATAGCGTGTGTTTATATTGTGTCATTGCTTGCGTCATGTATCTGTTGCAGTCTTTTGACTTCTGACTTTCCACCGAATCTTCTAACGGTTTGATTATCTTGAATTCAAACACTTTAGCGTGCGCTATTCCTCAACCGTAACGTGCGCTATGATTTCATCATTGCATGTGTCATTTCGTATCTGAAAGTCTTCACAACGATCATGTTCCACGATAGCGTGCGTTATGCTCCAACTGTAGCGTGCGCTATCTTCACCAGGTAACTTTGTCTTCAGGTAGATTTGTAGCTCATCTGATCTGCAAATAGCTTTCTTAGCGTGCACTAGTGTTTCCTGCTAGCGTGCATTATTCAGCCGGTAAGTTCAGGTTAGGTGACTTTCCTTATTGTCGGATCAGGTAACATTCCTCAACTAATCAGGTCAGTTAACTTTTCCCGTTCTAAGCGTCTTTGACTTCTTCGTTATTTTGTTTTGCTTCTTTGTTGTTTTGCTTGGCTTCACAACTAATCATCAAAACTCGATAATAAATATTTAGATTAAAATATTCCAACAGTCTTTTGAAACATCGTCGCGTAGCAATTTATAAAGCATTGATATGGGTACGGTAGGGCTACGAGAATACGGTATTTTGAAAGGTTAAGGATACAAGTACAATATATGCATACATATATTTTAAATTATTGAAAATACAGTAAAATCTCTATAAATTAGTATGGTTGGGATCGGAAAATTTTATTAACTTACAGAGATATTATATAATCGATAAATTAATCATTTATTAATTTAGAGAGGTAATGTGTATACATAACTGATCTTCAAAATTTCGGAATTGTATTATCCACTTACAAATGTATATTAGTTATTTATGAATAAATTACAACGTATATCCATTATATTATTTCTAATTACCATTTATAGAATGTACACTCATATAATCAAGAAGTTTGAATAGTCTCATTCATTGTTTTTTGCAAAGTAAAAGAATGGTTCATGGACTTAAGTAAGTACATTATCTAGAATTAGATCAATATATAATGATTCATTGTGTTGTTTTAAACTACACACAACAATAGCTTCTCATCTAAAAAGTATCCAAAATCAACCATGACCAACCAACAAAGAAAAATGTTATGTGAGTATAAGAGGGATCAGCACGAGTGCACTCATGAAGCGGATGATGATTCAATACCTTTGAAACATGTCACTTGAAAAGAAGCATTGCACACAACTCTACATAAATTTTGCTGCAATACGAGAAGACAACGCCGCAACTCTTGGGGCAATGAGGAATTTACAGATGAGACCAACGTAGATTTGAAGTTCAATAAAAACCAAGTAAGAGTAGATTCACATTTTACTAAATTGTCTTAGAATGTTCAAGTGGATAACATCTATCCTAATATAAGATCGAGTACACTTATTAATGTTTAGGCTTCAAGACTGCATAGAGTACATGCTACCTAATGCACAGAATTCATTGCAAAAAATATGAACAGCCTGTGTTTTTGTTAGAGTTACATGGAATATTCATTGCAAAAAATATGAACAGCCTGCGTTTACAATATACTTTCAATGCAGCTTTCAATGTGTAGGATTCAATTAAGCATCGAATCTGGAATATAAAACAATACATACAGCTTTCATTGATGGGTATATGAAGTGTTAGATGCATTAGATGCAGAAGATGTATGATTTTTGCAATCAATTAAGTCATTATAAATACACAACTATCACCATCTTCACCACATCATTTTTTGGGCACCAATCTTCACCACCATGTCCACAACCCTACTGTCCTAAGTCTCTTCCCATCTCCATCCCCAATCCAAACCAAAAATATGAAATGAAAAGAAGAAGAACAACATCAAGACCAACAATCACAGTCCACACCAAAAACACACAACCAAAAATCAACTACCTACATCTAGACACAACCATGGACCCTCACAATCTCTCCCCAACTCACATCGAATATACAAGACATGAAGAAAAAATCCAAGAGATCTCAGAAAGGTTCAACTTTGTTTCCAATCTTTTAAAAGATTTTTTAGTCGAACCATTATCATCATAGGTCGAAAATAAAACAACAAAAACCCATAACACCTACCTGAGAGCTCTGTGAGAGATCTTGACTCCATGCTCATCATTGAAAGTAAAGTCTTGGTTTGATATTCAGTTGGTAAAAGAATGAATCGAAAGAGTTTGTGTTTTTGTTTCACCATTTTAAGCCACAATGATGCACTCTTGATTTGAATTAAGCAGAAAATGACAATCAAGATTAAACGATGATGGATATTGAGATGAGATGAGTCTGGGTTTGAGATTTGATGTTGCGATATGATCGATTATAATGGTAGATCTGATGACTGAGTTTGAAGAGATAGTTAGGTGAGAGGAGAGTATGGTAGGCGCTTATAACAAAATGAAATGTGTATGGTTAGGTCAAAGGGTTACATCACATAATCGTTTATTATCGTTTGGTTATTGGATCTGTAATATCCGGAATTTCCACTACTGTTGATTAATATTATTTTATCCGAGTTATGTTGTACAGCGTGGAATCTGTACAGTATAGGTAAAATAATTGAAGGACCGAGACATCTGCATTGGTATAATTGTCGTACTTGGTCGACAATTGGATGTAAGAAGTATATGTATTCAGTATGCCGTATGTTCGTATTCTGTATGTTGAGACGTTGGACAAGAATAGCTGAAAATGGCTAAGTGTAAAATTATTAGCGCACGCTAATAATCATGAGTAGCGCACGCTATCGTGCAGGTTTAGCGCACGCTATAGATATAAGATAACGCACGCTAATGCATTCAGATCGGAAGGAATCTGCGTGTGGACCAGGCCACTTTCGGCGCACGTTCTGATAAGTCAACGGATGTTTGTAATGTAGTGTTAGCGCATGCTAATGCATGTTGATTAGCGCACGCTAACTGTATATCAGACAAAAAGGAATCTTATCCTCGTCAACACTTTCGGCGGGTGGACCAGTCTTCGGAGCATACAGACAAACGAGTCAATTGATATTAGCGCACGCTAAACGCAAGGACTTGCGTACGCTAGAGAGTGTAAGTTACGTACGCTAATGCATGGGCATTACGTACGTAAGCTCATGTACGAAGCCAGACATTAGTCTCTGGACTGCGATAGCGCACGCTAACAAAGGTCAGTTAGCGCATGCTAAGGCTGTCAAGGCTGTTGCGCACGCTAAATATGAGATGTTAGCGCACGCTAGTAATGCAGTCTATATAAGGGACAAGCGGTTATTATGAAGCATTTCGTCCATTCTTTCACCTTCAGTCGATAGAGCTTTGGGAGGTTCTTGAGGTTCCCAAACACTGTGAGGTGGTGATCTTTAACAAGATTAAGATAGAAATCATGGATTAAAGTTTTGTTCTTGATATCATTGGTGATTCTTGGAAATGGATTCAACCTTGGAAATCAATCCATTCCTTCATAAAGGTAATCACTCTCCATCTTTAGATTTCGTTTTGGATTGAATGTTGATGTTCTTGAGTTGATGATTATTACATAAACAAGTTGACAAGCATGATTATGAGATGGATTACTGGAGTATGATGATATTAATATGATTCGTGTGGTTTGAATTATGTAGTTCGTTTTCTTGAGATAAGTTGGTGAATCTTTCTTCTCCTTTGCGGATGTTGATATCATTGTCGATGATTAATCTCCGTAATGTTAGATTATGGGAGTGTTGTTAAGGTTCTTGATGTTCATGATGTTGATATTTGAGGAAGAACATGATATTTGAATATAAGAATTGGATTAAGGGTTGGATGATTACTTATATGTTAAAGGATATCGGATTTCGTTGTTTTGATATCTATGAGCATGATTTAGAATCACTTAGTGTTCTTGATAATCACCATATGTTGAACGGTATCTGAAAAACATGCATCGGTACAGCATTAGCGCACGCTAAGCTTACTGGCTAGCGCGCGCTAAGGGGAGCAACTTAGCGCACGCTACGTTAAGCGATTAACGTGCGCTAAGAGGGCAGAAAGTGCAGTATTTTCGTGTTGTGGTTATGAATTCGTGCTGGTTTGAGTTGGATTGATCCGACTAGTGTTTAATCGAGATATTGTTGAGCCGTTGGGTTTGTGATTTGGTTTTATCGATTGTTGATTGTTATCGAACTTGTTGTTTATCGATTATTGTAATAGGTTGAGATTATTGATCGGTGTTTATAACCGTATGTTACGGTCGTGTTCGAGTATGTTCGTGAATGGCGTTGGTCAGGGCCGAGGAGCTAGTAGACGAAGACAATGAGATTAGTGAGGGCTTCATATCAGTACTGAGGTAAGTTATTAGTTGCTCAGTTTATAGTATTTAATGAATGGTTTCCGTTTTATTCGTGTATAATTCGTATAACAATGTTTATAATCGTAATCACAGGAGATTTGAGATTATAAATCGTATTCGAGTTTTGGGAATCTAAATCATAATGTATATGATTTACTTTTGTTATTGGTATACCTGTATATCGAGGATATATTGTGATAAAGACGAAGATATGAATTATCTGCAATCCATGATACTTTAGACCGTCGAGTATTGAGGATAATGGTTCGTGATGGTTTAGACATTGAGATCGTTCTCGAAGGACTCGGGGCAAGTACTCTATTCATTTTTATCATTTGTGTCGATCATGTTGTGATACATTCGTGTATCGTTGTCATATGTCCACCTCGTGTTGGTCCGACGGGATCATTGTGGGATCTATGCTAGCGTGCGCTGGATCATCGGACGGGTTTTCCACCTCGGGTTGGTCTGACGGGATCATCGGGGGATCTAGGCAGTGGACGCTGGATCATCGGATTGCCACGTATTGTTGTTGTGCATATGTATATTATGGGTTTGCCACAAGTATACATTGCTGTTATTGTTGTGATCATATTGACGTTTTCATATGAGTATGCATTTGTAGGTCTTGTGTTAGGACCATGTCCGTATGTTGTGTTGATCTGATCTCGGATTAGACTCGGATTAGACTGACGTGATTGTCATGGCACTTCGTATCTTGAGGTATATTCCGTATTTCCTTGGTACTTGTCTTTGATGGACAATCGATTATCGTATTGGAATTGTCGACGTTATCCGATGGATTGAATTGGCCAGAGTTGGTATAATTTTCGTATCGCGAGTTATGATAATGTTTTGAGAACCTTGGGTATTGTTGAGATACCGTACAGATATTTTGGTATTATCTTATTGTGTTGTTAAGGATACGAATCGTGGATTTTCGTAAAGTTACGACGGTAAGATTACATTGGTCGTATTCTTACTTAGTATTTCCATTGATATGTAATTATTGACGTGATGTGGTGGTTATCATTGTTGGATATTATGGCTGACCCCGTCGTGGGCTTTCTTTTTAGGTTCTTAGATTGTCAAGCTTGTAGCGGTCGTGAAGAGATGAGCTTCCCGGAGGATACTGGCTAGGACATGTATTTGTGTATTGAGTTTCTGATCAGTTATTGTATTCCGCTGCTAGAGTATTTTAATTGTTTATCTTTATCCGCTGAGTGAGTATTTTTAAATGGCCTTTTGGTATCTGGTAACTTAGGTTACTTTGGCAATCGTTTTCTAAATTTGTTCTGTCGGTGCGTGTAAGCGATAGCTTAATGTATGTTTTTAAACTGTTGAGTTTTGGCATTTCGGGCCTTGTGGTTTCAAATGAGATTTTTACGACGGTTTTGTTAAACGGGTTTTGTAAAGTCTTCGAATGTTTTTAAAGATAGTACCATCGTTCGCCTCTTAGGCGTTTGTAAATGTTTGCGAAAATTTCCTTCAGCCTTGTGGGTTCCATCTCGGGGCCCACGGCGCTGTAATATTTCTGGATGGCTCTAGGGGTGTTACAGGATCGGGTTATTTTTATTATGACTGGGCTCGGGACCTAATGAGAGACTTGAACCAAGTCAAGTGAATGTTACTATTGCATCTGTATGTAAATTGTAAAATATTGAGAAAATATTACTATAAAGCATTTGTACTATTTTAAATGCTATTTATATTTTATATTTTAGATCATGCATTTGTCCACTAATTTTAGTTTGTTGAGGGTTCTAAGTTATGACTTAATTTGATCAATTGGCAAATTGCCTACTGTAATTTATGGTTTGACTATTTTTCAAAAGAAAAAAATGGGATAGAGCCCTTTTTCTTGGAACGGCAAAAATATAATATGTGTAAAAAGAGGTTGTGGATTCTCTTTTTTGGTGTAAGCAAAAATATAATATAGATATTATACGAGTATGCATCTATTTAAAGACCACATAACATTGATAGTTGCATAAAAAGTAATAGTATTTGTTCTATTATTGATATTATTATTCAATTTGTAATGACTATGTTAATATTTAGGTGGCAATTTTTTTTGGACTTGCAAGTTATATCCGAAAATGTTATGGACTGGGATGGCAATAATTGGACTATCAAATGTTGTTATCCGATATTTATTTTTTGGATACCTAATTTGATAATATTTGGTATAATGAGTGGTGTTGTGCGGCGATTAATACGCCTCGACGGGGATCGGCACAAGGACCGAGCGGCCAAGTCAGTGTCAAATGAACCAAGGCAGACTTACCAAACGAAGATGCCAGATCAAGTTCAAGTGCCTAGCGATCGTCTTACAAGGCGATCGTCTCTAGGGCCCGACCAAGGCCGATCGTCTTATGCCACGTGTAAGGCCGACATCCGTCAAAGTCTACGAAGACTGAATCTCGAGAAGAAGACCCACATGCAGACCCGCAAACGGCGCAGCAGGAGAAGGCTTTTTGACTCCAGCCCACCACCAGCTGTTAGTGACAAGGACAACCTCTCACCTACCGGCAGACCCACAAAATGCGCCCTATGTGGGATCTCCCAAAACTGCGACGTAAGGCACGTGTTGTTTTTTCATTGGTTCCCACAGACGGCGCCATCCTGTAGCAGCTGCGGATTTTAAGGAAACCGACCCACGTGCTGGGACGATCGCCCCGGTCGCCTTTAATGGCGTGTCAGAAGCATTAAATTAACATTTAATGCAGAAAGACGCTCGCCTGTCTGATCGATTGAGACATCCCGACCCCTCTCCTATAAATAGGAGACTTCCAGCATTTGGAAAAAGAGACAGTAGAAATCTTGCACAGTTGAAAACACAGCACTTCATCTTTGTAACAAGAACTCACAAAGCAATAACTCTGATTCTTCCGGCAATCATCAGCACTCAAGGGCTAGATAACCATGATCATTACACTCATAGTAATCGTACTCTAACATTAATAGTTGTACTCCAAAGTAGTAGTATTATTAATAATATCTCGCGAGAGCATTCAAGCCCGGGACTAACAACCCCGATAAATCTTGTGTTATTTTCATTTCATCGCTCGTACTCTTGCATTTTGTTTGTTACTCACCCGTATCCATATTCAGCAAATCATTCCGAATAATATTTTGGGTAACAACAAGTATTATTTTGGTTATTCAAATTTTCACGATGTGAAAGTTATAATACTTTTCGATAAAAATGTCTTATCACTAACCTATAACAATCGTAATAAAAATAAATATCAATAAAGAAGTGTTCAATAAATATTGCCCGGTATTGTGAAAATCATGATAGTTATAGTAAAATAACTTACTTTTCTACATGGTAAAGACAAAAATATTATACTATGTGTTTACTTGATGAGGTAATTCCACCATTTGCTTATTTAGAATTGAAGTGACATTTCACGGGTAAAATAGTACGAAGTATTAAATTGGATACTTATTGTGCAAAAAAGATATGTAGTTTTGTGTATGTTTGAATATGTTAAATTAGCATCTATATGTTTCACAATGTTATGCCCGTGACGTCAGCGCTACATAATTTTTTGATATTGTGTATTTGTACGGCTATACGTCATTTAAACACATACACAACACATAGACGTGGCAAAACGGGCGGGCCGGGCAGGCATGGGCAGGCACTTAGATACAAAAAGAAACATATAGAAAAAATAAAGAAACATAACAAGAACTAAGCTCTAAACTCAACAAAATAGTTGCATCGGGTCCTGAGTCAGCCCAAGTTATATATGACGAAAATTTGTGCCAAATATTACGCTATGAACACTTAGATACAGCCTGTGTGCATCGCACGAGTCTGAATATCATTTTGAATTTTTGACTCGACCTCAATTAAAAGTGACAAAGTAAAGACACCAACCATTTTCATATCCATGACCAAAATGACAAAAATTAGTACTGAACAATACGCTATGAACATTTAGATCGAGCCCATGTGCATCACACAAGTTACGCTATGAACACTTAGATAACTGAATAAATGATCAATGTAATGATGTACAATATCCGACTTATAAAATCATTTTGAGTATTTGTGATAACAAAATCACAATTGATGAACCTATTGACCAACAAAATGACGAAAATTAGTGCTCGGCAATACACTACGAACAATTAGAACGAGCCCGTGTGCATCGCCCGTGAATATCATATATATATAGGGGCGCATTCTATGCAGTACCAATATTAGATGCAGTACTTTACAGTACTAATTTATGCATGAATTTTGTACTAATTATGCATGAAATATATGCATTTCGTGCATCAAAATGTCAATGCATTAAAGTATGCAATATATTTGATGCATGTAATCTAATATTTTAATGCATCGATATTTTAATGCATTGAAATTTTGATGCACGAAATGCATATATTTCATGCATAATTAGTACACAACCCATGCATAAATTAGTACTGTAAAGTACTGCATCTAATATTGGTATTGCATAGAACGCGTTGCATATTTTAATGCATTGAAATTTTGATGCACGAAATGCATATATTTCATGCATAATTAGTACAAAACTCATGCATAAATAAGTGATGTAAAGTACTGCATCTAATATTGGTACTGCATCTAATATTTTTAAATAATTATTAATTTACAATTTCGTTAGGACCTTATATATGTACTAGGATTTCCGAAAAAAATTATCTTATTATTTAATTGATTGGTCTCCAAATTTGAACTGGTCCCAAGTTGGGACTGGACAAATTATTAATTTTATCGATTTATTAATTTATCGAGTATTATTTTATAGATACTTTACTGTATATATTTATTAAGAATACTTAAAAAAATACTAACTGTAATTAAGTAAAATTGTAAATACTAAAATCTAGTATGATAAATCTTGCAAACACATAAAGCATGTCGGAAGTCAACAATAAGACTTTAGCTTTTTTTATCTCTTGTGATATATATGGGCGGAGCCAGTTCATCTGACCCTTGAAAAATTTTTTTTTTTTACATATTATATTATAATAATATATAAAAAAATTAAAAGCCCAACATTTATTAAAAGAATTGGGTAAAGCCCACACCCCAACCCAATTAATTACCCATTTAACACAAAATAACCATTAACTAATACAAGAAAAGGAAAGGAAAAAAGGCACGACCGCACGAGAGAAAAAAAGAGGTCGCCGCTGCTGTTGGTGCTTTTTTTTTCTTTTTTTTTCTTTTCTCCGTTTGGTGAAAGTTCAGTTGGGTGGAGAGAGAGTGGTCATTTCACGATTTTCAGTTCTCTCACCCGCCTTCATTGTTGAATGCCATTCGATCCCTTTACGGGCTTTTCAATTCGGGTAGGGACGGCCCTGGGGTGGGTTTTTGATATTTGTTTGGAGGTGGAATTTTTTGTTCGAAGGATTTTGATATACTTATTTAGATTTAGTTATTTTGTTTATCTTGTGTTTGTTTTGTGTTTTGATGAATTGTCTAAGGATTAAGGGATATTATGTTCAGACTTATGAAATTTTCTAGGTCAGGACCGTCAGGTTCTAAATCGATTTTGTGCAATTTTGAAGCAATTTACATCAGTTTGAAACAATGATGTAAGTACGGAATTACTTACTTGTTTGGCATGCTTGAGTCCGAGAAATAATTTCATAGCTTTGACAAACGAAAGCTAGTTCGTCTTGTTCAATTTTACCCGTTTGATTTTTCGGAAAGAGACTTGTTGATGCTTGAAGACCAACTTGGTGTTTATATTCATCATATGTGTTCGAGTAGTGATTTCTCTCAATTGGATGAGATTAGTAATCTTTCTGAAAAGATGGTGGAGAAAAAAATGCATGAAATATTTCCATATGTGTATTTGCTTCTTACGTTGGCTTTAGTGTTCTGGTTGCGAACGAGTGGAGAGGCATGTTCCACCATGAGTATTATTAAAAGTCCACTTCGCGTGAGAATGGGAGATGAGTGGTTGAATAACGAACGATTATTTACATTGAGAAAGATACTTTTGCTTGTGTTGACAACGAAATTATAATGCAACATTTTCAGAATATGGGAGAACGTCGTGGACATTTATAACAAGTATTATTCCTTTTGTTATGAATTATGAGTAAAACCATAATGTTTATCTTTTGAGTATTATTTGAAATTTTTTGATTTTTTTTATTCTGCCCCCTTGATCATGTAATCCTGGATCCGTCACTATATATATATATATATATATATATATATATATATATATATATATATATATATATATATATATCGTGATCATTAGTATATGCAATAATAATGCGATAAAAAATACATAAATCATATAATTCTCTTTAAATCTACAGTAGTTAAATCGCTAATATCGATGGCCTCTGAAAGTTTAGATTTCACAAGGTAATTAATTTTCATACGATCTATTTCTTATATATATATATATTATATATATATATATATTATATATAGACACACAAACGGAGTATCGGAATTAAGTATCGGAGCTTCATATTTGTGGGATCATCTCTCAACCTACTGGCTACTGCCACAATTTATTTGCAGTATTTTTTTTTATTTTTGCACAGACACAAGGAGGATCGTCACTGTCTCACAGAGGCTCAAGGCTCCCGATACAGAGGTAAGTTCTTAGCGTAGCGCGATCGCGCCATTGTCACATTTGATTCTGTTCACCCTGGCGAGGCGAGTTAATGATTTCATCCCCGAACATTACCTAAGGGCTCCATCCGTTCCCCCCAATTTATTTGCAGTATGGCTTTAATAATCTTCCAACATTTTTGACATGTTTAGGCTTTTCTTTTAAGAGAGAGAGGGGGACGAATTTACAAGCACGCAAGATAATGAAGGGGAAATGGAGAGTCACTTCTCTTGATTATGGGCCGATTTATATTTCCACAGCCCAAATACGAAACCGCAAGCTAGGACTGTCAAAAAAAATTCGTAAAATTTGATATCCGTCCGAAATATCAGTATTTGTATCCGGACATAGTTTAATGATTATAAGTTGTTGTGTCGAGATTTATACATCTCAACAGGCGATCAGCGCAGAGATCGGGCGACTGAGTCAAAGTCGAATAGACCAAGGCAGATTGGCCGATCGAAGGTCCCAGGTCAAGTCCCAGTGCCGAGCGATCGACATCTAAGGCGATCGTCTGTTGGCACCTGGCGATCGACTCTGGTGCCCGGCCAATGACGACCGCCTCTTGCCACGCAAAGCCAGCATGTCTAGTCGGCGAAGGACGAAGCTCGTACAGAGACCCATGTGCAGATCCGGAAAAGGCGCCGCAGGACATGGATCATTGACCACAGCCTGTCACCAATCCCACCTACCGACAGACCCGCCGAAAGGTGCAAAGTGGGACCTCCCGGAACAGCGACTCAGGACGCGTGCAGGCTCCTCATTGGACCGCACAGCTGGCTGCCAGCAACAGCCGCGGACTTCAAGGCAGACAGCCCATGTGCTAAAAGACGATCGCCTCTTATTATATTACAAGGAAGGCGATCGCCCGTCAGTAAAGGGCATCTCAGCTCCTATAAATAGGAAGCCTCTAGTAGCGGAAAAAGGGTTCGACTCTCAGCTCATAGTCTGGTTTTTCTTGCAGCTATCTCTCGACTTTTCTCTCTCAGCACCTCTTAATCCTAAGACGGTCGGCAGAAACGAGAACAAGGAACTCAGAGCAACTCTAGTTCTTCCGGCAAGCACTCAACAACTAGATAACTAGGATCGTTTACACTCATTGTAATCGCATTCTTACATTAATATTTGTACTCCAAAGTATTCGTATTAATAATATCTCGCGAGAGCATTCAAGCCCGGGACTAACAACCCCGACAAATCTTGTGTCATTTACTTTTCCCACGGACGTGCTCCCGCAACTTTATTTGTTGTCCATCCATTCCAGCAATATCTATCTCCGGATAATATTTTGGGCAACAACATAGGTCAACTAGTGAACCTTGTAATTATAATCAATATAATTAATCTGATTAGCCCGAATAAATGCAGCCGATATATATTCCAACGTTCAGAACAGATTTGAAACTCAAATAGTCGATTCCAGGTTAACAGCGATAATAATAACCAATCGACTATTTGAGTTTCAAATCTGTTTTGAACGTTGGAATATATTTCGCTATATATTATATATGTATATATATATATATATATAACTAATATATAATATATATAATATATATTACTGTACTGCAAGTGTATATATTTATATATATATATATATAAATAACAAATATATTTATATATATATATATATTAATTAATTGCACAAATTCACCAAGAAGAACAATTAATTGAAAATAAATAAAGATCACAAAAAACCCCATTTTCAAAGAAAGAGATGAATAGGCTCAGATCTTCCGAAACCCTAGCAATTGACACCGATACAAACGTTTGTCCACAAAGGAATGCCCGAACCACCTCCGGCCGGCCAACAGCCCGGTAGCTCCTTCACCAAACCCAGAAAACTCAGCAAATCAAGCCTCAATCTTACTCACGCTTCTCACCAAAGAGATTACTCTCGTTTTCACCGAATTCTCAGAAGGTTCAAATCGGTTTTACTCTCGGTGTTCAACTTGGGTTTTTCTTTTACTCGGTACACAAACTCCAGGCCCAGCGGAGCCTTTTATGCCCACAAGGGTGAAATCGGTCACGGGATTCCATAGTGATATTCAAAAGCTCACGAGGGGAAAAGAGGTAGGGAGATTCGGGAGCAGAATCGGAAGTTGACCGAAAAGGGAGTGTAATATCCGCAATTTCGAATTTCAGTAATTTTCTTTTTTTGGCGGAAGTTCGTTTTGACGACTCGCTCATGACCGTTTCGTCATTTCGAGAATGATTAATTCTGCACTTTTTGTCATCCGAGTTCGTTTCGGTATCGTTTTGTTGAGTTCCGAGCTTTTTAGCGACTTTTCCGCAATTGAGTTCGATTCTTGCGAATCTCGTCCGAAACTGTTGTTTCGAGTTTCTCGTAAGTTCATTTAATGTTATTATTCATGTTGCGAGCTTTGGTTTGGTGTTTCGATCGCGTATCGTGATTTTCGGACGTTTTGGGCCATTTTCGTAATTTCCCAAAGTTTTGGGTAATTACTTAGTTGTCGAATTCGAGCCTTCGGATGGTCGGTGTGTGTTCTCTTAGCTCTTAGATTCGTCTTTGCGAGTACGTCGTAACCGTATCATCGATTCGTATTCGGAGTTCGGGTTTCGGGGTTGTTCGGGCCGTCGGAGTTGGCCGGCCGAGTCATGGCCGGGCAATGCAGGCCCAGGCAAGCCGGCCGAGTCACGGCCGGTAGTTCTCGGCGACTCTGGCCGAGTCACGTCGTAGTGCTCGGCGGCTCTGGCCGAGTCACGGCCGGTAGTGCTCAGCGGCTTCGGCCGAGCGGGCCGTCTGTGGGCGCGGCACACTCTGTGGCATTTTTCCAAGCCAAACGTATCGGGTCTTGCGGCTGCCTTCGGCCGGGCTGCGGCACCGCCGACCACCGGGAGCCATTTTGGGCTGTCTTGCGCGGCACCTTATGCGGCTTATTTATGACCTATGACGGGTTTTTGGCGATTTTTCTGGCTAGTCACGTCGTTCGTTCTTTGAATTCATCGGCTTTGGGTCGTACTTTGGAATTCATTTTCGTTGTTATTGTATTCGTTCGTAGTTCATTGTTGTGGATTGTCGTTCGGTGGAGTCGGCGAGTTCGTAGTCGGTTCGTGCCAACCTACTTCGGTCGATTCTCCGCGTTGTTCTTATTCGAGGCAAGTACCTTGTGTTAGGGTTGTATACGTCAAAGCATACTTTATGCTTGTATTACCTAATTTCCCGGTCTTTATCTATGAGAATATTTAATTCATTTATCACATGTTTTGCATATTTATTCACGCTATGGTTATGCAAATGCAGTCTAATTTACTTTATATTGTAGATAATGTGGTGTGTAGTGTCACACAGAAGATCACATTATCGGTTCCTTATATAGTAATATTTAGTTCACAACCTATGTAACATTAGACCGTTATATGAGAGGTTGTAGTATATGCTTGAGATTGGTTGGTCTTGACCATTAGCATATATTAGCGTATTTGTTATACGTTGAACAGGATCGAGGTGAGATAGATTCTTCCGTACTGACTATAAGAAGAACGTACATCTCGGATAATTATTATTTCTTAATTCTAGTGATTAATATTTAATTATATATATTTAATATTTATTGCTTTGATTTATCATGGGTGAGAGCCACAATGATTGACTCAATATGCTCGATATTTTGGGCAATATTATTATTTATATGATAATTAATATTATAGCTAGAAATCGTGTCCGACCGAATGGGTTGATCATGTCCCTTGAGGCACTCGAAAGGATTATTATATCAAACCCCGCAGTGGAATTAATTTTCCGATATAATAATAAAGGTCGAGTGGTATACTCATGTATAATACATTAATTAATTAAAAGTCACAAGAGCTTAAATTAATTAATGGACATGGAATATCTTAAACACGGAAATAATTAATTTAAAAGGAGCCCAATTTCGTAATTTGGGATTTTGGTAGGAAGTGCAATATTAACTTATTAGTGGACTAAGTTGATATTAATAGAGTCTTCATATTAGGAAGAGTCCTAATAATGGAAGGAAGATATCTATCGAGTCCTTACCATATCCTCCTTAAGGTCCCTAGAGTAGCCCAAAACACCTATAAATACAAGTATAGGGATGGCCGATTTAATCATCTATTATTGCCCAAGAAAATCGATTTTTGTGTGTGTGTTTTAATTGTGGATCTTGACTTGTGTCTTGGATTCCATAATTTGGTAAACACAATATTTTTCTAAAATACTCAAAATATTCAAGAAAAATAGAGAGAACAAAATCGTGAGTTTTCTTGTGAGGAAATTCGCCGATCCCCTTGTCTGCAAATTTAGTCCTAGAGATTGTTGCCCACACGACATCCGGACGTAGGCGGATATACTCTAGAAGATCTTGAGGTAGAAATACAAGAAGATCGGAGAGGAACACGAAGAGGACATAAATCGATCAAGAAGGGATTTTCTACCACTTCGCGTCAAAGGTAAAATTACCGACTCCCATGCGTAAATATATTTATTTAATTGTTTATTAATCTGTTTAGTTAATTAGTTGACAAGCCTAAATAGATCTGGTTTTTACGTTGGTTAGTTTATAAAACCTTTTATCAAATTACTTTCACCAACTCGCTTCCGCTGCGTTTTATATTCCAACAATTGGTATCGGAGCCGGTCTTTAGGTTCTGTTCAATTTAATTAATTTGGTGATTAATATGCTAGCAATTAAATATTCGTATAGTATGATTTTTTGGAATATTTTGCTAGAATTTGTCTTGCAGGAAAATATGATCCAATTATCATGGCTATGTGATGTTTTATTTATTTACGCGTTTTGGTAATTTAGCCCGTTTTTGTGGCATGTATAAGTTTTTCCCGTGAGAAAATCCACGGGTAGAATAGGATTTATTTTTTCTTGTAATTTGATGTAAATTCGATGTATTTTATTTTGAATAAAATTGTAATCGAGTTGGGACACTCAAAGTACGAAAGAAAAAGAAGTCCAGCGCGAAGAGGAGTCCCGATCGGACGAACCAACCGGGACCAGCAAGGAGCCGATCGGCGGTTCGGCCAGCAGGGCAGCTCGGTCAGTCCGGGCAGGTCGGTCAGCTCGGGCAGCTCGGTCAGCTCGGTCAGTTCGGGCAGCTCGGTCAGCTCGGCCGGGCGCAGCAAGACGGATAGCCGGGCAGGCAATGGACGAGCGATGGGTTCGGGTCGTCCAATTCGTTTTTCCGCGAGATGCTTGAAGCAGTGGGAGCAAACGAGCCGAAGATTTTCTCGTTATTCAAAACGAGGAATAAAAGCCATGATAATTGAATTTAATTATCCAATTTTTTTTTCATTATTTATTGGTTTTTATTGTTTTGATGTATGGCATGTATGGAATGTATGCGTGATATGTTTCCTTGCATGTTAGGACGAGAAAATTAAAAACCTTAATTTTTCAAAATAACTAAGTGATTTTAAAATTGATTTTTCAAAATCAAATTGGCCTCCATAATTGGTTTAAATTGTGAAATAATTAGCATGCGCGTTGACATTAGAGTCTTCCTCCACATCGGATGTGCTAAATTATTGGCTCACTGGTTTTAAACTTCAAATTTGATAACAAAAAGGTGAATATTATTTTTTATGATAGGACCTCTCCATACGTAGGACTATTATCATTAAATAATATTCTAAGGTTTGTTAAATTATGGTGTTCACTTAGGTGTATTAATTAATAAGCTCCCATCGAGTCTATGTTAATTAAATACATGGCCAAGAGGAACCAACTATTAATTTTACTTGTCAAAATGTGTCTTGGCTAGATAGTAAAATTAAAGACGTTAAAATCTACTTGAAAAAGTATACGTAAACGTCCACACTATCGTGGCTTGCATGTGCGGTTTTTCAAGGTGTTGGTTGATTGCATATATATTGTTTTAAGGTTTTTCAATATATTTTGCGTCGAATTATGTGATGAATGGTGTTTTAATTTTATTCTCAGATGTCTTTCAATCCACTAGTTATTCTCAAAGAAAACAAACTTGATGGCACTAACTTTGCCGATTGGAAAAGAAATCTTGATATTGTCTTGATCACGAGGGGCATAAGTTTGTTTTAAGCGAGGAGAGTCCTTTGGAACGAGAGGATGCCACTCTGAAGAGTTGGCTGAATTAGGAAATGGAAAAGTCGATGAGATGGCTCATTTGTTACATTTTGGCTTCTTTAACAAATGTATTGCAAAGATCGCATCGACGATGGGCTCGGCCGCGGAAATGATGAAAAATCTCACCGAGATGTTTGGTCATCGAACCAGGCGGCTAGGCAAAATGCGATGAAGGTTTTGATGACAACCCAAATGTCTGAAGGGACCCGGTGGGATCACGTTCTTAAAATGATGTCTCATTTGAACGAATCGAGCATCTGGGGCAACTATCGATGCGGAATCGCAGTCGATATTATCTTGGGCGATTTACCAAGAAGCTTTGAGCGTTCCGCCTAAACTACAATATGAATCGTAGGACTTACACATTGGCGGAACTTCCGACGAGCTTCAATCGCCGAAGGTCTCTTCAAACAAGGTTATCATCAAATTCTTGCGGCAGAGTCTTGCTTCTTCAAAACCCAAATGGGAAAGAAGAAAAAGCGAGGTTGGCGGAAGCAAGTGACGACTTTCAAAGCTAAGGGCAAGGCTCCTCCAAAGGCTCCTCAACCTAAGCGAACAAAAGCCGAAGGGCAAGTGCTTCAATCTGGGTGCAAAGGACATTTCAAGAGTGATCGCCTAAGAGAGGTACGTCTCATGCACTAGTAGTCAAAACATGTTTGTCTGCTGTTCCATCACTTCGTGGATAGTGGATTCGGGCTCCACCGATCATGTTTGTTATGACTCGCAGGGGTTCCAAGTAACCAAGGTATTTAGTGCGGATGAGATTACAATAAGTGGGCGACTATTCCAGTGAAGGTCACATTAAGTGGGAGTCGGCTAAAAGTTGATGATAAAATTTTAGTTCTTAATAATGTATTATTAGTACCCGATTTTAGAATGAATTTGATTTCGATTTCTAAATTGCGTCGTGATGGATATTCGGTTTCTTTTGAAGATAATGCAATTATTAAAAGAAATGGTGAATATATTTATGGAGTACTTATAATGAAGAACTTTATATCATCAATGCCGCACTCCCTTGCATAAATCGCTTAATTCTTTGACTAATCCTAATAAAAGAAAGGAACTTTCGAGCATAAATCCAACATATTTGTGGCATTTACGATTGGGTCATATTAACCTTGGAAGGATTCAAAGATTGGTGAGCGATGGCCCATTGATTCGCTCCAAGTTGAGTCATTTCCAACTGCGAATCCTGCTGGAAGGTAAAATGACTAAAAGGGCTTTTCAAAGCAAAGGAAATCGTGCACAAAAGGTGTTGGAATTGGTTCATACCGATGTATGTGGTCCAATGAACATCCAGGCTAAGGGTGGTTTCGAATACTTCATCACGTTTATAGATGATCATTCGAGATATGGATACATCTATTTGATGCGACGTAAGTCTGAATCTTTTGATAAGTTCAAAGAATTCAAGGCTGAAACGGAGAAGCGTCATGGGCAGAGTATCAAGTCACTACGATCGATCGTGGTGGCGAATACCTTAGTGGAGAGTTTTGGATTTCTGGCACATGAGGGGATTACTTCCACTCACAATACCGGTACACCACAACAAAATGGTGTTGCCGAACGAAGGAATCGTACTTTATTGGAGATGGTTAGGTCAATGATGAGTTATTCGATTTGCCTATTTCGTTGGGGATACGCCTTGGAAACAATGGCGTACATTCTAAACTTGGTGCCTTGAAATCGGTTCCAAAACACCCACGTAATCGTGGAATGGGCGCAAGCCCGATCAGGACATGTTCGGATTTGGGGTTCTCTGCACACGTGCTGAATAAGGAAGGCGATAAGTTAGCATCTCGCATGTATACGAGTGTTTGTAGGATATCCTAAGGGAACGAAGGGTGGCTTATTCTCTGATCCTAAAGACCAAGGTCATTGTTAGCACCAATGCCCGGTTCTTAGAGGAGGACTATGTGATAAGTCACAAGCCTAGGAGTGAGGTCATTCTAGAAGAACTTAGGGGCGAGATTTCGACAATACCAATTGTGCAAACACCTAGTGTACCACGTATTGACACTATTGTGGATACGCAACCAAGGACACGCCTCGTCGTAGTGGGAGGGTTATTCGTCAACCCGAACGTTTCATCGGCGTGGGAGCATCTTCGACCACTCCGGACCAGGATGAAACGGATCCATGTATGCACAAACAGCGATTCAAGACAAGGATGTCAACTCGAAAGCAAAGAATGGAATCCGAAATGGGATCTATGGATTCTAACCAAGTGTGGGAGCTAGTAGAACTACCCAATGGGGTAAAACCCATTGGAAGTAAGTGGGTCTACAAGCGTAAGAGAGGATCGAAAGGGAAGGTTGAAACCTATAAAGCAAGGCTTGTTGCGAAAGGTTACACTCGAAAGAGGGCATCGACTACGATGAAACCTTTTCGCCAAGAGCCATGCTTAAATCGATCCGGATTCTCTTAGCTATAGTGCGCATTTGGATATGGAGATTTGGCAGATGGATGTCAAGGCTGCGTTCTTGAGCGGAGTCTTGATAAGGAAATCTATATGCGCCAACTGAAGGATTCATTGCTGAAGGTCAGGAGCACTTAGTATGCAAGCTTAAGAGAGCCATTTATGGTCTTAAACAAGCATCAAGGTCTTGGAACATGCGATTTGATGAGGTCATTCAATCGTATGGTTTTGAACAGTGTCCTAGTGAGGTTTGTGTATACAAAAAGTGTGATGGAAACGTGCTAGTGTTTCTTGTACTATACGTAGATGATATACTTCTAATTGGAAACAATGTGAAGGTAGTATCAGACGTAAGGGTATGGCTATCTGAGCAGTTCGATATGAAGGATTTGGGAGAAGCTGGACACATCCTTGGTATTAAGATCTTTCGAGATCGCAAGAAAAGGATGTTGTGCTTATCTCAGGCATCCTATATCGATACGGTGCTAAAGCGGTTTAGCATGGAGAATTCCAAGAAAGGTTTCTTACCTTACAGACATGGAATTCAACTATCTAAGGCTATGTGTCCTAAGACACAGAAGGAGATAGATGACATGAAGCTGGTCCCTTATGCTTCGGCAGTGGGAAGCCTCATGTATGCTATGCTTTGCACTAGGTCTGATATCTGTCAAGCTGTAGGCATGGTGGCGAGATATCAGTCGAACCCAGGACCGGGACATTGGATTGCTGTCAAGCATATACTCAAGTACCTGAGAAGGACTAGGGAGCATATGCTTATATATCAATCAGATACGCTTTGTCCTTTGGATTACACTGACTCAGATTTCAGTGCAGACAAAGTTAAGCTTAAGTCAACCTCGAGATATGTTTTTGTTGGACTTAGATGTGGTTCTTGGTTTGCATAAAAGTATCACAATTTTATTGTGGCAATACTGGTGCATTTATAAACTCGGAGGAACCACGAGCCCATAGAGCAAGGAAACATATCAGTAACAAGTAACGTTGTAAAACGAGGGAACGTAGTGTTGTTCAAGATTGCATCTGGAAACAACCTAGTTGATTCTTTCATGTGGAAGGAATGGGGTTGAGATGTATGGCAGCATTGCTTTGAGTATAAGTGGGAGATAGATAGACATAGTCTAGATAGTATACTTCAAAAGCATGCTTTGAGTATAAGTGGGAGATTGTTAGGGTTGTATACGTCAAAGCATACTTTATGCTTGTATTACCTAATTACCAGGTCTTTATCTATGAGAATATTTAATTCATTTATCACATGTTTTGCATATTTATTCACGCTATGGTTATGCAAATGCAGTCTAATTTACTTTATATTGTAGATAATGTGGTGTGTAGTGTCACACAGAAGATCACATTATCGGTTCCTTATATAGTAATATTTAGTTCACAACCTATGTAACATTAGACCGTTATATGAGAGGTTGTAGTATATGCTTGAGATTGGTTGGTCTTGACCATTAGCATATATTAGCGTATTTGTTATACGTTGAACAGATCGAGGTGAGATAGATTCTTCCGATCGACTATAAGAAGAACGTACATCTCGGATAATTATTATTTCTTAATTCTAGTGATTAATATTTAATTATATATATTTAATATTTATTGCTTTGATTTATCATGGGTGAGAGCCACAATGATTGACTCAATATGCTCGATATTTTGGGCAATATTATTATTTATATGATAATTAATATTATAGCTAGAAATCGTGTCCCGACTCGGGTTGATCATGTCCCTTGAGGCACTCGAAAGGATTATTATATCAAACCCTCGCAGTGGAATTAATTTTCCGATATAATAATAAAGGTCGAGTGGTATACTCATGTATAATACATTAATTAATTAAAAGTCATTGTAGCTTAAATTAATTAATGGACATGGAATATCTTAAACACGGAAATAATTAATTTAAAAGGAGCCCAATTTCGTAATTTGGGATTTTGGTAGGAAGTGCAATATTAACTTATTAGTGGACTAAGTTGATATTAATAGAGTCTTCATATTAGGAAGAGTCCTAATAATGGAAGGAAGATATCTATTGGGAGTCCTTACCATATCCTCCTTAAGGTCCCTAGAGTAGCCCAAAACACCTATAAATACAAGTATAGGGATGGCCGATTTAATCATCTATTATTGCCCAAGAAAATCGATTTTTGTGTGTGTGTTTTAATTGTGGATCTTGACTTGTGTCTTGGATTCCATAATTTGGTAAACACAATATTTTTCTAAAATACTCAAAATATTCAAGAAAAATAGAGAGAACAAAATCGTGAGTTTTCTTGTGAGGAAATTCGCCGATCCCCTTGTCAGGCAAATTTAGTCCGGTAGATTGTTGCCCACACGACATCCGGACGTAGGCGGGATATACTCTAGAAGATCTTGAGGTAGAAATACAAGAAGATCGGAGAGGAACACGAAGAGGACATAAATCGATCAAGAAGGGATTTTCTACCACTTCGCGTCAAAGGTAAAATTACCGACTCCCATGCGTAAATATATTTATTTAATTGTTTATTAATCTGTTTAGTTAATTAGTTGACAAGCCTAAATAGATCTGGTTTTTACGTTGGTTAGTTTATAAAACCTTTTATCAAATTACTTTCACCAACTCGCTTCCGCTGCGTTTTATATTCCAACACCTTGTCCATACGATTCTTGTTTTGTGGATATGATAATTGGTGATCATCTTGGTGTGTTTGTTTATTTGTTTGAAATGAGTTTTCAAAGGATTCGGCTAGCCTCGTTAAAGGATCACTTTCAAAACGCGTGTGTTTTGTAAATTGTGTGGGTTGTAAGTGACTACGTGAATCCTTTGGGTATATTTGGTGTTGATGTTGCGTTTGATAATGCGTGTGTACATATATTGTTTATTTCCGTCGCGTTATGGTTAACGTGCGTGTTGTTATTTATTCGTGTGGTCGTGGACTGACGGATGAATTATGTGAATTGGTGTATTGATTTGATAATTGTTACGACGATGACTGTGTACTTGATGTTTGTGACAATGTGAATATTTGTTGTGAGAGACGTCATATACGGGAGCCTCTGAGGGCGAGGCGTGCGATCTCCGGTCTGGTGTACGCTGCAATGTGCGGCTCCATATGGTTGGTGAACGCCGGTATTTACCTGATGTGCGTGCAAGGGGCGGCTCTTATGGGAGTGACGCCGGCGCGGTAGACACGGACAAGGTGCGGCTGACATGTGGAGTGAACGCCGGTGCACAGGCGTTTCAGTGGAGGCGCCTGGCAGGCTTATTGGTAACGGATATTGAGTGTTTAGCTAAGACCCCGTTACCGAACGATTATCGTATTTCAAATTCTTTCGACCCTTTTTAAATGCTGGTCATTGAGAAAAAACTGGAAGGCCTCATCAAGTCAGGACCAGACATCCATTTGAGGGTAAGAGAACAAAAGTTCCACTACACAACCAGAGAAGATCACCTAAGTGTAGTCTTTGTGGATCAAGGGGTCATAATTGCAGGAAGTGTCCAACACTAGTAAGTAATCTATCTTAACTATGTGATATATTTTGTGGAGTTTTACTTGCTTCCTTCTTATCAATTACTGATATGTTTTATCTTGCAGAAAAGGAATCAGACTGTTGTTCTATGTCAGCCAGAAGTTCCTGGTGAAGTTCTGACTAAAGTTCCAATTGAAGTCCCAATTGAAGTTCCACTTGCCAATCAAAGCAAAAAGAAGAGGAAAACCGGCTTGGTCTTTCAGATCCTCACTTGCTGAAGTTAAAAGCTAAAACTACATTTTAATAAAGCCAGAACTAAAGGAAATGTCTTCTTTATAAAGTTGTCACTCCAAGAACTCGAAGTCTCCTAGGAGCTAGGGGCAGGAAAGAGGATATAACCCCAAGACTGGCTTTCGTGAAGACTTAGAAGAAAGGCAGAGAGGCCATTCAGGTGATTCAGGTGAGTGAGGGAGAAGCATGGGAACAACAAGAACAAATGGGAAAGGAAAGTGATGTATGAATTGTGATGTTCTTTTGGCTTATTTTGATTTGTGAACCATATCATGTTCTCATGAAGTTGTACTCGAAACATATCAGTTATTCATGAATACAATGGCCTTATTCTACTTGAATGATTTGCAGATTTGCACAAATAGGTACATAGCCAACAATAACATTGTCTTCATATGCGAATAACACACGTTCTCTTCTTCTTCTTCTTCTTCTTCTTCTTCTTTTTTTACTCTCTTCTTCTGCCCGAAGATTATGCAGAGGTCGTTTTAGACCTCGCGGGCTCAATAAGCTCCAATATTGCACCTTCTTCAACCATAAACCTCTTAATTTCTTCAACCACGACAAGATTTCTCGAAACCCCACAAACTAGAACAATCAATTCGCTACTGGTACTGCTCTTATTACCACAAATCTCCAACAGGGCAGTCACCCCACCATGTGCGGAAACGGACCACACATTGTCTGAATTCTCTGTGACTTCCATCAAAGACCTACCTAGTGGCATGTTCCCTACTCAATTCACTCCCCATCTCAAGAACCCTAATCAAAGGCGCAATTATCCTTGCACCAATCAACATGCTTTTACCTTACTGAAGCCTCGCGATTAAAGAAACGAATTTTGTGGTTTGATCTCGTTCGGAAAAGAAATGTGGCAAGTTGCTATTGTTCCGACTGTTTCAGGTATTTGGATGGTTGGCCGTGGATTTGTGGCGATGAGGCGGCAATAGTAAATAGCCAATGCTGTTCATCTTCTCCTTTTTTTTCTTTTTTCTTTTTGATGTTGATCATGACGTCCGATTGGCTAGGGTTTTGCCAGGTCCGGTATCGATCTGCCGCGATTAAGTGCAGAAAATAGACATCAACACGGTTCAGGGTCTCAAAATAATTTCGTATAATCACCAAATAGACAAATAACACTAGGAACCACCAACAATCTACTACAATCATTTGTAGTGTGTATCTAAAGAAACTCCCGTCAATTCATCATCTTCGCTTGCTTCATCCTTTCGGATTAGCGAGGTGGCAAAAGGGTAATTTGGTATATGTACTTTTCATTTGAATTTGAGGTGACATAGGTCGGCCCATTTGAATTCCAAGGTTTTGATAATTTGCACTCCATTTATTTTCTTCACTTGTTTATTACTGATTTATTTATTACTTTTCTTTGATAAACTTTTTTTTGAGACTTTCTTGTTTTATGTTTTTGAATTTAGGGAGGAGCACGAGGCTCCAGTCATTGAGGACGATGACTCTCCTTTGACCGAAGACTTGGATGATGATCTTATTGATGGTACGTTGTAATTGTGTTCTGTTGCGGCAATAAAGTTTTCGCATTTTTCATCCTTTGATTTTCGAATTGCAAAATTTGAATATTATAAATTGATTGAATATTTGATATATATTTAAGGTGAAGGGAAAAAGTGGGTTTCACAAAATTGGAACTTAAACCTCATGCGAATCGCCCATTGTGGGCTTGCGCGGATGGTCGAATTTTCCTTCAGACTCTCTGCTGAACCAGTTTGCAGGTATATTTTTGGGGCAGTATAATATATTTATTCACCTAAAGCATGTTTTTTATAATATTTATCGTAGTTTATAAAATGATGCATCTTTTACTATCCTTTATATTATGACATATGAAATTATAATATACCACCAGTATTTGCAGGAATAACACTCATCCTTTCCATTTGATCTTTTTTGATGACCGTTTCAAGTCGTAAATTATATGGTAGTACTTTAGAAAGTGATCACAGAAGTGCACTCTTCAGTAGCACCTTCTTCGTTTAAATGGAAAATATAGCTTTTACACTGCTTGAATCATATTCTTTTTACATGAAAAATATACTTCAAGTTTGTTCTCTGTTTTCTTCTTGTTGTGTCCATCCAAATTGTATTGGAATACAGTTTGATGTCAGTATTATTTGACAGGCCAGAGTCAATGCACGAGTACAACTGACACGAGTACAACTTGACCCCACATTCTTTATACGCCGCACTGTCAGTGAGACTTAAAACACAGATATATCTTGAAGTTCAACACGTAAAAACAAAAATCGATCTAATGCAAATATATCTATATGCTGTTTTTGGAGTTGTATCCCGACGATCTTGCGCAGCATGAGAAACGCTTTGAAAAAAGTTAGTGGAAACGATTCAAAAATAATAACGCCCTCATCCTACTTGATGAGTCAAATTAAGTGAATGTGTAAGTTTTAATGAATCGCAAAGTATATTATATATGGGATTTAATTTCAGCCAAATAATTGACTTTCTGCGTAAAGTCCATTTTACCCTAGAATAAAACATTTATTTGAAATTGGTTTATTCAATATTACTGAATAAATAATTTCTTTTAAAACAAAAAGTAAGAAACGCGCCGTTTCTTCCGTCTTCTCCCATTAACACTAACACCTCCCGTTAACAGAAAAGAATAAAAAAGAGAAATGTTTTATTCCAAGGGTAAAATGGGAAAAGAAAATGGATTTTGCTCTCTCTCTCTTATGACATCAGCATCAAAGTTGACTTTTGTCCTTAAATTTAAATACAGACTTTCAGTATCTCAAGTTTTGTCCTTCTTCGTAAACTATGAAAATATAGGGACCCAAATAAACATCTTTCAGACCTGGCTGCCAGTTTGTCAAACACTTGGCGCCTTACGAACGCTTCGCAACCCCAGATCTTTAGAAAAGACAAGTTTGGTCTCTTACCAGTCCATTTCTCAAATAGTGTCTTTTCAACTGCTTTAGATGGAACACGATTAAGGGTGAATGCTGCTGTTTCTAAGGCGTGGCCCCAAAATGATAATGGAAGCTATGTTCGACTCATCATGGATCGAACCATATCTAATAAAGTTCGATTCCTCCTCTCGGACACTCCGTTATGCTGAGGTGTTCTGGGAGGAGTAAGTTGCGAAACAATTCCACAACTCCTAAGATGATCATCGAATTCTTGGCTCAAGTATACCCCACCTCGATCCGCTTGAAGGGCTTTAATTGTCTTGCCAAGTTGATTCTGTACTTCATTCTGGAATATTTTGAACATTTCAAAAGATTCATGTTTATACTTCATAAGATAAACATATCCATATCGGCTAAAGTCATCAGTAAATGTAATGAAGTATTGATATCCGCCTCTGGCATGAGTGCTAAGAGGTCCGCATACATCAGTATGTATTAGGCACAACAGATCACTAACCCTTTCTCCATGACCGGTGAAAGGATTCTTCGTCATATTGCCCAATAAACAAGATTCGCATGTCCCATATGATTCATAGTCAAAAGAGTCTAAAAGTCCATCATTATGGAGTTTAGAAATGCATTTCTCGTTTATGTGACCAAGTCGGCAATGCCATAAGTAAGTCGGATTAGAATCATTGAGCTTAGGTTTCTTGGATGCAATGTTATAGACTTCCAAAGTGTCGGACTCATCTAGATCAATATTGTAAAGGCCAGTATATAACTTTGCAGTACCATAAAGCAAGTCATCAAAGAAAATACGAATAATCTTATTCTTAATAAGAAAACTGTAACCCTCACAATCTAATGTAGAAACTGAAATAATATTCCTATTCATAGAAGGAACATAATAACAATTGTTCAAAACTAACAAAAGCCCATTGGGTAAAACTAGATCATAAGTTCCTACGGCTAGTGCAACAACTCTTGCTCCATTGCCGACTCTTAGATCCACTTCCCCTTTTTTTAGTTCTCTACTACTTCTCAACCCCTGCACATTTGTACAAATATGAGATCCACATCCAATATCTAATACCAGTAGTTAGAAGTAGATAAGTTAACTTCTATAATAAATATACCTGTGATAGTCTCACTACCCTTGGTACGCTTTAGCTCTTCCAAGTAAATCTTGCAATTTCTTTTCCAGTGTCCTGGTTTATTGCAATGATGTCAATTTCCATATTTGGAAGCTTTAGTCTTGAAACCCGGCCTAGTAGGGTCTTTAGATTTGACAACTTTTGCCTTACTCTTTGCCCTTGCCTTTGTTCTTAAAGGACTTCCCTTTGCTGACCATCATCTCGTGGTTTGGTTTCTTCTTAATATTCTGCTCAGCCGTTTTAAGCATTCCATGCAGCTCAGCAATAGACTTCTCCATCTCATTCATATTATAGTTCATTATGAACTGACCGAAATTTTCGGGCAATGAGTTTAGGATCACATCCGTGGAGTGCTCCTTAGAAAGTGGAAAACCAAGCCTTTCAAGATGATCAATATATCCTTTCATCTTGAGAACATGAGCGCTGACAGATGTCCCCTCAACTATCTTGCAAGCATACAAGGCTTGAAAGGTCTCATACCTCTCTAGCCTAGCATGCTTCGGGAAAGTTTCATTGAGGTGAGCATTTAGATCATAAGCTTCCATTTCCTCCAGATTCTTCTGAAGTTCTGGACAAATGGTGGCTAACATAAGACAACTAATATCAATGGAATCATCACAATGTTTTTTTCATTTGTCTTTTGTTTCTTTGTTTGCATTGTCAGTCGGCTCATCAGGAATTTCTTCATCAAGAACATACAGCTTTATTTCTTGCTTGAGAACTATTCTCAAGCTCCGGATCCAATCCAGATAGTTGCTGTCGTTTTCTTTGAGCTTGTTCTTCTCAAGGATGGATCGCAGTGAAATGGTGGATATGTTGTTTGATGCCATTATACAAATTCAATATGCAAAATATTTAGTCACATTATTTTATTTCTCGAAAATACTCCCACTAAAACAAAGTACACTCAATTTACAACATTTTTAATTTTAGTGGGTTAAGATCCTATTTCGCACAATCCTAAACTCAGCTTTGGCATGACGCCTAGAATTGCGCTACTTTAGGTGGATAACTCTTTATCGATTACATCATATGTAACTCTTAGATTATATCATGGGATTTGGCATCGTATGCCCAAGCATGTTATAATCCCATCTTATGCCTTAAGGTTCAAAACTATTTTGATTTCCAAATTCATTAAACGTATAGGTATCACCATTACCTATCCTACCTTACTAAGATAATCCGAGCGTCCAGCTTTGGCATGGCCCACTCATGATGATCGAAGTCTTGATAGGTGTTTTTCAAATGAATGGCATTTTAAAATTTTAACAAGTGATTTTTATCCTATGTTAATGTCTATGTTTGCTAACATACATCTAAACATACATAGCATCACATAAATGCATAAATTTAAACATACATCGCATCACATGACAATAAAAGCATAGGACCGTGTATAGTATGACCATAATCCTAACGTGATTTTCATGAGCCAACATGAAAATCACAAAGGTCATCTAAAGAGTTAAATATGGTCTTCATTGATCTTCCCAACTCCTTGGAACGTCATACGCGATCAATTTGCTCCTCGAGTCCATCCTTCTTGTCCTTCTTGTCTTCATTACATTAATGAATACTACACTAGTAAATTAAATTACAAGAAGTGCAAACGACACGCAGGCCGTAAAATAATAAACAATTTAAATAGACGACTCGCAGGCCGTAAAACCAATTATAATTAAACGACACGCAGGCCGTAAAACCAACCCATAAGAAAATAAATTATCCAATCACATTGGTCAATTTATGGTCATGCCATACACCATACACATACCATAAATAATTATCAAATAATTAATAAAAGCATGAAATTATAGAAATTAAAATATGTCTGACAGTCAGACTATAAATAAAATTTGAGTCATCAGATGAACAAATCTGTGACTTGGCCGAATGGTGTTGGCGCTGGCCCTTGGCGAAGGCCACCCGAGGTCGATTCCCGTGTATCATTATCAAAACAAAAACGCAGCTCACTTGGTAAGTAGCCAGGTTGCTGGCCGGACCACCAGGGTTCGAACCCCTGATAATGCAAAATAAGTTTTACTAATTCAAACAGCCTGCGGGTCCAGACCCGACCCGGACCCAACCCGTCTAGGACCAGACCTGTTCCAGAACAAAATGAATTTTTGATGATCCGATTTAAGCAAATTAAACCAGAAAAATTATTTTACAAAATCTATATTTTATAAACATAATCAAGAACATAATTTACACATAAACATGTTCTACATAAACAATTAAATTACTTGCAAGTTGGCTTCGATACTACTGTTGGGCTTTCTATGCATCGAATACAAAATAATCGGAGTAAAAACGCAGCGGAATAATAAATGTGAAAACCCAATTTAGGATCTCATGCAGTAATTTAATTATTTAATTAAAGGGTTAATCGAATTACCTTAATCCGATTGAACAATTCTAGATCCGGACTTGAAGCAGATGAATATCTCCTTCCTCTTTTGGTGATCCACACACGAACAATTCTACAAGCCGGATTGCTAGATTCTTACGAATAATATTGATAAATAGTACAACACAAATTCCATACTAGAAGGATTGTACTATCGATCAAGATCAACTAAGGGAAGAGGATTAGACGACCGACTTCGTTCTCCTACAGTAGGAAGTAGAGATCCGATTTTTCTTGTTCTTGAAGGAGGCGATTTTATGTTTAGCTTTCTAATGACAACTCCTTGTCCAAGACCTTATATTTATACTAAGTAAACCCTAGAGTCAAACTCTAGTATTTGCTTAGTTGCCCCTCAACTTATTAAATAATACAATATGTATAATATCTAATATTATATATATTACTTATTATTTAATCTCCTTATAAATATAATATCCAATATTATATTTATTATTCACATTTGATATTTATTCCTACTTGTCTATAATTGTCGTACGTGCGACCCAAAAGGCTTATATTATGTTGGCAATTATTTAATACCTTATTAAATAATAAATCATAAGCGGCCTCTAGCAAGACATTATGATTACCCAAATAATATAAGTTAATAGTCCATTAAACCTTTGAACGTGTCAAATCCCTTTGTCATACTTATTTATGTTCAAATGCTTTCTCGATCTTAAGTAGACTGATTGAATCAAATGACTCTTTAGTTGAGCATGGCCATGCATTTCCTTGAGTTCGACTTATCGAGGGGCCCATCAGATATCTCTCTCACTTAAGAGAGGGACAAATTTCCCATCTTGATTATTCATTGCCCTCTACATGACTCCCACTAATCCCGATCGCTAACCTTTATGATCACCATGTTTCAGATGATGTTGGATTACGTCAAGGCATAGCAGTTATCATGTTGGACTCTATGATAATCTCAGGTTCAAGGATTTATTGACATAGTGTTATATTGAGATTCACTTATGACATTTCCATGCAGTGATCTCAATGCGGGTCTGTCCAGTATTAGTTCTCCAACCAATACCCATAAGATTGATCCGTACCATACGCATAATCATCCGATGATTATCAATCAAACTTATATTAGTATATTAATCACTTGAGTCTCTACTCAATGTGATTGTACCAGGGACATTTGAATAATCTTATTATTCATGAATAACTATTATTTGATTATTATAATATTAAAACATGCACACATTATAATAATCAACGAGAAATAAATGATATCAAATAAATTTATTTGTATGTGACAATTACAAATATAGGCACATCGAATGTCCTAGGGCACTTTTCCCAACAGAATTATATGTTGAAACCTCTTTGCCAAATAAACTAGTTTTGCTTGAAAAATTCTTCTGTTTTAAACTGTATTTGAATAAAAGTCTTGATGAAAATCTTGATGTGTTTACCAATTAGTTCAAGATATTAAAAATTCAGCTGATAAACATATTGATGACTACTCTGCTCCTTTTGAATGTTATTTCTGAGTCTTATGGTGATGTTAAATCTGCTATTAAGTATGGTAGAGATAACATATCTTTAGATATTGTTGTGTCCAGTCTAAAGAGTAAGGAATTAGACTTAAAAACCAATGTGAGTAATAATTTGAATTTCGAATTAGTTTCGATGGTTAGAAATGAAAATTGCTATGACTATTTCACTAAGAAGGATGGTCAAAATTCTAATTTTGGACAGAAGTCAAGGAATTGCTACAGTTGTGGTAAAAAGGGTCATATTGCTAGTAATTGTCCTAAGAGGAACAAAAAGGGTAAAAATCAAAATGATGATAACGCTAACCTGGTTGCATCTGATATCAATCTTAGTGATGTGTATTAGTTGACCTTTGTGGTTTTTCAGTCCTTAGTGGGCTGTGGTTGTCTTTGTGACTTTGTATGGTTTATGTGTCTGTGTGACTTATGTGAATTAAACGTGGTTCTAATCCTTTGTGGATGTAGGTTGTATAATATCTGTGATTATGTTTCCCTTGAACTTTGTGTTCTGTGATATTTTTATGCTGGATGCGGTGTTGTGGTTCGGTCGACCAACCTTTTGTGTTTTGCAGCTTCCACGTGTTAGCGATTTTGTGTAAACCCCCGCTCTATTTTCAGGTGGAGCAACATGCTTAGTGCTTTGTGTTTAAGGTGGAGTGGTGTCCTCTCAAACCTATGTGTTGCTTATATCGTTCATTTCCCTTAATGCGTTTGTGTTTTTTTGAATATTTTGGTATTTGTGTGCTTTGTGCAATTTTAGCTTTCTTTGCGTTATTGCTAAAATATTTATTGTGCTAACTGTGTGTTTGAATACGGATGGGTACCAAGTGTGCCTGATGAAAATGTAAATCCTTTTTGAAAAAAAAACTGAATCTCGATTCAGTCGAATAAATTTGAACTTTGTGTTTTTAGGGGATCTCTTTGTGAGTTATATTTTTGGCCCAACCCGGCCCATATAACATTTAATTAAATCAGCCCGAACCCGGCCCAAAGCCCATGGCAGCCTTTATTAATAGGAGCCATCAGATCAAGACTTATTATCTACTTTAGATCTTGACCGTTCGCTCCTCTCCTTATAACCCCTAACCCTACTCAGTCCCTCATTTTTTCACCGCCTCCCTCACCTCACCTCTCCCGTCTCACTTCTCTCCCCCGTGATATTACACGCCGTAGAACCTTTCCTCAAGGATCTACCAGGTTAGTAACATCATTAAACATATCGACAATGCCTTTAAGGCTAAAATGACTCAGTAGACCGATTTGGCCATTCAATAAAGCATACAACTCGACATAATACCATGCATCACGCAGGGGTCGAAATACAATAAACTCTCGTACAACGGGGAAAAGATACTGCAGCGGAAAAGAAAATACAACTAGACCAATACGACATCAACGGGTCCTCGTGTAATTAGTATCGTTCATCTTTCATCATCCTTCGTGCCGACCCTGTGTTATGCTCCAAAACCTGAATGCAAAAATAGACATCCACCCCCCGAATACTCAGGGGTTAGCAAAACTCCACTGTTTTACTAGTGCAAATACAAGTGCAAAAATACGAGCCATACAATTCACATTCCACGAATAACAATAACCAGGGATCCTCAAAGTTCCAAACGTAACGAAAAGCACTTCCCGAGGCATAAGTTTGGTAATACATTCCAAAACCGAAAGATCACAAATCAAGGGAAATAATTTATAAAACAGTTTAAAATACCATCGAGAGTTTTAATAGAAAACAATTTAGGATTTCCGAATCCTTCTCTTTCCAAAATCAACAGGGGTCACAGCCCAAAGGTTTTGTTTTCGTAAATAGAAAACCGACAACAATACACAGGGCCAGAGCCCAATATCACGTGTCCTCGAAGGACATAAAAATCAACAAAACATAATCGCGCACGCGCATCGCCTAGGACCAGGACGAAGCCACAAATCCCACTCGAGGCCTCGAAGGACCCTCCCGAGCTAGCTAGCTAAACAAATTACAACGTCTCAACATCACACGGGGTCCTCGAACCAATCCAAATAATATCAACATGAGATCAAACATCACAACATCACACGGGATCCTCGACCTAAAACACAAAATGACAACACAGTAATAATCAAGGACACAGCCTTTCGTCCGCCCAAAAACTGCTCAAGACCCCTGATTAATTAACCCTCGGAGATCTCGTCAAATGTCCTTGGTTAATTAACCCTGATACCAACACTTTAAAAACGAGTTGAAACACACTTTCAGAAAACAAGAATCACAGTCTATATCGAGACCAGCATTTGAAAAGGGTCGAAAGAATTTGAAATACGATAATCGTTCGGTAACGGGGTCTTAGCTAAACACTCAATATCCGTTACCAACAAGCCTGCCAGGCGCCTCCACTGAAACGCCTGTGCACCGGCGTTCACTCCACATGTCAGCCGCACCTTGTCCGTGTCTACCGCACCGGCGTCACTCCCATAAGAGCCGCCCCTTGCACGCGCATCAGGTAAATACCGGCGTTCACCAACCATATGGAGCCGCGCATTGCAGCGTACACCAGACCGGAGATCGCACGCCCCGCCCTCAGAGGCTCCCGGATATGACGTCTCTCACAACAAATATTCACATTGTCACAAACATCAAGTACACAGTCATCGTCGTAACAATTATCAAATCAATACACCAATTCACATAATTCATCCGTCAGTCCACGACCACACGAATAAATAACAACACGCACGTTAACCATAACGCGACGGAAATAAACAATATACGTACGCACGCATTATCAAGTGCAACATCAACACCAAATATATCCAAAGGATTCACGTAGTCACTTACAACCCACACAATTTACAAAACACACGCGTTTTGAAAGTGAGCCTTTAACGAGGCTAGCCGAATCCTTTGAAAACTCATTTCAAACAAATAAACAAACACACCAATATGATCACCAATTATCATATCCACAAAACAAGAATAGTATGGACAAGGTACTTGCCTCGAATAAGAACAAGGCGGAGAATCGACCGAAGTAGGTTGGCACGAACCGACTACGAACTCGCCGACTCCACCGAACGACAATCCACAACAATGAACTACGAACGAAGACAAAAATGAATTCCAAAGTACGACCCAAAGCCGCTGAATTCAAAGAACGAACGACGAATGTTCAAGCGTTTTCCCCAAAACGGTCAAGAACACGATTCGTCCCGACAAAACACGAAAATGGAATTCCAAGTTGAAATATGGATATACAATCCATAGAATATGTTTAAAAACATTATTTAACCATAATCGATCCATCAAAAATGGATGAAAAACGAGATCGAGGACAAATCCCCCAAAAAGTCAATTCGAAGGAAATCAAGAAATATACTTCGATTCGACGAAGAACAATGGATTAAATGATGTTAAACACAATAATACTACCAAGATTAATCATACCCATCATGAATTAATCAACAACACAGAACGAATCGGACAAAAATGCAAAAACCCCTAAATTCACGAAATTAGGGTTCTAAGGAAGATTACCTTGATTCGCTGGATCAAAGGATGATAACGGATGTTTGATTGATGTTATGAACTCAAGAACTTCATGGATTTATTTTTAAACAACATGGCTACATGGTAAGATCACCCTCAGCCGCGGAAGAGAAGGAGAAGAAGGAGAAAAATGGCCAAAAACCCGTCTGCAGGGCCATAAATAAACAAGCAGGTGTCTGCCATGGGAGGTGTGCCGCAGACAGCCAAAAATGGCTCCTGTGGTGGCAGCAGGCCGCGGGCAGCGTGTGCCGCGGCACCTGCAGATCGGTTTGGCGAAAAATGCCACAGAGTGTGCCGCCTGCCCGGCATGTGCCGCGGCCCAGTGACGGCTGCTCGGCCAGAGCCGCGAGCACTACCGGACGTGACTCGGCCAGAAGCTGCCGAGAACTACCGGCCGTGACTCGGCCAGTGCCGGTCTGGGCCCAGATTGCCCGGCCATGACTCGGCCGGGGCCAACTCCGACGGCCCGAACGACCCCGAAACCCGAACCTGAATATGAATCGATGATACGGTTACGACGTACTCGCAAAGACGAATCTAAGAGCTAAGAGAACACACAATTCCGACCACCCGAAGGCTCGGAATTCGACAACGGAAATAATTACCCAAAACTTTGGGAAATTACGAAAATGGCCCAAAACGTCCGAAAATCACGATACGCGATCGAAACACCAAACCAAAGCTCGCAACATGAATAATAACATTAAATGAACTTACGAGAAACTCGAAACAACAGTTTCGGACGAGATTCGCAAGAATCGAACTCAATTGCGGAAAAGTCGCTAAAAAGTTCGGAACTCAACAAAACGATACCGAAACGAACTCGGATGACAAAAAGTGCAGAATTAATCATTCTCGAAATGACGAAACGGTCATGAGCGAGTCGTCAAAACGAACTTCCGCCGAAAAAAGAAAATTACCAAAATTCGAAATTGCGGATATTACATTCTACCCTCCTTGAAAGAAGTTTCGTCCCAAAACTTAAAACAAGTAGGGAGGAGAAATATCCCGTCAGGAAAAACTCAATGAGATACACAAGAAGTGCGTAACTTGCGCCCATCGGCGAAACGTTACAAGCAACGCAAAGGAATATACGGCGTGAAAACACGCACCACGACGACCAACACAACGTCGCCGTTAGAAACACAATAAAACCAACAAGTGACAAACGAGTTATTCCGAAATAATACCACACTCGTTCGATCAACAAAAGCAAGTGATAGGGAAAGTTCAGAAAATGTTAACGAGCATAAACGAGTCGACAGATTCGAAAACACATGACTTCTAAATCCGATCCACTTCGAATAAAAGAATTAGTAGAACCAAAAGATGTCACTTCCGAACAAGGTTCACAAGAATCGAACCGAACTCGAAAAAATCACAGCGATAACTAGATCGACCCACAACAAGATCACAGCTCGTTTGGACGATGAAACCGAAATACAGAACAAGTTCATAAAGTGTCAACGAACATGAGCGAATCGATGAACTAGAGAAAGAGAAAATACAGAAGTCAAAATAGTACAGGTATTACCCCCGACCTCATCCACGAAATTCACAAAAACAGGAGCAAGGTAACAAGACATTAAACAACCGACACATAACGGAACGATCACCGATGCACACGGCCATACCAAACCAACCTCTAACAGCTCGCACATGCGCGACAACGCATAAATCAACACTAGGCGACAATATTCAATACCAACACCCCACCTCTCACAGAGGGCTAACACAACAAGTGTGTGGAAAACGACTCAACGCTCACGCCATCAATTCAATCACAAATCGGGATTAACACCGTAACGAAAGTTCGAAAACCATACATGCATTTCCAGTCCGCAAACAGAAATGATAGGTTTTTAAAAAAAATGAAAACCACCTTTTGAAAACAGTTTGGAAACAACAGTTGATCTTGAGTATCATTTTACAAAAAGTTGAACAAACATCATTTTCGAGACTTTGAAAATCATCTTGCGTTTGAACAAAAATGAGGACACCTTTCTTTTAGTGAAAAACTTTCAGAATATCCCATCCTCGGGTCTAAGTATAAGTGTTTCTAAAACATTGAAAATATCTCAAAACATTTTGGTCCTCGAGGTAGAAGAATTTGGAAACATATTGTGGCACCTTAGAAGTACCACGAGAAAACGATTCATTTTAAAAGTACGTATCGAAATTTATTTTCTAAGATACTCAAGGTTTTCAAAAATAATTCAATGGGCTAGAATGCCCAATAATGCTCATGTAACAATATTCGTTTAAACATATTATAATATACGCATCAAATCGTACAAAGTCAAGACAATACATGTCTTTTAATGGGAAGACAAACGATAATTATCACAGTCAAAAAGACATAAATAACGACAACCCTCCTCATACAAACGAAATAAGAGAATCACACGAACGCATCACGAAACCAAGAATCTACATGAAGGTTCCATCACTTAACACAAAATCAAACAAATAGCTCGTGTCACACGAGGCACAATACAAGGAAGGGAGACTTACATTCACAGGTCGCACGAAGATGATGATCGCCCCACGATACCAATCACGACCAACAAACTCAGACGACGTCGCGACACGACTTAGTCGACAAAATCCGACAAGACAAAACTCAACCGACACCACCGACCCGACAAATTTAGGTTTCCACGAGCTAAGCTCCGATACCATTTATGTAACACCCCAATCCGCGTGGATATTACACGCCGTAGAACCTTTCCTCAAGGATCTACCGGCTAGTAACATCATTAAACATATCGACAATGCCTTTAAGGCTAAAATGACTCAAGAGACCGATTTGGCCTTTCAATAAAGCATACAACTCGACATAATACCAAATCACGCAGGGGTCGAAATACAATAAACTCCCGTACAACGGGGAAAAGATCTTGCAATGAAAAGAAAATACAACTAGACCAATACGACATCAACGGGTCCTCGTGTGATTAGTATCGTTCATCTTTCATCATCCTTCGTGCCGACCCTGTGTTATGCTCCAAAACCTGAATGCAAAAATATACATCCACCCCCCGAATACTCAGGGGTTAGCAAAACTCCACTGTTTTACTAGTGCAAATACAAGTGCAAAAATACGAACAATTTCGACCGGCCGACATACCCTCTTTTAAGATAGAGAAAAATAAAAAAAAATATAAAAAGATATAAAAAAAAGGATATATATATATATTAACTTATATTTATTTTTCCTACTTTTATATATATATATATATATAGAAGATATACGATACGAAATGTATTTGCCGGTTGGCTGGTCAACGGTCGAGCTGTGAGAGAATTGAGAGAAATAGTTGAGAGTTGAGAGTGAATAATTGAAATTTGACCCGCTTAATTGAAATATTTGGACAAAGATTGAGCCCGCCTATTTAATTGACTAATATTTGGACAATCATTGAGCTCACTATTTTTTATTAATTTTTAAAGACCAATGGCTACACATTTTTTAAAGACCAACGGCTACACCGACTTCAACGTTACCGTAGATACTGAATAATGTCTACCGTAACAGTGATTTATAGCAATGCTAACACCGGAAAAAAGTATAGGCCTAAATCACTTTCAAGACATATATGGTTACACTTTTGCTTGTAACATTGAAAAAAGCGTTGTTAAAGCTCATATATGACGTAGTGATATTTATATAGAAATACGTAAAAAAAAAATAGATGACAATAGTTCTTGCACATATTAATGACAAGTATCGTTGAAACTAAACTAATAGCACTGTTACTACTATAGATAGAGAATAATGTTACTATATCATTATCTTAAATAATCCTAAAAGCCTTGGCCTAATATTAGATTCTTATTGGATGTCTTTCTGCCAATGGCCTTATGGTCGAGCGGCAAAGGTGCATGACCTCCTTCCTTGAGGTCGAGGGTTCAAGTCCCGTTCCGGATATAAGTAGAATTATGAGTAATTTAAGAATATATTATAGTGTGTGAGTTTGATCGTTCTACAAAAAAAGTTGGATGTCTTCTATGATTTTGTTCTAAAAGAATATATATTACATCTAATTTTTTTTTGAACAAAATATATTACATCTAATTTAACCCCACAAAAACTTCACATAGACCATAGTGTTATATTGCGAAACGAGCTGTTCGCGAACATAGTTCGATTTCGCTCATGAAAGCTTGAGTTCAATTCGGTCATATAGTAAATAGAGTAAACTGCAAAAATCATCCATGTAGTTTGTGTATTTTCGCAAGAATCATCCCTATCTCAGACCTTTGGCATTAATCGCTCATTTTTATATGTTTTGTCCGTTTTTTTACATTTTTGACCGTTTTTATACGTTTTCGTTGTTTTTTACGTTTTTGTCTGTTTTTATATGTTTCGTTCATTTTTTACGTTTTTGTCCGTTTTTGTCCGTTTTCGTCCGTTTTTTTACGTTTTCGTCCTTTTTTATGTTTTTGTCTGTTTTTACATGTTTTTATATGTTTTCGTCCGTTTTTATATGTTTCGTCCGTTTTTATTACGTTTTTGTCCGTTTTTATAGGTTTTCGTCCGTTTTTTACGTTTTTATCCGTTTTTATACTTTTTTAGCTGTTTTATATGTTTTCATTCGTTTTTTCGTCTGTTTTTATACGTTTTCGTCCGTTTTTTTTACGTTTTTGTCCCTTTTTTACATTTTCGTCCGTTTTTTTTATGTTTTTTACGTTCTCGTTCGGTTTTTACGTTTTTTATGTTCCCGTCTATTTTTTTACGTTTTCGACCGTTTTTATACGGATAAAAACGTAAAAAAGTAGACAAAAACTTAAAAAAACAGACGAAACGTATAAAAACGGATGAAAATTGACAAAAACGTATAAAAACGTAAAAAAATGTAAAAAAACAGACGAAACATATAAAAACGGATGAAAATTGACAAAAACGTAAAAAATGAACGAAAACCTATAAAAACGGACGAAAACGTAAAAATTGTAAAAACCGAACAAGAACATAAAAAACGTAAAAAAACGGACAAAAACATAAAAAAACGGACGAAAACATATAAAAACGAATGAAAACATATAAAAACGGATATAAACGTATAAAACGGATAAAAACGTAAATAAACGGACGAAAACATATAAAAACGGACAAAAATGTAAAAAAACGGACGAAACATACAAAAACAGACGAGATAGTGATGATTCTTGCGAAAATACACAAACCACAAGGATGGTTTTTGCAGTTTACTCAATTATTTAACACTTAATGGGTAAAACAAACGATGTTAGTGCTCAGGGATGATTATTGTCAAAAGTTTAAAGACTTGTGGATGTTTAATAGAAAGATTTGAGATAGAGATAATTCTTGCGAAAATAAACAAAAATTATAAGGATAATTTTTGCAGTTTAATCTAGTAAATACCAGGACAAACTTATAATAAAAGATACTCCAATTCTCAATTTTCAAATTGGATTACTAAACACCGCCCTAAATTACTAGACACCGCCCTAGAATATTACCTTTTTGCCCTTAATTCATATCAATCAGATTTAGGATCCTAATTTGACAATACTTTTCTCTCTAAACAACCCACCAGACGCAGCCGCACCGCCGCCACACCACCGCCGCAAAGCCGCCGTCCGCCGCCATAGCACCGCCGCATAGCCATCGCCTGCCGCCGCACCGCCGTCGTCCGCCGCCATGACCGGAAAAGGAAAGGCTCCGGTAACTATTTTTTTCGTTTTACTGTTTCATTGACCGCGGCCGCCGTGCCGGAGTGCACGACAGAGGCCGCGACCGTTATTTTGTGATAGGCATCCGACGATGACGCCTGGCCATGGCACAGACGTCCACCGATTCCGCCTGTCCATGGCGCAGGCGTCCACGGCGAACGCTCAGCCTGTGGTACAGACGTCCACGGCGGACATCCAAACCGTGCACAGACATCCAGATCGGACGCCTAGCCGCTGGACTAAGCGTCTGTTTCGGACGCTTGAACCATGGAAGTAGCGTCCAGACCAGACGCCTGTGTCATGGTTCAAGCGTCCGTTCCGGACGCCCCAGTCATTTTTTTTGGAAAAAAATAAAATTTTCAATTAATAATTAATAATGTGTATTGTTTGTATGATTATTACTTATTAGTTGTATTGTTTGCTAAATGCAGATGAGAGGAGGAGCGGGCAAATCTATGCCGCTAGTCACAGAGTTGATGGGTTCTGGAGCGCGTCACACCAGAGCTCGTGGTGTTGATGCTTCCGTTCGTAGACAGCGGGAGGCAGAGCGTAGGGGATTCGAGGACTTACCTTATATTGATTTTGGTACTGAGGATTCGAGCGAGTATTATTCGCACGATGAGGCCGACGATCAGGAGGGCGGTGATGATTCTTCTTCATTTTCGTGCCGGGTTCGGAAGGGGAGATGGAGTAGGTTTGTGACTTCTGGGTCTACCAGTAGTAAACGGCGTAGGGCAGAGGATGAGACATCTTGGATGGTTTCTGAGGAGATGTCTGGTGGCCCTATCGACGGCAGCGTTATCCCGAGTTTCGGTGGGCATGTCGCCGCGCGTATCTGGACTGGAGATATGAGAGGTTTGCTGAAGTGTCACACCAGGACTGCTGCTTGTCAGAGCTTGAGTCAGTGGCGCTCAGTGATGTCACCCTCTTTAGTGAGTCGGATCAGTGGGACTGGGTTATCCCATCTGACGGACGCCATGTTCAGACATATTGACTCCCCGTTGATTTCTGCGTTCGTTGAGCGGTGGCAGCCCGATACGAACTCTTTTCACATGCCGTTCGGAGAGATGACCATCATGTTATATGATGTGTGGCAGATCCTTCGCATTCCTGTCGAGGGGCGATTGGTTGATGCCGATAGCACATCTACACAGTTGCAGGTGGATGTGATGGAGGTTCTTGGAGTATCGCGGTTGGAGCTACTGAGTACTCACTGGGGGGGTGGCGGCGTACTTATGGACTCTATTTTCAGGTCATGTCGCGATGGAGGTCTAGTGGAGGGCACCCAGGCCATAACTTGGATGTGGTTGTTATTTGGATCCACCTTGTTTGTTGACAAGAGCGGTAACCGGATTAGGCCTTCCTGCATATTGGAGGTGAGGGACGGTATGGATACTACCGGTCAGTATTCATGGGGTTCAGCCGCATTGGCTTTCATGTACCGTCAGCTCGGTATCGCTAGTCGAGGCGACTCCATGGGGATTTGTGGATGCCTTACCCTCGTTCAGGCTTGGATTTATGAGTATTTTCCCTGCTTTCGACCTCATCGAGAGCGTATGATTGTTGACTCCACGCAGCCTCGAGCTTCTACATGGAGTGTCCAGCCCGAAGGTAAGGACGAGCACCGACTCTAGTCTTTGCGTCGCCGCATTGATCAGTTGACAGCCGCAGAGGTATAACGATTCCTTCTAACAATCTCACAATTCATTTAAAAATAACTTGTATAATTTGTTGATTACATGTACGCAGATACAGTGGTTGCCTTATGGCCCTGATCCGGTGAGGGATGTCCCGAGAACCACATTCATTGGATGGCTATGATATCGGGATATTATCGATCCATACATGCCTGGTCGGGCATTACGGCAGCTCAGTTATGTGCAGACCATCCCTTTCCCGATCACCAGACCGGAGAAAGCGGTTCGGGCGTGGTCGAGCAGATTGTACCGAGTTGTTTATCCCATTCGGATGTCATCTGATGCTTGGATGATATTTCCGGGTGCATACAGGCTTCCTCTCGCTGACTATCAGGCTTCTACTCATGATCAGGCTGCTTGCGCCGATGATTACATTGAGTGGTATTATCGATATTCGCACCCTCAGCTACTGAACGACGGTGCATCACCTGGATCAGTGATCCCTTCTCGTTCCAGCAGCGATTACGTATGTTCTTTAACTTTGCACTTTGTTTGATTTCATCATACATTACTCATTGTATTATATTGTCTATATTTTTTTACAGTGGGTGAGTCGATTGGCAGATTACTCAAAGATCAGACGTATACACCTTCCCTGCATCAGCGGAAGAAGCAACGACGATGCTCGAGGAGTACATGAGGGATTGGCATTTGGTCAACTGATTTTGTATTTTATATTTTGTTTGTTTTGTGTAAGACAGTATTTTGTTTGGCGTTTTCGTTTTTTTTTTTGTGTTTTGTATATTGATTGGCACTTTCGTTTTGCATTTGGCACTGTACTTTTGTTTGTTTTTTTTCTCTTCTGCTTACAAAAACGAAAAATTTTCTGTCAACTATCAAGATCAACATAAAAAAAATCAACTATCAACTATAAAGATCAACAAAAACGAAAATTTTATTAAATTAGGAACGTACAACAAATTCATTTTTACATCATACCGACTAATCTATTCCATTTCTCTCTCCTGCTCGTATACAAATTCTCCCAGCCACCAACACTACTATCATGGAATCTAAACCAGTTACTCGCTATGGGCGGTACAGGAAAATTAGGCATTAAATCTAGACGAATAAAATGTTTGTACGTATCTCCTAAATGACAAATGACAATCTCTTGGCTAGGCCGTGTTGCCGTTGAGAGTGCTTTCAACGGCAGCACAGTGAGACATGCAAATAAAGATCTACCATTTCCGAATCCGAATAGTATGACAATGCATTGAAAATAGTAGCAATAGGGAATAAATCTTCAAGAATGACCATCCAATGATCCGATCCACACGCACCACCATCCCATGTAATACGTCGAACCTCAGGTTCAATCCCATCATAGTAGATCGATCGGTAGAGTGTACAGTTAGCCATAATTTCATTTGCAATGCATACACGTACAATACGCCATTTATCTTGCTCGCCAAATATGTAGTCGGCGATAACACGAAATCCACAATTACCGTCTCCGGGGACATCGAGATAACCTTCAACAAACGGCAAAATAATTCCTGGTATCTTGTCGATATGGTGATAGTTACCAATCTCCACTCGGTGGTGTGCATCTGCAAACACATATTCAATATATTACATATTATCGAAATAATATCAAACTTAAAAAGATAGAACTCATTGAAAAATATATTGAAAAATACATAAGTATCCTAGTCCAATATAAAAGCATATCACGAGTATTAATAAATTTGTTCATACCTGATGAAGAGGCATTGTGGACTGACGCAGAAGAGCTGCGGCCACGACCACTGGATGAGCGGGAACGACCACGACCCCTTTGGCTATACTCCCAACCACTAGGATCGCGTCTAGTCGATGAACTTCCTCTTGGTCGACCCTTAACTGCCGTATTCACTTGTGGTTCAACGTAATACGTTTGATCAGGGTGAAGATGATCGTAGATCATAAGTGATACATTACGGACAACTGCAGGGTCGCTCTGTCTGACCTCATCAACAAGGGCCTGAAAGTACCGCTGGTCCTCCGATTCAGCACCAGTAGAAGGATCGACAAATTCGGTCGTGTCCACACCATCACTAATAATAAGTGTTTGCCAAAATATGTGAAGACGACTAACACTGCATGGGGTCCGCGATTCCATAAGTCTCTTGAGCTCACACGCACAAGGAGTCTGATGGGTGGTTTGGAGTGCACAACTGCAACGATGGTACACTTGATCACTTAATTCTCTCATACGTGTTAATTCATTCGACAAGAATCAGCATAATGATAGGAAACACGACAATATAAGTAGTTGAACGGAAAACTGTAATACACCACGCCTGCATTTACACATAGACTGTTCAAGTGTGTATCTGATCTGCGTAAGTTGTGATTCAATCTCCTGGTTCACTTTGGTCCATACGGTATCGAGGGCTCCGGTGGAAGAATTAAGCCATTGCTTTAACTCGGCATGTGCACTCTCAACTCTACAAGTGGTTGTGTTTCCAAAATGAAGCACTTTATTCGTCCACGCAACAACGAACATCTCCTTGTATTTTAGCCATGTACCCTCAACGTAGGATATCACCTTAGGATTCCATCTCCATGTATCCTTCATGAGTTGCACCGATTGATCGTATTCCTCTTCGGTCGCCGCTTCCATGATTTTCTTCCATTTCCCATTTTTAAACCTTTGGCCCATTTCTTTATCTTTTCCACAAATTCTGTAGACCTTGTCTTCAACATCCTTATTAATATGCCATGTGCAAAGCAAGTGGGCACTCTGTGGAAATATCTCTTCAATAGGACGCATCAATCCCAACTCGCAATCCGTAACAATATCCGTCGGATGAACATCAAACCCAAGCAAAATTTTCAACTTCTGTAACACCCACGCATAGCTCGATTCAGTCTCATCTTTCATAATTGCATAGGCGATTAGGAAGTTCTTGTTACATGGAGTCATCCCGACTATCTCGAGAAATGGCATCTTATACTTATTCGTTTTGTAGGTGGAATCCATGCCAATGAACCATCTGTAGGTCCGGATTAAGTTGATTGATGTTGGATGTGCCATGAACACGTGGGTACAAAGATTTGTGTCCGGTCGGCTCTGGCCCAATGTACGTAGTTATTCGTCACGCCAAATGGTGAAACCGACCGACGACATCTCTTTCTTCAAAATCATGCTTCCTCAAGTGGTCTCTATAATTATAGATATGTCGTCTAGTCGGTTTGTCCTCGGGAAATTTATTCGAATGGCCGCCAAGATGGCACACTACTGGCTTGAGCAAAGACTCATCTCACGAACAACTTGTTTGACCGATTTACTCAGTCCACTCATTTGACGATGCCCCTCCGGATAAACAATAAATGAGTGATTGTGCATACCCTTACTCCCAGAGATCGGTCTGATTATCCAACCACTCAAGTCATGCAATTGTTCGGCCTTTATCTGAAATGTACACTTGCATGATTTCGTCTTTGTGTCCTTTCGAACAGCGACATCCAAATCTCTTAATACCCCTCTGTACCGTTCACCACGGTTACATCTCAATAGCTTTGTCTTTCTTTTATTCTTGTACGATAAAATGATCAACTCGAAACTAATTTGAAGAGCAATTTTTTTCGCCCAACCAATCGCATCACAATCACAAGCGAATATTTCGTCATTAACGAAATAACCACTATAATCAACGCCGTCACTTTCAAATTCTTCCAATATAACCTGAAATTTTTAATTGACAGAATGTTAATAATAATACCAATAATATTATTATTAAAATTTAAAATCAGGCAAAAAAGGGTCCACGTCCAAAAATTGCGCCTGACCATGGCCGCGGCAGGCGCTGAGCCCGCTGGCCACGACAGCGTCTCAATCGGACGCCTAGCCATGGCACAGCGCTCGAGTCGGACGCCCCGACTATGGTTCAGCGTCTGGTTTAGACGCCTAGACCTAGACGGAGCGCCCGCACTGCACGTCTCGTACCATGGTCTAGGCGGAATCTGGGGACGCCTGTACCATGGAACAGGCGGAATATTCAGACGTCTGCGTCATTTTCTCCGAAAAATTACCTCCAGATGCGAATTCTCGTCCATTTTCGTAGTTGTCGATGATATTGACGATATATATTTGATTGTGTGTTCTGTAGAATAAATAAAAAATTGTTTCTAGATTTCAATTCAAAAAACTTGAGCTTGAAAGATTTTGGTGTGGTGTGGTATTTAGAAATAATGAAAGATTTTAAAATGGATAAAAATATAATCTTATAGGGCGGTGTCTACTAATTTTGGGCGGTTACTGGCTCCTGGACTTGAAAGTTGACAATGTAGGAAGAACACGACTTTCTCTCTCAACGCATTGTTTCTCTCTCAACTCCCTTCCATATTTTCTCTCTCTCTATACTTTGTGCTAGAGTAAAGAGCAGTAAAGAAGTCAGACGACTCAGACCACCCAGCCCAGCTGCTTATTCTTTATTTTATCAGGAAATAAAAACAAAAGGGCTCTGGAAAGCTCACAGGTCTCCATTCTTCTACTGGGGTAAGTCTATCTGATATAAGGCTGATTTTTTTATTTTTATTTATTTACAATGGTGAAAGTTTCTTTGATTGTCTGTTCTTTTTCCTTTGGTTCTGCGTTTTAATGTATTTGTGGTAGCTTAGAGTATTATGGGTTTCCCAAGTGAGACCCCCTTATTTGCCTATTTTTGTATTGTATGAGCGGCCATTTTCACCCTTATTTTTTTTTTTTTTTTCATTTAAGCCTTTTTTTTTTTTGCAATGCAGTTTATTTTGTTGTGGATTTGCGATTGTTTTTTGGTTCTATTTTTTTAATTTTATATTTTTTCTTAAGTTTTTTCATGCTTTTTTTTTTTTTCAGTTTTCAAGGTTCAGTTTTACCCTTTTTAGGATTTATTTATTCGTATTTTAGTCTTTTTAGCGTTTTTTATTTATTTGATAGCGTTAAAGTTTGGAGTTCCATCTCAAAACCAATTGGCAAGCATCTTTATATATTGATGACAAGGCTTGTATTTTCCCTTTGTGGGACCAATGCTTCAACATATCCCAGTTCGCGTAGCCGGAGTCAAGGCTTACATGGTGGAGTTTTTAACTCGGGTGGCGTGGAGCTAGAACACCGTGGGCCGTTGAACTCACACGTGCAGAGAGTCTGCTCTGATATCATGTTAAAGTCTGTAGTTCCATCTCAAAACCAATTGTCAATGGGTGGACTACATGAGTAGTCCAGAATCTTTATATATTGATGGCAAAGTTTGTATTTTTTCAATGTGGGATTAATGTTTCAATACGAAACCACTCTCAAGTTGGGAGCATTCTATTAAGTCTCATAGGCGACCTACTAGATTCTTAATATTTGGGAGAGAGAGAGAGAGAGAGTTCTAAAGGAGAGAGTTCTAAAAGAGAGAGTTGCGAGGAAAGCGCGAGCTTGTCTCTATCGGGTTCTCCTAGAGAATTTCTCTATGTTTTTTAAAAAATTTCGGATATAAATATATCTTTTCACGTAAATTCTTGTGTTTTTAGCGTTTTTGGGAGAATTTACACCACGTAAATTCTTGTGTTATTTCATAATCGTCACTTTTGTTTAAAAAATTCCTCGAGTTCTTTTTTTCTCTGTTTCTTGGGAGGAAAACAAGAAACGAAACGAGCGACATGGATCCTCTGTACCACTTTCGTTTACCATAATATGTACCATTAGTTTAAAATAAAATGGGGCCTACAACAATCAGGGTGGAGTCTGCTGAAAAATACACTAGTGGTACACATTGCAGTACGTAATAGTGACACAGGATCTTTTCGGTACCCACATCGTCTCAAATATATGGTTCAATTTGTAACACACCGAATAAGATTTGTATTGGAATGTGAATTATATAAAAACAACCTTTCTACAATGCCCTTAGTTAAGGATTCTTGTTTTGCACTTTTATAATGATTTTGTTTATGTAATATATGATCTAAAAGATTTTTATCATTCCTAAACACTACTAGTAAGTCATGGAGTGAAAATGAAGGAAAAGATTAGGAAAGTGAAAGCATAGCTTTCATAATCGTCTCTTTGTTTCGTTCTTTTTTTCTTTCTATTTTCATCTCTTCTCTTAACTTTTGGGTTATGTCTGATAGAATGGAAGTTGTTTCCTTAGTATCCATATGAAGGGGATAACTTCACTTCTTTCTTTCTTTAACAGTTTGGTTGGTCAATGGAATTATTATGGACTAGTGGTTAGATTTCTACACCAACAACAACTTTATATTTTGGCTATTGTTTATATATCCTATTGAAAAATGTATTTTCTCTCATAACAATCTGAAATATTGCAGGACGGGCCTTCGAGGACATATCTACTTGATTTTTTCTGTGTATTCCTCATAGCCGAGATCGAAAAAATATGCAGACTACTAAGTCAAGGTGACTGTAACACATATTTTGAAGTGCTCTCTCTCTCTCTCTCTCTCTCTCTCTCTCTATGTGTGTGTGTGTGTGTGTGTCTAATTTCATGGATTAGTTAATGTTATTAATCTGTAACCAATATTTTCCGGTTATGCTATCACTAAGAGTTAGCTTATCAGTATCGGAGCCTATGCTGGTAGGTAGAGATGGGGGATTCGAATCCCGGTGGGCGTGAGTTGTAAGGCCAGTTTATAAGGCCGTTTTTCTTTTTAATATTAAAAAAAAAAAGTATTTTCCCGTCATGCGGATGTATCTTCGAAAATTTTAACTACTGTTAAAATGTTTCGAACACCCGCTTGAGGTTTGCGTGTACCTAACAAGTACCCCCGGGCGGTTCAGTTTGTAAAAGAGTTGCAAATGACGGGGGCCTATTTGTAATTTTTCGAAAGATAAATGATGTTTTTTTTTTAATAGTTATATTAATTAGGCTAAATTTCAGTGAGTTTTTGTAACTAACACCAAAAAAAAAAAAAAAAAAAAAAAGAGAAGGTCGGATCTTTTGATGATTGTGTTGTGTGTGTTTGTGTGTGAACTGTAGACCTATTTCTCTCAATGTGCCTCGAAAGGCATCTCCGGCCACGCCTCGCACGGAACCGAAGCTCAAAAGTCCAGGATCAGATTCCGATTCTCTCTCATGTCCAAGTCCTGTAAGAAAAACACCTAAAGATAGAAGTCCTAATGTCGTTGATCGACGGTCCCCACGAAGTCCGGCTGCAGGAGAGGTATGTCTTAGTTCTTACATGAATAAATGTTTTTGAATGTGTTTTATGATGTTTTACTAATATGTTGGCTAAACTACCCCAAAAAACATTTTAAAATTACAAATAACACCCTCAAGAGAAGTGGAGGGGTATGTGGTGTCTAAATACAAACTCAAGTGTTGCAGGTTATGATAGATAACTGGAGTTTTTATCTTTTTATGTTTTACATAAGATATACCCCAGGGGCATTTCTGGAATTAACATTTTTTTTTTTAGAATTTTCTATTCTTTGGTGTGTGTATATATATAAAAGAAAATTCATGAGACGGTACGACAGGACTGTGCCTCTTCTTAGTTTATTTGCATACATCCTCTATAGTCTAATGCATGTAATATCTCATCAGAAGAAAAGAACAACTAAAGTGTCCGAACTCGAATCCCAGCTGGACCGTCTCCACGACGAACTAAAAAGGGCCAACGACCAGCTGATCTCATCCGAGTCGTGTAAGAAAAAAGCCCAGCTCGAAGCAGACGAAGCTAAAATCCGGTTCGCGGCCGTCTTAACAGAACTCGATAAAACTCGAGAGAGGCTAAACGAACTCTCCGACTCCGAGGACGCTCGAATCGAAGAATTACGCAGATTATCTCAAGATCGGGACAAGGCATGGCAATCCGAGCTGGAAGCCGTCCAGAAGCAGCAGTCGATGGACCGTGCGGCTCTAGCTTCCGCACGGAACGAGATACAATGGCTCAAAACTCAACTGAACAAAATGTCCGAGTCGGAAGCTTCTCAAGCCCGGCATGCCGAGTCCGCCAACGCCGAGATCCGTAGCTTGAGGGTCGAACTCACGGAAACTCTTGAACGTGTCGACAAGTTGAAAAGTCAGTTAGACGACAGTAGGCAATCCGAATCCCGGGCTTTGGAACAAGCCGGCAGAGCACAAGTGCTTTTGGAGGAGTCGGAGATTAAAGTGAATTATTTGGAGGGACTCGTTAGCAAATCCCGGGCCGATTTTCCCGACGCCGGCAAGATTTCTGATGAGATTAAGGCCGGAATCGTGGAATGTGATCGATCGGGAGCTTCGAAAAATGAGATTGACGAATTGAAAAATGAAGCGAGTCGGTTAAGAGACGCACTTAAGGATACCTTGCACATAAAAGCAGTATACGAACTCATAACACGTGTGAAGATGGAATCCCGCGAAAGAGAAGCCGAAATGGAGGCGAAACTAAAAGAATCGAGGGCCGAATTTGAGAAAGTAAAGACGGAATCGATCGAAAAAGAAACCAAACTCCGAAACGAGCTAAAAAAGTCCGAATCGGTTATGGAAGATCTGAAAATGAGTCTGCAGAGCACTATGGACGAAATCGAGAAACGCAGAGTAAACGACGAGATTCTAGCTTCGGCCGAGGCAGCTAGAGCCGCCGAACGAGAAGCGCTTATTGAGAATATGGCTGAAGAAGCTGATAGAAGGAGCCGAAAAGCTGAGTGGCTCGCCGAACAGCTTGGCGCGGCTCAAGCCGCCGGCTTGGAAATGGAAGCTGACTTGAGGAGATTGAAAGTGCAGTCTGATCAGTTCAGAAAGGCTGCCGAGGCTGCCGCCGCGATGCTTTTGGCTGGAAACGATAACGGGAAGTACGTTGAGAAAACGAGGAATTTCGATTACGGGAAGATGATGGGGTCGCCTTTTTCGGACGATGAATTTGCTGTGAAGAAGAATGGCAATGTGTTGAAGAAGTTGGCCGTGTTGTTGAAGAAAGGGCAGAAGTAAAAAAGATAAGGTGAAAAATGGACAGAGACTGCTGCAGAAAACTCAGTAATTTAATTTATATGGTGAGAACTTCTGGTAATTTTCTCTCTCTCTTTGTAAGCCATTTTTGTGGTGGCAGTTATTTTCGGTTATATTTGATGTGAAGTCTGTTTGTACTCTTTGATTTTTTTTTCTTAATTGTATTTTGTAAAAGTTAAAAGAAATTTAAAAAGAAAAAAAAGTGTTTAGTAGCAATTCGATAGTGATTAATAATATAATTAACGGGTGAAATTACAGGCCGGTTATTTTAATTTAATCAAGAATCAGTCAATGCATCCAAACATCAGTTTCAATTTAATCAATCTAATCTTAATTCAGTATAGGTTAGATTTTGATATATAAGTTAGACTTACTGAAACTTTTAAAAAATAAAAATTAGTATTTTAAAATTCTAATTACTATATTTAAAAATCTAAATCTAGTTAATATATTTCAAAAAAATAATCATTCTTTAAAAACATAAAAACAAAAAGTAAAATAGTGAAAAAATATTATAAATATGAACAAAAATATTTTTCAAGGAAATCATGAAATGTATTATTGGCCATAAAGTACGAAAAATAAAAATATACAATAAATTAACCATCAACATAAAACCTGAAAAACAACTAAAACATCAAAGATTATGGACACAAGTTCTAAAACGTGAAATTATAAAAAAAAAATGAATAAAAATAGACATAAAGATTGAAGTATAATCCTAAAAAATATAAAATAGTAGGGATACAAGCCCCAAAATATAAAATAGTTGGAATAAAAATACAGACCGTAAAATTTTAAAATAATAGGTAAAGTAAGTCATAACATATGAAATAATATGAAAATAACTCATGGATATGAAATACACTCTAAATTAATCATACAATTTACAAGCATCTCATCGTAAAATAACAGGACGAAAAAAAAATCTGAAACATAATTATGTTTGTAATACTCTCTTCGTCCCTGAAAATTATGGTCTTACTACCATATCGGTTATATAAGATAGAATTTCGGACGCAATGGATTAAAATTTTGAATTTTAAAAATATTTCTATATCTAATTACCAAAAAGTATAACATATACTCCATCCGTCCCACCGATCTTGGTTCATATTTCTTTTTTGGCCGTCCCAAGATACTTGGTCATTTCCTTTTTAAGACATTTTTATCTCTCACAACTTTAAAAAATATATATCTACACCATCACTTTATACACTACTTTTCAACTTTTCTTAAATCCCGTGTCGAAAAGAAAATGCTCAAGATGGGTGGGATGGAGGGAGTATTAGTTTTAGGTTACTAAATTAAAATTTAATCTTGGGCCGCCTTTTTTTTTATTATTATAATTCAATTAGGATCATCTATATTGATCCATAATGCATTGATTATTTGAACTTCATGATCAACCGTATGAACTAATTCGAATGAACTCTAGTTAGATCGAGTTGTTTTATCACTGCTCACTCCAGGGCTCGACAATGATCGAATGATACATGCTCCACAAAAGCTCATCTTCATGTCAAGTTTCTGTCAATTCATCATATTCAAATCTCGTTGATTATCGTCATCAATCTCATAACATGAGGCTATTTGAAGTAGATTGGCGAGCCTATTAGCAAAGTGCTCGAGCTCTACTTGTTCGTGAGACCGAACAACTCGTGCTCGACTAAAGTTTGAATTTAGACTGAGTTCAATCAAGCTTTGACTGCTAACTGCTCTATTGTTTGCAACTCTAGGAGCCTGTTCGGCAAAAGTATCTTTTATAGTAGCTAGTAGCTGTCACAGTAGCTGTTAACTGTTGTACTAGATGTTAGATGTTATTTGTTAGATATTAACTATCAAAATAGCTCTTAAAGTAATTAGTGTCGGGCAACGTAGTAGTTGAATTAATATAAATTTAAAAAGAAATTACATTATACCTTCAAAATCCACTCCAAGAGCTATCAACACACCTATAAGTTAATATTTTCGTTTTTCAAAATATTACATCGACCACTAAAAAATATTCTAAAATATTAATTCACCAAATATTAATATTTTATCTTCAAGTAGAATCGTAATATGGTCAAATTTCAAAAAAACTACGTGAGCCGCTCAACACACCTAAGCCTACCTATTAGCAGCCTTGTAGCAATTGGATTATAAAGTTGGGTAAATGCGAGCCATATATTATTAATCAACCTGATCAATATCGCAAAAAAATTAATCAACCTGATCTTAATTCGGTATAGGTTAGACTTTGACATATAAGTTAGATTTACAGAAATTATTAAAAAATAAAAATTAGTATTTTTAAAATTCTAATTACTATATTTAAAAATCTAATCTAGTTAATATATTTCAAAAAAATAATCATTCTATAAAAACATAAAAACAAAATGTAAAATAGTGAAAAAACTATTTTTCAAGGAAATCATGAAATATATTATTGGCCATAAAATACGAAAAATAAAAATATACAATAAATTAAAATAACCATCAACATAAAACCTAAAAAACAACTAAAACATTAAAGATAAACATGAAGAATGAAGTATAATCCTAAAAAATATGGAATAGTAGGGATAAATATAAAATAGTTGGAATAAATATAGAAACCGCAAAATTTTAAACTAATAGGTAAAGTAAGTCATAACATATGAAATAATACGAAAAATGACTCATGAATATGAAATAAACTCTAAATAAATCATACTCCATCCGTCCCATAAGAATGTGCTCACTATTTATAGGCACATGTTTTAATAAAAGTTAGTATTTATAGTTTTGAGTGGAGAAAGTGTCCCACTTTTACTGTAGATATATGTTAATTATTGTTGACTAATTAAAAATAAAATATGCGAGCCATATTGGTATTATTGTAAATAGGTTGAAAAGATGAAGTAAAAGTATAAGACTTATTTTCTAAAAATGGAACGAACACACATGGAGGGAGTACAATTTACAAGCATATCATCGTAAAATAACAGGACGAAAAAATTCTGAAACATAATTACATTTGTCATACTCTCTTCGTCCCTGAAAATTCATCATATTCAAATCTCGTGGATTATCGTCATCAATATCATAACACGAGGCTATTTGAAGTAGATCGGCGAGCCTATTAGCAAAGTGCTCGAGCTCGACTTGTTCGTGAGACCGAACAGCTCGTGCTCGACTAAAGTTTGAATTTGACTGTGTTCAATTAAGTTTTGACTGCTAGCTGCTCCGTTGTTTGCAACTCTAGGAGCCTGTTCGGCAAAAGTATCTTTTATAGTAGCTATTAGCTGTCGCAGTAGCTGTTAACTGTTGTACTAGATGTTAGATGTTAGTTGTTAGAAATTAACTGCCAAAATAGCTCTTAGGGTGCGTTTGGTACAGAGAATGGAATTGCAGAGAAATCGATTCCAGAGAAATGATTGCAGAGAAAGAGAATTGGTCAGGAGAATAAGAATTGACTATCCTGTTTGGTAGCACAGAGAATTCAGCAGAGAAATGCAACAGAGAATCATTTCTCTTGGTGGTGGCGGTGGTGGTCGTGGCGGTGGTGGCAGCGGTGGTCGGTGGTGGTGGCGGTGGTGGTGGCTGCGGTGGTCGGTGGTGGCGACGGTGGTGGCAGCGGTGGTCCGTGGTGGTGGCGGCGGCGGTGGTGGTGGTGGTGGCGGTGGTGGCAGCGGTGGTCGGTGGTGGCGGCGGTGGTGGTGGTGGCGACGGTGGTGACAGCGGTGGTCGGTGGTGGTGGTGGCGGCGGTGGTGGTGGCGGTGGTGTCAGCGATGGTCGGTGGTGGCGACGGTGGTGGTGGCGGCGGCGATACCAACTCAGAGAAATCAATTCTCTCCAAAAATCAGAGAAATCAATTCTCTCCAAATACAAAGAAAATCAATTCTCAAGGAAATGCCATTTCATTTTTCTCCTCTCATTTCTCTCTACCAAACAAGAGAATTCATTTCCATTTCCCTTTCTCTCCTCTCATTTCTCTCTACCAAACACCCCCTTAAAGTAATTAGTGTCTGACAACGTAGTAGTTGAATTAATATAAATTTAAAAAGAAATTACATTATACCTTCAAAATCCACTCCAAGAGCTATTAACACGCCTATAAGTTAATATTTTCGTTTTTCAAAATATTACATCGACCACTAAAAAATATTCTAAAATATTAATTCACCAAATATTAATATTTTGTCTTTTAAGTAGAATCGTAATATGGTCAAATTTCAAAAAATAACTACTTGAGCCTCTCAACACACCTAAGCCTACCTATTAGGGTGGTGGCAACGGGGAACGGGTTAGGCTGCGGGTTCACCCAACCCGCGCGGCTACACCGCCGCCTCCGATGCGGGTTCCGTCCGGCTTCAAGCTCAGCGGGTAAGTAACCCGATGCGGGGAAGAGGAGGGAGCCGTCGGGGAGCCTTGTAGCAATTGGATTATAAAGTTTACCAAAAAGAATTCATCACTATTTGGGCTTGGGCACAATGAGCACCCGGGTCCCCAGCCATTTTCGATCTGGTCCCTGTGTGGTGACTAGACCTGATAATTCGTTCGTGTCGTTTACGTACCAAAAGTCCAAACCCATACACGACACTAAATGAATTCGTGTCATGTCGTGTCGTGTGCCGCGCAAATTCATGTTGTTTCGTATCGTGTTTTCGTGTGAGGCACATAATATAAAACAAATATTAAAATATTATAAAAAATAATAATTTTAATATTATAATATTATTTTTATAGGTTTTAGTAGACGAAATGAAACGAATGGCAACGAAAACACGAATGTTTACACGAAATTTATGAAAATCACATTATATTTTCAAATTTTAAAGTTTAGTATAAAACAGAATTCATAAAATATATATTTTTATTAAATCAAATATAAAATATTATATATATATATTTATTTATTTATTTCGTATACCTCGTGCCGTGTCGTGTACCCAAAGGGTAAACACAAAACCGACACTAAATCTCGATCGTGTACTTTCGTGTTTGTGTATTTTCGTGTCGTGTACTTAAAATGCAAATTCAAACACTAGCGTTTTGTTTGTATTTTGTTTTCTACTTTCATTTTGCAAAATGTTTTATGTTTTCTGTTTTTATTTTTGTTTTCAAAGTTGTTGAAAACGCGTTCTGTTAAATTTATTTGCAAAATATTTTTTTGGTAATATTAATATTAAATTCATAAATCTTTATTTTAGACTTAGTTTCAAATTAGGATAATCCAAAAAAAAAAAAAAAAAAACTCAAAATGTATTTTGAGCATTTGAAGATTTTTTGTTGAAATACACACAAAACGTTCAAAACGAGGTTTTGGGCATTTTGCGTTTTGTGTACAAATATTTTATTTGTTTTCCAAAATGCATTTTCGAAAATGATAAAAAGAACATGTTTTTAATATTTTCAAAAATAAAAACAGAAAATGACCTCAAAACACCAAAGAGAACTTCGTGTCGTTTTCGTATCGTGTTTTGTTTTGTGGTAAATTGGCGGGTCTAGTGGTGACCGAACAACTTGACTTGATAGTTGATTCTCAAATTAGGGTTTTACGCAGACCTCGGCCTTTTCTCCGCCAGACCTCGTCCTCGATCCCTAACGTTCTCTCAACTCAGCAGCCATGGGGTATGCATGTGCATCTTATTCTGTGTTATTATTGTTATTTGTTGTGAAATCTATTGTTTTTTTTTCTGAAATTTTCATTGATATATGATGATTTGCGAGGTTTTCATTGATATATAGTTTCACTGATATCTGAGTAAAATGATTGAATTTGTTTGCTGAAGGTTCATTGTTACTAAAAATTTCTTAAAATCCGAACTTTATAACCTGGTGTAATGACTGATTGTTGCACAGTCTACCTTGATAACTGATATGGTTATGAACCAGTCTATCAAAATCCAAATAAATATCGTAATACCCGAGAGTATTTGTGTATTTAGGGTTTACTGGTGTAACTTGCTTCATGTGACTTGAACTTTTGAAGTTTAGCTAAGTATAGATTTATCTACGGTCTTGCGAAGTCGGGATGGTTAATCTTGAAATAATCTTCCCTTCGAATTATTTGGCTGTTGACAGTGGCGGACAGACAATTCGGTTGGGGATCGGGGTAAATCTATAGTAATTTTGATAGAAAACCAATGCAGACTTTCACAAAAACAATTATTGGGAACAATTCGTGCAATATATTTCAACATTTCATCTTGTTTAACACATTACTTCACATAATGAATTTATAATACTGTGTAATTAACATATTAATAAATCTCGCTGTGCAATTACGCTCATCTTGCGTACGCGGGGCTAAGTGGTCAGGTGACCCCCCCCCCCCCCTCCCCCCGCTCCGTAACTGAAATTTAACCTGGGGTTTTAAGTGATAGCTGATATCGACCATTTTAACCATGTCTATTCGACTATTCCTCTAAAGAGAAATTGCTGTTGAAAACCATTGTTTGTGGCCCTTGTTTCCATGTCTTTCCTTTTCCGCACATACACACACTCAAAGAAGACTAATAAGTATAAAATAAAAAAATTAAGAAAAATACGGACTTGTGTTAGTATTTTATTATTGGTGATGGGGATCTTGGTGTCATTACCGTTGCACAGGAAGACACATGGTATTGGATCTGCCCGCAAGCTCAAGTCCCACCATAGAACGCAAAGGTGGGCTGACAAGGCATACAAGAAATCCCACCTTGGGAATGAGTGGAAGAAACCATTTGCTGGCTCGTCCCATGCTAAGGGCATTGTGCTCGAGAAAATGTATAACTACCGTGTCTTCTAGTCTCTTAATTGGTCTATATATTTTTGGATTTTTGTTAAATTAAACTCTGCATATTTTCTTAATTTGACATTTCTCAGAGGCATCGAAGCTAAGCAGCCCAACTCCGCCATCCGTAAGTGTGCTAGGGTTCAGCTCATTAAGAATGGAAAGAAGATTGCTGCGTTTGTTCCTAATGATGGTTGTTTAAACTATATCGAAGAAAATGTGAGTTTCCATTACTCGTTATGCTACCACGGTCCTTCTTTTACCGAACGCGTTCTATGTTAATTCTCCTTTTTTCTGATTATTTATTTTTTATTATAGGATGAAGTGTTGATTGCTGGATTTGGACGGAAAGGACACGCGGTTGGAGATATTCCTGGTGTTAGATTTAAGGTGGTGAAGGTTTCTGGTGTTTCACTTCTGGCACTCTTCAAGGAGAAGAAGGAGAAGCCTAGGTCTTAAGTTTTTGGATGAAATTTTATTATATGCTTTAGTTTACTTTTGAGTATTTTTAATCCGGCTTATTGTTTTTTTTATTTAAAAGAGAATGTGTTTGGATATAAATTTGTGGGTTTGATTATATGTTGGAAAAATTAAAAAAAATGGATTTTATGGTGGAGATAATATATTTTTATTAAGAGTTTAAATGGGATTAATAGATTAAACATATTTGGTAGTGGTGGACTGATGTTTAAATATTATGTTCATCTTGATTTTTTTGCAAATTGTAAATATTATATATTTAGAGTCAGAATTCAAATTTTAAATATCTACCTAACATTATTTTTTTTCAATTTAGTCCCTTATTTTATATTCCCTCCGCCCTGTATAACGGTTTACATTTCTCTCAAAAAAATTCAATTTAGTAAGTTTGCACCTATCATTTTTTCACAATCAAATCAAATAATTATCTTTTAATTTTTAATCTCTACTACACATTTTTACTTTTTAATTTTCACTACATATTATCACAATTATTTATACCAATTATTACATAAAAGAGATTATATACACCATTCATCAATCTTTGGTTGGGAGCGGTTATCTATCTTATCACGTATTTCTCTACCTTTGTCACGTGATCTATCTTTTCTAATTTTTCTCTTTAAAAAACTAGTCATTTTTATTTTTTTTTGTCACATATGTCTTATCTTTTTTTTTTTACAGTTAAAAACATATAATATTACGGTATTATCTATATTTCTAGGCATAATTTGATTATGAACTCTGATTATTACTGTTCTCAGATCGATGCAACAGAGCGAAGAAACACGCAGTTAAAGTATAATTTGATAACTAATATCTTAGATTACATATTAATAATTAAAAATAATAACAATAAATTATATCTGAAAATTTATATTCTGAGTCAAATCCAACATCTTACATACCACTAATATTTATTTTTATATTACAGTAAAAAAAAATACCATTGAAGGTTAATGTATGAATAGCAATAAACAGTGAACTATTGCAATAAAAAAGAGAGTTTGTTTAAATCATAATGGAACATGTTATAGCGTGTGTGTGTGTGTGTGAGAGAGAGAGAGATCAGACTTGGAGGTTGCTTTTGCCCTTTGTTTAAAAAGTTGATACTTTGAACAGATGAATCACAGACTTGAAGCTTATATGTATCAAGAATACTCCGATAGTCACGTGAGATGAGAGTAGTTGTCCTAGAAGAAACGCAAACATTGGTGAAAATCTAATGGTCCGAAAACCTAAGTGTTCCTCCACAAGGTTCGTCCATGGAGGGTGAGTCAGGGCCTAAGATCAAGCCGAAAGACGTAGTCGATGGACAACGAGTGAATACTCCTGTACTAGCCCTTGTTGGTCGGAATAGGCCAACCACTAAGAATCCTAATGAACCTAAAAAAAAATAAAGGCGCCATTTGCAATTCCCAGATACAACACTAAGTAAACAAATTCTGACAACACAATCAGACATCAAAACAGTTCTGCCGTACAAAATATTCAACATTAAATATAAAAAACAACCTCTCCCTGTCTCTCCTTTTTCTCCCGAGGGGATTGAACTGATCAGAAGTGGGGCAGAAAAAGTCCAACACATCACATCTGTGAGCTATTACCCATATGATCTATCTAAGCTCTAACTGATCTTCATGACCAAAATGTTATTATATAATGCAAGTACCAGTCGCTTATATCAGCTGTTCTCTTTTCTGCTCGGAAACAGGCGACAGAAACCCCGTCTTATCCACAACCTCTTTCAGCATATCAATGCATTCATCGCTTGCTGCGGAGCTCTTGAGAGCTAAAGGAGCTCTACAAGTTGTTGACTCGGAGACAATCGGTGCGCATCCTGATGTATAGAAAAGCTCATCAGTCGAGCCACTAACATTCCGACACGTGCTCGTGTTATCACGACCATTTTCCTTATCACTATCCTTCTCAACATGATTTTTATCAACGGCCACGTCACCACCTAACAAACCATCGACAACAGGCGTGGTGTTGATTTTTTTCAGGTCACCTAAACTCTCCCCGATAGGAGCGCCTGTATTTGCAGCCACTTGCTTAACTCCATTAGATGGGCCGGGCGAATTTGTCACGTCGGTCGATTTTTTTTCATGCAAGGATGCTGGTGATGAAGGCTTTGGAGAACTCGGCTTTATGCTTGCGGGGGAAGCAACCGTTCTGGCCATTGCAACCTTAGCGATCTTCGGTTTGCTGATCGAGCTTCGAACTGGAATGCCTGCACCAGGTCCGTTCTTCGGAAATGCCTGTTTGTGCACAGCAGATGGAGACTGTTGATGCCTATTATTAGGGGAGGGAACCGATGCCTTCGCCTGCAAGGCATAAACACTTGAGCAATGGAGCTAGGAACTTGTAACCTCGAGACAGAATACTTGATGTTTGAACTCGTTGTGGAGAAATCGGATTTGTCTTTCATAATTACAAATACTTCCTGGGGTATATTAACAAATACCTACTTGAGTTTTTGTATGCTATTAACAAATACCCCTCTACTGATTTGTAAATTAGAAACAAATATCAAGGGCATACTTGTAATGGATAATTGCAAAAGACCCCCTGAAGTTTGAGCTAATTACAGAAACCCCGGAAGATTTTCTAAAAAAATTCAAAAACCCCTGAGATTGGATTCTCTCTTAAATGCAAGGGGGTAACTGTAATGTTTTTTACATATGTAAAGCGGTGACTGAAATGTTTTTGCCTGTCAAGGGGAGAAAGTGTAATACATATCTAAATCTCAAGGGTTTTCTGTAATTTTCAGAAACAATCTCAAATCTGAGGGGTTTTCTGGTAATTATCCCCAGTTGTGATTCTGCACTGTTTTTTTTTTTTTTTTTTTTTTGTAATCAGAAAAAAAAACCTCAATGGTATTTTTCTGTAACATTTCATGCAGATCACCTAACATAAGCAGTAATAAAAAACAGTTACCTAACAAAACATATATCGTGTATGGAACGAAAGGTTTCATTAAAAAATTGATAAGATGAGAAATACTCAAAAACTAACCCCATCAAAGAAACCAAATTTGTGGGACGGCATCCGTAATCCTGATGGTTTCGCGAGAGCTTGAAGGTTACCGCCACTATGCATTGCGGATTTTTTCGGGTAGTTACTTGTTAAAATAAGTCCCTGATTTCCTTTTCCATCAGTCCTTGAATCCAAAGGAATGATATCACCTTCCATAGACTTACAAGAACTGGTATCTAAACTGCTCCTTGAGTTGCTATACTTTTGGTTGACCATCGAAGATGACGACGACGATACTGAAGACCACTCACTAATCGAACTAGCTGGTGAGACACTTGAGGAGATCTTAGATGATGATGGTGGCAATTTATTTTTCAGAGTAGCATTTGAAGGAGTTTTAGGGACGGGACCGGAGGGAGCAGTACCGACATTGCCGCTTTTACCTGTATTTCTTCTCAAGATCATTAGATTCGGTTTCACTGGATTTATTCTTGATGACATACTACTAGTGCTGTCACTTGAGGTGGACGACCTTGCCGAATGCACAGTACTTAAAGAAGCCAACAAAGAACTATTCGATGACGGTGCAGGCTTCGGTAACGCCCTTCTAACACCACCCGAGGAAGAAGATCTCGTCGAATGCACAGTACTTGAAGAAGCCAAAAAAGAACTATTTGATGATGGTGCAGGCTTTGGCAACGCCCTTCTAACACCGCCCGAGGAAGATACTTTTAGCAGTTGAGTCCCTTTACCGGGAACAGGTACTGTCAAGTTAATAATAGCATGAGCAACTGTTTCAATTACGATTTAATGATGGAGAAAAGAATAATGGTTTCAAAAGTTAATTGGCGGCACCAGGGTTTGAGATTCCACTTTTGGCACCACCAGTTCCAACAGAATCCCGCTTTCCTGCTGCTGTTGAAGAGGGGTTGGAGCTGCTGACACTCTTGGGTGGTTTAGGAAGTATTGCATTTGTTTGTCCAATCTTTTGTTTTGGCTGACATTTAGACATCCTATCACTTTGCTGGCTACTGGTTTTCTTTAAACTTGGCTTCGGAATCTTCGGAATGGGAATTAGAATCAGTAAGCATTAAAACAATCCAAAAACTCTAATAACTTCTCAATTGTGGCTACCTACCTTATTTTGGGTGGCGTCTTCCTTCTTCAGGGCTGTATATGAATACAAAGATTAGTGCACAGTAATTTGACAAGCGGCTAAACAGATACAAAAACTCGTACCCAACACTCAACAAGTTAAGCGACAACAACATTACCCCAATGCCACAACGGCTCCCGCAAAAAGCGGGGTAAGGGGGGATCGGATGTACGCAGCCTTACCCCTGTCTTAACAAAGAGGCTGTTTCCGGATGATCCAAAATGAAAATGGTGTCGAGAATTGCATGGAACGACTAGTACTTCATGAGAAAAAGAAGTGCAGCCAGTTTAGTGAGTCATTTTATTTTATTCCATTATAATCCAGAACCAAAGAATAAGGAGTCTTTGGCTCTGTTGGAAACAATGGAAAACGAAAAAAGAGACGATTACCAAGAAAAAATGATATCGAGTGAACTCAGGCTGCACATATCACCTTGGAGCAAAAATGTTAATCACAATGCTTGAAGATGCATGTACATAAGATATCTATATTATTATGTACATCATTTTTCAACAGTAGTTTCTATCCCATTTAGCAAAATAATGGATTGAGCAATGTATGAGTGTAACACATTCATGAATTTTCCGTTCTCTATCTACGACTGTGTAACTGCAAACACATTGAGTTCAGTGTTTCCCACATACCGCCACCGGGCATCCTCCAACCACCAAATAAATAGTTGGTGATAACTTTGGATCAGTTGTAGGACTTAGCGACAGTTATCACCAAATATTTATTTGGTGGTTGGAGGATATATATATACATTATGTGTCTCCTGGTATATGATAAGGATATATACATTATGTGTCTCCTGGTATGTAATAAGGATATCTTTTTCATTATCGCATAAGATTAAAAATATTTGCTTACATGAAATGGCTGCACTATCTACCTCCACAGCGGCCATCTTACTGTTTGAATTTCTCAAATCCAATGTCTTTTTACTGGATCTTTGGATGGAAGCTCTAATGTCTACGAACAAGTCATCCTCAAGAGTTTCCAGTGTCAAAGCATCACTTCCAAGAGTGGAAAGCGACTCAGTCGACCCTGTAATTTCCTCTTGAATTCCAGGTAATATATGCTTATCACTCTTATCTGTTCCAGTAATCATGGTTGTCAATTCTTCTGCATCTAGCACTCCTACAATTTCAGAAAATAAGATCAAAGTAATTAAACAGTTACCCCTGCTGAAAAAGAATGAAGGGCCATAAAATCCACAGAGTACCTGCACTAGTGAAGAAAGCACTGTCCCAGGCTAGACTTTTTCGCAAATTATACCTTCCGTTTTTTTGGTTCCGTTCAGGTTCCGTTGATTCATACAGTTTGGGCAAGTTGTCAGTCTCCTTGACGCCAAGAGAATTATCAACCTCATTTTCAGTGCTCAGTGCTCCAGCCAACTCATGAGTATTGTAAACTACTGAGTTTTCTGAAAATGAATCAAGCAATAATATGTAAAAAAAAAAAAAAAAAAAAAAATCCATCACTGGAAGGAATTTTGATAAAAGAACAGATAATAAGCGTTGAGCAATATAACAATTAGCACCAGTTTTGTTAATACTACACTTATTTTAATTTATTTTGGTTGACAAATATTAAAAACTACAATATTAGCAGTGTCTGAATACGTAAAATTCAGCAATAGATCAATATCCATGGGCAATTATGAAGGCTTCAACTTATAATTCCAGTTTAATCTAGTTTTCAAATTAATAATTGAGTCCACCTAGAGGTCCAACATTCCAGAATCAAGCAATTAACTGCAAGATCAAATAAATTGACAAACTAAAGGGAAATAACCTGAAAACTGCTTGTCGTCTATGAGACCGTCGGCTTCGAATTCAAGATCAATCTTCTGATACTCCTCCATATCTTTCCGATTAATCGGAAAATTGAGTTTCGTTCTTTTCCGCGGATTCCTTTTCAAGATCCAATTGAAGGGACGGAGCCTGTGAACAGTGATTGAGAGAGAGAGAGAGAGAGAGAGAGAGAGGAGAGAGAATAATTTTGAATTTCCCCAGGGGCGGTTTTCTGAAAACTTGAATAAAAGTTAAAAGGAAAACCTGCAGCGGTGTGTTTGGGTGGGCTGAAAAGGAAAGAAATTCAAATTATGTGAAGATTGCATAGCATTTTCAAGTGATTATATGAACAAATATTTTGTAGGTTATGAAGATTATCTTCCTTATTTGTTAGGGTAGCCAATTTGGTGGTGGAGTAGGTGAGCGTGGGACTGAAAAATCACGAGTTCGATTCCCCCGACCAACACATTCTTGTAGGGCTGAGAATCGGGACATCCCGAGGTCCCGATCCCGGTCCCAAAATGCACCAATTTGGTCGTCCCGGTCCCGGTCCCGATCGGGACTTCGGGAGTTCCGATTCCCGAAATGGGATAAATTTAAGTCCCGGTCCCGATCCCGAGGATAATTTTTCGAATGTCCCAAATGTCCCGAAATATCCCGAAATCAGAAAAAGAAAAAAAATTAATTGAAATTAGAAATTTCAATCGGGACTTCGGATAGTCCCGATCGGGATTTCGGGACTCCCGAGTCCCGAAATTACCAAAATTTAAGGTCCCGTCCGTAAAATTCGGGACTCGGTCCCGTTCCGTCGGGCCTCGGACGGACCGGACTCGAGATTTCCCGATCCTAAATTCTCACCCTAGTTTCTGTTGAGCCTGTCACACATGGTTTGCCTAGTGTGGTTTACGGTTGGCGTAGTTTGCGCTATTACGTTCAAAGAGGTTTATCCAGCAGCACACTCAAGAAGAATTACCATGATTTCCCATCATCAAAAATAAAAAAAATATATATATATATATATATATATATATATATATATATATAGAGAGAGAGAGAGAGAGAGAGAGCAGTGCTACACTACCCCGTATTTAACATCGAATTTCCCCCTAATCCAATCAGCATTCCACTACTTCTCTCTCATGTATTGACTAGACAACCAATTAATGTTCCCTTTTTTTCACGCCCCCCCCCCCCCTCTCCCACCCCCATGCTCATCTCTTGCTTGGAGCTCCTCCCATGGCTTCCCAATCCTTCCCCCTCTCTCCTTCTCTTTCCTTCTCGAAATCCCGAACCCTTATTCTAACCCTTTTTTTCACGCGCTATTATCAGGAGCAATAGGAAGAAGGAAGGGACTGAGAGCACATCTTCTGTGAAGTCAAGATTTTTTCCAAATCAATACAAGACATACTTGGCGGAGAGTTGGCCAGAGACTTTTTATATTCCTACAATTGAGATTGATCGAGCAAATTTTTTCTCGGTGATTTCTTCCGGCAAGGTAACTATTTCCAACCCTTAAATAATATTTATTTTTATTTTCAGAAATAGAGTGCTGTAAAAAAAAATTCTTATTATCTTTTTTCCTTCCTTTGTGTTATTTTTTCTTTTCACCAGTGAGAAATCTTTTTATTTAGTTTTTCATGATGCTTTTTAATTTGTGTTTATTTGTTAAACTAATTAGATTGAATAATGGAGGCAGAAGAAGCGAATTTTAGTATGGATGTTAATGAAAATATTCATCCCGAGGAATTGGATATAATACACGGGGAAGACGAAGTGGGTGATCCTAAGGTCGGAATGTGGTTTGATTCAAGTGATGAGGTAGCTAATTTTTATCTAAGATATGGCAAGAAGATGGGTTTTGCTGTTTGTAAAAGAACTTGTCGTAAAGACCAAAGTGGGGAGGTGAGATACATAACCATTACTTGTTCACGCGAAGGCAAACCACGACGAACAAGTAAGAAGCTTATTAGCATGCATCCAGTAACCAAAATGAATTGCAAAGCAAGAATTAGTGCGACTCTTTGCCCGGATGGGAAGTGGACAATTACCTCTGTGGTGCTCGAGCATAACCATACATTGAGTCCAACCAAGTCGAGATTCTATAGATGTAATAGAGTAATGGAACCACATGTTAAGCGGAGACTTGAACTGAATGACAGAGCTAGTATTAGAATGAACAAGAGTTTCAACTCATTTGTAGTGGAGGCTGGAGGACATGAGAATCTTACATTTCAAGAAAAGGATTGTAGAAATTATATAGATAAAATTCGGCGTTTACGACTTGGGGATGGAGATGCTACTGCTATCCATAACTATTTTTTGAAAATGCAAGCCGATAATTCTGACTTCTTTTATATGATGGATCTAGATGACGAGGGCCGGCTTAAAAACGTGTTCTGGGCAGATGCGAGAAGTCGGGCAACATTTAAAGAGTTTGGGGATGTGATCACATTTGACACTACGTACTTGACAAACAAGTATGATATGCCCTTTGCTCCTTTCGTAGGAGTGAACCATCATGGCCAATCAGTGTTATTGGGTTGTGGATTGATCTCAAATGAAGACGTTGATACTTTCACATGGTTATTTCGATCTTGGCTTACATGTATGTCTGGGGATCCCCCTAAGGCAATAATTACCGACCAGGATAAAGCTATGAAAAAGGCCATAGAGATTGTATTTCCTAATTCACGACACAGGTGGTGTTTATGGCATATCATGAAAAAGGTGCCTGAAAAACTAAGAGCATACACAAATTATGAATCAATTAAATTTTGTCTTCAAATAGCTGTGTATGATTCTTTAACAATTGCCGAGTTTGAAGATAGTTGGTGTAGGCTAATCATGGAGTATATTCTCGAGGATAACAAATGGTTAAGTGGGTTATACGAGGAAAGAAGTCGGTGGGTGCCAGCATTTGTAAAAGATTCTTTTTGGGCCGGAATGTCGACTACCCAGCGAAGCGAGAGCATGAATGCATTTTTTGATGGATACGTCAATTCTAAAACATCCTTAAAATTATTTGTGGAACAGTATGAACACGCTTTGAGAAGTAAAGTTGAAAAAGAGAATGAAGAAGATTTCAAATCTTTCAAGTCATGCCTTCCTTGCATAAGTCATTATGAGATGGAGAAGCAATATCAAAGGGAGTATACGACATCGAAGTTTAAAGAGTTCCAACAAGAGTTAAAGGCAAAAATGTTTTGTGAGTTGCGGTCGTGTGTCAAAGGTCCTGGCAACATTGTAGAATATGAGGTAACTGAAGATGTTCCTATTGGAGAAAAGATTATACGTGCTATATTCAAAGGTTGCTACAATGAAGGCGCTGAAGAAATAAATTGCAATTGTCAGTTGTTTCAATTCAAAGGTATATTATGCAGGCACGCAATTACAATGTTAATTCATAGTGAGGTCTACCAAATCCCAGAGAAGTATATCTTAAAGAGATGGAGCAAGACAGCGAAAAGAAGCCACACAAAAGTTAAAATTAGTTACAATGACTGGTCAACAAAACCGGAGGCGCGGCGATTCAATAAAATGTGTAGTGCTTTTTATGAGGCTGCGGATTTGGCAACTGATTCAGAGGATATGTGTGACCAATTGATGGCATGGATACATGAATTAAAGAAGAAGTTGACACTAGATTCAGGAATTAATCAAGATGCTTCAAAGAAGAGCAACGAGGCACCCTCAACCGGAGATGATATTTACCATACACAAGAAAGTGTGGCTATACGTTCTCCAGTAGCTATTCGGTGCAAGGGGAGGCCACCGTCAAAGAGGAGAAACGGCGTCCTCGAAACAGTTGTCAAGAAAAAAAAAATATACGAAAAAGAAGGCGACTACAGCTAGTGAACCTTCACATGCACCTAATTTTGATGAGTGGGGAGTACAGGAGAGTTTTCATTCAAAGGTAAAAGTACCTAGAAATTTTCTGATTTTCCTTTAAATTTTATCTAGTATATTTTTCTGATTTTCCTTTGAATAAGAGTATTCTACAAAACCGTTTATATACTACAGGCACGTTACTAATGAAATGGTGAAATCGAATTTTTATGCCTTTGTTCTTTTAGGATTCCAATACTCAATGCTCGCATGATTTTGGACATTCAAATACGTCACGAGGATTTGTGCATTCGAATACAATGCAAGGGGGACTTGGGCATCCAAATATATTGCAAGGATTTGGGCGAATGTGGAATCAATTCCCGACGGGCGATGTCGAGCAATCTGCTTTTTACAATTTTGCAACGAGATACAACATTAACAGTAATGGTTCGTCTCCACATGACCAACATTAAGAGATCTAAGAGTTCAAATGCATAATAGCTGTATAATTGAATTTTTTATTTTGAAGTTGTAATACCTATATTAAGGATTTTTTAATGGTCCAAACATATGCGGGAAGCCTTGTTCCACGTTTTCGCCGAATCAAAGGCACAATTGATATTTGAATGATGTCAAAAGAAGTCACATGGATGTGCAGGGGAATCCAGAAGGCAGTAGAAAACTTCAATTTATATTTTAAGTGTGCTTTGTTCGGCTCTAAATTGCATTCTATTGATTCCAACTTCAATGCCATGGCAAAAATTACAGAGCAAATAATAACAACAAAAAAGAAGAAGAAAAATTTACTTAAAATCAAGAGAAGAAAAGATTCTAAATCCGTGCATATTAAACTTACATAGGAGAATTTGGTAGAGGAAAAAAAAGAATGTGTATTATTCTTGGATATTAAAACTAAAAGAATTGGATTTGGCAAAAAGAAATGATCTAATTTTAGAAATGGAAGTGGAAGTTAGAGAGAGAGAGAGTGTGTGAGTGGAATGTCTAATCAGCAATGAGAGATTAGGGGGAAATTCGGGACCTTGTCAACGGGTAGTATAGCATTTTTGATATATATATATAGAGAGTTCGGGATATAGGGTGACACCTTCTTTTTTCATGAGCGCCCGCCACGCCACATGTTTCGATTGGAGGTGAGTGTTTAATTATAACACTCACCCTACTGCCCACAACACTTGGTGGGTGAGTGTTATAATTAAAACACTCACCTCCAATCAGAACATGACACGTGGCGGGCACCTCACAAAAAAAAGAAGGTGTCACCCTATATCCCGAACTCTCTCTCTCTCTATATATATATATATATATATATAGATAGTGAGAGAGAGAGATTATCTTCTTCGGTACGTCATTTAATTTGTTCTTATGTCATTTCATTTCTGAATAGAACCCATTATCCACTCATATTACATTTCATTATACACTCAATAATTTTTTATTATAATTCGTGCCGAAGATTCCCAAACATAAAACTGAGGGCGGAGGGGGTATTAAAATATATTAATACTTTATGATATAAAGTTAAATTATTTACATTTAAGTATAGAAACTAATAATTTATCTATATTAAAATAATATTTATTAATTAATACAATTTATAATAAAGATCAATATAAACATAATTAATTAGGTACATATTTAAACTATTACTTTGACATCAATAGTTAATTAAATGATTGAACCCCAATTAATCGAATAATTAGGAATCAATTGAAATGATTAATGAGAGGCTAATCAGATATATATATTAATATTATTTGAATACTGTAGTATACATTATGACATGTCATAATTTTGTTTTCTATCTAAATAATTAAATAAAAATATTGCTACGACAAATCAATCCTATTAATATTAACCTACAATAATATCAATTCAATAAACTATATACATTTTTTCTTAAATAGAATACGGAATAACTTTTTTTTAGAAAAAAACTACATGTCATACGTATTTTTGTGACAATTTTTTTTAATAATTTACGTACTACATGATTTTGAAATACCATTAAAAAATAAAAAATCAATAAGTTCAGCTAAAATAAAAAAGATTCTAGTTAACAGACAATGAATATATTCATAATTTTTCAAAATAATACAAAATTCATATTATTAAAAATATTTCATGAATAATAAATATATTGTGAATATCATAATTATTCATTCTTTTTTTTTTTTGTAGAAAATCTTGAAAAACATTTCAAAATATCTAGAAACTGTTCATTGGATAAAAATAAGAAAAATTGTATAAACTGTACTTTCTCAAAGACTAGACAATCTTCTATATTTATTTTAACACACACACACACACACATATATATATATATATATATATATATATATATATATATATATAGAGAGAGAGAGAGAGAGAGAGAGAGAGAGAGAGAGAGAGAGAGAGAGAGAGAAATTAATTTACAACAACATTATCTAGATATTTGTGATAAACTTATTTAAGTAATAATTTGATATTTGTCTACTTTTTTTATAACTTAACATATAAAAAAACAAATATTAAGATTATGTTTTTGAATATCATGTGTATTAGGGGTTTGCATTTGTACTTATTTATTTATGTACAATTCAAATCTCCGTTCCACTAAAATCCATCCAATTCTTTCGAGATATATATATATATATATATGCATTTTTTGAAATAAATTAAACCATTACGTTATACCCTACAAAATTCTCAATTTAAGAGTTCAAATTCAGGTTATTTCGAAAACTGAATTTACAAATCCAAAACTCACAATTACGTATTTATGATTAATATATAATATTTAAATGTGTTGCCTTCCAACTAAAAATGTATATTAAACAAGTTTGTCGTGCATCTAATAAATTACATATTTTGAAATATTTAGTTACAAATATAGATGTGACAGATTTAAGTTTTATTACCGCACCGACACCCTAGGTAGGATGTCAATTTTACCCGTACTCAATCTTATTCGTCGGATAAACTCATAATAGGGTCGAGTATCGATCGAACCCGAAATTTTACGATCGAGTACAGGTAGAGTATGAGTATAGTACATTATCCGATTACCCGACCCGATTACCCGCATACCCGTTTGAATTATATAAGTATATTATTATTAAATATTATATTATACTAGATGTTCTCCGATGCGATGCACCGCATAAGATATTCTCTTATTAGAAAATAATTTCTCGATCTCTAAATTTATTTTTGATGATTTTCAACATGAGTATCATATTAGCGTAATATTAATAAAAGACTTATTACGTGTATTATGGGGTGTAATATAATTCAAGAAAGAGTACCACATTAGCGGATTGTTAAGTCAATTACTGTCCATTACATGAACAAATTTCCTGGACATACCGAAAAAAAGGTAGGAATAAATTTTGGGGACGAAAATAATATGTGATTAAGTCTTAATATATGTGTGTGTGTGTGCGTGTATGTTTTATTATTTTTAGTTATTATAATTAAACAAATATCATAATTTATTTTTTATGAAGGCAATAAATGAGTTAATATATTTTTATTTTGTATCAATTAATTTTACTGAAAATAAATATTCATATTTTTTCTAATATAACTTTATTTTGCAATCAGTCATTATTGTAAATCCATCAAATTTATGATATTCATTGGATGTCTAGTTGAAAATTGTGAAATACAAATTAATTTGATATATTTTTCATTAAAAATAAACTTGATTTAAAAAATTATAAACATTTAAAATTTTAAGCTAAAAAAATAAAGAAAGGATTGTTTTTATTGGTAGATGAGTGTAAGTTGTGGAATAAAACTCCCACAATACATATCTAGAATTTTTTTTTTTGGAAATTTGAAAATACGTCTCTATATATAAACTTTATTTTAAAATAAAAAATCAAAAAACTTACAAAGTGACATGTGTCACGACTCTCTTTTAATAGAAACTAGATGTCCTCCCGTGCGATGCACGGCGTAAAATATTAAATATTTTATTATATTAATAATATGTGAGCGAATTTCAATAATATTATTAAATTATCAAAAAATATACATGAATCAGTATACACACACATATACATATACTATTATTTAATTTAACTAGATGTCCTCCCGTGCGATGCACGACGTATAATGTTAAATGTTTTATTATATTAATAATATATGATCGAATTTCAATAATGTAATAAAATTATTATAAAATATACATGAGTCAGTATACACACACATGTACATATACTATTATTTGATTTAATTTTATTTATAAACTCTTATCATGTGATCTAAGTGCATATGAATCGAATCAATCGAATGGACTCGAAATCAATCGAACTGAATGGACTCGAATCAACTAAATCGAACTGAAAACTGAAAAATAAGTCCAAAAGAACAGTAGGCCCTGATATTGTTGTTGTTATTGTATTATCAACTTTTATTAAAAGTATATAACTGATATTCTTACTAATATATTTTTTTATATGATTTGACATTAATGTAATATTTTATGATCAGAACAATATAATTCTTAAAAATCAAATAATTATTAAAAAGCTATGAAAATAAACTAAACATATATTTTTCTTTAATATTCTTATATTTTTATATTGAAATATTTTAATCATCTAAATACATTATAATTATATTTATATTACTTTATATATACTATATGGATGTCAAATTAAAGAGAACGAAGTAATAAATAATTTGATATATTTTTTCAAAAATAAAATTGATGCATAAAAATTATAATTGTTGAAACTATTAGCTTAAAAATAAAAAGAATAAAATGAGAGAAATTTTTTAATTGGTAGATAGCATATAATGGAATAACCCTCTAACCCCCTCCCAAATTAAACGTCCATTTTTTTAAGATTTTTAAAAAAATGATTAACATGGAGATGACACATATTTTCTTAGATTTTTTTGCGACTCTTTTAATATTAACTATAGATGTGTAAAAGTTCGATATAAAATATATAAACATGACAGTAATCTATATGATCATTGTATATTTATTTATATTAATATACTAATATAATTACTTATCAGTATACAGGCGAAATAACGTAATATATTTTTGATAAATATTTAGATTAAAGTCACACATTTTATACTTAATAATATATCAGGAGATCCACAATGATATTAATTTATTAGGTATAGGGTAATAAAGTATATTATTGATCTTGTAAAAGATAGATTTACTTCAAGGAAATTATTTGAAAATTATCTGATTTTTGTATTTTATATACAAATAATTTAAAATCAAGATATAATGTAATAATTATTCAAAAACAACTTATATTCAAAAAGGAATATTTTAATTATATATATGCCTAATGAATGTTAAATCAAATATCATAAAAAGAAGATTAATTTAAAAAATTAATAATAAAAAATAGAGTTCAGACGATAAAACTATTAACTTTTAAATATTGAGAGAAAAATAAAAAGAGAAAAGAAAAAAAATGATTATCATTAAGTCTCATTCAAATATGTAGGAGTTAGTGTATTTTTAAAAAAAAAAAAAAAAGATAACTAATCCAAAAAATCCACATAAAGACACATGTCATGTACAACTCTCTTTTAATAGTAAAGTAGATTTCATTTATAAACTCTTCTCATGTGATCTAAGGGCACATGATAGGAAAACCGTAAATTAATTAAGCACCGACATTTATTTTTTCATATAGGACAATATGAGTCTTATATCTAATTTTATAAATAAGAAATTAAATTATGTTTATTGTTATCAACTTTCATTATAGCCGACCCCAAAGAATTTCGGGACTAAGGCTCTAATGTTATTGTTGTTGTATTATCAACTTTTATTAAAAGTATATAATCGATATTCTTACTAATATAAATTTTTTATATGATTTGACATCAATGTAATATATTTTACTATTTTATAATCAAAACAAAACAATTCTTAAAAATCAAATAATTGTTAAAAAGCTATGAAAATAAACTAAAAATATATATTTCTTCAATATTCTTATATTTTTATATTGAAATATTTTTAATCATCTAAATATATTATAATTATATTTATATTATTTTATATATACTATATGGATGTCAAATTAAAGAGCACGAAGTAAGAAATAATTTGATACATTTTTTTCAAAATTAAAATTGATACATAAAAGTTATAATTGTTTAAACTATTAGCTTAAAAATAAAAAGAATAAAATGAGAGAAAGTTTTTAATTGGTAGATATTATATATTGGAATAACCTCCTAACCCCCTCCCAAAGTAAACGTCTATTTTTTTTAAGATTTTTAAAAAGAGGATTAATATGGAGATGACACATGTTTCCTTAGATTTTTTTGCGACTCTCTTTTAATATTAAGTATAGATGTGTAAAAGTTCGATATAAAATATATAAACATGACAGTAATTTATATGATCATTGTATATTTGTAATATTTATATTAATATACTAATATAATTACATATCGATATCTGGTAAATGACGTCATATATTTTGATAAATATTTAGATTAAGGTCACACATTTTATACTTAATAATATACTATAACATCCACAATGATATTAATTAATTAGGCATTAAATAAAAATATAATCAACTTATTATATTTGTTTATATAATTTTTCTTTTGCACAAAAAGAAGAATCAATCAAGAAATTATTTTAACTAATAATATATCTTTCTACTGGGAATTGTAAGTCTAACATGTCTATAATTCATTTTTCAAATATTTTTAAAATAAAATAACTCAATAATCTAAAATTATTATAAGAAGGTGAAACTGAAGTAAAAATATTAATCTTGTAAAAAGATAGATTTACTTCAAAGAAATTATTTGAAAATTAACTGATTTTTGTATTTTATATACAAATAATTTAAAATCAAGATATAATGTAATAATTATTCAAAAATAACTTATATTAAAAAAGAAATATTTTATTTATATATATGCCTAAGGAATGTTAAATCAAATATCATAAGGAAAAGATTAATTTAAAATATTAATAATAAAAAATAGAGTTGAGACAATAAACTATTAACTTCTAAACATTGAGAGAAAAATAAAAAGAAAAAAGAAAAAAATTTGGTTCCCATTAACTTTCATTAAAATGTGTAAGAGTTAGTGTATTTTTAAAAAGAAAAGAAACAGATAATTAATTCAAAAAATCCATATAATGACACGTGTTTTGTACGACTCTCCTTTAATAGTAAAGTAGATATAGATTATATATTATTACTACATAAAATATAATATTTTAAATACTTATTATACTAAATTGAACTTATTAATTACATATAATATATATTAAAAAATATTTATATTTTTAAATATAGGATAGACGGGTACCTGAGTATCCATTGAATACCCGATGGGCAGTACCCGAACCAATCTGAATCAAATTAGAGTAGGATATGGAAGAGGTATACCCGTACCCTACCCGACCCATTGACATCCCCTAACCCCAGTGCAGAGGTAGAGGTACTTTAGGACCCGGCTCAGTCACGTCTCAACCTAAACAAATATAAAAAATAGTGCGTTTATTTGGTTTAAAAAAAATTGATCTCCTCGTTCGCCGTGCGAGCTATGGCCGTCTTTAACTGTTGGATTGCTCCTTCTCAAATTTTCACTCTGTCCCAAGGTGGTCACAGATCGGTCCGGGCCGACCGTGGGCCGAGCTTGAACGGATCGTTGAGTTTAACCGGCCCAGGACTAGCCCACTATTGAGTCGGGTTGGGCCCGTGCTAGAAAGCATCTACTGCCCTCCCCGCCCGGGACCGGTGGTCGACCCACACTCGTATATTAAAAAAATAAATTAATTGTGCTTTGAATTTAAAAAAACTGTTCTGATTTACAAAAAAACTATTTTGAATTTAGAAAAGTCCATAACATTAAACAATTTACTTAAAAACATCTGTTTTTAAAAGTTTAAAAAATAATCCGTTCACATTAAATTAAACTATCAATTTAAAAAGTATATTTTGAATTTGTTCAAAAAAAAAAGCTGTTAACATTAAATTAAAAAATCAATTTAAAAAAAAATTGTTTTGAATTTAAAAAAAAAATTGTTGACATTAAATTAAATGGAGAGAAGATGATGGAAGTGGTGGGCTGGTGTGGGCTGGGCGAATTGGGTCGGGTTTAAGTGAGTTGTGGGCTATGGACTGGGTCGATTCAGATCAGGTTGGGCCAGACTGGACTTCGACTAGGGGTCTTGGATCGGGACTGATCCCAAAAGCATATTCTATGTACCTCTTTGATATTTTGTTTAATTTCATGAAGTAATTTGCAACCAAAATAATAACTTGTTTACTCTTTAGTAGCCGATACAAATCTCAAAGAGAGCTTTGTAACACTTTAAAAGGCTACATAAATTTTTGAAAGATAAGAGTATATATATCAAACCTTGTAACTACCCCTATAATTTTTCTGAAACAAGAACTCTAGTCGACAGTATGTAAACACTGTTCATTTAAGCGGGAAAAGTGAAGAGTAAGAAGTTGGGGAAATTGTATTAGGCCGATGCGCATTGTGGCATTTGTTTACAAGACTATGAAACTGACTGACATTTGCTCGGTCTGTCCTTTTGTTGCCACATGCTGGAGACAAATTGGTCTTGAACATTTTATCCAAAGGGGCGTTGAGGAAAGTGGTTCCTTCCCGAAGTTATTGTTCTTCTTACTTAATCATCTTGATGACGTTGCTAGGGCCAAGGCGGGCATGATCATATGTCTTGTTTCGTACTTTCGCTGAGATGAGCCACAGTGGGGCCTTCTCGTTCTTAGACGTCCTTGGCAAATCTAAAAGGATGAAAACTCGGGTGTATGGACTGGTAAGTTTCTTATTTCGGCTATCTCTTGTTCGCTTGCTTTGGCAATGGGAAGTGAATGGCTAGCTGCACGAGGTGGAATAAATCAGCAGCATGCCTCTCGTACGGCTCAAATGATTTGTAGAGGGTGGCATGATCTAGAGGAAATGTGGGTTTTATGTGGGGTGGATGTTGCCTTCTTTGATGATGTCAATGCTACAGGTATTACGATCATACTCCGGGACAATAGATGAACTTTCATTACTGCTAGAATGCTCACATTTTCTGGGAAGCTACCGGTTGCGGAGACGCTTTGCCGTGAATTAAGCAGTTTCTATTCCAATGCGTGCGGGTGGAGTCGGACTCTAAAGTGGCATGTGATGCTATCAAGAGTGGCAAAGAAGATCTTACAGAATTCGGCTCCATTGTCAATGTCTTCGCTTGTTGTCAGATTATGGTTGATTATCCATATATCACTATTAAGCATACTGGCCGGGAGCGAAATGTTTTAACTCATAATTTAGAAGGATTAGCTAAGGATTCTAATTTGTTGCATGTTTGGAATCGACCCCCGTCTGTTACGAGGGTCTTCTTTGTAACACCCCTAAGATATTCAGAGTATGTCACAGCGCCATGAATTCCTACCTGGGACCCACAAGGCTAAATTCTTAAATAACACATTTAAACCTCCAAGATTATCATAACAAAATTCATACATTGATATACCATTCAGATTAACCGAGGAAAACTTCAATGATAATACACAATAACTCAAGAACCCAACAAAACCAACATAAACAATTAGAAAGAACAACTTCTACAGTACTCGAGTACCAACTAACAACTTATAACAAAATAATCCCAAAAGACAAGACTCGAAGAAGATAACATATTTCATCAGAGTATCACGCCTGGCCGTCACCGTCGTAGTCCTGTGCTCGTTCACTCTAGGAATGACAATTTTGGCCCAACGGGCACTGCCTCTCCCGTGACGTATGGGGCGCCCCGCCCCGCGACCCGTAGTGGGGCGGGGTTGGTCTGGGTACCAATCCTGCCACGTGGGTACCCGCCACACCCCGCCCCGCACAGTGTTTTTTATTTTTTAATATATTTAATATTGTTTGAGGAGAAAAGTAAAGACAGCAATCAATTGTATTGATAACAATGAATAGAGGGGCCTTTATATAGGCTTTACAAAGAGAGTCTTTCCATACATAGGATTCTAGTTAAGGTAAGACATCTAACAGTATCCAACTACTTATGGAAGAGTCTAGAACCTACCATAACTCTTATCCCCCTACAACTAGTATTAGGTAAGACACCAACACGGGAAGGATTTCCTAACACTCCCCGTGTCGAACGCTAATACTAACATGGTGCACAATGTGTTGCCTCGGTAAAAAACCTTTCCAAGTCAAATAAAACCCCGTGGGAAAAACAAAGACTTTGGTGAGGAAAAAGAGCGCAACGCACCAACTACAAATGTCAGAATCATGTGAAGTATACTCCCCCTGAGGTATACATGACAGCTCATTCCATCGAGCCATCTTTAGTTGAGCTCGGATAATCGATACATTCCGATGCTTCTCACATGTTTCTCAAATGTAGATTTTGGTAGAGACTTAGTGAACAAGTCTGCGATATTCTCATCGGGACTCACTTGTTTCACTTCAATATTCAGCAATTTCTGCTGCTGCTGATTATAGAAGAACTTCGGCGCAATATGCTTGGTATTGTCACCCTTTATGAAACCTAACTTCATCTGCTCAATGCATGCCGCATTGTCCTCAAAGATGCAAGTAGGGGTTGCTGTAGTGGGATCTAATCCACACGTTCCTCGTATATGGTCTATGACTGACCGGAGCCAAATGCACTCCCTTACGGATTCGTTAAATGCTATTATCTCTGCATGGTTCGAGGAAGTAGCAACTAGGGTCTGCTTGGTAGATCGCCAAGATATCGCCGTATTCCCAATGGTGAACACATAACCAGTTTGGGAACGTCCTTTATGCGGGTCAGAGAGATAACCGGCATCAGCAAATCCAACTAACGTGTCGTTAGGATTCTCTGCATAAGGGGTAAGCTTGCTCGCATTAGCACTTCTGGTAGTCAAGCTACCATGCTTAGCTGCAATATCAGAGGAAGATCGGCGGTCGGTATGCATCGTCTTCACCTCAACAATTCCTTTCGGAATATCACTCTCTTTTGCGTAGGGAAAGAACAATCCAAGGTCACTGGAGCCTTTCAAGTATCGAAAGATGTGTTTTACTCCATTCCAATGCCTTATCGTGGGAGCGGAGCTAAATCTCGCTAACAGATTCACAGAGAATGCGATGTCTGGACGAGTACATTGAGCCAGATACAACAACGCACCGATTGCGCTAAGGTACGGTGTTTCTGCTCCAAGGACCTCTTCATCCTCCTCTTTAGGACGAAACGGATCCTTGTTCATTTCCAGACTTCGACCAATCATGGGGGTAGCAAGAGGATGTGCCTTGTCCATGCTAAATCGCCTGAGCATTTTGTGGACATAGGCAGACTGATGAATGAGTATACCATCATCTCGATGTTCTAGCTCTAAGCCCAAGCAGAATCGAGTCCTCCCCAGATCTTTCATCTCGAATTCGGATTTAAGGTAGCGGGCCGTTTCATTGACCTCATCTATGGTACCGATGACATTCATGTCATCTACATAGACGGCTACAATCACGAATCCTGCATCTGTTCTTTTCACGAATATGCATGGACAGATGTCACTGTTCTTGTATCCCTTCCCAACCAAGTATTCACTTAGGCGGTTGTACCACATCCTTCCGGATTGTTTCAAGCCATACAGTGAACGACGCAATTTCACAGCGTACGCGCTCCGTGGTTTAGAGCTACTTGATTTGGGCCATGAAATCCCTTCGGGGACTTTCATATAGATATCCGTATCTAGATCCCCATAAAGATACGCTGTAACCACATCCATAAGCTGCATGTTCGAGTTTTCGGACACTACCAAACTGACTAAGTAGCGGAAAGTGATGATGTCCATAACGGGAGAATACGTCTCCTCGTAGTCAATGCCAGGGCGCTGCGAGAAGCCTTGGGCAACTAGTCTCGCTTTGTAACGCATGACCTCATCCTTATCATTGCGTTACGAACAAAGACCCATTTATGTCCAATGGTTTAACGCCACGGGTATTGGCTCGATACGGCCAAATACCTCACGTTTAGCCATTGAGTCTAGTTCACCGCATTGCATCTTTCCATTTCGCCAATCGGCTCGTTGTTGACACTCAAAGAACCGAGCGGCTCGTCGTCGTCTTCAATAATTTCTTGAGCGACGGAGTAGGCAAAAGCATCGTCGACTAGCGTGGACGACTGGCCCAATAAGACGTATTCACTCGTACATTGCATCGAGATTTCTTTATTTTCTGACATCAACAAAGTTTCCGACGCGTCCGTCGATTGTTCCATTGTTGATTCGAGGACATATCCGTAGTCAGAGATAATCTCGTGTGACGGAGTCACTGTGTCGATGATGAGAGGATTTTGTGCCTCCGTTCCTCTTCTCTTTCGAGGTTCGGTATCCTTTCTACCCACTGGCCTCCCCCTCTTTCGAGCAGGGATAAGAGCAGCCGAAGCAGCCGTCCCACCACTAAGGTTAACTGGGACTTCCAACCTTGCAGGAACATTCGCAGCGGGAATGGTAGATCTTGTCACTTTCGCAGTATCAGTAAAGCTGTCGGGCATCGAATCCGCAACTTTCTGAAGACTGAGAATACGTTGCACTTCTAGCTCGGATTGAGCTGTGCGGGGATCTTGATGAGGCAAGGAGGGCACACTAGACAATTTCTGGCGTCAATGGAATCGTTCGATTCCTATCTCCCAATAACGACGGGAAGTTTGTCTCATCAAAGTGACAATCTGCAAATCTTGCAGTGAACAGATCTCCTGTCAAAGGTTCCAAATAGCGGATAATTTTAGGCGATTCATAGCCAACATATATACCTAATCGTCTTTGCGGACCCATTTTAGTACGCTGTGGAGGCGTAATTGGCACATATACCGCACAACCAAAAATGCGTAAGTGTGAAATATCAGGCTCATATCCAGTTACCAACTGGTACGCACTAAACGGTTGATTGGCAGTGGGTCGAAAGCGAATAAGTATAGCCGCATGCAAAATTGCATAACCCCATGCAGAAATCGGCAAGTTGGTGCGCAATACCAATGCTCGGGCGATAAGCTGTAACCGCTTAATCATAGCCTCGGCAAGGCCATTCTGCGAATGAACGTAGGGGACGGGATGTTCAACATCAATCCCAATCGACATGCAATAGTCGTCAAAAGACTTTGACGTAAACTCTCCAGCATTGTCCAATCTTAATGACGAGATTGGGAAGTCGGGGTGGTTAGCCCGTAACTTGATGATTTGTGCTAGGAGTTTAGCAAATGCAGCGTTTCTTGTGGATAGCAGAGCGACGTGTGACCATCGCGTCGATGCATCAACCAGAACCATAAAATATCTAAATGGTCCGCACTCTGGTTGAATAGGTCCACATATGTCCCCTTGAATTCTTTGTAAGAAGCGAATATTTTGTGTTGAGTCTTTAGCAAAGGACGGAGAGGGTATCAACTTTGCTAGTGAACAGGCTTTACAAAACGATTTATGGGCATTAGAAATTGCCACGGAAGCCTCGGGATTTACGAGAGATGCACCGTCAACCTTAATAGGGCGTGCGATCTTTAGTCCGGTGATACGGTATCAAGCTCACTCACATCAATGCCGATATCGAGTGGTGCTTCCAATCGTTCTGGACTTGAAAACGGATGACCATGTGAGTTTTTCAAAATGCGAATCATCATGTCGCGTCGGGGTGACCAGTCGGTCATGCCATAGTTGGTATGCTTCGAATCACACATTTCGTGACTCACGGATAGGATTCAATAACCCTTATTGTAGTCCGGTATAAACCACTACTTAGACTCATAAGTTTCTCGAGAACGGCGTCTTCCGCATTCCGCGAGTAACACACAAAAATCTGTCCCATTCTCACAATGTGTATCAAGGTGATAACCGTTGGCACGGATGTCCCTAAAACTTAGCAAGGTTCGGTTTGCTCTTGGGGCATAGAGAGCATTTGTGACATTAATATGCGTACCATTAGGTAGCAAGAAATGAGCAGTCCCCTCCCTTGAATTACTTGGGAGGAACCAATCATTGTTGTCACCGAGGATATGTATGGCACAATATCCTTGAATAATTGCCTATTAGAAGAATAGTGTGGGTTGTTCCACTATCGAAGGCACTCAATTTCGCCACGAGACATCTACAATAAGACATGAAACTCAATTAGTCTTATGTTTAGAGACATAGCGAAAACTCATTTACATCGAGTTTGGGGAAATTCGACCAAGTTGGTTAGGATCAAAGTTAGCACAATCGCTGGAAATAATTTCCGCGCAGCTTGACCTTTGTTCACTAAAACAGCAATAACTTCTTCGTTAAGAAGGCTATGGACGAACGGTCAGTTGTTCTGGAAACTAGACTTCCGTATCTTTCTATCCATAGGTCGTGCACTTTCTGGATCATTAAACTCAGATCTCAGTGCTCGTTTTAATTTGCTGTTTTGGTATTTCCCTATTGTTGAGTGAAAGAGCAAGGTTTAAACCTTTTTCAAAGGCATTATTTTTGATACAATACTATGGAAATATGGCCATAGGAGCGTTTAGATACTTTAAAACGCGTCTTGGTTTACGATTTATATCTCTACTAATGATCCTTTCGGTAACTCCAACTTGGTAGACTTGCAGAGAAAGTAGGAATGTCGGTACAGCTAAGGCTGTTTAAAAACCACTGATTCCGTTTGAACTCTCAAAGCATAAACAAATACCAAGGAGGATGCGCCTAGTCTTGATCAAAAGTTTTGATGAAATCTTACCAATGTATCAAATTTTTTTAACCAAGCAATTCGTTGCTAGCAATTATTTTGTGATAAACCAAACATGCTTTCGAAGGGAAAAATAAAATTCATCTTTGCACAATCACAGCAATTAAAAGAATTTTATTCATCATAGCCAACTTTATTACATTCATGAAAATCCAAAGTAGTTCTCGGAAACTAGAAACAAGACAAAACATAACCAAAGCGTAAAACTAGTCAAAGTCGGCAACATCCATATGTTGGTCTTTGTCCGCAATGGTGAGAGGAGGGATCTCAGTCTGGATCTCAATATGGTTCACCTCCGTATTCTCATTGTCTACTTCCATGTAATTCGACTCTTGAGCCAAATATTGTTTATAGTGCTTGTAGTAAGCTTGGATGTTCTTTGGCGCTTTGCAATTGCGGTAAGTATGCTTCTTCGATCCGCAAGTATAGCAATTCCGGCCTTCCTTTGGAGTGGTTCCATTCCCGGCGGAGGCGGCCCACGTGGTTGGGTTCCACTAGGTCCGTGGCCGAGCCACCTTGCCTCTTCCACACGTTGGAACGACCTCGTCTTTTCCCTTGCTTGCTCGAGTCATGCATCCGTGGTGCTTGCAAAAAGCGAGTAGCGTTGCCTTTTCTATTTTGTCGTGGTGCTTTCTGTGGTAGCTTTGATTTACTTAATCGGCTTCGTACCATTTGGCGCGCATTGCTATTGAGAATAATCTCATGGTGCCTTTCTTTTCGCGAGGTGGGAGATAAGGTCACTAAAGTTCTTAATTCTCCCTTCCTCATAGGCAACACGCGGTGATGAGCAATTACACTTGCTCCCACGGGAAACGTGTTAAGAGTCTTCTCGATCAAATCTTGATCGGACTTCTTGACACCACAAAACCAAGATCGTAGCGAAGATCGAGGACGGCTTGATTATAGGCTTCCACATTCGCATAATCCAAAATCGGATTTGCTCCCACCGAAGTTGCAATTCGGGAAGCGATCATGCACATTATTAAATCGTTGTTCGAGTGTGTCCCATAGTTCTTTAGGGGTTTGTAAGTTCATATAACACTTTTTCAACAACGGATGTATATGTCTACGCAAGTACATCAGTGCATTAGCCTTGGTTTCCTCGCTCGGTTCTTGAGCGGTAGGCTCGTTAGAGGGAAAGATGGTGGTAGTAAATCTCTTACCGACGAACGCCAAGCGAACGTCTGAGACCCACCTATGGTACTCCTTACCAGCATGGTCAAGGATGTCGAACTCCGGATGAACATTGGAGCTTTGTGCCATCTACAAGATATAAACAAGAGGAAGTTAGTCTTGTTGGATTTTCAGTGACAATGTAAACGGTCACAATCGATGCTTTTAAAAGCGTGTAACATAACCGTTACTCGATTTACTTCCCTTAATTGTTGTTTAATAAAGTCGACAAAAAACGGCGATATCAGATCGCACCCAGATACGTGGTGTATGCAAACAACCACAAGTATCGACTTTTCAACAATTCCGTGACTCCCCAGACCGTCACACAGTTTTCTTCGACACGCAGAGATACCGACTTCTCTCGCGGTCTCATCCACCGCAAAGTAGCGTGGGAGATAAAGAACCCAAAACCGTGTCCCCAAAGAAAAATTCCCAAAAAGGAGAGAATTGAAAAGGGACGAGTCGGATAGTTACCTCGATTATAAAATTAGGTATGTCTTGTATCTGTCTTGTGCTTGATCTACGGTTGGTACTCGATGCGGCACGTGAAACCGGAGGCGCAATTTTGACTTAGAAGATAAGTTGATGTTCGGGTTTTGGTCCGAGAGTCGGGCCCAGGTCGGACTAATTTGGGTAGGCACAGTCGGCGGTGGTCCATGGCGTGGTCAGCGGTGATCGGCGGCGGAGGCGGCAGTCTTTGGGCGGTTGGTGGCGGTCCGCGGCTCTGGCTGTGGCGGTCCGGCGACGGAGGCGGTCCGTGGCGGTGGTCCGATTGCGGAAGTCTGGGCGTCGTCCGGTGGCAGCAGTGGCGGCTTGTGTGGAGCGGGCAGCAGCGGGCGGCGAGTGGAGGCCAGCTGAGGCGGGCCAGGCGCGGCGTGAGCTGGTCAAGCGTGAGCAGCGGAGCCGGCGAGCGGGCTTGAGCGGCGGAGGCAGCGGCGCGGCGGCGCGGCGCGACGATGGGCTAGGGCTAGATGCTCGGCCGATTTTTTTTTTTTCGAGCTACGTGCTTGATAACGTGTTTGAGGAGAAAAGTAAAAGCAAATCAATTGTATTGATAACAATGAATAGAGGCCTTTATATAGGCTTTCTGAAGAGAGTCTTTCCATACATGTGGGATTAGTTAAGGTAAGACATCTAACAGTATCCAACTACTTATGGAAGAGTCTAGAACCTACCATAACTCTTATCCCCCTACAACTAGTATTAGGTAAGACACCAACACGGAAAGGATTTCCCGGAACAAATATATATTTTTATATATAGTTTATATATTTATATAATTTTTCATACATTTATTATTAGAACTATTTTGATCTTTTGTCCCTTTTTTTTTTTCTGTTGGCTGCTTGGAACGTTTTCTTTATATATTTATTCCCAGCTTATTTGTTGTTTATTCGCTATGTTTTAATATAAAGATTTTTAGCATTATAAATACTTCCTTTTTTTTATTTTTTCTTGTTTATAAATTGAAGAAATAAAATTTCGGGGCCCATATAGAATTGACCCAGGCTCGAACATGGTCAGATCCAGACGTGACCAATAATACCTCTCTAAAGTCATATATTTGGGAACATAAAAAAATATTTTTAGATGAAGGTTATTCTAAATAGAGTTTTAAGAAGAATTTTTTTTTTAATTTTAAAGTGCATGTATAATATATAAATATTATAATTAGTAGATACATGTATGTAATATGTTGTAAACTTAGGAATTAGGCAAGGAAATTGTTTATGCTTTAACCGATGAAGAAATCATTGAAGGAATTAGGCAAGAAAATGAGGAAAATAATCCGAAAGATGATAGCATAGAAGTACAAAAAATTTCATGTGAAGAGGCTTTAAGCTTACTCAACAAGTTGGAAATGTTTTGGGTTCAATAAGAAGGTGGTCATTTGAACGAGCTAATGGGCACACACAAATTGAAGGATATGGTTACAACACAAAAGATTAAATCTTTGTCACAATCAACATTGAACAAGTATTTTAGATCAACTTAAATCTATTGTAAAAATTATATATATATATATATATATATTATGATTTATTTCTAAATGAAGGTGTATTTCCTTATGTTGGGATTTGAAAATATATGAATTATTGACAATATGGAGTTTATTCCTTAATAGAGTATTCTTTTTGAGAGGTTTTATTGTATACAAGTATGTGTATAGAGTTGAAGGATCCACCAAGAAAGACCAGATGCAACAGAGTAGAAGAATTCAGGATTACATGACCTGTAATACATAATATTAGGGATTTTACTGTTTTTTCTTTCTGCCAAACAACTTTGTGCAAATACAACTTTAATTCCTTATTTTGTCTTGAGATAAATATTCCTTATTATTTTTACATGCAAATAATGATACATTACTTGCTAATTAAATTTTTGTTATTGCTTTACAAATAAATTATATGAATTTGTAAATAGACTTGATCGCCTCCGGAACTGAGGCAACTTGATGGCTGGAATGCGCGTCCTGTTGAGATCACATCGGAGGATTTGTCGTAAAAAAGAATCGTCTACACATACTTTTCGAGTATTTAATAACCAATCAAGGAGACATACCTAAATATAACTCTTACACATATGCCTAATTATTACTAGAAGCAATTAAATTAAATTTACAACTAAATTCACTTAATCTAATGCTTACCCAATCCATCATGATTTAAATAAATAAGGAAGTTAAATTTAAACCCGCAAGCCAAAATGAATAACAAAAAGAGTAGCCCACCTAAATGCATCACTAAAATAACCACCAGAAAACAGATTCATAACACCATCTCCGGTTCTCCTTTACGACACCGACGTGTTCCAATGACCAATCTATCTTTTACAAACACGGAGTTTTGTAGAAAGTTAAGTGTTTTTTCAAGGCACGGGACTGAGACCGATGCTATAATATAGGCCGACATTCATATGCAGTCTGATAATTAAAGGGAAAAGAACCATAGTAGACTAAATATGTCTAGTGAGTGAATACAACAGTAGCCAACATAAAAAATTATCAAGCATTTGACTTTTGATGCACTTAAGGAAAGAGAACCAACGTCCAAATCATGATTTAACTTATTTAGCCAACTCAACGACGGAGCGGTACGTATAGGGATGAACATCTACTTCTTAAATGGTCAACAATCCCAGATCCATCGATGCATAAATCGTTATGGGATTCATTTGGAGTGTGCCTAGGAATAGGTGTGTTCTCTCCTTTTTTGGCCGACACAACATAGTGTAGTTTGGCAGAAATAAGCTAACTTATTTTTTTAACTTACTTAAAATGCCCCGTTCGGTAGGCCATAAACTAGTGTATAAGCTAATTTATAAAAACTACTCAGAGTAGCATCTCAATAAGCTACCATCGGCTAGCCTGCGAAACATACCCATAATCTCCCTTTTCAAAACATAATGATCAATAAGGACTACATAGTACTACTCATTGAACTCACTGCGAAAAACATGGTCCACACACACACACACACCACTAAGTTAAACTAGACTCAAAAAAATAATCCTCAAAAGATCACCCACCATAATATTTAATCACATGTAGTTTCTTTTTTTTGGTAAGAGAGATTCTTGAGTCTACCATATAAGCAAAACACAGTTAGTGATGTATTAGGTCAGCTTCCGCTATAAGCAAACCCGTCTAACTATGTATGGAAATCAAAACTATCAGATTTTTTTGTAAGAAGGTAAAGGCAAAATACACCAACTGAATCCTCACCAAATTTCAAGTGTCAACTTTCGAAGAGGTGTCCTTCTTGCGCCGCTTTGAGGCTCCACAAGACTTACGAGGTGTGGGGGCATAATGAAGCTTATAACTGACAAGTGAAGGTCCGAAGATGCTATATTTTCCCGTACTACTAAATGCAGTTTCCGCATCTGCCCGCCTCTTGAAGATCACCTTCGCGCGTTTGCTTTTGCACAATATTTCGGTTTCCGATTCATTCAGAGGCCCATAACGGTTGAATATCTCGTTAAGATTCGTAACACACGGAATGGAATCCAAATTTGTGAAATTCAGTATCAAAGCCGTTCGCTGATATTCATCCGATGGTTTTTCGGGATCCAAATTCACAACAGCGTCTGCTTCTTTGATATCGGCTTCTTCTACTTGAACAGCCTTGTCATTAGGCTTTTCAGGTTCGAACAACACTTGATCTTGAGAGTAGATCTGAATAACTATGTCAGTCCAGTACGAGTCCTTAGTACCTTCAAGTCCAAATATATTTGCACTCTCCAAGTTGGCAGGTTCTTTTCCCTTGTGCTTCCCACCATCCATTTCGGCATTTCTATAGCTAGGTTTATTTTCCAGACAAACCAAATTCCGTAATTCACGAAGAAAGTCAACCTCTGAAATCATGATCTTGAACCCCTGCATCGGAACTTTTGCAGACAAAACTAGCTTCGAAAGAATCATATCAGGAGTAGGGATCTCCGACGGAATTATTTCCACTAAATCAGAGTCTTCGCCTATTCTCAGACCGACCTCGCGACTTTTTTCACCAATGGGACTAGTTGGCAACATGCTTTTTCGTCTTTTCGCTTTGGAATTACTGGCTATATAATTATTTCTTTCACTATTTTTACCAGATGAAATGGGCCTCCTGCCGACCCTCTTCACGGGTTTCTCATCAAGATTTGATAGAATTACGGGGCTCGAGGACATCAAGGCAGATATGCGTTTTTCTTTTAATATTGGAAACTCTTTTTCACCTGAAGGGTGTTTACGCTTTTGCATAGAACCATCTCGAGCACTTGAAATTCTCTTTTTACATGAAAAATCATAAGGAAAGAGTCCCTCCTCCTTCACATTGACTTGAGTATCATCCTCAAACAACCCAACATACCCCTCGAAAACTGGGAGCTTATAGTGACCCTTCCATCTATTGAAGGCAAGCAGTTGAGCTTTCACTATGGTAAACTGCAATCTATCAGTTTTAGACCGTGGGCATTCAGCCACTGATTCTAGGAACTCAAAAAGATTTTCGGGTAAAAAAGAGGCTGCACTAGATAAATTGTCCCCACCATCAACTATGTTTTTGTCTTCACGGATACCGGCATTTGAAACAACTTGGATTTTTATCTTATCATGCACTTCCTCAGATAAGCATGGACACGACAGCCCAAACTCAACTCGTCGAGTAACTTCACCCAGGGCACGACTCATAGCATGACTAAATCCGTCGGAATTGCTCTGTTTATGCATTTGAGAGAAATACATATGAAAAGGTCTTAATTGTGATACTTCGTTCCACGCAAACGTCTGGTCCCCAAAATACGCTATCAAATAACTCTGTTTCCTAAAATGTTTTGCCGCCTTGTCAGATGCAGCTGTGGGTGGAAATATCTGCCCAGGCCACCAAGGATGGCTCTTGACCTTGCCCCACACAAGATCCGACAAATTATACTCTCCTTTTTCGGTTATTTGTTGTTCTCCACGTGATTTTGGTATAAAAAACTCGTCAACCTCAACCTTATCTACTTCGGCAGTTTCAAATGCCCCATCTGGCACCAATTCATTGGATAATGAATCTTGGGCCCCATTTAAACCTGTTCCACCTGGTTGTGCCAATTCAATGGATAACGACTCTAGGTCCCCCTTTAAACCCGTTCCATCGGGCACCAATTCGTTAGGTAACGAATCTTGGTCCTCCTTTAAATCGGTTCCCTCTACTAAATAATCAGTATTCAAATCATCCGAATCTTTTTCGACAACAATTCTTTCGGTGTTACTATTATCCACGGATGCCGGCTCTCCAACGACACTTTGCCACGTGTCCGTATCCGTGACCACATTCGCCTCACATCCATTTTCAGAAGTGCTCACATCCTCCACCTCAACTATATTCGCGTCACGTCCAGTTTTAGAAGTGCTTACATTCTCCACCTCGACTACATTCGTGTCACGTCCATTATTGTAAGTGTCCGTATCATCCACCTCAACTGCATTCGCCTCACGTCCATTATTGGAAGTGCTCACATCTTCCACGTCGTCATCCTCATCCATACTAAATTTTCCACCAAGCACTCTACCAACCATATCCATAACTCCCCATGATTCCCACGAATCCCATCTACTACTTCGAGACCTCATTTCACTTCTATTTCCATCGAGCTTATCGTTGATTTTTAACCTAACAGATGCGACAGATTCCTTTTCTCTTGCATTAATTACATCCTCGGTTTTTGATTCCCAATCCAAAACATTAGAATCCTCGAAAACCCTAGCTCCCTCGCTCAAAAACCCCTTATCACTAGGATTCTCCGCTAGGGTTTTAGATTCAGAACCGTCGACCATTCCACCACTCGCCCCTTCGTTTAATTCGCCAGGAATCCCGGAACTCACGTTTACAACAACCATTTTTTTCCCCAGGATTAATAATCAATCCCTATAAGCAAAACCATACATAAAATATTCATGAATCAATAATATACATAAAAACATGATACAGCAACTCGTCTATGGCTGTATAATACAAATGTCCATGCATTTACAATTCACACACACACACACACACACACAAATATATATATATATACGCCTTCGGCGATGATTGAAAATTGAAATAAGAAACAGTGGATTTTAGAGAGAGAAAGAAATCACCTTCGGCGATGATTGAAGGAACTGAAGTCCATAAAAGCTGCTTTAAGATTTTCTTTTCCTTCAACTGTACAACAGAAGCCGCGAGACAGGAAAAATCGATTTTCTCTTCCCCCTTTATATTTTTCTTTGTTTTTATTTTTCCCCTTTTTTTTTTGGCTGTAATTATGAAAATAGAGATTGTGCTCGAATTAGAAATTAGAAATCCCCTTTTATAGGAAAAATCGGAGATGGACACGCGTCACCATGAGGCGGCATCACCAGTGAAATGCTGCCCTGGCAGCCGTCGCAACTTGCAAGTTCACGCGAACGACGTCGTTTGCTTGAAATCATCTTTTTACGTCCACCGTAATCAGGGATTTTAAATAAAAAAATTGAATGAAATTATACACTATATTAGGGCCGTTAGCGGTCCAAGTATACTCGAGAATCGTTCGAGAATCGTTTGATAATACCCGGGACCAATACTCACCCGAAACGTTAGCGATCCGGATATTGGTACCAAAGTTAGAACCGAAACCGGTAACCCGGTAAAAAAAACGGTATTTTTTGATAAACATACATTGTACAAAATATTGTATAATGTATTAGTATACATTTGAAAGACCTTTATCTCTTAATTTCCTTAGCATACATTTGGAAAAAACCCTTAATTCTTGTTTCGATTATGAGGTTTTGGTGATTATGGTTTTCAATGATCCAAGATACTCGAGAATCCGCCCGAAATACCCGGGACCGATACTCACCCGAAACGTTAGCGGTCCGGATACAAGTATTGAAGTTGGGACCCGAAATCGGTAAGGACCGAAACCGGTAATACTCGATACCTTAACGGTCCAGAGCCGGGAAGACAATACCCGGACCGAACCGGACCGAGAACGGCCCTATACTATATTGTGATTTTATATGAAATATTCTTTATGTAGGGCATCTAGGGCTGTCTAAATGGTTCTCGGTTCTCGGTTAGAACCGACCAACCGGAACCGGTTAGCAAACAAGTAACCTGAGAACCGCAGTTCTCGATAGGTTTTCGGTTAGAGATTTCGTGGATAAAACGGTTTTGGTTTAACCGAGAACCGATCGGTTCGGAACCGAGAACCGTACAAAATTAATAACTATTATTTATTAATTATTATTTATTAAATAATAATTTTACTATTTTTTTTAAGGCCCAGCCGAGTCCTTTGTAATTAAACAATTTTGACATTTGACTACCCTATTAATTTTGTTACGGCCCAGCCCAGCCCAATTTTTTACTATCCTAATCGTCTGCCACTGTAGCATTTCCATTCCAGTCCAGACTCTCTCTCCCCGTCTCCCGTCTCCCCGTAACCCTCCTCCTCTCTCCCAGTCTCCCACCCGCGCCGTCGTGCCCGTGCCCGCTCCACCGCTCCACGCCGTCACCGCGCCTCCCAATCCCTCTCGGTTCAGTTTCCCGTGGTCGTCTCCGGCGTCCGCTCCACCGCTGTGTTGTGGGTGTTGCTGCAGGCAACATTTAAAAAAAAATGGTTTTTACGGGTTACCCGAACTGGAACCGAATTAATTCGGTGCGGTTCCGGTTAACCGAAAGTGTAAAACGGTCCGATTTACGGTTCCACTTTTTTGACTATAATGGTTCCGGTTAACCGATTTTTTCGGTCCGATTAACACTAGAGCATCTCTTTTTCTTTTTTTACCAAGGTGCTCTTCAACTTAACCAGATTTACACTATTGCACATGCCTATTGTGCCCAATTGTAAATCCGCCCCTCGCCAGTGTCCAACAGTTAAACTATCAAGACTCAACTCATGGGTAGGGGTGGCAATCGGATAATACAGATACGAATATGACTATATCCGTATCCGAATCCGGAACCAGGAATTCGTATCCGAATCCGTATCCGAATCCGGGAATATCCGGGAAAACCTTATCCGTATCCGAATCCGGCGAATATTATCCGAATAAGGATAATATCCGAATCCGAATCTGCAATTCCTTGTTTATTTTTCAAAAATAAATGGGTGCAAAGGGATTTGAACCCACAACTCCTCTCTTTGTGGATTTTTAAAACAACACTCCAACCACTTGGGCTACTTGATTGTTGTGTTAAAGATAGAAATAATTATAGATAACTTAGTATAAACATATCACTTAATTAAAGATCTACTAAGATCTCCAACTAAATTACTTTTTTATTTTTTAAAAATTTGGGAATATCACTAAATTATAGTAGTGATCTACTAAGATCTAAAACCAAATTATATTTATAAAAATTTATATTATTATAAATATAAAATGTGTTATATTTTGTAATTATATATTAAAAATATATTAAAATTATATATTATATATAATTTATCTCGGATACGGATATTTTCGGATACGGATGCGTCTATATCCATATCCGTATCCAGAATTTTCGAATACGAATAATATCCGTATCCGCGTTTTTTCGGATACGGATAATATTCGCTTTTTTCGGATACGAATACAGATATTTCGGACGGATATCGGATTTTTCGGATTTTTTTGCCAGCCCTACTCATGGGCTGTTTACTTGTGACTTAATCATCTTAATGGGTAAAATATTTTATTCGTTCAGACGTTTGGAAGTGTTTACTTGTGGCTTAATGACTTATTCGCCCAGACAAAAATGGCTTATTCATTAAGCATGAAAAGGGGTGTTGTCTCCATTAAGACAAAAAAATGACTCCCCCACTTCTAATTGAAAACCACACATTTATATATACAATATAAATAATTTAAGACAAAAAATGACTCCCATTATATATACTCATTTATATATACAATATAAAAAATTTAGGTTGTAATATAAACGAATGTAATATATATTATTCATATATAAATAATATAAATTATTAATTTATATATAATATTTGTTACCATATATTATTGTATAAATAAACTTTTGTATTTATAAAATATCATATATATTATGAATATATAAATAAATATTATATATTACTTATATATTAACATTTATTCATATGTATAATATTTATTATATATGTTCTTATCTATTTAAAATATATTACTATATATAAATATATATTGTATATTATACGTATTATTTATATACATATTAAATATTTATATGTTACTTGCATACAAAATTAAATTATTTATGTATAATATTTTGTTTAAATTTAAATAATATATATATATAGAAGATGAGTCGAATTTAATTTTTCAATAATGTTTAAATTTGTCTACTTTGTGTTTAAATTTGGCTACTTTGTGTATTAACTTGACTTCTTTGTGTTTGAAATTGGATTTTTAAGTACTTTATGTATGTATGTTTTGATTTTTGGATTATATCATTTATATTGCTTAAAAAATAAACAACAATTTATAAAACAGCTTGTAATTCATATTCAGTAGTAAATCGGTCATTTCTATTATTCAGACAGTTTATCCAGATGAAAACGTAAACAATAACATCAATTTACCCAGACAGACACATTTACCCAGACAGATAATTTATTCAGACAGACACAATATACACAGACAAACAAATTTGGTAAAGACCCCCTCAGTCTCTTATTGGACTATGATTATTATGATATAGTCCTCTAATTATTGGTTTATGCTAATCCCCATCAACCACACCGAGGAACAAATTCCGCCACCAATGTAAAAACAGAACTTGTGGATTAAAAAGAGACAAATGATATTTAGTAAACATCCATAAATTAATACTCGATGAATTAGTAATCTTAATAAAATTAATAATTTATTCGGTCTCAATTTGAGATCAATTCAAATTTAGATTTCAACCAATTAAATAATAACATAATATTTTTTTGGAGATCACAGTGTATATTCATGGTCCCGACGAAACTATAAATTAATAATTGTTACAAACTTATATATATTATCCGATTGTAACAAAAATCTCGTTGAGACCGGAAAAAGTTTGTAACAATTATTAATTGATTGAAATCCAAATTTGGTGAACTTAAAATCTAAATTGATTTCATCTTTAAATCTCCCCACTATATTGCGGCATTTCTTTCTTCCGTACTGCAATAAAAAGTTATGAAGAGTTGTTGCTACTTGGAATTCTTCTTTTCGAGTGACTGGTTGCAAAGCTGTTGACTCATCCTGTGCTTCATCACCTACCGAATTTTGAAACTTGTATTTTGATTTAGTTTTCATCAATAACTAGTGTACATCGTAAATGATTTATAGAACCCGAACTTTGAGGCCAATTATGCATATACGTTAAGATCTCTCTAAATTAATAAATTATTAATTTATCGATTATATAATATCTCTCTAAATTAATAACAATTTTGATATTATTAATTTATAGAGATTTTACTCTATAAATGTGTGCTAGTTCCCATCACAATATGGCCAATTTTCATAATAAAAACTTAAAAATTGTTGATATATTTGCTGACCTTCAAATTACTAAATAAAATAAATTGCTTTTTATTATCATTGTTTAGCACATACATACATACAAATTTGGTACTTTTAAGTATTTACATTTGATTGCAGTTAATATTGTTATAAGACGAATGAATATATATAATGTAAATCAAAATATATGAGTATTTATCAAAATGTATTAACTGATTGTTGGAAAAATTCAGTTTAATTAATTTTTTTAGTGATTAAAATATTTAATTTATATGAAATTAAATAATCCAGGATTAATCTACGTTCGGAGTAGATAATCCTAGTATATCTAGTTTCTCAAAACTGATTTTTGATGAGTGAAAAATTAATGAATAAAATTGGCCATTTGAAAGGACATTTGGAAATGAATGGGAATACGAAGCATCCCATCCCACATTGAATATGTGATGAAGTATAATACACTTAATAAAGTGAAGAGAGTTAGTTGGTGTATAATATGACTAAGACTATGCACCTAGACTTGGAGTTGACTAGACCACATGCGGACACACGCCTGCCTGCCCGTTCGACCGGCTCGGCTCGGGCTCGGGGACCATGGTCCATTGGCTTGGGCTTGGGCTTGTTTATTTGGTGCCAAGCAGACTTGATTTTAGACTGTTAAAATTTGCAGATTCAATTATTTTAATGCCTGAGTTAAAATCCTGCATATTGGAGAGCCTATATATATACCATTTCATAGTTGGCTCATGACTAGGGTTGTGAACAAACTTAAAAGTTCGATTCGGTTCAAGTCTATTTCCAAAACAAAGTGGTAGACCACTTGGTAAGTAGGTTCTGGTCTTTCCTATTGTCCAGGGATCGAATTCCTCACCTAACAAAACTCTTTTTGCTTAATAAAAACGACTTGCGGGTTCCAGATCCGACTCGAACCTGAATTGACCCGACCCGCCTCGGAACAGATCTGTTCCAGAATAGTTCTGGAGCAGAAATTGTGAAAACAGTCTAGAAAATTAATTTTTGACAATCCGATTTAATCAAATTAAACTAGAAAAATTATTTTATAAAATCTATATTTTATAAACATAATCAAGTATATAATTTACACATAAACATGTTCTACACAAACAATTAAATTACTAGCAAGTTGGCTTTGATACCACTGTTGGGTTTTACATTCATCGAATACAAAATAATTGGAGTAAAAATGCGCGGAATAATAAATATGAAAACCCAATTTAGGATCTCATGCATTAATTTAATTGTTTGATTAAAGGGTTAATCGAATTACCTTAATCCGATTGAACAGTTCTAGATCCGGACTAGAAGCAGATGAATATCTTCTTCCTCTTTTGGTGATCCACACACGAACAATTCCCCAAGCCCAAGTCAATAGACTTGGAGTTGACTAGACCACATGCGGACACACGCGTGCCTGCATGTCCGGCCGGCTCGGCTCGGGCTAGGGGACCATGGTCCATTGGCTTGGGCTTGGGCTTGTTTATTTGGTGCCAAGCAGATTTGATTTTAGACTGTTGAACTCCTCCTGACTGTTGAAACAGTTTTATGAACATTTAACATGTCATAAAATTTGCAGTTTCAATTATTTTAATGCCTGAGTTAAAACCTTGCATGTTGGAGAGTCTATATATATATATACCATTTCATAGTTGGCTCATGACTAGGGTTGTGAACAAACCTAACAGTTCGATTCGGCTCGAGAAAGCTCGGTTCGTGGCTCGATTCGGGGCATCAAACGTAGAGCCGAACCCTATAAAATAGGATTCGGCAAATCGGACCGAACAGTTCGGCTCGATTCGAGGGGCTTTGGCCCAAGACATAAACCCCTCCCATCCCAGGCCGAACCATTCGGCTTCGGCGAGTCGGACCGAACTATATTCGAACTATACTGGACTTGTGGAGTTATAGTAGACTTTAACTCGAGCCGAACCGAACTATATTTGAACGGTTCGAAAATTCGAGCCGAATCGAATCGAACTATAAAAAAATAGCCTTCGAGCCGAATCGAACCTCAAATTATGAGGTTGGAAAGTTTCGAGCCGAATCGAACCTAAGGTTCGAATAAGTTCGAGTCGAGCCGAACCCTGTGAAGGTTTGGTACAATTCGGCTCGTTTACAGCCCTACTCATGACATCAATCATACTCGAAATTATTCATCAGCATATACACATTCATACAGTTTTTGCTCATTTCTTACACAGTTCAAGCTCGCTAGAGCTTCGTTTCTGGTGTGCTACAGAGTCGAAGACGTTAGTCGTTGTATCTTTGGGGATAATACCCTGAAAACCGTCAGCACTATATGGGATGTAATTATCTTGTGGAAAGATATAAATCGCCTCGACTTCAGAATATCATACATGTAGTTTTTCATTCTCTGTTTTTCAGTTTCTTTTCTGTAATCAAATTGTAAGAATAGTAGTACTGTTCAGTAGATTATCTTTCCCTATTTTATTGTAATTTCCGAAATACCAAAAGAAAACCGATCAACACTGAAAGAACGCAGGAAAATTTTAGGCCCATGCAAAAAAATAGATTTGTATGATTTATATGTATTTGAGTTTATGTTTGTAGAAATAAGATATTGCCAATTAAGTTTGATCACTGTTTTTAACACGACTTTTTCTACCCTAGGATAGGGAAATTTGATCTGATATTAAGCCGTTTACCAAAATTACTTATTTGTTTATATATGTCGATTCTAATTCGTATATTTTTTTGTTAAAGTTAAATTGTGCGTTTTCAATAATATCAAATCATAATCATATTAGTATACGACTCTCACCAGCAACACGTGCATGTCTTATATGTTATCTCTCATTTGTCCAACATCGGCTACGAACGTGCGACTCGCCTTCTCCGAGTTCTCTCTCCGTCCAGATGGAGACGACTAGGGTTTCAAAGAGGGAAAAAAATAAAAAAATGAAGAAAAAAGCGCAACTTGTTAAGGGAATAATACCCATTGTGTGCCTAAGTATGTTAGTTTATGGGCTTTCCTAGTTAGGGTTTGGCTAAGGCCTGTTTGTATGTACTTCATCCTATTTAAAGGGATCTCATTGATGGAATAATACAACACTTTTGCCCTACTTTCTGTCTCAAGTTATTTTCCCTTCAACACATTATCAGCACGTAGTTCCCGACTGAGCACGAAATTTTTCTCCCGATTTTTTGAAAAAAAATTCCGAAAAAAAAAAAATCGAAAAAAAACCTAGCGGTAGCAGTCCACCGCCGCCACCCCACCCTGCAAACCGACCGGTCACCTTCCTTCCCCGATCGGTCATCGGAACTCAACCATCGACATCCGACGCCGCACAACCCCCCCGAAGCCGCCGCCGACCTCCAACCTGAAATCGCCGCCAGACGTCTGCCCCGATTTCAATCGCCCAGATTCGCGAACCACACGAATCTCCGCCCAGATTCGCGAACCCGATCGTCGGTCATCTCCTTCTCAACTCGCCTGCATAGATCGGACCTCCGACTTCCAGACTCACCGCCTGCAACTCCATCTCTGTTCGGTCGCCTACCACCGCCGACCCACGCGACCGCCCGTTCTCAGTCGATCGCCTATCACCTGCCCAGACCCGTGAACAACCGCGACCCCCCGTTTGCGACCGTCGTCTCCATTGCCGTTCGAACCCGGCTGTTCGCTCGTCCGACTCGGCGTCATCCAACCCGACCGTTCTTGACCGGCCCGACCCGCTCGGTAGTCCCGTTTTTTTTCCAGTCCAGATTTTCTGCTCCTATTCACGAAGCAAAGTACACAAATGCGAACCCTACTATCTGCAATGTGCGAATTTATATGTTTTTAATTACTATTGATTGCATATTTATACTCTGCAATTTATTTATGCTTAATTAAACCAAAAGCATGATGCATTCATAATTTTAACTAAATTAAAATAAATTGCTTAAGAAACTTGAATTAAAATAAATTCACGTTGAATTAATAATTATTGCGGCATAAGATACCTCTTTGACTGCATTTATACGTGTATAGATATATTCATAGGGCTATGTGATTATATCTATAGTTATATATATACTTTACATGCATTGTTAGTTATGACATGTATATTAAGTTCATCATTAGTAGAACCTAGATGACTTATTTCTACTATCTATATCAACTCGAACAATGATAAAGTAATTTCATCGGTAAAAACCTCAATAGCATCGAAAGTAATTTTGACCATATCTTGGTTCTGAAAAATAATAACCCTCCACATTATTGAAAATTTTATCATGGAAAGTACTCATGATATACTGTGAAAATTCATTTTCCTTTTTTTCTTGTCTCAAGATGGCTGATCCAACTCGTCCTGAATTTGATATCTTGGACTCAGAAGGACTTGAGTACCATAGATGGGTTTATGACGTAGAGACCACTTTTATCGCTAAGGACTATAGTGCTACTATCTTTGAAAAAGCAGGCGAAGTACCGTCTGACAAAATCAAAGCTAGTGCATTAATGTTCCTTAGGCGACATATCGACCCGAGCCTAAGGTGGGAATATCTGCAGTTGAAATCCCCGAAAGAACTGTGGGATGCCCTTAAGGGCCATTTTGGGAACATCCACAATACCTTGCTCCCAGAGTTGACCGTGCAGTGGAATGAAATCCACTTGCTTGATTATAAACGGATCAACGATTTCAACAAAGATATGCTCCGTCTGAAGGCACGCCTTAACTTCTGTGGAAAGGACCTCACATAAGATGATATGATTCAGAAAACTCTTTCCACTTTCCCTACTTCTGCCCTTATACTAGCGAACCAATATAGGCTGGAGTATGACAATAAATGCATCACTACCTTCAATAAGCTTATCAACCTACTGCAAGTGGCTGTGAGGCACAATGAAGTATTAGTGAGCAACAATGCCAGGCTGGCTGGGACAAAGAAAGTTCCCGAGGCCAACTATGGCAAAGTGAAAGGTGAAAAGAACCCCAATGCATAGGGGACTGGTCATGGCAACTCCAAACCACAACGTGGAAGAGGACACAGTGGTCGAGGACGTGGTCGAGGACGTGGAGGTTCTTCCAATGTAATGAGAAGACTTGGTGCTCCCGGCTCTTCTGGCCAAGGAAACAAAGCACCTACCCCCTATATCGCTCCCAAAGTCAGAGTTGGCGATGAACCGTGCTATCGATGTGGAGATGCTGGACATTGGTACAAGAACTGCCATGCAAGTAAACAAGTCACAGCACACTACAAGAAATATAGAGAGTCCAAAGAATGGGAGGCTCACTATATGGAGGAAGATGCTCTCGACGAGTCCCCCAATGTCAATTTCACAGTCACCGATAATCGCAATGAGCCATACGTGTCACAGTCATTAGAGGCACCCCTTTATGACTGAATGTTTTCATTATGTTTACTTTCTCATTTACATTTGGCATTGTTAGCTCAGAACGATTTTATCGATGTTTTATTTTCAATAATGGTGTGATGAAACTTTATTTTTCTAGAACAAGATATTATTATTGCTTACGTTATATCCTTAGCTTTATTTTGAAGAAAAGAATATTGCTTGCATGTTTATGGTTCGAATTTTTTTTCTCTCCTTTTCGTAGGAATGAATCGGGGAGAACTTGAATGTTTGGTTGACAGTGGGACCACCCACACCATTCTTAGGAATAGGCTTCTATTCGCGGAATTAATTGCATGTCAATCCTCGGTAACCACGATGACTGGGTCCTCCCAACTCATCCAAGGGCGAGGCAATGCCCGATTTTTATTGCCTAACGGCACTCTTATTTGAGTTACCGATGCTCTTTACGCACCTAGGGCCCCTCGAACCTTACTAAGTTTTAAAGATATACGTAGCAATGGTTTTCACGTCGAAACCCACTGTGAGAATGGAATTGAGTTCCTTTATATTACATCTAATGAATGTGGACGTAAACACATATTAGAAAAACTTAAGAGTCAAAATAGTGGACTGTACACCACAACCATTAGGGTATTCGAATCCTATGCTGTCACCATAAATGAAATTTGGGACAAAGACTCATATAGGCTTTGGCATGATAGACTAGGTCATCCTGGTCGAGATATGATGATTCGTATCCTAAAGAACTCGCACGGACATCCTTTCTTTCGAGTGAAAAAGGGGCAACAACTCAACACGAAGAACAGTATTGATGTTAATCATGCCATGTCATCTAAAGAAATAGAGACATATGCCCCTTCTAAGCAATTGACTATGTCAAAAACACATCGCTCATTCTGCAAAGCCTGCTCTTTAGCTAAAGTAGGAGCGAGACCTTCCTACACTAAATATACTAAAGCGAACATCCCATTCTTACAACGTATACAAGGAGATATTTGTGGACCCATCCACCCAGAATGCGGACCATTTAAGTACTTTATGGTATTGGTGGATGCTTCGACACGCTGGTCACATGTCGCACTCCTTTCCACTCGAAATGCTGCATTTGCAAAACTCCTAGCTCAGATCATTCGTCTAAGGACTCACCATCCTGACCACCCTATCAAGTCTATTCGACTCGATAATGCAGGAGAATTTACATCTAAAGTATTTGATGACTACTGCATGTCAATCGGAATCGATGTAGAGCATCCCGTTCCCCATGTGCATACACAAAATGGTCTCGCAGAGGCAACCATTAAATGAATCCAAATGGTAGCATGGGCATTGGTTTTGCGCACCAATCTGCCTATCTCTGCTTGGGGATATGCAGTCCTACATGCAGCCGTACTTATTCGTCTCAGACCCACCGTTGGCCAACCATTTTCTGCGTACCAGTTGGTAACTGGATATGAACCGGATATTTCACACCTACGCATATTTGGTTGTGCAACATATGTTCCGATTGCGCCCCCACAACGCAATAAAATCGGTCCTCAGAGACGTTTAGGTATTTACGTTGGATACGAATCCCCAACAATTATCCGCTACTTAGAACCCTTGACAGGTGATCTCTTTACCGCGCGTTTTGCGGATTGTCACTTCAATGAGTCAGAATTCCCGTCGTTAGGGGGAGAGGAGAAAAAGAAATTTCTCAAGGAACGACAGGAATTGTCCTAGTACGTCCCTAGTCTGTCTCATTATGATCCCCGTACCTCACTATGTGATCGTGAAGTACAATGAATCCTCGATCTTTATAATGTAGCAGATTCGATGCCTGATGCGTTTACTGATATCGCCAAAGTGACAAGATCACACATTCCAGCTGCAAATGTGCCTGCAAGGTTATAAGTCCCCAATAAGGGGCACATCACCAACGTACCAAGTGATGCGATCGCACCCAGTGGAAGCGCGATCGAGGCCGTGGCTCCCAAAAGGAAAAGAGGGAGGCCACCCGGTTCGACAGACACCCGCCCAAGGAAGAAAAGGGCAGGTGAGGCACAAATCAACCCATTAATCATCAATACTGGGAATCCTTCCCACGAGATCATCTCTAACTATAGCTATGTCCACGAATCATTAATGGGGGACGCCCCGGAGATCGATTCAGCATTAGAAAACAAAGAGATCTCGATCAACTATGAAAGTGCGTCTGATTTGATGGAACGATCGACCACTCATATTGATGATGTGTTTGCATACACAATTGCTCAAGAAATCATAGAGCACAATGATGTCGAACCACGCTCTGTTGAAGAATGTCAACAAAGAGCCGATTGGCCTAAATGGAAAGAATCTATCCAGGAAGAGCTTGACTCTCTGACAAAACGCAAGGTACTTGGCCCAGTAGTGCTAACTCTGCCAAGTGTAAAGCCTGTGGGACACAAATGGGTTCTTGTCAGAAAGCGTAATGAGAATCACGAAGTCCTGAGGTACAAGGCTCGCCTCGTTGCATAAGGTTTCTCACAACGCCCTAGTATAGATTATGAGGAAACGTACTCCCCCGTAATGGACGTTATTACGTTCCGCTATCTAATCAGCCTAGTTATTTCCGAAGGATTGGAAATGCAGCTGATGGACGTGGTCACTGCGTATCTCTATGGGGATCTAGATACGGAGATTTACATGAAAATGGCCGAAGGCATTTCATTTCCCAAATCAAGTAACTCCAGACCACGGAGTGCGTATTCAGTTCATTTGAAACGCTCACTTTACGGTTTGAAACAATCTGGAAAGATGTGGTATAACCGTCTGAGTGAATACTTGATTGGAAAGGGATACAAGAACGATGAACTGTGTCCTTGCGTCTTTATAAAGAAAACAAGTTCCGGATTTGCGATCATCGCAGTGTATGTCGACGATATGAATATAATCGGCACTCTTAATGAAATAAGAGAAACCACCGGATACTTGAAAACTGAGTTTGAGATGAAAGATCTTGGGAAGACTCGTTTCTGTCTTGGTATTCAGATAGAACATAGAGTCTGTGGAATTCTCATCCACCAGTCTGCTTATGTCTAGAAGATGCTTAGACGCTTTAACATGGACAAAGCACACCCGGTTAGCACTCCCATGATCGGTCGTAGCTTGGATGCGAAGAAAGATCCATTTCGTCCAAAGGAAGATGACGAAGAGCTTTTGGAGCTGAAATTCCCTACTTAAGTGCAATAGGCGCTCTATTGTACTTAGCTCAATGTACGCGACCAGACATCTCCTTCTCAGTAAACTTACTAGCTCGATTTAGTTCAGCACCGACGCAACGTCATTGGAATGGTATCAAGAATATATTCCGATACCTAAAAGGAACCATTGACTTGGGACTATTCTTTCCCTACAAGCAGGCAAAGGAAGTTGCTTCCGTAAAGGCAAATGCTAAAGTAAATGCCAATGCCATAGAACCTACCCCGACGAACGTGTTGGTAGGATTTACTGACGCAGGGTATCTCTCCGACCCACACAAAGGTCGTTCCCAAACTGGCTATGTATTTTCTATTGGGAACACCGCTATATCTTGGAGATCCACAAAGCAAACCCTTGTAGCTACCTCATCTAATCACGTCGAAATTATCGCTTTGCATGAGGCTGTACGTGAGTGTATTTGGTTAAGAGCTATCATTACACATATCCGAGGTAACAGTGGACTAAGTAATGTCACTGGAGCACCCACATGAAGATAATGCATCTTGCATCGAACAGATGAAGCTTGGGTATATCAAGGGGGATAACACAAAACACATATCTCCAAAATTCTTCTATAATCAGCAACAACAGTCTCTCCTCAATATTCAAGTAAAGCAAATCAGATCTGAGGAGAATGTGGCCGATTTGTTCACCAAATCTCTGCCCAAGGCCGTGTTTGAAAAACATGTGAGAAGTATCGAAATGCGGAGAATTTCCGAACTCCCGAAATCGATGTAAAGGTAGATGGAGAAGGGTGAGTCATAAAGAAACTTACTCACCGACGTTGTACTCTTTTCTTTGACCAAGGTTTATTTTCTCCCATTGGGTTTTGTTACTTGCCAAAGTTTTTAATGAGGCAAACGACACATGCACAAGTTTTTCAAAGTATCCTTGATTGATGTACAAATCAGGGGGAGATGTAGACTTGAGGGGGAGTCTTACATCCACACCGTACGTTATACTCTTTTCCTTCCAAGGATCATTTTTCCCACAGGGTTTTTATCACTTGGAAATGTTTTGAACGAGGTAACAAGATGTACGATTTTAGGGATCGATGGAATGGTCACCTTAATAGCGCCATAATCAAATGTAACGATCATATGAGAGGATAGATTCAAAGGACGAAGTCTAAACTTGATGTGTCTAGATATTGTACTCTTTTCCCTATGATCAAGATATTTTTCCCACTGGGTTTTTGCTTGACGAGGTTTTAACGAGGCAACATGACATGCGCTTGTAGACTAGGCACAAGGGGGAGTGTTAAAGGAATAATACCCATTGTGTGCCTAAGTCTGTTAGTTTATGGGCTTTCCTAGTTAGGGTTTGGCTAAGGCCTGTTTGTATGTACTTCACCCTATTTAAAGGGATCTCATTGATGGAATAATTACCCTACTTTCTGTCTCAAGTTATTTTCCCTTCAACACAACTGTGATTTTTAAAATAAGAAATCAAGACGTAGAGAAAAGCACCGTCTAATTTACATTTGTTTGCCTTTTTGTTTTATATTTTAAGTCTCGTATTTTAATATATTTTATTTTCATCCATTTAGCATCTTAAAATCTATAAAAACTCCCCTTTAAGTTTTTGGTACGCATATTTTGCTAATAGGATGCTGAAAAACACCTCTATTTTCTTAATACGGACTTCTCAAGAATATTTTAGATTTTGTTTATCAATTTGCAAATTATTAGGGTTAACAACTTACCATACAAACTAATGGTATAGATCAGGGGTGGTATACCGTACCATACTAAAATTATTTATCGATACCATACACAGTACTGAAATCTTCTGTACAACGAAATTCATACTGACATCATACCTAAAGTTTCGGTAATCCTGAACTTCGTTATACCGAGATTTTGGTATGGCTTTCGACCCATAGCCATACCGTAACAAAATTTTTGCTTACCAAATTTTATTTCGCTATCGGTATATACCGAACTTATCGAAATATCAAATTACCAAAATATCGAGAAAAAAAACGAACAATCAAAGTATCAAAAAAATTGATATACCGATATATTTTATGTACGGTACCATACCATATCGAAAATTCGGTATATCGAAATTTACAGTATTTTTCGGTATGATAAGTTTGATATTTCGGTATTTTTTGCGCCCCTAGTGTAGATTGAGTAATACAATTATTATTATTTTTTGGAACGAGGGATAGGATCTAGGCATGGCATTTTGACCCGACCCGGTAGGGAACCCGATCGACCCTGTAACACCCCCAAGATATTCAGGGAATATTACAGCGCTGTGGACCCCTACATGGGACCCACCAGGCTAATTAAGAAATACTACTCGTCTAACTATCTTAGTTAGCGAGAAAACACACATCACCAGAACGAAAAATAAATGAAACGCCGGTATAACCGACAAAACAGACATCACTGACAATCATAAATAACATATAATAATACAAACCATAACCCCAGTAGAAATACCTAAGTACTCGTGAGCATTTTCTATAAGTTCACAAGTTTAAAGGAAACAACTGCATTAAAAAGGACAACGGAAATAAAGAGACTCAATTGCACACGTCATCAACCCTGACCAGCATCCTCGTACTTCCCCAGTGCCCGATCGTCCGTCTGAACATAACCTGAAATTCATAACAAGAATTTCCCCAAAATGGGTCCCCAAATGGGTTAGCAATTACGCTAGTACAAGTAACCAATGAACAACTTACACCTTACACATATAGTCAAAGCAAGCAAATGATAAAACATCCGTTTGAAACACACATTTCAGGAAACGCCATAACCCAAAACACATTTATAAAAATGCATCACAATTAACCGTTGATCCACGCCTCTGTGGACCCCTACCGAGACCCTGTCGGATCTAACCCGTAGTGGTTAAAATCCAAGCTCGTCGATCCACGCCTCTGTGGACCCTTACCATGACCTCGTCTGATAACCCGTAGTGAGCATACACACACACGTTACTCATGCAATACTACCATGTTAAGCATGAAAGTTCATTAAGGGTACTTGCCGCGATTATCACGACGAAAAGACGAAATGAAACAATAGCGGTTGTGAGAAAATGGACACACCGAACCTAGAGGATTCGTCAAACACCATTACAACCAATTAGACAAGAACAACAATAATGGAAAACACGTGGAACCCCACCTACGATTCATGTAAGTTCGTACAAAACAACGACGAGGAAGGATCGCAACCGAACCCTCTCGATTTCACAAATACCACTAAACTTACCATGAACTCGTAGGGAAAACGAGAATACCACCAAGATTAATCATATACATCATGGATTAATCAACAATACGGAACGAATTTGACAAAAACTCAAAATCCCCCAAATTTCCTCAAAATAGGGTTCTAGGAGATTACCTTGGATTTAGGATGAGGAACCCAAGTAGATATTGTTAATCTATACCAAGAACTCAAGGAAAATGATCTCTGAAGTGATTGGAAGAAGAAATCGCCTCTAAATCACCTAAAGGATCGCCCGTCCGCGGAGAAGGGGAAGAAATGAGAAATGAGGCGGATCTGGGTCAACTCTCTGGTTTTTATAACGAGAGAGCTTTAGCATGCGCTAACGATCAAAGTTAGCGTGCACTACCCAGCTAAAAACCAGTCCAGAACTTACGGTTCTGGCCCGTTAGCGTGCGCTACAAGAGAATAGCGTGCGCTAATAGCCCCTAGATAGCGCGCGCTATCGGGCCATAGCGTGCGCTACCTGGACACCAGACCCAGTCCAGAAACATTATGCCCAGTCTGGACTACCGAGTTAGCGTGCGCTACCGGTCACCCAGCGTGCGCTAAGTCCAAACCATAGCGTGCGCTAATATACAAATGTAGCGTGCGCTAAGCTGCTCGTTCAGAGAGCAGAGAGCAGAAACAACCCACTGTCACTGCTGTGCTCGAGTCGTTAACGTGCACTACCAAATGAACGTAGCGTGCGTTACTCAATACACTAGTGTGCGCTAGACAACAGAAATAGCGTGCGCTATTGTAACACCCCTGATATATTCAGGAGTATTACAGTGCCGTAAATCCTTTACATAAGAATTTACAAGGCTGAAGAAATGAAAAGACAATAACAGATACCAACATATGAAAGTAACTGAAATAAAATACAACAGTTCTGGTCCAATACAGAAAATACAAATATCCAAATGAAGAATATTAATACATCACCAAATCCAACATCACAAACGACGACGTACTCGAGTACTTATTAAAAACAACACAAACAACAGATAATTGAACCCGACCGGAATATCACTCTGCACCCTCATCGTCATGCAGCTCCAGTGGTTGTTTTCCTGCTCTCCTGGATCCTGAACATAAACAAATGTTCACCCCCTAAGGGGTTAGCACAACGATGCTAGTACAGGTACCACAACATATTATTCAACATTTCATGAAGAATAATAATAACATAAATGACAAAATACCAACGAGTCTCCTCCTACGAGAAACTTATAAATAACATACATAAATGATAATCACAACATGATATCACAACATACACATATGATTCAGTGTTCACTGCCTATATCTCCCGATGATTCCGTCAAACCAACACGAGGTGGAAAAACCCGTCCGATAATCCAGCGCACGCTAGCATAGATCCCCCGATGATCCCGTCGGACCAAGACAAGGTAGACATACAACGACATATATTCACGACAATATATATAACATCAATACTCAAAACAATTAAAGTACTTGCCTCGATTTGACGACAAGAATAACACTTCCACGAATATCAAAACACTCGAAGGTCGCCCCTTCGATTAATCACGTTGCAAAACTCGAACCTTTAAACAAAAGAAATAATATAGAGTTCATCACACGTCGTATAACTAACGTACGAACATCTAACAATCCAAACTACGGCTGAAAGTTCAACAAAACGTATCCTGCCTGACCTGCATTATGTACGTTACGCACCAAACATAACGTACGCAAAATATGTTCGTTAGCGTACGTAAGCTACGAAGCTTGGCGTATGCTAATCATGCATATGACAGTATCTTCTCTGATCAGTTAACTAACTCGTCTGATGATATAACGTACCTTACGTAACAAACGTAGCGTACGTTAATTCTGCCTGTTAGCATACGTAAGCTACAGAGCCTAACGCATGCTAAACACACATATAACAGTTTCTCTCTAAGCAGGCGACTGTCCCGATTAGTGATGTAGCGTACGAAATCCTCAGTTATTAACGTACGTTATCCTCATACATGTCATGCTCATACCATTATGAATGATCTTACGGATTAAAATATCTTCGAATTCAAGGATACATATAGCATCACAACACTATATTCAATCTCGATTACAATTCTCATGTGAAGTTCGGGTGATCTAAGGTTGAAGCGCTTGTTATCAATATCATTATCACATTCAAACTATCATCTAGAAGATTGGTTAACATTCCACTTTTACAAGATACGACAAATCCTTCCATGATCAACCTCCTAGTCTCGTCTAATAAAAGTGAATGTTAATACCAAGTCCGTGATTACTACGAAGACACCTTCCAATTGAGGATTATCAATCTCAGAAAACTTTCTTTACTTGTTCATTGTAACAAGATTCAAATTATGATGTTCTTAACCAAGGTACTTAAAGCATAATCATCTCAACTTCCTAGACATGATGTTTGGTTGGATAAATCATCTATGGAACTCAATATCCTTGGTAGCATGATCATCAAATACTTAATAACATGAATCCAAGGTTGGAAATAGCATTAACATACCTTAAGATAAAGAAAATGCTGAGACAATAGGTAGAATCTAACTCCAGTTGCTTGTGTGCCAATCCAAGATGTTCTTCAACTTCAATGATCAAGTAATAGTGATATTCAATCTTCAATGATCAATTAAAGGTATTCTAAAGGTGTATAAGGTGGCTGGAAACTCTCTGGGAATGAAGTATGTTGAAGGATAAGTGAAATAAACGAAATGAAATGTGATGGGGTGATGTTTATAACTTTCTGACCTTAACGTACGTTAGCCTTCATGCATAATGTACGTTAGTCGCTTAGCGTACGCTACCCAGTATTCTTAGCGTACGCTATCATTCAATGATAGTTAACTGTTCTCATTATGTACTCGATTACGTACGCTACACCATCAGGTTACGCACGTAAGCAACACCGATTAGCGTACATTAGACACAAACCTTAGTGTATGTTGACACCTGTTGACTTCAAAACTGTCCAGATTCATTCGCAGGAATCTTATCCGGTCCCATCGTCTGGCTGGCGCATGTGCTAGCCGCCCATATCCATTATTGGTTGCCTTACGTACACTACGCTTTATTCGTAGCATACGCTGACTTTGGCGGATAACGTACGTTAAGCTTCCTTCTTAGCGTACGTTATCATGTAATTGCATGTGAAAATTTACATGTTATAATCATGCACAAGGATACAAATACGAGAAATATCATACTTCGATTACCGATATCACAAATCTGAATAATACAAGGTTCAATTACAGATGAAATACTCAACAATTTATCCATATATTACATACTCTCCTTCTAAAAAGGAGTTACGTCCCGAAACTGAAGACGTAAATAACTCTGGGTATCTGGATTTCATGCTGTTCTCCGTCTCCTAGGTGTCTTCTTCCACTCCGTGGCGTGACCAATGAACCTTAACCAAAGTGATCGGTTTATTTCTCAATTGCTTAACTCGACTCTCGAGTATCCTGATCGGTCTCTCTTCAAATGTGCCATCATGAGCGACTTCGATCTCGCCGAAATCAATGACATGACTAGGATCTGGTATATACTTCCGTAATTGGGATACATGGAACATGTTATGAACATGGCTCAATGACGGCGGTAATACCAACCTATATGCCAACTCCCCAACTCTCTCAAGAATCTCGAACGGTCCGATATATCTTGGACTCAGCTTTCCCTTTCTCCCGAAACGAAAGATTCCCCGAGTAGGAGAAACCTTTAAAAGCACGTGATCTCCAATACTGAACTCTAATGGGCGATGACGCACGTCTGCATAATATTTCTGTCGACTCTGGGCAGTCAACAGTCTTTCGTGAATCAAGGCTATCTTCTCTCGTGTCTGCACGATCAATTCCGGTTCCATCCCGATCAAGTCTGATGAATCATCCCAACATAAGGGCGAGCTGCATCTCCTCCCGTATAATGCCTCAAACGGTGCCATCTTAATGGAAGCATGTCAACTATTGTTGTAGGTGAATTCAATCAATGGTAGATGAACTTCTCAATCAGTCGACCAATCAAGGGCGCAAGCTCTTAGCATGTCTTCCACCGTTTGCATAGTCCTTTCGGACTGTCCGTATGTCTGGGGATGATAAGCTGTGCTGAAGTTCAATTCGGTTCCCAAGGCCTTATGAACTGCTTTGCAAAAATGAGATACAAAGTGACCGTATCGGTCAGAAATAATAGTCTTCGGCGTACCATGCAATTGGACTATCTCGGAAATAAATACTCGTGCCAACTTCTCAGGTCCCCAAGTGTCCTTAATGCCTAAAAAATGAGCTTATTTGGTTAAACGGTCAACTATCACCCAAATCATGTTCATCCCTGTTCTGGTCTTCGGCATGTTAGTGATAAATTCCATCGATATGTCCTCCCACTTCCACTCAGGAATCGGGAGCGGCTTCAGCATTCCAGCAGGTCGTTGATGTTCGATCTTAACCTGCTGACAAGTCAAATATTTCGAGACATAATCCGCTACTTCTTTCTTCATGTTGCCCCACCAGAAGTTCTGCTTCAGATCCTTATACATTTTACTGGTGCCCGAGTGGATAGAATAAGGCGTGCTGTGTAACATCCCCAAAATCCTGGGTAGCTACAGTGATGTGGATCCCTCATGGGACCCACCAAGCTAGGTTATTCGTTTTTACCTCACAAGAACTTTTGGTAAAAATATTAATATTGGAATTGATAATAAATTTTCATCATACGAATAGGAAAGTTGAAGTACACACGATTTTAAAATTTAATACATGCTCTTTATTTATGAAATAATTGCCAAGGAAAATTTAACTCTATCTAGTCTCCGTTCTCAAGCATGCCCCGTCCCTTCGCATTCCCAAGCCTGTATTTCTGAAGTTCCTGCTGTCAAGAATTAACACTCTCCGACCGGCGATCGCCTCGGAGATCGGGCGACCGAGTCATTGCCGAGCAGCCGAGGCAGAACTGCCGATCAGCGACCAGGCGGCCGAGCCTTAACCCAGCGGACAAGCTAAATCGGCCAACCAAAGGTCCCAGGACAAGTCCCGGTGCCGAGCGATCGACATCAAATACGATCTTCTCCCGGCACTCGGCGACCGACTCCTGGCGACCGACAAGCAGGCGATCCTCTCTCGGCATCTGCCAGGCCCTTGATGACCGACCAATGCCGACCCTCGGCAAGCGGCCGATGGCGACCTCGATGACCGGCTAGAGACGACCGCCTCATGCCGATCGGGGCGATGGCCATCCGGTCGGCAAAGGCCGAGTCTCAAGGCCGGCACCACGTGCAGGCGAGACAAGATCCGCGAATCTCGGATCATTGACCACGACTGGCGGAATCTTTCCACCCGGTAGACAAGCCGCCGAAAGCTGTCAGTAGGGCCACATGTGACATTGATTCCGCCGAAAGTTGTCAGTAGGGCCGCATGAGACAAAGATTCCGGACGCGTGCTGGCTCCTCATTGGACTGCCCAGCTGGCGCCAGCACCTACCTTGGATTTTAGCCCGACAGCCATTGTGATCGCCCCATTATAATATTGGCCGGTAGGCGATCGCCCCATTATTATAATGGCCGGAAGGCGATCGCCCGCCAGAGGACAAGACTCGGCTGCCACTATAAATACACGGCTCCCTACACTTGTCCAAAGGACCGAGATTTTGGCTCACAAAACACTCTCTGCATTCCCACAAGCTTCAACTTCCTTCGGATTTCACGCAATACAGAAGCAAAATACCCAGCACTTGGCTATCTCCAACTCTTGGCAACGGCTATCTTCCGGTACTTCTTCTCCTGGCCTCTCTCATACAAGCAAACGAACGGCAGGGACGAAGAACACCAAGCTTCGCTCAAGAGCCGGATTAACAGAGTCTTTTTACACTCATTGTATTTAGATTTCTCTCATTAATACTTGTATCCACGAATATTTGTATTAATATCATCTCGCGAGAGCATTCAAGCCCGGGCCTAACAAACCCGGCAAATCTTGTATTATTTATCTTCTCTCGGAAGTGCTCCCGCAATTGTTGTTTGTTGTCCGTCTTCCAGCAGTATTTAATCTTCGGATAAATATTTTGGGCAACAACAATTGGCGCTAGAGGAAGGGGATCTAACCCTCAAATTTTTATACCTACCGTCCCGAAGAACACTCACTGTTCTCGGGCGGATACTGAAGTGACACTCCTTTGTACTTCAAAGAAATCTTTCGAGAAATCATGTCTTAGCCTCCGCGTCGAAGAAAGCCGGCCCGGCCGGCCGGACCCCGTTCCGTCCCGGTCAGAGCGCGGCCGATGGTGGAAGGCGGCCGCCGTGATCGAGGCGCTCGATCCCATCCACAGGCGGCGGCCCGAGCCTCTCGCTCGATCGGCTCGAACCAAGGAACGGATCGGCGAGGTCATGGCCGTCCTACGGGAGCGACGGAGTGCTCTCGGCGCGCCTCCTGCTATCACCCTCTCGGCCTCCCGCCGGAAGTCAGCGGAAGCTCAAGGCGTTGCGGCGAGCGATCGCTGGAGGCTCGTCGCAGAAGAGGCGCTCGCCGGGGCACCTCTGTCTTCGATCGCACAGGCGGTGACATGACAGCGGCCAAGGCGATCCGGCCCGGCTACGAGGCAGCGGAGTTTGAGTCCGTCACCGGGAGCTCGGCCTACCGGATCCCGAGCGGCCAGGCCGTCGGCTCCCCCTCGCCAAATTGCCGAGTCGGCGGCCCGAGTCCGGAGATCGGTACACGATCGCCTCGGCTCCGCTCCCAAAGCCGATCGACAGAGACCGAGCCACGGCGATGGCTGCGATGCAACGTCGGATCGGCGACATGAAGGCGCTCCTGCAATCCAGGGCGGGCGCCATGAAGACGATCGCCGAGCCAAGCGAGCCGCTCGCGATCGACATCGAGCTCGCCTGTGCGGCACAAGATCGCTCCCCGCAAACACCCTTGTACGAGGGCGATCGGACCGAAATGCACTGGCGGTACAACATCTACATGACCGGGTGTGGGGCATCGCGCGACCAGTGCCGAATGTTCCTATGTGTTGGGCGACATCGCCCACCGGTGGTACACCTCGTTGCCACCCGTCCATTGGCTCCTTTAACGAGCTAGCGAACGTCTTCACAAGGTACTTCGCCGCCAAGGTCGCTCAACCGGAAGGTCCCCATCGCATGCTGCGAGTCAAGCAAGGGAAAGAAGAATCCGACTCGGACTACATCGACCGGGTAGACGAGATCATCCTCAACGGCGAGACCGTAAGCGATGAGATCGCCCTCCACGTGGTCTTAGCCGGATTTCATGGTCTTTCGCCTATGTTCAGGCATCTTACGAAGGACCCACCCACGAACTACGCGGTCTTCCGAGCTAAAGCCGCAGATTTTCTGGCCAGGCAAAGGCTTCTTCTTAGCCTAGGAGTACCGCGATCGGCGCCGGCAGCGACCTCCGATCTTCCGGCCGATCGTTACTATCCAGCGAGCCGGAGGACTCGCTCACCTCTGATCCACCATTTTAAATGAGGGACTAAGGCTCGCGATCGCCTCCGCCGCACATCATAAAGCCATGGTCCTGGCAGTCGATGGAACCGGCTGCTTCGGCCATGCAAGGTCCCTTTCGGCCGAGATCGCCCGCCCTTCATTTAAATACGAGGCCGGCGTAGTCTGAGGGCTCTCCAAACATTAATCAGTGGACCCATGCCACAACCCCCGTCTCAACGTACACCGTCGAGGTCGGCCATCTCCATGGCTGGCCGAGGTGGAAGCAGAGCTAACAAGCCGCGGGTGTGGAGTTGATTCATCCGACGCTGCCCCGCGCAAGGACTCCTCTAGACCGAGACCGCACGCCCTTCGTTTAAATGCGAGGCGAGGCGCAGCCTAACAGAGGACCCTCATAATAAAGTGAGTCACGAGACACTCATTGTCTTCGCGCACCAAGACACGGTCATGGAGTCGGTCCATCGATCTCCGCGACTGTGCACGATTCCTCAAACAAGCGAAACCACCAAGTTTCCGTGGGGGATCGGCCAATGTTGTTTTTTGCAGGTAAAATACCGAAAGATAGCTAGCCAATCGACCATGATAGCCCAAGTCCGAATCCTAAGTCAGCTCAGCAAGATCGCCCGTCCTCATCCTTACACGATCGCCAGCAAGAACCACCTCGCCCCATGTCTTCAACATAGGAGCAAGCTGGGGGGTGTTGGGCTTCGGTCCAGCATCCTGCCTGCATGGGTTTAAAAATGCGCGAGGTGCGGCTTGCAATTCGACCTGTGAGATCTGCACTAGAAAGTGGTTAAATGAATTGATTTGGACTACTCATACCAACAAGATGCATCTTCTTTTTTTGGTAGCCATCTCATAGAAACTCCAAAGTTAAGCGTGCTTGGCCTGGAGTAGTTATGGGATGGGTGACCCCCTGGGAAGTTTCCCAGGTGCGCGTGAGTGAGGACAAAGTGCGCTAGAAAAGACTCGTGTTGGTACAGTGAGGACAATCTTCATCATTTCTGGGACCAACAATTCGTATCGGAGCAGGTCACGGGTACGAATTCCCTCGGAGTATCCTACAGTGGAGGCAGCCAGAGTGTTGGAACTAAGAGGCGGGCATGTAGCAAATGTTGCCAGTTGGCCGGAACTAAGATGTTGGCGCTGTGGAGGTTGTCAGGTGCTGGAGGGCTATGTGATCAAATCTAGTATCTTTGGGCCCGAGATCTTGCGCGGCCAGTAAACTGAGATCGAACAAATGCTGATTTCAAGTGTTGGAGGACTTTGTGAATTAATCTAGCCGCTAGAGGCTGTGTGATCAAATCTAGTTCGCGGAGGTTTCAGGACTATGGGGCTGAAATCTTTGGCGAGATCTTGGGAGGATTGTTGGGCTTCGGTCCGGCATCACACTGCATGGGTTTAAAAATGCGCGAGGTGCGGCTTGCAATTCGACCTGTGAGATCTGCACTAGAAAGTGGTTAAATGAATTGATTTGGACTACTCATACCAACAAGATGCATCTTCTTTTCTGGTAGCCATCTCATAGAAATTCCAAAGTTAAGCGTGCTTGGCCTGGAGTAGTTATGGGATGGGTGACCCCCTGGGAAGTTTCCCAGGTGCGCGTGAGTGAGGACAAAGTGCGCTAGAAAAGACTCGTGTTGGTACAGTGAGGACAGTCTTCATCATTTCAGGGACCAACAGGGGGCAATTGTTGTGTCAAGAATTAACACTCTCCGACCGGCGATCGCCTCGGAGATCGGGCGACCGAGTCACTGCCGAGCAGCCGGCGAAGCTGCCGATCGGCGACAGGCGGCGAGCCTTAACCCACGGACAAGCTAAATCGGCCAACCAAAGGTCCCAGGACAAGTCCGGTGCCGGCGATCGACATCAAATACGATCTTCTCCGGCACTCGGCGGCCGACTCTGGCGGCCAAACAAGCGGCGATCCTCTCTCGGCATCTGCCGGCCAGGCCCTTGATGGCCGACCAATGCCGACCCTCGGCAAGCGGCGATGGCGACCTCGATGACGGCTAGAGACGATCGCCTCATGCCGTCGGGGCCGATGGCCATCCGGTCGGCAAAGGCCGAGTCTCAAGGCGGCACCACGTGCGAGCGAGACAAGATCCGCGAATCTCGGATCATTGACCACACTGGCGGAATCTTTCCACCGGCCGACAAGCCGCGAAGGCATCGGTAGGGCCGCATGTGACATTGATTCCGCCGAAAGTTGTCGGTAGGGCCGCATGAGACAAAGATTAGGACGCGTCTTTGGCTCCTCATTGGATTGCCAGTGGCGCCGGCACCTACCTTGGATTTTAGCCGATGACCATTGTGATCGCCCCATTATAATATTGGCGGTGGCGATCGCCCCATTATTATAATGGCGGAAGGCGATCGCCGCGAGAGGACAAGACTCATTGCCACTATAAATACACGGCTCCTACACTTGTCCAAAGGACCGAGATTTTGGCTCACAAAACACTCTCTGCATTCCCACAAGCTTCAACTTCCTTGGATTTCACCTTGTCTGAAGCAAAATACCCAGCACTTGGCTATCTCCAACTCTTGGCAACGGCTATCTTCCGGTACTTCTTCTCCCGGCCTCTCTCATACAAGCAGACAAACGGCAGGGACGAAGAACACCAAGCTTCGCTCAAGAGCCGGATTAACAGAGTCTTTTTACACTCATTGTATTTAGATTTCTCTCATTAATACTTGTATCCACGAATATTTGTATTAATATCATCTCGCGAGAGCATTCAAGCCCGGGCCTAACAAACCCGGCAAATCTTGTATTATTTATCTTCTCTCGGAAGTGCTCCCGCAATTGTTGTTTGTTGTCCGTCTTCCAGCACTATTTAATCTTCGGATAAATATTTTGGGCAACAACACCTGCAACTGGCAAGTATAACAATACCAGCCCATACCCGGGTCAGTCATAACACATTACAACAATATGCTCATATGTACGAATTTTGTAGTTCCAAAAGTATCGGCTAACAACACAATCACATATACATACAATAACACATAAGCACCTATCCCCAATATCCGGATAGTGTAATTTCTACCACCCCCAATATCCAGGTGCACACCCCCAATATGTAATACCCGGTTGTAATTCAGTCATTTTTATTCAGTAATTATCAATCAGTAATTGTCACTCAGTAATTTTCACTCATTAATAATCATTCATCATCCACATTCATTCATCCGTGTTCACCGTTCGGAATAACTTCGAGTCGTGTATCGATATTGTTCATTGTTTCAACCTTGCTTGGGTATCGAGACAAGAGTATTATCTTGATTCTTATAATTGATTCATTAGTCGATGTTGACGTTGGAGTTCATGTCATTTCAAATCTCCTCATTATTCAAATTGTGCTTTTGTTGGGCCTTGTAATCATGGCTTGGAACCACCGTTTTGGGGTTTCCGCACTTCCATTTCATGTTATTGTTTCCCAAATATTGATTCCTATTGCTTTTATTCTCTTCGCGGGTCATTTTTCATCATTTTAGGACCCAAGGGGTGTGGGCCGCGGCCTGAGGAGTGTGCGCGCGGCACACACATGTTGCGATTTTGGCCGACCCGCTTTGCAGGGGCGCGGCTCTGCCGGCGGGGCCGCGGCATCTTGCGAGTCCTTTGTGCACATTTCTAGCCTGTGCCGCGGCACACTCGGCCGCGGCACCTTTGCCGACCTTTGAGGGCGATTTTGGCCTGTGCGCGGCACACTCGGCCAGACGCGGCACACAAATGAATTTCTCTATAATTGCGTTTTTGAGAGGTACAAGCTCATTTCTTCATCCTACTTCCGAGAGAGAGGGTTTGTGGGAGAAATTTTCATCATCAATCACTTGAATACTCGATTTTTCATCATTTTCATTCGGTTGTGAAGCTCGGATCGTCGATCTAATGCGTGTTCATCGAATCAAAGTGTTTGGATCTTCAAAGGTAATATTCTCAAACCTCTTGGATTTCGATTTGTGTTGAGATATGATGTTTTGGACGTTATAATCATGTTGTATGAAGAGATATACATATGATTATGAGTATATATGAATATTCATCGGATTATTGAAAGGTTGTTCAAAAACACTTTGAATATTGAGTTGGATTTGGGGGTTTTCGATTAATTGTTGTTGAAATCACGAATTTGGATATTCATATTAGATTATTGATCGTATAGAAGATGTTTTGTTGGTTTGAAACACTTCTTGGGGATTTGATATTGGTACTATTGAGGTTTGGTTGTAAACAATCGAAGTTTGGCCACAACGTGTTCGATATAATGCCCCAATGAACTTGGTTTAGTCGTATCGACGTTTTGAGTTAGTTATACTCGTGTTTGATTCGTGTGTTGAACCGGATTATTGGTAATTGTGTTATTCAAGGTTGTTCGAGCGACCGACATCTCATTTAGGACGTTGTTCGTGGAAGGACATTCTTCATCGGCGTTGTGTAAGTTAATTCTTACTCGGTTAAAAGGATATTCATTCCTTTCGTTGTTGTTCATACATAATTATAGTTCATTCATAATGTATTAACCGTATTGAGACTTGTAATTGTCAATTAATCACTTCAGTCACGAGGAACGACGGTTCCAATCATTTCATTGAGCTATCATTCATTTCACTGTCATTTCATCTTGGCGAGTCATTATTGATTTCGATGTCACTTTTGTTATCTCGTGGCATTCCGGGTCATACTGGCGTGCCGGTTGGTATGTGTAGGATTTTCATGTCGGGCACATATTAAGTCGTGTGTTGGTTGTTGGCCTCATATTGGACTGTGCACACGAGAAGATCACTTCGTGAGACTGATTAGGTACAAGATCACACGTGTATTCGATCGATACTCGATGGTGGCTTGTGCATGGACACATTTCCATCCCGGGCGTAGTGTGGCGCCACCCTTTGAGACGTACCATTAGTTGATTCATACAGCATGTTTGATTGCGTATGTTTTCAACAGGATTTGGTTATAATCTGACCGATTCATTTTTGATCGAACTTGTGGTTTATACAGCATATATGATTGTGTTTATTCAACTCTTGAGGATTGTTGTTCTGTGTAACTGACCCCGTTGGGGGATTTTGTTTTCAGGTCATGGCAAGGCAAAAGCACGGGAATAGAACGTTGATGGCGAGGAGACCAGTGATACTAGTAGGGGGCCCCAATCCTTTCAGTCATTCATGTTGTCATTTATTTTCCGCTGCAGATTTCCATTTGGATACTCCGTTTCGTTCAATGTTGTGTATTTTATCTTCATATAAAATATACATGTATTCGGTATTATCTTGGGTGTGTTATAATGAAACTCCTCATCGGAGTAATTGATGATATAATGTGGTTCGGCACCACAATTATATTATTTAATTCATTAATTTTCATTCGCCTGGTGGGTCCCAGTCGAGGGTCCACGGCACTGTAATATCCGCCTAGTTTGAGGTGTTACAGAGTTGGTATCGGAGAGTGGTTTTGAATACTACCTTCCGAGTCATGTCTCATTTGAAATCATCGTCATCGGACTAGTATCATTGGACTTTCGCGTCACGTGTGACTTGTGCAAATGCCGAGCCCATCAGACCGAAAGAACTGTAAGACTTCTAACGCCATGGTATAATTTCTGGCAATAATCATTCATTCATAATTCATCAGTTAACAATCTTCAAACATCATTTTCATTTTGATCATGTTGATCACGTTAACTCAATAATCACTCAGTTCATTTCATTACTCAGTTGTTGATCTTGAAGATCATATCATTAATCTTGTTAACTTGTTCAAGATAATCATTTTAAGAATATCATCAGATAATCATGTCACCTCAATTAATCATTCATGTAATCACTGTGTTAGAGCGCGTATGCTCATTTGCATCATTTCATGACGTAAATTATAATGTGGTACTCATACGAGATCTATGATTATCATGCGACCTTCCTACTTCAGTATGGAGAGAGCTATCAAGGGATGCACGGGGAGAGGCTGCGGTGCAGACCGAAACCCGGGGAATAACCGCTCATTGTCGGGAATCCGTACCCAGGACTCCGCTCGATCGGAAGATGTTCGGGTTGATCCACTCACTTTTATGCAGGTCATGATGCCCATATGCAATTGCTTAATCATCATTGCGCCACTCTGGCCGATTTAATTGAGAGAACTCTCCCGTATGAGCCTGCTGCTAAGGAAATTGCTGAGCAACAACCTTCATCTGTCAGCAAGAAATCAACAAAGCGTAATCAGTCCGAAGGTGGTCATTCAACCTCCAAGAAGCCTCGTGTGGGCCCTAACATTTCTGAGCGACCTCCTACGGCGCATAATCGTGCGGGATCTCAGTCCCGAGCGGCCAGTTCGGCCATCACCTGTTTCAACTGTGGAGCGCCGGGTCATTACAGCACTAAGTATCTGAAACCGTCTATCACGTGCCATAATTGTGGGATTGTTGGGCATAAGGCCCGTTTTTGCCGAAGGGACTCCAAGCCGACTCCGGTAGCATCTGAGGCCCCGAAACAATCAGCGATTCAGAATCAGACTGCTCTGTCAGCGTCGTTTAAGACGACGGAAGCGAATAAAGGCGGAGCTCATATTTATCAGACGGGAACGTCCGGTTCGGGGGCCGGCAAGTCCCGGATTCACGAGATGAAGAGGACTGACGATCCGGAGGCCCGAACGATCTCAGGTATACTCGTAATTTTATCTAAACCTGTGTGTACCCTTTTTGATATCGGTGCACCGCATTCATTCATTTCCGAATCATGTTTGAATAGACTTCACTTAGACAGTCCTAATAATTGTGGACCTTATATCATTGGTCTACCTGACGGTAGAAGAATTTCCAAAAATCACGAGGTTAAGAACTGACCGAATTAAGCTTAATGACCGCGAGTGGTTGGTGGACCTAATCGTGGTGGATTTACCTAAGGACGATGTAATATTGGGTATTAGTGGGATAGATCGTCATGACACCATTCTCAATGTTCGTAAGCATATGGTCCCTATCATTTCCGTCGTTGGAGTCGAGTGTGTATTTCAGGGAGGTGATCCCCGTTGTTCCGGAAGAATCATTAATATGATGAAAGCAGTAAATTACTCAACCAGGGATGTTCAATCATTCATTATATATCATTGTCATCGATTGACCATTCTAAGGCGATCGAGATGTTTCATCATTCCTTATATCATTGTCGTCGATTGGCCGTTCTAAGGCAATCGAGGTGTTCAATCATTCATTGTATCATTGTCATCGATTGTCCGTTCTAAGGCAGTCGAGGTGTTCAATCATTCATTGTATCATTTCCATCGATTGGCCGTTCTAAGGCAATCGAGGTGTTCAACCATTCGTGGTATCATTGTTATTGTTTGACGATGTACTCCCAGATGAGCTACCTGTTTTACCTCCACCGAGGGATATGGAATTCACGATAGAGTTGGAGCCTGGTACGTCCCCATTATCGAAGGCACCGTACCGGATGGCCCCGACCAAAATGCAGGTATATAAGAATCAATTAAAGGATTTGACCGATAAAGGTTATATCCGACCGAGTGCGTCCCCGTGGGGAGCACCAGTGTTGTTGTCAAGAAGAAGGATGGTTCGTTTCGTGTGTATATTAATTATCGGGAGTTGAACAGGGTGACGATCAAGAATAAGTATCCCCTACCCCATATCGATGATCTTTTAGATCAACTTCAGGGAGCTTCATTATTTTCCAAGATCGACTTAAGATCCGGATATCATCAGTTGCGGATTCGAGAGTCGGATATCGCGAGGACGACATTTCGAACACGCTATGGTCATTATGAGTTCGTGGTAATGTCGTTTGGGTTATCTAATGCATCTGCAGTATTCATGGAATCAATGAATCGGGATTTCATCGACTTTTTGGATCAGTTTGTGGTTGTCTTCATTGATGACATTTTAATTTATTCTCGTGACCGGGAGGAGCACAAGCTTCACCTTCATCAGGTTCTCGACATGTTGAGACGAGAGCAACTTTATGGAAAGTTTTCCATATGTGAGTTCTGGATGTCCGAAGTGACGTTTCTCGGCATGTAATTTCATCAGACGGAGTGCGTGTTGATCCTAAGAAGACGGAGGCTATCCGAGATTGGCTACCTCCGAAGAATGTTAAGAAAATCCGAAGCTTTCTCGGATTAGCTGGTTATTATCGGCGGTTTGTGGAAAGATTTTCTAAGATCGATCAACCAATGACAAACCTTTTGCGAAAGTATAAGAAATACACGTGGTCCGACGCGTGTCAGCAGAGTTTTGAGGAACTTAAGAGCCGGTTAATTTCATCACCTGTCCTTTCTTTACCGCAAGGGACGGAAGGATTTGTGGTTTATGGTGATGCGTCCGGACAGGGTCTCAGATGTGTACTCATGCAGAATGGGAAGGTTATTGCCTATGCTTCACGGCAATTGAGACCTTACGAGGTTAATTATCCGACCCACGACCTGGAGCTAGCAGCCATGGTTTACGCGTTGAAGATTTGGCGTCATTACCTTTATGGCGTCACCTGTCGAATATTCACCGGTCATAAGAGTTTGAAGTATATATTTACTCAGAAGGAGTTAAATATGCGACAGAAGCGATGGTCGAAACTAATCAAAAATTATGATATCGAGATCCTGTACCACCCGGGTAAGGCAAACGTGGTTGCCGATGCCTTGAATCGTAAGTCAGTCCAGGAGCAAATGCTTGCTCGTTTGACAGTCCAGAAGGAGTTTCAGCAGGAATTTCTTAGACCCGAGATTAAGGTATGGCTTCAGCGAGTGCAAGGGCAACTTTGCATGTTAGAGATTTCATCGCCACTTGAGGAGGCAATCAGAGCGAATCAGAGTTCAGACCCATCATTGTTGCACATCCGTGAGGATGTGGCTCAGGGTAAGCCCCTGAATTTGTGGTCCACGAGTATGGACTATTGCGATTCAAGAATCGGTTAGGCGTACCGGCGAATGACGAGTTGAAAAACTCGATTTTGAGAGAATCTCATGATACCCCTATTCATCCGGGGTCTAGCAAGATGTACCAAGACTTGAAACAAAAGTACTGGTGGAGTATTATGAAGCGAGAAGTCGCAAAATTTGTTTCGAGATGTTTGACCTGTCAGCAAGTCAAGATAGAACATCAGCGACCGACAGGTATGCTGAAACCACTCCCTATTCCAGAGTGGAAGCGGGAAGATATTTCTATGGATTTCATCACGAGTTTGCCGATGAGTCGTCGTGGCATGAATACAATCTGGGTAATTGTGGACCGTTCGACTAAGTCAGCTCATTTTCTTGAGATTAAGGTTACGTGGGGTCCCGAGAGACTTGCCCAGTTGTTCATCAAAGAGATAGTGAGATTGCACGGTACTCCTAAAAGTATCATTTCCGATCGTGACGGACGATTCATGTTTCATTTTTGTAAATCAGTTCATCGTGCCATGGGAACTCGACTTAATTTCAGCACATCTTTTCATCCTCAGTCCGACGGACAATCAGAGAGGACTATTCAGACATTGGAGGACATGTTGAGGGCATGCGTCCTCGATTGGAAAGACGATTGAGAATCCCAACTACCATTGATCGAGTTCACGTATAATAATAGTTGGCATGCTTCGATTAAGATGGAACCTTACGAGGCCTTGTACGGTCGTCGTTGTCGATCTCCTTTGTGTTGGGATGACTTATCAGAATCAATCGGCACCGAGCCCGATATGCTTATAGCCGCCCGTGAGAAGGTATCTTTGATCAGGAGTCGTTTGTTGACCGCTCAGAGTCGACAGAAATCATATGCAGATAATCGTCGCCGACCATTAGAGTTCGAGACAGGTGACCACGTGTTGGTCAAGGTATCCCCGAGTCGAGGTATCTTCCGTTTCAGGAAGCGGGGAAAGTTGAGTCCAAGATTTATTGGACCGTTTGAGATTTTGAATCGAGTAGGCGAGTTAGCTTATCGATTAGCCTTACCTCCGGCGTTGAACCGAATTCATAATGTGTTTCACGTATCTCAGTTATGGAAGTATGTTGCCGACCCGAGTCACATACTTCAGTTCGACGAAATCAAGATCGCAGATGATCTTTCGTATGAGGAGCGTTCCATACGAGTCTTAGAGCGGCGAATCAACAGTTGAGTAATAAGGCGATTCCTTTGGTTAAAATCCAGTAGTCTAGACATAGAGTCGAAGAGGCTACTTGGGAAACCGAAGATAGTATGCGGGAGAGTTATCCCGAGTTGTTTGACCCTTAGTTTCGAGGACGAAACTCTTTTTAAGGGGGAGAGTATGTAATACCCGGTTGTAATTCAGTCATTTTTATTCAGTAATTATCAATCAATAATTGTCACTCAGTAATTTTCACTCATTAATAATCATTCATCATCCACATTCATTCATCCGTGTTCACCGTTCGGAATAACTTCGAGTCGTGTATCGATATTGTTCATTGTTTCAACCTTGCTTGGGAATAGAGACAAGAGTATTATCTTGATTGTTGTAATTGATTCATTAGTCGATATTAACATTGGAGTTCATGTCATTTCAAATCTCCTCATTGTTCAAATTGTGATTTTGTTGGGGTTTTCGCACTTTCATTTCGTGTTATTGTTTCCCAAATATTGATTCCTATTACTTTTATTCTCTTCCCGGGTCATTTTTCATCATTTTAGGACCCAAGGGGTGTGGGCCGCGGCACAAGGGAGTGTGCGCCGCGGCACACACATGTTGCAGTTTTTGGCCGACCCGCCTGTACCGGGGGCCGCGGCTCATGCCGGCAGGGCCGCGGAACGCTGCCGAGTCACTGTGCAGTTTTCTAGCCCTGTGCCGCGGCACACTGCCGAGCACTGGGGGCAGATTTTGGCCCTGTGCCGCGGCACACTCGGCCGGGCCGCGGCACACAGTGCAGGCTGCTCTATAATTGCGTTTTTTGAGAGGTACAAGCTTATTTCTTCATCCTACTTCTGAGAGAGAGGGTTTGTGGGAGAAATTTTCATCATCAATCACTTGAATACTCGATTTTTCATCATTTTCATTCAGTTGTGAAGCTCGGATCGTCGATTTAACGCGTCTTCATCGAATCAAAGTGTTTGGATCTTCAAAGGTAATATTCTCAAACCTCTTGGATTTCGATTTGTGTTGAGATATGATGTTTTGGACGTTATAATCATGTTGTATGAATATATATACATATGATTATGAGTATGTATGAATATTCATCGGATTATTGAAAGGTTATTCAAGAACACTTTGAATATTGAGTTGGATTTGGGGGTTTTCGATTAATTGTTGTTGAAATCACGAATTTGGATATTCATATTGGATTATTGATCGTATTGAAGATGTTTTGTTGGTTTGAAACACTTCTTGGGGATATGATATTGGTATTATTGAGGTTTGGTTGTAAACAATCGAAGTTTGGCCACAACGTGTTCGATATAATGCCTCAATGAACTTGGTTTAGTCGTATCGACGTTTTGAGTTAGTTATACTCGTGTTTGATTCGTGTGTTGAACCGGGTTATTGGTAATTGTGTTATTCAGGGTTGTTCGAGCGACCGACATCTCATTTAGGACGTTGTTCGTGGAAGGACATTCTTCATCGGCATTGTGTAAGTTAATTCTTACTCGGTTAAAAGGATATTCATTCCTTTCGTTGTTGTTCATTCATAATTATAGTTCATTCATAATGTATTAACCGTATTGAGACTTGTAATTGTCAATTAATCACTTCTGTCACGAGGAACGACGGTTCCAATCATTTCATTGAGCTATCATTAATTTCACTGTCATTTCATATCGGTGAGTCATTATTGATTTCGATGTCACTTTTGTTATCTCGTGGCATTCCGGGTCATACTGGCGTGCCGGTTGGTATGTGCAGGATTTTCATGTCGGGCACATATTAAGTCGTGTGTTGGTTGTTGGCCTCACATTGGACTGTGCACACGAGAAGATCACTTCGTGAGACTGATTAGGTACAAGACCACACGTGTATTCGATCGATACTCGATGGTGTCTTGTGCACGGACACATTTCCATCCCGGGCGTAGTGTGGCGCCACCCTTTGAGACGTACCATTAGTTGATTCATACAGCATGTTTGATTGCGTATGTTTTCAACATGATTGGGTTATAATCTGACCGATTCATTTTTGATCGAACTTGTGGTTTATACAGCATATATGATTGTATTTATTCAAATCTTGGGGATTGTTGTTCTGTGTAACTGACCCCGTTGGGGGATTTTGTTTTCAGGTCATGGCAAGGCAAAAACACGGGAATAGAACGTTGACGGCGAGGAGACCAGTGATACTAGTAGGGGGCCCCAATCCTTTCAGTCATTCATGTTGTCATTTATTTTCCGCTGCAGATTTCCATTTGGATACTCCGTTTCGTTCAGTGCTGTGTATTTTATCTTCATATAAAATATACAGGTATTCGGTATTATCTTGGGTGTGTTATAATAAAACTCCTCATCGGAGTAATTGATGATATAATGTGGTTCGGTACCACAATTATATTATTTAATTCATTAATTTTCATTCGCCTGGTGTAATATCCGAAATTTCTACTACTATTGTTTAATGTTATTCTATCCGAGTTATGTTGTACAGCGTGGAATCTGTACAGTATGGATAAAATAAATGAAGGACTGAGATGTCAGTATTGGTATAATTGTCGTATTGGTCGACAATTGTATTCGAGGATATAATGTGTTGAGTAATGTATTCAGTATACCGTATGTTCATATTTGGTATGTCGAGATGTTGGACGAGGATAGCTGAAAATGGCTAAGTGTATTATTATTAGCGCACGCTAATAATCATGAGTAGCGCACGCTATCGTGCAAGTTTAGCGCACGCTACGGATATAAGATAACACACGCTAATGCAGTCCGATCGGAAGGAATCTACGCGTGGACCAGACCACTTTCGGCGCACGTTCTGATAAGTCAACGGATGTTGTAATGTAGTGTTAGCGCATGCTAATGCATATTGATTAGCGCACGCTAATTGTATATCGGTCAACAGGGAATCTTGGCTTTATTGGGTGCTTTCGGCATGTGGGGTCACGAGCATCTTCGTGGTAGGTGTAGACTGTAGCAAGTCAACTGGTATTAGCGCACGCTAAATGCAAGGACTTGCGTACGCTAGACAGTGTAAGTTACGTACGCTAATACATGGACATTACGTACGTAAGCACATGTACGAAGCCAGACAGTAGCCTCTGGACTGCGATAGCACACGCTAACAAAGTCAGTTAGCGCACGCTAAGTGTGTAACGCACGTTAATTGAAGATGTTAGCGTACGTTAATAATGTAGAGTATATATATATAAGTGCAGTTGGCTATTTTTCGTCATTTTCATCCATTTCTTCATGTGAGCCGATAGAGAGAGCCTTGAGAAGTATTTGAGGTTTCAAACACTGGATTAAGGTGGAGTTAATCATCCATAACAACATTTGAATCTTGAAATCATTAGTGATTCTTGGAAATGGATTCAACCTTGAAAATCAATCCATTCCTTCAAAAAGGTAATTACTCTTCACTTTGAGATTTCGTTTTGGTTTGTATATGATGTTCTTGAGCTGATGATTATCATATAAACAAGTTGATAAGTATGATTATGAGTTAGATTACCGGATTATGATGATGTTATTGTTGATATGAAGATATTGATATGAATTGGATGGTTTCGAATGTGTTGTTTATCTTCAAAGAGATATGTTGGCTAATGTCTTCCTTCAAATCGGATCTGTGATGTTTTTGTTGTTGGTTTCTTCATATGATGGTGAACATGGCATGATTATGAGTTCTTGGTGTTTAGGTTGTTGATATTAAGGAAGATGAAATATGAATATATGACTTGAATTAAAAGTCGGATGATTACCTATATGTTAAAGGATATTGAATTTCGTTGTTTGATAGCTATGAACATGGTTCAGAAACACTTAGAGTTTTTGATAATAGCCATATGTTGATCGGTATCCAAAATGCATGTAACTGCACGTCATTAGCGCACGCTAAGCCTACTGGCTAGCGCACGCTATCGGGAACAACTTAGCGCACGCTACGGTAAGAGATTAACGTGCGCTAAGTCAACAGCGAGTAATATATTACATTTCGGTTATGAATTCGTGATGGTTTGATTTGGTTTGTTACATTGCGTTTATTCGAGGTTGTGTTGAACCGTTGAGTTCGATTGGTTAGTTTTGTCGGTTGTTGATTGTTATCGGATATATGTTATTTGATTACTTCGATAGGTTGAGATTATTGATCGGCGATTATAACCGGATGTTGCGGTCGTGTTCGAGCGTGTTCGTGAATTGCATGGTCAGGGCCGAGGAGCTCGTAGATGAAGGCATTGTGACTGGTAGCGGCTTCATCATCATCGTATCGGTATCGAGGCAAGTTGTTACTTGCTCAATTATAATGTTTAATGAATGGTTTCAGTTTCATTTCGTTTATAATGCATATAGCAATGATTATATGTTGTCATTCCAATTCTGGGAGTTTAATCATAATGTATATGATTTATTTCGGTTATTGGCATATTCGGGTATCGAGGTTACATTATGGTAAAGACGAGGATATGATTACCTGTAGTCCATGATACGTTTGGATCGCCGAGCATTGCAGATAATCGTCGGTGATGTGTTAGGAAAAACAATAACCCTGTATCGAATCAGCCGGGATACCCGATCCCTGTATCGATTGTTATTTGTTATTGAGAAGGTTTTGACATATATGCCAAATATACAGTAAGGAAACTGTATCGAGGATTCAAGGCTTTATCCTATATCGAAAACCTGCCTCGAATCAGCATCAGTGAAGCTCGTCGATCTGACAAGAAGACTTGCAAAGATCAAGTATGGAAAGCTGTCTCGATGCCCTAAATACGGTCATCTTCCATACTGATTCACAAAAGGACAAGAAAGAACACAAGTCAAGTCCCGTTGAACAAAGAAGTATTTAAATACTCAAGGATAAAGTATTTAAATACATCGGTCTTCAGATCTTGAGAATCCCGCGAAATCGGATCATGTCATATTCCGTTGAAGGAAATCTTATTCAAGCGGACATCTCAACGGATACTTTCTTGAGGCTATATATATATCCTTGAAGACATTGAAGATTAGTTACCAACCAACCGAGCGAACCCAAGTAACATAACTCACAAAGCTATCAAAGTTATCATCGAGCAAACATATCTCGAGCATCGCAAGTTAGAGCGAAAGAGATATACGAGTGCTCAACATCAAGAACGACTATCATCGGCTCAAGAACGTGATATTCAAAGTCTGCTTGTTCTTACAGTTACCTACCTTTTACCTCGTGTAAAAACCGAGCTCTGTGTGAACTCAACAAGTTATTCGACATGTGGGACGAATAAGGACGAAGCTTTGGGCTGTGTGTGAAGAAGCTAGTCAAGAAGGAAGCTTTAACCAATCTGTGTGAGCGGTTGAAAGCAACATTCTTTGTATCAATCGTGTGAACGATACAAGGATAGGTTTGTTTATAATTACGTAGTTATGTACGCGATAATTATATAATAAACTTTTACTCTGTGTGGAGGACCGGTGGACGTAGAGGGTTTACCTCGAACCACTTAAATTACTTGTGTTATTTACCTTGCTTTTCTTGTTTGAAATAAGCGTGATATATTAAGTATACACCTAATACGTCGTTCTTTGTATCACGGCAACTAAGCGTATCCAAGACTTCCGCTACGCACTCGATTTAGATTCCATCTGATTTGTTGTTTAAGCGATTTCCCAAAGCGTATCCGGTATACTTAAGTGGCCAACAAGTGGTATCGAGCTCTTTGCAAGTTAGAGCGAAAGAGATATACGGTGCTCAACATCAAACGACTATCATCGGCTCAAGAACGTGATATTCAAAGTGCTTTGTTCTTACAGTTACCTACCTTTTACCTGCGTGTAAAAACCGAGCTCTGTGTGAACTCAACAAGTTATTCGACTGTGTGGGACGAATAAGGACGAAGCTTTGGGCTGTGTGTGAAGAAGCTAGTCAAGAAGGAAGCTTTAACCAACTGTGTGAACGGTTGAAAGTGACATTCTTTGTATCAATGCGTGTGAACGATACAAGGATAGGTTTGTTTATAATTACGTAGTTGTGTACACAGTAATTATATAATAAACTTTACTCTGTGTGGAGGACCGGTGGACGTAGAGGGTTTACCTCGAACCACTTAAATGCGTGTTATTTACCTTACCTTTTGAAATAATGATATATTAAGTATACACCTAATACGTCGTTCTTTGTATCACGGCAACTAAGCGTATCCAAGACTTCCGCTACGCACTCGATTTAGATTCCATACGGTTTGTTGTTTAAACGATTTCCCAAGCGTATCCAGTATACTTAAGTGGCCAACAAGTGGTATCGGGCGGTTGATTCTAAAAAGAATCGATCGTATTTCTTTTTAACCGAATCGATTCAAATCACTTATTTTCAAAACAGTTTCTTTCATTCCTATATTATCGGTATGGATACTTCTATGATTAACAAAGTCCCTATGTTCTCTATTAACGAATTTGGCAGTGGAGAATTAGAATGGAAGCTCATCTTGCGGCAATGCACGAAGAGAAGATTTTGTTATACAGATGGTCCGATCAAGATCATGAAGGTCAATCCGGCCGCAAGGATTGAGGGCCAAGCCCATGCTGAAATGCTCGAAAAACGCGAGCAATGGACAACCGATGAAAGGCGAGCGAATCTCGACAACGTGGCTAAGAACGCGTTATTTGTCACTCTTGACAAAGGCACGTTCTCAAAGGTAAGAAGGCTGCAAAGCGACCCAAAGAAATGCAGGATAAACTCAAGTTAATTTGTGAGGCCAGGCTCTCAAAAGAAAACAAGATTTCAAAACTTTTTCTTTTCAAAAATGGAGTCATCATCTTGACAAAAAAATTTTACAGTCTGCATTTTTGGTGGATCTAGTTACGGAAAAGAGGCATGCTTCATGACGGCCCACAACTTAGGTCGTACCTTAGGAGAAAAATGCATTCATGTAGTTTACGGAGGAGGAAGTCTAGGATTAATGGGGCGAGGCTGCTGTACGCCTATATGGAAGGAGTAAGAGTGTTGGGAGTAATCCCAAAACCTCTGTTGAAAGTAAAATTAAGGGTCAACTATTGGAGATGAGTTTAGATGCGTGAATATGCAAGATCGCATAACTCACATGATAAATAATTAAGCGCCTTTATCGCCCTTCCGTGATTTTGGCACACTTGAGGAACTTTTTCATGTGGTTACGAACCCGACTAAATGTTCATCAAAACCAATAGGAGTACTTAATGTCAATGGTTTCTTTGATGGTTTCTTGTCTTTCATCGACTACTCTGCTTTGAAAAGGGATTTATTTAGAGCATGCAAAGCGAATCATAGTCGTTGCAACAACACGGAAGAACTAATCGAAAAACTCAATGAATTTGTTCCTCAACCAGATCCGACTCTAGCTAAAATTATGCAGGTAGAAGATTTTACCGTGAGAAAGCGAAAAGTAGATTCATTCCTCTCCCTTTGATAACCCATGACGGACCTCTTGTATTTTTACTTTACGTGTGTGTAATAATCGTGCTAAATGATGGCGGCTTAAGGAGTTTCTTCTTGATCTCTTGACGCGCATCTATTCGCGATTTATGTATTCTTGTAATTTTTATTTCGTGTTTTGCTTTTATAAAAACTTTGATGGCGGCGTAAGGCGACTCTTCGGACTTTCTTGATGCGCATCTAAAAATTATGTTATACTTACGAGTATATTTTATTTTCTTTTGTGTGTGCCTCGTATATTTATTCTCTTGCAGATTCTAAAAGGCGTTAGGCTCGGACATCAACTTTCTTAACAGGAGTATTCGCTTTTACGTATTGATTTTTATTTTATTTTTAAAGCGAGACAGTTTTATTTTCAAGTTTGGGGGTGGTTTGTTTTAGTATTTTGGTGTGTTGTAATTTTGGTGTGGTTTGTTTAATAATTTTGGTGTGTTTTGATTGATTTGGTTATTTGCCTTAATTTTTTTTTATATATATATATATTTATATATATATATATATCTATAGTATTTTGATTTTTGAGATTTTTAGATCTGGCCATAACACCATAAATTAGCTATATACAAACTTCTAAAATCGTTTTAACCGGTAAAAAATTTGTATATTCCAAAACTTTTTTTTTTTGAGCCTTAATCTCTCTTTCCAAGCCTTGTAATTATCATATAAAATCGAGTCATTCGTTACCTTGAGAAAAGAAGAATCAATTGGTTGCTGAAAAATAAAACTGAAATTTACTTAATTTGTGGAGTTTTTGATTTTTCATGCTTAACTAAAAAAATGATTTTCTGCAAAATTCTATTCCCTAAAAAAAAGGATTCATTGGTGAAAAGAGCTAAAAGTTAGCAAATAACGGTGTGAAAGCTATCACCTAAAAAATAAATGACGAAAAGGAGAAGTGTTGGCGAAGCGGTACTTGCTAATTTTGGAAGTCTTAAATTTTGCGAAAAATAAAGGACTAACCATTGTTGGTGCGTAGTCGCCGTCTCGAAAAATTGGTGAAAAGAGCTACACGTTAGCAAATAGCGGTGTGAAAGCTATCACCTTTTTACGAAAAAAATGAGATAGAAATTGTGTTAGTGAAAAGAGCTACACGTTAGCAAATAACGGTGTGAAAGCTATCACTAAAGGGATGTAGTTTATGAATGATTTGAATTAATTAGCGGTGAATTTCAATACACTCAATTTTGTAAAAATCACAATATTTGATGGCCAATGAAATTCTTCTTCATATTGAGTCGAAAAATAAGCAGTGATCGAGAGCAACCATTAAAGGGAGTCGTGTATCACGAGTGGGAAAGAAATAATCAACCTTTTGGGGGGAAAACCTTACATTTTGGAATTACAAAATAAAAACCGTGTTTTAACTTCAAAAATATTAGTAGATTTATTTTGAATCTTGATTCATTTCTATCTACTGTATAAAGCTGGTTGTTGTTTATTAATGGCATTTTGATCTCCTTTTCTCTTTTTATGTTTTAATTTATGTGTGTATTAATTTTCTTATTTTTTTATTTTTATTTTTATTTTTGGAGTGTGAATAATAAAGAGTCTTGCTCGGGACTAGCAAGAATTCAAGTTTGGGGGTGTGATAAGTGTCATTTTTGTACACTTATCCATGGTTTGTATCGATAAAATTCACCCATAATTGAGCTAGTCTACTCGTTTTTTGCTTTTAATTTATTAGTTTTAATAATTTTATTTTTATTGGATGATGATCGGATTAAATAACTGAATTACTCAAGAAACAACATGTTTAATAAATATTCTCTTTATTGAATTTTGATATATTCATGTTGTAGGGCTTTCAAGGCAATTGGCGGTCTTTAGGATTCAAAATCGGAGTTATATATCAAAAGTTATCATCAGAAGAAGATCTGGGCAAAACGCAAAGTCCGAGAGTGCAGGCTGAAAACGTAACTATCAAAGCTTCAAATGAGCAAATTTACGAAGCCACGTTACGGCCGTAACATTCGGGAGTTACGGCGTAAGTCACCTCGATTCTGTAGTAACTCACAGATGTTACAGTAGTAACTCTTGTGATTGCTATGATTTGTCTAATTTTTATACTTTTTGTGTATTATTGAGGGATGGTGGCATTGATCCGATATAATGTAATAATCTGTAGTTTTGGAGCTATTAGATGACTTTAGGTGTATAAATAGACCCCTTAGATCCTTCATCATTCACCATTCATCATATAATTTTCCATTTTCTTGTAAACTTTTCTTTTTGTGTGAAGAACACACTTGTGTTCTTGAGTGATCTTTGTAAGTGTGGTATAGTATATGTTGTTCAGAGAGTTTATTGCTTCTATCTCCTTTATCTACTAAGGGAGTTAGGATCAATTCTTTCTCTTGATTCAACTAAGAATGACCACCAAAGCTTGTAATATGTGTAATAAACCCTTTATGGGCTAAGTTTCTTAAGTTGGGATTATAAACAAGGTTAGTCATGTTATTTATGTTTGTATAAAGATATATTATGAATTACTTATTATTGTGTGTGATTTTCATTGTTTTAACAATCTTTATTTATTTGGCCAATTAATGAAGATATTTATGATCTTCATATGTTTCGGAAGAAAATATGTTTGATTAAATCAAATGATCTTCACTCTAAGTTGTTCTAGGGGATAGAAATATACCCCTAGTCCTTAGATGATTCATTGAGTTATTTTCACAAATCCTAATGCTATGTATTGAAGCCAATCAACATAGAAATATAGTGGATTGATTCAATATGTAAGGCGTTTATAGTTCGAAGAGAAACCGTCTTTTTAAGGAAAATCGAATCTACACAACATAATAAGTAAATTCATCTTATGATCTCCAATACATCTTTTATAACTAATGACGAACTAAGTTTGTAATCCCAACTATTTCATTTTATCGATAATCAATCTATTATTATTGCTATCTTTTTATTTCCTTATAATATTAGAACTATTATTGCAATTTCTTTGCAATTATTAAACCAAACTTTTTAATTGTGTGTTTCACTCATCTTAAGTATCTATAAAAATAGACTAATAGTGTATAATTCAAATTATAACATAACTTCCTTGTGGGATCGATAAACCGGACTCAAAAAGTCCACTTTACTACTTGATACGATATCGTGCACTTGCGATAGTTACACAAAAAGCGTGTCAAGTTTTTGGCGCCGTTGTCGGGGAAGTATAAGTTATATTTGAAATCTTACATTATAAACTATTTTTGTAGGTACAAATTTCTCGACGTTGTAACTTAGTACTAAATTGTGTTTGTCCGGTCAAGTGGCGGATAACGGTACTCGTGACTATTAAAGTCGGATTTTCAGTTTCCCACAACAACTGATATTTGTATATATTTTTTTTAATTATTTTCATTGTCTTTTTATTTTTGTTTTTTTTATCATGGATGAAACATTGTTTAAAATTGAAAAAAGATTTCCCTTTCTAAGCAAAAATGCAATTTTAAAATTTTATAAGACAAGGCTTGAAAGGATGAGGTTGCTTACGAATAAAAGCATACCTTTTGACATAAGATTCATTATCGAAGCCAAAGTAAGAATAGAAGGTGAATTCACAGAAACACCAACTAGATTTTTACCAGGGCTTGGAAAAAGTTCATATGCCAAGAAACGACGAGCAAAGATTCTATCCGTTTGCTATAAATGTGCTAGATGGAACTGTAATGCAAAATGTCGATCTTTAGGAATTCCATCTACAAACAGAGAAGATAAAATTCAGTTCATTAATGATGGTCTGAATAAGGAGAATTTAGATAACATCGAAATTTCTCTTGACACGCATCCTAGTGGACTTGTGTATTACGAAATTCAATGTTTGTGGAATAAATTCAAACCAGAATATGAACAACGTCTTGGGAATCTGACGTTAAAAGACCTGTTTGCCAATTTGTAAGAAAATTGGATGGGAAGCTTCTCCCGACTCATAGAAGGCGTTTAGGCCGTTTCGAACGTAAAATCGAGGAAGATGTGAGCCACAATCACAACTACCGTACATACGCGTAAGTATCTTTTATTTTTGTCGTGTGGTGAGATTTTCTGAATAAAAAATGTGATACGCGATAAAAGCTTTCATTATTCTATTGAGTAGTTGAAGCACAATCAAATGCAATCACAAACTTGTTAAACAATTTTTACCTTCTTTTTCTTCTATAAATAAACTTTCTCTGGTTTTTTCATTCATCCCTCAAACTTGCACTTTTCTCTGTTTCTCTCTAAAAAAATTTTTTTCTTTTCAAAAATGGAGTCATCATCTTCAACAAAAAAATTTTACGATCTGCATTTTGGTGGATCTAGTTCGGAAAAGAGGCATGCTTCACCGGGCCTCCACAACTTGGGTCGTACCTTAGGAGAAAAATGCATTCATGTAGTTTACGGAGGAGGAAGTCTAGGATTAATGGGGCGAGGCTATACGCCTATATGGAAGGAGTAAGAGTGTTGGGAGTAATCCCAAAACCTCTGCCGAAAGTAAAATTACCGGGTCAACTATTGGAGATGAGTTTAGATCTGTGAATATGCAAGATCGCATAACTCACATGATAAATAATTCGCGCCTTTATCGCCCTTCCTGATTTTGGCACACTTGAGGAACTTTTTCATGTGGTTACGAACCCACTAAATGTTCATCAAAACCAATAGGAGTGCTTAATGTCAATGGTTTCTTTGATGGTTTCATCTTTCATCGACTACTCTTTGAAAGGGATTTATTTAGAGCGTGCAAAACGAATCATAGTCGTTGCAACAACACGAGAAGAACTAATCGAAAAACTCAATGAATTTGTTCCTCAACCAGATCCACTCTAGCTAAAATTGTGCAGGTAGAAGATTTTACCGTGAGAAAACGAAAAGTAGATTCATTCCTCTCCCTTTGATAACCCATGACGGACCTCTTGTATTTTTACTTTATCGTGTGTAATAATCGTGCTAAATGATGGCACTTAAGGAGTTTCTTCTTGATCTCTTGACGCGCATCTATTCGCGATTTATGTATTCTTTGTAATTTTTATTTCGTGTTTTGCTTTTATAAAAACTTTGATGGCGCGTAAGGCGACTCTTCGGACTTTCTTGATGCGCATCTAAAAATTATGTTATACTTACGAGTATATTTTATTTTCTTTTGTGTGTGCCTCGTATATTTATTCTCTTGCATTCTAAAAGGCGTTAGGCTCGGACATCAACTTTCTTAACAGGAGTATTCGCTTTCGTATTGATTTTTATTTTATTTTTAAAGCGAGGACAGCTTTTATTTTCAAGTTTGGGGGTGGTTTGTTTTAGTATTTTGGTGTGTTGTAATTTTGGTGTGGTTTGTTTAATAATTTTGGTGTGTTTTGATTGATTTGGTTATTTGCCTTAATTTTTTTATATATATATATTTATATATATATATCAATAGTATTTTGATTTTGAGATTTTTAGATCCGCCATAACACCATAAATTAGCTATATACAAACTTCTAAAATCGTTTTAACCGGTAAAAATTTGTATATTCCAAAACTTTTTTTTGAGCCTTAATCTCTCTTTCCAAGCCTTGTAATTATCATATAAAATCGAGTCATTCGTTACCTTGAGAAAAGAAGAATCAATTGGTTCTTTGAAAAATAAAGCGAAATTTACTTAATTTGTGGAGTTTTTGATTTTCATGCTTAACTAAAAAAATGATTTTCGCAAAAATTCTATTCCCTAAAAAGGATTCATTGGTGAAAAGAGCTACACGTTAGCAAATAACGGTGTGAAAGCTATCACCTAAAAAATAAATGACGAAAAGGAGAAGTGTTGAGCAAAGAATTTGCCTTAATTTTGGAAGTCTTAAATTTTGCGAAAAATAAAGGACTAACCATTGTTGGTGCGTAGGCTAGTCTCGTAAAAATTGGTGAAAAGAGCTACACGTTAGCAAATAGCGGTGTGAAAGCTATCACCTTTTACGAAAAAAAAAAATGAGATAGAAATTGTGTTAGTGAAAAGAGCTACACGTTAGCAAATAACGGTGAAAGCTATCACTAAAAGGGATGTAGTTTATGAGCGATTTGAATTAATTAGCGGTGAATTTCAATACACTCAATTTTGTAAAAATCACAATATTTGATGACGCCAATGAAATTCTTCTTCATATTGAGTCGAAAAATAAACGAGTGATCGAGAGCAACCATTAAAGGGAGTCGTGTGTATCACGAGTGGGAAAGAAATAATCAACCTTTTGGGGAAAACCTTACATTTTGGAATTACAAAATAAAAACCGTGTTTTAACTTCAAAAATATTAGTAGATTTATTTTGAATCTTGATTCATTTCTATCTACTGTATAAAGCTGGTTGTTGTTTATTAATGGCATTTTGATCTCCTTTTCTCTTTTTATGTTTTAATTTATGTGTGTATTAATTTTCTTATTTTTTTTATTTTTATTTTTATTTTTGGAGTGTGAATAATAAAGAGTCTTGCTCGGGACTAGCAAGAAGTTAAGTTTTGGGGTGTGATAAGTGTCATTTTTGTACACTTATCCATGGTTTGTATCGATAAAATTCACCCATAATTGAGATAGTCTACTCGTTTTTGCTTTTAATTTAATAGTTTTAATAATTTTATTTTTATTGGATGATGATCGGATTAAATAACTGAATTACTCAAGAAACAACATGTTTAATAAATATTCTCTTTATTGAATTTTGATATATTCATGTTGTAGGGCTTTCCGAGACGAATTCGGCAGTCTTTCCGGATTCAAAATCAGAGTTATATATCAAAAGTTATCATCCGAAGAAGATCTGGGCAAAACGCAAAGTCCGAGGAATTCGGGCTGAAAACGTAACTATCAAAGCTTCAAATGAGCAAATTTACGAAGCCACGTTACGGCCGTAACATTCGGGAGTTACGGCGTAAGTCACCTCGATTACGGCCGTAACTCACGAATGTTACGGCCGTAACTCTTGATGATTGCTATGATTTGTCTAATTTTTATACTTTTGTGTATTATTGAGGGATGGTGGCATTGATCCGATATAATGTAATAATCTTTGTAGTTTTGGAGCTATTAGATGACTTTAGGTGTATAAATAGACCCCTTAGATCCTTCATCATTCACCATTCATCATATAATTTTCCATTTTCTTGTAAACTTTTCTTTTTGTGTGAAGAACACACTTGTGTTCTTGAGTGATCTTTGTAAGTGTGGTATAGTATATGTTGTTCGAGAGAGTTTATTGCTTCTATCTCCTTTATCTACTAAGGGAGTTAGGATCAATTCTTTCTCTTGATTCAACTAAGAATGACCACCAAAGCTTGTAATATGTGTAATAAACCCTTTATGGGCTAAGTTTCTTAAGTTGGGATTATAAACAAGGTTAGTCATGTTATTTATGTTTGTATAAAGATATATTATGAATTACTTATTATTGTGTGTGATTTTCATTGTTTTAACAATCTTTATTTATTTGGCCAATTAATGAAGATATTTATGATCTTCATATGTTTGAAAGAAAATATGTTTGATTAGATCAAATGATCTTCACTCTAAGTTGTTCTAGGGGATAGAAATATACCCCTAGTCCTTAGATGATTCATTGAGTTATTTTCACAAATCCTAATGCTATGTATTGAAGCCAATCAACATAGAAATATAGTGGATTGATTCAATATGTAAGGGGCGTTTTATAGTTCGAAAGAGAAACCGTCTTTTTAAGGAAAATCGAATCTACACAACATAATAAGTAAATTCATCTTATGATCTCCAATACATCTTTTATAACTAATGACGAACTATGTTTGTAATCCCAACTATTTCATTTTATCGATAATCAATCTATTATTATTGCTATCTTTTTATTTCCTTATAATATTAGAACTATTATTGCAATTTCTTTGCAATTATTAAACCAAACTTTTTAATTGTGTGTTTCACTCATCTTAAGTATCTATAAAAATAGACTAATAGTGTATAATTCAAATTATAACATAACTTCCTTGTGGGATCGATAAACCGGACTCAAAAAGTCCACTTTACTACTTGATACGATATCGTGCACTTGCGATAGTTACACAAAAAGCGTGTCACCCCACACCATCCAAATCAGCAGAATGTCTTCAGGTGGTCACTGAAAGTGATTCATCTGACGATGAGTTGGATGATAAAGCATACATGTGCTTTATGGCCAAAGATGTTCCAGAAGGTGAAGACAGCGACGATGAGGTAAGTTCAACCTCAGTTATTCCACCTAATGCATCTCATACTTTCAAAAATATGATGAATGAATTCAAAAACATTCAAAAGGCCCATGAGAATTTAAAAACTGAGAATATACAGCTTCAATTAACAAATCTAGAGCTGAAAGATGAAAATGACTTGCTAAAAATAAATTATGAAAATATGTCTCTTGACTGTGAAACCAGCAAGGTCGATTTTGAAAAACTCATAGAGAGCAATCGTCAACTTGCTCATGAACTAAATGAGGTTAAAACCCATAATGAGAGCAAGACAAATGATTTGGCTCTACTACAAACCAAAATTACAACTCTCGAGAAGCGAGAAACCGAACTTGAGACCATTCTGAAGTCTTTTGAAAAATCGTCCAAAAGAATGGAAGAAATTCGAGCACTGGGCAACATGCTCATGATAAAAGTGGCTTAGGATACGGCTCAAGTTCGAATAAAGGAAAAACTAGTCTTGTGTTCGTCAAGAGTGTGGAACACATTCTGAATCGAGAAGATACTCCTAGTCCCATAAAGGAACTCGTCAGACCGAGAAAACCGAAAGCTGCAATTCCGCCTCAACTCTACTATTCGAGACAATGGAACCATCAACCACTCGAAGGCGTAATCTACGGATGCTCCACAAGCATATCATCAAAGCCGAGTCATTGAGAAGAAGACGGTATCCAACCACCAAAGGCCCGCACAACGGTACACTCGATGCGGTGCGCCTAGGTATTGGATACAGGAGCCCCGTTATCCCTCAAGACGGTAGATGCCGGTTCGGTATCAACTACTGCATTGTGAATCCAACTTGAGACCCAGAAGACAAGTCATAGGCCTAAGAAAATGGCTCCACCTCCTAGACGGCACTCATCTTGGAATAATAATAATAACCACGAACTTTACATGCATAATAATTATCGTGATTATAACAACTACGGATATGCCCCGTAGATACCGCAATCTTGCACCGAGTACATCCTACGATAAACCAATTGCTGTCAGGAAAATCTGGGTACCTAAAGGAACTAACATATATGGACCCAAAAATCAAAGGGGACCTAAATCTACCTAATTTCTTTGTTACAGGACATTCTAGAGGAGGATACAGGTACTTCGATAGTGGATGCTCTCGTCACATGATGGAGATAGGAGCAAGCTATACGATTTTGTAGAAGGTCGCGGTCCAAAAGTTCGCTTCGGTGATAAGTCTAAAGGAAGAACAAGAGGGAAAGGAAACCTACTTGTCGGGAAATTCAAGGTCACCGATGTTGCATATGTTGAAGGCTTACGGTATAATCTACTTAGTATTAGCCGCCTGTGATAAACAGTTCTCGGTGAAGTTATATATAGATCGGCAGAGAGTCAAGAACTCCCAAACCAAGGAAGTTGTGCTTACAGGAAGCGATCGTAATATGTACATTCTTGTTGGAAGCCTATGAGCTCCTCAATTCCATGTTTTGTTGCCAAAGGCACTTGCAGATCTTAGGCGGCTATGGCACAAGAGGATGTCTCACGTCAACTTCAAAACGATCAACAAGCTTTCAAGACGGGGTATGGTTAGAGGTTTGCCGATGTGTCATTCAAGAAGGACGGCGTCTGCGGTCCATGTCGAAAGGCAAGCAAATCAAGTCAACCACGAAAAGCAAATCCTACCTTTCAACCCAAAGAGTGTTGGAAATGCTACACATGGATCTCTACGGTCCTGTAGACCCAGTAAGTTTGGGAGGTAAGAAATATTGCATGGTTGTTGTTGATGATTATTCCGTATGCTTGACGATCTTTCTTAGCAAGAAGAAGGAAACAACATTAAGGCCGCCCGAGCTCCCGAGGATGTTGCGTAATGAAAAAGCATCGAGTATCGTGTGCATTCGTTCCGGCCAGGTACTGAATTTACTAACCGCTTTATAGAGCAATACTGTCGAGAATGGAATACAAAGACGAATACTCACCGCCGTACACCTCAACAAAATGGTGTTGCCGAGAAAGAATAGGACGTTGAAAGAAGCAACAAGGACAATGATTGCCGCAAGCAAATTGCCACAGCGTTCGGGGTGAAGCAACCAATACAACGTGCTACACTCAAAACCGTCAGATCGTCAACAAGCACCACAACAAAGCGACTTACGAGGTATGGAATAACAAAACTCCATTAGTTTCGTACTTTCACATTTTGGATGCGGTGTTATGTTTTGAACAATGGGAAGGACCAACTTAGAACCTTTGATGAAAAATCAGATGAAGGAATATTCGTAGGATACTCCTCCTTCAGCAAAGCTTTCAGAATCTTTAATAAAAGGAGGCTGACGATCGAGGAATCAGTTCATGTAGTGTTCGACGAACCACACCATGACCCTACAGGAGTAGATGATATCACTCAGGACATTCACCATCTATCTATCTTGGATCCACCTACACCCATAGAACCTGTAGTTGATTTAGAAATCAACCCCGCAGCTGTAAGAATCGATGTGGATGAAGTTGACGCTATTCAAGCTGAAGCTGTACCCACAGAAACTTTCGATACAGTATGGGATCCTGAACTAGAACCCGACCGAAGATGGTTGAGAGATCACCCGCAAGAGCTGATCATTGGAAACATTAACGCCGGTGTTTCTACTCGTAGGAGAATACAGAGTACACAAGGAAATGTACTTTGTGCACAAGAAGAATCTAATCTCAAGTCTCACGGTTCCTGAATGGAAATCTCAATCCGAACTTAGGAGACTCAATATGTGCACTATCGCCGTATTCTTAGCCCAATCAACTGTTTCGACCATAGACGCTCTTAACAACTCTCATTGGATAACATCTATGGAAGAAGAGCTTAACGGTTTGAAAGAAATAATGTGTGGTATCTTGTACCTGCAGACACACCAATCGGTTATAGGAACCAAATGGGTATTTCAAACAAAAAGGATGGAAATGGACTTATCATAAGGAACAAATCCAGACTAGTAGCACAAGGCTATTGTCGGGAAGAAGGAATCGGCTGTGATGAAACCTTCGCCCGTAGCGAGACTAGAAGCCATTAGGATATTTTTAGCCTTTGCCGCCCATAAGAGTTTTATCGTATACCAAATGGACGCGTCAAGAGTGCTTTCTGAATGGAGAGCTTATAGAAGAAGTCTATGTTGAACAACCACGGGGTTTGCCAACACAGACGGTATCGATCTAGTTTACAAAGCTAAGGAAAGCCTGTACGGACTTAAACAAGCCCCTAGAGCACAGTATGAAACTCGTCCCGATATCTAATCAACAACGGATTTGAGAAAGGTGTCCGACAAAACCTTGTTCAAGATACAGGAAGGTGATGACCTTCTAATGGTACAAATCTATGTCGATGATATTATTTTTGGTTCAACTAACCTTGCTCTATGTCGAGGTTCTCACATCTCATGCAAAGCAAATTTGAAATGAGTATGATGGGGAACTTAGTTATTTCCTAGGTTTGCAGTAAAGCGATTGCCTACAGTATATTCATCAACCGGAGAAATACAAAGAAGGAGCTTCTCAACAAATTTGGAATGAACAATTCCAAATCTTCGCCAACCCCCATGAGCACTTCCGTGCAAATCAGTCTTGATGAAGCCGGAAAGCCGTTTGACCAATCACTCTACAGAAGCTCATCGGTTCGCTCCGTACTAACGGCTAGCAGCCCGATATCGATTCTTTGTTGGAGTGTGTGCGAGATACCAAGTTGCACTTAAGGAATCACACTTCAATACTAAACGAATCTGAAATACGTTAAAGGAACAGTCGATGCGGACTGTGGTATCCTAAGGAAGGCGGATTCGATTTAGTTGGATCTGACTCGGATCTCGGAGGTCGCAAGCTAGATAGGAAGAGTACAAGCGAACTTGTCACTTTCTCGGACCTAGACTCGTATCTTGGTTCAAGAAGAAGCAATTGGCAAATTCTCTTTCCACGGTGAATCAGTACTATGTCATTGTAGTAGGCTTGTATGCAGATCCTTTGGATGCGGAACAAGCGTCGATTATGGAATCGATGCTAGAAAGACTCGAATCATGTGTGATAGCACGAGTGCAATTGCAATCACGCACAATCGCTTTTGCACTCGCGCACTAAGCATATCAACATGAAGCATCATTTTATCGAAATCATGTCGAAAACAAGGATGTTCGCTGAAAAGGTTCATACAGACATCCGGTGGCCGACATTTTCACCAAGCCTCTCGACACGGCAAGATTTAACATGCTAAGAACAGAATGGGGATACTACGGCGGACTCCTGTAAGTAAATTTCTTGCTTTTACTCAACAATTGAGGGGAATCTTTGAAGACCCGTGAATACTGATATCAACATTAATTATCTGTACACTCGAAACATCAATACGATCAGAGCGAACGAAGGCATATGAATCCTACGGATGTGTGCAATAATTAAGGGGGAATCTTGTAGGACCCATGAATACAAAGATTAATCCAAATATTCTTGTATGGAATTCAAAACCTATTAGTACCTTTTAAGGGGGAACGTCAGACGACGAGAACAAAGACATACTATAGATTTCGATTCGATGTAATATAATATTATTTCCTTTTAAAATAATTTTTGTCCACGTGCCTGTTTTTATGTCAAACGTCATGTTCATTAAATGCCTTACACGACATCCGGACAATGAATCTCAAAAGCCGCGATGTTTTTAAATTGTTTATTATTTTTAAAAACCGCCGCTTTTAGGCATTTAGGGTAATCAACCTATGTCGAAGTGGGACCATTGTATTTTAAAACCTTTTAATGGATTAGCGTACAGTTACACTAAATCCATCCCGACCGTCGATTTCAAAACCGGTTCCCATCCCTTAAAATCGACCATTCGTACTCTGCAAACCCTATTTCGCCGCCCAAGTATAAAAGGATCAGATTCGCCATTAGAGACTCTTTACGCTTCGCAATTACAAGAGATCTCAAGCAAGCAACCTACACATTTTCTCGCATAATCACCGCAAATTTCTCTTGTTTTCTTCCACCTTCGTTTTAAGAAAACATCCATGGCTAGTCAATCTTCTTCCCTGCTCAAGAAAACCTCCAACATCATTGATGGCGGATCTTCTCGAAACTGTCATCATCGAGCGTATCATCTCTGAAATCAACGACACCGAACCAATGGAGTATATTATTACTCGTCTTGAGCAACAAGGTCTTTATCGCCGGGAGCAAAACCGCCGACAAATACGACGCCCATCCGGTTGAGGAATTCTACCTCAACGCCGCCGTTCGCTTTTCTGTCACTAGCCCAGGAGGACATGTTGCGACATCACCGCAATACCCAAGGAGTGCAAATCTGCATCAATAGCGACCTACTCCGGAAAATCTACAGTCGCCCGCCGACGGCCCGACCATGGACCGACTTGAGACATTCGGGTCTCAAGAACTGATTACCAAGTTTTATGGACTTTTACGGTGGTCCAAAGTGGTTGACATGGTGACAACCACATCACAAGAAAAATTTTCTTCTTTATTTCGTTTATACGCATGACTTCATTCCGGAATCATTGAAAATCGAACGGTGCGTTCAAATGTGCACGAATCTAAGGTTGAATGATGGTAGCTATTTTGACGTGTGAAAAGGTCAATTGGTGCCAAATCATTTTGAAACGTCTTCAAGAAGAGGTGTGCAAGCCTTGCCACCCAAAAGAAATCATTTGGTTTAATCTTTGAACTACATCTTGCGAAGTGCGGAGTGATGCAATCCGCCGATGCCAAGAAAAATAGCTCACGGATATATTTAGGAGGCGTCAAGCCCACTGCTTATAACCAGAGCACCATGCATGCCAACCATCCGCAAACCAGGCACATGCCTATTTCTGACAACCCCAGAGATGTAACCGTGAAGGTCCCAGAAATGGAATCTTCAAAGAAGAAGCGCAAGCGTTCTCACAGCAAGAAGCACTCTGCTGGTGAGAAGTCCAAAAAGAGACTCCGGAGGCTCTCAAAAATCAAAACCAAGCACTCCGAGGATGTCTCGCCCGTGGCGCAACCCACTAAAGAACCCCAGGGCCCAACCCCTGTGGAAGAGGTGTCTCCTACTGCATCGACAGCAGATCTCGAACCTTTGGCGGCTACGACGGATATAGAGACATCTGCCAACATTCAAGACGTTAGCACGTCGGCTGCCCATTTGGAGCCAAAAGCTACTTCTCCTCTACGGGATTCCACACCAGTGCAGGATCCAATTTCCTTCGGGGCACCATCCCCTGCAAGGAGTCCATCTTCCGTGCAGGATCCCATACCTGTACCGGAATCCCTCGAAACAGCGTCTCCAGACGTGATTCAAAGTCCCTCCCCTAACTCAATCATAAATCAAACACTTCTTTCGGTTCAAATTGAACAAGCGTACGAAAGATTCCTGCAATGGAAAGGCTATAGGCTAGCTCATTTACACACCTTTGCATAACTGGAGCGAATGGAGCCACGAAGAGCGGTTCGTCTCCGAAGTAACAGACTCAACTGAAATTGAGGCCCTGCTACGATGGGACAACGCCTCTTGCAAAGATCTCATTGAAAGCCACCTGCTGCACAAATCCGACGCCAGAAGAAAAGGAAAGAAGAAGTCAGAGGACTCTCCCATAAATCCAAAAGCTGACGACGATCATGACTCAGACGATGACGACGATGCTCTTCAAGCAGGTCTGAGAATGAGCCGTGAAGAGGCTGAAGCCCGAGCCGCCTCTCCATCCAGAAAAGACGAAGGACCTTCTAACCAAGCCAATCCACCTTCGCCACAGCCGGAGAACATTCCCGACCAGGAGGAATCAGTCCCTCCAGTCGAGGAAGATCAAGAAATTTTGGAACAGGCACCCGAGCCTGTTGCGACCGAAGAAGCCATTCCTGCCAGCCAACAGGAGGATTCAGTCCCTCCTGCATCCGCATCTGCCGAAGAACCTTCGCCACAGGATGCTTCTGAACCAACTGTCGCCATACCACAAGAAGCTACTCCCGCCCCTGCAACCTTGGAATCCGAGGACGGTAACGAACCTGAGGATGTCCAACTTACTTCACGTCCATCCGTGAACGTAAGGAGGTTGAACTGCACTGAAGACTTCGCCCAGCCTGACTCTCCTATCTCTGCTGCACGTAAAGAGCGCCTGCGAGCTCTTGGCCTTCAGACTGTATTTATCCAAGACGCAGTAAAGGCTTTATCTTCTGTTGAAAAGGCACTGAATTGGATGCACACCTCTGCCGTAGAAGAAATGACCACTCTTCAACACGAAGTATCTCGAGTTGTCGACGCATTCATCCTTCTGCCAGAAGTTTTCAAGCAAGCCTTGAAGATCATGGAAGATAAACAAGAGAAACTGCTGAAGGAGGAATCTTCAAAAACAAGAATTGCTGAAGCCAAGACCGCCTGTGCAATGATTGAGAACAGCTCTCAACTGCGTGCGCACGACAAAAGCATTCAAGAGATGTCGCAGACTCTTTCCTCCCTTGTTGAAAGAATAAACAAAGATCGAGACCAAACAGACGCCGCTCTTGAAATCCTGCAAAGTCTTGATGAAGCCAAAAAGGGGGAAGAGGCACGAGAAGGCGCAAGGAGAATAAGATCGCAACAGAAAGGGAATTTGAGGTCGCTCAGAGCAGTATCTTTGCCCGAATTGAACAAGCTAGCACCTCAATCCCAAAGCTTTAGAATTTCGTGCTCGGACGAGAATTCCATGACCCAAATGTCCCTTGGCAAAATCTTATCCAAAGACCTTCGGAAATACGTCTGCCGACCAACCGCAACCCAACTGCCGAAGAAGTGAAGCACTGGAGGAAGAATGAACTGATGAGATATTTTGTCAGACTCATCAGGGAATCCGCCATCTTCAAAAATTATAAAACGTTAGCGGAGGCAGCAGACAAGTTTTCAAAGATGCTAGAAGAAGGTAAACTCCCTCTCCAAGTCGAGATGAAATCAAAACATAGAAGAGGAGATCGGGTCACCCATCCAGAAGATTGGATACTTGCCTTTGATCGTTCATATGAAGGAAGAGCGATTTACCAGGAACGAGGCAATGATTCACTTCAAAACTGGTGGCGCGGCACCGAGAATGAGCCAGGAAAGAGACCTTGGAGGCACGCGGATTATAGATGAGGAGATGAAATTCATGTATATTATTTTTGTCTTTGTAATTTCTATTCAACACAGCAAACTTTGTACTCAATCATTTTGAATATCAATAAAATAGTTTGTTTGTCTTGAAAGATTACAACTCGTAATCTACTGTGTTTATGTATGATTACTTAAAATTGTTTGATAGGAATCTCAAGTTAGATAAACTTGATTGAAAAATAAGTCATACGAACTAGTCTACGAACGGTTCATAGTTTGATTGTAAACTTAGAATACATTGTAAGATTGTGCACGTGCGCCAATCATAAAGCTTAAGTTGTAATAAATCTCAAATCGTATCGAACATGCTCATGAGCAGTTCATTATTGTAGACTAAGTCACTAAGTCGACCTATTGACAAAAGACCAAGAAATGCCAAAAGTCATCGAAGAAGAATGCTTCATGAAGAAGGTTTTGGCATCATCAAGAAGACTCGAAGAGTTGAAGTAAAGTTAGTCTTGGCAAATTGTCAAAAAGGGGGAAATTGTTGGGAAAAACAATAACCTCAGATCGAATCAATGGGATACCCGATCCTGTATCGATTGTTATTTGTTATTGAGAAGGTTTTGACATATATGCCAAATATACGGTAAGGAAGCGTATCGAGGATTCAAGGCTTTATCCTATATCGAAAACCCGCCTCGAATCAAAGATCGGTGAAGCTCGTCGATGCAAGAAGACTTGCAAAAGATCAAGTATGGAAACTGTATCGATGCCCTAAATACAGTCATCTTCCATACAGTTCACAAAAGGACAAGAAAGAACACAAGTCAAGTCCCGTTGAACAAAGAAGTATTTAAATACTCAAGGATAAAGTATTTAAATACTGTCAGTCTTCAGATCTTCAGAATCCCGCGAAATCCGGATCATGTCATATTCCCGTTGAAGGAAATCTTATTCAAACGGACATCTCAACGGATACTTTCTTCAGAGGCTATATATATCCTTGAAGACATTGAAGATTAGTTACCAACCAACTGAACGAACCCAAGTAACATAACTCACAAAGCTATCAAAGTTATCATCTGAGCAAACATATCTCCAGAGCATACTGCAAGTTAGAACGAAAGAGATATACAGTGCTCAACATCAAGAACGACTATCATCGGCTCAAGAACGTGATATTCAAAGTCACGTTCTTACAGGTTACCTACCTTTTACCTCGTGTAAAAACCGAGCTCTGTGTGAACTCAACAAGTTATTCGACTGTGTGGGACGAATAAGGACGAAGCGTTTGAACTGGGTGTGAAGAAGCTAGTCAAGAAGGAAGCTTTAACCAATCTGTGTGAACGGTTGAAAGCGACATTCTTTGTATCAATCTGTGTGAACGATACAAGGATAGTTTTGTTTATAATTACGTAGTTGTGTACACAGTAATTATATAATAAACTTTTTACTCCTGTGTGGAGGACCAGTGGACGTAGAGGGGTTTACCTCGAACCACTTAAATTACTGTGTTATTTACCTTCTGCTTTTACTGTTTGAAATAACTGTGATATATTAAGTATACACCTAATACGTCGTTGCTGTATCCACGGCAACTAACTGTATCCAAGACTTCCGCTACGCACTCAGATTTAGATTCCATACAGTTTGTTTTTTAAACGATTTCCCAAACTGTATCCAGTATACTTAAGTGGCCAACATGATGGTTTGATATCGAGATTTCTCCCGAAGGACTCGGGGCAAGTATCTTATATCGATTCAGTTAGTGTTAGTGATTTGATCATGCATATTGTCTTTCATGTTGTCAAACATGAGGTCGTCTTAGTGGATTTGTCATATTGTCGTTTATGTTCTGTTGTTCATGTTGATGAACATATTGATTTGCATATATGTATGCATAATTGTATTGTTTATGTTGTAAATGATCCGATGTGATCATGAGGATCTATGCTGAGGGCGTTGGATCGAATGTCCACCATGCGTTGGTTCGACGGGATCATCATGGGGATCTATGCTGAGGGCGCTGGATCGTTGGACAGGTTTTCCACCATGCGTTGGTTCGACGGGATCATCATGGGGATCTATGCTGTGTAATACCCAGTTGTAATTCAGTAATTATCATTCAGTATTTATCATTCAGTAATTTATACTCAGTAATTTCATTCATTATTGATCATTTGTCACTCATATTCAGTCATGGTATTCATCATTCAGAGTAATTGTATCGTGTATCAATCGTCATTCATCACTAATCTGATTGGAGTTTCGTGCCGTGTTTATCATCATTGTCATTTTCGTTGCGAGCTGTGCATGAGGAGTAGCGCACGCTACATACTCCTTTTAGCGTACGCTAATTGGGTATAGGTAGCGCACGCTACCACTCAGCTTTAGCGCACGCTAAGGTTACCTTGGCTGCAGTCCAGAAGATACTGGACTGCAGGTGAGTTATAAGTAGCGCACGCTACGATTGGTAAGTAGCGCGCGCTAGTGGGTTGAAGTAGCGCACGCTAATATGAGGTGTAGCGTGCGCTAAGGACGGATCAGGTTGAGTCCAGTGGCTACTGGACTGCACTGGATTAATTCATAGCGCACGCTATGTGTTGTTGTTAGCGTACGCAACCGATATATTAGCGCACGCTAAACAATGGTTGTAGCGCACGCTATCGGGGTCGAATCGAGGTCAAGCGGTTTTACGGACTCCGGTCCGGGCATCAATATTTCGTTAGCGCACGCTAATAATGGGTCTTAGCGCACGCTAGTAGTATGGCCGTAGCGCACGCTACAAGAAGGTACGTAGCGCGCGCTACCGTGTTCGGACAGTGGGTACTGGACTACCCAAATTACTCGTTAGCGCACGCTACGCACAAGGGGTAGCGCACGCTAACCTGGACTGACTATAAATTGGACAGTTTAGTCAGAGTTCGTCATTTATTCACCTCATTTCATTCCTTCGGTAATTTTGGGCGATTTCGAGCGTTTCGGAGAGGATTCTTCGAGGTGTAATCATCAATCATCATCTTCAAGCTCATCTTTCGGATTGATCATCATTTCATCATCTTCATCACATCGAATCAAAGGTATTAATCTCTTGGATCTAGAATTTCAGATTTTTGGGTTTTCCTTCCGATTTCTTCGTGTAAGCTTGGATTATCATTGGAATATGTTAGATATGGATTATCTACCTTAGATAAGTATATTCTTGCGGATTTAATGGTTATTTTCGGAATTATTTCAAGAACCCTTGGGGTTGACTTCGGTTATTTTGGGGATTTCCGATTGTCGTTTTTATAAACTTGAATTGTGGATTTCTATGAGATTATTGATGTCATTGATAATGTTTTGCTGGTTTGAATCAATCATTTTGGAGTTGGTTCGATAATTTGGGTTTGGTTTTAACCAACGGGAAGGATATTCTCAACGTTTTCGTTAGAGTACATCTACGAGTTCGTATATTGTTGTATCGACGTTTGGGTCGGTTATGATCGTATTTGATTTGTGTATTGATCGGTTGTTGGTAATTATTGTTGTTCAAGGTTGTTCGAGCGACCGACATTTCATTTAGGACGTTGTTCGTGGAAGGACATTCTTCATCGGTATTGTGTAAGTTAATTCTTATTCGGTTAAAAGGATATTCATTCCTTTTGTCGTTGTTCATTCATAATCGTAACTCATTCATCATTGTATTAACCGTATCAAAACTTGTCATTGTCAATTAATCACCTCAGTCATAAGGAACGACGGTTCCGATCATTTCATTGAGCTATCATTCATTTCACCATCATTTAATCTTGGTGAGTCATTATTCATTTTCGTTGTCACTCTTGTCATATTGTGGCATTCCGGGTCATACTGGCGTGCCGGTTGGTATGTGTAGGATTTTCATGTCGGGCACATTATAGTCGTGTGTTGGTTGGTGGCCTCACATTGGGTGTGCACACGAGTTGATGGCTTCGTGAGGCCCGATTAGGTACAAGACCACACATGTATTCGATCGATACTCGTTGGTGGGTTGTGCACGGACACATTTCCATCCCGGACGTAGTGTGGCGCCATTCCTTTGAGCCGTACTGATAGTCGATTCATATAGCATGTTTGATTGCGTATGTTTCGACAGGATAATTCATAATTTAAGATATATCATGATTGTGTATTTTTAACCCTTGAGGATTGTTGTTACGTATGGCCGACCCCGTTGGGAATACTGCTTTTAGGTCATGGCAAGGCTAAGGCACGGGGAGAGCACGGTGACGGCGAGGAGTCCCAGTGATACTAGTAGGGGGCCCCAGTCTTTTCAGTCATTATGTTTCTTCTATTTATTCCGCTGCAGACATTCCGTTTGAATATTCATTTCACTCATTGTTGTATATTTTATCTCCATATAAAATATACTTGTATTCAGCATCATTCTGGGTGTGTTGTATAAAACTCCTTATCGGAGTAATTGATGTTGTAATGTGGTTCGGTACTACATTTACCTGTGTAATTCATTCATTTTCATTCGCCTGGTGGGTCCCAGTCGGGGGTCCACGGCACTGTAATATCCGCCTAGTTTGGGGTGTTACAGAGTTGGTATCGGAGCCGTGGTTTTGAATACTACCCTCCAAATCATGTCTCATTTGAAATCATCGTCATCGGACTAGTATCATTGGACTTTCGCGTCACGTGTGACCTGTGCAAATGCCGAGCCAATCAAACCAAGAACTGTAAGATTTCTAATGCCATGGTATAATTTCTGGCATTAATCATTCATTCATAATTCATCAGTTAACAATCCTCAATCATCATTGTCATTTTGACCGGGACGGTCAGGTTAACTCATTAATCAGTCAATTCATTTCATTGTTCAGTTGTTGATCAGGAAGATCAAATCATTAATCTTGTTAACTCATTCAAGATAATCATTTCAATAATTCCATCAGATAATCATGTCACGTCAATTAATCATTCATGTAATCGCTGTATTTGAGCGCGTATGCTCATTTTCATCATTTCATAATATAATCATAATGTGATACTCATGCGAGATATATAATCATCATATGACTTTCCACTTCAGTATGGAAAGGGCTGGCAGAGGACGTGGAGGACGAGGCCGTGGAGCGGGCCGAATCCCGAGAACTCGTGCGAATACACGTGCAAATGCCAGGAATAATGCTAACTCATCGAGCAGTGACGCTGCCACTCATTCACCTGGATGCGATCATTCACTATCGGGGAGTCGTACCCGGGACACGGCTCAGTCAGAGGGTGTCCGGGTTGACCCACTCGCATTTATGCAGGGCATGATGGCCCAAATGACCCAGATGGCTCAGTTGATGGAGACGATGCATAACTCGGTCAATCAAAATCAGCAGGCTCCTCCGCCGCCACCTCAGAGGCAAGAGAGGGGTGTAAGCAATATCATTAGCGATATCTCTCGCCAGCGACCACCTACCTTTGAGGGCTCATCTGAGCCGGCGGATATCATTCATTGGCTCGAGCATTTCGAGAAGTTATTTGCTATGGTGGATTGCCCTGAAGGGCATAAAGTTTCAGTTGCGGCTTACTATCTCGGTAAGAGCGCTCATTCATGGTGGTTATCGTTGAAGCCCACAGACGGATCATGTACTTGGGATCAGTTCAAGACTCTCATGATGGAAAGGTACTATCCGGCCCCACTCAGGGAGGCCAAGTTGTCGGAATTACTCACTCCCGACCTTTCGGCGGATGATCATGTTCTCGCCATTGCCGAAAAATTTCAGGAACTTCTTCCGTTCGCCTCATCCATCATTCATTCAGAGGCGGATAAGATCAAGTATTTCAGCAAGAGGCTGAAACCCCGTATGAGACTTCAGTTACTTAATCATAATTGCACCACGTTGGCTGAATTCATTGAGAAAGCTCTTACCTACGAGCTTACTGCTAAAGAGATTGCTAAGCAGCAACCTTCGTCTGCTAGCAAGAAGTCCAAGAACCGTAATCAGTCTGACGGGAGTCAGGCCACTTTCAAGAAACCACGTGCGGGCTCTACTTTTTCTGAGCGACCTCCCACGGCGTCTAAACCCGCGGAATCTCAGTCGCGAGCGGCCAGTTCGGCCATCACCTGTTTCTGTAATATCCGCATTTTTCTTTTCCTTGTATTTTTCTTTCTCGGCGTATTTCCCGATAGTAGTGACCCTCGTGTATCTTTCAGTGTATCTTTCCTATTATCTATGGATTTTATTTCCGTTATTGTATTGCGGAACCGCCGTTTCGGGGTTGCCGTGGGTCCATTCTATGTTATAATGCCCATTGAGATGTTCCGTTGAATGTTTTCGTTCACCTTCCGGTGTTTTGAACCGCTCATATTTCATACCTAGCGCACGCTATTTTTACGCATAGCGCGCTAGGGTTCTTAGTAACGCACGCCACGTTTGTTCCGTAGCGCGCAGCGAGTAGCCACAGGAGTGGCGGTGTTGTTTTCCAGCCTTCGGACTAGCGTATTAGCGTACGCTACATATGCTAGCGCACGCTAATGTCGAGAGGCTAGCGCACGCTGATGATGCCCGGTAGCGTGCGCTAGCGTGAGAGTTCGATCTTGGACGGTTTACTATCCGAACCGGCCAGTGCCGCGAAGCGCACGCTACGCTTGTATGGTAGCGCACGCTAACGTATCAGGTGGGTTCTGGGCAGTTTGCCACTGGACTCGACTGATGTCCAGGTAGCGCACGCTATTGGTCGATAGCGCGCGCTACCGAGAGGTTATTAGCGCACGCTACGTTTCGGGTAGCGCACGCTAACGGCCAAAAGTCTGGCTGCTGGACTGGACGCTAACTATTTTTGGCCTGTAATTTTTCCCCGTTAGCGCACGCTATCCTTGAGGATTAGCGCACGCTAACACTCCCTGGCTATATAAACCAGGGAGTTGACCGAGATAATCACAACTTCTCATTTCTTTCTCTCTCCGCGGCCAAGGCGACTCCAAGGCGATTTTCTTGGCGATTTCTTCCTCCAATCACCTCATCCAACATCTTTCTTGAGTTCTTGGAGTATTATAACAACATCAACACGAATCTTCATCCTAATCCACGGTAAATCTCTTAGAACCCTACTTTTGGATAATTTGGGGGTTTTGGGATTTTCTTCCGATTCGTTCCGTTTTGTTGATGGATTCATGATGAATATGATTAATCTTGTCGGTAAACTTAGTTTCCCTACGGATTCATGGTATATTTCGTGATTTTACGGAATCGAGAGGGTTTGGTTGTGGTCCGCCCTCGTTAATGTCTATATACGAATATACATGAATCGTAGGTGGGTTTTGTGTATTCCAATTCCGTATACATTTAGAAATGGTTGTGATTGTATTCTTGAATCGTTAGGGTCGGTTTCATTGGTTCTAGCGTTCGTCGGTGACTTTCCTTTCCGTTCTTCGCGTCGTCAATAATTCAAGGCAAGTATTCTTGGAAACCTTTATGCTTAACGTGAAATGGTAATGTATATTGTGTGTGCTTTACTCACCTCGGGAGGGTCCGACGGGCCTCGAGGGAATTTATGGCTTCGTCACGGATTCATGAGTTTGATTCGCTAGCCACTCGGGAGGGTCCTTAGAGGCCTCGAGTGGGATTCGTGGCTTCGTCCTGGTCTAGGTGAAGTGTGGTGCTTGGTTTGTTTTATGAATGTGGCCTCGGGGAGGGTCCTTAGAGGCCTCGAGTGGGATTCGTGGCTTCGTCCGGTCTAGGCAAATTAATTGTGACTGTTTGTTTAGGAAAAGACATGTCTAGTTTTGGTTTTTGAAACGATATTGGTGCATGTACTATGAAATGTGTAAGCGATTGGTTTGCCTTGATTACTTGTACTAGCGTAATTGCTAACCCCTTTGGGGACCCGTTTGGGGAAATTCTTGTTATGGATTTCAGGTTATGATCATCCGGACGAGCGAGCGCTGGGACAGTACGAGGATGTTGGCCAGGGTCGTTGACATGTGCACTGGGTTTACTTATTTCATTGTCCACTTCGATTGGGTTGTTTTCTATATTTATAAACTAATAGTGTACTCGCGAGTACTTAGGCTTTTCGTTTCAAACTCCGTATTGTATTGTTTTAAGTTGTCACGTTATTGGTTGATGCTTATTTTGCCGGTTGCCTCGGGCGTATCTTTATATGTCATATTGTTTAATTGTGTATCCTCGCTAACCAAGGTGGTTAGTCGAGGGAGTTTTCTTATTGTAGCACGGTGGGTCCCATGTGGAGTCCACTACGTAATACACCTCGAATAAATTGGGGGTGTTACAGAAAAATGGTATCAGAGCCTTAGGTTTATGGATACCTAGGCTTGTCGGATTATTTGGGTCTAGTCGTATTTGTTTTGCACATTGTCACGCGCCGCCAAAGATCCCAGTACTTCGGTGCTCGTAAGTTTTCTTATTCGGCTCTTTTGTTTCTTGCATGGTATTTCCTCCTTTGAATCGTAGTTGTTTTTCCTCCCTTACTCATCATCAATATACTTCTGTTATCTCTCAATATCAGTATGGATGCCGGAGGAAACCGTGGTCGTGGTCGTGGCCGTGGACGCGGTCGAGGACGTGGAGCAGCCGGTAGGGCGGCCACGTCGCACTCTTCAGGAGCCGGCAGTACCGGCGACCGTCATAGTCATGCTTCTTCTCAGGAGCGCGCCGATCTTGGTATTGCGGCTGTTATGCAGCAAATGGTTAACCAAATGGCGGCTATAGCTCAGGTGGTCCAGGACCCCGATCGGGCCCATGCTAATCGGGGCGGAGCGGATCGCTGGCTTCAGGATGTCATCAAGATGCACCCTCCTCAGTTTTCGGGAGCTTCGACCCGATCGGCCGGGAGGGTGGATCAGGAGATATCCAAAGTCTTCACTGCTACCAACTGCCCCGAGGACCGTAAGGTCCCTATTGCTCAATACTTTCTCACGGGAGATGCTACAGATTGGTGGGAGGCCGTTGGTCCCAAAGATCATGTCGCTTCGTGGACCGAATTCCAAGAATTTATGGAGACGGAATATTGTCCGTGGCCGGTCGATGTGCTCGAGTGCATGCTTTCTATGATGCTCAACCACGGGATATTCCCGTATCCCAAGCTATTGCTGATTTCAACAAGGAGTTGGGTTATGTGAAGACCCAAGTTGTCGCTGAGAGCGACAAAATTTTCCATTTTTCCAGGAGGATGAAACTGTCCATTCGGGACTATATGTCTGGGCTCGTCTGTACTACCTTGAAGGATTATCAGAGTCGAGCCCTTGCTTATGATATGTCGGTGACGGCTAGCGATTTGGCTCGTGAGAGCAAGAAGCAGAAGTCGGTCGGAAATTTTTCTGGTCCCAAGAGTGGAGGCCAGCAGAAATCTCAGGCTGCAAATATTTCTACGGGCGGTTCGGCTCGTTTTTCTGGGAGCTTTCGGAGTGCCGCCGGAACCGTCGATCGGGGCCCCAGATGCTTTAACTGTGGCAAGCCAGGCCACGTGAACCGGGATTGTCTTCGTCCACCTTTGACTTGTCATACTTGTGGCCAGTCGGGTCACAAAGCTTCTTTTTGTGAAAAGCTCAGACAGTTTCGCGGCGCCCGTTCTTCTCACCCAGCACCTATGGAGCCGAGCGTGAACCAGGGCTCATTTGCTCCGCCGCCTCCACCGAGTGCCGGCCGAGGTAGGGGTCGGGGTCAGCCCGCTAGAGGAGGAGCTTCCAGTGTCGGCTCTGCCCAGCCGCGTATCTACGAGATGAGGAGGGCCGATGACCCAGCAGCTACGGTGGCGACAGGTACCGTTCATATCCATTCTCATCCTGTCAGTGTGCTTTTTGATTCTGGTGCTACACATTCGTTCATATCGCTGGGGTGTGTGCGCAGTTTGAGTCTCGACTGTTTGTCGCCTTGCGAGTCTTTCATCGTTAAACTTCCTAGCGGTGATAGGATCGTTGGCGATCGAGAGGTCCGAGACTGTTCTGTGTTTATTTGTGAGAGGGCCTGGCTCTCTAACCTTATTGTTGTTGATATTGAGGGTGAGGATCTAATCCTCGGGGATGATTGGCTCGAGCGGCATGGCGCAATCATGAACTACCGCACGAGAATCATCACTATGTTAGCCGAGGACGGCACCGAGCACTCTTTCGCGGGGCGAAAGAGGGGAAACCAGAAATTCATTATTAATGCCTTGAAGGCGATGAGTCTCCTGCGAAAGGGGTGTACTGGTTATTGGTGCTATGCCTTAAAGACGGAGAATGGTGGAGTCGAGCTTTCGTCGATTCCAGTCATTAATGAGTTTCCTGATGTGTTTCCTGACGAGTTACCGGGATTGCCACCGGATCGTGAGGTTGAGTTTGTTATAGAATTAGAGCCGGGCGCGGCTCCGATTTCTAAGGCGCCGTATCGCATGGCACCTTCAGAGATGTCAGAGTTGAAGAAGCAGTTGAGTGAGCTTCTTGAGTCGGGGTATGTTCGACCGAGCGCCTCACCTTGGGGTGCACCGGTCCTGTTTGTGCGGAAGAAGGATGGTTCACTACGTTTGTGTATCGACTATCGCGAACTAAACAAGGTAACCATCAAGAACAAGTATCCTTTGCCGAGGATTGATGACTTGTTCGATCGATTCTGAGGAGCTGCGGTATTCTCGAAGATTGATTTGAAATCGGGGTACTATCAGCTTCGGGTGAGAGAGTCCGACGTGCCGAAAACAGCTTTTCGGACGAGATACGGACATTATGAATTCGTAGTTATGCCCTTCGGGTTAACTAATGCGCCGGCGGTGTTCATGCAGTTGATGAACAAAGTCTTTATCGAGTATTTGGATAAGTGTGTCGTTGTCTTCATTGACGATATTCTTATTTATTCGAGGAATGAGGAAGAGCATGCCCATCATCTGCGGATAGTGTTAGACATTTTGAGGACCGAGCAACTCTATGCGAAGTTCTCGAAATGTGAGTTCTGGCTGAAGGAAGTGATGTTTTTGGGTCACGTGATTTCAGCCGAGGGGGTTCGTGTGGATCCGCAGAAAATTGAGGCAGTGTTGGATTGGGCATCGCCCGCAAATGTGAAGGAAGTCCGTAGTTTCTTGGGTTTGGCTGGCTACTACCGTAGGTTCGTCGAGGGTTTCTCAAAACTAGCTCGGCCACTTACTCAGTTGCTCCATAAATCCGAGAAGTTCGTCTGGACCGATGAGAGCGATCGAGTTTCGAGGAGTGAAGAAGCGTTTGACTTCAGCCCGGTTTTGGCGTTGCCGTGTGGCAACGAGGATTCGCCGTTTATAGCGATGCTTGGGTCGGGGTCTTGGGTGCGTATTGATGCAAGACGGCAAGACCATTGCCTATGCGTCGAGACGATTGAGACCGTATGAGCTTAACTACCCTACTCACGATTTAGAGTTAGCGGCGGTTGTCTTTGCACTCAAGATTTGGCGTCACTATCTTTTCGGCTCGCATGTCGATTTTCACCGATCATAAAAGTCTGAAATACATATTTACTCGGGAGTTGAATATGAGGCAGGAGGTGGTTAGAGCCGATTAAGGATTATGACCTTGAAATTCTTTACCATCCGGCAAGGCGAACGTCGTGGCCGACGCCTTGAGTCGGAAACCGATTGCGTTGCGAACGCTTGAGGTCCTTACGCCCGATCCCGAGCTTCGGCGGGCTCGATCGAGTTGGATCTTTGAAGTTTTGTTGCACGGAGGTGTCGGGCAACTTTGTGCTCTAGAGATTTCGCTGCGTCTTTGATCGATGAAATTAAGTCAAGCAATTAGAGGATCCAATGATTACTCAAATCCGAGAGAACGTTCTTAAGGGAAAGTCTCCGGGTTTGTGATTCACGAGGATGGTGTGTTGAGATTCAGAGTCGGCTTTGTGTGCCGAACGATCCAGAGTTGCGACAGAGTATTTTGCACGAGGCCCATTCCACACCCTATTCCGTTCATCCTGGTTCGAGTAAGATGTACAAGGACCTGAGGAGGAACTTCTGGTGGAATGATATGAAGGAGGAGGTCGCACGGTTTGTGGCGAGATGTTTGACTTGCCAACAGGTCAAAATCGAACATCAGCGACCGGCTGAGTTATTGCGATCACTTCCCATTCCAGAATGGAAATGGGAAGATATATCGATGGATTTTGTTACGAGTTTGCCGAGATCGAGGTCGGGCATGAATATGGTATGGGTGGTTGTTGATCGTCTGACCAAGTCGGCACATTTTCTGGGCATCAAGGACACTTGGGGCCCGGAGAAACTGGCTCGTGTGTTTATCGCGCAGATTGTGAGACTTCACGGTACCACGAAGTCTATTGTTTCGGATCGTGATGGCCGTTTTGTATCGCACTTTTGGCAGGCGGTGCATAAGGCGTTAGGTACCCGTTTGCATTTGAGTACCTCTTTTCATCCCCAGTCAGATGGACAGTCGGAGCGCACTATCCAAACATTCGAGGACATGTTGCGTGCTTGTGCCCTCGATTGGAGTAGCGACTGGGAGGAGCACTTGCCATTGATCGAATTCACGTACAACAATAGTTGGCACGCGTCGAACCGGATGGCACCGTATGAGGCACTCTATGGGCGACGATGTCGATCGCCGATTTGTTGGAATGAGGCGTCCGATTTGGTCGGGACCGAACCAGATGTCGTTTTAGAGACGAGACGGAAGATAGAATTAATTCGAGAGCGGATGTTGACTGCCCAGAGTCGACAGAAGTCATATGCCGATGTCTGTCGTCGACCTTTAGAATTCGAGGTGGGAGACCACGTTTTGCTGAAGGTGTCGCCAACGAGAGGAGTTTTCCGTTTCGGGAAGAAGGGGAAGTTGAGTCCGAGATTTATTGGACCCTTCGAGATTCTCGAGCGAGTCGGTGGGTTAGCATACCGTTTGGCGTTACCCCCGGCCCTGAGTCATGTTCATAGCGTTTTTCATGTTTCCCAGCTGAGGAAATATGTCCCGGATCCTAGTCACATCATCGACTATGGTGAGATTGACGTTGCCGAGGATATTACTTTTGAGGAGCGTCCTTTGAAGATTTTGGAACATCGGGAGAAACGACTGAGGCATAAGACCATCCCTTTGGTCAAGGTGCAGTGGTCGAGACACGGTGTCGAGGAGGCAACGTGGGAGACCGAGGATAGCATGCGTGCTAGGTACCCTGAGTTGTTTGTTTCTTAAGTTTTGGGACGAAACTTGTTTTTAGAGGGGTAGAATGTAATATCCGCATTTTTCTTTTCCTTGTATTTTTCTTTCTCGGCGTATTTCCCGATAGTAGTGACCCTCGTGTATCTTTCAGTGTATCTTTCCTATTATCTATGGATTTTATTTCCGTTATTGTATTGCGGAACCGCCGTTTCGGGGTTGCCGTGGGTCCATTCTATGTTATAATGCCCATTGAGATGTTCCGTTGAATGTTTTCGTTCACCTTCCGGTGTTTTGAACCGCTCATATTTCATACCTAGCGCACGCTATTTTTACGCATAGCGCGCGCTAGGGGTTCCTTAGTAACGCACGCCACGTTTGTTCGTAGCGCGCCAGCGAGTAGCCACAGGAGTGGCGTGTTGTTTTTCGGCCTTACGGACTAGCGTATTAGCGCACGCTACATATGCTAGCGCACGCTAATGTCGAGAGGCTAGCGCACGCCGATGATGCCCGTAGCGTGCGCTAGCGTGAGAGTTCAAGATCGACGGTTTACTACCGAACCCGTCAGTGCCGGGCGAAGCGCACGCTACGCTTGTATGGTAGCGCACGCTAACGTATCGTGGGTTCTCGGCGCTTGCCACCGACTCGGCGATGTCCGTAGCGACGCTATTGGTCGATAGCGCGCTACCGAGAGGTTATTAGCGCACGCCACGTCTCGGGTAAGACGCTAACGCCAAAAGTCCGGCCGGACTGACGCTAACTATTTTCGCTGTAATTTTTCCCCGTTAGCGCACGCTATCCTTGAGGATTAGCGCACGCTAACACTCCCTGGCTATATAAACCAGGGAGTTGACCGAGATAATCACAACTTCTCATTTCTTTCTCTCTCCGCGGCCAAGGCGACTCCAAGGCGATTTTCTTGGCGATTTCTTCCTCCAATCACCTCATCCAACATCTTTCTTGAGTTCTTGGAGTATTATAACAACATCAACACGAATCTTCATCCTAATCCACGGTAAATCTCTTAGAACCCTACTTTTGGATAATTTGGGGGTTTTGGGATTTTCTTCCGATTCGTTCCGTTTTGTTGATGGATTCATGATGAATATGATTAATCTTGTCGGTAAACTTAGTTTCCCTACGGATTCATGGTATATTTCGTGATTTTTACGGAATCGAGAGGGTTTGGTTGTGGTCCGCCCTCGTTAATGTCTATATACGAATATACATGAATCGTAGGCGGGTTTTCGGGTGTATTCCAATTCCGTATACATTTAGAAATGGTTGTGATTGTATTCTTCGAATCGTTAGGGTCGGTTTCATTGGTTCCTAGCGTTCGTCGGTGACTTTCCTTTCCGTTCTTCGCGTCGTCAATAATTCAAGGCAAGTATTCTTGGAAACCTTTATGCTTAACGTGAAATGGTAATGTATATTGTGTGTGCTTTACTCACCTCGGGAGGGTCCGACGGGGCCTCGAGGGAATTTATGGCTTCGTCCTGGATTCATGAGTTTGATTCGCTAGCCAGCTCGGGAGGGTCCTTAGAGGCCTCGAGTGGGATTCGTGGCTTCGTCCCGGTCCTAGGTGAAGTGTGGTGCTTGGTTTGTTTTATGAATGTGGCCACTCGGGAGGGTCCTTAGAGGCCTCGAGTGGGATTCGTGGCTTCCTGGCCCTAGGCAAATTAATTGTATTTGTTTGTTTCCTAAAAGACATGTCTGGTTTTGTTTTTGAAATGATATTGGTGCATGTACTATGAAATGTATAAGCGATTGGTTTGCCTTGATTACTTGTACTAGCGTAATTGCTAACCCCTTTGGGGACCCGTTTTGGGGAAATTCTTGTTATGGATTTCAGGTTATGATCATCCGGACGAGCGGGCGCTGGGACGGACGAGGATCTCGGCCGTGGTCGTTGACATGTGCACTGGGTTTACTTATTTACATTGTCCACTTCGATTGGGTTGTTTTCTATATTTATAAACTAATAGACTGTACTCGCGAGTACTTAGGCTTTTCGTTTCAAACTCCGTATTGTATTGTTTTAAGTTGTCACGTTATTGGTTGATGCTTATTTTGCCGGTTGCCTCGGGCGTATCTTTATATGTCATATTGTTTAATTGTGTATCCTCGCTAACCAAGGTGGTTAGTCGAGGGGAGTTTTCTTATTGTAGCCTGGTGGGTCCCATGTGGGGGTCCACGGCGCTGTAATACACCTCGAATAAATTGGGGGTGTTACAGTTTCAACTGTGAGGAACAGGGTCATTTCAGCACCAAATGTCCGAAGCAGTCTGTCACGTGCCACAACTGTGGGATTGCTGGGCATAGGGCCCGTTTTTGCCGTAGGGACTCTAAACCCACTCCGGCGTCATCTCAAGCCCCAGTCATTGGCGGTGCGAATCAAAGCCACTCGGTCGGCGTCGTTCAAGACAGCGGGAGCTAAAGGCGGGCAGAGCTATCGACGGAGCGTCCGGTTCGGGGCAGCAAGCCCCGAATTTATGAGATGAAGAAGACCGATGATCCCGAGGCCCGAATGATCTCAGGTACACTCGATATTCTATCTCAACCTGTGTGTACCCTTTTTGATACTGGTGCATCTCATTCATTCATTTCCGAGTCATGTTTGAGTAGACTACGTCTGGGTAGTGCTACTAGTTGTGAGCCTTATGTCATTGGCCTACCTGATGGTAGACGAATTATCGGAAGTCGTGAGATTCAGAATTGTCCGATTCAGCTTCATGGTCGTGTATGGCCAGCGGACCTAATCGTAGTAGACTTGCCGAGGGACGACATCATCTTGGGTATTGATTGGATGGATCGTCATGATGCCATCATTAGTGTCCGAAAGCGTTTGGTCACTATCATTTCAGATGATGGAGTCGAATGTGTGTTTCAGGGAGGTACTCCCGGCTGTTCTGGTAAAGTCATTAATTTGATGAAAGCAGTAAGATTACTCAATCAGGGATGTGTCGGTTATTGGTGCTATATGGCCAAAACCGAGAAATCATCAGTAATGTTAACGGATATTCCGGTGGTGAAGGAATATGCCGATGTTTTTCCAGACGAGTTACCTGGTTTGCCTCCACAGAGGGATGTGGAATTCACGATTGAGTTGGAGCCTGGTACGTCCCCGATATCGAAGGCACCGTACCGGATGGCCCCGACCGAAATGCAGGAATTAAAGAACCAACTTGAGGAGTTGTTCGAGAAAGGTTATATCCGACCGAGTGCGTCCCCGTGGGGAGCACCAGTGTTGTTTGTCAAGAAGAAGGATGGTTCATTCCGCTTATGTATTGATTATAGGGAGTTGAACAGGGTGACAATCAAGAATAAGTACCCTTTACCCCGTATTGATGACCTCTTAGATCAACTTCAGGGAGCTTCAGTATTTTCCAAGATCGACTTAAGATCTGGATATCATCAGTTGCGGATTCGAGAGTCGGATATCGCGAGGACAGCGTTTCGCACGCGCTATGGTCATTATGAGTTTGTGGTTATGCCGTTCGGGCTAACTAATGCACCTGCGGTATTCATGGAATTAATGAATCAGGTTTTCATCGACTTTTTGGATCAGTTTGTTGTTGTATTCATCGATGACATTTTGATTTATTCTCGTGACCGGGAGGAACACGAGTCTCACCTTCATCTAGTTCTCAACGTGTTGAGGCGAGAACAACTTTATGGGAAGTTTTCCAAATGTGAGTTTTGGATGTCCGAAGTGACGTTTCTCGGACACGTAATTTCATCAGACGGGGTTCGTGTCGATCCTCAGAAGACGGAGGCTATTCGAGATTGGCTACCTCCGAAGAATGTTAAGGAAATCCGAAGTTTTCTCGGATTAGTGGGTTATTATCGGCGATTTGTGGAGGGATTTTCTAAGATCGCTCAACCCATGACGAACCTTTTACGGAAGGATAAGAAATACACGTGGTCCGACGCGTGTCAACAGAGTTTTGAGAAACTCAAGAGCCGGTTAATGTCAGCACCTGTACTTTCCTTGTCGCAGGGGACGGAAGGATTTGTGGTCTATAGTGATGCGTCCGGACAGGGTCTCGGATGTGTACTCATGCAGAACGGGAAGGTTATTGCCTATGCTTCACGGCAATTGAGACCTTACGAGGTTAATTATCCGACCCACGACCTGGAGCTAGCAGCCGTGGTGTTCGCTTTGAAAATTTGGCGTCATTGTCTTTATGGCGTTACCTGTCAGATATTCACCGATCATAAGAGCTTAAAGTATATATTTACTCAGAAGGAGTTAAATATGCGTCAGAGACGGTGGTTGGAATTAATCAAAGATTATGATATCGAGATCCTCTACCACCCGGGCAAGGCGAACGTTGTCGCCGACGCCTTGAGTCGTAAGTCCGTTCAAGAGCAGATGCTTGCCCGTTTAACAGTTCAGAAGGAGCTTCAGCAGGAATTCCTTAGACCCGAGATCGAGGTCTGGCTTCAGCGAGTTCAGGGGCAGCTTTGTATGTTAGATATTTCATCGTCACTCGAGGAGGAAATCCGATAGAATCAGGGTTCGGACCCATCATTGTTACGCATCCGTGAGGATGTGGTTCAGGGGAAAGCCCCTGGGTTCGTGGTTCACGAGGATGGACTGCTGCGTTTTAAGAATCGGTTGTGCGTACCGGCGAATGACGAGTTGAAAAACTCTATTTTGAGAGAAGCTCATGCTACCCCTTATTCTGTTCATCCGGGGTCCAGCAAGATGTACAAGGACTTGAAACAAAATTACTGGTGGAGTAATATGAAGCGAGAGGTCGCCGAATTTGTTTCGAGATGCTTAACATGCCAACAAGTTAAGATTGAACATCAGCGACCGGCGGGTATGCTGAAACCTCTTCCTATTCCCGAATGGAAGTGGGAAGACATTTCTATGGATTTCATCACGAGTTTGCCGACGAGTCGTCGTGGCATGAATACGATCTGGGTGATCGTGGACCGCTTAACTAAATCAGCTCATTTCCTTGAGATCAAGGAAACGTGGGGTCCCGAGAGACTTGCTCAACTGTTCATCAAAGAGATAGTCGGGCCTGCGGTACTCCTAAAAGTATCGTTTCCGATCGTGACGGACGGTTTGTGTCCCATTTTGGAAATCGATTCATCGTGCTATGGGAACCCGGCTTAATCTCAAGACCGCTTTTCATCCTCGGTCAAGCGGACAATCAGAGAGGACTATTCAGACCTTAGAGGACATGTTGAGGGCATGCGTCCTCGATTGGAAAGACGATTGGGAAGCCCAACTACCATTGATCGAGTTCACGTATAATAATAGTTGGGATGCTTCGATTAAGATGGCACCTTACGAGGCCTTGTACGGTCGTCGTTGTTGATCTCCTTTGTGTTGGGACGACTTATCAGAATCAATCGGCACCGAGCCCGATATGCTTATAGCCGCCCGTGAGAAGGTAGCTTTGATCAGAGTCGTTTGTTGATTTCAGTCGGCGTAAATCATACGCAGATAACCGTAAATCGACCATTAGAGTTCGAGGCTGGTGACCATGTGTTGGTCAAGGTATCCCCGAGTCGTGGTATCTTCCGTTTTGGGAAGAGGGGAAAGTTGAGTCCGAGATTCATTGGACCGTTTGAGATTTTGGATCGAGTAGGCGAATTAGCTTATCGATTGGCTTTACCTCCGGCATTGAGCCGAATTCATAATGTATTTCACGTCTCTCAGTTTCGGAAGTATGTTGCCGACCCGAGTCACATACTTCAGTTCGACGAAATCGATATCGCCGACGATCATTCATATGAGGAACGTCCTATACGAGTTTTAGAGCGGCGAATCAAACAGTTAAGGAATAAGACGATTCCTTTGGTTAAAATTCAGTGGTCTAGACACGGAGTCGAAGAGGCTACTTGGAAAACCGAGGATAGTATGCGGGAGAGTTATCCCGAGTTGTTTGACCCTTAGTTTCGGGGACGAAACTCTTTTAAGGGGGGGTGTATGTAATACCCAGTTGTAATTCAGTAATTATCATTCAGTATTTATCATTCAGTAATTGATACTCAGTAATTTGGCTTTTTCACTCTTGTGCCATTATTTTACAAATTATTTTCTTAAATGCCACTTTTTTTAGATTTAGTACCAAAATGCCATCTTTTTACTCTCTCTCCTCTATTAATATAATTCCTCTTTTTTTTTATCATTTTTATATTAATTTTCTTATCTCTTTAATTAATTAATTTTTAAAATTAATTAACCAATTAATTTGTTATTTTCTTATTAAATCAATTAATTTGCAAAACTAATTAGTGGGCTTGGACGTTTTTTTAAAACTAATTAATTTTAAAATTAATTTTTAAAACTAACTAACTAGTTTTAAAAATAGTTAGTTAGTTAGTTTTAAAAATTAATTTTAAAATTAATTAGTTTTAAAAAAACGTCCAAGCCCACTAATTAGTTTTAAAAATTAATTGATTTAATAAGAAAATAACAAATTAGTTGGTTAATTAATTTTAAAAATTAATTAATTAAAGAGATAAGAAAATTAATATAAAAATAATAAAAAAAAATGAGGAATTATATTAATAGAGGAGAGAGAGTAAAAAGATGGCATTTTGGTACTAAATCTAAAAAGAGTGGCATTTAAGAAAATAATTTGTAAAATAATGGCACAAGGGTGAAAAAGCCCAGTAATTTCATTCATTATTGATCATTTGTCACTCATATTCAGTCATGGTATTCATCATTCAGAGTAATTGTATCGTGTATCAATCGTCATTCATCACTAATCTGATTGGAGTTTCGTGCCGTGTTTATCATCATTGTCATTTTCGTTGCGAGCTGTGCATGAGGAGTAGCGCACGCTACATACTCCTTTTAGCGTACGCTAATTGGGTATAGGTAGCGCACGCTACCACTCAGCTTTAGCGCACGCTAAGGTTATTTGGCCGCATCCGTAAGATACCGGACCGCAGTGAGCAGGCAGCGCACGCTACGATTGGTAGCGCGCGCTAGTGGGTTGAAGTAGCGCACGCTAATATGAGGTGTAGCGCGCTAAGGACGGATCAGGTTGAGTCCGGTGGCTACCGGATCGCATCGATTAATTCATAGCGCACGCTATGTGTTGTTGTTAGCGTACGCAACCGATATATTAGCGCACGCTAAACAATGGCTGTAGCGCACGCTATCGGGCCGATCGAGGTCGGGCGGTTCGGACTCCGTCCGGGCATCAATATTTCGTTAGCGCACGCTAATAATGGGTCTTAGCGCACGCTAGTAGTATGGCCGTAGCGCACGCTACAAGAAGGTACGTAGCGCGCGCTACCGTGTTCGGACAAAGGTACTGGACTACCAAAAATACTCGTTAGCGCACGCTACGCACAAGGGGTAGCGCACGCTAACCTGGACTGACTATAAATTGGACAGTTTAGTCAGAGTTCGTCATTTATTCACCTCATTTCATTCCTTCGGTAATTTTGGGCGATTTCGAGCGTTTCGGAGAGGATTCTTCGAGGTGTAATCATCAATGATCATCTTCAAGCTCATCTTTCGGATTGATCATCATTTCATCATCTTCATCACATCGAATCAAAGGTATTAATCTCTTGGATCTAGAATTTCAGATTTTTGGGTTTTCCTTCCGATTTCTTCGTGTAAGCTTGGATTATCATTGGAATATGTTAGATATGGATTATTTACCTTGGATAAGTATATTCTTGCGGATTTAATGGTTATTTTCGGAATTATTTCAAGAACCCTTGGGGTTGACTTCGGTTATTTTGGGGATTTCCGATTGTCGTTTTTATAAACTTGAATTGTGGATTTCTATGAGATTATTGATGTCATTGATAATGTTTTGCTGGTTTGAATCAATCATTTTGGAGTTGGTTCGATAATTTGGGTTTGGTTTTAACCAATGGGAAGGATATTCTCAACGTTTTCGTTAGAGTACATCTACGAGTTCGGATATTGTTGTATCGACGTTTGGGTCGGTTATGATCGTATTTGATTCGTGTATTGATCGGTTGTTGGTAATTATTGTTGTTCAAGGTTGTTCGAGCGACCGACATTTCATTTAGGACGTTGTTCGTGGAAGGACATTCTTCATCGGTATTGTGTAAGTTAATTCTTACTCGGTTAAAAGGATATTCATTCCTTTTGTCGTTGTTCATTCATAATCGTAACTCATTCATCATTGTATTAACCGTATCAAAACTTGTCATTGTCAATTAATCACCTCAGTTATAAGGAACGACGGTTCCGATCATTTCATTGAGCTATCATTCATTTCACCATCATTTAATCTTGGTGAGTCATTATTCATTTTCGTTGTCACTCTTGTCATATTGTGGCATTCCGGGTCATACTGGCGTGCCGGTTGGTATGTGTAGGATTTTCATGTCGGGCACATTATAGTCGTGTGTTGGTTGGTGGCCTCACATTGGACTGTGCACACGAGTTGATGGCTTCGTGAGACTGATTAGGTACAAGACCACACGTGTATTCGATCGATACTCGTTGGTGGCTTGTGCACGGACACATTTCCATCCCGGACGTAGTGTGGCGCCATTCCTTTGAGCCGTACTGATAGTCGATTCATATAGCATGTTTGATTGCGTATGTTTCGACAGGATAATTCATAATTTAAGATATATCATGATTGTGTATTTTCAACCCTTGAGGATTGTTGTTCGTAAATCCGATTTCGTTGGGGATACTGCTGTGTCATGGCAAGGCTAAGGCACGGGGAGAGCACGGTGACGGCGAGGAGTCCCAGTGATACTAGTAGGGGGCCCCAGTCTTTTCAGTCATTATGTTTCTTCTATTTATTCCGCTGCAGACATTCCGTTTGAATATTCATTTCACTCATTGTTGTATATTTTATCTCCATATAAAATATACTTGTATTCAGCATCATCCTGAGTGTGTTGTATAAAACTCCTTATCGGAGTAATTGATGTTGTAATGTGGTTCGGTACTACATTTACCTGTGTAATTCATTCATTTTCATTCGCCTGGTGGGTCCCAGTCGGGGGTCCACGGCACTGTAATATCCGCCTAGTTTGGGGTGTTACATGCTGAGGGCGCTGGATCGTTGGATTACCAGTATTATGTTGATGGAATCTTGTGAATTCGCATCATTGATTTTATCATGTGTTGTTGTTCATATGTGTATTGTTGGTTATCCACCTTATGCTGATCTGATAGGATCAACAAAGGGATCTATGCTGAGGGCGCTGGATCGTCGGATTTCCATTGAGTATACATGATTGTTATTGTTGTGATCATATTGACGTGGTCATATGAGTATGCATTTGTAGGTCTTGTGTTAGGACCGTGTCCGTATTGCATTGTTCTGATCTCGGATTAGACTGATGTGATTGTCGTGGCACTTCATATCTCAAGGTATGTTCCGTATTTTCCTTTGGTATTTGTCCTTGATGGACAATCGGTTATCGTCTTGGGATTTGATGATATTATTTGATGGATCGTATTGGTCAGAAATAGTATATTTCCGTATCGTGAGTTGGTTATGATAGTTTGAGAATCTTGAGTATTGTTTGAGGTATAATACAGATATTATGTTCGAGTTTATTGGTTAATTGAGTACAGGATGTGAAATGTGATAATGATTATTCTGATGAGAATTTCTTGAGTAAGTAAAGTTATGGCGGTAAGATTACATTGGTCGTATTCTTATGTTGTATTCTCATTGGTATGTAATTATTAATGTGATTTGACGGTTATCATTGTTGGATATTATGGCTGACCCCGTCGTGGGATTTATTTTTAGGTTCTTGGAGTATTGAGCTTGTAGCGGTCGTGAAGAGATGAGCTTCCCGGAGGATACTGGCTAGGACATGTTCTGTGCATTGAGTTTCTTGATTGGTTCTTGTATTCCGCTGCTAGAGTATCTTTTTGGTTGGTCTTTTTCCGCTGCGTGAGTATTTTGAAACGCTCTTTTGGTATCTGGTAACTGAGGTTACTTTGGAAACCATTTTCTAAACTTTTGAGTTTCGGTCGTTTGGCCTTGTGATTTCAAATGAGTTTTTCCGACGGTTTTTGATAAATTGATTTTTATAAGTCTTTGTGAATTTTTACAGATAGTACCGTCGTTGGCCTCTTGGGCATTTGTAAATATTTGCGAAAATTTCTTTTAGCCTTGTGGGTTCCATATCGGGGCCCACGGCGCTGTAATATTTCCGGTTAAATCTGGGGGTGTTACAGAATATGGTATCAGAGCTTAGGTTGAGAAAACCTAGGCATTTGGGTCGAGTTGGGTCGTGTTTTGGTCGCGTCATTCCAGTTGTTAATTGACTAATACTAGAGCCGTGAGTTTTTGTTGTTCACTCGGGCTTATGGGTTATGTGATTTATCAGTGTGGTACTGGGATTGTTGTAAACTTTTCCAAATGGTGTTAACGTGATATATTGTGTTCTTGAGTTGCACTGAGTTTGCAAAATGTGTGTTTTGAAAATATGTGTGTCGAGTATTTTCTTGAGTCGAGACATGTGCCAGTATCACGGGGAATCGTCGGCTTCACGATCTGTAAGTATTTGGATTTTTGAATTTCATTGAGATCTATTGTTGTTCTAAGTTGATATGCTTTGAAATTCAGCAGAATATTATACGTTATAGTATAAGGTGACAGAGTTGGGACAGGATTGATGATCTTGAGGAATTATAATTTTGAGAGTCAGTATGTTGGTTAGATTTTGGAACAGAATTGTGTAATCGGGAGAAGGACTATGGATTGTTGAGAAGAACATGTATGTTAGTTCATTTTGTGATATATATATGAACTATTTTGAGCATTTGAAAATGATACTTTTCAAAATGAATATTTCACGGATGTTTTACGGAAAATGATTTTTGGGCCGAGATCCAAATCGATTTTAAAATGGTTTTGTAACTCAGGACTTAGGGTCCGAAAAGAGTTTTCTACTTTTTAAATTTCTTCTAATGTGGAACGAGATACGGGCTGAGACCCTAATGTTTCAAAAGGCTTTTTCTTGTTTTCTAAAACTCCCGAGATTTGTAAAACACTTTACCAATCGTTTACTTATGTTATTTCCGCCTTTCGAGGCTTTGGTTTACTTGTTCAAATGGAACTTCTCGGGAAGTCTTTCGCTGTGTTTGATTTGTTGATTTGTTTCAATATTTTGATTAAGGATTGACGTTGCGAGTAGTATGTGGAGGAGGAGTTTTTATCAGAGTTTATATATTGAGATTTTGGAATTTCATCGTGTGGTTTTTCGATGGAATATCAGTGAATTTGGTGACGAGCCGAATTGGTATACAGGAGTATGGATATGGTCAAGCATTTGCATAAATTCCATTTATTTAATCGTGTGTATTCGGAAAGAATTTTTATCGAGAACTTGGCACCAGCGAGCCGATTTAAATTTTAAAATTGATTTCATGGTCTTACAAAAATTTATGTTTTGAGTTGTCAAAATTTCGAAAGAATTTTCGAAAATTTGTCTTCTTGACAAGATTATATGATTTCAAACTGGTTTTGAAAATGTAATTGATAACCATACGAATTTAGTGTATATTCCATATCATGGTGAAGTTCTGAGTTTGACTCACGAACTGGATAAGACATCAGTATGGAACGATGAATAGAGATCCGAACTTTGGTATGGCATTTTGGTTATCTAGAGATGATCGGTTGGTTGATCAGATAAGGGAAATATGTCGTGTGTTGTAGAATCATGCACATAATATAATTTTGGAACTTTGGATTTTGTGAAACCGGGATATATGTGCTATGTGATTCCATTGGTATGGTAATATTGTGACTTTACCATAATGATTTTGAATGATTTCTTTTGTATATTTGGGGATGGTGACCCCATGTTGGTTGTTTTAGATGTCGAGCGGTCGTTTCCACTCCAGGTATGATTGGTTATTTTCGTCGGCTTGATTGGGTGTTTGTATGCCGAGGGGTATGTTCACCAACCGGATGTGTTTTGTTGAGATCCACTGTATGTGATTTGTTTAGCGTTTCGAGAATTTTGCTCTTCCGTATATCTGTCTCTATGGTTCTATGTTTATCGTGTTGGAATTTACCGTGTGAAGGTATTCCCGATTATTGTTGCTCATTCGTTGGTAATAATAGAGCTTGTCATGTTGATGATATTCTTGACTGTGTTTTGACTCTGGTCAGTCATATTGGAGTTTATCATGTTGATGACAATCTCAGTTGTGTTTTGACCATTGGATTAATCGTATTGGAGATATCTTATCGATGACCTTCTCGGTTATTTAGTTGGTTGATCATTGTTAATGATCATATAAGCGTTCGAATTCTGTGTCGATGTTTCGAGATTGGTTGTCATTATTTTGGACAGTTGTTTCACAGATATATCGGATATTATTCGTCTTATCGGAATTGGAACTTGATCATGCGATCAGGCAAACAGGATTTGTCACGGATAGATTATTTCATCTGACGATGATATAATTTTGTTGAGACTCAAGGAATTGTGATTGTAAACATATTGGGACTGTACAGTGAGATCGCTTGCTAGTATCTCAGGAGATCGCCGACCTGCGTATTTGTAAGCGTACTATTTTGGTTATTCAGTAATGATGATGATTGATCGTTGTCGTGATGGCTTGGGATATTTTGGTTGAACGGTATGTTTGTTTGTTGTTATGACGGATTGCAAGTTTCGAGGATGAAACTTATTTTAAGTGGTGTAGTATGTAATATCCAAAATTTCTACTACTATTGTTTAATGTTATTTTATCCGAGTTATGTTGTACAGCATGGAATCTGTACAGTATGGATAAAATAAATGAAGGACTGAGATGTCAATATTGGTATAATTGTCGTATTGGTCGACAATTGTATTCGAGGATATAATGTGTTGAGTAATGTATTCAGTATACCGTATGTTCATATTTGGTATGTCGAGATGTTGGACGAGGATAGCTGAAAATGGCTAAGTGTAATATTATTAGCGCACACTAATAATCATGAGTAGCGCACGCTATCGTGCAGGTTTAGCGCACGCTACGGATATAAGATAATGCACGCTAATGCAGTTCGATCGGAAGGAATCTACGCGTGGACCAGGCCACTTTCGGAGCACATTCTGATAAGTCAACGGATGTTGTAATGTAGTGTTAGCGCACGCTAATGCATGTTGATTAGCGCACGCTAATTGTATATCGGTCAACAGGGAATCTTGGCTTTATTGGGTGCTTTCGGCATGTGGGGTCACGAGCATCTTCGTGGTAGGTGTAGACTGTAGCAAGTCAACTGGTATTAGCGCACGCTAAATGCAAGGACTTGCGTACGCTAGACAGTGTAAGTTACGTACGCTAATGCATGGACATTACGTACGTAAGCACATGTACGGCCGCATGTAGCCTGCGGGCTGCGATAGCGCACGCTAACAAAGTCAGTTAGCGCACGCTAAGTGTGTAACGCACGTTAATTGAAGATGTTACCGTACGTTAATAATGTACAGTATATATATAAGTGCAGTTGGCTATTTTTCGTCATTTTCATCCATTTCTTCATGTGAGCCGATAGAGAGAGCCTTGAGAAGTATTTTAGGTTCCAAACACTAGATTAAGGTGGAGTTAATCATCCATAACAACATTTGAAGCTTGAAATCATTAGTGATTCTTGGAAATGGATTCAACCTTGAAAATCAATCCATTCCTTCAAAAAGGTAATTACTCTTCACTTTGAGATTTCGTTTTGGATTGTATATGATGTTCTTGAGCTGATGATTATCATAAAAACAAGTTGATAAGTATGATTATGAGTTGGATTACCGGATTATGATGATGTTATTGTTGATATGAAGATATTGATATGAATTGGATGGTTTCGAATGTGTTGTTTATCTTCAAAGAGATATGTTGGCTAATGTCTTCCTTCAAATCGGATCTGTGATGTTTTTGTTGTTGGTTTCTTCATATGATGGTGAACATGGCATGATTATGAGTTCTTGGTGTTTAGGTTGTTGATATTAAGGAAGATGAAATATGAATATATGACTTGAATTAAAAGTCGGATGATTACCTATATGTTAAAGGATATTGAATTTCGTTGTTTGATAGCTATGAACATGGTTCAGAAACACTTAGAGTTTTTGATAATCGCCATATGTTGATCGGTATCCGAAATGCATGTAACTGCACGTCATTAGCGCACGCTAAGCCTACTGGCTAGCGCACGCTATCGGGAACAACTTAGCGCACGCTACGGTAAGAGATTAACGTGCGCTAAGTCAACAGGCAGGGTAATATATTCTGTTTCGGTTATGAATTCGTGATGGTTTGATTTGGTTTGTTCTGACTGCGTTTATTCGAGGTTGTGTTGAACCGTTGAGTTCGATTGGTTAGTTTTGTCGGTTATTGATTGTTATCGGATATATGTTATTTGATTACTTCAATAGGTTGAGATTATTGATCGGCGATTATAACCGGATGTTGCGGTCGTGTTCGAGCGTGTTCGTGAATTGCATGGTCAGGTCCGAGGAGCTCGTAGACGAAGGCATTGTGACTGGTAGCGGCTTCATCATCATCGTATCGGTATCGAGGCAAGTTGTTACTTGCTCAATTATAATGTTTAATGAATGGTTTCAGTTTCATTTCGTTTATAATGCATATAGCAATGATTATATGATGTCATTCCAATTCTGGGAGTTTAATTATAATGTATATAATTTATTTCGGTTATTGGCATATTCGGGTATCGAGGTTACATTATGGTAAAGACGAGGATATGATTACCTGTAGTCCATGATACGTTTGGATCGCCGAGCATTGCAGATAATCGTCGGTGATGGTTTGATATCGAGATTTCTCCCGAAGGACTCAGGGCAAGTATCTTATATTGATTCAGTTAGTGTTAGTGATTTGATCATGCATATTGTCTTTCATGTTGTCAAACATGAGGTCGTCTTAGTGGATTTGTCATATTGTCGTTTATGTTCTGTTATTCATGTTGATGAACATATTGATTTGCATATGTGTATGCATAATTGTATTGTTTATGTTGTAAATGATCCGATGGGATCATGAGGATCTATGCTGAGGGCGCTGGATCGAATGTCCACCATGCGTTGGTTCGACGGGATCATCATGGGGATCTATGCTGAGGGCGCTGGATCGTTGGATAGGTTTTCCATCATGCGTTGGTTCGACGGGATCATCATGGGGATCTATGCTGAGGGCGCTGGATCGTTGTATTACCAGTATTATGTTGATGGAATCTTGTGAATTCGCATCATTGATTTTATCATGTGTTGTTGTTCATATGTGTATTGTTGGTTATCCACCTTATGCTGATCTGATAGGATCAACAAAGGGATCTATGCTGACGGCGCTGGATCGTCGGATTTCCATTGAGTATACATGATTGTTATTGTTGTGATCATATTGACGTGGTCATATGAGTATGCATTTGTAGGTCTTGTGTTAGGACCGTGTCCGTATTGCATTGTTCTGATCTCGGATTAGACTGATGTGATTGTCGTGGCACTTCATATCTCAAGGTATGTTCCGTATTTTCCTTTGGTATTTGTCCTTGATGGATAATCGGTTATCGTCTTGGGATTTGATGATATTATTCGATGGATCGTATTGGTCAGAAATGGTATATTTTCGTATCGTGAGTTGGTTATGATAGTTTGAGAATCTTGAGTATTGTTTGAGGTACAATACAGATATTATGTTCGAGTTTATTGGTTAATCGAGTACAGGATGTGAAATGTGATAATGGTTATTCTGATGAGAATTTCTTGAGTAAGTAAAGTTATGGCGGTAAGATTACGTTGGTCGTATTCTTATGTTGTATTCTCATTGGTATGTAATTATTAATTCGATGTGACGGTTATCATTGTTGGATATTATGGCTGACCCCGTCGTGGGATTTATTTTTAGGTTCTTGGAGTATTGAGCTTGTAGCGGTCGTGAAGAGATGAGCTTCCCGGAGAATACTGGCTAGGACATGTTCTGTACATTGAGTTTCTTGATTGGTTCTTGTATTCCGCTGCTAGAGTATCTTTTTGGTTGGTCTTTTTCCGCTGCGTGAGTATTTTGAAACGCTCTTTTGGTATCTGGTAACTGAGGTTACTTTGGAAACCATTTTCTAAACTTTTGAGTTTCGGCCGTTTGGCCTTGTGATTTCAAATGAGTTTTTCCGACGGTTTTTGATAAATGGATTTTTATAAGTCTTTGTGAATTTTTACAGATAGTACCGTCGTTGGCCTCTTGGGCATTTGTAAATGTTTGCGAAAATTTCTTTTAGCCTTGTGGGTTCCATATCGGGGCCCACGGCGCTGTAATATTTTCGGTTAAATCTGGGGGTGTTACACCTGGTGGGTCCCAGTCGGGGGTTCACGGCACTGTAATATCCGCCTAGTTTGGGGTGTTACACAATATCCGGGTGCGGAACAAACGTTCGTTATAAATTTCTCTTTGTTCCCACTGGAACGGCATAACTTTGCATCTCTTCACATTCATCACATAATACACAGATTCACAGCATCACAATTGGCACAACATAATCAATACACAATGAACACATAAAATTGCAATAATGCTAGGGCCGAGCAAGTTGAACGAACTTGCCTTGTGAGTCGTCGATAAGATGATTCCAATTAAATCTCGAGAGTTCGGCCGTCCACTCCTAGATAAGGTATTGATCTCCTAATAATAATATACTATTAGCATTTTGTTAAGACGTCTCAATTTAATTTAATGGCTCGCCCTTTATTTTATATTTCAACAAAATCATTGTCTAAAAATTAAATGCATTGGTAAATAGTTCTTAGATATCATCTTTGAATAATTTAAAAATATTTTCAACAATTTATAATTTAACTATTACTTATGCTGTAATAAATCAAACAGTAGTCCTTATAATTTATTTAACAAAGTATCATCGAGAATGATTTCAATTTATTAATCTCAAATATTTCCAAAGTTAATACTTAATAACTTGAGTTGAAATAGAAATCCATTTCGTCTATTTCAAATATTCCTTAGAATAATTCTGGATATTTTATATAAGAACATAAATTTATTTATTCCAGTTTAATTATTTTATAATTGCACATATATAATATATATATATATATATATAATGATACTTAAAATTTCCGTTAAAAATTTAAGTACGTTATATGGGCAGCTACGTAGTTCGATTGTTCATAATGTCGATTATCATTAAAAAAAATTTTAAGTTTAATTAACACGGAAACGGAGTTGGAAATTTTATTATTTCCAAAAATTAAAACAAAAATAACTAAATATATATAAATACTTCAAGAGAAAAACGCACGAAACGGAATCGAAGAATGATTTACGGATCAAAAGTTATTCGCGATTTAAGTTATGTTTCTGCACTTAAAATCAGTCTTGACTTGTCCATAATCACTCATTTTTACATATATAATGATGTCTAATATGAGATTTCAAAAATTAATATTTTAATGATGTATTTTATATACAAAATGCACGAATAAGATATCAAAAATCACTTACGGATTGGTAGATAATCGAACTCAAAGATAGCACCTTGATCTGGATTTCAGAAATTCACTGGGGATTTCAATCGGACAGGTTCCAGTCAGTATGTCAGGAAAGCTGGTCTGACTTGCCGGAAAACGATCCAGTATCGTCAGAAGAACGGACTCTTCTCGGAAATATAAAGATGTATATTTATAAATATTGAGTGTTTGTATATAGTTACATAAGTTTTGAGTATAAATGAATAATGAAAGGCTGTATTTATAGGACACAAAACAGGTGCCCAGTCAATTTGACACAGCCGCCTTACATCACACAGCACTGGCCGAGCCACGTGCGCGGGCCCTACCGAGTCACTACTGGCAGCCATGGCCGATCCACGTGCGCGGGCCCTAGCGAGTCACTACTGGCAGCCCGGTCGAGCCACGTGCGTAGGTCCCGCCCGGAAGATTCCTGGTGCTCGGCAGTTGGCAGTCTCCACTAAATCGATCATAACTTTTTCGTTCGGACTCCGATTGACTCGCCGTTTGAACCATTGGAAAGCTAACTAAAGTCTATACAACACTGTTAATTTTTAGATTTTTTTTTACTTACTCAAAAATCTTTCTTCTGGGACTTGGAAGACAAAGGGAAAGGAAGATGCACTTGTAATTTCTTCTGGGACTTGGAAGTCCAATAATAAGAAGAAAAAGTACAAGAAGCAGTTAGGTCCAATAGCCAAGATCTACAAGGTAAAGGGCAAGACCCTAATGGTTCAAAAGAGCAAGGGGGCCAAGAAAACGGATGTATGCCTCAACTGCGGTGAGCTAGGCCACTGGAAGAGGTACTGTCCAAAGCTTGACCGTAATGCGCCTTCAGGTACGGAACTACTGGTTTTTGAAACGAATTGTTCTGTAACTATATATTCTACTTCTTGGATACTTGATTCCGGTGCGAGTTCTCACATTTGTACAATGAATCAGGATCTGGAATGAAGTAGGAAGCTGGATTCAGGGGAGGTGATGGTCACCGTCGGAAGTGGGCATAGTGTCGAGGCTTCTGATATCGGATCCCTTATGTTGGATTTAGAATCTGGTTTTATTCTTACTTTAGATGATATACTTGTTTTGCCCAAGGGGCACAAGAATATTGTATCAATTCCGATCATGGACCGAAAGGGATTTCACTTCTTTATAGGAGATGGATCCTGTCGTATTTATTTCAGAAATAAATTGGTTGGTACTGCTACATTATTAAATGGTTTATACCATTTGAATCTAAAGAATAAAACAACCGTGAACACTATAACTACGAAACGTGGTAGGGATAAAACAAACCAAGCATTTAAGTGGCATCTTCGACTTGGTCATATTGGTCAGATCAAGGTTCATAAGATGGAGAAAGATGGCCTTACGGGTCCATTGGGATCAGATCCTTATCCAACTTGTGAATCTTGCCTTAAAGGCAAAATGACTAAGTTACCCTTCGCAGGGACTTTTGAAAGAGCTACTAAGAAACTTGGATTGATCCATACCGACGTCTGTGGCCCTTTTGAAGTGGCACGAGATGGCTTTCAGTATTTCATTACATTCACTGATAACCATACTAGGTATGGATTCGTATACTTAATGAAACATAAGTCTGAAGCTTTTGATAAATTCAAGGAATTTAAAGCCCTAGTTGAAAATCAAACAGGTAACCATGTTAAAACTCTTCGGTCAGACCGAGGTGGTGAGTACATGAGTACCGAATTTGATGAGTTCTTAAAAGAACTAGGAATAGTGTCACAATTCACTCCTCCAACTACTCCACAATTAAATGGTGTATCAGAAAGAAGGAACCGAACATTGTTGGACATGATTCGCTCCATGCTTAACTATACTGATCTACCGATTTATTTGTGGGGTTACGCGCTCCTCACTGCTGCGCATATCTTGAACAGATGTCCTTCCAAATCCGTTCCTAAGACTCCACATGAGATGTGGAGAGGTAGGAAACCAAGTCTTAATTACATTAGGATTTGGCGATGCCCTGCTTATGGCAAGAAGACTAAAGTAGAGAAATTGGAAGCTAGGTCTGTGAAAGGTCGTTTCATAGGATATACAGGGGCTCTATGGGATATCTATTCTACATGCACGAAGATCATAGGATCATCGTTGCTATACAAGCACACTTCCTGGAAGATCAGTTTATTCAGAAATGAGGGGCAGGTAGAAATATTTCTTTGGAAGAAATAAAAGAAACACCAAATGAGACACCTATGCAAGATGTTAGAACCAAACCTTCTGAAATACAAACACAACCTCGCAAGTCTAGTAGAATTTCTAAATTACCTGAGAGGTATGGCTATCTGCATCAAGAAGAACTGGGTGTCCATGAGATGACATAAAGTAGTCAAGAGAATGATCCTTCTACATACGACCAAGCGATGGTAGATATTGACTCCGCCAAGTGGCAAGAAGCTATGGAAGCTGAGATAGACTCAATGCATGCTAATCAGGTATGGACTGTAGTAGATCGTCCTAAAGGCATAGTGCCTATTGGAAATAAATGGATCTATAAAATAAAGACTGATGGAGATGGCAAGGTTGATACCTATAAGGTCAGGCTTGTGGCAAAGGGTTATTCCCAAAGAGAATGGATCAATTACTTAGAGACCTTCTCGCCTATACCTATGATTAAGTCTATTCGCATGATGCTTGCTATAGCAGCCCACTTAAATTATGAAATATGGCAAATGGATGTGAAAACGGCATTCCTAAATGGATTCCTCGATGAGCAAATTTACATGGAACAGCCTAAGGGATTCATATCTCAAACTAATATTCATAAAGTATGCAAACTTCAGCGTGCCATTTATGGACTGAAGCAAGCTTCGCGGAGTTGGAATCTTCGTTTTAACGAGACAGTCAAAGAGTTTGATTTTGTCCAAAATGAAGAGGAGCCCTGTATTTACAAGAAGGTCAGTGGGAGCAAAATTGCGTTCTTAATACTATATGTAGATGACAGTCTATGTATAGGAAACGACGTAAGAATGCTCAGTTCTGTGAAAGCTTGGCTTTCTAAAGAATTCTCAATGAAAGACTTGGGAGAAGCTACCTATATTCTGGGTATTCGTCTCTACCGGGATAGAGCGAAAAGAATGTTAGGTCTTTCCCAAGCCCTCTATATAGAAAAGATCCTGAAGCAATTTAGGATGGAAGATTCTAAAAGAGGGTTCCTTCCTATGCAACATGGTATAAAACTTTCCTTAGAGATGTGTCCTCAAAGTGAGGAAGACAGAAAGGAAATGAGTAAGGTGCCCTATGCTTCGGCAGTAGGTAGCCTCATGTACACTATGATTTGCACTAGACCGGACATTGCCTATGTTGTGAGCGTAGTAAGTCGGTTTCAGTCAAATCCAGGGCAGGAACATTGGACTGCTGTAAAGAACATTCTTAGGTACTTAAGGAGGACTAAATACTTGGTTCTTACATTGGAGGTGGAGAAATTAGAGTGATGGGCTATACAGACTCAGATTTTTCGGGGGACATGGATGCTCAGATGTCCACATCAGGGTATATCTTCATTCTGAATGGTGGGGCAGTTTCTTGGAAAAGTGTCAAGCAAAGTTCGACTGCTATCTCTACATGTCAAGCCGAATATCAGGCAGGCACGGAGGCTGCTAAAGAAGATTTTTGGATTAAGAAGTTCACTGAGGAACTTCAAGTGATTCGTAATGCGAAGAAGCCCGTGACGCTGTTTTGTGACAACGACGGAGCTGTTGCACAGGCTAAGGAGCCTAGAGCTCACTACAATACCAAACATATTGTGAGAAAATATCATTTTGTGAGAGAAATGGTTCAGGAAGGAAATTTTATACTGCAGAGAGTAGACACAGCAAATAACGTTGCTGATCCGCTTACCAAGCCACCATCTCAGAAGGTCTCAGAGAGACATCTGGAGAGTATGGGTATTAGATACCATAGTTTGTGGCATTGAGTGCAAGTGGGAGATTGTTGGGGATATGCCCTCGAATGCCACTCAGAGGATGAGAGAGTGAGAGTATTTGTATTGTAATTATGAATATTTAATAAGGCAATAATTATTTATATATTATTGTATATCACTGGCATTGTGATTTGGTATATAGAATAATAATCCTTGCATTTGAGAGCAAACATTATACTCCTTATGGAGATAAGGAGATAGGCACTGGAAGTGTTTAGAGCTCGAATGCTTAACTCGTTCGCAAGTCAATAAAACTTAACTGGGCAATAAGTTTAAACAAGACTTGTATAACGTGTGCTTTGACATGTAGAGTGCCGGCCTTCACTAAGGGTTAGTGGGAGCACACGTTATAGGTATGCTAATGAGATTAGTGTACTCGAACACGACTCACCTCGATTCGGTCACATGGATATCACTCAGGGTTTGTCAATGACTGGATCGAAAGGTTGTGATAGGTATACGTGGACCTTTGACTTGAGGTTTCAGTAGGAGATGTGCTTGTGACATTAAGTTAGTCATTAGAGTAGTTCGATCCAATCGCCGGTGGGTGGGGTCAACCTCGAAATGCAACTTAGTGGGCAAGTAGCAGTCTCTACTGAATACCAAGATAGAATTCTTTCTCTTGTAAGTGAGCAGATAAATATCCTATGCGGTTAATGGCAAATGAGATTATAAGTCTTTGGCTAAAGCATTTAGAGTTAGTTGTATTTGATACACGAGAGCTCGATGATCTCGGTTTGCATTAACAGAAAGCTTAGAGTCAAGTTACAGTAGGGTATGACTTTACCGTGACCCTAATACTTGACCGGGACATATAATTGAAGGGTTTATACGTATACGATATTAACGACATAATGGTTTTGGAATGACCCGATCATTCGTTCTTAGTTGGGTTATGGTACGAAGCACTAGACTGGCTAAGTGTTACCCGTACTCCTTGGTTCCTCCCATTGCCGACTAAGACGCACCTACGGAGTCGCGCACAAGGATATTTGATGGATAAATATGTATTTATTATCTCTTCATTAATATTGGATATTAGATATCTAATTTTATTTATTTGATAAATCATGCGGTCTAGTGAATTGAAATTAATTACCGGGTAATTGATTTAATTCATAAATAATTATTTCTTGGAAATATATTATTATAATTTTGTATTTGATAAAATTAATTAATTAGATTAATTAATTAAGTATAAATACATTTGTGATATAACGAAGTGTATTTAACGGACTAGACACGCGAATGTCCGGTACACGAACCGAGTAGCTCGGCTCGTTTTCTCACCTAAACTCAAGTGCCCCCCCTCTCATGCTTGGAAACTCACCATGCGTTGTGTGGGGTGTGTTAGTCATATTTTACAAAGTTGAGGACAAAATGCATGAGATTTGGAATCTCATCATTTTGATATCACTTTGTATTATATATTGAGATGTCTTTCGTACCTCAAAAAAAACTTGAAAAAACACACACCCACACTTGATCAGCCGTGAGTTCACAAGGTAGGAGGAGAAAAATTATTTTCTTTTTCTTGTACATCTTTGAGAGAAAGAAAAGGAAGAAGAGAAGAGAAGAAAAATACCGTATCAATTCCTAGACGTGTTCTTTGAGAACGAATTGATATTTTATTTTTCCGATCAATATCCGACGCGTGATAATGTTGAGACATTCGGCATTTTCGATGTTGGATCATTCAACAAGCTACAACGAATTGGATTCGTGTTCGTGTCGGTAATCGGGAAAAGGCTTGCTCGGGTTTTTCCTTGGAAGATTATATTATCAAAGGACTACGAGGGTAAGTATTCTTTGATTATATTTCTCGTTATTTATATTCGTTTATACGATGCTTGATCGGTCCATTTTTTGGGGTTTGGTTTTATCCGGTTGGACCAGTTTATTTTCCGCTGCGTATTTCGTTTTTAATCACCAAATCCCAACAAGTACGCCCTATTCTATCCACCCGGGCACCAATAAAATGTATAAGGATATGAAGCATAATTTCTGGTGGGGCAACATGAAGAAAAACATAGCCGATTACATCTCTAAATGTTTGATTTGTCAGCAGGTTAAGATCGAGCATCAACGACCTTCCGGAATGCTGAAGCCACTCCCGATTCCTGAATGGAAGTGGGAGAACATATCGATGGACTTTATCACTAATATGCCGAAGACCAGAACAGGGATGAACATGATTTGGGTGATAGTTAACTGTTTAACCAAATCAACTCATTTTCTAGGCATTAAGGACACTTGGGGACCAGAGAAGTTGGCACGAGTGTTTATTGCAGAGATAGTCAGATTGCATGGTACGCCGAAGACCATTATTCCTGATCGAGACGGTCGTTTTGTGTCTCGTTTTTGGAAAGCAGTTCATAAGGCCTTGGGAACCGAATTGAACTTCAGCACAGCTTATCATCTGCAGACAGGCGGACAATCTGATAGGACTATTCAAACAGTGGAAGACATGTTGAGGGCTTGTGCCTTAGATTGGTCAACTGATTGGGAAGTTCATCTACTGTTGATTGAATTCACCTACAACAATAGTTGGCATGCTTCCATTAAGATGGCACCGTTTGAGGCATTATATGGGAGGAGATGCAGATCCCCTTATGTTGGGACGATTCATCAGACTTGATCAGGACGGAACCGGAATTGATTGTACAGACAAGAGAGAAGATAGCCTTAATTCGCGAAAGACTGTTGACCGCCCAGAGTCGACAGAAATCTTATGCAGACGTACGCCGTCGCCCATTAGAGTTCAATATTGGAGATCACGTGCTTTTAAAGGTTTCTCCTACTCGGGGAATCTTTTGGTTTGGGAGAAAAGAAAAGCTAAGTCCGAGATATATCGGACCGTTCGAGATTCTTGAGAGAGTTGGAGAGTTGGCGTACAAGTTGGCATTACCGCCGTCGCTGATCCATGTTCATAACGTATTCCACGTATCCCAATTACGGAAGTACATACCAGATCCCAATCACGTCATTGATTTCGGCGAGATCGAAGTCGCTAAGGATGTCACGTTTGAACAGAGACCGATCAGGATACTCGAGAGTCGAGTTAAGCAATTGAGAAACAAACCGATTGCTTTGGTTAAGGTTCAGTGGTCGCGCCACGGAGTGGAAGAAGCCACTTGGGAAACGGAAGATAACATGAGGTCCAGATATCCAGAGTTATTTTCGTCTTGAGTTTCGGGACGAAACTCCATTTTAGAAGGAGAGTATGTAATATACAGATTAATTATTAAGTATTTCACCCTGTATTATTCGGATTTGTGATATCGATAATCGAAGTATGATATTTCTCGTATCCGTATCCATGTGCATGATAATATCAACATATGTATTTTTGCATGCAAACACGTGATAACGTACGATACGAAGTGAGCATAGCGTACGTTATGTGCCAAGATTGGCGGACGCTACGAATGAAATCATAGTAAGGAAGTCAATAATTGAGCTGGGCGGCTAGCACATGTGCCAGCTGATCGATGGGACCGGATAAGATTCCCACGGATGAACCTGGACAGTTCTGAAGTCAACAGATATTAACGTACGCTAAGGTAAGTATGTAGCATACGCTAATGGTATTGGTTACGTACGTAACGTGATAAGTGTAGCGTACGTAATGAAGTTCATAAACAAGACAGTAAGCTATCTTTGGACGATCATGTACGCTATGAGCAAAGGCTAGCGTACGTTATGCTCAGAAAGTTATAAATGGGACAGCACCTCATTTCAATTCATTTCGTTCCTTTTCACTTGGCCATCGATTTATCTCATTCAAGAGAGTTCCCAGCCTCCTTAAACATAAATAGACATTCTGTACTTGACCTTGGAAGATTAGATATCACTCAGGCTTGATCATTGAAGTGGAGAGTCATTTTGGATTAGCATACAAGCAATCGAAGTTGGATTCTACCTATTGTCTCGGTGTTTTCTTCATCTTAAGGTATGCTAATGCTATCTCCAACCTTGGATTCGTGTTCTTAAGGATATGATGATCATGCTATCAAGATATTATGTTCCATAGATGATTTATTCAACCAAACATCATGTCTAGGAAGTTGAGATGATTATGCTTTAAGTACCTTGGTTAAGCACATCATAGTTTGAATCTTGTTACGATGGACATGTAAAGGAAGTTTTCTGAGATTGATAATCCACTTTTGTAAGGTGTCTTCGTAGTAATCACGAACTTGGTATTAATATCACTTTTGTTATACGAGCCTAGGAGGATGATCATGGAAGGATTTGTTGTATCTTGTAAAGGTGGATTGTTAACCAATCTTCAAGATGATAGTTTGAATGTAATAATGATATTGATAAACAACCATAGACCTTTCAAATTACATTTGAGGATTTATCATCAAGATTGGAGTATAGTATTATGATGGCATGTTTATCCTGGAAATTCGGAGACGTCAAACACTCTAGGATCTGTCTTATTTGCATGAGAAGTGTATTTGTGAGTATAACGTACGTTAAGCATCATGCATTACGTACGTTATACCATCAGACGAGTCAGTCGACTGATCAAAGAGGAACTGTCAATGCATGATTAGCGTACGTTAGACTTCTTAGCTTACGTACGCTAACGAGCAGGCTTAACGTACGCTACATTGGATACGTAACACACGTTACGCATACCAGGCAGGACACGTTTTGTGAACTTTCGGACGTAATCTGGATTGTTAGATATTTGTACGTTAGTTATTCGACGTGAGATGAAATCTATATTATTTCTTTTGTTTAAGGTTCGAGCTTTGCAACGTGATTGATCGAAGGGGTGACCTTCGAGTGTATTGATATTCGTCGAAGTTTTATTCTTGTCATCAAGTCGAGGCAAGTACTTTAATTATTTTATGTATTGATGTTATACATATTGTTGTGCATATATGTCGTTGTTGTATGTCCACCTCGTGTTGGTCCGATGGGATCATCGGGAGATCTATGCTAGCGTGCGCTGGATCATCGGACAGGTTTTTCCACCACGGGTTGGTATGACGGGATCATCGTGGGATCTAGGCAGTGAACACTGGATCATCGGAATCACCATGTGTATGTTGTGATGTCATGTTGTGATTATCATTGTGTATGGCATTTATGAGTTTCTCGGAGGAAGAGGCTCGTTAGTATTTTGCCATTTATGTTAGTTTCTTCGTGAATCGCTGAATAATATGTTGTGGTACTTGTACTAGCATCGTTGTGCTAACCCCTTCGGGGGTGAACAGTTGTTTATGTTCAGTATCCAGGAGAGCAGGAAAACAACTACTGGAACTGAATGACGACGAGGGTGCAGAGTGATGTTCCGGCCGGGTTCAATTGTCTGTTGTTTGTGTTGTTTTTAATAAGTACTCGAGTACGTCGTCGTTTGTGATGTTGGATTTGGTGATGTGTTAATATTCTTCATTTGTACATTTGTATTTTTGGTATTGGTCCAGAACTGTTGTATTTTATTTCAGTTACTTTCATATGTTGGTATCTGTTATTGTCTTTTTATTTTTTCAGCCTTGTAAATTCTTATATAAAGGATTTACGGCGCTGTAATATTCATGAATATATCACGGATGTTACAGTTTCAAGAACCCCTCGACGAACCTACGATAGTAGCCAGCCAAACCCAAGAAACTAGGGACCTCCTTCACATTCTTAAGCGGTGCCCACTCCAACACTGCCTCAATCTTCTGTGGATCCACACGGACCCCCTCGACTGAAATCACGTGACCCAGAAACATCACCTCCTTCAGCCAGAACTCACATTTCAAGAACTTCGCATAGAGTCGCTCGGTCCTCAAAATGTCTAACACCACACGCAGATGATGCACATGCTCCTCCTCATTCTTCGAAAAGATAAGGATATCGTCAATGAAGACGGCGACACACTTATCCAAATACTTTATGAAAACTTTGTTCATCAACTGCATGAACACTGCCGGCGCGTTGGTTAGCCCAAAGGGCAACCACAAACTCATAATGTCCGTATCTCGTCTGAAAAGCTGTTTTCGGAACATCGGACTCCTTCACCCGAAGCTGATAGTACCCCGACCTCAAGTCGATCTTCGAGAATACCGCAGCTCCCTGCAACTGATCAAACAAGTCATCAATCCTCGGTAAAGGATACTTGTTCTTGATGGTCACCTTGTTTAGTTCGCGGTAGTCGATACATAAACGCAGTGAACCATCCTTCTTCCGCACAAACAGAACCAGTGCGCACCAAGGCGAAGCACTCGGTCGAATATACCCTGACTCAAGAATCTCACTCAACTACTTCTTCAACTCAACCATCTCTTAAGGTACCATGCGATATGGCGCCTTCGAAATCGGAGCCGCACCCGACTCTAACTCGATAGCGAACTCAACCTCACGGTCCGGTGGTAACCTCAGTAACTCGTCAGGAAAGACATCAGGGAATTCATTGATGACTGGAATCGATGAAAACTCGTCCCCACCCTCCTCCGCCTTCAGGGTGTAACACCAATAACCAGTACAACTCTTCCGCAGGAGTATCATTGCCTTCAAGGCGTTTATCACGAACTTCTGGTTTACCCTCTTTCACCCCGCAAAAGAGTGCTCGGTACCGTCCTCGGCTAACATGGTGATGATTCTCGTGCGGTAATTCATGATTGCACGATGCCGCTCGAGCCAATCATTCCCGAGAATCAAATCCTCACCCTCAATACTCACAACAATAAGATTAGAGAGCCAAGCCCTCTCACAAATAATCACAGAACAATCTCGGATATCTCTGTAACACCCCCAAGGCATTCAGGGCATATTACAGCGCCGTGGACCCCACACTGTGGAATCCACCCGGCTAACATACCAATAAGACCTTTGCCAACGACAACAAATTATCAATAAAATGACGACTCAAAATAAAAGACTACAATCCGACCAATAGGATCCAACAACAATCCATTTCCCAAAACGGGAACACAACATTGACGATTTTACAAAAGAAGTACTCGAGTACTTAAACCAATTTTTATAATACATAAATCCCAAAATCAGACATCAATAACAATAACCGACAGACATGACACCGAAATTCATTTACTGGACAATATCATGCTTGCCCATCATCCTCATACGGCTCGAGTGCTCGCTTGTCCCCGCGATCAATACCTGAAATACAAAAAGTATTTCCCCCATTTAAGGGGTTAGCGACAACTGCTAGTGCAAGTACAATCCATTTGAACTACATTCTAATCAGATGAATATATGCGCCAAAAAAAAAGTCATTTTAGAAACCATTTTATATTCCGGAATATTTACGATGCACACACAAAACACATTATCTCCCACAAATCATAATTCAAAGTTAACCGTTGGCACGAGACTCACGGCCATCGTACCCCGCAGAGCCCCGTCGGACATCCCTGGGTGGCTAACCACAGTTCATGATACGCACACACACGGCAATACGTATCCCTAGAGGTCCCGTCGGACCGTCCCTAGGTGAACATACACATATCTCTCCACCACAACCACATATAGCCATAATTCAAATACTAGAACATGTAAACAAATGTAAAGTACTTGCCTTTGAGACATTCTCGAAGTAACAGAGATGAAACACGACTACGAACGGTCCGGGTGGAAAGCGACGGTTCCTAGACGAAGGATCAAGCACAACCACGAGGAAACGACGAGAATGAACCTAACGATTCGAATAGCACAATCACAACCACTTCTAAACGATTACGGAAATGGAATACACCCGAAAACCCGCCTACGATTCATGTATATTCATACCAAAATAACAACGAGGGTGGACCACAACCAAACCCTTTCGATTCCGTACAAATCCACAAAATATCCATGAATCCGTAGGGAAACTAAAGATACTAACAATATCAATCGTATACATCATGAATCCACCAACAAAACGGAACGAATCGGAAGAAAAACCCAAAACCCCCAAATTAATCGAAATAGGGTTTAGAGCATTACCTTGGAAGATTCGAGTACTAAGATCCGTAGAACGCGTTAGATTGATTTCCCGAGCTTCACAACCGAAAAGAAATGATGGAAATCGATTCCCGGATGAAGAACTCTCCCCCTCTATACCCTCTCTCTCGCGACGCAGATGAAAAATGGGGATGGAAATGGCCGATTTCGCCTAATAAAGACGAATCGCACTGATTGCCAGCCGTGTGCAAATGCAAAGTGTGCCGTGCAAGCGAAAAATACTCCTGTGTTTTCGCGTTGTGCCGCGGCAAGATACTGCGTGTGCCGCGGCACACGGTCTGATTGGATTTTGGTCGCGGAAGACACACGAGTGTGCCGCGGCACCGGATAGGTGTGCCGCGGCACTGCTCGTGCGCGGCACGGATGGGTGTGCCGCGGCACACAGTACAGATTGTCCGACCAACATTGGAGAAATTTGTGAGCCGCGGCGCACTCACCGTGTGCCGCGGACCACACCCCATCTTGGGTCCAAAAAGAAAAAAAAAAGACGGCAAGAGAATAAAACGAATTGAATCAATATAAGGGGACCAACAACACGCAATGGATCCATGGCAACCGAAACGGCGGTTCCGCACAACAACAACGAGGATACAGTTCAACGGTTTGTGAAAGGACACGCCGAAAAGTACACGAGGGTCACTACGATCAAGAAATACACCAAAAACGAAAATACAAGGGAAAGAAAAATACGGATATTACATTCTACCCCTCTAAAAATAAGTTTCGTCCCGAAACTTAAGAAACAAACAACTCCGGGTACCTAGCACGCATGCTATCCTCGGTTTCCCAAGTTGCTTCCTCGACGCCGTGTCTCGACCACTGCACCTTGACCAAAGGTATGGTCTTATGCCTCAATCGTTTCTCACGATGCTCCAAAATCTTCAAAGGGCGCTCCTCAAAAGTAACATCTTCAGCAATATCAATCTCGCCATAGTCGATGACGTGACTAGGATCCGGAACATATTTCCTCAACTGGGAAACATGAAAAATGCTATGAACATGACTCAAAGCCGGAGGTAACGCCAACGGTACGCCAACCCGCCTACTCGCTCGAGGATCTCAAAGGGGCCGATAAATCTCGGACTCAACTTCCCTTTCTTCCCAAAACGAAAAACTCCCTTCGTCGGCGACACCTTTAGCAAAACGTGGTCTCCCACCTCGAATTCCAAAGGTCGACGACGGACGTCGGCATACGACTGGCCGACTGGGCGGTCAACATCCGTTCTCGAACTAATTCTATCTTCCGTCTCGTCTCTAACACGACATCCGGCTCAGTCCCGACCAAATCGGACGCCTCATTCCAACAAATAGGTGATCGACATCGCCGCCCATAAAGTGCCTCATACGGTGCCATCCGACCGACGCGTGCCAACTGTTGTTGTACGTGAATTCGATCAGCGGCAAATGTTCCTCCCAGTCACTACTCCAGTCGAGAGCACAAGCACGCAACAAGTCCTCGAACGTCTGGATAGTGCGTTCCGACTGTCCATCTGACTGGGGATGAAAAGAGGTACTCAATTGTAAACGGGTACCCAACGCCTTATGCACCGCCTGCCAAAAGTGCGATACGAAACGGCCATCACGATCCGAAACGATAGACTTCGGAGTACCGTGAAGTCTCACAACTGTGCGATAAATATACGGGCGACTTCTCCGGGCCCCAAGTGTCCTTGATGCCCAGAAAATGTGCCGACTTGGTCAGACGATCGACAATCACCCACACCATATTCATACCGGTCTTCGTTCTCGGTAAGCTCGTGACAAAATCCATAGAGATGTCCTCCCACTTCCATTCCGGAACGGGAAGTGGTTTCAATAATCCGGCTGGCCGCTGATGCTCGATCTTGACTTGCTGACAAGTTAAACACTTAGCCACAAACTGAACTACCTCTTTCTTCATATCGTTCCACCAGAAATTTTTCCTCAGATCTATATACATTTTACTCGAGCCCGGCTGGACTGAGTAAGGTGACGCATGAGCCTCTCGCATAATACTCTGTCTCTTTTCCGAGTCGCTGGAACACACAACCGACCTCGGAATCTCAACACTCCGTCCTCATGAATAACGAATCCCGGGCTTTCCCTTCTCTACACTCTCCCGAAGTGAATAAACATCGGGTCCTCCAAGCGTCCCGATTTAATGTCCTCGACTGAGACGAAGAAATCTCAAGAGTACGAATCGCCCGGAACTCTCTGGGCAAGACAACCTCAATGCTCAACCTCGTAAACTCACGCTGAAGTCCCGACCGGGCCGTGAGTAACTCAAGTGCCCGATGCGACCGATTTCGGCTCAAGGCATCTGCTACCACATTAGCCTTGCCGGATGATAGAGGATCTCAAGATCGTAATCCTTAATCAGTTCCAACCATCTCCTCTGTCTCATATTAAGCTCTTTTGCGTGAAAATGTACTTGAGGCTCTTGTGATCGGTGAAAATCGACACGACGAGCCATACAAGTAATGACGCCGATTTTCAACGCAAACACAATCTGCGCCAACTCAAGATCGTGCGTAGGGTAATTCAATTCATACGGTTTCAACTGACGGGAAGCATAAGCAATCGTCCTCCCGTGCTGCATAAGTACGCATCCGAGCCCTTGGCCCGAAGCATCACTATAAACTGAGAAACCATCATTACCACTCGGTAAAGCCAAGACAGGAGCGGTCGTCAACCGCTTCTTCAACTCATCAAAACTATTACGCCTCTCATCGGTCCACACAAATTTCTCGACTTCAGAATAATCGAGTCGAGGTCGAGCAAGTTTAGAGAACCCCTCGACGAACCTACGGTAATACCCGGCTAACCCTTAAAACTGCGAACCTCTTTAACGTTCTTGGGCGGCGACCAATCCTACACTGCCTATACCTTATTTGGGTCTACCCGAACACCCTCGGCAGATTCCAAATGACCGATAAACATAACTTCCCTTAAACAAAACTCGCACTTTGAGAACTTCGCAAAGATCTTTGAGTTCTCAAAATATCTAACACAATATGCAAATGACGGCGTGTTCCTCCTCGCTTCTCGAGTAAATCGGGATGTCGTCGATAAAAACGACTACACACTTATCGAGGTACTCGATAAAGACTTTGTTCATAAGTGCATGAACACGGCCGGGTGCGTTGGTTAGCCCAAAAGGCATAACCACAAACTCGTAGTGACCGTATCTCGTCCGAAAGGCCGTCTTCGGAATATCGGTATCCTTCACTCGGAGCTGATAATACCCCGATCTCAAATCAATCTTCGAAAACACGGTCGCTCCTTGCAACTGATCAAACAAGTCATCAATCCTCGGGAGCGGATATTTGTTTTTGATGGTCACTTTGTTTAACTCTCGGTAGTCGATACACAAACGAAGTGACCCATCCTTCTTCTTTACGAATAGGACCGGTGCGCCCCAAGGCGAAGCGCTCGGTCGAATATATCCCATGTCTAGCAACTCTCCCAATTGTTTCTTCAACTCAAGCATCTCGGCAGGCGCCATCCGGTATGGCGTCTTAGAGATAGGTGCTGCACCCGGCTCTAAATCGACGGCAAATTCAACCTCTCGGTCCGGTGGCAAACCTGGCAACTCATCTGGAAAAACGTCAGGATACTCACATACTACCGGAATAGACGAGAGTTCGACTCCCTCTTCTTTCGATCTCAAAGCGTAACACCAATAACCCGTGCAACCTCCTCGAAGAAGTCTCACCGCCCTCAAAGCGCTGATCAGTAATCTCTGGCTACCCCGCTTACGCCCCACAAAAGAATGCTCGGTACCATCAGAGGCTAACATCGAAACAGTCCTCGTTCTATAATTCATGATCGCCCCATGACGGTCCAGCCAATCCTCACCCAGAATCAAATCCTCATCTCTAATATCTACCACAATCAGATTAGAAGGCCAAACCCTCCCCGCGATACTCACTGGAAAATCTCTAACCTCACGATCCCCCACGATGCTATCCCCACTAGGAAGTTTAACAACAAAAGGCTCACAAGTAACAAGGCAATCAACATGCAGGCGACGCACACAATCCATAGATATAAAAGAATGCGTAGCACCAGAATCGAACAATACGGAAACAGGATGATCAAGGATGTGGACGGTACTGTGGCCACCGTCGCGTCAGGATCTCCTGCTCGTCTCATCTCATACACACGGGGCGGAACAGACCCTGCACTAGACGCTCCCCCTCTAGAAGGCTGACCACGACCTCGACCTCTACCAAAACTCTGCTGCGGCTGAGGAACTGTCGGTGCCTGATTCACACTCGGCTCTCCTGCAGCTGGAGCAGATATCTGAGTAACTGGAGCCCGAGCTGCATCCGTACAAAACTTAGCACGGTGACCCATACGACCACAAGCAAGACACTGGATCGGAGGCCTATCACACTCACTCATCATGTGGCCCGGACGACTGCAGTTGAAGCACGTAGGACCACGAACGGAACCAGCAGGAGCAGATCTAGAACCGTTTCCTCGACCAACTGATGGCGACTGACTCCCGAAGACTCGCGAACCAGACTGAGTCCTCGGATACCCTCCTGACTTGCCTCCCGAAAACTGACCGATGGTTTTCTGTTTCTTTCCTTCGGTTGCCGTCTCTGTCGCAGAAAACGACATCTCATAAGCCATAGCTTTATTCTGATATTCCTTCAAAGTCGTGCACTCCAGACCAGACATGTAGTGGCGCACTCTCGGTTTCATCCGCATGTCAAAGTGGCGGATCTTATCGAGCTCATCGCGGACTTGGTTCCTCACGTAATGTAATTGCTGATTGTAGTCTTTGATGGCTTGAGATATAGGTACATCTTGGGGCTTAGCCTCAAAGAAGGCTCGGATCCTCCTCTTTCATCGCCACGGGCAGTCGTCTTCCATCGATCCGGAACTCGCCCACGTAGCTGCCCGGTCACGCGGTTTCACCGCCGCCACCACGTCTTTGCCTCCTTGGCGAGGAAGTACCGAGCAATGGGTACTTTCCTCTCCTCGGGGCAATTAGCGACCTCAAACACTTTCTCCATCTCGAGCGGCCAATTCTCCCAACCGGAAGGGTCGGAAGCACCATCAAGCTGCGGAGGACGCATACGAATCACGTCCCGAAGTAGTTTATCATTACCGGATCCAAAGAGGCGGAACCGGGTTGGCATTAGCATGGCCGACTGTAACGGCTGAGTCGAGCGTCATCCGGTTCGCTACTTGCCGCAATATGTTGGCCACTCCAACATTCTCATGAGCATTACACGGAGCTAGCGGATCGGTCTGTGACCTCGGAACTAGGGAACACTGTTCGACAAAGAGGGCATCGCCGAATCGGTTCGAGTGATCGGACATGGCCGCCCCACCGGCGGCGCCACGTCCCCTACCGCGTCGCGACCAAGGCCCGCGTCCTCTACCGAGAGGAATTAAGAAGCAACGGTTACATAATTCAAACGCGAAACGCAAAAGATACTAAGACAGAAATAGAACAAAACGGTGAAACGAGTCAAGTGAGGGAAACTTACGAGCACCGGCGTACTGAGATGATGGCATAACGGTGATCTTGTCCCAAAAACGACACTTAACTAGACCCAAATAACCGACAGCCTAGGTATCCATAAACCTAAGCTCCGATACCATATTCTGTAACACCCCCAAGGCATTCAGGGCATATTACAGCGCCGTGGACCCCACACTGTGGAATCCACCCGGCTAACATACCAATAAGACCTTTGCCAACGACAACAAATTATCAATAAAATGACGACTCAAAATAAAAGACTACAATCCGACCAATAGGATCCAACAACAATCCATTTCCCAAAACGGAACACAACATTGACGATTTTACAAAAGAAGTACTCGAGTACTTAAACCAATTTTTATAATACATAAATCCCAAAATCAGACATCAATAACAATAACCGGACATGACACCGAAATTCATTCTTGGACAATATCATGCTTGCCCATCATCCTCATACGGCTCGAGTGCTCGCTTGTCCTCGCGATCAATACGAAATACAAAAGTATTTCCCCATTTAAGGGGTTAGCGACAATCGCTAGTGCAAGTACAATCCATTTGAACTACATTCTAATCGATGAATATATGCGCCAAAAAAAAGTCATTTTAGAAACCATTTTATATTAGGAATATTTACGATGCACACACAAAACACATTATCTCCCACAAATCATAATTCAAAGTTAACTGCTGCACGAGACTCACGGCCATCGTACTCGCAGAGCCCCGTCGGACATCCACGGGTGGCTAACCACGCTCATGATACGCACACACACGGCAATACGTATCCCTAGAGGTCCGTCGGACCGTCCCTAGGTGAACATACACATATCTCTCCACCACAACCACATATAGCCATAATTCAAATACTAGAACATGTAAACAAATGTAAAGTACTTGCCTTTGAGACATTCTCGAAGTAACAGATGAAACACGACTACGAACGGTCCGGTGGAAAGCGACGGTTCCTAGACGAAGGATCAAGCACAACCACGAGGAAACGACGAGAATGAACCTAACGATTCGAATAGCACAATCACAACCACTTCTAAACGATTACGGAAATGGAATACACCCGAAAACCCGCCTACGATTCATGTATATTCATACCAAAATAACAACGAGGGTGGACCACAACCAAACCCTTTCGATTCCGTACAAATCCACAAAATATCCATGAATCCGTAGGGAAACTAAAGATACTAACAATATCAATCGTATACATCATGAATCCACCAACAAAACGGAACGAATCGGAAGAAAAACCCAAAACCCCCAAATTAATCGAAATAGGGTTTTAGAGCATTACCTTGGAAGATTCGAGTACTAAGATCCGTAGAACGCGCGTTAGATTGATTTCGAGCTTCACAACCGAAAAGAAATGATGGAAATCGATTCCGGATGAAGAACTCTCCCCTCTATACCCTCTCTCTCGCGACGCAGATGAAAAATGGGGATGGAAATGGCCGATTTCGCCTAATAAAGACGAATCGCAGTTGACCGCCGTGTGCAGCGGCCAAAGTGTGCCGCGGCACAAAGCCAAGAAAATACTCCTGTGTTTTCGCGTTGTGCGCGGATACGGCAGCCGCGACACGGCACAGTCTGATTGATTTTGGTCGCGAAGACACACGAGTGTGCCGCGGCACCGATAGGTGTGCCGCGGCACCGGCTCGCGCCGTGCCGCGCACGGATGGGTGTGCCGCGGCACACGATGATTGTCCGACCAACATTGGAGAAATTTGTGTGCCGCGGCGCACGCACCTTGTGCCGCGGCCCACACCCCATCTTGGGTCCAAAATGATAAAAATAATCCGGAAAGAGAATAAAACGATAGGAATCAATATTTGGGGACCAACAACACGCAATGGATCCATGGCAACCCCGAAACGGCGGTTCCGCACAACAACAACGAGGATACAGTTCAACAGTTTGACAGAAAGGACACGCCGAAAAGTACACGAGGGTCACTACGATCAAGAAATACACCAAAAACGAAAATACAAGGGAAAGAAAAATACGGATATTACAATCTCGATCACCAACGATCCTATCACTGCTAGGAAGTTTAACGATGAAAGGTTCACAGGGCGACAAACAGTCAAGACCCAAATGGCGCACACATTTCAGAGAGATGAACGAATGCGTAGCACCAGAATCGAAAATCACACTGACAGGACGAGAATGAAATTGAACGGTACCTGTCGCCACAGTAGCCGCTGGGTCATCGGCCCTCCTCATCTCATAAACACGCAGGTGGGTGGAGCCGACGCTAGAAGCTCCCCCTCTAGCGGGCTGACCCCGACCTCTCCCTCGACTGGCACTCGGAGCAGACTGAGAATCAAACGACCCTTGGTTCACACTCGGTTCCCTAGGCGCTTGGAAGGAAGTCTGGGCACCAAGAGTTCTCTATCTCACCACAGAAAGCAGCCTTATGGCCCGACTGGCCACACCGATTACACGTCAACAAAGGACTCAGACAAGTTCGACTGACGTGGCCCGGTTGGCCATAGTTAAAACACTTCACATCACGGGAAGGAATACTGGCAGCCCCGCGGAAACCCCCAGTAGAACGAGTTGGACCACCACCAACGGGAAAGTTAGCAGACTGAGATTTCTGCTGACCTCCACCCGTGTGGCCCGAAAAATTTCCGACAGACTTCTGTTTCTTGCTCTCACGAGCTGCCTCACTGGCCGTCAGAGACATATCGAATGCAAGAGCTCTACTCTGATAATCCTTCAAGGTGGTGCAGGCGAGCCCAGACATGTAGTCACGAATCTTCAGTTTCATCCATCTGGAAAAGTGGAAAATCTTGTCGCTCTCCTCTATAACTTGGGCCTTCACGAAGCCCAACTCCCGGTTGTAATCAGCAATAGCCTGGGAAACAGGAATATCCCGAGGCTGAGCATCATAGAAATCATGGACTCGAGCCTGTTTAACTGGCCATGGGCAATATTCGGTCTCCATCAAGTCTTTGAACTCGACCCATGAAGCAACATGGTCCTTAGGCTCAACAGCCTCCCACGAGTCGGTAGCGTCCCCAGTGAGAAAGTACTGGGCAATAGGGACCTTGCGATCCTTGGGACAGTTGGTGGCAACAAAGACCTTGGATATCTCCTTGATCCACCCCTCCCAATCAATCGGGTCTGAAGCCCCCGAAAACTGAGGAGGATGCATCCTGATGACATCCTGAAGCCAACGATATGCTCCGCCCCGAGTAGCATGGGCTGGAGTCGGGTTCTGAACCGCCTGAGCTATCGCAGCCATTTGGTTTACCATTTGTTGCATCACAGCTGCAACACCCAGATCGGCGCCACCACCGGTTGCGCCCTCTTGAGTAGCACTATGGCTCTGATAACCATCAGTACTACCGGCCCCAAAATTTTGTGATGTGGACGCCTCATTGGCTGCCCCACGTCCCCGATCGCGTCCACAACCACGGCCGCGACCTCTACCACGGCCTCTCCCAGCATCCATACTCGATTATCACGACGAAAAGGCGAAATGAAACAATCGCGGTTGCGAGAAACTGGACACACCAAACCTAGACGATTCGTCAAACACCATTACAACTAATTCGACAAGAACAACAATAACAGAAAACACCTGAAACCCCACCTACAATTCATGTAAGTTCGTACAAAACAACGACGAGGAAGGATCGCAACCGAACCCTCTCGATTTCACAAATACCACTAAACTTACCATGAACTCGTAGGGAAAACGAGAATACCACAAAGATTAATCATATACATCATAGATTAATCAACAATACGGAACGAATTGGATAAAAACTCAAAACCCCCCAAATTTCCCAAAAATAGGGTTTTAGGAGATTACCTTGGATTTAGGATGAGGAACCCAAATAGATGTTGTTAATCTATACCAAGAACTCAAGGAAAATAATCTCTGAAGTGATTGGAAGAAGAAATTGCCTCTGAATCGCCTAAAGGATCGCCCGGCCGCGGAGAAGGAGAAGAAATGAGAAATGAGGCGGATCTGGGTCAACTCTCTGGTTTTTATAACCAGAGAGCTTTAGCGTGTGCTAACGATCAAAGTTAGCGTGCGCTACCTAGCTAAAAACCAGTCCAGAACCTACGGTTCTGGCCCGTTAGCATTCGCTACACGAGAATAGCGTGCGCTAACAGCCCCTCGATGGCGCGCGCTATCGGGCCATAGCGTGCGCTACCTGGACACCAGACCGAGTCCAAAAACATTCTGCCCAGTCTGGACTACCGAGTTAGCGCGCGCTATCGGTCACCCAGTGTGCGCTAAGTCCAAACCGCAGCGTGCGCTAATATACAAATGTAGTGCGCGCTAAGCTGCTCGTCCAGAGAGCAGAGAGCAGAAACAACCCACTGTCACTGCTGTGCTCGAGTCGTTAGCGCGCGCTACCAAACGAACGTAGTGTGCACTATCGGGTGCAGATAGCAGTACAGACAACACCCAAAGATGGAAAACAGTGGATTCCACCTCGGATGAAAACAACGCGCATCCGACACCAAACAACGGTCCGAAGAAGACACACGAACAACAAGATCGAGTCAGAACCAAAGCGCTAAAAGAAAACACGATTCCGACTACCCGAGGGTTCGGAAAAACTACAATGTTAGTAATCGCCCCAAAACTTTGGGAAATGACAAAACGGCCCAAAACATCTGAAACACACGATACATGATCGAAACAACATACGAAAGCTCACAACATGCATAATAACATGAGATGGATCTGCGGCAACCCCGAGACGGCGGTTCCGAACAACGATTACGAGAATCGAACGAAATAGTGACGGAAAGGCAATAAACACGAAATTGAGTATAACAGGTCCGAAACAAGTTTGGATGACAAAAAGTCCAGTATTAATTATTCTCAAAATATCAATACGGTTACAAGCGAGTCTCTAAAAACGAAAAATACATCAAAAATAAAAATACCGGGAATATAAAATGCGGATATTACAGACCCGCCCCGACCGGGGCCGGGGATTCTCTGCCAAACCGGATACCGTGGCCGGGGATACCCGCTTACATGAACCTGGGGGACGCCTATCCCCCGCCCCGCCCCGAACCCGGTATATATATATAATTAAAAATTTAATTTTTTATATATTTATTAAATATTTAATTTTAAAAACAAATTAAATTATATGAATTATTATATCATAATTCGCACTTATATGAATCACTTCTAACTTGTATTATTTTTAATTGTAGATAAAAAAAAGACAGAGAGCCAGAAGGATTTGATCAAACAGTTGAATACAATGAAGATGTCGAATGATGTGTACTTTAATTGTGGTTATGAACTTAAGTTGTGTAATCTTTTATTGTGGACTTTTATGAATTTATGTAATTTTTTACAATTACTTAATTACTATTTTATGTGTTTTGACTGAAAAGACATCAGAAGAATAGCTGAAAATAGCTACAAAAACAGCAGCAAACCGGGGGGACCGGGTAAGGACAGAGGACCGGGGATCGGGGTTTGACCGGGTTGACTGGGGTTTGACGGGAATTGACCAGAGTTTGACCGTGACGGGATATTAATCTTCGTACCGAGCCGGGTTCGAGGCCGGGGAAAGGAATCAAGGCCGGGTACGGGGCCGGGGAAAGGAATCAAAAACTAGGGCCGGGGCCGGGAGTTGTGAACCTCGCCCCATCTCCTCCCTGTTGCCATCCCTAATAGCATCTAACAGAATCCAACTAACAAGATAAGGTCCGATTCCATTTTTTCGGAAACGGGACAAGATCCGGATATGCCTTTATATGTCCCTTCTCGTATTTAGACCTGACAATTCGTTCGTGTCGTGTATTTTCGTGTCGTGTACTTTCGTGTTTCATGTATCAAAAGTTTAAACCCATACACGACACTAAATGAATTCGTGTCATGTCGTGTCATATACCACGCAAATTCGTATCGTTTCGTGTCGTATTTTCGTGTCATGCACATAATATAAAATAAATTTTAAAATATTATAAAAAAAATAATAAATTTAATATTATAATATTATTTTTATAGGTTTTAGTAGACAGAATAAACTAATGGCAACGAAAACACGAATGTTTATACGAAATTTATGAAAGTTCACATTATATTTTCAAATTTTAAAGTTTAGTATAAAGAGAATTCATAAAATATATATTTTTATTAAATTAAATATAAAATATTATATTTATTTATTTATCTCGTGTACCTCGTGTCGTGTCGTGTACCCAAAGGGTAAACACAAACCCGACACTAAATCTCGGTCGTGTACTTTCGTGTTCGTGTATTTTCGTGTCGTGTACTCAAAATGCAACACAAACACTAAATTTTCGTGTCGTTTTTGTCTCGTGTTTTCGTGTCGTGTGGTAAATTGCCGGGTCTACTCGTATTACAAATTTTATAGATAGGACCGGGATGAATTATTAGGACCGGTTTCGAATACCCAATCCTAAAATTTTTGTACTCTTTATACTGGACTCTGATTATTGATTGTCCCGGTGTCATTTTTATTTGGGCCTTCAATAATCGGCTTAAGCAATCCCATCAAGCCTGTTTTTCATAGACTGATCAGTGGGCCGACCTCAAGTCATAAATCCAGGCCTGATTGTAGTTGGTTGGCGTATTGTTGTAGTAGACTAGTTGCTATTTGCTTGGGCTATGGTTAAAGTCCTCATTATCAGTTAATGAGAATTAGCAATAATTTAATCTCATTATCATAATTTATATGAGATAATAGGAATTAAGAAAGATCGACACCTAATTGGACAGATACCTGCCAAAGAAGAAAGGGGCAAAATAAGGTACAAACCAATCCCATATTCATCTACTCGAAATTTTTCCCACGAGATTATCTTTGATTATAGTTATGTTCATGAATCATTACTGAAGGATACCTCGAAGCTCGATTCAATATCAGAGAATATCATTTGACTTCCTAATCTTACTTAATATCATGATAACTCCCACAGTGTAATGACATGACCAATCCAATAAAATTTGTAAATATTCGGTACGTACAATACTGCGATTGATTTCAGTACAATGTCATAAACAAATCTAAATACAAATCAATATCAATGGTATTATATATAAACAAGCGACTAAACTGCTTTCGGTGAGGATAAAGCTGAAGTCGTAGAATCTATCCCGACGAATGTGGTGGGATTTGCTGATAGTGCATATCTCTCCGACCCACATAAAGATCGCTCCCAAATTGCCTATATACTCACCATTGGGGACACCACAGTATCTTGGAGATGGACTAAACAAACACTTGTAGTTACCTTCTAGAATCATGGTGGGATCATCGCTTTGCATGAGGTGCTCCATGAGTATATACGGTTAAGTGCTATTGTTACACATATCCGAGGAAACAATTGATTAAGTACTGATGCACTCATATGCATATATGAAGATAATACAGCTTGCATCGAGCAGATGAAGATTCGGTATATAAAGGGGGATATAATACGAAGCACATATCGCCAAAGTTCTTCTACAATCAACAACAACAAGCTCTACTACATTTAGGTAAAGCAAATAAAGTCTAAGGAGAATGTGGCCGATTTGTTTACCAAATTATTGACCAAACTCTCGTGATTGATGTAGTGGTTAAAGGAGAAGGGTGAGTGACAAAGAAACTTACTCACCAACGTTGTACTCTTTTTCTTTATCAAAGTTTATTTTCTCCCACTGGATTTTGTTACATGACTAAGTTTTTTAACGAGGCAACGACACACATAGTTTTTTGAAGATTCCTTGATTGATGTACATGTCAGGGGGAGATGTAGACTTGAGGGAGAGTCTTACATCCACACCATACGTCACGATTTTTTCCTTATCCAAGTATTATTTTGCCCACATGATTTTTATTACTTGAAAAATTTGTTTTAACAAAGTAACTAGGTGTATCGATATTATTGATCGATGAATTCATCTAAGAGCGCACTGATCAATGTAAAGATCTAGTGAGGGAATAAACTCAAATGAGCGAAATCTAACGATGTTATATATAATTATTTTAATAATAAAAATATAATAACTCTTTCCTACTTCTTACCTCAAAATGTTTCTACCCCATCCTCTCTCTTTAGCAACTAGTGGATCATATCACCTTAAACTACATCATAGTGGTCCACTAAAAATTTCCTGTCAATTAATAAAGTGAAAATATAAATACGCCACGCGAATAACAACAAACAAGATCTTATCTTTTCTCTATTTCTTTTCCTTTTTTTCCTTATATTTTCTTTTATCTTTTATCTTTTTTAATTAAAGTCAACAACATTTTATGAGAATGACTCATGGTTGTTGGTGGGTGCCTATATTGATATTGATCATTACCCATTGGTGGGGTTATCAGATTTTAATAATGCTATTTAAAGTATATGGGGAAAGGCTGCAAATTGTGTTATGGTTTAATGAAGTGGGAAGGTGGAAATGACAAGTCATAACCTCAATATATATATATATATAAAAGAGTTAATTATATAAATCGTCCCTGTGGTTTGTCGGGTTTCAAGTGCTTAAGTCTTATACTTTTTTTTTACTGGCCACGCCTTGTGGTTTTTGATTCGTTACGGGTTTAGTCCTTGTGGTTTGTCGGGTTTCACATGTTTAGTCCCTATATTCTTTTTTCAGTGAGTCATGTCCTTGTGGTTTTTGATCTGTTACGGATTTAGTCCTTGTGGTTTGTCGGGTTTCACAGGTTTAGTTCCTATAATGCCCAAATACTTCCAGAGTTTACACATACGGTCGACATTCGAATGGTGGACGTAAAACAAAGGGTCATACCCCGCGGAGTAGAAGTTACCTATGTCCTCATTATTAGGATTTGGCGAGTCACCAACCCATCTTTGCACAGCGGTGTGAGTCCAGCTTCGACCGATCCAATCGACTTGGCACCATTTGCAACAGGCGCATCCCCAACTACGTATGTTTCATGGGTTTTTGTAACAACCAACCGCCATATAAGATATGATAAGATAGATAAAACTTTACCAATCAAACATGTTGTGCTTATTTTCAGTAATTCACGCCTTTAATATCAATTCGGAGGTGTGGCAAGGTAAAGAAATGTATGTGTTATTTATAGACCTCATTCCATGTAACTTATGAATGATTGTAATTAACTATCCTCAATTAATAAGGAAATGAAACGGTTAACCTATCATGTCACAATTAGGGATGTCAATTTTATCCGTACCCGATCCTACCCGTCGGATAAACCCAAAATCGGGTCGGGTTTCGGCCGAACCCGAAATTTGATGGTCGGGTATGGGTAGGGTATGGGTATAGTATATTACCCGAATACCCGATCCGATTACCCGACCCGCGTACCCATTTGAATAATATAAATATATTATTATTATATATTATACATAAATATTATATTGTATTATAAATTATATATATTAATATATAAAATATTATAGTTTAAATATTTATTATACTAAATTGAATTTATTAATTACATTATATGTATATATGATATATATTAAAAATATTTATATTCTTAAATATAGGGTATACGGGTACCCGAATACCCATTGAGTACCCAATTACCCGATGGGCAATACCCGAACCCGATCCGAATCAAATAGGGTAGGGTATGGAGGAGGCATACTCGTACCCTACCCGACCCATTGACATCCCTAGTCACAATCGTTTGGTTATTTGTGTTTTATGGTCTTTTGGTTTTCTTGTATTGATGGTTGTGTATTATATTCGAATGTTAAAGATAATGAGTTGAAGATTTAAGACTCCATAATAATTCAGACATAAAAATTGGAGTCATTAAGGCTCCACAATAAATTTAAGGACTCGATCTTTATATGTATAAGATAATCATAAAATAAAGAACTAATTACAATGCACTCAAATAATAATAATAATAATAATAATAATAATAATAATAATAAAATATATAAAAAGACGAAAATATCCTTCAAATTAACGATCAACTAACAAAATTATTGATCAAAGGACTAAACCCGTAACAGATCAATAACCACAAGGACATGACCCACTGAAAAAAAAAAGTATAGGGACTAAACCTGTGAAACACGACAAACCACAAGGACTAAACCCGTAACGGATCAAAAACCACAAGGATATGACCCGCTGAAAAAAAGTATAGGGACTAAACTTGTGAAACCCGACAAACCACAAGGACAATTTATGTAATTAACTCTATATATAATGACCTTATTTAATGTGCGTAATTAAACTAATAAAACAAAAATGTAGATTATTATCATACTATATATATCTCGTATTACAGGAGCATCTAACAAGATGTTTGCATTACCACATATCGAAAGAGCGATATACACTTGAACAGATTGAACGTATATACAAGCATATATCATTCTCAATGTAGTAAGGCGAGCACCTTACTAGGTGCTCATGAGACATGATGTATAATTTGTCCCTAATCCGACATTTGACATTTATATGTTTAGTATCGGAATTATTACTTTCGATAGAAATGAAAAATTGTAATTCTGTGTATTATATATTGAAATTCTTAATACCCGCCTCAATACAAATTTTGATCAATATTTACTTGACATCTCTACACCAAAAATTATGCTTTGTGAACAAAAAAATACTGAATTTTCGAGCCAGGTTTTCAAACAACTTCATGTAATAATTATTTATATTTTTTAAAATGATGCGACATACTCCAAAAAATATGTACCTTTGAATATGGTGTCATATACAGTGAAAAAATTCAAGAGTAAAGCTCAAGCCTAGTTCGGCTCGAAAATAAAATCACAACTGCATAATAGCATTCATCATCATAATTCGACTATGTGTGGCTCAACATATAACAATGGGAACACCAATATGGAGAATTAACAAAGCTATCAAATTTCAATTTCGCAACGTGATAAAATGTCTTTGTTCGCCGTACATCATACCATATCACTTTAAATGTCTCAAAATCGGCAAAATCCTATTTCTTTGAAGCTCATTCATGCGTTTGTGGAGATTCTACAATGAATCGAACGACTCGTACAAACATGAAATACACACTTCAAATGAAGCTTCACAATTATATTGAAAAGTCGTCATTTATACTAAAAGGTACAAGTATCGAACTGGCTGATATACTCGGACGTTCTAATGCAAATCTGTACGTAAAAAAATAGTAGTTTTTACTAATCAAGCCCATTAACAACACTTTTCTTCGTGATACATCGAAATATTTGTCGCTGATGAAACGTAGTTTGTAACTTTATCTCCAATATTGCTAATGTTTTTTCCATCTAACAAGTTAGGACATGTCAAATCAAATATAACACAATTTATATAGGACTTGCCACTCGGCCTAAAAGTCACCTAGGCTAGGTCCTTTGAGATAGGATGGCAACCACACGAGAAAAAAAAAAAAAGACTGGATGAATGGGCCATGCACTCGAACTTATAGAAGCATGGTCTTTAGTTAAACTGACCTGAGACATGGAACTGTTTCTTGAGTTGTCCCAGTCACTTGGCTTTGATTAAAGTGAAGAGAATTAACGTTTGGTAAATCGAAAAAACATAGGACCACAAGACAAAAATGATACATGTCAATGGGCAAGGACCACTCCACCGACAACTAGAGAAGGTGGAGGTAAAAGAACACAGTTTTGTACATGTTTTGCTCTTACGAGAGCACTGTAGTACCCCCAAGACGATCAGGGTATATTACAACGTCGTAGACCCTATACTGCACCAGGCTAACGTATCAAAATAACATCCGATAAAGACATACAACCATTAGCAAAACAATCATTTCACAATTCACGACATCCAAACCAAAACAGGAATACGACAATATAATCCGACATCAAATCCGTCCCCCAAAAAGGGTACACAACATAAATAAATTCAACAAAGAAGTACTCGAGTACTTAAACCGATTTTCATAATACAGAAATTCCAAAACAAGACATCAAAAGATGACCACTGAACAGAATCACGCCTGCCCATCATCCTCGTACGGCTCGCATGCTCGTTTGCTTTCTTGACCTGTACCTGAAATACAAAAGTATTTCCCCCATTAAAGGGGTTAGCGACAACTGCTAGTGCAAGTACAATCCATTTGAACTACATTCTAATCAGATGAATATATGCGCCAAAAATCATTTTAGAAATCATTTATATTCCGGAATATTTACGGTGCACAAGCACAAAACACATTTTCTCCAACAAAACAATTCAAAGTTAACCGTTGGTACGAGACTCACGGCCACCGTACCCCGCAGAGCCCCGTCGGACATCCCTGGTTGGCTACCATAGTTCGCGATACGCACAATCACGGCAATACGTATCCCTAGAGGCCCCGTCGGACCGTCCCTAGGTGAACATACACATATCCATCCACACAACCACGAATAGCTATAATTCAAATATTAGAACACGTAAACAAATGTAAAGTACTTGCCTTTGAGACATCTTCGACGAAATGGGGATGAACAATGACTACGAATGATCCGGAAGGAAAACGACCGTTCCTAAACGAAGGGTTAACATAATTCAGTCCTATACGACAACAATAATCGAAAGAAAAACTCCCACAACCCCGTTTACACACTATGACAATATACGATCAATTGATACGGGCGATGGTTTACGCAAAATCTCCCCGTGTCGACAATTCACGGATTAAATTCGAGGAAAATGGATTGTGAATCACTCAATAACAACAATCGATGAGGAATATCGCAATATACGTGAATAATTCGAGATTAATCAACCAAAACCCGAAAACCCCCCAAATCTACAAAGTTAGGGTTCCTGGAGAAAATAGCTCGGATTCGGACGATGGAGGATGATAACTCTAAGGATAATATGATAGCACGATTCTACGGTGACGGGAAATGACGAGAACTCCGATCAAAACTAGTGGAATCACCTCAGATGTCGCCCGGATGAAGAAAACGAGATAAGAGATGAAAAAATGAGGTTTCTGACCTGCCCACTGTTCTTAAAACAGCGGGATGTTACGGCCGTAACAAGGGATGCATTACGGCCGTAATAATGGCCATCTTACGGCCGTAACAGATTGGGTGTTACGGCCGTAACACCCATCGATGCCAGCCTGGGCATTTCCGTCCAACCTGCTAGGACGACTCAAACCTGCACTGCTATCGAACCAAAAATGTGCTTACGAAGTATATTCGATGACGAATCTAACCGTTACAAGAAAACACCATTCCGACTACCCGAGAATCCGAAAAACGACAACAAAGATGAAATTCTCTAAACTTATAGGAAATTACATAAATGACCCAAGTGCCCGAAAATCACGATACGACGTCGGATTAACAAATCGAAAGTCACAACACGAACAACTCAACCATACGAACTCACGTAAACAAAGAAACAACGAAAACGAATGAGTTTGACGAGAATCGAACATACATACGGTAAAACATGATATAATATGGAATCACGTAAAAACATATCCAAAACTCGTCCAAATGGAAAAACTCCCAGAATAAAGTAGATTCAAAATGTCGAAACGGTTACAAGAGAGTCGATAAAAATAGATATACACCAAAAAATGGAAACTGCTAAAAATAAAAAGGTACGGATATTACAAGCACAACTATGTACTTCCATAGACTAATAAAGACTAGAAAACAATGAATTAAATTATTGTTGTTTTTGTACTGTACAGTCTGCATATAAAGTTGCACGAAATTGTTAGGCGCTACCCGATGCCAATGAAGCTTCGGGACCGGCCCAACAGTAAGTCACGCCTTTTGATCAAACTTTATATATTTTTTTTCTTTTACGATTCGATAATTGATAAAAATTTCATTGATTGGACTTAATCTTAGCATCATCGAGTATACGCTCCTCCCACGTTCTAGAAAGGGTTTAAGAGGACACTCACAATCATGTGCTAGAAGGAGAAGTCATTTTCTTTGATAATATACTGATGCAGGGATTGACTATGGTGGAAACACTCTTAATGGTGAAATCTAGAAACCAATTGCATTATTAAGTAATTTCATTGCATATTTGTTATTATTTGTTGCATCAAGCTGGTCGCTAATATATGCAACAAATAATGCAATAAAAAATACATAAATACATATAATTATACTCATCTACAGCCGTTAGATCACTAATATCAATGGCCTACAAAAGTTTCTAGATTTCACAAGCTAATTAGTTTTCATATGATCTATTTCCTACTGATGCATACTAGAATGGTCCGGATGCCCCTTTTCTTGAATATTAAAAAAAAAAAAGATTTTCTTGACGGCCCCAAGCCCTTGCTTGGACTGCTTTGGGCTGGGGCCGAGCCTGGAACGTTTAGACGTACGCCCCTACTGGATCTAGGAATGGGGCTGGTTGCATAATTCTTTTATGGCTCGTTTGGTAGCCATGTTAGGATATGGCATGTTAGGATATAGCAAGTTAGATAAAGTGGGGATGATAGTTTGGTGTTTGGTAGAATAAATGTACTATTTAGATTAAATTGTAAAATTACATTTTTATCCTTGTTATATTTATATACTATATACATTTATAAGTTTATATAAATATATGATAATTTAATATATATATATATATATTAAAAAATTGAAACTTTATTTTTTTAAAAATCTGGAATACTAATACTAATCTTTAATCTGTTTTCTCGATTTTTAGATTATTTTGAAAAAATAAAATAGTTTTTTTATGAAAAGTAAATAAAATAGATTTTTAGTTTTTTTATTTTCGAACTATTTTTTATTTTTTATTTTCGAACTAATTTTTAATTTTTATTTTTGAACTTTAAATAAAATTTTCGATTTTTATTTTTTATTTTCGAACTAATTTTTATTTTTTATTTTTGAACTTTAAATAAAAATTTTAGATTTTTATTTTTTATTTTCAAACTAATTTTTATTTTTTATTTTCGAACTTTAAATAAAATTTTTGATTCTTAATATTAATATTCCGGATTTTAAAAAAAATAAAGGGGTAATTTTGGGATTATTGGGTTAAAATGAGCATTGTTCAATCAAGTTATTTAAACCCACCATTTTGGTGAGTTTCGTAACCAAGCTTGAACAGTGGAATAGTGAAGGGCTTGAGCTTAAAGCCGGGCCAAGGAGTTAACGAAACATGGCTACCAAACGTTAGTTTCGGCAAGTTAATTTATCATAACCTGCCGAAACATGGCTACCAAACGAGCCCTTAAGATCACGTCATTACAAATGTCATAAGAATAAAACTTCATATTCTACTGGATCTAGGAACGGGGGCCGATTTTTTACTCACTCGGTGGCTGCCTAGGCCCGAATTTTGGGCGCCTAAGCTGCTCGGCCCATGTAGGCGGGTGCCGAAACAATTTTTTCCATTGATAAGGACAAAATTGCTTCGGCCTAGCCTAGGGGCACATACAATAGATCTTGAGCCAAATGCCTAATAGTTTGACTGGTTTTCAGCCCTGGGTGACACACAAATACACACACATTCATGTGTGTGATCCAAGCACTCAATAACCATTGTGTCTGATCCAACGGTTCATATTGCATTTTGCATGTGGCGACAGCTCATCACTTTCTTTCTGAGAGTTATATTATCAGTACTGTATGATTGGAACAGTAATAATAGGAGGTACATGGTTGCAGTAGGCTATACTACTAACATTGTGCTCTCATCAATCTTAATGTTTTTGATGGACACAACAGGCTGATGTTAACAAGGCAAAGGAGTACAATGCTATTAGCATTAGATATGGTGTTTAAGAGCCGTTTAAATTGTACAAATTTTTATTTGGGAACAGACCATTTATCGGGAATTTATTTTATTATTGATTGAACGAACAATTTTATTTTTATTTTTTAAACTTGTGGATAAAACACACGTCTTGGTGCTTCAAAACACACTACTGTTATTTCATTAATTCCCATGTTTTGTTATGTGTAAAAATAAATAGATTGTTCGTTTCCATTTTGCTATGCAATCATCATGGACGGGGTAACAGTTAGATTTGATAATTTTAGTTGTAAATTTAATTTGATATCTTATATTAGTATCAGACACATGACACATGCCTGAGATCTAAATTTTGCCATACAGATTATTTACATTTAATAAAGCAAATAATTTTGTAGTAACGGTTCATCAACCTCATTCAGAGTCTAAGAAAATCATAAGGTAAAGACAATATCATACTTCACTTCACCCCCTTCGATTCCATGACATACACGTAAAATTGAAAACTATGCACACAGTCGGCACACGACATGAAGCACAAACAAAAACGAGTCAAAGGTACGTATGAATAACGGGTTTATGCAAATCTTCAAAGACATATACCATAGAATCTTTCTCCAACAAACTGCACGTACGAGCAGTTTGTGGGAAATACATATTTTCAATAAAGAACCGAACTCTAGATCTTTTCATTTCTAGGTGGCCCAAAATCTGCTGCTTCTTATCCATCACCATTCACCTCCAGCTTGGATGAGCCCCACTATTCAAATCGGCGAATGAATGGTTAGGGGATCTCATGCCCAAAGGCGATTGGTGGACAGCAGCAGACGGGGAAGTGAAACTTGAAGTAGCGAATCCTGATGATGCTGCAGTACAGAAGAGTGGTAATGCATGATCTCCCTGAAAAGGGTCCGGGGACTTCCATGTCCAGTTTGCCGATGGATCAACTTGCATAACCTTCTCTATTGTTCCCTTCCAAAAGAAAAAAAAAATCGTATATCAAATTCCTTCAACTATAAAAACATCAGATTTTTTTTTAAAAGCACATTCTCTAATTATTTTATTAATTTTCAGGTTTTTGTAAAAATAATTCAGATTTTTCATTAATAAAACAAATTTTATTTTAGAAACTCCAACACTCTTTGAAAAGTAAAATAAAACGTACTGTAATTTATCAAAATTAAATTGTTCTTCATTTAGCCCGATTTACCGAAAAGGAAAAAAAAGATCCATTGATGTTTCAAAATTCGAAATACCCCTCATAACGGTGCAATTTGTACAAGCGTTGGGAGGGGTATCTGCTATTTTGACAGATACTTGTTTCTTATTGTCTGTGTGTAATTAGGCTAAACTTAAGGGGTAGCTTTTGAAATCAACCCTAACATCTAAACACTATCAAGACACAACAAGAAAAGTGTCACCAGAATAATTCTAGTGAACTAAAACTACGATGAAGCACTGAGAAATACAGTGTCTTACGATGATGAATATACCTTATAAACGGGGCAAAAATCCACTCCGTTCCAGATAAAAGGGCGTTGACACACATTTACATGTCCATGTGACAATTGAGCTCCCACAGGGACTGAAGCAGAGCCCTGCAAGTTTTAATAAATGTCAATCAAGCAAGGTTTAATGCATTTACTCATGATATTTTAGACGAAATACCGCAAAATATATCATACTACAAAGCGGATAAAAACTGTATCTAAATGTCCACAGAACCTTTGCTCCGTTTTCAGGAAGGTTGTCGGGGCCGCAATGGATCTCAAAGCTTCCCATCTCCATGTTCGGAGGTTGTTGACCATTGGCTCTACGAGGAGGGGCGATGCACAAGTTTAGATCTAGATCTTGATGTTCGCCAGCTGAAAGAAAAACACAGAAGAAAACAAGTAAACGAACCATTACAGCCAAAAGAGAGAACAAATTAATCTCTCAGCATTTTTACTTCCAATTTCTGCCTCGGGACTGAACTCCTCGTCATATGTGCTCGGCTCAAAATTGGTGACCGCGTCTCTTCCGTTGCACTTGATAGCAGCTTTATCATATGCCCTATCGACAGAATATTTTTTCAAGAAAATCAGTTTTTTTTCGACATTAATAAAGAACCAAGTTGTATTCTAGTCGACTTTAACCTTGCAGCTTCTATCTCAGTGTCGAACAATCCAAGATATATATACCTGCACAAAATCATTGCTAAAAGATAACTAAACACTCTGGCTAACTGATCTGAATTTTTAAGCAGCAGCAGCAGCAACAACATCATAATTAAACAATCCTTCGGGAAAAAAAAAATATCCGTTAATCTAAAAAGCCATCTTACTTCTTGCCAAGAAATTGTCCCATCCGAGCTTCCCATCGTCCACATTTGTGCAATGTTACTCCCCTATACTTTGAACTTCCTCTAGAGAATCCCGTACTCTGGCGACGAAGTATGTGCACGAATTCTTCTTTGGTTAGATTCTTCATCTAAGTAGGGAAAAAAAAGCCCCACCATCATAAATTCCATAGGAAAAAAAAAACGACAAGAAAAGAAACATATATATCAACTCAAACATAGGATGCAAAACCAACCTGTTTAAGATCTTCATAATCACTGACATTAAAATTAATGTCCGCATCCAGTCCACGGAATTTTATCGCAGCACGATCGTAAGCCCTACATTTAGAAACACACAGTTCCACGAAATATAGCAATTTCATCTAAGAATTAATCGTTTGAATAATTGAATTATCTTCAGCAATTGGAAGTTTATTACCTAGCCGCCGCGTGTGCAGTGTCAAATCCCCCTACATATTTAAATTCCAATTTTGCAGTAGATTTTCAAGTTATCAGTACACTTTGAAAAGAAAAGAAAAAAAAAACATCCCAACAAAGAAAAAGTAGATGTACTATTTATGACGCTTACCCAAATAAACTTGTTTACCACAGTCCCTGTACGAATCACATGACAAAAGAAAAAAAAAAAAACATTAGTTAATCATTCATGGTACATCAATACATATAAAAGCATCTTAACCACCACGACAAGATACAGCAACCACAGTCGTCACAAGCATACTTGAATTGACCAATCAATGATATGTACGAACGTGTAGATAACCAGATGTGGAGGATAATGTATGGCATTCAATGTATCCTTATTTCTACAGTTCCAGATATCTAATTTCAGATCTCCATCAAAACATAAGTACGAAATTTTGTTTGGCCTGATACTGAATTACCCCTTTCATTTTTGGAATTTAATGATGAAAGATGTAATGAATTCATTCTAAATATACTCGAATTGCGAAGGAAATTACAGAGAGAGAGTTAGATTGTTCGAAGTTCGTAGTGCATCAGCTTACCAAATGTGAGATTCCCAACGTCCGGTGCGGCGATAGAATGTGACGCCACGATACTGAGAGCTGCGAGACCTCGGTCCCCTCCGACTCTTCTTCACCAGCTGCCTCCTCTGTAACTGCTGCTGCTGAGCGATAATACTCTGGTTCGGCAGCTCGCCGCGATTCTGCAAGAGATCCAACCACTGACTTGGACGCGCTTCGCCACTAGCCGGAAAAAAATCCTTCATCACGTAACCGCAGCTCGATTTCTCACTATACTCGACGTTGTTCTTCCAAATATCAAAACCAACCAAATGATTCGAACACGAGTTCTCGTCGCCGGCAGTGCTCGATGTATCCGCATTGACAATAGAGGAATTAGAGCTGCCGGAATATTCCATTTGATCGGCAGACAGTAGAAGATGATTATCTGACGCCGTCCCAAATCGATCGGCGGTCGGCGCCGGAGGATCAATAGTCAAATCGAAGTTCAACATCACCAAGCAATCCCCAATCCACCAAAATTCCTACCACACACGCCTATATATATGCATACGCGGACGGGTAATATTTATGCGCTGAAGAAAAAAATGAGGCTGGGAAGAATGAGGAAGAAGAAAGGTATACTTGCAGTCTTACTTTATTTGTAGAATCATAAAGATACTGAGAAATGTGTGTGCAGATATTTGTACCTGAAATGGGTAACTGTGAGAATTTGGTACTGCCTTTTCTCTCTCTATATATCGCGAGGGAGGTTGAGAAATCAGTAGGGCCAAAAGATAGAGAGAGAAATATGAATGAAATTAAGGCCGGCTGTACAAATTGCTCCTAGATTGTAGAGCGAGAAAAAAGAAGAACCGTTTTTGGTGTGTGTAGCGCGTGTTTGTTGTAAGATGAGAGAGAGAGAGAGAGAGAGAGAGAGAGAGAGAGAGAGAGAGAGAGAGAGAGACTGTCTAGTGGCTAGTGCAATCGCAATGCCGCGGCGCGTGATGGGGACGGCGAATGATGAGGCAAGCAGTGTATTATATTAGAATATTATATTAGAAATGTAAAATTCTTGCGTAAAATTAGAAAGTTAACAAATTTATTTTAAATAAATTTACTAAATGACATAAATTTTTTTACCGACTGAAATGTATCGAATCGAGCCACGTAAAATTATTATTTTAGATTTATGCATTTAGATAAATAAGTATTTAAGAAGTATTATATACTCGATCAGATAATATACGAGTCCTGCTATATTCCAAATAAATCAACTGTTATAATATGAGTATTATTTTACTTACGTAAAATGAATAATTACACGATTCGCCCACATATACTTATGTAAGGTCCTGTTCTTTTGTACTTATTTTTCAATTTTTCGATTGATTCGCCTGGCCATCCATTCGATCTGGGCCTAATTCAGTTTCATCTGGGCCTAATTCAATTCGATTGATTGGGCTTCTTCTTCTTATTATTATTATTATTACTAATCTTAATTATTATTATTGTTATTATTACTAATAATATTACTATTATCGTTGTTGTTGTTGATTACTATTATTATTATTATTATTATTATTATTTACCATTATTATTATTATTATTTACCCTTAATATATATTTGATTCGATTGATTCGAGTCCATTCGATTCGATTCGATCAGATTCATTCGATTCGAAAAACGAGGTTCTAATATGTCCAATAATTACACGAGCATTTATGTACTCGGCCAATTGAGTACATTGATATTCATATAGCTATAAATACTCTAGTACTCTTTGACCGGTGATATAAGTATTAATGGTACATTCAAGCATGAATTAAACATGGAAAGATTTAAGCATCAAATCCGCTCCCATTTTCATAGCATAAACCAATAGCGAATCGATCTAAAAAATTAGAGAAAAAAATCGAAACTGATCCAAATGGCCAATCAATTTTTGGTTTTAGTTTTCTAACTCATCTTTGTTTGTTCACCCATTGACAATTATTTTGGACTAAATTCATACAAAATGTATATTTAACTGAAAACAAACAATCGATTAAAACCGAAAATAAAAAAAATGATATTGACCAAATCAATTTGGTTGGTGCCTATTGAAATCGATTTCGGTAAAATAAACGTATTATTTTCTCAAAGAAAGAATCAATGAAGATATATATTTAAAATAATATTTGTTAATCATATTTATTTTATAATAAAATGTTTGTTCAGATACTCAAAATGGTTTAGGCTGTCAAAAGGATAAAACACAAATATCTTACTTTATATGGGAAAAGGCGATTGTACCTTTACTTTTACATTCCAAAAAACTTTGGAGTGGCTTTCTTTGTCAAAAAAAAAAAAAAAAAAAAAATCAATATATGATGTTAATCCATCAAATACTTTTGTACTTTATTTTATTTATATTTCTTTAAATTCGTCCGAATACAAGAGAAATAGAGTATTGAGTCCTAGAGATTTTTATGCTTTATAATTATTTAATAATTAGTTTATTATTCCCGCAGTCTTGGCTCAAGCGCAACATTTACAAGAAAATTTCTGTATTTTAGGTGAATGATTGGATGCGATATATATGTAATTTTTTAAAGTATTGATGGTGAGTGTGTGGTGTAGATTAAAAAATTAAAAGTACTGATAGAGTGTGTGGTTGAGATTAAAAAGTAAAAGTTGATTGTTTGATTTAATTTGAGTTATTTAATGAAATGTTGTACCTATAAAGGGACACTTTGTAGACCAAATGTTGCATTTCGGACGGGATGGAGGAGTATTAACCACTGTGTAATATATTTCGCATTACTTGATGTTGATTTTTGAAATTTGAAAAACAAAAACAGACTTTAATAGATTCATATGATGTTTTCTAGAACCCAAATAACAAAAAAATCGAATCACATAAATTTTTGGAATAAGGAATTTGAGAAAAGAGGAGCCACATCAAAAAGGATCAAGGGAGACGAGATGAAATTTTTATTGGGGGTGATGGAGACGAGATCGCGATAACAATCTCTCATAATTACATAATATTATCATATAAATCTTGATAATCTAAATTCGCTCATAATTATGAGAGATTGCTACCGCGATCTCGTCTCCATTAGGGGAAGATATTTTTGTGTATTTTTATAGTGAAATTTAGGTATAAAACACACACACACATATAAAGAACAAGAGAAATAGGAGAAGGTAACAACAATGTGTTCTCTCATTATGGGTGTCATAAGCTTCTATCTAAAATTATAAGTTGAGGTTTCGAGATATGTTGGTCATTTATTACAGGGAAAATGAATTTTTTTGTCACTCAACTATTATCTCTTTTAGAAACGTACCACTCAACTAAAAGCTAATTTATTGGACACTAACGTTACACATGTTTACCGTTTTAGTCATTTCGTTACCATTCCGTTAATTCTTCCAGTTTTTTGTTAAAAACAAACTTTAAGGGAAAATTTTATTTTTTACACATTGACATGGATCTACTATACTGACATGGATCTGCTATACTAGTTAAAAAATCAAAAAATAATACTTTTGTGTGTGTGTGTTATAACTGTTGAAAGAACAAGAGAAATAGGAGAAGGTAACAACAATGTGTTCTCTCGTTATAGGTGTCATAAGCTTCTATCTAAAATTATAAGTTAAGGTTTCGAGATATGTTGGTCATGTATTAAATAAATTATTTATTTACCGCACTTCTTTTTTGAATGATTTTTAATAACATGTTGCCTCGTTAAAACTGTTACGAAACAAATAGAGATGAGATTTTCATGATACTAAGATGTAATTTATGATTTTTTATACCCATGATATGTAATTTTATATTTCCTATAAATATGGTCCTTATTATAGTTGCAAACCAAAAAAGCAAGAAGAGCAGAATACAAGCAATCAAGAAAGAGGAGAATGGGAAAGAGTTGGTGGTCCAGTGGTAGGACGTCTACACTTAAGACACTCCTTTGGGATAGGTCTTGGGTTATAACTCCACCAAGAAGGTGAAAGATGAGGTTTTTCTCTTTATGATCCTCTAGCTCCCTGGAAGTGTACAGAAAAGGCATTGGGAAGCCTGGAATTGCTCGAGCGACTCGCGATTTACTTCTCTCAATGGGTTAGGAGTGAGTTCTTTGAGAGACTAGGATTAGTCCGGCTAAACTGGGATCACCTAGTTATCAAAAAAAAAAACGAGCAGAATAGAATACCTTTCATAAAGTAAAACAACCAGAAGAGCAGAAGATTTGTAGGTCTCTCATAAAATCTCAAGAATCCAACAATTAGGAGAAATTTTACTCGGTTTGTTCTCTCATAAAATTCGGGAGCCAGATACACATCTGGCAATTTAACTGATAACAGTATTGTGGGGCCGGGGCTGTTATCCCGATGACTAATCAGTTGTAAACTTGGAACCTCGGTATCAAAAAAAAAATCCAACAATTAGGAAAAATCTCAGAAGAGCAGAAGATTTGACTGTTGTCTTTTACTCTTTTTTTTTTTTTTGCTAAGTAATACTTGAACCATTTTATTTAAACAAACTAGATGACCTAAAAAAAATTTAACAAACTTTTATATTTACCATGCACATCAATTTATCCCGATCAAAAACTATAATAAAAATAGAGGGGTGATAGGACAACACCATGAACCACACCCCCATACACATCCGTGTTTTATGGGTGTTGTACCGCATGCTTTACAGATAAAATATTCGTAATAATATTATAATAAAATTAATAGTAAAGCACGCAGTACAACACTCATAAAGCACGAGTGTGTTTAGTGGTATTGCCCTATCATTTCTCATAAAAATATACTACCTCCGTTCTCTTATAATTGCAACATCTGGACTTTCACGTTTGCCAATGCACAACTTTGATTATTAATATCATTAATTTTTTATTTTTAAAAATTATAAGAAGTTGATATTTTGAAAGTATATTTCGAGATGAATCTAACAAGATTTCACATGACTATATTTTTTCATATGTATAAATCACAAAAGATAGTCAAAAGAGAGTATGTGAATAGTATAATAGTCAACATCTCCCCTATATACTAATGCAGAATACGCTGAGCCTAAGTGGCAGCTTCTCAGCCTACCGCCACATGTCTTTCTTTGGTCTTGGGTGCTTACGTGTCAGCTTCTCATGCTTCAGCTGACACATAATCAATTACTGGCCTAATCATCATTGCATTAATTACATTATAATTATACCTCAAATAACTCCTATCTACCTTATTAATTTTTACGAATTAAGGAATATGAATTATGAATAAATAAGAATTGATTATATTTACAAAAATATTTCATATTTTCATTAATTAAAAATAAATCCCAAACAAAGAGAAATTTAATATAGTAGTGTGCACTATATATTAAAAACGTAAACCTAAAATCTCGCGGAAATATTATATATTCCACTAATTAATTAGTTTATATTAGTTAGTCACATTAATTAGGTATATTAATAAAAAATATCAACTGAAATGAAAGATGCTTGGGAGTATTGCAAAAAGAAGTGTTGAATATATATAATTAAAAAGGTACTTGAAGTCCTAATCAATTAAATAAATCGAAATAGTCTTATTAAAAATATTATTGAAAATGTAGAAACAATGGTTTTAATTATTATTTATAAATAAATCAAAGAAACTATGGAGTAAATCAATTAGTCTATTTTAGTTTTAAATCTTATTTAATTAATATAAAATAACAAAATAAATGAAAAAACTTATATTTAATAAATTATATAATTACTGATTTTAAGAATTTTTAAAGAGATATTTCAAAATATATAAGAAATTAAATTTAATAATATACTAATTCCTAGATCTTTGTACAAAGAGAATTTCAGAAAATAAAAATTGATCGTTTTAAGTGATTTTTATTTTTTTTTGTTTTAAATTTATTTACTTTTAAAATCAAATATATATTTTTGAAAGTTTTGAATTTGCTTTTGTATTTTAAATTATATCCAAATAATTTAGGTAATTTTTTTTCAAACATAAGGATTAAAATTATCTCTTTTTTGGCCATATACAGAAACCGTTAAATACTTAACGATTTGGATCATTTTGGCAAAAAAAAGGACAAAAAAAATGTGGAACTAAAATTTCATTTAACACAATCAGATATGAATTGAGGGTTTTTCTAATACGAATTTCCGAAATTATTAAAAGTAGCCAACTATTTATGTGTTCTCTTGAATGTAAAATGTGTCAACTTTAATACTTCTATATATTAAGTTAAATGTTTGAAAATAATATCATATAAAAATAATATAAAATTTTAAGTGAACCAAATGTCACTTAGTTTTTTTGTATTACAAGATTCACAAATTACTAAAATACTCTAATTATTTTTCTTTTCTTTTGAATGTAAAATTTCTTGAATTTAGTACTCTTAATTATGAAGTTCAATGCCTGAAAAGTACCCTATAACTTTTTCCGACTCATTATATTACAAACAAAATTGGGCATTTTTTTTACTTTTAAAAAATGGGGGAAATTTTAATTAGGCTATGATGTGGATGTAGTTTTCTTAGTTAACCCCGCGATTAGTATATTTACAATAAGTCATACAAGTAATTCACTTATATATGGACTACGATGATGCTTCTTTTTTTTTGTCAAATTGGGAAGTACTTAATTTTAAGTTATAAGTCATAATCTCCTTACTTTGTAATTCCAAAATCGATTTTAAATTGAATATACATGTAGTTTCACTTCAACCAAACGAGATTTTTTGTAATACAAGTTTCAGAAATTAATAAAAGTACTTCAACTATTTTTCTATTTTTTAATGTAAAATGGGTAGACTTTAATACTCTTAAATATAAAGCTAAATGTTTGAAAAAATATCATATAAGCATAAATATCATTGAAGTACTTCAATCAAATCAATTGAGTTTTTTATTTTGTAATTTTTTAAAATTTTAAGGTCATTTTTAATTAGGACAAAATTATGATGTATATTTTTTAACTTATCCAAGCTATTCTTATATTATAATTGTTAAATTTCTTGGTAATTTTAAGGTTATGACTTGGATGTAGTTTTCTAAATTAACAGGTATATTTATAATAAGTCATACAATAATTAATATATATATATATATACTACTATTATGTTTTTTTATTGCAATTTGAAAAGTGCTTAATTTTAAGCTATAAGTCAAAATCTCTTATGCATTTCCAAAAGCTTTTTTTATTTTAAATATTACTAGAATTATCCTTGCCATAATTATTTAGTATAATTGTACATATGAAGTTGTACCAAAGGACAATGCATATATTGGTTATTCAAGTATAAGCCCTTCTTCACTTGAGCATCATTGCAAACTCATAATTATGAGATTAATTGTGAGATTAATTGTTGGTCAAACAATGTCATCTCATCATCTACAAGAAATTAAAGACTTATCCGAACGATCCTCAAAATTGTAAATGGTGAGCTGAGTGAAAAAGTCAATAGAGAAACCTTAGTTGATATTCTTGATATTTACTAATCCGGAATGCCGAAGATCATATTTCAGCCATTGTTGAAAGCACTATCATTCACTTAAAAATAACTTTCCATAAAATAATTTTTTGAAGAAAGAGCAACCATGACGCCAACAAACGACGTTGTGGAGATAGTAAACGATTACGTGATGTCTATAATTTAAAAAGACAAGCGGATATATCACGTTGTGGAGATAGTAAACGATTACGTGATGTCTATAATTTCAAAACACAAACGGATATATCGTAGTTTTGATAGTATATGCAAAATTTCTGCCCTCTAAAAGTCAAAATCAAGTATATCGAATGAATTTTTTGGACAGTATCAAGTGTTCTCGAATTCCAAATCACATCTTAAAATCGTAAGTTAGAGTTTCAACTATGCTAATTCAAAATATGGATCAATCATCAGAATTATGCAATATCACATCATTAATAATTATCCAAACCCGTAACCATATTATTGAACAAAAAAATTCGGGGAATAATTCTGAGAGTAAAATATTTATTCCACAATTGATATTAATCCCCTTAGATATCAGATTACCATTTAAATTTCAAATACGTAAGTTTCCACTTATTATGAATTTTGCCATGACTATATTTAAGAGTCAAGGTCAAAGGCTTTCTCATATCGGTATGTATCTTCCAAAATCCGTATTCGGTCATGGTTAGTTTTATGTAGCCATATCAAGAGTAAAGATAAAAAAAGACTAAAAATCTTTTATTGCAATGAGAATGATTAAACAGAACAAATAATATAGTTTATAAATAAGTATTTATAATGAACGATTTACATATTATATATTTACATAAAAGTTTTTTTTTGTGTTCCCGTGTAATTACACAGGTGTTATACTAGTATTGCAATAATAAAGTATACTCCCTCCGTCCCGCCCAAAGGTTTACATTTCTATCAAAAAGTAGTCCCTTTAGTAAGTTTACATATATCACTTTTTACAATCAAATCAAACAATCACTTTTTACTTTTTAATCTCCCACCACTCATTCATCATCAATACTTCTTACTTTTTAATCTTCACCACACATTTAATCATCATTACTTATACCAATCATTACCTAAAATACACTAAATATACACCTTCTGTCAACCTTTGTCTGAGACCGATAGAGTACTATATTTTACCGTCCATACACATCAACTATCTTACGGATTTTCATAGTATGACTTTGATTAGACTATTTGCGGTGTTTGAGGAAAAAAGGTAAAAAGCCGGGATTAATTAATCTAACCAAAGATCATTACAAAAGGAAACCAATTCTGCCGACTGAATCATAGTCAAGTAATAACGTCGGAGAATAATGCAATTTGATATGGTTGAAAACCATGTCTATATGTGCCCCACCCCCCACCCCCCCATCCACAAAATCTAAGTGAATAAAACAAAATAGGAAATTCATGTGTGGTCACCTGATCTCACCTTTCTTTACTATTATCTCCAAACACAAAGTACAAATCCAACGCATAAAAAATTTACTCATTCCGTCTACCAAAATATGTCCACTTTTAAATTTTTTTATAGTTAATTTATAAAATTTAACTGTAAATTACAACTAATATATAAAAAATTATCTCCGTAAAATTAAGGTTAATATGATTTGATTTTATATAATTAATAATTTTCGTTGATTATAAATTAATCAAATTATAATGGTAAAATATTTGTGAAAATTATATTATGAAACTTTAGATGGTGAAGTTTCATAATATAATTTTGTTAAATATTTTACCATTATTTTTTGAGATTAATTTAGTCAAACTTATAAATTATCAATTATATAAATCAAAATGCCACGTTAAATTTACTTTATGATAAGTAGTTGGATAGATTTGTCCTAATATGTATTTCTAAAATACAACTACGTTTTCTATAAAATTTTATATCTTAATCGCAACTTTTTTGTCAAAGTTTATAATTTATGACCCGAAAAATCAAAATTTTGATACATTTTTATGGACGGAGGGAGTAGTCGTTAAGAGGGAATAAAACAAAATAGAAAATTCATGTGTGTGATCACCTGATCTTATCTTTCTTGACTATTATCTACAAACACAAAGTACAAATCCCCCACACATAAAAGTTGTACTCCCTCTATAAAAATATGTCCAATTTTTTATTTTTTTTAATTAAATTTATAAACTTTGACCATAAATTACAATAATATATAAAAAAATATAGTAATGTAAGTATTTGGTTAGATTGTCCTAATATGTATTTTTAAAATATAACTTACATTTTCTATAAAAAATTATATATTAATGACAATTTTTGGGTCAAAGTTTATAAATTTTGATCCGAAAAATCAAAATTTGGACACATTCTTGTGGACGGAAGTAATATTCCTTATAGAGTAAATTGTAACCCGCACCCGTACTCTTCATGACCCTGGTTAATATGCAAAAATGAGCTCGGCACAAAATTTAACGAGAGGTGGTACGAACTTATCTGAATCGATTCGGACCAAATAATATTATTCTATATCATCAGATGATGTTAAAAACAAATATTTATAGTATTGTGTTCTTTGAATGTTGTCGAAAATAAAAGTATTAAATTATTAATAGTGAGGGGCATCAACAATAAAGTAAAGTGATAGTATTATTATGTTCAGAAAAATAAATAAGTAGAATGAATCTGGACAGATAAAAAAGAAAGTGTGCATATTAAATGTGGATGGATGAGTACTCATTTGTAAGAATATTATTACTACTTTTAAAGTAATATTTCCAAAAAAAAATGACTTTTTAATATGTTCGTGATTAATTATATTTTGAAATTTTAAATGAGACTTTAAAGACTATTACTATAGAGCTATTTTTAATTAATTTTAAATATAAATTTTAGGAAAAAATTATAATTAAGTATAATTAAAACGTTATTTTTTTTGTTTAAATTGAAAATAATGTGAAGAATCAAAAAGACATATAATATTTGAAAAATTAGAAAAATACTTTGATTCTTTTTTCTTTCCTTTATTTTTTTCTTACCACAAGGAGGTTCGTCCCACGGGTGAAACCTATCGGCAATGCCGGTATCGATTCAACCTTTTAGTGATCCCAATGAAGCGATGTAGATGAATTTTTGGCCCTTATCAACAAATTTTGTTACGTAATTTCAAGTAAATATAAAACCAAAATTTAATGTTAATGAATTTGATGTAACTAAGCTGATCGGTCACCAAGAACCGGGTTAATTTTAGGAGTTTAGCTAAGAAAACCCAAAATGTATGAAGTATTGTCTTTCTCTCTCTCTCTAAAGTATGCTATAATCTCAGAATGTGAATCCTTAATGAAACCCCCCCCCCTCTTCCTTTTATAGCAGGGAGATGCCTTGTTCTCTAAGATCTTCCCTGATTTTTAGAGAAAATCTTAGATATCCAGGGATTCGGGCTGCGATTTCCCATCCCTGGATTTCCGGGATTGCAAGGTATGAGCTCTCAATCCCTGGATCTCAGGGATTCTGTCAGATGAGTCAGGATCTTCTTTCCCGAGACTTCGACCTTCATGAGCTCGGAGGCCTTAGATCGGCTCCTATTATAAAAGATCGCTTAGGTCGGGTCGTTCCTATTCAAATCCGTACTTCGGGAGACCTTTGAGGTCGGCAACCTTCTAACAGATGTCACAGGTCGGCGGGGCCTCCGAGGTCGGCAACCTTCTAAAGGACCTTGAGGTCGGCATCCACTTGTCTAAGAAAGCCTTTCATTACTAAGAGGTAGGTACTCCGGCTTATATTGGTCCATGTTTTAGACCGGGTTTTCAGGGAGCGTGCATTCGGCGTCCTATCAACCAGTCCCCCTACTCTAGTCGAGCTGTAAGACCGAGTAGAGTAAGATTTGTTTATAATCTAACGACCTTGACACAAGAATCCTTGGGATTCCCGTCCCCAGATAACGAGGTTCCTCGGATTTCGTGCGCTATAATATCCCCGTCTTTTCCTTTCCCCGCCTCCCAAACGTCGCGTCTATGGTCAAGTCCAGGTGTCGACCTGTTATAGGTCGGATGAGGCAGTGCCAGATCCCAGCCGTTCTTTTACAGGAGGCATCGGACGCTCCAGATCGCCCGTTATCTTCTTGATTTTCGCCCTCCTTCTCTATAAATAGGAATCCTCTCCCTCCTTCAGCCATTTCCGCTCTTCTTCTTGCGACATACTAGTGTGAGGGTATTCCGGCGACACTTGCGACCTTGGTTTCCTGCCTTCGGTGGTGCTTCCACTACCTTTCTCCAGCGATCTTCCACCCAATCCCATGGGTATGTTCATCTGAACACCCCTTTAGTTTTTCTTTTGGTTTGTTATCGATTTTTCCTCATATTCTTCCTCTCTTTTCTTCCTTTTATTATGTCGTCTGCTTCGGATTCTCAGAATTTTTCTGGCGAATCGGCCGTGGACTCCTTTTTAGAAGGTCTTTCCTCTTCTGATGGGGACTCGGGGGGTAGGTCGGGGTGAGCTACTGGTTCCTCCCTCTGTCTTAGGGATGAACCCCTAGGTGATGTAGATTGGTCCGAGCTAGGTGACATCCCTTCTAACCTTCCCTCTGGCATCCCCCTAATCATTGTAGATCCCCCTTCCCCTCCTCCTATGGACGAAGTAACTATGACCGACCTCTTAGCCGACCCATATCAGACGGTCGTAGGAGCGACTCGAGTTCTCCCTCCTCATCCTCTATCTAGGACTAGCCCAGCCGTGCTGGCTAGTTTTATAAAATTTCTTAGACTTCCCCCGGGGTGGGAATTTGTCACGCCTCAGGCTAGTGACACCCCTGACCATCCTCCCCCGGGGCATATTACTTGGTTCGTGGATCAGGTGAGCAGTGGTCTTCGCTTTCCACTCCATCCCTTACTTGTCTCTCTCTCCGTTAAATACAATCTTCCCCTCAACCAGTTTTCTCCTAACTCTTTTCGTTATATGGTTGGTTTCCTCGTGCTGTGTCATTACAGACACGAGGAACCCGACCTGGGTTTTTTCTATTTTTTTTTGGGCTAAAGAGTTTTAAAGGCTCCTTTTACTTGACCTCCCGAAACAACGCCCATTTCTTTACCCACCTCCCTTCCAATGTGAAGGATTGGAGGTCCCGTTTCTTTATCCTCCGGCTCCCTAAAGCTGATTCTTGGGGTTTTCCCACGGAATGGACGCAGCTACTCCGAGCCAGGATCCTATTCCTAGCGCAGTTCCGTCCGGCCGCGTGGGTCGAAAGTTCGGGAATGGAATGCCATTCCTACAATGCTTTCAGTGACGCAATTCCATGATCTCCTGTTCCATTGTGGGCTGAGCTCGAATCCTTACCCAGCTATCCCTGATATTGGTAGGCTTTATCGGTTCTTTCCATAGTATGATCTTTGTTATTTTGTTTTTTTAGCTATTTCCCTGACCGCTTGTATTGTTTTTTGTAGATCGGTTCATGCGGACCTGCCAGTCGGATGCCTCCAAGCCGGCTGAACCAACGAAAGAGAAGGTCCCCAAGTCGACGAATCCCCACAAGGAGAGGGCAGAGGGCTCATCAAAAATTAAACGGAAGCTCCCTTCTCGCCCCAAGTCTGGGGTGACTCTCCCCTCCGACCTGGATCCTACCCTGACCACCGGACGAAGCCCTGCGAGCTCGTCTCGGCAGCTTCAGGTCACTCAGAGGGCCCCTTCTCCTAGCTCCCCCGCTTCCAAACGGCCGAAGACCGCGGGTCCCCCATGTCCGGCTATGGAGACTCTTCTCTGTTGCAAGGAGTTTGAGAAATTTCTTCCATATTTTAGCTCCATGGTCCCGGCTAAGGATAAGCTGGGCTTACGAGACGCCGCGGAGGACCCTCGCTTCGATGCTATGATGATGTATTTTGGGAAGGTATTCCCCCTTTTTGACTATTTTCATATTTATTATTACCCCTTTTGTCGTCCTGATGTGACTTTCTTTCTTGTGCAGTTCTTCGCCACCTTTGTGACCTTCGCAGAGGATCATAAACTCGGCGCTTCGTCTTCCTCCCAGCTCACCCAGATGTCAGCCGATCTGGCAGCCGCCCTGTCGGCTAATTCCGATCTCTCGGCTCAGCTCCAAGAGAGGGAATATCGCTTAGATGTTGCCCTTAAGAAAAGCTCTGAGCGGGAGGCGGTTTTGGAACGGGCTCAGATGGCCAACGTTCAGCTGAACCAAGAGATGAAGTTTTGGAAGACCCTGTCTCAAGCTGAATCGGAGAAGGTGGGCCAGCTCGAGGCTAAGTTATCGAAAGCTAAGGCCGAATCCGAGAGGATTGCCCAGCTTGAGGCCCAGGCTAAGGCTGAGTTGGAGAAGGTCGCCCAACTCGAAGCTCAGGCTAGAGCAGAATCAGAAAGGGTTGCCCAGCTGGAAGCTCAACTAGCCGAGGCTAGATCCGAGGGATCATCTTACGAGCGCGGGATGACGGATGACCGACGTCGATTTCTGACCGGGGACGTTGGTCACTCTTTCCTGGGAGCCTACCGTTCCGCCCTCCTAGCCCGGTATCACAATTCTACCGCTTTCCTGGTTAAGCTAGCCTCTGCCGCGACACAATATTTCGATTTTGCTCTAACTCGTGCTCATGAGCAGGTAGCTTTTTTGGGCTTTACGGGCGAGCTGGACCGGGATGCTGCATTGAACGGGGCTCCTGTTCCTTCGGGTTGGTCCGGGGACGTGGAAGAATCTCCGGAGGCAGCCTGGTGGGAGGACGCCCTTGAGGAGTCTATAAAGAAATCTGGCCTGGATTTGGAGCTGCCTTCTACTCCTCCTAATTCGCCTGTTAAGGCCGGCACTCCTAATCCCGAGGTGACCGGGACCGACCTTGATGCTTCTCCTTCGTTGCCTCCTCCATCTTCTGAGCCTGTAGTTTAATCTTTTTAAGTTTTGTGTAGACATGTATATGTTTTTATTTTGTCTTGTTCATTGTACTGGCACAGTAGTTTTTAATGAAAAGTTTTTGAGTTGAATACACTTTGGATTTGTGCTTTGTATCATGGCTTATCTCCCCCTGTTTTGAGTTAAATACACTTTGGATTTGTACGATAGTTCGGCGTTGATTGTAACCTCGATGTATCTGAGCCTGTTTGAATTGATACGATCACTTCCCAATATAACTCGGCCTTTTCCTAGTATAGCCCCGACTATTTTCTGATTCGCAATTTCTTAAATGTAACCCGACCACTTCGACCTTTACGAGTTGTAATGGTTTGGTGTTTTTTAGGTTAATTTAACCTAACCTTTTCACCGATTTTTAGTATAGGTTGGGTATTTCCCTTAGTCATAGCTTCACAGGGCGGTTCACCCTTACTCGGATCTGAAGGCGTTTCGCCTGATCACATGTCAGAGGGCGGTTCACCCTTACTCAGATCTAAAGGCGTTTCGCCTGATCAGATGTCAGAGGGCGGTTCAACCTTACTCGGATCTGAAGGCATTTCGCCTGATCAGATGTCAGAGGGCGGTTCACCCTTACACGGATCTGAAGGCGTTTCGCCTGATCAGATGTCAGAGGGCGGTTCACCCTTACTCGGATCTGAAGGCATTTCACCTGATCAGATGTCAGAGGGCGGTTCACCCTTACTCGGATTTGAAGGCGTTTCGTCTAATCAGATGTCAGAGGGCGGTTCACCCTTACTCGGATCTGAAGGCGTTTCGCCTGATCAGATGTCAGAGGGCGGTTCACCCTTACTCGGATCTGAAGGCGTTACCGATCGATGTCGAGGGCGGTTCACCCTTACTCGGATCTGAAGGCGTTTCACCTGATTAGATGTCAGAGGGCGGTTCACCCTTACTCGGATCTGAAGGCGTTTCGCCTGATCAGATGTCAGAGGGCGGTTCACCCTTGCTCGGATCTGAAGGCGTTTCACCTGATCAGATGTCATTTCTAGTTTTACTTGATCAACACATTCAGAGAGATTTTTTTTATAATAGACTTTTATTAAAACAACACCAGCTTTTTTCCACACCTCTTCATACAAAATACTTTTTTAAGTGACATATGTTCCAAGGTCTTTTGATGGGGTGCCCTTCCATATCCTCGAGCTCATAAGCTCCCCCCGCATAAATTCGGATTACCTTGTAAGGCCCCTCCCAGTTCGGCTCCAGCTTTCTTGTTTTTCTGAGGGCATCAGCTCGCCTAAGCACCAAATCACCGACCTGGAATTGTCTCTTCCTGACTCTTTTGCCATGAGCTGCTTTTGTCAGGCTTTTGTATCTTTCAGTTCGTGCCGTGGCCGCTTCCCTTCTTTCTTCTATAGTATCTAACGCCTACTTCATTATTTCCTCGTTCTCCACCTCGTTGAACCATCGAACCCGATGAGACATTTCTCCGACTTCTGCTGGGATGACGGCTTCGGACCTGTATACCATACTGAAGGGTGTTTCTCCTATTGACGATCTAGGTGTGGTCCTGTATGACCATAGTACCGAGCTGAGCTCATCCACTTATCCTCCTCCAACTTTGTCCAAGCGGGTTTTGATCCCCTGCAAGATTGTTCTGTTAGTTACCTCCACTTGCCCATTAGCTTGCGGGTGAGCAACCGCAGCGAACCTTTGCCTGATATGCATACCCTCGTACCAGGACTGGGTTCTCTTCCCATTGAATTGGGTTCCATTATCTGAGATGAGTATCTGGGGCACTCCGTACCTACAGCAAATGTTGTTAAACAGAAAACTTATGATTCTTTGCTCGGTTATGGTGGCCAAGGGCTCGGCCACTACCCACTTGCTGAAGTAGTCTATGGCTACTATTAAGAACTTTCTTCCTCCCGAGCCAGGTGTAAACTGCCCCATAATATCAATTCCCCATTTAGCGAATGGACAAGGTGCTCCCATGGTAATCATATCCTCGGTTGGGATGTGAATTAATGGTGCGTGCACTTGACATTTTTGGCATCGCCTAACCATTTCCACTGCTTTCTTTCTCATTGTCGGCCAGAAAAAACCAGCCCTTAGCGTTTTGCTAATTAGCGCTCTTCCTTTGGTATGGTCTCTGCAGCACCCTTCATGGATTTCTTCCAATATACCCCGCCCTTCTTCTTCCGAACCGCACCGTAGGTATGGACCGAGGTAGGATCTCTTGTATAGCTCATCATTAATGCAACAGAACCTCGCTGCTCTTCGCACAATCTTCATTCTTTCTTGCCTTTCCTTGGGTAGTTCTGCCCTTCTTAGGTATGCCAACAAAGGAGTTCGCCAATCTACCATCTCGTTCACCTCCATCACCTGTTTCATGATGCTACTCCAGGCTGCTCCCAAAATCGTTACTGTTCGCGAGCGGCAATCCACTAAGGAGCTTCCCATTTTTGCTAGGTAATCAGCTTTTGCATTTTCCGCCCTAGGAATATGGATTAACTTCCATTCCCCTAGTTTTTTGGCAGCCTCTCTCACTTCCTCCACATACTTCCTCATCCGATCCTCATTTATCTCAAATTTTCCTTCTACCTGTTGTGTGACCAGTTGGGAATCAGAGTAAGCAATGAGTCGTCGTGCGCCCAAGTCTATTCCCAGCTGCATTCCCTTAACCAGGGCTTCATATTCGGCCTCGTTGTTAGATGCTCTGAAATCGAACTTTATGGCATACTCTAATTGTTCACCCTCCGAGGTAGTAAGGACTATCCCTGCCCCCGAACCACTGGTTGTTGCTGATCCATCCACATGTAATAGCCACTGTCCCTCTGGTGGCGATGGCATGGCCCCCTCTTGGATGAAGTCCGCTAGGGCCTAAGCTTTAATTGCCGTTCTCGGCTCATACTCCATGTCGTATTCCCCCATTTCTACCGCCCACTTCACCAGGCGACCTGACGCGTTAGGTCGCCCTAATATTTCTCTCAAGGGAAAGTTGGTTCACAGTTTTATCTGGTGGGCTAGGAAATAGGGCCTCAATCGCCTGGCTGTAACCACTAACGCCAATGCCCCTTTTTCTAGCTCGGAATAATTTCGTTCTGCTCCTTGCAAAATTCGGCTTGTATAATAAATGGGTTTTTGCTTACTCATTTCTTCTCTTAGCAAGACCGAGCTTACCGCCCCCTCTCCCACGGATAAGTAGAGTACGAGATCCTCTCCTGGTATCGGTTTGGTGAGCAGAGGCAGCTCGGCCAAATACTCCTTTAATTTTCCGAATGCTGTTTGCGCTTCTGGGGTCCATTCGAACTTGTTCCTTTTTTCTTAAGAGTTTAAAAAATGGGAATCCCTTCTCGGCTGAGCGTGATATGAACCAGCTCAGCCCTGCTATTCTTCCTGTTAGTATATGGATATCCTTGATATTTTTTGGAGGATTCATTTGCAGCACTGCCTTGACCTTCTCCGGATTGACCTCAATTCCTTGTTCTGTGACTACATATCCCAGGAATTTTCCCGATTTGACTCCAAAAGAACATTTTGATGGATTAAGCTTCATTCCGTACGTGTGCAAGTTTTCGAACGTCTCTTCTAGGTCTCTGATATGCTCTCCTGCCTTCACGCTTTTTACTAGCATGTCATCCACGTACACCTCCATATTTCTGCCGATTTGGGATCTAAAGATTCTGTCAACCATCCTTTGGTATGTAGCTCCTGCATTTTTTAATCCAAAAGGCATGCGTACATAACAAAAAGTTCATTTTGATACCACAAAACTAACCCTCTTCTCGTCTCTAAAAGTGCGAGAGGAATCTGGTGATATCCCTGAGAAGCATCCATCATACTGAGTAACTCGCACCCCGAGGTTGAATCCACCAGCTGATCCATGCGGGGTAGCGGGTAGTGATCCTTTGGGCATGCTTTATTTAGGTCCCGGAAGTCCATGCACATCCTCCACTTTCCCTGATCTTTCCCCACCATCACAGCGTTGGATAGCCATTCCGGAAACTGGATCTCCATTATGTGTCGAGCTCGGAGGAGCTTGTCAACTTCTTCCCCAATGACCCCATCCATCTCCGGCCCAAAATGCCTCCTCTTCTACTTCACTGGTCTTATGGTTGGGTCGATGTTCAACCTGTGCTCGGCAACTGTTGGGCTGATTCCCACCAGATCATCGGCTGCGAACGCTCACAAATCTCCTTAGCAGGCTGATAAGGCTTTCCTTTATTTCATCGTCCAACCGACTTCCCATGCGAGTTTTTGTTTCCGGCTTTCCTGGAACCAACTCTATTTCTAGCAACTCCTCATTGGGCTGGACGCCTTCTTCCCCAGCCTCCTCGGGCGCCTTTGATTGTTTATTCTTCTTAGACTCTGGATCCGGAACCCCTAGCTCGGATGCCCTCTTTCCGAGCTGCACTCCCTGCCTTACCGTTGTCTGGTAACAAGATCGAGCTACAAACTGATCCCCGGCTACTTCCCCTACCTCACCTCCTATGGAGAATTTTACTTTCATGTGTGCGGTAGAGGCCACTACTTCGAACTTGTTGAGTCCCGGTCGCCCTAGAATGGCGTTATAGGCCGATTTGGTGTCCACCACTAAAAACCTGAGCGTCTTGACCTTTTGATGGGGCATCCGACCTAGTGCTACCGGAAGCACCACTTCTCACACCGGTTGCACCTCGGTTATGCAGAACCCATAGAGCGCGGTATCTACCTTCTTTAATTCCACTTCCAGGTTCATCTGTTTGAAACAGTCATAGAATAAGATGTCTCCCGAGCTCCCCGTATCGATAAATACCCTTTGCACATCGTAACTGGCAATCTCCGCGGTGATGACTAGCGCGTCATTATGGGGCGCATGTATCCCGCTATAATCTGCGGGGCTGAACTGAATGATAGGCCCGCGGCCTACAGAGGCGACCTCCTTGAGCTGATGACACCTAGCCTTTCGTGCGTGGGCTTTCCTGGCCTGATTAGAACTTTCGTCGGTTGGTCCTCCTAATATCATGTGGATTACTCCTTTCTTAGCTGGGGGAGCAGCGGGTCCCCGAGGAGCTTCTCTTTTCACCCCGGCCCCTCCTTGGGGCATGGGTGGTTGCCTCCGACCTCCATTCCTCTGCTGATATGTGAACTCCATTAGATGTCCCGCTTGGACCAGCCTTTCGATCTCATCTTTAAGGTGCTTGCACTCATCTGTTTTATGCCCGTAATCATTGTGGAATCGACAATAAAGCTCTGATTTCGGCTGGGTGGGCCTATTAGGACGAGATGCAGGCCACTCGATAACCCTGTTCATCTTATCCTCAACTGCTTCCAAAACCTGGGCTCTCCTCATTGTTAGTGGGCTGTATTGGTCAAATCTTGGTCGTCTTAGAACGGTATCGCTCTTCTTTCGATCTGTTTTTCCCCGCGGCATTTCTTCCCGAGGTAAATTTCCTTGAAAGGTGTACTCCTCACGCCGTATCAATCTGCTGGACCTCCTTTCCCCATCTTCGGGCTTTTCTTGCAATTCCTCCATATCCTTCTCGGTTTCCTCAACATTAATGTATTTTGAACATCAGGCTAGGACCTCATCATATGTTGTGGCTGGTTTTTTAGCTAATGAGGTGCGTAGAAACCCCGGACTCAGTCCCTGTGTCAAGGCACTGGTTTTCACTTCTTCTGACGACGAGGGTACCTCCAGACATGCCTTTGTGAATCGGGTCACATAAGCTCTCAGCGCTTCTCCGGAGTACTGCTTGATACTGAATAAGGACATGAAGGTCTTTTGGTGCGCCCTGGCGCTGGCAAAGTGAGTCAAGAACGCGGAGCTGAAAGTTTTGAAGCTGGTGATTGACCCAGGGGGTATCTGGTGGAACTAACCCGAGCCGACTCACAACAGAGCTGTGAATGCCCTGCAACTCACGGCATCCGAATATCGATGTAGTACCGCCATGTTCTCGAATCGGTATAAATGTCGGGTAGGATCTGAGAGTCTATCGTAGGTGAAGGTGACAGCCCTAAACCCATATGGGAGCTCGGCCTGCAGTATGCCTTCTGAGAAGGGATGGCCTGGATGACTCTCCATGTCCTTCCCCGCAACCCTCTGTCGCAACTCCTCCAGCTCGTCTTGCATACTGGATATCAAGGGATCCTGCGTTCTTTCCTATCTAGATCGCTCCCATATTCTTGGATAACTCTCCCCATGCTCTTCCCGCTGATCAATTTCCTCCTGCCCATCCGAAAGGATGGGTATTACTTTTTGCGGTATCCTTTGTTTTTCGACCTCCCGACTCTTCTGGATCGCACTGGCGATTATGTCGGCTAAGGCTTCCTTCGTCAGTGTGATTGTGCTTGGTGCGACTTCTTCTACAGGGGTGACGGGTGTTTTTTCCAGAGCCGCTTCTCCACCCGCAACTGCTAGTTCCTCTTCTAAATTTCGGGGTATCAACTCCCCTATTCTCTTCTGGTTCATTTCTTCCGCCATTACTAACCTCACGTCTCAGCTCAAAGTGACTCGATGTCACACTTCCCACAGACGGCGCCACTTGATGTAACCGAGCTGATCGGTCACCAAGAACCGGGTTAATCTTAGAAATTTAGCTAAGAAAACTCAAAATGTATGAAGTATGGTCTTTCTCTCTCTCTCTCTCTCTCTCTCTCTCTAAAGTATGCTATAATCTCAGAATGTGAATCCTTAATGACCCCCCTTCCTTTTATAGCAGGGAGATGCCTTGTTCTCTAAGATCTTCCCTGATTTTTAGAGAAGATCCCGGATATCCAGGGATTCGGGCTGCGATTTCCCATCCCTGGATTTCCGGGATTGTAAGGTATGGGCTCTCAATCCCTGGATCTCAGGGATTCTGTCAGATGAGTCAGGATCTTCTTTCCCGAGACTTCGACCTTCATGAGCTCGGAGGCCTTAGATCGGCTCCTATTATAAAAGATCACTTAGGTCGGGTCGTTCCTATTCAAATCCGTACGTCGGGAGACCTTTGAGGTCGGGAACCTTCTAACATATGTCACAGGTCGGCGGGGCCTCCGAGGTCGGCGCCCTTCTAACAGATGTCCCAGGTCAGCGGGGCCTCCGAGGTCGGTGCCCTTCTAACAGATGTCACTGGTCAGCGGGGCCTCCGAGTTCGGGAGACCTTTGAGGTCGGCAACCTTCTAAAGGACCTTGAGGTCGGCATCCACTTGTCTAAGAAAACCTTTCATTACTAAGAGGTCGGTACTCCGGCTTATATTGGTCCATGTTTTAGACCGGGTTTTCAGGGAGCGTGCATTCGACGTCCTATCAAAATTAATACGAACTTGGTTAAGAGAGAGGGGAAGAGAGAGAACATTGTAAGTACTCATATTTATGAAAATTATTCGTTACAGACTCGGTGATGAAGATAACATGTAAGCACGATATCCATGTGGGTACTTAGAACTTTTCCTATTAACGATCAAAATAAACATGATCTTATGTTTGTTTTATATATAAATAAAATGGATTTGGATTTCTACGTGTAATTTTCTCCATTTCCTGATCATTTATTTTTTATTATATTATAATAATATATTATACAGATATATAGATTATATGGTTATATCTATAAAATCTTGAGAGCTCTTTATATTTTTTTTTTTCAAATCTCGTAACTTTGCCCTGCTAATTAATACATTTGATTTACATAATAATAACAATAATATTAATGTTATACGTAGATATAAAAATTGATTTGATTATAGTGAAATCGCAATAACTCAATTAAAGAAATATATATAAAAATAAAAATTGATTTGATTATAGTGAAATCGCAAGAACTCAATTAAAGAAATATATTTAAAAATAAGAAATCTCTATTTTCTATTAATACTTTTCTAAAATCTTGCTCCCCACTGATTTTAGGAGATTTCTTCAGTTGTAAAACTTAAATAAAGGACTATGGCAGTTATATAAAATTTAAACGGGTTTCGTCGATTATAAAATTTAGAATTACTTGGAATCTAATTTTTATTCTTTTTTTGGAACCAAAGTATACTTCTTATTATCCAAAAACAAGTTCGTACAAATCGATTCGAAGATCTAGGTATACATCAAAAATCACAAAAACACCCAAAGATGTCATCTCTCAAAAACCGAGACGTACACAAAAACTCTCTAACTTTCTATACAGTCTAGCTCGTATCCCACAAGTATGTATAATATGTTGAACTATGCTCAAAGAAATGCATCCATCTTGAAACGTAACCATGTTTCTCAAAACCCAAATGGAGTATACTGTTTCGGCTGCCACCATTTTCAGCATGCACGCCCTATTGCTTTTACCCTTGGTAGCCACACAATGCCAAGCTTTCTCCTCAACCCATCATTTAGGATTCCTGACAATCCCAATCTTCGCAAGCACTTCTTGCCAAACTCAACAAGAGAATGGACAATCAAAAAATAAATGGTCAAGAGTTTCTTCATGGAAGCAAAAGCTACAAATCCCATCACTATCGACACCATATCTAATAGCTCTATCTCTAGTCATCAATCTATCATGCAAAGCCATCCAAAATATAAAATAAGCCCTAGGTCTTGCTTTGTTCCCATAAATTTTTTTCTCCAAGCAATTTTTACCTTATTACCTCGAAGATCATGGTAAAACCTCCTCGTAGGGAACTGTCCTTCACTCGGTCAGCCCTCTCCTTGCAGCAGCGCCTCTCTTTGTTTCAACATGCCTTCACAATCCAAGAGTAATTACTTTTAGGAAGGTAGCTCATCACATCAATCGATCGAATGTAATAGGCATGAACCCATCGCACCCAAAGCTTGTCGGCTTTTTCACATAAATTCCACAAAAGCTTCATCATAGTAGCCTTATTCCATTCAACAAGAGAAGTAATATTCAGCCCCCCGGCACTTTTTGGATTGCCTACCGTATCCCAAGCAATGGGAGCACGCTTTGTAATCTCTTCTTTTCCACTCCATATAAAAGACCGGCAATTAGACTCAGTATGCTTCAAGACTTTCTTTGGTATCGGGAAAACTTGCATCCAATAGCTAGCAATGGCAAATAGCACACTACTTACAAGTTGCACACGCCCCGCATAACTAAGAAGCTTAGCCGCCCACGATTTCACCCTTCCAACAATTCTATCAATAAGAGGCTTGCACGCATGAATGGAAAGCTTCTTAGTAGTTAAATGCATCCTCAAATATCTAAAAGGCATCTCCCCTTTTACAAACCCCGTTACCTTGAGAATTTTTTCTTGTTCTTGTGTACACACACCTCCAAAATGTATTCGACACTTAGCTCGATTTGCCTTCAAACCCGTTGCCTTCGAAAACTCCTCAAATTGCCCCATGAGTAAATGGATAGAACACAAGTCTCCTCTGCAAAATAAGAGTAAGCCATCGGCAAAGCATATATTAATCAAGCCAACCTTCTCACATCGTGGATGGAAATTGAAGTTCGGATTCAAGCAAAGCTTTTGCATCTTCCTATGCATATAATCCATCACCAACATGAAGATAATAGGAGATATTGGATCTCCTTGTCGAATTCCCCTCTTAGCACCAAGGATGCGACTAGGCACACCATTAATGTTGTACCTATAAGAGACTGTCCGAACACAGATCATAACCCACACAAAAAAACTTCCTAGGAATATTCATCTTAAGCATAATCCCCTCAAGTGCATCCCAATCAATTGTATCATAAGCTTTCTAAAAATCCATTTGCACCATACATCGAGAGGATACCCCTTTCCTAGTATAACCACGAACCAGCTCATGTGCAATAAGAATGTTATCATAAATCACTTTTCCCGGCACAAAGGCATACCGACTATCAGAAACCACCACACTGGAAACTTTACTCAATCTCAAAGTAGGGATCTTAGAGATAATTTTGTAAAGTGTTGAGCAACAAGAAATCGGTCTCATTTCCAATCAATTGCATCATAAGCTTTCTAAAGTTCCATTTGCACCATACATCGAGGGGACACCCCTTTCCTAGTATAGCCACGAACCAGCTCATGTGCAATAAGAATGTTATCATGAATCACTTTTCCCGGCACAAAGACAAACTGATTATCAGAAACCACCACACTGGCAACTTTACTCAATCTCAAAGTAAGATCTTAGAGATAATTTTGTAAAGTGTTGAGCAACAAGAAATCGGTCTTATTTCCTTTATAGTCTTAGCACTTTTTGTTTTTGGAATAAAGGTAACAAGAGTGCAATTCAAACCTTTATAAAGTCTATTATAAATGAAAAAGACTTGAACCGCACGTACCACATCCGCTTTCACTATAGACCAACAAGCTTTGAAAAATTTAGCATTATAGCCATCCACTCCGGGAGCCTTATTATCCCCAATCCCCTTAAGAACTTGGAATACTTCATCTTCTTCCACATCCGCAACAAGCCCATGCCAAAGATTAGTATCCAATTTTTATTCTTTTGTTATTTATATTATTATTTATTGTTATTATTATTACTATTTTAATTTTAATGTTGGAGTTTTTGTGACTGATAACCAATTATTGAAACAATTATATTTGATTTATATATTTTACAAATTTAAATGGGTCTAGGTATAAATTTAAACGGATTTAGATAATTAACAGATGTTATTATACGGGTTTAGACTTAACTGGTGGTCAAATCACTTTTAATTGGGGTTGGGACATGTATGAGTATATAAATTATAAACGGGGTATTGTAGATTGTATAAATTTTAAATTAAATTAAGACTTATATTTTAATCTTTTATTAATTATACTATTTATCCTTGATGCTTACATTGAAACACTTTTGTTATTATCAAGATGGATAATAAGTTATTGTAATAATTTATATTTAATTATTAGATATTTTATAAATGTAAATAGTTTTGAGTAATTAATGATATTACTATACATGTATGAAGCGAGAACGAATTGTAAAATTACCTTTTAATCGGATTGAGAAGGATATATAAAGTTTACATGAGTATGAGGGGCTAATACTCATCATTGTGGTTATTATATAGGTTGGGAAAGGGAATTAGGTGGGTTGTGGGTTGTAACGGCTATGAATATATAAATTGTAAAAAAAAAAATTGGGTGGTTGAAACATAACCTAGTTATTTGGTTCAGAGACATGCTATGACGCAGTAAATAACTTCAGATAGCTGGACCTGGCACAATATAAATTTATTTTTCATATTTCTATTTATAAATTATAATATAAAGTGATTCACCTAATAAATACAGTTATCATTAAATTTGCATAGTTAATTAATGCAGCCACAACACTTTGAATATAATAGCATCCAGGGATAGAGTCAAAGGTCAACTAAGACAGACTTGAACTCGTTCCAATTTTTTCTGGTAGTATTGGGATTTTTATGCAAAAAATAAAAATTATAGATTTAATAAGTGATATTAAAAAATTTAGGAATATATGTAAATCTTTAAAAAAAATAAACATAGATTTTAGTATTCGTATTTGTGTGATTCAAACAAACATTTTTCTAATGTTTCTAAGTCACCATTAGATAAACATTAAACAATAACCCGATATTTTCATGGACGGATTCTCTGTATATCTCTTCTTATCTTAATCGTATAAATTCTGGCTTTGTCACTGCTACCAACAATATTTACCTCGAACTATTTGTGCTCCGCTCTTACCCAATTGGTCCTTAAGAGCACGAGATGGTCTTACTGTCACCGTATATGTTCGATTTCACCAACAATAAAAATCACAACATTGTTTATGTTCGTTTTTTGCCGGACAATTTGTCTGGCGTCCAACTACGAGTTCCGTCTTTTATTCGCACCCTAAGATTTAGGAAATAAAAAGTCACTTGAGGACATTTTATGTTTTACCTCTTCAATTCAATCAATCATTATACTATTAGACTGGGGGCTAGTGGAGTTGCTAGTAAGAAAAAGGAGTAAAATTTAAATACTCACTCAGTCCGTGAATTAAATTCTCGATTCTCTTTTGATTTTGTTCGTGAATCAAATTCCCGTTTCAATTTTTGTACCATCATATTCTCTCCCTTTACACAAATTTACCACCAAATGTCATTGGTGGACCCACTCAAAACAATTTTATCCCACTAAAAACAAACTTATTTCACTTTATCACTTTTCTTAATTAATGTGACAGTGTCACTTCGAGAATTTGATTCCCGATCGGAGGGAGCATCATTTTAGTGTAAAAATGACAAATGAAATGATGATTGATTGAGAAATGAGAGGACATCACATAATACAGATATGTACTATAATAAAAAGTCATATGACATTGTTTTCAATGATCATTCAAAGAGACAATAGACCCAATATATGGGCTGGCACTATCAAAATAAATAAAACCCCTTTTCTAACAGCAACATCCTATGTATGTAGCTTTCCCTTTGACACAAATAGTGGTGGAATAAAAAGAACAATTGAAGGTGCTATAGAATATACTTTTTATTTTGGAAAATTTAGTTTCACAATAGTAATGATTTTTTTTTTCAGAGAAAAATAATGATTTTTTTAAAAGTATTAAAGGACATAAGACCAAAATTATAATGAAGAAAGTTGATTTGATATAAAGATAGTAAGATATATTGATTGATAAAAAATGATTAGGCCCCATTTTTCTCATCGTATTTTTGTTTAACTAAAATTATTTTTTTCTGACGAAAACCGACTTTTACCTATTTAAATTGATGTTTTACTGCACCTAATTATACTGGATTGAATTTATTTTTATTGGTTAAAACCAATTTTTACTAAGTAAATTAATTTGTAGTATTCTTTCATAACTATAAATTTTCAATATGTTATTGAAGTTTTATATTTATTATTTTTAGACAATTATATGTTAACTATAATTACTTATAAATATCTAACATGTTAATAAACATCTAATCAATAATTATACTCACACGTCCAAACAATTGATATTTTACTCTAAATACAAGTTTCAATATTTTACGTCTTCATGTGAATATTTGTGTTTCTTTAATCAAATATGGCAAATTTACTTGAGGTTCGATATTTATAATTCTTTGTGAAATTAATATTAATAATAAAATTGATTCCGATTAGTATAAAATCAGTAACTTCATGTGATAAAATATACTGGTAATTAGTACAAATATAAGAAATAAAATTCAGTTTTTTAGTCAGTAAAAATTAGTTTTATTCAGTAAAAATCAGTTTAATCAGTAAAATTTAGTTCAATTCAGTAAAAATTATGTGAAAGGAACAGCGCTTACAACCGATTTTATTGAATTTATTAATACAATATAGATTTTATTAATTAAAGCTGATTTACTGACTAGAACGACTTATATCGGTTAAAAGTGATTTTAGTGATTGAAACTAATTTTTACTGAATATAAGAATGTAGGACCTACATTAGATATATGCAAGTGACTAGAGAGTAAATCTTGTCGGAAAATGTAAATTGATCACGATATTATTTTTAGGATATAGATATATTTTTTACATACCCTACTCTAACACAAATTATACTTCTCATATTTGAGGGTGGCAAAATATACCAAAATACCGAATTTATCGTACCGAAAAATTACTGAAATTGCCGAAAATTTCGGTACGGTAACGGTATGAAATTTTTTTATTTTCGGTATTTCGGTATATATCGAGATGCCAAAAGAATTCGGTATTTCAATATATATATATATATATATATATATATATATATATATATATATATATATATATATATCGATATATCGATATTTTCGGTATTTTTTATTCGGTATTTCGGTATGTATCGTATATCAAGATGTTTCAATATTTTGGTAATTCGTTATTTCGATAAGTTCGGTATACACCGATACATAGGGTGGGCATGGGACGGGATGGGACGGGCCTAGGGTCATCCCACGTCCCGTCCCGTGTTATAACAAGCGGGACGGGACGGGACGGGACTGGTGATTTCAAAATTTCATCCCGCGCGGGCCTTATCCCGGTTGGGAAGGGACAGAACGGGACGGGACGGGTTTAGTCCCGCATAAAAAAATTCAAAATATAAATTAAAAAAAAGCAAGAAAATCTATAATTTTATACATCTAAATTCGGGAAAAATATCCAATAAACTAATTTAATAACCTAAATTAAACTTTTAAAATATCAATTATTAACATTGAATACAACATATCCATTTTTTTTGAAAAAATATCAGTTACTAACTTTATATCTGTTGATTAAGTTTGTGTATAATTATAATATACATATAAGAAAAAATAAAAATAGTTTATTATTAAAAATTAATTAAAAAAGGGTTATAAATAATAAGAATATATGGTTTTAAAAAGGTTAAAAACTTAGCGGGACGGGACGGACCTTACGGGCCTCAGATTTTTTGTCCCGTGTCCCGTCCCGTAGTTACTCTAATGAGACGGGACGGGACGGGACGGGCCTAGTATTTTTAATTTTGGATCTCGTCCCATCCCGGGTAATTTTGGGACGGGACTGGGACGGAGCGGGATTTCAATTTTTTGTGCCCACACCGAAATAAAATTCGGTATAACGAAATTTCGGTACGGTATCGGTATAGACCGAAAGCCATACCGAAATTTCGGTATACCGGATTTCCGTATACCGAAACTTTCGGTACGGTATCGGTATGAATTTTGTTGTACCGAAACTTTTGGTATGGTATACGCTATCGACAAAAAAATTCGGTACGGTACGGTATACTACCCCTACTCATATTCTAGCCTATTACCCTATTCTTTATCGCGGGCAGGGTACGAGTACACCTGCCGGATACACGGGTATCCAAGGGTAAACGGATTACCGTTCAAGTTTAATTTCACACAGTAAATCCACTCTACCCGATCCTACCCGACCAAGCCCTTTCCTGCCCTGTCTAAGAAATCCTCATATAATACATTTCTTGTTCTTTTTTTTTTGAAAAAAATGCATTTCATCAACAATAAACTATTAAAAAACAAAATGAAGTATAATATAAGATAAAGTTAATAATTAATTTAAAGTTCTAATATTATATATGAAATAAAAAATATATATTATATATATTTTCACTAATAAAACCATAAAGATGTAGTACAAAGTAATGGAAAGACATGGTCCTCATTTTTTCTTATTTATTCTCTTTTTCAGTATTTCACTTTTATTCCTAAAAGTCTGGATTCAAATATATATATATATATATATATATATACATATATATATAATACGAAAACTAATTACCTTGTGAAATCTAGAAACTTTTGTAGGTCAGTGATATTAGTGATCTAACGGCTGTAAATGAGTATGATTATATGCATTTATGTATTTTTTTTATTGCATTATTGTTGCATATACTAGCGACCAGCTTGATGCAACAAATAATAACAAATATGCAATGAAATTACTTATTAATGCAACATGTATAGATTGGGTTCTAGATTTCATCATTAAAATGGTTTACATCTCTCTCTCTCTCTCTCTCTCTCTCTCTCTCTCTCTCTTATATATATATATATATATATATACATATATATATATATATATATCACGTAGAATTACTGATCAAATATCATGCGGTTATAGCAACAATAATATTTCTTCCGTTCTTTTATTATTGCAACGTGTTGACTATTACACTGTACCCGATCCTACCCGACCAAGCCCTTTCCTGCCCTGTCTGAGAAATCCTCATAAAATACATTTCTTGTTCTTTTTTTTTTTTGAAAAAAATGCATTTCATCAACAATAAACTATTAAAAAACAAAATGAAGTATAATATAAGATGAAGTTAATAATTAATTTAAAGTTCTAATATTATATATGAAATAAAAAATATATATTATATATATATATATATATTTTCACTAATAAAACCATAAAGATGTAGTACAAAGTAATGGAAAGACATGGTCCTCATTTTTTTCTTATTTATTCTCTTTTTCGGTATTTCACTTTTATTCCTAAAAGTCTGGATTCAAATATATATATATATATATATATCATATGAAAACTAATTACCTTGTGAAATCTAGAAACTTTTGTAGGTCATTGATTTTAGTGATCTAACGGCTGTAAATGAGTACGATTATATGCATTTATGTATTTTTTTATTGCGTTATTGTTGCATATACTAGCGACTAGCTCGATGCAACAAATAATAACAAATATGCAATAAAATTGCTTAATAATACAACAGTTATAGATTGGTTTCTATATTTCATCATTAAAATGGTTTCTATATTATTGCATAGATTGGTTTCTATATATATATATATATATATATATATATATCATGTAGAATTACTGATCAAATATCATGCGGTTATAGCAACAATAATACTTCCTTCGTTTTTTTATTATTGCAACGTGTTGACTATTACACTGTTCACATACTCTCTTTTGAGCATCTTTTGTGATTTATACATATGAAAAAATATAGTCATGTGAGATCTTGTTAGATTCATCTCCAAGTATACTTTCAAAATATCAACTTTTTATAATTTTTTAAAAATAAAGAACTGAAGATATTAATAATTAAAATTGTGAATTAGCAAACGTGAAAGTCTAAGTATTGCAATTATAAGAGAACAGAGATAGTATCTATATATATATAATAGCGTTACGGATTCGAAGCATTAGATTAATTCTCTATCCTACGTGACATTCTCTTAATTTTGGATTCCTATTTATCTAAAATCTTGAATCCCACATCAATTTAAAATAGTACTTAACTGATGGACAATCCAAATAAATAGAATTCGATATCTTGAATCCCACATCGATTTATCGATTTAAAATAGGACTCCATCAATGGAGAACCTAAATAAATACTTAGAATCAATGTGTATTTTTCAACCACATAGTTATTTTACACACAAGCTTAAGAATACTATTTTTATTGTGTTTAATTTGGCTACGGATTCGAAGCATTAGACTAATTCTCTCTCCTACGTGGCATTCTCTTAATTTTGAATTTCTATTTATCTAAATTCTTAAATCTCATATCAATTTAAAATAATACTTAATTGATGGACAATCCAAATAAATAGAATTCGACATCTTGAATTCCACATCGATTTAAAATAGGACTCCACCAATAGAGAACCTAAATAAGTACTTAGAAACAATGTGTATTTTCCAACCACATAGTTATTTTACACTAAGCTTAAGAATATTATTTTTATTGTGTTTAATTTAGCTAATTATTAAGTTGGACAAATAAATAGTTTAATTTTTTAGTGAAAATTTAATTGGGCCAATTATTAAATTTACATTAATTTTAAATGTTACTTAACCGATAGACAATCTAAATAAATAGAATTCATTGTCGTGAGTCCCACATTGATTTAAAATAGAACTTCACCAATGAAGAACCTAGATAAATATTTAGAATTCAATGTGTATTTTTCAATTTCATATTTATATTTCGCACACAAGTTTAAGAATTTTTTTTTTACTGTATTTAATTTATCCAATTATTAAGTTGGATAAATAAATAGTTAAATTTTTTAGTTAAAAATTAATTTGATCAATTATTAAATTTATATTAATTTATTTGTCTAAAATTTAAATATCACATCTATTATATTTTGTACTTTTATTTTTATTGAAAATTTTAGTTTGGCTAATATTAATAATATCAGTTATTAAATAATTTACTTTATTTTTATTTGAAAATCTATTGACCAAAATTTATGTTAATCGCATTTATCTAAAATTTTGAATACCACATCGATCTTAAATGAGGCTCTATCGATTGGGGTACTAAATAAATATTTAAAATTAATATTATTTTTACTCCATAATTACTTTGCATGTTTAATAGTTTTAAATTTATTGAGGAAAATAATTTGGCTAATATTAGTTTGGCCGATTTTTAAGCTAAATAAATAGTTTTATTTCTATTGAAAATTTATTTTGGCCACTTATTAGGTTTGTATTAATCGTACTTATATATAAATTTAAATCCCATATCATTTTTAAATAAGACTCCATCGATTGGATAACCTAAATAAATATTCACAATCAATATGCATTTTTGCAACTCACAATTATTTTGCATCATCAGTTAATAGTTTTATTTTTATTGAAAAATTTAATTTGATCAATATTTTTTCTGCCTAGACATAACAAATTTCTTTGATATTAATTGAGTCAATTTTTATGTTGACGAAATAAATAGTTTTACTTATATATATATATAATATAATATAATATAATCGATTTGTATTTTACCATCACATTTTTCATGTGCAATTAATTTGATCAATTATTGAGTTTGCTAAATAAATATTGTTATTTTATTGAAAATGAATTTTAGGTAATTATTGAGTTGACCAAATAATTTAATTTGATCAATATTTTTTCTGCCTAGACATAACAAATTTCTTTGATATTAATTGAGTCAATTTTTATGTTGATGAAATAAATAGTTTTACTTATATATATATATATTTATATATAATATAATATAATCGATTTGTATTTTACCATCACATTTCTCATATGCAATTAATTTGATCAATTATTGAGTTTGCTAAATAAATATTATTATTTTATTGAAAATGAATTTTAGGTAATTATTGAGTTGACCAAATAAATAATCCTATTTCTTTTAAATTTTATTATTATTATTTATTTTAATTTGTCCAATTTATCAATGTCTAACAATTTAAGTGAATTTGAATTTTGTTAAAGTCAGACATAACAACTGATTATTGTAACAATGCTAAACTCACCTTGGAGAACTGATGACAAAAAAAGGAAAAAAATAATTATTGTAATAACTTATATTTGATTATGTAGATTTTATAAGTTTTAATAGATTTGGGTAATTCATTCATATAATCAATATGTAGTTTACCATCATATTTTTCATCCCCAATTAATTTGACCAATTATCGAGTTGGCAAATAAATAGTATTATTTTTATTAAAAATATAGTTTGACAAATCATTAAGTTGGCCATATAAATATTTGTATTAAAAATTAATTTGACTAATATATTGACGTTTAATTTAATTTATTTATCAATATATAATAATTTGAGCAAATTTGGAATTTTTTTAAAGCCGACGTAACAACCAATTTTTAAAGCCAGACGTAACAACTTAAATTTAATTATTTAGATTTTGTATATTTTAATAGATTTGGGCAATTAGAGCATATAACTATACAAATTTGTGAGGGAAGCATGTACTAAAATTATTTTTTTGGAACCTAGATAGGTATATAATATATAAATTAGTTTCGATGATTGAACCTTAGTTGTATTGTTACAGTTATCACTATATGGTTTGGGGATAAAAATATGTAGTAAATTCATATCTAAGTCGATTTTGACAGATTGGTTATATAAATTATAAACAGTTCAAATGGTCAATCTCTCGCCTCATCTTTTGGTTTTCATTGTGTTCTATCTGTAAGGAACTCTGAATGGCTGAACCTAAATAATAAGTATCATTGGCGAGTTTTTTGCATTAATTAACTCTTTTATACGTGGTATTTTTTATTTTTTAGATTCTTATTTATTTAAATCTTCTACCCATGGCCGTCTTTGGGCCTGTGCGGGCTGTTCTACCGCAGAGGGCCCTAGCCTAATATTATTTTTTCAGGGTCCGAAAAAAATTGTTATGTATATATAATAATAATATTCGATATATTTAAAACGAATAATACACAAAATCTTTAAAATTTGAACAGGGCCTCCAAATTGTTTGAGACGGCCCTGCTTCTACCCATCTTGATTTTCAATGACACTTCATTCATTGAATAACTAAATAAAAATTTAAAATAAGTATGTATTTTATCCATAATTATTTTACATCACCACTTGAATTTGATCATCTATTGAGTTGGTCAAATGAATTATTTTATTCTTTTAGAAAATTAAATTTTACAAATTATTAATTAAATATGTACATATTTATTTTTTAATATCTAATTTATACATGCATAAATATTAATTCTATATTTATATATTTTTTAATAAGCTCGATTATCTTCACTTACAAATAAATATATAAAGTATCTAATAGCAATATGCGTTCGAAGTACCACGTTAACTCTCTCTCCTACATGAAGTTTTTTTATTTTTTTATTCTTATTTATCTAAAATCTTGAATCCCACATCAAAGTATAGGTATATAAATTATAAAGGATTTTTGAAGATCGTATAATTCTAAAATTATACTAGGAATTTAACTTTTAATTTTTTGTCATTCATAATATTTATTTTTAACCTTCATTTTACAATGTTTGAGTTTTCATTGAGATGGATTAACCAATTAATTACTTTAGCAACTTATGTTAGTTATTCAAATTATATGAATTTAAATACGCTGAATAATTAGCGGATATTATATAGGAGAATGGGATATAAATGAATAATAAATCATCTTTTAATCGAGTTTGATGAATATGGGTATAAAGATTTTAAACATGTCTGGATATTTGTAGCATACATTCGTCATGGCACACGCATTATATGAGTTTTGAACCTAATAAGTAGTAAAATTATCTTTCAATAAGGTGTAATCAATCGTGTGTAGGATGAATAAGACATAAATCCTAAATGAGTTCGGTGCTACGAATTTCATCCTCATTATTTCGTTTATTGGTGTCTTCATGCATTTATCAGAAGTGACTGAACCCTAATAAAATATTAAATTATTTTTAGAATTTTACTTATAATTACAATACAAAGTGATTACCCGTCGACTTTCGACGAGCTATACACTAGTTTACTACGAATGATTGAATGGTATAGATTTCTAGGATCGAATAAAAAACAACATAAGGATAAGCTACTTGAGAAGTTGCTGATGCTTCAAAATTTGGAACCTTACTACTACTATAAAATAGGGGAAAATGTATTAGATACTACAAATCAATACGTGACATTTCAGGCATATTAGTACTATTTTATTCTCGTATTGGTTAGGTTGGATTTATCGAAATATGGCAAAGATATCAAACATAGTACACAAACTTCGAGAATTATGAGGATTGTCATTATACTCCCTGTACCATTGTAAGTCTAGAGAGGTGTATATTTAATGTATAAATAATAATGATAAATATATGATCGATATTAAAAAAATAAAATCTTGATAATAAATTTATGGTAGAGATTAAAAAATAAAAGGTGATTATTTAATTTAATTATGTAAATATGATAAATATAAAAATTTTAAAAGAACAAAAAAGAAGTAAATACTATTTTAGACGGGATGGAAGGATTGTGTATTTTTTCATTTCGCTCCGAAAGATAGTCCTGTTTAACTTTTACACATTTCAAAACACTATTTTTAATTTTATTGAAAAAATTAATATATAACTGAATAATGTCAAATATACTCATAATTTGTGGATAATTCGTGTCACAACGGCATGGTGATAGTGACATAATTAATTAAAATTACAAAAATTATCAAATTACTTCATTAGAAAAGAACATATCGGTCACCGAAGACCAATTAGGAAACTACAAGTCATCGACCTTATAGGTCCCTTGCCGACGGCGCCAGGGGGCTGTAAGTTTGCCATCGTAGGGGTCGATTATTTCACAAAATGGGCTGAGGTCGAGCCACTCAACAAGATCGGCCAAGAACAAGTAATTAAGTTCATTTGGAAGAACATCATAAGCCAGTTCGGTCTACCCCAGGCTATCATCTCCGACAATGGAAAGCAGTTCGACAATTTGGAATTCATGCAATTCTGCGAGAAGTGGGGAATCAAAAAGTTGTTCTCGGCCCCCTACCACCCTCAGACGAACGGGCAGGTAGAGGCTATAAACAAGATCCTCAAACACACGATCAAATCACGACTCGAATCCAGACAAGGACGATGGGCGAGCGAGCTTCCAGATGTTTTGTGGTCATCGAACGATGACCCGAAACTCAACCGGCGAAACCCCATTCGCCCTCGCCTTCGGAACATAAGCAGTGATCCCTTTGGAGATCGCCGTCCTCAGCCACCAAACTGAACAAGAGATGACGACGGACAACGATGTGGCCCGACGAATCGACTTGGACATGCTCGAAGAACGGCGACTGACCTCGGAAATGAAGAACACAATCCACAAAAGGAGATCCAAGAAGTTCTTCAATTCAAAGGTCAAGGAAAGACGGTTCCAAGTGGGCGACCTAGTCCTCAAAAAGGTCGAGACCCACACAGGAGTCTTTGGCCCAAATTGGGAAGGCCCCTTCAGAATATCTAAATGGCTAACTCGGGGGGATTACGAACTTGAACAACCTGACGGCACTCCGGACCAATATCCCTGGAACGCCGTACATTTGAAGAAATACTACCAGTGAAAACTCTGTATTCAATTACCCAATGTACAAAGAGTATAATGAGATTTTCCTATCCCATCTATGTGATTCGCCTCGACGAAAACAAACTAAAGAGAGGACGACTCGCTCGCCCTACAAGAGGTCGTCGTCTAACCTGACAGACCTATGCAAGCGATCGTCCCCCAAGCACAACGTATACCGTTGAGGATCGTCATTCAACATGGCGATCCGAGGCAGAAAAGTGCATCCATGGTCCTGGAGGTCGATGGAACCGACAGCTTCGTCCATGCAAGGTTCCTTTGGGCTGCGATCGCTCGCCCTTCGCTTAAATACGAGGCGAGCGTAGCCGAAGGACCCTCCAAATAAATCTGCGGACACGCTTGCGTGACCTCAAGAGTACATCATCTAACATGATATACCCGGACAAGGCGACGCGTCCCTACCCCGCCACAACGTATACCATCGAGGGTCGCCATCTAACATGACGACCCGAGGTAGAAAAGTGCTAACAATCCGCGGACGCGGAGTCAAATAAACCGATGCAAGGACTCCTCCAGACCAAGACCGCTCGCCTTTCGTTTAAATATGAGGCGGGCGCAGCCTAACGGAGGACCCTAACAATAAAGTGAGTCGCGAGACAGACCTACAGATGGAATGTCCCTCGCACACAAAGACACGGTTGTGGAGGTCGGTCCATCGAACTCCGCGACCGTGCACGGTTCCTCAGAGTCGAAACAGTCGACCTCCCTCGAAGAATCGGCAAAAATAAAGATAGCTCACCAAACATACTATTTTCGTTCCCTTACTTGCACTAAGTTGTTGTGTCGAGAATTACACTCTCCGACCGGCGATCGCCTCGGAGATCGGGCGACCTAGCCATTGCCGAGCAGCCAAGGCAGAACTGCCGACCAGCGACCAGGCGGCCTAGCCTTAGCCCAGCAGTCAAGATAAATCGACCAATCGAAGGTCCCAGGACAAGTCCCGGTGCCGAACGATCGACATCAAATACGATCGTCTCTAGGTACTTGGCGACCGACTCCTGGTGACCAACGACCAGGCGATCATCTCTCGCACCTGCCGACCGACCCTTGGTGACCAACCGATGCCGACCCTTGGTGACCAATCATTGACGACCGCCTCATGCCGCTCAAAGACGATGGTCATCCAGTCGGCAAAGGCCGAGACTCAGGACAGACACCACGTGCAGAGCCGAAACAAGATCCGCATATCACGGATCGTTGACCACAGCCTGTCAGCATCTTCCCACCAGCCGACAGGCCCGCCGAAAGTTGTCAGTAGGACCGCATATGATAGTGACTCCCGCGTGCTGGCTCCTTATTGGACCGCACAGCTGGCTGCCAGCAGCTGCCTTGGACTTTAGGCAGACTGCCCATGTGACCTTGAGGACGATCGCCCCATTATTATAATGGACGGAAGACGATCGCCCGCTAGGAAACAAAGCTCCTCTGCCCCTATAAATAAGAGGCAGCCTGCACTTGGATTTACAGCTGGCATTATCGCGATTTCAGCATACAATACATAAGCAATACACAGCACTTGGCTATCTCCTACTCTTGGCAACAGCTATCTTTTGGTTCTTTCTTCTCTCGGCCTCTCTCATACAAGCAGACGATCGACAGGGACGAAGAACACCAAGCTTCGCTCAAGAGCTGGATTAACAGAGTCTTTTTACACTCAGTATACATAGATTCTCACATTAATACTTGTATCCACGAATATTTGTATTAATAACATCTCGCGAGAGCATTCAAGCCCGGGCCTAACAAACCCGGCAAATCTTGTGTTTATTCATATTCTCTCGGAAGTGCTCCCGCAAATTGTTGTTTGTTGTCCGTTCATTCCAGCAGTATTTAATCTTCGGATAAATATTTTGGGCAACAACAATTGGCGCTAGAGGAAGGGCATCTAACCCTCAATTTTTATTCCTACCGTCCCGAAGAACACTCACTGTTCTCGGGGCATATACTTGAAGTGACACTCACTGCGCTTCAAAGAAATCTTTCAGAAATCATGTCTTCCGCCTCCGCGTCGAAGAAAGCCGCCGGCCAACCCGCCAGACGCCTTTTTCCGTCTCAGTCCGAGCCACAGCCGATGGCGGAAGGTAGCCGACGCGGTCCGAGACGCTCGATCCCGCCCCTGAGGTTCGGCCCAAGCCTCTCGCTCGATCAGCTCCGAACCAAGGAACAGATCGATGAGGCCATGGCCGTCCTACAGGAGCGACGGAGTGCTCTCGACGCGCCTCCCGCTATCACCCCCTCGGCCGTCCGCCGGAAGACCAAACGGAAGCTCAAGGCGTTACTGGCCGAGCGATCGCCAGGAGGCTCTCATCTGCAAGGAGAGACGCTCGCCAGCCGGGGCACCTCTGTTTTCGATCGCCTGGGCAGTGACCCGTCTTGGCGGGCAAGGCGTGCGGCCCGGCTACGAGGCAGCGGAGTTTGGGTCCGTCACCGGGAGCTCGGCCTACCCGACTCCCAAAGGCAAGGCCGTATGGCTCCCCTCGCCAAATAGCCGAGGTCGGCGAGCCGAGTCCGAGATCGGTACACGATCGCCTCGGCTCCCGCTCCCAAAGCCGATCCGCAGCGACCGAGCCACGGTGATGGCCGCGATGCAACGTCGGCCGACGACATGAAGGCGCTCACGGAATGCAGGGGCGGCCAAGAAGACGATCGCCGAGCCGAGCGAGCCGCTCGCGATCAACATCGAGCTCGCCCCCGTGCAGCACAAGATCGCTCCCCCGTAAACACCTTTGTACGAGGGGAGATCGGACCCCGAAATACACCTGAGTTTCTGTAGATACAACTTCAGCTTGCACATCGTCGGTTTCATCTACGTTGATTCTTACAGCTGTGGGGTTGATTTCTAGGTCAACAACAGGTTCTATGGGAGTTGGTGGATCTAAGATGGAGAGTTGTTGTATGTTCTGAGTAACATCTTCTATTCCTGTATGGTCATGGTGAGGTTCGTCGAACACTACATGAACTGATTCCTCGATTGTCAGCTTCTTTTTATTAAAGATCCTGTAAGCTTTGCTGATGAAGGAGTATCCTACAAATATTCCTTCATCTGATTTCTCATCAAAGGTTTTAAGTTGATCCTTCCCATTGTTCAACACATAACACCTGCATCCAAAAATGTGAAATATGAAACTAATGGAGTTTTGTTGTTCCATACCTCGTATGCTGTTTTGTTGTGGTGCTTGTTGACGATACAACGGTTTTGAGTGTAGCATGCTGTATTGGTTGCTTCACCCCAGAAACGCTGTGGCAACTTGCTTGCGACAATCATTGTCCTTGTAGCTTCTTTCAATGTCCTGTTCTTTTGCTCGACAACACCATTTTGTTGAGGTGTACGGGCAGCTGAGTATTCTTGCTGTATCCTATTCTCCGAACAGTACTGCTCTATAAAGTGGTTAGTAAATACTGTACCTCTGTCGGAAAGAATGGACACGATACTCAATGCCTTTTCATTTTAAAGCTTTCTGAGGAGCTCGGGCAGCTTTGATGTTGTTTCTTTCTTCTTGCTTAGGAAAATCGTCCAAGCATACCTGGAGTAATCATCAACAACAACAAGGCAGTATTTATTACCTCCCAAACTTATTGGGTCGACAGGACCGTAGAGATCCATGTGTAGCATCTCCAACACTCTGTGGGTTGAAAGGTGGGATTTGCTCTTCAGGGTGGACTTGATTTGCTTGCCTTTCTGACATGGTCCACAGACGCTGTCCTTTTTGAATGACACATTTGGCAATCCTCTTACCATTCCCTGTCTTGAGAGCTTGTTGATCGTCTTGAAGTTGACGTGAGACATCCTCTTGTGCCATAACTAGCTTAGATCTGCAGTGCCTTTGGCATCAAAGCATGGAATTGAGGAGCTCATAGGCTTCCAGTCAGCAATATACATGTTACCTAATCTGCTTCCTGTAAGCACAACTTCTTTGGTCTGAATGTTGTTGACTCTACAGCGATCTATATAGAATTTCACCGAGAACTGTGTTGTTACCCAAAATATTATCCAGAGATGATATTGCTGGAATGGTCGAGTAACAAACAAATGCGAGAACACTTCCGTGGAAAAATAAATGACACAAGATTTGCCGGGGTTGTTAGTCCCGGGCTTGAATGCTCTCGCAAGATGTTATTAATATAAATACTTTGAAGTACAAATATGAATGTTTGAATACTATTACAATGAGTGTAACGATTCTAGTTATCTTAGCTATAGAGCGTGAAGATTGCCGGAAGAACCAGATATGAAGCTCTGTGAGTTCTTGCTTTTTGGTGTTCTGTATACGGGAATGTATCTCTCTCTGTACGTTTTTCACTATACTCCCAATGTGTTGGCCACTGTTGGAGGTCTACTATTTATAGTAGAAGAGGTTGTTAGGTCCTTCCCGGCGATCTCGGGCGACCGCCGTATTCTATATTAGAATAATATGGGCGATCGTCCCATCACGTGGGACTGTTTCCTTAAAGTCCGAGGCTGCAGCTGGCAGCCAGTTGTGCGGGCCAATGAGGAGCCCGCACGCGTCCTGAGTCGCTGTCTGGGGAGGACCCACTTTATACCTTTCGGCGGGCCTGTCGGTAGGTGTGAGGTTGGTGACAGGCTGGGGTCAAAGGCCTTAACTTGCGGCGCCTTTTGTGGATCTGCACGTGGGTCTTCGTCTAAGATTCAGTCTTTGAAGACTCTGACGGGTGTTGGATTCACATGCGGTATGGGACGATCGTCTACAGTAAGATATCATTAGCGATCGCCAGATGCCAACAGACGATCGCCTTTGGACGTCGATCGCTAGGTGCTTGCCCAGCGTCTGTCTTCTTTGGCTGGCTCCTGACCATCATGCCGATCGCCATCGAGGTGTATAAATCGCCGCACAATAAACTGTTTATCACAGAACTGGCTGATACTAAGTAGATTGAACTGTAAGCCTTCAACATAAGCTACATCGATGACTTTGAATTTTCCTACAAGAAGGTTTCCTTTCCCTCTTGTTATTCCTTTAGATTTATCACCGAAGCACACTTTTGGACCACGACCTTCTACGAAATCTGATAGCTTGCTTCTATCTCCGGTCATATGCCGAGAGCATCCGCTATCGAAGTACCAGATGTCTTCCTCTAGAATGTCCTGTATGCAAAGAGATTAAGTAGATTTAGGTCCCCTTTGATTGTTGGGTCCATGAATGTTAGTGCCTTTAGGTACCCAAATTTTCCTGACAGAAATTGGTTTACTGTAGGTCACATTCGGTACAGTATTGCGGTATCTACGTAGGGCATATACGTAGTCGCTATAACCATGGTAAGTATTATGCATGTAAAATTCAGGGTTATTATTATTAGTCCAGTACGAGTGCTGTCTTGGAGGTGGAGCCATTTTCTTTGGCCTAACAGCTTGCCTTTTGGGTCTCCAGTTGTATTCCCAACGCTATTGTTGATACTGAGCGGGCACCTGCTGTCTCGAGGAATAACGGGGCTCCTGTATCCAATACCTCGGCGTGCTGTACTGATAGTACTGCCGTGCGGGCCTTTGGTATTTGGATACAGCCTTCCTTCTGAACGGCTATTGGCGCTGTTGATATGCTCGGGGGGCATGCTGTTGAGTACGCCTTACAGGTTGAAACGACTTATGATTCCACTGTCTGGAATAGGATTGCGGGGGCGGAATAGCAGCCTTCGGTTTTCGCGGTGCAGCAGGTTCCTTTACAGGACTAGGGGTATCTTTCGACACAGGAATGGGTTCCACACCCCTGACAAACACGGTACTAGTTTTCCTTTTGTTTGAACATGAGCTGTATCCTAAGCCACTTTTATCATGAGCATGTTGCCCAGTGCTTAGAATTTCTTCCATTCTTTTGGACGATTTCTCGAACGATTTCAGAATGGTCTCAAGTTCATCTTCTCGTTTTTTGAGAGTTTTGACTTTGGCTTGAAGTAGAACGAAATCATTTGTCTTGCTCTCATTGTGAGTTTTAACCTCACTTAGTTCATGAGCAAGTTGATGATTGCTCTCCATGAGTTTTTCGTAATCGACTTTGCTGGTTTCACAATCAATAGACATAGTTTCATAATTTATTTTTAGCAAGTCATTTTCATCTTTCAGCTCTAGGTTAGACAGTTGGAGCTGTATATTCTCATTTTTCAATGTCTTATGGGCCTTTTAAATGTTTTTAAACTCATTCATCATGTTTTCAAAAGTATGAGATGCATTGGCAGGAAGGATTGAGGTTGAGCTTACCACATCGTCGCTATCTTCACCTTCCGGAATGTCCTTGGCCATAAAGCACATATATGCTTTATTATCGAACTCATCATCAGATGAATCACTTTTAGTGACCACCTGAAGACATTCTTCGGATTTGGATGGTGCAGGGGAGGCTTCCGATTCTCCGATCAGGGCCTTGAGCTTGTTTTTCCAAGCACGTCTTCGTTCATCCCCCTCTTGTTGCTCGACTTCCGGCAACCTTTGAACTTTGGGATGAAGACATTTGTTTGCATAATGTCCTGGTTTCCTGCAATTATAGCATAGGTTAGCGTCACCGGATGAAGTTTCGGTACTTACCTTATGGACATGTTTGGGCCTGTAGGGAGTCTTTCCAGACTGTTTGATGAACTTCTTGAACTTCTGCATGAGAAGCGCCATTTCATCTTGAGACAGGATGTCGTCGTCACTGTCAGCATTCTTGTGACTAGGCTTTGACGAGCTGGGCATGCTGTGTCGACAGTTCGATACAGCGGCTAGTGATGTGACCTTTGAAGGAGATTCTTCAGCTTTCTCTCTTCTGTCAATATCATACTCAAAAGCTTTGAGGTCAGAGAAGAGATCAAAAGTAGATATTTCATTAAGATTGCAAGACACACGCATAGCTGTGGTCTTAATGTCCCATCGGGCAGGGAGAGATCTGCAAATTTTTAAATTCTTCTCCTTTTGGGAATAAATTTTGCCCAACGCTTCAAGTTCACCAACAATACCAGTGAATCTGAGGTCAAGTTCCTCAAGTGTCACAGTTGGTTTTATTTCGAAAGATTCAAATTGCTGAGTCAGTTTTGAAATTTTGTTTTCTTTAGAGAGCTCAGTTCCCTCACAAATCAACTTGAGTTTATCCCAGATTTCCTTGGCTGTTTTACAGCTCTTTACCTTCGAGAATGTGCCTTTGTCAAGAGTGACAAACAACGCATTCTTTGCAACATTGTCAAGGTTGGCGCGCTTTCTTTCATCTGTAGTCCATTGCTCGCGCTCCTTCTCGAGCATCTCAGCATGAGCTTGGCCTTCAATCCTTGCGGCCGTGTTTACCTCCATGATCTTAATGGGGCCATCCTGTATAACAAAAATCATTTCTTCGTGCATTGCTGCAAGATGAGCCTCCATCCTGATTCTCCAATCATCAAATTCATTAATAGAGAACATGGGCACTTTGTTGATCATAGATGTATCCAATGTGAGAATAAAGGAATGAAAAAGACTGTTTTGAAAATTAAGTGATTTTGGATCTGATTCGGTTAAAAATACGACTGATTCTTTTTAGAATCAACAGCTCTGATACCACTTGTTGGCCACTAAGTATACTGGATACAGCTTGGAAGGTGTTTTAAACAACAAGCTGTACTGATTTTAAATCTGAGTGCGTAGCGGAAGTCTTAAATACAGTAAGTTTCTGTGGATACATCAACTCGATGTGCAGTGTATACTTAAATAATCACAGTTAAATTAAACAGTAAAAGCTGAAGGTAAATAACACAGTATTTAAGTGGTTCAAGGTAAACCCCTCTACGTCCACTGGTCCTCCACACAGGAGTAAAAAGTTTATTATAATTACTGCGTACACAACTATGTAATTATAACAACACTAATCAATATATCGTTCACACAGATTGATATAATGATCTTAGCTTTAACCATTCACACAGATTGGTTTGAGCTAATGCTTTGACTGGCTTCTTCACACACAGTTCTGAAGCTTCGTCTTCTTCGATGCAAATCCTTCACACACAGTTCCGGAGTAGCAAAGATTACTCAGTCCACACAGGGCTGATCTGGGTTTGTTAAAAAAATAGAACAGGGTATGAACAACAGCTTTGACTTTCTGAGCTTCTAGCTGATGATATGTTGTTCACTGTTTGAGCACTGTATATCTCTTAGATCTGAGTTGCAGTAAGCTTCTGGAGATATATTTTGCTCTGATGTATATAATAATAACTTTGTCACTTCGTTACTTTTTGGGTAACTGATCTTCAATGCCTTGATGAGATATATATAGTCTTCTGAAAATATATCCGTTCAGATAAATCCGTTGAGCAAGATTCCGTTCCAACGGGATGAAAAACACGATCCAGATTTTGCGGGATTTGAAGATCTTATGACTTACAGTATTTAAATACTTTATTTTTTTAGTATTTAAATACTTCTTTATCAACGGGACTTGACTTTTAGTGAAGATTAAAGATTCCTTCTTTGTCCTGTTGAGAGCTGTATGGAAGGATTACTTATTGTCAGTTCGAGACAGCTTCCATACTTAGTCTTTATGAGACTTCTTTGCTATACTGAAATATATGCTGGATCTTACGAGAGGTCTTCGATACAGGTTGACACTATTAGATCAGCTTTTCGATACAGTTCGCTTACTGTATGCAGGTTTGGTATATTGTCAAAACATACTGATACTACGATCAATACAGGGCAGTATCGATACAGGGTTTTGTTGTCCCAACAAATTCGATACAGGGTATTGTTATCCCAACAAAAAGGCTCTCGTAAGGCGGGAAGATTCCGTCTTCAACTGTCTAGGGAAGATTCAGTCAGTCCGATATAAAAGGGAGCACGGCCGATTCCCCATTATCATCTTCTCCAGAAATTTTTTTTCCTTCCCTGCGAACCCTAGCTTCTACATTTCCGATTTTTATCTTCGTTTTCAAAGAAATTTTGTGCAAAATCGCGGGAAGATACACGAATCTACTACGTATTCATTATTTTTCAACCAATTTCACTCTTCAAAGGAGCAAATCGGACGAATTGGGACCGGGCTTTAATTTTTTTTCTCTCTTCAATATCTCTGAAATCAAGGTATGTTTCTCATGTTTTTGATGATTATTCTTGGTTATGAATATGCTATGATGATTTGAATCGCTAGTCCTTAATTATCTAGGGTTCTTGAATAAATTGAAGATGATGAAATTTGGGGATTTTCGATAATTCTTCATGCTTGATGATTAAATTTCTCGATTGGAAATTCTTGTAATTAAGGGATGTTTTCCATGATGAAGATGATGAATTTAAACGATAGATTTTGCTTGGGAGTTGTTTTGATCAATAATGTTTATATTGGGGGTATTTTATTGCTTGCTATAAGTTTGGGAGAGGAATACGTGCTCAAGTCTTTAGATAATGATAGATTGAATTTTTTGCAGAAAATGGCACGAGGAAGAGGACGAGGAAATTCACAACGCGGAAGAGGTAGGAATGGCGGGGAACAAGTGCAGCCGGCAAGAATGGCTATTCAAAGGACTGTGGAAACTCTGGAATCTTATGGAATCAGTCTCCCTGAAACACAATATGAATGGTGGGAAATGCTAGGGCAGAAAAAAATGCTCCCTACGAGGTGGCCCGATGGTGAATGCATGAACGCAATGGGGATAAGGGAAGATGTGATGAAATTCCTTGAAAGAGTGCATTGGGCGTGGATGATGACTCAACAATGGCCGACTTATAGGTGTCTGACGATGGAGTTTCTCAGCACTCTCACTGTAAGAAGAGATCCGGTGACTCGAGAACCGACCGAAATGACATTCCGGATCAACAACAACGAAGAGAGACTGACTATCGTCCAGTTGGAGGAAATTTATCATGCAAGACACGACGGCCATTACCCGATAAACCGGTTCGCTTGTGAAACATATTGGGGAGCCATGGTTGAATACCCGGGGAGTGAGGCGCGATATTATATTGCAAGATCGGCTAAAGGATCGAATATTCGCAATCCCATACTCAGATACCTACACAAGGTGATTGCGAACACTATATATGGCCGAAAGGAAACCGGGCCCATTTCATTGCGGGAGTTATATATCCTGACTCACATGCTCGACAACTCAATTCCGGCAACTGGGGCTATGGTAGCGGAACATTTTGAGGATATCGCGACAAAGCCTAAGGGGGAGATATGGATAGGGGGTTTGATTACCCCTATAGCACTACACTTCAGTATTTCCTTAGCTCAGAGGAATCCCCTTCCTGGAAATAAGCTTCTCTCGATAATGAAGGTGATGAACATCGTGGACTATGAACAGCGCATAGTCTTCCTCCAGACAGACAACGACCACTTCCTCCTCCCGAATCCGCCTTTGACAACCATAAATAATATTCGGGACATGGGAAATCTACAAATGGCTACGGAGGCACATAGACGAGCACGGATATCGGCTGGATTGGCACCACCGAGTCACAGCCCCCTCGACCAAAATGTTCGACCTCGGCTTATGGATGAAGATAGAGCCCAGAGGATGGAAGAGGAGGAGGCTTATGAAAGAGGCCCGGATGATGAGGAAGAAGAAGAGAGCGAAGAAGAAGAAGAAAGCACGAGAGGTCGGCCCGAGACGTCAAGGCGGGCCGAAATTGGACGTGCCCCCTCGCGCCCAACATTAAGAGAGGAGTTTGAGGCCTACCGAGAGGAGGCGAGACGGGAGCGACACGAGATATTGTCTCTTGTGAGACAAATGCACGAGTGGCACGTCCAGCAAGGCCACTTCCCTCCGCCCCACCAGTAAACCAATCGTAAGTATTTCCTGACCAATGAAATTCTTTTGTTTAAATACTATACCCCCTTCGTTCGTACATTCTTTAATTCAAGTTGGGGGGGTGGTGGTGGTCAAGAAATACTTCATTACTCTTGTTTTTATTTGTTTTCGGATACTATTATGCTTGTTTGCTTATTTTTGGTTGTTTTGAATATTTTGCGCTTATTTGTGGTGTGTTTTTACTTGGTGTGTTTTTATTTTGCAAACTTGAAGAAAACTTTGAAGTATGAATTTTTTTTTGAATGCCTCGGGATTTATTTCGTTGTTTTGATATACAAATTAAGGATAATTTGTTGAGGAAAAATTGTTGATAATCGAAATGGGTGTGAAATTGAATAAGTGGTTTTAATATCTTGGAGGTATGAACAAACCTACTTGTGAGCTATTGAGCCTTCGTACATTTTCTAAAATGCAAATTTCATTGTCGAGTGTTTCATTCTTGATTTAAGACTCTAGAACTTGCCTTGGTTTCTTGTTCAAAACTACTAGCGTGTGTGTGCAATTGAGTGAAAATGATTTTTGGCGCCTTTGATCTTAACCCTTCGATTTTGGCCAACCCGACATTTGATTAATCCTTAAATAAACCCAATTGAGGTCATTGTCTATTTCATTGTTAAACCACATATCGAGCTTTCATTTACTATTATCCTTGGATCCATACTTGAGCGATTAGAAAATATTTTTGACAAGGATACTAAGATTGTGGTGACATTGGGTGATATACTTATTGTTGGGAGTGTCGAATTGGTGAAAATAATTACTCCGCTATTTTTGGGAACTTAGTAACCGGGTGTATTCATGTGACCCATGTTTATATTCGCGTAAAACGGATCCCTTAGATATGAGTATGCTTGGAAGCAGTTGTGTATGTTTTGATCCTAGTAACCGGGTGTATTCATGTGACCTATCGTTTACATTCGCGTAAAATGGATCCTAAAACAACCCAAGCCAAAAAAAAAAAAAATCGGAGCAATAAGGAGGGTTTGATGCTGCGTTTTTCACTTTCGATAGTGCTTGTTACAAGTGTTTCATAATTAAGGGGATAAAAGAAGGAAACTCCAAAAATATTGAGCTTCTAAATCGAATATGGTGATATAGTTCTAAAAGTTGCTCAAGTCAAGTCACTTTAGACATATTTATCCCATCTCGACCCAAGCCTATATTACAAGCCGACTAAAGCCCTTTTTGATTCACGAAAATATTGCATGCACAAAACAGTGGTAGAGATGAAGACGATTGGCAAGCCTATGTGGTTCCTTATTTCATTAAATGAGTTCCGAGCATTTACTTACCCCTATCACTTTGAGAGTGAGTGAATACACTGGACCGGTGAGGTTTATATTGCCAAGTATTGACTATGATGTTAAGAAAGCACCCCGGAGGTTTGAAAACTTTGTAGAACTCGACTTATTTTACTTGTGAGTATTGATGAGATTTTCGAAGAGGTCTTTTGAGGTATTTTGACAGTTGAGTTCCCCTTTTATGAGTGATTACTTTAAAATGCATTGCTTGGGACGATCAAAGTTCAAGTTTGGGGGGGGGGGGAGGTTGATGAGTCGATTCTTGATCGACTCATTCTGTTCTTTCTAGTCGTGTTTTTGTTTGCTTTTTAGTATTTTTGTTCTCTTTTATGCGTGGTGTGTTGCGTTTTTAATTTATAGGTATCCAAGCGAAGATTGTGGTGAAATATGCGCTTTCATAGCTAATATTGGAGTTTATGACGATCAAAAGCTAAAATGGGGCCTTAAACGACAAAAGATTGAAGCAGTATCGGTCGAATCTTCTAAATTCCAGAATCTCCACTCCGAATTAATATGTGTTCTCCTTTGATATAAATTCCTCGTGAAATTAGCTTCGAAACGGTATATCATATGCTAAAATCCGAGGTGTATTGATGCAAGAACGAGGGATCAAGCCGAAAAATATCAAAAACCGGAAGAAAACAACTCGGCCGTGCCATACAACACGGCCGGGTCTCGCTCCAGTAAGAAAGCCCTTTTCCGGATGAGTACAACACGACGGTGTCTTTTATGACACGGCCGAGCCCTATCTAGCCAAAATTTTATTTCCTGTGCAGTACAACACGGTCGTGTCATGGGACACGGCCGAGTCCGTGGACAGAAGGCTTTTCCTCATTTTCAGAGTAGTACGACACGGCAGTGTCCCAGGACACGGGCCGTGTCACTTTTCGGTTCATGTCACTTTCCTTGACATTTTTGCACTATTTTGAGCCTTTTCTTGATACTTTTGGCTATAAAAAAGGAGGTGGTGACCCTTGAGGAGATATGCTTATCTTGTGGAAGACATTTTTGTGTGGAAAACACAAGATTAGGGAGGAAAACACCAAAAAGAGTGGAAAAAGAGAGGTTTTCATCATCTTCCTTGTATGTTCTTAGAGTGAAAAAAAATACATTTGTGAGATATAATAATTCCTTGTATCATTTTGTTGTGAATTCTTGAAAGAAGATCATCAAACCTTCATCGGGAGTTCGATTTCGGCATTTTCAAGGGAAGTTTCTACCATATTTTGTTCTTCAATTTCCATTATTGTTGTTGAAATAATCATGTGTAGCTAATCATTTCATATGGGTTTTTAGATATAGCCACACACATGTTTTCGATTGATGGTTCCTTTTGATTTTCCGGGTAAAGTTTGGGATTGTTCCTCTTGTTCATTCTTCGTATAAGAACTTTTGAATTAGATCATCAAACCTTTTTCATTGTTGTTATTATTATTCAAATCGAGAGTTTTTGTCGGTGTTCGCCATCAAACGACCCGAAAGAAACGATTGTGAATGTTCTCGAGCTTTTTCGCGTGATCTTTTAACGATTTACCTCATCAAAAGTAGTCGGTTAATTGATTGTTAGTTAGGGATTCATCCCCATCAAAAGAGTATCTCTTAATTTTCGTTGCGAACAATAGTGATTTTTAGAATTACCGCCATCAAACGGATTTCTTTTAATCGTGAGCAATCGATAATTCCAAACCTTATTTATTTGAGTATCGGAACTAATAATTGATTACGTGTGTGTCGGTGACTCTAAATTTCCATATCAATCTCATTATTGTTATCTATCATTTATCCGACGATCAAATTAGTGTTGTTATCACTTAGTTTATTTTAATTTTATGCGTTAGTATTATAATCCAATCGAACCATTGATGTATTTTAATTTATTATACTTTTGTTCATTCAACTATTTGCCGAACAATATCGAACTTTAAACTGTTTCCAATTCCTCGAGAGATCGACCTCGGAGTTACTTGCCGCTTCCTACAAAAGCGATTCGTACACTTGCGAGTATTTAATTTGAACCATCAACGATCCACAGTGGGTAGCCAACGCGGTGCTCGTCAAAAAGCTGAGCAACTCCTGGAGGTTATGCATTGACTTCACCAACCTCAACGCGGCATGTCCAAAAGATCACTTTCCGATGCCTCATATTGACCACTTGGTCGATAGCACAGCAGGCTGCGAAATGATGTCGTTCATGGATGCCTTCGCCGGGTACCATCAGATCCCCATGGCGGAGAAAGACATAAAACACACATCATTCCACACAGAAAAAGACATATACTTTTAGGTCCGGATGCCGTTCGGTCTAAAGAATGCAGGGGCAACCTACCAACGGTTAGTCAACGGGATGTTCGCCAACCAGATCGGCAAGACCATGGAGGTCTACACTGTCGACATCGTGGTCAAAAGCTTCAAAAAGGAAGATCACCTCAATGACCTTGCCGAGACATTCACCATCCTCGAGAAGTTCAACATGAAGCTGAACCCCAAGAAATGCAACTTCGGGGTGAGCTCCGGAAAATTCCTGGGGCACATCGTGAGCCAAAGGGGGATCGAGGCGAACCCCACCAAGATCCAGGCGATCCTCGACATGCAGGAGCCACGGAATGTCAAGCAGGTGCAACGCCTCACAGGTTGTCTAGCTGCCCTCGACCGTTTCATAGCTCGGCTCGGGGATAAAAGCAAGCCATTCTTCACGACCATAAAGAACAAAAGGTTCGCAAATGAGAGTCAAATAGCGTTCGCCAAAATCAAGGAATATCTATCTAACCCTCAGATCCTGGCAAAGCCGATCCCCGTCGAAAAGCTATTTCTTTACCTGGCGGCCTCAGAGGTCGCGCTAAGCGCTGTTTTAGTGCGAGCAGAGGGGAAAGTCCACTTGCCAATCTACTTCGTTAGCCAAGCGCTCCATGACGCAGAAACGAGATACACGCCTCTGGAGAAGATCGCCTACGCTCTAGTCATGAGCGTTCGCAAGCGAAGGGCCTATTTCTTCGAACATCAAGCGGAGGTTCTGACGACTCTCCCTCTAAGGCAAGTTCTACACCGGCCAGACACCAACGGGCGACTCCTCAAGTGGTCACTGGAGATCGCCCAATACGGTATCACGTACGCTCCACGCACGGCGATCAAAGTCCAGGCTCTGGCGGACTTCGTGGTGGAATTAATATTCCCTCACAGTCCGACCCAGGTCGGCCGCCCTGCTTGGAAGCTGTACGTGGATGGCTCGGCAACCAACTCGCGAGCAGGGGCAGGGATTGTCCTCATCAGCCCCAACAGCCAAAGTTTCACAAATGCTGTGCGTTTCCAGTTCCATACGACCAACAATGAAGCCGAATACAAAGCCTTGGTAGGCGGGCTCGATATAGCCTTTGCCCTGGATGTTCGCCGTCTCCACATCTTCATTGACTCCCTCTTGGTCGTGAACCAAGTCAAGGGAGAATATGAGGCGTGCGGCGAACAAATGATCAAATACCAAGAACTAGTCACCGAAATGTGCACGAAGTTTGAAGAAGTTCTGATCGAACAAGTCCCGAGAGAGCACAACTCCCAGACTGACGCCCTATCCAAACTAGCATCATCAGATGGGGCAGCAGATTTCTCTAACATCCAAATCACAAAATCAGCAAAGCCGGCGATCGACAGAAGCCTGATTACCACAGTTGCCATCGCCGAAGAGAACAGGATGACTCCGTTCATCAAATACTTGAAGGACGGGACGGTCCCCGACGACCATATCAAAGCTCGCCAGCTCCAGCTCCGTGTAACCAGATACACCCTATTGGACGACCGGCTTTACAAGCGAGCTTTCAGCCTCCCTCTCCTCAAGTGCATCACGACGGAGGAAGGCCAGCTCGTTTTAGCCGAGATCCATGATGGGATCTGTGGAAACCATGCTGGCGGGCGAGCTCTCATCCACAAAATGACCAGGCAAGGTTTTTTCTGGCCCACACTACAAAAAGATGCGATCGCCTATGCCTGGTCGTGTCACAGGTGTCAAGTGATGGGCCCAAACATGTACAACCCATGGCCATTCGCCCAATGGGGCATCGACCTTATAGGTCCCTTACCGACGGTGCCAGGGGGCTGTAAGTTTGCCATCGTAGGGGTCGATTATTTCACAAAATGGGCTGAGGCCGAGCCACTCAACAAGATCGGCCAAGAACAAGTAATTAAGTTCATTTGGAAGAACATCATAAGCCGGTTCGGTCTACCCCAGGCTATCATCTCCGACAATGGAAAGCAGTTCGACAATTTGGAAGTCATGCAATTCTGCGAGAAGTGGGGAATCAAAAAGTTGTTCTCGGCCCCCTACCACCCTCAGACGAACGGGCAAGTAGAGGCTATAAACAAGATCCTCAAACACACGATCAAATCACGACTCGAATCCAGACAAGGACGATGGGCGAGCGAGCTTCCAGATGTTTTGTGGTCATCGAACGATGACCCGAAACTCAACCGGTGAAACCCCATTCGCCCTCGCCTTCGGAACATAAGCAGTGATCCATTTGGAGATCGCCGTCCTCAGCCACCAAACTGAACAAGAGATGACGACAGACAACGATGTGGCCCGACGAATCGACTTGGACATGCTCGAAGAACGGCGTCTGACCTCGGAAATGAAGAACACAATCCACAAAAGGAGATCCAAGAAGTTCTTCAATTCAAAGGTCAAGGAAAGATGGTTCCAAGTGGGCGACCTAGTCCTCAAAAAGGTCGAGACCCACACAGGAGTCTTTGGCCCAAATTGGGAAGGCCCCTTCAGAATATCTAAATGGCTAACTCGGGGGGACTACTACGAACTTGAACACCCTGACGGCACTCCGAACCAATATCCCTGGAACGCCGTACATTTGAAGAAATACTACCAGTGAAAACTCTGTATTCAATTACCCAATGTACAAAGAGTATAATGAGATTTTTCTATCCCATCTATGTGATTCGCCTCGACGAAAACAAACTAAAGAGAGGACGACTCGCTCGCCCTACAAGAGGTCGTAGTCTAACCTGACAGACCTATGCAAGCGATCGTCCCCCAAGCACAACGTATACCGTTGAGGATCGTCATTCAACATGGCGATCCGAGGTATAAAAGTGCAGCCATGGTCCTGGAGGTCGATAGAACCGACAGCTTCGTCCATGCAAGGTTCCTTTGGGCTGCGATCGCTCGCCCTTCGTTTAAATACGAGGCGAGCGTAGCCGAAGGACCCTCCAAATAAATCTGCGGACACGCTCGCGCGCCCTCAAGAGTACATCATCTAACATGATATACCCGGACAAGGCGATGCGTCCCAACCCCGCCACAACATATACCGTCGAGGGTCGCCATCTAACATGGCGACCCGAGGTAGAAAAGTGCTAACAATCCGCAGACGCGGAGTCAAATAAACCGATGCAAGGACTCCTCCAGACGAAGACCGCTCGCCTTTCGTTTAAATATGAGGCGGGCGCAGCCTAACGGAGGACCCTAACAATAAAGTGAGTCGCGAGACAGACCTACAGATGGAATGTCCCTCGCACACAAAGACACGGTTGTGGAGGTCGGTCCATCGAACTCCGCGACCGTGCACGGTTCCTCAGAGTCGAAACAGTTGACCTCCCTCGAAGAATCGTCAAAAATAAAGACAGCTCACCAAACATACTATTTTCGTTCCCTTACTTGCACTAAGTTGTTGTGTCGAGAATTACACTCTCCGACCGGCGATCGCCTCGGAGATCGGGCGACCTAGCCATTGCCGAGCAGCCAAGGCAGAACTGCCGACCAGCGACCAGGCGGCCTAGCCTTAGCCCAGCAGTCAAGATAAATCGGCCAATCGAAGGTCCCAGGACAAGTCCCGGTGCCGAGCGATCGACATCAAATACGATCGTCTCTCGGTACTTGGCGACCGACTCCTGGTGACCAACGACCAGACGATCATCTCTCGTACCTGCCGACCGACCCTTGGTGACCAACCGATGCCGACCCTTGGTGACCAATCATTGACGACCGCCTCATGCCGCTCAAAACCGATGGTCATCCAGTCTGCAAAGGCCGAGCCTCAGGACAGACACCACGTGCAGAGCCGAGAAAAGATCCGCATATCACGGATCGTTGACCACAGCCTGTCAGCATCTTCCCACCAGCCGACAGGCCCGCCAAAAGTTGTCAGTAGGACCGCATGTGACAGTAACTCCAGACGCGTGCTGGCTCCTCATTGGACCGCACAGCTGGCTGCCAGCAGCTGCCTTGGACTTTAGGTAGACTGCCCATGTGACCTTGAGGACGATCGCCCCATTATTATAATGGCCGGAAGACGATCGCCCGCTAGGAAACAAAGCTCCTCTGCCCCTATAAATAAGAGGCAGCCTGCACTTGGATTTACAGCTGGCATTATCGCGATTTCAGCATACAATACATAAACAATACACAGCACTTGGATATCTCCTACTCTTGGCAACAGCTATCTTTTGGTTCTTTCTTCTCTCGGCCTCTCTCATACAAGCAGACGATCGGCAGGGACGAAGAACACCAATCTTCGCTCAAGAACTGGATTAACAGAGTCTTTTTACACTCATCGTACTTAGATTCTCACATTAATACTTGTATCCACGAATATTTGTATTAATAACATCTCGCGAGAGCATTCAAGCCCGGGCCTAACAAACCCGATAATCTTGTGTTTATTCATATTCTCTCGGAAGTGCTCCCGCAAATTGTTGTTTGTTGTCCGTTCATTCCAGCAGTATTTAATCTTCGGATAAATATTTTGGGCAACAACAATTGGCGCTAGAGGAAGGGCATCTATCCCTCAATTTTTATTCCTACCGTCCCGAAGAACACTCACTATTCTCGGGGCATATACTTGAAGTGACACTCACTGCGCTTCAAAGAAATCTTTCAGAAATCATGTCTTCCGCCTCCGCGTCGAAGAAAGCCGCCGGCCAACCCGCCAGACGCCTTTTTCCGTCTCAGTCCGAGCCACAGCCGATGGCGGAAGGTAGCCGACGCGGTCCGAGACGCTCGATCTCGCCCCTAAGGTCCGGCCCAAGCCTCTCGCTCGATCAGCTCCGAACCAAGGAACAGATCGACGAGGCCATGGCCGTCCTACAGGAGCGACGGAGTGCTCTCGACGCGCCTCCCGCTATCACCCCCTCGGCCATCCGCCGGAAGACCAAGCGGAAGCTCAAGGCGTTACTGGCCGAGCGATCGCCAGGAGGCTCTCATCCGCAAGGAGAGGCGCTCGCCAGCCGGGGCACCTCTGTTTTTGATCGCCTGGGCAGTGACCCGTCTTGGCGACCGGGGCAGTACGGCCCCAGCTACGAGACGACGGAGTTTGAGTCCGTCACCAGGAGCTCGGCCTACCCGACTCCCAAAAGGCAGCCCAGCCGTCTGGCTCCCCCTCGCCAAATAGCCGAGGTCGGCAGCAGCGGAGTCCGGAGATCGGTACACGATCGCCTCGGCTCCCGCTCCCAAAGCCGATCCACAAGCGACCGAGCCACGGCGATGGCCGCGATGCAACGTCAGCTCGACGACATGAAGGCGCTCCTGGAATCCGGGGCAGGCGTCAAGAAGACGATTGCCGAGCCGAGCGAGCCGCTCGCGATCAACATTGAGCTCGCCTACGTGCAGCACAAGATCGCTCCCCCGCAAACACCTTTGTACGAGGGGAGATCGGACCCCGAAATACACCTGAGCAAGTTCAACATCTACATTACCGGGTGTGGGGCATCTGACGCGACCAGGTGCCGAATGTTCCCTATGACGCTGGACGACCTCGCCTACAGGTGGTACACCTCATTGCCACCTCGGTCCATTGACTCCTTTAACGAGCTAGCGAACGTCTTCACAACGTACTTCGCCACCAGGGCCGCTCGACCGGAAGGTCCCCTTCGCATGATGCAAATCAGGCAGGGAGAAGAAGAGTACGACTCGGACTACATCGACCGAGTAAACGAGATCATCCTCAACGGCGAGCCCGTAAGCGATGAGATCGCCCTCTACTCGGTCCTAGGAGGATTTCATGGTCTTTCGCCTATGTTCAGACATCTCACGAAGGACCAACCCGCGACCTACGCGATCTTCCGAGCTAAAGCCGCAGACTTTCTGGCCAGGCAAAGGTTTCTCCTTAACCTATGAGCAGCGCGATCGGTGCCCGAACCGATCGCCAGTATCAACTTATGAATAAAGCGATCGGCAGCCGAGCGACGATCACCAGTCTTCCAGCCCGATCGCCATCATCAAGCAACATCAACCAAAACCGGAGGACACGATCGCCATCGACAGTTCACCATTTAACATGATGGACTAAAGCATTAGATCGCCTCCACCGCACATCATAAAGCCATGATCCTGGTAGTCGATGGAACCGGCTGCTTCGGCCATGCAAGGTCCCTTTGGGCCAAGATCGCCCGCCCTTCGTTTAAATACGAGGCCGGCGTAGTCTGAGGGCCCTCCAAAATTAATCAGCGGACACGATCGCCCGCCCTCAAAGGATCATCATCTAACATGGTGAACCCGGACAATGCGATGTGCCACAACCCCCGTCTCAACGTACACCGTCGAGGTTCTCCATCTTCCTGGTGGGCCGAGGTGGAAGCAGAGCTAAACAAGCCGCGAGCGTGGAGTTGAATCATCCGACGCTGCCCCGCGCAAGGACTCCTCTAGACCGAGACCGCACGCCCTTTGTTTAAATACGAGGCGAGGCGCAGCCTAACAGAGGACCCTCACAATAAAATGAGTCACGAGACACTCAATGTCTTCGCGCACCAAGACACGGTCATAGAGTTGGTCCATCGAACTCTGCGACTGTGCACAGTTCCTCAGCGACGAAACAATCAAGTTTTTACGAGGGATCGGCCAATGTTGTTTTTTGCTGGTACAAGACCGAAAGATAGCTAGCCAATCGACCATGATCGCCCAAGTCCGAATCCAAATTCAGCTCAACGGATCGCCCGTCCTCACCTTACACGATCGCCAGCAAGAACCACCTCGCCCCATGTCTTCAACATCGGAGCAAGCTGGGGGGCAATTGTTGTGTCGAGAATTACACTCTCCGACCGGCGATCGCCTCGGAGATCGGGCGACCTAGCCATTGCCGAGCAGCCAAGGCAGAACTGCCGACCAGCGACCAGGCGGCCTAGCCTTAGCCCAGCAGTCAAGATAAATCGGTCAATCAAAGGTCCCAGGACAAGTCCCAGTGCCGAGCGATCGACATCAAATTCGACTGGTGACCAACGACCAGACGATCATCTCTCGCACCTGCCGACCGACCCTTGGTGACCAACCGATGCCGACCCTTGGTGACTGATCATTGACGACCGCCTCATGCCGCTCAAAGCCGATGGTCATCCAGTCGGCAAAGGCCGAGCCTCAGGACAGACACCACGTGCAGAGCCGAGACAAGATCCGCATATCACGGATCGTTGACCACAGCGTGTCAGCATATTCCCACCAGCCGACAGGTCCGCCGAAAGTTGTCAGTAGGACCGCATGTGACAGTGACTCCGGACGCGTGCTGGCTCCTCATTGGACCGCACAGCTGGCTGCCAGCAGCTGCCTTGGACTTTAGGTAGACTGCCCATGTGACCTTGAGGACGATCGCCCCATTATTATAATGGCCGGAAGACGATCGCCCGCTAGGAAACAAAGCTCCTCTGCCCCTATAAATAAGAGGCAGCATGCACTTGGATTTACAGCTGGCATTATCGCGATTTCAGCATACAATACATAAACAATACACAACACTTGGCTATCTCCTACTCTTGGCAACAGCTATCTTTTGGTTCTTTCTTCTCTCGGCCTCTCTCATACAAGCAGACGATCGGCAGGGACCAAGAACACCAATCTTCGCTCAAGAGCTGGATTAACAGAGTCTTTTTACACTCATCGTACTTAGATTCTCACATTAATACTTGTATCCATGAATATTTGTATTAATAACATCTCGCGAGAGCATTCAAGCCCGGGCCTAACAAACCCGGCAAATCTTGTGTTTATTCATATTCTCTCGGAAGTGCTCCCGCAAATTGTTGTTTGTTGTCCGTTCATTCCAGCAGTATTTAATCTTCGGATAAATATTTTGGGCAACAACATAAGTAAACAAAAACAAGGGGCAAAGTGGAGCTATTCCTAAATGCAATCGGGAGGAAGGGACCATACACGATCGGCTTCGTCCAATCACACACATGACGATCGGTTTTGTTCAAGGAATTTACAAGTAAGAATTTTCAAGTGTACCAATACATTCGAAACTATTCAGAAAATTGTGCAAAGTCGAAGTGACACGGAACATTCAGACAGTCGATCGTACAAACAAGGCATCAGGTGCAATTATATAAACACTTGTATAAATTCATATGCAAACATTCAGAAGAGGCGGTCGTACATATAAAAAATTAGATGCGAGGAAGAAGTTTTTTATTCCATTCAAAACGATCGTACATACAAGCCCGAAGGCAATACAAGGAAAAACAGAAAATTACAAGCAAAGGAAAACTAAACAACTCCATCATCACTCAGGCCGCCCCCGACTGGCCTTCGCCCCCAACAGGTGGATCGGCGCGCGCTCCCTCACCGGCTTCAGGATGAATAAGTTTATCCGGAAACGGATACCAGCTCAGTTCAATCCCTAAGTCGGAGAGGTCGAGGATCGGTAGGGAGAAATCCGGATTCAGGGGATGGTCGAGTACATAGGCCTTGAAGGTTTCCATCATAGGACCGACCTCGATCCCTACCTTCTTTGCTGCACGAATAGCGTCGGAGTAAGCCATATAATACGCAAACTCGCCGAAGTACTCCACATTAAGGTAGGGATCGGTCTCGATCACCTTTAACTGCTCCTTCAGCCCCGCGACCGTCTTGTCCGCTTCTGCAAGCTCGGCCACCTTGGCAGCCAGTTCTCCCTTCGCCTTCTCCAGCTCGCCGTTGAGCCAATCCGCTGTCGCCTTCAGCCCAGTCACCTCCTCATGCGAAGCCGCATGCAACCGGCGAGCATCCATTATCTGGTCGCGGAAACGATCGGCCACCTCCCTGGACCGGCCAAGCTCTTGCTTCATCCGGTCGAGGCCTTGTTTGGCTCGTTTGACCGTCTTTAGATACTCCTTCTCCATGGCCACGATCCGGTTAGCGAACTCGGAATTCTGGTTCCGAGCAGCCTCAAGATCCTGATGGAGGCGAGCGGTAGAGGGTCGCCCCTCATAATCCTTAGCAGTCTGGACGACCATCGTCGCCGCCTGGAGAGTCAGGGCAAGAGTCGCCTGCATGGCATCACCAGACCGCCGACGCGCGATCGCGTCCAGGTCAGTCGTCCAAGCCTTTGGAAGAGAGGTGATGGCCCGGGAGATGTAAGAAGGAATGTCGACAAACTCGTGCGGGGATTTGCTCGTCAAGAAATCCAGAACCATCGGCGAGACGTCCGGATCGGAAAGACGGACCCTGCAACACAAACGAAAAGAAGCAAAGGAGTTAGTATACATCCTACACAAATAGCCTAACTCAGAAAGATCAAACCGCTCTTACCTGGCGACCAACTCGGGGTCGCGGCCGAAATAGGGTTTGCCCCGAGGAGTTTCAGTTGGAATGCAACCGTCGGGGGGGACACATTAAATGCAGCCCTCGAAACCCGCGTACGCGTCGTTTCGAGGGCACGCCAGATGACAAGTCTGACAAAATCGTCGGACTCCCCCAACGGTAGCGCGACGCGTGTCCCTGCAACGTTTCGAGAGCCCGCCTTCATTTCCTGCTATTTCCAGCGCATAAGGAGATCGTCCAGATTCGAAATCAGATCGTCCAGGAGACGATCGTCCTTGTCATAAGCAGATGAGCCAATCGTTTAAAATAGGCGATCGCCAACAGTGCCACCTCACCCCATGTTTTCAACATCGGAGCGAGCTGGGGGGAAATTGTTGTGCGGCGATTTATACGCCTCGAGGACGATCGGCATAATGGTCAGGAGCCAGCTAAAGAAGACAGGCGCTGGGCAAGCACCTAGCGATCGACGTCCAAGGCGATCGTCTATAGGCATCTGGCGATCGCCAATGATATCTGATTGTAGACGATTGTCCCATACCGCATGTGAATTCGACACCCATCAGAGTCTTCGAAAACCGAATCTTGGACGAAGACCCACGTGCAGATCCACAAAAGGCGCCGCAAGATAAGGCCTTTGACCCCAGCCTGTCACCAACCTCACACCTACCGACAGACCCGCCGAAAGGTACAAAGTGGGTCCTCCCCTGACAGCGACTCAGGATGCGTGCGGACTCCTCATTGGCCCGCACATCTGCTGCCAGCTGCAGCCTCGGACTTTAAGGAAACAGTCCCACGTGATGGGACGATCGCCCACATTATTCTAATATAGAATATGGCGGTCGCCCGTGATCGCCGGGGAGGACCTAACAACCTCTCCTATTATAAGTAGTAGGCCCCCAACAGTGGCCAAAGGACAGTGAAAAACGTACAGAGAGAACGGTAGACTTACCTGGCGAACACATATACAGAACACCAAAAAGCAAGAACTCACAGAGCTTCATATCTGGTTCTTCCGGAAATCTTCACGCTCTATAGCTAAGATAACTAGAATCTTTATACTCATTGTAATAGTATTCTAAAATTAATATTTGTACTCCAAAGTATTTGTATTAATAACATCTCGCGAGAGCATTCAAGCCCGGGACTAACAACCCCGACAAATCTTGTGTTATTTATTTTCCCACGGAAGTGTTCTCGCATTTGTTTGTTACTCGACCTTTCCAGCAATATCATCTCCGGATTATATTTTAGGTAACAACAAACCCATCACATGACTATACGTGTCCGCCCTAAAAATTCTACACATGACCAATCGGCACGCAGATATGACTCTAGATATGTCACGATGCGACATGACAACAAAACTCAAAGAATCACATATCCAATGAGGATCAAAAGATTCAGCGAAGTGAACAACGACAAACTGACAATGAAAAGTCGACACAACCAATCAATATCCAAAACATCAATCTTGGGATCACAATCCGAATGATCAGCACGATCAACCATCTCAACATAACCGTCCTGGGATCAACAACCCTCAACGAAACAATCGACACAACCATGTATACCAAACAATGGTCCTGGGATCAACATCCCTCAACGAAACACCCAATACGAGCTCATTATACGAAACCTCGACATACCACATATAGAACAATTCAACAAAATAATCATCTCATAACTGAACCGTACTAAAGTTACCTCAAAGTCGAAGACAATGTCCTTTCCACGAACAACATCCCTGAACAAATACCCAAATGATTCAAAGAACCTCAAACGAAATATAGTCAATTCAGTACCAATAAACCTTTATCCCGATATCAATGTCATCCCCATAACTACCCTCGGTATCCGACAGTCCATAATACAGACCGAAGATTACCCATATCTTCGTCTTCATCAAACACAATTAAGTCACATACACTAATGTTTAATCCAATCAAAGCACAATCTACAAACTATTATCTCCACAATTCATATTTATAATATCATTGCTATATGAATTATAAACGAAAATCAAAATCATTCATTAAACATTATGAACTGAACAAGTATAAACTTGCCTCGATACCGACACAACGAACCCGTTACCAATTCCAATCTTCGTCACGGCACAACGGTTATAATCAACGCTCAATTATCGCAACCTAATGCAATAATCAAATGACAACACATCCGATAATAATCAACGGCCGATATAACCAACCAATCAAACTCAATGGTTCAATGATGCCTCGATCATATACACACAACTAAATAATCCAACTCAACAAATACGAACTCATATCCACAATACAAGCCGCAATTCGATAATCAAAATCAACAATCAATATAACCGATCAATAGCCCCAACGGTTCCACAATATCTCAATTAAACACAAATCCAAACAACCTAAATCAATCAATCATGAATCCATAACCACGGTACGTTTCCATCTACCGATAATCATATCAATGATCAATTCATATCGATATTAAGGATTTCATAACATACTCGATTCCAACTTCAACTTTAAATACAAATTAACAAGGTTCCTTCTTGTTCATACTCGTAAATTCATAGAAAATAAATTATCGGTTATTATCATGAATAATCATATCAACTTATCCTAATAACGAGGATTACACAACATACCTTATTCCGAATTCAACATGATATGATTTACCCCTTGTTCCTATTTTTAAACAACATTATCGGCATAACAGGCAATCCGAACTATCCAAATAGTTCAATACCATTGATAATCTTGTTCTAAGATTAACCATAATCTTTCCGGATTCAAACTTGTTATCATGATTCATATTTCGTCAAGAATATACGAATTCTACCACTACAATCAACATAGCATTGGTTTCAATCATCAAATCCATGGTTATACTTAAAAACCATTATATATCTGATCACATATTCCTCTTTGATGTGATATATATACCAAGAATACCAAGAACACCAAGAATACCATGATTCCATAATCATGATTGTAACAAATAACATAATCGAAGACATATATCATCGTATTCTTCAACATACAATTCACATAACCTCAAGAATCACAAAAACACCATAATCATCTTCATACGAATTATTCCTCAACAACAAGATCAAAAATTCGAATTCAATGTGTAGAGTTGGTCAACATACCTCAAGAACATGAATAAGACAATCAGACTCTTCCAGAATCATCAATATCTTCATATCCAAGCCTCAATTACATGTTTCCACCAAGTTAGAAGAGGCTTATTCTCACTTTACATGTGTAGAGGGACGAAGTTGGGAGGAAAACATCGATTTATTCTCGTGAAGAAATGAAAGAACAATCCTTCTTTTATAATCTGCACATCCCGTTACATATGTTATAAACCATCATTAACCTACATAATGCTCCCTAGCGTACGCTACATGTCCAACATAGCGTACGTAACAGTCATCTAGAGCTCACTGCCTCATTTCATATCTTGCATAACGTACGTAACACTTGTTCCATAACGTACGTAATACGTACGTTGACTTGCTATAGTATATGCTCATATTACGTACGTAATAAGATCTTCATAGCGTACGTAATACATAGTTGACTCTGTAATATCCGATTGTAAATTCATTCATTATCATTCAGTAAATTGTCACTCAGTAAATTTTTTTCACTCATTGATAGTCATTCATCATTCATGTTCGTTCATTGTATTCACCGTTTGGCGTATTTAGAACTTTGGATCAGTTATCATTCGCCTTTCATCATTGTTGGATAATCGATCCGAGTATATCATCATTGTCATCTTTGTAGTGGGCTGTGTGTGAGGAGTAGCGCACGCTACGTACTCTTTCTGGCGCGCGCTAATTGAGTACTGGTAGCACACGCTAGTGTATTTGTTGCAGGCAGTCCAATAGGTACTGGACTGAATTGGAGAATTGTAGCACACGCTATGAGTGGGAGTTAGCATATGCTAGTTGTGGGTTGTAGCACACGCTATCGCTTCATCAACGCACGCTAACGTTTTGGAGACATGCAGTCCAGTAGGTATTGGACTGAAATGAGAAAATGTTAGCGCACGCTAAGCAATCAGTGTAGCACGCGCTAAGGCTCGATCAGACTTTGGATAGTAGGTTCTGAACGCTTGGGTATCAAACATCAGTTAGCGCACGCTAATTTTGGGTAACACATGCTAAGAGGAGGACGTTAGCGCACGTTACCAAGTTCGTAGTGCATGCTAACGAGGCAGGCAGAACTCACTGGTCTACCCGGTACATCCGCAAGCGCACGCTAAGCTGGGTTTAGTATAAATAGGACAGTTTAGCCCCATTTAGTCATTTCTGCATCTCTCCGCCTTCCTTGGGCGATTTTAGGCGATTTTAGACGATTTGAGAAGATCTTTTCGAGCTGCAATCATCTAGCATCATCTTCAAGCTTCTAGTCCAGATTAATCACCATTTAATCCTCTCCAACTCACCCAATCAAGTTAAACATTTCTTGAATCTAGAATTTCGAGATTTGAGTGTTTTCCTTCCGATCTCTTCCAGTTAGCTTGCTATTATGTTGGAATATGATGAATATGGATTATCTACCTAGGATACATATGATTCCTACGGATTTGTTGGTATTTTTCGGAATTGTTGAGTATTTGGGGAATTTTCAAGAACCCTCGATGGTTAACTTTCGTAATTTTTGGGGTTTATGATTTGATGTTGTCGTAATCCTGAGTTGTGCATTCCTATTGGATTATTGTTGTCATTGAAGATGTTTTATTGGATTAAATCACTCGTTGGGAGGTTGGTGTTAGATATATTTGAGATTAGTCGTAAACAATTGGGGGTTGTTTACAACGTATTTGTTAGAATGCCCCAATCATTTTGGATATTGTTGTATTGACGTTTGAGTTGGTTGTGGTCATGCTTGATTCGTATATTAAGCGTATTGTGGTAATTGTGTTATTCAAGGTTATTTGAGCGAGCGATAATTCCAGGAAGGACTTTTTCTTCACCGGTATTTGAGTAAGTTAATTCTTACTCGGTTAAAAGGATACTCATTCATTTCGTTGTTGTTCATTCATACATATAATTCATTCATAGTATATCAATCATGTTGAGACTTGTAATTATCAAACTAATCATTCAATTCACGAGGAACAACGGTTCCAATCATTTCATTTGAAGCTATCCTCATTGCGTTATTATTTCACATCAGTGAGTCATTCTTGACCCTTGTCGGATTTCTATTCATTATTCTTCATCATGGTCTCTTTTGTTCATGTGACCTTCCGGGATTGTATTGCATTCCGGGTGATATATGTGTGGAATTTTTAGTCGGACACACTAAGGTCATTGTGTTTGTAGGGATCCAGACACATTAGACTGTGCACACAGTAACGTACCTCCATGAGACTAATTAGGCTAAGTTTATGCGGGTGTTTATGCGGGACGCTGGGCACTCGGCAGGCTTGTGCACTTGAAAATCCCATTCGTGGCTTACTATGATGTCCATCATTCAATTTGATTTCATAACTCATTCATGTGATTATTGTATATTGTTCAACTCTTGAGGATTGTTGTTTTGTGTAACTGACCCCATTGGGGAATGTTGTTTCCATGTCATGGCAAGGCGAAGGCACGGGAAGAGAATGTTGATGGCGAGGACTCCCAGTGATACTAGTAGGGGGCCTCAGTCTGTCTATTTATTCATGCTTATTTGGTTTGTATTTTCCGCTGCAGTTCCGTTCGGATTTCATTTCGTTCAGTGTTGTATATTTTATATTCATATCAAATATACATGTATTCTATGTTTCCTCGGTGCGTTGTACTTAAAACTACTCATCGGAGTAATTGATATTATAATGTGGTTCGGTACTACATTTATATTATTTAATTCACTAATTTTCATTCGCCTGATGGGTCCCAGTTGAGGGTCCACGGCACTGTAATATCCGCCTAGTTTGGGGTGTTACAGACTCATCTTTTGGCACGCCAGCCGATCCCTGGGCTCCACATGGCAGGTATTGATTCCTCTGTCCGATTCCTCTCGTTACGTACGTACCTCTCGTTACGTACGTAATGCATTATACATAACGTACGTAACACGTAACATCTTAGCGTACGTTATCTCATAAATTTAGCGTACGTTAAGGCTCTGTACTTAGCCATTTACAATTGTTCCTGCCTGTCGTCTCGACATACCGAATACATTTACACGACATACTGAATATACATACGCGTTCCAATAACATTCTCATACGATAACCCTGATATTAAAATTGAGACAATCTGATACACGATATCCTCAAATATAATTGTCGACCAAATACATCCATAAATACAGTTGTCTCCATTCTCAATTTATTTTATCTATACTGTATAGACACCAAGCTATACTACAATTTATCTCAGATAAAATAATGCGAAAAATTTATACTGAGAATCCGGGTATTACACCCACCGCCTGCTTTCCGCAACCACCGGCTGTCGGTCAGTTTATTTATTTATTTATTTTTTTTAACGCCAGGCTCGCCGGCCTGCTTTCCGCCAGATGGCCATTTTTTTCTTTTTCTTTTGGCCTGCCGACCTGTTTTCAGGCGGTCCGTCAATTTCTTTTTTCCTTTGTTTAAACAGTAGACTATGGACCGTCAATAGACTTTTGGAAACCGGTATGTTTTTATTTTTTTGCAAGACAATTTTATAATTTAATTATTTTAATCCAATTATGTCACCGTAGTGTGCACTGAAAGAACCATTTTACCCCTACACTATCCTCTATCTATGTCTAATTTAATAATATCAAATGTTCAACAATAAAAAATTCCCCAAAAATACCTTAGAATATTAAATTAAAGGGACAAATATTTCAAAAAAAAGTAAAAATCTTCCCTAACGGTGTTTACAGACCTCCGATATCGCTCGCCACCAGCCTACAAGCTTTTCCGGTGGCCCGCTACGGACTGCTGACGAACCTTCGACGACTGATTTTTTTCTCATGACAAGTCCGTTGGCCGCCTTTAGATCTCCAATATTTACGGCGAGCTACCAACCTGCTTTCCGCTGGCCGCTGCCGGAAGCGGGTCTAAACCTCATATTAAAACCAAGGATATGGATCATCTGCTGTGGCAATAAGCACAGCACCATGTGCTGTGCCATTATACTGCGTCGTTTTGACAATTAACAAAGTGAGACAATTATTATTTTCATTTCCCGCATTTTCTCAAGAATGAGAATTTATGGCGGTAAAATCTCCTACGCCGCTGTTACTTTCTTTTCTCCAATAGTGAACCAATTTCATGAAAAATATGAAGATTATCATATGCTTTGGGATGATTTGAAGGAGATTCGTCAGTGCGCATAAAATCTGCTAGTTATCTTTTTATTTTAGTTGATAAAATTCTGAAAATTTGTGGAGTGACGACGACGAGCAGTGACGTTACTTTAAGGTAATCCTCTTAACATTATTCATATGGAATGAATTCAATTAATGTTATATCATGTATAACATGCTAGTTTTTTTCTTTTTTTTTTTAAATACCATTTCGCAGACAAGATTTATTGTGAATTTATTATCGATGGATTATAGTGTAGAGCTTGAGTTAAAGCCTAAAATTGGAATGGAATTTGGTAGTTTAGATGAGGCTTGGACGTTTTGGATTCAATATGGAGGGGAATCTGGATTTGGTGTTAGGAAACAAAAATAAAAAACGGGTCATACAACATCATATAAATATGTTTGTTGTAAGGAGGGAGTTTGTAAAGCAGACAAAAGAGATTCTTTGACTCTCAATCCTCGATTAGAGACTCGGACAGATTGTAAAGTAAGATTGGGGGTTACTTATGTGGATGGTAAATATAAAGTGAATGAATTTATCGAAGAACATAATCATCCTCTCCATCTTTCGGAGACCGTTCACATGTTATCTTCACAACGTAAAATAACAGAAGTTCAAGCGCATTAGATCGATTTGGCAGAGGTTTCCGGGCTCAAACAGAAATCAACTTTAATTTGATGAGTATACAATTTGGGGGAGAGATGGTCTTGGTTACACCATGTTGGATGCTAAAAATTATCTTCGATCGAAGAGACAAAGAAGCATGATATATGGTGAAGTCGGCTGTCTAATGGGATATTTTCAGCAACAATTGTCCAAAAACCCATCATTTTATCATGCTAGTAAAATGGATGTAGAAGAACAGATAACAAATGTGTTTTGGGCAGATGCAAGAATGTTGATTGACTATGAGTACTTTGGTGATGTTGTGTCATTAGACACCACGCATTGTACAAATCGTGCCAATAGACCACTTGCTATCTTCTCAGGTTTCAATCATCATAGAGGGGATGTGATTTTTGGCGCATCACTTTTGTATGAAGAGACTGCTGCGTCATTTAAATGGTTGTTCGAAACATTTTTGGAGGCACACAAGCAAAAAAGACCTCTCACTATTTTTACCGATCAAGACCAGGCTATGGCAAAGGCCATGCATGAGGTAATGCCCGACACATTTCACGGGTTATGCACTTGGCACTTAATGCAAAATGGGATTAAACACTTGGGGAACTTGATGAAGGATGGTTCATGTTTCCTAACTGATTTTAAGAGGTGTATGTATAGCTTGGATGACAAGACTCACTTTGAAGAGGCTTGGAGTATCTTGTTAACGCAATTCAATGTGCATGACAACACATGGCTGAAAAATATGTACAATGTAAAGGAAAAATGGGCGATTTGCTACATGAATGCTTTCACGCTTGGTATGAGAAGCACACAACTTAGTGAGAGAGTATCAATTCTGATATCAAGAGTCCGTTTTTGGGCGGACATTGGGCTTCATATTTTTGGCTCAAAAAAAATCGGCCTTTTTGGCCCAGCCCAGATTTGGCCCGCCCGTTGAGGCCCGGCCCAGTTTTTTTTTATATATATTTATAAATGAGATAGTTGAGGATTTATTATCATATAACTGTATTCGCTTTCTTATTATTATTACCTTATTGCTGAATGACTGGTAGATTCTTATCCGTATCCCGAGAGAAGCAATATGTGATCTTGAAGAAGTTTCAAGCAAAAAACTCCGCAAGTGTATATTTCACTAGGAAAACTACCATTGTAGAATTATGAACGTGACATTCTCAGCCTTAAGGCAGGTGATAAAAGATTGGCACAAAGCTTCTGTGCCCCTATTTGATGAGCTTCCATGTTTTAAAACAGTATCATCTTTCTTTGAACTTGTTTTGATCTCAAATCACCCATAACTTAAATGGGACATGGAATCAGATTTGTCCTCATTTATTGAAGCTGTGATATTTCTCTAAATTCAAGCCTATTGAAGCGGTGATATTTGATTCATTGTTGTGATTGCTATTTCTTGTCTAAAAGTGGGGTTTCAATCTTCTTGCAAGTTTTTCAGATAGAATAGTCTGGTGATTAAGACTACCAGATGTAAGTTTCAAATGTACTTCTTTAAGACTAGAACTGAACAGGAAGTAATTGTGAGCTAATTGTGAGTTGCTGAAGCTAATTCAGTCTCACCCGGTACAGCTTGCTCCCCCGAATATTCATCACACAAATCAACATTAATCTCATGTTGAAGCGGAACAGCAGAACAAATATCATTCGGGGGGAAACCGAAGCTGTGTGAAAAAAAAAGCGTTGAGGGACGGGACACGGGCCTAATATTTTTGGCCCAAAAAAAATCGGGCCTTTTTGGCCCGATCCAGATTTGGCCCGCCCATTTTTCTCCCGGCCCATTTGGGCCGAGCCCGTCCATTTGCCAGGTCTACTAGAGATAGTGCACTGCAAGACTACATAGGTAATGAAGTAGAAGAAGATCCTAAATTATAAAGTATGGATCGATATCGAAAACTATGTCTCATGCTTATAAGATTAGCGACTAAAGCTTCTGTTCATCCATCAACGTTTTCTTTGGTGCAAGAAGCAGTGAGTGATCTAAGTAAAAAGGTAATGACCATGCGTCTAACAGGAGAGCGTAAAGAAAGTAGTAACGATGTGAATATCTCACCAACTCCTATGATACTATCAAAAGGATTAAAAAAGAAACTGGTGTGAAGGGATCGAAATGAATGAAGAGTTGGGTGGAACTTCAGTCAAAGCGAAAAAAAACTAATAATAGAGTCAAGGTATGTACCATTCAATTGTTTAGCTTTATGTTTTCTGTAATGATTTATTGAATGCTTATATGATTGACATTTTACAATTACTATAGGAGCATAGAGCACAAAGTGCACTACCCTTTTCTTGTTCCGCACCTCCAGAACTTCGCACGTGCCTCCAAAGAACTACAAACCAATTCATCTTCACTAAATTATATATTGACGGTATGAATTGTCGATACAGTAGTAAATTTCTATAACATGTGTACTTAGTTATAATAACTGGTCTTTGTTTCTCATCTAGGCACCCATTGATGGATCTTTATTTTCTACTGATGAGATGTAATTCAGTGGAGATACATTTGCTGTCAAGAATCAAGATCAAGATAATTAATTTTGAGTTATTGTAATGCAAATTCAGCAACTATTTTTCCTAAGTGAGACTAACATTTGCAATGCAGTGGATGATTTTTTATTTTTTTATTTTCGAGTTAAGTCTACTTTATTATTAATGTTATTAGATCATTTGCTTTCTCTTTTAGTTTTTGTTTATGGTTTTTGAAATAGTAATATTAGTTAATAGTCTCAGTGGAATTAATAGATTAAGTGGATTGTTTTTATTTTTATTGCAAACCTCTGTAATGATAATTCTGCAAGAAGTAGCTGCGCCTATGATTCATGCATGATATAAGTTAGTGTATTTTATTTACCACCATAAATTCTCATTCTTGAGAAAAAGTGGAAAACGAAAATAATAAATAAAAATAGGTCTCACTTTGTTAATTGTCAAAGGGAGGTGAAGGCAAAACGATGTTCGTGGTGGTGGTCGGCAACGTCATTTTTTTTGAATGCACACAGTGTTGAAGGTGCAGTCGTGATAATTGCTCTCATGCAATCAGGGACAAATCTGGTTTGTGCATACATGATCGGTCCTGTGCCTAACGGTTCCCTAGGCAGAAATTTAAAAATAGGTCCTAAAAATTGAGAAAATATACAAAAGCAACGCAAAAATGATAGACTATGAAAATTAAAACTAAGTTAATACTTGAAAAAATAATTTCTTCTAGCTCTTTGAGTTTCATTAATTATAATTTATATTATTTGCTTTGTAAATATTATTTTTGAATTTTTTATTGAAAAGTATCTAATTTAATAACAAATACATTTAACTCATTATAACTAACCAAAAAGAAATAATTTCGACATTATTTCTGTATTTAATATTAAAATAAACAAAAGAATGGTGTGATTTCCCTTACTTGTTCAATTATTTTAAAGTACAACAAAAATAATATTTTTTTACTATTGAATGAATAACAACTAGAAAAGAATATATATATATATATATATATATTTAATAATGTATTACAAAACAAATAGAAGTAGATAACAAAACTTAAGGAAAATAAAAAGTAAAAGAGGGCATATTATAAAAATAATATCGGAGCCTGGTGGGGTTGATCTCAGAATCAATGACTTTTAAAACATCTAATTTACCATTGCACTAAAATTAGTCTTTTGTTTATCACTACTAATAATTATATATAGTAAGAGCTTAAAAAAAATGGGCCCCTAAAATTTTGGGCCCTAGGCATAGGCCCAGGCCTATGCCCAGGTCCGGGCCTGTGTGCATCAAGCATGGGAGGCGGAACAAAACCATATTTTCACAGTGCAGTTTGGTTCAGTACAATTTAAACGGTCTGGTTCGGCTTGGACAATTTAAACAGTTCGGATCGGATTGAACTTCCAACGGCTAATTTGGGTTCAGTTTGGTAGGGTTCAGTTTGGGGTAAATTGCACTTTTGGTTCCAAGAGAATGAGCTGATTGCAAAATGTTCCCATTTTCGACAAATTTGGTCCCATAAGATTTTCCATCCATTTTTAAATTCAAAATTCAAATTTCCTACAAAAGTGTTGTGTGTATAATTTTTCAACCAACAGAAATTATTATTAAGAATATTTAAATAATATTAATTAAGGATAATTTGGGAATAAAAATACGTCCATCATTTGTCCTAAAAACTCCAGAATCTGAATGACATCTATTAAAAAATAGAGGGAGTATATAGTTATTTTATTAATTTTATACAAATTTACATAAATTATTATTAAGTTTACAAAAATATGTTTTTTAGTTTTATTTAAATTATGTATATAATTTTACAATTAATTTATAATTTATCAATTCATATTGATTACATATATAATTAATTAAATTTTAGTATTATTTTCTTTTATTTTGCAAATTTTGGTCCCAATTTTTTTGGTCAACTAACGGTTTTCATCCGTTTGACTAATGATTGGGACTAAAACTTCTAAAAAAATGACCATTTTGAAACCTTGGGACCAAAATTGTTTTGGACTCAATCTCTTGGGACCAAATCTACAATTTACCCTTCAGTTTGGTTTAGATCGAAGGCCAAAGATCTCGAGTTCTAGTCCTCCGTAATGCGACATCCTTTAAAATTTTATGTATGTAGTAATTAATGTATGAATGACCTTTATGCCCCCCTAAACCCTAATGATGTACCTATAAATATAGGCCTTTGACCCACATAATAATACACATCATTTTCTTATTCTCTTTCATTTTCCTCTCTTTTCTCTCTAATTCACAACACGTTATCAACACGATCTCTCTCAGAAATTTTTTTTAGCGATTTTCACAGAAGGTATTGTGTTCTGATTTTCTTTTATCTTTGTGTTTTAAGTTGTCCGTTTGTATTAATCTATCTTGTTGTTGATTTTTTTTTTTGATTTATTTGGGCATATCGATTTTGTAATTTATCAATAATTTGGAATCAATTATTTAATTGTTAATTTAATATAGATTATATGCATATTTCATATATTCTATACTAATTATTCTGATTTCACTATCATCATACATAAATAGTATATATGATGATCTAAGAAATCTATTATCAAATCGAAGTTGTTTCCTGAAGAAACAAGATCTAACAATTCTTAATAGTCCAGAAGATTATTAAGATAAAATATGTGTTGTAGCTCTTGAACAAATATAATATTATCTCGTCATATTCTAATTAAATATGATGTGTTCCTGAAGAACATTACGAGATCTAAGTTTTTGTGTAAATTTCTGAGGAAAAACACAAAACAATATTTCTGAAGAATATTGTAAAGGCTCTTGTAGAAGCTTTTAATTTATTCCATTTTGTACTATTCTTTTTTTTCGTGTATTTTTTTTCTTAAAATTATTGCTCCCGAAGTAGCACAATTAAATTGCAATATTATTGACAAATATACTTTTTCTAAAAGAACAAGTCATATCGTATTAAATCTCTCATGATAATACAATATTCCTGAAGAATATTGATACAAAATAACATCATAAATTATTATGCTCTTGAAGTAGCATAAATTTTAAATACAAATGTGATATATGATACAATATTTATCCCTAAAGAAAATTTTAATTTTATTAAAAATGACTTGTTTTATTTTTACTATGTAGATTTACATATGGCCAATATCACCAAGCTTGAGTTTGTTGCACTTGATATTTCTGGCAAAAACTATTTATCATGGACTCTTGATGCCGATATCCACTTGATCTCAAAGGGTCTGGGTGAGACAATAAAAGAAGGAAACAAAGAATCCCAGCAGGATCGTACCAAGGCACTAATATTCCTTCGCCATCATCTCCATGATGATTTAAAAGTTGAGTACCTCACCGTCAAAGATCCAAGTGAGTTATGGAAAAGTTTAAAAGAGAGGTTTGACCATCAGAGGACTGTAGTCCTCCCTAGAGCCCGACACGAATGGATACGTCTTCGCTTGCAAAATTTTAAAAGCGTGAGTGCCTATAATTCAGAGTTGTTCAGAATCAGCTCTACCTTGAAGCTTTGTGGTGAAAAAATAACTGATGAAGATATGCTTGAGAAAATATTCTCCACGTTCAACGCTTCAAATATGTTCTTGCAACAGCAATATCGAGAGCGTGGTTTCAAAAAATACTCTGAACTCATATCTTGTTTATTGGTCGCTGAGCAAAATAATGAGTTGCTCATGCGAAACCACGAATTACGCCCCACTGGTTCCGTAGCATTGCCTGAAGCCAATGCTACATTCAATCATGGAAATGGGCGTGGACGTGGCCGCGGACACAAGCGTGGACGTGGACGTGGCCGCGGACACAAGCGTGGACGTGGACGTGGACGTGGTTTTGGACGTGGCACAACACATAGCGAAATATCCAACAACAAAAGGCACAAATCATCCAATGATAGTAACTCATCCAAAAGGGAAGATAAATGCCATAGATGTGGCATGAATGGGCACTGGTCACGTACATGTCGTACGGCAAAACATCTCGTGGACCTTTATCAGAAATCAATCAAGGGAAAAGAAAAGATTGAAACTAATGTCCTTGATTATGATGGTCCACTTGATACGACTCACTTGGATGTCTCTGATTTCTTTGCTCATCCAAAAGGAGATATTGATCACTTGATTGGGGGTGGTGTGTTAGACGATATTGATTAGTTTGAGAATTGTTGCTTTGTTATTTTCTTTATTTGGGAATTTTTTTTTCAGTATGATGATTTGCTTTTGAACTAATTATTTTTGGAATGGTTATTTCATAATAAATGAATTTATTTCTAAAAAGTTCCTTTAAATTATTATAGAAATTACAATGGATGCTTGTGATATTTGTCTAGCTGATAGTGCAACTACGCACACCATTCTCCAAGATAAGAAATACTTTCTCAAATTAACATTAGCAGAAGATAATGTTAATACCATATCAGGTGCATCAAACATCATTGAAGGCTCCGGAAGAGCATGTATTATTTTACCAAATAATACTAAATTAGTTATAGATTATGCACTTTACTCTAGTAAATCGAGAAGGAATTTACTAAGTTTTAAGGATATCCGCTGCAATGGATATCACATTGAGACAATGCAAGAAGGTAATAATGAGTACCTTTGTATAAATTCTTTTGTGTTTGGCCAGAAGCAAACAAAAGAAAAATTCTCGACATTATCGTCTGGAATGTATTACACATTCATAAAAGCAATTGAGGCAAATCATGTCATGAACCTGAAGTTCAATGACCCAATGATCTTTATGCTCTGGCATGAAAGATTTGGACATCCTGGAGCAACTATGATGCGTCGAATACTCAATACTTCATACGGACATAACATAAAGAACCAAAAGATTCTTTTAGCAAATGAAATCTCTTGTGATGCTTGCGCACAAGGAAAGTTAATCACTAGACCTTCAAGTACGAAAGTTAGCATTGAATCTCCATCTTTTCTAGAAAGAATTCAAGGAGATATTTGCGGACCAATAGATCCACCATGTGGACCATTTCGATAATTTATGGTATTAATTGATGCGTCTACTAGATGGTCCCATGTGAGCTTACTTTCAACTAGAAATGTGGCATTTGCTAGGCTACTTGCTCAAATAATAAAATTACGAGCCTGGCCCCGATAATTCAATCAAGGCAATTCGTCTTGACAATGCTGGTGAGTTTAGATCCCAAGCATTCGACGAATATTGTATGGCAATTGGAATTGAGGTCGAACATTCAGTTGCTCATGTCCATACACAAAATGGTCTAGCAGAATCGCTTATTAAGCGTCTTAAACTAATTGCAAGACCATTACTTATGAAATCAAAACTCCCAACTTCTGCTTGGGGTCATGCTATATTACATGCAACAACATTAGTTCGTATTAGGCCAACGGCTTATCACCAATATTCTCCCATGTAACTTGTCTCTGGTCGAGAACCTGATGTTTCTCATTTTCGAACTTTTGGTTGTGCTGTTCAAGTCCCAATTGCACCCCCACAACGCACAAAAATGGGTCCCCAACGAAGGCTTGGGATATACGTTGGGTTTGATTCACCTTCAATTATAAGGTATCTTGAACCTCTAACAGGTGATCTATTTACTGCACGCTTTGCAGACCGTCATTTTGATGAAATGACATACCCAACATTAGGTGGGACAAAACTACATATAGAAAAGCAAAAGGATATCTCTTGGAATGAAAAAATCTTTTCACATTTTGATCCGCGGAATAGTCAATGTGAGCAAGAAGTTGAAAAGATCATTCACCTACAAAAGGTTGAAAATCAACTACCTAATACCTTCGTTGATACACGAAGAGTGACAAAATTCTATATACCTGCTGCAAATGCACCACCCAGAATCGATGTCCCTGAAGGACAAGTAATAGAAGCAAATGAATCCAAAGTACGTCAAAAGCGTGGTCGACCAATTGCTTCGAAGGACTCTGTACCTAGAAAAAGGAAGGTGAAAGATAAAAACCAAACAAGAATGATGATTGGTCAATCAAATGAAAGTAATGTAGTTCCTGAAGAACTGTTAGTGTCTGAAAATAATGAGATCTCAATAAATTATTCATATTTTAGTAAATTATTGGAGAGGGAAAATATCATCATGGATGATATCTTTGCCTTTAATATGGCTCGAGATGTTTCAAATGAGGATCCTGAACCGAAGTCTGTTGAAGACTGTCGAAATAGAGATGATTGGCCAAAATGGAAAGAAGCCATAGAGGCTGAATTAAATTCCTTGGAAAAACGAAAGGTGTTTGGACCTGTAGTTCAAACTCCGAAAAATGTTATCCCAGTAGGATACAAGTGGGTTTTTGTCAGAAAGAAAAATGAACATCATAAAGTTACGAGATACAAAGCAAGACTCGTAGCACAAGGTTTCTCTCAAAGACCAGGAATTGATTATGAGGAAATGTACTCTCCAGTAATGGACACGATTACTTTTAGATTTTTGATTAGTCTGACTGTGTCACAAAGGCTCGATATGCGCCTTATGGATGTAGTAACCGCGTATCTGTATGGTTCACTTGATAGTGATATATACATGAAAATCCCAGAAGGATTTAAATTACCAGCAGCAAGTAATTCATATCCCAAAATCATGTTCTCAATTAAGCTGCAAAGATCGTTGTATGGACTAAAACAATCTGGACAAATGCGGTACAATAGACTTAGTGAATATCTGTTGAAAGAAGGGTATAAAAATGATGTTATCTGCCCTTGCATTTTCATAAAGAAAACTGACAGTGGGTTTGCAATTATAGCAGTTTATGTTGATGACTTAAACTTAATTGGGACTCCTGAAGAGCTCAATAAAACTGCTCAATATTTGAAAACTGAATTTGAGATGAAAGATTTAGGAAAAACAAAATTCTGTTTGGGTTTTCAAATTGAACATATCGATGGAGGACTATTTGTTCATCAATCCTCTTATACTGAAAAGGTGTTAAAGCGTTTTTACATGGATAAAGCACATCCGCTTACATCAACCATGGTCGTTAGAACGCTTGATGTAACTAAAGATCCTTTTCGACCATTCGAGGATGGAGAAAAGATACTTGGTCCTGAAGTACCATATCTCAGTGCAATTGGTGCATTAACATATCTTGCTAATTGTACTAGACCAGATATAGCTTTTTCTATAAATCTCCTGGCAAGATATAGCTTTGCACCCACTATAAGACATTGGAACAGTGTCAAACATATACTACGTTATCTAAAGGGCACCATCGATCTTGGGTTATATTATTCAGAAAGTTCTGGATGTTCTCTAGTGGGATATGCAAATGCAGGCTATCTTTCGGACCCGCATAAGGGTAAATCACAAACAGGCTATGTATTCACACGTGGAGAAACTGCTATATCTTGGAAATCTGTGAAGCAAGCCCTAATAGCAACATCTTCAAATCATTCTGAAATAATTGCAATCCACGAAGCAAGTCGAGAATGTGTATGGTTGAGAAATTTGGCACATCACATTGAAGAGTCGTGTGGATTAACTACGTTAAAGGAGAATCCAACTGTATTGTATGAAGACAATGCGGCTTGCATTACATAACTCAAGAAAGGCTATATCAAAAGTGATAGAACAAAGCATATTTCTCCCAAACTTTTCTATACGCATGATCTGCAAAAGGATGGCGAAATTGATGTTCAACAGATTCGCTCAAGTGATAATGTGGCGGACTTATTCACAAAGGCGTTGCCGACATCAATATTCAAAAGACTGGTACACAAGATCGGAATGCGTCAACTCAAAGATCTTATGTAATCGATTTCAGGGGGAGTAGCTATACTCTTTTTCCTTCGATCGGGTTTTTTCCCACTGGGTTTTCCCGACAAGGTTTTAATGAGCCAGCATGTATTAAAGGTCATTCAAGGGGGAGTGTTGTAATTAATGTATGAATGATCTTTATGCCCCCCTAAACCCTAATGGTGTACCTATAAATATAGGCCTTTGACCCTCATAATAATACACACTATTTTCTTCTTCTCTTTCATTTTCCTCTCTTTTCTCTTTAATTCACAACAATGTATTAATTTTTTTTTTTTTTAGAATTAGAAGTTTGAAACCGCCTACTCCAATTTATTTCCGAAAATTGGGAATTAGTTAGAAATTAGAATTCTAAAGGACTCTTAACTCTATCTCGAAAAAGACTACTACTTTGATATTCTCTCTCAAAATTTAGTTTCTAAGATTATATATATATAGGGGTGGGTTATGGAGTGAAATGATATAAGTGTAAGAAATAGGAATGATTGTGAGCCATTAATCCTTGGAGATTAATGACCCAGATTTCGTTCTACTGTGCTAATACGGGAAACTAAGAGTGCTAACGAATTTAATTATTGAGGGTACCAATGTAATTTGATTAATTTATCTTATGGGAAGTTACTAAAATCATGGGAAGTTCCTATATTCATGGGATTTCATATTTTAGGTTAATATCTATTTTTTTATGGGATTTCATATTTTTTAGTCGTTCAAATATTTTATATTTTTGGTGTATTTATTTTTATTTTTTTAAAAACTAACATTATCTTTTTTTTCTATTTGATTTCTATTTTTAAAAATCGGAATCAAGTGCTAACCATTTGTTTTGTGTGTCTGCAAATTGGAAAGCAGTGCGATTAAGGTTATATTCCAATTATGTGATTTTTTTGTTATGCTTTATTGTGTACAATACAACAATTTTGATACAATGTGTTGTGCTTTATTTTTTGGAAGATAAATAATCATACTGCTTTTCAAGTATAGGTACAAAATAATTTTCGTCCATTTACTAAAAAAATACAATAAATACAATAAGACTCCATTTGTAAATCCCATAAACTCATATGCAAGCATTACATACCATATATGCTAGTATTACCTATTAAATGTGCTAATACAAATAACATTTTAATGGTAAACTCTACTATTAAAATATTAACAGAAATAAAATGTATTAACAATGCAAAATTTTACAGATTTAAGTGCTAACTATCACATAAATGACATCACAATAATTATCAAAACAATATTATGAAAGGTGCTAAAATTTGGGAAGAGATAAGAAGTGGGATATGAAATCCCATGATTGTAGGAAATAACAAACATAAAATCTGTATAATTACAAAAATATCCCCTCAAAAATATCCCGTAGCACTTAGGCTTAAATCTTTAGACAACGCGCACAAATCACATCATTAATCACTAAAGATCGCGATTTAATCATTATTATTTCTTACTGAAAAAAGTTTTCCTACCAGAACCTATCCCTATATATATATATATATATATATATATATATAGACACACATGCATCCTTTTCTGTTCACGTACGATTGTTAAGAAGTGGGCTTCTTGCTACCTACTTTCTTCTTCTTCTTCTTAGAGAGAGAGAGAGAGAGAGAGAGAGAGAGAGAGAGAGAGAGAGAGAGAGAGAGAGAGAGAGAGAGAGAGAGAGAGAGAGAGAGAGAGAGAGAGAGAGAGAGAGAGAGAGAGAGAGAGAGAGAGAGAGAGAGAGAGAGAGAGAGAGAGAGAGAGAGAGAGAGAGAGAGAGAGAGAGAGATGGCTTGCTGCAATATTAATGTGCAAGGTTTGAAACCAAGTATGATTATGGTATTGGCTCAAACTATATTGGCTGTCACCAATATATTGTACAAGTTGGCCATGTATGATGGCATGCGTGTCCCAATTTTGGTGGCCTATCGATTTATATCCGGCGCTGCTTTTATCCTTCCCCTTGCATTCTTCATCGAAAGGTAGGTTTATCTTCATAGTCTGATCATCTTCCTTTTTTCTTTACATTGGATATGATATGATATGATATGATATTTTCAGGAAGAAGAGGCCCAAGTTAACATGGAAGACTGTTGGATTATGTGGCCCAAATGAATAAAATAATGAGGGCCCAAAATAATCTATCTCCTGCAGCCCACTTAAAATCGGACCCGCCTAATCCTTTTAGGCACCCATTAAATTTGGATTAATCTTGACTGCTCATCCTGCATCTTTAATCCTGGCCATTGTTTTTTATTAAACATAAATTAAAAAACCCAAAACCCCTAACCCCACCCCTCATTTCCTTTCACACCCCCCCCCCCCCCCCCCCCCGCCGTCTGCTCTCTCACTCCCCTTCTCTCACCCCCCGATTTTCTTTCCTTCTCCTCGGCTTTGACCTGCTCCTCCCGATGGAAAGTAAATCCGCCCGATTTCTTCTCTTTGTTTGGTTGTTCCGATTCTCCTATAAATCCTGTTTCGGTGGAGATGAAAGCACAACGAAATAAAAGAGAGCAAGATATATTTTCCCTTTGAATCCTTCGGTTTTCGAGTGAAATATTTGAGGGGTTTTCTTGGTGAGCTTTGTGAGAAAGGGGATCCGATATTTCTGGGGTTTCTGAAGCTTTGTGCTTCGTTTTTGGGTTTGGGGTTTTGGACCACTCGGATCTTGCTTTGTGCTTGGATTCGCGGAGGTTGCTTCCGGTTTCGGTGGTGGGTTCGGTTCGAGGTGGCCGCGGTCTTGTGAGTCCAGTGACGTGGCTACGGGACGGAGGATCGAGCCGGAATTTTCTCCGACAGTGTTTTTCTTCGGCTTCGGCCGTGTGGTTTGATCTTCCTATTTCTCACTGTTTCAGTTTATTTTTCCTTTTTGTTTTGATTCGTAAAATTAGAAGTTGTGTAATCCCTAATCCCTATCCCGAGTAGATTCGTGTAATAGTTATATTTGTTATAATTATTGTAATCTTATTTTCACCCGATTCGGACCAATACTCAACATTGGTACCGGAGCTTTGGTTTGGATCTGTCCGAATCGGGTCAACCCGGATCACTCAGGTATATCGGCTAACCCTCTCTTCACTTCCTGTTTTTTACTTGCTCGTATTCCCGTTCGTTTCTTGGTGATTTGTTTTTCTTTGTGATTTCATCTGTCCGTTTCGGCCTGCTGTACTTCGTGTTTCTGGGCTGTCCGTCTCGGCCCTGTTACTTTTTTGCTTCTGCTGCATTGATAGTAATATTCTGTGTGTTTATTACTACTTCGTGTTGAATCTGGAATTTTTTTTTTTTTTTTTTCATAATCGGGCATTTAAACCCTCCTGCCTGGACCGCTTAAGTGTCCTCGGATCTTGTAGGGGCCTGGTATTGGATCTTTCCAGATTCGTTTAAATTTAATCATCTGTGTGATTGATTACTTTGTGTTTGTGAGGTTTGATTAAATAAACCGTCTTCTCCTGTTTGTGTTTTTCCTCAAATTTTTTTTTTTTCAAAAACTTTGTTCTTTTTTGAAAATTAAAATGGGTTCAATCTCTGCCTTCTCTGTGGCACCATTTGATGGAAAAGGTGATTTTGCCATTTGGCAACAGAAAATGAAAAGCATACTTATTCAACAAAAATGTTTCAAAGCCATTGATAATTCGTTTGCCTCTAATGTGACGGCGGATAAAAAGGCTGAACTTGATGAGTTTGCTTATTCTGCGATTATCTTGAACCTTTCTGACTCTGTGATAAGAAAATTAGGTAAACACGGTTCGGCTAAAGAGTTATGGGAAAAATTGGAAGAAATGTATACTGAAACTTCATTGCCAAATAAATTATTCCTTCTTGAAAAAATTTTCCGCTATAAGCTTGATCTTAATAAAGACATTGATGCCAACTTAGACGTGTTTACAAAACTGGTTCAAGATATAAAGTTAACGGGAGATAAAAACATCGATGATTACACTCCGATTGTTCTTTTGAATGCTATTCCAGATTCTTATAGTGATGTGAAATCTGCCATTAAATATGGTAGAGATCAGGTAACCTTAGACATTGTTGTAAACGGCTTAAAAAGCAAAGAGCTAGATTTGAAAAACAATAAAGGTGCTGCCCTTAGAAATCTTGGCGAGGTTAATTTTGTCAAAGGAAGACCACAAAAACGCTTTCAAAATAAAAAGTCTTCCAACACTCAAAATAACCAAGCCAACAAGAAAAGGGGCAATGAAAAATTTCGGTTTAAACCTAGACCTAATAATCGTAAGTGTTACAATTGTGGTGAGTATGGTCACTATATTCAAGACTGCACTAAACCTAAGAAAAACCAAAGAACTGATCAGCTAACTTAGTCATTTGGTGAAAATCTAGGTGATGTGTTTATGATTTACGATGCTATGCATTCTTACGTGAACTCTGTGTTAGCTGACCTTGGTGAAAATGATTGGCTGGTTGATTCTGGATGCACATTTCACATGACTCCGCATAAACAACTTTTTTCTAGCTATCGTGATTTGAAAAATCGATATGTGTCTATGCCGGATCATGTAAAACGAAATGTTGCTGGAATAGGAACTGTGTGCCTTAAATTCGAATCTGGAAATTCGATAACTTTGGAAAATGTTAGGCATGTTCCTCACTTAGCTCATAATTTAATGTCATGTGCATGTCTTGAAGATGATGGTTTTGAAGGTACACGGGGTAAGGGTTCTATGAAAGTTACGAGAGGTCCCAAAACCATTTTTGTCGCCATTCGTAAAATGAATTTATACATTTGTTCCACTGTAAGTAACTTTTCCGTTAATGCAGTACTTGGAGATAAAACTGAAATATGGCATAAACGGTTGGGTCACATTAGTGGTAAAGGTCTTGAAATATTGCACAAAAATGGTTGTTTTGGGAATGATAAAATATCTGACTTACCATTTTGTGATAATTGTGTGTATGGTAAGCAACATCGTGCTAACTTTCCCCATTCACCTTCCCCGAACCCCCCTAAGAGTTCAAATGTGTTTGAATGTCTGCATGCTGATGTGTGGGGGCTGCCAGTGTTAGACACACGGCGGAAACCGATATTTTTATCCGTGATTGATGATTATTCGGGAAAGTCTTTGTGTTTCTCCTTAAGAACAAATCGATGTGTTTGACACGTTCAAAGCGTGGAAAATTTTAATTGAAAATCGGGCCAGGTAAGAAAATTAAAATTTTGAGAACGACAACGGCACGGAATTTTGCAATAATTTATTTGATACTTTGTGTGCGGAAAGTGGTATTCAAAGGCATAGGGACACCTACACCCCTCAACAAAGCGGAATTCTTGGCGCATGAACCGAACCCTCCTTGATAGGGTAAGGTCTATGCTCGTCGGCTCGGATTGTCAAAACGTTTTTGGGGTGAGGCTTTATCTACAGCTGCCTATATTATAAACAGATCTCCATCTGTCCCTTTGAATGGAAACTATCCAGAATCTGTATGGACTGGTAGTAACATTGATTTCTCTAATCTTCGTGTATTTGGGTGTCTTGCATATGTTCATCAAAAGCAAGATAAATTAGAACCTAGATCGATAAGATGTGTGTTCTTAGGCTACCGGAGGGAATTAAGGGTTTTAGGCTATGGCTTAAGGGCGAGCCGGGGTTTAAGGTCTTGATTAGTAGGGATGTAATATTTAATGAAGATGAATTTCCTTGTCTTGATCATCTGCACCCGCACCCGCACCCGTGCACATGCCTAATTCAAATTTGTTTCTAACTACCCTACCTTAAGTGAGGTGGAGCACGAAAATGATGAAACTTTGCATCGAAAATGAAAATCATTCGAAATTCGAGTGATGAAGTTATTGAGAATGTTGATGAAAGTCTTGAACTAACCAACTACCAATTGTGAGAGATAGGCCTAGAAGAGAGAATGTTAGGAGGCCTCATCACTTTGATGATTTTCATATGATGTCCCATGCTTGCAATGTGTTTGAATCCTTAGATAATAACGAACCTAAAAGCTACAAAGATGCTTTAAAATCGAAAATGCTTGATTGGTTAAATGCTATGAATGATGAAATGAATTCCTGCATGTTAACCAAACCTGGACACTTGTTCCAAAACGAACATTGTTCTCTTGTGGTGTAAGTGGTTATATAAGGTTAAAAATGAAGTAGAGAATATCGATTTAAAGCTAGGTTGGTTGCAAAAGGTTTCACTCAAAAGGAAGGAATTGATTACACCGAGATATTTGCTCTGTTGTGAAATTCACCCTTTGTGCGTATCATGCTTGCTTTAGTTGCTCACTTTAATTGGGAATTAAAACAAATGGATGTTAAAACGACTTTTCTTCATGGTGAATTAAATGAGAAAATTTATATGAGGCAGCCAGAAGGTTTTGTCGACTCTAAGAAACCTGATCACGTTTGCCTTCTTAAAAAGGCCCTTTATGGCCTAAAACAGTCTCCAAGGCAATGGAACAAGAAGTTTGACTCTTACATGCTTTCTTTAAAATTCAAACGTAGTTCATACGACCCTTGTCTCTATTTTAAAGTAGACTCCACTATTCCTATCTTCTTACTTATCTATGTGGATGACATGTTACTTGTGAGTCCGTGCATAAAATTAATTGATCATGTTAGGTCTTGTCTTAGTGATCAATTTGACATGAAATACCTTGGAGATGCCCAGAAAATTTTAGGCATGAATATTGTTAGAGATAGGAAAAGCTTTTCTTTATTTCTAAATCAGTCTTCCTACATAGAGAAAATACTTGAAAAATTTTCTATGACTGCTGCAAAACCTGCTTCTGTGCCTCTTGCTGCCCATTTTCTGTTAAGCAAAGATCAATCTCCAAAATCTAGTGAAGAAGAAAAAACAATGGAAAAAATTCCCTACGCTAATGCTATAGGATCAGTCATGTATCTCATGGTTAGTACGAGACCTGATATAGCTTTATCTTTGTCGATTGCTTGAGTAGATACATATCTAATCTGGTATGCCTCACTGGGAAGCCTTGAAGTGGCTTCTCCGTTATTTGAAATCCTCTGTGGATGTTGGCATTAAGTTTTCTAAATCTGGTGATGGTGTTAAACTTGTTGGATATGTGGATTCTAACTTTGCTAATGATCGTGACAATCGAAAATCCACGACCTCTTATGTGTTTACCCTTTGTGGCTCTTGCATTAGTTGGAAATCTCGATTCTGAGAATGTTGTTGCTTTATCTACAATGAATCGAATATGTTGCTACAAGCGAGGCATTTAAAGAAGCCATATGGCTAAAGGGTCTTCTATCCGAAATTGGTTTTACGAAAGAAAAGTCGTGGTATTTTCGGATAGTCAATCGGAATTGACTTTGTAAAAATTCTATCTTTCATGATCGCACTAAACATATTGATGTCAAATTTCATTTCATTCGTGACATTGTTGAAAAGGTGAACTTGATCTTGGAAAAATTCCTTGAGAATTCAATCCTGAGATATGGGCACCAAATGCTTACCTTTGGAGAAGTTTGTGTCTGTGATCTGCTTGAACTTGGGAACTCAAGACTAACTCTTAGTCTTTGCCTTCTTTGTGATGGCTTTACATTCTTAGTGAATTATTACATCTTTGTGATAGTCACCTTTCTTAGTGATTGCTTTCTTTGTGATTACTGTACTTACTTTGTGTTTTGTGTGCAGGTGATGTCCGGCGATGATGACCTCCGTCTCCATTATGTACCCCGATGACTCATTTGGCCAGGTGGAGATTTGTTGGATTATGTGGCCCAAATGAATAAAATAATGAGGGCCCAAAATAATCTATCTCCTGTGACCCACTTAAAATCGGACCCGGCCGGAATCCTTTTAGGCGACCCATTAAGGCTGGATTAATCTTGACCGTTCATCTGGCATCTTTAATCCTGGCCATTGGTTTATATTAAACCTACATATAAAAACCCCTAAACCCTAACCCTCCCCCTCATTTCCTTTCTCACCCCCGCCGTCTGCTCTCTCACTCCCCTTCTCTCACCCCGATTTTCTTTCCTTCTCCTCGGTTTTGACTGCTCCTCCCGATGGAAAGTAAATCCGCCCGATTTCTTCTCTTTGTTTGGTTGTTCCGATTCTCCTATAAATCCTGTTTTCGGTGGAGATGAAAGCACAACGAAATAAAAGAGAGCAAGATATATTTTCCCTTTGAATCCTTCGGTTTTCGAGTGAAATATTTGAGGGGTTTTCTTGGTGAGCTTTGTGAGAAAGGGGATCCGATATTTCTGGGGTTTCTGAAGCTTTGTGCTTCGTTTTTGGGTTTGGGGTTTTGGACGATCGGATCTTGCTTTGTGCTTGGATTCGCGGAGGTTGCTTCCGGTTTCCGGTGGTGGGTTCGGTTCGAGGTGCCGGCCGCGGGTCTTGTGAGTCCAGGACGTGGCTACGGGGACGGAGGAGGCCGGCGGCGAATTTTCTCAAGCAGTGTTTTCTTCGGCTTCGTAGTGTGGTTTGATCTTCCTATTTCTCACTGTTTCAGTTTATTTTTCCTTTTTGTTTTGATTCGTAAAATTAGAAGTTGTGTAATCCCTAATCCCTATCCCGAGTAGATTCGTGTAATAGTTATATTTGTTATAATTATTGTAATCTTATTTTCACCCGATTCGGACCAATACTCAACATTGGTACCGGAGCTTTGGTTTGGATCTGTCCGAATCGGGTCAACCCGGATCACTCAGGTATATCGGCTAACCCTCTCTTCACTTCCTGTTTTTTACTTGCTCGTATTCCCGTTCGTTTCTTGGTGATTTGTTTTTCTTTGTGATTTCATCTGTCCGTTTACTCTTTGTACTTCGTGTTTAAATTTGTCCGTCTCACTGTTACTTTGCTGCTTTGCATTGATAGTAATATTCTGTGTGTTTATTACTACTTCGTGTTGAATCTGGAATTTTTTTTTTTTTTTTTTCATAATCGGGCATTTAAACCCTCCTGCCTGGACCGCTTAAGTGTCCTCGGATCTTGTAGGGGCCGGGGATTGGATCTTTCAGATTCGTTTAAATTTAATCATCTGTGTGATTGATTACTTTGTGTTTGTGAGGTTTGATTAAATAAACCGTCTTCTCCTGTTTGTGTTTTTCCTCAAATTTTTTTTTTTTCAAAAACTTTGTTCTTTTTTGAAAATTAAAATGGGTTCAATCTCTGCCTTCTCTGTGGCACCATTTGATGGAAAAGGTGATTTTGCCATTTGGCAACAGAAAATGAAAAGCATACTTATTCAACAAAAATGTTTCAAAGCCATTGATAATTCGTTTGCCTCTAATGTGACGGCGGATAAAAAGGCTGAACTTGATGAGTTTGCTTATTCTGCGATTATCTTGAACCTTTCGACTGTGATAAGAAAATTAGGTAAACACGGTTCGGCTAAAGAGTTATGGGAAAAATTGGAAGAAATGTATACTGAAACTTCATTGCCAAATAAATTATTCCTTCTTGAAAAAATTTTCCGCTATAAGCTTGATCTTAATAAAGACATTGATGCCAACTTAGACGTGTTTACAAAACTGGTTCAAGATATAAAGTTAACGGGAGATAAAAACATCGATGATTACACTCCGATTGTTCTTTTGAATGCTATTCCAGATTCTTATAGTGATGTGAAATGCCATTAAATATGGTAGAGATCGGGTAACCTTAGACATTGTTGTAAACGGCTTAAAAAGCAAAGAGCTAGATTTGAAAAACAATAAAGGTCTTTGCCCTTAGAAATCTTGGCGAGGTTAATTTTGTCAAAGGAAGACCACAAAACGCTTTCAAAATAAAAAGTCTTCCAACACTCAAAATAACCAAGCCAACAAGAAAAGGGGCAATGAAAAATTTCGGCTTAAACCTAGACCTAATAATCGTAAGTGTTACAATTGTGGTGAATATGGTCACTATATTCAAGACTGCACTAAACCTAAGAAAAACCAGCAATCTGATCAGGCTAACTTAGCTGTCGGTGAAAATGTAGGTGATGTGTTTATGATTTCTGATGCTATGCATTCTTCTGTGAACTCTGTGTTAGCTGACCTTGGTGAAAATGATTGGCTGGTTGATTCTGGATGCACATTTCACATGACTCCGCATAAACAACTTTTTTCTAGCTATCGTGATTTGAAAAATCGATATGTGTCTATCTTAGGATCATGTAAAACGAAATGTTCTTTGGAATAGGAACTGTGTGCCTTAAATTCGAATCTGGAAATTCGATAACTTTGGAAAATGTTAGGCATGTTCCTCACTTAGCTCATAATTTAATGTCATGTGCATGTCTTGAAGATGATGGTTTTGAAGGTACACGGGGTAAGGGTTCTATGAAAGTTACGAGAGGTCCCAAAACCATTTTTGTCGCCATTCGTAAAATGAATTTATACATTTGTTCCACTGTAAGTAACTTTTCCGTTAATGCAGTACTTGGAGATAAAACTGAAATATGGCATAAACGGTTGGGTCACATTAGTGGTAAAGGTCTTGAAATATTGCACAAAAATGGTTGTTTTGGGAATGATAAAATATCTGACTTACCATTTTGTGATAATTGTGTGTATGGTAAGCAACATCGTGCTAACTTTCCCCATTCACCTTCCCCGAACCCCCCCTAAGAGTTCAAATGTGTTTGAATGTCTGCATGCTGATGTGTGGGGGCCTGCCAGTGTTCCGACACACGGCGGAAACCGATATTTTTATACGTGATTGATGATTATTCGGGAAAGTCTTTGTGTTTGTCCTTAAGAACAAATCGATGTGTTTGACACGTTCAAAACGTGGAAAATTTTAATTGAAAATCGGGCCATTAAGAAAATTAAAATTTTGAGAACCGACAACGGCACGGAATTTTGCAATAATTTATTTGATACTTTGTGTGCGGAAAGTGGTATTCAAAGGCATAGGACGGACCCTACACCCCTCAACAAAGCGGAATTCTTGAGCGCATGAACCGAACCCTCCTTGATAGGGTAAGGTCTATGCTCGTCAGCTCCGGATTGTCAAAACGTTTTTGGGGTGAGGCTTTATCTACAGCTGCCTATATTATAAACAGATCTCCATCTGTCCCTTTGAATGGAAACTATCCAGAATCTGTATGGACTGGTAGTAACATTGATTTCTCTAATCTTCGTGTATTTGGGTGTGCTGCATATGTTCATCAAAAGCAAGATAAATTAGAACCTAGATCGATAAGATGTGTGTTCTTAGGCTACCCGGAGGGAATTAAGGGTTTTAGGCTATGGCTTAAGGGCGAGCCAGGGTTTAAGGTGCTGATTAGTAGGGATGTAATATTTAATGAAGATGAATTTCCTTGTCTTGATCATCCTGCACCCGCACCCGCACCCGTGCACATGCCTAATTCAGAATTTGTTTCTAACTACCCTACCATAAGTCAGGTGGAGAAAGAAAAAGATGAAACTTTGCATCTTTGAAAATGAAAATCATTCTGGAAATTCGAGTGATGAAGTTATTGAGAATGTTGATGAAAGTACTGAACTAACCAACTACCAATTGACGAGAGATAGGCCTAGAAGAGAGAATGTTAGGAGGCCTCATCACTTTGATGATTTTCATATGATGTCCCATGCTTGCAATGTGTTTGAATCCTTAGATAATAACGAACCTAAAAGCTACAAAGATGCTTTAAAATCGAAAATGCTTCGATTGGTTAAATGCTATGAATGATGAAATGAATTCCTGCATGTTAACCAAACACGGACACTTGTTCCAAAACACGAACATTGTTCTCTTGTGGTGTAAGTGGTTATATAAGGTTAAAAATGAAGTAGAGAATATCGATTTAAAGCTAGGTTGGTTGCAAAGGTTTCACTCAAAAGGAAGGAATTGATTACCGAGATATTTGCTCTGTTGTGAAATTCACCACTTGTGCGTATCATGCTTGCTTTAGTTGCTCACTTTAATTGGGAATTAAAACAAATGGATGTTAAAACGACTTTTCTTCATGGTGAATTAAATGAGAAAATTTATATGAGGCGACGGAAGGTTTTGTCGACTCTAAGAAACACGATCACGTTTGCCTTCTTAAAAAGGCCCTTTATGGCCTAAAAGCAGTCTCAAGGCAATGGAACAAGAAGTTTGACTCTTACATGCTTTTTTTAAAATTCAAACGTAGTTCATACGACCCTTGTCTCTATTTTAAAGTAGACTCCACTATTCCTATCTTCTTACTTATCTATGTGGATGACATGTTACTTGTGAGTCCGTGCATAAAATTAATTGATCATGTTAGGTCTTGTCTTAGTGATCAATTTGACATGAAATACCTTGGAGATGCCCAGAAAATTTTAGGCATGAATATTGTTAGAGATAGGAAAAGCTTTTCTTTATTTCTAAATCAGTCTTCCTACATAGAGAAAATACTTGAAAAATTTTCTATGATCGCTTATAAAACACATACATGCCTCTTGCGCCCATTTTCATTAAGCAAAGATCAATCTCCAAAATCTAGTGAAGAAGAAAAAACAATGGAAAAAATTCCCTACGCTAATGCTATAGGATCAGTCATGTATCTCATGGTTAGTACGAGACCCGATATAGCCTATCTTGTCGATTGCTTGAGTAGATACATATCTAATCTGGTATGCCTCATTGGGAAGCCTTGAAGTGGCTTCTCCGTTATTTGAAATCCTCTGTGGATGTTGGCATTAAGTTTTCTAAATCTGGTGATGGTGTTAAACTTGTTGGATATGTGGATTCGAACTTTGCTAATGATCGTGACAATCGAAAATCCACGACCTCTTATGTGTTTACCCTTTGTGGCTCTTGCATTAGTTGGAAATCTCGATTCTGAGAATGTTGTTGCTTTATCTACAATGAATCAATATGTTGCTACAATCGAGGCATTTAAAGAAGCCATATGGCTAAAGGGTCTTCTATCCGAAATTGGTTTTCGAAAGAAAAAGTCGTGGTATTTTCGGATAGTCAACTGGAATTCAGCTTTGTAAAAATTCTATCTTTCATGATCGCACTAAACATATTGATGTCAAATTTCATTTCATTCGTGACATTGTTGAAAAAGGTGAACTTGATCTTGGAAAAATTCCTTCAGAATTCAATCCTGCAGATATGGGCACCAAATGCTTACCTTTGGAGAAGTTTGTGTCTGCACCGATCTGTGAACTTGGGAACTCAAGACTAACTCTTAGTCTTTGCCTTCTTTGTGATGGCTTTACATTCTTAGTGAATTATTACAACATTGTTATAGTCCTGCTTTCTTAGTGATTGCTATCTTAGTGATTACTGTACTTACTTTGTGTTTTGTGCGAGTGATGTCAGCGATGATGACCTCCGTCTCCATTATGTACCCCGATGACTCATTTGGCCCAGGTGGAGATTTGTTGGATTATGTGGCCCAAATGAATAAAATAATGAGGGCCCAAAATAATCTATCTCCTGCAGCCCACTTAAAATCGGACCCGGCCCGGAATCCTTTTGGAAGCAGCCCATTAAGGCTGGATTAATCTTGACCGTTCATCTGGCATCTTTAATCCTGGCCATTGGTTTATATTAAACCTACATATAAAAACCCCTAAACCCTAACCCTACCCCTCATTTCCTTTCTCACCCCCCCGCCGTCTGCTCTCTCACTCCCCTTCTCTCACCCCCCGATTTTCTTTCCTTCTCCTCGGTTTTGACCTGCTCCTCCCGATGGAAAGTAAATCCGCCCGATTTCTTCTCTTTGTTTGGTTGTTCCGATTCTCCTATAAATCCCGTTTTCGGTGGAGATGAAAGCACAACGAAATAAAAGAGAGCAAGATATATTTTCCCTTTGAATCCTTCGGTTTTAAAGTGAAATATTTGAGGGTTTTCTTGGTGAGCTTTGTGAGAAAGGGGATCGATATTTCTGGGGTTTCTGAAGCTTTGTGCTTCGTTTTTGGGTTTGGGGTTTTGGACGATCGGATCTTGCTTTGTGCTTGGATTCGCGGAGGTTGCTTCGGTTTCGGTGGTGGGTTCGGTTCGAGGTGCGCGCGGGTCTTGTGAGTCAGGGACGTGGCTACGGGGACGGAGGCCGGCCGGCGAATTTTCTCCGGCAGTGTTTTCTTCTTCGGCCGTGTGGTTTGATCTTCCTATTTCTCCTTTATTTGATTTATTTTTCCTTTTTGTTTTGATTCGTAAAATTAGAAGTTGTGTAATCCCTAATCCCTATCCCGAGTAGATTCGTGTAATAGTTATATTTGTTATAATTATTGTAATCTTATTTTCACCCGATTCGGACCAATACTCAACAAAGACAATTTTCTACGGTTTTCTTTGTGGTCTATTCGGGTACGATTTCGTCACGACCTTTATTATAAGAAAATTAATAGTGAAGGACCAAAATTTGTTGTTGTAATCAATCATGAATGCAGAGGATCACTAGGGCAGAATCTCTACTTGAAAAGCTTGGCTCTGACCTCAGCGACGTTCGCCTCCGCCATGATGAATTTGATTCCGGGCATGACATTCATCGTCGCTATCTGCTTGAGGTAAAAGTAAATTTTACAATGTAGGCCGTCGATTTTCACTCATTTTGATTGGTTGTTGCAGAATGGAAAAACTGGATTGGAATTCATCACCAGGAAAAGCCAAAGTTTTGGGTACCCTAATGGGAATAGGTGGAGCAATGCTCCTCACATTCTACAAAGGGCCGGTGTTGAATATGTGGAGCACCAAGTTAAACCTTCTCGAAACTTCTACAACTCATCATCACGAACCAAACCATTACCAGAGCGGCCATGATCTCGTTGTAGGAGCACTTTTATCTCTCGCAAGCTGTGTTTCTTATTCTCTCTGGTTGATTATTCAGGTTTCCACTTCCCTCCCTTTTCCATTGTTTCCGATGGAGCCAAAGACTCCTTATTCTTTGGTTCTGGATTATAATAGAATAAAATAAAATGACTCATTAAACTGGCTGCACTTCTTTTTCTCATGAAGTACTAGTCGTTCCATGCAATTCTCGATGCGATTTTCATTTTGGATCATCCGGAAACAGTCTCTCTGTGTTAAGACAGGGCTAAAGCTGCGTACATCCGATCCCCCCCTTACCCCGCTTTTTGCGGGAGCCGTTGAGGCATTGGGGTAATGTTGTTGTTGATGTTGTTGTTGCTTCTTAAAGGGACGGGGAAGTGCAGCTTGTTTGTAAGATACTTCACCTGCCGACCTATCTGCTACATAGTGTGCCGGTTTGTGATTTTTGATGTTTTCAAGGCAGGCTAAAGCTGTGGAGCGGTATCCATATCCGTACAGCATTACAGCGATGATGACAGTATGGGCTTCGATTCAAGGTGTTTTTTAGTGTGTGTACGGAGAGGGATTGGAGTAACTGGATTATGCAATGGGACATTAGGCTTCTCACAGTAGTGGTTGCTGTAAGTAGTAAATTATTGTTGTTCTTTGATAAAATGTGCAATGCTTTAAAAGTGAGTGGAATTTTTTTTTTTTGAAAAACAGGGGATTTTGGGGTCTGGAGTGATGTTTACCCTAATGGCATGGTGCGTGCGGATGAGAGGGCCGTTGTTCGTGTCGGTGTTTAACCCTCTGGTGCTCGTGATGGTGGCTATTGCCGGATCGTTGCTTTTGGAAGAGAAGCTGCATCTTGGAATGTATGTTGTCTTGTTTTGCAGAATGATGATCAAATATTAATTACCTTCAAAAAAAACGTGGTTTTAGCAACAAAATTTTATGTCGGTAAATCCTATATTCCCATTGATTACCCCATGGAATTACTTATTACTATTAAAAAAAATTATGTTATGTATATGGAAGGCTCTTAGGGTCCATACTCATCGTGGGAGGATTGTACATTGTGTTGTGGGGCAAAGGCAATGAGTTGAAGAAATTATCCGAGTCGATGTTAAGGATAATAATAAAGTATAGATATTGTAATTACTTAGTCAAATGTTAAGGAAAATACAGCTAGCATTTGACTAAGTAATTACAATATCTATACTTTATTATTATCCTTAACAGTCGATGCCGCCGGAATGTGAAATATCACCGGCGGGGTGAAAGCCACAACATCGGTAAAAAGTCTGGTGTGGAAGAGGAAGCTCAGGCCAACTCTGAGGTGTTAGATGGTCTTTACTTATATCCTTGATGAGTTAATATTATTTTTCCAATGGTCGTTTATGATAAAATCTTACACATGGGTGGGTGCATTACTAATTTACTATAGTGGCTGAGGAGGCTACTTGTGTTTTCATTTATTTTGATTTTCGTCCACCAAAGTTGATATATTTTCCTTTTTGGTCCCGTCCACAAAAGTTGATACGTTTTCTTTTTGGGACAACTTTATTACTCACACAACTTTAAATATTCCCCCGTTCCATACTTAACTGCTACATTTTCATTTTGGTCTGTCCCATACTTAACTGATACTTACTATAAAAGGAAATAAACTAATCATTCCCTCCCAATGATCATCTATTTACCATAAAATGTCACTATGGCCCACTCAATTAAACACACAATACTAATAAACAATACTAATATGATTTCAGATTTCCGTTATTACCCCTCTTAAAATATCACTTTATTACACACAATATTAATAAACAACTCTAACATTAATACTCGTGCCCAGAAAAGGTAGCAATTAAGTCTGGAACGGAGGGAGTAATATATATTTCTATCATTACTTTACACTACTTTTCAACTCTCCTAAAACTCCGTGTCTAAAAGAAACGTATCAACTTCGGTGGACGGGAGGGAGTAATTGCTTAGATGTTGATTTTAGTATGATATTCATTCAATTCTTTGTATATATAGAAAAAAAAAACTTTGTATATACATGAATATTCAATTTTATAATCTGGTATGTAGCTTGTATCCAAATAGAAATTGGGATTTTGTATAGTTCTAACTACTATACTCATAGTGGATTCAAGAAGTATCCACTTCTTATAAAGGGTTTGAGGTAGGACCACTGGCCCACCTTTACTTCATTTTAAAAAAAAAAAAAAAATCTGCATGATTCTCCTACTTTGCGGACAGAAAATTGAAGGCAACATTATTGTTGCTGTCACTGGGCCCACCCTTGCTTTATTGCACTGAACGTGGGTTGCTTTATTTTTTGACCAAAAAAATAGAATTGAAGTGCATTGTCATGATTGGTAATAAATAGGGTACCGCTCCTACTCTTAATTCCATTGCCATCGGTACCCACCTTCTACAGAAAAAAAAAGTTCATACTCTCTTCCTCCATTGTAGTGTTAGTTTTAATTTTTTTTAAGTTCTGAGCAACGACGACGACGGCATGGAAGGCCCAAAAAATACACGAATTCCTCAACGTACCGCTTCACTCAACGTTTTGCCACCTATTAGAGTGCCTCAGGCTGGAAGGCCCAAAAATACACGAATTTCATCGTCTGTTGAGCAAGCAACTAGGAGACAACGTGGGTTCACCAGCGGGGAGGGTTCGAGTGGCCGTAAACGAGCTCCGAAGAAGTGTTCAATATGTCGTGCATATGATCATACAATTAGGACATGCCCTTTTAAAGTAGTTGATTAGGGGGGTTTGTTTGTTTATCGTTTCTATTTAATTTGGAATATGTATTTCATTAAATTTTAATTTAAGCATTTAGAACATGTTTCGCATTAAGTTTATCTATTTTGTGCTTTGCGTGTAATTATTAGAAATCGCAGAAAATGAGTCAGTATCGAATCGTTGGACGATTTTCCATACATTCTTAAGTGTGGCCGAGCACGTCCAGGCCGTGGCGGGCCTTCTTTGTGTCTGCCAGAGTCTGGCCGGCCAGCGTCGTATGTCGAGCCGAGTGCTCATTGGATCCGGCGGGCAACGCTTGTCAGATCCGCCGAGCGTTCTTGTTGGCCGCCGGGTCGATCTGAAGCGCTTCTGTATCAGTAGAGTGCTTGGCCGAGCGTTCTTGTATCCGTAGCGTGGCTGATTTAGCTGAGTCGATGCCGAGCGCTTCTTGTATCAGTAGAGTGCTTGGCCGAGCGCATTCTTTATGTCCGTAGCGTTCTTTGTTGCCTTAGGGTCGGCCGGCACGTCTTGTATCTGCCGGCGAGTCCGGCATGGTCGGGCCCCCTTTCTGTCTGGAGCCGGGCGTGGCTCGTAGGCTGCGGGCGTGGCTGTGGAGCCCGGTGCCAGGCGCTCTTTCAGCCGATTTCGGCACTGGGTCTCGTTTTTCAGTATATTTTCGATTATATCAAAATATTAGGTGAATTTTGTATTTAATTCAAATATCAATAAGTTTTGGGTCTAATTTACAATTACCAAAAATATTTCACTGGTTTTATAAGCAGTTTTTACTATTTTTTTATGATTTTTTTTTTATATATTTTGGGTAACTATTGTAATAAGAGGTGATGTATGTATTCAATTCAAATATATTCAAGTATAGGGTATTTTTTCAATTATAAAAAACATAAACAGAAACTTGTTCACAGTTTGTTTTCTGAATTTTTTAAAAAATTTGGGTGAGATTTTTACCCTATAATTAAAGGGGGGTAATTATGTCTTTTCAACGGCCCTTTGGTCAAGGCCTTTGTCAAACTAATTGTGAAAGTAGAATTATTGACTAAAGTAATGGTGGGCCCAGTGACAGCAACAATAATGTTGCCTTTCAAAATTTCTGTCTACAAAAGAGGAAGATTCTTGCAGATTTTTTTTTTTTTTTTTTAAATTAAGTAAAGGTGGGCCAGTGGTCCTACCTCAAACCCTTTATAAGAAGTGGATACTTCTTGAAACCACTATGAGTATAGTGGTTAGAACTATACAAAATCCCATAGAAATTACTATAATGAAATATTAGATGAAAATTGTTCTTGTATAATAACCAATCCAAGCTGGATTTAGTTCGACCCCTCAACTTTAATTTGTTAAAATAAAAATTAAATATGATTCACAATATTATAACAAGTTCATTTTTATGAAAATATTACTCCTCTCATTTTTTCAACATGTTGCATATTTCTTTTTTGAGCCGATTTTCTCAACATGGTGCATTACTTTTTTGGAAAGTTTTTCTTCTCACACAACTTTAAATAATATATATTTCTATCATAATTTTATACCATTTTACACTACTTTTTAACTCTTCTTAATCTCCGTACCCAAAAGAAATGCACCCATGTTGAGAAAATGAGTGGAAGTATTAGTATATACTCTGAGTTATTTTTGGTTTGGACTAATTGCCAGTTGTAAAATCGGAAAAATAATTGAATAAAAGCAAATATCAGAGTGAAACTACATTAAGAGAGTTGAGGTAATTAAAAAATTTAAAAATTAATTATAAACTCTAACGTCAACATTAATTCATAAGCTTTAAATTGTATCAAAACATAACAAATTAAATTGAAAAAAAAATGACTAAAGACTAGATAAAATTAAAAGTAGGATCAAGAATCCATGTGAAAAAAAATGGGGCTACGAATTGAGCCAACTGGTTACATTTTTTTTTTTTTTTTTGAGAAGTAGGTTAAAGATTTTGTTTTACTACTTTTCTCACAATCACTAATTTTGCTAACTATAAAGCCCATTAATTGAATAAAAGCCAAAAAGTAAAAAATTCGTCGCTATAATTTGGTATCAAATCTATCAAAATCCAGATTTCTGAGAATATAATGTAGTCTGTCCGTCTTAGCATCCACATATGCGTTCCCCGCCAGCTCAGTCATCCCTGTTAAGCGGACCAAAGGACAAAAGAACCAATTTTCGACAAACCGGCCGAGCAGAGTAACAGGAAGGACTGACCGAGTACATATCAAATTTACTTCCAGGTCCCATTAAGACTGGACCGAGCAGAACCGTCAAGACCTGGGGCCGACCCGATGACCAGTCCAGAATAAGGACGAAAGGGACCGACCAGATCCAGGATAAATACACTCGAGAACATTAAGAGAGTTTGAGGTAGTTAAAAAATTTAAAAATTAATTATAAACTCTAACATGAATTGGTGAACATTAATTCATAAGCTTTAAATTATTTCAAAACATAACAAATTAAATTGAAAAAAATGACTAAAGACTAGATAAAATTAAAAGTAGGATCAAGAATCCATGTGAGAAAAAAATGGGGCTGCCAATTGAGCCAACTGGTTACATTTTTTTTTGGGGGGGGGGGGGGGGGGTAGGTTAAAGATTTTGTTTTAGTAGGGGTGGGCAAAAAAAATCAAAATCCCGATCCCGTCTCGGTCCCGTCCCAAAATTACCCGGGATGGGACGGGATCCAAAATTACAAACACTAGGCCCGTCCCGTCCCGTCCCACTAGAGTAACTACGGGACGGGACATGGGACAAAAAATATGAGGCCCGTAAGGCCCGTCCCGTCCCGCTAAATTTTTAACCCTTTTTAAAATCATATATTTTTATTATTTGAAACCCTTTTTTAATTAATTTTAATAATAAACTATTTTTATTTTTTACTATCTATATTTTATAATTATACACAAACCTAATCAACCGATATAAAGTTAGTAACTGATATTTTTTCAAAAAAAAAATGGATATGTTGTATTCAATGTTAATAATTGTTATTTTAAAAGTTTAATTTAGGCTATTAAATTAGTTTGTTGGATATTTTTCCCGAATTTAGATGTATAAAATTATAGATTTTCTTATCTTTTTCTAATTTATATTTTGAACTTTTTATGCGGGACTAAACTCGTCCCGTCCCGTCCCAACCGGGATAAGGCCCGCGCGGGATGAAATTTTGAAATCACCAATCCCGTCCCGTCCCATCCCGCTTGTTATAACACGAAACGGGACGTGGGATGACCCCAGGCCCGTCCCATCCAGTCCCATGCCCACCCCTATGTTTTACTACTATAACTTTTCTCACAATCACTAATTTTGCTAACTATAAAGCTCATTAATTGAATAAAAGCAACGCCCCCAAAACTAAAAAAATCCGTCAGTATAATTTTTTATCAAATCTATCAAAATCCAGATTTCTGAGAATATAACGTAGTCTGTTGATAGCCCATCCGCCTTAGCATCCACGTATGCGCTCCCCACCAGCTCAGTCATCCCGATTAAGCGGACCAGAGGACAAAAGAATCGATTCCCGGGCAAACCGGCCGAGCAGAGTAACAGGGAGGACCGACCCAGTACATATCAAATTTACTCCCAGGTCCCGTTAAGACTGGACCGGGCAGAACCATCAAGACCTGGGGCCGACCCGATGACCAGTCCAGAGCAAGGACGAAAGGGACTGTCCAGATCCAGGACAAATACACTCGAGAACACCGTCATGACATGACCGATCAGAGCAGCGGGAGACCCGAGGGCCGACCCCAATACCGACCACAATGGATAAGCATCGCCAGAAGCATGCGGAACAGGCATACAGGACATGCAGAACAGTTAATACACCCTGTCCTCCCTCTTCCCAAATCAGTCCCCCAAAGCCGCCACGTGTCTAAGGTGCACTCTCCCTCTGACAAGTGTTTGGATGCATGCCCAAACATTCTCCAGTTTTCACCCCCTGATTGGCCAGGATTTTCTATATATAGAGAGAATGTATTATAAGAAAGGACTTGTGGATTTTTAGAAAAAGTGAGAGAAAAAGAGGAAAAAGACATGTAATAAAGAAGCAATATAATTCAGACCGGTTAAAATGTTCAGCTCGGTTCTATCACAGATTTCGATCATCAATACAATTTAGTGACCCAACTCAATTGATCTTTTTTATTGTTTTCTATGTGGCTTCGATCCACCTAGTCCAGGTCAGCACATGCTATGTTGGTCAAATCAGTTATCAACAAATTGGCTCTAGAAGAAGGGGCCCATCGCTGCCCACAGATACATACGTTCTCACCGGAGTCCTGAAAAGATTGTTCTAATATAGTCATGTCTCACGGAAGTTCCAAACACCTACAACCCGCCACGGAGGAGGAAAACCTGCTCAAGGTGGCTGAGTGCTTTAAAAACTTCGCGTTTATCCAGGGAATGAGTGCCCTCATGGCGCGGGTTACTGAAGGCGGAATTCTTCAGAAGCCCGAGGACCAGGCAGAGACCCAATCTCAGACAACCCGTCCAACCGTCCATAGGCAGGATCAGAAAAGAACCGTCTCCCGAGTTGTCGAGGAAGAGGCGGAAAACCATGGTGAGAGCCCTCACCCTTCCCGGAAAAGTCGACCCTCTCACTCCATATCATTTTTGATCGACTGGGGACAGGGAGGAGAACTGAAAAAATGGCACCGGCCCGGGCCACTCAGAGTCGGGACCACAAAGAAGCAGAAGCTCCCCGTCAATCTCGAGTCCCGACACAACCACTATCGCAAACCCCATGCGACAAATCGAGCGAAATCGAGTTTCTTAAAAAACGCCTCACGGAGCTTGAGAATGAACAACTGCAACCATCCCAAAATTCTGAATGGCTCAACAGGTAGGAGAACCCCCTTGCCCCCTGTATTTTGGCGGAGCCTCTCCCGGAGAAGCTTAATGTCCCCCAAATCCACTATATAACGGGGAGACTGACTCCAATGCCCATCTCGGACACTACAACTCATGGATGGACCTACACGGGTCCCAAGATGCATTCCGTTGCCGGATGTTTTCCCTGACTTTGGGGGAAAGACCTCAAAGGTGGTACCGCTCGCTACCCCACCATTCAATCCAGACATGGCTCAGCTCTCTACGACATTCCGATCCCATTTTATGGGATCTCTAGTGCGCGTAGCCCTGCGGTCCTTCATAGCCTCCGTCGTACAGGGGCCAAATGAATCCCTCAAGAATTATATATCCCGTTTCAATAAGCAGTTATTGGAAACGAAACCTACGTCCGATGACGCGCTGGCCATAATTACTCAGGTCGGCCTCTTAAAAAAATCTTTCTTCCACTGGACGGTGTGCCAGAGTACCCCCGCACATACCAGGAATTCTTAGAGCGCGCCAGCTCCCACATCGTTGCCGAGGAAGCTATGCCGGCCCCAGTCCTAGTCATGCCCGCCGATCTGAAAGGATCGTACAAGAATAAAGAAGACAAGCATGACTCCAGAGAGACCCGCCAAGAACCCCACCGGGAGAATAAGGCCATCAGTTCCTCTTCGACCGCCCAGACAACCCAGAATTTCCGGGAGCAGAGGCCCGAGCTCATGGCCAGCTACGCCGAGATATACTCTGTAGGGGCCGCGTCCATATTCGACCAGATAAAGAACAAGAATTTGCTCTCTTGGAGAAGCTAGTAGACAACAAATTTATTCGGGAGGCCAGATATCCAACCTGGGCGGCAGTTGGCAAATCCCCAGATGTCCTCCTTGCATGGCCGGACATAGGACTGGTCCACCTTCATCCTGTGAAGGGTATGAAGGTAGATGATACTAGCGTAGGCCCTTGAATCCACGAACACTCGGTGCACATGGATTCCCATTATCGGCAGAGTGCTGACGAGGGCATCGGAATAGGGATGATCCAAGCCATCAGCATCGGATTCCTCGAAAGTGACAGCTAGCTGGGGTTTTTGGGGGGTTTCTTCCGCCACTGATAGAAACCCTTCGGGCCGGCCTTCAGTCTGTTGGTAGGAGGTGGTAGCCTCTCGAATAAAGGTTTTTCGCTACCGCTTAAACCGTTGGTCGTCGACTTCGGCCATCCCCATTACAGTGAGAATTTCCTGGGGAGATTTAGGGAGCGGAGGCACCCGGTCGTTCTATGCTTTCACCGGTTCGGCCCGGTCTTGGTGATCCCGGGGTGTGTTCTGGGTAAATCGCCTTAACCCGATATCGTCGCATATGGAAATCAAGGCGGCGACGAGGTCTTGGCACTGCTCAGTATTATGACCCGCCGATTCATGGTATTTACAGAAGCGGGTCTGATCCATGTCTTTCTGATCTTTGTAGATCGGCTGAGGGCAGTCTTACCAAAAATTTATGTTTTGAGTTTTGAAAATTTTGAAAGAACTTTTGAAAATTTGTCTTCTTGACGAGACAGTATGATTTCAAACTGGTTTTGAACGTATGATTGATGTACATACGCATTTGGTGCATAGTGCATAACATGGTGAAGTTGTGAGTGTGACTCACGAACTGGTTATGACATTCCTATGGTACGATGAATAGAGATCCGAACTTTGGTATGGTAGTAGCTCGACTTTACCATAGTGATCTTCGAATGATTTCTTTGTAAGTGCAGATTTGGGGTTGTTGACCTCATGCTGGTTGTTTTGAGTATCGATTGGTCGTTCCCACTCCATGTATAATTTGGATATGTTCGACGGGTTGTGATTGGTTGTTCGTACGCCGAGGGGTATGCTCACCAGTCGGGTATGTTTATTGAGATACACTGTATGTGATTGGTGTGTCATTTTGAGAATGTTATTCTTTTGTATATCTATTTCTATGGTTCTGTGCTGATCGTGTTGGAGTTTATCACGTTGATGATATTCTCGATTGTGTTTTGACCCCTGGTTGGTCATATTGGAATTTATCATGTCGATGATAAATTCGGTTGATTGTTGATCATTGTTGGTGATCATCTGAGCGTTCGGATTTTGTGTCAACGTTTCGGGATTCGTGTCGTTGTTTTGGGTAGTTGTTTTGCAGATGTATTGTATATTATTTGTCTTATCGGAATTGAGACCTGATTATGTAATCAGGCAGACAGAATTTGATTCGGGTAGATTGCTTCCTCCGAAGATGATATATTTTGTTGAGACTCAAGGAATTGTGATTGTAAAGTGTATTGAGACTTTACAGTGAGGTCACTAACTAGTATCTCAGGAGATCCTCGACTTTGCGCATTGGTAAATATGCTGTTGTGGTTATTCTATAGTGATGATGATTGATCATTGTCGTGATGGTTTTGGGATATTTTGGGTTGAACGGTATGTTTGTTTGTTTTATGACGGATTACAAGTTTCGAGGACGAAACTTATTTTAAGTGGTGTAGAATGTAATATCCGGAATTTCTACTATTGTTGTTTGATATTATTTTATCCGAGTTATATTGTACAGCGTGGAATCTGTGCAGTAGGGATAAAATAAATAAAGGACTGAGATGTCAGTATCGGTATAATTGTCGTATCTGGTCGACAGTTGTATTTGAGGATATCGTGTATCAGGTTATCGTACTTTTGATATAGAGTATATCGTAAAAGAATATTATTGGATTCAGTGTTTGTGTTCAGTGTGTCTTATGTTTGTTTTTGGTATGTCGAGACGTTGGACAAGAATAGCTGAAAATGGCTAAGTGTAACATTATTAGCGCACGCTAATAATCATGAGTAGCACACGCTATCGTGCAGGTTTAGCGCACGCTACGGATATAAGATAACGCACGCTAATGCAGTCCGATCGGAAGGAATCTACGCGTGGACCAGGCCACTTTCGGCGCACATTCTGATAAGTCAACGGATGTTGTAATGTAGTGTTAGCGCACGCTAATGCATGTTGATTAGCGCACGCTAACTGTATATCGGTCAACAGGGAATCTTGGCTTTATCGGTTGCTTTCGGCATGTGGGGTCACGAACATCTTCGTGGTAGGTGTAGACTGTAGCAAGTCAACTGGTATTAGCGCACGCTAAATGTAAGGACTTGCGTACGCTAGACAGTGTAAGTTATGTACGCTAATGCATGGGCATTACGTACGTAAGCACATATACGAAGCCAGACAGTAGCCTCTGGACTGCGATAGCGCACGCTAACAAAGTCAGTTAGCGCACGCTAAGGCTGTTGCGCACGCTAAACATAAGGTTTAGCGCACGCTAGTAATATACTTTATAAAAAGGGACAGAAGGGTGTTATGAAGCATTTCGTCCATTCCTTCCTTGCAACCGAGAGAGAGAGTTTTTAGAGAGAAGTTTGAGGTCCCAAACACTGAGAGATGATAATCTTTAACAAAGATTAAGCTGAGGAACATGGATTAAAGTCTTGTTTTTGAAATTATTGATGATTCTTGGAATGAAATTGATTGTTCTCCTTCATGGTTCGTCTATACAAGGTAATAGTTCTTCACTTTTGGATTTCATTTGGATTGATTATTGATGTTCTTGAGTTGATGATTATCATATATTCGAGTTGATGAGCATGATAACGAGTTGGATTACCGAACTAAGTTAGTGTTGTTATCAATATATGAGTATTGATATGTTTCGTATGGTTTTGGATGGAATTCAAGAGATATGTTGATGTAATTCCCTTCTTCAATTCGGATTTTTGATGTTTTGTCGTTGGTTACTTCGTATGGTAACGATCATGGTGGTGCTATTGTGATTCTTGAAGTTATATGAATTTTATGTCGAAGAACATGATGAATAAATGTTAGAACACATCCGATTTTGTCATTTTATGGATCATGAACGTCAATTCGGATAATTCGTGTTCTTGAAGAACTATTGAATTATATATGTCATGATTTTTATGAATAAGAACTGGAAATTGGAAAGGTTACGGATGACTTTGGAATATGATTATTCATGATAATAACCGGTAAATTGTTCTATGAAGTTACCAAATATGAACAAGGAAGAATCTTGTTGATTCGTGTTTAAAGATGAAAGTTGGAATCGAATATGTTATGAAATCCTTAATATCGAGATGAGTTGATCATTAACATGATGGAAGTGTTAGACGATGCTTGAAATGCATGCCACTGCACAGCATTAGCGCATGCTAAGCTTACTGGCTAGCGCACGCTAACGGGAGCAACTTAGCGCACGCTACGTTATGCGTTTAACGTGCGCTAAGTAGGCAGACGATGGCGATATTTTGTGTTTTGATTATGAATTCATGATGGTTTGATTTGGTTTGTTCTGACTGCGTTTATTCGAGGATGTGTTGAACCGTTGAGTTCGATTGGTTAGTTTTGTCGGTTGTTGATTGTTATCGGATATGTGTTATTTGATTACTTCGATAGGTTGAGATTATTGATCGGTGATTATAACCGGATGTTGCGGTCGTGTTCGAGTATGTCCATTGTATTGCTTTTGATTGGGGCTGAGGAGCTCGTAGACAAAGGCAATGTGTTCGGTAGCAGCTTCGTGGTATCGGTATCGAGGCAAGTTATTACTTGCTCAGTTATAATATTTAATGAATGGTTTCAGTTTCATTTCGTTTATAATGCATATAGCGATGATTATTGTTGTGAACTCTGGGTATTCGGATCGCATATCGTTCTTCCGATTCTGGGAGGTAAATCATAATGTATATGCTTTATCTCAGTTATTGGTATGTTCGGGTATCGAGGTTACATTGCAATAAAAACGAGGATATGAGTATATTTGGTCCATGGTACGTTTTGGATCGCAGGGCATCGAGGATAATCGCCGGTGATGATTTGACATTGAGATTTCTCATGAAGGATTTGAGACAGTATCTTAGTTTGACTCGGTTTAGTACTGATGATGTTGATCATGCAGGTTGTCATTATGTTGACGAACATGAGGTCGTCCTAGTTGTTTATCATAGTGTCGTTTCATGTTTTGATTCATATGTTGCTCACGTTGATGAACATATTGATTTGCATATGTGTATGCATAATTGCATTGTTATGTTGTAAATGATCCGAAGGGATCATGAGGATCTATGCTGAGGGCGCTGGATCGGATGTCCACCATGCGTTGGTTTGACGGGATCATCATGGGGATCTATGCTGAGGGCGCTGGATCATTGGACAGGTTTTCCACCATGCGTTGGTCCGACGGGATCATCATGGGGATCTATGCTGAGGGCGCTGAATCGTTGGATTACCAGTATTGTGTTGATGGAATCTTGTGAATTCGCATCATTGATTTTTATCATGTGTTGTTGTTCATATGTGTATTGTTGGTTATCCACCTTATGATGATCTGATAGGATCATCAAGGGGATCTATGCTGAGGGCGCTGGATCGTCGGATTTCCATTGAGTATACATAATTGTTATTGTTGTGATCATATTGACGTTGTCATATGAGTATGCATTTGTAGGTCTTGTGTTAGGACCTTGTCCGTATTGCATTGATCTGATCTCGGATTAGACTGATATGATAGTCGTGGCACATCATATCTCGAGGTATGTTCCGTATTTCCTTGGTATTTGTCTTTGATGGACAATCGGTTATCATCTTGGGATTTGATGATGTTATTCGATGAATCGTATTGATCAGAACTGGTATATTTTCGTATCGCGAGTTGGTGATGATAGTTTGAGAATCTTTAGTATGGTTTGAGGTACAATACAGATATTATGTTCGAGTTTATTGGTTAATCGAGTCCGAGATGCGAACTGTGATAATGATTATTCTGATGAGAATTACTTGAGTAAGTAAAGTTATGACGGTAAGATTACGTTGGTCGTATTCTTATGTTGTATTCTCATTGGTATGTAATTATTAATGTATTGTGACGGTTATCATTGTTGGATATTATGGCTGACCCCGTCGTGGGATTTCTTTTTAGGTTCTTGGAGTATCGAGCTTGTAGCGGTCATGAAGAGATGAGCTTCCCGGAAGATACTGGCTAGGACATGTTTTGTGCATTGAGTTTCTTGATTGGTTCTTGTATTCCGTTGCTAGAGTATTTTTATGGTTGGTCTTTTTCCGCTGCGTGAGTATTTTGAAATGACCTTTTTGTATCTGGTAACTGAGGTTGCTTTGGAAATCTTTTTCTAAACTGTTGAGTTCTGGCATTTCAGGCCTTGTCCTTTCAAACGAGATTTTACGACGGTTTTGATAAACAGATTTTATATAATCTTCAAATGTTTTAAAGATAGTACCGTCGTTGGCCTCTTGGGCGTTTGTAAAATATTTATGAAAATTTCCTTCAGCCTTGTGGGTTCCATCTCGGGGCCCACGGCGCTGTAATATTTCTGGATGGCTCTGGGGGTGTTACAAGATCCGTACAGTAGAGAAGATCCAATATGCTTAGTTTCCAAATTGAGTAATTTGATTCGTTCAATTTGAGCATGCCGCCAAGGGACGGCGATTCCTCCATTTTTAATCCGCCTTCTTAACCAAATGTCTCTAATACCACTTGTTGGGAAAAATTATACTTCTTTAGAAAAATAGTGTCAAAATAAATGACATTTGCACAGCGGAATTAGGATAATATTTTCCCAGTAGATGGAATTAAAAATGGGATATTAAAAATTAAATAAGACACAAGAAATTTACATGGAAATTCCAGATCGGGAAAAACCATGGGAGAACTTTAGTCCGAAAAAACTTCCACTATGACTATAGTAGGCTTACAGAATTTTTCCTAAATAAATTTGGGGATACACAATCTCTCAAGAGGATATCTCTCGGAATACAAAAATATCTCAAGTAGTTAACTTGGAATGACTAAGAAAAATAGGAAACACTCTTTTGAGGAGAGAGAAAAATACTCTCTATTTTTTTCACTTTTTCTTCACTCAAAGTCAAAGACTCTATTTTTCTCCCATTATTTCTCACTCAATCTTCCAATGAAAGGAAAACTTATTTGGCTTTTAGGAAAAATCAGGTGAGGGGTCTCTATGTATAAACTTTTTGATTAAATAGCCCTGGACCAAAATAAGAAGATAAAATAAAAAGATAAAATATATTAATATTTCAAATGACATTTTTATCCTTAATATAATAACGAGATTGAAATCGTTATTGTATACACATAACGATGTTAAATTTGTTATAGATAACAATAATTAAAATAATTTTGAATTGTCTTAGGATATGAATTTTTATAGTCGTTACGGTGTACACATAACGATATTAAAATCGTTACTAATACAAATGTTAAAATAATTTTGAACCCTCTTAGGATTCGAACCTTGCACCTAAAAAATAAGTTTGAGCTTGACAACTTAACAAATTCCACCAAGAACCTTAAATGTACTAACTTATCTCTAACAATAATATATATATTGCAACAATAATAATAATAACAACAACAATAATAATAATATAAAATATACTACAACAACAATAATAATAACAACATATATTCCAATAATAATTATTATTATAATACTGATATTAATAATATATACTACAATAACAATAACAATAATAATAATAATTAGAACATATGCTACAACAACAATAATAATAACAATAATAATATATACCACAATAATAATATATGATGATAATAATAGCGATGATAATTTTATAATAGAAAATCAAATTGATTCTAAATTGAATTTTGTTGAACTAAACTGAACTGAAATAAACTGAACTTTGCTTAACATATACACAATATAGCATGATCTATCATGTCATAATGTCAGAAATAGAAATTATACTTTTAGTACATAGAATGTTAAGCTTTTAAAAATATTTGTTATGTATTTTTCTTTTTTTTGAAGAACTCTAGTTTGTATCTAGAATAATTTCTATGACTTTATAATAATAAAAGGTTTCGGTGGATTTTATATATTTGTGAATATGAGGCAAATTATGCACCAAACAATTATGTTTGAAATTTAACTTAGAGATTTTGCTTAGACCTCAAACTACGATTTATTGTTGTATTACAAAAATACGTATCTGTTTATCTCTTTTATTAAAGAGTACTTTGATTTTTTTATTAAACTCCAAAATAAGTTTTATTTATTAAAGTGATATTTCATTTGATTTTAAATTAAATACAGATTTTGCAGATTCTTCTCAGTAAGGTTTTGAAATAAGATTTATTAAATTATCATAAATAAATAGAAATATTTATTTATTATATATATATATAGCTAGGACGTTACAAAATTGAACTAAGAAATGGTTAAATTAAGCTTGAAAGAATATAGTCATAATGACTTATATATCGTCCTGCCAATAATGGAGCAAAGAGCACAACATGGTGTATATCGGTTTAGTGAAGACTATACGAACTCAACATTATTTCAGAAATTTTTGAAAATATCATACAAGGTAATTCAAAGATTTTTGAAAATTGAAGAATTTAAAGATAGATATGATTGATGATTTTTTTTAATTTTTAAAAATTATATATTATTATTTTGAAGAACTCTGGTTTGTAATTTCTAGAACAATTTCCATGACTTTATATTAATAGAATGTATTCGGTGGATTTTACATATTTATGAATGTGAGGCAAATTAAACTCCAAAATTAGTTTTATTTACCAAGTGATATTTCATTTTATTTTAAATTAATTACAGATTTTGCACATTCTTCTCGAAAACAAGGTTTTTGAAATAAGATTTATTAAATTATCATAAATAAGTGGAAATTTAATCAGTTATGTATCATAACTAATTGAAACCAATAGTCTAACTTCTACAATGATAGATAAATTATCAGTCATTTCTAATTTTAATTTCATCTATTTTCAAATGTACTAGACCCATCTTGTATGATACTTTTTTATCCATGTATATACTTAGTACCCATTTCGGATGACAACCAACGGTTGAATTATCAATTTAAGCCATAACGAAATTCATATCGTGTTATATATGAAGACACGATATGTAACTCGTTATAATTATATTTTATACTGAAACGATATTGGGTTCGTAAAATTTCTTCTAAAACGATATACAACATGTTATCATCAATGTTGTTTTTTTACAAAACGATGATCAAGTTGTTATTTTAGTGAACAAACAATTTGTAACTCATGATAGATAAATTTTGACTGGAATGATCTCGAGTTTTTATAATTTATAAAGAAACGATATAGGTATTGTTCTGTAATATCTCTACAAGGGAGCATATCGAACTTGAAATCGTTACATGTTTACAGAAACGACTTGTAAATCGTTTTAGTTATATTTTCAACTAACACGATCCAGACTTCGTTATTTAAAGACTGTAACGATTTTTGATATAGAAACAACTTGGAAGTCGTTATAATGACTTAGACATCGTTGTTAGAATTCATACAATATGTTGGCATTATTATAAATATAATGTAACGATTTTAAATTCGTTATATCAATAGAATAACGATCTACAAATCGTGCACATGAACACATTAAGGGTATTTTAGTAATTGAATACATTATATAATCTATTATTTAAAAAAGAGCTATATAAGCAAAAAACAAAGATTGAAGTCTTTTTAGGATACTGGCAGTGGTAGCGGCATGGACCAGCGGGATGGCCATACCGCCGGTGAACACCGCCGCCACCTCGGCGGTATGGCCAGCGGCAACCCTTGGGCGGGATTGAACAACTCGGAGGTATGGGGAGCGGGGTTGGGAAAAAAACAAAAAAAAAAAAAAGGGAAAGAGACGTTGGGGAGGGAGACGTTGGGTGAGGAAAAAAAGAAAGATCCGTTGCCAACGGATCTTTTTGCAAAAAAAAAAAAAAAAAAAAATATTTCTATATATATAAACTAAACACAAACAAATTCACATACAAATTCTAAACATTTCTTTAACATATATTTTCACATACACATATATTATCAAACACATATCATGGATCCTAGCAAATCAAAAAGCGTTTCATCGTCACAAAAAAGTCGTGAACGTGGCAATCGTGGTCGTGTTCGTCCGCAAGCTCAACCCCCGAACTACCCACAATATCCTCAATCCGGCTATTATCCTCAACCTCCACCACCACAACCGATGCATCAACAATACCATCAATCCGGCTATTATTCTCAACCTCCACCACCACCACCGATGAATCCAACCCAATATAACATAACAATGACGAGTGAGTTCAACCCGTTTATGGACTACCGTGAAGGTCCTTCGCGTCGTGAACCAAGTGTGGAACGCGAACTACCTATACATGATGAAGACGATGATGATGTTGAGGTTGTACCCGAAACGCAACCACAAACTCAAATTGGTATATATTTTTTTATACGTTATTTTGTTTTTATATACTTTTTAATTTTTTTTACACGTTATTTTTTTTTATGTTAAATAAAAATTTTATACGTTTTATTTTTTTTAGATGACGATGTTCAAGTCGTTAAAGAGAAAACTAGAGCGGATAAAAAACCTTGGACGTCGATTGAAGAGGTTGCTTTGGCTAAAGCGTGGATTCATATCTCGACATGTAGAAAAGTCGGGAATGAACAAGGTCGAGATAAGTTTTGGGAAAGAATTTTGGAACATTTCAAGGCCACCATACAAGGAAGTAAGCGAACTCGTCATAGCTTGAACACAAAGTGGAAAAATATGAATCAAGCAATGGGTGTTTTCAACGGGCTATACATCCAACAAGTAAATTTTAAACTATATACTTTTATTAATTTATATGCTTATTTATATACTTTTATTAATTTATATATTTGTGTTAATTTGTAGACTCGCATTCGTAAGAGTGGGTGTGACGATGTCAACGTCATGCAAAATGCCATGGCCGATTATGATCGGAAAACTAATGGCCATTCATTTACTCATATTGATGCGTGGAATGTTGTTAAGGGAGAACCGAAATGGTGTGAACAACCATGTTTTGAAAATTTATTTTCGACATCTCATTCCGACAAACGAAGAAAGTCGTTTAATCAAGCTTCTATGAGTCCTAAGCAATGACAGTGTTCTTAGGATCTAAATGACGACACAACTCCGGTTCAAGAAGAAAAGGGAAAAGCCCGCTAGCGAGTCGTCAAATAATAGTGTTGCTGAGTTTATTGAGAACTATACGTCAAAGAAAGCACTAGCTTTGGATGAGGCGATGGAAGAAAAGCGTGAAAAGGATGCATTGGCCAAAAAGTTGATGGCCCAACAACTCGAAAATGCTAACGAAAAGGCTATGATTCGGGCATTCAAGTTCTATAACGAGCCGCACGAACACATAGCCAATCCGGTTATGCGAGATTTCGCTATTGCAAAAAAACGTGCGTACGCGGAGAAATATGGATGGCCCATGGATTTTTAGATATAATTATGTATTTGTTTTTTAAGAATAATGTAATTTTCTTTCAATTATGTTTTTTTTAGGTATTATGTAATTTTCTTTTAGTCATTAATGAAATATTAATGTTTTTATTAAATTGTTTAATATAATTTATGAAAAAAAAAAGTTGGGAGGTATGAAAAAGGCATGGTTGCCACTAAAAAGGTGTTGGGGGGTATGAAAAAAGTATGGATGAGGTGGAATGAGGTGGAATGATATTATTGGTGGATTTGGGAGGTATGGATGATTTCGGGAGCATGACTGCCACCATCCTTAAACAAAAATTTTGTTTGACTAAACCATTTAAAGTTTAAACCAATAACCTTGGCTTTTACTTATTGTACAACTCTTGCACACTTCAAATGGTAGACCTTGAGCACTATTTAGGGGGAGGGAGTGGTCACCTAATATCCTAGGTGTCACATCACCTCTATCCAATAAAAACCCTCCAACTCAAAACTACCCAATTTTACTCTAACACTACCCTAAGTGGAGGGAGTGGTCACCTACTACCCGATTTTTTTTTAATAAATATGTATATACCTGTGTCTTCCTCGTGTCTTCCTCCTTCCCACCTGCAAACGAAAAACACACACACACACATCACACTCACAGAAACACAAACGAAAAACACACACAATTGACCAAAACACACACAAACAACCACCAACGTTCCAAAATTTTATCTTTTCACCGCTCGGCTTCCCAAACCGAAATTGAAACCCGATCGCCTTACCCGATGCGCCGGCGGCGGTATTACCGCTCGGGTAAGGGTACCCGATACCCTTACCCGAGCCCACTCCCTCCTCCCTTGTAGGAGATGGAGCACAATTCCACCTTGGTCACTTACTTTGGGGTGCTGCCTATTATCCACCATGGTGTGCTGCCGTTTTCCACCTTGGTGTGCAGCCATCTTCTTTGAAAAAACAATGATATGTTTGCTTCCATTTTCAAGAATGGTGGCTGCATTATTTCCACATTATGTGGAATTTTACTCAACATTACACAGGTAGAAACTACTACAACAACACGCGTGGGCAAATAAACCAGCACAGCCACGCCCACACCATCACCAGCACCAACACCAACACCAACACCACCAGTCGCCTCCGAGCTCATCCCTGAGCTCGGAGCAGTGGATGCCAGTGCCGCCCCCGCCCCTGCTCCGCACGTAGAGCTCAGGTCCCGCCAGTGGCGAAGCTAGAAAATTTTCAGTGGGGGGTCGGGATCTAAAATTTTTTTTTCGTAACGCTATTTTTCGGGTAATACCGAAATTTTGGGGGGTCGAAACCGAATATACCGAAATTTTTCTACACGAAAACTATATACCCCCTAAATCGCAAAAAAAATTTCGGGGGGTCGGGCGCCCCTCCCCGCCCCTATGTAGCTGCGCCCCTGGGTCCCGCCCCACCCGTCGATGATGTGGAGTGGGTACAACCAGAGCACGTTCTCGTACAACGACCTGGCGGCGGCCACGAGCGGGTTCGTGCAGGCCAACTTCCTCGGGCAGGGCGGATTCGGGTACGTGCACAAGGGGGTCCTGCCCAACGGGAAGTAGGTGGTCGTCAAGAGCCTCAAGTCCAATAGCGGGCAGGGCGAGCGCGAGTTCCAGGTCGAGGTCGACATCATCAGCCGCGTCCACCATCGCCACCTCGTCTCCTTGGTCGGCTACTGCATCTCCGGACCCCAGCGGATGCTCGTCTATGAGTTCGTCTCCAACTCCACTCTCGAGGACCACCTCCACGGTAATGATTATGGGAGTGTGTGAGTTGAAATCTCAAAGAAAAGGGTCAGTAGCGACTGCGGATTTTTGTCGTTAAACATTCACGGGTACGTGCAGTAAGGGTGGACTCGGTTCCATTCGGTTCGGTTTTTAACCGAAACCAATAACCGAACCAAATATTCAGTTTCGGTTTGGTTCGGTTCTTTTTGAAGTTCGGTTCGGTTAAATTCGATTTTTATAAATATTCGGTTCGGTTTTGGTTTGGTTTGATATTTTTTCGGTTCTTCACAATATAAATCCAAATATTATATTCAATAGAATAAGTTATATATAACAACAATCCAACAAAAATTATATATATGCTCAAATAAGAGGTACACTTGCATAGCAATTTACAAATATCTCGAAAGATATAACAATCACAAATCACAATAGCTCATTCTCTAACCCTAAATTAGTTGAATCACGAATTACACAAGCATATTATCGGTGCTCATTGGATCCATGAGGGCCTTAAAAAAGAAAAACAAATTACACTAAAATCTCAAACACATAAAACTCGAAAGAAGATGTCGTTTTAGTATGTGACTTTGACTTCGGTCCATTTCGGTTCGGTTCGGTTCTGTCCGACCCCGAACCGAGAACCGAACCAAACCAATTCGGTTCGGTTCTGTTTTTCTATTTTCGGTTCGGTCTTCTTTGGTTTCGATTCTTCGGTTCTTTTTTCGGATTTTTTCGGTTTGGTTTTCAATTTTCGGTTCTGAAATGTCACCCCTAACGTGCAGGGGATAATCGGCCTACTATGGAATTTTCGACTAGGCTCAAAATTTTTGGGTGCGGCCAAAGGGTTTGCTTACCTTCACGAAGATTGTATGTTCCTTTTTTCTCTCAACACCTTAATTTTGATTGTATATAGTTATGATCAAAATATCCGTGGTCATTAATTATGCAAAACGTGCAGGTCATCCTCGCATTATCCATAGAGATATTAAAGCTGCAAACATTTTGCTTGATGACAACTTTGGAGCAAAGGTATATATGCTAATGCTATGCATTTTTAAATAACTAACAGAATGTTATATAAAATGGATTAATTTTTGAACTCGTTATTTAAATATTTTTTTTTTTGGATACCGAGATTCCAACTACACTGACTAGTCATCGGATAATGTGGCCTACACAAGATCTGCTAGGTTAAATTGTGAGATGTGTATCCGCTCAGGTTCTTAAATATCCTCGACTATGCGCATGCGAGTCGTCAAGTGATTGCTCCACTGACTCCCCAAATCCAAACGCAGTTCCCACCGAGATCTGGCTCCCACCGCTGCGGCAAACGCCAATAATTGTTCCACCAGCGTACCCAGGAGGGCTAGGCTCTAATCCTTAGTCAAAGACTAAGGGATCATTGGGCCTTGAGAAATTCAATTCCAAAGTGTTACCACTAGGAATTGAACTCCTGACCTCCAACTAAATTGAAGGTCAGGTGGCCAACTACGCCAAGTCAGTTGGTTCGTTATTTAAATATTTACATACATTTGGCGTAGGTAGCTGATTCTGGATTAGCCAAGCTTTCGTCAGACATCAACACTCATGTTTCAACTCGTATAATGGGAACGTTCGGGTAAAAAGTAACAATGAACTATGATTAAAAAATGAGAACTATATAAAGAATATATTAGCTAGATAACTGAATTAATTTGATATTTTTTTTTTTATAACTAGGTGATCCCAGCTTAGCCGGACTAATCCTAGTCCCTCAATGAACCCACTCCTAACCATTGAGAGAAGTAAATCGCGAGTCGCCGAAGAATTCCGTGCTCCTAACGCTTTTCGTACACTTCGCGCACAAAGAAGCTCTTAATCGATTAAGCTCGTGCTCAAAGACAGCTTCGGGAGAATGACCGCGATTGACGGCAAGACTCTCCGGCCTCAAAGGAAATACTCCCACACTGCCGCTTGACGCGAGATTAAACATTGATTAGCGGTTGCTTGAGCTATCCCCGAAAAGCTAGAGGATCATAAAGAGAAAAACTTCCTCTTTCAGTGGGAAGCTCACAAGATATTTAAAACAGGTATTTAGCACCTGAATATGCTTCAAGTGGGAAGCTCACAAAAAGATTCGATGTCTACTCATTTGGAATTAGGGGTGTCGAGTGGTTCAGTTCCGTTAATCGAACCACAATTTTTGATTAACCGAACTATAAACGCCCTAAAATAAAAACTACTAACCACACCACTTTAAATTTCGGTTAATGGAAACCACACCGATTATATATTGCTCCGGTTCGGTTAACCTTAAAAATCCATTTTTTATCCAAAAAAACTGAAATAATCAATTCTAAATTGCTAAAATTAATCTTTTAAAACAAAAATAGTAGACAACAACACAATTAATCCATAAATCCAACAAGTATAAGTCAAAATTAATTCATAAATCCAACAATTAAAATGCAAAACAATCATAAACGGATAATTGATTTGGAGGTAATTAATTTACATATTATTAATTCAATTGAATTTCTTTTTAGGATAAAAATATATAATTATAATTTATTAATTTATCATAATTTCGGTTTGTGATTCTGTGGTTCTGGAACTATTCGGTTCCGGTTAACCACTAACTATATTTTTTTTAAGTAGGAATCACAAATCGCACCCTAACCACAAATAGTGGTTCTCGGTTAATCGGAACCACGTCGATTCAATTCGGTTCCAATTAAAATCAATAACCACGAACCTTTTAGACATCCCTATTTGAAATCGTGCTTCTAGAACTTATAACTGGACGACGCCCTGTTGACATCACCAGGGATGATGATGATACTCAAGTTGATTGGGTAATTAAATTGAAGTATTTTTACTTTTTCTTTTCTAATTATTTCAATCATCAACACATATATAGTTCTTCCTCTGATCAACGAACTTGCGGCGTTTCTTTTAGACACGGGAATTAAGAGTTATTAAAAAATAGTATAAAATAATATAAAGTAGTGATAAGAATATATACTTCATCTGACTCAACGAACTTGAGACATTTCTTTTGGACACGGGAGTTAAGAGGTATTGAAAAGTAGTGTAAAGTGGTATAAAGTATAAGAATATATATTATTTAAAGTTTTGTGTGTGATAAATGTTTCCTAAAGAGGAAACGACTCAAGTTCGGTGAGACGCCCCAAAATGGAATATGACTCAAGTTGGGTGAGTCATAGGAAGTATTATTTAAAGTTGTGTGTGTGATAAAGGTTTCCTAAAGAGGAAACGACTCAAGTTCGGTGAGACGCCCCAAAATGGAATACGACTCAAGTTGGGTGAGTCAGAGAAGTAAGAAAGAAGTTGAAGTCTAGCATCGTGATTTGGAATATAGAATAATAGTCCTTGCATTTGAGAGCAAACAGTCCACTCCTTATGGAGATAAGGAAATAGACACTGGAAGTGTTTAGGGCTTAAATGCTTAACTGGTTCACAAGTCGATAAAACTTAACTGAGCAGTAAATTAGACACGACTTGTATAATGTGTACTTTGACATGCAGAATATCTGTCTTCACTAAGGGTTAGTGGGTGCACACATTATAGGTATGCTAATAGGATTAGTATACTCGAACACGACTCACCTCGATTCGGTCAAATGGATTTCACTTTGGGATTGTCAGTGACATAAGTGAAATGTTGTGACAGGTATACGTGGACTGACTTGAGGTTTAAGTAGGATATGTGCTTGTGATATTAAGTTAGTCATTAGAGTAGTTCGATCCAATCACTAGTTGGTGGGATCAACCTCGAAATGCAACTTAGTTGGCAAGTAGCAGTCTCTATTGAATACCAATATATGATTCTTTCTCTTTTAAGTGAGCGGGTAAATGTCATATGCGGTTAATGACAAATGAGATCATAAGTCTTTGGCCAAAGCATTTAGAGCTAGTTGTATTTGATACATGAGAGCTCGGTGATCTCGATTTGCATTAACAAATACATAGAGTCAAGTTACAACAGGTTTTGACTTTACCGTGACCCTAATACTTGGTTGGAACATATGATTGGAGGGTTTATACGTATACGGCATTCACGACATAATGGTTTTGGAATGATGCAATCATTCGTTCTTAGTTGGGCTACAATGCGGGGTACTAGACTGGCTAAGTATTACCCGTACTCCTTGGTTCCTCCCATTGCTGATTGAGACGGAAGTATGGAGTCGCGCACAAGGATATTTGGTGGATAATTATCTCTTCATTAATATTAGACATTGGATATTTAATTTGATTTATTTGATAACTCATAGCGGTCTTGTGAATTAAAATTAATTACTCGGTGATTAATTTAGTCCATAAATAATTACTTCTTTGAAATATATTATTATAATTTTATATTTTGATAAAATTAATTAATTGGATTAATTAATTCAGTATAAATACACTTGAGATAAAATGAAGTGTACTTAACGGATTAGACAAGCGAATATCCGTTACACAAACCGAGTGGTTCGGCTCGTTTTCTCACCAACCAAGTGGGCCACCCCTTCTCATGCTCCTTAGCTTCCTCACTTGTCTCCATGTGGTGTGATTTGTGGTGTGGTGGATGAGATATCATTATTTATTTATTTATTTTTTATTTTATTTTTATTTTTTTGATAACTAGGCGATCTCAGCTTAGCCGGACTAATCCTAGTCCCTCAATGAACCCACTCCTAACCCATTGAGAGAAGTAAATCGCGAGTCGCTCGAGCAATTCCAGGGTTCCCAATGCCTTTTCTGTACACTTCTGCACACAAGGAGAAGCTTTTAACTGATTAACAGCGCCTCAGGTTCCCAGCACAATTCTCGGGAGAACAGCCACTGATTGGTCAGCACCTCCGGGTTCCCAGCAAGGAAATACTCCCACACTGCCGCTTGACGCGAGATTAAACTGTAACACCCCCAGAATACGACCGGGAATGTCACACGCCGTAGACCCTTATCACAAGGATCTACCAGGCTAAGCTCCAAAAGACTACTCAATGATTGACCGACCGGGGTCAAAATTAAATGCAAAGCAGACCGACAAGGTCATTAACCAATTCAGAAAAATAACGACATTCACATTACAATGACAATAATAAACTTGAACACTAAAAAGAATGACAACTCAATTTAATAAATGAAAACTACACCCATGCAAGGTTGAATACTCGAACGACAGAGAAAATACCGACCAGCATGAGACAAAAGAAAAGACTCTGACTCTGGTGTGATTAGTATCATTGTCCTCCATCTCCTTCCAAGCTAATCATGTGACTGCTCCCGAGCCGCCAAAACCTGAGCGCATAACAGGCACCCACCCCCCGAAAACTCGGGGGTTAGCAAACTGGAATTTTGCTAGTGCAAGTACATAATATACAAGATATACGAATAATAACAACACAAATCTCAACAGTCGTGAAGCCTTAACACAAACCACACATTCCCATAATCCACACAGAATAGCATCACATACCCAAAGTGAAAGATAATCACATAGTCATATTCTCTGTATGGAACATAACACCAATGAAACTTTAAACGAGCCCAAGGAGTCAGAAAAATCTCTTTTTATAAAAAAGGAAAAGTATTTTGATAAGAAAGTTTGAAAACATTATTATTGACTCAGGCCATCATGGGGTTTTGGAAAATCAAATGGGAATACTTTTAGAAAATACTTCAAAAACTCTCGGATCCTCGACCCAACATGTGTAAAACAATTTGCAAGAAAACCATTACAACGTTATTCGGGTCCTCGACCCAATGCACAGAATAATCATCACAGTACAATCAAAGGCACAGCCTCTCATTCGACAATTCCTGCTCAAGACCCTTGATTAATTAACCCTCGGAGATTTCACAAACATCCTTGGTTAATTAACCCCGATACCAACGTCTTAAAAACAATTTGAAACAAGCTTTCAAAACACGAATCACGATCTATATCGAGACCAGTATTTTAAAAGAGTTGAAAGAACTTTGAAATACGAGGATTGTTGAGAACGGGTCTTAGCTATCACTCGAATATCCGTTACCAATAAGCTCGCCAGGCGCCTCCCTTGCACACACTGCACCGGCGTTCACTCCACTATGTTGGCCGCCCCTTGAACATGTCACCGCGCCGGCGATCACTCCTGACAGAGCCGCCCCTTGCACGCGCATTAGGTAACACCGGTGTTCACCAAACATATGGAGCCGCACATTGCAGCGTACACCAGGCCGGAGTACACACCCCGCCCTCAGAGGTTCCCGGATACGACGTCTCTCACAACAAGTATTCACATTATTACAAACATCAAGTACACAATCCATCAATTCAACAATTATCAAATCAATACACCAATTCACACAATTTATCCGACAGTCCATAACCACACAATAAACAATAACACGTACATTATCAATCAAGATCCAACACAATAAGCCTTCGGCACAACCAACCAACGCTACACATATATCCTTGTATTGCGACTCAACTGAATATATATATATATAGATATAATATAGATATATATATGTATATATACATATAACCTTACTATATTATATGAATAACTATAGTTCATCCATCAATCCAAGTTGAGTACGCCAACTAGTGTTAGCATTCACCACTCGTCGTTCACCGACATAGGCATATATATCAATATCCGTATATACATACATATATTTAACATATAAATATATATAAATCTATATATATATACACACACATATATATATATACACACACACATATATATATATATACATATCCGTATAAATACATACACTTCGACAACGATGATTTCACGCAGTTACAATTCGTATATCAAGGTACTTGCCTTGGTAATCTCTCGCGGATACTCCGAAAGTACGGTCGGTTGGCAAAATCCGGAACTCCAACGAAAACAACGATCGGAAGGGATCAACACCAGATTTTTGTAGGGAAATCGTCCCTAGTATCCTATCATCGAATAAACAATCAATCATACGAGGAAAAACATCACAAAACGACCAAATTCCTCTCTGCGGCATTTCCCCGGACACTTTGAAGGCGTCAAACGGAAGTTCATATAATCGACGAATCGGAAATGGTAAAACCGTGGAAAGATGATGAAAATGATAGAATACAACTTAATCTACAATTATCCATCAGTAATTTAAGTTCATAAGGCTCAAACGGACGAAATCTACCAAGATCCCCAAATTTCCCAAAGTTTGGATTTTAGGAAAAACTAACCTTGATTCGGTCGATTGAAGGATGTTATGGATTGATCGATCAATGATATGGACTCAGGATCTTCGTGGTTTTGTTGATCAACAACATGCCTTATCGCTCTCATAACCTCTGGCCGCGGAAGGAAGAGAATGAAATGAAAAAAATGTGTTGAAACAGGTCGCTCGGCCAAATATATATGGCAATCGACTAGCGTGCGCTAGGTTGTCCGGGTAGCGTCTTATCGGCCGGCCTCGGTCGAGAATCTTGGCCGGGTCCGATAGCGTCGCAAGTCATCGGCAGCGGCGGCGCAATCGGCCCGCCCAGACCCTCTTGGACTAATCTGTCCGGCCAGTAGCGTCGCGCCGGCGGCCGATAGCGTGCGTTAGCTTGCCGAGTTAGCGCGCGGCTGTCCAGAAGGCGTGCGCTACCTGTTCTGGCGAAGTCTGCACTTCGCCTAGATCGCCGGGCGATTAGCGTGCGTTACCTCCCGGCGATGGCGCGCGCTACTCTGCGGTTTAGCGCGCGCACTGTCCGGCCGTAGCGCACGCTAGGCGTCCTGCCCAGAATCGGCGATTGCCCGGCATCCGTGCAGTTCCTCCATAGCCGTCCGGCCGGCGCCCATTGCCGTGGCCTGACGACTCGATTCCTAAAAACGCACGGACCGAACACGACGAAACGCTCGCGGACAACAACACCGATCCGAAATGAAATTAACATACAACAAATCACCACCTATGGCCATAAACACAAAATTGATTGTCGAGAAAAATAATACCGACGCTCGGAAACCGAGAAATTTCCGGTCTAAGAAAAAGAAAAATTCGAATAAATCAAAATAAAAATCTCGGATATTACATAAACATTGATTAGCGGTCGCTCGAGCTTGCCCTGGGGAGCTAGATGATCATAAAAAGAAAAACTTCCTCTTTCACCTCCTTGGTGGGGTTAGAACCCAAGACCTCTCCTAAAGGAGTGTCTTGGAAGTAGGCGTCCTACCACTGGACCACCAACCCTTCCCCATTATTTATTTATTTGATCTCACCATGTAAGGAGTGAGAATAATACACCATGATAAGTTGAAAAACACACACACACACAAAATACCTACGGCCGAAGCCAAAGAGAGGGAGGAGAGAAATTTTTCTTCATCTTATTCATCTTAGAGAGAAAGAAAAAAAAAAAGAGAAGAGAAGAAAAATACTATATCAATTCCTAGCCGTGTTCTTTGAGAACTGATTGATATATAATTTTTTCGATCAATATCCGCCGCTTGATAACGTAGAGACATTCGACAATTTTGGTGTTTGATCATTCATCAAGCTTGGATGAATTAGATTCATGTTAGTGTTAGTGGTACAAAAAAGAACGGAGATTTTTTGTTGACGGAAACCATTGAAGCTTGGCTAGGGTTTTTTCCATCAAGATAAAATTATCAAAGGTCAATGAGGGTATGACTTCTTAATTTTTATCTTTGTCTTTTTATATTCGATATACGATGCTTGATCGCTCCTCATCGGGGTTCGGTTTTTATCTGGTTAGACCAGTATACTTTTTCCGCTGCATAAATCATTTTTAATCATCGAATTCCAACAATTTAATCATCAGCTATCCATCTCTTCTCCTTCAAATTGAGGTAAATTTTTTGAAAACTCTAGTTTGGGTAGTTTTTTTTTTTTTTTTTGGGGGGGGGGGGTGTTGTTGTTCGATTCGACCATTTAATCCGTTTCTGATTGTAGAAACCTTGAGTTTATAATTAATCTTATTTGTATATACGGCACCCCCATGAATTCATGTCCTAATTTTGTATGTGTTGCGAATTCGAGGGGATTTGGGTGGTTCCCAACCCCTATGTCTATGAATGTGTAATCGAGCGAATCGTAGGTATGGTTTCGGGTGTAATCCAGTTTCGTATAAGTTTTTATGGTTGTTGATAGTTATTTATTGGATCATTTAGGTTCGGAATCTTCGGTTCCATTCAGTCGCGGTCAATTGTCATATCATAGCTTTTCGCGATGTCTCAAAGGCAAGTATATTTTTATGATTGTATGTTCTTGACTTTGAAAATGAAATATATGTATTGTGTAAGTGTATATGTTCACTCTGGGATGGATCGATGAGTCCTCAGAGGGTTCTGTTGCTGTTGGTGCGGTTCCGCAAATATTTTTGGGTTAACCACTCTGGGAGGGTCCGACGGGGCCTCAGAGGGCTCTATTGCTTCTAGTGCGGTTCCACGATTAATCACGCATATATTCTAACTGTGACATTTTATGAGATTTAGTTATTCTGAAATGCTAGTCTTGGGATTGATGAAATGATGTATGCTTATCGTTCAAGAGGTATTGTGTTTCATTATCGATATACATGCACTAGCAATTCCATGGCTAACCCTTTCGGGGGGAAATACGTTTCCTGTATTTCAATTTTTAAGAGAATAGTTGGGCGGCTGTCGGGTCGACGTGAAGATGATGGGCAAGAGTGATGCTGTGTTATGTTCTTGTCTGTATTATTTACGTTTTCCATTCGAGATGTTGTACCTTGAATGATTTCTAGTACTCGAGTAGTACAGGATATTATTCTTGTTGTTTTTACTTTCGCCTCATGGGTTTGATTCCCAGTGACTTTTGTCCATTGGTTCTAAATGTTACTTTGAATGTTGATTTGTATTGCCTTCTGATTGTTTCTGTCTAGACCTTGTCGGTCAATATTTATGGTTACGTGTATGTATATCCTTGTGGGTCCCACGGAGGGGCTCACGGCGCTATAATATACCTGAATATCTTGGGGGTGTTACAGCAAAAGTCATTTTCGTTGCTACAGGAGAAAATTTAGTCGAGAAAAAAATATAGAAGTGACAAACGATAGAGTGGAGAAGAAGATATTAAACAAGAGAAATGAGAAGAAATTTGGAGATATTAAAGTATTAAAAATCAATTGATTTTCTTGCATCTAAATTTTTTTATATAAATATATTAGAGGGTTAAGAACGAAATTTTACCGATCTCAAGTCTTTTTACATAACCACTCCTCCATATGATATTACTATTATTTTTATATTAATATATTTAATAATATTATATATAATAATTGTTATTATTATTACTGTCATTATTATTATTAATATTTATCATTATGATTATTATTGTTGTAACATATATAAATATATATATATATATATATATATATTATCTAATAATAATAATAATTATTATAATTATTATTATTATTCAGTAACTTTAGTTCAATTGATTCGAATTTCAACTCAATTTAGTTCACCAGATTCAAAGACAATTCAATTTAGTTGAGCCACTTTATTTCGCCCGATCAAGAAAATTCATGCAACTCATTCGATTCACTCAACTCGATTTAGTTCGGGCACCAAAGACAATTCAATTTAGTTCACTTCACTTTATTATAGTTCAGTTCAGCAAAATTCGGTGCAATTCTGTTCAGTTCAGATCAGCAAAATTCAGCTCAAAACAACAATGTCTTAATCTTATTTATGAAGTTTGGGGATCATAATGATATAGAGTGAGGACACACCACGACAATTCCTGTCGTTCCCCGAGAAATTACGTTGTCTCTTCCCCCTAACGACGAGAATGTTATCTCATTAAATTGACAATCCGCAAACTGTGCGGTAAAGAGATCACATATAAAGGTTCCAAATGGCGGATAAACTTTGGGAATTCTTATCCAACATGGATACCTAATCGTTTCTAATACCGGTGCATTGTGGGATGTAAAAGGCACATATATTGCGTAACCAAATATGCGCAATTGGCAATCAAGTCCGTGTGGGTCCAAACTACGAAAATAGGCTTATCCAGTTACCAACTGGCACACATAAACTAATTGGTTAGCACATGGTCTAAGAATGAACGAATTAAGTAAAGTTGCATGCAATATTGTATAATTCCAGGCAAAAATACAGAAATTGTTGCGCATAACCAGTGGCATAATCACCATTCGTATTCTTTTGATGGTGGTTTATGCGAGATCATTCGTATACGCTCATGGGATAGGATATTGTACATTAATCTCTATCATGCAATAAACATCAAATACTATTTTATATGAACTTTCCAGAATTATCAAGTCCTTTAGATGTTATAAGGAAAATGAGCCCTTACAAGTTATCTTGGAAGTTCTGCAGTATTTTGTGGACATGAGAGCTACATTTGACCAACGTATCGAAACATCCACCAAAATCATAAAATACATAAATCGTCCGCATACTAGATGGATGGGTCCACAAAATCTCGTTGTAGTCGGTGTAAGAATGAAATGTTTGCTTTTGCTTCTTTAGTGTAGGAAGGTCTCGCTCCTACTTAGACTAAAGAGTAGGCTTTACAAAAATGAGTGGTGCGTATTTGATATGTATTAAGTTATTTGGATGACATAGCATGATTAACATCAACATTGTTCTCTATGTTGAGTTGTTGCCATCTTTTCACTTGAAAGGAAGGATGCTCGTACAAGTTCTTTAGTATACGAATCATCATACCTCTACCAGGATGACCTATTCTATCGTACCAAAGCCTATATGGGTCTATGTCCCAAAGTACATTGTTGGTGACAAGTAGAATGCTTATGAGGTATATTCCACTAGATTGACTCATGAGGTTTTCTACAATGCGTTTATGTACATATTCATTAGAAGTGATAAAAGAAACTCTATTCCGTTCTCACATTGGGTTTCAATATGGAAACCGTTACTACATATATTATTGAAGCTAAGTAAGGTTCGAAGGGCTCTAGGTGCATCTAGAACATCAGTAACTTGAAAGTGGCTGCCATTTAAGCATCACGAATTGGGAATTATCTCGCCCTTTGATGATTTGGGAGGATCCAATCATCGTAGTTGCCGAGGTTTGACAGGCGACTAATTCGATGAATGTAAGCCCATTTCTAAGAACATTAAACTTCTCCTCGATTCATTCTTTAGCAGAGAGGGAAATTTCAAACCATAAGCATTCAAGCAAGATTCAGTACTTTGAAATAAAGCTATAATATAAGCAATAATATCTTGTTCGTGAAACAATATTTCATCACACCATTACTGAAAGGAAACACCGAGACAATCGTCTTGAGGTAACTATTGCAAATGTAAATAGGGAAGTAAAAATTATTCTGGGATTCAGTCATAATGGGGTGCCTCTATAGACTGTGGCTCGTATGACTCAATTCAATGATTAGCGACTGTGAAGTTGACAACAAGGACTTGTCTATATCATCTTCATCCATATAGTAACCTTCCCTTTCTTTGGACTCGCTATATTTCTTGTAGTGAGGTGCATCTTGCTTGCTTGCATGGCAGTTCTTGTACCAATGTCCAGCATCTACACAAGGATAGCATGGTTCATCGCCAACTCAAGCCTTAAGGGCGATATGATGAGTATGTGCCTTTTGATTCTCTTGACTAGCGGAGCCAAAATCACCAAGTCTTTGCATTACAATGGAAGAACCCCCACGTCCTCGACCACGACGCCTGCCACATCCAGTCCCATGTTCAATTGGGTAGTTTTCGTCTTTCTCTTTGCCATAATTGGCATCGGGAATTTTCTTTGTCCCAACAGTCCTGACATTATTACTCACTAACACTTCGTTATGCCTCTCAACCACTTGCAGTAGGTTGATTAGCTTACTGAAGGTAGTGATGCGTTTATTGTAGTACCCCAGACTATACTGGTTCGCTAGTATAAGGGCGAAAGTAGGAAAGCTGGAAAGAGTTTTCTGGATCATATCATTTTCTATGATGTCCTTCCCATAGAAATTTAGGCGTGCCTTGATACGAAGCATATCTTTGTTGAAATCATAGATCCATTTACAGTCAAGCAAACAGATTTCATTCCACTCCACGGTCAACTCTGGGAGCAATGTGTTGCGAATATTCCCAAATTGCTCTTAAGGGCATCCCACACGTTGGGGGATTTCAACTGTAAATATTCTAATCTCATGATGGGGTCGACATGTCGCCTAAGGAACATTAGTGCATTAGATTTGATTTTGTTAGACGGTGATTCGCCTGCAGTATCAAAGATTGTGGCACTATAGTCCTCAGCAACAAATGTAGACATTAAAGACACATCAATGGTACTCAAGCCCTTCTGAGTCCAAGATATTGAATTCGGGACGAGTTGGATCAGCTATCTTCATACAAGAAGAAGGAAATGAGTTTTCACAGTTTACCATGAGTAATTCCATGATAAAATTTAAATATGGGAGTGTATTATTTTTCTGAACAAAGATATGATCATTACTTTCGATGATTTTTGAAAATTACCCATGAAATTACTTTAACGTGATTTAATTTGTGATAGGTAGTAGAATATATATAATTAAAGTCTACTACTCATGAAGCCTAATTACATGCGATATGTATACAAGCATGTAAATATATGTATATTTATAGATATTGACACATAATCTTAGGAATACATCTATACACATATTATGCAGTCAAATAAGTCCTAGACATGATACCTAAATCTTATAGTTGGAGCAATAATCGGTATATGCGCTATTGTGCGGAAGCGTAATTAAAGGTGCGGAAAATAAATCGACACATGATTTATAGAGGTTCGGACAAACGTGCCTACGTCCTCTCTTCAATATCTTTTTCTATAGGATGAAGATCAACCTCAGCAACTCTCTTCCATCGGTTGAGATAAACCGTACACACTTGTCTTTTTGTCGGTCCAATAAATCATTTTCCTTTTATATCAGACAAGGAATCAACATATCTAGCTTTCTATGAGTATTAGACAAACCTCACGCGGATATAGATTGCGATTCTAATAATGCCGGATCCTTGATCCTAATATCACCGAATCTAATCTTATCCTTTCTTTTTGCTCGTGTATGTTTTCGTGCATAACACTCAACGCTTATCGATATAAGCTCAAATACAACAACAAGAATGTCTACAATGATATCACAAGTATAGATGATTTTTTCAAGGTTGTTGTGTAGTTTGATACCAAATGGTTTGGTATTTATAGGCTCAAAGGCTCAACTAGCCGTTACTGCTGTCTTTCTTTAGCGTGCGCTAATACTCTTCCTTAGCGTGCGCTATTGTCTATTGCGTACGTTAATTATCGCTGTTACGTACGTAATATGTTGATCAGTTCAGTCCAGTGGCTACTGCCTCTATCAGTTAGCGTGCGCTAACACTTTTCCTGTAGCATGCGCTAATATTACGTCATTGCTTGCGGCATATATCCGTTTGTAACTTTTGACTTCTGACTTTTGACTTTCCAATGAATCTTCCAACGTTTACTTGCTTGAATTCAAACGCTATTTAGCGTGCGCTATTTCCCATTAGTAGTGTGCGCTATCTTCATCTTGTAGCATGCGCTATCCTTGAACTCTAGCGTGCGTTATTCCATCAGGTGATACTTCAGGTAACTTTGTACTCTCGTATGTCTTCAGGTAGCTTTCATTAGCGTGTGCTAATATGTGCGCATTGCGTGCGCTAATCTTGCAGTCCAGTTTAAATGTCTTTTTGCGTCTTCGACTTCTTCATTTTTCTGTTTTGCTTCCTTGTTGTTTTTCTTTGTTTAACAACTAATCTTCAAAACTCGATAATAATATTTGGAATAAAATATTCCAACACTTATGATGCAATTAAATTAGTTCAAGTGAATTAAGAATCAATCAATTTAGTTAATTTAGGCATAATATAATAGATGGTAAATTATAAGTATGTTGATATGCTAAGTCGCACATAAAGCAAATAGTAGGACTTTTAGAATTACCTTGCAAGAAAGGCATGATTTTTTCCTAAGTCATGCCTTCAATTTTCTTGGATGAAATTGTATTTCGTGTTCCAATTGTTCAATTATTCGTTTGAATGCTCAATAAAAATTATTGATATCTCTACAAAATGAAGTTAAAAAATTCCCGTGAAAAAATATGGGGTTAAATTGTAATTTTGAGGAAAAATATGGTAGAATTAATAAGATAAGAAATAAGGGAGAAAACTTGTTTTGCCCTTTTGCATATAGCAATATTCTTTTCTGCCCCAAGTTTAGTAACAACTCTTTTGATACCCAAATTGTCGAAATTGACCTTTACTCGAATAAAATTCGAGTCATATATTGTAATTTCGAGTAACATAATTTCGAGTCAACTTAAAAAAATTAATATTGAGGAAGGTTGAAAATATGGGTTACCGGAGTCCGAAAATTCGGGTAACACGAGTCCAATTCATGTCACCCGAATACAATTCGGGACATGTAAATAAAAAAATAAAAAAAAAAGTCTCCCGAATTCATTCGGGAGATGTAAAAAAAATAAAAAAAAGGGTCTCCCGAATTCATTCGGGGGACATGTAAAAAAAAAAAAGGGTCTCCCGAAAAAAAAAGGTCTCATTGCACATGTCCCGAATGAATTACCCGAACTTATTTGCAACTTGATTGTTTTTTTTTTACATGTCCCGAATGAATTACCCGAAGCACCTTATTTGCAAGTTGATTTTTTTTTTACATGTCCCGAATGAATTTCGGGAGGCATTTTTTTTGGTTACACGAATGAATTTCGTGTAACACGAATTGTATTCGGGTGACACGAATTGGTCTCGTGTAACCCGAATTTTCGGACTCCGGTAACCCATATTTTCAACCTTCCTCAATATTGTTTTTTTTTAAGTTGACTCGAAATTATGTTACTCGAAATTACAATATATGACTCGAATTTTATTCGACTAAAGGTCAATTTCGACAATTTGGGTATCAAAAGAGTTGTTACTAAACTTGGAACAGAAAATAATATTACTATATGCCAAAGGGCAAAACAAGCTATTTCCACAAGAAATAAAGGTACAATAGATGACACGTTCCTTTGACTTCTTCTGGGACTCGATATGTTCTCTGACATCTGATATAAGAGGTAAAGTAACAGGTTGGGGTGGGCGCGGCTGGAGTTCTGTGCGGGAAGGTAGACGTTCCGCTAGTATAGATAGGACTGCGCGTCTGCTAGTGGGAAGAAAATTGATGACAGGTTACTGGTTCAGGGAAGTTCGGATTTCCGTTTTCTGGATCTGAAACGGGGGTTTAGGTCGTGGGGCCTTTGAGTCCGAACGGTCGGGTTTGGTTCGCGAACGGAAGTTGCACGGTTGGGGACTGGGCCGCACCGAGGGCGAAGGTTTGTTACGGATCGAAGCGGCGGTGTTTGCCAGTGCAGGTCGCGGGTGGTTCTGGTGGAGTCGCGATTTCCTGGCCGCGTGTGACTAGGGTTTTCTGGCGGTGGGTCGGGGTGGCTACGAGATTGGTGAAGAAGATGACCGGAAATTATGGCTCGGGTTCGATTTCTGGCGGAGCTAGGTTGATGGACGGCGGCTATCGCAAGCCCAGGAGCTCAGACATACAGCTAATACACGCTGTGAGAGACCGTCGATTTCTCACAGTCGTCACAGCACCCCATCGTTGTTACAAGAACTCATAGAGCGTCATATCTGGTTCTTCCGGCAATCTTCACGCTCAATAGCTAAGATAACTAGGGTCTTTACACTCATTGTAATTGTACTCTAACATTATTATTTGTACTCCAAAGTATTTGTATTAATAATATCTCGCGAGAGCATTCAAGCCCGGGACTAACAACCCCGGCATATCTTGTGTTATTTACTTTCCCCACGGACGTGCTCTCACACTTTATTTGCTACTCGATCATTCCAACAATATCTATCTCCGGATAATATTTCGGGTAGCAACAATTGGCGCTAGAGGAAGGCCATCTTAACCTTCATTTTTATTCCTACCGTCTTGAATAACACTCACTGTTCTCGGGGCATATACTTGAAGTGACACTCACTGCTCTTCAAAGAAAAACCTCCAGAATCATGACGTCCGCCACTACATCAAAGAGAGCCACTCTCCGAACCGCCGTACATCATATCCCGGCTCGATCCGAGCCCCAGCCGACGGCAGGGGATCGTCGCGGCAACGCGAGACTCTCGATCCCGCACCTGAGGGACGGCCCCAGCCTTTCGCTCGACCAGTTCCAAACTAAGGAACAGATTGAGAAGGCTATGGCCATCCTAAAGGAGCGAGGGAGAGCATGCGCGGCGCTCGCAATAACTCCCTCGGCCATCCGCCGCGTGGGCAAATGAAAGTTCAAAGGGTTACTGGGCGAGCGATCGTCAGAATGCCCCAATTTACAAGAAAAGGCTCTCGCAAGGCCGGACGGTTCCGTATTCAGTCGCTTGGGAAGCGATCTATCATGGCGACCGGGGCATTCTGGCCCCAACCACGAGACGACGGAATACGAGTCCGTCACCAGGAGTTCGGCGTACCCAACTCCCAGCCGAATACAGGTCAGTCGTCTGGCTCCCGCTCCGAACGCTAGGAGGTCAGTACTTGATCGCCTCGGCTCCCGCCCCGAGCGCCTAGCCGCGAGCAGTCAGGCCGTGGCGATGGCCGCTATACAACGCCAGCTCGACGAGATGAAAGCGCTCTTGGATACTGGGGCAAGCACCAGTAGAAAGATCATCGGACCGACTGAGCCACTCGCGGTCCACATCGAGCTTGCCCCCGTGCAACCAAGTATCGCTCCTCCCAAAACACCTCTGTACGAAGGGAGGTCGGACCCCGAGACCCAACTAAGCAAGTTCCGGATTTACATGACCGGGTGTGGGGCATCAGATGCGACCAAGTGCCGAATCTTCCCGTTAACATTGGGCGAGCTGGCCCATAGGTGGTATGTCTCACTACTACCACGATCGGTCATCTCCTTTGAGAAACTGGCGAGTGACTTCACGTCATATTTCGCCGCCAAGGTTGCCAGACTAAAAGGCCCCCACCGCATGATAAATCAGGCAGGGGGAAGACGAATCCGATGCAGATTATATCGACCGGGTGGATGAGATCGTCCTCACCGGCGAGCCCATCAGTGACGAGCTCGCTCTCTACTCGGCCCTGGGGGGATTCTACGGTCACTCACCCATGTTTAGACATCTCACGAAGGACATTCCCCCAACCTACGCGATCTTCCGCGCTAAGGCTACATACTTTCTGGCCAGGCACAGGATGCTCACCCTCCGCCGTGGCGAGGGGATGCCGCCTCCCGTCCGGAAGACAGCGATCGCCAAAACCAAAAAGGCGGTCGCCAAGCCACCCGGCGATCTCAAGGCCTTCGAGGATGTGGAAGCCCATCTCCTCCACAAGTTCAACCGAACTCCGACCCACATTTTTTACGCCATCAAGGGGCGCGAACCGCTGAACAAGCCAAAGGCGATAAGGGACCACGATCATCTGGACCGCAATCAATATTGTGCTTACTACAAGAGTCCCGGCCACAGCACCAACCAATGCCACGACCTCCTCAAACATCTCTGGAGATTGTTCGAGGAGGGCAAGTTGGACAGCTTATTGGCTTAGCCGGAGCCCCCACCAATCTCCCAATATGGTCGCCAGAGTCGAACGCGAACAGGCCGGAAAGATCATATGAGCCGACCCCTCGATCAATCTCGGCGACCGGATCTACATGCTTCAAACAAGAGAAGGGAACTTCAGAAGTCTCTCCCCGATCCCCGCCTCGTCAAACCAAAGGCTACTGCCTGAGCAAACGCTTCGAAAAAGAGGATGACTCGCTCACCCTCTAAAGTTCGTCATCAACATGATGGACCTATACAGCGATTGCCTCCCCTAGCGCAACGTATACCGTCGAGGATCGTCATCTAACTTGATGGTCCGAGGTAGAAGAGTGCCTCCATGGTCGCGAAATTCGATTAAACCGACGATCCGTCCATGCAAGGTTCTTTTAGGCTTCGATCGCTCGCCCTTCGTTTGAAGGACTTTCCAAAACAAATCAGAGGATTACTCGCTCGCCCTCTAAAGTTCGTCATCAACATGAAGAACCTAGGCAGGTGATCTCCTCCCCTTGCACAACGTATACCGTCGAGGATCGTCATCTGACTTGATGGTCCGAGGTAGAAGAGTGTCGACATAGTTGTGGAGGATGATGGAACCGTTCTCTGTGCCAGTGCAAGGTCTCTTTGGGCCACGATCGCTCGCCCTTCGTTTAAATACGAGGCGGTCGTATTCTGAGGGCCCTCCAAAATAGATCTGTGGACACGTTCGCCCGCCCTCAAAGGTCCATCACTTAACATGGTGGATCCTTCCCAGACAATGCGACACGTCCCTCCCCCCGTCACAACGTATACCGTCGAGGGTCGCCATCTAAATGGCGGCCCGAGGTAGAAAAGTTCTAACAAGCCGCGGTCGTGGAGTCGATTAATCCGACGACGCCCCGCGCAAGGAATCCTACAGACCAAGACCGCACGCCCTTCGTTTAAATACGAGGTGAGGCGCAGCCTACGGAGGACCCTACCAATTAAGTGAGTCATGAGAACTTAGCCATCTGACGGAATGTCGCTCGCGCACAAGACACGGTCGTGGAGATCGGTCCATCGAACTCCGCGATCGTGCACGGTTTCTCAAGATCGAGATGAACGGCCTTCCTTGAGGAATCTGTAAAATTGAAGACCGCTCACTCAACGATTTATTTTCGTCCCCTTACTTTCACTAAGTGAACAAAAACAAGGGGGAAGGGCGGAGCTATTATACGACGATCGTCCCTATTCAATTACATACAGAGATCGGCATTTTTAAGATGTATGTGCAGCGATCGACTTTGTTGTAAAAGTTATCTATATGAGTTTATCAATTCACTTGGAGCTATACACGCAACAATCTCTCCTCACACATTTGTACAAAGTCATACAAAGACTCAGAAAAGCAATCATTCAAGTAATAAATCGAAGAAGCAAATATTCATTTCATTACTTGGAGTATCGAAGTACATACACGGTCGCCCGAAGGCCTAAGTACTACAAAGGAAATCTACAAAATTACAAGGCAAAAAGTAAAAAAAACGAAAGAAGGTCGTAGAGCCTCAGACTGCCTCTGCCTGGACTTTGCCTTCAACCACTAGATCGGCCCGCGACCCTTCACCGGCTTCCGGAGCTGCCTCCCCGTCCTCCGGAGCGTTTGGATGAACAAGGTTTGCCGGAGTCGGGTACCAGCTCAGGTCTACGCCGATTTCCGCGAGATCCAAGATCGGCACGGAGAAAGCAGGATGGAGAGGATGCTCCAACGCATATGCCTTGAAGTTTTCGGCTAGAGGGCCGACCCCCTTTTTAGCAGCACGGAGCGAATCAGCGAACACCATGTAATAGGCAAACTCACTGACGAACTCCACGTTGAGAAAGGGATCGGCCTCCAGCTTCCCTTTCAACTCCACAATCGCCTGTTGCGCACCTTGAAGCTCGGTCTCCTTAGCGGTCGTCTCTCCCCTCGACGCCGCCAGCTCGCTAGTCAGCTGAGCGAAAGTCACCTTCAGCTGATCAGCCTACTTCTGAGCAGCCGCGTGCGAACGACGGGCATCTGTCATCTGGTCCCGAAAATGGTCGACCGTCGCCCGGGCTCGCTCGGAATCCTGTCTCGCCAGCTCAAGTTCATGACTTGCTCGCTTAGCTGCATCCAAGGAATCCTTCTCCATAGCCAAGATCCTGTCAGCAAACTCGGCATTCTGTTGCCGAGCGGCCTCGAGGTCTGCCTGGAGATGGGAAGTAGAAGGACGCCCTTCGAATTTTCTCACAGCCTCGGCAGCCATCGTCGCTGCCTGGAGAGAGAGAGAGCAAAAACAGCCTACATTGTATTCCGAGATCGCTGGAGAGCGATCGCATCTAAGTCGGTCGTCCAGGCCTTCGGCAAAGCAGAAACGGCCCGGTTGACATATAGCGGGACATCACAGGCCTGGCGAGAAGATCGGCTCGCCAGAAAATCCAATACCAGCGGCGGGCAAGCTGGGTTAGTGCTACGGATCCTGCATCAAACAACAAAAAGTTAGCACATCTCCCACGCAAGTAACGAAACTCAGCAAACAAGCAAAGTCTGCCTCTCGGCCTTCTTAGGGTCGTGACCAAAGTACGGTTTCCTGCGAGGGGTCTCGGCCTCGGCGATCGCCATTTCTCGCAAGAAAGTCGTAGAAGGCGTAGGCTCATCCGTCGGTGGGACCGTGGTGAGCGGAGGCGCGGCGATCGGCACCTCACCAGCAGGGGCAGAGACTGGAGATTCCCCCGATATCTGCCGCTTGCGGTTCGACCGGAGGCCATCCTCCCGAACCACCTCCTACGCTACGATCGGCTCTACGTTAGGCCTCACCTACGGAATAAGAGGTAGCGCCACCGGAGGAACTCGAGACGACTTCTTCTGGTGCAGACGACTCAAAACTCCGGGGTTCGACATGGCTATCTCCAGTGGAGGCTCCAAAAAGCGAGGAAAACGGACCTCTGCAATAAGAAACGATCAAACAACAGTTAGACATATTCTTCAAACAGGACGATTGCCAAGCAAAAGGAGATCGTAGAGATTCATACATGGGACCAAAAGATGTCTCGGGAAACGGAATAGCCGAGCAGACAGCCAACGACTCTCTTTGTTGATCTGACGAGCGTCTAAGTCGTCGTCCGAAAGACTTCGCATCCGCTCCCAGATGACCAAAAAATCGAAAGATAGCTCGTCGGCCGTCGGAATATGGAAACCTGCAAAAAGAAGACCAAACTAGATCAGTTCAGAACATGTCCGAACAAAGGGAGAGTCAAAACCCTTACTCGGATTCCTCTCCCGAAAGCTAGTGGGGATATCCAGCTCGCCCGTGGGGTTATCGCCCGCTGACGCCTTCCACGCACCGCCGACCCAGAACCATTTTGCCGGATCGCCCCGCACCTTGTTCGGGACCCCAAGGATCACCCGACCGGATCGGCCTTGAATATGATAGCGTCCGACCGACCCCTTCTGAGCAGTCAGCTTAAACAGGTGGTTCATATCTAATGGCGAAGGAAGGCGGTACAATCGGTGACCGTCGAACAAGGTGAGAGCACAAACGATGTGGAGCCAGGCGTTCGGCGTTAACTGAAGCGGCGCCACATTCCAAGAAGCCAGCAAATGGGAGACGGCGAACGACAGAGGAAACCGCAGCCCGACCTCCATAATCGCCTCATTCACGGCGACCATACCCTCCGGGGGTTGGTCGGCTCGCTCATTCTCCGTCGGCGCGAAGAGATCCACATCTGAAGGGACATGATACCTCGCCCTCCAGACGGCCAGGTGCTTCCTGGTCGCTGAGCTCCTGATTTGGCCGAGGGACCACGGAGAACGCTGCGCGGCCTGAAACAACGACCGCTTCGCCGACTGATAAGGGTGGGCGATCGAGTACTCCCGGTAATCGAACTTGGGGCACGGACTGGCCAACCTCTTCATGATGTCTGCAAAGGCCAAATAGGCTTGGCCAAAAGCACTATGCTGCTCCAAATACGCCCTCACCACCGAATTTCTATCCACCACCGATCGTTTCCGCTCAGCCGCTGCCTCCCTAGCGGCGTCGGCCTCATTAAATAGCGTCTCGACTTCCGCGGGATCAATACCGGCACGGATAGCCTCGACGGCCGTCTCCAAATGGAATTCTGCGGAGGATCCTCCCCGGGCGGTCGAAGTCCCGGCGGCAGAGGTGGTGCCCATTCCGTACGATGAAGGTACTCCAGACATTTTCGAAAAGAAGAGGAGAAAAGGAGTGTTTTCTTACCAAGGATTGAATCGATCGACGATCGGCAGTCAAAGCTTCAGAAAATTCTTCGGCAATATTCTTCTTCTCCGATAAAAATGCAAAAGGGTCTTAACACTTCAACCCAGCGCCTTTTTATAAGAGATGGCAGAGACTTCCATACAATTAAGGAGAATCTCAGGGGCCGAAGAGCAACCGTCGCGATTAATGCCTCCCTTGAAACCCACGTACGCGTCTTTTCAAGGACACGCCAAACGAGGAGTCATAACTAACCGTCAGTCTCCCCCAACAGGAACCCGACACGTGCCCCAGAGACTTTTACATGATCGCTGTCATTCCCCGCTCATTTCAGCGACCGACCAGGTCGTCCAAATTCAAAACCAAACCGCTCAAAGACGATCGCCAGTTCCATAAAATACTGAGTCACTCGTCAAAATTCAACGATCGCCAGCAGAACCACCTCACCCCACGTTTCCAACATCGGAGCAAGCTGCGAGGCAATTGTTGTGCGGAGATTTATACGCCTCGACGGCGATCGGTATAAGGGCCGAGCGACCGAGTCCACGACCAAATGAGCTACGACGAACTTGTCAGAACAAAGGTAGCAGTCCGCCTTCGAGTATCTAGCGATCGACTCCCAAGGCGATCGCCTTCTGGCACCTAGCGATCAACTCTGGTGCCCGACCTAGGACGACCGTCCTGTACCACAAACAAAACCTTCGTCCGTCAAAGTCTACGAAGACTGGATCTCAAAGCAAGCGCCCATGTGTAGATCCGTGAAAGGCGCCGCAGAACATGGATCGTTGACCATAGCCTGTCACCACCTTCTCACCTACCGACAGACCCGCCGAAAGGTACAAGGTGGGACCTCCCGGGACAGCGACTCAAGACGCGTGTTGGTCTCTCATTGGTTCTCATTTCAGGCAGCCAGACTTTAAGGAGACCAACCCATGTGCTAAAGACGATCGCCCGCTTATTATAATACAGCAGAGGTGATCGTCCAGCAACTCCCAGTGCTATAAATAGAGAACCTCCAGCAATTGGAAGAAGGTTCGCAATTCAGTTGGCAACCACATTTAGAATACATACACACTTTCAGTCTCTCGGCTTCCTCTCTTGAATCTATTTCAGGATTTCTCTCTCAGCACCTCTCATCCAGAAGGCAGTCGGCAGAGGCAAGAACTCCCTACAGTACAGATTCAAAGAGACTCGCAAGCCCAGGAGCTCAGACATACATCTAATACACGCTGTGAGAGACCGTCGATTTCTCACAATCGTCACAGCACCCCATCGTTGTTACAAGAACTCACAGAGCGTCATATCTGGTTCTTCCGGCAATTTTCACGCTCAATAACTAAGATAACTAGGGTCTTTACACTCATTGTAATTGTACTCTAACATTAATATTTGTACTCCAAAGTATTTGTATTAATAATATCTCGCGAGAGCATTCAAGCCCGGAACTAACAACCCCGACATATCTTGTGTTATTTACTTTCCCCACGGATGTGCTCTCGCACTTTGTTTGCTACTCGATCATTCCAGCAATATCTATCTCCGGATAATATTTTGGGTAGCAACAATAGGGATGTTACTTTTCTTACTTCTCATGTTATTGTGCAGGTGGAGCGCCATATTTCTTTATTAGCTATTGCGGGGCTTATTTCTTCAGAGTTCTGGGCGGGGTGCTCGCCTCCTGACCATTTTCAGCGAGCTCCTTCTTCCTCGTTTAGACACATCACCCTGTTTCGGTGGTTTGGCTTCGACCCGAGACCCCTTGTATCAAGCTGAACACGGATGGCTCATTTTATAGAGATACTCAGATTGCTAGTGGTGGGGTCTAATTAGAGATCATCATGGAGAGCTACTTCTTGCTTTCCACTCCTCCTTTCAGGCCTCTTCGAGCTTCGACACAGAGATTCAGGTGCTGGCGATAGGACTGATTCTGGCTTCCCAGAGATCGAGACATGTTTGGATCGAGCTTGATGCTGCTGCTGTGGTGACCCTGCTTTCATCTGGCCACCGGGGCTCTTGGCAGGTTCGCCACATCCTTATGAGGATCCGACACATTCTCCGAGACATACAGTTTAGACTCACTCACATTTTCCGGGAGGGCAACAGGCCAACTGACTATCTTTCAGAGCTCGGCATGTCGTCCCTCGGCACTCAGACTTACACTTATGATATTGCTCCTCAGTTTCTTCTCTCTCTCTCTTATATGGATGGATCAGCTGTAATATCCGCAATTTCGAATTTCGGTAATTTTCTTTTTTCGGCGGAAGTCCGTTTTGACGACTCTCTCATGACTGTTTCGTCATTCCGAGAATGATTAATTCTGCACTTTTTGTCATCCGAGTTCGTTTCGGTATCGTTTTGTTGAGTTCCGAGCTTTTTAGCGACTTTTCCGCACTTGAGCTCGATTCTTGCGAATCTCGTCCGAAACTGTTGTTTCGAGTTTCTCGTAAGCTCATTTAATGTTATTATTCATGTTGAGAGCTTTGGTTCGGTGTTTCGATCACGTATCGTGATTTCCGGGCGTTTTGGGCCATTTTTATAATTTCCCAAAGTTTGGGGTAATTACTTCCGTCGTCGAATTCTGACACTTCGGGTGGTCGGAATCGTGTGTTCTCTTAGCGCTTGGATTCGTCTTTGCGAGTACTTCGTAACCGTATCTCCGGTTTTTATTCAGGTTCGGGTTTCGGTCGTTGCCGGGGCAGCGGGCCACGGCCGAGACGGCCGCCAGTGCATCGCCGCCGAGTTACGGCCGTAAGGTGCGATTCGGCCGTAAGTGATCGGCAGGCATGGCCTGACGAATGCTGATTACGGACGTAAGGGCCGAGAGTTACGGCCGTAAGGTGCCAGGCAACTTCCGGACGAATGCCGGTTACGGCCGTAAGAACCTGTCGGGTACGGCCGTAAGTGCCGAGTTACGGCCGTAAGGCCCGGACGGTTACGGCCGTAAGTGATCGGCCAGGGTCGGCTATTTAAAGGCCTGGACGTGGGTCTCTCGGCCATTTTCCATTTTTCCTTCGTTTTCGCGACCCTTCGGCTTAATTTGAGGGTTTTTGATCGGAACATCATGGAACATCATTTTTGGAAGGCTTGTGTTGATTATATCATCATTTAATCCGTGTTCTTCGCGAATCAAGGTATTTCCTTGCTTAAAACCCTACTTGTATGATTTTGGGGGTTTTCTTCGTTATTCACCGATTTGTCCGATTTTGATGATTTGGTTACGGTATTCTTGTTGTCTTGGCCATGATCTTCGGATTTTGTAACTCATATATCGATTTTATCACCCGGGACTTGATTTCCGATTTCTTGAAGGAACCCTGATCCTTGTTGTTTTTCCGTTGATTCGGATTCCGTTTAACGTAGTTTATCCGTGGTGATGTTATTTTCGTAGCGATCGTGAGGTTGTCGAATTCTTGGTCGTTTTCGGAAGTTCGAGGGCTATCCGACCGTGTTCGTTCGTTGTTTCGTTGCTCGCGGTACCGAGGCAAGTATCTTGCCCATACATTTCGTGTTTCGTAGACGTAATAATTGGTAATTGATTATATGTGGGATTTTAATGTTTCAATGAACTTTCAAAAAGGATCGGTATATTTTTATAAAGGTTTTCCTTCGAAGATAACTCATAGGCTTTATGAATAAATGTGTTTTCTGGTTAAGTATTTCAGTGTTGTGTGATGGAAGATATTGAACATATTATAGTGAATTTAGTAGGCCACAATTATTTGCCGAGGATTGTGTATTGAGATGTGTAATTATACGGTGAATATGTGACATGTGATATTAGCTATTACTCCTTCGTAAGGAGGTTGAGACACTTGGTGTTGTTTGGCATTGGTACTTGTTTGTTGTGGTGTGACATAAATTGTGAGTATATGTCAGTTAAAGTGGCCATTCTAGCGAAGTACCTAACATTTGTATGCATATTCTAGTATTCGAATTATGACTTCCCGTGGCGTTGTGGATGATATGTGTATGTTCACCTAGGGACGGTCTGACGGGACCTCTAGGGATACGTATTGCCATGAGTGTGCGTATCACGAACTGTGGTTAACCACCCAGGGATGTCCGACGGGGCTCTGCGGGGTACGGAGGCCGTGAGTCTCATACCAACGGTTAACTTTGAAATGTTTTGTTGGAGAATTGTGATTTTTGGCGCATATTTCGTCTGATTTGAATGGCAGTCCAAATGGTATCGTACTTGGCTGGAATGGCATCGATAAATGTGTTGTGTGTGATTTGTCCCTTGACTGTGATAATTTGGTAAGGGTACGTGAGTCCTGTGGTTGCTCTGTGCATTGTAGCTCTGTGGTATGTTGAGTGAGATTGTTGTCATGGTAATGTTTGACACGGTGTAGTTTCCACCGGGTTATTCTTGCGAGTATGTGATGTGGATGATTTGGGTCGTGGACCGCTGTGTTGTGATTGGAATATTATGATTGGGTCGTGGACCCTGTTATCTGCTGTCGGAATTGTATTTTGAAATAAACGATTATTGGGCTATGCCCCTAAGCATTACGAAAGGCTTGAAAATTCTTAAACCCCAAACGTTTTCAAAAACTCCCGAGATCGTAAAATGTTTTGTAAATTGTAAAATGGTTTTATTTCCTATCTTTCATAATTCAAACTGTTTGATCAAGCGAATTATCTCGGGAAGTATATTCATGATTTCTATGTTCTTGGAGTATGATATGTATGGCTTGTCTTTGTATTTATACTTGCACTAGCAAAACAGTGGAGTTTTGCTAACCCCCGAGTATTCGGGGGGTGGATGTCTGTATTGCGTCCAGGTATTTGCAGGTTGCTGGGGAGTAATTCACAGGATCGTTACGAAGGATGATGGAAAACGGCGATACTAATCACATGAAGACCGGTGTTGAGTATTTGGTGATGTCTTGTTTTGTCTTTCCGTTGTGTTTACTTTCCCCTATGTGGGATTGTCGATTTATGTTAACCCCTGCGTGGGTATGAGTTACGAGAAAGAGTAATGTACGGTCGATGTGTATGTTGTGATAAAAGACCAAATCGGTCTAATGGTTCGTTAGTTAGCCATGTCGGCATGTATAGTGTTAATGTGTTTTCTGTATTTAGCCTGGTAGATCCTCACAGAGAGGGTCTGCGGCGCTGTAATATTCCCGAATGGTTTGGGGGTGCTACATCAGCTTGCTTACCCGTCTTTTAGATTTATGTAGTATTTTTTCGATTATTAGTATGTGGTTGATTTTCTCTATTGCTCCGCACATTAGCCCATGGGTTTTGTGGTGCACCTTGTACTTCTCTAGCAGGCCGCACGCACTCTAATTTTTTAGGATTCGGATTATGGCCCATCTTTGGTCATAATTCGGAATTGATTTATTATCTACGGGTCCGCACATTAGCCCACAGATTAGTGGTGCACTTTGTATTTCTTTAGCGGGTCATGGGCACTTCAGATTTTTGGATCCGGATTATGGCCCTCTTTGGTCATAATTCGGAGCGGATGCTTTGTATTTCTTGATTTCTTGTTTATCTCACAGGTTGGTGGGTCCCGCCATAAAAAAAGAAAAACACATTAAGGGGGCGTTTGGTTCGTAGGATTCCGACGGAATTTGAAGCAATTGGAATGATCAATTCCGACCAAATTCCATTTAGGCGTTTGGTTTGTCGATGGAATGGAATTGAATTCCACACATTCCACCATTCATGGATTTGGTCATTCCATCACAATTGAGAAGGAATTCGATTCCATTCCATCCAATTTTCTCAAAAAGACTATATTATTCTATCCGCCACCTTTGGCCGCCACCTCCGTCCACCATCACCGGCCACCACCTACGACCACCACCACCGGCCACCATCTCCGGTCACCACCTTCGGCCGCGGCCACTGGCCACCACCTCCGGCCGCCGCCACCGTCCACTACAACCGGACACCACCACCTACGACCACCATCACCGACCACCATCTCCGGCCACCACCACCATCACGTGTTGTTATTATATGGGTATATGATGGGGTTTTCACCTATTCTATTAGTCTCTTTTAAAATTAACGGCAGAAGGGCGTGTGTGCAAGGTTATAAAGAACACGAGGTACATCTGTGTAATTTATAAAACACATAATACATCCGTGCATATTTATGAGAACACAGGGTACATTTGTGCATTTTTCCCATTCTCTGTTAAAATTAACGGCAGAAGGGCATGTGTGCATAGTTATAAAGAACATGAGGTACATCTTTATAAAACACAGGGTACATCCGTGCATATTTGTGAGAACATGGGATACGTCTTCTCCGCGGTTTAAGGAACCTTAAAGGTAATACAAGGGGAAATTAGGGTTTTAGGGTTTTACAGTTTAGGGTTTTGGTTGTTAATAACATGTTGAAAGGAAAATAAAGTATACAAAAAATAGGGCAAACGATGTTGTATTCTTATTAACGATACCCTTATGTAGCGACCACTTTTCAAAATGTCTTTTTAAAATAATTTCAAGGGAGATTTAATACCCTTAAGAAAAATACTTGAATAATTTGCAGCGGAAATTAAAATAAGGTCATCCATTTCGCAAGTAAATAAAATAAATTCTCAACATTTCAAACATCCATAATATTCAACATGACATTGAAGTCAAAGTTAAAACTTTAAATGAACGAAATAAATAAAAAAGCTGATAATTATTATTATCACGCCACGCCTTTGCCCGCCACGCCAGACTCCTCAACCTGAAAGGTTTAAATAATAGGGTGAGCTTTCAACTCGCTCAGTGAGGAGGGAACGCTTTGTTAAATTTAAATACAAACATGTTGCCAAGTAGATATGACATGCCTGAACCTGGTGTTTGCCCGAGGGCCATTAATATGCAAACTTTGTGCATACTGCCTACTACTCATTGGAGGCTACAACGTAAATAATATGCATACTTTGAGCACATTATGTTTACTACTCATTGGAGATTACAACGTAAATAAAATGCAAACTTTGAGCATATTATGCCTACTACTCATTGGACACTACAACGTAAATAATATGCAAACTTTGAACATATAAATATTTGGCAAGAAACACGCATATGTACAAGTAACATCATGCATTAAATAAAACAAGCGTAAAATCCCCACGTCGAAATACGATGATGATCCTTGAAAATTGAGATGCCAATGCAATTCAAGTCCTAGGCTCAAAGTCCTCATCTCCTAAAATAACAATTAAATTTTAATATTAATATAGCTCCCAAAATAAACTCTGAATTTATAATTGAGTAAAAGGGATCTGATTTAAAATAATAGAAACTAATTAGGGTTAAATTGTAAGAATTGAGAAGCTGACTGGATTAAAATCGAGTTGATTAAAATTGTCTGGAGCTGAATTGAATGAACTGAATAAATAGATTTGGGTCAAGTGGCAAGACGTGAGAAGTCTGGGGTCTAAAAGGAAAAACCCTAAAAATTCGCGGGTATATAAAGCCTATCCACCCTCTCCGCCAACAGAACACTTCTTCCTCGATTCATTACTGCACCCGTCGACCCCCTTCTTTCTCTCGGCCCATCTCTCTCTCTACAAATCTTCTTCAGAACCCCTCTCTCTCTCTCCTTAAATTTCTTCTCGGCCGGAATAAAAATGGCAGAAAACACCCATACTCGTTGGAAAATCCGACACACTTCGGAAATCACACACACACACACCAAAACACACATACACTCACCCACAATCAGAGAACTCACACTGGCCGCACAAACCATGACCCGCGAAGGCGAGAGGTGTGGCAGACAAAGGCTGCAAATCGACGGTGGTTGGCTCAGGTGTCGCGGCGACGATTTGGGGTCTCTGTTTTAATTTCCGGCGGGCGTATGGCATCAGCGGTCGGGACATGGCGGAGGTTATGGTTCAGGTAATGATTGAAGGTAAGTTCCGATTTTACTCTCAGGCTTCCAGTTCGGGTAGGGTTTAGATTTGGGGCAAGTGTATAAGGTTTATGATTCGGGTTTGGCCATGAGTTCGGGCCGAGTTGGTTGATGATTTCGGGCTTGACTTGGGTTTACTGGTTTCTTTGTTGAATTCGTTAAAACTAAATTTTGGTTTGATTTCTGATAATACTGCAGACAAAGAAATTTAAGTTCGAAAAAAAAAGGGTATACTCGGATTAAAGGCAGGAGAAAAAGGACGATGAGTTTTACCTCGGTGGATTGAACGAACGTTGGATGAAACGTGGACCAGATTCTTGTGTTCTCCTTCCCTTAGCTGGTAGAGGAAAACTTGCATAGGAAATTTTCTTGTTGCACCGTGTATTACAGACACTTCTCTCTGGCCCAATTTCAGAAAGGCGCCTGTGAGTCTCATTAGGGCTTTCAATATGTAGTTTCGAAAACTAGTTTTCAAAAACTTCTTCACGATGCGTGTAGACATCAGTTCTAAAGAGTCCTATAGCATGAACACCGTAGGAGGTCAGATTTTTGCAAGATGGTGATAGCACAACCCGTGGAATGCATTCGGATAGATGGCTCGAACAGCATTCTGAATGCTCTTATGTTGGTCACTCACAATCAGTAAATCTTCCATCGAATTGTAGCATCTGCGCAGGTTATACAGAAAATAAGTCCATGACTCGTCGTTTTCTATCGGACCGAGACCAACTGCAAGAGGAAATACTTGCTCGTTCCCGTCAGATGTGATGGCCGCAAATAGAGTTCATTTATTCCTTCCCTTCAGGTGGGTCCCATCAACTATAATCACCTGTCGAAGGCACGTATCAAATGCCCTAATACTCTGTCCGAGTGCAACGAACATGTGGCAAAACACTCCCGCACGAGTCGTCTGCAAATCATAAATTGTCCATGGATTACGCTATTTTAACAAATACAGATAAGATGGGAGCCTCTTATACGACTCATCAAATCCGCCATATGTATTCTCTATCGCTATATTCCTCGTCCGGAGAGCAAAACTGTATAGCATGTCAATGCCGTACTCCCTACACATCTCTGCAATCATCTCATTTGGCCTCAAAGTGACCCCTTCACCGGTCAATCTTTTAGCAAAATAATGGGCGGCAACCTCAGAAATGACCGACCGTGCGGCAGCATGGTTCAAATTAGGATGACAGTTGTGCTCCAAGGTCAACTTAGTAATTCTCCAAATAGTTGCATCCTCAATAGCACACAACCTAAACTGACAATTGTTTCGCCCACTCTTACAGACAAACACTATACGTTTATCGGCGGAACGATCAGTGATACACTGTAGCATGTTTTCCAAATGATACATTCCTACAGTTATCCTCAATTCTGTCTTGGACCGAAAGGTGGACCCCACCTCTAGCTGACCGATGACCGGTGGAGGTGCTCGACCTAACCCAAAGTCCCGGCACTATCGGGGTCCGGAAATGGAATGATCCAGTTACGCATTGATTGTAGATGCTCATGCTCGCTCGCAGATTGATGGTGGGATGAGAAGTTCCTACGACTCATAATCCTATCCATTTGGACCGGTTGGCGAACCCAAATAAGAAATTCCACAGATAGTGACTCAAGCAAGCCTTTACAACAATCTTCATCTTCAGATGTATGCACCTCCTCATCTTCCTCGTATTGATAATCTTTGGAAGGCATGTCATAATTTATGTTGTCGGGCTCTACTCTCGAGCTGCTACATCCCATATTAACCTCGGGAGTGGAGGAGCTGCCGTTCTCAACATAGACCTCAGGATCCTCCTTGTATTCTACTAGTAATCGAAGTATCTCGGTATCGCCCCGTAATAGGACTTTTACTTTGTTTCCCTTGGCCATATGTGTGAAGTACCATAATTTGTAATCGGACTCATTTGGACCACCCAAACCCTCTCTGATAACCCCACGAGGTTTGTAGGACTAACTTTGCTCGTGTCGATGTAGACAAAAAAGGACTCCCCGTCTACATATGTCGACGCTCCCAATGACCACCGTGATGTATCAAAATACGCTGCCACATCTGATTACAATAAAATGAATAACTATTCAAAAAACTGCGCGAACAATATTCTAAAACGGTCTGCCTTGAACACGACCGATGCACACGGTTGTATGCTACCGTGTGCAGCGATCGTGTGCAAGTTTCTGGCCATGAACACGATCGCTGCACACGATTGTAGACGATCGTGTTAAACGATTGTGAACACGTTAGTTGTGCGCACGATGTCAAGGTCGTTGGACACGACGTTGCACACGATCGTTGCACACGGTGGCTTCCCATCGTGTGCAGCGATCGTGTCCGTAAGAACTTGTCGGGAATTTTTTTTTCCAGCGATCAAATATTGATGCATACCTTTTTTATGAACCCAGAAGCACGACAAATGAAGTCCTATTTGAACGTCAATTTTTCTTTTCGAATAATCTTGTGATTATTGTAAGATTTTTGAGAGACCATTTGTCAAAAATGGTTGTGTTGGTTTGATGTATATGTTGTAGTTAAATTTTGGTTGTTGGATATTAATGATTGGCTTTGAGCAGATGAGTAAAATGAAAAAGAAAAAAGAAAAAAAAAATAGTTTAAATTAAATAAAATACAAAAAGAAAAGAGAAAGTCAACATTACAACTTTTGGGAGGATATTTTAGTTTTTTTTATCAAAATGGTACTAAAAATTTATACTCTTATGAATGGGTATATAAAACTTGCCAATTTTATGATTTGGTATTAAAAAATTGATTCCCACTATCTTATTTATCTAATTTTTTAGAATTTTGGTTTGTTAATAATAGGAAAAATCTTAACTTGTTTTCGCTTTATATTGATTGATGATTTATTGTTAATATATACATATAATATAATTTAAATAATTTATTTTTTAAAAAATAAATTATAATATATTGTTTTTTGTCAAGACGTTGTTTATAACAAAGAAATTAGATACCTTTATTCACATTAGCGGAGCAAAATGTTAGACTGGGGTTTTCCAAAACGCGATCTGGAAAGCGGAGCAAAATATTAGACTGGGGTTTACCAAAATAGTCGTTGAAACTTCTCCACTCTGTTCTCCAGTCCATGCCGCCGCTGAAATTGAATCCTCGAGTTAGGGTAAAAAATGGTATGTTGTATCTATATATGTATTTATTTGTCTATTCTATATTGACGATGAGTTGTTAAAATCTTTTGTGCGTGTAATGTATATATATATTATCAGTGACCAAGAAGACAAAGGCAAGACAATGGCAAACCGACGATGACGACAGACTTGCAAGGATCCTAGAAAACCTCACCATCTTGACCATGGCAACGGCTTTGAATTGGTTTGTAGATATGCCGATTCTTATAGACCCGATGATTTGAGAAACTTGGACAGTGGTTTCTTCAAGAAACGCCAAGTTTGGTATGGAGGACGAAGATGGTACGGATTTTCATTGAGACTACAAAATCGACTTTTGATGATGAGGAGGGAAAGATGTCTCGGCTTTGTGATCCATGGGTTTTATCCTCTTTTCTCTTCTAAGAAAAGAGTTCTTCAAATTCAGGGCATAAAATATGCAGAGAGCAAATGTTATACGTTTCCCTTGCCCAAGGTACATAATCTATTTTTATTTTAGAATTTTCCCAATTGTTTGTTTTCTATAGTTCTATTTCCTTCTGCTTTATTATGGTCCTTCATAGGTTTATCATGCTATGAGAATTCTTTTCGTAAATAGAGATAAGTTGAAAATTTTAGTATATATTTATTAGAATAGTGCAATAGTATTAGCAATATCATAGAGATGCATGTGCTCTTATTATTGTTAAAAATCAGTAGTGTAGCAATAACTCAAAATCAGATCATCAAGCAAAACTATATAAAGACTACTATATGCTTGATGATCTGATTTTGAGTTATTGATTTAACTACACTACTGATTTTTTTAACAATAACTAAGAGCACATGCACCTCTATGATATTGCTAATACTGCTGCACTATTCTAATAAATATATACTATGAATTTTCAACCTATCTCTATTTATGAATAGAATTCTCATAGCATGATAAACCTATGAAGGACCATAAACCTATTGAAGAATTAAAGCAGAAGGAAATAGAACTATAGAAAACAAACAATTGGGAAAATTCTAGAATAAAAATAGATTATGTACCTTGGGCAAGGGCAACGTATAACCTTTGCTGTCTGCATATTTTATGTCCTGAATTTGAAGAACTCTTTTCTTAGAATAGAAAACCGGATAAAACCCATGAATCACAAAGCCGAGGCATCTTTCCCTCCTCATCATCAAAAGCCGATTTTGTAGTCTCAATGAAAATCCGTACCATCTTCGTCCTCCATACCAAACTTGGCGTTTCTTGAAGAAACCACTGTCCAAGTTTCTCAACTCGTCGGGTCTATAAGAATCGGCATATCTACAAACTAACGGTTTTTTCCACCGCACCGATATCAATGGGAAAAAAACCTCTATAAGTTGCTCTCTTCCCTTGGGTATTTTCAGAGAATTGATCCCATTATGCTTCCAAAAATGCATGCCGACCTAAATCAACCAAGCTTCTATGATGTACCCACAAAAATTTAAATCAAAATCATATTCACCCAGCAAATATTTCTAATCTCATCAAAAGAGAATAAACATGTCAGGAATTGGGAAAGACAGGCAAGGGCTTGGGAAAAGGCATAGCTAAACTGTAGAGGAAGGTGCCTGTGTCCTGTATGGCAGGTATTCTACTATTAGAATTGATAATGATGTTAAAGATAGTCTTAGAGGTTTTGTAAGAGAAGGTAATGGAGAGAGCTTCAGCGTGTTGAGGTTTCACAGTCGCCAATTTTGTTCATTTCAAATATTTCCTTTTACTTTGACCTAAATTGTACTATATCTTACTGCGGGTCCTTGCCAGTGAAGAATCATGCTCTTCAACAGCAAGTTACTTTTAGTTTTGGTTTTATTATATTTATATTCTTTTGCTCTATCCTCCAACATGTATTAAATCTTCCCTGGGAGTTAGATAACTTGTCTGATGGATATTTATTGAAAAGAGGTTGGAAGCCAAGTTATTCATGCTTAATGCGGTGAGTGCATTAGACGAAGTCCCTGCATAAATCTTCTTTTCTTATGTTGCCAGCATAATCTTGCGCTAGCAGAAGTCTCTATTTCTATTAGATTGGAAGTTAAGTTTATTTGTTGGATTTATTGAATAAAAGCATATAGTAGTCTCACAATATGATTCAAAAGTTTGAATCTCATTTGAGCATTAGATAATATAATAGAATAATTAACTCAATTATAAAGATGCAAGGCATCACCAAATTCAGTAACCCACATGGTTTTGCTTGATGCACCAAGTGGCGTGAAAACACGCTCCACAACGACCAACGCAACGCCACCGATAGAGACATAATAAAATCAAAAAGTGACAAGCGTCATCAAACAGATGATACAATCGAGTCAATTATCCGAACAATCCCGAAACACAAGGCACCTATTACAAGGAAACACGCACAGTCGAAAAAACAGAAATAAACACAAAACGATCCAAAACAAGATCACGACTCATTCGAACGATAAAAACTGAAATACAGAACAAGTTCAGAAGGAATCAACGAACACGACTGAGTAGACAGAGTTGAAAATATAGAAGTTCAATATCCGATCCACGTCTAACAAAAAAAAATGTTTAACTCCGAAATTCAAAACAATAAAGCGAGAAAATGGTTTTGCTTGATGCACCAAGTGGTGTTGTGTTGCTCAAAAGTAACTCTCACCGGGATTCCAATTTTTTGTCCTATAAATTCCACAAACTTGTTGCAGTTATACATTTTATTCAGTTTATACCCTCCCTTCTATAAAAGTTTCATTAAATTTTTCTTAGATTTTTTTCCAAAAAAATAATCAGCAAGTTTCGCCACAATTTTCCAATAGCTTTCGTTGGATCCTCTCGTAACAAATAAGTAGTAAACTCCATGTTTTAGGGCTTCATGTTTCCACAAGTCAGTTGTCATTAACTCCTCCCTCATCGAATACCAATAGCGACGAAGTCTATTTACCAGCTTCTTATTCTGTATTGACAAAAAAACATCAAATCCATCATTAAACACACACACACACACACACACATATATATATATATATATATATATATATATATATATATATATATATATATATTAGTGTTTTAAATAGCGCAGCGTTGATGTGTAGTGTTTTTGTCTTGATAGCGCGTAGCGCAAATAGCATAGCGTATAGCGTAGGTTTAGCGTTCCTGCTATTTTATATAAAAAATAAAATATATCTATATAATATATAATTCTTTATCATAAGTTAATATAAATCAAGTTAAAATTATAACTAGTGACACTTAAAATAAGAATATATGAAAATAAATGTATAAATATCTTATTTACAATCCACCGTTTTTTTAATGAACTCATCAACAAGTTTTCCTATCGGTTATTTATCATTGGTTATTTGTCATTATCTTTGACACTACATAGAATTATTAAAAAAACTATATTTTGTAATAAATTTAATAGAACTTTATAGTTTATATAGATATAAAAGTAATAAAATAATAATTAAAAAAAATTTGTAATTAAAATAAAAATATATAATTAAAATAAAAATATGATAAAAATCAAATTTTCTCAAATAGCCCACGCTATTTACGCTATAGCTCAAATAGCCTACGCTATTTGCGCTATTTGGATAAAAGCGTGCCACATCATCAAAAATCTCACGTTATTTGTCCAAAACGCTATGCGCTACGTAGCGCTACAGTCAATTTTTGCGCTATAGCGCGCTATAGCCTACGCTACGGAACGCTATTTAAAACAGTGATATATATTATATAGTGGCGCGTTCTATGCAGTACCAATATTTGATGCAGTACTTTACAGTACTAATTATGCATGAAATATATGCATTTCGTGCATCAAAATTTCAATGTATTGAAATATACAATATATGCATCAAAATATCGATGCATTAAAATATTAGATTATATATATATATAGGTTTGAGTTAAAATAAAAAGTTTGTTAAAATAAAAAGGCTAGGAAGGGCTCCCAACGCGCCATGTGTCCCCTCCCACCCTCCCTTTTATTTTTAAGTAACAAGAACATTATTGTCATTTTATACCTAGGATTATATATACTTTATTTTGCCTTTTTCCAGTAATCTATCTCACTGTCTTCTCAGTTCTCTCCCAACCCCTAGGGTTATATTGATCGATAATACTCCATCTCACCACCATTCTCCATCGTTTCACCACCATTCACCATCGTCTCCGCCATCTTCTCCACCCTTCCCCACCATTAATAGTTGTCTATTCATCCATATGCACCATAATTCAACGTATTTGATGTCCTTATCATAAGTCAAGAGCAATTCTGGAGATGATGAGTGATTCATCAAACACAAGTAAGTGTCATTCATCATTAGTTAATGCTAATAAGATCCTAATTGAAACTCTTATGGTTCGGTTTTTGTGTTTTTCTTGATATAAATATGTTACATTCAAAGTTTGATTCAAATTACATCATGTTTCCTTCCAGATCTGAAAGAAAATATGGAGAAAAATATATACAAAACGTGTTTAGAAAATGCGCATACAAGGTGTTTGATAAAATGTCTTACTGGACTTTATAACTGTGATGCACTAATTTAACACTGTGATGCATCAACTATTCATTTTATACTGTGATGCAGTTATTATGAAATGCTGATGCACTAGGTGTGTAATTTGACAAGGTGATGCATCAACTGTTAATTTTATATTGTGTGTGTAATTGTATGTATGATGCAACTGGTGATAAGATATAATTAAGTAGGTTATATTTTGTGGAAAATAATGTTAGATTAGGGTACTTGTAGTGTGTATTACTTGTGGAAAAGTGTTTGTGTCTATGTGGAAAATATGGTTATGTTGATCTTTAATTGCATGTATATTATGTTCATTGATTGTATTTGTTTAGTTTATGTGCTGTTACCGATCTAAACATGTTACATTTTGAGTTTCATTCCAGATTTGAAAAAAAAATATAATAAGCAAATAGATATAAAACCTGTTTGGAAAAGTTGCACACAATTTGTTTAATCAAATGACTCAACGAGATTTTATAACTTTGATGCACTAATTTTACACCGTGATGCATCAATTGTTAATCTTTTATTATTTTGGTCTTTTTCCAGTTCATATGTGTAGTTTTATGTGTGATGCAGTTGTTCTGAAATGTTGATGCAGTAGATTTTTATTTGTGGCAAATATAGGACTAGAAGCCTATTTTTTGTTTATATTATGAGTAGAAAATATTTGTGTGTGAAATTGTATGTATAATGTTGTTGTTATGAAACTTTAAGCAATATTTGGTTAACTTTGACAATTACGGATCTATTAGCTAGTGTTTTCGTAATTTTATCACGAAAAGGCTTGTATACTTAGTTTTATGTTTGATGTAGTTCTTTCGTAATACTAATGCAGTTGATTTTGTTGTTTATCAGGTATGTAATAAAAACCCAAGCTTTTAGCATACTGCATGATTTCTTCACAATCTTAGGTTATATAGTGTGATGCTCAAGTGTTTACATTCTGATGCACTAGAAAAAGTCTTGTATGTTTAGCACTCTGTCCGATGCACTTGAATTAAACTGTGACACAATACGTGTTCAGTTGTCATGTATAAGCATGAATATTGTAATTCACTGATTATGACACTATGATGCACTAATTATGACACTGTGATGCATTGATTATGACACCGTGATGCATTAATTATGATATTATGATGCATTGATTGATGCTGTGATGCACTGATTATGATACTGATGCACTAGATATGAAACTATCATGGACTTGATTCCTAGATATGACATGGCGATGCACTAGATATGAAATTTTGATTTACCGGTAATTAGACTATGATACACTTTAAAAGACATTGTGATTGTGATGCATTAGATATGACATTTCATTATAATTATTTTTTATATTGGCTTATTCGTTGTAGCTTATATACGTCAAATTTGTAACACCCCCAAAACCGTATGGGAATATTACACGCCGTAGACCCTTTCCACAAGGATCTACCAGGCTAAACATCCATAAACAACCAAATGCTTGCCCGGCCAGGGTCAAACAATATAATAATACAGACCGTAAGGTCACTTACGCATAAACACACAGACCGATGAGGTCACACAACTCTATCAACAGAACTGACTAACAACATTACCCACACAGGGGTCGAAACACAATACAGCGGAAGACTGAATCAATTCTAATAATACAACCAAACTCTACCAACTCTCGACTCTTTGATTAGTATCGCAACTTGTCATCCCCTTGTGCCAATCCTGATCGCTTCCCGAACTGCATGTGCACAGGGCCTTGAGCAGACATCCACCCCCCGAATACTCGGGGGTTAGTAAAACTCCACTGTTTTACTAGTGCAAGTATAAAACGATACGAAATGCATCAAGTAAATAGCAACTATGAATTTAATATGGAAATAAATTTCAAGTGTTCCCGAGAAGTTTTATTAATTTTGAACTCAAGAAAGAGATATTTGAAAAGAAACACATCATCTCGGGGATATTTAAAGCAGAACTTCTTTTGGACCTCGAGTCCCAATTTACAAAGCCTTTTCGAAAACATTAGTGCCTTAGCCCGATTCTCTTTTCAAAACACAATAGATGAGATATCATTATGGGTCCGAGACCCGTATTTAAAATGTTACCCAAACAAGCACTATAACATGATCATTGTTCGTACACATCATGTACCGAACTCCGGAGGCCTCGACGGACCTTACCCGGACCGCACACGTTGTTCGTACACATCATGTACCGAACTCCGGAGGCCTCGACGGACCCTGCCCGGCCACAAACATCGTTCGTACACATCATGTACCGAACTCCAGAGGCCTCGTCAGACCCTACCTCGATCACACACCTTGTCCGTACACATCATGTACCGAACTCCAGAGGCCTCGTCAGACCCTACTTGGATCACACACCTTGTTCGTAGACATCATGTACCGAACTCCAGAGGCCTCGTCATACCCTACCTGGAACACACACACACATATCGACACGACACAACTCATAATCATCAAATGTCAAGCCATTCCACATTACACCGAAATGTACAATCAAGTATGTAAACCAAGACAACACATATATGTAAACCAAGACAACACACACATCATAATCAACACAACAACTCAACAATGACCGACCACGCCCGGCACAAACTTAGATGATTTGCACATCCAACACGATTCCCAAAATGTTAACTAAGTGAAGGTATCATCGTTACCATCAATTGTTCGTGATAATCAATTCATACGAAGTATATACACGAAAGTAAACCAATGCATCACAACCATAATACGACATCCCTATTCACAAGACACAAATCGTATAGTAAAATACTTGCCTTAATAACCGCTACCGAATACTCCGAAGAACACGATTCGACCGGGATGCTCGGACCCCGAAAAAGACAACGAATGGAAGGGTTCTGACTCGAGTTCTTCACAAGAATTTCGTCCCTAAGTCATGCCAATGATAAATCAATAATCGTACGATGGATAATAATCATACAACGCCCAATCCCCCCTCTAAGACCTTTTGTCGGACACCTTCAAGGCGTTGACTAAGAACTCGACCAAAACAACGAATCGAAACGATCCAACCATGGAATAACAAGGGAAATGATAGAATACATCTAAATAATCATCAATACATCACAAATCTAAGTTATTACGGTTAAATCGAACAAAACGAACAAAAACCCCCAATTCACCCAAAAGTAGGGTTTCAAGAATTTACCTTGGATTAATGATGAAGAACAATTGTTGGTGTTATTAATCCACACCAAGAACTTGAAGAATATGAAGTTCTCTGGGATTGATGATGCAAAAACGCCCAAAATCGCCCACAAGATCGCCCAAAAGGAGGAGGAATGAAGGAAGAGATGAAATGAGCATTCATCTCACAAAATCCGCACAAATAGGTTGTTCTGGACTGTGTGCCGCGGCCCAGCCTAAGTGTGCCGCGGCTCACGGTACAGGCTGCTCGGCCAAAAACTGGAAAATAAGTGTCTAAGCTATTTCGACCATAACTCTCTCTTCCGGACTCCGATTGACTCACGTTTGAACCATTGAAAAGCTAACTTGATGCTCTATAATATTGAAAAGATTCAAAATCTTTGGAGTTTCCAAGAATTTATGGTGATTTTACAAGGTCGAACTCATACTTGGAAAAGTCGTTTAATAACACTGAACTCAAGAAAACGACACCGAAACCCGAACCTGAATACGAATCGAAGATACGGTTACGAAGTACTCGCAAAGATGAATCTAAAAGATAAGAGAACACACGATTCCGACCACCCGAAGGCTCGAAATTCGACAACCGAAGTAATTACCCCAAACTTTGGGAAATTACGAAAACGGCCCAAAACGTCCGAAAATCACGATACGTGATCGAATAACCAAACCGAAGTTCACAACACGTCTAACAAAGTTAAACGGACTTACGGGAAACTCGAAACAGTAATTTCGAACGAGATTCACAAGAATCGAACTCGAGTGCGGAAAAGTCGTTAAGAAACACGGAACTCAACAAAAGAATACCGAAAGGAACTCAGATGACAAATAGTGCAGAATTAATCATTCTCATAAGGATGAGACGGTACCAAGCGAGTCATCGAAACGGACTTCCGCCAAAAAAAGAAAATTACCGGAAATCCGAAATTGCGGATATTACATTCTACCCTCCTTAAAAGAAGTTTCGTCCCGAAACTTAAATAAAGTAGGGAGAAGCAATATCCCACCAGAAAAACTCAACGAGATACACAAGAACCGAAAAAAAAATCGCGTCCAACGGCGAAACGTTACAAGCAACGCGAAAGAACATACAGCGTGAAAACACGCCCCACAACGACCATAACAACGCCACCGGCAATGATTCAAAAACAATAACGAGCAATTAACGACGCATCACATGCACACATTTAATCAAAGAAACGCACGCGACAACAAGTCTCACCCGACCACAACGACTAGGCGGTAGAAACAAATATAGTATTATGATAGAATTCACTCCGATTCTCGTCAACAAGAAAATGTCCGACGTTAAGACACAAACAATTCAAGATAACAGAAAACGAGAATACCGGACATTACATTCTATCCTATTAAAAATAAGTTTCGTCCCGAAACTTAAAATAAAACATCATGGTAGAATACAAACAAAATCAAAAAGTTCACGCAACAAATATCAATCTCTACACGAATAACAACACAAAGTACGACCCACAACTACATCACCGGACACCACTGGTCCTCCGTATAGGAACGGACTCCGGTCCCCTATCATCTTGGCAACAATCTCGCAGTACTGAACTCGATGCCCCTCGCGTCCACAATTATAACAAGTCACCGACGATTTCTTACAATGCGCGCGTTCATGGCCCATAACGTTACAGTTGAAACACCTAGGAGCATTACCAGAACTCAAAGACACCGGCTCGGGTCTTTTAGATTCTCTAGCTGACCGAGAAGGTCCCATACTCGACTGATACGAGGGTCGAGGTTTAGGAATCCCATTTCCCTCACTTCCCGATGCTTCATCGGAAATCTTCTGCTTCTTCGCTACCGATACAGACTCTGTAGACATCACAGTCATTTCAAATGCTAAGGCTCGATCTAGATAGTCCTTCAACGTTGTACACATAAAAGGGGCCATACACTGCCAAACCTGAGGTTTCATACGCATATCAAGGTAACGAACCTTATCTGTCTCACTTCGCACTTGATCTCGAATGTAACAAAGTTGTCGATTGTAATCGACTATTGCTTGAGATATCGACACATCTCAGGGCGTAGCCGAGAAAAACTCGAAAATTGTACGTTCCTTAACAGGCGGCGGACAATACTCGGCCTCCATAGAAGTCTTGAATTCAGCCCCAGTAGCGGTACGATCACTAGGCGCTACGGCCTCCCACCAGTCTGCAGCTTCCCTGTCGAGCATGTATCGAGCAATAGGCACTCTTCTCTCATCGGAACAAGCTATGGCATCAAATGTTCTGTCCAACTGGAAGAGCCAGTTCTCCCAACCTAACGAGTCCGAAGAACCTACAAAACGGGGCGGGTGCATTCTCATCACACCTCGTAACCACATACTAGCTCCATTATCCTCATCTGGGATCCTATCCCGGTGCATGGTCTGATTCATATGTGTCAACTGGTCAACCACCTGACGAAGGATGGTGGCGGCGCCAATGTCAGCATTTTCCCCAGTTGATTGCCTCTGCTCACGCGATTGGTCATCTCGACCACCTGTACTGAGCTCATTGGCGCTTGACAACGGGCGAGTCGCCCTCTCATGCACCTGATTCCGACCTCTACCACGACCACGCTCTCGACCTCTACCTCTCAAAGATACTAAACGGCCACCGATCGAACAACAAAATAAATATCACATAATCAACATAGGGCAACAAACGGCAACACAATAAAGTATTCACTCCAAATCATCACACGAGTACTCGGACTAACACCGCAATAATAGACTTAAATTCATAAGTAACTCGCACGGTTACACCAACAGAGGTGCACGACTTTTACCAAAGTAAACACAGTCAAGACCACATACATGTCATTAAATTCAGGCACTTGTCACATTCTTTAAAAATAAAATTTTTCCGAGGTATTTGTTCAAATGATAATATTTTAAAATTGGTGAGTTCGAAAGATTTTGCGAAATGAAATTTTGAAAACACTTTGATTAATACCTCGACCATTTAACCAAATCCATGGACCCAATATCAAAGCGCTCGATTTGAAATCACTTGCACAACAATACGTTGAAATATTAAGTCCACTCTATAACCGATGTCAACAAAATGACCTTATTAATATCCGCCAAAGACACTAATCATTACCATAGATACGCTATCATGTCGGGATAACGTCATAGAATAATACAATTAAATTATACTATGCCGTCACAACACTCAAACACATAACATTTAAATTCCGAAAATTAGAGTCGTTTTGCAAAACATAAATTTTCCAAAAATCCTTTCGATCGTAATAAAAATGACGGTAGTATTTTGCAATGTCCGAAGTATTTTAAAACACATTTTCCAAATACTGATTGATGGTGCTATTTGAAAATACATGACCAACTTGTCACAATTCAACCGATTTCAAAATCCACACAAACCGTTGTTTAACCGTACCATCAAGATATTTTCAAAAAATTTGATTTCCACAAAAATGCTCAAACCAGTAGAGTCTTTCAGGAAAAATGTTTTCAAACCTACCCAAGCGGGCATATTTACAACAATCCAAAATAGTCGAACTTAGAACCACGTGCCCAAACGGCAAATGGGGTCACCAATTCAATCAAATGCATCTCATGGGCATCAAGTTAAACATACAACAAAACCATCTATCTGATTCTCTCACAAACTCTACCGTCGGTACTTTCTTTTCGGAACGATCAAAGTTTACAACTTTCACATTATACCACCCCACACGGTGGTTCAACGTCAAAACGTCAATACATCCGGTTCAATACACATACAGTGTATCACAAGTATCAAATACAAACTCCATTATGCAGCACCGTGCAAATTACATCATGCACCACAATTATCACACATATCATGAACACAGATATTATGCATAAAAGAGGAGAATTACGTCTACAGGCTGCACGGAGATGACGGTCGCCCACGATACTAATCTCATCCGACAACACAACCGACACATTGTGACTACGCACAACTCAACTTGTCACCCGACATCTCGAATGACAAAACTACACAATACTCGACAAATCACGACTCGACTTGGCCCGATAGCCTAGGTTTCCGCAACCTAATCTCCGATACCATAAATGTAACACTCCCAAAACCGTATGGGAATATTACACGCCGTAGATCCTTTCCACAAGGATCTACCAGGCTAAACATTCATAAACAACCAAATGCTTGCCCGGCCAGGGTCAAACAATATAATAATACAGACCGTAAGGTCACTTACGCATAAACACACAGACCGATGAGGTCACACAACTCTATCAATGAATCGACTAACAACATTACCCACACAGGGGTCGAAACACAATACAGCGGAAGACTGAATCAATTCTAATAATACAACCAAACTCTACCAACTCTCGACTCTTTGATTAGTATCGCAACTTGTCATCCCCTTGTGCCAATCCTGTGACTGCTTCCCTGAACCTGCATGTACCTGGACGCAGAACAGACATCCACCCCCCGAATACTCGGGGGTTAGTAAAACTCCACTGTTTTACTAGTGCAAGTATAAAACGATACGAAATGTATCAAGTAAATAGCAACTACGAATTTAATATGGAAATAAATTTCAAGTGTTCCCGAGAAGTTTTATTAATTTTGAACTCAAGAAAGAGATATTTGAAAAGAAACACATCATCTCGGGAATTTTTAAAGTAGAACTTCTTTTGGACCTCGAGTCCCAATTTACAAAGCCTTTTCGAAAACATTAGTGCCTTAGCCCGATTCTCTTTTCAAAACACAATAGATGAGATATCATTATGGGTCCGAGACCCGTATTTAAAATGTTACCCAAACAAGCACTATAACATGATCATTGTTCGTACACATCATGTACCGAACTCCGGAGGCCTCGACGGACTTTACCCGGACCGCACACGTTGTTCGTACACATCATGTACCGAACTCCGGAGGCCTCGACGGACCCTGCCCGGCCACAAACATCGTTCGTACACATCATGTACCGAACTCCAGAGGCCTCGTCAGACCCTACCTCGATCACACACCTTGTCCGTACACATCATGTACCGAACTCCAGAGGCCTCGTCAGACCCTACTTGGATCACACACCTTGTTCGTAGACATCATGTACCGAACTCCAGAGGCCTCGTCATACCCTACCTGGAACACACACACACATATCGACACGACACAACTCATAATCATCAAATGTCAAGCCATTCCACATTACACCGAAATGTACAATCAAGTATGTAAACCAAGACAACACATATATGTAAACCAAGACAACACACACATCATAATCAACACAACAACTCAACAATGACCGACCACGCCCGGCACAAATTTAGATGATTTGCACATCCAACACGATTCCCAAAATGTTAACTAAGTGAAGGTATCATCGTTACCATCAATTGTTCGTGATAATCAATTCATACGAAGTATATACACGAAAGTAAACCAATGCATCACAACCATAATACGACATCCCTATTCACAAGACACAAATCGTATAGTAAAATACTTGCCTTAATAACCGCTACCGAATACTCCGAAGAACACGATTCGACCGGGATGCTCGGACCCCGAAAAAGACAACGAACGGAAGGGTTCCGACTCGAGTTCTTCACAAGAATTTCGTCCCTAAGTCATGCCAATGATAAATCAATAATCGTACGATGGATAATAATCATACAACGCCCAATCCCCCCTCTAAGACCTTTTGTCGGACACCTTCAAGGCGTTGACTAAGAACTCGACCAAAACAACGAATCGAAACGATCCAACCATGGAATAACAAGGGAAATGATAGAATACATCTAAATAATCATCAATACATCACAAATCTAAGTTATTACGGTTAAATCGAACAAAACAAACAAAAACCCCCAATTCACCCAAAAGTAGGGTTTCAAGAATTTACCTTGGATTAATGATGAAGAACAATTGTTGGTGTTATTAATCCACACCAAGAACTTGAAGAATATGAAGTTCTCTGGGATTGATGATGCAAAAACGCCCAAAATCGCCCACAAGATCGCCCAAGAGGAGGAGGAATGAAGGAAGAGATGAAATGAGCATTCATCTCATAAAATCCGCACAAATAGGCTGTTCTGGACTGTGTGCCGCGGCCCAGCCTAAGTGTGCCGCGGCTCACGGTACAGGCTGCTCGGCCAAAAACTGGAAAATAAGTGTCTAAGCTATTTCGACCATAACTCTCTCTTCCGGACTCCGATTGACTCACGTTTGAACCATTGAAAAGCTAACTTGATGCTCTATAATATTGAAAAGATTCAAAATCTTTGGAGTTTCCAAGAATTTATGGTGATTTTACAAGGTCGAACTCATACTTGGAAAAGTCGTTTAATAACACTGAACTCAAGAAAACGACACCGAAACCCGAACCTGAATACGAATCGAAGATACGGTTACGAAGTACTCGCAAAGATGAATCTAAAAGCTAAGAGAACACACGATTCCGGCCACCAGAAGGCTCGAAATTCGACAACCGAAGTAATTACCCCAAACTTTGGGAAATTACGAAAACGGCCCAAAACGTCCGAAAATCACGATACGTGATCGAATAACCAAACCGAAGTTCACAACACGTCTAACAAAGTTAAACGGACTTACGGGAAACTCAAAACAGTAATTTCGAACGAGATTCACAAGAATCGAACTCGAGTGCGGAAAAGTCGTTAAGAAACACGGAACTCAATAAAAGAATACCGAAAGGAACTCAGATGACAAAAAGTGCAGAATTAATCATTCTCATAAGGATGAGACGGTACCAAGCGAGTCATCGAAACGGACTTCCGCCAAAAAAAGAAAATTACCGAAAATCCGAAATTGCGGATATTACAAAATTCAACAATCTCTAAAACTAAGTAAGTTGAGAGAACTGTGCCAGCATTTATGGCGTGGAGTACAAGTTTATTGAAAAAAATGGAAAAAGAGAAACTTGCATCAAGCAGTTTTTGTGACGAGGATAACATACAACGAACCGAATGTCGTGTTTTTGTGATGAGGCATATGGAAGCAGAGGCGCGTCAAGTACTTAAAAAAGATGGTTCTGATACGTATTAAAGAGAAAAAAGAAAAATTAATGAAAGAAGCAGACGCATACGTGAAGCAGCAAAGAAAGAGTTCCCAACTTCTAACAGATGATAAATTCAGACTCAATGGATGTTTATAATTTTTTTGTAATACTTTTGTTTAGTGTTTGTTTAATACTAATTACTTTAATTTTTAATGATCAATGTTTGTTTAGTAGTAAGTACTTTTGATTACTGTAGATTACCGAATGATCACTAATACAATATTATAAATGGTGACACACTGAATTATAAAATGTGATGCACTAATTTTGAATTATACCGAGTACACACTACACCATAGATTGGCTATAGCAACCAGATTTCAAAAATTTCATCAAAAAACGTTGCTATTGATAGACCAGCTCGGATATAGTGCAATGCATTCATAAAGTGTTACAATTGAAGCGAAAAAATTGAAAATAGTGTAAAATTTACATTCTATCGCAACAATTTAAAAATTCGTTGCTGTACAAAGCAATTTGGGGTCCAAAGTTTAGGCGGGTACAACAAAAATTGAGCGGGCTTTTGAAAGATTTGGCCGGCTGAATAAAACCAATATTAAAAAAAACTTAATAATCGTTGCTGGGCGATTTACACACACTAGGTGCGATTTACACACACTAGGGATTTCAGCCGCTCTTCCTCTTCATGTACCTGCACAGATTGCTTTCGTGTTTGGTCGCGACGACTTCGCCGTGAGTTTGCAGTGTCACCATTGAGTTCAACAGCGGCGGTTTCCGCCCCTTTTCCATGGTGTTGATTTATCTATATTTATTTTATGCTCTATTTTTTTTCTTTCTGTTGGAAGGTGATGGCTCGTTCTTCAACAATGGATAAGCATACACTTGTGAAACATTTGCGAACCACTTTTGAGGAGGTTGTTGCAGTGACTGGAGATGGAACAAATGATGCTCCTGCACTTCATGAAGCAGATATTGGCCTTGCAATGGGAATTCTGAACCGAGGTGATAGAATCTAATCCTTTTCCCCCTTCTCTGTAATAAGCGGATATGCCATGTTCTAGTTGCTAGATATATTTTTTATGTTATTTCTAAGACTGCTGTGAAGTTGATTTGAATTTGTAGTTGTCAATTTGAAAACTAAAGTGTAGGACAGAACAACCCTGGAGATGTGTTGTGTCTTATATGGTGACAGACATTTTAATAGGTCTTTTTTGAGACGGTCTTATGGAGCTTGTCCCTTTTCTGTATTCCTTCATGAGTCCAGTATTGGGCGGCTGAACATTATTAGAGTAATAAACTGGAATTGTTAAGCATTTTCCATTAAGCACTTCAGAGATACTGTTGATAGTGTTCTTCTATGTGAATCAGCTGTTTTTTTCTGGTTTCTTTGGTCGAAGTCATTTATGTTTTGGTATGAGAAGCTTTTTTCACAAATATTATGCATTTGCGCTCTACATTCTCTGCGTCTTTGGCATAATCACCTAGTGTATGTTGCTTGTGAGTAATATTCATCGGTTTCTAGGATTTGATGTTGAAGATTATTTCACTTTGGTCTTTTTCATGAAGTAGCCGCTAAAATCGAAAATATTTGTCGATGAGTCTCCAAAATCAAACATGATGGCCCCGCTTATTAACTATGGCAATCGATGATCGAGACGAACGTGGGTCGCTGCTTTATGTCACCTTTAAGGTGACCATCGTCTTGATAGGTTATTTTTTTTTATTTTCATTTTGTTCAGCACTTAAACTTATCCTACAAGTCCTTGTTGAATTTTTATTATGAAAACTTATTGTGTTTTTCTCCAATCCGCCGATTACTCATTTATCATTAATCACTTATTATTTGTTACATGACTTGTTTAGCTTACTTATTTTTACGAATCCTATACAAACCTTTCTTTCTAGTACAAGATTTTTAACACATGATTTTGGTGAATCTCAACTTTGAATTACATGTTCTGAACATGTCAGATACTAATTATTGCATTTGAGAATCTTGGTCTTTTAAAGTTCAATGAATTCCAAATAACTTTCTTATGTTGCATGAGATGAGCACATCCTCTTTGAGTATACTGTTGAAATTTGAAATGACTCAAAAATAAAAAAATCTAGCAGGAGCATCAAATCTGTTCTTGTTTAACTTGTTCAGATAACTGATCCTGCTTGACACACATAATGCTTGCTTTCTCTCTTATCCTTGTTTAATTGGTGTTATCTGATGTACAGGAAATGTGTTGTCTTTGGTGAACTTGTCAATGGAATGAGCGTTTTGATTTAACTTTTGAAGAAATATTACGAGCAATATTTCCATGGTGTTGATTTATCTATATTTCTTTTATGCTCTTTTTTTTTCTTTCTGTTGGAAGGTGATGGCTCGTTCTTCACCAATGGATAAGCATACACTTGTGAAACATTTGCGAACCACTTTTGAGGAGGTTGTTGCAGTGACTGGAGATGGAACAAATGATGCTCCTGCACTTCATGAAGCAGATATTGGCCTTGCAATGGGAATTTCGGCGAGGTGATAGAATCTAATCCTTTTCCCCCTTCTCTGTAATAAGCGGATATGCCATGTTCTAGTTGCTAGATATATTTTTTATGTTATTTCTAAGACTGCTGTGAAGTTGATTTGAATTTGTAGTTGTCAACTTGAAAACTAAAGTGTAGGACAGAACAACCCTGGAGATGTGTTGTGTATTATATGGTGACAGACATTTTAATAGATCTTCTTTGAGACGGTCTTATGGAGCTTGTCCCTTTTCTGTATTCCTTCATGAGTCCAGTATTGGGCGGCTGAACATTATTAGAGTAATAAACTGGAATTGTTAATACCCTCAATTTATAACTGTTTGGTTTGTAAATTGTTACAGGTGGCCAAAGGGAGTGCTGATGTTATAATCCTAGATAATAATTTCTCCACCATTGTTACTGTTGCGAGATGGGGCCGCTCAGTTTATGTGAACATTCAAAAGTTTGTTCAATTTCAGCTTACTGTAAATGTGGTAGCTCTAATTGTCAACTTCTCTTCAGCCTGCTTGACAGGTAAACATGAAGAGGATTGCCACGTCAATCTACAGGTTATCTTCAATAAAAGAATATCAATATAGAGTATCACAAGGCGTTGTTTTGATTTTATCGAGGGCAATTATATCTCTTTGAAGCCATTGCATTATTTAATCTACTTTGTGATGAGCTAACTTTTTTTTTCTTTCTAATTTCAGATTGGGAGAAGTCCATAATGATTCAGAGAAGGATTTAGATGTGCTACTACTTCTATTGAGGACGGAGATGAGACGGATGAAGATGAAGATAGATGAAGATGAAGATGAAGAGGAAGAGGAAGAGGAATAGGAAGAGGAAGAAGAGCCATGACTCATGTTTATATAATGTTTAACTAAGATATTGATCTATGTATTACTAAGTTAGATTGTGTGTCACTTGAACTTAGTTATTTTGCTTCAACTTGGTCATTTTCCTAAACTTAGTCTGAGTGAATTTATTGATGTTGGAGCAATGATAATATTGCTCGGTTGGATTGATGTTACGATATACCAATTGAAATAAATCTAATGGTCATGCCGGTTTTTTTATTTAGCATTGCAATAGAAGCTTAAATGTTGCCATATATGTTATATTCATTAATAAAATTAGATTGCATTTGATTCTAAATACGTTGCAATTGGGCATATATATGTTGCCTTAGGGTTGCCTGAATCCATGTATTGCAACAATTAACACAAAACAATCGTTGGAAAAAAATGTTGCCATAGGTAGTCCAAGATATTGCAATGGTGTTAAACATGTTGCTATAGCCGTTAAATCGTTGCCATATACTCTATTTGCAACAATAATATGGCGTTGCAATATGGTACCAAATTCGTTGCCATAAGGGCCCTATGGCAACCAGAGCAAAGGGCACGCTTGATTTTTGCATAATTGTTGCAATAGGCCCTATTGCAATGAATTTAGGGCATATTGCAACGTATTTTACACGTTGCTGTATGCAATCTATGGTGTAGTGACATCACAATGTATATAACTAGTGCACCATAGTGTGTAAAAAATCATTTGATATAAGAAAGTTGTGAATTATAACAACTGAATCAACAGTGATGCACTGGAAATGACATTGTGATGCATTAATAAAAAATGTTGCATTGATGTTCTATAAGTAATGATATATATTTTACAATTGAATCAATAACTTTTAAGAATATTCATAGTAAGCTCATTTGCGGGTAAGTTCTCTCAGCCCCGCCTTTTTCGGCAGAAGTTGTTGACTTAGTTTATTGGATGATGGAAATTTCTATGAATAAGTCCTGTAGTTATGGTCGCCCTTCCATCCACATATGCCACACGTCTTCCACATGAAAAACTCTTCGGTTGATATTTTTTATTTTGGCTTCATACTTAAAGATTTTGCATTCTTTAACCCCATACAATCGTAGTGAATTCAACATTCATTTCAGATAATAAAATCCAACCTATAAAAAATAAAATAGAAACATGTTACATTTTATATTGTGATGCACTGTATAAAATAATGTGATGCACTATATGAAAACAATGTGATAGAATACATGCAAACAATGTGATGCACTGGATTTGACACTATGATGCACTACATGTAAAGATTATGATGTGCTTAAAGTAAGTTATTAGATGACTGGTCCACCATGGACAAAGGTTACTATATTGGTGGAAGTCCACAAATAATGAACAATTACAGGTACATCAGAAAAACAACTAACCATACAAACCATTTGCGCACATTACGCAACCTACACTTAACGTAACTCATGGTTATACGCAACAACTGAACACATACTACAACTCATTTTAAATACAATTGCATTAGCAAACAAATAAGCATACAAACTCATTTACGCACATAAGGCAAACTACTCTAAACCTAAATCATGCTCATACGAGACAACTACACTCCTACTGCATCTTAGTTCAAATACAAGTGCATCACACAAACAAGAAAGCATACAAACTCATTTACGCACATAAGGCAACCTACGCTTAACCTAATTAATGTTTATACGCGATAAATGAACAACTACTACATCATAGTTCAAAATAAAGTGCATCACACTAAACACCAAGCATACAAACACATTTTCACACATAACGCAAACTATGCTTAATCTAATTCATCCTTATACGCTACGACCGAACATCTACCGCATCGCAATTTAAAGTCAAGTGCATCGCATAAACAACAAAACATACAAACACATTTTACACTCATAACACAACTTACCTTTAACCTAATTCATCCTTATACGTGGCAACTTAACATCTACTGCATCACAGTTCAAATTCAAGTGCATTGTACAAACATACAAACACATTCTACACACATAACGCAACCTACCTTTAACATAATTCATCCTTATATGTGGACACTTAAAACCTACTAAATCACAGTTCATATTCAAGTGCATCACACAAACAACCAAACATACAAACACATTTACCAACTAATACATCCTTATACACAAAAACTGAACACCTACTGCATCACAATTCAAAATCAAGTGCATCGCACAAATAACCAAACATAAACATACAAATAACCTGCTACATCATAGTTAATATAAAATCTACTACACTATAAAATGAAATACAACCGCATCAACATTCAAAACAACTGCATCACAATGTAAATATAGTGCATCACAGTTACAAAGTCTGGTTGAGACATTTTATCAAACACCTTGTATGCAACTTTCTTAAACACGTTTTGTGTCTTTTTTTTTCTAAATTTTGTTCCAGATCTAGAAGAAAACATGATGAAATTTGAATTAGACTTTGAATATAACATACTTAGATCAATAAAAACACATAAACTGATGCAGTAAGCAATTATTATTCAAAAATATACTTTTTTGAGGTGGATTCAGAATCTAACAAATCGATGAAGTTTGTTGTTCGTTGATGATGAATAAATCAGTAGGTTGTTCGTTAATGATAAATAGATCAGTATGTAGTTCGATTAAAGAGAATCTTATTAATATGTGTGTGAAATTTTAGAAAGAGAAACTGTGAATTTTTGAGAGAGAAAATGATATCGTAAAATGGCAGTGATAGAATGAATGGTTTAGATGTATGTGTATTCTTGTTATGAAATTGCCCCTAAAGTTTGCCTTATTTACCATCCTGCCACCGTCACTTTTGATCTCATCAAATCTGATCCAATGGCTAGGATGCCTTCTTACATCTATCTTTTCTATTAAAAGAGAGTCGTGACACATGTCATTTTGTAAGTTTTTTGATTTTTTTTAAATATAGTTTCTATATATAGGAATGTATTCTTAAATTTATAGAAAAAAAATAAATATGAGTTGTGGGAGTTTTATTTCACAACTTACACTCATCTACTAATAAAAAAATTATTCCTTTATTTTTTAGTTTAAAATTCTAAATATTTATAATTTTTTATATCAAGTTTATTTTAATGAAAAATATATCAAATTAATTCTTATTTCATGATCTTCAATTAGACATCCGTATTGAATATAATAAATCTGATGGATTTACATTAATGACCGATTGCACAATAAATTTACATTAAAAAATATGGATATTAATTTTCAGTAAAATTAATTGATGTAAAATAATAATAAATTAATTCATATTTATACAGTTAGGTTTAAGACTCAAAATTTCTTCCTACTTTTTTTCGGTATGTTCAAAAAATTTATTCATGTAATGAACACTATTTGACTCAACACTACGCTAATGTGATATTCTTTCTTCAATTATATTACACTCCATAAGTTTTTTTATTAACACTATGCTAATGTGACACTCATGTCGAAGATCCTCAAGGACAAATTTGTAGATCGAGAAATTATTTTCTAATAAAAGAATATTTTTTCTGGTGCATCGCACGAGAGAACATCTAGTTTTTTATTATAACACCCTTTTTATAATAACCCCACTCTCTCTCCCTCTCTCTCTCTCTCTCTCTCTATATATATATATATATATATATATATATATATATATATATATAACAGGGTTAGCGATCCTGGGATCTGGATCCTCTGCGGTCTGTAGCCGTCTTTGTCTGCATTGTGCGTTGGATCCACGCCTTGACAGCGTCGCGTGTGTGTGATCAACGATTGTGCACTGCGGCATCGGGCTGTGCTGCAGTGCACAGCAAAGGATCCAGGCCCGCGACCCTGTTAGGGATGTTGACTGTCGGCTCTGCAGGCGCAACCGATAATATATATATAATATATATATATTTATATATATAAAATCAGAAGATTTGAGGAAACGAAGGATAGAGAGGAGAGATCTAAACCCTAATAACAAGTATGGCCAAGGTGAGGAATTTGAAAGAAAGGTGTTCAACAAGACAAGAGAAAAGTAATGATGGCCCTCCTCCATCACCACCAGCAGAAAGGAAGATTAAGAAGAAAAAAAAAACGGCTGGGGTTGAGAGGAAGACGATGATGAGCAAGGTGAAGGGAAAGAGGAAACGGGAGGTTAATAATGGTGACATACTTAATCTGCCGGACCTTCTATTCACCAATCAAAGAGATTATCTCATCAAATACAATGACAATCAACTGGTACCCTATCCCTCGATCTTCTTTAATTGTATAAATTTTTACAAGTCCCAACTTAATACAGATTGATATGAATACTCCTGATATATGATTCATATGAATTCGTTCCAAAGATTCTATCTTTGTAATCAAAATCACCACTTTGATATATAATTTCAATTTTCAATTTAATTATACTACTTATTTTTTCCTTTTTACATAATGTGTAAATTTTTATATTTATTTAGGCCATTAACATTAAAGTTCTGATAACACTTTACATAATTTTTTTTCACAAAAATATTGGATTAGTAATTATATTAATAATACTTGTATAAATTATTATAGCTGTGAACATTATAGCTGTGATTCTGAAGTTGATGAACATTAATAGTGTGTTATTGTTTATATAGATAAACTTGTATGGATTACTGGGCAATGAATTTTTGTATGTGGAACAATTTTTCAGACATTTATACTACATAATTTTTTTTTTTTTTTAGATAGGTCAATGCGGAGCAGCTAGCAGACAAGTTTATTGTTTTATATTTTGTGACACTAACACGGAGTGATAGAATAGTGCAGGAAAATGAGGTATACTTGTTAGATATATACAAAGAGTTAGAGCCTAAAGGTCTTTTTGAGGTTGTTTTTGTTGCAGTTGGGGATGATATCCCTGTCTCCCGCAATCGAACCCCCCTGCAACTTTTTCAAACAAAATTTTCTCGCATGCCATGGACTGCTATCCCATTCTCAGATTCAATATCTAGGAAACACCTGGCATTAAGATTTGGCATCTCCACTGACCAGGATACTCCTTCCGCGTTTGTCATTGACCCGACAGGCGTGGTTTTGCAACGTGATGCCTTCCGCTTTTTTTTCTTTGGAGCTGCGTGCTTTCCTTTCACCCAAAAAAGGTTAAACCGGCTTTGTTCTAGATATGATGCAATCTTAAATAATCCTTAGTTGAAAAAGCTCCTCGTCTCTCCTCAACGTGATTATCTCATCAACAACAGAAATGTCCGGGTATACATTTATGACAACATTGTAACTTAAGTAATGTGTTTTTTTTATACACATTCAATTGAATCTAAATTATCATCCATGTCTTCCATTATAAGTGCCGACTTCCTTTGGCAGGTACCTGTCCGTGATCTTAAAAATAAGGTGGTAGCGTTGTATCTTTATGAAGATGGTTGCAACAATGACCTCACAGCAAAACTCAAGGGAGCATATGAGGAATTGGTGTTAAAAAATAAGAAAAACTTTGAGGTCGTCCTTGTTTACATTAGTAACTCATGGGAAACCTACCGTACAACTGAAGAAACATTCTGGAAAGCATTCAAGACAATGCCATGGTTGGCCCTCCCATTCAAAGACCCAAATTGTGTCAAGTTGCAGCGCATTTTCGATTATCCCCTGGAGTTGGAAGGGTCCAAGCCTGATCCTTCGCTCATAATTATCGGCCGTCATGGAAAATTTATTGAACCGTTCGGTGCTGACGTCGTGAAGGATTTTGGTTGTCCTGCATACCCATTTACCGGTAAAAGAGCTGCCAAGTTGCTGGCTGAAAAGGCAAATAAAGTGAAGCTGGAAATGTTCTGGGGTCCTGAAACTGTCTTCAAGCAAAAACATGGGACCACTGAGGGGAGTTTTCAGGTTTTGGTGCATTTTCCCATCTCTCTCCTCTTGTCCTCGAAAACTTCTCCGTTTTTCTTTGATTCAGGCAACCAGTAAAATAAAATAAAACAATACACAACTAGAAAAAAAAAAGCGGTAGAAGACATCTTTTCTTGTGGTTTCCATAAAATTTTGTTGTTATGAAGACAGGTGCCGGTTGCATTGGCTTGTATCTTTCTTTGCTTGGTGCTTACTGACTTCAAGACCACTCTGCTAACTGGCTTTTTAATTCTAGATTGCTTATTGACTTGTCTATTGACACAGGTTCATATTTCCCAACTCGCTGGGAAGAATATTATAGTTCTTTTTGAGGATCATTGGTTTGATTTATATCCTTTGGACATGAGGCGGCTAGAAGAAATGTATACCCAGACGAAGGGTACGGAAGATGAGTTTGAAGTGATCCACGTTTTCAATAGCAAGCGGAGATCTCCATACTATGAGCATATCGCAGCTCTGCCATGGTTGACTCATCCGTTTTTCAAGATGGATTCTGATGCAAAAAGGGTGTTTTATGGTGTTTTTCCTTTTGGTGATGGACTTCTTGCCTTTGATCATGAAGGGAAAGTTGTGAGGAGAGCATCTCATCCTATAATTGAAGAGGATGCTGGTTTTCCCTTTTATCATGGTGATTTGCAAAAGGAGGCCTTGAGTGACTTGAGGTGCGTATACAGTTGGGGTTCAGATGATGATGTATAGTCCTCCCAGCATTTAGTGGCATGGCATGGCATGGCATTGCGTGGTACCCTGCTTGTGGGTGTGATTGTTTTAGTATTTCTATAGTTATGATTCTGGGTTTTGTAAGTGTCATTATTTATCTACTTTCAGTGGGGTTTTCGAGAAGGATTCTGATGCAAAAAAGGGTGCTTTATAGTGTTTGTCCTTCTGGTATTGGACTTCTTGCCCTTGATCATGAGGGACAGGTTGCGAGGAGAGCATCTCATCCTGAAGAGGATATTGGTTATCCCTTTTATCGTGGTTATTTGCAAAAGGAGGTCTTGAGTGACTTGAGGTGCGCATACAATTGGGGTTCAGATGATGATATATGGTCCTCCCAGCATTTAGTGGCGTGCATGGTACCGTGCTTGTGGGTTTGATCGTTTTAGTGTTTATGTTATGATTTTGGGTTTTGTATGTGTGTCATTATTTATATACCTTCAGCGAGCCTTGGGGAAGTTCCCTGCATATCTATTTATGCATCTCTATTTGGGTTCATTATTGTCACTGGGTCGAGAGAACTCTCCTCTGTAAGTTATTGAAGTTAGCATTCTCATTGCTGTATTACGTTGACCGTTACCGACTATCATCGAGTTTCGTGCTGATTAGATAAGTTTCTGAATTATGTCATTGATCTGCAATCATCAATCAATTTGGATATATGTGAACTGACATGCTTTATGAAGTTGGGATAACAAGGCCTGGGGTCATGTTATGAGAGTTGTACTTAATGTTTTGTTTATGGTGATGCAGGCCTACAGTAAAATGCTTTTAACAACAGCAGCAACATCAGAGCCGTAGTCCCAAAATGCTTTGGGATCGGCTAACATGAATCAATATCTGAAAACATCAAGTCGTCTCCAAAAGAAGTCATATGAAAATGTAGTCGTCTCCAAAAGAAGAGTCATATGAAAAGGTAAAAGTGAAGGTGAAAAGTTTAGTAGATAAAAAAAAAGAGTAAAGTAAAGTAATAATAATTATGACAAAATAAATAAATAAATAATAAAGAGTAAATAAAAAAAATAGTACATTACGCAAAAAAAAAAACTCAAATATAATCGACCACCCGAATTCTCTCCCTCCACATTGTCCTATCCGACGCCATAACTTCTTCAATCCCAAGAAACCTCGTATCATTCTCAATCACTTTTATCCATGTTTGTTTAGGTATTCCTTTACCCTTCACCAGCCTATGCGCTCCCCATTCTTCAAGCCTTCGCATCGGTGCATCAATCGGCTTCCGCCTCACATGCCCGAACCATCTTAAACGATTCTCCAACATCTTATCCTCTATAAGGGCCACTAGTGCTTTTTTTCCTAATCACATCATGTCTATTATTGTTCTGACATGGCATGGCATGGCAGGCCTCAAATCTCTCCAAATATTTTTCTTAATTTTTCAGAAAGGCTGCTTTTTTATCATGCAAAAATACAATAAAGTAAGAAATAAAAAAACAAGAAATTGTCTGTTTGATTTCCCTCAATTTAATAACAGACAACAGTTGTTTAAACTCTGTCTCCCCTTCGTACAAATTGTATGTCCGTTTGTTGTTTTGGATAGAATTTGGCTCCCAATTTGAGAGAGAGGCTTCAAGAATTCAGAATGGAAAAGGTAACTATAGGCGCTCTGTTGTGGAGGTTTATATGACAAATATTGATTATTATCAAAGGTTCCCAGTCTAGACTTTGTTTTCACTTTCACTGACACACACACACACACAGATACAGAGAGAGAGAGAGAGAGGGAGGGAGGGAGGGAGGGAGGGAGGGAGGGAGGGAGAGAGAGAGAGAGAGAGAGAGAGAGAGAGAGAGAGAGAGAGAGAGAGAGGCCCATTTAGTTTGATTATCTTGGGAGGAATAAATAATCTATGGCCGGAACTTGGGTCTACGACACTCATCCATCCATGGTTTCTGAGGCAAAAGAGTAAAAAAGAACAGTTACAGAGATTGGTTAAGTCTATTGTTGAGGATGATGATGTTTGCTTTGGGAGCAATTGATGGAGCTAATCAGATTTTATGTTCATTGAAAGAATTGAAAGTGAGGGGAACATCGTTGTCTTCCGAATTAAAAGATGGACGTGATTCATTGCCTTTTCCTCGGGAGCTTTGTTGTCCAATTTCCAAAGAACTCATGCTTGATCCTGTTATTGTGGCTACTGGCCAGGTTTGCACGGTGTATTAACTTCTTACATACATATATACATATATATATAGTGACGCGTTCTATGCAGTACCAATATTAGATGCAGTACTTTACAGTACTAATTTATGCATGAGTTTTGTACTAATTATGCATGAAATATATATATATATATATATATATATATATATATATATATATAGTTCTTATAAACATATTTCCCATTTGTTGGTGCACTTCATTTAATCTATGCTCATGTATTTGGTAAATCAGTCTGTCTTGTGAATAAGTTTCATATTCCATCGGTGTGTGTTCATTAGGGATGAATCATTTTTTTGCGAACATACGATAGACCATTTATGCGGAGATGGTTAAAATATAATCTGGGAACAGGACATGCCCTCAAAGCCAACAAGTCCTTTCTCATACTATCCTTACACCTAATCACTTGATTAGAGATATGATATCTCAGTGGTGTAAAAACCGTGGAGTTGAGTTGCCGGATACCCTTCAATACTCTGTGGAAGGAATAACTGAACCGGATCGGCACCGTATCATGTATTTGCTTGAGAGGGTGTCTTCCTCATTGTTGTATAGAAAAGAAGCTGTAGGGGGGATTGCGGTTATTAACGGCGGTGTCTGCGAATGCATTTGCTCATTCTCACGCTTGTTTTCACGTGCATACATTCCCGTAATCTTTTTGGAGAGACAAGCTTGCAAGTCTTGTACTGCTGGACCTGTTGTGCTAACGCCGCGCGTTCGCAAATCATCTAACTGAGAAGTGTGTAAAGCACAAAAGCCTAACTTTCCCTTCGCCGGCTTGTCGCAAGTGCAACAGCGCCAGGACTGGGCTCAGGAACGCTGTTTTCCTCCTCCATCCCTTGCGAAAATCAGCGCTGCTTTGTGCGCTATTGCACGTCCTCCATATTTGCGCCTTTTTCCCCCACCGTGGCGGGAGCGGGGGCCAGTCTTCCCCCTTACACTTTTAGTGCGTTCTGCCACCGCGCGACCCCCGTTGTGGTTAACACGAAACAGACAACCCTTTTGTGCATCCGCCTTCAAAAATACATCCCTTGCCGCCCCCCTGGGCCCCACAGGGTACGGTACCCCCTTCTGCACCTTTCGTACACCCTGAGAATGTACGCATTTTCCCTCAACCGTGTGCCTTGCGGAACTTTATGCTCCCTTGAGCCCGTTTAGTACAATCAATCTACTGGCAACGGTCGGCGCCACCGTGAGATATGCAAATGCCCGCAATGCCCTCTGCACTTTTGTTGCAGTTTTCCGTCCTGCATCCCTTCGCCTCCATGCTTGATGCGCAAGCCGGATTTGTCCCTAACGGCGTGAGAACAATTATCGCGACTGCGCCGCCGACCGCCACCACGACGAATGCAGCAGTCTGCACGACCTTCGACACCCCGTGCAACCAAAAAAATGACATCGCCGACCACCGCCGCGGACTTTACAGAACATCGTTTTGCCTTCGCCTCCTTGATCGCATCTAGATTTTTGGTACCTTCTGCCACATCCATGATGAACGCGGGATCCAGAACCCCCTCTTGATCCCGTTGTGCATCCACCGAACCGACATGGTTTCATTCTGGATTTTCGGCGCTGTCTCCGGTGAGCCACACCGGATTCACAACCCATTGGGTTCTTTGTAGTGTCATTTACATTTGATGAGAGGTGCGGGATAGCTGAATAAATGCTATTTTAACTATATTAATGCCAAAAAAAAACTTATAAATTTAGAATAACAGCAAAGTGGTACGAGGGGTGTCCTAAAACGGCACTGCTAATGATTATTTTGGAAACTAAGCGGCCCTGGTGATGATTTTTGGAAGACGAGAAGATTGCAACCCCCAACTCTAGCAATACACATCACCACACCAATATATAAGCAAGAAAAAACACTCGTCCTCTACACAGCTCTTCCTCACATGCTCGGAGGTATGCGTAGTTTCTTCTGTCTAATTTCTGTTGTTTTTCGATCTTATTTTCGCCATAGCTTCAATTTTCGCCATCGCGACAATTTGAATTTATTTAACGACATTCTGATTTCATTTCTTGTCTGCATATTCTGTTTTGCGCATTAATTAAATTGAGGCGATTGCTTGAACCTGGCAAGTCTTATTTGGCTCGGTAGGATTTGTTTTCACTGCCAGTATCAAGAATGAATTTGTCTACGATGCCTCATCAAGATGGCAAATATGGACATATCTGTCCTTTGATTGATAGTTTCTGAATTCGGACAGATCCTGCCCAATGTGAATTTTGTTGAAGACTTCAATCGTCTTATTGAACATTAGTATAAATCCAATAATTGGTTGAACATTGCTACACTGGAATATTATTATAATTGGTTGATTTCATTTGTCTTCAGAGTTTAAAAAATTTATAACTTAGAATGTTATGCTTGATGCTTTGGTAATTAAAATTGGAACATAATAGAATTATCTAGACACAATACTCTACACACACACACACACACACACATATATATATATATATATATATATATATATATATATATATATATATATGGCTAAATGACCAAAACAGGACCTCAACTTTATCAATTTTAGCACTTGAGGACCTAAATTTTTGAATGTATCAAACTGGGACCTAATCTTTTTTGATCCGTTAGACCACGTTAGGACCTCCGTTAATTTTTGTCCGTTAAGTACTAACGAAGTGCTTAGTTGGCAGTTAAATGACACGTGGCAGATGTTTATTGGCTGGTCAATATATGATGTAATAATAAAAAATAAAAAATAATATAAAAGTTTAAAAAGAATAAAAAATCTGAAAAACTTAACAAAAAAATCAGAATTTCATTTTTTTTATTTAAAAAATCTGGAAAATTAAAAAAAATTGTAACTTCAGTTTTTTTAAATTCTGGAATATAATTAATATTAAAAATCGAAATTTTTATTTAAAATTCGGAAATAAAAAATTCAAAAATTTTGGTTCTTATTTATAAATAGTTTTAATAAAAATAAAAACTAGAATATTAATATCCACAAAATAAATAAAAAATCTGAATTATTTTATTTTATTTATAAAAAATTGCTAGTAATTTATTTTTTATTTATTTTTTTTACTTTTCATAGAAAAACTGTTTTAGTTTCTAAAAAAAATCTAAAAATCTAAAAAAAGCAGATTAAAGATTAATGGGTTTTATATCAAATAGGTTACCCAATTTTGCGTTTTTGTGCACCTAAGTTACCCAACTATTTTTTTGTGCAAATGGGTTACTAGACTATACGTGTTTGACATGTAGGTTACTCAAAACCAGAAACATGTACATTCAGATTACCCCAATGACTGGTAACGGGAGATGTAGGTAATACTTTGTCCACGTCAGATTTTTGTGGGCCCCATTCAAATTAGTTCGAAAATAAAAAATAAAAATCGAATTTTTTTATTTAAATTTCGAAAATAAAAAATAAAAATCAAAATTTTTTATTTAAAGTTCGAAAATAAAAAATAAAATTAGTTCGAAAATAAAAAATAAAAATCGAAAAATTTTATTTAAATTTCGAAAATAAAAAATAAAATTAGTTCGAAAATAAAAACTAAAAATCGAAAATTTTTATTTAAATTTCGAAATAAAAATAAAAATAAAAAAAAATTTATTTAAAATTCGAAAATAAAAAATAAATTAGTCGAAAATAAAAAATAATAATAAAAAAAATTATTTAAATTTCGAAAATAAAAATAAAATTTTTTTATTTAAAGTTCGAAAATAAAAAATAAAATTAGGTCGAAAATATAAAATAAAATTCGAAAAATTTTATTTAAATTTTTATTCCAGATTTTTAGAAAAATAAATTTTCAATAAAAAATTTTATTCCATATATATATATATATATATATATATTAAATTATCATATATTTATATAAAAAAGTTTTTGATAACAACCAACCGGTTATAACAAGTTTTTGATAGTTGGGTCACTATTTTACCCGGTAATGATAGTCTAGTAACCCATTTGCACAAAAAAATAGTTGGGTAACTTAGGTGCACAAAAACGCAAAGTTGGGTAACCTATTTGATATAAAACCCAAGATTAATTACTTGAAAAATTTCACCGGAGAAGATAACTGGTCAGATTTTTTATTTATTTTATAGAAAATAATATTTCACTTTTTATTTTTATTATAACAGTTTATAAATAAGATCCATATTTTTTATATTTTATTTATTTTTAATTATTTTATGTCATTTAGCCTTATTATTATGTTAGGCTAATGTTTATTGGTTGGTCAATATATGACATAAAATAATAATAAAAATAAAAAAATATAAAAAATCTAAAAAAATGGAAAAAAAATCTGGAAAATAAAATATGGATCTTATTTATAAACTATTTTAATAAAAATAAAAACTAAAATATTATTTTCCATAAAATAAATAAAAAACCTGATCAGTTATCTCCTCCGGTGAAGTTGTTCAAGTAATTAATCTTTAATCTGTTTTTTTTAGGTTTTTAGACTTTTTTTAGAAACTAAAACAGTTTTTTTATGAAAAGTAAAAAAAATAAATAAAAAATAAATTACCAGCAGTTTTTTATAAATAAAATAAAATAATTCAGATTTTTTAATTATTTTTTGGAAAATAATATTCTAGTTTTTATTTTTATTAAAATAATTTACAGAATTTTTGAATTTTTATTTCCAAATTTTAAATAAAAATTTCGATTTACTATATTCCAGAATTTAAAAAAAAAAACTGAAGTTATGATTTATTTTAATTTTCCAGATTTTTTAAATAAAAAAATGAAGTTCTGATTTTTTTTGTTAAGTTTTTCAGATTTTTTATTATATTTAAACTTTCATATTATTTTTTATTTTTTATTATTACATCATATATTGACCAGCCAATAAACATCTGTCACGTGTCATTTAACTGCCAACTAAGCACTCTGTTAATACTTAACGGACAAAGATTAACGGAGGTCCTAACGTGGTCTAACGGATCAAAAATTAGGTCCCCGTTTGATACCTTCAAAAATTTAGGTCCTCAAGTGTTAAAATTGGTAAAGTTGAGGTCCTGTTTTGGTCATTTAGCCTATATATATATATATATATATATATATATATATATATATATATATATATATATATATAGGGATTGACTATGGTGGACATACACTTAATGGTGAAATCTAGAAACCAATTGCATGATTAAGTAATTTCATTGCATATTTGTTATTATTTGTTGCGTCAGTGGTGAGTATATCGACAAATAATGATGAAAAATACATAAATGCATATAATTCTACTCATCTACAGCCGTTAGATCACTAATATCAATGGCCTATAAAAGTTTCTAAATTTCACAAGGTAATTAGTTTTCATATGATCTATTTCCTATACATATATACATATATGTGTATATATATATATGAGTACACAATTATACGAATAGTCCACAATGAAGTACAGTTCATCACTATCAACAAACCACCACCTCGAGATCAATGTCGGCACGGTAAACTATCCTCGATATCCAACATTATATATCACAGACTAAAGATAATTCACATCTCTGTTTTCACCAAATCATACACATTATGATTTAACCCAAGACAACATAATATACATACCAATATATATATATATATATATATATATATATATATATATATATATAATTGTCCCCATGAAAAGAATTAAACACAACCCCAATGGCTCATACCAGTGATGGAGACTCCCACACCTATATAAGAGGCCAAAGTAATTGGAGAAGGGATCATCTATCACATTCATATCACATCTTACACATCCATCTCCTCTTAAATTGGGCGGAGAAGGAAATAATTCTTATTATTTCATCACTTTTATTTTTCTTATTATTTATGAAATAAAAGTTTTATTTTTCTTATTATTTATGAAATAATTCTTTGTCTTTTCAAGTCAATATGTCTGGCTAATTTATTTATTTCAGTTCTTAGGAGTGTTTGAACCCATATTTATTTTTATTTATGCTTTAATCCTGTAGCATATTCTTGACTTAATTCTCTTGCATTATCCTTATGTTATTGAGCAGATTATTTTTTGATATGATTTACTTTAATTAGTCTCATCAACTTAGCATGTTTAGGATAAACATTAATCATTGCACATGTAATATGGAATTTGAACCGAAACCCCCCTCAAAGAGACGTCCCTTTGAGATCCACGCTCCCCGAAGCCTCCTTATGAAGCCGGCTCGGCCCTACCACACATCGATCCTAGACCCGGCCACTCTACACGGATCTAGGCTCGAGGCCCTTGTTAATAGCCGATCCGCTTTGGCATCTACTCACCTACTCCCTGCCAGCTCAGCTAAACCGGTCCACCCGACCGACCGAGCAAGAATGCCACGTGGGGGAATGAAGACGACAACCGGATCGGCCCGATCGGTCGAGCAAGAAGGCCACGTAGAGGTCCGATCGAAGCCAGACCAATCAAGTCTCGAGACGTATTTAAGGCGTGACCGGTCAGAACAGTTGGGTTGGAAGGCCGACCTCAGAACCGACCCGATAATGGATAAATATCACCGAAGACGATCGAAGCAGGCATACAGCACATTCATTGCGACCTGTCGTGCCACTTCCCCAAAGTCCCCTTGGAGGCTGCCACGTGTCTCTCCTTCTCACAAGTGTTTTGGACACATCTCAAGGTTCTAACATATGTTTTGGACGTGTCCCAAGCCTTCCCCTGGCTGTCATCCTCTTGAGTATAGTTTTGGATTCTTCAAAAAAGGACTTTTGAAAAAATTCCACAAAAAGACAAATTAAATACACTATAATATTACAAGGATTATAGTCCGATTTGAACATCCAGCTCGGCTTTCTATGTAACACACAAGATTATCAATAAAATTATATTATCATCCAATCAACTTTGTATTCTCGAACGATATTTTCTACGTGGATTCGATTTATTAAAGTCCAAATCAGCTCTCGTCTTGTTTGACAAAAATCACTATCAACAACCCGAGAATTCAATTTCACCAGCGGCATTATCGGAGAACAGTTCTGAAACGAGTAGTATTTTGGAAACGGCCTAAAATCAAAACCCTAGCCATGTCACCCTTCCATTTTATTCCAAAAAAATCTAGTTTTATCGTTAATGTAATAAAGATATCGAAATCCTTTGGTATAAACTAGATTAATTTCATGTCTTGACAAAAATAAATATAATATAGTTATTTATAATAAAATAAATAACTTAAATCATATATGTAAATACGTTAAGATTTTCTTAATGAATATATTATTTTTTCTTATTATAAAATACCAAATGTCTAAAAACTTTGACAAAAAAATTAAGTCGATTTTGGAGTACATCGTCATGACACCGTTTTTGTATTTTACTTTACATATTCACTTGGAAATAAATTATGGTAAATATAATTTACTAGTATAACACCCGTGTAATTACACGGGAACACAAAAAAGAACTCTTATGTAAATATATAATATGTAAATCGTTCAATAAATTTCATAATACTTCTTTATAAACTACATTATTTGTCTGTTTATGATTACACCATTCTCATCGCAACAAAAGATTTCTAGTCATTCCTGATCTTCACTCTTGATAGGGCTACATAAAGCTAACCATGACCGAATACGGGTCTTGGAAGATACATACCGACATGAGGGAGCGTGTGACCTTGACTCTTAAATATAGTTATGGTAAAACTCATAATAAGTGGGAACTGGCGTATCTGAAATTTAAATGGTAATATGCTATATAACGGGCTTAATATCAATTGTGGAATAAGTACTTTACTCTCAAAATTGTTCCCCGAATTTTTTGTTCAATAATATGATTACGGATTTGGATAATTATTAATGATGTGATATTTCATAATCCTGATGATTGATCCATATTTTGAATTAGCATAATTGAGACTCTAACTTACGATTTCAAGATGTGATTTGGAATTCTAGAACAGTTGATGCTATTCAAAAAAAATCCATTGAATATACTTGATTTTGACTTTAGAGGTCGTAGAGATTTTACATATACTATCAGAACTGAGATATGTCCGTTTGTCTTTTGAAGTTATATACATCATGTAATCGTTTACTCTCTCCACAAAATCGTTTGTTGGCGTCACGGTTGCTCTTTCTTCAGAAAATTACTTTATGGAAAGTTACTTATAAGTAAATGATAGTGCTTTCAGCAATGGTTGCAATATGATCTTCGGCATTCCAGATTAGTAATTATCAAGAATAGCAATCAAGATTTCTCTATCGACTTCTTCACCCAGCTCACCATCTACAATTTTGAGGATTCGTTCGGAGGAGTCCTTAATTTCTTATAGATGGTGAGATGACATTGTTTGTCCAATAATTAATCTCATATTCTTGGTCAGTCTTATGAGTTTGCAATGATACCAAAGTGAAGAACTTATACTTGAATAAATGATATATGTATTGTCCTTTAATACAACTCCATATGTAGAATTAAACTAAATAATTGTGGCTAGTTTTAGTAATGTTTTTGGAATTTAAAAAACTTTTGGAAATACATCATAGATCTTGACTTATAACTTAAAATAAAGCACTTCTCAATCCTTATATTTGAAAAAAAAATACATAAATTGTTTGGATATAATTTAAAATACAAAAGAAAATTCAAAACTTTCAAAAATATATAGTTGATTTCAAAAGTAGATAAATTAACAAATTTTTTAAAACATAAAAAATAAAAATCACTTAAAATTATTTAAAATATCACTTTGAGTACCTTTTTAATTATATATATATATATTCAACACTTCTTTCAGTTTATATTTCTTTTATTGATATATATAATTATAGTGACTAACTAATACAAACTAATTAATTAATGGAAATATATAATATTTTTGCGAAATTTTAGGTTTAAGTTTTTAATATATAGTGCACACTACTTTATTAAATTCTCTTTGTTTGGAATTTATATTTTTTAATTAATAAAAACGTAAAATATTTCTGTAATATAATCAATTCATATTTATTCATAATTCATATTCCTTAATTCGTAGAAATTAATAAGGTAGGTAGGAGTAATTTGAGGTATAATTATAATGTAATTAATGCAATGATGATTAGACGAGTAATTGATTATGTGTCAGCTGAAGCATGAAAGGGTGACACACAAGCACCTGGCTTAAATGAAGACATGTGGCAACCGAAGCATGAGAAGCTGCCATTTAGGCTCAACGTATTCTGCATTAGTATATAAGGGAGATTTTGACATACTCGATAAATAAAAAATATTGTCATATATTTTTAATACTCTAGCCCTCTTATTTTTTTAAATCCAGTGCACGACATTGTTCTCCGACGACGTCCCCTAGGCGAAAGGGGCCACCATTCTATTCTCTTCTTACCTTCAATCGTTCTGATTTGAGCAAGTGAATTGATTCATTTCCCGTTTCAGTTTACACACTTCTATATTTTCATTCGTGATCATATTGGGTGAGAGGTAGCTATAGAGGAGTGGTTATTGTTGGTGATTTTAGTGTCATCGGGTATTTTGTGTAATTGAAACTAATATGTGAGCTAAGAGCTTTAAAATTCTGCAAGATCATATAACAAACCTAACTCATAAATCATTATCATAAACACATTGAAAAAGTCGTATTGAAAGTGTTAATGCTAACACCACAATTAAGAGATGCATAACTAACATTATATGAAAGTGGTGGAGATGTTAAAGTTAAAAGTGCGGTTAAAATGTTTAGCGAAGTTAAAAGTTAAAAGTCCTGTTTTTTCTACTAATTAGCATTTTAGATGACTTATTTTTAAGGGGTTATCTCAAATATTGATTGGATTGATTTTTAAAATATACTATTGATTAGGGTTCTAAAATATTGTCCAGTTTCTTAAAATTACTAATGTAACCTTGAAACAATTTTGGTCCTCAGGCAGAGGGAGTATCAAAACAGCCATCTCAAATGAAGCCACACTACAGTCATGCATCTCCAAGAGAAAAAAAAAAAAAAAAAAAAGTCATTTAAACATCTAAAACATAAACAATATCAATCAATCTTCACTATCAGAGCTAGCCTCATCACTGCTATAATCACTACTACTATCATCCTCAATATCAAGCTCCACATGCCGCACCTGTATACGCTCCGGCCCTTTCACCAGTCCATGAGGCGCCACCGGCTTCAAATGCTGTTCCTCAGCCCTCGAAGGCTGAACACGAGCAGAATCAAACGGTGGCAGCGCAACCGGGTCCCCAGGCTTCCATCCAGGTGGAGGAAGTATCGGTAAATCACTCGGCAACTCCACAGGCATCCCCGGCTTCCATCCGGACGGCATGACAATATCCGAAGGGATCATCAAACCCTGAATCGCAGAAACATCCGATACTGCCGCCGGGGTCTCGACAAACGGCTCGATTATTGTTTCTCTCCCTTCGTCCGTCTTAGGCAGTCCGACATCAAGATCCGCGAAATTATACAATTGGGAAGCACGCATTTGTTCTTCCTGTGGGGCCGGAGGAAGTGCGCCACGTAAAGGACCCTGTCCTGCGCCGAACTCCGGAGGCGCGAAGGTCGTGTAGCTTATTTTATGCGCATAGGATAATACATCGGATAGTTTTAGCCGAGTTTCAATGGTGGTTGCACTTGCAGGCGAATTATTCTCCGCGCCGTCCAGTAATTTGGTTCTCTTAGTCTGGCGGTAATCGGAGTAATCGTCGACTAGAATGTCGAGGACGCGCTCGGCTTCTTGAAGCTTTCTGGAAAAGACGAGGAGAGAGGAGTCCTTGGATTTGATTTCGCGGGCGAGTTTTTGTTTGGCGTCTTGGAGATCGAGTATCTCTTGGAGTTCGGCCACGGCTTCGAAGAGTTGGGACTGGAGTGTCGTGAACTGCGAGATGATTTCTTTGGTGGCGGACGAAGGCGATGAGTCCGGTGGGGAAAGCGTCGTGGATTGGGGTTGTGTTTGGGAAGATAAGAACGAAGGGAGGGACCCACGGAATGCGCTTATCCAATGTGAACGGTTGGGAGAGACTTCAAAGAGTTTGGATGTAAGTGAGGCCATTTGGAGGAGAAGGGATTGGGCCCTGGGGAGAGGCGGGAGGAGAGGGAGGAGTGTTGAGGAGATGGAGGGGGTTGTTAATTGGTTCGATGGTTGATGGGATTGGTTAGGTTGTGGGGTTTGAGATGAGAATTTAGGTGGGTTAGTGTTTTGAAGAGACGGCGAGTTGGGGTTAGGGAGGCCAAGCCTGGCTGGAGATTGGACGACTTGGTGGGGTATGCTTTGTAGCATTTTGAATTGTGAATCCCTGCGAAAAAATAGTACGAACACATAAAAACTAAAAACACGCCGAAAGACTAAAAGCACTCACATCAATTATCCAAAACCAATTCTAACTCTAAATTTAGGATAAAAAATACACCCCAAATATACCAGAACACTCTTCCAAAGGCGCCAACCCTGCTATAAGAACAGAGTACACCACATCTCAATTAAGCTGAACGTGTATAAAATATATTTTGCAACCGTTTTCCAGGCTTATACAGTAAGTTCAGTTTAAAACTCCAGAGTAGCCTACAAGGAGAGAAAGTTCACTTGGTGTCGAGAGAAGAAAATACGAAACTCAAAAGTATAATGTTCCAACTAAAGAAAGTAAAAACCACGTCTGATAACAAATCATGAAACTCTAATAACTTTTGAATCCGGGTGTCTTCACCTTAAAAGAATTATATTTAATAAATATAAGTTTTAACTGGTAAAAAATCACTTTTGATAAGTGAATATCAGTCGAATTCTGTTCTAATGAGTAAAATTTAGTAATTTCATATAATGAAATACATTGTGAATCAGAAAAAATCAGTTTTAATCAGCAAAATCAGTTCTAATTAGTTAAACAGCCCGAAGTAATCCAATGCATAGTTGTCATATCGTGTATCGTATCGCGTATCGGAGGCCCTAAATATCGTATCGCGTATCGTATCGTGTATCGTATCGGAGATACGGAACACAATGACAAAAAAAATTCAAAAACTCTAAAAAATATCAAAAATAAAGTAAACAATGGAAATAATTACTTGAAAAAACAAAGTAGTAGTTATGTTAACATTACCAACGTACCAAAAGGTCATAACTTCAAGAAATAGTCTATATTGTTTTACTAAATACTAATTACTAAGTCACCAATTAAAAATTAAACATTCCACTTTCTAAATAATGTATTCAAGACTCATTCATCTTCATCTTCATCCACCCCAAGGTCATCAAACTCATTAACATTTACTCACATTACTATGTGAGCCGGCAAGATAATGTTTCATACTAGTAATTCCACCCCAAAATCCTTTACCACAATGATTACATGACAAATGCATCCTATTTCCATCAATTTGCTGACAATGTTGATAAGCATTATCTTCTTTCTTTTTACCCATTTTTCAAGGACCTAAATATTAAAAAACACAGCAAATATATTACAAAAAATGATATTATGCATTTATGCTACTATTCAATTAATCCCATAGAAACTTACTGCCAAGAAGGATATAACCTCATTTTAAAAAGAAAATTAAATTACATATAATAATCCGAGAGGAAGAAGCAGTGAGAAGAAGAAGCGGCGGCGAAGGCGAGAGGAAGAAGCAGTGAGAAGAAGAAGCGGCGGCGAAGGCGAAGAAGAAGAAGAAGAAACGGACCTGTGCGTCGGAGGTTGCGGAAGCTCAGGCGGTTGAAGAAGAAGAAGAAGAAGAAGAAGCGGCGGCGAAGGCGAGAGGAAGAAGCAGTGTCGGGAAAGAAACCGTAGAGCTCTTTGAAATTGACCTGCTGCCTTAATTTTTTTTCTGATATATAAATTGAACCCTAACCCGACCCAAACCCGACCCAAATTCGTCCCAAACCCTTTTACACCATATCAGCCGTATCGTCCGTATCGGTGATATTTACGATACGATACGCAATACGGCAGATACGGAGGGAAAAATCGATATACCTATGCGATACATATCGAAACTATACGTATCGCGTATCGTATCGCCGATACGTATCGCGTATCGCGATATTTGACAACTATGATCCAATGTACAAAATGTAGTAAGTGCAGAGTGACGGCCATCCCTTTGCACCCACTAATAAAAATACATCAAAAGCGTACTAAAGACAACATCAATGTGCAATGAATAATACAATTTATAGCAGCATTAAGCATACAAGTCAAGGAAATACACGCAGATAAACCATTATACTCTTAGTCGATACTCTTAGTGTGATACTCTTAGTGCAATACTCCACAGAACATGATAAAACTAACATAATTGTTTATGATTTGTTTGAGTTATTCGATACATGCATTACCAAGATTTCGGGCACAAAAAATTAATGAACCTAATTCCGCACCGAAACTAAAAATACTTCAGTCCTGTAGCTGTTTACAAGTAAACTGTCAAAAGGTGCAAAAGAAAAAAGAAAAATGTAGATATTCGGCATTTCATCAAACCAAAGTAAACTTACATATTATTAACTTCTCTTTTGGTGAAAGACTTAAATAGCAGCACTACAGTTTCACCCTTTGAGGCGAAATTTATAACTACCCATTCAAACCATGTTTCAGCCTTCATGCAATAACTTCACACAGGATGACGAGGCTGATAAATAGTAGTAACATACTAATATAAAAGGCTTGTATATTCAGAAAAATTGCTAGTACGGTGTGATTTTGTGTGGGCGGGCCAAAATAGACATTTTAAACTGCCCCACCACGAAGGGGGAGGGGGTGGTTTGCCGAGCCCTAATCGGGGGCCAAAACAAACTAGCCCTAAAAGTCAAGAGAATTGAAAGTGAGGAAGGAGGTGCCTGGTGGCGATTCCGGAAAATGGAAAAGAAGATAAAGGATAGGTTAGGTTTTTGTTAATGTTAAACTGACATGTTTGTCCTTGGTCATTTTAAACATTGTGTTTTTTTTCTTATTTTCCTAATTGTGAAAGCCTTTTCTAGTATCTTATTTATTGGAATATCTAATTATAACATATAAAAAATAGAAATATTGTTATATATAAATAATATTAACAAAAAAATAATAATGTAGTTATTTAAAATAATATCGTGCTTTTAATATTGCTTAGCATAACATCATTTTTTGCTTTTAACAAAATGCTTAATGTAGAGTCTTGTGGACAAACAATTTCAGGATGATATAGGAAATCATAAAATTGCTTACAGTTCAGATTCCATATAATATGGCTGACTAACCGAATCAGAAAAAGAATTGAGCTAGGTGTTGGCATGTTGCTTACAGTTCGGATTCCATAAAATATGGCTGACTAACCGAAAACGACCAAGAATTGAGCTAGGTGTGATATGTGCGAGCGATCAATATTTAGAACCACACTAAGAACAAGCTTCCTAGTATATCTTCGGCCAATGTTGTAGCCATCAGTAAGAACTAGGGTGGGGTGGATCGGGAACTAAAACAAAATTTATATAAGATACTCCCCCGTCTCAACTATCTTGAGTCGTATTCTTTTTGGGGCCATCCCAACTATCTTGAATCGTTTCCCTTTTTGACAAAAGGGAAAAAGAAGGGCTTTTAGTTGCTTAATAATCATCACTAATTGGGCCCTAAATTCTATTCCCAAAATGAAACCCAAGATCCAGACCACCCATTTTTATCGAGACCCAAAACTGAACCCTACTCATCCATTCTCTTAAGCTGTCACCTCCTTTAGATCCCCAAACCCTAATCATCCCTTCGTCTATCTCACGCAGCCTCTGAATCGGCATCGATCGAGTGATTTTAATCCCCACCCCACCTCTGAAACTCTCGCGCGACCTCTGAAATGAAAAACAATGTAGATGGATGGGTTCAAACCCGTCGATGTCTCACCGCCGATGGGAGCGGTGGCCTTCGTGTCGGCCGGAACGAGAATCGATCTTCTCCTCTCACCGCCGATGGAGCGGTGGCCGTCCTGTCGGTGCGAAAGACACTCCCTCTTCCCCTTCGCCTCTCAGTCGTCACATTTCCAGCGCGGCTCACCCGCGGTACGGGGTTCTCCGTATCCGCCACCCTCCCACCGCAATGACTGATGGGAGCGGTGGGCTCGCCGGCGGTGGAGGACCCTTTTTCCTACGCAACAATCCCTCCAATGAATTTTTCCATGCTTTTGGTTCCACCGCCAGTAGTTAAAAAAAAAAGTTTAATTAATTAATTATACTCCGAATTTATTAAAAAACATTCAGATTATAATTCACAAAATTTAAACAAAAAAAAAAAAAGATTAAGTGCATCAAAATATCCATCAAATCATCTATCTGCTTTATTACCTACATACTTAAAACACTAAACAATAGCTCCTAAAATACCGTGCCGGAAAAAAATGTCCCAAGATAGACGGGACGGAGGGAGTACAATTTTTCAAAATAGAAAGAATTCCAACTACAGTGCATTACAATACTTGCAACTACTAAAAATCTAGTACATATACGTAAAAAGTTAGTTGGACGATACGGTCTTTTTACTTTAACAAAGTCATCAATACGAGTCTATATATAATCTATTGTGCTAACAAGCTCCCTTTCATCAATAAAGATCGTCAAATAATCATCAAGAAATTCATCATCCATCTTGCTGCGAACGGCGGAGGTCAGAAAAAATCCTTTCACCAAAAGTGAACTTCACATGTTTCATTGTTGAAAATGCTCTCTCAGTCTTAACAAACTAATATTAATGTAAAAGAAATAATATTTATCACACAATTGACAACTAAAACTGAAGCCCACTAGACACTTGAAATTTGCATATCCAAATTCATTCATAGAACTGTGTGACATCAACTAGGGATAGAACAATTTCATTTTACTTTTCCATGTGTCTTCACCCAAAAAATAAAAAATCACCGAATTCAGCACAGACACACACAAACACACACGAGACACAGCACAATCTTGTGATCCATGTCTTCAATTGATTATAAAAAATAAAAATAAAATTAAAAAGAGATAATTAGTGCTAGAATTACTTACCTATTGAAGCTTAAAAGTAAATGAAGATACGAAGAAGAAGCCCTCGACCCGTCGGCGCCCCTCCTCTTGCTGCCGGATTTTTGGCTCCGCCCTTGTCGATTTCTTTTTCCTGCTTCACTGCTTAGAAAAAAAGAGGAGTTTCTGTTTCTTTTATGCCTTTACGCCCGGTAGCATGTTCTTTCCGCCGCTAGCAAGAAGGGTAAGGCCTTATTTGCATCGTTAGTCCACGGATCGAGTCAAAGGTAAGATCGCCCGTCTCCTCTCCGAGCCTGTCCCTTCTGCTTCTTACACTTCCGGGGACGCGAGGATAACAACTTTGGGGATCAATTGACTTTTTATCCTATTATTGTTACGAGAAATGATATAACACACCGGACTAGGGGTGGTATACCGTACCGTACCGAATGTTTTTGTCGATACTGTATACCATATCGAAAGTTTCGATACAATACCGAAATTTCGGTATGGCTTTTGGTCCATACCGATACTGTACCGAAATTTCGGTATACCGAATTTTATTTCGGTATCAGTATATACCGAACTTATCGAAATACCGAATTACCAAAATATCGAAAAAATCTTGATATACCGATATATACCGAAATACCGAATAAAAAAATACCGAAAATATCGACATACCTAAATATATATTGAAATACCGAATTTTTTTGGAATCTCGGTATATACCGAAATACCGAAAATAAAAAAAATTCATACCGCTGCCGTACCGAATTTTTTCGGTATGGCACCATACCGTACCGAAAATTCGGTATACCGAAATTTTCGGCAATTTCGGTAATTTTTCGGTACGGTAAATTCGATATTTCGGCATTTCGATATATTTTGCCACCCCTACACCGGACACATCAACACCCGTCAACACACTGCTTTATAGGGATTGTATTCTATGCTTTATAAATATTTTGTTATAATATTAATTAATATTATTTAAAGCTGTATTATTTTTAAAGCACACAGTACAAATCCTATAAAACAAGGTGTTGGTGGGGTGTTGATGTATCATCACTCGATTGTTATATTGTAGTCGCAAATCACACTATTCTTGTGACAAGGTGTGCAATTGTTCGGTGAGAGATGATACAGCAACACCTCGGATCACACCCTCATACACACTGTTGTGCGGCGATTAATACGCCTCGATGGCGATCGGCATAATGGTCTGAGAGCCAACCATAGAAGACATACGCTGGGCAAACACCCAGCAGTCGGCAACCACGACGATCATCTTTTGGTATCTGGCGATCGTCTATGATGTCCGACCATAGACGATCGTCTCGTGCCACGTATGAACCCGACACCCGTCAAAGTCTTCGAAGACCGAATCTCGGACGTGGACCCACGTGCAGATCCACAAAAGGCGCCGCAAGATAAGGCCTTTGACCACCAGCCTTTCACCTACCGACAAGCCCGCCGAAAGGTACAAGGTGGGTCCTCCCCAGACAGCGACTCAGGACGCGTGCAGGCTTCCCATTGGCTCGCACAGCTGGCTACCAGCAACAGCCTCGGACTTTAAGGGAACATCCCCACGTGACGGGACAATCGCCCACCTTATTCTAATATAGAAAACGGCGGTCGTCCGCGATCGCCGGGGAGGACCCAGCAACCTTGTCTCCTATAAATAGCAGGCCTCTAACAGTGGCCTAAAAAAATCGTGAATGCAGTGAAAAACGCACAGAGAGAGAAAAAAGACTCATCTGGCAATTACTTACACATTCATAGTGATATTCATACACACTTACAGAACATCTAAAGCAAGAACTCACAGAGCTTCATATCTGGTTCTTCCGGCAATCTACACGCTCTACAACTTAGATAACTAGAAGTCTTTGCACTCATTGTAATAGATTCTAACATTAATATTTGTACCCCAAAGTATCTATATTAATAACATCTCGCGAGAGCATTCAAGCCCGGGATTAACAACCCCAGCAAACCTTGTGTTATTTATTTTCCCACGGAAGTGTTCTCGCATTTGTTTGTTACTCGACCATTCCAGCAATATCATCTCCGGATAATATTTTGGGTAACAACAATTGGCGCTAGAAGGAGGGCATCTTAACCTTTATTTTTATTCCAACCGTCTCGAAGAACACTCACTGTTCTCCGGGCCATATACTTGAAGAAACACTCACTGTTCTTCAAAGAAATGCCTTCAGAAACATGACATCTGCCACGACTTCCAAAAGAGCCACCCTGCGATCTGCCGGAAATCTCATTCCGGCCCAGACCGAATCCCAGCCTACGGCGGAAGGTGACCGCGGCGACGCTAGACTCTCACTCCCGCCCCCGAGAGACGGTCCTAGCCTCTCACTCGATCAGTTCCAGACCGCGGAACAGATTGATGAGGTTATAGCTGTAATACCCGTAATTTCGATTTTCGGTAATTTCTTTTTTTCGGCGGAAGTCCGTTTTGACGGCTTGCTCATGATCGTTTCGTCATTCTGAGAATGATTAATTCTGCACTTTTTGTCATCCGAGTTCGTTTCGGTGTTGTTTTGTTGAGTTCCGTATTTTTTGGCGACTTTTCCACACTTGAGTTCGATTCTTGCGAATCTCGTTAAAGCTATTTGTTTGAGTTTCCCGTAAGTCCGTTTAACTTTGTTAGACGTGTTGTGAACTTCGGTTTGGTTATTCGATCACGTATCGTGATTTTTGGGCATTTTGGGCCATTTTGTAATTTACCCAAAGTTACGGGTATCCGTATCTGTATTTGTTGTCTCGACCCTTTTCTTGGTCGCGTATGATTAATTATTGCATTATGTTTTCATTTCGGGTCGATGATGTTGTCCGCGAGCTTTTCGTCGTGTTCGTTCCGTGCGTTTTCGGAAATCGAGTCGTCGGGTCATAGCGGTGGCGGTGGCAGACGGTGGCGGGTCTGGTCGGACGGTTGCGGCATGGCCGGACCGACGCGGCGAGGCCGGCGTTGCGCGCTACTACGGAAAGGCTGCGTGCGCTTAACCGGCGGAGTAGCGACGTTATGCGGCCGGCCGACGCCTGTGCTCGGGCAAGCGCAGGGCGGTGAGGCTCGACTCAGTGGATCGCGGTTAGCGCACGCCATCGTCGGACATCTGCGACGCTACGATCGGCGAGTAGCGCACGCCACGGCCGGAAAGGCTGCGCACGCTACTGGCCGGCGATCTAGTCCAGAGGTCTGGATTGTGGCACAGGCCGATAGCGCACGCTAGCTCGGCAGCCTAGCGCACGCTAGTCCGGCCCAGTATAAATGTGGCAGAGCAGCCTCATTTTCACTCGTTTTTCATTTCCTTTCTTTTCGATCCGCGGCTGGAGCTTCGGAGGAGGCGAAGCCATGTTCTTGAACAACAAACCCACGAAGTTATTGAGTCCATATCATTAATTGATCATCCTATATCATCCTTTGATCTAGCGAATCAAGGTAATCTCTTCTTAGAACCCTAGTTTCTTGAATTTTGGGGTTTTTGCGTTTTTGTCCGATTCGTTCCGTATTATTGATTAATTCATGATGGGTTTGATTAATCTTGGTAGTATTCTTGTTTTTAACATCATTTAATCCATTGTTCTTCGTCGAATCGAAGTATATTTCTTGATTTCCTTCGAATCGACTTTTTGGGGGATTTGTTCTCGATCTCGTTTTCCATCCGTTTTTGATGGATCGATTGGGGTTAAATGATGTTGTTAAACATATTCTATGGATTGTATATCCATATTTGGGGTTAAATGATGTTGTTAAACATATTCTATGGATTATATATCCATATTTCAACTTGGAATTCCGTTTTCGTGTTTTTTCGGGACGAATCGTGTTCTTGGCCGTTTTGGGGGAAACACTTGAACTTTCGTCATTCGTTCTTTGAATTCAACGGCTTTAAGTCGTACTATGGAATTCATTTCATTGTTGTTATTGTCCTTCGTAGTTTATTATCGCGAGTTGGCTTTCGGTGGAGTCGGCGGGTTCGTAGTCGGTTCGTGCCAACCTACTTTGGTCGATTCTCCGCGTTGTTCTTATTCGAGGCAAGTACCTTGTCCATACATTTCTTGTTTCATGGATATGATGATTGGTGATCGTCTTGGTATGTTTGTTTGTTTATTTGAAATGAGTTTTCAAAAGATTCGGTTTATCCTCGTTAAGGGCTCACTTTCAAAACGCGTGTGTGTTTTGTGAACGGTGTGTTTTGGGAATTGATTATGATTTGATTATTTTGAATGTTGAAGGCTTTGATGATATCCCTGTTGTTTAAAGTTATGGAATCGTGTATTTCGTGTTTAATCTTGTTATTGTGTTTTGAAGAGTTTGATAATGGTGTCGGATAAGTGGCCATCTCTAGTAAGTATTCTTGATGAACTTACATTCTTAGCATATTAGTATTGCATGAGTAACGTGTGTGTGTGTATGCTCACTACGGGTTAGATCCGACGGGGTCTCGGTAGGGGTCCACAGAGACGTGGATCGACGAGCTTGCTTTTAACCACTACGGGTTAGATCCGACGGGGTCTCGGTAGGGGCCCACAGAGACGTGGATCGACGGTTAATTGTGGTGCATTTTACAATGTGATTTGGATTATTGGCGTTTCCGGAAATGAGTGCTTTTGAACGGTTTTCATGATTGCATGCATCGACTAAATGTGTAAGAGGTAAGTTGTTCGTTTGGCTTACTTGGCTAGGATGACACTAGAGTATTTTGTTGTGTGTGTTAAATCCTTTAATTGTGGAGTTTTGATGTTGGAAGACGAACCTTGTTGTCGTTCTCGTGTACTGTGAGTTGATGAGATTTGAGGCTAAAATACCAACGGTTTTGTAAAGGTCATTTTACGAAAAGTAAACCTTTGGGGCGGTGACCCCTTTCGTCTTTTGGGTTTTGTAAAGTGGGATTTGATAATCCTAAATTGTTTTTCTATTAAAACTCTCGATGGCATTCTAAACTGTTTTATAAATTATTTCCATTGATTGGTGATCTTTCGGTTTTGGAATATTTTTCTCAAACTCTTGCCTCGGGAAGTACTTTTCGTTTTGTTTGGCTTTTTGAGGATTCCTGGTTATTGTTATTCGTGGAATGTGAATTGTATGACTCGTATTTTTGCACTTGTACTTGCACTAGCAAAACAGTGGAGTTTTGCTAACCCCCGAGTATTCGGGGGGTGGATGTTTGTATTGCATTCAGATTTTGGAGCATAGCACAGGGTCGGCATGAAGGATGATGAAAGATGAACGATACTAATCACACGAGGACCGTTTGATGTTATATTGGTTTAGTTGTATTTTATTTCCGCTGCAGTATTTCTTTTCACATTGTACGGGAGTGTGTTGTATTCGACCCCTGCGTGGGCAAGTATTGTAATCGAGTTGTATGTTTTTATTGAAAGACCAAATCGGTCTACTGAGTCATTTTAGCCTTAAAGGCATTGTTGAGATGTTCTATGTTGTTACCAGCCTGGTAGATCTTTGAGGAAAGGTTCTACGGCGTGTAATATCCCTGAGCGGATTGGGGGTGTTACAATAGCCATCCTCAGGGAGCGACGGAGGGCATGCGACTCGCCCATTATTACTCCGTCAACCATCCGCCGAGCAGGCAAGCGGAAGCTCAAGGGGATATATGTTGAGAAATCAACAGAAAGCCCCGAGCCGCAGGAAAAGGCTCTCGTAAGGCGGGATGATTCCGTCTTCAGCATCCTAGGGAGCGATCCCTCATGGTGACCCGGGCACTCGGGCCCCAGCCGGGAGACATCGGAGTCCGAATCCATTACCAGGAGTTCGGCATATCCGACTCCCAGAAGACAAGCCGGTCAACGGGCCCCCACTCACCCAAGAAATGAGCCCGCTGGCAGAGAACTTGCCATCTATCAGGGGGCCAGGGGATCAGTACATGATCGCCTCGGCTCACGCTCCGGGAGCCAATCAGCGAGCAGTCAGGCTACGGCGATGGCCGCCATGCAGCGCCAACTCGACGAAATGAAGGCGCTCCTGGAAACTGGGGCAGGCGCCAGGAGATCGATCACTGGACCGAGTGAGCCACTTGCGGTCCAGATCGAGCTCGCCCCAGTCCAACCGAAGATCGCTCCCCCTCAAACACCTCTATATGAGGGGATATCGGATCCTGAGACCCATCTGAGAAAGTTCCGGATTTATATGACCGGATGTGGGGCATCGGACGCGACGAAGTGCTGAATGTTCCCGTTGACATTGTCCCATAGGTAGTACACTGCCACCTCGTTCGATCAACTGTTTCGAGAAGCTGGCGAGCGACTTCACGTCGTACTTCGCCGCCAAAGTTGCTCGCCCAGAAGGTCCCCACCGCATGATGAAAATCAGGCAGGGGAAAAACGAGCCAGATGAAGATTACATCGACCGGGTGGATGAAATAGTCCTCACCGGCGAGCCTATTAGCGACGAGCTCGCTCTCTACTCGGTCCTAGGGGGATTCTACGGCCACTCGCCCATGTTCAGGCACCTTACAAAGGACATCCCCCCGACCTACGCGATCTTCCACGTCACGGCCGCTGATTTCTTGGCCAGGCAGAGGATGCTCACCCTCCGCTTAGGCGAGGGATCTGCCGGAGAAGGGAAGGCGCCATCCCACATCCAGAAGAAGGCGGTCGCCAAGCCCAGAAAGGCGGTCGCAAAGCCGCCTGGGGAGTTCAAAGCCTTCGAGGATGTGGAAGTTCACCTCCTCCGCAACCTCAATCTATCTCCGGCCCACATCTTTAATGCCATCAAGGGGCGCGAATGGCTCAACAAACCAAAGCCGATAAGGGACAACGGTCACCTAGACCGCATCAAATTTTGTGCCTACCACAAAAGTCCCGGCCACAACACCATCCAGTGCCGCGATCTCCTCAGACAACTCTGGCGGCTGTTTGAGGAAGGCAAATTGGATAACTTGGTCACCAAGCCAGAGCCCCGATCAGAGAGGGCCGGAGGGCGCGAGCGCCGACAAAGCGATGGGATCCCTCCCAATTCGGTCGCAAGGATCGAGCAAAATGAGCCAGAGTATTCTGATAAATCGATCCCTCCGATCAACCCTGGCGGCCGGATCAACATGCTTCAAGCGGGAGGTGGAAACCTCGGTGGCCTTTCCCCGGTTTCCACTTAATCAAACAGAAAACGGAAGGCCGAACTAAGAGCGTTCACCGGGTCCATGTCGTGGTCCCACCAGAGCCGACCATCTCCAAAGATGCACTCATCACCTTCTCCAACAAGGATAGGGAGGGAGTGCAATGCCCCAAAGAGGATGCATTGGTGATCTCTGCATGTATCCTTGGTAAAATGGTCGATCGTGTGCTGGTTGACAATGGGAGCTTTTGCAATATCATATTCAAATATGCTCTTGACCAGCTCGGCAACCTAACCAAGTTCATCAAGCCATTCGACACCGTGCTCCAAGGATTCAGCGACAGTACAGTCCAAGCCTATGGAAGGATCAATCTCTCTGTCGAGCTATCATGTTGCTACGATCCCAAGGTTAGGATTACTAGGAACCTAAACTTTGTAATCATAGATAGACCCAGCATCTATAATGGGTTCCTAGGTCGTCCATTTCTAGAATCCTTCGAGGCGGTCGCCTCCTCTTTCTTTTATTGTATCAAATTCCCCATTACCGATGGGACGGTCGGTACTGTAAAAGGAGACCAATTAATAGCTAAGAGATGTTTGAATTACTCCTGTGTCGTAACTTCTTTCAATACTTCCCATGCTGTGTGTAACATTGAAACGATCGACAATCAACTCATAGAGATCGACAAGCCAAGCACCTCATACCAGCCCGACTCAGAGGACGGCATCTCACAACGATTGACGGACGACATCGAGCCAAGGATCAGTTTCGAGCCAAGCCTCGACATCGATCCAAGGATCGAGTCCGGAAATCATTCCAAACGAGAGGCGACCGTCCCCATTGAAGAGTTGGAAAATATAACGATAGATCCGGCTCGCCCGGAGCGGGAAGTACAGATCGGCACAAGCGTCGACCTCAAATTAAGGGAGGATCTGATCAATTTACTACGTAAGAACATCGGAGTCTTTGCCTGGTCACATCAAGATATGGTTGGCATAAGTCCAGAACACGCTTGCCACTATCTAAAGATCGACCCGGAAAGGAAGCCTGTTCACCAGAAACGTAGGAAATTCGGTCCCGAGAAGTACGCAGCGCTCGACATAGAAGTCAAAAAGCTACTCGATAACAAACTTATCGGAGTAGCTACAGACGAACCACAGTGGGTCGCCAACGCGGTACTCGTCAAAAAGCCGAACAGCTCCTGGAGGTTATGCATCGACTTCACCGACCTCAACGCGGCATGTCCAAAAGACCACTTTTCGATGCCTCATATCGATCACTTGGTCGATAGTACAGCAGGTTGCAAAATGATGTCGTTCATGGATGCCTTCGCCGGATACCATCAAATCCCAATGGCGGAGAAAGACATAAAGCACACATCGTTCCACACGGAAAAAGACATACTTTTGGGTCCGAATGCCGTTCGGCTTGAAGAATGCAGGGGCGACCTACCAGCGACTAGTCAATGGGATGTTCGCCAATCAGATCGGCAAGACCATGAAGGTCTACATTGATGACATCGTGGTCAAAAGCCTCAAGAAGGAATATCACCTCAACGACCTTGCCGAGACGTTCGCCATCCTCGAGAAGTTCAATATGAAGCTAAACCCCAAGAAATGCAACTTCGGGGTAAGCTCTGGGAAGTTCCTGGGGCACATCGTGAGCCAAAGAGGAATCGAGGCAAACCCCACCAAGATCCAGGCGATCCTCGATATGCAGGAGCCCCGGAATGTCAAACAGGTGCAACGCCTCACTGGTTGTCTGGCTGCCCTCAACTGTTTCATATCTCGACTCGGGGATAAAAGCAAGCCTTTCTTCACGACCATAAAGAACAAGAAGTTCGCATGGACGAAGGAGAGTCAAATTGCGTTTGCTAAAATTAAGGAATACCTATCCAACCCCCAGATCTTGGCAAAGCCGGTCCCCGGCGAAAAGCTATTCCTTTACCTGGCAGCCTCGGAGGTCGCGCTTAGTGCTGCTTTAGTGAGAGCAGAGGGACAAGCCCACTTGCCGATCTACTTCGTTAGCCAAGCGCTCCATGACGCGGAAACGCGATACACGCCTCTGGAGAAGATCGCCTACGCTATAGTCATGAGTGTCCACAAGCTAAGGGCCTACTTCTTCGAACATCAAGTGGAGGTTCTGACGACTCTCTCTCTCTAAGGCAAGTTCTACACTGGCCAGACACCAACGGGCGACTCCTCAAGTGGTCACTGGAGATCGCCCAATACGGTATCACATACGCTCCTCGCACGGCGATCAAAGGCCAGGCTCTGACGGACTTCGTGGTGGAATTAACATTCCCTCACAGTCCGACCCAGGTCGGCCGCCCTGCTTGGAAACTGTACGTGGACGGCTCGGCAACCAACTCGCGAGCAGGGGCAGAAATTGTCCTCATCAGCCCCGACGGGCAAAGTTTCACAAACGCTGTACGTTTCGGGTTTCGGGCGACCAACAATGAAGCCGAGTACGAAGCTTTGGTAGGCGGGATAGATCTAGCCCTCGCCCTAGATGTTCACCGTCTCCACATCTTCATGGACTCCCTCTTGGTCGTGAACCAAGTCAAGGGAGAATATGAGGCGCGCGGCGAGCAGATGGTCAAATACCAAGAATTGGTCGCCGAAATGTGCACAAAATTTGAGGAAGTGCTAATCGAACAAGTCCCGAGAGAGCACAATTCCCAAGCTGACGCCCTATCCAAACTGGCATCATCAGATGGGACGGCCAATTTCTCTAACATCCAAATCACAAAATCAGCAAAGCCGGCGATCGACAGAAACTTGATTACCACGGTTACCGTCGCTGAGGAGAACTGGATGACACCTTTTATTAAATACTTAAAGGACGGGACGGTCCCCGACGACCGTATCAAAGCTCGCCAACTTCAGCTCCGTGCAGCCAGATACACCCTACTGGACGACCGGCTTTACAAGCGAGCTTTCAGCCTTCCCCTCCTCAAGTGCATTACGCCGGAGGAAGGCCAGCTCGTTTTAGCCGAGATCCATGACGGGATCTGTGGAAATCATGCTGGAGGCCCACCTCTCATCCACAAAACAACCAGGCAAGGCTTTTTCTGGCCTTCGCTTCAGAAAGATGCAATCGCCTATGCCAGATCATGTCATAGGTGTCAGATGGGCCCAAACATCAAGCTTTCCCCCAAGCAGCTCACTTCGATGTACAACCCATGGCCTTTCGCCCAATGGGGCATCGACCTTATAGGTCCCTTGCCGACGGCGCCAGGGGGCTGTAAGTTTGCCATCATGGGAGTCGATTACTTCACAAAATGGGCTGATGCCGAGCCACTCAACAAGATCGGCCAAGAACAAGTAATTAAGTTCATGTGGAAGAACATCATATGCCGGTTCGGTCTACCCTAGGCTATAATCTCCGACAACGGAAAGCAGTTCGATGGCTTGTAAGTCATGCAATTTTGCGAGAAATGGAGAATCAAAAAATTGTTCTCGACCCCTTACCATCCTCAGGCGAACGGGCAGGTAGAGGCTGTAAACAAGATCCTCAAACACACAATCAAAGCACGACTCGAATCCAGGCAAGGACGATGGGCGAGCGAGCTCCCGGATGTTTTGCGGTCCTACCGAACGACAACCCGAAACTCAACCGGTGAGACCCCGTTCGCCCTCGCCTTCGGAACAGAAGCGGTGATCCCTTCCGAGATCGCCGTCCTCAGCCACCGAACTGAACAAGAGATGACGACGGACAATGATGTGGCCCGGCGGATCGACTTGGACATGCTCGAAGAACGGTGACTGACCTCGGAAATGAAGAACACAATCCACAAAAGGAGATCCGAGAAGTTCTTCAATTCGAAGGTCAAGGAAAGACGGTTCCAAGTAGGCGACCTAGTCCTCAAAAAGGTCCATGCTCACACTGGAGTCTTTGGCCCGAATTGGGAAGGGCCCTTCAGGATATCTAAGTGGCTGACTAGGGGAGCCTACGAACTTGAACACCCTGATGGCACTCCGGACCAATATCCCTGGAACGCCGTACATTTGAAGAAATACTATCAGTGAGAACTTTGTATCCAGTTCCAGTTACACAATGTACAAAGAGTATAATGAGATTTCCCTATCCCATCTATATGATTCGCCTCGACGAAAACGAACAACCAGAAAAAGGACGACTCGCTCGCCCCACAAGAGGTCATCGTCTAAACTGGACAGACCTATGCAAGCGATCGCCCCTCCAAGCACAACGTATACCGTTGAAGGTCGTCATCTAACATGGCGACCCGAGGTAGAAAAGTGCAGCCGTGGTCCTGGATGTCGATGGAACCGACAGCTTCGTCCATGCAAGGTTCCTTTGGGCTGCGATCGCTCGCCCTTCGTTTAAATATGAGGCGAGCATAGCCGAAGGACCCTTCCGTGGACACGCTCGCACGCCCTCAAAAGTACATCTAACATGATGTACCCAGACAAGGCGACGCGTCCCTACCCCACCACAACGTATACCGTCGAGGGTCGCCATCTAACATGCCGACCCGAGGTAGAAGAGTGCTAACAAGCCACGGACATGGAGTCGAATAAACCGACGACGCCCCGTGCAAGGACTCCTCCAGACCAAGACCGCTCGCCTTTCGTTTAAATACAAGGCGGGCGCAGCCTAACGGAGGACCCTAACAATAAAGTGAGTCGCGGGACATACCAACGGATGGAATGTCCCTCGCACACAAAGACACGGCTAAGGAGGTCGGCCCATCGAACTCAGCGACCGTGCACACAGTCATCCTCCCTCAAAGAATCGGCATAACTCGAGATAGCTCGTTCAACATACTATTTTCGTTCCCTTACTTACACCAAGTAAACAAAAACAAGGGGCAAAGTGGAGCTATTCCTGAAATGCGATTGGGAGGAAGAGACCATACACAATCGGCTTCGTTCAAACACACGCAGGACGATCGGTTTTGTTCGACAATATTTACAAGTAAGAATTTCCAAGCATGTCAATACATTCAACATTCAAACAATCGACAAGCGAACAAGGCATCAGAAGCAATTATACACACTTGTATAAATTCGCATGCAAATATTCAAAGGCGATCGTAAATATAAAGAATCAGATGCGAGAAAGGAGTATTTTATTCAAATCAAGAAGTTCGTACAAATACAAGCCCGAAGGCAGTAGAAGAAAAAAGCAGAAAATTACAAAGCGAAGGAAGATAAAAATCACTCAGGCTCCCCCCGGCTGGTCTTCGCCCCCAGGTGGCGGATCGGAACACGCTCCCTCATCGGCAGGGAGAATTCCGGATGCAAAGGGTGCTCGAGTACGTAGGCCTTGAAGCTCTCCATCATAGGACCGACCTCGATCCCTACCTTCTTGGCGGCTCGGACAGCATCGACGTAGGCCATATAGTAGGCGAACTCGCCGACGAGTGCCACATTAAGGTAGGGATCGGTCTCGATCGCCCTGATCTGCCCTTTCAAATCTGAAGTCGTCTTCTCAGCATCCGCTAGCTTGACCACTTTGGCGGCCAGTTATCCCTTTGCTTTCTCCAGCTCTCCCTTCGCCTTCTCCAGCTCGCTCTTAAGCCGATCCACTGTCGCCTTCAGCCCGGTCGCTTCCTCTTGCGAGGCCGAATGCATCCGGCGAGCTTCCGTCACCTGGTCGCGGAACCGATCGGCCACCTCCTTGGACCGGCTAAGCTCCTGCTTCATCCGATCGAGGTCCTGCTTGGCTCGTTTGGTCATCTCTAAGTTTTCCTTCTCCATGGCCTGGATCCGGTTGGCGAAGTCGACGTTTTTGTTCCGAGTGGCCTCGAGGTCTTGATGGAGGCAAGCATTAGAGGGTCGCCCCTCATAATCCTTAGCGGCTTGGGCGGCCATCGTCGCCGCCTGGAGAGTCAGGGCGAGCGTCGCCTGCATGGCATCTCCAGACCGCCGACGAGCGATCGCATCGAGGTCGGCCGTCCAGGCCTTAGGTGTAACACCCCCAAACCATTCGGGAATATTACAGCGCCGCAGACCCTCTCCGCGAGGATCTACCAGGCTAAATACAAAACAATGCATCACTTCACATGCCGACATGGCTACGTAAAGGACCGTTAGACCGATTAGGTCTTATATCACAACACACACAACATTACATACATGATACTTGCCCAGAACACATACCCACGCAGGGGCTAGAATACAATAACGCTCCCATAAATCGGGGTAACAACACATCGGAGGGATAACCAACACGACTCTACCCAATACTCTATAATTGGTCTTCACGTGATTAGTATCTTCGTCTCCCACCATCCTTCGTATCGATCCTGTGATTCGCTCCCGACTACTGCAAGTACACGGGCCTTGTCTGAGACATCCACCCCGAATACTCGGGGTTAGCAAACTCCTTTGTTTTGCTAGTGCAAGTATAAAACCAAAAGTACAAGCCATACACAACGTGCTTCAAGAATATAAAATCTTGAATATATTTCCCGAGATAAATCACTTAATCAAAACAGTTTGATTTATAAAAGGTAGGAAAAGAACCATGTGTCTCATACAAAATATTTTACGGTCTCGGGAGTTTGAAAACATTTGAAAATAAGGAATTTTCAAGTCTTTCGAAAACACTTGGGGACACGGCCCAGAATCATCTTTCCAAAATACGATTCCAATAATAAAACGCGGTTTCACAACCCAATTCACAACACACGGGGTCCAAGACCCAAATCATAAGTCACAGGGTCCACGACCCGAGTCACATAACACATGTTCCCAAGGATTATTCGCGTCCCGTGCTAACAAGCCACGAACCTCAGATGCTCCCGTAGAGCATACCCGAGTGAATAACCCAATAGGAAACCATACCAAATCACATGTCCTCGTGACAACAGTCACGGAACCATTCCATACCACAACCATAAGTTATCCCGGCATCGGGCTAACAAGCCACGAACCTCGGAGTCCCCGCAAGACGTACCCGATGATAACCCCACAAGTTATCTCGGCATCGGGCTAGCAAGCCCCGAACCTCGGAGTCCCCGCAAGACATACCCGGATTGGATAACCCTACGGTCACGCCCGACCCATACTAGCAAGTATGGATCCCGGAGATTCAACAATCCTACCCGGAGGCACATCACTATCAACGATCACATAACAATGAGCAGAATATCAAGCCAAGCAACACTTAAACATCACAACCTCCTTTCAAAGGAGTATCAACTAATATCACACCCAATACGTTCTTACCGAACAAATACACATAACAATACGTAATCCCCGGCAAAGGATTACGATCATTAAACTCACTCAAAGTGGTCATAGCATCTTTTCAACATACAAAACCAACACACATATCCCGAGAACACATATATTCACGAAGTACACGAATTATCGTTGAAAGACAACATTTATCGAGAACATACCAATCCCTTTTTACGTTCATTAAACATTGGGTTTCGTATATAATCATTTATCAATAATTACGCCTACGAAACATGAAACGTATGGACAAGATACTTGCCTCGATATCACGAGCAACGAAACGACGAACGGGCACGATCGGGCAACCTTCGAACCTCCAAAAACGATCAAGACTTCGACAGCCCACGAATACTACGAAAATAGCATCACCACGAATCAATAACACTAATCGAAATCCGAAACGATCCTAAAAACGACAAGAATCTAAGTATTCGCAACGAAATCAAGAATCGTTGATCCGGGCGATAAAAATCGATGAACGGTTAACAAAATCTGAAGATTACGGTCAAGACAAACAAGAACAAATAACCGATCGGATGAGATCGGTCAAGAATCACAAATCCAAGCAAAAACCCCAAATTTAAGAAATAGGGTTCTAACAAGAGATTACCTTGATTTGGACCAAGAAGACGATTAGATGTTGTTAAACATATACAAATCCGCTCAAAGATGAAGCTAGAAGAAAAAGATCGGTCCTACTCGCCTCTGGATCTCACTCCCGTCGGAAGGGATGAAGAAAAGTGGGAAATGACGACTTAATGCTGCTATCCAGTATTTATACTGGACAGTTATTAGCGTGCGCTAATCACCCTTCATTAGCGTGCGCTAACGGGGTCAACGCTCCAGAGAAACCGCGTATAGCATAGTTAGCGCGCGCTAGCCAACAGCCGTAGCGCGCGCTAACGGGTCACAAAAACCAGTCCAGTGGCCCCTGGACAGAACTGCACCTACCGAGTAGCGTGCGCTAGAAAGAAGAGGGAGCGTGCGCTAAGCAGTCGATAGCGTGCGCTAGCTATCGGCCTTAGCGTGCGCTAACAAAGCTCGGTCCCGATCCGGTAGCTACCGGATCGCCTCAAATCGCCCGGTTTAGCGTCGCTACACATTGATGGCGTGCGCTAAACACCATGCAGTAGCGTGCGCTATGCTTCAAGCATTAGCGTGCGCTACACCACAAAATCTCAAAAACTCACAAAGTGATCCGAAATGCCTCCAAAAACATGTCCCAACAAGTCGCAACCAAACATGGCACGAAATTCCTACGATGAGGACCATGACAATCCGATAAAACCCAACGAATCCGGAATAAAGATCTCGGGTATTACATTCTACCCCTCTTAAAAGAAGTTTCGTCCTCGAAACTTGAAACATGGAACGAACGACGCAAAACAACTCAGATAACACACGATATCCGTTGCCGAAATAACAAAACACGACGAACGAAAATCAATACGGTTGAACAATTCAACAGTACAACAGTCAAAACACGAGCTATTCGCTGAACCAATACGAAATTCCACAGCCCAAGGGTTGAAAGATCGAACACAAAACTAATTTCCTGAACTCGAGGAAATTACGAAGGAGTCCTAACGCTCAACAATTGCGAAACGAGATCAACAAAAACTGAACCATCAAACGATTGAGTTACAACGATCGAGACAACAACAGTCGATCAATCATGTTCGAATCACGACGAACAATAATACTCAAACAACAACCCCAAAGTTCACATCTCGACTAGAGATAATATACGATCCGGTGAAGGCAACAAGATGTGCATTCACATAAGATCCACAGGAAAGGGAATAGCAATTTGGAGAGTCATAACGACAAACGGGTCATTCTGAAACAATACCACAACTCGTTCGATCAATAAAAGCACAGGACAGGACAAGATCAGAAAATATCAACGAATATAAACGATTCGACAGAGTCGAGAGTACAGAGTTCAAAATCCGATCCACTTCAAATAAAAGAAGTCAATCTCGGAATTTCGAAACAACAAAGCAAGGGAAATAATTCAACATGCAACTGATAGACCACGCCCCTCCGGGACTGCTCGGAGCCGATCCTGATATCAAAGTTCAAGTCCCTGCCTCGGAATGCTCGGTAACCATCTCGCAAAACTGAACCCGGTGGCCTCGAGTCCGCACTGTAACACGTTCGGCGGAGAAGGACAATGTGCACGAACATGTCCCGCCACATTACAGTTAAAACATCTCTGGCTTTACCAGAGTCGAGCAGAAGACTTGGAACTCTCAGTTCCACGCATCGAGCGATGGAGCTTCACAGCGGAAAGGCTACGACATTGAAAACTAGAAATACCAACTCCTGCACCGTCCACACGGTCATCGGACTTCCTCTGCTTCTTCGACTCGGGCACACGCTCCGACGATAATGAAGCTAGTTCACGGGCTAATGCTCGATCTTGATAGTCCCTCAACGAGGTGCAATTGAATCCCGACATATACACGCAAATATCCGGCTTCATCCGTCTGTCAAAGTGGAGGATTCTCTCTTCCTCGGTTCTCACCCGGTCTCGCACATAACTGAGTTGTTTGCTATAATCAATGATAGCTTGCGACACTGATAAGTGTCATTTTTGTACACTTATCCATGGTTTGTATCGATAAAATTCACCCATCATTGAGCTAGTCTACTCGTTTTTTGCTTTTAATTTATTAGTTTTAATAATTTTATTTTTATTGGATGATGATCGGATTAAATAACTGAATTACTCAAGAAACAACATGTTTAATAAATATTCTATTTGTTGAATTTTGATATATTCATGTTGTAGGGCTTTCCGAGACGAATTCGGCAATCTTTCCGGATTCAAAATCAGAGTTATATATCAAAAGTTATCATCCGAAGAAGATCTGGGGCAAAAACGCAAAGTCTGAGGAATTCTGGGCTGAAAACGTAACTATCAAAGCTTCAAATGAGCAAATTTACGAAGCCACGTTACGGCCGTAACATTCAGGAAGTTACGGCCGTAAGTCACTCGATTCTGGCCGTAACATTCGGGAAGTTACGTAGTAAGTCACCTCGATTACTGTAGTAACTCACAGATGTTACTAGTAACTCTTGGCGATTGCTATGATTTGTCTAATTTTTATACTTTTTGTGTATTATTGAGGGATGGTGGCATTGATCCGATATAATGTAATAATCTTGTAGTTTTGGAGTTATTAGATGACTTTAGGTGTATAAATAGACCCCTTAGATCCTTCATCATTCACCATTCATCATATAATTTTCCATTTTCTTGTAAACTTTTCTTTTTGTGTGAAGAACACACTTGTGTTCTTGAGTGATCTGTGTTAGTGTGGTACAACATATGTTGTTCGAGAGAGTTTATTGTTTCTATCTCCTTTATCTACTAAGGGAGTTAGGATCAATTCTTTCTCTTGATTCAACTAAACATGACCACCAAAGCTTGTAATATGTGTAATAAACCCTTTATGGGCTAAGTTTCTTAAGTTGGGATTATAAACAAGGTTAGTCATGTTATTTATGTTTGTATAAAGATATATTATGAATTACTTATTATTGTGTGTGATTTTCATTGTTTTAACAATCTTTATTTATTTGGCCAATTAATGAAGATATTTATGTTCTTCATATGTTTCGAAAGAAAATATGTTTGATTAGATCAAATGATCTTCACTCTAAGTTGTTCTAGGGGATAGAAATATACCCCTAGTCCTTAGATGATTCATTGAGTTATTTTCACAAATCCTAATGCTATGTATTGAAGCCAATCAACATAGAAATATAGTGGATTGATTCATATGTAAGGGCGTTTATAGTTCGAAGAGAAACCGTCTTTTTAAGGAAAATCGAATCTACACAACATAATAAGTAAATTCATCTTATGATCTCCAATACATCTTATATAACTAATGACGAACTAAGTTTGTAATCCCAACTATTTCATTTTATCGATAATCAATCTATTATTATTGCTATCTTTTTATTTCCTTATAATATTAGAACTATTATTGCAATTTCTTTGCAATTATTAAACCAAACTTTTTAATTGTGTGTTTCACTCATCTTAAGTATCTATAAAAATAGACTAATAGTGTATAATTCAAATTATAACATAACTTCCTTGTGGGATCGATAAACCGGACTCAAAAAGTCCACTTTACTACTTGATACGATATCGTGCACTTGCGATAGTTACACAAAAAGCGTGTCAAGTTTTTGGCGTTCTTAGGGAAGTATAAGTTATATTTGAACTCTTACATTATAAACTATTTGTGTAGGTACAAATTTCTCGACGTTGTAACTTAGTACTAAATTGTGTTTGTCCGGTCAAGTGGCGGATAACGGTACTCCGTGACTATTAAAGTCGGATTTTTCAGTTTCCCACAACAACTGATATTTGTATATATATATTTTTTTTTATTTTTTTTTCATTGTCTTTTTATTTTTTGTTTTTTTTTTATTCATGGATGAAACATTGTTTAAAATTGAAAAAAGATTTCCCTTTCTAAGCAAAAATGCAATTTTAAAAATTTACAAGACAAGGCTTGAAAGGATGAGGTTGCTTACGAATAAAAGCATACCTTTTGACATAAGATTCATTATCGAAGCCAAAGTAAGAATAGAAGGTGAATTCACGAAACACCAACTAGATTTTTACTGGGGCTTGGAAAAGTTCATATGCAAAGAAACGACGAGCAAAGATTCTAGCCGTTTGCTATAAATGTGCTAGATGGGCTGTAATGCAAAATGTCGATCTTTAGGAATTCCATCTACAAACAGAGAAGATAAAATTCGGTTCATTTATGATGGTCCGAATAAGGAGAATTTAGATAATATCGAAATTTCTCTTGACACGCATCCTAGTGGACTTGTGTATTACGGAATTCAATATTTGTGGAATAAATTCAAACCGAGAATATGAACAACGTCTTGGGAATCGGCGTTAAAAGACCTGTTTGCCAATTTGTAAGAAAATTGGATGGGAAGCTTCTCCCGACTCATAGAAGGCGTTTAGGCCGTTTCGAACGTAAAATCGAGAGGAAGATGTGAGCCACAATCACAACTACCGTACATACGCGTAAGTATCTTTTATTTTTGTCGTGTGGTGAGATTTTACGAATAAAAATGTGATACGCGATAAAAGCTTTCATTATTCTATTGAGTAGTTGAAGCACAATCAAACGCAATCACAAACTTGTTAAACAATTTTTACCTTCTTTTTCTTCTATAAATAAACTTTCTCTTGGTTTCTTTCATTCATCCCTCAAACTTGCACTTTTCTGTTTCTCTCTAAAAATTTTTTTTTCTTTTCAAAAATGGAGTCATCATCTTCAACAAAAATTTTACAGTCTGCATTTTTGGTGGATCTAGTTACGGAAAAGAGGCATGCTTCATTGACGGCCCACAACTTGGGTCGTACCTTGGAGAAAAATGCATTCATGTAGTTTACGGAGGAGGAAGTCTAGGATTAATGGGGCGAGCTGTTTGCCTATATGGAAGGAGTAAGAGTGTTGGGAGTAATCCCAAAACCTCCGCCGAAAGTAAAATCACCGGTCAACTATTGGAGATGAGTTTAGATCTGAATATGCAAGATCGCATAACTCACATGATAAATAATTCGCGCCTTTATCGCCCTTCCGGTGGTTTTGGCACACTTGAAGAACTTTTTCATGTGGTTACCAGGCCCGACTAAATGTTCATCAAAACCAATAGGAATGCTTAATGTCAATGGTTTCTTTGATGGTTTCTTGTCTTTCATCGACTACTCTGTGAAAAGGGATTTATTTAGGCGTGCAAAACGAATCATAGTCGTTGCAACAACACGAGAAGAACTAATCGAAAAACTCAATGAATTTGTTCCTCAACCAGATCCACTCTAGCTAAAATTATGCAGGTAGAAGATATTACAGTGAGAAAACGAAAAGTAGATTCATTCCTCTCCCTTTGATAACCCATGTCGGACCCCTTGTATTTTTACTTTTTGTCGTGTGTAATAATCGTGCTAAATGATGGCAGCTTAAGGAGTTTCTTCTTGATCTCTTGACGCTCATCTATTCACGATTTATGTATTTTTATTTCATTACTATAATGTTTATTTCGTGTTTTGCTTTTATAAAAACTTTGATGGCAGCGTAAGGCGACTCTTCGGACTTTCTTGATGCACATCTAAAAAATTATGTTATACTTACGAGTATATTTTATTTTCTTTTGTGTGTGCCTCGTATATTTATTCTCTTGCAGATTCTAAAAGGCGTTAGGCTCAGACATCAACTTTCTTAACAGGGAGTATTCTTTTCGCATTGATTTTTATTTTTATTTTTATTTTATTTTTAAAGCGAGACAGTTTTATTTTCAAGTTTGGGGTGGTTTGTTTTAGTATTTGTGTTTGTTTAATAATTTTGGTGTGTTTTGATTGATTTGGTTATTTGCCTTAATTTTTTTATATATATATTTATATATATATTTATAGTATTTTGATTTTTGAGATTTTTAAATCGCCATAACACCAATAAATTAGCTTTATACAAACTTCTAAAATCGTTTTAACGGTAAAAAAATTGTATATTCCAAAATTTTTGAGCCTTAATCTCTCTTTCCAAGCCTTGTAATTATCATATAAAATCGAGTCATTCGTTACCTTGAGAAAAGAAGAATCAATTGGTTAATGAAAAATAAAGCGAAATTTACTTAATTTGTGGAGTTTTTGATTTTTCATGCTTAACTAAAAATGATTTTCTGCAAAAATTCTATTCCCTAAAAAAGGAGTCATTGGTGAAAAGAGCTACACGTTAGCAAATAACGGTGTGAAAGCTATCACCTAAAAAAATAAATGACGAAAAGGAGAAGTGTTGAGCGGCAATTTTGCCTAATTTTGGAAGTCTTAAATTTTGCGAAAAATAAAGGACTAACCATTGTTGGTGCGTAGGCTAGTCTCGGGAAAAATTGGTGAAAAGAGCTACACGTTAGCAAATAACGGTGTGAAAGCTATCACCTTTTACGAAAAAAATGAGATAGAAATTGTGTTAGTGAAAAGAGCTACACGTTAGCAAATAACGGTGTGAAAGCTATCACTAAAAGGGATGTAGTTTATGAGCAGATTTAAATTAATTAGCAACTGAATTTCAATACACTCAATTTTGTAAAAATCACAATATTTGATGACGCCAATGAAATTCTTCTTCATATTGAGTCGAAAAATAAACGAGTGATCGAGAGCAACCATTAAAGGGAGTCGTGTGTATCACGAGTGGGAAAGAAATAATCAACCTTTTGGGGGGAAAACCTTACATTTTGGAATTACAAAATAAAAACCGTGTTTTAACTTCAAAAATATTAGTAGATTTATTTTGAATCTTGATTCATTTTTATCTACTGTATAAAGCTGGTTGTTGTTTATTAATGGCATTTTGATCTCCTTTTCTCTTTTTATGTTTTAATTTATGTGTGTATTAATTTTCTTATTTTTTATTTTTTTTTTTATTTTTATTTTTATTTTTGGAGTGTGAATAATAAAGAGTCTTGCTCGGGACTAGCAAGAATTCAAGTTTGGGGGTGTGATAAGTGTCATTTTTGTACACTTATCCATGGTTTGTATCGATAAAATTCACCCATCATTGAGCTAGTCTACTCGTTTTTTGCTTTTAATTTATTAGTTTTAATAATTTTATTTTTATTGGATGATGATCGGATTAAATAACTGAATTACTCAAGAAACAACATGTTTAATAAATATTCTCTTTGTTGAATTTTGATATATTCATGTTGTAGGGCTTTCCGAGACGAATTCGGCAATCTTTCCGGATTCAAAATCAGAGTTATATATCAAAAGTTATCATCCGAAGAAGATCTGGGGCAAAAACGCAAAGTCTGAGGAATTCTGGGCTGAAAACGTAACTATCAAAGCTTCAAATGAGCAAATTTACGAAGCCACGTTACGGCCGTAACATTCAGGAAGTTACGGCCGTAAGTCACCTCGATTACGGCCGTAACTCACAGTTATTAGTAGTAACTCTTGACAGATTGCTATGATTTGTCTAATTTTTATACTTTTTGTGTATTATTGAGGGATGGTGGCATTGATCCGATATAATGTAATAATGCTGTAGTTTTGGAGCTATTAGATGACTTTAGGTGTATAAATAGACCCCTTAGATCCTTCATCATTCACCATTCATCATATAATTTTCCATTTTCTTGTAAACTTTTCTTTTTGTGTGAAGAACACACTTGTGTTCTTGAGTGATCTTTGTTAGTGTGGTACAACATATGTTGTTCAGAGAGTTTATTGTTTCTATCTCCTTTATCTACTAAGGAGTTAGGATCAATTCTTTCTCTTGATTCAACTAAACATGACCACCAAAGCTTGTAATATGTGTAATAAACCCTTTATGGGCTAAGTTTCTTAAGTTGGGATTATAAACAAGGTTAGTCATGTTATTTATGTTTGTATAAAGATATATTATGAATTACTTATTATTGTGTGTGATTTTCATTGTTTTAACAATCTTTATTTATTTGGCCAATTAATGAAGATATTTATGATCTTCATATGTTTCGAAAGAAAATATGTTTGATTAGATCAAATGATCTTCACTCTAAGTTGTTCTAGGGGATAGAAATATACCCCTAGTCCTTAGATGATTCATTGAGTTATTTTCACAAATCCTAATGCTATGTATTGAAGCCAATCAACATAGAAATATAGTGGATTGATTCAATATGTAAGGGGCGTTTTATAGTTCGAAAGAGAAACCGTCTTTTTAAGGAAAATCGAATCTACACAACATAATAAGTAAATTCATCTTATGATCTCCAATACATCTTATATAACTAATAACGAACTAAGTTTGTAATCCCAACTATTTCATTTTATCGATAATCAATCTATTATTATTGCTATCTTTTTATTTCCTTATAATATTAGAACTATTATTGCAATTTCTTTGCAATTATTAAACCAAACTTTTTAATTGTGTGTTTCACTCATCTTAAGTATCTATAAAAATAGACTAATAGTGTATAATTCAAATTATAACATAACTTCCTTGTGGGATCGATAAACCGGACTCAAAAAGTCCACTTTACTACTTGATACGATATCGTGCACTTGCGATAGTTACACAAAAAGCGTGTCAGACACCGATATATCTTGCGGTTCTGCCAAGTAGAATTCGCGGATCCTCTGCTCTCTAATCGGTTTCGGACAGAACTCAGCTTCCATAAATGCTTGGAACTCCGCCCACGTGACATCACGATCACGTGGTTTAACAGCTTCCCACCAATTAGCAGCATCCTTGTCGAGAAGGTACTGGGCGATAGGTACCTTCCGCTCTTCAGGACATCCGACAGCCTCGAAAATCTTTCCCAACTGGAAAATCCAACCATCCCAGCCCAACGCATCCGCAGCACCGGCGAATCGAGGGGGATTCATACGAACTACCTCGCGAAGCCATTGATTTACACCAACGTTCTGACTCGCGTCAATGCTACGTTGAACCACCTGGGTCAACTGAGTCATCTGAGTCGCTACTTGTTGCAATATAGTAGCAACACCCAAACCAAAATCATTCCCAGCGGCATTCTCTCGATTCCGCATCTGATCCCCGTGGCCATCAGCGCCACGATTACGACCACGACCCCTGCCCCTCGGCATACTAACAAACAACAACCTAAGGTAAAGAAAGATCATAACACATAGCAAGATATTCAAGTCTCTGTCTTTAATCCAACATCATTAAATAATGTACATATTACCATTTAATTCCAGCTAGAGCACAATATACAAACTATTATACCAACAATCTTCATTTATAATGCCGTTGTTATGCGATTTATAAATGTAATGAAATTGAAATCATCCATTATATCAAAATCACTTTCTGTACGGTTTCCTCGCCGGAACTCACCAAGTTGAAAACCATTTTCGAAAACGTTCCAAAATGCCAGAAAGGCCGATGACGGTAATGCTTTCCAAATACTCCCCAAAAGTCATTTTTCAAATACCAAATACCGTCACCAAATACCATTTGAAATTACAAGGCGTAGACGCGAAAACTCAATAGTTTCAAAATATATGTTAAATGGCCCGACAAAAGAGTTGGGAAAAAGGGTCAAAGAAATAATTCAAATTTACAAACACGGAAGGTCATTTTGAAACACACACTATTTGGTAAAAGTACCAAAAAGTCAGTTTGAACTTTACACACGCAATGGACAAGAACACGATTCAAATTACACATAACCACACCCAACAATTGTTATTCATGAACAACACACATGGAGTACCGTTTCAAGCGGTCACCTAACAATCGCAAAAGTTAGACTTACGGCGAATGTAGTTTAGAGCTTACGCTCGGACCGGTTAAGGTATGATTCAACAGACTTAGCGTGCGCTAGCCATGCCACGTTAGTGCGCGCTAGTTATACTAATTCAACACATTCATGAGCATATATCAAATAATGCCAAACGCCGAAGGTTACATATAAACAACAACATACGAATCCAAACGCCAACAATTTACATTCTCACTACATATCGTTTAATCGAAAAAAGTTGAAGGCGAAAGTCACGTCTCAAGTAAATTATTGGTAGACCTCGTTTAAGCATTTAAAATCAAATTTTGAAAATTTTCAATGCAAGATGAAAATATAATATGTGTAGTTTGAATTCTCAAAATCTTTGGTCTCGAGGTCATCATACGAAAATCAAATTATTTTTCCTTCTCGAAGGATATTTTTAAATAGAATTTATGTGACTTCCCCAAAACATTTGAAATTGAAATATCACATTGATAAACTTTTATTGAGTAACCAATCCAAAACATCACTCCTGTAAAAACGATTTCACACAAGGATGTATACATATATACATGCATACCGGTACTACTCTTTATTCCAACACAATACGAGAATCAAACAAGTATGGAATAAGTATTCACGAGGCACAATTAAACTCCACATAATAACACAGAATCACATAAACTCGTATAACACGAGATATAATAAAATAGGGAGACTTACATCCACAGATCGCACGAAGATGATGGTTGCACTCGATACTAATCACGACCGACAACTCAGACGACGCGTCGCGACACCACTCAGTCAGACCAAATCTGACAAGACAAGATCCGACAACACACAACTCAACCCGACAGCCTAGGTTTCCTCAACCTAAGCTCTGATACCATATTCTGTAACACCCCCAAACCATTCGGGAATATTACAGCGCCGCAGACCCTCTCCGCGAGGATCTACCAGGCTAAATACAAAACAATGCATCACTTCACATGCCGACATGGCTACGTAAAGGACCGTTAGACCGATTAGGTCTTATATCACAACACACACAACATTACATACATGATACTTGCCCAGAACACATACTCACGCAGGGGCTAGAATACAATAACGCTCCCATAAATCGGGGTAACAACACATCGGAGGGATAACCAACACGACTCTACCCAATACTCTATAATTGGTCTTCACGTGATTAGTATCTTCGTCTCCCACCATCCTTCGTATCGATCCTGTGATTCGCTCCCCATCTACCTGCAAGTACCTGGACGCAATACAGACATCCACCCCCCGAATACTCGGGGGTTAGCAAAACTCCACTGTTTTGCTAGTGCAAGTATAAAACCAAAAGTACAAGCCATACACAACGTGCTTCAAGAATATAAAATCTTGAATATATTTCCCGAGATAAATCACTTAATCAAAACAGTTTGATTTATAAAAGGTAGGAAAAGAACCATGTGTCTCATACAAAATATTTTACGGTCTCGGGAGTTTGAAAACATTTGGAAATAAGGAATTGTCAAGTCTTTCGAAAACACTTGGGGACACGGCCCAGAATCATCTTTCCAAAATACGATTCCAATAATAAAACGCGGTTTCACAACCCAATTCACAACACACGGGGTCCAAGACCCAAATCATAAGTCACAGGGTCCACGACCCGAGTCACCTAACACATGTTCCCAAGGATTATTCGCGTCCCGTGCTAACAAGCCACGAACCTCAGATGCTCCCGTAGAGCATACCCGAGTGAATAACCCAATAGGAAACCATACCAAATCACATGTCCTCGTGACAACAGTCACGGAACCATTCCATACCACAACCATAAGTTATCCCGGCATCGGGATAACAAGCCACGAACCTCGGAGTCCCCGCAAGAGGCGTGCCGATGATAACACCAAAAGTTATATCGTCATCGGGCTAGCATGCCCAGAACATCGGAGTCCCCGCAAGACATACACTGTTTTTATAACCCTACGGTCACGCCAGACCGATACTAGCAAGTATGGATCCGGAGATTCAACAATCCTACCGGAGGCACATCACTATCAACGATCACATAACAATGAGCGAATATCAAGCCAAGCAACACTTAAACATCACAACCTCCTTTCAAAGGAGTATCAACTAATATCACACCCAATACGTTCTTACCGAACAAATACACATAACAATACGTAATCCCGGCAAAGGATTACGGTCTATTAAACTCACTCAAAGTGGTCATAGCATCTTTTCAACATACAAAACCAACACACATATCCGAAAACACATATATTCACGAAGTACACGAATTATCGTTGAAAGACAACATTTATCGAGAACATACCAATCCCTTTTACGTTCATTAAACATTGGGTTTCGTATATAATCATTTATCAATAATTACGCCTACGAAACATGAAACGTATGGACAAGATACTTGCCTCGATATCACGAGCAACGAAGCAGCGAACGGGCACGATCGGGCAACCTTGAACCTCAAACGATCAAGACTTCGACATTACGAATACTACGAAAATAGCATCACCACGAATCAATAACACTAATCGAAATCGAAGCGATCCTAAAAACGACAAGAATCTAAGTATTCGCAACGAAATCAAGAATCGTTGATCCGGGCGATAAAAATCGATGAACGGTTAACAAAATCTGAAGATTACGGTCAAGACAAACAAGAACAAATAACCGATCGGATGAGATCGGTCAAGAATCACAAATCCAAGCAAAAACCCCAAATTTAAGAAATAGGGTTCTAACAAGAGATTACCTTGATTTGGACCAAGAAGACGATTAGATGTTGTTAAACATCTACAAATCCGCTCAAAGATGAAGCTAGAAGAAAAAGATCGGTCCTACTCGCCTCTGGATCTCACTCCCGTCGGAAGGGATGAAGAAAAGTGGGAAATGACAACTTAATGCTGCTGTCCAGTATTTATACTGGACAGTTATTAGCGTGCGCTAATCACCCTTCATTAGCGTGCGCTAACGGGGTCAACGCTCCAGAGAAACCGCGTATAGCATAGTTAGCGCGCGGTAGCCAACAGTCGTAGCGCGCGCTAACGGGTCACAAAAACCAGTCCAGTGGCCCCTGGACAGAACTGCACCTACCGAGTAGCGTGCGCTAGAAAGAAGAGGGAGCGTGCGCTAAGCAGTCGATAGCGTGCGCTAGCTATCGGCCTTAGCGTGCGCTAACAAAGCTCGATCCCGATCCGGTAGCTCTTTGGGCGCCTCTGCTTGCCCGATTTAGCGTGCGCTACACATTGATGGCGTGCGCTAAACACCATGCAGTAGCGTGCGCTATGCTTCAAGCATTAGCGTGCGCTACACCACAAAATCTCAAAAACTCACAAAGTGATCCGAAATGCCTCCAAAAACATGTCCCAACAAGTCGCAACCAAACATGGCACGAAATTCCTACGATGAGGACCATGACAATCCGATAAAACCCAACGAATCCGGAATAAAGATCTCGGGTATTACATTAGGAAGAGAGGTGATGGCCCGGGAGACGTACGAAGGGACGTCGAGAGGCTTGTGCGGCAACTTGCTCGCCAAGAAATCCAGAACCATCGGCGATACGTCTGGATCGGCGAGACGGACCCTGCAACACAAACAAACAAAAAAAAAGAAAAAAAAAGAAACAAAGGAGTTAGTGTATGCCTTGCACAAATTGCCTAACTCGGAAAGATCAAACCGGTCTTACCTATTGACCAACTCGGGGTCGCGGACAAAAAAGGGCTTGCCCCGAGGAGTTTCAGCTTCGGTGATCGCCGCAGTTTTCAAGAAGCCGGCCGAGGGACTGGAGCCAGACCCCTCCACCATCGGAACAGGAGAGATAGGTGGAGCGGCAATCGGCGGTTCCAAGATAGATACATCCGCCTCAGCAGTCGGTAGGGACCCCTCCGGCCTCCGCCTCTTGCGGTTGCGCTGGAGTTGTTCTTCCTCCTGAACTTCCGGCTCGGCGACCGGCACCATAGCAGGCCTCACCGCAGGTACGGGGCGAGACGTCGTCGCAGGGGCACGACCCGTCTTCTTTCCCTGGTGAAGACGACCCAGCAGTCCGGGGTTCGACATTACGATCTCTTGTGGTGGCTCGGCGTAGCGGGAAAAATGGATCTCTGTCAAAGAAGAAATTCAAACAAGTTAGACATCTACTTCAATCAGACGATCGTCATGCAGGAAAGAGGAAATAAAAATCCATACCCGGGGCCTTCAGGTGGCTAGTGTATCGAAACAGTCGAGCTCCCAACCGATGGAGTTCGTGACTGACTGAGTGAACGTCGATATAGGAGTCCGGCAAGGCGCGAATTCGCTCCCAGACGATCAAGAAATCAAAGGGGAGATCGCCCATCGCTGGAACAAGGGATCCTGCAAAAAGGAAACAAAATTAGATCGGCCCAAGACGTATCCGATCAAAGGGAGAGTTAAAACCCTTACTCGGATTCCTCTCCCGAAAATTGGTAGGGATCTCCAACTTTTCCTCCGGCCTATCACTCGACGCCGACCTCCACGCTCCGCCGACCCAGCACCATTTTGCCAGGTCACCCCGAGTCCTGTTCGGCACCCCGAGGACCACTCTTCCCAATCGACCTTGAATGTGAAAACCGCCGACCGACCCCTTCTGCGCAGTTAGTTTGAAGAGATAGTTCATTTCCATCGCAGAAGGGAGACGGAACAACCCGTGACCGCCAAAAATTGTCAAAGTACTGATGATCTGTAGCTAGGCGTTCGGCGTCAGCTGGAGCGGCGCCAAATTCCAGGCGATCAACAAATATGACACGGCGAACGGCAAGGGGAACCGCAGGCCGGCCACCATAATCATCTCATTAACGGCGACCAGACCCTCGGGAGGTTGATCGGCACGTTCGTTTTCCGAGGGCACGTGCAGCGAGACGTCAGAGGGAATGTGGAATTTCGCCCTCCAGCGACTTAAGTCTTTCTTGGTCGCCGTGCTCCGAATCTGATCAAGAGTCCACAGAGAAGGGTCAGCGGCCCGAAATGCCGTCCGTTTCACGGGCTCATAGGGGTTGGTGGCGGAATACGCTTCGAAATCAAATTCAGGACATGGTCCGGCGATCCCCTCCATAAGCTTAGCAAAATCTAAATAAGCGGGGCCGAATACGCTATCCCGTTCCCAAGACAGCCGTACCATTTCATCTTCATCCACCGGTGAGTCCCCCTGCCCGCCGCCGCCTCTGATCTCGCCACTTCGGCCTCATTGAAGAGCTCTTCAAGTTCCGCGGGTGCAATCCCCGCACGAATGGCCTCGACAGCCGTTTCCATATGAAGACCCACGGGAATTTCCTCCCGGTCAGGCGAAGCCGCGGCGTCGGAGGAGCTACCGGCCTCGAATGTTTTAGATCCTCCAGACATGTTCTTAAAAGTAAAGGGGGAGAGAAGTTTTGTGTTCTTACCTAAAAAGAAGGACGGTCGGCACAAAAACCTTCAAAGAAATTCTGCAGAATCTCGTCTGAAAAATAAGGGTGCGTGAAAAGTGAAAATGAAGTAGCCCTAACCCCTTTTATAGGCGGGAGCAGGGGTCTCTGTGCAAATAGGCGAAATCCCGAGGGCTGGAGTGCAACCGTCTGGGGGGACGCATTAAATACTGCCCTCGAAACCCGCGAACGCGTCTTTTCGAGGGCACGCCAGGCGACAAGTCTGACAAAACCGTCGGACTCCCCCAATGGAAGCGCGACGCGTGTCCATGCAACGTTTCGAAAGCCCGCCTTCATTTCCCGCTGATTCCAGCGCAAAAGGAGATCGTCCCAATTCGAAATCAGATCGTCCAGACGATCGTCCTTGTCATTAACAAACAAGCCAAACGTCAAAACACAGGCGATCGCCAACTGTGCCACAGTGCCACCTCACCCCGTGTTTTCAACATCGAAGCGAGCTGGGGGGCAATTGTTGTGCGGCGATTAATACGCCTCGATGGCGATCGGCATAATGGTCTGAGAGCCAACCACAGAAGACATACGCTGGGCAAACACCCAGCAGTCGGCAACCACAGCGATCGTATTTTGGTATCTGACGATCGTCTATGATGTCCGACCATAGACGATCGTCTCGTGCCACGTATGAACCCGACACCCGTCAAAGTCTTCGAAGACCGAATCTCGGACGTGGACCCACATGCAGATCCACAAAAGGCGCCGCAAGATAAGGCCTTTGACCACCAGCCTGTCACCAGCCTTTCACCTACCGACAAGCCCGCCGAAAGGTACAAAGTGGGTCCTCCCCAGCCAGCGACTCAGGACGCGTGCAGGCTTCCCATTGGCTCGCACAGCTGGCTGCCAGCAGCAGCCTCGGACTTTAAGGGAACAGCCCCACGTGACGGGACGATCGCCCACCTTATTCTAATATAGAAAACGGCGGTCGCCCGCGATCGCTGGGGAGGACCCAGCAACCTTGTCTCCTATAAATAGCAGGCCTCCAACAGTGGCCTAAAAAAATCGTGAATGCAGTGAAAAACGCACAGACTGAGAAAAAAGACTCATCTAGCAATTACTTACACATTCATAGTGATATTCATACACACTTACAGAACATCTAAAGCAAGAACTCACAGAGCTTAATATCTGGTTCTTCCGGCAATCTACACGCTCTACAGCTTAGATAACTAGAAGTCTTTGCACTCATTGTAATAGATTCTAACATTAATATTTGTACCCCAAAGTATCTATATTAATAACATCTCGCGAGAGCATTCAAGCCCGGGATTAACAACCCGGGCAAACCTTGTGTTATTTATTTTCCCACGGAAGTGTTCTCGCATTTGTTTGTTACTCGACCATTCCAGCAATATCATCTCTGGATAATATTTTGGGTAACAACACACACCATGTGCTTTATGGAGATTGTACCGCATGTTTTATAGATAAAATAATCATAATAATATTATAATAAAATTAATAATAAAGCACGCAGTACAATCCTTATAAAGCACGGGTGTGTTTGGGGGTATAGTTTAGGGTGTTGCCCTATCATTTCTCATTGTTCGGTTGAATCGGCCACAACCCGAAACACTATTGGTTCCGAATTGTTGACCAATGGTTCAATTAATTGTTGATTTTGGTTCGATTTGAAATTATAATCGTCTAAAAGTTTAAAAAAGTTCGGTTTCAGTTTGGAGTCTTGATGAATCGGGAACTGGCGGTTCAACGGGTAGTTTATATAAAAAATTAAAAAAAACAAGAAACTTGAATTTTGAAATTTTAGGGGGAAAATTGATTAAACTGTAGAATTTTGAGAATTTAAGGGGGAATTTAGATTTTTAATTTTAAATATTGAAAGTAAAAATCCATTTCTTTTTGCTCACGTCCCTCCTAATTTTAAAATAGAGCTATGAAGACTTTAATTTTGATTTCTAAATTCTAAAGTACGAATATATATGCACTTAATTCAGATATTTATAATTAAACTCAGTTTCATTTTTTACCTCACATTTAGATGTAAAAATTTTAATTTTATAATTTTATTTTAAAAAAGGAACCATGAATTGCAGTTTTTTATTCAGTTCCAAACCGGTGGTTCACAGTTTAAAAATGAATTGTGAACTGCTATAAGACGGTTCGGTTTCGATTCCATTTTTTTGCCAAAACTGCTCAATTCAAAAAATCGATGATTTTAAACCGTTGAACACGTCTATAATTATATTGTATATGAATGATTATTATATCTTTGATGCAATTATGTAGTTATAATTTTATTATTTCAAGTTTTCTATAAATAGATTTGAGGTATTAATGAAACTTATCCTTAAGATATATTACTTTCTTTATATTATATCTCTTTTATATATGTAATTTTTTTAAACATCATACTCACAAGATCCTAGTTAAATATTATGCGGGTCTACGGATCTGGTCCACGGATCCATCTTTTAAGTTAAAATAGTACTTAAAATAACGCAATATCAATACCACACAACTATAAAAAAGTCAAAATAAATCAGCAACACAAGCATCATATCACGAGCTACTTTCATGTTCATGAGATAATCACATCACATCACAAAGAAATTCAAAAAACCCAAAATATTACACAAACATATTCGTCTAAAGTCACATCACATCACCAATAAGTCTTCACGATCAACTAATCTTGAGCCCATGAGAACAAGTCTTCCATGTTACATTTACTTTTAACATTATCGACATCCTAATAAACATAAAGAAAAAAAATTCATGATTTATTTCAATAATATAAGTATAAATGTGATGTAAAACAATTACCATATCAATAATATCGATTTTTTCCTCTCCATCTTCATCATAATCTTCATTGATTGTGGAACACGCATGTGTGTCATCCAATTTACCTTGCCAACAACAAAAAAAATCATGAACAAGTATGAATGTTAACAATAAATAATAAATAAATAATGAAATATAAAGATAAATAAAATATATAAGCAAACTTACTACCTTTAACATCATCAATCATCCAATTTTGTAGACACAGTAAGGCTTCCACTGTGCGAGAGTGAAGTCGCGAACGATGAGCACTAACCACCCGTCCACCTGTGCTAAAAGCACTTTCCGTGGCCACTAAATACATTTGATCCCTTTTATATAATGTAAATCCGCGGGTCGGATCTGGGTCTGATCCGGATCTAAAAATTTGAGATCCAGATCCTCAAAAATGGATCCGAATCTGCGTATCTGGATCGGATTCAAGATCCATTGTCATCTCTAATTTTAAAAAATTAATTGAGTGTGTTGTGTGATTGAAATAAGGGTCCTATTTTTCTCGCAGTTTTCAAATAAAATGTGTGAGATATTAACTAAAAATAGAAAGGTGTAAGTTTTTTTATGAACGGACCAAAAATATATAATTTGTGGATAGAGAGAATATTTATTACTAATTACCAATTTTATGGTCTATTCTACATCCGCAAGTAATCCATCCTCTAAATGGATTGTTGAGTTCATGGAAAACTCTTGATACAATTTTAGTTTCATCTGGAAATTATTTTTTGATCCATTAATTTCTTACCACGAGTAACTAAAATTTGATAAAATCAGGGTCAAATTCAAAGCCTTGTAGTATTATTTTTCATGTCTATTATAGGAATAGTTTACAAATGAAGAGACTTATACTCTTATGATCATTAAATTTTTGTTCCACGAGATTTTATTGAGGCAGCACATGAATATTAACATAAGAATCATTTATATGAGTTGTAGCAAATTCACTACATATTTGTTTTTTTCCTAGCAACATTATGATGCAGCACGATATAATTGACACAAGAATCATTGATATGAGTTGGAGCAAATTCACTATTTGTTTTTTCCTATTCAGTTCCATTCGGTCCGGTTTTTGACCGAAACCGACAACTGAACCAAATATTCGATTCAGTTTGGTTTGATATTTTTTCGGTTCTTCACAATATAAATTCAAATATTATATTCAATAGAATAAGTTATATATAACAACAAGCCAACAAAAGTTATATATATGCTCAAGATAAAAGCTAGACCTGCATAGCAATTTATAAATATCCCAAAAGATATAATCATCACAAATCACAATAATTCATTCTCTAAACCTAAATTAGTTGAATCACAAATTACATGAGCATATTATGGGTCCTCATTGGACCCATGAGGGTCTTAAAAAAACAAATTACATCAAAACCTCAAACACACAAAACTCACAAAACGATATCGATTTAGTATGTTGACTTTGACTTCAGTCCATTCGTCCGGTTCGGTTCTGTTCGCCTGAATCGAGAACCGAACCAAACCAATACGGTTCGGTTCTGTTTTTATATTTTCCGGTTTGGTCTTCTTCAGTTTCGTTTTTTCGAATTTTTTCGGTTTGATTTTCAATTTTTGGTTCCGAATTACCACCCCTGCTACACGAGCTTTAATCCGGCCAAATATATATCGAACTCGAGTAGAATAATATTTCTATATGCAATTATACTTTTATTTAAATCGAGCCGAACTTGAACCAAATTTTAATATAGTATATATATATATATATATGTATATACATGAAAGTGTATTTTTTGTTATATTTATTATAGTATATTTGTTAATATATATTGTTACTGTTTATGGCTTATAAAAAAAATAAAAAAATAGATTTTTTAAATATTTAGCCTGTTTAGCCCGAAGCCCGTTAGGGTTAGGGTTAGGGCCGATATTTCCTAGCCCGTTTAAATTCGGACTTTTTTTAACCCGGACCTTTTATCCCGAAACCCGCTAGGGCTAATCCGGAACCGCTAGAATTAGGACGTTTAACATCTCTACCAATAACCACATACTTAGGTTGAATACTAAAACCAAAAAAAAAAAAAAAAAAAAGAGGGAAAATTATATTTGATAATATATTTAAGTAATGTATTACAGTTTTAACACCAACTTAAAATAATTATGCGACTACCTACTTAAATATGTTTTATTTGTTAGTTAATTTTTACATATTTCTTTCTCTCTAGAAACCATTCGGAGAATCCAATAATATAGCTCCATTTATTTATTTCTTTTTATATTTTGATGTGAATCTTGTTATTCTATATAAAAAATGGCTCCGTGGGTTTATACCCCATCAACTTAGGATGAACACCCCACTAACTTTTGATCAATTTTTTGGACATGCTATCATGCTTTTTGACTTTACTTGACATTTTTTTCTTATTCTTTTTCTTGATCAAGTTTTATAAATTTATATTATATGGGAGTTATATTATATGTTAATAGAATCTGTTCAATTCGTTGTTTAAAAAACTTTTGGCTATAACGTGGAATTTAAGAAATTAAAATATCAAATCATGTATAAAAGGTTTTTATCTGTTGCACAAAAGACAATATCAGTTTATTAAATTATTTTTCTGTAATACTAAAGATGGGGAATTATAGGGTTCATCGTTCCTTGTATTTGATTAACATACACTACCTTAAAGTGTACTTAATTATAACTTTTGGATTAATAGTAGATTTATCATAAATAATTGTACTACATCTTAACCACATATATTATAATTGTAGTACATTATATTTTTATATATATATATTTTTGGATAAATTTTTTTTACACCAAAAGCTTTAAAAAATTTTGAAATCACACACGTTGTGGATAGCGTTAAGAATTTCCGTCAGAAAAATAAAAAGTAAAAAAAAGATTCTGAAATTTCCGAAAAATCTAAAAAATCTGAAAATAAATAAAAAAAATCTGGAAAATTCTGCAAAATTTGAAAAATCTAAAAAAAAAAATCGAACTTTTATTTTTTAAGAAAAAATTATATGGAATAAATATTAAAAATCGGATCTTTTATTTAAAATTCAAAAATAAAAAGTAAAAAATAAAAAAAAAATCTGACAATTCTGGAAAATTTAAAAAATCTTTTATTTTTGGAATTTTTCATATTTTTTCAGATTTTTTAGATTTTCCAGAATTCCGTAGAATATAGACAAATTCATAAATAAAAAATTACCGATTGGAGAAAATAAAAAAAATTATTTAGATGTGAAATTTATTTTTTAATATAAAAAATAAAAGGTTAAATACGTAATTTCAATTCTAAAAGTACGACTCTAACAAATAATTGTACTAGATTTACAATAAACATATGGCTAAGATTTAGTACTACTGATTTTATTATATTTATAATTAATCTAACAGTGAGAATTAAGTATATTTTAACTTGATGTATATTCACCAAGTACGTTCTTGGTGACCTCAGAACTACCCTACTTAATATTTCTTTTACTCTACTACATCTTTTCCATCCAAATAAATAACTAGTGTAAAAAAGATTGCCACTCAAAACCTTTTAAGACCATTTGTATATGACAAATAAATACAGTAGCAATTTAGTAACTGAAACTTGGAAAAATATTGCCATATTGCCTTCACTTATAGTTTAGTAACCGAAACTTATAGCAATTTAGCAATTTAGTAACTTATAGTTTCGAAAAATAAATGCAGTTTTCTAAATATAAAATAATTTAATAAACTGATATTGTCTTTTGTGCAACAGATAAAAACATTTTATACATAATTTGATATTTTAATTTCTTAAACCCCACATTACAGCCAAAAGTTTTTTAAACAACGAAGTGAACAGATTCTATTAACATATAATATAACTCCCATATAATATAAATTTATAAAACTTGATCAAGAAAAATAATAAAAAAAAAATATCTACATAAATAAAATCAAAAAGCATCATCTAAAAAAGGAGAAACATGATCCAAAAAATTGGTCAAAACTTCAAGGTATATAAAATTTGTTTTATCGTCTCTGTTTTGATTCTTCAATTTCATTCTTTTTTGTCGTTTGTTTGTCTTGTTCTGGTACTTAAAATTTTTCCTCTTCCCCACTACTTTTACCGCCTAGACCACGGTACCGTCCATGGTATACCCTTATGTACTACATTTTTTGTCGGATGCACTACACGTAGCGTGCATGGACGGTGCAGATTGATGTATTAGATGGAGCATCGATCTGCACCGTCCATACATGTCATGTATAGTGCATCCGACAGGGAATGCACTATATGAGGGTGTACCATGGACTCAACCCCGAGACCACCGCAATTTTTTTTTTTTTGGGTTTGTTCAAATCCATGAATCCTGCTTTTGTTAATAGATTATTTAAGATAAGGCTGCAATTTAGTGATTATTATTTCATTACTGTGTTTTTTCTTTGAATTTTCACAAACGAGGCGTTATCCAACCCGTGCGATGCACGGTCTTTGGTTGAATATCTACGTGTTTTGTACGTAATATTGGGGCAGACGGTTGAATGAGCAGATGACAGAATTTAAATACCTTTTAGATAGGGATGGCAAAAAAAACCACGGGTCCGAGTACCCGCGGGTTTTTACCCGAATGGTTCCAATTCGGGTAATAAAATTCGGGTCCGGGTCCGGGTCTGGGGCGGGGAGAGAAAAAAAAACCGGGTCCTGGTCGGTTCCGGGGGATAAGATACCCACCCCGAACCCGCCCCGTATATATAATATTAATATTTAATATTTAATACATTAGGGTTTTATTACTTTCCTTTACTTGTTCACACGCCGACTCCCCCTTCATTTTCTGCCTCTCTCTCTCACCTCACTTTCGTTTTTTTTCACCTCTGCCTCTCTAGTCTTTCTCACCTCACCTCACGGTCTCTCCCTTTCTCACTATCTCCATCTCCGATCCGATCAACAGCAGTTCTCCGAGTCTCCGTCTCCGATCCGATCAACAACAGTTCTCCGATTTCCTCTTCGTGTTGTCTCTGGTTTCCTCTTCGTCTTCTCCGGCCGCTTTCAGCCATACCCAAAGCAAGCGCTCTATAAATACCACCGAGGTAAAATTGGAACCACGGTTTCCGCAAAACATAATTGATTCTTGCTCGGTAGATTTTTTTTCCCCTTCAATATTGAACTTTGAAGACAGTTTTGGAGTTGAGTGGATTTTGTTATGAACTTGTAAGTTTTCCGTTGAAGCTATATTTTTTCGTAATTATTTTCCGGGTTTTAATAATCCGAAAACCACATGAATTTGATGAACTGATTATTATGTTATGTCCCTTTGAGTTGTGGTTGGATATAGACCTTGTTGAGGAGATTTGTTGAAATTCCTCTGTAAATATATAGTATTTACACAAAGCTGATTGATGGATGACTGTTCTTCACTAACCGGTCTGCTCTAATATTATAAGCAGTAGCCAGTATGGACTTGTTAAAAGTAATGGACTTCAAATGCCAGTAATTAATCGTTTTATTAATCATAGTTGTATTCAGTCAGTTCTATTAACTTGATACTCAAGAGACAGATAAACTGATATTATAAGCTATGACATTGATTTTTTTATTTTTATAAACTGTTTCTGTAGGTAAAATATGTCGACTCCAAATGATGGCGAAAGTGATCGAGCAGCAGCTGGTCCGTCTCTTGGTACGGAATCTCAACGCGGTGGTAATGGTATTCCAATTGAGGTAGCATCAAATCAAATCCCTTCAATTATGGCAGATGATAGTGACAATGTTGAGGTACAATCACATGGAGATGGTGTAGAGGATTCAAATTGTGAGGAAAAGTCTAATTTTAAATCGGTTGCTTGGACTCATTTCAAAAGGCTAAAAGTTAATGGGTCATGGAAAGCAAAATGTCATTATTGTCATAGGAAACTTGGGGGCGATACTAAAAATGGGACGTCGCATCTACTTAAACATTTTAGTATATGTCCTTTAAGGAAATCACGAGATATAAAGCAAGCAATCTTAAATACCATTCGAGGGAGCGATGGTAAGACGGTTATTAACACTTACACTTTTGACCAAGAAGCGGCAAGAAATTCTCTTGGAAAGATGATAATATTACATGAATATCCACTTTCTATGGTAGAACATCATGGTTTTAGAGAATTTTGTAATACTCTTCAACCATTGTTTAAGAAGGTTTGTCGAAATACGGTTAAAGCGGACATTTTGAAAATTTATGAACATGAGAGGAGTAAGACAATGGAGTTGCTTGACCGAAATTCGAGTCGATTTGCAATCACCACCGATATGTGGACTTCTTCTAATAAGAAGAGGGGATTTATGGCAGTCACTGCACATTACATAGATGACTCTTGGACTTTACAAAGTCGAATTGTGAGGTAACTTATATTTATATCGCATATAATGTTTTTAGTAAGATTTTTAGTTTATCAAAATATGCTAATAGATGTAATGTTATTGTATTCGTAATGGGTTCATATACGTACCTTGCCCTCACACGTCTGAGGCGCTTGCGGATGCTTTGATGGGTTGCTTGTTAGATTGGAACTTAGATCGTAAGTTGTCCACGTTAACTGTAGACAATTGTACCACGAATGATGCGATGATTAATATTTTATTAGAGCATAAGATTCCGTTTAATACATTGTTGTTGGGTGGACAACTATTTCACATGCGTTGTTCGGCACACATATTAAATTTAATTGTGAGGGAGGGTTTGGGAGTAATTAGTGAGGCTCTTGAAAGAGTACGGGATAGTGTTGCGTACTGGACGGCGACACCGAAAAGATGTGAAACATTTGAAAAAGTAGCGAATCAATTGCATATCCCATGTACTAAAAAGCTATCACTTGATTGTAAGACTAGGTGGAACTCGACGTACTTAATGCTTCAAAGTGCGTTGCCTTATAGAGAGGTTTTTGGTAGATTGAAACAACGGGACTCTCACTACAAGCGTTTGCCTCTAGAAGAGGATTGGTTGTTGGCTATAGAGATTTGTAAAAGGCTAGAGTTATTCTATGAAGTAACGGAGTTATTTTCGGGGACTAAATATCCTACAGTCAATCTTTTTTTCCCCAAAATTTGTAAAATAAAAATATCAATGAAAGAGTGGGCTTCGTCGAGTAGTATTGAGGTTAGAATGATGGCAACTGATATGACCACTAAGTTTGAAAAATATTGGAGTTCGGTTCACGGTGTTATGGCTCTAGGAACAGTTTTAGATCCAAGGTTTAAGATGAGAGGGATTGATTTTTTTTTTCTCTAGAATTTTTGATGACGGGGCGGTGGTGGAAATAGAAAAAGTTCGTAACCTTGCTTTTGATATGTTGAAAGCGTACCAAGCGAGTGAAAAACATTTAGAAGCCCATTTTAGAAATGAGTTTCACAATGCTTCATCTTCTGGCTCACAAAAAGGCCATGAAAAGGATGATTTGGATGAGTATGATTTGTTTATTTCAAGTACATCATCTAATGAACTTGTGAAATCCGAATTAGATTATTATTTAGAGGAGCCCGTCTTACCTAGAGTTGAGAATTTTGACATATTGGCATGGTGGAAATCAAACGGCCCCAAGTATCCCACTTTACTTGCGATGGCAAGAGATATACTAGCCGTTCCCGTGTCTACGGTTGCTTCGGAGTCTGCTTTCTCTACTAGTGGTAGATTTCTTAGTCCACATCGTAGTAGACTCCATCCAAAAACTTTGGAAGCTTTAATGTGTGCTCAAGATTGGTTGTGGACCGAAATTCAAGGTAATAAATTTTCAATTGTTTGTAGCTATTATTTCATTTTTATAAATTTAATCTCACAATACTAATTATAGATTATTTTTTGTGCTTGATTATGTATAGGTAAATCTACTTCATCGGATCCATTTGAAAGAGGTTTAATGAGTGATGATAATGATGTTGAAGAGGTATTACCAAACTTTTAATTTATAAATGCTTGTTTTAAATCATATTTTTTGGTACAAATATTGATTTGTATTGGTACTCTAACTTGATTAATTTATCTTTTTTATTATAGGTTGAAAGTTGTGTAATGGAGGCTACTTGATCATGAGATGGAAATGTGTTTTTAATTTTTACATTTGGACAAGTTTGTTTTTGTGATATTTTAAACTTGGATTTGTACTTTGAATTTATTAGGACGAGTGTTTTTTGTAAGCTCTATGTGTTTTTGTGTAAGGAAGACCGATTGATGGTGGGATAAGTTTGTTTACCTAGTATCAAGTTTTATGTTTATCTTTTTAAATGTGTTGTAACTCATTTTTAATAGGTTGTTTTGATTTTTTTAATAATTCAAAATGAAAAAATTTAAAAGTTGTAAATCCGCGGGTACCCACTGGGTACCCAGAACCGAGCGGGGCGGGTCTGGGGCGGACCCGAAAAAAATTGACGGGTCTGGGGCGGGTCTGGGGCCAATTTTCAGCCGCGGGTCCGGGTCTGGGTAGGCAATACCCGGCCCCGACCCGACCCATTGCCATTTCTAAGTATATCTCTTGCCATCGCAAGTAAAGTGGGATACTTGGGGCCGTTTGACTTCCACCATGCCAATATGTCAAAATTCTCAACTCTAGGTAAGACGGGCTCCTCTAAATAATAATCTAATTCGGATTTCACAAGTTCATTAGATGATGTACTTGAAATAAACAAATCATACTCATCCAAATCATCCTTTTCATGGCCTTTTTGTGAGCGAGAAGATGAAGCATTGTGAAACTCATTTCTAAAATGGGCTTCTAAATGTTTTTCACTCGCTTGGTACGCTTTCAACATATCAAAAGCAATGTTACGAGCTTTTTCTATTTCCACCACCGCCCCGTCATCAAAAATTCTAGAGAAAAAAAAATTAATCCCTCTCATCTTAAACCTTGGATCTAAAACTGTTCCTAGAGCCATAACACCGTGAACCGAACTCCAATATTTTTCAAACTTAGTGGTCATATCAGTTGCCATCATTCTAACCTCAATACTACTCGACGAAGCCCAGTCTTTCATTGATATTTTTATTTTACAAATTTTGGGGAAAAAAAGATTGACTCTAGGATATTTAGTCCCCGAAAATAACTCCGTTACTTCATAGAATAACTCTAGCCTTTTACAAATCTCTATAGCCAACAACCAATCCTCTTCTAGAGGCAAACGCTTGTAGTGAGAGTCCCATTGTTTCAATCTACCAAAAACCTCTCTATAAGGCAACGCACTTTGAAGCATTAAGTACGTCGAGTTCCACCTAGTCTTACAATCAAGTGATAGCTTTTTAGTACATGGGATATGCAATTGATTCGCTACTTTTTCAAATGTTTCACATCTTTTCGGTGTCGCCGTCCAGTACGCAACACTATCCCATACTTTTTCAAGAGCCTCACTAATTACTCCCAAACCCTCCCTCACAATTAAATTTAATATGTGTGCCGAACAACGCATGTGAAATAGTTGTCCACCCAACAACAATGTATTAAACGGAATCTTATGCTCTAATAAAATATTAATCATCGCATCATTCGTGGTACAATTGTCTACAGTTAACGTGGACAACTTACGGTCTAAGTTCCAATCTAACAAGCAACCCATCAAAGCATCCGCAAGCGCCTCAGACGTGTGAGGGCAAGGTACGTATATGAAACCATTACGAATACAATAACATTACATCTATTAGCATATTTTGATAAACTAAAAATCTTACTAAAAACATTATATGCGATATAAATATAAGTTACCTCACAATTCGACTTTGTAAAGTCCAAGAGTCATCTATGTAATGTGCAGTGTGTAACACCCCCAATCCACTCAGGGATATTACACGCCGTAGACCCTCTCCTCGAGGATCTACCAGGCTGATAACTAAAATCAAACATCTAAACATCGCCTTTAAGGCTAAAATGACTCAATAGACCGACTTGGTCTTTCAATAATAACATACAACTCATTCCCAAACACATACCCACGCAGGGGTCAAAATAAAATAAACTCCCGTACAACGGGGAAATGATACCGCAGCGGAAAAGAAAATACAACTGGACCAATACGACATCAACGGAACCTCGTGTGATTAGTATCGTTCATCTTTCATCATCCTTCGTGCCGACCCTGTGCTATGCTCCAAAACCTGAATGCAAAAATAGACATCCACCCCCCGAATACTCGGGGGTTAGCAAAACTCCACTATTTTGCTAGTGCAAGTACAAGTGCAAAAATACGAGCCATACAATACTAGTTCCAAGAACAATAATAATCAGGAATCCTCAAAGATCCAAACGTAAAGAAAAGTACTTCCCGAGGCAAGAGTTTGGGTAAACATTTCCAAAACCGAAAGATCGCAACTAAGGGAAACAATTTACAAAACAGTTTAAAATGCCATCGAGAGTTTTAATAGAAAACAATTTAGGATTATAAAATCCTTCTCTTTCCAAAAGATCAATAGTGGTCACCCAAATGTTTTGTTTTAGCAAATAGAAATCACCAACAATTTACAGGTGGTCGAGCCCAACATCACGTGTCCTCAACGGACGTAAAATCAACGAAACATAATCATGCACGCGCATCGCCTAGACCGGACGATACCACCGACGTCCCACTCGAGGCCTCGAAGGACTCTCCCGAGTGGCTAGCGAAACAAATCACACACATCTCACGGTTGGATCAATCGCTTGTTGCATCCTCGGCCACATGATCACATGCCATGTGCCACCGTAGATTATCTCGAGCTCTCACGGTTGGATCAATCACTTGTTGCATCCTGGCCACATGATCACATGCCATGTGCCACCGTAGTCCTTCAACCATATCCACACATTCACACAAATAACATATCATATCAAGGATATTCAAACAATTCGCCCAGAGGCATCAACCACTTAGCAAAACACCACGTCAATCCATAACGCACCGAAATGAAATAATATACGTCCAGACACAATACCAAGTGCAACATGAACACCAAGCATATACATAGAATTCACATAGTTATCCACGAACCACACCAATCACAAAACACACACGGTTTTGAAAGAGGGCCTTTAACGAGGCTAACCAAATCTTTTGAAAACTCATTTCAAACAAACAAACAAATCAAGACGATCACCAATCATCATATCCACGAAACAAGAAAAGTATGGACAAGGTACTTGCCTCGAAATCGGCACGCAAGTATTCCGACGAACACGGCTCAACCGGAAAGCTTCGAAACGCCCGATGTTTTCGAAAAGGAAAACGACAACGAACGGAAGGGTTCAACTTGGTTTCTTCGCAAGAAACTCGACCCTAACAACATATAATCCATAAATCAACAATCATACGAGGAAGGATAATCGTAGAACGCCCGAAAACCCCTCTATGACATTCTATCGGACACCTTCAAGACGTCGATCAAGAACTCGACCAAAACAACGAATCGATACGATCCAACCATGTAATAACAAGGTAAAAGATATAAAACATCTAAATAATCATCAATCCATCATAATCCTAAGTTAAATCGGATTAAACGGACGAAATCAACCAAAATACCCAAATTCCCAAAACTAGATTTCAAGAAATCTAACCTTGATTCGGTAGATCGAGGAGGTTACCGGATGATTGGTTGATGCTATAAACTCAAGAACTTCATGGATTGGATGTATGACAACATGCCTCCATGATCCATAAGTCTCCAACCGCTAAGAGGAGGAAGGAAGTGGGAAAACGAGAGGAAAATGAAGTCCTTCCCCGCATCCCGTGTAATATAGAGAAACACAGCAGAACCTATCGGCCAGCCTATCGGCCGATAGGCCCAACCGATACCCATGCACGCCGGCAGAGAACCTATCGACCCCCTATCGGCCGAAAGGCTCCCGGAAGTGATCGCCAAAATCAAACGACCATAACTCTCTCGTCCAGGACTCGATTGACTCACCGCTTGAACCATTGGAAAGCTAACTCGATGTTCTATAATATTGCAAAGATTTATAATTTTGGAGTCACCAAAAATTAATGGTGATCTAACAAAGTCGAACTCATACTTAGAAAAGTCGTTTAGTAATCCTGAATTCAACAAAACGACACCGAAACCCGAGCTGAATACGAACCGAAGATACGGTTACGAAGTACTCACAAAGACGAATCTAAGAGCTAGTAGAACACACGATTCCGACCACCCGAAGGCTCGAAATTCGACAACGGAAGGTAATTACCCCAAACTTTGGGAAATTACGAAAATGGCCCAACTGCCCGAAAATCACCATACGACAACGAATAATCAAACCGAAGCTCACAACACGTATAACAACGTTAAATGAACTTACGAAAAACCCCAAACGACAATTTCAAACGAGATTCGCAAGAACCGAACTCAAGCGCGGAAAAGTCGCTAAAAAGCACGGAACTCAACAAAGCGGACCGAAACGAACTCGGATGACAAAAGTTCAGAATTAATTATTCTCCGAATGACGAAACGGTCATGAGAGAGTCGTCAAAACAGACTCACCAAAAAAAGAAATTTACCGAAAATCGAAAATTGCGGATATTACATTCTACCCTCCTTAAAAGAAGTTTCGTCCGAAACTTAAAACAAGTAGGGGGAAGAAATATTCCGCCAGGAAAAACTCAACGAGACACACAAGAATGCGTAACTAACGCCCAACGGCGAAATGTTACAAACAACGCAAAGGGGTATACGGTGTGAAAACACGCTCCACGACGACCAACACAACGTCGTCGGTAGAGACATAATAAAACCAACAAATGACAAGCGTCATCAAATGGATAATACAATCAAGTCAATGATCCAAACAATCACAAAACACAAATTACTTGTTACAAGAAAACACGCACAGTCGAGAAAACAGAGAATAAACACAAAACGATCCACAAGGGTAATTATAAATAATTCGGACTACGCCGAAATCCTCAAAACCACCCTAGGCATCTCCGTGTCCTTTCGGAGCAGAGACGCAACCTCGATCCCCAAATCTCTCAGCTACCGTCTCACAATGCACGGATCGGTGACCCACCTGGCCACACTCGAAACAGCTGACTAACGGTGAACGACAATTCTTCGCAGTATGGCCCGCTCGACTACAGTTATAACATATCTTCGAAGTGCTCACATTACTCACTGCAGGGGTACTACTCCTCTGATCACGCGATCTAGGAACCATATTGGGATGACGAGACGAAGTCCCAACCTCAAGGGGCCCACTCCGATTTCTGAAAAGTTCCCAACGGTTTCTGTTTCTTGAGTCGACATACTCTCGGCCGATAACTGGATAGCTCATAAAGCTAACGCCCTATTTTGATAATCTCTCAAGGAAGTACAAGCGAGACTGCCATGTACTGGCGAATCTCCGCTTCATCCGCCTACTAAAATGACAAATCTTGTCCTCCTCTGTCCTTACTTGATTTTGCACATAGCCGAAATGTTTTCTAAAATCAATAATAGCTTGAGACAATGTACATCCTGCGGTTTCGCGAAAAGAATTCATTAATCCTCTGATTTCTGATCGGTTCCGGACAAAACTCATCTCTCATGAATTTCTGGAACTCTGCCCACGTGACAACGCGATCTCGAGGCTTAGTAGCCTCCCACCAGCTAGCGGCATCTTTGTCGAAAAGATACTGAGCTACCGGAACCTTACGTTCTTCTGGACAATCAACTATCTCGAAAATCTTTTCCAACTGGAAAAGCCAACCATCCCAGCCCAACGCATCCGCAACACCGGCGAATCGAGGGGGATTCATACGAATCACTTCTCGAAGCCACTGATTTGCACCAGTGTCTGGTCACATCTGTAACACGCCGAATCGCCTGAGTCAATCGAGTCATCGAGTGGCTACTCGCAAAATAAAATAGTAGCAACACCAATACCAATACCATCACCGGCGGCATGCTCTCGACCACGCGTCCGATCGCCACGACCACGACCTCGGCCCCTCGGCATACTAAATAAGTAACCACTCAGCACAACAAGGAATCATAATACATATCATATACAACAATTTCCATCGTAAAGCAACATGCATACTAAAATCATAGCAACGACGGTATCGTTCAAAGAATCTCAACGACCCGAACGATAACCAAGACATAATCACAAAACATCATGGAATAATCACACATATACACGAACATACCAACCCAAGCTTCAACGGCTCACACTCGCGTGTCAACACGCAAATCACCACGAGGCGATAAACAAGAAACACCGGTTCACACCTCTCACAGAGGGCTAACAAAACATATGCGTGGCGAACGACTCAACGCTCACACCACCAATTCAACCACAATTCGGGGTTAACACCGTAACGAAAGTTCGAAAACCATACACGCATTTCCGGTCCGCAAACAGAATGATAGGTTTTAAAAATGAAAACCACCTTTTGAAAACGTTTGGAAACAACGGTTGATCTTGAGTATCATTTTACAAAAAGTAGTACAAACACCATTATCGAGACTTTGAAAATCATCTTGCGTTTGAACAAAAATGAGGACACCTTTCCTTTAGTGAAAAACTTTCAAAATATTCGACTTGGGTCTAAGCAATCGCATTTGAAAATATCTCAAAAATATTTTTGGTCCTCAACCGGAAAATTTTTGAAATGTATTGCGGCATTAGAAAACACCTTGAAAACACCGCAAGAAAATAATTCGCTTTAAAAGTACGTCTCGAATTTCAATTTTCTAAGATACTCAAGGTTTTCAAAAATAATTCAATGGGTTAGAATGCCCAAAAAGGTCGATGACGGTAGTACTTATCAAAACTCACAAAATCATTTGAAAACACCCAACTACCGTCAAAACGGTCAAGGCCAACAACTCGGTTAAAGGAATCGATTTTCGAAATAAAATTCAGTCGGTAAGATACCGAAAGCCATTACAAAGGAACTCACGCAGCGGAAAAAAAAAAGAACTACAGTCCAACATGCACAATCCAGCAACTACTCCTCACATGAAAGAAATATGAGAGTCAAATAGTCGCGTATCAAGAAATCAAAATCCATAAGAGGATTCCGTCACTTAGCAAATAAATCATAAAAATAGCTCGTGTCACACGAGGCACAACACAAAGAAGGGAGACTTACAGCCACAGGTCGCACGAAGATGATGATCGCCCCACGATACTAATCACGACCAACAAACTCAGACGACGCGTCGCGACACGACTCAGTCAGATAAAATCCGACGAGACAAAAACTCGATAGACACCACTGACCCGACAGCCTAGGTTTCCACAACCTAAGCTCCGATACCATTTATGTAACACCCCCAATCCACTCAGGGATATTACACGCCGTAGACCCTCTCCTCGAGGATCTACCAGGCTGATAACTAAAATCAAACATCTAAACATCGCCTTTAAGGCTAAAATGACTCAGTAGACCGACTTGGTCTTTCAATAATAACATACAACTCATTCCCAAACACATACCCACGCAGGGGTCAAAATAAAATAAACTCCCGCATAACGGGAAATGATACCGCAATGAAAAGAAAATACAATCGACCAATACGACATCAACGGAACCTCGTGTGATTAGTATCGCTCATCTTTCATCATCCTTCGTGCCGACTTCGTGCTATGCTCCAAAACCCGAATGCAAAAATAGACATCCACCCCGAATACTGGGGTTAGCAAAACTCCACCGCTTTTGCTAGTGCAAGTGCAAAAATACGAGCCATACAATACAAGTTCCAAGAACAATAATAATCGTGAATCCTCAAAGATCCAAACGTAAAGAAAAGTACTTCCCGAGGCAAGAGTTTGGGTAAACATTTCCAAAACCGAAAGATCGCAACTAAGGGAAACAATTTACAAAACAGCTTTAAAATGCCATCGAGAGTTTTAATAGAAAACAATTTAGGATTATAAAATCCTTCTCTTTCCAAAAGATCAATAGTGGTCACACCAAATGTTTTGTTTTCGCAAATAGGAAATCACCAACAATTTACGGTGGTCGAGCCCAACATCACGTGTCCTCAACGGACGTAAAATCAACGAAACATAATCATGCACGCGCATCGCCTAGACCGGACGATACCACCGACGTCCCACTCGAGGCCTCGAAGGACTCTCCCGAAATGGCTAGCGAAACAAATCACACACATCTCACGGTTGGATCAATCGCTTGTTGCATCCTCGCCACATGATCACATGCCATGTGCCACCGTAGATTATCTCGTGCTCTCACGGTTGGATCAATCACTTGTTGCATCCTCGCCACATGATCACATGCCATGTGCCACCGTAGTCCTTCAACCATATCCACACATTCACACAAATAACATATCATATCAAGGATATTCAAACAATTCGCCCAGAGGCATCAACCACTTAGCAAAACACCACGTCAATCCATAACGCACCGAAATGAAATAATATACGTCCGGACACAATACCAAGTGCAACATGAACACCAAGCATATACATAGAATTCACATAGTTATCCACGAACCACACCAATCACAAAACACACACGGTTTTGAAAGAGGGCCTTTAACGAGGCTAACCAAATCTTTTGAAAACTCATTTCAAACAAACAAACAAATCAAGACGATCACCAATCATCATATCCACGAAACAAGAAAAGTATGGACAAGGTACTTGCCTCAAATCGCACGCAAGTATTCACGAACACGGCTCAACCGAAGCTTCAAACGCCCGATGTTTTCGAAAAGGAAAACGACAACGAACGGAAGGGTTCAACTTGGTTTCTTCGCAAGAAACTCGACCCTAACAACATATAATCCATAAATCAACAATCATACGAGGAAGGATAATCGTAGAACGCCCGAAAACCCCTCTATGACATTCTATCGGACACCTTCAAGACGTCGATCAAGAACTCGACCAAAACAACGAATCGATACGATCCAACCATGTAATAACAAGGTAAAAGATATAAAACATCTAAATAATCATCAATCCATCATAATCCTAAGTTAAATCGGATTAAACGGACGAAATCAACCAAAATACCCAAATTCCCCAAAACTAGATTTCAAGAAATCTAACCTTGATTCGGTAGATCGGAGGAGGTTACCGGATGATTGGTTGATGCTATAAACTCAAGAACTTCATGGATTGGATGTATGACAACATGCCTCCATGATCCATAAGTCTCCAACCGCGGAAGAGGAGGAAGGAAGTGGGAAAACGAGAGGAAAATGAAGTCCTTCCCCGCATCCCGTAATATAGAGAAACACAATGAGAACCTATCGGCCAGCCTATCGGCCGATAGGCCAACCGATACCCATACAGAATGCCGGCAGTAGAACCTATCGACCCCCTATCGGCCGAAAGGCTCCTGGAAGTGATCGCCAAAATCAAACGACCATAACTCTCTCGTCCGGACTCGATTGACTCACCGCTTGAACCATTGGAAAGCTAACTCGATGTTCTATAATATTGCAAAGATTTATAATTTTGGAGTCACCAAAAATTAATGGTGATCTAACAAAGTCGAACTCATACTTAGAAAAGTCGTTTAGTAATCCCGAATTCAACAAAACGACACCGAAACCCGAGCACGAATACGAACCAAGATACGGTTACGAAGTACTCACAAAGACGAATCTAAGAGCTAGTAGAACACACGATTCCGACCACCCAAGGCTCGAAATTCGACAACGGAAGGTAATTACCCCAAACTTTGGGAAATTACGAAAATGGCCCAACCGCCCAAAATCACCATACGACAACGAATAATCAAACCGAAGCTCACAACACGTATAACAACGTTAAATGAACTTACGAAAACCCCAAACGACAATTTCAAACGAGATTCGCAAGAACCGAACTCAAGCGGAAAAGTCGCTAAAAGCACGGAACTCAACAAAGCAAAGACCAAACGAACTCGGATGACAAAAGTGCAGAATTAAATATTCTCCGAATGACGAAACGGTCATGAGAGAGTCGTCAAAACAGACTCCGACCAAAAAAAAGAAATTTACCGAAAATCGAAAATTGCGGATATTACACAGTGACTGCCATAAATCCCCTCTTCTTATTAGAAGAAGTCCACATATCGGTGGTGATTGCAAATCGACTCGAATTTCGGTCAAGCAACTCCATTGTCTTACTCCTCTCATGTTCATAAATTTTCAAAATGTCCGCTTTAACCGTATTTCGACAAACCTCCTTAAACAATGGTTGAAGAGTATTACAAAATTCTCTAAAACCATGATGTTCTACCATAGAAAGTGGATATTCATGTAATATTATCATCTTTCCAAGAGAATTTCTTGCCGCTTCTTAGTCAAAAGTGTAAGTGTTAATAACCGTCTTACCATCGCTCCCTCGAATGGGATTTAAGATTGCTTGCTTTATATCTCGTGATTTCCTTAAAGGACATATACTAAAATGTTTAAGTAGATGCGACGTCCCATTTTTAGTATCGCCCCCAAGTTTCCTATGACAATAATGACATTCTGCTTTCCATGACTTTTAGCCTTTTGAAATGAGTCCAAGCAACCGATTTAAAATTAGACTTTTCCTCACAATTTGAATCCTCTACACCATCTCCATGTGATTGTACCTCAACATTGTCACTATCATCTGCCATAATTGAAGGAGTTTGATTTGATGCTACCTCAATTGGAATACCATTACCACCGCGTTGAGATTCCGTACCAAGAGACGGACCAGCTGCTGCTCGATCACTTTCGCCATCATTTGGAGTCGACATATTTTACCTACAGAAACAGTTTATAAAAATAAAAAAATCAATGTCATAGCTTATAATATCGCTTTATCTCGTCTCTTGAGTATCAAGTTAATAGAACTGATCAATACAACTATGATTAATAAAACGATTAATTACCGGCATTTGAAGTCCATTACTTTTAACAAGTCCATATCAAGCACGCTTATAATATTAGAGCAGACCGGTTAGTGAAGAACAGTCATCCATCAATCAGCTTTGTGTAAATACTATATATTTACAGAGGAATTTCAACAAATCTCCTCAACAAGGTCTATATCCAACCACAACTCAAAGGGACATAACATAATAATCAGTTCATCAAATTCATGTGGTTTTCGGATTATTAAAACCCGGAAAATAATTACGAAAAAATATAGCTTCAACGGAAAACTTACAAGTTCATAACAAAATCCACTCAACTCCAAAACTGTCTTCAAAGTTCAATATTGAAGGGGAAAAAAAATCTACCGAGCAAGAATCAATTATGTTTTGCGGAAACCGTGGTTCCAATTTTACCTCGGTGGTATTTATAGAGCGCTTGCTTTGGGTATGGCTGAAAGCGGCCGGAGAAGACGAAGAGGAAACCCAGAGACAACACGAAGAGGAAATCGGAGAACTGCTGTTGATCGGATCGGAGACGGAGACTCGGAGAACTGCTGTTGATCGGATCGGAGATGGAGATAGTGAGAAAGGGAGAGACCGTGAGGTGAGGTGAGAAAGACTAGAGAGGCACGGATGGAGAGGTGAAAAAAAACGAAAGTGAGGTGAGAGAGAGAGGCAGAAAATGAAGGGGGAGTCGGCGTGTGAACAGGTAAAGGAAAGTAATAAAACCCTAATGTATTAAATATTAAATATTAATATTATATATACGGGGCGGGTTCGGGGTGGGTATCTTATCCCCCGGAACCGACCCGGACCCGTTTTTTTTTTTTCTCTCCCGCCCCAGACTCGGACCCGGACCCGAATTTTATTACCCGAATTGGAACCATTCGGGTAAAAACCCGCGGGTACCCGAACCCGTGGTTTTTTTTGCCATCCCTAGATATACTAGCCGTTCCCGTGTCTACGGTTGCTTCGGAGTCTACTTTCTCTACTAGTGGTAGATTTCTTAGTCCACATCGTAGTAGACTCCATCCAAAAACTTTGGAAGCTTTAATGTGTGCTCAAGATTGGTTGTGGACCGAAATTCAAGGTAATAAATTTTCAATTGTTTGTAGCTATTATTTCATTTTTATAAATTTAATCTGACAATACTAATTATAGATTATTTTTTGTTCTTGATTATGTATAGGTAAATCTACTTCATCGGCTCCATTTGAAAGAGGTTTAATGTGTGATGATAATGATGTTGAAGAGGTATTACCAAACTTTTAATTTATAAATGCTTGTTTTAAATCATATTTTTTGGTGCAAATATTGTTTTGTATTGGTACTCTAACTTGATTAATTTATCTTTTTTTTTATAGGTTGAAAGTTGTGTAATGGAGGCTACTTGATCATGAGATGGAAATGTGTTTTTAATTTTTACATTTGGACAAGTTTGTTTTTGTGATATTTTAAACTTGGATTTGTACTTTGAATTTATTAGGACGAGTTTTTTTTGTAAGCTCTATGTGTTTTTGTGTAAAGAAGACCGATTGATGGTGGGATAAGTTTGTTTACCTAGTATCATGTTTTATGTTTATCTTTTTAAATGTGTTGTAACTCATTTTTAATAGGTTGTTTTGATTTTTTTAATAATTCAAAATGAAAAAATTTAAAAGTTGTAAATCTGGTACCCAGGGTACCTGTAACCGAGCGGCGGGTGGGGCGGACTCAAAAAAAAATTGACGGTGCAGGGCGGGTCTGGGGCCAATTTTCAGCCGCGGGTCCGGGTCTGGGTAGGCAATACCCGGCCCCGACCCGCCCCATTGCCATCTCTACTTTTAGAGAAGTTTATATTTTTTTTTATTGTTATTGTCCTTTTATTTTAGTCTATGTAATTAGTTATATGAAATGAGGCTTTACTAACCCGTATGTTTCTCCGGGGTTGTTTTTGGTTTATTCAACCCGTGCGATGCACCGATTGTATCTAAGATTTCATAGTTAAAATTTAACCATCTTGTAATTTATACTATCATTTAAAAGTTCATTTTAATCACCTTGTGTGTTAGAAGGTGCATTTGCATTGTGATATTTATCATAATTTTTGTATTTAAATTAGTTTATTTACATTAAAAATTACATCTCTTCATATATTTACAATTAAAAATTACAATTAAATCCCCCTTACACATTAAATTAAGGGGGATAAGTATTATATAGTATAGATAACAGATCTAACAATATTCATTCACTTCTCCAATGTCAGCTTCTTACAATTTGTTTTTATGGCTATTCAATTCACCGTCATCTTCCCAGCCTCCGTCGCAAAAATAGCGCTGCCGCCTTTGGGAAATGTGGTGTCTCAAGATTCCTTCACAAGTGCTCGATGTGATCGGGCTCATTCTAAGACCCACCATTGCATAAACCCGATTCGAGTTACTCTAAACTCCCAACTCCGACCTTGGATGTTACTTCATTCCAGTTAATGGTTGGGAAAATTATGGAAATTGAAGGTCGGAAAGCGGCCTCATTCTCGGCCAAATCGAAGGTCGGGAAGTGGCCTTCATTCCAGTTTTGTTTGGTACATCTAGCAACACCTACAGGATGAAACTCGAATCGGCTGAAGTTCGAACAGCAGGAGGGAAGGTCGAATCGCTTGAAGGTTTCAGATTGGGAACGTAAGCCGTAGCGAAGAAACCCTAGTTATTGCAGGAGGGAAGGTCGATGAGAGGAAAATTGACGTTTACTCGTTTGTCCTTTAGCTCTTTGGGACATAAAGCGGTGAAAATAAAAAAAAAAACATATGATTAAAGTGGTACCGTGTGTTGAGTGAGTTTGTGTTTTTAGACAAGGTGTGTTGAGTGAGTATTGACTACTGTGAGTAAAATAATTTATTTGGACCGTCTAAAATATTTTAGCAAACCCGCCTATTTATTTTAGTGTTTAGCTATATTTTTTTTAAAATAGCAACGGCTACACCAAATTTTGTGTTAGCGTAGATATTCAATTTAGTCTATGGTAACACTAATTTATATCAATAATAGCGTTAGAAAAATGTGTAGCCTTAAATTAAATTTGACCAATTTTAAGACATCTAAGGCTACACTTTTGCTTGTAACATCAAAAAAATATTGTTGAAAGCCATATATGGTGTAGTGGATCTTCACTGGAGTATACTTGTTCCATATAAGCTTAAATCCTTGCTCCAGCTCATCACTAAAATTCGACACCTCTAGTTGATTAGATAGGTTAAAATAGGCTACTCTCGTCGAGAAATGACCATTGGGAGAGCCATTCCACGTCCAAGAATCTTCGCGATCTCTTCTTAAAGGAAACCGGTTGATCCAAGAAATGAAAGCATTAAACATATCATATTCACGTTGAAAGAGGTTTCTCCTCCATCTCCACTCCCACTCCCAATTATCCCCAACCAAAGACCCCAATGAACTCACTCTCACCCCCTTATCCAAGCAAAGCTGAAAAATTCTTGGAAATTTCAGCTTCAGGGATACCTCCCCCGCCCACCATCCTCCCAAAAAAGAATACCAGCCCCATCACCAATCTCCCTCGACACTTTACTATGAAACCACTCCCCATCTACCCCTTGAGTAACACTCACAATGTCTTTCCACCAAATTGACCATCTCCTCCTTACTCCCTCCACAACTAGTTCACCCCCTCTACCCTACTCCCTCCCATATTTTGACTCCACCACTCTCACCCACAAGCTCTCTCTCATTCAAAAAATGCCACATCCGCGTTCAAATTTGAACTCTTCCGTAAGACTCCCGTTGACTAGAATGGATGCAGTAGAAGTAAAGATGCATCCATAATCCACTTCCACCACAACGGGGAGAAACCAAAACGATCCATCATCTGATCAATGAAACTCCAATCCACTGAATCATATGCCTTCGCGAAATCGATCTTAAAGAAAATTCTTTCAATGTCTCTCTTTTTCGCTACGTCAATAGCTTCATTCAGGATCACGACACTGTCTAAGATTTGTCTCTTCCCAACGAACGCACATTAAGCCTCAGAAATGATAGAATCAAGCACCTGCTAAACCTACTTGCCAACGTCTTAGAGATGATTTTGTATAAGCCACCAATCAAGGATATAGGCCTGAAGTCGTTCAGACTCGAAATGAACATACAAACTTCTATAATTAAGTTTTCTTTTCTATTATAAAGCGATAAGGTAGAATTTCTAGCATTTCTCTTTCTATTATAAAGATAAAAGGTAGATTTTAAATATTTTTTGCTATTATATATTGAAGATAAGATAATTTCACCCTCCAAACATTAACAAATTACATTGAAAAGATAATCTTTTCAAAATTTTGGCCGAAGACATCTCCCTCATCTAATTTGCATGTGGATTCACCACTGGGAGTGGGCACGTGATTTCTTTTCCTACTTGTAAACACATGTAAAAAAAGAAGTAAAAGACTTGAATGAATATCATATTTCATAATCAAATCCCTGAGTAAAGTCTGTCTATGTTGGAATTTTTATTCCAAATATTCATTATATAGTTTTGATAATTAGTTGTTAAACAAAGTAAAACAACAAAGAAGCGAAACAAAACAACGAAGAAGTCGAAGACGCAAAAAACTGGAATTAACATGCTTAACGCATGCTATATGCATTATATAGCGCACCCTATCGAAGGCGCTTAACGTACGTAATGTGGATTGCCTAACGTACGTAATGAAGGATTTCAGAATTGGGAAAAGTCCGGGTCAAAGTCAAGGACTCAACGGACATTTTGACAAATGCATGCAACGGATATATGAGTTAACGCACGCTACAATGCAAGCTTAACGTACGCTACACCAGATAGTTAACGTACGTAATGAAAAGTAACAACGTACGTAAAGGAAGAAACGAAAGCCACTGGACTGAAACTGAAAGCAGATAACGTACGCTACAGGATATCTATAACGTACGTAATGAGCAATAACGCACGCTACGCAGGAAGGTTAGCGCACGCTAAAGAGTCAAATAGAGCTAACGACTAGTTGGAGGAAAATGGCTATAAATACCAAACCATTTGGTATCAAAACACACAACAATCTTGAGCAAATCATTCATACTTGAGATATCATTGTAATCATTCCAGTTGTTGTACTTGAGCTTATATTGTCAAGAGTTTGAGTGTGATACACGAAAACTCATACACCAGCGAAAAGAAAGGATAAGATTTGATTTGGTGTTATTATGATCAAGGATCCGGCATTATTAGAATCGCAAGCTATATCCGAGTGAGGTTTGTCTAGTACCCATAGAAAGATAGATAGGTTGATTCCTTGTCCGATAGAAAAGAAAAACGGTTTAACTTGGACCAACAAAAAGACAAGTGAGTTACGGTTAATCTCGGACCGATAGAAGAAGAGAATTGTAACGGTAATCCCTCAACCGATAGAAAAGAGGTGCAGAGGTTGATCTTTAGCCTATAGAAAAAGATACGGGAGATGACGTAGGCACGTTTGGCCGAACCTCTATAAATATTCTGTCGATTTATTTTCTGCACCTTTAAATACACTTCCGCACAATAGCGCATATACCAAATCTCGCACCATCAAATAAAGGTGCGGAAAATAAATCGACACAAGATTTATAGAGGTTCGGCCAAACGTGCCTACGTCCTCTCTCCGTATCTTTTTCTATAGGCTAAAGATCAACCTCTGCACCTCTCTTCTATCGGTTGAGGGATTACCGTTACAATTCCCGTCTTCTATCGGTCCGAGATTAACCGTAACTCACTTGTCTTTTTGTCGGTCCAAGCTAAACCATTTTCCTTTTCTATCGGACAAGGAATCGACATATCTAGCTTTCTATGGGTACTGGACAAACCTCACTCGGATATAGATTGTGATTCTAATAATGTCGGATCCTTGATCCTAATAACACCGAATCGAATCTTATCCTTTCTTTCGCTCATGTATGAGTTTTCGTGTATCACACTCAAACTCTTGACAATATAAGCTCAAGTACAACAACTAGAATGATTACAATGATATCTCAAGTATGAATGATTTGCTCAAGGTTGTTGTGTGTTTTGATACCAAATGGTTTGTAGCCGTTAGCTCTATTTGACTCTTTAGCGTGCGCTAGCCTTCCTGCGTATCGTGCGTTATTGCTCATTACGTACGTTATAGACATCCTGTAGCATACATTATCTGCTTCCAGTTTCAGTCCAGTGTCTTTCGTTTCTTCCTGTACGTACGTTGTTACTTTTCATTACGTACGTTAACTCTCTCGTGTAGCGTACGTTAAGCTTGCATTGTAGCGTGCGTTAACTCATATATCCGTTGCATGCATTTGTCAAAATATCTGTTGAATCCTTGACTTTGACCCGGACTTTTTCCAACGTTCATCTGATTTGAATTCTGAAATCCTTCATTACGTACGTTAGGCAATCCCCATTACATACGTTAAGCGCCTTCGATAGCGTGCGCTATATAATGCATATAGCGTGCGTTAAGCATGTTAATTCCAGCTTTTTGCGTCTTCCACTTCTTCGTTGCTTTGTTTCGCTTCTTTGTTGTTTTATTTTGTTTAACAACTAATCATCAAAACTCTATAATGAATATTTGGAATAAAATATTCCAACATGTCATTCTATCTATAATCCAAGTTCTATTAATCGGTTTCTTTGTGTTCTTACGGCTATTTTAAGCGGAAAGAGAGGAGTGTCACGGAGCAAAACGATGAGAGTCTTAATCCGGAGGAGGTTCCTTGGCATGGGTATGTACTATGTATTAGGGCTGTCAAAAATCGTTTTTTTTTTTTTTTTGCAGGAACCGAACCCGAACCGAATTGTGTATTTCGGGTTCAGTTCCATATTTTTTTTCATTCGGAACCGAACACAACCCGAACGAAATTTTCGGTTCGGTTCCGATAATATTTCGGTTTTATTTTTTTCATGTCTATATGAATCTATTCATCTGTTTCAATCTAAAAAATTCAATTTTAAACAACAATAGTCTTTAAAAACAAAGTTTGATTCCAATTTAAATTTCTAAACAACAGTAATTCAATTAAAAACAAGATAGTGGAGATACAATATTGAATGTTTAGTTAATACAATCAAAATATCAAACAAAATGAAGCAACAAAAGAGTAACTTGAACTTCAATATATTAAGTAAGACGGTATACTTTTAGGATTTTTTCTATTTTTCTTTATAAATTAACTAATGTTAATAAAAAAAGGTAAATAGGTAATTTCGGATTTTTGTGAAATTTTTTTTGCAGGAACCGAACCCGAACCGAATTTCTAAATTCGAGTTCGGTTCCAAAAAAATAAATAATTTCAACACCCAAGAACCGAACCGAACCGAGAATTTCGGTTCGATTCCGGTCGGTTCCACGGGTTTCGGGTTGAAAATTCCCAGCCCTACTATGTATGGAGGAATAAATGGCGCGTTGAGACAGGGTTGACCGGGCTATTGGTATGCCCCAGCCAAAACTTCTTTATTTTGTTGCCCTCCGGTTTTTTTTTTTATTTCCCACACACGCACACGAGGGAGATTGTCCCCTGTCCTGAGTACCCCCAAAGAGGCTCGAGCTCACCCCCGATCTAGAGGTAAGTTTGCCAACATGACCTGATCGCCTCATTGTCCCCCGCTTGGATTACAGGCTCGCGCTTACTGGGCCCAGGCAGGGTTAATGGTTTCATCCCCGGACATTGCTTAAGGGCTCCAACCGTTCCCTCTTTTGTTGCCCTCCGGTTGGCATATCATTATCACTAAATCATGCAAAATAGCATAATAAGAGAAATAATAAAATAGTTAATTAAACTAAATAATAAAAATAATATAAAGACAACTTATTTGAAATTAAAGTTATAAACTGTGAGTTGGAGCGTAATACGTTAAACGCATAAGTCATTTGAACAAATATACAATTCTTTTTAAATCATATACTCTTACTTCTTTTTTTAATTTTTTTCCCAAATAAGCTACTATTATTATTTATTCCGTAAAAAATAATACTATAAATTTTATTTAAATATTAATAATTTATTATAACTTTAATTATGACTTGCCAATGGATTGTGGTAGGGGAAAAAGAGCAAACACTTTATATTCTAAAGTTTGTGGGCACAAATACTTGGTTTTTTATCCAAAGGGGGTGAGGGAGTGATGGTTCATTCTCACTTCCGGCAGATTGTCCGATTGCACCACTACCTGCAGAACGGGCACCAAGAGGCACACATCAGCATCAACAACACCAACAAGATGACAATGTTTTATGGGGCGGCCATCAGAGAGGCGGTGGGTGTGGCGGAATTTTTTGGATTTAAAAGGGTTGTCTGCATTGATATTACTGACTTTATTCTTTCTTTATACTGTTGCATGATCGAACAATTAATGACCATCACTTACTCAAATTGCAGTTCTACGTGGATTGAGGGGAATTGTGTGTGTGTGTGTGTGTGTGCGCAATCGAAATAATCCTACATTTTTGTAGGTGATAAATTCTCGACAGATTGAGACAACGCATGGTCGAACAATTAATGACCACAACTTACTCAAATTGTCGTTCTACATGGATTGGGGGGGATTGTGTGTGAGTGTGATCGAATTGGAGGCACTATTTGTACGGTAGCATAGAATGTCATTGGACACGTAGAGACTAGTAAAGAATATACTCATTTTCATGTCAGTTTGTAGTTGAAAAATTCTCGATAGATTGGTAGTTGTTGTAAATTAATCCTTACTTCTTTTTGGAGGGGAATTTTTCAGCTTTTTTAGTTCTTTATTTTTTACTAGAATTTTTATGATTTTGTATACTTCTTCCGTCCCATTTGAAGAGTATATATTGGTGAATGTAGATTTTTTTATTGATTGCAAACCACAATATATAAAATAAGTTTTTTATTACCATTTTTTTCATTTATATCCTTACTTTTTAATTTAAAACTCATTCGGACCACACATCCACTTAAGTAAGAGCATCAAATGTAACAATATAGAAATACGTCTCTTCTATTGGGAAAAAAAATGTGTTTTAAAGGTAAGCTTTTCATGTTGCACGGAGCGAATACTTTATTTTTTTAGGTTTTCTTTTGGACTTTTAGGGTTTATTTTCATTTTTTGGATTTCTTTTTTCTATATATTTTAGTTATTTAGTTATTTTCTGGGGTTTTCTATATTTAGTATTTCGTAATTTTTTAGGGGATCCATCTAAGACGGGATAATTGGAGGGATGAACATCAATTGCCAACTAAATACTCAGGAAATGAACCATCATATAACATATATCCTTTTCACCCCTTGAATCAGCCTCGGCAGGGATGCTGAACGCATGTAATGTTATGAATTTCACATCGATAAAACTTTTATTAATAGTGCCATACTAAAATATCTTCAATTCATCTATCTAATTTCATTAAAACCAAAAAAAAAAAAAAAAAAAAAACGATGCTAAAATTAGTCATGGAAAGGAAACAACAATAATTTAGATAATAATCAAAGGTCGACTTTATTGTATCCGATGAAACTCCAGCCCAATCCTAGAATTAAAAGACACGAATCTACCTAATATAACATGATGTATATCATAAAAGACTTACTATTTTGGGCACAAGCCTCTCTTGCACACAAGATAACTTCAGCAAGGAGTGCCCCAACTGAGCAGTACATCAACGGTCGAGAAAAAAAATGCGCCTCCCGATGTACATCTGAGCCTGAATCACACGTTGCCACCCGATTCTTTGATTTGTAATGTCGTCCGTGATAGGCTAGCTTCCAGCTCATTTAACTCATCTATGTCAAGATCATCGTCGTCATCATCGCCATCTTCATCATCATCATGATCAGGATTACCTTCTGCATCACGTATAGTTGATGTGGAAGAAGAACATGCCCTATCCAATGGTGAATCTTTATTGACCTGAAAAATGGGAAAAGAATTTAAAAAAAAAAAAAAAATGATGATGTACACAGAAGCAAGTATTGCTAATGAACCATATTACTGATGATTCTTCTAATAAGTACTCTTCCTCTAAAGGAATGAAGGAATGAATGATCAATCAATCAATTTTTGGCCTATAAAATGACATAAAGTCCTTGGACACAAGACACTTAGCTCAAAGTCGTCTTGCCCCTTTAAAAAGACAAAAACAGATAAAGGTCCAGCCTATCCATTCAAAGAACTATTTTAAAACACACGTCATAGAGTAATAAAGAAACAATCAGAAAAGGGAAAACAAAACATCAACGGAAATATTTTATCACAAAAATACAGAAATAGACATTTAGCATCGTTATTGATGCCATTTCTCATCAATGCATTTCGGTATCGCAATGCCCGATACTCTTCCTTGTTATCTTCTACAATGTTCTCAGGTGGATTGCACTTTTTGAAATGTGCTCGCCCTCAAACTTGTCTACTATTTGCACATCACCCAGGAAACACCAAACCCCATACGAAATATCAAAATAAGATAATAATGAGGAAAATCTCTAGGCCTTGTTTGTACTAAGACTCAAAATACTGAATTAGGAATCCCAATGCCTGTTTGTTCTAGGACTCAAATTCAAATACCCCATCAACAACGTCTTACACACCAATCCAAATATCTATTTCATGTCAAGCCATCTCCATCTCTCCCCTGCTATATTTAAATATATATACATACATTCCCTCTCTCCTCTTTTTATCTTTAAATAGTATAATTAAATACTATATAATAATACATCATCGACTTTCCGAACATGACTTGACATGTACAGTAAAAAGTAAGGTTAAAATAAGCAAATAATTGTACTATTCACAGCATTATGAATACCAGAATTCTAAATCCCAGTGAATCCTAGAACAAGCAGGCCCTTAGATCTTTACCTTAATTCGAACCTAATTACCTATGAAGCACGGGGTCGCCATTCATGAGGCCGTTGCCGTGTCGGGGACGCCCGGGGGACGGGGACGGGACGGGGACGGCTTGGAATCGTCCCCGAGACATTTCAAGGCTGGTGGATTCGGTCAGAGAAATGGGGACGTCGTTGACCGTAGGTCGGGGACGAATCGGGGACGGCTGAATGGGTTTTCACCGTCCCCTGCCATAAATAAAAAAAAAAAAGATTTTTTCCTATAAAAAAGATTCTCTTTTACTTCTATAAATACCGGTCTAAATAATAAAAAAAAAAATTGTTTTTAGGTTTGTTGAATTGAGGCCTACCGTTCCAGCTTCTTCCTCGCAGGTTAGTCGCTCGCCGCCTCCCCTCTTTGCTGTTTTTTTTTTTATTGCCCTCTTTGCTTTTTTTTTTTCGTTCAGCTTCTTCCGATCTGTCTTTGCTTTTTTTTTTTTCGTTCTGCTTCACACCGTCCTCTTTGCTTTTTTTTTTCGATTGCCAGTCGTCTGCACTTTTTTTTTATTCTGCTTCTTCCGATTCTTTTTTTTTGCTCTTATTTCATGTTTTTCCAGCAAACAGTGTGTGTGTGTATGTGGATAACACCAAAAAAATATCTTAGTGACAAGTTTTATTATTTATGACTCAGCCCTTTTTATTAAACGTTTTATAAATTTAGTGGGTTTCACAAGTTTATAAATTATGTATAAAATTTTGTTTATAATTGCATATAACTGTGCCTTTAGTCTTATATATATTGTATATAATTGTATTTAAAATTATGAATTTAAAATCCGATTGTTTTTTATTGTGTGCATTTAGAATGTTAATTTGATAATTTTTAAAGTTATTTTTGTGTGTTTGAAAATGTGCAGTTAATTTGCTTGCTTGAATATGACTTCTCATCAACAAAGTGGTGATATTGGTAGTAGCACTGGTAGTGGTAGTGGGTCTATTAATACATCATTAACGCAAAGTGATGGGGCTCCATTATGGTGTTATGTGACAAAATTAGAGAAACAGGGGCAAGTGGGAGGAACTTGGAGATTTCAATGTAACATTTGTAATGAAATTCGAACCGGAAGTTATTCTAGAGTAAGAGCACATTTACTTCAACTAAAAAATGCTGGAATTGCAGCTTGTAAGAAAGTGAGTACGAGCGATAAACTTGAAATGAAAAGGTTAGAAGAAGAGTTTGAAAGGAAAAAAAGCGAGTCTGGACCTAAAGAAGTTCCTTTGCCTAGTGAATCTCAAAGGGATACAGATTCTTCCTCTAAAAAAAGAAAGTCTATCATGTCGCCTATCACTAGATCATTTGGTATTGAAGCTAGGGACCAACTCGATCAAGAAATTGCAAGGATGTTTTATACCGGAGGTTTGCCATTTAATCTTGCTAGAAATCCACATTATTTGAGGTCTTATACTTTTGCTGCTACTCATTCAATTGCCGGTTATGTGCCTCCTGGTTATAATAAGTTGAGAACCACCTTACTTCAACAAGAAAAAAATCACGTTGAGAGGTTATTACAACCTCTTAAATCAACTTGGAAAGAGAAAGGAGTGACAATTGTGAGTGATGGATGGAGTGATCCAACAAGAAAACCTCTCATCAATTTCATGGCTACTTCTGGTAATGGCCCTATGTTTCTTAAAGCTGTTAATTGTTTTGGTCAAGTGAAAGATAAATTCTTTATTTCTGATTTGATGAAAGAAGTGATCAATGAGGTTGGTCATAGAAATGTGGTGCAAATAATAACTGATAACGCATCGAATTGTAAGGGAGCGGGAGAGATTATTGAGAGTCTGTTTCCTCACATTTATTGGACACCATGTGTTGTTCATACTCTTAATCTTGCCTTGAAGAATATTTGTGCAGCTAGAAATGTGGAGAGCAACGAGGAAACATATAGAGAGTGCCATCGATTACCGATATTCATGGTGATGCCGTTCAAGTAAAAATTTTATCATGAACCACAACATGAGATTAGCTATATTCAATAGGTTCTCTCCTCTTAAATTGCTCTCGGTTCTCGATACTCGTTTCGCCGATCATTGTGATGCTAAAAAGATTGAAGCTTCTTAAGGGGTCTTCAAGCCATGGTCATAAGTGATGAATGGACTTCTTATAGAGAGGATGACACGAGCAAGGCAAACTTTGTGAAGGAGAAGATTTTGAATGATGATTGGTGGGACAAAGTGTGTTATATTATTGATTTCACAAAACCTATCTATGAGATGATAAGAGTTTGTGACACTGACAAACCATGCCTTCACTTGGTATATGAGATGTGGGATTCAATTATAGAGAAGGTAAAATATGAGATTTATAATAAAGAGAATCTTCTCCTTTCCGATTTTAGCCCATTTTATACGGTTGTTTATGAGATCCTAGTAGCTCGTTGGGCGAAAAATAATACTCCTCTTCATTGTCTAGCTCATTCATTAAATCCGAGGTATATTTTTTTCAATTATGTATTGTCATATTTTATTCTTATATTTTTATTTTGTTGACATATATCTTACTTGCACAAATATTTTTTTTGAAGGTTTTATAGTGACGAATGGCTTAATGAAGATGTCACAAGAGTTGCTCCTCATAGAGATGGTGAAATTTCTCAAGAGAGAATGAAATGCTTTAGAAGATTATTTGCCAATGATGCCGATTATACCAAAGTTATGAATGAATATGCGTCATTTTCTATCAAGAGTGGGCCGTTTGAAGACTTAACCTGCATTTCAACGATGCATAGTATGGAACCCAAGAATTGGTGGGCTAACTTTGGTGCCCAAACTCCTCTCCTCCAAACTTTAGCTTTCAAATTACTTGGACAACCTTCTTCTTCCTCTTGTTGTGAGCGAAATTGGAGCACTTACTCTTTCATTCACTCGCTTAGGAGGAACAAGTTAAATCCAAGTCGTGCCGAAGATTTAGTTTACATTCATAATAATCTCCGTCTTTTATCAAGGAACTCCGAGCAATATGCGGATGAGAAAACTAAGATGTGGGATGTCGGTGGAGATGCATTCGATTCTATGGAGGAGGTCGGATATTTAGAGTTTGCAGAACTCTCACTTGATGAGCCGGATTTGGAAGGAGGGTTGATCGTTGAGAATTGAAGCGCTTTAATTATTGTGATATTAAATTAAGTTGTCTTTGAATGTTTAAGTAATGTTTGAATTTTTAATTTGAAATTATGTAATGACTTTATTATAATTATCCATGAATATTTAGAATTTTTATATATTTTATCTTGCCGTACCCATGCCGTACCCGTTTTTTAAAATTTTGATTTTGCCGTTTTCCGTCCCCGTCCCCGCCCCCGTTTTTCGTCCCCGTCCCCGACTCGGTGCTACCTAGCTAATTACTTCAAAGAGTAGTGGAGCTCAATAAATTCCAGGTAACATTTCATAAAACATACAAGAGTGAATGGTGAAACAGTTACCTTTTGATCAGAATCTGGTTCTTCTTCCCTTTGGTATTTGTCATAAGCTTCAGCGTCATCAACAAACAAGCTGGCGTCTGATAGAAACAGCTCACGACCACTGGAAGAAAAACAAATCATTTTCTTTTCTTATGATTAACCCCTGCAAGTAAAAGAATCAAATATGGATTCATGTATTCACACAAGAAGACTTGCCTCATGCGGTCATTCTTAGCTCTCTCGGCCCTCTGTGCAGCCAGGCCGGCTTCCTTCTCCTCTGTCTTTTTCTTCTTCCATTGCATGAATAGCTCTGGAGTCATAGGAGTTGTAGTAGATACTTTTGCGCGCTGAAAAGATAATATGAACCATTAGCATGACAGATACATTTGGGTCAGGATGACGTGGGGGAAAGCTGCATTTGCAAGGATTTACATTACCTGATTTTCTATCTCCTCCTCTATGGATATCTTTTCACTTTCCTCCTCTAAAAGAGCCTTCATCTGAGATTTTAGAATGTAGCCGGGAGGAAGTGCATGTCTATAATGACATTCTTTACCGCCATTAGGGCAGACCCAAAACCAACCATACTGCTTCTTCTCCACTGCTTCCAGAAAGTATTTACATACCTGCAAGAAGATGAGAAGCAAAAGAAATTATTAAATGGTATAACAAATAGCAAAAAGACTCAAAACACCAATGAAGTGTGTCATAAAGCCTTAGCCAAGTATAATTGGCACATCTAAACCAAGCAGATGCCTTCAATTAAAGAACGCTCTTACTAAGCACGTCATTGTCTTGCATTAACTAATGAAGTATTAATGTGAAAAACAAATAATAAGAGTAATACATAGAACATACATTCTGGAACAGATACAAGACAAAATTGTCTCAACACCACTAGAAGATAGCTTAACAAGATAGTCATGGAAAGAAAAAGGTCTTACTATATCAGTAGGCTTATTTTTGTTGTACTCCTGGCTCTTGGACTCAACAACCTTCTCCAATGTCTCTTGATCCCAGTCCTCCATAGTTTCTGTTTTTTTTTTTTTTTGTTTATTTCAACGACCAAAGCAAAAGATTCAAAAAAACATGCAACCAATATTGAAAGGCACAACACAACCATACGAGTTAAAATTATCAAAAATTGAGTAAAAAGAACTTTCTTTGTTTAAACTGCAATGCAAAAGATTCAAAAGACATGCAGCCAACATTAAAAGGCAAACCACAACTAGACGAGTTAAAAATCTCTAAAATAGAGTAAAAACAACTTTGAACATTAACCTTGATCATCACGCTTATCACTATAAATATCGATCTTCTCCCCTTTCCTTTGCACATTCAAGTCATGGGAGAACTTGCACTTAAACCCTTTTGCACATTGCCCAAACTTAAAATGCTCACACAGAATTGACTTTGGATCAACACCTGGAAACAAAAGGATAGTTCATATGATATGGCCAGTCATAGCTGAAATATTCATGCATATACTTATTCAAATTTACAAGTAGAAGAAGAAATCAAATACCCTAAGCAGACACAATTTCACAATATTAGATGACATGGTAAAATTCATCCATGAACTATTGAACTCACTAAACCATGGCTGACTCATCACACAGCTTGAAGTTATAATGAACTGCAGGGAAAATTGATTTAGAGAAATTACCAGGAGGAACTTTAGGCTGTCTCACAGCAACTTTCAACAACTCATTGAGCTCCTTCTCTCTTGCCTTCTCCTCGTCTTTTTTCTTCTGTTAAATCAATCAATCACCAGTTAAAAAGTACCAACATCTATCAAAACAAAGATGCATGGGGGAAAAAAAAGGAGAAAAGAAAAATTAATCAATAAAAAAAAATGGCGTTCGACCTGTGCGTTGAGTTTGCTCGGATCGAGTTTGGGCTGAACCGATTGTTTGAGAGACTGCACATATTTCTGAACATTCTTCGACTTGTTCTTATTCTTCAATCCAAATGTCTTGTCCTCGACTACCTTCTGCTTCTTAGCCACATCCGCCTTCGATTGCTGCTTTGGAGGCATTTTCCTCTGGTCCCGATCTGCAAATTAGAATTCTTTCTTCTATAATCGACAAATCAGTGAGAATCGCCGGCGGCGGAAAAACAGGAAATGTGGGGGCCGGTGTGGAGGAGAAGCCGTGCGCGATGGAATTTGGGGTTGAGACGAGGGTTCTCAGGCAGGGTCCAGGTTTCGAAAAACTACGAGGAAAATGAAGTTACGCTAAACACCCTTTAGGAGTTTGACGGGTTCGGCGTCGGAAAAGCTAACCCGTTTACTGATTGGGTTGGGCCTATGGTCCAACTGTTTTGACTAGACCCGGCAATTTCGTACACGACACGAAAACAACACAAAAATTTAGTGTTTGTGTTTAAGTTTTGAGTACATGACACGAGAGTACACGAACAAGAAAGTACACGACTCTAATTTAGTGTCGTGTTTGGGTTTATCCCTCGGGTACATGACACGACCCGAGGTATACGACATATTTAATTAAATAAAATAATAATGAAATAATATATATTAATAGTTGTAATAATATAGTTTCAAGTACAGTAGAAACTCGATAATTTAATACTCGATTATTTAATAAACTCTCTAAGATAATAGTTTTGGTCGGTCCCGACTCAGGGATAAGGTGCTAAATTAATAATTCGCTAAAATTATAAGATAATACATTTTTGATAATTTCTATAGGTCCCATATAAAATATAAATTAATCATTCCTTATATATTGTACATATTATAGGAATAATTTATGAAGGTTTCTTAAAAAATTACTCAATTGTATTTCTTTTTTGTTGGAATCAATTTCATCTTAAATCGCATCTCTAATTTTCCTCATCACCGTAAGAACTTCTAGTGTTGTATTCTCATATAGGCTCAGCAATAAATTATTTAATATGATGGCCTCTTTAATGTTCACATATTTTGATTTTCTATTTACAGAAAAAATATACACGGATATATTCAACACAGGACGCATAATAAGATGAGAGATTGAAGGGTTATTTTAAATTGAACCCTTCATTTGATATGTACATGCATTGTACATAATTAAGTGAAAGTTTGAAAGGTGTTTGTAAATTAAGTATTTCATTATAAATTAATAAAATATTAATTAATATATAAATTAATAATTATTAATTTGTCGATTAATTAATAAATTTTGGTTGTCCCAACAGTATTAATTTATAGAGTTTCTACTGTATATAATTTGATACTGATCATGGCATTTTGTAAATAAAATTTATAAAATATCAACTAATATATATAAATTAATTAATTATCAATATTTAAAAAACAATAAAAATATAAATTAATTTTTTATTTTTTGTTTTCTGTACTTTTCGTGTACTTTTCGTATACATTCGTGTCGTGTACTATTGTGTACACAAAAATTTCATGTATTTTCGTGTCGTTTCATGTTGTGTCGTTTTTTTTCGTGTCGTGTTCGTGTCTGGGTTTCAGGTCACGAATTTATTTCGTATCGTGTTTGTGTTTGGGTTTCAAGTACACGACATAAAAGTACACGACGCGATACGAATTGCGAGGTCTAGTTTCCAGGGGTTTCAGCTACGGGGTAGTGCGGCCCATTGGTCTTTAGTCTAGTGAACATTGGGGACACAATTATAAGTTACTCCGTCCCATCCATCTTGAGCATTTGCTTTTTGGCACGAGATTTAAAAAAAAAAACTAAAAAGTAGTGTATAAGAGCATTCACAGCAGATCACCTAAATGCCTCACTAACTTTAAATTTAGGCTAAAACAATTAAAAATGGGACAAAAAGTGTATCCAACAGATCTCCTAAATTAAATGGGGTCCACGAATTTTTTTACACCCCCTAAATTCAATCATAAATTTACACACACCCTAAATTTATTTTAAGCTTACAATTAGTAGGGCCAACACATAATTATTATTTTTGTGTAGAAAATAGGAGATCTGGTGTATGCATTTATAAAATCGAGATCATAAAATAGTATAGGAAAGCTTTAGGGAGAAATTTAGGAGCAAAATTTTGAGATTTCTGCTGGGAGTGCTCTAAAGTGATGGTAGGAATATATATTGTTTAAAGTTGTGAGAGATAAAAAAAGAAAATGACCAAGTATCTTGGGACGGTCCAAAAAAATATGAACCAAGATCGATGGGACGAAGGGAGTAGTTTATGTCTTTCAGTCGGTACATATTGTATGTATAAAATATAAATATATTAAAAGTGGTGGTGTGAATATATAAGAAACTAATGGTGTATATACAAGTAATGAATGATGAAATTAGTAGTGGCAAAAGATAGTGCAATACCAAAATCTGGACTATATCACATTGAAAAGTCATCGAAATAACGCAAGTTTTGATATTACCAAATTTTCATTACGATATAGTACATACCGAAAGTCTTCGGTATGATAACGATATGAAAAGTTTGATATTCAGTATATATCGTAGTACCGAAAAAAATTATTATTTTGGTATATATCGGTGTACCAAAAAAAAATGGTAGTTTGGTAGTTCTGCATTTCAGTATACACTAGTATAACACCGTGTAATTACACGGGAACACAAAAAAGAATTCTTATGTAAATATATAATATGTAAATCGTTCATTATAAATTTTATAATACTTCTTTATAAACTACACTATTTGTCTGTTTATGATTACACCATTCTCATTGCAACAAAAGATTTTTAGTCTTTCCTGATCTTCACTCTTGATATGGCTACATAAAGCTAACCATGACCGAATACGGGTCTTGGAAGATACATACCGACATGAGAGAGCGTGTGACCTTGACTCTTAAATATAGTCATGGTAAAGTTCATAATAAGTGGGAACTGACGTATTTGAAATTTAAATGGTAATCTGCTATCTAACGGGCTTAATATCAATTGTGGAATAAGCACTTTACTCTCAAAATTGTTCCCCGGATTTTTTGTTCAATAATATGGTTACGAATTTGGATAATTATTAATGATGTGATATTTCATAATCCTGATGATTGATCCATATTTTGAATTAGCATAATTGAGACTCTAACCTACGATTTCAAGATGTGATTTGGAATTCTAGAATAGTTGATGCTATTCAAAAAAATCCATTGAATATACTTGATTTTGACTTTAGAGGTCGCAGAGAGTTTGCATATACTATCAGAACTGAGATATATCCATTTGTCTTTTGAAATTATAGACATCACGTAATCGTTTACTCTCTCCACAATGTCGTTTGTTGGCGTCACGGTTGCTCTTTTTTCAGAAAATTACTTTATGGAAGTTACTTATAAGTAAATGATAGTGCTTTCAGCAATGGCTGCAATATAATCTTTGGCATTCGAGGTTAGTAAATATCAATCAAGATTTCTCTATCGACTTCTTCACCCAGCTCACCATCTACAATTTTGAGGATTCATTCGGATAAGTCCTTAATTTCTCATAGATGGTAGATGACATTGTGTATCCAATAATTAATCTCATATTCTTAGTCAGTCTTATGAGTTTGCAATGATGCCAAAGTGAAGAAGAACTTATACTTAAATAAACAATATATGTATTGTCCTTTAATACAACCCCATCTGTAGAATTATACTAAATAATTGTGGATAATTTTAGTAATATTTTTGGAATTTAAAAACTTTTGGAAATACATAATAGATCTTGACTTATGACTTAAAATAAAGCACTTCTCAATCCTTATATTTGAAAAAAATACATAAATTATTTGGATATAATTTAAAATACAAAAGAAAATTCAAAACTTTCAAAAATATACAGTTGATTTCAAAAGTAGATAAATTAACAAATCTATTAAGACTTAAAAAATAAAAAATCACTTAAAATCATTTAAAAAATCACTCCGAGTACCTTTTTAATTATATATATATATATATATATATATTCAACACTTCTTTCAGTTGATATTTCTTTTATTGATATACATAATTATAGTGACTAACTAATACAAACTAATTAATTAATGAAAATATATAATATTTTCGCGAGATTTTAGGTTTAAGTTTTTAATATATAGTGCACACTACTATATTAAATTCTCTTTGTTTGGAATTTATATTTTTTAATTAATGAAAACGTGTAATATAATCAATTCCTATTTATTCATAATTCATATTCCTTAATTCGTAGAAATTAATAAGGTATGTAGGAGTTATTTGAGATATAATTATAATATAATTAATGCAATGATGATTAGGCGAGTAATTGATTATGTGTCAGCTGAAGCATGAAAGAGTGACACATAAGCACACGAAGCACCAGCAGAAGACATGTGGCAGCCGAAGCATAAGAAGCTGTCATTTAGGCTCAACGTATTTTGCATTAATATATAGGGGAGATTCGGTATGCTAAAATTCTTCCGATATTTTGATTGTTTGGTGTACTAGATTTCTATCGGTATACCGAGAAATTTCGGTACAGAGTACGGAAATTTCGGCATACCACAAGCAACAGTTCGGTATAACCAATGCCAATAAAATTCGTTATATATCGTGATTTTGGTACGATACAGGTATGACAACCCAAAAAATTATTTTTGAAATGAAAATTTTAAAAATGATCAGAAAACAATTTAAAAATATGACAATTCTTGAAACATTTCCCATTGATATGAGGCTTCACAAAGCTAATTACAGCAACTCCATCAACACCAGCCACAGCCATATCCAAATGCCATTACAATCAGTCCAGCAACACCAGCCATAAAATTATCATCGCCAAAGCCAAATGCCATTTCAACCTTCCTCTCCAGTCAAGCCGGAGAATGGGATCGGTTTGCCGAGCGGTGACATCAGCCTACGTCAGCAGATTCCGGACGCACCACGCGAGGAAAGGAAGGAGACATGCGCTGATGGGAGGGAGAAAAGAAGCCCGACTCGGACCACTCACAGGGGAAAGAAGAAAATGGGCCGACAAGAAATGCAAATAATTGAAGAAGAAAGTGTCATTAATTAGAGTGTTCTCGGTAGTTTAGGTAGTTTGGCTAACAAGCTCGTTGATGGCTGATAAGCTAAGTGATGATGCACCAAACGGATGTCCCTAGTTGCTAGGCCTACCATCGGCCAAGGCCCTAAGCACTGTCCGGTGAAGTTTCTTACTTCACTGTACAGTGTCTAAACAATGATCTTTCAACAAAATATATATGAATACGAACTTTATTTCAACTCTTTTCATTAGGAAAATTGGACAAATTTAGACCTGGTTTGACGTAAGCAGTGGCGAAGCTAGAAAATTTTCGGTGGGGGGTCGGGATCTAAATTTTTTTTTCCTAACGCTATGGGGGGTCGAAACCGAATTAAAATAGGGGGTCGAAACCGAATATACCGAAATTTTTCTACACGAAAACTATATACCCCCTACATCGCAAAAAAAATTTCGGGGGGTCGGGCGCCCCCTCCCGCCCCTATGTAGCTGCGCCATTGGACGTAAGTCCGTGATCCGTCACAAGTTTTTAACATTCAAATACAGGCATTATCATACCACAACATTAACAACATCAATGACATTGAGACTAAAGTATTTATTTTATCTTTTTCCACTCTCATAAGTTTGAGATCAATACAGGAGCCTAGTATAAACCAACAAACTCAACACATACACACACACACACACACACACACACCACATCAAATTCACCATCACTGAGTCTCAGAGCCAATCCTTCTGCTGCAACTTCAACGGCAAATAAACCTCCGTCAGATACTGAAACCCGAACGAGCTCAAGGCCTGTATTTCAGCCTTCTGCTTCGACTTCACCATTATATTCAACTCATCAACCCAGCCACTATTCTTCTTCACAAAATCCTCCTCCAACAAATCCTTCCCAGTCTTGATATCCTGCTCCGTCATCGGCAACCTACACTGCTCGGGAATATTATACTTATCCAAATCACTTGGCCTAACTCCCAGCCACTTTATGTCGGGTGTCGTCAGATTCGCACTATCGTACGACATGTTCTTCGACCCGCACCCATAGACTGATAAAATCTTCAACCCGTATGGATCGCTGTCCACCAATGCTAGAACAGGAAGTTTCAACTCCATTTTCATTTTCCGCAGGAATAATCGTGTCGCGACATCTGGTTGGCCTTTCGCAGTCACAATTATGCAGGGAAATCGATTATAGAATCTATCCTCGGCCAACCTCATATACGCAGCATCTTTCTCAACGAGGAGGATGAATAGTGCGTCACTTTGCATATCTCCCACCCTGTCGATATTGGGAGGGATTGCTTTCCCGCCCATTCCCATTTTTGTGCAGTCGATGACGTCACCGTTATCGCTGAAAATTAATCTACCGACGACCACACCTTTTTCTGCAGCGACGACGTTTAGGCTGGATCTGGTGCAGCCGAGGATGCAGGAGACGTCGTCGAGTATGGCGTCCGAATGGGATTGGTCTTGGAAAAGCTTGACGTCGGTGTAGAAGAGGTCACGCTTAGTGACGTGGATGTTCTTCAGGCAGAGCTGGTGGATGAGCTGGATGATGCGCGTGGTGATGGTGGCTTTCCGGACAGAGGAGACGTTTGCGAAGGGGCGGTCGGAGGATTTATCTTTAAGGACGATGCGGTCGAGCTCGGGGACGTAGAGCTGGTTGGCGGCGGCGCGTGACGGGACGGAAAAGGAGAAGCCGTTGCCTGCGAGAATGGAGTGGGCGAACGAGAGGGCGAGCGATTCGATGGCGGATTGAACGGAGGAAAGCGGAAGGTCGGAGACCTCGCGGAAGGCGGTGGAGAGGTTGAGATCAGAGAGGGCTAGGGATTTTGCGGCGGAGGAGGAGGTGGCGGCGGAAGATTTGAGGTTTTTAAGTGTTTGGAGGATGGTGGAGTCGGGTTTCAGCTTAGATTTAAACTTGAGTGCATCGGTTTCGTCGTCGGAGTCGGAGGACCCACGGCGGCGCTTTCTCTTGTCGGCCATTTCCCTGGGAGTGAGAGCGGGAAATTGAATAGTGTGCTAGGTCTAATCGTAGTTTTATTGCCTTTTGTTTTGCCTTGGGTGCGACGTCGTTTGGTATCTGACTTTTTTTTTTTTTCTCTACGCTTTAAAGAATGAAATCAAATACTCCCCTGATTCGTTTGGAGTGGATAGTTCGGTAACATGGTTAGATCTTCTCAAGTTACGCCGCATCTGAAGGTTGAATATTAGAATCCATGGATAGCCATATCCTAAACCTTGAAAAATGGGGATATGTATGACTTATCTTAGGCTATCTTTACAGAGTCACCGAACCGGTGGAATCTATCCGATATGTGTCAAACTTGTAGAGGGGGTTTGTAGTAAGCCACATATCGAAGTTGCATACAAAGGTGTTAAGAGGTTGTTTGCTGCTGAAGAAATTTCGGGAATGGTTCTTACAAAGATGAAAGAGGTAGCTAACGCATACCTCAATGCCGACGTGAAATCTGCTGTGATAACTGTTTTTAATGATTTACAGCGTCAAGCAACAAAGGATGCAGCGGCTGCTGCTGGTCTTGATGTTCTCAGGTTGCTGAATGAACCTACTGCAGCTGCTATTGCTTACCGTCTAGACCAAAAGCCTACCAATAGGAGTAAACCTACAAATGTGCTTATCTTTGACTTGGGTGGTGGCACATTTGATGTCTCACTTTTTTTTTTCTTTTTTTTTTTTTTTGGCCCCAGGTTGAATCCTGGGGGTTGTAGGTTCGATCCCTCATTCCTACCCCCGGTTAAATCGCAGGTTATGCCTCAGCAACCCGGTTTTGAGGATGCTTCAACTGAATAAACACACAAGGTTTAAATCCCTGAAAAGAGCGGATGCTCCCACGAGGATTCGAACCCACGCTGCGTGCCACCAGAGCGAAAGATATCCCCCTCCTTTGCCACTGAGCTATGCCCTGGGGAATTTGATGTCTCACTTGTTACTATCAACAAAGGGAGGTTTGAAGTTAAAGCTGTTGGTGGTGACACTCATTTAGAGAAAAAAAAATGGTGAAATACTTTGGTGAAGAATTCAATAGAAAAGAAAGGAAAGATATATTACCACAAATCCAAGAGCGATAGGGAGGTTGAGGGTTGCTTGCGAGAGAGCAAAGAGGATTCTCTCCTCAACAACTTTTACATCAATAGAAGTTGATTACTTGCATGATGGTGTTGATTTTTCATCAAAAATAACCAGGGCTAAATTTGAGGAGCTAAATATGGACTACTTCAACAAGTGTATGGAAACTGTGCAAAGGTGTATGGAGGAGGATGCACAATGGGATATGAGCATGGTAAATGAGGTGGTTCTTGTTGGAATATAAGAGTTACACAAAACTTGTCTTAAAGACGTATTGACTGACCTGATGATTCTTATTTTTTTTTAATTTTTAGCTTTTTATTTCACTAACTACTAATGTATTATGCAAGATTGAACCTTCTTAACTCTGGTGTGTTAAAGTCAAGGCGGTATTATAGATTCCTAAACTTTTTGTGTATGCATCAACCATGAAGCTTAAACGTTCTAATCCACAAGAAAGTTGATTTTTGCTCGCAAACGCATAATGGAGGATCATTCCGAGCAAATCTCAGGGGAGTTTTTCCGTTCTAATTCTTTTATTTTCCAGTTTTTAACCTTTTAGACAAACAACGAGGACGTTGTTTAACTTAAGTGGGGGGATGGAGAATTAGAACGCTTACTTGTCCTAAACTTTTTCAAAATATGCTTAAAATGCACTTAATATATCAAAATTTAAAATTTTTTTAGCATGTTTTTGTTTAAGTCTAAATTACATAGCCGCACACATAACCTTATTTTCAAAAATTGTGAACTTATCAAAATTCACAAATCTATGAGTGTGCCGGTGACTTGTAAACTTTAGGACTTGACTTGTATACTACTCGAGTCCACCATAATGAGTATTATATATATAATTGGAGTGACTTGTCTAACTTGTTAAAACTCTAGGACTACACCAAAAAGCCTTTATATGTTATGTGATATTAACTAACTACACTGGTTAGTTAACCCCCGTATAAACCCTTTTGTTACTCTCATTTTTAGAGTAAGATACCCCTAGAAAAATCCTCAGAGCCATTCCTTTCGTTTCATACACCTTTGTTAAAATGTTTCGTTACACCCTTACACCTTAGCCTACCCTGTAGATTAAAATCCGTGGTTAGTTACTTTAGGCAAAGTGTGTTTCCTTACATTACCTGTGTTCGCGTGCGTAATTCATTATCCTTGGTTAGGTCGGGAAATTGCACAATGCAATTGGAGTGAAAGTACATATTGTATATTTTTAGTTTATTTTTCGTGTGTTTACTACTTTCACTATTACAACATTTCTGAAACTTATGAAAAGTACGGAAAAATTATCCGGAAAAATCGTGATAGAAAAAAATTGTGAAATTTTACACAATATGTTAGTAAAAAAAAATAAAATAAAAAAATCGAAAAAATAGAAAAGAAAAAGAAAGAGAAAAGTTGGAAGTTTGTTTAACTAACTAATGTATAGTTTTGTATTAAGTGGAAGATCTCTCCACTATTTTGTTGTATATTATATTTATGGATTGGTGGGAGTTGGCCGTTATGGGAACGCCAATAAAAGTTATTCTTTGTTTAAGATTTTATTGAGTATAATTCGTGTCTACCTAAAGCGTGAGTTACATGAGTTAAAAGCGTAAGTTATTCAATGATATGAGTCTTATTCATGGGATGGTTGGGAAAGTAATTAACACTTAGGATTTTAATTTATTTGTTTTGTTAATTTTTATTTTACACCAATTTATATCCTCTCCATGGGGATATGTTATTTACCATTCTAATTTCTTACAGCTCTCATTCCAACAAGCGGCCGGTGGTAAGCTATGTGATCTAAGTGCGGAACAATCATGGGCCTCGAAGATCTTGCTCTTTATGACAACGAAAGTTGGAATGATCCCCGTGATTTGAATAAAACGGTCTAGGCAATATCTTTGCCTTCGAATAATTCAAGCACTTCCGACCGTAGGATCATAGAACTTGAAGACCAAGTCAAGTTTCTCATGAAATCCTACGAGGCTCCTAAACCTCCAAGCCAAGTGAACAAAATCACTTCTTCGTGCGAATTATGTAGTGGTCCCCACGACACTCGTGATTGCATGGAACTCCCCGAACAAGCTTTTGTGGACTACGCATCCTCGCGTACCGACGGAGCGAGAGACAAGTGGTACACTTTCAAACCCGAGCCAAACCCATATGGTGATTCTTACAACCCCTCATGGAGAAATCACCCAAACCTTAGGTGGAAGCAAAACCAAAACACACCCCAAAACAATCCTTCCAACCCACCTAATCGGTTCCAATCAAGCGGTTCATCCTCAACCCGTACTTTCAATAACAATCCTTCCAACAACTATGGTAGTACCAACAATCTTGAAGGATTGATGTCTAAATTTATGGCATCTCAAGAAGCTCGAATAGCTAGATTCGAATCCGAATTTAACCAACAACAAGCGGACTGCAATAAGATCACCAATTCATGTGTGGAATATAAGAGTTACATCTGTATGGAATATAAGAGTTACATCTGTATGGAAAGTTGGTGTGGAATATAAGAGTTACATCTGTACGGAAAGTTGGTGTATAGATTCTGTAACATTTCGAGCTCATTTTCTGGCTTCGGTAAAGCTCGACTCGAACGAGCTCGAGTTGAGTTAAGGCTCTAATTACTCAACAAAATCTCGACTCGTGTATACCCCTAATACGAACCATGAGTGTAGAGTAAGTGAGAGTAAAGAAATTTAGTAGCTTAAATTGTAATTAAGTATATAAATATTTAATACACTCCATTAATTTTTGTAAGTAAGGGTACTTTAGTTTAACAACAATACTCATTTTTAGAGTTTTTAAGTTTTAACCAAATGTACTTTATCTTCATACGTAATATGGATAGCAAGTAACACATACAAATTTCTATGTCAAAAACTTACTTCTGTCGTGTTAAATAACATACTAACATTAAAATGTTCCACTAGTGATGTTGATATTTAGGACATGTTTGGCGCGAGAACTTATCAGAGTTTATCATAGCATGAGCTTATTTTTTTTATATAAAAATAAGCTACCATTAAAAGTAAGTCTCATTTGGCTGACATAGCTTGAAGGAGCATATAAAAAAAAATAAGCTACTAAATGGAATGCTAGTTGAAGGAGCATATAAAAAAAAGCTCCAGCAACCAGCTCCAGTAACCCGCTCCAGCGACCCGCTCCAGCTCCTACTAGTGCCAAACATACCCTTAATATGAACATCCATACCTAAGAGGTTATTAACACGATCATAACTTTGTCATTCATAATTATGAGTTGGTAGAGTCTTACAGGTTTAGCAATGCGCCACACATATTATATGCTCTATATATTAACAAAGATGTGTGTTTGTGGGTTACATCTAAGTTCAAAGTTACATATTTTGGGACGGTTTACATATAAGCTTGATTTAGGTTAACCCGGATATCTGATTAATCTAATAAAACCGTGTCGCCTAACTTGGTTAATCAAAAGTGTAATTAACCAACTTTTATTAGATTAGTGTGTTTGATTTTGGGATTGGATACTTTTTTGTGCTCTGCTCGAAATGAGAATCAAAGTCTCATATCTAAGTTGCATAAAAAAAATCTCCGAAATTACTCACCACATATCTCAGTGTTGATATAAATAATGCATAAAAACGTTATTTATATCTTTCGATATCTCTATGTTTTGACGATCACAAAATGTAAAAACATTAAGCGTAAGATTACTACGTAAACAAGTATTTAGTTACAAATATCATTTTATCCAACAATATCACTTAAGGTATGAATAAATAAATGTCTAATACATTTTATGATCAAAGGAATTTTTATTTAAACATTACAAAGTTTATAAAATCATATAAACATCTTATATATTTTTTAAAAACATTTTTGGTAATAAAGGATAATGTTTAATTCATAATAAATATATGAATTCAAATTTTTAACCAAAATCAGTTAGTTTTTCACCAAATAAACTTTCCCCATAAAAGACAAAGATTCCAGGCCGTTACAGGAGGGCGGCCCCCCTTAAATTTAAGGGGGTCGGCACGCTTCTGTTGTCAGGAATCTTTACCTATAACTACCACCTCAAACCTGGTATTTTTTCTCACCTTTTGCACTAATATTTTCAGTCCCAATCCTTTCTAAACATAATTCTAAATCCTTTGATCATAAGATTATAAGTCTTTGTTTCAAGTGATTCAATCCCTCATCATTCAAAAGTGCAAGAGAAGAATACTCCCTCAACATCTAGTTAAGAAGTATTGTAGATTTATGAATATAATTTGTATAGTTGTGTAGATTATTTGTAAAGTATAGATCTAGGTGTGTTAGTTGTGAAGATTAGTTGTGAAGTAGTAGTAGTGTTGTGAAGAAGAAGAAGTGGTGTGAAGATCTAGAGCTAAGTATTGAAGAAGTAGTGTAGTGAAGAAGTTGTGAAGAAGGTGTGTAGTGATAAGTGGTGTGAGATTAGTTCTAGCTAGGATTAGAACTCGACATTTAGCTTTGTGTCGTTAAATTGGTGTAAGCGAAAGTTGTGTAAGGTTTTCTCCGCCATAAGGGAGCTTGTTGACATAGTGAAGAAAACTCTCGAGTAGGTGACTCGGGGAGTGGAGTAGGAACAAGGAAGGTGTCCTTGTAGCCGAACCACTATAAATCCTTTGTCTTGTGGTGCGATCTTTCCATCTCTATCTCTTTAATTACTTACTTATATTGTCTTCATTTACTTACGTTGATATTAGCTTTGATTAGTGTGCAAGTATTGATATCATATATAATTAGAATCGAAGTTTTTAAAATACCTAAGTTTTCATATAATCAAAAAGACGTAAAACTATTCAACCCCCCTTCTAGTTTTTCACAATTGGTATCAAGAGCCACGTCAAACAAGATTTTTAAACTATATTGCATTTAAAACTTGAAATCGATCTGTTGTGCGGCGATTAATTCGCCACGATAGGCGATCGGCGACCTCCCAGAAAAGTCAACCATGGAAGACAAACTCAGGACAAACGCCTAGAGTTCGGCACAATGCGACGATCGTCTTTTGGTACCCAGCGATCGTCTTTTGTTATCTGACGATCGTCTTTCATGAACGGACCAGAGGCGATCGTCTCATGCCACGTGTGGATCCAGCATCCGTCAAAGTCGTCGAAGACCGAATCTTAGACGGTGGCCCACCCGCGGATCTTCAAAGGATACCGACAGATAGGATCATTGACCCCAGCCTGTCACCTACCACACCTACCGACAAGGCCGCCGAAAGGTACGAAGTGGGCCCTCCTCAGACAAATGACTCGCAACGCTTGGCCGGCTTCCCATTGGTTCACCCAGCTGGCCTCCAACTGCAACCTCGGACCTCAAGGGAACAGGCCCACGTGACGGGACGATCGGCCGTTTATTTTAATATAGAAAACGGCGATCGCCCGCGATCGCCTGAGGAATCCCAACTACCTTGTCCCCTATAAATAGAGGACTCACTGTTGCGGCCAAAGGGGACGAATTCTACTACGAATTAAGTGCAAAATACACACCAAAGAGAGAATCAAAAGCTCTTTTGGCAACCAATAACACATTCATAGTGATATTCATACACATTCATCATATATCCCAAGCAAGAACTCACAGATTCATCCATATGGTTCTTCCGGCAATCTACGCGCTCTAAAGCCTAGATAACTAGAAGCTTTTACACTCCTTGTATTAGACTCTAACATTAATATTTGTACTCTACAGTATATTTATTAATAACATCTCGCGAGAGCATTCAAGCCCGGGATTAACAACCCCGGCAAATCTTGTGTTATCTATCTTTTCACGGAAGTGTTCTCGCATTTGTTTGTTACTCGATCATTCCAGCAATACTATCTCCGGATAATATTTTGGGTAACAACAATTGGCGCTAGAAGGAGGGCATCTAAACCTTCATTTTTATTCCTACCGTCTCGAAGAACACTCACTGTTCTCCGGACATATACTTGAAGAAACACTCACTGTTCTTCAATAGAAAAACCTTCAGAAAATGACATCAGCAACAACCTCCAAGAGGGCCACCACGAGATCTCACGGAAATCTTATTCCGGCGAGGACCGAATCCCACCACGGCGGAAGGCGGCCGTGGCAACGCTAGGCTCACTCCCGCCCGAGGGACGGTTCTAGCCTCTCACTCGATCGGTTCCAGACATCGGAGCAGTTGAGGAGGCTATAGCCATCCTCGAGGAACGGCAGAGGGCCCACGATACGCCAACCAACACACCGTCAGCTAACCGCCGGGCAAGCAAACGGAAGCTCAAGGGGATCTATGTTGAGAAATCGACAGAAAGCCCTGAGCCGCAGGGGAAGGCTCTCGTAAGGCGGGACGATTCCGTCTTCAGCCGCCTAGGGAGCGATCCCTCATGGCGACCTGGGCACTCAGGCCCCAGCCGGGAGACATCGGTATCTGAATCCTTTACCAGGAGTTCGGCATATCCGACTCCCAAGAGACAGACCGGTCAACGAGCCCCTGCTCGCCCAAGAAGGGAACCCTCTGGCAGGGAGATCGTCATTCACCACGGAGCTAGGGGATCAGTACACGATCGCCTTGGCTCGCATTCTGAGAGCCAATCGGCGAGCAGTCAGGCAACGGCGATCGCCGCTATGCAACGCCAGCTCGACGAGATGAAGACGCTCCTAGAAATTGGGGCAAATGCCAGGAGACCGATCGCTGGGCTAAATGAGCCACTCGCGGTCCGATCGAGATCGCCCACCCAATCAACGATCAATCCCCCACAAACACCTCTATATGAGGGGAGAACGGATCCGGGAACCCACTTAAGCAAATTCCGGATCTACATGACTGGATGCGGAGCTTCAGATGCGACGAAATGTCGTATGTTCCCGTTAACTCTGGGCGATATCGCCCACAGGTGGTACACCTTACTACCATCTCGCTCAATCAATTGCTTTGAGAAGCTGGCGAACGACTTCACGTCGTACTTCGCCGCCAAAGTCGCTCGCCCGGAAGGTCCCCACCGCATGATGAAAATCAGGCAGGGAAAGGACGAATCGGATGAGGATTACATCGACCGGGTGGACGAGATAGTCCTCACCGGTGAGCCCGTCAGCGACGAGATCGCTCACCACGCGGTCCTGAACGGATTCCACGGACGCTCGCCCATGTTCAGGCACCTCACAAAGGATTTTCCTCCGACCTATACAGCGTTCCGCGTCGAGCCGCCGATTATCCGGCCAGCGAAGATGCTCTCACTCGCTTGGACGAGGGACACCAAGAAGGAAAAACACCTTCCCATGTCCAGAAGAAGGCGGTCGCCAAGCCCAGAAAGGCGGTCGCCAAGCCGCCTGGCGAGTTCAAAGCCTTCGAGGATGTGGAGGTCCACCTTCTTCACAACCTCAACTTATCTCCGGCCCACATCTTCAACGCGATCAAGGGTCGCGAGTGGCTTTCCAAGCCAAAGCCAATAAGGGACCACGGTCACCTAGACCGTAGCAAATTCTCAGGTTTATCATAAGAGTCCCGGCCACAACACTAGTCAATGCCGCGACCTCCTCAGACAGCTCTGGCGACTGTTTGAGGAAGGCAAACTGGACAATTTGATCACCAAGCCAGAACCCAGGACGGAAAGAGCCGGAGGGCGCGAGCGCCGACCAAGCGAAAGAATTCCTCCCAATCCGATCGCCAGGATCGAGCATGAGCCGGAGTACTCCGATGAGTCGATCCCTCCGATCAACCCTGACGGTCGGATCAACATGCTTCAAGCTGGAGGTGGGAGCCTCGGGGGCCTTTCCCCGGTTTCCACCCTGTCAAACAGAAAGCGAAAAGCCGAGCTGAGGGCTTTCGCCGAGGTCCACGTCGTGGTACCTCCGGAGCCGACCATCGCTAGAGACGCGCTCATCACCTTTTCCAACAAGGACAGAGAGGGAGTGCAATGTCCCAAAGAGGATGCACTAGTAATCTCCGCGTGCATCCTTGGGAAGACGGTCGATCGCGTGTTGGTCGACAATGGGAGTTTTTGCAACATCATATTCAAATCCGCCCTAGACCAACTCGGCAACCTAATCAAATTCATCAAGCCTTTCGACACCGTGCTCCAAGGGTTCAGCGACAACACAGTCCAAGCCTACGGGAGGATCAAGCTCTCCGTTGAGCTAGTATGCTTTTATGATCCCAAGGTTAGGATTACTAGGAACCTAAGCTTTGTATTCATAGATAGGCCCAGCATCTATAATGGGTTCCTAGGTCGCCCCTTTTTAGAAACCTTTGAGGCGGTCGCCTCATCTTTCTTTTACTGTATCAAATTCCCCACTGCCGATGGGACGGTCGGTACTGTAAAAGGAGATCAGCTAATGGCAAAGAGATGTTTGAGTTACTCCTATGTTGTTACTTCTTTCAATACTTCCCATACTATATGTAACATTGAAGCGACCGACGATCAACCCATGGAGATCGACGAGCCTAACACTTCGTACCAACCCGACTCAGGGGACGCCATCTCTCATCAATTGACGGACGACATCGAGCCAAGGATCGGTTTCGAGCCAAGCCTCGACATCGATCCTAGGACCAAGTCCGGAGATCGTACCAAACGAGAGGCGACCGTTCCTGTCGAAGAGTTGGAAAGTATTACGATGGATCCGGATCATCGAGCGGGAAGTACAGATCGGCGCAAGCATCGACCACGAATTAAAGGGGGATCGATCAACTTGCTACGTAGGAACATCGGAGTCTTTGCACAGTCGCATCAAGATATGGTTGGCATAAGTCCCGAACACGCTTGCCATTATCGAAGATCGACCGGGCGATGAAGCCTGTTCACGAAGCGTAGGAAGTTCGGTCCCGAGAAATACGCGGCGCTCGACATAGAAGTCGAAGTTACTCAACAACAAATTGATCGGAGTAGCCGCAGGCGAACCACGGTGGGTCGCCAACGCGGTGCTCGTCAAAAAGCCAATCGGCTCTGGAGATTATGCATTGACTTCACCGACCTCAACGCGGCATGTCCAAAAGATCACTTCCGATGCCTCATATCGATCACACAGGTCGATAGCACGGCGAGTTGCGAAATGATGTCGTTTATGGATGCCTTCACGGATATCATCAAATCCCAATGGCGGAGGAAGACATAAAACACACATCTTTCCACAGAAAAGACATATACTTTTGGGTCGAATGCCGTTCGCTTGAAAAGCGGGGCGACCTACCAACATTAGTCAGCGTAATGTTCGCCGATCAGATCGGCAAGACCATGGAGGTCTACATTGACGATATCGTAGTCAAAAGCCTCAAGAAGGAAGATCACCTCAGCGATCTCGCCGAGACGTTCGCCATCCTTGAGAAGTTTAACATGAAGCTGAACCCCAAGAAATGCAACTTCGGGGTGGGCTCCGGGAAGTTCCTGGGGCACATAGTGAGCCAAAGGGGGATCGAGGCGAACCCCACCAAGATACAGGCGATCCTTGACATGCAAGAACCGCGAAACATCAAGCAGGTGCAACGCCTCACAGGTTGTCTAGCCGCCCTCAACCGTTTCATATCACGGCTCGGCGATAAAAGCAAGCCTTTCTTCGCGACCATCTGTAACACCCCCAAGTTATTCAGGGATATTACAGCGCCGTAAGCCCCACCGTGGGACCCACAAGGCTAAACATACGCGGAACCATAATCTTTGACCGATAAGGTCTACACACATTGGAATGAAAAACAATACAAAGGTATTCGAAATATAACCAATGTGTTTACAAAACATCACAACTCAATTCAATACTTCGGCAAACACAGGCCGGAACATCAAGGAAAAAGAAAAACAATACTCGAGTATTCAATAGCCAATCCAGTACAACAACACTGAACGGGAATCTCCAAAGAAGTAAAACTGGAAGAAAGACACAGTATCACACTTGCCCACCATCTTTATGCCGACCCGATACCTGCCCGTCCGCTCTCCTGGAACCTGAAATACATGAAACGTATTTCCCCCATAAAGGGGTTAGCCGTCGAATAGCTAGTGCAAGTATATCAAGTATGAAACACAATACTCCTCGACAATAAAGTAAATGTAATCCATCAATTCATCAATATCCGTCAATTCATCAATTTAAGACTAGTATTCCGGAATGACTAAAATCTCAAGACGTATGTGAATGCCGTAGAAACGGCTCGTTCATATCATACGTCGTTACATGTAGGAATGCCGTCAAAACGGTTCGTTCATTACATGCCAACATTATTTCATATGAATGCCGTAGAAACGGTTCGTTCATATCAACCATGGAATCGCACCAGAGGCTACGAAACCCTCAGAGGACCATAGGCCCGTCCCGGAGTGGCTAGAAATAATCATACCATCAATATTTCATACTTTCAAAGTCGAGAACGTACAATCATAAATGTATACTTGCCTTTGAGACATCGGGAAATCGAACGGAGGAAAGGTATGAGTTCGGTAGGTCCGAGAACGCGCTTCCGGCACCTAAACGATTCGCAAGAACATGACAATTAATTATCCATACTCAAATTACACGAAGAGACTTCCGAAACTCGTCTACGATTCAAGAAAATATACGAGTGGATAACTAAAGGTTGGGAAATCCCCCAAACTCTCACAAGTCCGAAAACGGCACAATCTAACCCGTAAAATCGGAAGAAAACACTCATACGGTATAGATATATATCAAAATCTCAAGGTTCTCAAGCTTCAATCGGACAAAACGGAAGAATCTACGAAAACCCCCAAAATCCAACACAAAATTCAAAGTGTTCTTGAATAATCTTTCAATAATCCGGTGAATACTCAAACATGTCCATAATCACGCATATATCACACCATACACCATGATTTAATCATCCAAAACGTCAATACCCACACAAAATCGAGAAGTCAAGATGTCGAAGGAATTACCTCTTGAATATCCAAGCTCTATGATCCAAGGAACACGCGTTAGATCGATTATCCGGGCTTCCCGATCGAAAGGAGATGAAGAAAATCAAATACTCAAATTATTTGTGAAGGAAATCCCTCCCTCAAGCTCTCTCTCTCGGTTGTAGGTGAAGAAATGGGGAAGAAATGAGCTAAAATGCTCAAAAAAAACAATTATAGGGGTTGACTACCCTGCCGGACACGGCCCGTGCCGATCGGCACGGTCGTGTCGCACAGCTGGCCGACAGGGACTCGACCGTGTCCTGCTTGACACGGTCGCGGAGCGGAGGGCCTGCCGATAGTGACCCGTCCGACAGCGACTCGGCATGACTCGACCGTGTCCTGGAACACGGTCGGGCGTGTTCGGCAGTCGATTCTGGCTTATCCGGAAGAGTTCGACTCGGCCGTGCCAAACGACACGGTCGAGTCCTGTGGGCAGATACTTCGGCATTTTCCGGACGAGTACGGCACGTGCCGTGTCGGACGACACGGCCGAGTTCGGTCGGCAGTGATCGGCCAATAACTGAAAAATGAGCGGGGGAGCTAAAACGACCATAACTCTCTCGTCTGGACTCCGATTGACTCACCGTTTGAACCATTGGAAAGCTAACTCGATGATCTATAATATTGCAAAGATTAAGAATTTTTGGAGTTACCAAAAATTAATGGTGATCTAACAAAGTCGAACTCATAAGAGGAAAGTTGAAACGATGAACAATAACGATACACAACTCGAAGTTTTTCCGAACGGTGAACATGGGTGAATGAACATGATTGATGAATGATTATAAATGAGTGACAATCACCGAATGAAATTACTGAATGATAATGACTGAATTACAACCGGATATTACATTCTCCCCTTCTAAAAAGAAGTTTCGTCCCGAAACTTAAGAAATAAATAGTTCGGGGTATTCAACTCGCATCTTCTCTTCCGTCTCCCAAGTCGCCTCTTCGACTCCATGCCTCGACCATTGTACTTTAACCAGTGGAATGGTCTTATGCCGAAGTTGTTTCTCACGGCGCTCAAGAATCTTCACGGGTTTCTCCGGAAAGGTAATATCCTCGGCTACGTCAATCTCACTGTAGTCGATAATGTGGCTCGGATCCGCACGTACTTCCTCAATCGGGACACATGGAAAACACTATGGACGTGACTCAAAGCCGAGGCAACGCCAAGCGATAAGCTAAATCTCCAACTCGTCCAAAATCTCGAAAGGTCCGATATACCTTGATCGAGTTTTCCCTTTTTCCCGGCGGAAAACTCCTCAGTCGGTGATACTTTGAGCAAGACGTGATCCCCACTTCAAACTCCAAGGGTCGACGAGTATCGGCGTAAGATTTGACGACTGCAGGCGATGAGTCGATCTCGGATAATAGAAATCTTTTCCTTGGTCTCTAATAACATATCCGGTTCCGTCCCAACTAGCTCAGAAGCCTCGTCCCAACATAATGGCGACCTACATCGCCTACCATATAGTGCCTCGAAGGGTGCCATTTTGATCGACGCATGCCAACTATTATTGTAAGCAAACTCGATCAACGACAAGTGAAGCTCCCAATCATTACTCCAATCCAAGGCACAAGCCCGTAACATATCTTCCAATGTCCGAATCGTCCTCTCTGTCGACCGTCCGACCGAGGATGAAAGGAAGTGCTCAATCTCAACTCCGTACCCAGCCCGATGAACGGCTCGCCAAAATGCGATACGAAACGGCCGTCTCGATCGAAACAATGGTCTTGGGGGTACCGTAACCTCACGATCTCAAAGAATAAAGGTTCGAGCTATCTATCCGGTCCCCAAGTATCCTTAATACCCAAGAAATGTGCAGACTTGGTCAACCGATCGACAATTACCCAAATCATATTCATTCCAGTCCGAGTTCTCGGCATGCCAGTGATGAAATCCATCGAGATGTCTTCCCACTTCCACTCGGGAATGGGGAGTGGTTTCAACAATCTCGCTGGTCGTTGATATTCGATCTTGACTTGTTGACACGTCAAGCACCGTAGTACAAACTCCGTAACATCCTTCTTCATGTTATTCCACCAAAAATTGCGCTTCAAATCTTTGTACATCTTACTGCTCCGGGGTGGATTGAGTAAGGCGTAGCATGAGCTTCTCGGAGAATCCTCTGTCTCAATTCCAAGTCATTCTAACGCAAAGCACGCCTCGAAATCTCAAAATACTATCCTCGTGTACCATAAAGCACGGAGCTTTTCCTTTAATTACATCTTCCTTCGATTGAGAAATCATCGGGTCACTCCACTGTTTCCTTTGATATCATCAACCAAGGACGAAGTAATTTCGAGAGTACACAATCGCCTCGTACTCCTGAAGCCAAACTTCGATCCCTTGTTCAATTAAATCTGACGAATCTTCGTCTGAGACGTAAGAACCTCAAGCATTTGAAGAGATGCCGATTTGCGGCTCAAAGCATCCGCAACGACATTGGCTTTTCCGGGGTGGTAAAGAATCTCCAAATCATAATCCTTTATCAATTCTAACCAACGTCTCTGTCTCATATTTAGCTCCTTCTGACTGAAAATATATTTCAGGCTCTTGTGATCGGTATAAATCCGACACGGTGAACCGTACAAATAATGCCGCCAAATCTTGAGTGCGAAGACAATTGCGACCAACTCTAAATCGTGAGTAGGATAATTCATCTCATAAGGTTTTAATTGTCGTGACGCAAAAGCTATTGTCTTATCATGCTGCATAAGAACACAGCCTGTGCCTTGACCAAGCGTCACTATAAAGCGTAAAGCCTTCGCTACCATGTGGTAAAGTTAGAATCGGCGCTGAAGTTAATCGTCTCTTGATTCATCGAAGCTCGTTGTCTCTCATCCGTCGAAATAAACTTTTCGGTCTTACGGAGTAATTTCGTAAGCGGTCGAGCGAGTTTCGAGAACCCTCGACAAACCGGTAATACCCAAAGAAGGCCCAAAAAGCTACGAACCTCCTTAACATTTTTAGGCGGTGTCCACCTCTAACACCGCCTCGATCTTCTGCGGGTCTACACGAACCCCTTCGGCCGAAATCACATGGCCGAGAAACATAACTTCTTCCAACCAAAACTCACATTTCGAGAATTTTGCATAGAGGTGCTCGGTTCTCAAAATGTCTAAAACCAAACGCAAGTGTCGGGCATGTTCCTTCTTATTTCGAGAATAGATTAAGATGTCAATAAATACGACTACACACTGCCGAGGTACTCGATGAATATTTTATTCATTAATTGCATGAATATCGCCGCGCATTCAATCAACCCAAAAGGCATAACTACAAATTCATAATGCCCATATCTCGTCAAACGCCGTCTCTAACGCGGACTCCTCACCCCGAGTTGATAATACCGGATCTTAAATCAATCTTCGAGAAAACCGCGGCTCCTTGCAATTGATCAAATAGATCGCCTATACGAGGCAAAGGATATTTATTCTTGATGGTTACTTTATTCACTCACGGTAGTCAATGCACAAACGTAGTGAACCATCCTTCTTCCCGACGAAAAGAACGGCGCGCCCCAAGGCGAAGCGCTCGGTCGATGTACCCTTTTTCCAAAAGTTCTCCCAACCGAGTCTTCATTTCTGCATCTCGGAAGGTGCCATCCGATAAGTTGCTTTAGAAATCGGTTCAGCATTCGGCTCTAAATCCACGGAAAAATCTATATCTCGATCGCGGTAATCCCGGAGGTCATCCTAAAAACATCGGGATACTCATTAACGACGGAATCAAGAGAAATCGACTTCAATTCCGTTTTCAACGCATAACACCAATAGCCTGCACAACCTTTATTCAAAAGTTTTACGGCCTTCATGGAACCGATAAGTAACTTGGATTGGCCCAACTTACGCCCCAAAAACGAGTACTCGAGATCCGTCTTTAGTCATCATGGTGATAACCTTGGTACGGTAGTTCATAATCGCTTGATGCCTATCAAGTTAATCCTCGCCGAGGATCACGTCCTCGCCTTCCATATCAACTACAATTAAATTCGATAACCAATCCATACCGGATATAATCACCGGAAAATCTCTAATCTCCCGGTTTCCCACGATTCTATCCCCGCTCGGCGATCTCACGATGAAGGGATCGCAACAATGGACAAGTTATATTCAAACGGCGTACACACTCCAAAGAAATAAAAGAATGTGTAGCACCGAATCAAAAAGCACACGGATGGATAAGATAAAATATGGATGGTACTGAAGCCACCGCCGCGTCGGGCTTGTCTGCTCGACGCATCTCATAAACTCGTGGTTGTATCGAACCGACGCTAGAGTTCCCCTCCGCCGCTCGACCCCGTCCCCGCCCGCCAAAATTCTGCCGAGGTTGACCACCTGGGGCGAAGCCCGAGTGTCCAAAGTCCGATTCGGCTCGAACAATAAGTCGCTCTATGTCCCATCTGTCCGCACGTGTGACACTTCAACGGTGGAAAGTGGCATTCCAAATTAATATGGCACGAACGGCCACAATTATAGCAAGTCACCGCGTGATTTGAGGTACCCGAAGTGGGACGGTAACCCCTCTTCCCTTTATTAGAACGTGACGATCGTCCGTGAAACGGTTAGTCGTCTGTGACTTCGAAAGTTGCCACCCTTAGAGCGAGAAAAATTTCCCCGACTTTCGCTTCTTCGGTTCTTCAACGGTATCATTGTCGGGGCTCAACATATCATGGGCTAAAGCTCGTCACGATACTCTTTCAAAGGTGGTACAAGCAAATCCGCCATGTACCGTAAGTCCAAATTCATCTCGCATATCAAAATAACGGATCTTATCGCGCTCGTGCATTACTTGATCCTTCACATGGATTAATTGTTGGTTATACTCCACGATTGCCTGCGAAACGGGAATATCTTGTAGTTTAGCCTCGAAGAAGGCTCGGATTCGGCTCTCTCGTACCGGCCAAGGACAAAACTCGGCCTCCAAGAGCTCCTTAAATTCATCCCATGAGGCAATACGATCCTGTGGCTTGATGACCTTCCACCAGGTAGCGGCCTCCTTAGTGAGGAAATACTGGGCAATCGGTACTTTCCTCACCTCGGGGCAATCAACTGCCTCGAAAATCTTCTCCAATTCTGCTAGCCAATCCTCCCAGCTTAACGGGTCTGTGGCAACACCAAACTGTGGAGGGTGCATACGGATTACATTTTGAAGCAGGGCATCCGTGTTTGGGTTCGGATTATTCAGCTGAATAGTTTGGGCCAAAATAGTCATCTGAGTAGCCAATTGTTGAAGTGCATTCGCCACTCCAACGTCTGCGTTGTTCCCCTGACCATCTGACTGGTCGTGCTGACTCTCGGTGTCGGGATGCACCGAGTTCGACAAACCGGGGTTGGTCGACCCGCAATCAATCGATGGAAACGGCCGCGCCACGACCTCTTCCTCGCCCACGGCCACGACCACGGCCACGGCCCCTACCAGCTGACATACTGAAGAACACACAAGTCACGTAAGCACAATTCAATCACGCATCAACAAAGTGTCCGATTCTCAAGAATACAGATAAAAGGAAGCAAAACGAATAAGGAAACACCAGAAGAGTGAGAGGTCTTACAAGTACGGCCGTGACCGTGATGATGGCAGAGTAGTGATACTGTGGACAATTAACGACTCGATCGACCCAAAAGACCGACAGCCTAGGTATCCATAGACCTAAGCTCTGATACCATATTCTGTAACACCCCCAAGTTATTCAGGGATATTACAGCGCCGTAAGCCCCACCGTGGGACCCACAAGGCTAAACATACGCGGAACCATAATCTTTGACCGATAAGGTCTACACACATTGGAATGAAAAACAATACAAAGGTATTCGAAATATAACCAATGTGTTTACAAAACATCACAACTCAATTCAATACTTCGGCAAACACAGGCCGGAACATCAAGGAAAAAGAAAAACAATACTCGAGTATTCAATAGCCAATCCAGTACAACAACACTGAACGGGAATCTCCAAAGAAGTAAAACTGGAAGAAAGACACAGTATCACACTTGCCCACCATCTTTATGCCGACCCGATACCTGCCCGTCCGCTCTCCTGGAACCTGAAATACATGAAACGTATTTCCCCCATAAAGGGGTTAGCCGTCGAATAGCTAGTGCAAGTATATCAAGTATGAAACACAATACTCCTTGACAATAAAGTAAATGTAATCCATCAATTCATCAATATCCGTCAATTCATCAATTTAAGACTAGTATTCCGGAATGACTAAAATCTCAAGACGTATGTGAATGCCGTTGTAACGGCTGGTTCATATCATACGTCGTTACATGTAGGAATGCCACAAACAGTTCGTTCATTACATGCCAACATTATTTCATATGAATGCCGTAGAAACGGTTCGTTCATATCAACCATGGAATCGCACCAGAGGCTACGAAACCCTCAGAGGACCATAGGCCCGTCCCGGAGTGGCTAGAAATAATCATACCATCAATATTTCATACTTTCAAAGTCGAGAACGTACAATCATAAATGTATACTTGCCTTTGAGACATCGGGAAATCGAACGGAGGAAAGGTATGAGTTCGTTAGGTCCAAGAACGCGCTTCCGGCACCTAAACAATTCGCAAGGACATGACAATTAATTATCCATACTCAAATTACACGAAGAGACTTCCGAAACTCGTCTACGATTCAAGAAAATATACGAGTGGATAACTAAAGGTTGGGAAATCGCCCAAACTCTCACAAGTCCGAAAACGGCACAATCTAACCCGTAAAATCGGAAGAAAACACTCATACGGTATAGATATATATCAAAATCTCAAGGTTCTCAAGCTTCACTCGGACAAAACGGAAGAATCTACGAAAACCCCCAAAATCCAACACAAAATTCAAAGTGTTCTTGAATAATCTTTCAATAATCCGGTGAATACTCAAACATGTCCATAATCACTCATATATCACACCATACACCATGATTTAATCAACCAAAACGTCAATACCCACACAAAATCGAGAAGTCAAGATGTCGAAGGAATTACCTCTTGAATATCCAAGCTCTATGATCCAAGGAACACGCGTTAGATCGATTATCCGGGCTTCCCGATCGAAAGGAGATGAAGAAAATCAAATACTCAAATTATTTGTGAAGGAAATCCCTCCCTCAAGCTCTCTCTCTCGGTTGTAGGTGAAGAAATGGGGAAGAAATGAGCTAAAATGCTCAAAAAAACAATTATAGGGGTTGACTACCCTGCCGGACACGGCCCGTGCCGATCGGCACGGTCGTGTCGCACTGGCCGGCGAGGACTCGGCCGTGTCCGCTTGAAAGCAGTCGCGGCGGAGGGCTGCCGATAGTGACCCATCCGGCGGCTTCGGCATGACTCGGCCGTGTCACGGAACACGGTCGGGCGTGTTCGGCAATCGATTCAGCTTATCCGGAAGAGTTCGACTCGGCCGTGCCAAGCGACACGGTCGAGTCCTGTGGGCGAATACCCGGCATTTTCCGGACGAAATACGGCACGGGCCGTGTCGGACGACACGGCCGAGTTCGGTCGGCAGTGATCGGCCAATAACTGAAAAATGAGCGGGGGAGCTAAAACGACCATAACTCTCTCGTCCGGACTCCGATTGACTCACCGTTTGAACCATTGGAAAACTAACTCGATGATCTATAATATTGCAAAGATTAAGAATTTTTGGAGTTACCAAAAATTAATGGTGATCTAACAAAGTCGAACTCATAAGAGGAAAGTTGAAACGATGAACAATAACGATACACAACTCGAAGTTTTTCCGAACGGTGAACACGGGTGAATGAACATGATTGATGAATGATTATAAATGAGTGAAAATCCACTGAGTGACAATCACCGAATGAAATTACTGAATGATAATGACTGAATTACAACCGGATATTACACCATCAAGAACAAGAAGTTCGCATGGACAAAAGAAAGCCAGATAGCATTCGCCAAAATAAAGGAATATCTATCTAACCCCCAGATCCTGGCAAAGCCGATCCCCGGTGAAAAATTATTCCTTTACTTGGCGGCCTCGGAGGTCGCGCTGAGTGCCGTTCTGGTGCGAGCAGAGGGGCAAGCCCACTTGCCGATCTATTATGTTAGCCAGGCGCTCCACGACGCTGAGACACGTTATACAACATTGGAGAAGATCGCCTACGCCCTTCTCATGAGTGTACGTAAGCTGAGGGCTTACTTCTTCGATCACCAAGTGGAAGTCCTAACAACTCTACCTCTAAGACAAGTCCTACACCGACCGGATACCAACGGGCGACTCCTCAAGTGGTCGCTGGAGATCGCCCAATACGGTATCACTTACGCTCCTCGCACGGCGATTAAAGGCCAAGCTCTGGCGGACTTCGTGGTGGAATTAACGTTCCCTCACAGTCCGACCCAGGTCGGCCGACCTGCCTGGAAATTATACGTGGACGGCTCAGCGACCAATGCGAGAGCAGGGGCAGGGATTGTCCTCATTAGCCCCGACGGTCAGAGTTTCACAAATGCTGTGCGTTTCGGTTTTCGTGCGACCAACAATGAAGCCGAATATGAAGCTTTGGTAGGCGGGCTTGATCTAGCCCTCGCCCTGGATGTTCGTCGCCTCCATATCTTCATGGACTCCCTTTTGGTCGTAAACCAAGTCAAGGGAGAATATGAGGCACGCGGCGAACAGATGGTCAAATACCAAGAGTTAATCGCCGAAATGTGCACAAAATTTGAAGAAGTACTAATCGAACAAATCCCGAGAGAGCACAACTCCCAGGCAGATGCTCTTTCCAAGCTAGCATCATCGGATGGGGCAGCCGACTTCTCCAATATCCAAATCACAAAGTCAGCTAGGCCGGCGATCGACAGAAATCTGGTTACCGCGGTCGCCATCGCCGAGGAGAATTGGATGACTCCGTTCATCAAATATTTAAAGAACGGAACGGTCCCTGACGACCGTGTCAAAGCTCGCCAACTCCAGCTTCGTGCAACCAGGTATACCCTATTGGACGATCGGCTTTACAAGCGAGCCTTCAGCCTTCCCCTCCTCAAGTGTATTACACCGGAGGAAGGTCGGCTCATTTTAGCTGAGATCCATGACGGGATTTGTGGGAACCACGCGGGCGGGCGAGCCCTCATCCATAAGACAACCAGACAAGGGTTTTTTCTGGCCATCACTTCGGAAAGACGCGATCGCCTATGCCAGATCGTGTCATAGGTGTCAAATAATGGGCCCCAACATTAAACTATCACCCGAACAGCTCACCTCCATGTATAGCCCTTGGCCATTTGCGCAATGGGGCATCGACCTAATAGGTCCCTTGCCGACGGCTCCAGGAGGCTGTAAGTTCGCCATCGTTGGGGTCGACTATTTCACCAAATGGCGCTCAACAAGATCGGCCAAGAGCAAGTGATCAAGTTTATATGGAAAAACATCGTATGCCGATTCGGTCTGCCCCAGGCCATCATCTCCGACAACGGGAAACAGTTCGACGGTTTAGAAGTCATGCAATTCTGTGAAAAGTGGGGAATCAAAAGGTTATTCTCAGCGCCCTATCACCCTCAGACGAACGGGCAGGTAGAGGCAGTGAATAAGATCCTCAAACACACGATCAAAGCACGACTCGAATCCAGGCAAGGACGGTGGGCGAACGAGCTCCCAGACGTTTTGTGGTCCTACCGAACGACGACCCGCAATTCAACCGGAGAAACCCCGTTCGCCCTTGCCTTCGGAACAGAAGCGGTAATTCCTTCAGAGATCGCCGTCCTCAGCCATCGAACCGAGCAGGAGATGACGACCGACAACGATGTAGCCCGACGAATCGACCTAGACATGCTTGAAGAAAGACGGCTGACCTCAGAAATGAAGAACACAATCCACAAAAGGAGAGCCGAGAAGTTCTTCAATTCAAAGGTCAGAGAAAGAAGATTTCAAGTGGGCGATCTCGTCCTTAAGAAGATCCAAACCCACACAGGCGTTTTTAGTCCGAACTGGGAGGGACCTTTCAGAGTATCCAGATGGCTAACTAAAGGAGCCTACGAACTGGAACATCCTGACGGTACTCCGGACCAATACCCCTGGAACGCCGTGCATCTGAAAAAATACTATCAGTGATAAATTTGTATTCAATTTCAATGATGTACAAGGAATATAATGAGATTTTTTCCTATCCCATCTATTATGGCGATCGCCCCACCAGGCATATCGCATACGATCGCTGATCACGACGATCCTAGGTAAAATTAATGCAGCCATGGTCCTGGAGGTCGATGGAACCGACAGCTTCGCCCATGCAAGGTTCCTTTGGGCTGAGATCGCCCGCCCTTCGTTTAAATACGAGGCCGGCGTAGCCGAAGGACCCTCTAAAATAATCAGTAGGCACGATCGCACGTCCCCAAGGTACATCATCTAACATGGTGAACCCGAACAATGCGACGTGCCGTTACCCCCGTCTCAACGTACACCGTCGAGGATCGCCATCTTCATGGCGGGCCGAGGTGGAAGCAGAGCTGACAAGCCGCGGACATGGTGTCGAATAAGCCGACAACACTCCGCGCAAGGACTCCTCCAGACCGAGATCGCCCGCCTTTCGTTTTAACACAAGGCAGGCGTAGCCTAACGGAGGACCCTCACAAAAAGTGAGTCACGGGATACACAATATCCCTCGCACACGAAGACACGATTGGGGAGATCGGTCCATAGAACACCCCAACCACACATGACTCTTCAGAATCGGCAAAATGAAGATAGCTCGCCAGACAGACTAGTCTTTGTTCCCTTACTTACAATAAGTGAACAAAAACAAGGGGGCAGGGCTAGGTCGAGCTAATCTCAAATACGATCGAGTATAGGTCGAGCTAATCTCAAATACGATCGAACAAAGAGGAACCACACTCGATCGGATTCGCTCAAAAACATGCAGGACGATCGGGGTCGTCCGACGAAAATTACAAGTAAGAATTCCGATTCAAAACATGTCAATGCTTTCAACACTCAGACAATTGGCCGGACGAACAAAAAGTCGAAAGCAAATATACACGTACTCGTGAAAATTGCACGCAAACAATCAAAGGCGATCGCATGTAATACATTACGAAGTATGAAAAAAGGAGTATTTTATTCATAACACAAGCTTCATACATTTCGAGGCCCGAAGGCATTGCAACAAAAAGTACAAGTTATGAAGGAAAAACAAAAATGCCTCTCAAGGCCCCGCCTGCTGGTCTTCGCCCTCGGGTTGCGGATCGGCTTCGGCCTCGGGATAAATGAGTTTTCCCGTATACCAACTCAAGTCAATCCCGAAGTCGGCTAAGTCAAGGATCGGCACGGAGAACTCCGGGTTCAGAGGATTCGCGAGTGCGTAGGATTTGAAGCTCTCCATCAAGGGACCGATCTCGATCCCTGCCTTCTTTGCGGCTCGAACAGCGTCAGCAAAGGCCAAGTAGTAGGCGAACTCGCCGGCGAGCGCCACACTTTGGTAGGGATCGGTCTCGATCGCCTTCAGTTGGCCCTTCAACTCCACGGCCGTTTTCTCAGCCTCCGCCAGCTCGGCAACCTTGGCGGCAGTCTCACAGCGGGCCTTCTCCAGCTCTTTCCTCGCCACGTCCAGCTCACCGCTGAGCCGATCGACCATCGCCTTCAGTCTGGCCGCCTCCTCCTGCGATGCCGCGAGCTTCTGGCGAGTCTCTTTCTCCTCATCACGGGACCGATCGGCAGCCTCCTTGGAGCGGCTCAGCTCCTGCATCAATCGATCCACGTCCTGCTTAGCCCTTTTGGCCGTCTCCTCATACTCTTTCTCCATAGACCGGATCCGGTTAGCATCCTCGATATTTTTGTTCCGGGCGGCCTCGAGGTCGCGATGGAGATGATCAGTGGAGGGTCGCCCCTCAAAATCCCTAGCGGCTTGGACGGCCATCATCGCCGTCTGAAGAGCCAGGGCAACGGTCGCCTGCATGGCGTCTCCAGATCGCCGACGAGCGATCGCATCGAGATCGGTCGTCCAAGCCTTGGGCAGAGAGTTGATAGCCTGGCGAACGTAAGCAGGGACTTCGAGAGAATTTTGCGGAGCCTTGCTCGACAGAAAGTCCAGCACCATGGGGGCAACGTCCGGGTCGGAGAGACGAACCCTGCAGCGCAAACCAAGGAAACCAAAGGAGTTAGCATAAACCTTACTCAGAAGGCCTAGCTCGGAAGGTCCAAACCATTCTCACCTGTTGACCAGCTCTGGATCACGGCCGAAAAAGGGCTTTCCCCGAGGAGTCTCGGCGTCGGCGATCGCCGTCCTTTTCAAAAAGCCGGCAGATGTCCTGGAGCTTGATACCGATGGCCTGGGACCAGACCCCTCCATCATCGGAACGGAAGAAACAGGGGGAGCGGCGATCGGCGGCTCCAAAATAGCTAAATCCGCCTCAGCCGACAGAATGGACTCTTCCGGCCTCCGCCTCTTGCGGCGCCGGGTATTCCTCTTCTGGACCACCGGCTCGGCCGGCACCGCAGGCTTCACCACGGGGCGGGCGAGGCAGCGTCGCGGCAACGCGACCCGTTTTCTTTCCCGAGATGAAGGCGGCCGATAAAACAGGATTAGACATGGCAATCTCTGCGGTAGCTCGGCGATACTGGGGAAAATAAATCTCGCCAAAGAAGAAATTCAAACAAGTTAGACACTTACTTAGCCATGGTGACCTCTTGGAGACGATCGCCTCGCGAGAGAGTAGATGAAAAGTCATACCAGGGGCCTTCAAGTGGCGAGGGAAGCAGATCGAGCTCCCAATCGGTGAGATTCGTGGTGGCCGATCGAACGTCTTTATAGGAAGCGGCAATGCGCGGATCCGCTCCCAGACGATCGAGAAATCAAAGGGGAGATCGTCGATCGATGGAACAAGGGATCTGCAAAAGGGAAATAAATTAGATCGGTCAAGGAGTATCCAAATAAGGGAGAATGGAAACCCTTACTTGGATTCCTCTCCGAAAATTGGTAGGGATATCCAACTCCTCCTCCGTGGTTCGCTCGATGCCGACCTCCATGCACCACCAACCCAAAGACCACTTTTTGTGTCGCCCGAGTCTTGCTCGGCACCCCAATAACCACCCTACCACGGCGACCTTGGATATGGTAACCGCCGATCGATCCCATACGCACGATCGGCTTAAAGAGATAATTCATCTCAGTAGCGAGAAGGCAAGCGAAACAACTGTGACCGCCGAACAAAGTCAATGTCTTGATGTCTGCAGCCGGGCGTTCGGCGTCAATCAAGAGGCGCCAAATTCCAGGCGATCAGCAGATACGAAATGGCGAACGGCAAGGGAAACCGCAGTCCGGCAGCCAGGGTCATTTCGTTGATGGCGACCATACCCTCGGGAGGCTGGTCGGCACGTTCGTTCTCGGAGGGCACGTGCAATGACACATCAGAGGGGATATGATATTTGGCCCTCCAGCGGGTCATGTCCTTCCAGGTCGCCGAACTCCGAATCTGACCAAGAGTCCATTCTGACGGCTCAGCTGCCCGAAACTCCGCCCGCTTCACATGTACGTAGGGATGAGCGGTGGAGTAAGCTTCGAAATCAAACTCCGGACAGGGCCCGGCTATCCCCTCCATAAGTCTAGCAAAGGCCGTATAGACGGGGCCGGAGACGCTATCTTTTTCCCAAGACAAACGCATCAGCTCGTCTCCCTCCAACGGCGAGCCCCCCTGCTCCGCCGTCGCCGCCGTCCTCGCCACCTCGGCCTCAATGAAAAGTTCTTCGAGTTCTTCGGGTGCAATCCCCGCTCGAATAGCTTCAGCGGCCGTCTCCATATCCACTCTAACGGTAACCTCCTCCCGTTCAGACAACGCGGCGGCAGCGGAAGAACTTCCAGTCTCGAAGGTTTTTGATCCTCCCGACATATTAGAAAATAAAGAGAGGAAGAAGGTTAATTTTTTCTTACCTAGAAAAAAGAAGGAGATCGGCACACAAAAGCTCCAGAAATTTCTGCAGAAATTCGGCTATGGATACTAAGGGCGCGTAAAAAGTGAAGGAGAAGAAGCCCTCCCCTTTTTATAGATGGAGACGAGGGCCTAAGTACAAATAGGAGAAACCACGGGGGCTGAATCGCAACCGTCACGTGGGGACGCATTAAATGCGGCCCTCGAATCCCGCACACGCGTCTTTTCGAGGGCATGCCAGCCGACAGGTCTGACAAACCGTCGGATTCCCCCAACAGCGGCACGACGCGTGTCCCAGCCACTTTTGGAAGGCCCGCCTTCTTTTCCCGCTGCTCCCGACGCGAAAGAAGGTCGTCCATATTTGAATTCAGATCGGCTGGTCGTTTAAACATCAGCGATCGCCAACAGTGCCACCTCACCCCGTGTTTTCAACATCGAGGCGAGCTGGGGGGCAATTGTTGTGCGGCGATTAATTCGCCACGATAGGCGATCGGCGACCTCCCAGAAAAGTCAACCATGGAAGACAAACTCAGGACAAACGCCTAGAGTTCGGCACAATGCGGCGATCGTCTTTTGGTACCCAGCGATCGTCTTTTGTTATCTGACGATCGTCTTTCATGAACGGACCAGAGGCGATCGTCTCATGCCACGTGTGGATCCAGCATCCGTCAAAGTCGTCGAAGACCGAATCTTAGACGGTGGCCCACCCGCGGATCTTCAAAGGATACCGACAGATAGGATCATTGACCTCAGCCTGTCACCTACCACACCTACCGACAAGGCCGCCGAAAGGTACGAAGTGGGCCCTCCTCAGACAGCGACTCGCAACGCATGCTGGCTTCCCATTGGTTCACACAGCTGGCCTCCAACTGCAACCTCGGACCTCAAGGGAACAGGCCCACGTGACGGGACGATCGGCCGTTTATTTTAATATAGAAAACGGCGATCGCGGGGGAATCCCAACTACCTTGTCCCCTATAAATAGAGGACTCACTGCTGCGGCCAAAGGGGACGAATTCTACTACGAATTAAGTGCAAAATACACACCAAAGAGAGAATCAAAAGCTCTTTTGGCAACCACTAACACATTCATAGTGATATTCATACACATTCATCATATATCCCAAGCAAGAACTCACAGATTCATCCATCTGGTTCTTAGGCAATCTGCGCTCTAAAGCCTAGATAACTAGAAGCTTTTACACTCCTTGTATTAGATTCTAACATTAATATTTGTACTCTACAGTATATTTATTAATAACATCTCGCGAGAGCATTCAAGCCCGGGATTAACAACCCCGGCAAATCTTGTGTTATCTATCTTCTCACGGAAGTGTTCTCGCATTTGTTTGTTACTCGATCATTCCAGCAATACTATCTCCGGATAATATTTTGGGTAACAACACGATCTATGGAATCGGAAAAATATTGTCTTAAAGACGTATTGACTGACCTAATTCATATGTGTTTTAGTACACCAATTCCACATCTGCAACAACAAGCGGAAATGCTACACGGATAGCCTAAGTGTTCTCTAGGCATGTTCATATAAAACATGTATGTTTTCTTAGATACACCTTAATTCACATACATGCATAACATAAATGTTCATATAAAAACCTGTTAAGTGCAACATATCAATGCAAAATGGTTTTATTTTTAGAACCCTGTTAAGTGCGGGAACTGCGAGAACTCCAATTATGCGTTAGAAAACATGCATGTTCATATAAAACATGTATGTTTTCTTACATACACCTTAATACGCAGGCATGTGTATTAAGGTGTATGTAAGAAAACATACATGTTTTATATGAACATGCATGTTTTCTAATGAAAAATTGGAGTTCTCGCAGTTCCCGCACTTAACAGGGTTCTGAAAATAAAGCCCCTATATATATATATATATATATATATATATATATGCATGTGCTTTGCTTCTAACTTGTTTTTGTAGCACATCACCATAGCTCGATTTCCCGGTGCCCTCATCTAGGGGGAGCACTAAGCTAGGGGGAGCTTGTATTCCGTCGATCTCTTCGACGATGCCCTATTAAGGATGCTTGTACTCTGTCGTTCTCTTCGACGATGCCCTATTAAGGATGATAGTATTTCGTCGATCTCTTTCCTCTCTCCACCATCGACGATGCCCTTTTAAGGATGCTTGTATTCCGTTGAATTCTTTCCTCTCCTCAACATCGACGACGCCTTTTCGATTCTACAAAAAATGGGAGAAGTAACGGGAAACTCATTAAAAATTTATCAATGCATAATTTTACCTAAAACGAGTTTATATTTTGTAATCATCAAAAACGGGGAGATTGTTAATACAAATAATGTCACAAACGTTATTTGTATTATTCGATCTTCTTGTGTTTTGATAATCACAAAATATAAAGACATGTTACATAAAGTTACGGTTAATAAGTTTTAATAGAGAAAACTCGTTTCTTCCACGTAGCTACTACAACGTCACTTCAGGTATGAACAAACTTTATACCGACATTAGTTAAGTGATCAAAGAATTTTATTTTTTCCTAAACTTACATTTTTAAGTTTGACAAAATATTTTTCACAAAAGTATTTTTGTGTTTTTAAAGAAATATTTTATTAAGAAAATATATTCAAATTTCAAATACATGTGACTATATTCCCCCAAACAGCTTAAGTTTTCACCACGTCAAGACAAAAGAGGAGCGTCACGAGATGGTCCCTTAAATGAACTGGCGGTCCCTTAGTGATAAAGGACCGTCGCATGTTTAAGGGACCGCCACCTCCTTTCCTGTCGTGTATAAATACTGAACTGTTCCTTCGCAGAAAAACAATTCTCTTGGTACGAAAACTTTATGTTTCTTTGTTTCTTTTTCTTTGATCACTATAACATGTCGGTAGATGTTGTTAAGTGATTTCCTCGTCCTCAAAGTGCAAGAGAATAACTCTCGACGTAGATGAAGATTCGAGATGTTATAAGAGTCCACACACAAACCTAACAAGTGTTACGGTTCTAGTCTTCCCTCTATTTTCTTCTTGTAAATATTGTAAATATTTTCGACTTGTGTGTGAGTCGAGGATGGAGTCATTTGTGTAAACTTGGAAGAAGATGAAGATCCAAGAAGTCTTGTAACTAGAATAGGTCTTGTATTTGTTGTGAGGAGAGTGGTGTCCTAGTGTGTAATTTAGGACTTAGTGAAGTCGATGTGTGAAGGCTTGGATCGAGAAAGGATCCAAGTGTGTCATTGTGTGAAGGCTTGGATTGGGTGAAGATCGAAGTGTGTCTTTGTGTGAAGGCTTGGATTGGGTGAAGATTCAAGTGTGTCTTTGTGTGAAGGCTTGGATTGGGTAAAGATCTAAGTGTGTCATTTTTGTGAAGGCTTGGATTGGGTGAAGATCCAAGTGTGTCATTTGTGTGAAGGCTTGGATTGGGTGAAGACCCAACAAGCAGAGTGGAATGGCCTAGAATACTCAATAGAAAGGCCTGGAATCGTTTGTACGAAGATAGGACACTTAATGATGAAGTTTGGCAAAACATGACACCGCCAACCGATCGGCATGGTGGCCATCGGATCGGTTGGACTTCATATGTGGCTTCCATCCGAATCGGTTTCGGGTGGCATCTGATCGGATGGGAGAGTGTTGTAGAGTAAATCTTGGACTTTTAGTGGTTGGCTTGTATCTTTCTCATAGCTCTATGTTCTTCATCCAAACTTGATCTTTTCTTTGTCTTGGAACTTGGAATAATGAATACTTGAACCTTCACTCTTGAAATGCCTTTTTGGTGTGGATCTAAACACGAGAATCTTCGTACGATTGTAATTCTACCTTTCTTTCTCAATCTTACACTTTTTCTTTCTTTTTCCTGTACTTGGCTATATATTTTTTGAAAAACATACTTTGGTGTAATTAAGTAACAAAAGCATATAAAAGTAACCAAATAACATAACCAAAACACGATCGAATCTTGAACATAACATGCACAATACGACAGATCCAATAACCAATTGAGAAAGCGACAGATCTACTTCACCATTCGATGCTCCAATCAGACATAGACCAAAAATCAAATCATAGCCCCATGATAAGGGTAGTACTAAATATACCAAGAAAAAGTCAATGAAGTTAAAAAAAATAAAGTGATCCGCATTGAGAATTTCAGCAGTGGGTTTTTTTATTAATATCAATAACATACTTTTGGGAGGGAGGTGATATGGGTAGCTGGGGGGCGGAGCCCTCATTAAATGTATAAGAGGTTTGACCGTGAGATGATACAATATCTCCTCTGGAGGTGGGGCCTGCGTTTTGGTTGGGAGAAGCAGCATGTGATGTTTTTGTTTGAATCGATTTTTGGGAATAATTAATACTGGTATTAGCATCTAGATCTGCAGAGATGCTGGGTTGGGGAGCCACCCCATGTTTTATATTAGGAGCATCTTCCGTAGCCGCATTGACAGCTAATGACCCCGTGAGTGCATTGACAGCTAATTACTCTGTGAGTGACAAAGACAGGGGGTGCCTGGACTCTCATTTATTTTCTTCCCCAACACACACACAACTCTATATATAGGGGATATTGCACACACATCATGGATACACACAACTAAACACACATATACATCTACGTCCATAAATGTCGATTTTTAACGAAAATAATTTAACTGAAGATGCTGGATTTTTTACGATGACGCCAGAATTTGCCACTAATCAGGTACAATTATATAGTTTTAATCTTTTATAAATGTCGATTTTTTATACACTTGCAATTTATTTTTAGGTGTTCGGGTCTCGTGAAGAATTGATGGATTGGGTACAAAACATGGCGCACTCTCTAGGTGTTGTCATCGTCAAAAAAAGATCAAATAAAAAACCTTGTGGTTTCGTACTCATGTGTGATCGTGGCGGCGACTATAAAGTTAAGGATTCAAGTAAAGTTTGTGGTACCAAAAAAAGTAATTGTCCATTTGAATTAGAAGGAAAATATTTAGATGAATATGATTCGTGGAGGTTAAGGGTGATATGTGATAAACATAACCATCAACCTGCACAGTATATGGAGGGGCATCCATATGCAAAGCGATTATCTGAGGATGAATATAGTTTGGTTGCAGAATTGACAACGATGAATGTGGCGCCCCGTGATATTTTATCAATACTAAAGCGTGGAATGTAAATAATGTGTCCACACTCAAAACTATTTACAATGCACGCAATAAAATCCGCATGGTCGAGCAAGTAGGCAAATCTCCAATGCAGGTTCTCCTGTCCCTTTTGCATTCTAATGGTTATGTTTATGAGTTTTCTACAAGTATTTCAAACGAGCTGGAAAATTTATTCTTCGTTCATCCAACATCATTTGATATTTGGCGCGCATTTCCACACGTATTGATGATAGATGCCACGTACAAAACGAACAAGTATAATATGCCTTTTGTTGAAATTGTTGGCGTAACTTCAACAAAGAAGACATTTTGCATAGCTTTCGTCTTTATGCTTAATGAAAGGGAGGTTAACTATACTTGGGCATTAAATTGTCTAAAGTCGACACTAGACAAGTGCATGCACCCACGTGTTATAGTTCTGATCGGGAGTTGGCTCTAATGAATGCATGCAAAAAAGTCTTCCCGAATGCTGCTCAATTACTTTGTAGATGGCACATTAGTACAAATATTTTGAAGAATTGCAGGCCATCTATTAGGTCACCAAATAATTGGGAATCATTTCTTTCATTGTGGAAGTTACTAGAGGATTCCGCAACACGTGCAGCTTATACAGAAAACTACATGCGACTTCAATCACTATTGATAAAATATCCACGTATGTTTTATATATTTCACATTTAATATTTATTTTTCTATGTCCCAAAGTTATTTTTTCTTATATATTTTCTCATCCAAATTTACGTTACTTTCGGTGTTTTAAATTACGTAAATGAGAGTTGGTTGAACAAATACAAGGAAATGTTTGTGTCATTACGGATTGACCAAAGATCTCAACTTTGGAAATAACACAACCAATAGAGTTGAGAGCCGGCATGCGAAGCTAAAAAAATATTTGAATTGCAAAGTCTAGTTTGGATAGATTTAGGTTGTATTGATCGAATAGTGCGATGCAACTCACATCAATTAAAGAAAGCTTAGAAAAAAGCAAAATTGTCCGCATTCATCAACACAACATTCAGTGCTTCAAACTATTGCGTGGTTTTGTTTCAAATGAAGCTCTCGATATAATTCTTGGAGAACATAAACGATGGAAGGATCTTCAGTTAGACTCCTCAAACTGTGATTGTCGACTTCGCTTGATTGTGGGTTACCATGTGCTTGCGAACTTTCAATGTATATAAGTACGGGTAAGTATATTCCCTTGGATTCGATTGATATCTTTTGGAGGAAGCTAGATATTTCACCGTCAACATCTGTGCAAAATGATGATATTAGTTGTGACGGTGAACTAGAACATTTTAAAGAACACTTTTACAAGCAGTCCAAAGTTGAGAAAAAAAGTTTGTTAAGAAAGCTAAAGGATATCATGGACCGAACTTCAACCGACATTCAAGTACCTCGAGTTCAAAAAAATACTCGTGGACGACCAAGCTTAAAGAAACCACAACAAAAAAGGGATATCGATCCCGTTCATCAAGATTCTCGTAGATTTCGTTTAAGCATACCAAATTTTGTTGGGTCATATTCGATTAAGGAACCAGCGAGACATAGTTCATACGTGATGGTCCATGGACTTGAACAAGAAACCAGTGATAGACTTGAATGAGGTCCCAGATGAGTTCGAGAGTTCATACGTGATAGACTTGAACGAGATCCCAGATGAGTTCGAGAGTTCGGATAACTCTTATATTCTAGAAAAAATTCCAAAAATTTTTCGTCCTTACATCACGCAGGTAAATGATGTAGAGGGAGATGGAAATTGTGGGTTTAGAGCGGTGGCTACGTTCTTGGGATTAAGTCAACATCAGTATTTTCAAATTCGGATGGAATTATTAAACGAGTTAGTTATGCACTATAACGTATACAAAGACATATTCGGAGCTGTTGATATAGCACGACTGCAGTACACATTGAGTCTCCAAGAACCCGGTTCTGTGCCGCCTGATAAATGGATGATTATGCCAATGACTGGTTTACTAATTGCTTCAAGGTTTGACATTGATGTTATTTTTTTAAGCGAGTCATCCAGTACGCTGTGCTTACCACTTTGGTCTAGTCCGCCACGATCACAACAATATAATATAGGTGCGATGGCATTGGTCGGTAACCACTACGTCCAAGTAGAATTACAAGAAAATTCTCCATTACCTCTTAACCATCCGCAATGGTTTCGTTACAATTATGACCCGGCATGGGCCTTCCCGTATATAAATCGACAAAATTTGTATAATGAACTTTTGCACTCCATGTCGTGAAAGAATTAATTTTTTTCTTGTATTATCATAATTGTACTTCTCTATTTTTTTTGTATTATCTTACGTAATGTATTTAATAAACATGATGTATAATATTTATCTATTTAAATAATATATTTTTACACAATTTTTCTGGTATTATCATAATTATATTTATCTATTTTTAAAAATAAAAAAAAAAGTAAAAAACTAACCACAAAAAAAAAAAAAAACTAACAAAAGAAAAAGCTGCCAGCGAAATGGTGGCAAGGGGCCCAGGGGTGGAGGGGAGGGAGGGGCAAAAGCAAAAAACCAAAAAAAAAATATATATATAAAAATAAAATAAAAAGAAATTTGACTGAGTTGGTATACTTAGTATATGGGGTTGGTATATTTAGCCAACCCCATACAGATCCAATAACCAATTGAGAAAGCGACAGATCTACTTCACCATTCGATGCTCCAATCAGACATAGACCAAAAATCAAATCATAGCCCCATGATAAATATTACAACCCACGTGCAACCCACCCTTAGTCAACAAGTTAAATCTTGCATCGATACACAAATCCATCTATCAATTCGCTGTCTGTCCCACTACAATTCTTATAATCGAAAATTAATATCCACAATCTCCAATTAGATCAAATATTAATATGTAATCATCCAATTCACAGACATCACTTTGATAGTAGAAATAACTTGTTTTGTTCTTTGACATATAGTAATATTTTTTTCTGCCTCAAGTTTAGTAACAACTCTTTTGATACCCAAATTGTCGAAATTGACCTTTACTCGAATAAAACAATTTCGAGTAATATAATTTCGAGTCAACTTAAAAAAAACAATATCGAGGAAAGTTGAAAATATGGGTTACCGGAGTCCGAAATTTCGAGTTACACGAGTCCAATTCGTGTCACCCGAATACAATTCGGGCATGTAAAAAAAAAAATCGGGTTACACGAGTCCAATTCGTGTCACCCGAATACAATTCGGGACATGTAAATAAAAAAAAAAGTCTCCCGAATTTATTCGGGAAATGTAAAAAAAAAAATCGGGTTACACGAGTCCAATTCGTGTCACCCGAATACAATTCGGGACATGTAAATAAAAAAAAAAGTCTCCCGAATTCATTCGGGAGATGTAAAAAAAAAATCGGGTTACACGAGTCCAATTCATGTCACCCGAATACAATTCGTGTCACCCGAATACAATTCGTGTCACACGAATTTTGTTGCCCGAAATTTTGAGTAAAAAAGCATGTTCCCCGAATGTGGTAGAAAGGAAAAAAAAAAGAAAAAAAAACATGTAATGCCATGTTACCCGAATGTGGAAAGGAAAAAAAAAAAAAAAGAACAACAAACTTGTGAGTTACCCGAATGTGGCAGGGAAAAAAAACACAAGCATGTTACCCGAAAAAAAATAAAGAGAAAAAAAAGGTGAGGTCACCCGAATTTCTGGCAGGAAGGAAAAAGAAAAAAAATATATTACTCGAATTGATGTGCATGTGGAGTGTTAATTTCTAAAGTCAACATGTGCAGTGTTACTCGAATCGGATTCGGGTAACTCGAATCGATCGAGTTACTCAATTCTGATTCGGGTAACGAATTCAAATTCGAGTTACTCAATATTGTATTTTTTGAAGTTGACTCGAATTTATTTTAAACGAAATAAAAATAAATGACTCGAATTTATTCAAGTAAAGGTCGATTTAAATGATTTGGGTATCAAAGAGTTATTCTTAATTGGAATGAAAAGAATATTACTATATGTAAAAGGGCAAAACAAGTTTTCTCCCCACTTTGATAACCTTAAACATAGTAGAAATAGCTTGTTTTGCCCTTTGGCATTTAGTAATATTCTTTTCTGTCCCAAGTTTAGTAACAACTCTTTTGATACCCAAATTGTCTAAATTAACCTTTACTCGAATAAAATTCGAGTCATTTATTATAATTTCGAGTAATATAATTTCGAGTCAACTTCAAAAAAATAATATCGAGTCCAATTCGTGTCACCCGAATACAATTCGGGACATGTAAATATAAAAAAAGTCGGGTTACACGAGTCCAATTCGTGTCACCCGAATATAATTCGGGACATGTAAATAAAAAAAAAGTCTCCCGAATTCATTCGGGAGATGTAAAATAAATCTGATAAATTCGAGTAATAAATTCGGGTTACCCGAATTTATTACTAGAATATTCGGGTTATACGAAAAAAAAAAAATTCGGGAGATGTAAAATAAATCTGATAAATTCGAGTAATAAGAATATTCGGGTTATACGAAAAAAAAAAATTCGGGAGATGTAAAATAAATCTGATAAATTCGAGTAATAAATTCGGGTTACCCGAATTTATTACTCGAATATTCGGGTTACCTGAATTTATTACTCGAATATTCGGGTTAAACGGAAAAAAAAAAAAAAATTCGGGTAACCCGAATATTCGGGTTATACGAAAAAAAAAAAAAAAATTCGGGAGATGTAAAATAAATCTGATAAATTCGAGTAATAAATTCGGGTTACCCGAATTTATTACTCGAATATTCGGGTTATATGAAAAAAAAAAAATCGGGTAACACGAATATTCGGGTTATACGAAAAAAAAAATCGGAGTTGACCTTTAAAACAATACTCGATAGGCTTCTTCTTCATCTCCTTCCTCACGAATCGGATTACTCACGAATCTTCTTCACGAGTTTCACGAAACAAAGACTTCATTCTTCACGATTCGAGTTTCACGAATCGAGTTTCCAGCCATCGTCCCGATCCGGATCGAGTTTCACGAAAACATTCTTCCCAGTCGTCTTCTTTCTTTCTTCTTCACGAGTTTCACGAATCTGTGGAATTCGAGTTTCACGAATCTTAGTTTCAAGAATCCGAATTATTTCCTCATCCTCGATGGCGAATTCGACTTCCCCGAATAGCGCCGCTGACGGAAATGCCGAATCATTGCCGCTTCGCCGCTGCCATTGCCTTCCGCTGCCGTTTCGCCGCCGCCGCCACCGAAAACTGTAAGATTTTATTTTCGTGTCACTCGAGTATGCTCGTTGCTCGATTTTGGTTTACACATTTTATATTTGATTTACACGATTTGCATTCGAATTATAAGATTTGCATTCGATTTACACGATGAAAAAATAAATTAAAATAGAGAAATTTGAATTTGGGAATTAAGTAGCGCCGGTCAACCCCAAATACTTATCGTGTGTTGATATCGTAACTCATGCTTATGTATGAATTGATATCGATTGAATTGATGTCGTGTTGAATTGATTATTTATGTAACCTTGGTAATTCGTATTCGAGTTTCAATTGAATTTGGGAATGTTATAGATATGGATATGTTTTCGAATTTAGTTAGTTTGTTTCGTTTAGTTAGTTTATTTCGTTTAGTTAGTTTAGTTCGTTTTTTTTATTTGTCTTACTCGAATATAGTTTATAAGTTACTCAAATTGGACTAATGGCCTTCCACAATTAGAACGAGGCAAATTTATTTATGATTATTCGAATTGACATAAAACTACTAGAATTAGGATGACTCGGATTGTATTAGAATGTCTCGAATTGCATTAGATGATTGAAATTGAATTAGGATGTCTCAAGTTGAATTAGAATAACTCGATGGAAATAAATCGAATAAATCCCACTGTTACTCGAATTATCCACTTACTTTTTCCCGATTACATATTACTTCAATACACCTGCATGAAGCTAAAATTAAGATAAATTTGAATCGGCAGGTTGTTTGGAAGAGGCCGAATATGCGAGGTTCGAAATGCTCCATAAATGGGTATGTTAGGTTAGGGATTGTTAAAACGATTGTTGCTGAGCTGCGGAGTGTAGGTGATGACACTATTAGGGAGTTTAGAGAGTCGTGTCTTGGACACTTTGTCCGGGAGGAGTGGGGGGGGTTTGTATCTAATGCCGCATTGCATGCCTTGTTCTCGAACGAGGTAATTAGACCGGATGCACAGGCCGATGAGTTTTGGTTTAGGCTAGGTCATCGATTTATTCGATTTTCTAGATATGAGTATGCGTTAGTCACCGGCTTGCGATTCGGAGACTCCGACTTTGATGTACACGGGGACGATGTTCCACCGGAGGGGAGCGTGTACGATCGGTATCCGTTGCTCAGTGGTGGGGGGCAGATGTTAGACCGTATTCGTGATCGATCTGCGGCTGGATATTTTAGAGAGCATCCCGGTGATGCGCTGAAGGTCGCTAAGGTGCTGTGTGTCTGCTATTTGATATTCGGTGTGGATGGTGGCAAGCGTATTGCTGACCGGTGGTTGTGGACATTGGTTGAGGACCAGACTCGGTGGGAGAGCTTTCCATGGGGCTTATATTCATATCAGATTTTGGTTACGTATTTGAGCGATGTTCCCACTGAGGTCCCCGCTGGTCTGGATCTGAGTTACCATTTTTATGGTAACATATACGCTATTATGGTACGTCCTCGCATTCATTAACTTAATTATATACTCAAACTCAGAATAAATATTGCTATTGTTTTTTATGTTGGGATTCAATTATTGTTTTCAGATATGGGCTTGCGAGGCTATACCTTCGTTAGGCTCTAAATGTGGGACCATGCTCGGAGCTTCTTTCATCCAGCGACCTCGTTGTACACGCTGGAAGTTGAAGAAGCTGGGTCATGTTGATTTTACCACATTCTTCGATGATGAGGTAATCAATTATAGGTTTTCAATACGTAAAAAACTTTTGTAAATATTTAAGGTAATAACTACTGAAAATGAATCATTGAATTGTATTTAGATTGATTGTTTTGAGGTGTTATCTCCGACACCTGAGGAGGAGCAGGAGCTGTATATGCGGTCGATTAGTGATCTTGCCCGGCGGCGGAGTGCGATATACGCACAGGATGGCCCTATGCAAGAAGGGTGTGGGGAAGGGGAAGGGGAAGGGGAAGGGGAAGGGGAGGGCTCGTGATGGTGATGCTTCTGTCGGTGATCTAGCCGGAGAGCGTATTGTCCGGCAGCGGACATCTGGTCCGGTTATTTCTGACCCTATATATCTTACTCATGGACGTGAGTCATCAGCAGAGCCTCGTGAGCACGTGCATACCGATTTGCCGCCCCATAGTTCTCCGATACGGGTTCCGCACTGCATCGCATCTTCTTCGCACGGTACTCGTGGATGCGCCGATCGATTTTGATACTCTTTTCACCCATATCCGTGCATATATGGATTCATCGGTCGAGCAGATGCGTCGATATGTTGATGACGCAGTAGGCAAGTTATGTCGACATATTGATGAGGTAGTGGGCCAGTCTGCTCCTCTTGATACGCCGGCATGGGACTTTGGAGGTATTAATGATCTTATGCGCGATTTTCCTTCTCATTCCTCGATTCCGACGAGCCTCGATTTGACGGAGCGCCTATTCCCCGAGCGGTGAGAGAGTCCCCGACGCGGCGGATCATCGTTGCCCGAGACTCGTGTGGATGGAGTGTCGTCTCCCGCCGAGCGGTGTGGGTGTCCCTAGCCCCGTGAGCATCGGTCCCGTAGAGCGCCTTTGCGAGTCTCGATCATCATGCCGATGGAGCCTAGGTCCTTAGAGCGCCTTTGTGAGTCTCGATCATCATGCTGATGGAGCCTCGGTCCGTAGAGCGCACCGCGAGTCTCGATCATCATCCGATGGAGCCTCGGTCCCGATAGTTACCCCGGTTCTTCTGCCGAGACGTTGATGACGGCACGAGATTGCCCTAGGTCTCGACCATCCTCTTCCACCTGCGGATCTCGAGCCCTATCCCGCTTGAGTACTCTCTTATTTCTATTCGAGCAGATGCGAGTGCGTGCTAGGCTGCGGTATAGGTCATACAGACCGCATTCCCCCTTCTCGACCACTGTAGTTCGGAAGAGGAAGGACTTGGATGAGGACGCGTATAACAGGTGGTTGGACAGCGGCGAGAGGTGAGTTAAATTGTAAATTCAATATTATTTACTAAAATTGTCCGTACTTAAACAAAAAGTAAATTGTAGTGTCAATGTTGGTGCTGCATTCGGAGCTAGTGCCTCCTGGTTTATGATGCTACAGGACGGATCCAGATTGATAGATGCAGAAGTAAGTCTTTCAATTTATATGTAGGTAATCTCTTATTGAAACGTGTAGTTATTGAAAATGTTTAAATTATTCTTAATTTAAATGATATCCAGCATCTGGATGCATATATGGGGATCCTACAGTTTGATCCCGGATTTGTTGGCGTGCGATGGCTCGATGATTGGGCCGCTCATAGGGTTTTGGTTCATACGAGCTTCTTGGTAATGAAAAAATATTAATAAATTTATTCCAAATTAATTGAGTGCTTACATCGACAAAATTATTTTATATTAGGCCACGTGTATCAATGTATGGAATAACTCCAATAGGAGAGGAGGTTCATTGAGTATTGACGATGATGATCTCGATTTCTTGATCAGCCACGTTCACGGTCTGAGACCATTTTGGGGCGATCATCGCCCATGGTGGGAGTTACGCGAGGTGATAATTTATTGCATAATTTGTTATTTATTTGTATTAGTTATTCGTGTGATATTGTGCTGACAATGTACTTTTTGAACAATCCAGGTGTTGACCATCTGGAATACGTCTCCGGAGTCCTCGAGCGGACATTGGGTTGTTCTCTGCATTATACTCGAGGAGGGTATCATCATCATGCACGATTCTATGGCGCAGGAACACGATGCATATTGGAAGTTGAGATCGCGGCAGTCATCGGGTATATGTCGCTTACTTCCTACCATTCTACAAATGCTGGATTTTACGAGCGCCGCCCGATATCACCCGGTGACTTCGTTTCGATTCTTTGTTGGAATATAAAACGCGTGAGCGAGTTGGTGAAAGTAATTTGATAAAAGGTTTTATAAACTAACCAACGTAAAAACCAGATCTATTTAGGCTTGTCAACTAATTAACTAAACAGATTAATAAACAATTAAATAAATATATTTACGCATGGGAGTCGGTAATTTTACCTTTGGCGAAGTGGTAGAAAATCCCTTCTTGATCGATTTATGTCCTCTTCGTGCTCCTCTCCGATCTTCTTGTATTTCTACCTCAAGATCTTCTAGAGTATATCCCGCCTACGTCCGGATGTCGTGTGGGCAACAATCTCTGGACTAAATTTGCCTGACAAGGGGATCGGCGAATTTCCTCACAAGAAAACTCACGATTTTGTTCTCTCTATTTTTCTTGAATATTTTGAGTATTTTAGAAAAATATTGTGTTTACCAAATTATGGAATCCAAGACACAAGTCAAGATCCACAATTAAAACACACACACAAAAATCGATTTTCTTGGGCAATAATTGATGATTAAATCGGCCATCCCTATACTTGTATTTATAGGTGTTTTGGGCTACTCTAGGGACCTTAAGGAGGATATGGTAAGGACTCCCAATAGATATCTTCCTTCCATTATTAGGACTCTTCCTAATATGAAGACTCTATTAATATCAACTTAGTCCACTAATAAGTTAATATTGCACTTCCTACCAAAATCCCAAATTACGAAATTGGGCTCCTTTTAAATTAATTACTTCCCGTGTTTAAGATATTCCATGTCCATTAATTAATTTAAGCTACTGACAGCTTTTAATTAATTAATGTATTATACATGAGTATACCACTCGACCTTTATTATTATATCGGAAAATTAATTCCACCTGCAGGGTTTGATATAATAATCCTTTCGAGTGCCTCAAGGGACATGATCAACCCGACTGGTCGGGACACGATTTCTAGCTATAATATTAATTATCATATAAATAATAATATTGCCCAAAATATCGAGCATATTGAGTCAATCATTGTGGCTCTCACCCATGATAAATCAAAGCAATAAATATTAAATATATATAATTAAATATTAATCACTAGAATTAAGAAATAATAATTATCCGAGATGTACGTTCTTCTTATAGTCGATGCGGAAGAATCTATCTCACCTCGATCACATTCAACGTATAACAAATACGCTAATATATGCTAATGGTCAAGACCAACCAATCTCAAGCATATACTACAACCTCTCATATAACGGTCTAATGTTACATAGGTTGTGAACTAAATATTACTATATAAGGAACCGATAATGTGATCTTACGTGACACTACACACCACATTATCTACAATATAAAGTAAATTAGATCGCATTTGCATAACCATAGCGTGAATAAATATGCAAAACATGTGATAAATGAATTAAATATTCTCATAGATAAAGACCGGAAATTAGGTAATACAAGCATAAAGTATGCTTTGACGTATACAACCCTAACAATCTCCCACTTATACTCAAAGCATGCTTTTGAAGTATACTATCTAGACTATGTCTATCTATCTCCCACTTATACTCAAAGCAATGCCGCCATACATCTCAACCCCATTCCTTCCACATGCCCTTCAAATGATTTTGAGGGCAACCCTTTCGTGAAAGGATCGGCTAGGTTGTCTTCGATGCTATCTTGGAGACAATGATCTTCCTTCTCTTCACAAAATCTCGAATGATATGATATTTGCGCTTGATATGTTTGCTTGCTTTGTGGGCTCGTGGTTCCTTGAATTTGCTACGGACCGGTATTATCACAATACGTGTAATACTCTGGGCAAATTAGGAATCACCCCAAATCCTTTAGAAAGTACTTGAGCCATACCGCCTCTTTAGCCGCCTCGAGGTGCTACATATTCGGCTTCCATTGTAGAGTCCGCTATGCATTTCGCTTCACACTCCTCCAACTTATGGCTCCACCTCCCAAAGTGAAAACATATCCTAAGTTGATTTCGACTTTTCTTTGTCCGCACCGAAATCCAGTCGAGTGTAACCCAAAGGACAAAGCGTATCGATTGATATACAAGCATATGCTCCTAGTCCTTCTCGGTACTTGAGTATATGCTTGAGCGGCAATCCAATGTCCGTCTGGGTTCGACGATATCTCGCCACCATGCCTACGGCTTGACGGATATCGGGCCTAGTGCAAAGCATAGCATACATGAGGCTTCCCCCGCCGAAGCATAAGGGACCGACTTCATGTCATCTATCTCCTTCGTGTCTTAGGACACATAGCCTTAGATAGTTGAATTCCATGCGTAAGGTAAGAAACCTTTCTTGGAATTCTCCATGCTAAACCGCTTTAGCACCGTATCGATATAGGATGCCCGAGATAAGCACAACATCCTTTTCTTGCGATTTGAAAGATCTTAATACCAAGGATGTGTCCAGCTTCTCCCAAATCCTTCATATCGAATCGCTCGAGATAGCCATACCCTTACGTGCGATAATACCTTCACATTGTTTCCAATTAGAAGTATATCATCTACGTATAGTACAAGAAAACACTAGACGTTTCCATCACACTTTTGTATACACAAACCTCACTAGACCTTTGTTCAAAACCATACGATTGAATGACCTCATCAAATCGCATGTTCCAAGACCTTGATGCTTGCTTAAGACCATAAATGGCTCTCTTAAGCTTGCATACTAAGTGCTCGACCTTCAAAGAATGAATCCTTGAGGTTGGCGCATATAGATTTCCTTATCAAGACTCCGCTCAAGAACGCAGTCTTGACATCCATCTGCCAAATCTCCATATCCAAATGCGCGGCTATAGCTAAGAGAATCCGGATCGATTTAAGCATGGCTCTTGGCGAAAAGGTTTCATCGTAGTCGATGCCCTCTTTCTGAGTGTAACCTTTCGCAACAAGCCTTGCTTTATAGGTTTCAACCTTCCCTTTCGATCCTCTCTTACGCTTGTAGACCCACTTACTTCCAATGGGTTTTACCCCATTGGGTAGTTCTACTAGCTCCCACACTTGGTTAGAATCCATAGATCCCATTTCGGATTCAATATCTGTTTTCCAGGATTCAGCATCCTTGTCTTGAACTGCCTGTTTGTACGTACATGGATCCGTTTCATCCTGGTCCGGGGAGTGGTCCGAAGATGCTCCCACGCCGATGAAACGTTCGGGTTGACGAATAACCCTCCCACTACGACGAGGCGTGTCCTTAGTTTGCGTATCCACAATAGTGTCAATACGTGGTACACTAGGTGTTTGCACAATTGGTATTGTCGAAATCTCGCCCCTAAGTTCTTCTAGAATGACCTCACTCCTAGGCTTGTGACTTATCACATAGTCCTCCTCTAAGAACCGGGCATTGGTGCTAACAATGACCTTCTGGTCTTTAGGACTGTAGAATAAGCCACCCTTCGTTCCCTTAGGATATCCTACAAACACTCGTACTTCTGTACGAGATGCCAACTTATCGGCTTCCTTATTCAGCAAGCCGTGCTGGAGAACCCCAAATCCGAACATGTCCTAGACTGGGCTTGCGCCCATTCCACAGTTCTGTGGGTGTTTTTGGAACTGATTTCGAAGGCACCAAGTTTAGAATGTACGCCGCTGTTTCCAAGGCGTATCCCCAAAACGAAATAGGCAAATCAGAATAACTCATCATTGACCTAACCATCTCTAATAAAGTACGATTCCTTCGTTCAGCAACACCATTTTGTTGTGGTGTACGGTATTGTGGTGAGGAAGTAATCCCCTCATGTGCCAGGAAATCCAAAAACTCTCCACTAAGGTATTCGCCACCACGATCAGATCGTAGTGACTTGATACTCTGCCCATGACGCTTCTCCGTTTCAGCCTTGAATTCTTTGAACTTATCAAAAGATTCAGACTTACGTCGCATCAAATAGATGTATCCATATCTCGAATGATCATCTATAAACGTGATGAAGTATTCGAAACCACCCTTAGCATGGATGTTCATTGGACCACATACATCGGTATGAACCAATTCCAACACCTTTTGTGCACGATTTCCTTTGCTTTGAAAAGCCCTTTTAGTCATTTTACCTTCCAGGCAGGATTCGCAGGTTGGAAATGACTCAACTTGGAGCGAATCCAATGGGCCATCGCTCACCAATCTTTGAATCCTTCCAAGGTTAATATGACCCAATCGTAAATGCCACAAATATGTTGGATTTATGCTCGAAAGTTCCTTTCTTTTATTAGGATTAGTCAAAGAATTAAGCGATTTATGCAAGGGAGTAGTGCGGCATTGATGATATATATTTCTTCATTATAACTACTCCATAAATATATTCACCATTTCTTTTAATAATTGCATTATCTTCAAAAGAAACGAATATCCATCACGACGCAATTTAGAAGCGAAATCAAATTCATTCTAAAATCGGGTACTAATAATACATTATTAAGAACTAAAATTTTATCATCAACTTTTAGCCGCACGACTCATTACCGCAATGACCTTCACTGGAATAGTCGCTGACTTATTGTAATCTCATCCGCACTAAGTACCTTGGTTACTTGGAACCCCTGAGTCATAACAAACATGATCGGTGGAGCCCGAATCCACTATCCACGAAGTGATGGAACAGCGACCAAACATGTTTTGACTACTAGTGCATGAGACGTACCTCTCTTAGGCGATCACTCTTGAAATGTCCTTTCGGATCATAGATTGAAGCACTTGCCCTTCGGCTTTTTGTTCGCTTAGGTTGAGGAGCCTTTGGTGAGGAGCCTTGCCCTTAGCTTTGAAAGTCGTCACTTGCTTACAGCCAACTCGCTTTTTCTTCTTTCCCCATTTGGGTTTTGAAGAAGCAAGCAGGTTGCCGCAAGAATTTGATGATAACCTTGTTTGAAGAGACCTTCGGCAGATTGAAGCTCTGTCGGAAGTTCCGCCAATGTGTAAGTCCTACGATTCATATTGTAGTTTAGGCGGAACTGCTCAAAGCTTCTTGGTAACCGCCCAAGATAATATCGACTGCGATTCCGCATCGATAGTTGCCCCAAGTATGCTCGATTCGTTCAAATGAGACATCATTTTAAGAACGTGATCCTCACGGGTCCCTTCGGACATTTGGGTTGTCATCAAAACCCTCATCGCATTTGCCTAGCCGCCTGGTTCGATGACCAAACATCTCGGTGAGATTTTTCATCATTTCCGCGGCCGAGCCCATCGTCACGATGCGTCTTGCCGCAATACATTTGTTAAAGAAGCCAAAATGTAACAATGAGCCATCTCATCGGACTTTTCCATTTCCTAATTCAGCCAACTCTTCGGAGTGGCATCCGATTCTGTTCCAAAGGACTCTCCTCGCTTAAAACAAACTTATGCCCTCGGCGATCAAGACAATATCAAGATTTCTTTTCCAATCGGCAAAGTTAGTGCCATCAAGTTTGTTTTCTTTGAGAATAACTAGTGGATTGAAAGACATCTGAGAATAAAATTAAAACACCATTCATCACATAATTCGACGCAAAATATATTGAAAAACCTTAAAACAATATATATGCAATCAACCAACACCTTGAAAAACCGCACATGCAAGCCACGATAGTGTGGACGTTTACATATACTTTTCAAGTAGATTTTAACGTCTTTAATTTTACTATCTAGCCAAGACACATTTTGACAAGTAAAATTAATAGTTGGTTCCTCTTGGCCATGTATTTAATTAACATAGACTCCGATGGGGAGCTTATTAATTAATACACCTAAGTGAACACCATAATTTAACAAACCTTAGAATATTATTTAATGATAATAGTCCTACAGATGGAGAGGTCCTATCATAAACAATAATATTCACCTTTTGTTATCAAATTTGAAGTTTAAAACCGGTGAGCCAATAATTTAGCACATCCGATGTGGAGGAAGACTCTAATGTCAACGCGCATGCTAATTATTTCACAATTTAAACCAATTATGGAGGCCAATTTGATTTTGAAAAATCAATTTTAAAATCACTTAGTTATTTTGAAAAATTAAGGTTTTTAATTTTCTCGTCCTAACATGCAAGGAAACATATCACGCATACATTCCATACATGCCATACATCAAAACAATAAAAACCAATAAATAATAAAAAAATTGGATAATTAAATCCAATTATCATGGCTTTTATTCCTCGTTTTGAATAACGAGAAAATCATCGGCTCGTTTGCTCCCACTGCTTCAAGCATCTCGCGGAATAACGATTTGGACGACCGAACCCGAATCGCTGCTCGTCCATTGCCATTTGCCCATCCGTCTTGACCGATTGCCGGTGGCCGAAAGCCGCCTGAGTGACCGACCTGCCGGATCGACCGAGCGCCTGCTGCCAAACCGCGATCGGCTCCTTGCCGGTCCCGGTTGGTTCGTCCGATCGGGACTCCTCTTCGCTACTTGGACTTCTTTTTCTTTCGTACTTTGAGTGTCCCAACTCGATTACAATTTTATTCAAAATAAAATACATCGAATTTACATCAAATTACAAGAAAAAATAAATCTATTCTACCCGTGGATTTTCTCACGGGAAAAACTTATACATGCCACAAAAGCGGGCTAAATTACCAAAACGCGTAAATAAATAAAACATTACATAGCCATGATAATTGGATCATATTTTCTGCAAGACAAATTCTAGCAAAATATTCCAAAAATCATACTATACGAATATTTAATTGCTAGCATATTAATCACCAAATTAATTAAATTGAACAGAACCTAAAGACCTATCCGATACCAATTGTTGGAATATAAAACGCGTGAGCGAGTTGGTGAAAGTAATTTGATAAAAGGTTTTATAAACTAACCAACGTAAAAACCAGATCTATTTAGGCTTGTCAACTAATTAACTAAGCAGTTAATAAACAATTAAATAAATATATTTACGCATGGGAGTCGGTAATTTTACCTTTGACGCGAAGTGGTAGAAAATCCCTTCTTGATCGATTTATGTCCTCTTCGTGCTCCTCTCCGATCTTCTTGTATTTCTACCTCAAGATCTTCTAGAGTATATCCCGCCTACGTCCTGGATGTCGTGTGGGCAACAATCTCTAGGACTAAATTTGCCTGACAAGGGGATCGGCGAATTTCCTCACAAGAAAACTCACGATTTTGTTCTCTCTATTTTTCTTGAATATTTTGAGTATTTTAGAAAAATATTGTGTTTACCAAATTATGGAATCCAAGACACAAGTCAAGATCCACAATTAAAACACACACACAAAAATCGATTTTCTTGGGCAATAATTGATGATTAAATCGGCCATCCCTATACTTGTATTTATAGGTGTTTTGGGCTACTCTAGGGACCTTAAGGAGGATATGGTAAGGACTCCCAATAGATATCTTCCTTCCATTATTAGGACTCTTCCTAATATGAAGACTCTATTAATATCAACTTAGTCCACTAATAAGTTAATATTGCACTTCCTACCAAAATCCCAAATTACGAAATTGGGCTCCTTTTAAATTAATTACTTCCGTGTTTAAGATATTCCATGTCCATTAATTAATTTAAGCTCTTGTGACTTTTAATTAATTAATGTATTATACATGAGTATACCACTCGACCTTTATTATTATATCGGAAAATTAATTCCACTGCAGGGTTTGATATAATAATCCTTTCGAGTGCCTCAAGGGACATGATCAACCCGATGGTCGACACGATTTCTAGCTATAATATTAATTATCATATAAATAATAATATTGCCCAAAATATCGAGCATATTGAGTCAATCATTGTGGCTCTCACCCATGATAAATCAAAGCAATAAATATTAAATATATATAATTAAATATTAATCACTAGAATTAAGAAATAATAATTATCCGAGATGTACGTTCTTCTTATAGTCAGTACGGAAGAATCTATCTCACCTCGATCCTGTTCAACGTATAACAAATACGCTAATATATGCTAATGGTCAAGACCAACCAATCTCAAGCATATACTACAACCTCTCATATAACGGTCTAATGTTACATAGGTTGTGAACTAAATATTACTATATAAGGAACCGATAATGTGATCTTCTGTGTGACACTACACACCACATTATCTACAATATAAAGTAAATTAGACTGCATTTGCATAACCATAGCGTGAATAAATATGCAAAACATGTGATAAATGAATTAAATATTCTCATAGATAAAGACCGGGAAATTAGGTAATACAAGCATAAAGTATGCTTTGACGTATACAACCCTAACAGTTGCTACAGCGAGGAAGGATTTATGCTATGCTCAGGATGACTCGACCTCTTGTGGTGCGTATTCTATACGGACTATAGAGTCTCTCGTTCAGCAGTCTTTCTCTCATGGAAAGACCGAGGCGGATATTTATGCATTTAGAGGACATATGGCCCGATCTATATGGAGGTTTAGCGATGATATAGATACTGTAGTGTGTGATCCCACTAGTTTATTTATACGGTGGGATGATAGAGATTAGTGATAGTATTAGCGATGATGTAAATACTGATTTCGTTTTTATAATGATTATTGTGTATCAATTTTAACTTATTGATGGTTACTATATGTTACTTAATCAATTTGAAATTTAAAATATTACTAACCGATTTGAAATTGAACCTAACCAATTTGAAATTAAACTTAATCAATTTGAAATTTGAACTTAGTCGATTGAAATTGAACATAATCTGTTCAAATTGAACCTAACCAATTTGAAATTAAACTTAATCAATTTGAAATTAAACTTAATCGGTTCAAATAAAACGTAATTGATTCAATTTTAACTTAATCAATTTGAAATTCGAACTTAGTCGATTGAAATTGAACATAATCTGTTCAAATTGAACCTAACCGATTTGAAATTGAACCTAACCAATTTGAAATTAAACTTAATCAATTTGAAATTAAACTTAATCAATTTGAAATTAAACTTAATCGGTGCAAATAAAACGTAATTGATTCAATTTTAACTTAATCAATTTGAAATTCGAACTTAGTCGATTGAAATTGAACATAATCATTCAAATTGAACCTAACCGATTTGAAATTGAACCTAACCAGTTTGAAATTAAACTTAATCAATTTGAAATTAAACTTAATCAATTTGAAATTAAACTTAATCGGTGCAAATAAAACGTAATTGATTCAATTTTAACTTAATCAATTTGAAATTCGAACTTAGTCGATTGAAATTGAACATAATCTGTTCAAATTGAACCTAACCGATTTGAAATTGAACCTAACCAATTTGAAATTAAACTTAATCAATTTGAAATTAAACTTAATCAATTTGAAATTAAACTTAATCGGTGCAAATAAAACGTAATTGATTCAATTTTAACTTAATCAATTTGAAATTCGAACTTAGTCGATTGAAATTGAACATAATCTGTTCAAATTGAACCTAACCGATTTGAAATTGAACCTAACCAATTTGAAATTAAACTTAATCAATTTGAAATTAAACTTAATCGGTTCAAATAAAACGTAATTGATTCAATTTTAACTTAATCAATTTGAAATTCGAACTTAGTCGATTGAAATTGAACATAATCTGTTCAAATTGAACCTAACCGATTTGAAATTGAACCTAACCAATTTGAAATTAAACTTAATCAATTTGAAATTAAACTTAATCGGTTCAAATAAAACGTAATTGATTCAATTTTAACTTAATCAATTTAAAATTTGAACTTAGTTGATTCAAATAAAACGTAATTTGATTCAAATAAATGTAACTAATTTTACATTGGGGGCTCATTTAGGTCGAAACGATGCTTAGTTGGACATTTTGGAGCAGTGTGGTCAACAGAATGACATATACTACACTTTTTTTTTGCACGTCCCTTTTTAGACGAAGTTGGTTCCATTGTGAAATCCTCAAATAGTTGGGGAATAACTGCAGTGCAAGTCTTTCTATTGTGCCCCGTGCCTCCGCATCTAAGGCATGTTTGAACTTTACGGGTATGAGTCGAGGACTCAATCCCTGATGTGTGTCTCCTTTCTTTTGGTCGCCCTGCCTGCCTCGGATTGTCTGGTGGTTCACAAACTTTTTACCTTGATGTTAGCAGGAATGAACCAATCACTTGGGTGAGGTAATGGAATCACAGACCGTCCCCACATTTGGCGAAGGGTGGACACTTTATAGTAATCATGTATATACACAGTTTGGTCGTAATTTAGGTACCTTATAGCTGCAGCGGCATGATTGCACGAGATCATATCATGCTGGAACATCATACAACTGCATTTTTTCACTCTCAAGTCCACAACATAATTTTTCCTGTTAGAGGTCACCTTGAACACCCCATCACTAAGAAATTGAACGTTCATGTTCGATCCAGCTCCGACCGCCTTCATCAATATCTCGTATGCATGATACGTTAAAGGTCCAGGACACTCATTTGCATTTTTATGTCGATCAGATATCCATTCTTCTACCACGGTTCGACAAACCTCGAGAAGTGCGGAAACGGGCAGCCTTCTAGCCCATAGAAGACGGTTGTTCATGCTTTCAACGGCATTTGAATTCATAACCTCGAATCGCCGGACTGGGCACTTCACACGAGCCCATTTATTTTCACCGACAGTTTCTTTCAAGTAGGTAGCTGCAGCTGTACATGCTATTTCTAAACTTTCCATATTCCTATAATAGTCCTCAATACCATAGCAGTAAGCTGCCGCATTGAAAATTGCAACAACATGTTTACCAAACTTAACCAAATACTTCAACGTGGTAACAACATAACCCGTGATGCGCAAGTGGGAATACCTCTCTAATAGCATTTGCTATGGATTTGTGCCCGTCTGAAACAATCAAGAGGTCCCTTGGACAACCAAAGGCCTCTTTCAATTTGTACATGAAATACTTCCACGACTCATCGCATTCGACGTCGCTATTGCAAAAGCAAGTGGAAATATCGATTGTTACCATCTTTTGTATGACAACAAATAATACTCCTCGATACTTACCCGAAGGTGTGTCCCATCAACAACAATAATTGGTCTAGCATAACGAAATCCAGAATCTTGAAGCCCCCAAAGCATAAAACATGTATTTAAATTTTCCAGATTTGCATCAACCACATAATCGGTTATGGTACTGGATTTGTCACCTCCAACATATGCAAGTACGATGGGATCATTACGAAAGAATCGATGGTCTCCATATATCACCGAGATAGCATGGTTGCGAATACTCAATGCCAAGCCATAGCAATTTGTCAAACAATAGTCATTCTTAAGTTGAGCTGCACTAGCTTCGGAGTCATAATCTGTCCTTCCACTAATAGTTTGTCGGACATGTATTCACCGAGCATCTTAGAAGGCAAATGCTTAGGTGCCTTGCGATTTGGGTCAAAATGACAGTATGCTCGTTCGGTAAGTGCACTCTCAAAATCCACCCCTCCGGAGGCGCTCAACAAAAATTACAGGTTTTATACGTACAAACGGCGAGAATAAGCGGCCTTATCGATTTTAAAATACGATAATCGGACTTCCTTTCCAAATGATATCGCCCAGCGTTTTCAACCTATCTTTGGAGAGAAATACGAGACCCTCTTTGTAAAGATAGTATATTTCTTGGATGAAATTTCGTCCATATCATCATCAACTTGAAGGAGACACATATGGAGGTCTACGGAATTTTCCACCCAGGACCAGGGGGAGGAGCTGGAGCACCCTCTTCATCTACTAATTGATCGAAATCAAAGCGCCTCCATTCTGGTTCTGGTTCTGGTTCTGCTTCTTTTACCAATCTTTTGTTGAACATGCCCCTTTTCTCACAATATTTGCAAAATTTTTCAAACCAATGTTTTTGAACCTCGACATCTTCGAGATCGATATCATCGATATTTATGTCGTTATTATCATCATCACTACCATCATCAGCACTACCACCACCACAATTACCACCAACATCACATACATTATTTGAAGGACCGCAACCATCAAATCGAGAACCATCAAATTCCTGAGGAATTTGCATGCTTGAACCCCAATCAGTCAAATAATCCATACGATTAGAATTGTACGGTACCGGAAAAGAGCTGGATCCAGGTAAGTCAAATTGTGGACCAAATGAGGGAGCTTTTGGAGGAATGCTAGTTGCATTCTGAAGGCTAACAAAAATCACAAGCTCAACATTAGATTGGAACAAGTAATTTATATCAGAATCATTCTTTATCTTCATCTTTCTTCTTTTTTTCCCATCAAAATCAATTGAAAATAGAACATAAACATGTTTTGTTCTATCAGCTTCAACAATAGAGTGGACATTATCTACTAATGTTGCATAGTTCACACCAACGGGCACAGGCAATATTTGTTCTTCTCCACCGTGATAGTCGAATCTTGCCACTTGCCATTAAAACGAATGATAACTTTTTTCCAAAAACTCATCTGTCAAATAATATAAAAAATTAGATTATTAACTAAAAATTTACACAATTAAATAGTATTTGAATATTTTTGATATTTCAAGTATAAACATTATTGGAAATTGAGCGATAAATATACCTTTTATTTTTGCGTCGAAATAATCCTTCTTCTTCGATCCGAGAGAGCTCGAGATAATTAATCGGAGAAAAAGGAAAAAAATTATCGGTGAGATAATATCGAGAAAAGAAAGGTGGAAATATTCTTTGAGAAATAATTCAATTCAATGGATGTTGTGGCGTCTTGAGCATGGTATTTTTATAAGTCAAAATTTTATGATAGTTTGGTCACACGAATTGGTCACACAATTCGGGTCCTGCGAATTCGTGTTGAGTAATCCGAACCCCAGAGCTCCCTCATGCGATTCGGTCAATGATGTATTTCGTGACCGAATAATTACGAATTATTTCGTGTGACCGAAAAATTTCATAATCCGATTCGTGAGGAAGGAGATGAAGAAGAAGCCTATCAGTATTGTTTTAAAGGTCAACTCCGATTTTTTCGTATAACCGAATATTCGGGTTACCCGATTTTTTCATATAACCGAATATTCGAGTATTAAATTCGGGTAACCGAATTTATTACTCGAATTTATCGATTTATTTTACATCTCCCGAATTTTTTTTTTTCGTATAACGAATATTCGGGTTACCCGATTTTTTTCGTTTAAGAATATTGAGTAATAAATTCGGGTAACCCGAATGTATTACTCGAATTTATCAGATTTTTTTTACATCTCCCGAATTTTTTTTTTTTTCCGTATAACCCGAATATTCTTATTACTCGAATTTATCAGATTTATTTTACATCTCCCGAATTTTTTTTTTTCGTATAACCCGAATATTCGAGTAATAAATTCGGGTAACCCGAATTTATTACTCGAATTTATCAGATTTATTTTACATCTCCCGAATGAATTCGGGAGACTTTTTTTTTATTTACATGTCCCGAATTATATTCGGGTGACACGAATTGGACTCGTGTAACCCGACTTTTTTTTTATTTACATGTCCCGAATTGTATTCGGGTGACACGAATTGGACTCGATATTGTTTTTTTTAAGTTGACTCGAAATTATGTTACTCGAAATTATAATATATGACTCGAATTTTATTCGAGTAAAGGTCAATTTAGACAATTTGGGTATCAAAAGAGTTGTTACTAAACTTGGGGCAGAAAAGAATATTACTATATGCCAAAGGGCAAAACAAGTTTTCTCCCTTAAACATATTCCTTATTACCAAGTACGAGGGTAATAATTATTCATCATGCAGTCAACGACCAATCTTCAATTATTAAACTCGACCTTATTATAATCAGGGGTGGCTAAATAAACACCCCATATACTAAAAAAATACCCCTACCCATATAAATAACCTAGGGTTGTAGTAATGTAATGATGACCCCTTAATTTTATTAATAAAATAATGATTAGTAATTTATTTTTAATCAATAAATATTAATTAATTAATACATGTATTTCTATATTATTTAATGATTAAATATTTAGGTAAATGATTACTTATTTATTTTAAATTAATAAATATTAATACCATATATATTTTTTATATGTTATTATAAAAATATAAATGAATACATAAAAATAAAAATATGAGCCCAAAAATAATATCATTTAACATTCTTTCATGAATACACAAACACAAGAACTAGAGACCCAAAATAATACCCATTAACAATCCTCTATAGTTATAAAAGGTGCTTCGGGATTACAAGATTTCAGTTGTCTATAAAGTTCGAGACGTGACATGAACATAGTTTCCCATCCAGCTGCACACAGGGCTTTGTGGCGGATCCAATAAGCCGAAATGATAGGCATCAGACAATCTCCTTCTAATTGTACCATCACATAATGACTATCATATACAAGTGATATCGTAATAATTCGATGGTACAAAAATTCTTCCGGACCTTTCCAAAGAGGAAAGAAAGTGATAGCGCCTTGCTTGGTTAAAAAAATAAGGACCACACCAAACGTGTTGGCAATCAGGATACCTGTGTCACGCATAAGCATCCAGTGTTTTGGAGGTGCAGGCGATTGTAAGTACTTCAGTGAAGTATGTAGTTCATCGAATCTATCAGTGAAAACTCGAGCATAGGCATGGTATGAACTCAATAACTCGTCTAGCAGTTGACGCCGAATATAGAGCCACTCATCTTCGCCATACCCAAGACAAACAGATATTGCTCGAAATCCACAGTTTCCATCACCTCTGACATCTTGAATATGTGTGATGTAAGGATGAAATAGCAATGGAATTTCATCCATTAGTCGATGAATGTAGCATGACTGAGGCTCTTCGTTCAAGTCTGGAATTTCGTTCAAGTCTGGAATTTCATTCAAGTCTGGAAGTGCGGTTACGTACGAACTATGTCTTCTTAGGTTCCTTGTTCAACTCAACAGATTTTGACATGGTTGAAAAGTTGCGTCTTCTAGGAGCTTGATTTATAGAATCGACTCGTTTTTGTTTTTGTTTCTTCAAGCTTGGACGTCCGCGCGTATTTTTTTGAATTGCGGGTTCCCTAATGAGTGTTCTACTTGGCTGGATTATATCTAGTAGCTTTCTCATCATACTTTTTTTCACAACTTTCGACTGTTTATTGTAGGTTTCTTTAAATATTTCAAATTCACCATCACAACAAATATCCTCAATTTCCATAGAAATTGACAGTGAAAAATCAAGCTTTCTCCAGAATATATCTATCGAATCCAATGGAATACACTCACCTGCATTGAAGTACCAATAATTTAGAAAAATTCAATATATAATTAAATTTAAAAAATACTTGTTAAATGTACCCACCGGAGTTCAAGTAGACTGATAGCATGCAAGCACATGGTAAGCCACAACTATGATGTAGTTTACAACCACAGTTTGAAGAGTCAAGTTGATATTCAGCCGCCCGCTTAAGTTCCCCTACAAGTATATCTAGAGCTTCAAGTGACACATTACCCCACAATAATTTGAAACACGACAAGTTGTGTTCGTGTTTGAGGATAATTCTGCTCTTTTCAAAACTTTCACGTATCGTTGTAAGTTGAGACCTCACAAATCGATCAATAGAACCAACAAACTTATCTAGAGTATAATTTTTTTCACATAAGTATTTCTTTAGCTTTGCATGCTGGCTCTCAACTCTGTTGGTAGTTCGTTGTCCAAAGTTTAGATGTTGATCAATCCAAACAGAGACAAACATTTCCTTATACTTGGTTAACCAATCATCATCCAGATAACTTAAAACACCTGGATTTATATAAATGTTATTTATGTATACAAAAATCTTCTAAAATTATAAACAATTAGTTACAGAATAAGTAGAATTGTACCTTGATGTTTGCCCAATTTTGATTGGAGTTTTCTATAGTTTTCGGTGTACGAGATCCACGTTGGAGACTCAACAAGTATACTCCACATAGCACGAAAGGAGTCCCACTCAACTTGCGACCTGAATGACGGCCTACAATGCTTTTTAATATTTTCAGTAATGTGCCATCGGCAAAGTAACCGAGTGGCATCAGGAAAAACTTGTTGGCATGCATTCACCAATGCCAACTCTCTGTCCGTCACTATAACGCGTGGGTGCGTACACTTGTCTAGTGTCAACTTTAGACATGTTAATGCCCACTTATAGTTCTCCTCCCTTTCCTTAATGATAAAGGCAAAAGCTATCTTTAAATGTCTTGTTGGTTGAAGTTACACCAACAATCTGAAGAAAAGGCATACCATATTTGTTTGTTTTGTATGTTGCATCTACAATCAAAACGTGTGGAAATGATTTCCATATATCTAACGACAATGGGTGAACGAAGAATAGGTTTTCCAATTCATTTGAAATACTATTTACGGAAAACTCAAAAAGAAATTTTTTATCGTTCAAAATTGTCATAAGAACCTGCATTGAAATACCGTTAATTAATAAAAATTCAGTATATAAATTAAATTTAAAATATACTTGTTGAATATACCGACCTGCATCGGAGTTTTTCCGTCATGCAGGACGGCGAAGCTTGTTCCGTGCATTGTATATGGTTTTTAGTATAGAAACATTCTTCTCGTCATGCTCTTTCAATATCGAGTATGTCACGTGGTGCAACATTCGACTTGTTAAGTTAGCCACCAAGCTGATTTTCGTGTTCTTTCAACTTTAGCATAAGCATGTCCCTCCAAATATTGTGCAGGTGGATGATTATGTTGATCACATATCACCCTTAACGTCCAACCGTCATATTGTTTAATATACGAACCTACCAATTGAAATTTACAATTGATTTTTTTGGTGCCAGAATTTTTACTTGTTGCTTTAATTTTGTATTCACCACCACGATCACAAATAAGTGTCACATAAGACACCACACCATTTTCCTTTGCCTTTGATCTTCTCGTCACGATGACATAACCAAGAGAGAATGTCGTGTTTTGCACCCATTCCATCAACTCATTAAGAGAATCGAACACCTAAAATTCAAATAAAAAATATTAGTAAACATTACGATGACCAAAAAAAATTAGTATCACGATAAGTATTTATACCTGATCGGTAAAAAATGGTGATATCCCCATAGAGAACTCATTACCTTCATCTGAGTCTTTTTCGTATAAACTCGACATCTCTCTCTCCCGATCTCTCTCAAAGATTTACCTTATTTGTATTGTTTTGTTTGATTAATGTAAGTTATCTTTTTATAACAAAATACAAGTGGTTAGTAGTTAGATTAGAATTAATTTTAAAATTTAAAAAATAATAAAATACAAGTGGTTAGTAGTTAGATTAGAATTAATGTTAAAATTTAAAAATAATAAAATAAAAGTGGTTAGTATTTAGATTAGAATTAATATTAATTTAAAAAATAATAAAAAATAAGTGGTTAGTAGTTAGATTAGAATTAATGTTAAAATTTAAAAATAATAAAATACAAGTGGTTAGTAGTTAGATTAGAATTAATGTTAAAATTTAAAAATAATAAAATACAAGTGGTTAGTATTTAAATTAGAATTAATGTTAAAATTTAAAAAATAATAAAATATAAGTGGTTAGTGTTGAAGGGAAAATAACATGAGACAAGAAAGTAGGGCAAAGTGTTGTATTATTCCATCATTGAGATCCCTTAAATAGGGTGAAGTACATACAAATAGGCCTCAGCCAAATCCTATCTAGGAAAGCCCATAAACTAACAGACTTAGGCACACAATGGGTATTATTCCTTTAACACTCCCCCTTGTGCCTAGTCTACAAGCGCATGTCATGTTGCCTCGTTAAAACCTCGTCAAGCAAAAACCCAGTGGGAAAAATGTCTTGATCGTAGGGAAAAGAGTACAGCATCTAGACACATCAAGTTTAGACTTCGTCCTTTGAATCTATCCTCTCATATGATCGTTACATTTGATCATAGCGCTACTAAGGTGACCATTCCATCGATCCCTAAAATCGTACATCTTGTTACCTCGTTAAAAACCTTTCCAAGTGATAAAAATGATCCTTGGAAGGAAAAGAGTATAACGTACGTTGTGGATGTAAGACTCCCCCTCAAGTCTACATCTCCCCCTGATTTGTACATCAATCAAGGATACTTTGAAAAACTTGTGCATGTGTCGTTTGCCTCATTAAAAACTTTGCCAAGTAACAAAACCCAGTGGGAGAAAATAAACCTTGGTCAAAGAAAAGAGTACAACATCGGTGAGTAAGTTTCTTTATGACTCACCCTTCTACCTCTACCTTTACATCGATTTCGGGAGTTCGGAAATTCTCCGCATTCCGATACTTCTCACATGTTTTTCAAACACGGCCTTGGGCAGAGATTTGGTGAACAAATCGGCCACATTCTCCTCGAATCGACTTGCTTTACTTGAATATTGAGGAGAGCACATTTGTTCTTGATTATAGAAGAATTTTGGAGATATGTGTTTTGTGTTATCCCCTTGATATACCCAAGCTTCATCTCATTCGATGCAAGTGCATTATCTTCATATATGCATGTGGGTGCTCCGGTGACATTACTTAGTCCACTTTGTTACCTCGGATATGTGTAATGATAGCTCTTAACCAAATACACTCAGTACCGCCTCATGCAAGCGATAATTTCGGCGTGATTAGATGAGGTAGCTACAAGGGTTTGCTTTGTGGATCTCCAGATATAGCGGTGTTCCCAATAGCAAATACATAGCGGATTTGGGAACGACCTTTGTGTGGGTCGGAGAGATACCTGCATCGACAAATCCTACCAATACGTTCGTCGGAGTAGGTTCTATGGCATTAGCATTTACTTTAGCATTTGCCTTTACGGAGCGGCTTCCTTTGCACCTTGTAGGGAAAGAATAGTCCCAAGTCAATGGTTCCTTTTAGGTATCGGAATATATTCTTGATACCATTCCAATGACGTTGCGTCGGTCTTGAACTAAATCGAGCTAGTAAGTTTATCGAGAAGGCGATGTCCGTCGCGTACATTGAGCTAAGTACAATAGGCGCCTATTGCACTTAAGTAGGGAATTTCAGCTCCCAAAAGCTCTTCGTCATCTTCCTTTGGACGAAATGGATCTTTCTTCGCATCCAAGCTACGACCGATCATGGGAGTGCTAGCAGGTGTGCTTTGTCCATGTTAAAGCGTCTAAGCATCTTCTGGACATAAGCAGACTGGTGGATGAGAATTCCACAGACTCTATGTTCTATCTGAATACCAAGACAGAAACGAGTCTTCCCAAGATCTTTCATCTCAAACTCAATTTTCAAGTATCCGGTGGTTTCTCTTATTTCATCAAGAGTGCCGATTATATTCATATCGTCGACATACACTGCGATGATTGCAAATCCGAAACTTGTTCTCTTTATAAAGACGCAAGGACACAGTTCATCGTTCTTGTATCCCTTTCCAATCAAGTATTCACTCAGACGGTTATACCACATCCTTCCGGATTGTTTCAAGCCGTAAAGTGAGCGTTTCAAGCAGGCGAATACGCACTCGTGGTGCAGGTTACTTGATTTGGGCAATGAAATGACTTCGGGCACTTTCATGTAAATCTCCGTATCTAGATCCCCATAGAGATACGCAGTGACCACGTCCATTAGCTGAATTTCCAATCCTTCGGAAATAACTAGGCTGATTAGATAGCGGAACGTAATAACGTCCATTACGAAGTCGTTTCCTCGTAATCTATACCGGGCGTTGTGAGAAACCTTGTGCAACAAGGCGAGCCTTGTACCTCGGGACTTCGTGATTCTCATTACGCTTTCGACAAGAACCCATTTGTGTCAACGGGCTTTACACTTGGCGGAGTTAGCACTCTTGGGCCAAGTACCTTACGTTTTGTCGAGAGTCAAGCTCTTCTGGATAGCTTCTTTCCATTTAGGCCAATCGGCTTTTTGTTGACATTCTTCAACGGAGCGTGGTTCGACATCATCGTGCTCTATGATTTCTTGAGCAAGCTGTGTATGCAAACACATCATCAATATGAGTGGTCGATCGTTCCATCAAATCGACGCACTTTCATAATTGATCGAGATCTCTTTGTTTTCTAATCTTGAATCGATCTCAGGCGTCCCCATTAATGATTCGTGGACATAGCTATAGTCGAGAGATGATCTCGTGGGAAGGATTCCAGTATTGATGATTAATGGGTTGGTTTGTGCCTCACTGTCCTTTTCTTCCTTGGGCGGGTGTCGCCGAACCAGGTGGCCTCCCCCTTTTCCTTTTGGGAGCCACGGCCTCGATCGCATTTCAGCTGGGTGCGATCGCATCACTCGTGACGTTGGTGATGTGCCCTTTATTCGGGACTTCTAACCTTGCAGGCACATTTGCGGTGGAATGTGTGATCTTGTCACTTTGGCGATATCGATGCGCGCATCGGGCATCGAATGCACTCGTTACGAAGATCGAGGATTCGTTGTACTTCACGATCACATAGTGAGGTACGGGGATCATAATGAGACAGACTCGGGACGTACCAGGACAATTCCTGTCGTTCCTTGAGAAACTTCTTTTTCTCCTCTCCCCCTAACGACGGGAATTCTGACTCATTGAAGTGACAATCCGCAAAACGTGCGGTAAAGAGATCACCTGTCAAGGGTTCTAAGTAGCGGATAATTGTTGGGGATTTCGTATCCAATGTAAATACCTAAACGTCTCTGAGGACCCATTTTATTGCGTTGTGGGGGCGCAATCGGCACATATGTTGCACAACCAAATATGCGTAGGTGTGAAATATCCGGTTCATATCCAGTTACTAACTGGTACGCAGAAAATGGTTGGCCAACGGTGGGTCTGAAACGAATAAGTATGGCTGCATGTAGGACTGCATATCCCCAAGCAGAGATGGGCAGGTTGGTGCGCAAAACCAATGCTCATGCTACCATTTGGATTCTTTTAATGGTTGCCTATGCAAGACCATTTTGTGTATGCACATGGGGAACGGGATGCTCTACATCGATTCCGATTGACATGCAGTAGTCATCAAATACTTTAGATGTAAATTCTCCTGCATTATCGAGTCAAATAGACTTGATAGGGTGGTTAGGATGGTGAGTCCTTAGACGAATGATCTGAGCTAGGAGTTTTGCAAATGCAGCATTTCGAGTGGAAAGGAGTGCGACATGTGACCAGCGTGTCGAAGCATCGACCAATACCATAAAGTACTTAAATGGTCCGCATTCTGGGTGGATGGGTCCACAAATATCTCCTTGTATACGTTGTAAGAATGGGATGTTCGCTTTAGTATCTTTAGTGTAGGAAGGTCTCGCTCCTACTTTAGCTAAAGAGCAGGCTTTGCAGAATGAGCGATGTGCTTTTGACATAGTCAATTGCTTAGAAGGGGTATATGTCTCTATTTCTTTAGATGACATAGCATGATTAACATAAATACTGTTCTTCGTGTTGAGTTGTTGCCCCTTTTTCGCTCGAAAGAAAGGATGTCCGTGCGAGTTCTTTAGGATACAGATCATCATATCTCGACCAGGATGACCTAGTCTATCATGCCAAAGTCTATATGAGTCTTTGTCCCAAATTTCATTTATGGTGACAGCATAGGATTCGAATACCCTAATGGTTGTGGTGTACAGTCCACTATTTTGACTCTTAAGTTTTCTAATATGCGTTTACGTCCACATTCATTAGATGTAATATAAAGGAACTCGATTCCATTCTCACAGTGGGTTTCGACGTGGAAACCATTGCTACGTATATCTTTAAAACTTAGTAAGGTTCGAGGGGCCCTAGGTGCGTATAGAGCATCGGTAACTCGGATAAGAGTGCCGTTAGGCAATAAAAATCGGGCATTGCCTCGCCCTTGGATGAGTTGGGAGGACCCAGTCATTGTGGTTACCGAGGTTTGACATGCAATTAATTCTGTGAATAGAAGCCTATTCCTAAGAATGGTGTGGGTGGTCCCACTGTCAACCAAACATTCAAGTTCTCCCCGATTCATTCTTTGTTTCGCGAATAGGAGCAGAAACGAGCTGAAAACAAGACTGCGTGCGGGTCGGGTCAGCAACCGGATCTGGTTCGGTCAGCAACCGGGTCGGGTCGGGTCAGCAACCGGATCAGTTTTCTCCTTACGGAGTGCAGGTCGCGGGCGAGTTACGGAGGCTGCGACGGGTCGAGCTGGACGAGCGGGCCGGGATCTAGACGAGCGGGCCGAGCAGATGTCGGAGCAGGAGACGGAAGCAGCTGCGAACAGGTTGAGCCGGCCTTGCGGAATTGGTGAAGGAAGTCGACTGAAAAATGGTGGTCGCGGTCGGCGGCGGAATCTGGAACAACGGAAGTCGGAGACGACAACGACGAGTCGAAGGTTTGCAGGCGGCGGAGGTCGGACGTCGGGGAGGAAAACGAGCAGTAGACGGGCGGACCGGAGACAAGTCGCGGCGGGTCGAGAAAACGGAGCAGGGGACGGAGGGAGGTTGCGTCCGGGGTGGTTCACGAATCTGGCGTGGTGAAGATGACTGGCGTCCAGAAAACGGGCGACTAAGGTTTGCAGAACGGGGGTGTCGCGTCCGGGGGAGGTCGCGCGGCGGCGGTGGAATGTGCAGAGTCGGCTAGGGTTTTTTTTTTTTTTTTTTCAGAATTTTCGGCCGGGATTTTTCTCAGTGGTTGAACACGTGCTGATAACGTGTTGAAGGGAAAATAACATGAGACAAGAAAGTAGGGCAAAGTGTTGTATTATTCCATCATTGAGATCCCTTAAATAGGGTGAAGTACATACAAACAGGCCTCAGCCAAATCCTATCTAGGAAAGCCCATAAACTAACAGACTTAGGCACACAGTGGGTATTATTCCTTTAACAGTTAGTAGTTAGATTAGAATTAATGTTAAAATTTAAAAATAAGAAAAGAAACCGTCATATTTTATCCATTAATAATGATTTGCTCTTACTTCCTATATATGGAGATAATTCTTAAATGAACCGATATATATATATATATATATATATCAGCATTTTATCTCAAAATAGTGGAGCCTAAGGTCAAAGGGTGGCTGGTGAGTTTTTTTTGGGCGGCTCATACACTGTGGGGTCAGGGTGTTTATGGAGGGTGTTTATTTAGCACCACCTTTATAATAATCGGCTAAAGATTATAATATTGCATCTCAGCAAACCGACTCACAACCAATGACATCACCCAACATGCATAATACGACATAGATCAATAAATTACTCCACTGATCTATTTAGTGCAAGTAGGAGAATACCAATCTGAGAATTAAATAAAACGTACCATGCAAAAGAATTATTTATTCGTAGGGGTTGTTGGCTTCCTTCGAAAATAAGACCATCTTACCTTCGATGACAAAAACACCTTGACGTAATCCTAGATATCATGAGCCCCAGGCTCTGATACCAATTGTGAAGATCGTTGTAGCTCTTAGACTAGGTCTAATATTATATCTAGGAGGAACACATTATAATGAAGGCGGAATATTCAAACATAGAATCAACATTATTATGAACAAGGTTTTTCATTATCTTCTCTAACTATTGCAAACTTACTAACATGTTCTACCTTGATCAAGTAGAACATGTTATCTAAACTAAAACACTAATAAACCCATTGTAGGAACTCGACGCCTAGACACATACACCTTTAAGTCGACTACATTATGGAAGAAGACATATATGAAACCTATATATGTACCCTTGATGGATCTCTTTATATAATAGAGATTTAGGGTTTACAAAATACTACGAGGGACTAATAAATAAAACTTCTTTACCAAGCAAGTCCCTTGTGTTTCATTCATTCTTCATTAATTGAAGAAATTCTTCTTGTCACTTTAAGTCCTTCATGCTCCATTCTTCTTGTTTTGTATCATCAAATCTATAATAAACCCAACAATATATATCCTTTTCATATTGTGAAATTAGACTTTGTAAATCCGCGGATTCATTATGAAAAGATTTTGACGATTTAAGACTTTGCAATTGCAATTCAAAATCAAGACTTTGGTTTTGACACCATTCAAGCTTTTTGCTCATCTCTTGTGAAAATTTATTTTGCACATCATCACTGGAGTTTCTCATTTTCATTCTTTAATGTCTCAACTTGTTTAGTCAACAAATCAATATCTTTCATCAACAAGCATAGAAGTACCAGATTCATAAAGAGAATTCATAATCACAGATCAGCATTGAGGACATATTCCAAGAGTCGATCGGATTCTTTTTGTAAAATTTTGTTGTATGTTTAGAAATTGATTGTTCAGTTGCTTGAAAAACATCCTTCATAGAGTTTACTTCTTTTTGAAGTTCCTATGTTCCCAGAGGTTAGCACATAAACGCAAGTGTTGAACGAGAGAGGCAAAAATATTGTTTTTGAAACACTTCTCTCTTTTCTTTCTCATGAGGAGAAATAAAAGTCATGAAAACTGTTATTTTTGAATTTCGTTCAACTGCTTCTTCTAAAAGTTCAATATCTTCCATGAACGTTTCAAAATACCGAAGTACCTTGCAACGTGTAGGAAGAGGTTGAAGTTTTTAATCACTTGGTAAAGGACCATTTATTTGCGCCACTGGCTTAACAGGAAATACCAAGGTTGTTCAGTTATTTCTTTTTGAGGCACAAAATAATGAGGAAATGTTGAGTAATCAAACGGTGTGTTATAAAAAACAGTACTCATTTTAGATCGACTCTCATCTTCTATTTCCTCTTCTTCTTCTTCTTCACAATCATATACAACAACACGCACAATAGAGTCATCAACTAATTGTTCTGCACACTACCGTACAACTTTGGATTTTCCTTGAGTGCTATTTTTAGAAAACTAGGTGTATCGTAAACAAGAGCATAACCACAACCTGGAGGTTTTTGTTTCAAAGAAAACTTTTGTAATAGTGGTAATGGATTCACCCCGTTTTATAAACAACCTTTTTAAAATCTTTGATTTGTCGTTCCAATGCAACAATTTCATCACGTGATTCTCAAATTAGTGTAATGAACATCAATTTCAGTTTTATGTCATGTTACCTTTAAATTTCATGTTTTGCAATTCGTACCTTTCCTTTTTCAAGTCATTTAGTTTATTAGTGATTAAATATGGTTCTCATAAACACTACATAGCTCTTGATAGCTTTTGCAAGCTTTTAGAACCATCAATCAGTCTTAATTTCATTGAAATTCATAAATAGATAAAAAAGAGAGAAAATAGAAAATAAAATAAAAAAAAAAAATTGGATTCACTTGTAATTTAGGCCCTTGTTCTTTGGAATTTAGCATGATTCAGTCCATTTTTAACCTTTTAGTCATTTCACTGTTCCTATGTTTAATCTGTTGTAATTTTTATATTTTCATGTTTGACTGTGATATGTTAGTGATAATTTAGATTCAAAGTAGGTTGTTATGTATTGATAATCATATAGATACTAGTTATGGCATATATTCACAGTCAAATGTTAGCATAATGGTAATTTGTAGGAATTGTTGTTAGAAACTGGATTTTTGTGCTCAATTGATCTTATAATATCATAGTACAATGTTAGGAAGCAGTTTCATGGTTGAAAACATGGTTATGTAACAACACTAATCACTTAAACCTCCTTGCTAAGGTGTGTTTGGATCAAGCTGCTATCATGAGTTTATACCTGTTATTGTTTGCTTTATGTTAGTTAAGGTTATTTGAGTTCATTCCAGTCTTAACATTTAGGTACTATTAGTGTAGACTCAAAATAGAATTTAATCTAGTCTAGTTTGTAATCTGTTAGTTAGGATATTTAGTTCCATAATCTAGATATTAACTTGTAAGTTGTTAATTTAGCTTAATTTCAACTTATTATAGCTTAGTATAACATAATTAATCCATAGATTAGGTTCTAAATTCGTATAAGTCAAATTTTTAGTTTATGGTAAAAGTCAAATTTCTTAATGAAAAGTTTTCGAATTTAATTGACAATTTTATTCTGGACTTATTATTAAGATGTATGATTTGTGCTTTTAGGTTATTGTAGTTTAGTTGCTCATCTTTCTAGGTTATTTTTGTTGAATTTTAGTTTAGCTTTTAAATCTGCTTATCTATTTAGCACTTTTTCTAGTTAGTAATTTTCATTAGTTCTAATTTAGATAATCAGTGCATGTTAGTATAAGGTTAATTGTTAGTTTGCCATGTTAATTACTTGTGCATGTTGTCACGGGATGGGAGTTTTGCGCAGCTAACCCGTGCGGCACTTAAACAACTAAGCTGAGTCGAGTTGCTAAGTAAGCCTGAAAGTAACGAGAAAAGGGGCAATGGCACAAAAGGATTTTATTAAGTATGAATGCTTGAGTACAAGAGAGCTTTACAATGCTTGAGTGCTTGAGGATTTCTGGATGGAGTGAGCAAATGAGGCTCCTCCTCCTTATATACCGACCTAGGAGAGTTCTGGAGTGGAACTCTCTAGATAGAACTTTCTAGATAGAATACACAAGAGAGCTTTACAATGCTTGAGTGCTTGAGGATTTCTGGATGGAGTGAGCAAATGAGGCTCCTCCTCCTTATATACCGACCTAGGAGAGTTCTGGAGTGGAACTCTCTAGATAGAACTTTCTAGATAGAATACACTAGATACTTTTAGTACATTACATGGGCATTTACATGAGTATTCTACAAGTGTGTAAGAAGTATGTTTCTAGAGTCATCTACAATTTTACAAGTATGTAGAGATCTCTTGGTCTTTCTTGATCAATCTAGAACCTTCCGGAACCTTCCGACACATAGAGACTCATGTTAGGGTCATCGGTCGCTTTCGCCCGACCGTCACATCCTCCCCACCTATTTCAGCGACGTCCTCGGCGCGTTCTCTTGTTTGAACCTCTTGATGTGATCTTGAAATTGCGAGTTCGTCTTCTCGTTCCCATGTTGCTTCGCTATCGGGAGGTTTTCCATTTTACCAAGTATTCTCTTGGGAGGCTACCTCTCTTCCGAGTAATTCGTTCGGTCACAATATAGTCCACCTCCTTGTCGAATGAGGTGATTACGGCGATAGGTGCACGATTTGACTCTCCTCGGTGCGGGTCTTAAGTCGGCATGGTAGAGTTTCAATTGGCTCGCGTGGAAGACCGGATGTATTTTAAGTTTCGGAGGAGTTGTAACATATAAGAGACATTTCCAACACGTTTGATTATTGTAAATGGTCCTTCGTACCTCCTCACCAATCCTTTGTGTACTTTGCGCAATGCCTTGAATTGGTTGGTAGAAAGTTTGACCATGACACGATCACCTTCTTGGAATTTAATTAGGATCACCCACTTTTTCATCTTAGGCGGCCTTGTCAAGGTAGGCGCGCGTAATGTCGATTCCTCATGCCATTCTCGGGCAATGCGGTGAGTCTGCGGGACTTTTCCTTCATGTGTCGAGGCTACGGCATTTGGGGTTAGTGGTGAAAACCCATAATGATTTCGAAAGGGGACTTACTGTTGCCTCGCTTTTCTGCAGATTGTAAGAGAAGCTGGGCCACATCAAGCAATCTTGGCCGGTCCTTCGATGGGCGCTTACATAGTGCCTTAGATATAATTCGTGAGCATTGATTCGTTCGGTCTGTCCATTTGGGGATGGAAACTTGTCGAGAACTTGAGGTCGGTTCCCAATAGCTCGAATAGTTCTCTCCAAAATCGTCCGGTGAATCGAGGTCTCGATCACTCACAATGCTTAAAGGAATCCCCAAAGTTTGATGATATGTTTGAAGAATAGACGGGCGGCTTCATTAGCATTGCAATCGGGTGATGTGGCAATGAAAGTAGCATACTTCTGTATCGGTCCACCACCACCATGATGCTTAGAATCCTTCGATTTTGGGAGAGTTGTGATGAAGTCCATAGACACACTCTCCCGTGGTCTTGATGCAATAGGCGGGGCTCCAACAATCCTCGTGGCAGATTCTGCTCATTCTTGTCTTGGCACACAAGACAAGTCTTCACGTAGGCTTCAATTTCGTCCCTCATTTGCGGCCCGATAGTATGAGGCTGCACGAGTGCGATGGTGCGTTCGATTCTGGGTGACCAGCCCACTTAGTATCATGGCACTCCTTTATGATTTCCTTCCGAAGCTTTCCCCACTTAGGCACAAATATCCGATCACCGATGGTGCGTACGATACCATCTTCTTCCCAAAATCGCCTTGTTTTGCCTTGCCTTATTTTGTCCAAAAGATCTTTCAGTTGGGCGTCTTGTTGGACTCCTTCCTTAATCCGTTGGATGAGGTCGGACTTTGGCATACTTGAACTCATAGTGGCGATTACGCCTTCCTGCTTAGGGCATCCGCGACTACATTAGCTTTCCCCGGCTTGTACTCGAGTCGATAGTCGAATTCCGCCAAGAAGTCTTGCCATCGAGCTTGTTTGGGACTTAACTTCTTTTGCGTCTGGAAATAACTCGTAGCAACATTGTCCGTCATGATCACAAAGTGTGAGCCAAGCAAGTAATGTCGCCATGTTCGCGGGCGAGTGTATGACCATGATCATTTCCTTTTCTTGCACCGTATACCGTCTTTCCGTCTCGTTGAGTTTCCGGCTCTCAAAGGCAATGGGGTGTCCATCTTGCATGAGCACTCCCAATAGCGAAATCGAGGCGTCGGTTTGTACCTCAAAAGCTTTTGTGTGATCCGGCAAGGCAGACGGGTTCTTCGGACACCGCTTGTTTGAGTTCTTCAAAGGCTGCTTGACACTTCTTTGGACCAATGCCATACTTGGTTTTTCTTAAGTAGATCGGTCGGTGGGGTGCTTTAGCGAGTATCCTCTTATAAAGCGGCGGTAGTAGTTCACCAAGCCGAGAAATGACCGAAGTTAGGACCTTGGTCGGGGTTGCCAATCCCGAATAGCTTTCACCTTTGCATTTTCCATCATGATTTTGCCTCCTTTAACCTTGTGACCAGAAATTCGACTTCTTCTTGGGCAAATGAACATTTTCTTTCTTAACATAGAGCTCGTTCTCGCGTAGTACTTGGAAGACTTGTTTAAGGTGTTGAATATGTTCTTCAAGAGTCGAGTGTACACCACAATATCATCCAAGTAAACAACAACAAATTGGTCAAGGAAAGGGTGAAGTACCTTGTTCATGAGGGTGCAAAAGGTTGCAGGTGCATTCGTGAGACCGAAGGGCATGACAAGGAACTCAAAAGCACCGTAGCGACTCACACATGTGGTCTTGGCCTCATCTCCTTGACAATTCGCACTTGATAGTATCCCGAGCGCAGGTCAAGTTTGGTGAAGTACCGCGCCTTGCCAAGTTGATCGAATAGATCAGCTATCAATGGTATTGGGTATTTGTTCTTGATAGTGATCCGATTGAGTGCCCTGTAGTCGATGCACATTCGAAGGGTGCCATCCTTCTTCTTACGGAATAGTACGGGTGCACCGTAGGAGACTTGGAGGGACGTATGTATCCTGTTTCTAGAAGGTCCTTGATTTGTCTTCGCGATTCCGCGAGTTCGGGCGGTGCCATGCGGTAGGGAGTAGCGGTGGGGGTTTGGCAGGGCTCCAACTCGATACAATGATCCACCTCTCGCGGTGGAAGTTTCTTAGGCAACTCTTTAGGCATCACATCCTTGTATTCTTCAAGAATATTCTTCAAGATTTGCGGGTGGTCGGTCCCGCGATGAGTCGAGTTTTCTTCGTCATTGAGCCGCCGAATTGTTACCAAGTAGTTGGGGTACTTCCATCCCCTTCTTAAATTGCATGGCGAGATTAGTTTCTTCTCAACATGGGCTCGTTCAATAGGGACCATGCATGCCTTGTCCCCGTCGTAGATGGCGAGTGTGTTTGTGGCCGGCATAGGGAAGGCTTGGAACTGTCGAAGAATTCCATGCCTAGAACCATCTTGAAGTCGTCTATGGGGACGACAGAGAAGTCGAGCTTTCGGACCATGTCCCAAGAGAGAGTGGGGCGTCATGAGCAATTAGGCTATAGGCTTGGCGGTGAGTTTCTGCCTTCATCGCACCTCCGCGATAAAGCTGTCTTGAGCCCTAGGCGTTTGGCTTCTTCCTCGGACATGAAGTTATGAGATGCTCCAGTGTCGAGTAATGCGCTAACGGTTTGACCGTTAATAGTGGTGCGAGCAAACATTAGCCCTTTCTTCGAGTAGCAGGCGTCGGGGCTTGTCCCTTAGAGCGGACATGTCTTGAAGAGAACCCATGCTGTGTCGGGGTTCCTCTAATGGAGTGGCCGAGGTATCGTCGGCATTGATTTTTAAGTGGGCAGCAAGGGCGTTTAGGGTCTTCTTTTCGGGGCAGTCGCATATCCAATGGTTGCCATTGCATATGAAGCAAGGGCTTTTGGGCTTTGATTGCTCCTTCCTTCACGGGAATTTTGTTGCCCGATCTTGCCGCTTGGGGGTCGGTTAGTTCCCGAATTCTTGCGATTACCGCCATATCCTTCCTTGCGACTTTCTCCCCCACCTTTGCCATGAATGGGCCGTTTATCTTTACCTTGCCCAGAGTAGTCGGTGAGTGATTGACCTTGGCGATAGCTTCGTCAAAGTGCGAACACCATGCCTATCGGCTCGGTTTTGGCCCAATTGTTAAGGCCATCGGTGAAATAGAAAAGTGCATCTCTATCGGACATTTCAACTTCAAGCATGAGAGTTGTAAATTCATTGATATAGTCACGAATCGTACATGTCGCTTGAGTCTTCGGAGGCGAGCTCTCGCATCTCGTTCGGCATTGCTTGGGGCAAATTGTTTTGGAGTTCTCTTTGGAAGTCCGCCCAAGTGTCAATGGTGCGAGATCCCTTTGCCCATATCGCCATACTTAGCGCCACGAGTTGTGCGGCACCACGCAGTAATTTGGTGCGCCACTGACCTTGTTCCTCATCTTTACGCCCATAGCGTCAAAGTAACGTTCGTGCCGAATAAGAAGTTATCGACCACGGTGGCATTCCGAGTGCCATCATAGGTTTCGGGCTTCGGCACATCCAAGCGGCGCGCATCAAAAGCGACAGGCGGCGGAATTAAATGATGCGGCTCGCTTGTGTTTAGCCCATTCCGAGAACTTCTTCCACTTCCGAGCGAATAGAGCGTAGCTCTTCTTGGACAAAGCCACGGAGACCATGAATCTCCTTCGGAATTGATAAGTTGCCCACGCAACATATCCGATCGTCCATCATAAGTTTCTTGACACGCCGGCGATGTCGGCGTATTCCGTCTCCAGAGTGTCGAACTGTCATGGACTTGATCAAGGTTAACCACCAAGCTGGAAATCGAGGCTTCTAGAGTGGCAATCCGAGGTTCGAAGGCGTCGGCAGAGGGTCCCTTGGACTTGCCTCGGACCTTGTTACCTCGTTGCTCCTCACGACCGCGTTGCTGCTCTTGAGTAGCATCAATAGGGACATCCTGAGTGTTGGCCATTGTTCTCGTGTGATATGAGTCGGTTGTGTGCAAACCGTGGCTCCGATACCACTTGTCACGGGATGGGAGTTTTGCGCAGCTAACCCGTGCGGCACTTAAACAACTAAGCTGAGTCGAGTTGCTAAGTAAGCCTGAAAGTAACGAGAAAATGGGCAATGGCACAAAAGGATTTTATTAAGTATGAATGCTTGAGTACAAGAGAGCTTTACAATGCTTGAGTGCTTGAGGATTTCTGGATGGAGTGAGCAAATGAGACTCCTCCTCCTTATATACCGACCTAGGAGAGTTCTGGAGTGGAACTCTCTAGATAGAACTTTCTAGATAGAATACACTAGATACTTTTAGTACATTACATGGGCATTTACATGAGTATTCTACAAGTGTGTAAGAAGTATGTTTCTAGAGTCATCTACAATTTTACAAGTATGTAGAGATCTCTTGGTCTTTCTTGATCAATCTAGAACCTTCCGGAACCTTCCGACACATAGAGACTCATGTTAGGGTCATCCGGGTTGCTTTCGCCCGACCCGTCACAATGTGCTTATTTTACATTTACAGCTTTTCATAGTCCTTAATTTGTTCCTTTAAATCCCAACTTGGGCAATCCAGTGTACTTTGACAAACTTCATAAGCTTGTGGAAAGCTCAATAATGGACATCATGAGTTTGTAACATTTAGCTTTAACTAATGCTTATGTGTCCATCTCACTGGTTTTAGTCTTATCTAGGGCTTTACAGCTATTATGATAAGCAGCTAAACTTGGCTTAACACTCTTTGGTTCAAAATCATATGATTCACTGATCACTCAGTATAATAAGCTTATTATAGAACTCATTAATGATCAGTTTTATGATCGGTAGAAAAAATGACATAATTCCATGTGTTAATTGCATGATTTTATTATCTTTATTTTAGCACAACTTGTTAATTTTCTACTTATTTTATTTATGAATGCAATTTACCTCACTGTTGAAATTTATTAATTATTTCAGGTAATTCGGTTATTTTTGAAGTCAGAATTAATAGAGCATAATTCGAGTAGTTGAAGTCGGTTCGGGCCCCATAACTAAAAAGCACCAATCAGCCCGTAAAATAGCTTGGGTCAAGAAAGAAATAAAGTTCACAGTCCAAAAAGAGTCCCGGCCGAAATAAAAGACAGAAGAAAAAGAGTCCCACTAAAAGAAGTGTTCGGCGGAGAATTTTCATCTATTAAAACTCATGAGCTGGACCGAGAAGGAAGAATCACCACGTAAAGAAGACATCTCACGGCACTCCAGTAGCATGCATCTATATATACATCTTCAATTAATCCCATCACGGCAATTAACATATCTCACGACCCCATCATCATAATTCTGGACAAAACATCATTATCATTCTGGAGAGTAGCAGCAGGAAGTATTAAAGAAAAGGCAAGAGAAAGCACAACAATCAAGAAGGGAATTTTCGGCCGAGCATCTGGATTAATCACCGTTCTGGTTCTAATTTTAATGCTTAATTATTATTTAGCCATCATGTCCGGCTAATTTATCTATTCCAGTTCTTAGAGATGTTAGAACCCGTATCTAGATTATTTATGTTTTAATCCCGTAGCATATTCTTGACTTAATTCCTTTGAATTATCTTTGTGTTATTGAGTAGATTTATTTATGATATAATTCACTTTAATTGGTCTGATCAACTTAATTGAGGTTTTTATGTCTATTGCTAGATTTAGGGTTATAATACGTAATCGTTATAATTCTACATCACAAGTAGCAACAATTGATTTTATTCAGTTGGGTAACACAAAATCAAGATCCCTTGGGTCGAGCTTGTGAACTCAATATCTTGTCTATTTCCATCGTTTTGGTTCCTAATGCATCTAACGAACAAGATTTGAAGAGCTTGTTTTGAATCCTTCGTCTAGATAGGTTTAATTGAAGAGCTTGTTTTGATTAAATAAACTTAAGAAACGATTGGGGTTAACAGAGCTTGTTGTTAACTTCGGAGTAGGAGTTCATTAGGAATTAAGGAAAGATAAAAGTGTTGCATTAATTCATAAATTAAATTAGAACGGGGGATAACGGAACTAAGAACTGGATATTAATCGAAATCGTTTTTTCCTTACTAAAACTTTACTCCTTTTTATTTGCCTACTTGTTATTTTAGTTTGTTTACTTTAAACCAACCAAACCCCCCCCCCCCTTAATTATATCTAGTATTATTATTTTTAGTATTATTTATTTAGTACTACTATTTTAGTTTTAGAAAAAATATTCAACTCAAGAAGTTCGATTAATTCATCCGTTCCTCGTGGGATCGACCCTTACTTACCAATACTACTATTTAGTATAAGTGAGTCAAGGACATTTTATAAATATCTAATTTTGACGCGTCACGACAACGCGGTCATTTTATCTTGTGATTTTTAACTTTTTGAAAAGCCCACCAACCAGTTTCATAGGTTTAAGGCTTGTATCTCAATTTCTAGCTTATTTCATAAGCTTGTAACCAAGCTTTTATCTTGTCCATTTCCATGTTGAACACTGGTAACCCAGTGTTCACTAGCTTTTTCACAGCAACACCAAAAGCTACCCACTTATTGTGAATTGGCTTTTTGAGAAGCCAATCCACCACTCTTTGGTCCAGCTTCTTAATTAATCCATTTTCAAGCTTATTTAACAAGCTTGATCCTAGCTTTTAGTTTGTCTCAAGTTTCTGAGTATGCTGAGAGATTAGCACACTCAGTTGCTTGGGAGCATTTTCAATGGCTCCTCAAAAGCTATCATGTGGACCCCACAGGATTAGCTTGAGCTTTTTTGGAAACCTAACCAGACCAACTTGCTACTACAATGCTTAATTTGTGCTTTTGAGTTTATTCATTGAGCTTAATTTTACCCATACAAAGTAACTGCAAGGGGTGTTTGGTTATGCAGTACACTGGAATAGCTTATTGACTTGTTTCAAACTTATGAGTCAAATCCAGTGCACATGCTTGTGTATAATTGTGCATAAAACATGTTTCCATCCTTATTTTCCTCTTTGTTCCATTTTCAAAGCTTGTTTAGAGCTTATGGTCCAACTGTGAGCCAAAAGCTTAACTAAAGTGGTCATAAGCTCTGAAACAGCTTATTCCCTTTGTTTGCACAGTTCCATCTTCTTTATAGATGTAGTTTAATATAAGTATGTAATTAATCCAGAAAATAGAGAATACCAACAAGAATCACTTTTACCAATAAGTGAAAGCTTCTATTTAAAAGCTTGAGCTTATTGGCTTATTTTTGTAAATAACATACCAATTTTATATTTTTCTTAGGTTCTTATGTTTATTTAATAATTTTCTGTAAAGTTTCAGATTTTTCTTTTATCATTTACCATTTTTAATAATTTAGTTTAGTTTTTAATACTTTTTAATAATATATAATTAATAATAAATAGGATAAGTGTATAATAAATATAATTCTTGTTTCAGAAATTCTTTTATAATATTTTAGACTTTTCTATATTTTATTTTTATTTTTCTAAGTCTTTTTCTTAATTTCTAATAATTTAATATATATTAAATAAATAATAAACAATAAATAATTAATAGTAAATACATAATAGGTGTAAAAATTAGGTTTTTAGTTTTAAAATTTGTTTTATAATATTTTGAACTTTTCTAGGATTTAATTTTATTTTTCTTAGCTTTATTTTACATTTTCTTATTTTTAGGTATTTAATAAATAGTTTTTAATTTATAATAAATACAAATATACTTGTAAAAATCATTTTAATTCATAATTAATTTTATTTTATTATTAGGATCATAAACATATAAATTTCACATTTGTGGGATTTTTATTGATCACTTTTCACTTTTTAATTCGTACGTAGACGTTTTATTTAAACGTAAACTTATACGTTCTAGGTTTTTAGGTTTTCTTAACTTTTAAATAAGTTTATAATAATAAATAAATTTTTTATTTTTATTTAATTTGCATTTAAGTCGCTCAGACATGTAAATTCTTCTGTAATTATAATCGATGATTTGTTTTGTTACGTTTACGTTTAATTTAACTTAAACGTACGTTTGTAAATCCTTTTATATTTTTTAGGTTTCTGATTGTACGTTACTTATTGATATAGCTGTGACAGAGCTATTCCTATTCACATTTCTAGTGTTAGTCAATCAGATTCATGTATTTTCTATACTCAATAACATCAACATTACACACATTCGTTGTACCAGAACGTCACACCTCACCAGGACATAAACGATCCAAGGTTATACTAAATACCCTGGTAAACTTGTTCTTTTCTCCCAGGCTGTCTGACTCTTATGCTTTTAGCCATTCACAAGTGGTTGAGAAGTAAAAGAAGTGTGGTCTGGGAGGAATCAAATTTTGGCATCGTTGCCGGGGAGGTATGCTGTGCAATGACTTGTGTTTTGTTGAAATATCTATCCCTTGTACATATATACAATATCATATTTCAATTCCATAAACAATATAAAACACAAAAATATTTTCCTTTTCCTTTTCATAGTATACAACTTGCCCAGTTTGATAAGTCCCTCAGTTACAACATTTGGTTGTTGGCTGTTACACAGTTACTGAGCTCTGTCAGACCCAGATTCCCTTTCGAGGGGCAGTTGTTAGGATTTTCCTTTTCTTTGTATATATATATATAAAAGTAAAAAATTCACAAAAACATTTTTCATTTTCTTTGTAAAACCAAAAATCAAAAAGATTCTTCGTAACCTTTTCTGAGATTCCTTGCTTTTAAGGATTCTTAGACTCATCAACCATGATGATTATTCATAATTCTGTGAGTGGACCCCACTCCAATTTCTCATCCAATCATTTCCCGACTCTTTCACTTTTCTCATTCCGGGTGAGAAAAGTAATTCCATTTTGAAAAAAGTCGAGGCTTTTCTGGATTTAGATAGTTTACTTCCTGACAAGGTAAAGGACAATCATCTTGATTTCGAGGGGGACATTCTTTTCTTAAAAAGATTGTTAAATGAAAATTCAACTCCCCCTCCTTTTCTAGCAACTTCATAATGTTTCCCCAAGTACAATTTAATTCGGGGTCGAGTCAAGCTAGCGACTCGGTTAACAAAAACAGTAGCTTCCTCATGAACCATTTAATTCGAGGTCGAGTCAAGCTAGCGACTCGGGAATCAATAAACAGTAGCGTAAACATGGGTTTTCACCCGTGTGTACCACCTAAGTGTGGGGGTGGGCCCCACATGTTGTATATATGTCTTAAAAAATCTTTGAGAAAATTGTAAATAATAAAAAAGAAAATAATTGTTGTGTTACCTCACTTAGAAAAATCATCATCATCATTGTAAATAAAGTGATAGCTTCTATTTAAGAAGCTTTAACTTTATAGACTTGGTTCCCACATTTAGTTAATAATGTTATCTTTTTACGTTCAAGGATTCGGCATAATAGCCGGGACTTTGAATATTGAGGACAATATTCATTTCTAAGTGTGGGGGGGAAATTCTCGCGAATTTTGATCAAATATGTACCCATTTAGTTCATTTTTCCCCCAAATGGCCAAAATTTGAAAAAAAAAATTAGTGGAAGTACTATGTACTTAACACAACAAATGGTAATCAGTCCACCATGTCTAACACACATAAGGATTGGCTAATCCAGGAGCAAACGACTCTTGGTAAAGATATCTCAAATCCGTTTATGGCTTGCAATTTGCCTAAAATTGTATGGTATTCGACTTACCATATCCTAAAAAGATGAAGAGTTGGCTAGCCCGCAAGATTATGGCTTGTGGTAAAGGGAGTGGAAAACCATAATTGGTAATCAGCTCACCAAAGATAATAGTAATAATTTATCTAAGAGTTGGCTAGTCCTGAGCAAACGGCTACAGGTAAAGACAAATCAAATCCGTTTACAGCTTGTGGTTTGCTATAAATCACTTGGTTATCATTGTACCAAAGTTCTAACTTGAACTAAAACATTTGGCTACTCCAAAAGTAATGGCTTTTGGTAAAGAGAAATGAAATCCATTAGTTTTTCATAAAAGATTGCTAGGGACTAGCAATAGTTTAGTGTGGGGGATTTGATATGTGTCTAATTACACATATCTTTTGTACTATTTGAACCCAAAAATACGACCAAAAACACACAAATGACTCACAAAATGTTACAAATTCATAAAAATGTGTTTTTATGTGACTCGGGAACAAAAAGATTGAAAACAAGTGAAAAACAAGCAAAAGTTCACACAATTTACATTTTCAGTCCCTGGAGTTTCACAAAATGTCAAAACTAGTCCCTGAAGGTTTAAAATGAACAAAAAGTCAACTTTAGTCCTTGGGAGGTCAAACTTATTCACAAATAGTTTACACAAACTGCAACTTTAGCCCCTCAAGTATCAAAATTGGCAAAAATGGTCCTTGGGTATTCAAAACTTAGAATTTTATAAATTATACCCTTGTACTATGCATGAATGACAATTTGGAACCTTTTTGAATACTTTTGGAAAATTACAATTTCACCCCTAAACTTTTGGAAAATTACATAAATGGTCCTCGGGTGTTTTAAATTGTAATAAAATCGATAATGGTACTTTGGTTTATCTAACTTGGCATAATTGGCCCTTGTGAATACTTTTGAAATATTTCAGGTTCAGTTCTTCAAGATTTCAGGAATTACACAAATGGTCCTTGGGCTACAAAATACAACCGGATCCATTTAACCATTTTAATCCAAATCCTTTAAACCCAAAAACAAAATAAAAAAAAAACCCCAATCCTAAACCTTACCCGGCCCAATCCTTTATATAATAAATATCGGTCAAACAGTCAACACCCCCTTCCCCGTTTTCTTCTCCTTCCTCCCTCACCTTACACCTGTAACTCTCCACCTCACATCACCGTTCTCTGCAATGTACGGCCAAAATCGTCTAGGGTTTTGTTTCCAAAAGTTTCACACAAAGTTGCACACTAATGAATGAAAAATAAAAGAGTATATATAGATTTTACATTCTGACGGCGTCAGGTTATAGCTTCTGACGCCGTCAGCTCGCCGTGTCTAGGGTTCTCGGATCACCTAGATCTATGTCTGACGTCGTCACCTTCTAAACTCCACTGGACCGTCTCTCTTTAGGATAACGCCTGACGGCCTACATTACCTAACACCTGACGTCGTCAGGTGTTAACTTCATGTTTTCTCTGAAGGGCGTCTAGTTAAGTCTGAATTCCACTCCTTGGTCATGATCTCTGACAGCGTCGCCTTGTGACTCTGACGCCGTCAGGAAGGTTTTCCAGCTTCCTTTTGAGACTTTGTCGTTTTCTTTACTTTATGCTCCAAAAACGTCCAATATAGCACGTTTTCCAGAATTCTTCTCAAAAGTACCTAAAATGACAAAAGGAACGATTTGAGGCAATATTTGATCAAATAAACACGAATTAGGGCTTAAATGACCCCCGAAAAGCGTAACACTTTTCGCCTCATCAGTTACTACTTTTATTATCCCCCTGAGAATAAAGTATTCGTTGCTAGATATGGAGATTTCTTGGAAAAGGAACTCATATCTCAAGAATTTAGCGGGAGGGTATATGATCTGGAAGATGATCAAGTAGATGCAACACCTTCTGAAAACACTAGTTAACTTCCTGAAGAACCAGAAAGTCTTGGTCCTCCACCTGAAGTTGAAGTGATTCCTATTCGGAGGTCCACAAGACCAGTGAAAGCACCCGAACGTCTATGTCTTAACGTAGAGTGTGAGGAGACTATACTAGGGGATCTTAATGAACCTACTAGTTATAGTGCTGCCATGAATAGTCCTGAAAAGGAAAAATGGCAAGGTGCTATGAATGGGGAAATGCAATCCATGAAAGACAACAATGTCTGGATAGAAGTAGACCTTCCTCCTGGTGCCAAGGTAGTTGGGAGTAAATGGCTCTACAAGTTAAAGACTGATATGGATGGCATTGTACACACCTATAAAGCTCGTTTGGTGGATAAAGGCTTTACCCAAACATATGGTGTTGACTACGAGGAGACCTTTTCTCGTGTAGCTGACATTAGAGCTATTAGGATTCTCATAGCTATAGCTGCGTACTATGACTATGAGATTTGGCAAATGGATGTCAAAACCGCTTTCTTAAATGGTCGCCTAGATGAAGACATCTATATGGCGCAGCCTGAAGGGTTTGTGAATCAGTTTTCCAAACCGTGTATGCAAACTTCAAAGATCCATTTATGGATTGAAGCAAGCATCACGGCAATGGAATAAAAGATTTGATGAAGAAATCACTAAGTTTGGATTTTCTAAGAATCTTGATGAGCCATGTGTATATCACAAAGCTAGTGTGGGAGTAATGTAATTTTCCTTATTTTATATGTCGATGACATATTGATCATGGGGAAATACATTCCAAGTTTTCTTGAAGTTAAGGCATATCTTGGAAAGTGTTTTTCCATGAAAGATTTAGGGGAGGCTGCATTTATTCTGGGAATTAAGATATATAGAGATAGATCTCAGCGATTAATTGGATTAAGTCAAAGTGCTTATATTGATAAAATACTGAAGAAATACAGTATGCAAAATTCCAAGAAAGGATATTTGCCAATACAAGTAGAACATGGCTTAAGTAGTGCAGTATGTGCTTAAACACCTGAAGAGGAGGCATACATGAAGAAAGTTCCATATGCTTCGGCAGTAGGATCTATCATGTATGCAGTTAAAAGCACAAGGCCAGATGTGGCATTTGCACAGAATTTGACCAGTCGATATCAACAGAATCCGGGTGCTAAGCACTGGCATGCTGTTAAAAGCATTCTTAAGTATTTAAGAAATACTAAAGATATGTTTTTGGTGTATGGTGGAAATCCAGATGCAGAACTTGATGTTACAGGTTACTGCGATGCATCCTTTCAAAGTGATAAAGATGATACGAAGTCTCAGACGAGTTATGTCTTTGTTATAAATGGAGGAGCTGTTGACTGGAGGAGCAAGAAGCAGACTACCATAGCGATGTCTGTTACAGAAGCTGAGTATATTGCTGCATCGGAAGCTGCAATGGAAGCTGTTTGGATCAGGAAATTCGTTTCGGGGCTTGGTGTATTGCCGTCGATTAATTTGCCTATAAATTTGTATTGTGACAATTCTGCCGCAATTACATTTGCCAATGAACCTGGAGTTATGAAAGGCGCCAGACATTTTCCTAGAAGATTTCACTATGTTCGAGAACAAGTCAATATTGGTGAAATCAATTTACTCAAAGTTCACACAGATGATAATCTAGCTGATCCCTTTACGAAGCCTTTAGCTAAGGATAAGCTTACTAAGCTCGCTAATGGTATAGGTCTTCGTCTAGCTAGTAGTTTCATGCAGATATGTGATTAGTATTTGGATAAAGGACTGTAAACATTATTATCTTAATGAAATAAAATATTGATTATGTTTATTCTCATTTATAATATTGTATCCTATATTTGCATGTTTAAATCCGTGAATGACTTATGTTATTCTAAATAAGACCGTTGTCAATAATTAATATGGGAATATTATTAAATTAAGACAAATCTGAATTGAGGTAGAATATACTTTAGTATATTGATGGATTAAACATACTAAATTCAGATGATATTCAATATGTTGAATATATGACAGAAATCTCAACGACATGATTATACTTTATGGATTTAGTCATTTAAGTAAATCATGAATATTTATCCTCTCACTTGAGATACCAGATAATGTCTATGAATGTAGCTCATTTGTGTAAGATATTCTAACGCTATCCGTAACTGGTGGTTATAAGGAGTATTTTCAGAAGTGATGCAAAGTTCATAGGTTATGCTTGTAGTCAATAAAGAATTTGTTCCTTTGAATTTGTTTCAAAGTTTAATACAGTTTTGGCCACTCGTAGAGTTGACAAGATGTTTGCATGGCCATGCCCAAAGTCTATCTGGAATGCGTTCAGATGTTTTGGTAATCTTGCTCAATTATAAATAACGAGAAACAGGAGGTAATTATCGAGTGACTTTAATCCATATCCATATTAACATTGTATTAGTAACAAAAGGATAAGTATGATGATAATTCATCAGGGTGGTTTTTTCCAAGAAAACCATACTCGTGATTGTTCTGGGGACATTGGTATGTGAAGGCTAGACTTACCAATGTCATTATTACATTAATGTATATCCGAGTGGGAGCTGTAAAGTTTGCGTATATATAGGGGCCGAAATAAAAGACAGAAGAAAAAGAGTCCCACTAAAAGAAGTGGTCGGCGGAGAATTTTCATCTATTAAAACTCAAATATCCGCAATTTTCGATTTTCGGTAAATTTCTTTTTTTCGGTCGGAGTCCGTTTTGACGACTCGCTCATGACCGTTTCGTCATTCTGAGAATGATTAATTCTACACTTTTTGACATCCGAGTTCGTTTCGGTGTTGTTTCGTTGAGTTCTGTGCTTTTTAGCGACATTTCCGCACTTGAGTTCGATTCTTGCGAATCTCATCCGAAACTGTTGTTTCGAGTTTCCCGCAAGTCCGTTTATCTTTGTTGGACGTGTTGTGAACTTCGGTTTGGTTATTCGATCACGTATCGTGATTTTCGGGCCTTTGGGCCATTTTCGTAATTTCCCAAAGTTTGGGGTAATTACCTTCCGTTGTCGAATTTCGAGCCTTCGGGTGGTCGGAATCGTGTGTCCTACTAGCTCTTAGATTCGTCTTTGTGAGTACTTCGTAACCGTATCTTCGGTTCGTATTCAGGTTCGGGTTTCGGTGTCGTTTTGTTGAATTCAGGATTTCTAAACGACTTTTCTAAGTATGAGTTCGTCTTTGTTAGATCACCATTAATTTTTGGTAACTCCAAAAATTATAAATCTTTGCAATATTATAGAACATCGAATTAGCTTTCCAATGGTTCAAACGTGAGTCAATCGGAGTCCGGACGAGAGAGTTATGGTCGTTACAGTTTTTGGCCGAGCACTCCCGGGAGCCTTTCGGCCGATAGGGGGCCGATAGACTCTCTGCCGGCATCCCGTAGGGGTATCGGTTGGGCCTATCGGCCGATAGGCCGGCCGATAGGTTCTGTGTGTTGCACTATAAATGTGGTTTTGAGCGTGAGCGGCTCATTCTTCCCATTCTTTCCACCGAGTCGCGAGAGAGAGAGTTAGAGAGGGAGAGAGTTCTTCATCCGGGTCGATTTTCATCATTTCTTTTCGGTTGTGAGGCTCGGATAATCAATCTAACGCGCGTTCTACGGATCTTAGTACTCGAATCTTCCAAGGTAATGCTCTAAAACCCTATTTCGATCAATTTGGGGGTTTTGGGTTTTTCTTCCGATTCGTTCCGTTTCGTTGGTGGATTCATGGTGTATACGATTGATATTGTTAGTATCTTTAGTTTTCCTACGGATTCATGGATATTTTGTGGATTTTTATGGAATCGAGAGGGTTTGGTTGTGGTCCGCCCTCGTTGTTATTTTTGTATGAATATACATGAATCGTAGGCGGGTTTCCGGGTGTATTCCTTTTCCGTAATCGTTTAGAAGTGGTTGTGATTGTATTCTTCGAATCGTTAGGTTCATTTTCGTCGATTCCTCGTGGTCGTGCTTGATTCTTCCGTTCCGTTCGTTGTCGTATTCCTTTTCGTTAGCATCGGGCGTTCCGAAGCTTCCCGGTTGAGCCGTATCCGTTCGTGGTTCCGTGCTCGTGGTATCGAGGCAAGTACCTTGCCCATACTTTTCTTATTTTGTGGATATGATGATCGGTGATCGTATTAGTGTGTTGTTTGGTTATTTGAAATGAAGTTTCAAAAGGATTTCGGTTTGGCCTCGTTAAAGGCTTTCTTTCAAAACGCGTGAGTTTTGTGAACGGTGTTTTGAGAATTGATTATGATTTGATTATTTTGAACGTTGAAGGATTTTATGAGGATACTCCTCTTGTTTAAAGTTATGGAATCGTGTATTCCGTATTTAAGCTTGTTATTGTATTTTTGAAGAGTTTGGTAATGGTGTCGAGTTAATGGCCATCTCTAGTGGGTATTCTTAATGAACTTACATTCTTAGCATGTTAGTATTGCATGAGTAACGTGTATTGTGTGTAATTTACTCACCTTGTGTTGGCCGACGGGGTCAAGGAGGGAAATCTATGCCGCCTGGATTTCACGAGTTTCGCATCGCTAGCCAACTCGTTAGTGGTCCTTGCAAGGCCTCGAGTGAGAATGTATCTTTGCCACTGTTCTCACGGCTTAGCGTGTGCGTGGTTTTGTTTTTTTGTAATTGTAGCCAACTCGGTAGGGTCCTATGAGGCCTCGAGCGAGAATGTATCTGCCGCCCTGTTCTCGAGGCTAATTGTGGACTGCTCATTTAGGAAATGAGTGCTTTGAACGGTTTTCATGATTGCATGCATTGACTAAGTGTGTAAGAGGTAAGTGTTCGTTTGGCTTACTTGGCTAGGATGGCACCGGAGTATTTTGTTGTTTGTTTTAAATCCTTTATTTGTGGACTTTGATGTTGGGATACGAACCTCCCGGTCGTTCTTGTGTACCGTGAGTTGATGAGATTTGGGGCTAAAATCCCAATGGTTTTGTAAAAGTCGCTTTACGGATTTGGGGCTAAAATCCCAACGGTTGGTTAATGTCATTTTGAAAGTAAACCTTTGGGCGGTGACCCCTTTTGTCTTTTGGTTTTGAAAAGTAGGATTTGATAATCCTAAATTGTTTTCTATTAAAACTCTCGATGGCATTCTAAAGCTTTTATAAATTACTTCCATTGATTTATGATATTTCGCTTTTGAAATGTTTTCTCAAACCCTTGCCTCGGGAAGTACTTTTCGTTTCGTTTGGATCTTTGAGGATCCTCGGTTATTGTTATTCGTGGAATGTGAATTGTATGGCTCGTATTTGCACTTTGTATTTGCACTAGCAAAACGGTGGAGTTTGCTAACCCCGAGTATTCGGGGTGGATGTCTGTTTTGCATTCGGGTTTTGGAGCATAACACGTGGTCGGCATGAAGGATGATGAAAGATGATCGATACTAATCACATGAGGAACCGTACATCGTGTGTTGGTTCGATTGTACTTTATTTTCATTCTTGTATTGTTCCGTATGCACGGGTGTAGTTGTATTTTGTCCCTGCGTGGGCATGAGTTGTATTTGAGTTGTATGTATTTGTGGAAAGACCAAATCGGTCCATCGAGTCATTGTAGCCTCGAAGGCATTGTCGAGATGTTAAATGTCGTTACCCGACTGGTAGATCCTTGAGGAAAGGTTCTACGGCGTGTAATATCCCCGAGCGGATTGGGGTGTTACATAAATGGTATCAGAGATTAGGTTGAGGGAACCTAGGTCATCGGGTCAAGTCGTGTTGTTTGAGTCTTGTTTCGTTGGATTTTTATCCGTGAGTCGTGTCGCGACGTGGCCGTTTGAGTTTGTTGGTCGTGATTAGTATCGTGGGGCGATCATCATCTTCGTGCGACTGTGGAAGTAAGTCTCCTTCTTTGTGTTGTGCCTCGTGTGACACGAGCTATTTTTATGATTATTTGTTAAGTGGTGGAATTTTATGTGAATTTTGATTTCACGATATGTATTTAGTCGACTCTCGTATTTGATTTATACGAGGAATGTCGTTTGTGATGTCTGTTTATTGTTTTTTTTTTCTCCGTTGTTGATGATTTTGAATAGATTTGCACGCTTTACAAGTCTCTTGTGGAAGCTTTGTGCTTATACACATTCGACTTGTTCACTAGCCAAATGGAGGGTATTTTATCGGTGGTTTTGTTCGAATGTGGTATTTTATCGTTTATTTTCGTTTAAAGACATGTATTGTCTTGATTTTAAACGCTTTTGATGCGTGTGCTAGGAGTTGTTTTATCAACGCTTCGGTATGTGTGAGTTTTGGGCATTCGCCTATTGGATTTTTGAAAACCTTGAGTATCTTAGAAAAAATAAATTTCGAGACATACTTTTCAAATGAGTTATTTTCTTGTGGTACATCCTAGATGCCACAATGTATTTCAAAAATTTTCTACCTCGAGGATCAAAATGTTTTGAGATATTTTCAACACTTTTATTTAGACCCGAGGGTCGAATAATTTGAAAGTTTTCACTAAGAGTAAGTGTCTTCATTTTTATCAAATGCGAAATGGTTCTCCAATGTCTCGATAACGATGTTTCACGTTTGTACTTTTTTTTGAAAGATGATACTCAAGATCAATCGGTGTTCTTCTAAATTATTTTCAAAATGAGGTTTTCGTTTTTAAAACCTATCCATTCCCGTTTGAGGGCTGGGTATGTATGTGTGATGTTCGCGTTGTCCTTTTGATACTTTCTCCCAGTATGACCGAATTGGCGGTGTGAGCGTTGAGACGCTTTCCACACATTGGTTGTACTAGCCCCGTGAAAGGCGGAGTGTTGGTATTGAATGTTGTCGCCTCATGGCAATTTCTGCGTTGTCGCGCATGTGCGAGCTGTTAGAGCTTGGTTTGGTATGACCGTGTGCATCGGTGATGGTTCCGTTATGCGTCGATTGTTTAATGTCTTGTTACCTTGCTCCCGTTTTGTGAATTTCGTGGACGAGGTGGGGTAATGCCCGTACTATTTTGACTTCGTATTTTCTCTTTCTCCAGTCTATCGATTCGCTCATGTTCGTTGGCACTTTATGAACTTGTTCTGTATTTCGATTTCATCGTCCGAACGAGCTGTGGTCTTGTTGTGGGTCGATCTGGTTATCGATGTTACTTTTTCGGGTTCAGTTCGATTCTTGTGAACCTTGTTTGGGAGTGACATCATCTGGTTCTACTAGTTCTTTTATTCGAAGTGGATCGGATTTGGAACTCTTATGTTTTCGACTCTGTCGACTCATTTATGTTTGTTGACATTTCTGAGATTGTCCGCCCCTTGTTTTTGTTTATCGAACGAGTGTGGTATCGTTTCGGAATAACTCGTTCGTCGTTGTGACTTTTCAATCGCTATTCCCTATCCTGTGGATCTTATGGGAATGCATTCCTTGTAGTTCTCACCAGATCATCCTGGGAGTTGTTGTTTGAGTTTTATTATCCTTCGTGTTTCGGACATGATTGTTCGATCTTTGTTGTCTCGATCGTTTGTTCGTTCGGTTTTTGTTCTCGTTTTGTGATCGTTGAGCATTCATGCTCCTTCCTAATTCCCTTAAGTTCGGGAAATTAGTTTCGTTTTCGATCTCCCATCCCTTAGGCGGTGGGATTCCGTGTTTGTTCAGCGGTTGGCTCGCGTTTTGATTGATGTGCCGTTGGGTTGGTCAATCATATTGATTTTCGTTCGTTGTGTTTTGCGATTGTCGGATAATTGACTTGGCTATATTATCCGTTTGATGACGCTTGTCATTTGTTGGTTTTATTATATCCCTAACAGCGACGTTGTGTTGGTCGCCGTGGAGCGTGTTTTCACGCCGTATGTTCCTTTGCGTTGTTTGTAACATTTCGCCGTTGGGCGTTAGTTACGCATTCTTGTGTATCTCGTTGAGTTTTCTTGGCGGAATATTTCTTCCCCTACTTGTTTTAAGTTTCGGGACGAAACTTCTTTTAAGGAGGGTAGAATGTAATATCCGCAATTTTCGATTTTCGGTAAATTTCTTTTTTTCGGTCGGAGTCCGTTTTGACGACTCGCTCATGACCGCTTCGCCATTCCGAGAATGATTAATTCTACACTTTTGACATCCGAGTTCGTTTGGTGTTGTTTCGTTGAGTTCGTGCTTTTTAGCGACATTTCCGCACTTGAGTTCGATTCTTGCGAATCTCATCCGAAACTGTTGTTTCGAGTTTCCCGCAAGTCCGTTTATCTTTGTTGGACGTGTTGTGAACTTCGGTTTGGTTATTCGATCACGTATCGTGATTTTCGGGCCTTTGGGCCATTTTCGTAATTTCCCAAAGTTTGGGGTAATTACCTTCCGTTGTCGAATTTCGAGCCTTCGGGTGGTCGGAATCGTGTGTCCTACTAGCTCTTAGATTCGTCTTTGTGAGTACTTCGTAACCGTATCTTCGGTTCGTATTCGTGTTCGGTTTCGGTGTCGTTTTGTTGAATTCAGGATTTCTAAACGACTTTTCTAAGTATGAGTTCGTCTTTGTTAGATCACCATTAATTTTTGGTAACTCCAAAAATTATAAATCTTTGCAATATTATAGAACATCGAATTAGCTTTCCAATGGTTCAAACGGTGAGTCAATCGGAGTCCGGACGAGAGAGTTATGGTCGTTTCAGTTTTTGGCCGAGCACTCCCAGGAGCCTTTCGGCCGATAGGGGGCCGATAGACTCTCTGCCGGCATCCCGTAGGGGTATCGGTTGGGCCTATCGGCCGATAGGCCGGCCGATAGGTTCTGCTGTGTTGCACTATAAATGTGGTTTTGAGCGTGAACAGCTCATTCTTCCCATTCTTTCCACCGAGTCGCGAGAGAGAGAGTTAGAGAGGGAGAGAGTTCTTCATCCGGGGTCGATTTTCATCATTTCTTTTCGGTTGTGAGGCTCGGATAATCAATCTAACGCGCGTTCTACGGATCTTAGTACTCGAATCTTCCAAGGTAATGCTCTAAAACCCTATTTCGATCAATTTGGGGGTTTTGGGTTTTTCTTCCGATTCGTTCCGTTTCGTTGGTGGATTCATGGTGTATACGATTGATATTGTTAGTATCTTTAGTTTTCCTACGGATTCATGGATATTTTGTGGATTTTTATGGAATCGAGAGGGTTTGGTTGTGGTCCGCCCTCGTTGTTATTTTTGTATGAATATACATGAATCGTAGGCGGGTTTCCGGGTGTATTCCTTTTCCGTAATCGTTTAGAAGTGGTTGTGATTGTATTCTTCGAATCGTTAGGTTCATTTTCGTCGATTCCTCGTGGTCGTGCTTGATTCTTCCGCTCCGCTCGTCGTATTCCTTTTCGCAAGCATCGGGCGCCCGGCTTCCGCTTGAGCCGTATCCGTTCGTGGTTCCGTGCTCGTGGTATCGAGGCAAGTACCTTGCCCATACTTTTCTTATTTTGTGGATATGATGATCGGTGATCGTATTAGTGTGTTGTTTGGTTATTTGAAATGAAGTTTCAAAAGGATTTGGTTTGGCCTCGTTAAAGGCTTTCTTTCAAAACGCGTGAGTTTTGTGAACGGTGTTTTGAGAATTGATTATGATTTGATTATTTTGAACGTTGAAGGATTTTATGAGGATACTCCTCTTGTTTAAAGTTATGGAATCGTATTCCGTATTTAAGCTTGTTATTGTATTTTTGAAGAGTTTGGTAATGGTGTCGAGTTAATGGCCATCTCTAGTGGGTATTCTTAATGAACTTACATTCTTAGCATGTTAGTATTGCATGAGTAACGTGTATTGTGTGTAATTTACTCACCTTGTGTTGGCTGACGGTCAAGGAGGGAAATCTATGCCGCGCCCGGATTTCACGAGTTTCTGCCGCTTAGCCAACTCGTTAGGGTCCTTGCAAGGCCTCGAGTGAGAATGTATCTGCCGCCTGTTCTCACGGCTTAGCGTGTGCGTGGTTTTGTTTTTTTGTAATTGTAGCCAAAACGGTAGGGTCCCTATGAGGCCTCGAGCGAGAATGTATCCGCCGCCTGTTCTCGAGGCTAATTGTGGACTGCTCATTTAGGAAATGAGTGCTTTCGAACGGTTTTCATGATTGCATGCATTGACTAAGTGTGTAAGAGGTAAGTGTTCGTTTGGCTTACTTGGCTAGGATGGCACTGGAGTATTTTGTTGTTTGTTTTAAATCCTTTATTTGTGGACTTTGATGTTGGGATACGAACCTCCTGGTCGTTCTTGTGTACCGTGAGTTGATGAGATTTGGGGCTAAAATCCCAATGGTTTTGTAAAAGTCGTTTTACGGATTTGGGGCTAAAATCCCAACGGTTGGTTAATGTCATTTTTCGTAAAGTAAACTGGGGCGGTGACCCCTTTTGTCTTTTGGTTTTGAAAAGTAGGATTTGATAATCCTAAATTGTTTTCTATTAAAACTCTCGATGGCATTCTAAAGCTTTTATAAATTACTTCCATTGATTTATGATATTTCGTTTTTGAAATGTTTTCTCAAACCCTTGCCTCGAAGTACTTTTCGCTTCGTTTGGATCTTTGAGGATCCTCGGTTATTGTTATTCGTGGAATGTGAATTGTATGGCTCGTATTTGCACTTTGTATTTGCACTAGCAAAACAAAGGAGTTTGCTAACCCCCGAGTATTCGGGGGGTGGATGTCTGTTTTTGCATTTAGGTTTTGGAGCATAACACAGGGTCGGCATGAAGGATGATGAAAGATGATCGATACTAATCACATGAGGAACCGTACATCGTGTGTTGGTTCAGTTGTACTTTATTTTCCATTCTTTGTATTGTTCGTCTGACGGTGTAGTTGTATTTTGTCCCCTGCGTGGGCATGAGTTGTATTTGAGTTGTATGTATTTGTGGAAAGACCAAATCGGTCTACTGAGTCATTGTAGCCTCGAAGGCATTGTCGAGATGTTAAATGTCGTTACCAGCCTGGTAGATCCTTGAGGAAAGGTTCTACGGCGTGTAATATCCCTGAGCGGATTGGGGGTGTTACAGCTGGACCGAGAAGGAAGAATCACCACGTAAAGAAGACATCTCACGGCACTCCAGTAGCATGCATCTATATATACATCTTCAATTAATCCCATCACGGCAATTAACATATCTCACGACCCCATCATCATAATTCTGGACAAAACATCATTATCATTCTGGAGAGTAGCAGCAGGAAGTATTAAAGAAAAGGCAAGAGAAAGCACAACAATCAAGAAGGGAATTTTCGGCCGAGCATCTGGATTAATCACCGTTCTGGTTCTAATTTTAATGCTTAATTATTATTTAGCCATCATGTCCGGCTAATTTATCTATTCCAGTTCTTAGAGATGTTAGAACCCGTATCTAGATTATTTATGTTTTAATCCCGTAGCATATTCTTGACTTAATTCCTTTGAATTATCTTTGTGTTATTGAGTAGATTTATTTATGATATAATTCACTTTAATTGGTCTGATCAACTTAATTGAGGTTTTTATGTCTATTGCTAGATTTAGGGTTATAATACGTAATCGTTATAATTCTACATCACAAGTAGCAACAATTGATTTTATTCAGTTGGGTAACACAAAATCAAGATCCCTTGGGTCGAGCTTGTGAACTCAATATCTTGTCTATTTCCATCGTTTTGGTTCCTAATGCATCTAACGAACAAGATTTGAAGAGCTTGTTTTGAATCCTTCGTCTAGATAGGTTTAATTGAAGAGCTTGTTTTGATTAAATAAACTTAAGAAACGATTGGAGTTAACAGAGCTTGTTGTTGACTTCGGAGTAGGAGTTCATTAGGAATTAAGGAAAGATAAAGTGTTGCACTAAATCATAAATTAAATTAGAACGGGGATAACGGAACTAAGAACTGGATATCAATCACAATCGTTTTCCTTATTAATTTTACTCCTTTTATTTGCCTACTTGTTATTTTAGTTTGTTTACTTTAAACCAACAAAACCCCCCCCCCCCCTTAATTATATCTAGTATTATTATTTTTAGTATTATTTATTTAGTACTACTATTTTAGTTTTAGAAAAAATATTCAACTCAAGAAGTTCGATTAATTCATCCGTTCCTCGTGGGATCGACCCTTACTTACCAATACTACTATTTAGTATAAGTGAGTCAAGGACATTTTATAAATATCTAATTTTGACGCGTCACGACAACGCGGTCATTTTATCTTGTGATTTTTAACTTTTTGAAAAGCCCACCAACCAGTTTCATAGGTTTAAGGCTTGTATCTCAATTTCTAGCTTATTTCATAAGCTTGTAACCAAGCTTTTATCTTGTCCATTTCCATGTTGAACACTGGTAACCCAGTGTTCACTAGCTTTTTCACAGCAACACCAAAAGCTACCCACTTATTGTGAATTGGCTTTTTGAGAAGCCAATCCACCACTCTTTGGTCCAGCTTCTTAATTAATCCATTTTCAAGCTTATTTAACAAGCTTGATCCTAGCTTTTAGTTTGTCTCAAGTTTCTGAGTATGCTGAGAGATTAGCACACTCAGTTGCTTGGGAGCATTTTCAATGGCTCCTCAAAAGCTATCATGTGGACCCCACAGGATTAGCTTGAGCTTTTTTGGAAACCTAACCAGACCAACTTGCTACTACAATGCTTAATTTGTGCTTTTGAGTTTATTCATTGAGCTTAATTTTACCCATACAAAGTAACTGCAAGGGGTGTTTGGTTATGCAGTACACTGGAATAGCTTATTGACTTGTTTCAAACTTATGAGTCAAATCCAGTGCACATGCTTGTGTATAATTGTGCATAAAACATGTTTCCATCCTTCTTTTCCTCTTTGTTCCATTTTCAAAGCTTGTTTAGAGCTTATGGTCCAACTGTGAGCCAAAAGCTTAACTAAAGTGGTCATAAGCTCTGAAACAGCTTATTCCCTTTGTTTGCACAGTTCCATCTTCTTTATAGATGTAGTTTAATATAAGTATGTAATTAATCCAGAAAATAGAAAATACCAAAAAGAATCACTTTTACCAATAAGTGAAAGCTTCTATTTAAAAGCTTGAGCTTATTGGCTTATTTTTGTAAATAACATACCAATTTTATATTTTTATTAGGTTCTTATGTTTATTTAATAATTTTCTATAAAGTTTCAGATTTTTCTTTTATCATTTACCATTTTTAATAATTTAGTTTAGTTTTTAATACTATTTAATAATATATAATTAATAATAAATAGGATAAGTGTATAATAAATATAATTCTTGTTTCAGAAATTCTTTTATAATATTTTAGACTTTTCTATATTTTAGTTTTATTTTTCTAAGTCTTTTTCTTAATTTCTAATAATTTAATATATATTAAATAAATAATAAACAATAAATAATTAATAGTAAATACATAATAGGTGTAAAAATTAGGTTTTTAGTTTTAAAATTTGTTTTATAATATTTTGAACTTTTCTAGGATTTAATTTTATTTTTCTTAGCTTTATTTTACATTTTCTTATTTTTAGGTATTTAATAAATAGTTTTTAATTTATAATAAATACATATATACTTGTAAAAATCATTTTAATTCATATTAATTTTATTTTATTATTAGGATCATAAAAATATAAATTTCACATTTGTGGGATTTGTATTGATCACTTTTCACTTTTTAATTCGTACGTAGACGTTTTATTTAAACGTAAACTTATACGTTCTAGGTTTTTAGGTTTTCTTAACTTTTAAATAAGTTTATAATAATAAATAAATTTTTTATTTTTATTTAATTTGCATTTAAGTCGCTCAGACATGTAAATTCTTATGTAATTATAATCGATGATTTGTTTTGTTACGTTTACGTTTAATTTAACTTAAACGTACGTTTGTAAATCCTTTTACATTTTTTAGGTTTCTGATTGTACGTTACTTATTGATATAGCTGTGACAGAGCTATCCCTATTCACATTTCTAGTGTTAGTCAATCAGATTCCTGTATTTTCTATACTCAATAACATCAACATTACACACATTCGTTGTACCAGAACGTCACACCTCACCAGGACATAAACGATCCAAGGTTATACTAAATACCTTGGTAAACTTGTTCTTTTCTCCCAGGCTGTCTGACTCTTATGCTTTTAGCCATTCACAAGTGGTTGAGAAGTAAAAGAAGTGTGGTCTGGGAGGAATCAAATTTTGGCGCCGTTGCCGGGGAGGTATGCTGTGCAATGACTTGTGTTTTGTTGAAATATCTATCCCTTGTACATATATACAATATCATATTTCAATTCCATAAACAATATAAAACACAAAAATATTTTCCTTTTCCTTTTCATAGTATACAACTTGCCCAGTTTGATAAGTCCCTCAGTTACAACATTTGGTTGTTGGCTGTTACACAGTTACTGAGCTCTGTCAGACCCAGATTCCCTTTCGAGGGGCAGTTGTTAGGATTTTCCTTTTCTTTGTATATATATATATATATATATATATATATATATAAAAGTAAAAAATTCACAAAAACATTTTTCATTTTCTTTGTAAAACCAAAAATCAAAAAGATTCTTCGTAACCTTTTCTGAGATTCCTTGCTTTTAAGGATTCTTAGACTCATCAACCATGATGATTATTCATAATTCTGTGAGTGGACCCCACTCCAATTTCTCATCCAATCATTTCCCGACTCTTTCACTTTTCTCATTAGGGTGAGAAAAGTAATTCCATTTTGAAAAAGTCGAGGCTTTTCTGGATTTAGATAGTTTACTTCCTGACAAGGTAAAGGACAATCATCTTGATTTCGAGGGGGACATTCTTTTCTTAAAAAGATTGTTAAATGAAAATTCAACTCCCCCTCCTTTTCTAGCAACTTCATAATGTTTCCCAAGTACAATTTAATCTGGGTCGAGTCAAGCTAGCGACTCGGTTAACAAAACAAGAGCTTCCTCATGAACCATTTAATTCGAGGTCGAGTCAAGCTAGCGACTCGGGAATCAATAAATGAGCGTAAACATGGGTTTTCACCCGTGTGTACCACCTAAGTGTGGGGGTGGGCCCCACATGTTGTATATATGTCTTAAAAAATCTTTGAGAAAATTGTAAATAATAAAAAAGAAAATAATTGTTGTGTTACCTCACTTAGAAAAATCATCATCATCATTGTAAATAAAGTGATAGCTTCTATTTAAGAAGCTTTAACTTTATAGACTTGGTTCCCACATTTAGTTAATAATGTTATCTTTTTACGTTCAAGGATTCGGCATAATAGCCGGGACTTTGAATATTGAGGACAATATTCATTTGTAAGTGTGGGGTGGAAATTCTGGCGAATTTTGATCAAATATGTACCCATTTAGTTCATTTTTCCCCCAAATGGCCAAAATTTGAAAAAAAAAATTAGTGGAAGTACTATGTACTTAACACAACAAATGGTAATCAGTCCACCATGTCTAACACACATAAGGATTGGCTAATCCAGGAGCAAACGACTCTTGGTAAAGATATCTCAAATCCGTTTATGGCTTGCAATTTGCCTAAAATTGTATGGTATTCGACTCACCATATCCTAAAAAGATGAAGAGTTGGCTAGCCCGCAAGATTATGGCTTGTGGTAAAGGCAGTGGAAAACCATAATTGGTAATCAGCTCACCAAAGATAATAGTAATAATTTATCTAAGAGTTGGCTAGTCCTGAGCAAACGGCTACAGGTAAAGACAAATCAAATCCGTTTACAGCTTGTGGTTTGCTAAAAATCACTTGGTTATCATTGTACCAAAGTTCTAACTTGAACTAAAACATTTGGCTACTCCAGAAGTAATGGCTTTTGGTAAAGAGAAATGAAATCCATTAGTTTTTCATAAAAGATTGCTAGGGACTAGCAATAGTTTAGTGTGGGGGATTTGATATGTGTCTAATTACACATATCTTTTGTACTATTTGAACCCACAAATACGACCAAAAACACACAAATGACTCACAAAATGTTACAAATTCATAAAAATGTGTTTTTATGTGACTCGGGAACAAAAAGATTGAAAACAAGTGAAAAACAAGCAAAAGTTCACACAATTTACATTTTCAGTCCCTGGAGTTTCACAAAATGTCAAAACTAGTCCCTGAAGGTTTAAAATGAACAAAAAGTCAACTTTAGTCCTTGGGAGGTCAAACTTATTCACAAATAGTTTACACAAACTGGCAACTTTAGCCTCTCAAGTATCAAAATTGGCAAAAATGGTCCTTGGGTATTCAAAACTTAGAATTTTATAAATTATACACTTGTACTATGCATGAATGACAATTTGGAACATTTTTGAATACTTTTGGAAAATTACAATTTCACCCCTAAACTTTTGGAAAATTACATAAATGGTCCTCGGGTGTTTTAAATTGTAATAAAATCGATAATGGTCCTTTGGTTTATCTAACTTGGCATAATTGGCCCTTGTGAATACTTTTGAAATATTTCAGGTTCAGTCCTTCAAGATTTCAGGAATTACACAAATAGTCCTTGGGCTACAAAATACAACCGGATCCATTTAACCATTTTAATCCAAATCCTTTAAACCCAAAAACAAAATAAAAAAAAACCCACCAAGCCTAAACCTTACCCGGCCCAATCCTTTATATAATAAATATCGGTCAAACAGTCAACACCCCCTTCCCCGTTTTCTTCTCCTTCCTCCCTCACCTTACACCTGTAACTCTCCACCTCACATCACCGTTCTCTGCAATGTACGGCCAAAATCGTCTAGGGTTTTGTTCCCAAAAGTTGCACACAAAGTTGCACACTAATGAATGAAAAATAAAAGAGTATATATAGATTTTACATTCTGACGGCGTCAGGTTATAGCTTCTGACGCCGTCAGCTCGCCGTGTCTAGGGTTCTCGGATCACCTAGATCTATGTCTGACGCCGTCACCTTCTAAACTCCACTGGACCGTCTCTCTTTAGGATAACGCCTGACGGCCTACATTACCTAACACCTGACGTCGTCAGGTGTTAACTTCATGTTTTCTCTGAAGGGCGTCTAGTTAAGTCTGAATTCCACTCCTTGGTCATGATCTCTGACAGCGTCGCCTTGTGACTCTGACGCCGTCAGAAGGTTTTCCAGCTTCCTTTTGAGACTTTGTCGTTTTCTTTACTTTATGCTCCAAAAACGTCCAATATAGCACGTTTTCCAGAATTCTTCTCAAAAGTACCTAAAATGACAAAATGAACGATTTGAGGCAATATTTGATCAAATAAACACGAATTAAGGCTTAAATGACCCCCGAAAAGCGTAACACTTTTCGCCTCATCAGTTACTACTTTTATTATCCCCCTGAGAATAAAGTATTCGTTGCTAGATATGGAGATTTCTTGGAAAAGGAACTCATATCTCAAGAATTTAGCGGGAGGGTATATGATCTGGAAGATGATCAAGTAGATGCAACACCTTCTGAAAACACTAGTTAACTTCCTGAAGAACCAGAAAGTCTTGGTCCTCCACCTGAAGTTGAAGTGATTCCTATTCGGAGGTCCACAAGACCTGTGAAAGCACCCGAACGTCTATGTCTTAACGTAGAGTGTGAGGAGACTATACTAGGGGATCTTAATGAACCTACTAGTTATAGTGCTGCCATGAATAGTCCTGAAAAGGAAAAATGGCAAGGTGCTATGAATGGGGAAATGCAATCCATGAAAGACAACAATGTCTGGATAGAAGTAGACCTTCCTCCTGGTGCCAATGTAGTTGGGAGTAAATGGCTCTACAAGTTAAAGACTGATATGGATGGCATTGTACACACCTATAAAGCTCGTTTGGTGGATAAAGGCTTTGCCCAAACATATGGTGTTGACTACGAGGAGACCTTTTCTCCTGTAGCTGACATTAGAGCTATTAGGATTCTCATAGCTATAGCTGCGTACTATGACTATGAGATTTGGCAAATGGATGTCAAAACCGCTTTCTTAAATGGTCGCCTAGATGAAGACATCTATATGGCGCAGCCTGAAGGGTTTGTGAATCCAGATTTTCCAAACCGTGTATGCAAACTTCAAAGATCCATTTATGGATTGAAGCAAGCATCACGGCAATGGAATAAAAGATTTGATGAAGAAATCACTAAGTTTGGATTTTCTAAGAATCTTGATGAGCCATGTGTATATCACAAAGCTAGTGTGGGAGTAATGTAATTTTCCTTATTTTATATGTCGATGACATATTGATCATGGGGAAATACATTCCAAGTTTGCTTGAAGTTAAGGCATATCTTGGAAAGTGTTTTTCCATGAAAGATTTAGGGGAGGCTGCATTTATTCTGGAAATTAAGATATATAGAGATAGATCTCAGCGATTAATTGGATTAAGTCAAAGTGCTTATATTGATAAAATACTGAAGAAATACAGTATGCAAAATTCCAAGAAAGGATATTTGCCAATACAAGTAGAACATGGCTTAAGTAGTGCAGTATGTGCTTAAACACCTGAAGAGGAGGCATACATGAAGAAAAGTTCCATATGCTTCGGCAGTAGGATCTATCATGTATGCAGTTAAAAGCACAAGGCCAGATGTGGCATTTGCACAGAATTTGACCAGTCGATATCAACAGAATCCGGGTGATAAGCACTGGCATGCTGTTAAAAGCATTCTTAAGTATTTAAGAAATACTAAAGATATGTTTTTGGTGTATGGTGGAAATCCAGATGCAGAACTTGATGTTACAGGTTACATGCATCCTTTCAAAGTGATAAAGATGATACGAAGTCTCAGACGAGTTATGTCTTTGTTATAAATGGAGGAGCTGTTGACTGGAGGAGCAAGAAGCAGACTACCATAGCGATGTCTGTTACAGAAGCTGAGTATATTGCTGCATCGGAAGCTGCAATGGAAGCTGTTTGGATCAGGAAATTCGTTTCGGGGCTTGGTGTAATGCCATCGATTAATTTGCCTATAAATTTGTATTGTGAAAATTCTGCCGCAATTACATTTGCCAATGAACCTGGAGTTGTGAAAGGCGCCAGACATTTTCCTAGAAGATTTCACTATGTTCGAGAACAAGTCAATATTGGTGAAATCAATTTACTCAAAGTTCACACAGATGATAATCTAGCTGATCCCTTTACGAAGCCTTTAGCTAAGGATAAGCTTACTAAGCTCGCTAATGGTATAGGTCTTCGTCTAGCTAGTAGTTTCATGCAGATATGTGATTAGTATTTGGATAAAGGACTGTAAACATTATTATCTTAATGAAATAAAATATTGATTATGTTTATTCTCATTTATAATATTGTATCCTATATTTGCATGTTTAAATCCGTGAATGACTTATGTTATTCTAAATAAGACCGTTGTCAATTATTAATATGGGAATATTATTAAATTAAGACAAATCTGAATTGAGGTAGAATATACTTTAGTATATTGATGGATTAAACATACTAAATTCAGATGATATTCAATATGTTGAATATATGACAGAAATCCCAACGACATGATTATACTTTATGGATTTAGTCATTTAAGTAAATCATGAATATTTATCCTCTGACTTGAGATACCAGATAATGTCTATGAATGTAGCTCATTTGTGTAAGATATTCTAACGCTATCCGTAACTGGTGGTTATAAGGAGTATTTTCAGAAGTGATGCAAAGTTCATAGGTTATGCTTGTAGTCAATAAAGAATTTGTTCCTTTGAATTTGTTTCAAAGTTTAATACAGTTTTGGCCACTCGTAGAGTTGACAAGATGTTTGCATGGCCATGCCCAAAGTCTATCTGGAATGCGTTCAGATGTTTTGGTAATCTTGCTCAATTATAAATAACGAGAAACAGGAGTTAATTATTGAGTGACTTTAATCCATATCCATATTAACATTGTATTAGTAACAAAAGGATAAGTATGATGATAATTCATCAGGGTGGTTTTTTCCAAGAAAACCATACTCGTGATTGTTCTGGGGACATTGGTATGTGAAGGCTAGACTTACCAATGTCATTATTACATTAATGTATATCCGAGTGGGAGCTGTAAAGTTTGCGTATATATAGGGGTGTTTTCGTTTTCGGTCGGGGTAAAATTTTCGAAACCCAAACCTTCCCCAAACTTTAAAATTCGTTTTCGATTTCGGTCGGTTTCGGTTTTCAAAACTCAAAACCCAAACCCTCCCCAAATGTTTCGGTTTCGGATTAGTTCGGTCAAATTCGGTTTTGACCCAAACATATTTAATTTATATATATTTATTTACTAAAGTAACAAAAAAATTAATTATATTAATAAAACTTGTTCTAAAATAATAGATAGATCTTTAATTGATATATGTAATCATTTTTTTTTTATCAAAACTACAATATATGTGTAGATATATTATTTATAAGTTTAAAAATTTTAGTCATATAAATAAAATTTTATATAATATAAATAATTCGGGTTAGTTCGGTCCAATTCGGGGTAATTTGGTTCGGTTCGGTTTTAAGTTATCTAAACCCGAATTAATTCGGTTTCGATTTCGGTTTGTAAGTTTCAAGTTCGGGATTGCTTTCGGTCGGGAATTTTCGGTTCGGTGCGGATTGGTTCGGATTGGTTGGTCGGTTTTCGGATTTCTATTAACACCCCTATATATATATTAATGTGATATGGCCGGGACTCGAACACGAGACTTCGGGATTGCACACTTTACGTACGAGTTTCAATTAAATAATAATTATTATATTTAGTATGAATAATTATTTATTTCACGAAAACAAATACTTAACGGATACTAATGAACGTTAGACGGAAGGAGGAGGACTAGAATGAAACAAGGGGCCAAGAAAGATCCGGAAACCACCTCCTTTAGGTGGGTCGGCCGAATCCCTAACCCAAGGGGAGGGGGGATCGATTTCTTGGGCTCCAAGATATAGGAAACTATGTAAGGAGGACTCCTCTCATTCATTCATTCATTCATTCATCCCTTGATTCCCTAAGAATCACAAGTCTCTTCTCCTCTCTTGAGCTATAGTAGGATCGATCCTAGCAAGCCCCTTTGGGAAGCTTAGTCGATTTTATAAAGGCTCACATTAGTTTTGTTTTGTTCGTGAATACAAGAAGCTAGCTTTTCTTATTGAGACGCTACGAGTACGTGTGTTGAAGAACGAAGTGTTAGCATCCTTTTGCTGACTTGGTGACTTGCGCTATTCGACTAACCCTAGTCGAATTCCACTTAAACCCTAACCTAGGGTTTATATTGTTCTTGGTGTTAGATTTCTTGTTCTTGCTAGAAATCAAAAGGTACGCATATTCCTTTATATTCAGTTAATTGGTTTACTTATATTTGATCTATTCCGCTGCGTGCTTGATGATGTTTATGTGTTTATTTAATAGTTAGTATTTACATATTCCAACATACTTATTCTCCTAGCAATAAGACACGCGGGTAAAATCCTAGAGTAGCTATTTTTACAAAACTAAGTAGTAGTTTTCTGCATTTTTGTTCCTTGACAGTAAAAAGATAATATAGTGAACGAAATGGCTATCCTCTAATGATGATTAGCTTAGCTAGATGATTGAGATTGCCTATTTTGAACTGTTAACTCCTATGCAGTAATAGAGACTTAAAGACTGCTTATCTAGACTTTTTTCTTTTTGGGTAAAGGGAAACCCCGGTAAAGACTGCTTATCTAGACATAAAGACTGCTTATGTACTTCTACTAATAAAGAATAAAAACACTTATATAAGCAATCCAAAACACCCTCTTAACTATCAACAAAAACTGAAAATGACATAATTACCCTCAAACAAAGTAAACCAACCATCGAATCTTATAAAAACTAACAAGTCATTACACAGATTATGTCATCAAATGGTTCCAGATATGCAGATTATTGATCCAACTTTCAACTGTTTCTCAGCGTAGTGAAGTGTGTTTTGTTGGGTTTCACGTCTAGGAAATTGTTGAAGGGATCACATACGGCCAAGTGTAATAGGTACATGGAAGACGCGTTGGTGAGCATAAAGGAATTGTTGTCCTTATTAGACCCGACCCCCCCCCCCCCCCCCCCAAACCCACCGTGACTCGCACGTCTATGATGAGTAAAATGGAGAAGTCGGTATACACATCAACCAATTTGTGAAGGTTGGTTGTTGTGTGCGTGGTGTGGGGTATGTTTGATTGGTGGTTTTATTACACCTTGTTGGTGGTGTAGCGTTGAGTTGACGTTGTGAAGTTTGGTCACCACTACACCCATTTTAATTGCTAATGCGTATCCTCGGTGTTTTTCTTTCTTTCAGGAGATTTCTTTCGGGCTTGGTTACACATTTTTGTTGGTTATATGTCAGAAGTTTTACTTTGCTTGAAAAAGAATGTGGAGGGGAACGAATAACACGCAAAGAGTAATATTGTACCATTCACTTCTCGATAACTAGTAACAAACTCTAAGAGTGCAAGGTGTGGGGGGAACGAATAACACGCTATTCGTCTGCCATCTCAGCGCCAACTCATCTAAAAGTGCAGGATTCACTTGGTTCCCTTGGCCTGCAAATTGTGCAGCGGCTCGAGCAGCATAACTAGCACGTTCTGCAGCCTCGGCTGCTGCATGAGCTGCAGAAGTGGCATCCTTGAACTTTATATTTCCGCTATCCCTATCTGATGAATGATTGCCGTTGTTGTTGTTGCTCCGGAACGATTGCTTCTTTTTCATTGATCCGGATTCCATGCCTGATTAGAAAATGATAAAATGTTAATCTCTATGATCGATAACACTTTAACATTATAAGATTATAAGGCGATAACCAAATAGTTATAAGATAATATTGCAAATATTAATGCAGGCCACTCAACTTTACGAGGTTTAATAAACGGCCACCCAACTATTCAATCGGGTTTATTTACACCAAATCTCGTGAAAATTATACATGAAAATGATAGGGCGACGATTATGCCACACAATTCAGATTAACACCCTAAAAGACCCTTTTTCGCAATAGTTCAGTGGCTCCACAACCATTATTTCATAGGATAGTTGATATAGATTTATGTTATGACTGATTACTATACCTGTAGGCCCCGCATCGTTATGACTAGTAGAAGCATATGACGACTGACAGCTGCCAGCATCCGCAGGTGTTACATTCTGAGCATCAGATATGAACCTTTTATTTTGCTGATAGAACTCGACAGGTACGTTCGATCTTGTTTGATGGCTTTGTACATTGTGAACATGTGAAGTTTGGACCTTAGGAGGATCAACGGTTATCGGGTTTGCCTGCTCAAAGTTCGTGGGTACATTCTGCTCAAAGAAAAGATTCAGTTTTTAACAGGTTCTCTGAAAAAATACAATTATTACAGAGTAATTAGAAAGCTATTTTAACTCACCAACAAGTCATCAAGAGGCTTTGATTCTTCGAATGAAGTTGCTTTCCAATCAACGTTGTGTTCTTTTGCTATGTCGCTCAACACTTTCACTTTTGTCTGAATGTTTGGTGCAACTGCGGATAACTTCTCAACCAACTGCAGATGTAAAAACATTACAGTAAGATTGATAAATTTAAATATTTTCATGAGGAATGTAACTCTGCGTTGCAATTCAACCCATTTGTTAGTAAATGGGACGATTTCGTTAATTTCATTCTAACGGGTCAAAAGGGTAAAAAAAAAAGATCTAGCTGAAAGGGAAACAATTCGAGAGTCACCTAAAGTCTTTTTTTTATGCTTAAATCCTCGTGTATCATTTTTATCAAAACTTAGATTAGTATAAAGAAAATCTCGTTAGCCATTTTTGACCCATGATCCAACCAGATAGACCGACCCATTTTGCCACATCTACTTTCAAATAACATACCATGCAGCTTACACCACAGCCAGGAATCAACTCAGTAGCCGCGGTCAATGTTTTAAAATACGCGAGGCGAGTTTGAGGCGTTTTGGTTGGACGAGGCGAGGCGTAAGCCTCGAAGCGCATTGAGGCGTAAGCCTCAATTAAAAAAAAATACATATAAATCTCACTAAAATATCATATTATCCACGGAATTTACTAGAGAAGCAATAACAAACTCAAATCATCACATAAAACATTATTACATCAACATAGAAATCGATGGTCGATCACACAAACATAACAGTCACCACATAAAAAAAGTCAGCAATAAATAACAAAATTATTACATAAATAAGATAATAATAATATTTTTATTTTGCTAGTAAATCAAGTGATTCCGTATTCAGTGGTCTAAAATACGGATCATATCCAGTGGCATCTCCATCATCATCATCATTGTCACTTCGAATCAAATCATTAGTAAATTGTAGATCTTCTTCTTCACCATAGTCCTCCTCATCTAACTCCTCATCAAATAATTGCAGTCGTTTTCCTTTTTCTGTGACATGAATATATGAGAAGTGTTAATATTAATAAAAAATATCTAGTGAATTACTATACGAATAGTAGTTGTTGACACTAACCTAAAGCCGTTATCTTTCTCTTTTGTCCACATACACGTCCACGACCACGTCCACGAACACGTCCACGTCCACGCATAATCTGGGAGCCGCGTCCACGCCCAAAATCACCATCTTCACTACCTTCATTACCATCCACATCATCTCCAAATTCAACATCCACTGTATCATCAAGATTGACAGTCAACCCCGATGATCCACTAGCATCTGTTGAATCTTCGTCAACAATCCATTCATCATCGGATGGCAAATGATCAAGAAGTAGTGGGTCGTCATCCTCCTTAAGTGACGCTTTCTTCAACCACCTTACCTTCAATCTTTTGTTGTACAATACATAAACTAACTTATTCAGCTTTATCGTAGACAAACGGTTCCGTTTCTTCGTATGTATCTACATTTATATTTACAAAAACTAGTCATTATTATCCAATTATAAAATAATTTTGTACACCTAGACTAGTAAATTAATTTAAAATCTAAGTAAGATATCAACATATACCTGATTAAAGGTACTCCAGTTACGTTCACAAGCTGACGATGAACATGTGAGACTCAAAATTCTAACCGCAAAGCCTTGAAGTTCTGGTGTCTCGTCTCCATATTGAAGCCACCAATCAACTAAGAAATTTAGGAAAGTAAACAATAATCAGAAAAAAAATAGGGTGACATTTAATAAAGTAAAGAACTGCAAGATTAAGGGGAGTATCGGGACTGCGTTTTTTACATGTTCTTTTGGCTGCTTCGAAGCCAAATAATCCTTTTCTACGCCGAAAAGCATCCATTTGAAGATCAATTTTTTCTTGAACTCGTGGGTCTGTATAAAGTTTTGTCATACAAGTTAAAAGGCCAACCTTTACTTCCGGATGTGTCGAAAAGTCGTCATCATACTGATAGTAGGGATTAAGAAAGTACGCAGCCGCATGCAAGTGTCGATGCATCTGAAAGTCCCACTTGGCATCAATGATACTCCAAATCTCTTTGTAAGCTCCTTCTCCACCTCCTAATTTTTTAGCTATTTCCTCTTTTGCCTTATCCATGGCACCATATAAAAATCCCATCCCGGGCATTTTTTCTGAATCGGCCATTCTCAATACACCAACCAGAGGCTTCGTTGACTTGATTGCATATGTCAAGCTCCCCCAGAAGTTTTTGTCCCTCAAAATGATGTTCTTCACATTTTTCCCTTCTTGATTTTTAGCCCAACTAGACCTACCCCATTCTGGAGAGGTGAACATTCGCTCTAAAGATTCCCTTGAAATAGACATACTTTCCAATGTCAAATAAGCCGTAGCAAATCTCGTGGCCGCGGGGCGAACAAGCTCTCTATTAGCATATTTTCGCATCAATGCCAATACCCATCCGTGATTATATGTGAAATGAGACACCTAAAAATATTTGAAAAATAGTTAAAACCTGATGTTGTACATATTTATTAAAAAGTAAAAACTATTCTAATTGAAAGTCAGCTGAAAGTAAAACCTGCCCAGTGTTGTACATATTTATATGTACTTTCAAATATATATATATATATGTAATATACTATGAAATTATACCTTCTTTGATTTTGTCAACGCATTTTTATGTTGCGGCAAGTCTCCGATTTTCTCAAGCATCAAATCTATGCGGCACATGGTGTCCACCACAAACGTGGCCTCTTCGCCATTAGTAAGTCTCCTGCTGCCTTATAATTTGATGCATTATCTGTCACCACTTGAATTACAATATCCTCTCCAACCTCCATCACAACCTCATCAAGAAGTTCACACAACATTTTCGCATCTTTAACTGCATCAGATGCATCGACGGATTTCAAGAAAACACTGCCATGTGGGTTGTTGACAATAAAATTTATTAATTGTCTCCCTCTTATATCCTTCCACCCATCCGATAAAATTGATACCCCTGTTTGAGACCACGTTTTTTTGACTTCATCGACAATAGTTTGTGTGGTCTTTACCTCTTCGTCCAGTATCCACGTGCTAAGTTCATAAGCTGTAGGTGGTTTAAAACCACGACCAAAATTCCCAAGGGAACGACACATATTAATAAACGATGGACTACTCACGACGTTAAAAGGAATGCCATTCTCAAAAAAACATCTACCGATGTCCAACTTCACTTGTTTAATAGCTTCCTTCTCATTTCCCGATTTTGCGTTACGTGCGTAACCATCACCATCACCATCACCATCACCATCCAAATCCACAACAAACCTATCCATTGGACCCCTGACTCCCCGTGTAACACTACCAGTACTTGAATTTCCTAAAGATGGTTTTTGAGATTGATAGTAGGCGCCATGATCAATTATTTCTTCTCTATTTCTCTGCGTATCCATCTTAGTTTTTTCAAACTTTTGCAAATACTCTATAATTTCTTTTTTCACTTCACCCGACACTTTAACGCACGGGGCTACACCTTTATGATTGCCCGCAAGGTGATTTTTCATTCTAATAACCCCCCTTTAATTGGTTTTTGACAAAAGTCGCAAGTTACATACTTGTACGATTTCCCGTCCATTCCTTCGGACACTTCAGTACAATACTTCCAAGCAGGATCCTTTCGAGCAGCCATAAAGCACAAATCACTACGATTAAAAACAAGATTCGAATAATATTCAATAAATATTGTGACAACTAAAAAAGAACAAAAAAATTTGACAAACTCAGAGGTCACGGCGAATTAAAAACAAGATTGAATAATATCCACCGTACACGGTCGAAATTTTCAGAGGAAAAAAAGATGATAACTAAAAAAGATGAAAAAAACGAAAAGAAAAAAATCAGTCAGTGTGAAAAAAACTGAAAATAAAAATGAGTCAAAACTAATTTTACTCGAATTCTTCGGAACTTCGTGCGCGTAGGAAATTCTCTGCGTGGTCGGAAATTCGCCGCTTTCTCTGTGATATTCCTGAGTAGCGGCTTCTCTGAAGGTTAGGTTAGGTTAGGCGTGAGGGTTTTTTTGGTGGGTGAGGTTTATTTTAGCCATTTATAAAACCGTAAAAAAAAAAAAAAGAACAAAAGGAAAAAAAAACGGGCCGCGCCTCTTGCGCCTCAAACGCACGCTTCGAAGCGTGCGTTTCTTCCACCGCCTCAATCGACTGAGGGGATCGCCTCTCCAGCGGGCTGAATTACAACGCCCCGAGGCGTTTTTGCCGCGCCTCGCCTTGAGGCGCACCTCGGGGCGTACGCCTCAGGCGTTTTTTAAAACATTGGCAATGTTTTAAAAAACGCGAGGCGAGTTTGAGGCGTTTTGGTTGGACGAGGCGAGGCGTAAGCCTCGAAGCGCATTGAGGCGTAAGCCTCAATTAAACTAACTTATTCAGCTTTATCGTAGACAAACGGTTCCGTTTCTTCGTATGTATCTACATTTATATTTACAAAAACTAGTCATTATTATCCAATTATAAAATAATTTTGTACACCTAGACTAGTAAATTAATTTAAAATCTAAGTAAGATATCAACATATACCTGATTAAAGGTACTCCAGTTACGTTCACAAGCTGACGATGAACATGTGAGACTCAAAATTCTAACCGCAAAGCCTTGAAGTTTTGGTGTCTCGTCTCCATATTGAAGCCACCAATCAACTAAGGAATTTAGGAAAGTAAACAATAATCAGAAAAAAAAATAGGGTGACATTTAATAAAGTAAAGAACTGCAAGATTAAGGGGAGTACCGGGACTGCGTTTTTTACATGTTCTTTTGGCTGCTTCGAAGCCAAATAATCCTTTTCTACGCCGAAAAGCATCCATTTGAAGATCAATTTTTCTTGAACTCGTGGTCTCGTATAAAGTTTTGTCATACAAGTTAAAAGGCCAACCTTTACTTAGGATGTGTCGAAAAGTCGTCATCATACGATAGTAGGGATTAAGAAAGTACGCAGCCGCATGCAAGTGTCGATGCATCTGAAAGTCCCACTTGGCATCAATGATACTCCAAATCTCTTTGTAAGCTCCTTCTCCACCTCCTAAATTTTTGGCTATTTCCTCTTTTGCCTTATCCATGGCACCATATAAAAATCCCATCCCGGGCATTTTTTCTGAATCGGCCATTCTCAATACACCAACCAGAGGCTTCGTCGATTTGATTGCATATGTCAAGCTCCCCCAGAAGTTTTTGTCCCTCAAAATGATGTTCTTCACATTTTTCCCTTCTTGATTTTTAGCCCAACTAGACCTACCCCATTCTGGAGAGGTGAACATTCGCTCTAAAGATTCCCTTGAAATAGACATACTTTCCAATGTCAAATAAGCCGTAGCAAATCTCGTGGCCGCGGGGCGAACAAGCTCTCTATTAGCATATTTTCGCATCAATGCCAATACCCATCCGTGATTATATATGAAATGAGACACCTAAAAATATTTGAAAAATAGTTAAAACCTGCCCAGTGTTGTACATATTTATTAAAAAGTAAAAACTATTCTAATTGAAAGTCAGCTGAAAGTAAAACCTGCCCAGTGTTGTATATATTTATATGTACTTTCAAATATATATATATATATATATATATATAATATACTATGAAATTATACCTTCTTTGATTTTGTCAACGCATTTTTATGTTGCGGCAAGTCTCCGATTTTCTCAAGCATCAAATCTATGCAGTGGGCGGCACATGGTGTCCACCACAAACGTGGCCTCTTCGCCATTAGTAAGTCTCCTGCTGCCTTATAATTTGATGTATTATCTGTCACCACTTGAATTACAATATCCTCTCCAACCTCCATCACAACCTCATCAAGAAGTTCACACAACATTTTCGCATCTTTAACTGCATCAGATGCATCGACGGATTTCAAGAAAACACTGCCATGTGGGTTGTTGACAATAAAATTTATTAATTGTCTCCCTCTTATATCCTTCCACCCATCCGATAAAATTGATACCCCTGTTTGAGACCACGTTTTTTTGACTTCATCGACAATAGTTTGTGTGGTCTTTACCTCTTCGTCCAGTATCCACGTGCTAAGTTCATAAGCTGTAGGTGGTTTAAAACCACGACCAAAATTCCCAAGGGAACGACACATATTAATAAACGATGGACTACTCACGACGTTAAAAGGAATGCCATTCTCAAAAAAACATCTACCGATGTCCAACTTCACTTGTTTAATAGCTTCCTTCTCATTTCCCGATTTTGCGTTACGTGCGTAACCATCACCATCACCATCCAAATCCACAACAAACCTATCCATTGGACCCCTGACTCCCCGTGTAACACTACCAGTACTTGAATTTCCTAAAGATGGTTTTTGAGATTGATAGTAGGCGCCATGATCAATTATTTCTTCTCTATTTCTCTGCGTATCCATCTTAGTTTTTTCAAACTTTTGCAAATACTCTATAATTTCTTTTTTCACTTCACCCGACACTTTAACGCACGGGGCTACACCTTTATGATTGCTCGCAAGGTGATTTTTCATTCTAATAACCCCCCCTTTAATTGGTTTTTGACAAAAGTCGCAAGTTACATACTTGTACGATTTCCCGTCCATTCCTTCGGACACTTCAGTACAATACTTCCAAGCAGGATCCTTTCGAGCAGCCATAAAGCACAAATCACTACGATTAAAAACAGCATTCAGAATAATATTCAATAAATATTGTGACAACTAAAAAAAAAGAACAAAAAAAAAAATTGACAAACTCAGAGGTCACGGCCAGAATTAAAAACAGCATTCAGAATAATATCCACTGTACACGGTCAGAAATTTTCAGAGGAAAAAAAGATGATAACTAAAAAAAGATGAAAAAAAAAACGAAAAAGAAAAAAATCAGTCAGCAGCGCGGAAAAAAAAACTGAAAATAAAAAATGAGTCAAAAACTAATTTTACCTGACCGTTGCTGCTTCGGAACTTCTGTGCGCGGCCGGAAATTCTCTGCGTGGTCGGAAATTCGCCGCTTTCTCTGCTGATATTCCCTGAGTAGCGGCTTCTCTGAAGGTTAGGTTAGGTTAGGCGTGAGGGTTTTTTTGGTGGGTGAGGTTTATTTTAGGCTGTTTATAAAACAGCCCGTAAAAAAAAAGAAAAAAAGGAAAAAAAAAAAAAGGGCCGCGCCTCTTGCGCCTCAAACGCACGCTTCGAAGCATGCGTTTCTTCCACCGCCTCAATCGACTGAGGCGATCGCCTCTCCAGCGGGCTGAATTACAACGCCCCGAGGCGTTTTTGCCGCGCCTCGCCTTGAGGCGCGCCTCGGGGCGTACGCCTCAGGCGTTTTTTAGAACATTGGTGACTAGTTTATGGTAAGTCCTCGATCTGTAAGAGCATTTGGGAGATAAAATTTACAGTTTCATAACGGGTAAAATGAATGAGGTTTTTCTATTTAGATTACCCGGGGAGGGCCAGCCTTCTGACTTAAATGTACGCAGCGTCACTGAGTTATCTGTACCGTTTCCGAAAATGTACACACCTAGCAAGGTTTGAACACTTGACCTCTAGTGAGGAAACCAAGGACCTTACCACTAGGCGATTTTGGTAGTGGTTTAGAATTTACAATTTCATAAGTTAACTATACCTAAAACTTCCAGGTTCTGCAATATACCTCCCCGACAGCGAAAACATTTGTGAATATCTAGTTTTAATCACAAATTACTGTCTGTAGCATTTTCCTTACTCCATATGCTTGTTTCCCAACAAGATGATTGCATGTACAAGAGTTTAGTATAGAGCACCAATCGGCACACCTTCCTTTTTCCTGTTAGTCCTAAATTTCATTATACAATTTAAATAAATCTCAGTCTTGAAGTCCATACATATCCTCCATATGCTCTTAGGCTTTGAAACTAATACTCTGGTAGTAAGGACCACTACCAACATTTTCTTAGAAATATATGTAGTTGTTAGTTTAAGACAATTAGGACCAAATATACTAAACAAAATGTGATCCAAACTTTTTCATACAATCACCATTTATACGAATATATCAATATATGGTTTTTTTAAAAGTATATGTAAATGATTGAGATTCGGCTAGCTAGCTAGCTAGTTTTTTTTGCTGTGCTGCAGAAGGATAAAAATGGAACAAGTCAAATCATCGAAAGAAATAGGACAAGTTGAACAGTTAACTCGTGCACGTGAAGGTTAGTGTTTTTTTATAGAGAATTATATATAATAGTTCTGATGTTTATCCGTATGAATGAAATGGTTGCTTATATATTAGGGAAGGAATTAATTGGGGTAGCGCAAATGGGTTATGTTGATAAGCTGGAGCATCATCAACTGTGTTTTGTTCCGGCGAGGTACAAGGTAGGATACTCTAAAAATTTTAAATTGTATACAAAGGGCTCTAAAGTAATATTGATTAATATTTTCATCAACAGGACTGTTATCTTGTACATATTTTGAATGAAATATCGTCCACTTCATCCATGGTTTTCACTCATACATGTAAAGATACCCAACGTGTGGCTTTGATGCTTGGGAACCTTAGCGTAACAGCAATCCCAATTTCAGGTCAAATGGTTCAGGTATTCATATATTCTGATTGTCTTTGACTGTAACTTTCTCTCGGTATCAATATTATTTGTTGCTTCTACCCTCCGTCCCAAATTATAAGTCCATGTTTCTATTTTTTGGTTGTCTCAAAATACTTGTCCACTTTCATATTTCAACCAATCAAAAATTACTTTAGTGGAGAAAGGTGATATTAGATTGGTGAATAATTTTTTTTTGGTGCAAATGGTGAATTATATTAATATCAAAACAACAATTTACAAAGATTGGTGAATAATTGAATATAGTAGTTAGTGTGAGTTTCTTAAACTTTGTGCAAATTGAAAGTAGACTTATAATTTGGGACCGAGGGAGTAATATTTTTCTTTATGCAATGTATGTTAGGCAGAAAGGCTTGCTGCAGTGAATATGTTCAAGTCTGGAGAGTGTAATATTCTTGTCTGCTCAGAAGATGGTAGTAGAGGACTCGATATTCCATCTGTTGATACTGTCATTAATTATACTATCCCTTCAATCCCAGAGGTAAAAACTAATTAATTACGTAATTATAATGTAGTTGCTCGTACGTACATGATATGAAGAAATTATTCATTTCAGGATTATATTCATCGGGTAGAAAAAACTGGCTTTTCTATCTTGTTAGTGAATCAATACGAAATTGAGCCGTATATGGAGATAGAACGACTATATATTGGTAAGGCTAGGTGACTATAAGAGTTAATTTAGCTGACTACCTATCCTTACCAAAAAAAAAAAAGCTAACCACCTTTTATTTCACTGTTATCAGGAAAAAGGTTGCGCTCGTGTTATGCCCATGATAAGGAAGCTATGTCACTTGCTGAACGTGTGAAAGAGGCCAACCGATTAGCACTCAAGGTGTCAAATTCTTTAAATTGTGTATAAGTAATTTATTATATGTGTGCTAAGTCAAATGGGTTAAGCTCCAACATATTTTGCTCTAAAAGGGAAATGTGTCGAAAATGCACCAAATCTTGCTTAATTAAAAAGACACCGGAATCCAATCATAGCTTTTGTCACCCACGTTCGATAGCATATACTAGTTGTTTTGTACTACTAACTTACTAACTTGCTTTATTTTCTTTTGATATATTATTATTTTTATTGGATAATCAAGGAAATGGAGTGCAATGACGAATAAAGGAGATGGGGTACATACGAACATAACCAATGGGCAGAACAAGAAGTCCAAACGACATTAGATACTTGAATTTTAATTACTCCGTACTTATTAGTCTTTGGTTATTTGTCGATTTGTGCAGTTTATTTGTGTTTATTTGATCTTAAAGTTTAATATTCAGACATGACATTATTTCTTATGCTATGATTTTTAAGGTATGTCGATGATTCATCTAGTAGTTTTTCATTTCATTTTCTTTTAGAACGGCTAGTTAGTAGTTGGTGGTTCAAGTCGTGCAGTGGCATCCAAGCGGGCAGTATGGCTTCCTCGAACCTTCGCTTTTAAGGAATAAATCCCACTCTATTTTTCCACTTAGCCTACGAGGATAACCCCATTGGCAAGCCTCGAACCACCTCCAAGGGAAACAACCCCAACCCCCAAGGTTACCCATATTGGGCACTTGATCTAGACAGAATATATGTGGATGTCAAACACGCTAAAGAATAAAAATAAAATAAAATGTGGATGTCTTATTAATGCGTAACACCATTTCCTTTTATTTTATTACGTTTTAGGAATTTTTGAGAAATGGAGAAACACCACCTTCTTGCTTTCCATTCTTCAGTAACTTAAAATTCACTCTTTATATTTATTGGAGTCAACTACATATATGTTCCCAGATAAATGTCATAAAGTAAACATCATCATGATCATTATCGTCTCCTGATCAGTTATTGTTATCTTCCATGTTTCAATTGAATGAGTTGTTAGAACGAACTTTGATCCAATGATTGGAGACTAGTGTGTGTAAAATGTGTGTGTGATTAAGAGAGAATTGGGAATTTTTCTTTATTGATTATGAAGTGAAATGATTGAGAGAGATGGATCTCTTGGTGAATGCTGGCATGGGACACAAAGAAGAAGTTATTTATGCAGCTTATACAAACCAAAGTTATACAACACTTTCAATGACGGTTGGGCAAATTTTAATACCTTTAACCTGTTACATTTTTTAGCTTGGTTTTAAATAAAGATTTTAACCAAAAGCAACCCATCTTTACATAAATGGATCAAACTTTTGTCACCTCTTATTCAATTCTTCGTATATCATAAAGTGTTAGTTGCATGTTTGTAGCAGGCTAGCAGCACAATAGAGTGTATAAAAATGGGGTTCTTATAGGAAACCAAAAAACCAAATCATCACATGAGATACTTTAAATGGTGACATACGAGATGGTTTACGATGCTTGAGAACAAACGAGTCCAGTTTTATGGCACCATCATTAAATTCACATTCGACCGTGGCCTCATAGGATCCAGCGTAACCTTGTTCAGTGGCCCCTATGGTCATGCGGCAGAGATACGACGAAGACAGTTTATGGTAATAGCTCTTCACGAATTGAGCCGATTGAATGTTCTCATTTCTGTCCTTGTTAACATACTGACAACATAAAATGTGTTTTCAAGAAAAAATGGTTAATGACAAACAGTACGTCTCAAAAGTGGAAAGCAGGAGGAATGTAATCATACCATCTGATAGGACTTGTTGAAGGCCTGGACAGCAAAATCACCAATAAAGCAGAAGAGAGCAAGCCCCTTGCTGAGTCGGGTTATTGTTTTCTTATCAATCGGATACGATATGCCATTATGTGCAGTCTGCCACATGCATGAAATTAAATACGTTTATGTATATGTGTGTGCAGAACCGTGGATGTAGGTGTACATAGATGAAGATTAAAGAGAGAGATGAAAATCTTATACATACAATTTTAGTCTTTGCATCCTTCTCTTTAAACTTCACCAGGCTTCCATGTCGCGTTCCTGGGCCTAACCGAACGTATTGAATACATGGGTTCACTGAAAGAGAAAAACTTACCAAGTTACCATCAATGTGTTGACTCATACGTGAAATTATACACAGACATAACCACTTTATATGGTGAAATAGGAACTTGCATATACAAAAAACATTTGAAACCCCTTGAACTTGTCTCTAGCAACATTCTATTGTAATAAATAATCCTTGTGTATATTTGGATTTGTAAAATAGTTCTAGAGCATAATATCTTTGTATGACAACACCAGATGTGTCATTTTTTGAATCTATATAACAAGTTCCCAACTAGCAGGATGGTTATTATTCATTACGGGCAAGGGTAGCCATCAATATAAGAAAACAACCAAAAAGATAGATGGAAATGCGTACGAGGCATGTTTTCCTGTTTGTGAAATGTCCTTTTGGTAGGAAATTCTTTGGGCACAAGGGTGTGGGCGGTGGCCGGATCGCTGCAATAAAAGGGAAATCTTGTATGAGTAGAAGAAATATAAACATACACTTAATTGTTTGATCCATTTGAGAGAAAAAATAAGCTAAGGGTGAGTGAAGCTTGTTTTATAAAGTTGAAGTATGAATAAAAAGTCATGGATTAATGGAGCATACTATCTCCAATCAGATGGCAAAAATTCCCTACACCAAGCGTTATCATCCCTTCTAATGGAGCATATTCTAATTCTATCTCTCCAAGCGTTCCTATCAGAGGTCATGTTCTCGGACAAGAGAAGCTCTATCCTCCCACCTAAGTTTGGTCTACCCCTTATCCTCAAGCCGTCACATAATAGAGCTTTGACTCTCGTAACGAATGTTGTTTGTGGTCTCCTCTTGACATGTCCAAACCATCTAAGTCTTCCTTCCCTCATCTTGTAGATTATCATTTCGACTTCAAGTTCTGCCCTAAAAACTCCATTTGGAATCATGTCTAGCATGGTTTTACCACGAGTACACCTTAGCATTCTCAATTCTGCCACGTAACTTGAGAAGAATAGCATACACGTACACAGATAGATAATAGAGACTGTAAGAAGACCTGTCCTAATAATTAAGTAGCTTGTCACTTGTTTTATTGCTAGTTTAATATGAAGTGTTTAATCAGTTATTACTTTCTCGTTGGTTTCATTACTTCGGCGAGTAAACTCCTAATGATTACTTAACACTATCCTATTTATTCCATAGACGACAGATTAAATAGGTGGGGAGGAGGCATGACGACTCGATCACTGTCCAGCTAGTCACAGAGGTAATCAATGCACTAATATAAATTCACCAAAGACATCAAACATATAAACTTTAATTGATGGGAAAGCAATTTTAAGGCGGGCATGTGGTTTTGCGTACTCACACAATACAGGCCATCAATCCTGATGAATTAAAGCTTACTATTACAATAAAATAAAACTACTTAATGAATTGAATACATGCAGGACCTTCTTACTGCTCTAATATCTCTGAATTGGGTGTGTCTTATGCTGCTTGTTCGTCTGGATTCGGCTCCTTAGGGTTTTGTTGCACACGAAATCCGTTTAGGTCTTGGGGTATTTATAGTTTCTGTCTGAGGGGTCGATGCGGCGCATGGAGTAAGCAGATGCGGCGCATCGACTTAACTTCGCGTAGGGTCCAAGATTATTATATTCTGGAATATTCGTACACCGCCTTCAGATGCGGCGTAACTTGATCTTGTATGCGGCCGGTGTACCTTGCATCAATTAATTCTTTGATCTTCGAATTTGGTTTTGTACTATTTATCTAGAACTTGAAAAAGTTTCATAAAAATCATAAAGTTTACAACTTTCTTCAAGTTTTGGTGTTTTTAAGGATAGAAGTACAAAAATCTTGGATTAGAAACTTGATTTCGGTGTGCTTTTTGATAAATCAAAAATCTGTCAAAGTTTCGAGAACATAGTTTACTTGATATCGAGAACCCAGTCTTATCGAGAACCCTTTGACCCTAAAGTATCGAGAACTTCATACAAAGATCTTCTTGATTTGGTGGTTTACTCGGTTTTCCTTGCTTGTATAAGTAAGAAAACGCTTCGACTTGGTGCATACTCTCTAAATTGTATAATTTAGAAAGTTTGGTTCCAGTTTCGAGAACTTACCATTTTATCGAGAACTTGTGACTTTATCGAGAACTTGTCGAGAACTTTTAAGATTTTCGAGAAACTTGTGATTATCGAGAACCTTTATCGAGAACCACACAGCTTTATCGAGAACCTCACATTTTTATCGAGAACCTCACAGCTTATCGAGAACCTCATAATTATTGAGAACTTGTAAAGTTTATCGAGAATCTAGGTTTATTTTTGACATCTGAACTTCAAACGGCTATAACTTTTGATTCAGAACTGCTTCGATTTAAATACTCCACAAACGACCGTGAGATCGAGGAGAGCAGCACGCTGATTGATTTATCGATTCAGGCGAAGTTTCGAGTCCTAAATCATCTCCGACAAGCAGTTATTGAGGTTTTAAGTTTTTAGACCCAGATGTCACTACAACTCAACTCCTATTTCGTTGGAACGATCCTAGATTAACTTTATCAATGGCAACTCAACAAGATATTCATGTTGCCGGTGCCGAAAATCGACCTCCTATGCTTGAAAAAGGTGGTTATCTTCCATGGACAAGTCGTATGCTTCGTTACATCAAAATTTTACATGTCGAATATTAGAATCCATGGATAGCCCAATGTGGAAGTGTGATTTCTCTGGAAATGCACATCTGAATGTTTTGTTTCCAGAAAAAGACACTAATTTTCTCCAGAAGTCTCTGATTCAAAGCTTTTCACATAAGCTGGTCTTCTTACAGTCTCTATAGGTGATGCTAAGATGTCTTCAAGTTATATTGGTTACCTAAACCTTAAAATATACTCCATCCGTCCCAAATTTATTGTCCACTATTGACTTTTTTAGTCTTTCTTCTTCAACTTTGACCTTAAATATTTTTGTGCGTGTTATATAATATTTGATGCAATATATATAAATGGATTGGGTTTTAAGTGTATTTTTCAATGGTATAATTTTTCATCAAGTATTATATAATAAAAAATATATATTTATGGTCAAAGTTGAACCAGTTTGACTTTGAAAATTCAAACTGGACAACAATTTTGGGACGGAGGGAGTATTTCATTATGAATGATTTTATAACAAGTTGATAGAATAAAATGATGGTTATATATTAAAGTGGGTTCATCAAAAACAAGTTGGTCTGGGTGGTGAGTCGGTTATCACGCTAGTCTCACACAGTGGAGGTCCCCGGTTCGAACCCGGGCTCAGACAGACATAATATATATATATATATATATATATATATATATATATATAGTGAGACTTTCATGTGAAAATCACTTTATATGCAAGAACTGCGAAAACCAATTTTTGGCCATTAGATTAGTTGATCAAGGAGTCAAAATTGAATGTGCCACTTATGTAAATTAACAAAAGATCATGTAGATTCTTGTAATTAGTGTAAGGGTAATTAAGGGATATCACTTATATTTTTTTTAAACCGTCATTATGTATGGGGGGATTAAGATTTGATTTAACCTAAAAAAAAAACCTCTCCCACTCTCCAAAAAAATATGCCGCCTCCATCTCTACAAAAATCAACCACTCCGTTTTCAAATTTGATTCTTCAAACACGAATACAAGTTACAGCCCAGTTTTGATTTTTCCTTTTTGTTCGAATTGGGCAGATCTTTATAAATCTAAGGTAGGTTGTATTTGTTTTTTCGTTTCAATATATAATCATGGATCCACGAATATGGCTTCTAATATTATAATCATGGAGTGTTTCTTGATGTTGTAGTGTTTTGATTTATGCTTCGTAGATCTAGTTTTTTTTATTTATATTTTTTTTTTTATTTTTACGTCAATTTCATATTCTTTTTCTAACAATATATGTTGTCTATTTTCCGAAATCGTTTTTGTTTTGTTTTAATATTAGTTGGTATTCGTGTTTTCCAGATTTATTTACTATAAATAGACTACAAAATAAAGGTAAGAAATATATGTAGTTGTTAGTTTAAGACAATTAGGACCAAATATACTAAACAAAATGTGATCCAAACTTTTTCATACAATCACCATTTATACGAATATATCAATATATGGTTTTTTTAAAAGTATATGTAAATGATTGAGATTCGGCTAGCTAGCTAGCTAGTTTTTTCTTTGTCTTTGCGAAGGATAAAAATGGAACAAGTCAAATCATCGAAAGAAATAGGACAAGTTGAACAGTTAACTCGTGCACGTGAAGGTTAGTGTTTTTTATAGAGAATTATATATAATAGTTCTGATGTTTATCCGTATGAATGAAATGGTTGCTTATATATTAGGGAAGGAATTAATTGGGGTAGCGCAAATGGGTTATGTTGATAAGCTGGAGCATCATCAACTGTGTTTTGTTCCGGCGAGGTACAAGGTAGGATACTCTAAAAATTTTAAATTGTATACAAAGGGCTCTAAAGTAATATTGATTAATATTTTCATCAACAGGACTGTTATCTTGTACATATTTTGAATGAAATATCGTCCACTTCATCCATGGTTTTCACTCATACATGTAAAGATACCCAACGTGTGGCTTTGATGCTTGGGAACCTTAGCGTAACAGCAATCCCAATTTCAGGTCAAATGGTTCAGGTATTCATATATTCTGATTGTCTTTGACTGTAACTTTCTCTCGGTATCAATATTATTTGTTGCTTCTACCCTCCGTCCCAAATTATAAGTCCATGTTTCTATTTTTTGGTTGTCTCAAAATACTTGTCCACTTTCATATTTCAACCAATCAAAAATTACTTTAGTGGAGAAAGGTGATATTAGATTGGTGAATAATTTTTTTTTGGTGCAAATGGTGAATTATATTAATATCAAAACAACAATTTACAAAGATTGGTGAATAATTGAATATAGTAGTTAGTGTGAGTTTCTTAAACTTTGTGCAAATTGAAAGTAGACTTATAATTTGGGACCGAGGGAGTAATATTTTTCTTTATGCAATGTATGTTAGGCAGAAAGGCTTGCTGCAGTGAATATGTTCAAGTCTGGAGAGTGTAATATTCTTATGCCTTTCGAGAAGATGGTAGTAGAGGACTCGATATTCCATCCGTTGATACCGTCATTAATTATACTATCCCTTCAATCCCGGAGGTAAAAACTAATTAATTACGTAATTATAATGTAGTTGCTCGTACATGATATGAAGAAATTATTCATTTCAGGATTATATTCATCGGGTAGAAAAAACTGGCTTTTCTATCTTGTTAGTGAATCAATACGAAATTGAGCCGTATATGGAGATAGAACGACTATATATTGGTAAGGCTAGGTGACTATAAGAGTTAATTTAGCTGACTACCTATCCTTACCAAAAAAAAAAAGCTAACCACCTTTTATTTCACTGTTATCAGGAAAAAGGTTGCGCTCGTGTTATGCCCATGATAAGGAAGCTATGTCACTTGCTGAACGTGTGAAAGAGGCCAACCGATTAGCACTCAAGGTGTCAAATTCTTTAAATTGTGTATAAGTAATTTATTATATGTGTGCTAAGTCAAATGGGTTAAGCTCCAACATATTTTGCTCTAAAAGGGAAATGTGTCGAAAATGCACCAAATCTTGCTTAATTAAAAAGACACCGGAATCCAATCTGCAGTTTTTGTCACCCACGTTCGATAGCATATACTAGTTGTTTTGTACTACTAACTTACTAACTTGCTTTATTTTCTTTTGATATATTATTATTTTTATTGGATAATCAAGGAAATGGAGTGCAATGACGAATAAAGGAGATGGGGTACATACGAACATAACCAATGGGCAGAACAAGAAGTCCAAACGACATTAGATACTTGAATTTTAATTACTCCGTACTTATTAGTCTTTGGTTATTTGTCGATTTGTGCAGTTTATTTGTGTTTATTTGATCTTAAAGTTTAATATTCAAACATGACATTATTTCTTATGCTATGATTTTTAAGGTATGTCGATGATTCATCTAGTAGTTTTTCATTTCATTTTCTTTTAGAACGGCTAGTTAGTAGTTAGTGGTTCAAGTCGTGCAGTGGCATCCAAGCGGGCAGTATGGCTTCCTCGAACCTTCGTTTTTTTTAAGGAATAAATCCCACTCTATTTTTCCACTTAGCCTACGAGGATAACCCCATTGGCAAGCCTCGAACCACCTCCAAGGGAAACAACCCCAACCCCCAAGGTTACCCATATTGGGCACTTGATCTAGACAGAATATATGTGGATGTAAACACGCTAAAGAATAAAAATAAAATAAAATGTGGATGTCGATTATTAATGCGAACACCATTTCCTTTTATTTTATTACATTTTAGGAATTTTGAGAAATGGAGAAACACCACCTTCTTGCTTTCCATTCTTGATAACTTAAAATTCACTCTTTATATTTATTGAGTCAACTACATATATGTTCCCAGATAAATGTCATAAAGTAAACATCATCATGATCATTATCGTCTCACGATCGATTATTGTTATCTTCCATGTTTCAATTGAATGAGTTGTTAGAACGAACTTTGATCCAATGATTGGAGACTAGTGTGTGTAAAATGTGTGTGTGATTAAGAGAGAATTGGGAATTTTTCTTTATTGATTATGAAGTGAAATGATTGAGAGAGATGGATCTCTGGGTGACTGCGGCATGGGACACAAAGAAGAAGTTATTTATGCGGCTTATACAAACCAAAGTTATACAACACTTTCAATGACGGTTGGGCAAATTTTAATACCTTTAACCTGTTACATTTTTTAGCTTGGTTTTAAATAAAGATTTTAACCAAAAGCAACCCATCTTTACATAAATGGATCAAACTTTTGTCACCTCTTATTCAATTCTTCGTATATCATAAAGTGTTAGTTGCATGTTTGTAGCAAAGCTAAGACAATAGAGTGTATAAAAATGGGGTTCTTATAGGAAACCAAAACCAAATCATCACATGAGATACTTTAAATGGTGACATACGAGATGGTTTACGATGCTTGAGAACAAACGAGTCCAGTTTTATGGCACCATCATTAAATTCACATTCGGCCAGTGGCCTCATAGGATCCAGCGTAACCTTGTTCGGTGGCCCCTATGGTCATGCGGAAGAGATACGACGAAGACAGTTTATGGTAATAGCTCTTCACGAATTGAGCCGATTGAATGTTCTCATTTCTGTCCTTGTTAACATACTGACAACATAAAATGTGTTTTCAAGAAAAAATGGTTAATGACAGACAGTACGTCTCAAAAGTGGAAAGCAGGAGGAATGTAATCATACCATCTGATAGGACTTGTTGAAGGCCTGGACAGCAAAATCACCAATAAAGCAGAAGAGAGCAAGCCCCTTGCTGAGTCGGGTTATTGTTTTCTTATCAATCGGATACGATATGCCATTATGTGCAGTCTGCCACATGCATGAAATTAAATACGTTTATGTATATGTGTGTGCAGAACCGTGGATGTAGGTGTACATAGATGAAGATTAAAGAGAGAGATGAAAATCTTATACATACAATTTTAGCTGCTGCATCCTTCTCTTTAAACTTCAGCCAGGCTTCCATGTCGCGTTCAGTTTCCAACTGAACGTATTGAATACATGGGTTCACTGAAAGAGAAAAACTTACCAAGTTACCATCAATGTGTTGACTCATACGTGAAATTATACACAGACATAACCACTTTATATGGTGAAATAGGAACTTGCATATACAAAAAACATTTGAAACCCCTTGAACTTGTCTCTAGCAACATTCTATTGTAATAAATAATCCTTGTGTATATTTGGATTTGTAAAATAGTTCTAGAGCATAATATCTTTGTATGACAACACGGATGTGTCATTTTTTGAATCTATATAACAAGTTCCCAACTAGCAGGATGGTTATTATTCATTACGGGCAAGGGTAGCCATCAATATAAGAAAACAACCAAAAAGATAGATGGAAATGCGTACGAGGCATGTTTTCCTGTTTGTGAAATGTCCTTTTGGTAGGAAATTCTTTGGGCACAAGGGTGTGGGCGGTGGCCGGATCGCTGCAATAAAAGGGAAATCTTGTATGAGTAGAAGAAATATAAACATACACTTAATTGTTTGATCCATTTGAGAGAAAAAATAAGCTAAGGGTGAGTGAAGCTTGTTTTATAAAGTTGAAGTATGAATAAAAAGTCATGGATTAATGGAGCATACTATCTCCAATCAGATGGCAAAAATTCCCTACACCAAGCGTTATCATCCCTTCTAATGGAGCATATTCTAATTCTATCTCTCCAAGCGTTCCTATCAGAGGTCATGTTCTCGGACAAGAGAAGCTCTATCCTCCCACCTAAGTTTGGTCTACCCCTTATCCTCAAGCCGTCACATAATAGAGCTTTGACTCTCGTAACGAATGTTGTTTGTGGTCTCCTCTTGTCATGTCCAAACCATCTAAGTCTTCCTTCCCTCATCTTGTAGATTATCATTTCGACTTCAAGTTCTGCCCTAAAAACTCCATTTGGAATCATGTCTAGCATGGTTTTACCACGAGTACACCTTAGCATTCTCAATTCTGCCACGTAACTTGAGAAGAATAGCATACACGTACACAGATAGATAATAGAGACTGTAAGAAGACCTGTCCTAATAATTAAGTAGCTTGTCACTTGTTTTATTGCTAGTTTTATATGAAGTGTTTAATCAGTTATTACTTTCTCGTTGGTTTCATTACTTCGGCGAGTAAACTCCTAATGATTACTTAACACTATCCTATTTATTCCATAGACGACAGATTAAATAGGTGGGGAGGAGGCATGACGACTCGATCACTGTCCAGCTAGTCACAGAGGTAATCAATGCACTAATATAAATTCACCAAAGACATCAAACATATAAACTTTAATTGATGGGAAAGCAATTTTAAGGCGGGCATGTGGTTTTGCGTACTCACACAATACAGGCCATCAATCCTGATGAATTAAAGCTTACTATTACAATAAAATAAAACTACTTAATGAATTGAATACATGCAGGACCTTCTTACTGCTCTAATATCTCTGAATTGGGTGTGTCTTATGCCGCTTGTTAAATGCAGATTCGGCTCCTTAGGGTTTTGTTGCACACGAAATCCGTTTAGGTCTTGGGGTATTTATAGTTTCTGTCTGAGGGGTCGATGCGGCGCAGGGAGTAAGCAGATGCGGCGCATCGACTTAACTTCGCGTAGGGTCCAAGAGTATTATATTACGGAATATTCGTACACCGCCTTGAGATGCGGCGTAACTTGATCTTGTATGCGGCGGTGTACCTTGCATCAATTAATTCTTTGATCTTCGAATTTGGTTTTGTACTATTTATCTAGAACTTGAAAAAGTTTCATAAAAATCATAAAGTTTACAACTTTCTTCAAGTTTTGGTGTTTTTAAGGATAGAAGTACAAAAATCTTGGATTAGAAACTTGATTTCGGTGTGCTTTTTGATAAATCAAAAATCTGTCAAAGTTTCGAGAACATAGTTTACTTGATATCGAGAACCCAGTCTTATCGAGAACCCTTTGACCCTAAAGTATCGAGAACTTCATACAAAGATCTTCTTCAGATTTGGTGGTTTACTCAGTGTTTTCCTTGCTTGTATAAGTAAGAAAACGCTTCGACTTGGTGCATACTCTCTAAATTGTATAATTTAGAAAGTTTGGTTCCAGTTTCGAGAACTTACCATTTTATCGAGAACTTGTGACTTTATCGAGAACTTGTCGAGAACTTTTAAGATTTTCGAGAAACTTGTGATTATCGAGAACCTTTATCGAGAACCACACAGCTTTATCGAGAACCTCACATTTTTATCGAGAACCTCACAGCTTATCGAGAACCTCATAATTATTGAGAACTTGTAAAGTTTATCGAGAATCTAGGTTTATTTTTGACATCTGAACTTCAAACGGCTATAACTTTTGATTCGTAACTCCGTTTCTGACGAAATACCTGTCAAAACGACCGTGAGATCGAGGAGAGCAGCACGCTGATTGATTTATCGATTCAGGCGAAGTTTCGAGTCCTAAATCATCTCCGACAAGCAGTTATTGAGGTTTTAAGTTTTTAGACCCAGATGTCACTACAACTCAACTCCTATTTCGTTGGAACGATCCTAGATTAACTTTATCAATGGCAACTCAACAAGATATTCATGTTGCCGGTGCCGAAAATCGACCTCCTATGCTTGAAAAAGGTGGTTATCTTCCATGGACAAGTCGTATGCTTCGTTACATCAAAATTTTACATGTCGAATATTAGAATCCATGGATAGCCCAATGTGGAAGTGTGATTTCTCTGGAAATGCACATCTGAATGTTTTGTTTCCAGAAAAAGACACTAATTTTCTCCAGAAGTCTCTGATTCAAAGCTTTTCACATAAGCTGGTCTTCTTACAGTCTCTATAGGTGATGCTAAGATGTCTTCAAGTTATATTGGTTACCTAAACCTTAAAATATACTCCATCCGTCCCAAATTTATTGTCCACTATTGACTTTTTTAGTCTTTCTTCTTCAACTTTGACCTTAAATATTTTTGTGCGTGTTATATAATATTTGATGCAATATATATAAATGGATTGGGTTTTAAGTGTATTTTTCAATGGTATAATTTTTCATCAAGTATTATATAATAAAAAATATATATTTATGGTCAAAGTTGAACCAGTTTGACTTTGAAAATTCAAACTGGACAACAATTTTGGGACGGAGGGAGTATTTCATTATGAATGATTTTATAACAAGTTGATAGAATAAAATGATGGTTATATATTAAAGTGGGTTCATCAAAAACAAGTTGGTCTGGGTGGTGAGTCGGTTATCACGCTAGTCTCACACAGTGGAGGTCCCCGGTTCGAACCCGGGCTCAGACAGACATAATATAATATATATATATATATATATATATATATATAGTGAGACTTTCATGTGAAAATCACTTTATATGCAAGAACTGCGAAAACCAATTTTTGGCCATTAGATTAGTTGATCAAGGAGTCAAAATTGAATGTGCCACTTATGTAAATTAACAAAAGATCATGTAGATTCTTGTAATTAGTGTAAGGGTAATTAAGGGATATCACTTATATTTTTTTTAAACCGTCATTATGTATGGGGGGATTAAGATTTGATTTAACCTAAAAAAAAAACCTCTCCCACTCTCCAAAAAAATATGCCGCCTCCATCTCTACAAAAATCAACCACTCCGTTTTCAAATTTGATTCTTCAAACACGAATACAAGTTACAGCCCAGTTTTGATTTTTCCTTTTTGTTCGAATTGGCTTCAAGATCTTTATAAATCTAAGGTAGGTTGTATTTGTTTTTTCGTTTCAATATATAATCATGGATCCACGAATATGGCTTCTAATATTATAATCATGGAGTGTTTCTTGATGTTGTAGTGTTTTGATTTATGCTTCGTAGATCTAGTTTTTTTTATTTATATTTTTTTTTTATTTTTACGTCAATTTCATATTCTTTTTCTAACAATATATGTTGTCTATTTTCCGAAATCGTTTTTGTTTTGTTTTAATATTAGTTGGTATTCGTGTTTTCCAGATTTATTTACTATAAATAGACTACAAAATAAAGGTAAGAAATATATGTAGTTGTTAGTTTAAGACAATTAGGACCAAATATACTAAACAAAATGTGATCCAAACTTTTTCATACAATCACCATTTATACGAATATATCAATATATGGTTTTTTTAAAAGTATATGTAAATGATTGAGATTCGGCTAGCTAGCTAGCTAGTTTTTTCTTTGTCTTTGCAGAAGGATAAAAATGGAACAAGTCAAATCATCGAAAGAAATAGGACAAGTTGAACAGTTAACTCGTGCACGTGAAGGTTAGTGTTTTTTTATAGAGAATTATATATAATAGTTCTGATGTTTATCCGTATGAATGAAATGGTTGCTTATATATTAGGGAAGGAATTAATTGGGGTAGCGCAAATGGGTTATGTTGATAAGCTGGAGCATCATCAACTGTGTTTTGTTCCGGCGAGGTACAAGGTAGGATACTCTAAAAATTTTAAATTGTATACAAAGGGCTCTAAAGTAATATTGATTAATATTTTCATCAACAGGACTGTTATCTTGTACATATTTTGAATGAAATATCGTCCACTTCATCCATGGTTTTCACTCATACATGTAAAGATACCCAACGTGTGGCTTTGATGCTTGGGAACCTTAGCGTAACAGCAATCCCAATTTCAGGTCAAATGGTTCAGGTATTCATATATTCTGATTGTCTTTGACTGTAACTTTCTCTCGGTATCAATATTATTTGTTGCTTCTACCCTCCGTCCCAAATTATAAGTCCATGTTTCTATTTTTTGGTTGTCTCAAAATACTTGTCCACTTTCATATTTCAACCAATCAAAAATTACTTTAGTGGAGAAAGGTGATATTAGATTGGTGAATAATTTTTTTTTGGTGCAAATGGTGAATTATATTAATATCAAAACAACAATTTACAAAGATTGGTGAATAATTGAATATAGTAGTTAGTGTGAGTTTCTTAAACTTTGTGCAAATTGAAAGTAGACTTATAATTTGGGACCGAGGGAGTAATATTTTTCTTTATGCAATGTATGTTAGGCAGAAAGGCTTGTTTGCGATGAATATGTTCAAGTCTGGAGAGTGTAATATTCTTGTCTGCTCAGAAGATGGTAGTAGAGGACTCGATATTCCATCTGTTGATACTGTCATTAATTATACTATCCCTTCAATCCCAGAGGTAAAAACTAATTAATTACGTAATTATAATGTAGTTGCTCGTACGTACATGATATGAAGAAATTATTCATTTCAGGATTATATTCATCGGGTAGAAAAAACTGGCTTTTCTATCTTGTTAGTGAATCAATACGAAATTGAGCCGTATATGGAGATAGAACGACTATATATTGGTAAGGCTAGGTGACTATAAGAGTTAATTTAGCTGACTACCTATCCTTACCAAAAAAAAAAAAAGCTAACCACCTTTTATTTCACTGTTATCAGGAAAAAGGTTGCGCTCGTGTTATGCCCATGATAAGGAAGCTATGTCACTTGCTGAACGTGTGAAAGAGGCCAACCGATTAGCACTCAAGGTGTCAAATTCTTTAAATTGTGTATAAGTAATTTATTATATGTGTGCTAAGTCAAATGGGTTAAGCTCCAACATATTTTGCTCTAAAAGGGAAATGTGTCGAAAATGCACCAAATCTTGCTTAATTAAAAAGACACCTAATCCAATCATAGCTTTTGTCACCCACGTTCGATAGCATATACTAGTTGTTTTGTACTACTAACTTACTAACTTGCTTTATTTTTTTGATATATTATTATTTTTATTGGATAATCAAGGAAATGGAGTGCAATGTCGAATAAAGGTGTTGGGGTACATACGAACATAACCAATGGGCTGTACAAGAATTCCAAACGACATTAGATACTTGAATTTTAATTACTCCGTACTTATTAGTCTTTGGTTATTTGTCGATTTGTGCAGTTTATTTGTGTTTATTTGATCTTAAAGTTTAATATTCAAACATGACATTATTTCTTATGCTATGATTTTTAAGGTATGTCGATGATTCATCTAGTAGTTTTTCATTTCATTTTCTATTAGAACGGCTAGTTAGTAGTTAGTGGTTCAAGTCGTGCAGTGGCATCCAAGCGGGCGATGGCTTCCTCGAACCTTCGTTTTTAAGGAATAAATCCCACTCTATTTTTCCACTTAGCCTACGAGGATAACCCCATTGGCAAGCCTCGAACCTCCTCCAAGTGTAACATCGCCAAACCCGAAGGTTACCCATTTTGGTCACTTGATCTAGACAGAATATATGTGGATGTCAACACGCTAAAGAATAAAAATAAAATAAAATGTGGATGTCAGTTATTAATGCAGAACACCATTTCCTTTTATTTTCTGTTACATTTTAGGAATTTTTGAGAAATGGAGAAACACCACCTTCTTGCTTTCCATTCTTGAAGAACTTAAAATTCACTCTTTATATTTATTGGAGTCAACTACATATATGTTCCCAGATAAATGTCATAAAGTAAACATCATCATGATCATTATCGTCTCTGATCGATTATTGTTATCTTCCATGTTTCAATTGAATGAGTTGTTAGAACGAACTTTGATCCAATGATTGGAGACTAGTGTGTGTAAAATGTGTGTGTGATTAAGAGAGAATTGGGAATTTTTCTTTATTGATTATGAAGTGAAATGATTGAGAGAGATGGATCTCTTGGTGAATGCCGGCATGGGACACAAAGAAGAAGTTATTTATGCGGCTTATACAAACCAAAGTTATACAACACTTTCAATGACGGTTGGGCAAATTTTAATACCTTTAACTCGTTACATTTTTTAGCTTGGTTTTAAATAAAGATTTTAACCAAAAGCAACCCATCTTTACATAAATGGATCAAACTTTTGTCACCTCTTATTCAATTCTTCGTATATCATAAAGTGTTAGTTGCATGTTTGTAGCAGGCTAGCAGCACAATAGAGTGTATAAAAATGGGGTTCTTATAGGAAACCAAAAAACCAAATCATCACATGAGATACTTTAAATGGTGACATACGAGATGGTTTACGATGCTTGAGAACAAACGAGTCCAGTTTTATGGCACCATCATTAAATTCACATTCGACCGTGGCCTCATAGGATCCAGCGTAACCTTGTTCAGTGGCCCCTATGGTCATGCGGAAGAGATACGACGAAGACAGTTTATGGTAATAGCTCTTCACGAATTGAGCCGATTGAATGTTCTCATTTCTGTCCTTGTTAACATACTGACAACATAAAATGTGTTTTCAAGAAAAAATGGTTAATGACAAACAGTACGTCTCAAAAGTGGAAAGCAGGAGGAATGTAATCATACCATCTGATAGGACTTGTTGAAGGCCTGGACAGCAAAATCACCAATAAAGCAGAAGAGAGCAAGCCCCTTGCTGAGTCGGGTTATTGTTTTCTTATCAATCGGATACGATATGCCATTATGTGCAGTCTGCCACATGCATGAAATTAAATACGTTTATGTATATGTGTGTGCAGAACCGTGGATGTAGGTGTACATAGATGAAGATTAAAGAGAGAGATGAAAATCTTATACATACAATTTTAGCTGCTGCATCCTTCTCTTTAAACTTCAGCCAGGCTTCCATGTCGCGTTCTGGGCCTAACCGAACGTATTGAATACATGGGTTCACCGAAGAGAAAACTTACCAAGTTACCATCAATGTGTTGACTCATACGTGAAATTATACAGACATAACCACTTTATATGGTGAAATAGGAACTTGCATATACAAAAAACATTTGAAACCCCTTGAACTTGTCTCTAGCAACATTCTATTGTAATAAATAATCCTTGTGTATATTTGGATTTGTAAAATAGTTCTAGAGCATAATATCTTTGTATGACAACACCAGATGTGTCATTTTTTGAATCTATATAACAAGTTCCCAACTAGCAGGATGGTTATTATTCATTACGGGCAAGGGTAGCCATCAATATAAGAAAACAACCAAAAAGATAGATGGAAATGCGTACGAGGCATGTTTTCCTGTTTGTGAAATGTCCTTTTGGTAGGAAATTCTTTGGGCACAAGGGTGTGGGCGGTGGCGGATCGGCGCAATAAAAGGGAAATCTTGTATGAGTAGAAGAAATATAAACATACACTTAATTGTTTGATCCATTTGAGAGAAAAAATAAGCTAAGGGTGAGTGAAGCTTGTTTTATAAAGTTGAAGTATGAATAAAAAGTCATGGATTAATGGAGCATACTATCTCCAATCAGATGGCAAAAATTCCCTACACCAAGCGTTATCATCCCTTCTAATGGAGCATATTCTAATTCTATCTCTCCAAGCGTTCCTATCAGAGGTCATGTTCTCGGACAAGAGAAGCTCTATCCTCCCACCTAAGTTTGGTCTACTCCTTATCCTCAAGCCGTCACATAATAGAGCTTTGACTCTCGTAACGAATGTTGTTTGTGGTCTCCTCTTGACATGTCCAAACCATCTAAGTCTTCCTTCCCTCATCTTGTAGATTATCATTTCAACTTCAAGTTCTGCCCTAAAAACTCCATTTGGAATCATGTCTAGCATGGTTTTACCACGAGTCCACCTTAGCATTCTCAATTCTGCCACGTAACTTGAGAAGAATAGCATACACGTACACAGATAGATAATAGAGACTATAAGAAGACCTGTCCTAATAATTAAGTAGCTTGTCACTTGTTTTATTGCTAGTTTTATATGAAGTGTTTAATCAGTTATTACTTTCTCGTTGGTTTCATTACATCGGCGAGTAAACTCCTAATGATTACTTAACAATATCCTATTTATTCCATAGACGACAGATTAAATAGGTGGGGAGGAGGCATGACGACCCGATCACTGCCCAGCTAGTCACAGAGGTAATCAATGCACTAATATAAATTCACCAAAGACATCAAACATATAAACTTTAATTGATGGGAAAGCAATTTTAAGGCGGGCATGTGGTTTTGGGTACTCACACAATACAGGCCATCAATCCTGATGAATTAAAGCTTACTATTACAATAAAACAAAACTACTTAATGAATTGAATACATGCATGACCTTCTTACTGCTCTAATATCTCTGAATTGGGTGTGTCTTATGCTGCTTGTTCGTCTGGATTCGGCTCCTTAGGGTTTTGTTGCACACGAAATCCGTTTAGGTCTTGGGATATTTATAGTTTCTGTCTGAGGGGTCGATGCGGCGCATGGAGTAAGCAGATGCGGCGCATCGACTTAACTTCGCGTAGGGTCCAAGATTATTATATTCTGGAATATTCGTACACCGCCTTAAGATGCGGCGTAACTTGATCTTGTATGCGGACGGTGTACCTTGCATCACTTAATTCTTTGATCTTCGAATTTGGTTTTGTACTATTTATCTAGAACTTGAAAAAGTTTCATAAAAATCATAAAGTTTACAACTTTCTTCAAGTTTTGGTGTTTTTAAGGCTAGAAGTACAAAAATCTTGGATTAGAAACTTGATTTCGGTGTGCTTTTTGATAAATCAAAAATCTGTCAAAGTTTCGAGAACATAGTTTACTTGATATCGAGAACCCAGTCTTATCGAGAACCCTTTGACCCTAAAGTATCGAGAACTTCATACAAAGATCTTCTTCAGATTTGGTGGTTTACTCAGTGTTTTCCTTGCTTGTATAAGTAAGAAAACGCTTCAACTTGGTGCATACTCTCTAAATTGTATAATTTAGAAAGTTTGGTTCCAGTTTCGAGAATTTTATCGAGAACTTGTGACTTTATCGAGAACTTGTCGAGAACTTTTAAGATTTTCGAGAAACTTGTGATTATCGAGAACCTTTATCGAGAACCACACAGCTTTATCGAGAACCTCACATTTTTATCGAGAACCTCACAGCTTATCGAGAACCTCATAATTATTGAGAACTTGTAAAGTTTATCGAGAATCTAGGTTTATTTTTGACATCTGAACTTCAAACGGCTATAACTTTTGATCCGTAACTCCGTTTCTGACGAAATACCTGTCAAAACGACCGTGAGATCGAGGAGAGCAGCACGCTGATTGATTTATCGATTCAGGCGAAGTTTCGAGTCCTAAATCATCTCCGACAAGCAGTTATTGAGGTTTTAAGTTTTTAGACCCAGATGTCACTACAACTCAACTCCTATTTCGTTGGAACGATCCTAGATTAACTTTATCAATGGCAACTCAACAAGATATTCATGCTGCCGGTGCCGAAAACCGACCTCCTATGCTTGAAAAAGGTGGTTATCTTCCATGGACAAGTCGTATGCTTCGTTACATCAAAATTTTACATGTCGAATATTAGAATCCATGGATAGCCCAATGTGGAAGTGTGATTTCTCTGGAAATGCACATCTGAATGTTTTGTTTCCAGAGAAAGACACTAATTTTCTCCAGAAGTCTCTGATTCAAAGCTTTTCACATAAACTGGTCTTCTTACAGTCTCTATAGGTGATGCTAAGATGTCTTCAAGTTATATTGGTTACCTAAACCTTAAAATATACTCCATCCGTCCCAAATTTATTGTCCACTATTGACTTTTTTAGTCTTTCTTCTTCAACTTTGACCTTAAATATTTTTGTGCGTGTTATATAATATTTGATGCAATATATATAAATGGATTGGGGTTTAAGTGTATTTTTCAATGGTATAATTTTTCATCAAGTATTATATAATAAAAAATATATATATTTATGGTCAAAGTTGAACCAGTTTGACTTTGAAAATTCAAACTGGACAATAATTTTGGGACGGAGGAAGTATTTCATTATGAATGATTTTATAAGAAGTTGATAGAATAAAATGATGGTTATATATTAAAGTGGGTTCATCAACAACAAGTTGGTCTGGGTGGTGAGTCGGTTATCACGCTAGTCTCACACAGTAGAGGTCCCCGGTTCGAACCCGGGCTCAGACAGACATAATATAATATATATATATATATATATATAGTGAGACTTTCATGCGAAAATCACCTTATATGCAAGAACTGCGAAAACCACTTTTTGGCCATTAGATTAGTTGATCAAGGAGTCAAAATTGAATGTGCCACTTATGTAAATTAACAAAAGATCATGTAGATTCTTGTAATTAGTGTAAGGATAATTAAGGGATATCACTTATATTTTTTTTAAACCGTCATTATGTATGGGGGGATTAAGATTTGATTTAATCTAAAAAAAAAACCTCTCCCACTCTCCAAAAAAATATGCCGCCTCCATCTCTACAAAAATCAACCACTCCGTTTTCAAATTTGATTCTTCAAACACGAATACAAGTTACAGCCCAGTTTTGATTTTTCCTTTTTGTTCGAATTGGCTTCAAGATCTTTATAAATCTAAGGTAGGTTGTATTTGTTTTTTCGTTTCAATATATAATCATGGATCCACGAATATGGCTTCTAATATTATAATCATGGAGTGTTTCTTGATGTTGTAGTGTTTTGATTTATGCTTCGTAGATCTGGTTTTTTTTTTTTTTTTATGTCAATTTCATATTCTTTTTCTAACAATATATGTTGTCTATTTTCCGAAATCGTTTTTGTTTTGTTTTAATATTAGTTGGTATTCGTGTTTTCCAGATTTATTTACTATAAATAGACTACAAAATAAAGGTAAGAAAATAATTGTTTAAAATGTGAAAAAAAAAAAGTAAACTCTTACATATCTTTTTGGTTAATAGGATATATATTTATAGTGTACATTGGTGTTTGGAAGTAGTAGCAGAAGTTGAGAGACAAATGGTCGGACCGGTTTTACCTCGACTCGGACCGACCAGACTGTTAATGGAGTCCGGTCCCGGTCTCCATTTTCCAAAATCGGGTTCGGGCCGGACCGGTCAAAACCGAAAATCCGGTCTAGCGAACGCATCTAAAAATAAAAATACAAAAAAAAATATTTTTTATTGTAATTTACCCTCGGTGGTGATGAAATAATGATGATTAATGGCTCGATTATGATTGCACATTATTCTAATTAAGTTTATTTATACTAAAATATTGTTGAACTTGGGAGTTTGATGACTAAATGAAGATATTAAGATTGATAATTGTATTTTATGGGAGTATGTAAAGAAGAAAGCATTTTATATGTAATAAAAGGACACTTAATATGCAATTTTTTTTTTTTTACAAAATCGGGCTAGAACCGGGCTAGCCCGGACCGACCCGGTTTTACCGGGTCCGGACCGGGTTGGCCCGGTTCTGAACAGGTCCGGGCTTCGGGTCGATAAAGTCCGACCATTTATAATCCGGGCCATTCCGGACTGGGTCGGTCCGGGCCGGGTCAGACCCGGTGCTCAGCCCTTTTGTATGTTGAATATGTAAGGTAGTAGCAGTGGTGTTTGGATGAATATAATATAGCATATGTAGTATAGATTTATAGGGTACAGAGGTGTGCTATGATGTGGAAATTGAAAAAAGATTAACAGCGGTGTTTGTAAAAGCGGTAACAGGGGTGTTTGTAATATGTGTAACATGGGTGTTTGAATACGTGTTAAAGGGGTGTTTGGAAACGGTATAACAAGGGTGTTTGTAATAGGTGTAACAGGGGTGTTTGGAAAATCTGTAACAGGGGAGTTTGGAATAGGTTTTAACAGTGGTGTTTTGAATAGGTGTAACAGGTATGTTTGTAAAAGTTTAACACATCAACTTTGTTAATACAAAATACTACTCCCTCCGTCTCATAATAAGTGTCCACTTTGAATTTTTTGAGTCTTTCTTATTCAAATTTGACCGTAAATGTTTGTATTTGTGTTATATAATACTTGATGAAAAATAATACCAAATACAAATACATATAAAACTCAATCCATCCATATATTTTTCATCAAGTATCAAATAACACAAATATAAATATTTATGGTCAAAGTTTAATAAGAAAGACTAAGAAAATTCAAAGTGTACATTTATTATGGGACGGAGGTAGTAATATAGATTCAAAGATAAATGGATGCATATATGTTTTAAATTGTGCAAAACATGTATGTTCTTCAAAACTTATATGTTTTTGGAAGATGTGCACTTATGTTTTATGTGTTTTATAGTTGGTATAAATTTTTTTATGCTTTGTTGAAGGAATACATTTATGTTTTTAGAAGGGGTACATGCATGTTTTATGGTTAATATAAAATGAATGAAATGGTACGATGATAATACATTTATGTTTCGTGCATGCTTGTTTCAGATGATGAAGATGATGATATCGTTCAAGACCGGAAAGTGGATAAACACGATTATACATGAAGATACTTTGCGACCTTTGGAGATATATGATTATTTCATGTGTTTTTGTACTTGTAATCAAGTGAAATGTAACATTTAAGTATATCAATCTTGTTTTTCTTTTTATAATGATTTATGTTCTTTAATTTGTGTTTATAAAAATATTGGTAGGTTGATTAAAAAAAAGTGTTAGCTAAAAAAAACATGTATGCACGTTGATTATTTGTAAAAAAAAAAAAAAAAAAAAATGTATGCACTTTGACTAATTGAAAACATGTATACACCAACTATTTGGAGGAAAAATACATGTATGCACATTTGCGTAAAAAAAACATGTATGCACCATGACTATTTGAAAACTTGCTAGCATTAAAAAAAATCCGAATTTTATGATTTATAAAAAACGGGAATTATAAAAAAAAAAATAAAAAATAATATGAAAATGTCTTTTACTATTATACCCTTTTGAATTAAATAAAAATAAAAATAACCTATGGAGCATTAAATGATGTACGTTGTGTATTATTAGTTGTAAAATGGTGGTCTTCGCAGTTCTTGCAGATAAGATGGTTTTCGCAAGAAAGTGACCATATATATATATATATATATATATATATATATATATATATATATATATATATATATATACTAGATTTCGAAGCCCGCCCAAGTAATTATTTGTTTCTTAATATTAGATGGTCGTTAAATAATTGTATTTATTGACTAGGTGTGATTAAATATCAATTTTTTTAACATTGTTGTATTGTTTCTCTTTATGTTTTTGTTATATAGCAGTGAGTTATGAGCAGTAAGATGTGAGTATTAGATGTGAGCAGTAGGCACAGATCACATCTCATTGCATATGAAAATGTACGGTATGAAATTGTAGACCGTGTAATGATAGTTTTGTTATTTTTATGAACATAAACATGTTTTTATAAGTGATTGATTTGTGATATCATTTAAAAATGACATATTAAGTATTGATATAGGCTATGTTTGGCGCGGTGCTTTTTTTAAGCTTTTTGGGGCGATGAGCGGTAAACAATGAGCTTTTTGATTTTTATTGTTCGTTTGTTAAAGGAGCGGTGAGCTTTGCTATTTTTTTGAGAAAGCTCATTTTTCCAATACTTAGCTCACTGCTACTTTTACCGAACACATCGATAATGTAGTCGTCATGATATATAATTTGTTTATATTTGTATTTTAGTACAATGAATAAATTATTATTTTTTATCTTAAGATACGGTCACGTCTTAGGGCATATAAGCCCGCCCATTACTTATAATTATCGTTGAAATATGTTTGTATATCGTAAGAATGGTTGCAAAAAGTGGACATAATAAGATATAAACGTACCCGTATATTGAATGCATAACAATCAAAATAAATGAACATCAAATGATCATTAAAATTTATAGAACAATTAAAAAATATAAAGTAAATTTATGTAAATTTACAAAGTTTAATCTCAATGACACACCGCGTACGTATATTCAGTATGAATAAATATACATGCAATTTAATATGAATAAATCTCCGCAACTTTATCTTGTGTCGAAATAGGACCATTCACAAACAATTGGCTCGTATCCATCTTGACCGAACCATGCACGTCATTTGACTTTGTTCATCACTAATATGCAAGTATATAATATAACTTTGTGTTTGTTTTATAAAGTAGTTAATATTAACATTTGCACAATCAGAAAATTTATACGCTCGCTTTCCTTCAGCCGGCGAACATCTATGTCTATAAGCAGGAGGACTTATCAAATTTATACTTATTTGAGTTCATCAACTCTTTTATTCAACCATCAGGAGCTTAACTCAAAATATCTCTTATATATTTAAGCAGGACTTGCAAAAGAGTAGTAGGATAAAATGCATCCTTGATAAAGTCAAAGACAAGTACGATTTGGTAAAAAGGCAATGAACAATTGGCAAAATTGTTCACTAAAGTAAGATTGTTGTTGTGTTTCCAAAAATAAAAACAAGATGTACTTCTCCATTACACGTCTCAACAACTCTAATGTGATATCCTCGTTTGTCTCATATATAAAGTGTATGTTAGTCGGAATAAATGTTATCTCTTCCACATTTTTTGTAGCATTCAAGAAGAGCACTACTCTCGTCGCCCAAACTCAAAAACCAGTGAAGGTCCTTTATATTAGGCATCCTACGTTTAGCCATCAAAAGGAGAAAAGAAATCAAAACCCCATGAAAGGAAAAATAAGACAAAAGAAAGAAACAAACAAAGCTCACCGGCGACAGGTGCGTTATCCTTACACTCCTCTTCAGCCTACCAGTTTTACGGGGAACACTATATGCCGGACTGCTATCATCATCTGAAAGAACAATAGTAGGATATACTGTAACACCCCCAAGACGTTCAGGGCATATTACAGCGCCATGGACCCCACACTGTGGAATCCACCAGGCTAACATACCAACAAGACATTCGACAACGAAAAACTATCATTAATAAAACGACAATTCAAATAAAAGACTACAAACCGACAATTAAATTCTGACATCAAATCCATTTCCCAAAACGGGAACACAACATTAACAATTTCAAACAGGAAGTACTCGAGTACTTAAACCAATTTTATAATACATAAATCCCAAAATCAGACATCAATAGTAACCGACAGACATAACATCGAAAATCAAATACTGGACAATATCATGCTTGCCCATCATCCTCATACGTCCCGAGTGCTCGTTTATCCCCACGATCAATACCTGAAATACAAAAAGTATTTCCCCCATTTAAGGGGTTAGCGACAACTGCTAGTGCAAGTACAATCCATTTGAACTACATTCTAATCAAATGAATATATGCGCCAAAAAGTCATTTTAGAAAACATTTTATATTCCGGAATATTTACAATCACAAAACACATTATCTCCAACAAATCACAATTCAAAGTTAACCGTTGGTACGAGACTCACGGCCACCGTACCCCGCAGAGTCCCGTCGGACATCCTGGGTGGCTAACCACGGTTCACGATACGCACACTCACGGCAATACGTATCCCAGAGGCCCGTCGGACCGTCCCTAGGTGAACATACACATTACCTTCCACAACAACCACGATACGGCCATAATTCAAATACTATAACATGTAAACAAATGTAAAGTACTTGCCTTTGAGACATTCTTCGAAGAATCGGAAGTGAAAAATGACTACGGATGATCCGAATGGAAAACGACGGTTCCTAAACGAAGAATTAGCATAACTCAGTCCCAACGGACATCAATAATCGAAAGGAATACTCCCAAAACCCCGATCACAATTAACGACAAAAGACGTTCAATCAATACAGGTGAGGGTTTACGCAAAATCTCCCCGTATTGATAATTCACGGATTAAAATCAAGGAAACTGGATTTGGAATCATTCAATAATCACCATCGGTGAAGAATATCGTAATATATATGAACAATTCGGAATTAAACCCTAAAATCCCGAAATCCCCCAAAAACGTCAAAATTAGGGTTCCTGAGGAATTACCTTGGATTCGACTGATGGAAGATGTGAATGTTGTAGATTAATCTCCCTTGGTACACAATAATCAATCTCTAAAGGAAATCCACGGATTGTTCTGGACAAATCGCTCCAAATGCACTCAAGAACACTCACGTCGCGAGATGGGTTGAATAAGAATGAAAAGAAACTGACTGAGGTTAAGTCAGGTTTAAAAACGCTGACAGCGCGTTACGTACGTTAACACAAGATGTTAACGTACGTTATGATGGTTACGTACGTAACCCACGCCGTTAACGACGTAACCAAATGTCTCAGATCAATTGTGAAGGGTCATAACGCACGTTATGGATCATGCATAACGACGTTATGCACGTAATGCACCGATTCGAACACCAATTACGCACGATCGATTCGACGACGAACTACAACACGAGGATAGAATCAAAAGTGTAAATACGAGGTATTCATAACAACGAAGTTGAGTGCTCGAAAGTAAATGCACTCCCAACTACCGAGGAAATCCAAAATACGACGAGGAGATAAATTTCCCTAAATTTATAGGAAATTACGAAAATGACCCAAGCGTCCGAAAATCACGATACGGCGTCGGATTTACAAACCGGAAGTCTCAACATGACCAACTCAACCATACGGACTTGAACAATTCAAGAAACAACGGAAACTAACGAGTTTTACAAGAATCGAACGTTCATACGGCAAAACATGTCATAAAATGAAATTACGTGAAAACATCATCAAAACTCGTCCAAATGGAAAAACTCCAAGAACAAAATAGATTCAAAATGTCGAAACGGTTACAAGTGAGTCAACAAAAATAGACATACCCCAAAAATGGAAACAGCTAAAAATGGAAAAATTACAGATATTACATTCTCCCCCTCTAAAATAAAGTTTCGTCCCGAAACTTAAGAATCAAAAAGCTCTAAAATAAAAGTTTCGTCCGGAACGTACTTCCTCAACTGGGAAACGTGAAATACACTATGTACATGACTCAGCGACGGAGGTAAAGCCAAACGGTATGCCAACTCGCCGACTCTTTCCAATACCTCGAAGGGTCCAATATATCTCGGGCTGAGTTTCCCCTTCTTCCCAAAACGGAAAACTCCTTTCGTCGGAGATACTCTCAACAGAACGTGATCTCCCACCTCAAACTCCAAGGGTCTACGCCTAACATCCGCATAAGATTTCTGTCGACTCTGAGCAGCCAACATCCTCTTTCTAATCAATTCAACTTTCTCTCTCGTCTCCAACACAAGGTCCGGCTCAGTGCCAACCAAATCGGACGGTTCATCCCAACATATCGGTGATCGGCAACGTCGGCCATAAAGTGCCTCATATGGTGCCATCTTAATCGACGCGTGCGGCTATTATTATAAGTAAACTCAATTAAGGCCAAATGATCCTCCCAGTTACTACTCCAATCTAACGCACACGCGCGCAACAAATCCTCGAACGTCTGGATGGTACGTTCGGACTGCCCATCGGTCTGGGGATGGAACGAAGTGCTCAAACGTAACTGTGTCCCCAATGCCTTATGTACCGCCTGCCAAAGGTGCGATACAAACCGGCCATCTCTATCTGAAATAATGGTCCTCGGCGTACCATGAAGCCTCACTATCTGTGCAATAAAAATACGAGCCAACTTTTCTGGACCCCAAGTATCCTTGATGCCCAGAAAATGTGCCGACTTAGTCAGTCGGTCTACAATCACCCACACCATATTCATACCAGTCTTCGTTCTCGGTAAACTCGTGACAAAATCCATAGAGATGTCCTCCCACTTCCATTCCTGAACGGGAAGTGGTTTCAATAATCCTACCGGCACGATGCTCAATCTTGACTTGCTGACAAGTCAAACACTTAGCCACAAACTGAACTACCTCTTTCTTCATATCGTTCCACCAGAAATTCTTCCTCAGATCTTTATACATTTTACTCGAGCCCGGATGGACTGAGTAAGGTGACGCATGAGCCTCTCGCATGATATCCTGTCTCAATTCCGAGTCGTTCGGAACACACAACCGACCTCGGAATCTCAACACTCCGTCCTCATGAATAACAAATCCCGGGGCTTTCCCCTTCTCTACACTCTCCCGAAGCTGAATAAACATCGGGTCCTCCAACTGTCCCGATTTAATGTCCTCGACCAGGGACGAAGAAATCTCAAGAGTACGCAACTGCCCGGAACTCTCTGGCAGTACAATCTCAATGCTCAACTTCATAAGATCACGCTGAAGTCCTGACTGGGCCGTAAGAAACTCAAGCGCTTAGCGATACTGATTTCCGGCTCAAGGCGTCTGCTACCACATTAGCCTTGCCCGGATGATAAAGGATCTCGAGATCGTAATCCTTAATCAATTCCAACCACCTCCTCTGCCTCATATTAAGCTCTTTCTGCGTGAAAATGTACTTGTGCTCTTGTGATCGGTGAAAATCTGACACGACGAGCCATACAAGTAATGACGCCAAATCTTCAACGCAAAAACAACTGCGGCCAACTCAAGATCGTGCGTAGGGTAATTCAATTCATAGGGTTTCAACTGACGGGAAGCATAAGCAATCGTCCTCCCATGCTGCATAAGTACGCATCCGAGCCCTTGGCCCGAAGCATCACTATAAACTGAGAAACCATCATTACCACTCGGTAAGGCCAAAACGGGAGCGGTCGTCAACCGCTTCTTCAACTCCTCAAAACTATTCTGCCTCTCATCGGTCCACACAAACTTCTCTGACTTCTGTAACAACTGAGTCAGCGGTCGAGCGAGTTTAGAGAACCCCTCGACGAATCTACGATAATACCCGGCTAATCCCAGAAAACTACGGACCTCTTTCACGTTCTTGGGCGGCGCCCAATCCAACACTGCCTCTACCTTATGTGGGTCCACACGAACACCCTCGGACGAGATCACATGACCGAGAAACATAACTTCTCGTAACCAAAACTCGCACTTTGAGAACTTCGCAAAAAGATGCTGAGTTCTCAAAATATCTAACACAATATGCAAATGACGGGCGTGCTCCTCCTCGCTCCTCGAGTAAATCAGGATATCATCGATAAAAACGACTACACACTTATCGAGGTACTCGATAAAGACTTTGTTCATAAGCTGCATGAACACGGCTGGTGCGTTGGTTAGCCCAAAAGGCATAACCACAAACTCGTAGTGACCGTATCTCGTCCGAAAGGCCGTCTTCGGAATATCGGTATCCTTCACTCGGAGCTGATAATACCCCGATCTCAAATCAATCTTCGAAAACACGGTTGCTCCTTGCAACTGATCAAACAAGTCATCAATCCTCGGGAGTGGATATTTGTTTTTGATGGTCACTTTGTTCAACTCTCGGTAGTCGATACACAAACGAAGTGACTCATCCTTCTTCTTCACAAACAGGACCGGTGCGCCCCAAGGCGAAGCACTCGGTCGAATATACCCCATGTCTAGCAACTCTCCCAACTGTTTCTTCAACTCAAGCATCTCGGCAGGCGCCATACGGTATGGCGTCTTAGAGATAGGTGCTGCACCCGGCTCTAGATCGACGGTAAACTCAACCTCTCGGCCCGGCGGCAAACCCGGCAACTCATCTGGAAAAACATCAGGATACTCACATACTACCGGAATAGACGAGAGCTCGACTCCCCCTTCTTCCGATCTCAAAGCGTAACACCAATAGCCCGTGCAACCTCCCCGAAGAAGTCTCACCGCCCTCAAAGCGCTGATCAGTAATCTCTGGCTACCCCGCTTACGCCCTACAAAAGAATGCTCGGTACCATCGGAGGCTAACATCGAAACAGTCCTCGTTCTATAATTCATGATCGCCCCATGACGGTCCAAATTAATCCTCACCTTAATCAAATCCTCATCCTTAATATCTACCGCAATCAGATTAGAAGGCCAATCCCTCCCCGCGATACTCACAGAAAAATCTCTAATCTCACGGTCCCCCACGATGATATCCCCACTAGGAAGTTTAACAACAAAAGGCTCACAAGCAACTAGGCAATCCAAATGCAGATTTACGCACACAATCCATAGATATAAAATAATGCGTAGCACTTAATCGAACAATACGGAAACAGGATGGTCAAGGATGTGGACGGTGCACTCGTAGCCACCGTCGCGTCGGGATCTCGGCTCGCCTCATCTCATACACACGGGCGGAACAGACCCCGCACTAGAAGCTCCCCTCTAGAAGGTCGACCACGACCTCGACCTCTACCAAAACTCTGCCGAGGAACCTGCTTGCCTCGATTCACACTCGGCTCTCCCGCACTGGAGCATATATCTCGAGTAATCGGAGCCCGAGCCGCATCCGTACAAAACATAGCACGGTGACCCATACGACCACAAGCAAGACACCGAATCGAGGCCTATCACACTCACTCATCATGTGGCTTGACGATCTGCGGTTGAAGCATGTAGGACCACGAATCTAACCAGCAGAGAGCACCTAGAACCGTTCCTCGACCAACCGATGGCGATCGACTCCAAGACTCGCGACCCAGACCGAGCCTTCTGATACCCTCCCGACTTGCCTCCCGAAACCGACCGAGGTCTTCGCTTCTTTCCTTCACCGCTGCCTCTGTCGCAGTAAAACGACATCTCGTAAGCCATCGCTTTATTCTCGATAATCTTTCAAAGTCGTGCACCCTGCACTGACATGTAGTGGCGCACTCGGCTTCATCCGCATATCAAAGTGGCGGATCTTATCAAGCTCATCTCGGACTTGGTTTCTCACATAGTGCAAATTGTGGTTGTAGTCCTTGATAGCTTGAGAAATAGGAACATCTTGGGGCTTAGCCTCAAAGAAGGCTCGGATCCTCCTCTTTCACCGGCCACGGACAAAATTGCCTTCCATCGCCTCCGGAACTCGCCCACGTAGCCGCCGGCCGCGGTTTCACCGCTTGCCACCACGTCGCTGCCTCCTTGGCGAGGAAGTACTGAGCAATGGGTACTTTCCTCTCCTCGGGGCAATTAGCAGCCTCAAACACTTTCTCCAACTCAAATAACCAATTCTCCCAACCAGAAGGGTCAGAAGCACCATTAAACTGCGGAGGACGCATGCGAATCACGTCCTGAAGTAGCTTATCATTATTGGATCCAGTAGGCGGAACCGGGTTGGCATTAGTATGGCCGACCAGAACGGCCTGAGTCAGTAGCGTCATCTGGTTCGCTACCTGCTGTAAAATGTTGGCCACTCCAACATTCTCATGAGCATTACCAGAGCTAGCAGATCGTCCCGCCGACCTCCGAACTAGGGGAACACTGCTCGGCTGAGAGGGCATCGCCGACCGGTTCCCGAGTGATCGGACATGGCCGCCCCACTGGCTGCGCCACGTCCCCTACCGCGTCCGCGACCGCGTCCGCGTCCTCTACCAGCAGGAATTCTGAAGAAGCAACGGGTAAGTACAATTCAAACGCAAAACGCAAAAGATACTAAGACAGGAGTAGAACAGAACGGTGAAACGAGTCAAGTTAGGAAAACTTACGAGCACCGGCGTACTGAGATGATGGCATAGCAGTGATACTGTCCCAAAAACGACACTTAACTAGACCCAAATGACCGACAACCTACGTATCCATAACCTGGCTCCGATACCATATTCTGTAACACCCCCAAGACGTTCAGGGAATATTACAGCGCCGTGGACCCCACACTGTGGAATCCACCAGGCTAACATACCAACAAGACATTCGACAACGAAAAACTATCATTAATAAAACGACAATTCAAATAAAAGACTACAAACCGACAATTAAATTCTGACATCAAATCCATTTCCCAAAACGGGAACACAACATTAACAATTTCAAACAGGAAGTACTCGAGTACTTAAACCAATTTTATAATACATAAATCCCAAAATCAGACATCAATAGTAACCGGACATAACATCGAAAATCAAATCTGGACAATATCATGCTTGCCCATCATCCCCATACGTCCCGAGTGCTCGTTTATCCCCACGATCAATACCTGAAATACAAAAAGTATTTCCCCCATTTAAGGGGTTAGCGACAACTGCTAGTGCAAGTACAATCCATTTGAACTACATTCTAATCAAATGAATATATGCGCCAAAAAGTCATTTTAGAAAACATTTTATATTCCGGAATATTTACAATCACAAAACACATTATCTCCAACAAATCACAATTCAAAGTTAACCGTTGGTACGAGACTCACGCCACCGTACTCGCAGAGTCCCGTCGGACATCCCTGGGTGGCTAACCACAGTTCACGATACGCACACTCTCGGCAATACGTATCCCTAGAGTCCACGTCGGATCGTCCCTAGGTGAACATACACATAACCATCCACAACAACCACGATACAGCCATAATTCAAATACCGTAACATGTAAACAAATGTAAAGTACTTGCCTTTGAGACATTCTTCAAGAATCGGAAGTGAAAATGACTACGGATGATCCGAATGGAAAACGACGGTTCCTAAACGAAGAATTAGCATAACTCAGTCCCAACGGACATCAATAATCGAAAGGAATACTCCCAAAACCCCGATCACAATTAACGACAAAAGACGCTCAATCAATACGGTGAGGGTTTACGCAAAATCTCCCGTATTGATAATTCACGATTAAAATCAAGGAAACTGGATTTGGAATCATTCAATAATCACCATCGGTGAAGAATATCGTAATATATATGAACAATTCGAATTAAACCCTAAAATCCCAAATCCCCAAAAACGTCAAAATTAGGGTTCCCGAGGAATTACCTCGATTCGATCGATGGAAGATGTGAATGTTGTAGATTAATCTCCTTGGTACACAATAATCAATCTCTAAAGGAAATCCACGGATTGTTACGGACAAATCGCTCCAAATGCACTCAAGAACACTCACGTCGCGAGAAGGGTTGAATAAGAATGAAAAGAAATCGACCGAGGTTAAGTCGTTTAAAAACGCCGACAATGTTACATGACGTTAACACAAGATGTTAACGTGCGTTATGATGGTTACGCACGTAACCCAATGCCGGTTAACGACGTAACCAAATGTCTGTCTTGAATTGTGAAGGGTCATAACGACGTTATGGATCATGCATAACGACGTTATGCACGCAATGCACTCGATTCAACACCAATTCTGCACAGTCGATTCGACGACGAACTACAACACGAGGATAGAATCAAAAGTGTAAATACGAGGTATTCATAACAACGAAGTTGAGTGCTCGAAAGTAAATGCACTCCCAACTACCGAGGAAATCCAAAATACGACGAGGAGATAAATTTCCCTAAATTTATAGGAAATTACGAAAATAACCCAAGCGTCCGAAAATCACGATACGACGTCGGATTTACAAACCGGAAGTCTCAACATGACCAACTCAACCATACGGACTTGAACAATCCAAGAAACAACGGAAACTAACGAGTTTTACAAGAATCGAACGTTCATACGGCAAAACATGTCATAAAATGAAATTACGTGAAAACATCATCAAAACTCGTCCAAATGGAAAAACTCCAAGAACAAAATAGATTCAAAATGTCGAAACGGTTACAAGTGAGTCAACAAAAATAGACATACCCCAAAAATGGAAACAGCTAAAAATGGAAAAATTACGGATATTACATATACAACTTTCAAATTAAGGAGTATAATAAACCTTAATATTAGATGAATCATCATCATCACTATTCCTGACCAAACCATAAGCCTTACCCGTCCCAAGAGCACCACCAGAAGAAGAGCCCAATTTCCACTTTCTATCACCCAAAGACACTAAATCCTCATCACTCTCCACAAAACGGTTGGGAACCTGAGGAAATGGTTAAGTACGACCCATCCCTGGTAATTGAAACCTAGAGCCGGAAACAACTAGACGTCTTGATCAAACCACAACCAATAGATTCAGAATAGTGGAGAGTACCCCCACTCAATGGACCTTCGGCAAGACTTTGAACGGTAGAAGCATCAAAAGAGGCCACAAGAAAATCCTGCACAAAAGAAATAGATAGGCCAAGCCTCTAAAACGAATCGTAGCCTAAAAACTAGGGACTAATGCAAACAGGCTACAGATACGGACACATCATAGCCTGGGAAAAATCATAACAGATCACAAGTGTCCATCATTATTACATTTACCTGAAACAAGCAAATACAATAATAGACTGGGGGATTTGATAGCGCATAGGGCTTCAGCCCAATAAGCTAACATCAACACTCTCAAAAGAAGCACAACAACAACGGCTATAAATAACCCACCACATAACGCATGGGAAAGACATTCCCATGCAAGGCTCATTCATATGTGTGACAAAAACCCTCTCTAGGCAACGACAGTCCAGTCCTGGCCTCCTGGGAAATGTCTCCTGGAACCGCCAGACGCACGTCACTACCTCATTCGCTATGATGAGGTAGAGCATCAAACATGCGCGGATCTTTCCACACATCTAGTAAGGCCAAGGGCAGCACGCCACGTGTAGCCTTTTGTCTCCACCATTGGATGTCCACCACGTGGACCATCCTGTAAACATAGATGGGTTTCCAGGCAGTGTACGGAACCCTAAGGCCATCCCTATAAATGGAAGGCCTATTTTCATAAATGAGCCAACTTAGCTTCACCAAACACACACACACACCAAGTAGATTCTCACAATCCACCCCGACTACTCCGATAAGCGTTACCATAGCTTGTGACTCCGGTCACACCTTTGGAGGGAAACCAAATTGGATAGCCGCCTCAACTATCCAAAACGTAACATATGTAAGAGTCTATTTCCTGATGATAGATGCTTCCATTTTGTTGTGATGTTGACGGTTAATTTATAGTTAATTTTTTATTTAGGGTTATTTTATGATAGATAGATAGTGTGTGTTTGACGGATTATTTTTGCAGCGTTTTAAAACCCGGGCCGGTTGAACCGTGAACCAATTGTGTGAGTAGAAGCTGATTTTGAGCCAAAAACCCCGACCGTGATATGATGGCTTGAACGGTCAATTAAAAAACCGGTTTTTAAAACATTGGTTTTTTGTGGTCGGGGATTATAATTAGGATGGGTAAATGATGATTTTGCTCTTCCACCTTTAATTTTAGTTTTAATCTAAATCATTAGATGTAAATAGATCAGTAGTGGAGATTAGTCATCTAATATCTATTTTTTGGATGATGATATGCAAATTAACTTACTTAAATGAAAATAAAGTTATACTCGATTTAGAAACTTCGATCATATAGTTGTGAGTTTCTCTCAGTTACCGTAAATGCAACCATATCCATTGACTTGGCATAAATCGCAGGGATGTCTTGAAATAAGTGGCATTCTAATGGCATACGCAACAAAATACCCACACGTCATCGAGCCGTACGCCTAAAGAACAAATTTTGTTTATAAATATTAACTACTCTAGCAAAATAATGCAAGTTATTCCTTCATTTATGACTGCACCATGTTTCAAGTTACTTCGAAGTGTTTTTTTCTCATTGTTTAGTTTAGCGGTTTTGCTATTTGTAACCTTTAAAAACTATATTTAATAATTAAAAATATGTATTGAGGGTGGTACAATAATTGATCAATTGAAAATAGTTAAATGCAGTAAAGGATGATTTATTCTCATGGTAAAAACAATTATTACATGTTTTGATATTTCTTTTTTCCTTTAAAGGTAAATTTATTAAACAAATGACCCATTACAGAAAGAATATATGTTATTACATCTATATAGTTGTCTTTGATTCCAGTATATATAGTTGTTTGGTGATTATATTGTTTTGGTGCTCTGCCTTCGTGAGCGACTATATTGCCTCTATTGTTATGTTTGAATCATGCAGCATGTTTTTAGTTTCTTGGACCATCCATCACTGATAGTTTGATACCACAAGTATATTGTTATTGCACGCCGCACAAAAATAAGTTAATCTCTAGGTTTCAATCTACAAAACACCTAGACTTTGATCAAACTAAAAATCGGAGCATTGTTTGAGGTACAAACACGAACTTTTTAGGACTAGGATCCCAGTTTTTGGTGTTTGGTGTCACCTACTCACGTTAAGGGTCTCTTGTTTGTCTCTAAAATGATGTACATGTGTTTTTATAGGTGTTTGGCGTTATTCATCCATTATTTTGCACTTTCCCTCCACAATTTGAAGTTGGCCTTCTTTTCAGTGCAATCAGTCATGGCCATTTCCAATTTTCCCTTAATAAATGAAAATAATAATAATAATAATAATAATAATAATCTTTTGGTTCTCATTGATTTCGATCATTTTAAAGTTGTTTACATATAGCAAAAGTTTGAATTCAAGACTTCAAACATTTTGGTAATAATAGTAACAATTTTTTTGCAACTAAGCTACTTTTAAACGGTTATCAACTTTACTCCAACTAAATTTCATTTACAAACTTATAGGTTTAGCTAGCTAGGGGTGGGAGGTTGTGTCTTTTACCGGATGTCATAAGTTTAAACCCTATAAGCAAGAATTTCGGATCAATCTCGATTAGGCGTCAATAGTTTAACAAAAACGTCATTGTGTGGCCGTGAAAAGTAGATTTTTGTGAAATATGTAATGAATATGATCCCAACTCTTTTAGTTTGCAGGGTTTAACTAAATATTTATCGGGTTGAGATCGTTGAAAAAGGCCGAATCAGGTCCAAAATGAACTCAATGTTAGAATTACCCGTCAAATCAAATTTTTAGTGAAAGTTTCATCCACATAAAAGGCATAAAATGTGTTTAGAGGGGTGTTTGTCTAATATTATGTTTTAGTCTTGAATTGATATTTATAAGTTTCTAGCTTCATGAGTTTATATTTAGGGTGTGTTTGGTTGACGGTTTCATCATAGGGTTTAAAAATCAAGGATTAAGCTATTTATTTGTTTTAAGCCTTTGGATTAGAAATTGGGTGTGAGTCACAAAAAGTACCACTGTTTCAAATAATCACTGTAAATTTTAGTAGGACCAATTCACTTGAGTGTATATCTCTTTTACTTTAAGGCAAATCGCATAAAAGTGTACTCAACTTATACTCAATTTGAATTTAATGTACTCTACTTTTATTTTCTCAATTTAGTATACCCAACTTTTTTTTGGTTGCAATTGAAGACGATTAACAGGTTACTAGGTAACAAGAAGGTCACCTTCTTCTTTTTTTTTGAACGGCAAAATTATATTAAGCTAGCAAGGAGCTAGAACAAACAACACATTACAAAGAGATCAAATTGGGGTTTTTAAGCCAAGCCTCCCAAGCAAACACCCATTTACATCTATTTTTACTCCATAAAAAAGAAGAAGACACTATATCTACAATTATCGTCGAGCGAGACGGAGGTTTGTCACCAAAGAGAAGCCGGTTCCGAAATAACCAAATGTACCACCATGCGACACAAAAGACTCCTTCCAGAAGGCGTTTACGGTTGAGGGTCATTCTAAGGTTCGAAAACCATTGGTTCCAATCTGAAAAAGAGGACCATTGTTGCCAGTCCAATTCCCACCACCTGCATATATATCTCAGGATATCCTGAGCCAAATCACACTTAAAGAAAATGTGGGAAGCATCTTCCCCAGAAGAGCTGCAAATCGGACAGCTATCGGAATCCAAAGATATACCTCTATGAATTAAATTAGACCTAGTCGGTAAGCATTCACGTCGGGCTCTCCAAATAAAAACATTAATTTTAACGTGATTTTCCGGCAAACTGGTTTTCCGGCGATCCACCACCACCACCACCTTCATCGATCACCACCACCTCCACCACCTATGTTTTACAGATTCTCCTCATCTTTAAATATATCACTATGTTTTTAATTTTATAGCCTCACCTGATCCCACCAAAGGACATTTTAACGAAAGCCTATATTATTAGCTTCATGATAAATGTTTATATTTTTAAGTACTACTGAAAGAAAAGGTGAACCTGGAATACATATACTTACTACATAAACGAAATGCATGTATTAATTGTTTACCTATGGCCAACTATGGAAAACATTTAGTTTGAATATTAGGATTCTATGTTTTGTAGACTAAATTTTATTGATGAGTGTATTTCTCTGTTACCACTAATGAAAGTTAGTCACCAGTTTCGACACCATGATAGGTCTACGTAATTATTGATGGAAAAGTTATGAGTTTGTATGACTTTAAGGATTAGAGGGTGTTTGAGATTGCTTATTTTTTTTGGGTAAAGGGGACAAGACCCCGGTAAAATATATTAATAACCCAAAAATCCGATAAGTACAAAGGAATGTGACTGAGTGTCACATTAACCTCAAGCCATAGCTCGAACTTCCACTAAATCATATGACATGCCATATGATATCTAGACTATTACAAAGCCGATAACACCAATAGGAAAGAACCACCTAACGGTGCACAAACAAAATGGAACAACCATAACTTAAACAAACACGACTTTAGGAAGATCCCAAAGTCTCGCCATTGTTTCTCCACTCTTGGACTTCTTAAACTTGCAAGATAGAAGTTTAAAACGCACGGACGAAACTATGCAATCAACAATCTGGTCCGAAGAACGCTTACCTTTTTTGAACAACCTCCAATTCCGCTCTTGCCAAATATAGTATGCCGATGCAGCCACAACTAGCTTAGCAATCACACTACACGAGGTACGACGTTTACTAATAGGGAGCAAGTCTTGAATAATATCATATATGTTTGGATTAGAATTGAGACCCGCACGACCTTTCACCCTATTCCAAATACCATTCGCAACTGTGCACTCAAAAAACAAATGCTCATGAGAGTCCGGTCTTGTCTCACACAACGAATGCACTGCACTGCGAATTCGACACATCCCACGCCGGAATAAGGTCTTGAGTTTTTAACTTCCCTCGAATAATAAGCCACAAATTAATAGCATGTCTTGGAATACAATTCGGATACCAGACCATGCTATACCAGACCACCTTCGAATCTCGCAATCGAATATCATTCCAAACTTGGGAGACCGAGAAATTTTTAACATGACCCTGACTATTTCTCCAAATCAGCCGATCTACTTCATCATTATTAATAGGCACAATATAACTATTAAGAACAGGGTATTTCAAGAGAAGATCAGGGGGCCAAACCCACGTACCAACATTAATAATATCTTTGACCTTCGAAGAAAGGTTTAGACCTGCTCTAGTAATATCACGCGGGGAAACATGGCTTGCAATATGCTCATGATCAGACCACTTATCAAACCATAAGGAAGTAGCAGCTCCATTGCCGAGTTTACTCCAAATGAAACGTCTTATAGTTGGTCGCAACTTCAGAATTTTGCGCCAACCCCTTATTTAAGTGTTTGTTTGTTGATTTATGTAAGGAGAAAGTGCTTGGATAAAACTGCTCATTTATGATGTAAATGATGCGGAATTAATTCCACCAAGTATTTCTAGTATCATGTAGTGGTGTAGATGGGTTATTGGTGGTGGTGGTGGTGATCGATGAAGGTCATGGTGGTGGATCGCTGGAAAAAATCAGTTTGCCGGAAAATCATGTTCGAGAAGGTGACCTGCTTGTTACCTAGTAACCTGTCTTCAATTGCAACCAAAAAAAAGTTGGGTATACTAAATTGAGATAATAAAAATAGAGTACCTTAAATTCAAATTGAGTATAAGTTGAGTACACTTTTATGCGATTTGCCCTTTATTTTATGATTTAAAAGTAATAAAAGTATGCTCGTTTATCACATTTTTTTCTTTCATCTTTTATATAATAAAACAAAACTCTTAGTGGGGACTTTTACATTTTGAAAAGAAAAAAAAATATTATTTCCTTATTAAGTAATAATTGCATTATTATTATTATAAGTTTTAAAATCTGATTATTAAAAAATCTTAAATATATCCTTAATCGGCAATAATGTATAAAAATTCGTTTTTATATGAAAATTTTACAAAATATCAATGATATGAATGTACTTAATAGTTGTTTTGTCATAATTTTTGTAATACTCTAGGCAAATCCCACATTGGCCGTGACTTGGAGTGATGTTGGGACATATGTTAACATTCGCCTTATATGACAACAACGCGTTTTGTGGTCTAACGATTAATCGGCCATACGGTTAAGCGTGCTCATGTGATAGTAGTACTGGCTTGGGTGACCTGCCGGGAAGTCTTCACATGAGGGCCACAAAAGCAAAGCCGTGAGCCTTCGGGCAAAGCGGACAATATTGTGGTCTATAAGGCGGGGTGTTACAATTTTGGATTAAATTGTAATATTTTATAAGAAAAAAGGAGAATCGAAGTTCATTAACATATGCTTCACTCATCATTCACTTCTTCTTCTCCTTATCCCCACATGACAATAACTAGGGGTGAGCAAACAAAACCGAAAAAACCGAAACCGAACCGAAAACCGAAAAAACCGACCGAAACTAAAAACCGATGGTTCGGTTTTTAATTTTTCAAAAACCGAAATATACGGTTCGGTTTCAGTTTACGTCCAAAAACCGAACCGAACCGATTTTATTACATAATAATATTTAATTAATATAATATGATAAATAACTAAATAAATCAAATCTGTAAATTCATATTCATTTTATGAGTAGATTTATAATGGCAAAATAGTTCTACTAGGGACTGAAGTTTGCCATTTTTATCACTTAAGGGACTAAAGTTTTAAGTGTTTCAAACAAGGGACTAAAGTTTAGTCTGTTTCACCCGTTAGGGACTCCGTTAGTTTGGTCCCGTTAAGTTTTAACGGATTGATGACATGGCCGTTAAGTGCCATGTGTCAGCATTTTATTGGTCGGTAATAATAAAATAATAAAAAAAAAATCAGATTTTTGTAATAATAATAAAATAATAACCAAAAATATAAAAGTATAAAAATATATAAAAATAAAAAAATCTGTATTTTTTAGAAAAATTGAAGCTTTATTATTTTTTAAAAATCAGGAATATTTATATTAAAAATCTAATGCTTTTATTTAAAGTTAAAAATAAAAAATAAAAATATAATAAAAAAATTCAGATTTTTGTAATAATAATAAAAATATAACAGTCTAAAAAAATATAAAAATCTGGATTTTTTTTAAAAAATGAAACTTTATTTTTTTTCTCAATTTTTAAAAAAAATATGGAATATTAGTACTTAAATCGGATATTTTTATTTGAAATTTGAAAATAAAAAATAAAAAAAAAAAAATTTGGATCTAATTTATAAACTTTTTTTTTTAAAATTGAGATATTATTTTTCATAAATAAATAGAAAACTGGATCTAATTTTTCGTAATATTAATAAATAAATATTATTTTAAAAAATAAAAATCTAAAAAACAAACTAAAGGTTAATTATAAATCAGATCTAAATATTTTTAATTTTTAATTTTTATTTTTAACTTTAGATAAAAGCATTAGATTTTTTATATTAATATTCCAGATTTTTTCTAAAAAATATAGATTTTTTTTATTTTTTCTATTTTTTTTAGACTTTTATATTTTTTTTGTTATTATTTATTATTATTACAAAAATCTGAAAATTTTTATTATTATTTTATGACATCGATAATAAAATGATGACATGTGGCACTTAACGGCCATGTCATCAATCCGTTAAAACTTAACGGAACCAAACTAACGGAGTCCCTAACGGGTGAAACAGACTAAACTTTAGTCCCTTGTTTGAAACACTTAAAACTTTAGTCCCTTAAGTGATAAAAATGGCAAACTTCAGTCCCTAGTAGAGCTATTTTGTCATTTATAATTTATTTATCTTAACATTTTATGTTTATATATCGTGTCGTATATTTACTTGAGAATATATCAATAAATATATAATGATGATCGATCATCATTATATACTACCATTCATTTGCATGTGTGTGTCTCATCTATATGTGTATAATTATAAAAGTATGCAATAAACATTATTATACTTACATTGACAAAAGAAAAGTAAATAAGAATAACCAATTTTCTATGTAATACAAGTTTGGTAGTATAAATTTGCCATGCCAAAATATAAAAGGTTAGAAACCGAGAAAACCGAACCGAAACCGATGACAAACCGAACCGCCAAAAACCAAACGGTTTCGGTTTTGGGTTCTATAAAAACCGAACATTTCGGTTCGATTTCAGTTTTACCAAAAAACCGACCCAAACCGAACCGTGCACACCCCTAACAATAACTAACACAAAAGAATAACCAATCAAATGATTCCTCCATAACATCAATGAAACGCAGGCTCTTTATATCAATATTTTCATCGGTGTGATCCCTAAATTCAGAATTATTTTCATGTCGAATTTTGATGAATCAAAGTAGAGTATTAACAACACCCTCAAATTCAATCGGAACACACTTGGATATCCGGTTAACCTTCCAATTCAACATCATCCTATGAGGTACGGGCTGCAAATAAATTAAAACAAATAATTAAAAACCATAAATAAAACAAAACAAAAATTAAATAAGTTGTTTTTTAATTAAAAAAATACATTATTTAAAAAATTATAAAAAAAAACTCGCACGTGCGCGGGCATTATAACTAGTTTATTCATAAGTCATAATAAATTTAAACTTTTATTCAATCTACTCCTCTCTTATTTATTTTTTCTTTAAATCACATCCAATTCAAATCCAACTTTTAACCCATTTTCAAACCATATTTTTTCTTCAAATCAAATCCAATTCAAATCCAACTTTTAACCATTTACAAACTAAACAAACCTTGCATGTTTGGTTGGGGGAAATGAGCTCAAAGAAATGAAAATGAATTTATCTCCTTTTTTTGGTAGCTGGTGAAATAAAAAAGTAAAGATTTGTAATTCCTGAGGTGTTTAGTTTATGTATAAACTCAAGGAATTGAATTCCTTTACTTTATCAGTAGAAACCAATTCTTTACATTGGAAAACAATTTTTGAGTGGAAAATAATAATAATAATAATAATAATAATAGTACCCCGAAAAAAAAAAATAATAATAATAATAATAAGTGTTTTTCTAACATGTGCCCTTAGGCACATGATAAGAAGTGGGACCGTGTGTCCTTTTTACTCAGAGATCCACAAAAAGGATACATAAAATATTTTTTTATTTGAAAAATGACAAGAATCTACAAAAAAAAAATGACACAATTTCTCACATCTTATCATGTGCCTAAGGGCACAATAGGGTTGCAAACAAATCGAATAATTTTGATTCGATTCGATATTCGTATTCGTATTGTTCGATTCGTATTCGGAAAAATCGAATTCGAATTTGAATAAGAATAATTTTTTGTATTCGTAGATTTTTCGAATACAAATACAAATAGTGGGAATCAATTTTTTAATACCAAAGCATAAAATTGATAAGTTCTATATCCTCATTCATAAAACTATAAGTTTTTGGTACCATTTTGATTGAAAAGACTAAAATGTCCTCTCTTTTTGTGTTAAAAGTTGACTTCTCTCTTTTTTTATTTATTTAATTTAAACTACTTTTCTTCTCTTTTTTCTTTTTTACTTTCCTCCTCCGATCGATATTAATGTCCAGGAACCAAAATTTAACTACAAACATATACATCAAAACAACACAGCCATTTTATTTTTGACAAATGGTCTCTCAAAAAATCTTATAGAAATCACAAGATTGTTCGAAAATAAAAGTTGACGTTGAAATAGGACTTCATTTGTCGTGCTTCTGAGTTCATAAAGAAGGTATGTATCATTATTTGAACGATGAAAAAAATTCAGATCTGTTCTTACGGACACGATCGCCGCACACGATGGGAAGCCATCGCGGTGCAACGATCGTGTCTGCGGCATCGCGACCTTAACATCGCGGCGCAACACTAACGTGTACACGATCGTTTAACACGATCGTATAAAATCGTGTCGGCGATCGTGTTCATGGATAGAAACTTGCACACGATCGCGCACCGCGGTAGTATACGGCCGTGTGCATCGGTCGTGTCCAAGCGCACCGTAATATTGTTCGCTCATTTTTCGAATAGTTATTCATCTTTTTGTAATCGGATGTCGTGGCGGCGTATTTTGATACATCACGGTGGTCATTGGGAGCGATCGACATATGTAGACGGGGACTCCTTTTTGTCTATATCGACACGAGCAAAGTTAGTCGTGCAAACCTCGTGGGGGTTATCGAGAGGGTTTGGGTGGTCCAAATGAGTCCGATTACAAATTATGGTACTTGACACACATGGCCAAAGGAAACAAAGTAAAAGTCCTATTAAGGGGCGATACTGAGATACTTCGATTACTAGTAGAATACAAGGAGGATCCCGAGGTCTATGTTGAGAACAAGACTCCTCCACTCCCGAGGTTAATATGGGATGTAGCAATGAGAGTAGAGCCCGCAACATAAATTATGACATGCCTTCCAAAGATTATCAAAAACATGAATATGATTAAGACGAGTAAGATAAGGAAGATGAAGAGGTGCATACATCCGAAGATGAAGATTGTTGTAAAGACTTGCTTGAGTCACTATCTGGAATTTCTTGCTTGGGTTCGCCAACCGCCCAAATGGATAGTATTATTAGTCGTCGGATGTTCTCATCCGACCATCAATCTGCGAGCATGAGCATCTACAATCAATGCGTAATCTGGATCATTCCATTTAGGACCCTAGTGCGGGACTTTGGGTTGGGTCGGCGGCCTCCACCTAAGCAGTCGGCTAGAGGTGGGGTCCACCTTTCGTTCAAGACAGAGTTGAGGATAACTGTAGGAATGTATCATTTGGAAAACATGCTACAGTGTATCACCGATCGTTCCGCCGATAAACGTATAGTGTTTGTGCGTAAGAGTGGGCGAAAAATTGTCGGTTTAGGTTGTGTGCTATTGAGGGTGCAACTATTTGGAGAATTACTAAGTTGACATTGGAGCACATTATTACCACTGATTTGAACCGTGGCCGCCGCACGATCGGTCACTTCGAGGTTGCCGCTCATTATTTTGCTAAAAGATTGGCCAGGTGAGGGGTCACTTTGAGGCCAAAGGAGATGATTGCAGAGATGTGTAGGGAGTATGGCATTGACATGCTATACGCTTTGCTCTCCTGGACGAGGAATATAGCGATATAGAATACATATGGCTGCTTCGATGAGTCGTATCGAGGCTCCCATCTTATCTCGTATTTGTTTAAACAGTAATCCGTGGACAATTTATGATTTGCGGACGACTCGTGAGGGAGTGTTTCGCCACATGTTCGTTGCACTCGGACAGAGTATTAGGGCATTTGATACGTGCCTTCGACCGGTGATTATAGTTGATGGGACCCACCTAAAGGGAAGGAATAAAGGAACTCTATTTGCGGCCGTCACTTTTGATGGGAACGAGCAAGTTTTTCCTCTTGTTGTTGGTCTCGGTCCGATAGAGAACGACGAGTCATGGACTTATTTTCTGTATAACCTGCACAGATGCTACAATCCGACGGAAGATTTACTGATTGTGAGTGACCAACATAAGAGCATTCAGAATGCTGTTCGAGCCGTCTATCCGAATGCATTCCACGGGTTTTGCTATCACCATCTTGCAAAAAATCTGACCTCCTATGGTGCGCATGCTATAGGACTCTTTAGAATCACGCTACACGCATCGAGAAGAAGTTTTGAAAACTACTTTTCAAACTACATATCGAAAGCCTAATGGGCGCATGTGCGCGCCTTTCAAATCGGGCCGAGAGGTGGGCTAGGTCGAAGTGTCCGTGCGACGCTATAACTTCTTGACATCCAATCTTTGTTGAATGCTTTAATAATCGTATGTTGTGGGCTAGACGTTTACTGTTTGCTCGTTACTTGAGATATTTCGCCTAATTTTAGAGAATTGGTTTGATGAGAAGCGGGAGAAGCTACGTCAAGAGACCATGAGTTGACAATGCACACTTTTGAAAAGCTTTCTAACTCTGTGCAAGCCAGTCTGACTCTTACCGTTCGAGCTACCACCCCACTTGTTTATAAAGTCGAAGAAAACAAAGTTTCTTATGAGGTCGACCTTCGAACATGGACATGTTGTTGTCGTGAGTTTGATTTGGATCAAATTCCATGTCGTCATGCCGCTGCCGCTATAAGGTACATGTCTTTGCTGTTGTGTGCACGATCGTTACCCACGATGGGCACGATCGTTACCCACGATGGGCACGATCGTAACCCACGATGGGCACGATCGTAACCCACGATGGGCACGATCGTAACCCACGATGGGCACGATCGTAACCACGATCGCCCTTATCGTAACCCACGATGGGACACACGATGTGCACGATCGTAACACAATGGGCACGATCGTAACACACGATCCCCGTGATCGTAACACACGATCGTAACCCCACGATCCCCGTGATCGTAACACACGATCGTGGCCCCACGATCCCCGTGATCGTAACACACGATCGACGCGATCGTGCTTTCCCATCGTTTGCAAAACAGGGATGGTCTGGATTTATCACCTCATCAATATAAAAAATACATTATCCTATACAACATCCTTGACATAATTGTTTATTGTAACAGGCGTGCCGGCAATGGTTTGTCCGTGTATGATTTTGTTAGTCGTTATTTCAAGCAACAAGGCCTTAGAGAGACTTATAAGGAGCATATTAGTCCCATCCCACATCCTGATGAGTGGAATGTCCCATCGGAGATCTCATCCATCGTTTGCGTACCTCCAGAGGAGGTACGACAAGCCGGCCGACCAAGGATGAGTCGCGCACGGTCATTGTTGAAAATTTGCACGCAGGTGGACGGCCTCGGGTGTGCGGTAGGTGTAAAGCAACCGGCAACAATAGAAAATATTCCAAAGCATTCATTCCCATAGGTGGTGTGGATATGAAAATCCATGAAGAAACACAAGAAATCGATGCACAACCGAGGCAAAGGCGCGGCAGAAGAAGAGGTGTAGCATTTGCCGTAATGATGACCATGACATAAGGGGATGTCCATACCGTGAAACTTAAATTGCTTATGTATTTTTATATTTTGTGACTTACTAGCAACAATAATGTGTTGATATTTTGATCGACCATGTATTGATTCAGTATTCTGATTATTAGTTGAAATGCATAATTTTGTGTATATTTTCTTTACCTTTGAATTGAAATTTAAGTGTTCAGTAATGTAAAGCAAATAAAGGTGACTATGGAGCCAAACATTAACCATAACAAAGTAGCTCACTTCAAAGAGCAATAGTTTGATTCCAAAGCATATAACTTTACAAAACAAAATTTAATCACCATCACACAAAATATCTAATAATAACATAACAAAAACAATCAATTGGATCCCTTTTCCCCAATCTGCTGTATCTTTAGTCTTGTATCACCGTCTTCATGAACTTCCTCTTCCAAAATAAATTTTTTGCTTTTATTCTCGAAATCTCCAAATCATTATCATCATCACCATCTAGTATGACTGGAGTGCTCACGGTGTTTTTAAATAGGCCTGTTTCATGGAACACAGTAATTTTCAATGATAGTAACTACACTTACAACAAAATCAAAAACTTACTCGAGCATTGAGTATCTTCCTCTCGGCCTAGTTACGTATGGTGGGTTGGGAGTAGGTATCCTCCTTCTTCTTTTTGGTGGTGGTGCTTAGCTTCCTCCTAAATCGGTTTCGTAATCGGCCGCTCATTTCGCGTATTTGATTTTAATGTATTTTAACTGTTGTTATTTGATTAGGGTTTGAAGTGAAAAAGGGGTGGAGACCGACCGACGATGGGATTTTAAAGTAAAGGGGGGGGACCTAGGATTTTATAATAAAGGGGGGGGACCGACTTATAATAAAGGGGGGGGACCGACGGGATTTTATAATAAAATAATTTGACCTTTGAAGTAAACACGATCGTGTACACGATCGCCGCGATCGCGTGTTCCAATCGTGTGACACGTTGGCAACCAGGTGTCAAATTGGCGCTGTATCCACCTATGCAGACGACCGTGTACACGATCGCCGCGATCGTGTGTTCCAATCGTGTGACACGTTGGCAGCCAGGTGTCAAATTGGCGCTGTATCCACGTATGCAGACGACCGTGTACACGATCGCCGCGATCGTGTGTTCCAATCGTGTGACACGTTGGCAACCAGGTGTCAAATTGGCGCTGTATCCACGTATGCACACGATCGTGTACACGGTCGTGGCCACGATTGAACACGCGATCGTGTGCACAAGAACGTCAAGAATTTTCACCAATTTCTCAAATTACTCGTCAATTTAGGTGTTGTTACTTATATATTAACAATTAGACGCATAATCGGTCGCAGTTGGTTGAATCGGTAACGACCATCTTCGTGGTGGTGTGACAAGGAATCGTACAACTCCACGGTCCATGCTATGATGTCAATCTTGATAGTCATCCAGTGGCTTTGGTCGAGGCAACAAATGACAATGATCTGTTCAAACACAATATGTAATCATATAAGATCATCACATCAAACATAGCGAATCATTTATAAATATAAATTTCAAATGGCAACAAATCGTCAATTATTTATAAATATAAATTTCAAACTTACTTCGTTGCAATTTAACCATGGAACCGCATGTGGTGTATCAAGACCTGTCATGTAGTCCTCGATGCATTTAGGAATTTTCCACTCCTTGTAAACCGGCTTCCCGTCACCTTGATGCCAAGTGGATCATCCGGATGGAGTCTTGCAAACTCGTTGGCCAAAACTAACTACAAAAAGCCAAACCACAAAATTAAAAATATCGATATCAAACCAATGATATACAAGTGAGTAGGTTATAGAACTTACGTAAAATAGGGAGCCGGCAAGTACAAAGGCCAACTCTACCGACACCAACACTACGGACTCCTCCGAAGACTCGCTCGAGTCGCAAGCACATAACACTATCACCTCGGCATCAAAGTCTTCACGGCTAGACTCTATCCGGTCAAATAACGCTGGGTGAGAGCATGTCCAGTCTCCAAACAGGACAATAGCATCACGTGGCTGCTCCCTCCTAAACCGTAGGTACAACTTCTTGAGCCTCGCTATCTCCGGGAGGCGCAACCACAAAAGGCTCTCGAAGAGCGGCAGATGGTCGACTCACTCGCGGTGGAAGACTACGCTCACCCAAATCTGCGTTCGGCACTCTCACCATCTTCGTCACCCTCGGATCCCTCTCACAACTATAACGATCAGAGAGTCAGATAATGCCGCTCGATCTCAAAAATTGGCTGCTCGATCTGAAATGGAGGTTGCTGCTCAGGACCACCACCCTCACTGCGAAACATCGAACTGTAATGATGCTCGTCCTGAAACCAGTCGAACATCGTCCCATACTGCTGAAACGGCGCCTCAAATGGCTCATACTGATGCTCGTAATCAAGGGGCTGCTGAGTCCGCTCAACAGAATGATGAATCGAGAATGGTGATCTTGGCCGACCTCAGAATGGTGGGTAGGCGGATGCTAAGAATGGTGACTCGGCTGACGCTGAGAATGGTGACTCGAATGATGACTAGGCTGACGATGAGAATGGTGACTGTGTGTTGCGCCAGAGACTGAGTGACGTGGAGGGTCAGGAATCCTCCGCTGGGCGCTGCTATCAGATGCAGAATGACGAGGCCTATCATGGCTCCCAGCTGAGTAGTATACCGGGCTCCTAGAACGCCTATGCATAGGTCCGAAGAAATCCACGATCCCAGAAAGCACCCGGCGAGAAACTCGAGCAATAATCCGGACTCAGAATCGTCGTACAAGATCGCCTTCAAACGGCGATCGAAGTACTCATCCCTGCTCGTGTCCTGGGTGTGGTCCGGACAAGGAAGTCCGTGGACACAACACACCCTCTCTCCGCCTCTCCGGTCCGATGTCTCGCACCATGTACCGGTGGGGTACTCTGTCGGCGTCGCTTCGACACTTTATGTGCCGACTCATATGTAATCAATTTTCCTGACCTTCTTCTTCAACCTATCCATAACTTTCTTCCTCGGGATCGGCGCAGGCTCATCCTCCTTATTCCTCACAGCTATTCTTACAGGCTTAATGAACTTAACGTCATAAGGCGAGCCATTCTCAAAGCTCAGGTAGTAGTACTCCGCCTCATCCTTCTCCAGATGCGGTAAAGAGGGAAGTACTTTGTGCTGCAACAATAGTCATTAAAGCATACCATTAGATGGGCAATCACATAATGTTGAAGAGATGAGTGAAGTTAGGAGAAAATACGTTTACAAATTTATGTACCTTATCGTCGAAGAAATGAGTGAAATCACAAAACATCTTCCTCGTAGTCCACATCAAACACCGGGGGACTTGGACAGTTTTATCTCGACTACCACACAATGCTCCCAATGCAGGAATCATCTCATACGACCATATTTGTAAAGCCCAAACAGAACCATAGAAGTGATAGTCCTTGTGCTCTTGTCCCTCCTTCATGGCAACGTTGCCTATGTAGTAAGATAAAACCCCAAAGGCATAAGAACCCCAAGGAAACATATCCCACTGCTCGAAATCCTCCACTAATGCCCATGCCCATGTCTCGACCATCATGTCATCACGACATAGGATAAAGTAGTAGTATATAAGCAAATTGGCAACCTTGAGATAATCTCTTATGTCTCTACCAAAATCTCGAGCATTGAACCTCTTCCGCAGAACACTAACCTTAATGTTTTTGCCATGGAATATTTTGTGGAAAATACCGTCGGACGGAAGGAGATGGTCGTCCTGGGGATGGAAGGTAGAGTTTCCAAAATGGAGTCCCGTGATCAAGGCGAAATCACGGGCCGTAAAACGAATGGTCCTCCCGCAAACCTGGAACCACGACTCATCCGGGGGGATTTGATTGTAATACCCGTAATTTTGATCCCCGGAAATTTTCTATTTTTGGCGGAAGTCTATTTTGACGACTTTCTTGGGACCGTTTCGTCATCCTGAGAATGATTAATTCTACACTTTTTGTCATCCGAGTTCGTTTCGGTATCGTTCTGTTGAATTCCGTGTTCTTTAGCGACTTTTCCACGTATGAGTTCGACTTTGTTAGATCACCATTAATTTTTGGTAACTCCAAAAATTCTAAATCTTTGCAATATTATATAGCATCGAGTTAGCTTTCCAATGGTTCAAACGATGAGTCAATCGGAGCCCGGACGAGAGAGTTATGGTCGTTTTAGCTCACCCGCTCATTTTTTTTTTCGATCACCGCCGGCCGGACTCGGTCGTGTCGTCCGACACGGCCCGTGCTGTACTCGTCCGAAATGCCGAAGTTTACGCCGACCGAACTCGGCCGTGTCGTCCCGACACGGCCCGTGCTGCACTCTTAGGATAAGCGAACCGATTGCCGACACGCCCGACCGTGTTCGGGACACGGTCGAGTCATGCCGAAGTCGCCGCTTGACGGGTCACTATCGGAAGGCCCTCCGCGCCGCGGCCGTGTCAAGGTGACACGGTCGAGTCCCCTGTCGGCCAGTGCGACACGACCGTGCCGATCGGCACGGCCGTGTCCGGCAGGCGATCAACCCTATAAAAGGCCCCGCAGACGTTTTTATCGCCATTTTTCACCTTCTTCTTCTCCTCTTCCGCGGTGGGCGTGTTCTAAGCTTGAAGCCATGTTGTTTAACAACATATCCATGGAGTTCTTTGGGTTATATCATCAATCGTCGTCTGATATCATCCCTTGATCCAAATAATCAAGGTTAGATCTTTAGAACCCTACTTTTGGTAAAATTGGGGGTTTTCACGTTTTGTCCGATTCGTTTCGCTTTTGTCGATTAATTCATGATGAATATGATTAATCTTGTTGGTATTCTTAGTTTCCCTACGGACTCATGGTATATTTCGTGATTTTTATGGAATCGAGAGGGTTTGGTTGTGGTCCGCCCTCGTTGTTGTTTATATACGAATATACATGAATCGTAGGCGAGTTTCGGGAGTCTCTTCGTGTAATTTGAGTATGGATAATTAATTGTCATATTCCTTGCGAATCGTTTAGGTGCCGGAAGCGCGTTCTCGGACCTACCGAACTCATACCTTTCCTCCGTTCGATTTCTCGATGTCTCAAAGGCAAGTATACATTTATGATTATGCGTTCGACTTTGAAAGTATGAAATATTGATGGTATGATTATTTCTAGCCACTCCGGGACGGGCCTATGGTTCTCTGAGGGTTTCGTAGCCTCTGGTGCGATTCCATGGTTGATATGAACGAACCGTTTCTACGGCATTCATATGAAATAATGTTGGCATGTAATGAACGAACCGTTTTGACGGCATTCCTACATGTAACGACGTATGATATGAACGAACCGTTTATACGGCATTCACATACGTCTTGAGACTTTAGTCATTCCGGAATACTAGTCTTATATTGATGAATTGACGGATATTGATGAATTGACGGATTACATTTACTTTATTGTCGAGAAGTATGATGTTTCATATTGTTATACTTGCACTAGCTATTCGACGGCTAACCCCTTTATGGGGGAAATACGTTTCATGTATTTCAGGTTCCAGGAGAGCGGACAGGCGGGTACCGGGTCGGCATGAAGATGATGGGCAAGTGTGATACTGTGTCTTGTCTCCGGTTATCTCTTTTGGTTTCTTCCATTCAGTGTTGTTGTACTGGAATGGATTTTTAAATACTCGAGTATTGTATTTCGCTTCTTGATGTTCGGCCTTTGTTGCCGAGGTATTGATTTGTGCAGTGATGTATATGGTTTCATTGTTTATGGTTTTGAATACCATTTGTATCGTCTTTCTTTCTATTGTATGTAGACCTTATCGGTCAAGTTTATAGTTCCGCATATGTTTAGCCTTGTGGGTCCCACGGCGGGGCTCACTACTGTAATATACCCCGAATAACTTGGGGTGTTACGAATATGGTATCGGAGCTTAGGTTTATGGATACCTAGGTGTCGGTCTTTTGGAGTCGATTGAGTCGGCATTTGCCACGATATCACTACTCTGCCATCATCACAGTGCGACCGGTACTTGTAAGTCCACTCACTCTTCTCGTATTTTCTTAATCGTTTCGTTTATAGCTTGGTATTCTTGGGAATTGGTCACTTCGAGAATGTGCGATTCGGATTATACTTACGCACGTGTGTGCCTTTCAGAATGTTGGCTGAAAGTAGGAAGAATCGTGGCCGTGGTCACGGACGTGAACTCTTCCTTGAGATTTTGTTAAGTTGCTAATGGCGATAATGGTGTGTATCGATATTATGTTGAGACTTTGTTTAGGAGTCGCATGCTAGTATCACGGGAGATCTTCGACTTCGCAGACTTGTAAGTATGTTGTTCGAATTATTCGATAATTCTTGGTGAAATTGAATTCCCGTTGAAATGTTGTTTGTACGAGTGATTGTAAGTTTCGAGGACGAAACTTATTTTTTTTAAGGGGGGTAGAGTGTAATACCCCGATTTTTCGGATATATTTTTTTTTTTTTTTCGTTTATATATTGGATATCGTGGATGGTTAATTATGCTCGAGGACGTTGTGAACGTATGACAATGTTATTGAATTGAGTATATGTATTGATTTTGCCGTATGCTCGTATTTGGTATGTCATGACTTTGGACAGGAATTGTTGAAATTGGCTAAGTATAGAATTATTACGTACGTTAATAAGGTGAGATTACGTACGTAAGATTGACATGGTTACGTACGTTATGACTAAGGTATTACGTACGTAACGAAGGCATCGGACAGAATCGAGTCCTGGTCGGCAGGTGGGACCCTGTTTCGGCAACTTTCGGCGGAGGATGTTGACAGGTGAGTCAACGTACGTGTTACGTACGTTATACAGGACGTGTTACGACGTAACACAACCATTATCTTGAAGCAAGTCAACTGGTATATTACGTACGTTATATGGTATGGGTTACGTACGTAATGGACTGCACGGAATGAGACAGTGAGTTGGTTACGTACGTTATGGATTTTGGATTACGTACGTTAAGAAAGGACACCTACGTACGTAATGAGAGTGCAATTTATATATTGAAGTGTTGCCTTTCATTTCTCTCACGATCCTTTGAGATATTTCTATCCAAAACTCGTCCCTCTTCACTTTTAAGAGTGTTCTAAACACTTTTAACATGATTGTGAGCTTGGAATCATGGAATTAGAGCTTGGTTATGGAACTATTGTTGATTCTTGAAGTGATTTCTTGTGTTATCCATATTCTATGAGGTTTATGTTGAAGGAAGATAATGATATGCTTTGAATATGTTGATTATGATTATGGAATCATAGAGATCTTGATGTTCTTGAGGCCATATGATGACTATGATGATTTAATGATTCTTGGAATGGAGTTCAATTATTCTTTCTTCGTGGTTCGTCCATACAAGGTAATCCTCATATCCCTTTGATAGTGGCTCATTTTTTTCTTTTCGGATTACTACTTGGGAGGGAGTATGTTGGGAATCGTGTATTTTGATGTTCGTCTTATTTCAATGAAAATGCATAAATTGACTGTACTTTTATCCGCTGCGTGAGTATTTTTGAAATGGATTTTGGTATTTTGCCAACTGAAATTTTATTTTGTAAAACCGATTCCCTAAACTGAGTTTTTGGCATTTTAACCTTGATCGTTTTGACGGTATTTGGAAAATGATTTTTTTTAGTATTTGAAAAATATTACCGTCATCGGTCTTTTGGCATTTTGGAATGACGTGGAAATGGTGCTTAGCCTGGTAAATCCTTGTGAGAAGGGTTTACGGCGTGTAATATTCCAGGAGGATGCAGGGTGTTACAATTATGGTATCATGTGATAATGTTATACGAGATTTATTGGAATTGTAATAAGAGATTTCGGATGTTGATATGATTATTGAGATCTTCTTCATATGGTGATAAGGGTTTTGTTGCGATTCTTGAGATTGTATGAATGACATGATGAAGAAAATGGTAACATGGAGATATATACCTCGGATATGTTGTTACGAACGTGATTTCGGATATTTCATGTTCTTGAAGAACTCTTGAATTATACGAGGTGATAAAAAAAAAAATTTAGAAGTGTTGATGTTTTGAAAATGAATATGGAATATTCATATCTAGAGCTAAACTATGTGTTGGAAATAATATTCGTATAGGAATACGAATGTGATTATGAGTTTGATGAGACTATTATTCATCTCTGAATTTGGAAGCCCATACGTATGGAGCAAATATTCAAATCGAATGATTGGATTGTTTGATAACCTTTCTAATATGATTATCTATTGTTTTGAACCAGTCGGATGATTCGAATTGATGACGGTCATAAGTAAATTTTAACGATGGATTTACGAGAAGGGAACCTTGTCAATTCGTATTTAAGAATTGAGTTTGGAACATTTAGACCCTTATTATTGGTCCGAATTGGTTCTTTGTTATGATCATCATATTTCAACTCGTATTGTGGACGGGATTTGTAAGTGTGCGAGTTGGATTGTTCAGACTATGATTAGTCGAGATATGGTAAAACGATTGAGTTCGTGGTTTGGTGGTATTGATATTGGTCGTCATCGAACCGGTTGATTATCAATCCTTCGTTTTACAATAAGGTATGATGTTTGATCGTGAATTATGACTGTTGTGTTGCGGTTAAGGTTGAAGGGTTCGTAGATTAACTTGGTCGAGGCCGAGGGAATTCGTAAGACGAAATCAATCGAATTGGTAAGAGACGTTGTATTGATATCGAGACAAGTTTTATACTCGTACTAATCAATGAGACTAATGTTATCGTGTAGGCGTACGATTGTGTGTATCATTTTGGGACTTGGCCTCTTTATGATTGTATTGATATCAAGGGATTGGTTGACACGACGCCGTCGACAAATTATGCCAAATGTTACTGTTGTTTGTAAAAGGCCGGTTCGAGGTATTGCGATACTTGTTGGTTAAGTCGCTGTCGATTGCCGGTTCGCGGTATCGACGTATCGATTGTGATTGTAATGGATGCTCCATTGAGATATTGTGGTGATCGTCGTCATTGATATCGGTGTTTTTCTATTAAATATTATATTAACCGATTAGAGACGTTTGATATATCCTTTTATCATCTCCGTTCGGTGGTCGGTTTAAGACACCGGGACATCTATTCTATCGTATCATTGATTATCGATTGACCGTTCTAAGGTAATCGAGGTATTGAATTGGGATTATCGAAGATAATTCCCATCCGTTGTCGAAGATACTCTCATCCGTTGTATCGTTGTTATCGATTGGCCATTCTACGGTAATCGAAGCATTGAATTGGGACTGTCGAGGATAGTTCCATCCGTTGAATTATTATTGCCGTGTTGGCCGACTCAAGGCAGCACACTATTATTCTTGTGAACTCGGTAATTTTGTGATCGTTGAAGGTTAAGGATTTCCTGAACTGTTGTGTTGTGATCGTTGCTCGTGTTAATTGGTCCTTAGGGATTTTGATCCCAGGATGGTTGTTTCGAATATTGTCGGTCGTGTCGATCTTTCATTATTCGTGTGTCATCGTTCACTTGGTGAGTCGTATGATCCATATTGGATGTTTTAACCCTTGAGTTTCGTTGTCATGTTGTATCGTGGCATATCCGGAATCATGTCTGCGTGCCGATTGGTTATGTGTAGGATTTTTAGCGAGGCACTCGATGGTCATGCGTGGATATTTCCGCATTGGACCGTGCACACGAGACGTAGTTCTTGAGGCTAATTAGGTACATTGTCACACGTATATTCTGGATTCCGTATACGGGGTGGACATGTGCACGGACACATTTCCGGATCGGGCGTACTGTGATGTCCCTCTTGAGCTTTATTGATTGATCGTTCGTAGTCCATGTTGTATTGGATATGTCCGACGATTTGCGACTGGTTGTTCATACGCCGAGGGGTATGTCCGACAGTCAGGTTTGCTCCTTTGAGATCTGTATTGTGATGATTCTGACTTTGGGTACTCGGCTTCGAGCCATTGTGATGTATCGGTATTCCGTTGGAGCCTTCGGGCATTGTGAATTCGTATCTTTTCGGCATTGGTTTGGTTTGCCTTCTGCAATGTATTGTGGTGTTCTATATTGATGATTCGCCGTTTGGGCGTAAGTTTCGGTTCTTGTGCATCTCGTTGAGTTTTTCCTGGCGAAATATTTCTTCTCCCTACCTGTTTTAAGTTTCGGGACGAAACTTCTGTTAAGGAGGGTAGAATGTAATACCCGTAATTTTGATCCCCGGAAATTTTCTATTTTTGGCGGAAGTCTATTTTGACGACTTGGTTGGGACCGTTTCGTCATCCTGAGAATGATTAATTCTACACTTTTTGTCATCCGAGTTCGTTTCGGTATCGTTCTGTTGAATTCCGTGTTCTTTAGCGACTTTTCCACGTATGAGTTCGACTTTGTTAGATCACCATTAATTTTTGGTAACTCCAAAAATTCTAAATCTTTGCAATATTATAGATCATCGAGTTAGCTTTCAAATGGTTCAAACGGTGAGTCAATCGGAGCCCGGACGAGAGAGTTAAGGTCGTTTTAGCTCACCCGCTCATTTTTCAGCTTTTGGCCGATCACCGCCAACCGGACTCGGTCGTGTCGTCCGACACGGCCCGTGCCGTACTCGTCCGGAAATGCCGAAGTTTCTGCCGACCGAACTCGGCCGTGTCGTCCGACACGGCCTGCGCTGCACTCTTAGGATAAGCGAGCCGATCGCTGACACGCCCGACCGTGTTCGGGACACGGTCGAGTCATGCCGAGTCGCCGTCGGACGGGTCACTATCGGAAGGCCCTCCGCGCGCGACCGTGTCAAGCGGGACACGGTCGAGTCCTGTCGGCCAGTGTGCGACACGGCCGTGCCGATCGGCACGGGCCGTGTCCGGCAGGCGATCAACCCTATAAAAGGCCCCGCAGACGTTTTTATCGCCATTTTCACCTTCTTCTTCTCCTCTTCCGCACCGGGCGTGTTCTAAGCTTGAAGCCATGTTGTTTAACAACATATCCATGGAGTTCTTTGGGTTATATCATCAATCGTTCGTCCGATATCATCCCTTGATCCAAATGAATCAAGGTTAGATCTTTAGAACCCTACTTTTGGTAAAATTGGGGGTTTTCACTTTTGTCCGATTCGTTTTGTTTTGTCGATTAATTCATGATGAATATGATTAATCTTGTTGGTATTCTTAGTTTCCCTACGGACTCATGGTATATTTCGTGATTTTTACGGAATCGAGAGGGTTTGGTTGTGGTCCGCCCTCGTTGTTGTTTATATACGAATATACATGAATCGTAGGCGAGTTTCGGGAGTCTCTTCGTGTAATTTGAGTATGGATAATTAATTGTCATATTCCTTGCGAATCGTTTAGGTGCCGGAAGCGCGTTCTCGGACCTACCGAACTCATACCTTTCCTCCGTTCGATTTCTCGATGTCTCAAAGGCAAGTATACATTTATGATTGTACGTTCTCGACTTTGAAAGTATGAAATATTGATGGTATGATTATTTCTAGCCACTCCGGGACGGGCCTATGGTCCTCTGAGGGTTTCGTAGCCTCTGGTGCGATTCCATGGTTGATATGAACGAACCGTTTCTACGGCATTCATATGAAATAATGTTGGCATGTAATGAACGAACCGTTTTGACGGCATTCCTACATGTAACGGCGTATGATATGAACGAACCGTTTCTACGGCATTCACATACGTCTTGAGACTTTAGTCATTCCGGAATACTAGTCTTATATTGATGAATTGACGGATATTGATGAATTGACGGATTACATTTACTTTATTGTCGACAAGTATGATGTTTCATATTGTTATACTTGCACTAGCTATTCGACGGCTAACCCCTTTATGGGGGAAATACGTTTCATGTATTTCAGGTTCCAGGAGAGCGGACAGGCGGGTACCGGGTCGGCATGAAGATGATGGGCAAGTGTTATACTGTGTCTTGTCTCAGGTTATCTCTTTTGGTTTCTTCCATTCGGTGTTGTTGTCTTGGAATGGATTTTTAAATACTCGAGTATTGTATTTCGCTTCTTGATGTTCGGCCTTTGTTGCCGAGGTATTGATTTGTGCGGTGATGTATATGGTGTCATTGTTTATGGTTTTGAATACCATTTGTATCGTCTTTCTTTCTATTGTATGTAGACCTTATCGGTCAAGTTTATAGTTCCGCGTATGTTTAGCCTTGTGGGTCCCACGGCGGGGCTCACGGCGCTGTAATATACCCCGAATAACTTGGGGTGTTACGAATATGGTATCGGAGCTTAGGTTTATGGATACCTAGTGCCGGTCTTTTGGGTCGATTAGTCGGCATTTGCCCACGTATCACTACTCTGCCATCATCACGGTCGACGGTACTTGTAAGTCCTCTCACTCTTCTCGTATTTTCTTAATCGTTTCGTTTATAGCTTGGTATTCTTGGGAATTGGTCACTTCGAGAATGTGCGATTCGGATTATACTTACGCACGTGTGTGCCTTCGAATCGTGAAAGTAGGAAGAATCGTGGCCGTGGTCACGGACGTGAACTCTTCCTTGAGATTTTGTTAAGTTGCTAATGGCGATAATGGTGTGTATCGATATTATGTTGAGACTTTGTTTAGAGTCGCATGCTAGTATCACGGGAGATCTTCGACTTGAGACTTGTAAGTATGTTGTTCGAATTATTCGATAATTCTTGGTGAAATTGAATTCCGTTGAAATGTTGTTTGTGCAGTGATTGTAAGTTTCGAGGACGAAACTTATTTTTTTAAGGGGGTAGATTGTAATACCCGATTTTCGGATATATTTTTTTTTTTCGTTTATATATTGGATATCGTGGATGGTTAATTATGCTCGAGGACGTTGTGAACGTATGACAATGTTATTGAATTGAGTATATGTATTGATTTTGCCGTATGCTCGTATTTGGTATGTCATGACTTTGGACAGGAATTGTTGAAATTGGCTAAGTATAGAATTATTACGTACGTTAATAAGGTGAAATTACGTACGTAAGATTGACATGGTTACGTACGTTATGACTAAGGTATTACGTACGTAACGAAGGCATCGGACAGAATCGAGTCCTGGTCGGCAGGTGGGACCCTGTTTCGGCAACTTTCGGCGGAGGATGTTGACAGGTGAGTCAACGTACGTGTTACGTACGTTATACAGGACGTGTTACGTACGTAACACAACCATTGTACTGAAGCAAGTCAACTGGTATATTACGTACGTTATATGGTATGGGTTACGTACGTAATGGACTGCACGGAATGAGACAGTGAGTTGGTTACGTACGTTATGGATTTTGGATTACGTACGTTAAGAAAGGACACCTACGTACGTAATGAGAGTGCAATTTATATATTGAAGTGTTGCCTTTCATTTCTCTCACGATCCTTTGAGATATTTCTCTCCAAAACTCGTCCCTCTTCACTTTTAAGAGTGTTCTAAACACTTTTAACATGATTGTGAGCTTGGAATCATGGAATTAGAGCTTGGTTATGGAACTATTGTTGATTCTTAAAGTGATTTCTTGTGTTATCCATATTCTATGAGGTTTATGTTGAAGGAAGATAATGATATGCTTTGAATATGTTGATTATGATTATGGAATCATAGAGATCTTGATGTTCTTGAGGCCATATGATGACTATGATGATTTAATGATTCTTGGAATGGAGTTCAATTATTCTTTCTTCGTGGTTCGTCCATACAAGGTAATCCTCATATCCCTTTGATAGTGGCTCATTTTTTTTTCTTTTTGGATTACTACTTGGGAGGGAGTATGTTGGGAATCGTGTATTTTGATGTTCGTCTTATTTCAATGAAAATGCATAAATTGGTGTATTTTTATCCATTGCGTGAGTATTTTTGAAATGGATTTTGGTATTTTGCCAATCGAAATTTTATTTTGTAAAACCGATTCCCTAAATCGAGTTTTGGCATTTTAACCTTGATCGTTTTGACGGTATTTGGAAAATGATTTTTTTAGTATTTGAAAAATATTACCGTCATCGGTCTTTTGGCATTTTGGAATGACGTGGAAATGGTGCTTAGCTGGTAAATCCTTGTGAGAAGGGTTTACGGCGTGTAATATTCCCAGGAGGATCTGGGGTGTTACAATTATGGTATCATGTGATAATGTTATACGAGATTTATTGGAATTGTAATAAGAGATTTAGGATGTTGATATGATTATTGAGATCTTCTTCATATGGTGATAAGGGTTTTGTTGCGATTCTTGAGATTGTATGAATGACATGATGAAGAAAATGGTAACATGGAGATATATACCTCGGATATGTTGTTCTGAACGTGATTTCGGATATTTCATGTTCTTGAAGAACTCTTGAATTATACGAGGTGATAAAAAAAAAAAAATTTAGAAGTGTTGATGTTTTGAAAATGAATATGGAATATTCATATCTAGAGCTAAACTATGTGTTGGAAATAATATTCGTATAGGAATACGAATGTGATTATGAGTTTGATGAGACTATTATTCATCTCTGAATTTGGAAGCCCATACGTATGGAGCAAATATTCAAATCGAATGATTGGATTGTTTGATAACCTTTTTAATATGATTATCTATTGTTTTGAACCAGTCGGATGATTCGAATTGATGACGGTCATAAGTAAATTTTAACGATGGATTTACGAGAAGGGAACCTTGTCAATTCGTATTTAAGAATTGAGTTTGAAACATTTAGACCCTTATTATTGGTCGAATTGGTTCTTTGTTATGATCATCATATTTCACTCGAATTGTGGACAGGATTTGTAAGTGTCTGAGTTGGATTGTTCAGACTATGATTAGTCGAGATATGGTAAAACGATTGAGTTCGTGGTTTGGTGGTATTGATATTGGTCGTCATCGAACCGGTTGATTATCAATCCTTCGTTTTACAATAAGGTATGATGTTTGATCGTGAATTATGACTGTTGTGTTGCGGTTAAGGTTGAAGGGTTCGTAGATTAACTTGGTCGAGGCCGAGGGAATTCGTAAGACGAAATCAATGAATTGGTAACGAGACGTTGTATTGATATCGAGACAAGTTTTATACTCGTACTAATCAATGAGACTAATGTTATCGTGTAGGCGTACGATTGTGTGTATCATTTTGGGACTTGGCCTCTTTATGATTGTATTGATATCAAGGGATTGGTTGACACGACGCCGTCGGCAAATTATGCCAAATGTTACTGTTGTTTGTAAAAGGCCGGTTCGAGGTATTGCGATACTTGTTGGTTAAGTCGCTGTCGATTGCCGGTTCGCGGTATCGACGTATCGATTGTGATTGTGATGGATGCTCCATTGAGATATTGTGGTGATCGTCGTCATTGATATCGGTGTTTTTCTATTAAATATTATATTAACCGATTAGAGACGTTTGATATATCCTTTTATCATCTCCGTTCGGTGGTCGGTTTAAGACACCGGGACATCTATTCTATCGTATCATTGATTATCGATTGACCGTTCTAAGGTAATCGAGGTATTGAATTGGGATTATCGAAGATAATTCCCATCCGTTGTCGAAGATACTCTCATCCGTTGTATCGTTGTTATCGATTGGCCATTCTACGGTAATCGAAGCATTGAATTGGGATACTGTGTCTTGTCTCCGGTTATCTCTTTTGGTTTCTTCCATTCAGTGTTGTTGTACTGGAATGGATTTTTAAATACTCGAGTATTGTATTTCAGTTTCCTTGATGTTCCGGCCTTTGTTGCTGAGGTATTGATTTGTGCAGTGATGTATATGGTTTCATTGTTTATGGTTTTGAATACCATTTGTATCGTCTTTCTTTCTATTGTATGTAGACCTTATCGGTCAAGTTTATAGTTCCGCGTATGTTTAGCCTTGTGGGTCCCACGGCGGGGCTCACGGCGCTGTAATATACCCTGAATAACTTGGGGGTGTTACATTGATCACCCTCCAATTGACGAGCAATCAAGTGATGTAGGGCAGTATTTGAACTCCCATTCCTCCTAACTTTAATCAAGCGCCCCAGGACCCCCTCGGTCAAGCTCTCGATAGCTCGATCAGCAACAGTGGAATTGCGGCCCATACTCCTTAATGTCTCAATGATCTCTTTAAATACCGCCTCCCGTATGTAAAGATTCACTTGACGTGTAACAAAACGCAATGTAGGTCTCTTCCATACGCAACCAGTCTGCAATATGGACATACAACTCATAAGAATATGATAAAATGCTTAAGAGAACGAAAAAAATTACGCCTTGCACGATCGCATGCACACGATCGATGCCCGTCGTGTGAAGACCATCGTGTGCCACCTGACGGTTCACACGGCGGAAGCGATCGTGTGCTGCGATCGTGTGCAAGGCGAGCTTTTGCACTTCTAGCACACGGCGGCACACCGCGATCGGCGGCCGTCGTGTTTAGCCATCGTGCCCACGAAAGACCATCGTGTACGATGGTCTCATCTTCTTGACGCGATCGTGGGAAGATGAACAACCGTCGTGGCACGATCGTGTGTGAATGAAAATACACTAACCGGCGGCTCATTGTGGAATTGCTCTTGAGATGGAGTGTCACTAGCGGAACTTCCGGCGTCTTGATTCTCCGTGGTAGTCGGAGGTCGACATTTTACGGCCGGCGAAGGGTTTCACGACGGGAGACTTTTTTGCGAGAGAGGAGGAGAGTTTTTGGAATATTGAGTTGTGGGACCTTTTTTTATTGTTGTTTAGTTTTAATAATCTTCCTTTTTCTTTTTTAGTTTTTTTTTCCTCTTATTGGTAGACTTTAAGGGTAATAAAGTCTTTTAACACATTTTGGTATCAAAAACTTATAGTTTTATGAATGGGGATATATAACTTGTTACTTTTATGGTTTGGTACTAAAAAGGAGAGATCCCATACAAATATGCCAATATTCGATTCGATATATTCGAATATTCGATTCGTTTCTTTATGTAATATTTGTAATATATAATATATATTAGTTATATAGTTTTCTAATACATAATATATGCTAGTCAATATAGTTTAATTATATAAAATAAATATATAGAGAATATATATGTTATGTATTTATTAAATATAATTTTATTTTATAATATAGTTTTTATATTTATTTTTAGTTAAATAATTTATTTGGAATATACATATATATAAATAATTTCGAATTTCGAATCGAATCGAATATTCGAATATTCAAATTTTTTTAACGAATCGAATACGAATCGCATTTTGAATTCGACTAAATATCGAATTCGAATTCGAATATTCGTCAACTTGATCCAATTCGAATAAAATGTCTCAGTATTCGGTTCGATTCGATTCGTTTGCAACCCTAGGCACAAGTTAGAAAATCCACTTTTCTCAGTTCAGATGCCATGCTCAGCTTGCTCTAAGGTTTTTACCGGAGATATTTATGGAGACCATGCTGTATCGTGTGCTGGCACTATTGGTATTAAACATCGGCATAACATGGTGCGCGATACCTTGGTTGATATCTGTTCTCGATCCGGGATCTCAGCGCGTAAAGAGGTCGACATTGGGTTGGGTGGAGATAGTGAGCAAGTTTTACGGCCAACAGATATCCTGCTCTATTCTTGGGATGGAGGGCAAGACGTATGTGTCGATTTGACTGGGTCGTCTCCCCTCACGCAAACTGGTATGATTGATTTTGTGCCAGGTCGTGTGGTGATTGATGCCACAAAACGTAAGCGCATCAAGTATGGAGCTAAATGTGCGAATATTGGATATGGGTTCATCCCTTTCTCGTTTTCCTCTTTGGGGGGACTTGAGGCAGATGCGGTGGCCTTACCTAAGAGGATTCGAAAGTTCTCTATAACTCAAGAGATCGGGGCGCGTGCTGCTACTCATATTTTCAGTAGGATTAGTTTCTTATTCTTTAAAGGTGTGGGGAGAGGATAGTTTCGAGGCTCCCCACTAATTTCTTGTAATCCTATGGTTTTGTTTTTAATGAAAGTGATGTTTTATAAAAAAAATAGTAATAATTATAATAAATAATAATAATAATGTAAATTTTTTTCATTTCTTGGTTCAAGTCTGTGTTGTTACCAAATAGTGGAATCAATATAAATTCTCTACTGATTTCAATTCTCCATATTTTAATTCTTTTACTTATTTCATTTCTTTAAATTTCTCTTTACCAAACGTTCCCTAGTGTTTGTGCTGACCTTATCAAGGTTATTGAGATAAAAAGTAAACACGAGCATTTAAATTTTTAATTATAGTATATAATTTTTTTTAATATAACATCTTTCACGCAATCTCCCTCTTCTCCCAAAATAAGCAGTGGCATTTGAGCTTGTGAAAACGCCTTCGCGTATAAAAAAAGACATATGATAGATTAAACTTTAGTTATAAGACTAGTTGTAACAAGGGCAAACAGTCGGTTGGTTGGGCTTAACACTAGGCCGGTCATGTCGGTCGGTCTCACCAAAATTAAGAAGAAGGTCGACTCACCGACCTTCATGTGTGATTGTTTGTGTGTGGGTTAGGGCTGGGGGCGGGGCGGTTTGGGGCGGGGCGAGAGTGTAACCGCACCCGCCCCGTATTTTTTGTGCGGTGCGGTTTTATGCGGGGCGGGGCATTTTTACAACTTAAAACCGCACCGCGCCACACTTTTCAGGCAAGAAGGGAGCGGGGCGGGGCGGAGTGAAATAGGATTTTGACTATTTTTGTTGTTTTTTATCTTGTTATATGCGGGGCGGGGCGGGACGAAGCGGGGCGGGGCGGGACGGATGAAATAATAATAAAACCGCACTCGTTTTATATTTTTTTTGGCGGTGCGGGTTTGATGCGGGGCGGGAAATTTTGATATATCAAACCGCACTCCCTCGCCATTTTTGCGGTGCGGGGCGGGACGGGACGTGCGGGGCGGTTTTTTTGCCCAGCCCTAGTGTGGGTGGTGTTTATTTAAATGTTTTTTTTTGTTTTTTTTTTTTTTTTGGGGGGGGGGAAGATGTAGGTCACTTGAGGGTCTGTTACACTAAATTGGTTACAAAATATTTTTAGAGAGATAAAGTTGATCTGACAGGGGAAATGTATGTCACTTTCGAGGTCTTTATTAGTTTAAGATACCCCTTAGTAATCATATATTAACAAGGCCACATGATATAGAACAGGCGAAAAGGTCGATATGTCCGAGTGGTTAAGGAGACAGACTTGAAATCTGTTGGGCTTCGCCCGCGCAGGTTCGAACCCTGCTGTCGACGCTCTTTAACTTTTTTTATATTTTATAAACCCCCAAGTTTTTTTTTTCTTTTTTAAAGAAATCAAATTTTTAGGGTTCTCAGTTGCTCTCATTCTCATAATCCAATTTGAGAAAAATGGAAGAAAGCTCAAAATCAACACAAGAGCTGGCAATGGAAGGACAAAAACATTTAGAAAACACAATCGAGTCAGCTTTTCAGATCTTAAATTCTATGAACCATGAATTATGTAACCCTAACTTATGGTCCCCACAAAACCCCAACGCCATCGCTAACGGTAACGGTATTCATACTAACGGCGTTGACTCAGACAGCAACCATCACTCCGAAATGACCGGCGGTGGGGCCCTTGATGAGGCAAGGTTGAGGTATAAAGCGTCTGTCGCGGCTCTTCGCTCTGTTCTCGTTGCGATTCCAAACTCTCGAAAGGTAGTACAATGTTAATTCTAATGTTTTTGGAATGAATTTGATGTTGTTGTATAGTTTGTTGTTAGTATTCGTAAAACGTTGATAACCGGCAATGTTGATATATGTTTTACTTATAACTATAGTGCTAGTGTTACCAGCTCTTATGATGATAGAAGATGAATGGTAGTTTAGGGTGTAGGTTTCTTTTGTTTATGTGCGTAGTTTAGGAGTAACGACTGGGTTGAATTTTACGGGCCAGGAGAAAAGGTAGAGACATGGGAATTGCTTTAGTTATGCTTTGTTTGATGCAAAATATGTTGTTACAGTACAATGAGTGATGGCGTTATAGTTTGCTGAAAATATAGGATTTTGCTATTTTCTGTAGAATGACGGTTTTAGATATGTATGAATTGATGTATGAGAGTTGACCGACTCTAGAGGCTGGATGCTATCAAAACTAAATTACTGTAGGTGTTGAAATTGAAACAATAGAGCACAAAAGATTACCTTAAATTCTTTATTTAGGCACCTGCCGATCGTAGCGATTTACAGTACCCTCAAGCCGTTTCTAGCTGCCAAACCAGTCTACCTGTCTATCTTACGACTGAGAAGTTAACATTTTTATTTGTCCGGGTATTGTTGCTTCTGGTCTAACATGGTTTAAGTTGTAGACAACTATTTTTCTGCTCATTTCGTTATCTTAATTAAGTTGATGTTTGCATGGTTGTAAGAGTTACCCTTCTAAACTTCCCTTATACATTGGTGATTGACACATGTGTTTCATATGTGACATTGATATCCTTATATATAATTGTCAGAAAATGAATCAAATGATGTTTCACATTGATTTTTGATTAGCAAATGAAGAAGTGTGTGTATGATCTGAAAATTTGTAAAAGTAGAATGATTTAGAGGGTGGTGTTTAGTGCAATGAGTTTAATCATGTTTAATTTAGCCACAATTACATCTTTGGCTTTGAAACATAGATATGGATATATAGTTGCAAGAAAAGTTTACATGTATGTTAGCTTACATATTGGTAAGAGTATGTATAAAGTTTACATGTATGTTAGCTTACATATTGGTAAGAGTATGTATGAGGCACAGTTGTGATGTGCATTTAGCTCCTCAACGGTTTGTTAGGAGTTAGATTTTGTTTTGCATATGATGTTAGACATTAATGACACTCCTACGTATATATGATTTCCATTTCTGTGTATCTTCGTTATCACATCTAAGCTGTTTCGCTCAGTATCTCTTTACTAGGGATGGGGTTCCCAATAGATAGTACGACAACCGTGACTTCCTCAACCTATCGGAGTATCGGTCGAGTCACTCACTTCCACTAACCGTAGTCTCTCTCTTTCTAGATTAGCTTAAGTTTCACATATAAAGCTTACATTTCGTCTTGCCTGCTCATACCATTTCCAAACACTCGCAGGACTCCCAAGAGGCGAGAACATTTTCTTGTTATGCCTTTAGTTTAGGAATTATTGTTGTCTGTAGTTCAGAATTCTGGCAACAAGGTGAGCCATCTGCATGTATACTCATATACCCAAGAATGGTGTGTCATGATAAGCAGGAATATAGGTGTTCAACCTAATGGGCCAGTGGAATTTATAGATATATGCAAGATTATGTCTGCGGGTGACTTGTTCTAAAGGTGTGATGCTATGAGAACTAAATTCCAACTTCCAAGGTTAAACAATTAAACAAGAAAAACCACCTTAATTGCTTTTCAGGCACCTAGCGACATTATAGCAGCTGAGACAGCCCACTGCCCACATGTCTTTTGTATCTTTTCTAGATGGTACTATTGTGAATGTAGTTTCTGATGAAGACATTTAGGATCGTTTATTTACCACTTAACGGCCCTTAGTTAACAAATTCGGATCACTTGTGATATTATAGTGTGATTGAAGAGAGCAAAATGGGTTGGAGAGAGCAAAATGGGTGCTCCTCTCAATTCAGACACTAGTCACACAAACCATTCGACTACTATACCCTCTGCCTTTCCCATATTTTCTTCATATGTTAAAAAGTTCAAACGACTCCATGCCCAGGCTCACTTCTGGGTATTTTTCGTTTGTTAATTAGCGTCGCGTCGTGTTTTCTATTTTATGGCAAAGGCTTCTAAAAACCGAGATACAAACACCTCTTTGAAATAATGCTTTACGTTTGATCTTCCGTGGCTCTATTATTCAAAATTGGAGTTAAAATCAAAACTCTTGTTCTATAGTTTGGTAATTATTATGCAATGAAGGTTTCTGCTTTGAAATTGAAGTTCGGAAGTTAATCTAAATGGAATAGTTAGTGTTCATTTTCTGCACTTATATTGTTTCATTTTCTACAATATATGAATCACTTTTGACTTTTCTACACATGTGTCGTGAAAGTGTTTTTGGAGGTTATTATTGACGCAATTTCAGATAAAGGGTATAATTGTCATTTACTATTATTAAGATGATTCACTAAGCACGGAAACCTCTGTAAAGAATGTTCTGCTCTCCATTTCTGCCAACTTTTTCTTTCTTTTTTTCTGGAAAGGCTGCACTTGAATTAAACTGAGGTTTATGTGTTTGTAAGAGTTACCTGTTACCATGCTAAACTTTTCTCTTTTTTACTTTGGTGATTGACTTTAATTGGCGGTTTTCATTTAATGAAGGCCAAGGCTTATGATATTGATCCAATGTCCACTGATGATATGGATGCTGAGAAGCTTGAAGAGCATATAGAGACACGGGTTAAGAACATCTCATAGGGTAAGGTTGATTTCAACAAGTTTCTAAGTCTTATGACAATGCTTGTGGAAGTGTGATTTCTGTGTACTCAAGCGGTGGTTAAATAGGCTTGGGAAAGGATCATCCTATCCATATCCTAAATGTGGATACACAGTGTGATTTCTGTGTACTCAAGTACTTTACCATAGGCTTGGGAAAGGATCAAAACTCCTCCACGATATATGATTGTTTAACATTGTTGGGACCAAAAAGGCAAGAAATTCTAGGGATGAAAATTTAAATTTCACAAATATGGAAAAATTTGGTATACAGATTCATACAAATTAAGAATATAGCTTATAGATAATTCGGCGCACTTGACCCGACCCGTTTTATGGAATGTGATATGTATAACGGTCTTATACAAGCTTCCGCGTTACCTGAAAGGCCAGTGTAAAACTAATCTACGAACACCATCCTTTTCAATGAACCTAGTTTATCATACACTACAATTTAGAATATTTATATCAAAAAAGAAAAAAGCCTTAGCCAATAGACTGAAATAATCTTTCCATATTTCTCCTCCCCTATATCTAAACCAGTACAAAAATAGCACAGATGAGACATATATTAAACTAAAAACCTAACGCTTAGTTCCCGAGTTTTACTAGAAGAAAAAAAAAAGAAAGGGAAAGAAAGTTAGGAGAGAAAAGAAGAGAAAGAAAAGTGAAAGAAAATTGTATTTTGTGTTCCCGAGTTTGAAGGAAGTGAAAGGAAAATTAATCATTTTGTTATTCTCTCCAAATCCTTTCAAATCGGAAGGAAAGTTAGGAGGGAAAGTTTTCCTTCCATTTCTTTCCGTTTCTTTTCATTAAAAAACTCAGGAACACCAAATATTTTTTCTTTCTTCTTATTTCCATCCATTTCCCTTATTTTCTCTCGTTAAGGTAAACTCGGGAACTAAGCGTAAATTCTGAACATTAATCGGTAAGTGGCACCCTTTTGAAAAAAGCTCACATACAAATTACAAGACATATATATATATATATATATATATATATATATATATATATATATATGAACAGCGAGTGGTCAGTGAGAGAGGAGAGAGATGCGGGTTGATTGAGACGAGTGAAAGGAGGGTCGATGGGAGACGGCGGAGAATGGTGAGTTGGTTGAGACTGGCAGTGTTTGAGGTGGAGAAGTCGTTGGCGACGGGAGAAGGAGGCGAGTGATTGAGGTGGGTTCGATGGTGGAGGGGTGTTGTGGTCGATTGGTGTTGTGTGGGTGTAGAGAGAAAGCTGGGAGAATAGAGATTTTTTTTTTTTTGCTTTTTTTTTTATAATCCACGTAGGTTAGGAAATGGACACATAAGTTAGAGATTTGACACGTAGAAATGTTTATAGCCACGTAGGTATAAAATCAGCGTCTAATTAATTATTATAACGGAGACCAAAAAGGCTAATTTTGCCTAAAATGTGAAAGATAAAAGACTTAGTTGGGACAAAAAAAAATAAAGGACTAAATCGTTATCTGAAATTAAGTTAAGGGACCCCATAAACATTTTAGCCTAAATTGTATATCTAAGTGGGATGGAGGAAGCATATGGCAAGAATTATTAATCCTTTTTATTCGTAGATGTTCAGTCTTTCATAAAAGATTGCGATAATAAATCGTTGACCTCTCTAACAAATTTTTATGCATCCGCACCGGTCATAATGACCGCAATTCGTACCATGAAATTAGAAATGTTCGGAGCCCAAATGACTCAATAGAAATTGCTCTTTGTATTTAATTTATCTTTATATTTCTTCTATTTTATAGATAATTTTTAGGATTTTATGATTTATTATTTATTTTTATAATTTTAAAGGTTTTTCTTATACAAAATATTGATTGAAATTTCTTCCAAGGACTTACTTTTATTTATTTGTAATTTATAGTTACTTTATTTTGTTATGGCTAACTCCTAAAAATTTATGATTTTATTATTATTATTTATTTTATGATTATGTGGTTGCTGTTATTTTATATTTTATGTTTATGTTTTCATAAATATAAATTGCCTGTATATGAGATATCTTATATACTAAAAGGTTAAGTTGTCTTATAAATGCAAAGTGCTCACAATAAATGTTTCATGAATTGAAAGTGAAATGTGAAAGGTTCATGTGTTAGTACATTGATTTAATAGTTATGCATAAGGGTAAGTACATAGGAATTGTGCACAAAAGTCTCAAAGAATACAAACCAAAAATGCCATGAATGCATAAATTAAACACACCAATTAGTGGTTAGTCTTTTTACCTTCCTGTCCATGAGTTACAAATATTTTATCAACTATATAATGTGTCAAAAATCACACACAACAAACCACAACTTCCTCCACACCGCGTGCACATTGGGCTACAACTTATTATGGTGGTAAAGTAAGCATCATATCGTCTTACTTATTTAGTATATTGATTTATATTATTTTATGTAAATTTCACATGTGTTTTTTGTGTGTATGATGTAGGACGTAAAGATGGTAGGCTTAGGAGATTTGGTAGTAACATCATCTTTCTAATGGTTTAAGAGATCCTACACATCGTTGTCTTATCAATTAAGTGGAACATGCACGAATATTTTTACTTTGATCGAAAATGCAATATATTGATTAAGCGTATTTAAGTTACTAACGATCAACTATATCTATTTTTGTAGCGCATCAAGAAGCATTAAAGAAAGAGATCGAGAAGTCACAAAAATTATGTCAAGAACAAAACATGCAAAAGGCCAATGAACAACAACGACAAAGACAAAAACAACAAAAACAACAACAACAATAAGATCAACGCCGCGGCCACCGGTGGGATGAATACTTAGCATTCGTATTAATAGTACGTTACAAATTAAACATGCAATATTTTACTTCATGTAATACCGATAAACGGACTAATACTATTGATTCGTTAGCAAGTAAGTTTATTGAAAATAATGTGACGAGCATTCAATTTTTAGTCAATAATTATTACTACAGTTTGTTGGTGCATTTTAATATTTTTGCTCTTAATGTAGTTTTTTGTCTTGCGTTGTGTTAATGTCACTTTTTAAATTAAACGTCTTGGAATATTGTGTGACTTTGATATTTGATATGACTGTGTAAATTATGTCGATGTTACATAATACAAATGGTAGTATATAATAAAAATATAATAAAAATATCTTCACACAATCATCATAACAATGAGAATCTTCTAAATCGAAGAAGTATATAAAGGAGAAGAAAATTGTATTTCAAATGTTATCCACATATCACGAGGTAAGCATTATTCATTTGAGTTTGAGATCATGTGATTAATGTCGTCATACTGTAAATACTTAGAATGAGTTACTAATGAATGCTCCAAATTCGATATTATAGTTTATGGAAAAATGTTGTAATAATGCATTAATTAAAAAATAATTTATGTAAGTTACTCACATTAAAAGATTACATATGAAAAGCCTCATTTAAATATAACATTTTGCGAAAAACCTCTTCACATTAAAGAAAGAGATTGACAAGTCACGAAAATTGTATCAAGAACAAAATACGAAATGCCAATGAACAACAACGACAAAGACAACAAGAAGAAGAACAACAACAACAACAACGCCACGGTGTCAATATAGATGAATACGGGCATTCATAATAATAGTACGTTACAAATTAAACATGCAATATTTTACTATACGAATTATAATTTATTATACGAATTATAATTTATACTCTTGAATATACTAGTCACTTTAAGGTTTTATGTTTTTATAGTTTTGTTAAAAGGAAATTTGTTTTATAGTTTGCTTTTAATAATGTAATTTATTTGAACAACGAAGTCCGTCTTTCACAAAAAATGAGAGTTTCAAACATGAATCGAAAATTAGTCCCGAACATTACGAAAAAATAATTAGATCCAACCCGAGTGCATCGCATGGGTCCCGAGGCGATAGCAAACTTGTGTGCATTGCACGTGGATGAATATAAAGGTCTCCAACATTAATGTCATCGCTTCATATTTAAAATAATTTATGTAACTTATACATATTAAAATTACATGTGAATAGACTCTTTCAATGTAACATCTTGAAAAAATCTCTTCACATATACTCTTTTAATGTCAATAAACTATTTTAAATGTGTGTCATGCTTAGAAATGTGATACCATCACAGCTTAGATATATAATGACGAAAATAAGTTCTGAAGATTACGATATAAAAACTTATATACAACCCATGCGCAACTCAATAAAGTATTCTAAGTACGTATAAAGCTTAGCAAATGTGTGACACCATGAAAACTTAAATATAAAATGACGAAAATAAATGCCGAATATTACGCTATGAAAACTTCTATATAGCCCATGTGCATCGCACGTATTTTAAATCTATGAAAACTTCTATACAGCACATGTGCATCGCACGGGCATCGTTGACTATCATAAGAAATAGTTATAACTTAGCCCAATGTATTAATATTAATTAGTTCCAATTAAAAATGATAGAGTCAATACCAAAGTAAATAGACAAAAAATATTACGTAAAAAATACATCTTAAAAGATTACATGTCAATAAACTATTTTAAATACGTATCATGCTACAAAATGTATGCTACCATGACAACTTATATATACAATGACAAAAATACATCCCGAATATAAAATGACAAAAATAAATGACGGATCCATGATCAAAATAACGAAAATTTGTGCTGAACAATAACAATTTAAATATATAATACCATCATATACAGCCTGGGGCATTGCCCGGGTCTGAATGACTCGTTGTGTATAATGTTCTGGTTAGGTTCTTAAAATATCCTTTAATCTTAAAATTTTATTAATATAATTTTAAGAAAATCAAATTAGTCAAACATATATATTTAAAGCCTAACTTATATCGATGTCAAAAGTTATATTAATTAAATTGGATCAAAATTTAAAGGGTTAATGACGCCAAAATCCACAACCTTTCATCCGACTTTCATTTTTTCCACAATCTTTTCAAAAATCCTGTAAATCCACAACCTTTGGCACTTGTTCGATTTTTCCATAATTTTGATTTAGCCCCAAATTCGGTCCTACATGGACGCTGTCGCCGCCGAAAATTCAAACTGCGTTGTTTTAAGCTTAGGGTTAATAACGCCAAAATACACAACCTTTGATGCCCCTTTCATTTTTTCCACAGTCTTTGGTATTTGTTCGATTTTTCCATTAGCAGCATCTTAAAAATTGAAAAATATTTTCATTTTTTAGTTTTTTTACAAAATTTTAAGGGCGGCTTTATAATGTAGTTCTATTATTTTTATTTTGGTTTTCCAAAAAAAATAAAAATCAGTTTATAAAGTTCATCTTTTTAGATTTTGACTAGTTAGTTTTAAAGAGTTTCAGATAATATTAAAACACTCATTTGTTTGTTTGCATCTCAACATAATTAGTGTTTTTTTCTTGTGTATGTGTGTGTGTGTTTTTCAAATGTCAATTGTTTGTTTGTAAGGTGATTTGGTTTCATGGCAATAAATAGGCAAGAATGTTTTTCTTAATTATTTGCACTTATGTGCTATAATCTGTTTTTTCCCCATATTTCAACCTTTTTTTTGGGGGGGGTTCTTAGCTTTCAGTTTTTAGGAAGTATATTGTTTTAAGATCATGATATACTAATTGGAAAACTAAGTAGTCAAAATCTAAAAAGAGAAACTCTACAAACGGATTTTTTTTCTTTTTTTGAAAAAACCAAAAAAAAAATAGAACTACATTATAAAGCCGTCCTTAAAATTGTGCAAAAAAACTTAAAAAATAAAAATATTTTTCAACTTTTTAGATGTTGCTAATGGAAAAATCGAACAAGTGCTAAAGGTTGTGGAAAAAATGAAAGGGACATCAAATGTTGTGTATTTTGGCGTTATTAACCCTAAATTTAAAACGACGCAGTTTGAATTTTCGGCGGCGACACACTCCCGGCGTCCACGTAGGATCCACGTAGGATAGAATTTGGGGCTAAATCAAAATTATGGAAAAATCGAACAAGTGCCAAAGGTTGTGGATTTACAGGATTTTTGAAAAGGTTGTGGAAAAAATGAAAATCGGATGAAAGGTTGTGGATTTTGGCGTCATTAACCCAAATTTAAATTAAAGTACAGTTAAATCTCAATAAATGAATGTTCGATAAACGAATAACCTCGTCAAATGAATAATTTTTTCCGGTCCCAACTCTTTATAACATGTTCAAATTTTCTTTCGACAAATGAATAATTTCGCTAAATGAATATTTTTCTTCGGTCCCGATCATATACATTTATCGAGGATTTCCCCTAAAATTTAATCATGGGCATTATCTAAATTAAAATTCAGGTATTCTCAATGGGCCGGGCTTAAAAGAACCTTTAGGAGAACCTGGGTCGGTCTGAAACAGCATTCGCTCGGGTCGCGTCTAAATCAAGCCTAACTGCAGTCCCGTAGTTCTTGTTACAAGAGGCTCAGACTCCGCCGTTGCGAGTCTTGTGACAAACAGAATGACCGAAGAATTTGGTAAAGTTTCTCTGTTGAGTGACGATGAATTAGGGTTAATCGTCAAGTTTCTCAACGACCCAGATGACAGAAAATCGTTCTCCGAGGTCTGCAAGCAATGGTCCAAAGTCGAGGGTCTGAACCGATCATCACTCCGTCTTCTTCAATCCGATCTTCTCCGCCGTGTACTTCCCAGATGCCCAAATCTGATCGCTTTCCAAACCCAGGAGCCCCTCTCCGACGCCGACCTCGAATTCTTAGCCCAAACATGTCCCAGACTCCAAGTCATCAACCTCAGTATCCGCGACGACGTCAAGACATCCAAGGTTCAAGCTAATTTGGAGTCTGATGGTGTTCGCGCTCTGGCGTATCATTGCCCGTATATAATGAAGCTTCTGCTTAGAGGAAGATTGAAATCGAGAGCTGCTCCGGCGATGGAGTTATTACCTAACCTTACGCATTTGGATTTAGGATTCTGTTACAAGGTTGACGACGAGGACATCGAAGCAATCGCGTCGGCCGCGGGTTCGGTTACCTATTTGAATTTGGAATCTTGTTTCTGTATCACCGATCGCGGTTTGGGGTTTCTGTCCCGCGCCTTGTTATCTAAAACACTGAAGACATTGGTGCTTGCGAAGTGTAGTAAGATCACTGATTGCGGGGTTTCGGTTCTGCAGAACCTGTGTTGCTTGGAAATTCTGAATTTGGCTAACCATGGAGCAAGAATCACCGATGCAGGGGGTCTGGCAATATCGGAAATCAAAACTCTGAAGAAACTGAACTTAGCTGGTGTGATGTCCCTGACAGACAGAACCGTTGTTGCACTTGCTCGAAACTGCCTCGACTTGGAGGTGCTTGATTTGAGTGACTGTCAGAAGGTGACGGGAGCTGGCCTTCGTGCATTTCGGAGTCACGCCTGCTTAAATGCTCTTGTTATGCTCTATTGTTTTAGGTTTTTTGGGTCTGATTTGGAACACTTGGTGCTAGAGTGTCCGACATTGAAGCGTATCGTGGTGGACGAGTATGTGGGACGTCAGATATTGCCGGAAATGCAAGAGAGCACGAGAAAATGTGTGAGTTACAGTTTTAGTTTTGATTGGTCTTTCAGAGACCTTGAGAATTTGTGATGGTGTCATAGTTATCAAGTCGTCTACTTGTCGTCTTGTCGGATTTTGTAAAAAGTTGTCCGTCTGACTTGTGAATTTCAGACAGTAAAAGAGATTCAACTAAAAAAGGGTTAAAGCGTATAAATCTTCTTTTTCTCGTCTGGGCAGCAGGTCTTCGTATCTTTGGTAGTCCATTTATTAGATAGATGACTTTACTCATCATATGTTTCTGTTTGCTAGTCTACAACTTCAGTTATGTTGAATGTTACTCATCATGTGTTTAGTTATATTAAATATAATAAAGATTTGTATCTGAACTTTTTGTCGTCTTGACACGACTAGTGGGACGACTTATCGTACTGACAGTACATAAGCGACTTGGCTGGACTCATGGTCGTGGTAATCATGGATGGTATAGTGCTATTTTTTAGCCTTGAAGAATCCAATCTCTTTTATGAATAAAAGTAAGATAATTGCAATTTTCAAATGTGCATGGCTAAAACTTTATTTGGAGTAATATATATGAATGTCGAACTACATGATTTGCAAAATGATGGATCTGATGCCAAGTTAATGGTTTTGACAGATCGTATGAAATCAGTTCTTTTAGCACGGACCCGTGTCCTGTACTGGATTGGCATGTCATTCCAGAGCAAACATTTAGGTCAGATCAAAAGGAAAGGTTGCCACTTAACAAAGTAGCATACATCTGTGAATGTAACATCCTATAATCACAAGCATCTAGACGTGCCCAGTCAACCCGGATCCATGGACCCGTGCGACCTGGACCGAACTCGCGAGATCACGGGTCACGGGCCAACCCGGACATTGGGTATACACGGGTGGGTCCGAGCCTCGGTAGTTTCGACCCTCGTGGTCCACTGGGTCCGACCAAGTGGGTTGACTCGTTTTTTGATTTTTCCTAAAATCTGACACTTGGAAATCTATGGTTTGAAAAAAAAAATAGCTGTTGGAATCCAACGGTCTGGATTAACTAGACGAACCACCGACCCTGACCTGGCCGGTTGGACTCGTTGAAGCATAGCCATTAGTTCATTTTGTTGTCTATAAAATGATAATTAAATAAAACTGTAAAATAATAAATTTTCTCATATATATATATATATATATATATATATATATATATATAGGGGCGCGTTCTATGCAGTACCAATATTAGATGCAGTACTTTATAGTACTAATTTATGCATGAGTTTTGTACTAATTATGCATGAAATATATGCATTTCGTGCATCAAAATTTCAATACATTAAAATATGCAAGATATTTGATGCATATAATCTAATATTTTAATGCATCCCTATATAGTGGCGTGTTCTACGGACCAATATTAGATGCGATCTTTCTGACTAATTGATGCATGAGTTTTGTACTAATTATATGCATCAAATATATTGCATATTTTAATGCATTGAAATTTTGATGCACGAAATACATATATTTCATGCAGAGAGAGAGAGAGAGAGAGAGAATATGATACTTAAGTTAAAAAATAAGAATGAATTTGATCCATAGATTTTGATCAAATGCATAGTACTATGTAATATTTTAGTGCATCGACATTTTGATGCATATAGTGCAGAGTTTTAATGCATTGCAACTTTGATGCACGAAATGCATATATTGCATGCATAAGTCAATTTGGACCGTACATCACACAAAGATCAATGATTCAGATTTATTCTTATTTCGCGGGATAAAAACCATTCTCATTTGATCGTAAACATATATATATATATATATATATATATATATATATATATATATATATATATATATACGGGTCGTCCCGAACCGATTCGTAGCCAACCCATGTTGACCCAGACCCGTATATATCATATGGTCGGGGTCTAGCTCTCGCCGATCCGTGACCCGATGGGTCGGACCCGAGTCTGGATTTGGACACGTCTACATCATCCAAGTCGGGTTCCTAGTGCACAAGAAAAACGGGTGCCAAGGGCGACATGCCATTTTCATAATGTCGTCGGCAATATAAATGTTGTATTTTGTTCACAAGAACTTAACTCGGATCATTACCTATGTATTCTAAGCTTTAAACTTTTGTAATCCGCCAAAATATTACTATAGAAATTTTTTAAGTACTCACATGTGTTTCGTATATGCATGCATATTTACAATTGGATCTGTAGCAAATGATTTTCATCATAAACCTGATGGTGAATATATATGCAAGTATGATAGCCATATGAGTACCTTAGAACTTCCCATTATTATAAGTTGTAGTTGAATATATATATATAATGTATTACTATTGCTATATACTATCCAAGTAAATATTTTCAAATTCATTACTTCTATCTCATGTATTTCAGCATATATCAATCGTATATTGCAAGTATTTGTGCTCGAATATTTGATCAACAATCAGGAACCATGCATTTTTTTTGTGTGTGAAAAGCTTTTTGTGACAAGATCACCGGCATCGAAACAGAAGCTACGCCAGAAAAATTATATGCAACAATTGGCATGCCGGGAAAAAAAACACTATCTCAGGTATGCTACATCCAAGTTATTTCAAGCTTTACCCTTTCACAAAAGAAAAGCTACTCCTCATTTTCCACATAGCATAACAACACACACAAGGATAGTTGTTGTAGTTATAGGCATATTTATGAATAAAGCTTTAGAACATTATGAAAACCAGTTTGATTCTTAGGTTCCCAGATATTGTCAAGACTTCCATTTTACAATGAGAGAATGGAGGAGAATAAGAAGAACTAACCAGGAAGAAATAGGCATAGCCTTAACAGCCAGCACAAAACCTATGCCCCTTGGTTCATCATCTCAATCTCTTTTTTTATCTAACCTTCACTTTTTTCAGCTTCTCTAACTTTTGTGATTGAAGTACATCAGACACAGGCTTCCAGCTCTAAAGCAATTAAAATCATGCAGTTTAGTGACTTAATTCTGTATAACATGTGTTATCCCTGTAATTGAAATGTTTTAGTTGTTATTACAAACATCTTACACAAATCTATGCAGTGAAACTTTCTATAGTTAGCTTATTCAAGTGAGAAATTTCAGTTCAACTATGTGCGTTTCACTGAAGTATAGATGATTTAGGTAGGACACAGTAGCTCTCTTTGAGCATCTTCTCTATGCTCGTTGTGCCTTCTCAGTCCAGTTGGGTTCTGTTGATATCTTTGTTGGTCAACAAATCCACGTTAACAATATGAAAAGCGTGGATAATGTGTACGTACATGTAACCACGAATTTACATGTAGAGGTGTAGGAATGCAATAAAAAGATCAAGTTTGCTATATAAAGTGAATGTATTAATGGATGAGCGGTGTGAATTTTAAATCGGTTCTGACCTTTTCACTTTTACACTGCTTTTGTTAGAGTAAATTTTTCGGAATCGTTTATAATGACCCGAGTTGAGGATGTTTATAACTATCCTGCTCGGACATGTGTCATTCAATAATTAATTCATTTACAGGCACGCAGGTCGGTGATATTGATTAGACATTTGTCTTGTTGTCGTGACATGCAGCTCAAGTTGCATGGATGAAACTCCCACTATCCTGCTGTTCAGACACATAGCATCCTGCCTGCGTTGTTAAGATCGAATCGGCTCTTTGATCGAGGTTGTTAACTCCCTAATCAGTTTCAAATGCACGATCAGATCGTCTTGCCCGATATGGAGGGCGTCATCACCGTCAGCATTGGGACCAGATATCCACGTCGGTTAGTACCTGGATGAGTTTCTTGGCCGATCTGAAAGACTTTAGCATTGATGCATTGAGATTGGATATTTGGGTCGGTTGGTATTTAGGTCAGCTTCTCGCGTAGTCGTGGACGTGTCGTTTTCGGGACGATGTGGCACTTAGATCGCTCCACAGATCAGTCACCAACCGATTCCATGTAGGTTTTGTCACGAGTATCTTTTTCAGAAATCGTTATATCGACTTATATATCGATGTGGAAATATTTTACCACATCACATAATTTTCGAATTTAAATAAAATAGTGGCATTATTGCAAATGTAATGTAACAAGATATATATCGTTATGTGACTACAGTAAGGATATCAAAATCACGCCCAGTTTTACTCGAGTGAGGTATCTCGTTATGTATACGGGAAAAACAATCTCTAAGTTGTTACTTTATTTTATACATGAACGATCTAAACATTGTTATGCATATAGAGATTGTTTTGGTGAGGTTACAAGTACATAACGACTTATAACTTGTTACAGACAATTTAAATATAATCAGGTACAAGAACGACCTAAATATCATTTTGGATACAAATGAACCACTTAGAACTCCTTTTTGACATATTAAATGTAGTTAGGTACAAGAGCGATCTAAATATCATTTTGGATATAAAGGAAAGGCATAGAACTCGGTTTGGACAAATTAAATGTAGTTAGGTACATGAACGATCTGAATGTCGGTTTGGATACAAAAGAATGACTTGTAAAATAACTAGAGTGATAGGCGTTGTGAAAAATAAAAGTTTAGCATCAAACTATAATAGGAGTTATCCTCCCTTTTGCATTACCTGCATATATCCATATCCATATTCATTCGTCATTTTCCTCAAATTCAACTGGGTAACACTTTGATATTCATATAGAATCGGCATCATCCATTTGTGTATCAACATAGCTCTTATTAGAAAAATATATCTTAATAAGTCTACTAAAGAAACATAAATATATATAGACATGCTCCTAAATATTAACGTATTTTAGATATCGTGAGATCCTGTTATTTACTAACGTATATGTTACTTTGAAAAATTACGAATATAAATGACACAAATAGATTCGTAGCAAGGATAATAATATAACCAAAACAATTTTTGGATCATTATGCATAACAACAGTAAGACAAAACGATCTTGAACTCGCCGCGTAATAATAATAGACAAGCCTAAAATGACAGTGAACTCGTTATGAATGAAAGCGGAAAGGAAAAATGGCTCTAAAGCCATTTTATCGGTACATAAAAACAAATAGAAGAACACACAGAACATCAACATGACACCTATTGAGATAATTCATAAAACATACATTAAAATTACATTTACTTCCTCTCCAAATTAATGTTTGCTCTAAATTTAGAATTTCCAAATCGTGTTTCTAATATTTTTATATGGTTCCTCCAAGTCAATTAATGCAAGGAAGAGCAAAGAATAGCACAAGAAAAGAGCAAAACAATGACACAAGAGACTATGAGAACACCGATCGGCTCCAAAGAAAAATGCAGGACCATTTGATATAGTAATTTGGTTATTTTAATTCAATTATAGACTATATTATCTTACTAGAAAAAAATATGTTGGCCCCTAGAGATCTGCCGATGGAGGGTAACCAGCGTAGGCGTTAGGCCGGTAGGCAGTTGCATACACATAAAATAATTATCGACTTCAAGGTATGTCTGCGGCTGGCGGCAGCCCCGCCGATGCGCAGACCAACACTCGACCACAAAAAAAAAAACTGGTCGGACGTTGAGGTCTGCCGGCTCGCAGGCTAGCGACATAAAAAAAACTGGCCGACTGGCGGAGGTCTATCGACGACGACATCGAAAAAAAGTTGGTTGGCCGTCATATCGCCGTCGTACAGGGACTATTTCTTGGCAAAAACTCATGCGCATATAAACACGTCAAAAATAACATTTAGATCACGCATGTACTTAAAATATGGGAGCTCTTTGCAATGAATTGCATGCTCTCCAAAGGTGTCCGAACACCCTTTATGACAAACATAGCATAACATATTTACTCGAAATATCATTCATGAGACGATACTTGAGGATCATACAGTACTCAATTGGCGACATATGCTGCCTAGCCCATCGATAGAGATAACGAGAAGAAAATCTTGAGCATGTACTGCTTGTAGGCACCTAAACACTACATTTTGCCTAAAGGATATGTCAAACTTCACTTCTATTTCCGGAAGAATTTTACTAAAAAGGGCAATCGCCAAAGCATTTTGAGTTCTAGGAGGAGCAGTGTCCTTGTTAATAAAATCAGTAAGATCGAAAGAAGGAATAATTCCACGAATATAACCTAAACCTGTGTCAATCAATACTCATATAATATATCCCTCTACCTCATAGGGTATGATCGTGTAATGCCCAACGTTGGACCGTGGAGGCCACAAAAGCATACAGAGATGCCTCTATACCCGAGTACAAACCTAGCCCCCAAACCGAATAGGTAAGAAAGCCATGCAATATTAGAGATCACCAAAGAAAGAGCCTCCACATATAACAATGTGCTCAACAGTCCTATGTAATCCTTTACCGAAACAAGTTGTTGCTTCTAGGGGTGTTCAAAATCGGATATTCGGACTTTCGGATATTTGAAAATTCGGATAGTAAATTTTGATATCCGAAATTTCGGATACGGATATCGGATATCCGAAATATCCGGAAAAAATATGAATTTTGTTCGGATATCCATATATTCGAAAAAAATATTCGGATTTGGATATCGGATATCCGAATATCCGAGAAAAACTTTGAATATCGGATATCCGAATATCCGAATACTTTATATTATTTAAAATATAAAAAAATAAAAATTTTAAGATTTTTCGGATATTTCGGATATCCGAATATCCGATTTTTCTGAAAAGTACTATCCGATATCCGAATCCGAAGTTCAGGATATCCGAACTTTAGATATCCGAATTTTCAAATATCCGGAACTTCGGATTTTCGAATATTTCGGATCGGATATTTTTGAACACCCCTAGTTGCCTCCTCCATTTACCAAGACAAGCACATCGTGAAGCCAAAATAAAATTTAGGAATGCTCATGCAAGAACGAAGTAGAAAAAGCTCACTATGTGGATCCCTAATTGTGGGATAATATGCACCACCCGCTCAACATTTCTAGCACCTCATTCGCAGGGCCAATTCCTTAGTAACAAGCCCTACCTCTACTAACCGCCCCTCCAAGCAACTTCACCGTCAAATTCGATCTAATAATATCCCAAGAAATAAGCCCACCGGCCATCGGGTTCTTCCTTCCGAAAACGAATTGGTGATAAAAATTTTAGTTTGCTGGGTGAACTTAGACCTGGCAATTCGTTCGTGTCGTGTATTTTCGTGTCGTGTACTTTCGTGTTTCGTGTACCAAAAGTCCAAACCCATACACGACACTAAATGAATTCGTGTCATGTCGTGTCGTGTACCGCGCAAATTCGTGTCGTTTCGTGTCGTGTTTTGTCGTGCACATAATATAAAATAAATATTAAAATATTATAAAAAATAATAATTTTAATATTATAATATTATTTTTATAGGTTTTAGTAGACGAAATGAAACTAATGGCAACAAAAACACGAATGTTTATACCAAATTTATGAAAGTTCACATTATATTTTCAAATTTTAAAGTTTAGTATAAACAGAATTCATAAAATATATATTTTTATTAAATTAAATATGCAATATTATATTAATTTATTTATTTATTTATTTATTTCGTGTACCTCGTGTCGTGTCGTGTACCCAAAGGGTAAACACAAACCCGACACTAAATCTCGGTCGTGTACTTTCGTGTTCGTGTATTTTCGTGTCGTATACTCAAAATGAAAACACAAACACTAAATTTTCGTGTCGTTTTCGTGTCGTGTTTTCGTGTCGTGTGGTAAATTGCCGGGTCTAGGTGAACTAACAACTAACATTTGTCGATAAAAAAATAAAAAAAAATCTCAAGAAATAAACCTTTCTTAAAATATAGCATGAGATAGAATATATTTAATAAAATATAATAGTTTTAAAAAGACGATCTTTCGAATGGAATATAGCATTTATGACGGGACCAACAATACTTAGGTGGGACGGAGTCGATGCCGGGTAGGGGGGCGGGTAGCCGAACCCGAGCGGCAACACCATTCCGCCTAGCTCGGGTTCGTTGGGCGGGCTGATTTTGCGGGTTCAGAAGCCGCAGGAATATTGCAAAAAAAAATGAACGTTTGGGTTGTGATTCTAGCCGTTGTGCAACGGCTATGAACAAAAAAAAAAAAAAAAAAAAAAATTTCCCACTCCTATTTAAACTAATCTTTCACCTCTATTTTCAAAATAAAAACCCACAACACACAATAATCTTTCAAAAATACTAAACTATGGATCCAAGGAGAGGTAAAAAAACTTTCACCTCGCGTCAAGGTCGGGCTCAACCATTCCCGAATCAACCAAATCAAACTCCGTTAGGATTTAGCCAATTTTATTCTCAACCATCCCCGAATCCATTTTATGTTCCACAACCCCAATCTCCACAATTTTTCCCATATAATATGGGTCCTCCTCAATTGAATCCACAACACTACAACATCACTGCTTCAAGCGTGTTTTACCAGTTCGAAAACCTTATTGAAGACGTAGAGTACGTGCAGAAACACAACCACTACCAAATGAAGAAGACGAAGATGAGGAAGTTCAAGAAATCGATCCTAGAGGGAAGAAAAAGCTTTCACGGGAGGAGGCCCAGTGAAGTTTGGGCCGGCACAAGAGGAGGCGTTGGCGAAAGCATGGGTTCAAATCTCCACTTGTGGTGGTGTCGGTAATGAACAAAAGTCAAGCGGTTTTGGAAACGGATTCTCGAGCATTACGAGGCAGCTGTGGGTTCGAGTTCACGAACATTTCATGCGTTGAATACCAAGTGGAGAACAATGAACACGGCCATGGGTATTTTCAACGGCTACTACCTCCAATGGTACATAATCTATACTTTATTATTTACAATTACATTATTTTGTTTTAGCTATACTTTTTTATTTTGCGTAATCATGATTTTTATTTACAATTAAATTATTTTGTATATAATGTAGAAACGTCTTAAGGCTAGTGGGTGCAACGACTTGGACGTGGTGAGGCAAGTGAAATGGATTTCTACACGCAAGAAAAAAACAATTTCTTCATACCGGGCGTGGGAGGTTGTCGGAGGACATGAGAAATGGACGGAGCAAGAATGTTTTCAAGATATTGCGGTCTTTGCAAGCAATTCTTCAAAAGGAGGTCGGGGAGTATGATGCGGCAAGCAACACCATTCCCGACATGAATGAAGACCCCACCCCTCGATTGAATCAAGAAAAATAAAGAAGAAGCAAGCTGCATCCTCCTCGTCTATCTCAAGCGTTGCGGATGAAATCAACGCGTACACACAAAAGAAGACACAATATTTGGAAGAAAAACGCGAGATGGCGAAACAATTGTTGGCTACACAACTCGAGGGGGCGAAGTTCAAGAATACACAACGAGAGTTGAAGTTTTTTTTGGAGCCGCATGATCACATTCGCGATCCCGCTATGTTGGAATTAGTTCTTACCCAAAAACGTGAACTTGCGGCCAAACACGGATGGGCTTGCAATTTTTAAATTGTAGTGCAAGTTATTTTAATTTCAACTTATGTAATATTTTTTTTTTTTAAGTTGTAGTTTCAATTTTTAAGTTGTAGTTTTTTTAAGTATTATGTAATGTTTTTTTTTTTAATGAAATGGTATGTTTTTATTTTAAATATTGTATGTGATTTTATGTATTTAAAAAAAAAAAAATGAATTCGGGTACTAGGGTACCACTCCCACTTGTTAGGGTAGTGTTAGGGTAGTATTGGGGTAGTTTTGAGTTGGAAGGTTTTTATTGGATAGAGGTGACGTGGCACCCTTAGGGTATTAGGGTATGAAATATCCACTCCCTCCCCCCCTTAGAGAGGTGGTTACCCTCGTGCCGTAGAACTGGTGCCATAAGGAAAAAGTACTGTCACGTCAGCAAAACCCTCTATGGCACCAGAAATGGTATGGCACCACATTCTGTGCCGTTACCCTTGGCACCAGAAAATGTGGTGCCGTAGGATTTTTTTTTCATTTACATAAAATAAAACATACACAATATTAACTAAAATAAACTTCATTGAATTAAACAAAAAGACACTACATAGAAAAAAATACGAAAAAAGACATTACATAGAAAATTACTATTGTTGTTGTTGTTGCATTTTCCATTGACTAAATAATATTTGTTCTTCGGGATTCATATATGGGTTTGGGAAGTAAGGCATTTGGGGGTATGGATTCGAAGACGAGCCCGGATTGTTGGTCGGATTCGAAGACGAGCCAGGAATTTGGTTCGAAGGGTCGTTTAGCATACCGGTAATCCACTGCTGGTTGGGATTCATTTTGTTTGAAAAAATTGAGAGAAGTAGAGAATAGTATGTTATAAAATATATTGGAAGTGTGTGTGAAGTATGAAATAATAAGGGGTATATATAGAATTTTTAAGGTGTAAAAATTGAGTTTTGAGGGTATTAAATGTAAAAAACAAAAAAACCGTAACAAAATCGTTGGGTAACGTTTGAATTTAAAAACAAATTCTACCGCGTGGGCTGGTCACGACGGCGCGAGGGCCGACGGCGCCACCCACGATACGGTGTGCCATTGCGTTTTTTGGGCTGTTGGGTCGGCGCGAGGCTACGGTGGCTGCGTACCCTTTCCTCTTAGAAATTTTTAATTCTTTACCCTTCAGTTTTAAAGACTCACTGGAAAGCCAGCTCAAACTCTTTTTCCTCTCCCAGCGCATCTTTTAGAACCCTTCTCACCACCACAACCACCAATGGCGGCCATGGCCCGCCTCTTCAGATCCTCATCCTCCTCCACCACTGTCTGTTTCATCCAGAGGTCCTTATCAACCGCGGCCGCCACTGAATTAAAACCACAGCCTTGCCCTCCCCCTCGCATAGATCCAAAGGGCAGAAACGTCCAGTGGGTATTTTTGGGATGCCCTGGCGTTGGAAAAGGTACTTACGCGAGCCGTCTATCGACTCTCCTCGGCGTTCCCCACATCGCCACCGGCGATCTTGTTCGTGAGGAGCTGTCGTCGTCCGGTGCTCTGTCCAAGCAAGTGAGTTGTTTTGATATTGTGATTGGGTTGTGGAATTGAGATCGTAGGAATTGGATTTGATGAAAATTTGTGCCATTTCTGAGCCACATTGTTTGCTTACAGTTACAGTTGGTATTGTATTACTTGATATCGGTTACTGAATAGCAGTACTTACAAACGTTTCAAATGATTAGGAATAAATTTTGCAGGCGTGATTAGATATTTGAATGTTTCATCGTTTTGAAGTTATAGAATTGAGATCCGCGAGAGTGGTTGTGAAGAAACCATGTTGCTTTAATGTTGACAGATGTCTTGTTAATTGTCACACTGGTCTCTTGGGAAAATAAAACAAAAACATTTGTTATATATATATATATATCAGAGAAAAAAGGAACTTTATTAATAAGGAAAGGAACAAGTCTTAGCAGTAGGGTACAAGCAGTACCAGAGACAGAGCAGAGGGAGAAAGAAAGAAGAAGAAAGAAACATAAAGAAAAAAAAAAACGAGACTACATCAGAACTAGCCATCCCAAATGGCTGTTATAGGAGAAGCACTTCAATCCTCAAACGTCATGTTGTTATTTTGGGTTGCAAGAGTGTGAATCCATGCCCAAAATCTGCCATATGTTTCTTCTTCTATCTTCTTGAACTCCCAGGATGCCTTCTGGGATAACACTTTGTTTCGCCATTTCCAAATAACCCATGCTACACACATCCACAATCCCCCAGGATTTCTTCTATTAATCTCACCATCCAGTAAATTCGCGAATTGCCAAAAGTGATCACCGACACTTCGCGGGCTCCAAACAATACCAACTTTAGACACCGCCTTATTCCACAGCTCCACAATCGGCGTGCAACCAATGAATAAGTGGCTAATCGATTCGGGACATTGGCCACAGCACGAACATACTCCTCCACCAACACAGCTCACACCTCTTTTCATGAGATTATCGAACATGGGCAGCCTGTTCAACATTAACCTCCAGGTGGTACAAGCCGCTTTCTGAGGAGCTAAAGCTTTCCATAAAAAACTGAATATGGGATTGGCGACCGTGGCTCCTCTTTGATCTTGATAATTCTTGGAGATCAAGTGATACGCTTGTTTAATGAAATTCTGTACAAGAGGTTTCTCGTTCCAAGTCCATGTATCTATCTTGTTCTCCTCCAGCTTAAACCTGCAAATGTGGTTAGTCAATTTATCTGCCAAATCAGTTCCCCTCCCTATAATGATAAAAATTTCTGCATAATAGACCATCTCCATACCCCGTCCGCCCACTCCCCCATTTCCCCGACCATCCCGTCCTTCTGTGGGTTCAAGTTGAACAGCCGCGGGAATTGCTCCCGGAGTGATTTATCCCCCGCACACTGCCCTTCCCAAAAACTGATATTGAAACCATTCCCCAATTTTATCCTAAGGTTGTCTCCAAACCATTTCCCCGACTCCCCTCTAAGGGACGAGATTCTGACAATGAATTTGAGTTGAAATCCTATAATGACAATGTTGCAGAGTTCTTAAGTGGAGACAGTGGAGTGAGAAAATGTAAAAAATGTATCGAGTTGGGCGGATTTGAAAGCATTGAAGATGTGTGGTGCGCCTGCCTGTGATTAGGAGTAGACTTCTTTTCTTCGCAGACTAGCATATCAACTTGCAAATTATGTTTCAATAATATTTATGTTTCAAAATGAATTTGGATTTGTTGGGTGGGTGGGTGGAAGTTGTGTAGCGTGTATCTCTTCTTTTCTTGACTTGAGGTATTTTTGTTGATTGATAATATAGTGTATATATAAATATATTCCTTTTACTCGTATCATCTGATTGCTTTGGTTCCTTACTGCAGCTTGCAGACATTGTGAACCAGGGTAAATTGGTATCCGATGAGATTATTATAAATTTATTGTCAAAGAGGCTTGAGGTGGGAGAATCGAAAGGAGAATCAGGATTTATACTTGATGGGTTTCCTCGCACAGTAAGACAAGCAGTAAGTAAAATTTCTATGGTCAAGCTCTTTATTTATTTCCAAAAGAAGGGTGCTGTGAAGTATATGACGGGTGAGTGCCAAACTAAAAGTAGCTTACAATATAATGATACTAAAATTCATGATGCTCACAGTTAGTTTAGAAATTGCTTTGCTGCGGATTTTCCATTTCGGACTATCTTTTGACATTTATGAATTAAGCGGGAATAGGAATGCATAGTAGCCTTTGATATTCATTTCATGGATTTCACATGTTAAAAATGAATTGAAGGGTCTGAATTTCTGATGTGCTATGCTGGATCCAGACCTGTAATAGATCGTATATGATAGTCTCATGGCACATATGTGGCATATGTAGATGTTCTTTGGCAGTTACTGTGTTGTTTACATGATTGTTTGATGTAATTATTATTTCAACCCTTGGTGTAGCAAAACCTGTGTTTGCAAAATATTAGGGCTGGGATTTTGGGCTAAAAAACACAGACTTGATTCGAAAAAACTTGGGACCGAACCCAGACCACACGTCCTTCGAAAAAAAACAGGACACAGACTAAACCCGGCCCGAAAGTAGGGTTTTCGAACCAAGCTCAGATCTCATTTCCAGAAATTTAAGGAGCTTTTACTTCTTTCTTATTATGACAAAACAGTTGGCAGTTTTAACTCAAACATGACACCATTTTGAGAAATTTAAAAAAAGGCAAACCTGCCAACCATTTTTGGAAGGAGAGAGTACATGTTAAAATATTAGTCATTAGAATCATCATGATGTGTGCGGCCCTATTTATTTTACTTGGTGGATAGGAATCATCTTTGTAGTAAAACTTTCAAATATCTATATATCTAACATTGTTGCATGTGAATATTAAACCTAAATAATTGGCTCAATATTATATCATTGTAATTTCATTGATCCAACTAAATTAATACATGCATTCTACATGCTTGAACAATGTGCAATCGGTGATCCTATGATCCTAGTCCTACCATTATTTTTGTCCCAAAACAATCCATGTTTGCATTACATAGGATAGTAGTAGTGTTTATAGAAAGAAAACAAAAAATATTTTTGTGTGGAGTATTATTCTGAATTTAGACATTCTCTTTCTTTGCAAGAACTTTTTTCTGGGTGTGGGCTTGATCCAACAGGGTTACTGGTCCATTCCTCTAAAGAAGAGAGATTTCATTATGTGCAGGAAATATTGAATGAAGTGACATACATTGATCTGGTGGTAAATCTCAAGCTGCCAGAAAATGTGCTGCTTGAGAAATGCCTTGGGAGAAGGATTTGCAGCCAGTGTGGGAAGAACTTCAACGTGGCATCGATCAACGTCAAGGGCGAAAATGGGATTCGTGACATAAGTATGGCCCCACTTCTTCCTCCGTCCCACTGTGTTTCAAAACTCATTACTCGTTCTGATGATACCGAAGCTATTGTAAAAGAAAGACTTCGCATCTATAATGAAAAGGTACTGTTTTCTTCTTTTCTACACCCTCTTCTTCCTCTTAATGTGTGTGTGTGTGTGTTAAATTTGATATAGTTGCAAAAGTTTTCGCCTAATTAACCCCACTCCCTGAGCAAAACGATAAATAAAACAAAAAATGATATCAAACATCCCATCGAGGTTGGTATTGAAGGTGCAATTTGTAAAATAGAAACACATATCAAGTGGGTATTTATAATTTAAAAGTTAACTAGAACGTTTTGTATCAAGGTCCTTTTTGTAGTTAACCTGGTCACGTTTCTTTAACGATTGATGCAAACATCCGCTTACTAGTTTCAAATAATTATGATTCTTTTCTGATGTTGCAGAGTCAGCCTGTGGAGGGCTTTTATCGTAGCCAAGGAAAATTGCTGGAATTCGATTTACCTGGAGGTATTCCCGAGTCGTGGCCAAAATTGCTGGAAGCGTTGAACCTTGATGAGAATGAGGAGATACAGTCTGCCACAGCATAGATTCCGAGGGTGGCTTAGCATGTTTTCATGGGCATGCTTCAATTTTTCATTTTTTTTTTTGGGGGCGGAAAACACAATATTTTACATTTATATACCTTCTGGCTACTTTTTACGTCTTTACATTAATGAGTGAAGAAATAACAAAACAGTGGAGTTCACTTGGTTGACGACGCTGGTGGCTGCCTTTGTCTTTTTTTTTTTTTGTTGAATTTATTTTCCTTGCCACATTATGTGAGTGAGAGTTGTAGCAAAATGTATTTTTTTTGGGCTTATTGCAACTGTAATAATAATTTAGTAACAGTTGGGAGTGGTATGTTCAATATTTTCATTTGTTCATTGTACTGTTTAGGGCATTGATATTAGTTGATTTTTCAATTGCTCATAACTACTTATGTTGCTTCATAAAAAAGTAAGTTATGAAATGAAAATATGATGTGTGTTGTATTGTTATCAGAAGATTCGTATATCTTATGGTGTTATGCTATGTGTACACATAAATATTTGATGCTGATTAGTGCTGTTATGCGAAACAGGCTGCTCGAGAGTTTTGGCTCAATTCGACTCGTTAAGGATTGTTTAGGCTCGACTCGTTTAGGTGAATAAATCGAGCTCGAGCTTGACTTGTTCAGCTGAATAAATCGAGCCTGAGCTCGACTTGTTCCTTGATCTACGAACGAGCCGACTTGAGCTCAACTTGTTAGGCTCGATAATTGAGTTCTTTCTTATAGTTCCGTTAAACTCGTTAGCGTCGGCTTGACTCAATGGGCTTGTTCGATTCGTTTTCGAGTCGAGTGAGCTTCCTTACTCGGTAGCTGAGTTTGGCTCTGTTCGGCTTGATAAGAAGTTTTTCCCCAAAATTCATTTTGTGCAATTTCGGTCCGAGTCGGTATTTATGGAACTAAAGATAGTGATTTTCACTTTCCGCAAGCGGACTTTGGCTTTTTTCCCAATTGCTCACCGGCCTCTCTATGCATTCTTCCGAATTGCAAATAGTATTCAAAAGTCTTTGTTTCCGATCATCTAATAAATCAATTAATGTAAGTAGATTATTTCTGTTCATTTACATGAATCTTTCGATCATTTGTCTCTCGTGTAAACTCTCATTTGCTATGAATGTGACAAAGCCTATCCTCTCTTCTTGATACAAAATAAAAAATCTGCACAAACAACAAAATGTACCAGACCAAAATCATCATGAAGACTGATTAGAGGCTACGTAACAATGCTCGAGGTTCAAGCAATTGGTATCAAACGGGAGAAATTTAGTAGAACGGCCCCATGTTCGAGGGTAATTCGTAAACCCCGACGAACATTCAAACAGAAGTGAGGATATTTAGGTGTATTGTTTGAGAATTTGTTTATGTGCAATTTTTATCGAGTGTTAATGTTGATGCTTAATATGATTACACAATGCATTTTAGTAGTATCATGTGTAATCGGGTAGAAGCTGGGTAGATGACTAGATGTCCATCGGGTAATCGGGTACCAGTGGTGGTCGAATACCCATATACTATATATCTTAGATAACAAGTACATTTTAGCTATAATGTGTATATGTAAAATGTAATTAATAAATTAAATTTAGTACAATAAATATTCAAATTTTACGTTTTATGTATTGCAATTCATTATATATGATATAATATATGTGTATAATATATAATAATAATATATTTATACACTTTTAATGTGTACGTGTGTCGTGTAACCGGGTCAGGTATCGGGTAATATTCCATACCCATACCCTACTGGTAAACAGCCATAAATTAATGGATTCGGACGATACCCGACCCTATTATGGATTTACCCGACGGGTAGGATAGGACACCACGATAAAATTGACATCCCTACCAAAGATAGAAAACTCTATAAGGCTGCAATTTACATTTTTAATATGAACAATCGATTAAAAAATGTATTTTTCAATATCTGAAGCAGCTTTTCCTCCTCTAATAGCATCCTTAAGTTCGCTCTCCAACAGGACTGCCGAGGGCTGCCGGTACCTGTTGCATGAATTTGATGACATAATAATATTCTTTAATTTTCTTTCTCTAGTATTGATGGCCATCGTTATCACCATCCGTATTGCTTGGCTCTGATCCGTCATTTCTAAATCTGCTATCACCGGGGGCCGCCACATCGTTACCTGCTTTCCCCTGTCAACATAGTGTATATATATACTTCGTTCACATTCTAATCACTACGAACATAGAGAAAATTCAGCATAAAACAATAAAGATGAGCTCGAGACGGTGAACTGTGCTCTCAAATATTTAAAGTGGGTTGTGAGATTAAAGAATATACAAAACTTGCCTTGTTCCGGTCTCGCCAACCCAGGCCGAACGAGAGTAGACCTGTCCTCTTTGTTGTATCCTTTGGAGAATCTAGACGTCCGATCCTACAATGCATGCTTCTAGACAAAGTCGTGACCTTTTCAAAACCACTAAAGAAGAATGCTAAATATGTTTTGATTATCCATATAAAAGCAATTGATGAATCGACACTATAATCTTCATGTCACCAATCCCAACATAGTTGAGATCAAGGTGCAGTTGTTTATGTTAATGATGTCTCATATGAAAGCGGTAGGCGACCACAAAAAGTACCCCTAGGGTTTAGTCTAACTATTTTCTTCGGGTACTTCCAAAATTATAAACACCCCCCTTGAAAATTGTTGCTTACAAACAAGAGCAAAGAACATGTTGGGTAATGTAGTTAGGTTGTGGAGCATGAAGTATGTGCACTAAACCACGATAGTATCAAATTGAAGAGTATTTTAGGTATTACATAAAATATTAGGGCTACGACCCTTGGGTAATAAGTAGCCCATCTATGTCAGTGCAATTTGTATTCTATGTTTCACATATCCTGGCTTGGCAGCATCCCTAGACGGAGTCGGAATTTCTGGCAAATTGGGTAAACAATCGTGTCTTTCGATTTTATTCTCATATTTGCATATATGAATGTAACAGATATAAATTCTCAAGGGGGAGTGTTTGTAACAGTTTAAGGGATTTAGCTGTAATTTTAATAGATAACTGATGTTCCTTGTAATTAGGGAAAACTTCAGGGGTAGTTTTTGTAATTATCCTCATTGTAGTCTATTAAAAAATGGAAGTTTAGGAAAGATGTTTCTAAGTTGTGTGTGATGTAATAATGGTTTTAGCTTTTAAGAGATAGCTCTCATCATCACCTTGGGGACGATAGGGCTTTACTTTGCCCGGATTCATACTGCAATGTTGCTTCCAACATCGACTCTGCCATAACAGCCCGTTTTTCCATCTGAGTAAGATCCGCCATGGCTTTGTCATACTTTTCCTGCCCATTCAAGCAATCATATAAAGTTATCCTAATCAGGAAAGATGAGAACAAAAATCATCAAACTCAACTCTTACTAATCAAGGTGTTCGTTTCTCCAGGCCAAGTCTTGTGTAGGTTGCATTAACTAATTTCTGGTAGTAGTATATAGGGTACAGGATGTAAAGTGCAACTTTTTTTCTGGCGTCGCCTAGATTCACTACTAGATCTATTTTTTTCTGTTAAAGATATTAGCTGCAGAAGTCATAATTTGACCCTTGGTGGGTTGTGTTCTACCAACTAGTAAAACTTGTTACTCCCTCCGCCTCACATGAGGAGGGTACCTTGATTAAGTACTTTTAATTTTAGTCATCTTAACAAAAGTACAACTCATTTTAAACCATCTATTCTCACTTCTTTTTTCCACTAATATTGTAATTTATATAACAAAAAACTTTAATTTAAGGACTATTATATATGTTTTAATTAAATACATTAAAATTTTAATTCGAAAGTATACTCTTATATTGGGACATATCATGTTTTGAAAGTGCTCTTTTCAAGTGGGACGGAGGGAATACTATTTTTCCTATAAAGGTTTCCTCATCTTGTGGAAGAATATATTTTTTCCGACTAGAAGCTGTGAATCACTTCTCGTTGGAGTTTGCCAAGACTCCCCACGTTGAATCATTTTTCCCGACTGAAGTTAAGAATCACATTTTTAGAGTTCGCAAAAACTCCCCAATTTACCTGATTTAAGTTTTTCAATACAAAAAAAAAAAGTACTATGAAAGCTTATTAAAACATCTTATAAGGTGTTATTAAAGCTTATAATAGCTCTTTTATTTTTTGGAAGTACCAAAGATTTCAAAAGAGCCTGTGGCTGTAAGCTCTTCTTATAATGGGAGCGTATAACATCCTTTTTTCTGAAAAATCACCAAACACTCCGAATAAATAATAAACGGAAATCCAGAAATAGAAGATTTCAATAACAAGTACTGTCACAGAAGATACAGAACCTGGAGAACATGCACTGCATATTTCTGAGCAGCGGCTTCATGTTCTGCAAAAAGCCGAGCATCTTCGGTTATCCTTTGTTCTTGCTCTACTTTCATCAAAACCTAAAAACAAAGTCCTTGCAACCATGAATAAATTGATCGGAATCTTCAAAAAGATCATCAACATCCCTTCTCTCCAGCTAGATATTAACGTCATAAAGGGGGATCATTCAAACCTGAACAATTGCTTTCTCCTCTTCTTTCTTATCAGCCAAAGCCTGCCGCAGTTCAGTGACCTCTTGCTCCAATTGCTCAACCTGCAGCATATTTTAAATGCGAACGTCATCTCAGAGCAATTGTAGCTGAAGTTTATTGCGGCCGGATGGCTGCACATCGCGTAAATTAAAGACGGTCGGATATTAGATAAGTCGTGAAATTGCACAACGATTGTAATTCATTGTAAACTAGGGAGAAAAGACATGAGAAAAGAACAAAAGGATACTCCATTTGTATATTCTGGCAAGAGAAAACAACAGATTATAGTCTCCCTCATATACTTTCGATAGTTCTAATACCTAACCACATAGAAGGGTTCGAGTATATGCACTATGTATCAAGGCAAGGAGAGCTGTAAAATACCCTTGCACTCAGCTCCCTTCGATTATCTTCTTTGACCATTTCCATGAGTGCGGCTTCCAATTCTTCAGCCCTACATAAGAGAAACTACCATCTTACTTCAAATAGTGATGTCATAGGCACATCAACAAACTTCGGTTCTGATATTTTCTTTCTTGGGGGGAGTGATAATTTACGGATCATCATGATATGTATATTCGCACTGAGAAAAAAAAAACACTGCTTGGTAGAGCATTAGAACTCCGTAAGGAATTAAAACAATTCACCTCCACGTGATACGAACCCACGGTGTGGGACAAACACATTATTATTGTTGTTGTTCAAGATCATCAGTATATGAATTTGGGGCATCATTACATAACTAACCTGAGCATAGCAGATCTCTTCTCCTCCAGTAACCTGCACAGCTCAACCTTCAACCAAACTACCTGAAGAAAATACGTAATTTGTTGAATCCCAAAATGGGTGACAGGCAATTACCTAGAACTAGTGAACCATCAAAACAATTAAAATTGTAATTAAAAAAAAAAAAAAAAAAAAAAAAAAAACTACTTCTCTAATGCAAATAATGAGCTGAAAATTTGAAATTGGGTGGCAGAATACAGCTTTGATGCATTAAGGTGGTGGAATATTACTCAATGAAGCTCCAAACATGGAAGAGTAAATAGTACTATAAAATGCCTCACTGAAAGAGAGAAAAACAAACTTTTGTGCGGAAACTGTATACCAATAACATGGACTGTGAGAACATATGGATATTCCACGTCCAGAACCAAATGAAACAATTGTATAAGTATCATTGTTATTATTACTGTTACTCCCTCGGTTCCACATAAAGAGTCCATCTTCGACAAGGTACAACTTTTTATGTTTCGTCATTTAGTGAATGTACAACTCTTTTTTAAACCATCTATTCTTGCTTAGTTTTTGATTTGTTTTGGTCGAATAAATTACTATGCTAATTTAACGAACATATAACAGACTAATTTGAAGGATATTATCGAAAACTCAGTTAGATATTAACATTACTTTTGAAGTAGGACTCTTTATGTCGAACAAAAACAAGTTTAGAAACGGAACCCTTTATGGGGGACGGGTGGAGTATTAAACTGAAACATACAAACAACATGAATAAAGCAGACATTAGAGCATTCAATTATAATAACTACACTAATTTATAGACAAACATAGGTCATCAAAACATAAAGGATGCAAACCAAAGAGATAAAATGCTGAAAAAGAAAATATTATTCTCTGTTAGTTAACCCAAACATAAATAGTTTGACGGTGTATGTTACTCAAATGGATAGCAACCTACCTGTTCCTGAAGATCTGGAAGAGAATCTACTTCAGAATCAACGGTTATGCCTTTAAGAAATGCATCCACGTCGGCAGAATGAGAATCAACATTGAATATTTCACTGGCATCTGTCTTATCACCTGATCCTGCTTCGTTCTTTTTCTCTGTTACTAATGACTGAGGATCATGCTTAAAACTGTATAGCTTAGTTGCAAGACCTTTAGGATCTTTAAAAACTCGACCACCTTTCGCTCTTTCCTCTACTGCCGTAAGTACAGCTGGCCGATGCTTATCTCTCAGTTCTTCCAATCGATCTTCATTTATGGTCAAGAAACCAATGCAAGCAGTCAAGACAAGTTGGCTGCTATCAAATGTGGAACCAGTAAGTGTTTGAAGTAAGGTTATAGCATCTCCAGCATCCTTAGTTGTAACTACAGCAGGTCCTGCAAATAATAAGTCATTATAATCCAATATGTACAGGATGAAGTAATTTTGAAATAAAAATGAAATATGTAAATTACCATACAAATCCATTAAAGCAAGTGCAGTTCGAAAGAGCATGACACGGTTTCCTTCAAACAGAAGCACATCCCACACTCGAAGAACTGAAGTAAAGAGTAATAGTTATAAGTTTATGCTATGTAATCTAGAGTTATCCGTTACCTGTAATGAAAATAATGAAAAGGACATCGATAGCTAATTGCAGAAGTCCACACCACTTTCCCATGGAAGCATGTTTACAAATATCGAAAGGAACCAAGGACCAGATATCCATGCCACCTCCACTCCCAAGTAATCAAGATGATTCACTGCAGCAGCATGCCAACAATGAGGAACTTACGATTCAATATAACCAAAAAAGAGAGCAACTTCCATATAGAGGCCAAACCAAGTTTAGGAAACCTTTCACGCATCAAGTCCTCAAAAACAAGCTGGTCAACCTACAAAGAAACAAAGATCTATGTTATGATTCTGTTTACGTGTGCATTGGTACTTTTCAAACCCAATATCCTTTTAGACGCAAACCTGGGATTCTATCATTTCCTGTGAGAAATAACCCTTAAAATAGTCATCAATAATTCCCACCAACGTCCTGAAAGTTTTGTAACAAACTAAGTTGATAAAAGTTGGATCATCTATCAATATGTGCAACACAAGTAAATGATACATTAATAGAAGCATTTGCATTTGCATATCAAGTGTGTGGACTCACAGGGCCCAAATTTAGTTTTACATGGCTGATGTGATTGGTTTCTTCTTTATCCTTCATAACTCACGATATGCAACTTGAGTTGCTTATCTTTACTCTTTCGTCAATGAACGAGGAATGTTTCAACATATACGAACAATTCTTTTAATGATGGATGGGTTGAATAAGGAGGTGAGCGGGTAGAATTACCATAAATGGAACTCCAGTCATCAATATGTTATGATATTCTGATTTGTCCCAACTAAGTTATCAAAAATTATCCAGGAACATACAGGATGACGACGGTAAAGCATGAAACTTACCAAAAAGCGTTTTCCTCGGGCATCATCAGAAGCAATAAGCCAGCGAAAAAATTCATCGCCTGCAAGTATAGTGATACAAAGAGCAAAGAACTGATAATTAAGAAACCTCATCATCATCACCATCATCATCAGCAACTGCATCTTAATCTCAACTACGTTGGGGTCAGTGGAATGAAGATTATATTGTCAATTAATGGTCTAAATTAGTTAGCACTGTAACATCATGCAAAAGCCGAAGTCAACAAGTTTTATGTGGATGCCTTCTTGTCGCAACCTTCATACGAAGGAGAAATGAGATGAGATTTCAAAACTGTCATCATCATAAGTTTTTCCATTTGCATGGACAATATCATGAGAGGGTGATGAGTTGACATAATTGATGTGGGCATGTCCGATTATGGGACTGATATTGTAAAATCAACATGTACATCGTGAAACATGACCAAAAAAGTAAAGAAAAATTATTATTCAAGTTTCTTACCAAAATACTACAGAAAGTTCAGAAACCTACAGAAAAAGGTATTACGCAAGTTATATGCAATGAATTGATGTCATCATGAGTCCACGCTAATGTAAAATGACTTCCAACACTGGTGACTTCACACTTGTACTCCCACCTTGCTAGAACTATTGTCTCTTATAAATAACATTTTGTTGAAAAACATTCTGCTGATGTCACACAAACCATCTGAAACTGTCGCACGTCTACTCGCCTTTGCAACTTTTACATTTTATCGTAACATTGGTTGGTTTGTATGTTTGTCAGTGTAAGTATTGCAGTCTACTATATCTGATGCATAATTTATCCATTCGGTGAAACTTCTCCATACGCCGTACTCGTACACCATCATTAATCTATACATGTTTCCTATACTAATGCATGCTCTTAAAGTTAAAAAAAAAAAAAAAAAAAAAAAAAAAGGTATAAATTTCTTCCTCAATGCTTCAAGTTTCATCTATCTTAGAGAAGAGGTTGTCATCTTAGGGACGCGAAGGTCAACGACTAACAACATGAACCAAAAGTAAAAGAAAACAAAAAAGAATGCCTTCAGCAGGCACTCACCTGGCAATACCCAACAGAAGGGTTATGCCGTGCATATGCCAAAAGTACACGCCGTAGTGAATTTCTGCCATTATCATTTAATGCGGGATGGCCTGGAAATGTTCTAGGCAGATCCTGCAGCATAAGTCACTTTAATGAAAAATCAAGTTACATGCAAAATGAAAATGACTCTTAACAATAACAAACCTCATTAGAAGTTGAAGAAAAAATAGTGAATGTTATGAGGAATGTGAAAGTAAAAGAGGAAGCATTCAACCAAATAAGGCATATCTATGTTAAAGGTAAAATAATACAGGAATCCATCAGGCGGGGTATTGCATATGAGATCTCATCAACATTGTCAAGCAAAACAGAGAACATTGTGTCTGGTCCATAATAGACCCAATCACCCAACTTCATTCATAGTGCATGTAGTGAATCATGCAAGATTACAAAACAATCTGACAGTAATTAGCAAAAACACATTTCTTAAGACCGTCTCAGATGAACCCTAAAAAGAAGCAGCACCTACGAATTAAAAAGTGAACGATAAAGTCCAGGATCCATGCATCTAATGACCTTCTCAATCTGCTTTTTGTACTTTTCTGGTAAATCGTATCTCTCCCCTTTTTGTTGTGTCTTAATATCTCCGGACGTTAAGCCGTCGTGCCCTTTTCCATCACTATAATCATTTTCCGTAGCCACCAAATCATGGTAATAACTTTCCACTCGACGAGTTCTAACACCAATTAAGGCTTGCCACACCTGTCCCATTAAGTGCAGATAATATTAAGAAATTCCAGTGCGAGAAATGGCATTTTATGACCTGTACACTTGTAGAAGGTTGGAACTGTACCTCTCCTCTAAGATCCTTAGGCACTCCTCCTCGAACAAGAAACTCTAGTTCTTCTTCCCACGGGAAAGGGGGTTCTGGGTACATTTCATCCGTGCCACTACTTTCTACAGCAGAAACATCTGCACTATTATCAGTTATCTCTTTGTCATCGTCTTCAGATTCCTCTCCCGATGGTCTTTCCTCGTCGATTGACGGAAGGTCATTGTGCATGCATTTTGTCTCTGTAGCCATGTTCTTTTTCTTTTTTACGCGGAAACTCATCATACGTTCAACGGAATTCAGATATGGACTAATATTAGCCCATGTCTGCGCCTCGTGAAATTTTCCATGTCGAGTAGTTGCTACTTCCTTGGAGGGAAGAACTTCCTCTTGATTGCCCGGAACTGACCTCGTTTCACTTGAATCTTCTTTCGCCGTTCCAACTGGCTCGGTTTTATTTGATGTGACTTGAGGGTCCTCAGAAACCACGGGTCTAATGTTGTCATCATTACGATCATGCGCACTACTAGTAGATACCGCGTGCTGCTCAAGAAAGCTCTTCCATTTCTGCAATCTCTCTACTTCTTCCTCCTGAAATTTTGGAAGTGTTATGGTTAGCCTGCCTCTTATGTTCTGATAAACAAATACTACTATGAAAACAGATTTAACCCAAATATTACAATAACCATATTAAATGTGTTTCCGAAAGAAATTACATGTGCCACATCAGTGGGGAAAATCAACAAATCACTGATCAATAGCACATCGAGATGGCTATCACGACCTGCTGACCCAAACTGTTTGCAAGTCCAACTAATGTTTTTCCGAGCTCTTTAATGGCTAACTGTCCTTAATTTATGGAATTTGCTTCCCTGATATCATGGGAACCCCAAAACACCGCACCTATAAATACTCTTCATATGTACTTTGAAAAAGTTACACTTTCTTTCACTACTTTATATAAATTCATTATCTTTCAGATCTTAAGGTTCCCTTTTGCCGACTGAAGCATCCGTGGGGGGTTCGCCGGAAAATTTCTCCGGCAATTCCGGTGGCAGAGGAGGCAGTACTTACGGTGGCACGTGGAATAGGTAAAACAAAATGTTCTTTCAATTAAGTGTCATTGAAATAAATGAAAAGAGAAAAAGTAGGTAAATCAGCATAGGTTTTACCTTATAGATATTGGCGTATTCACGATACGTATGAAGATGTTGAGGTCTCACAGTAAATCCATAGGTATCCCTATAAACATTTCACAATTATCATAAAAAAAAAATACTTTTTATATACAAATTAAAGGCTAAGATCTGAATCATCTGAATAAATCTGGTCGCTGCCAACATGAAGTTACCTGGAATCATCATTCAATGAACGCTTGCTCAATAAGGACAGCAACATACTTCACAAGAACCCTAATTTTACCGCCCATATCGTTTCTCCTGTTAATGAAACCAGTCCCTCTATGCAGCAGTCCCTATCTTTAAAAATAAAAAACATAACTAGAACAAAAACAGGGAAGACATATCATAGAAACATGATTCGACGCCGTCGGTTCTGCGGTTTATCCCAATCAATAACATACTCTGATCAAACAGAAGGTTAACTGAGTTAACTCGCAAGCTCGTGGATCATAACGGCCGATCTAGAGAGAAAAAGCACTCAAAATCTCCTCAATTTAGTCTCTCTCTCGATTTCACAAGAACGCCGGCCATGGCCACACGTGGCGAGCTCGAAATTCGCTCAATTTGACGTCAAAATATAGCAGGTATATGCATGCAAAGCCGGCTTCAGGGATTTGGAGCAAAGACGAAACTTGAAATTAAAAAAACAAACCCGCAATTAGTCAAGTTGGTACCAATGAGCTATTAGCCCAGCGGTACGAAAGTTCCTTGGTGAAATATTCGGCGCGTGTTCGAATCCTGGAGAGGACAGGGTTTTACTTCAATTTAGGGTTGCAAACAAATCGAATAATTTTGATTCGATTCGATATTCGTATTTGTATTGTTCGATTCGTATTCGGAAAAATCGAATTCGAATTTGAATAAGAATAATTTTTTGTATTCGTAGATTTTTCGATTACAAATACAAATATGCCAATATTCGATTCGATGTATTCGAATATTCGATTCGTTTATTTATGTAATATTTGTAATATATAATATATATATATTAGTTATATAGTTTTCTAATACATAATATATGCTAGTCAATATAGTTTAATTATATAAAATAAATATATAGAGAATATATATGTTATATATTTATTAAATATAATTTTATTTTATAATATAGTTTTTATATTTATTTTTAGTTAAATAATTTATTTGGAATATACATATATATAAATAATTTCGAATTTCGAATCGAATCGAATATTCGAATATTCGAATTTTTTTAACGAATCGAATACGAATCGCATTTTGAATTCGACTAAATATCGAATTCAAATTCGAATATTCGTCAACTTGATCCAATTCGAATAAAATGTCTCAGTATTCGGTTCGATTCGATTCGTTTGCAACCCTACTTCAATTTATTGAAGGTTTCTCCTCCCATTGGGTGATCTAGGGACTTTCTTTCTGGGGAGCCCTCTAGCGCGGGCCCGGTTAAGACAACAGAGGTCTAGACTCCCGCAGTTGAAAGTCGCCGTTCAAAAAAAATTAGTCAAGTTGGTGGAGCAATGGAGCACATGAGTTCGATTCTCTTATCAATATTTTTTTGGTTTAGTCTGTCATACAGGGCTTGTCTAATGTGGTTTATCTAATTGGCATAGTTTGCAGGCTATTACGTTCAGTCCGAGAGTTTATCCAGTGCGCACTCAAAGAATAGCGATCGCGGACACTATATTTTTGGCTTTATATGAAATCGCTGTAAAAATAAATACTCTCTCTGTGGCTTAAAGCGCGAGTAATTTTGGTATTTTAGACAATGAATGTATGCGGTAGATTGTTGATTATGAGTTATAAATGTAAAGAATAAAAATTATTTTACGATATTGTGTGGTGAAAATTAAATAATATGGTTGTAATTATTTGAAGTAAGTTTGTGAGAATTATAAATGTAAAGATTTGAGCGAAATACAAGAGTCTTTACTAATTTTAAACACAACATGCAAATAAAAAAAATTAAAAATTGTTGGTCACTAAGTATACAGAATACAGTTTGGAAAGTATTTTAAGCAACAAGCTGTACGATTTTCAAGTTAGAGTGCGTAGCGGAAGTCTTGAAACATTAAGTTGCTGTAAATATAGCAACTAGGTTTTATCTCCTGTTTTCTTGGTGCGTACAGGGTTTTGCAGTGTATACTTATATAAATCACAGCTTATGAAAACGGTAACGACAGAAAGTAAATAACACAGGATTTAAAGTGGTTCGAGGTAAACACCTCTATGTCCACTGATCCTCCAAACAGGAGTAAAACGTTTATTATAATCATTACGTACACAACTACATGACTATAATCAAACATATCCTTGTATCGTTCACACAGATTGGTACATACAAAGATTGTCGCTTTCAACTGTTCACACAGATTGGTTAAAACTTCCTCTTGACTTGCTTCACACACAGTTCCAAAGTTTCTTCCTATTCGTCCCACACAGGTCGGAATAGCTTCTTTAGTTCACACAGAACTAGGTTTTTACTCAAAGGTAAAAGTAAGGTAACCAGGTAAGAACATCGGCTTGAATATGAAGTTCTTGAGCTGATGATGGCTGTTCTTGATGACTGAGTATATTTCTTCTTCTTCAGATATGGATTGATGCTAGGAAAAAATATACTTGCTCTTGTAAGCTTGATATGATGATAATGAATATTCAGTCTTTTGATCGTTTGAATATCACTTGTAAGCTTGTATGTGTTCTTGTTGTGTTCTGATCTTCCAACTCTGGGGGTATAAATAGCTTCTGAATAGATCCGTTGAGCCAATAGACTGTTCCTACGTGTTGATGGACAAGATCCAGTTTTTGCTCCTTGATTGAATATCTCTGTCTGATGGTATTTAAATACTTTATCCCTTCAGTATTTAAATACTTCTTTTCAACAGGACTTGACTTTAGCGAATAACCAAGATTCCTCTCCAAACGGTCTTCAGTCCTGATTCGATAGGTATTGAAGATCTCAATACTTTACAACTTGAATGCTGTATCCATTTATGCTGTAGGCTATAGTGGAGTAGTCGTTGTATGGAATGTTGCTGTATGAAGAGACAGCTTCCATACTTGGCGCTTTTAGACTCTGTTGCTGTATGATGACATTAAGAGAAGTCTTCAATACAGGATCAGCAACTTCGATCGACTTTCGATATAGCTGCTTGTTGTATGCTAACTTGATGTTTGGTAATTATCAAAACAACATCGTTTTTTCCAACAATTTCCCCATTTTTTGATAATTTCCAAAACTTCTTGATGATGCCAAAACCTCTTTGAAATGTCATTAATGGGAGACTTTCTTTTTGGTCTTCTGTCGAATGTTCAATTATCCTTCTGCTATATGATTGAGGCACTTGTCATCTTGCTGTATGTTTTGACAACACAAGATACAGGAAGTTTATCCAACTGTACGATCATCTTCGGGACAACTACTTGATGTATGATGACTTATACGAAGTCTTGCTGTATGTTGGTAATTTGAGAAGACTTCGATACAGTATTTGTTTATCCCAACAGTTTTCCTCTTTTTGATAATGTCAAGACCTCTTTATGCTAAAACAATTTCCCTCTTTTTCGATAACATCTTGAGCAGACTTCTTGATCTTCTGTCAAATGATCTGGTCTTCAGCACTTAGTCTAAAAGAAATGTGAACTGCTCGCAGGCAAGTTCTAAAGTAATAGCATCTAACAGGGAAGTGTATTACATCTTAAACTTATGATTGACGCGCATGCACAATCTTACATGTGATCCAGTTGAGTACAACTGAACCTATGAACTGTTCGCAGACAAGTTCTTACAGCTTAATACTTAAACTTGTTTGATTGCAGCAATAAAAATTGAGTTGAGTTTAAATTCGCGTTGTTTGATATAGTGAAGTCCAAATGTCATGCAAAGCGTTTAAATAATAAAAAATGATTGAATATAAAAACATGACATGTGGACTTAAAATTATTTGCAATACACAATAGAATAAAACTATCAAGCATAATTGATGTCATGTAGTGTAAATACTGTATCCACGAATAATACACTGTTCCCCCTTAAAAGGTACATGCATGATTTAATTCTTACATTAATGTTCGGATTAACACTATATTCATGGGTCATACTGTATTCCCCCTTAATTAATGCACACGTCAGCTGTAGGAAGGTTTCATGCCTTTTATGTCCTACAGTGTTGTCTGACTGTTCTAACTGTACAGTTAATTAATGGTGGATACTGTATTCTTGGTTCTTACAGCGTTCCCCCTCAATTAATGAGTAAAAGCATAAAAACTTACAGGGAGTCTGGTTGTAGGATTCCCAATTCTCATCGAAGCATAGATATCAAGTAAATTTGGGCCCCCTTTGATTGTTTTGTCCTGGTGCAATTAGGGCTGTGAACAAACCTGAAGGTTCGATTCGGTTCGAAGTATTCGGCTCGAAAAAGCTCGGCTCGAGGCTCGATTCTTAACACCAAACGTAGAGCCGAACCTTATAAAATATGGTTCGGTGTTCGAACCGAACCGTTCGGCTCGGTCCGGTGATTTTGGCCAATAATAAAAACATAAGTTATGTTATGTTACAGCCCCCGACCCAAATTGGCCCCAGCCCAAATTAAAAATACCCCCAGGCCCCAGCCCAAATAAATTACGTATACTCCCAACCCTACCCCATACCTTTCTTCATTTCTGCATAGCCGCCTCTCGAGTCCCGACTCCCCCATCTCATTCATCCATCTCTCTCAAAGTCAAATCTCACCCACCGTTCTCATCTTGCTATTAGTGAGCTACGCATCGGTGAGCTACGCATCGATTTCTCATCTCCAATCGAATTAAAGCTCAGGAACAGAATTGATAGGTATACTTCTACATATTTCTATCAGTGAGCTACGCATCGGTGACCTACGCATCCAATCAAACCTAAACCTCCAAACCAAATCATTTAGCATCGGTGATGTCAGATTCAAACCCACCCCCACCCCCCATTGATTCAGAGTTTGGTTCTGGTTGGAGGTAACATTTTTAGATTTAACATTTTCTATTTTGATTTTCATTTTAATTGATTTATTATTTGTTGTAACTTGTAATATAAAATCAGGTTTTTCATAAATGTGTGTAAGTGTAATTAGGGTTTTGAAAAATCTTTATTTGATTTTAATTACAATTTTGTAAATCTGGTTTCATTGTTTTATCTTACATATAACTGTGTTTTAACTTGTATTCTGTTCCAATTTATGTCATTAACAATAGATATTTCATTTATTGATTCCTCAGACACACCCCCACCTCTGAATAATGATATTGAAATGGGGGATGACGGCTCTGAGTTTGACAGTGACCGATTTGCTAGTGATAAAGGGGCATTGAACTTAGATTTTGGTTCGGTTGATGTGGATTATATTGGTGATTCATAGGGAGGACAACAATCTGGTGACAATGACCTTGATCCTAACAAGTCAAGATCAATAGCCTGGGAACATATGGAAACAATCACACTTCCTGATGGAAAACAAAAGAACAAGTGCAAGCATTGCAAGAAGTTGCTCTCATTTCAAAAGAGAGGCACAACTTCTCACCTAATGAGACACTTGAAAGAAGCTTGTCCATACAAAGATAAGTATTTTCCAAAGAAAATCAAGGAGGATAATGTAAGCATACAATACAAACTCGATTGCATGGTGTTGTGCTTTCTGAAGGTGAAAGTTCCGTTACTACTTTTAGTTTTAATTTTGACCTTAAAACACTAGCTGCTCACATGGTTCTTGCTCATGAGTATTCATTTAACATTGTTGAACATAAAGTTTTTAATGAGTTTTGAGGGCATACACTCCTTACTATAAAAAGATTACTAGGTTTATGGTTAGGAAAGAATGCTTTGCAGTTTATGATAAGGAAAAAGAGAGAATTAAGGGGATTATAGAAAAGGTTAACAGAATCAGTTTAACAACTGATTGTTGGTGGTCTGGTGTTCAAAGAATAGGTTATATGGTGGTGACTTGCCATTTTGTTGATAGGAATTGGAATTTGCAAAAAAGAGTCCTCTCTTTTGATGTTGTTAGGGATGGAGTGAAATATTTGTTTGGTTCTAAAAATAGGCTTTCCTCCTTCAATGAACATAGGGTTAATTTGAAGTTGTCTCCCAATAAGTTGGTGTTGGACAATAACACTAGGTGGAATTCAAATTGTGTCATGTTGAGTACTGCTTATAATTATAGGCAGTGTTTTACTAAGTTTGGTGAGGATGATGATGCTTTTCAGAGATTCTGTCCTTCTACTGCAGAATGGGCAGAAGTGCATGAAGTTTGTGAGTTCCTTGAGGTTTTTCTTGATGTTACAAATTTGATAAATGGGAGTAATTACCCAACAGTTAATTTATTTTTGTTGGAATTATCTAGGATTAAGGAACTAATTAATGGGCAACTAGATGTACATAGCAAGAAGCATATGAAGAATATGGCTACTAGAATGGCTCTTAAATATGATAAATATTGGGATGAATGTGACTTGTTGCTGTCTTTTGGGTCAATTATGGATCCTAGATATAAGAAGGCGATGATTAAGTTTGCTTATACATCAATGTACCCCAACAATTATGAGCAAAAGATAGAAAAAGTGGAACAAAGCTTCTCTGACTTGTTTGAACAATATGTAAAGATATATGGTGATAGTAAAGGGAAAGGCCCAGAAACTTATAGTACATATTTGAAGCTGCCTCCCTCTTCTACAGTTGGCAAAAGAAAGTTTGATGAGTTTATGATGTAAATGCATTCTAAAGGGAAAGAAAAAAAATGATTTGGAATTATATTATGATGAAGTTTGTTATACCAATGTTGCCAACTTTGATGCCATTTCTTGGTGGAAAGGAAATGAAGGAAAATATAAGATTTTATCTAAAATGGCAATGGATGTATTATCTATCCCCATAACAACAGTTGCATCTGAATCCACATTTAGTGCTGGTGGTAGAGTTATTGATAAGAAAAGAGCCTCGATGAGAAGAGATACAATAGAAGTGTTGCTTTGTAGTGGAGATTGGATTAAAGAAGCTTATGGAATTAGAAGTCTAAAGGAGGTAATTTGTTGTTTTTCTGTTTTGTTTCATTATTCAAATCTGAAGTGTTTTGCTGTTTTGTTTCATTATTCAAATTTGAAGTGTTTTGCTGTTTTGCTTCATCTGAAGTGTTTTGCTGCTTTGTTTCATTACTCAAATCTGGTTTCATAATTCTTTCGTAATATGTTTTTTAACTTCGGTCTTGTGTTTATATCAGGGAAATGAAGATCCGATTGAGTTGTATTTCGAGAATGAATTTGAAATGAAAGATGCAAATGCTAATGGTAATTCAGTTATGACTTAGTGACTTCTAATTTCATTTTTTCAATCTATAATGTAGATATTGCTCTATAATATAAATATTGCAAATGCTAATGTTGCAACCCCGCAAGCAAACATAGAAGGAAGTTGCTCTATAACTGTTACACCTTCTGGCGTTGTTCAACCATCAAGAAATGTCGTCAACTCTCAGTCACAACAACCAGCTAGCAAACCACCCAACAACTCCAAGAATAGCAAAAAAAAAAGTCACGTAGAACATGATATTTTATTTCTGCCAGCTTTTGGTTACATTTCTGCCTGTATTTCCCTGCCAGCTTTGTTTTATGAAGTGTAGTCTGCCATTCTATTCTGTAACCTGTTCGTTTTAGCTGTCAATTAATTTATTTTGGGAATGTAATTTTATTTTGAATTCTGCACTTGTTAATTTTGGATTATGTAATTTTATTTTGGACTATGTAATTTTATTCCAACACTTTGAAAAATCGAGCCGAATCGAACTATATTCGAACGGTTCAAAAAATCGAGCCGAATCGAATCGAACTATATGAAAAAAAAATTAGCCTTCGAGCCGAATCGAACCTCAAATTCGGAGGTTCGAAATTCTCGAGCCGAATCGAACCTAAGATTCGAATAATTTCGAGCTGGACCGAACCCAGTGAGGTTCGGTACTGTTCGGCTCGCTTACAGCCCTAGGTGCAATAGTGCCTTTCGGTACCCAAATTTGCCGGACAACAATTGGTTTGTTGTAGGTTACTTTTGGTCCGTATTTGCAATGTCTACGTGGGGCAAGCACATACCTGCAGTAATCATGATTATTATGCATGTAAAATCGAGAGTTATAGTTATTATTCCAGTACGATTGTCGTCTAGGAGATGGAGCCATTTTCATAGATCTTATAGCTTGCGTCATGGGTCTCTAGTTGAATTCCCAAAGCTGTTGTTGATACTGCGCCGCGACCTGTTTTCTTGATGGATAACGGGGATCCTGTATCCAATATCTAGGCGCGCTGTACTAAAAGTATTGTCGTGCGGGCCTTTGATATTTGGATACAACCTTCTTTCTGAACGGTTGTTGGCGCTGTTGATATGCTCGTGGAGCATGCTCTTGGTTACGCCTTACAGGTCTGAATGATTGAGGATTCCGCTGTCTGGAATATGACTGTGGTGGCGGAATGACAGCCTTTGCTGTGCGCGGTACAATAGGTGTCTTCAGAGGACTCGGTATTTCTTCCGGTACAGGAATGGGTTCCTCACTTCTGACGAATACCGTACTAGATTTTCTTTTGTTGGAGAACAAATTGTATCCTAAGCCACGTTTATCATGAGCATGTTGCCCAGTGCTTATGATCTCTTCCATTTTATTAGAGGATTTCTCGAAAGAATTCAAGATTGTCTCTAGTTCCCCTTCACGTTTCTCGAGAGATTTTACTCTGGCTTCGAGTAGAGCCAAATCATTTGCCTTGCTTTCAAGATGAGACTTAGTCTCATTTAGATCGTGAGCAAGTTGATGATTACTCTCCATGAGTTTTTCTAAATTGACTTTGCTGTTTTCGCAGTCGATAGACATATTTCCGTAATTGTCCTTCAGCAAGTCGTTTTCTTCTTTCAGCTCTAAGTTAGAAATTTGGAGTTGTATGTTTTCTCTTTTAATGTCTCATGGGCCTTTTAAATGTTATTAAATTCATTCAACATGTTTTCAAAGGTATGAGATGTGTTTACAGGAATAGTTGAGGTAGAGCTTACCTCATCATCATCGCCGTCTTCACTTTTCTTGTTAACTTTGGTCATAGAGCACATGTAGGCTCTATCTTCTAGCTCATCATCAGACGAGTCACTGTCAGTGACCACCTGGAGACACTCAGTCTTTGTTGATGCGGGTGAAGCTTTTGATTCTCCAATGAAGGCCTTGAGTTTGTTCTTCATCCTGTTTCTCCAGTCATCAAACTCATTAATAGGAAACATAGGTACCTTGTTTATTAATGAGGTATCAATATGTGAGGAAATAGGAAAGATAAATTGTTTTCGAAGAAAATAAGTGATTTAGGATCTGATTCGATTAAAAATACGACTGATTCTTTTTAGAATCAACCGCTCCGATACCACTTGTTGGCCACTAAGTATACAGAATACAGGTTGGAAAGTGTTTTAAGCAACAAGCTGTACGATTTTCAAGTTAGAGTGCGTAGCGGAAGTCTTGAAACAGTAAGTTGCTGTAAATACAGCAACTAGGTTTTATCTCCTGTTTTGTTTGTGCGTACAGGGTTTTGTAGTGTATACTTATATAAATCACACTTTATGAAAACAGTAACGGCAGAAAGTAAATAACACAGGGTTTAAAGTGGTTCGAGGTAAACCCTTATACGTCCACTGATCCTCCACACATGAGTAAAATGTTTATTATAATCACTACGTACACAACTACGTGACTATAATCAAACATATCCTTGTATCGTTCACACAGATTGATACAAAGATTGTCACTTTCAACCGTTCACACAGATTGGTTAAAGCTTCCTCTTGACTTGCTTCTTCACACACAGTTCCAAAGCTTCGTCCTATTCGTCCCACACAGGTCGGAATAGCTTCTATAGTTCGCACAGAACTAGGTTTTTACTCAAAAGTAAAAGTAAGGTAACCAGGTAAGAACATCGGCTTGAATATGAAGTTCTTGAGCTAATGATGGCTGTTCTTGATGATTGAGTATATTTCTTCTTCTTCATATATGGATTGATGCTAGGAAGAAATATACTTGCTCTTGTAAGTTTGATCTGATGATAATGAATATTCAGTCTTTTGATCGTTTGAATATCGTTTGTAAGCTTGTATATGTTCTTGTTGTGTTCTGATCTTCCAACTCTGGGGGTATAAATAGCTTCTGAATAGATCCATTGGGAATAAATTCGTTGAGCCAATAGACTGTTCCTACGTGTTGATGGACAAGATCCGGTTTTTGCTCCTTGATTGAAGATCTCTGTCTGATGGTATATAAATACTTTATCCATTCAGTATTTAAATACTTCTTTTCAACGGGACTTGACTTTAGCGAATAACCAAGATTCCTTTCCAAATTGTATTTAGTCCTGATTCGATAGGTATTGATGATCTCAATACTTTACAGCTTGAATGCTATATCCATTTATGTTATAGGCTATAGTGGAGTAGTCGATGTATGGAATGTTGTTGTATGAAGAGACAACTTCCATACTTGGCGCTTTTAGACTCTGTTGCTGTATGATGGCATTGAGAGGAGTCTTCGATACAGCTGCTTGTTGTATGGTAGCTTGCTGTTTGGTAATTATCAAAACAACATTGTTTTTTCCAACAAAAATAATACAGAAAACAAAAAGTAGAATATACAAAAAGAGACACATCATCACCTAAAACTAATCATAAAAAAGTACAAAAAAATCTAAGAAAAAGCTAAATAACTAAAATCTAAAAAAGAGCCCTTAAAATAAAAATAAAAAAGTTAATTTTGGTGTAAATAAACCAAGTTTGACTATTTTTAATTTTCGACATGACTTTTAAAATCTACATGTAAATACATGACCTTTGTTTTCCTTTTGAATTTCGACATAAAACTGAGAAGGGCGTAACTGGATCCGGCGTGGCAATCGGAATTTAATTCGTGACATTACCGTCCGATATATCAAATTACGTCATTTTAACTTAATGAAATTGACATAGTTTTAAGTAGAAACTAGGGGTTTTAGTTGGGAATCTCATTTTCAATCTCATAAAGGGTTTTTCTAGTGTGTGCCAATGAGCACGCACTAAAAAGTTAGGTGGCTTATTTTGATTGGTGGAAAATCCATTATTAATAATAATAGCCACCTACATGCACAAAAATCAATGAATTCTCCACCAATCAAAATCAACCACCTAACTTGTTAGTGTGTGCACATGAGCACGCACTAGAAAAACCGACTCCTAATTAGGATTTTTCCTCTACGCATCTCTCTCTCTCTCAAAAGAGAACTTCTCTTTCTTCTTTTCTCCTACTGAAGATGGATGAACGACGCTAGAAGCATGTATTGGAGGTTGTATTGAGGACGTGGTTGAGTGATGAAAATCGTTGATGCATATCTAGGTGCCCTTTAGGCACGATAAGCAAGCTTCACTCCTCTTTTCGAGTCACCTTCTTTATTCTGTAGTTTAATTTTGGCAATCAATTTTGGAGTTGCTTATATTCCATGTTTTGTTTCAGGTGCGTTCTTGTTCCAATTACGAGTTGATCCCCGCCCCACTCAAATTCATTGTAATTACATACGCAGGCTGATACGCGAAAGAGATGGAGCTCGAGAGTAGCTAAAAATTCAGAAGTGCTTGTCGAATGAATACATTGAATCAGAACATGAAGCTTAGGATGGAGCTGCCAATTCAGTTTTCGAGAAAGAATTGGCAGATTGTACAATCGAATTGGGTATCAGGTGAAAAAAAAAATGAAGTTTGGGATATCTACCTCATTATCACCTGCTTCTTCTTTGCTGTTTTTCTCGTTCAGGGATGTTTGTGTTTATGGAACAATATTATCTAGTGTTGGTCTTTTTGAAGTATTGATATTGTTCATGTAGTACTTCATGTATGTAGGTCCCATTCAATATGTATTGAGGTCATAGTACATTATACATCAGGTTACCCCATCATTTTGAATCGTTAATGGAATGGCTGAACCTATTGTGGAATTGTCATTGCTAATCAACATTTACATTAATGAAATTGTTATTTGATGTATAATCTTGGCCTTCTGCAGTGAGAGGGATACTTAAAGTCGGAAGATTGCTCAAAAATTCTCCATTTCATAACTAGGGATGGCAACGGGTCGGATTTGGACCGGATCTTGTTGGTCCCGAATCCAGATCTGTTTTTTTTGTTGAGATGCAGATTCGGTCCAGATTCGCCGGTTCCAAAAATCTGAGATCCAGATCCAGATCCGCCGGATTTGCGGGTCTACGGATCTGGTCCACGGATCTCTCATTTAAGCTAAAATAGTACTTAAAATGACGCAATATCATATCTACACAACTATGAAAAAAATCAAAATAAATCAGCAACACAAACACCATGTCACGAGCTACTTTCATGTTCATGAGATAAGTCACACCACATCACAAAAAATTAAGAAAAAATCCAAAATATTACACAAACATATTCGTCCAAAGTCACGTCACATCAAAAAATAAGTCTTCACGATCAACTGATCTTGAGTCCATGAGAACAAATCTTCTATATTACAGCTACTTTCAACATCATCCACATCCTAATAAACATAAAGAAAGAAATCTCATGAGCAACGCAAACTTATTTCGATAATATAAGTATAAATGTGATGGATAATAAAGAATTAGGGTTTATATATATATATATATTTGAAATATAAAATGTATATATAAATATATAATGTAGATTCGCGGGTCGGATCTGGGTCGGACCCGGATCTAAAAATTTAAGATCCGAATCCGCTCCGCAATTTTTTTTATAGATCCAGATCCGACCGGATCCGACAGATCTAAAAATTTGAGATCCAAAATCCTTAAGGACAGATCCGAATCTGCGAATCTGGACCGGATCCAAGATTCAATGCCATTTCTGTTCATAACCACATTCAATCGAACTAGGAAAAACAACAACAAAAACTTGATGCAGTTATTCATCCCTCTTCACTTTAGTCCATCCAAACATAGCAAAAGAAATGGACCTGCATATCAATACATAACTCAAGATTTCGCATGATCTAGTAAGAAAGTCTAAATATAAACAACAGCATCACTACCCCGTTTACTACAACCTCCTTCAATAACAACACATCTATAATGAATATGCGCATTAATAAAAGAAGAGACTGAATCTGCCATAAAATAGACGAGGCATTATCCAACCCGTGCGATGCACGGTCTTTGATTGAATATCTACGTGTTTTGTACGTAAAGTTGGGGCAGACGGTTGGATGAGCAGATGACAGAATTTAAATGCCTTTTAGAGAAGTTTATATGTTTTTTTTTGTTATTGTCCTTTTATTTTAGTCTATGTAATTAGTTATATGAAATGAGGCTTTACTAACCCGTATGTTGCTCCAGGGTTGTTTTTGATTTATTCAACCCGTGCGATGCACCGATTGTATCTAAGATTTCATAGCTAAAATTTAACCATCTTGTAATTTATACTATCATTTAAAAGTTCATTTTAATCACCTTGTGTATTAGAAGGTGCATTTGCATTGTGATGTTTATCATAACTTTTGTATTTAAATTAGTTTATTTACATTAAAAGTTACAATTAAAATAGTCTATTTATATGTAATCCTTTAACATGAATAAGTGACATAAATCCTCTTTTCACATTAAATTAAGGGGATACGTTTTATATAGTATAGACGTTTGCATTCATCAGAACCAAAGTCAACTATGTGTCTCAAAATGACCACAAACAAGCGGAACAAAAAGTCAACGTAGAAAACTGCAATGGTCTTAGAACAACATTACTACAAATCTACCCACAAACTATGTGTCTCCTATTACATTCATTTATTTCTTTTTTTTTTGATGACCCAGGTTGAATCCTGGGGTTGTAGGTCCGATCCCTCATTCCTACCCCCGGTTAAATCGCAGGTTATGCCTCAGCAACCCGGTTTTGAGGATGATTCAACTGAATAAACATACAAGGTTTAAATCTCTGAAAAGAGCGGATGCTCCCACGAGGATTCGAACCCACGCTGCATGCCACCAGCGCGAAAGATATCCCCCTCCTTTGCCACTGAGCTATGCCCTGGGGGAATACATTCATTTATTTCTGCTCTCTTGAGTTGGTGGGATGCTATGTTTGTCAGGTGCGGGGGCGGGGGCGGGGGCGGGGGCGGGGATACGATTTTTTGAAAATGTTAGGGTGCGATACGGCAAGGATACGTATGTTTATTTTATATTTTATTATATATAACACTTGTTAAATATAAAAAACAATAATTCAAATATCACCATAAAATCAATTCAAATACATAAAACAAGTCATACAAAAAACAATTCAAAATGGCTTTGAGCAGCGGAACTTTCTAATGATGTCCATGAATACTGCTAAACATAAAAGTAATTACTTATTAAATGATTTACTTTTTGTATTTTAATTTATTTGATTTACTTTTTAAAAATTACAAAAAAAACTAAAAAAAAAAACGGACTCGCGTATCCTGGCACCGGATACGCGAGTCCGATTTTTTTTTTTTTTTTTGCACGGATTCGCCACGTGGCAAATCCCATGCGAATCGCACCCGCACCCGCACTCATGCAGTATCTGATACTGCATACTGCACAATTTTAAAGAATCCGTGCATCATAGGTGGGATGTCAGTGACTGTGTAGGTTGATGATTGCCCACTTGATCAACTTTGCTCCACTGGACTCTGCAGAAATCATGTACAAATCCGTTAGTATACAGGGCACAAAATCATGTATAAACTGATGTCAAGACAAATAGAAAAGCTATTGAACTTTACATATACAACATTAAACTGATTCTTTATGTGACATAAATGTTCCCATATTCCTCTGTCATCACACTCTTACCTTTCCTTGCAAGTGCTCTTTCCTTCACGCTGCGTGCCTATGATCTAAGCTGCGTGCCTATGATGTTGAAATGTTAGGATTGAGGGCCCTTCTCGATTGGCTATAATGTTGGGGTATTAAGGGTTTATTATGGAGATCCGGATTTCCAATGGATCGTGTAAATACTTTCCGAACTGATATTTCTACCCTGTGTCCGGATTACAAGAAATTCAGCCAGGATAATCCAATGAAACACTTACGAATCTAGGCACTGAAACGTAAGCCAAATTGCTAGAGAAATTCTGTGTTTATCAGAAAGAGAGAGAGCTCAGAAAAGGGTGTGTCTGAGACTCAATAGGAGAGCCTTATTTATACATGTCGGATTAGAGTTACATTAGGTCGATTTTTAGGGTTTACGAGAGCGGCGCCGTCATTAGTGATCCGAAATTAGGGTTTGACGGATGGTTTACCAAAATTGACGATATTAGTCAATTTTACCATAGTCCCCCTCTAAAATTCGGAAATATCACTAAATTACCAGTCTAAATTTCCGAAGACCTTTTGGGGCTCTGCCCCTCGACCCCGCCCGCACCGCCAGGGTGTCACGGGGTGCGGCTCACTGAGGTTCAGGCCGTCGAATTCGTGCAGCGGATCACGAATCACCCGTGCGCCTAGGAGACTTCCGAGTCTCTGTCCGGCTATCATCAACGAGATTTCATATAATACCAACATTAGAGATATCATGCACTGGTCCATTGTGCTGCGTAAGACGCTAGGCACCCACCTGTCCTTTGCCTCCGACCAATTAAGGGCCGGTATCTCATACCCTTCAATCTTAACCCGCAATGGCGCTCGGCACTAAGGGTCACTCGCATGCCCGAAGTGCAATTCCTCGTGCTCGACACTCACTCGGGACTTCCTAGGTGCAGTACCTTGGCGCCCTTGAGAGTACCTCACTCGAGACGGACAACCTTTTAGATCTTGGCTTAGATTCATGCCATCAATAGATATTTGCCCCTCACGATGTTTGGGACTACTTCGCATACCGACATATTACCTTCAATCCGCAATGTGGTGTTGTCTCGCAACCACATGTACAAGCCAACGATCCCCCGCAGCATAGCCGGAACCGATAGCTAATGCTTACGAGTAAGCTCACGAGGCGTATGATTTAAATGTGTGCCTCGATTGCCCTATCGACATAGAGGAAGTGTATATGGCCGACGGCATCCCTCCGGTCACACTTTAGCCTCAATGCCAACCTTAAGCCCAACGCAGACCACTCAGGTCCTACGCCGCCCTAACGATTTCCAACTCGCTCGAGAACTCCTCGCACACTTCGAATGCTTAGAGTTGGCTCCCTAGAGGCCCCCCATACCTCTAGGAAGATTGCACGCTTGGTGCTCGACAGCACGAGGAAGACTGGCCGCTTGCCCACCATTGCCCATCTAAGGACTGTCCCCCCTATAATAGGCTTAGACAAATATTCCCTTATAATTGCACTAGACATTGAATGGCCGAGGAACCACATCGGGTGTAACTCCCTCATATGAACTCCAAATCCTTATTCGCTTGAACCGTAGAGTAGCTTACGACATTATCTATATGTCCTCAAAGTTTCAGCCCCATCCGATACTCGAGGAGTGAGGAATTGCCTCTGCAATATTCTGAAACTACTACAATGCCACTGCACTGCAGCATCTCGATACTTCGCATCGTTCGCTACTCAAACGGAATCGTCTAGTTGTGAAACTTGGTGGAGACCTTCCCAACACTCCAAGGAACTCCCCATTACAAGCATTTCACGAAACTCTTATCCTAAAGCCCTCTGCTCAACGACTCAAAGTCACCTTTCGCGACGGACACACTCCGACGCCGACCAGCACAGACGTCCCCAACCTTATTCGTGTCGCAGGCAACTATCCAACATAATCCTTTGTAAGTCCGGGCAATCCGGTACTCGAATAATATGGAAAGCGCCCTGTGACATCCTCCCCCTCTCGATCCGTTGACGTCCTCGTCAACGCATGCACACACAACCTGCTCTATGTACATGCGCTGCCCATCTCATCATGAAAATACTTGGGCAACGAACCCGACACTCTACCTCCATCTCCTCAACTCGTGTGCCTCGCAGCACAACACTCTTAGTTCCATCAAGTGGCTCCTTCTTGTAAAGTGTGAGGCCCAACTCGAAGAACGCCTGCACGGCAACTCGATGATCGCAATTTCTCACCGCTCGCCCGGCAACTCTTGCGCCTCGCGCATTCAAACTCATTGCTCGTAGGGATGCAGTGCATGCGATCAATGCACTCTCCCTCCTCCCGGATGTTGCCTCTCTTCGGCGCACACCCACTCATATCTTGGCAGGAATCATTCTCTCCATGCCTCAATATAACGAAAAACCAACCGATGGTGTTAGATTGCCACTCTAGCTCAAATCAAGCTACTCCCTCATTGTCAAGTCCGAGACTAGCGACAAGTTCTCCGAATTAAATCGGGTCGATTTGCCTGAACGTCTGGAGTACATGATACTTATAAGAGTGCTCACTAACACCAAGAACCCATCCAAAGGAGCCTTACGCTCCGCTCAAAAACCACCGCGGCTGCCCTCTCAAAATCCTTACTAACCATACCCCATAATATGGATTCCGAATTCTATCAAGGACAAGCCAAACCCAATCTGAAACTCTGTAAGACAAGTGCCCTCTAGCACAAGTCGAAAGAGGCCTGCACGGCTGCTCACAGATCACTACTCTCGGCCCTTAGGCCACCGCACTTCTACGGCAAGGAGCTTGAAGGCTGTACGCGTGATCAACGCACCCTCCCCCGCTCGAAGGTGATGCCTAACTCTCGGCACACCGCGTCACCGGCCTTCAGCCTGGCGTGACGAAACTCGTAACCTGGCCATCTGGCCTTATTGCTCAACGCACGATTGTGTACTCTGTACGAGCACACCTCATTCGTCTTGCTCTCATCAGAAATTCTTCAACCAATAGGTCGCATTAATTGGCTTCCAAATCACTTCCAAGAACAGCCATCTCAGAATCGCTCACATGTGTATCCTGGATGGACACACCTCTTCGGTAACCAAGAAGCCTAATGCTTCGTATAACTCAGTCCCTTTCATAAAATCCCTCAACCACAGAGCCCATACTCTAGGCTTTGGAATCCCCTTAAGGAACATCATTCTCGAATCAGCCCATTTCTCTCGGGGGTCTGGACCTCCCCCACTCGTGTTGGAGGCCAGACCCGAATCTCTTGTCCCTCATAGACTGCTAGGACATGCAACACCATACTTGGAGCATGCCCATTCTCATATCTGCCCGACTCGAACCAGGAAGACTGAACACTCCGCTCTTGCAACTCCCGTGGTGGCTGTGTTACGATTGCACCTCATGTGCGAAAGCGCTTTACGCATAACAATCCAAATCTCTTAGTAACCAATGCACCTCAAGTGCTGTGGCGCTTGTGCGCACTAAGATTAAGCCCAAGCTTTGCACCTGAACGTGCTGTGGCGGATTCCCGCACTGAAGTTCTCGCCCAAATAGGTCTCAAACCCAAATCACCTCTCAATCTGCGGCGCTACGCAAACATGGCTGCAACTTGGCAGACGTGGCTACTGCACACCACCCGGCTTACCGGCATGTCTCCTTCTAGGAGATCAAGATGTCTTATAAGCCCACAAAAATAAACCAACATAAAGTTTCTGATCAGATTACACCAACACCGTTACTCACGCGTCCGTAATTTACCGATGAGAATGTTCCCCTCACATTAACCAACTGCCAACCGTACTCGCAGAGAATAAATATAGTCATTAAACACATCGCAACCCGGGTACTACCATTCGCCGAAATCACTAATGCCAACAACTCGCACCGAACAAAGCTTTCGAACATCACCGACAGAAACCAAACAACCAGGGTACTACCATTCGCCCAATTGCAAAGCCAACTCGAGGTACTACCATTCGCTCAAGTCCCACTGCCAACTTAATTCTCAACTCTGCCACAATACGTAAGAACGCACTGCAAGCCCTTCGCTGAAATGCCACTACAATGGCTAATCAAAAAAAAAAAATTTGGCACAATTTTGGTATCCGGTTCTCATAGGGAAGCAAGATATTCAACAAAGCTCAACTGAAACCTGGATGCGACATTCCAAGGCTCTGATACCACCTGTCACGGGGTGCGGCTCACTGAGGTTGAGGCCGTCGAATTCGTGCAGCGGATCACGAATCACCCGTGCGCCTAGGAGACTTCCGAGTCTCCGTCCGGCTATCATCAACGAGATTTCATATAATACCAACATTAGAGATATCATGCACTGGTCCATTGTGCTGCGTAAGACGCTAGGCACCCACCTGTCCTTTGCCTCCGACCAATTAAGGGCCGGTATCTCATACCCTTCAATCTTAACCCGCAATGGCGCTCGGCACTAAGGGTCACTCGCATGCCCGAAGTGCAATTCCTCGTGCTCGACACTCACTCGGGACTTCCTAGGTGCAGTACCTTGGCGCCCTTGAGAGTACCTCACTCGAGACGGACAACCTTTTAGATCTTGGCTTAGATTCATGCCATCAATAGATATTTGCCCCTCATGATGTTTGGGACTACTTCGCATACCGACATATTACCTTCAATCCGCAATGTGGTGTTGTCTCGCAACCACATGTACAAGCCAACGATCCCCCGCAGCATAGCCGGAACCGATAGCTAATGCTTACGAGTAAGCTCACGAGGCGTATGATTTAAATGTGTGCCTCGATTGCCCTATCGACATAGAGGAAGTGTATATGGCCGACGGCATCCCTCCGGTCACACTTTAGCCTCAATGCCAACCTTAAGCCCAACGCAGACCACTCAGGTCCTACGCCGCCCTAACGATTTCCAACTCGCTCGGGAACTCCTCGCACACTTCGAATGCTTAGAGTTGGCTCCCTAGAGGCCCCCCATACCTCTAGGAAGATTGCACGCTTGGTGCTCGACAGCACAAGGAAGACTGGCCGCTTGCCCACCATTGCCCATCTAAGGACTATCCCCCCTATAATAGGCTTAGACAAATATTCCCTTATAATTGCACTAGACATTGAATGGCCGAGGAACCACATCGGGTGTAACTCCCTCATATGAACTCCAAATCCTTATCCGCTTGAACCGTAGAGTAGCTTACGACATTATCTATATGTCCTCAAAGTTTCAGCCCCATCCGATACTCAAGGAGTGAGGAATTGCCTCTGCAATATTCTGAAACTACTACAATGCCACTGCACTGCAGCATCTCGATACTTCGCATCGTTCGCTACTCAAACGGAATCGTCTAGTTGTGAAACTTGGTGGAGACCTTCCCAACACTCCAAGGAACTCCCCATTACAAGCATTTCACGAAACTCTTATCCTAAGGCCCTCTGCTCAACGACTCAAAATCCTGCTCGCGCACGGACACACTCCGGACGCCGACCACTGTTGCACGTCCCCAACCTTATTCGTGTCGCAGGGCAACTATCCAACATAATCCTTTGTAAGTCCGGGGCAATCCCGGGTACTCCGAATAATATGGAAAGCGCCCTGTGACACAGGGGCTCTGCCCCTAGACCCCGTCAACGGGAGCGCTGCCCCCGGACCCCCGACATTTGGTCGTATCGGCTTATAATTCGATCTTATACATGTGTGCACTCCGCACATACCCGAACATATATTAGAATACAAATTATAAACCCCTTAGCTCACATATTAGTTCCAATTACACAAAATAAATGGTGATACTAAAATCACCAACATATAATCCTTCTTGGATTGGTCACTGAGATTGGAGTTGGACCACTCAATGCTACTGAGCTTGTGCCAACATCTTTTTCCTTCGCTGGCCTGCCTCTTTCTACCTATAAAAATCAGAGTATGTGTTAGATATAAGGTGATGAAGTAGTTCGTGGCTTGAAAGTATATTATACCTTCTCATTCACTCGTGGTGGAAAAAGGTTCATTTTTACAACTTTTAGTGTTATGGCCCTGGTGGCAACACTTCAAACAAGTTATCTTCATACCAAATCTCTTGAGCTTCTCTGGGTTGTTCGGCCTTTCTGGTCTAATCTCAAACTCAGGGGGGATAATGTTAACGCCAGCCCTCAACTTGTGATCACATCTTCTCACCTCTCAATGGTCTGATGCCAACATTATATGCTTTTTTGTATCTATCAATTGAGCAGTAATCATGTACATATTCAGCTACACCAAGTTCGTCCTCACCGCAATAATCCTCATCATGATTCTCATAATAATGCACGGTATCTTTCGTATCATCCTTTTGCCCAACCTTTCTAGAACCCTCGACATATATTTTTCAATGTCTACAGTGATCATCTAGAACATCAAACATGCGCAAAACTTTGTTGTCACTTTTAATTGTAGTAAAATCATTATCCAATGAAGTTCTAAACCAAATTTTATATTAAGATTCATATCCTAAATTCTTAACCACATCCACCAAGTCAAAATAGCAAAATAAATCAATATCTAATCAATTCACAACCTCGCTACGTCCCCCACCATACACTTTACCTCCAATTTCTACAAACTGCTCACCATATTGTATAATTAACGAGAACTTAGCGTTGCTTCGAATATATGTAATACACGAATTAAATCACCTAATTGCATGATTAATCGAAGAAACCCAAACGAGAGAAGAGAAGGGCATACCTGCTCGCCATTTCAAAATACTGTGACGAGCTCACTCTTCCTCTCTTAGCTCGATCAGCTCACCTCTCTTGTCATTTTGTGTAGCTGGCTGGAACGACGTCATTATAACTTAACTTAGAATGATGTCGTTATATTATTTTAGTGTTTAGGTTAAGCCACCTCAACTAAGTAAAATCCACGTATTTAAAGAAACACATCACTGCTGGTGTTGAAAATCAAAAAGGGAACAAAATTTATGTATTTACAGGCAGCTTTTAAAAGTCATCAGCCCCCTCCCCTCCCCCCACAAACCCCTCTCCCTCCCTCTCCTGTCTGTCAAAACAGCCCCCCCTGTTTGTCTATTCGGACCCAACCCCCCACCGCCGCAGCCGCACGCAGCCCCCCACCGCCGCAGTTTAAATTTGTAATTATTCAGTTTGTTCATATTTGTCTTATGAATTCACATTTGATTAATTATGCATTTCTATGTTGTAATTTGTTCAAGAAATTTGAGCATATTGGTGATAATTTAATTTTCATGTTTAAATTTGTAATTATTCAATTCGAATTCGGGTTTCGGTTTTCGGGTTTCGATTTTCAGTTTCGGTCCGGGTACTCACCCGGTAGATTTTGGTCCGGTTCTGGATCTGGAAATTAATCCGGTAGGCTTACCGGTTCGGTCTGGATGGATCCGGTAAGATACCGGTTCGGTTTCAGTTTGGTCGAAAACCGGTCCGAACCGAACCGGTAACACCCCTAGTTATCCTAAAAAATCTCCACTAAATTCACTCCTAAATTATCCCTTAAAATATTGGTCCCATATTTTATAAATATATACATCAGTTCTCCTATCTTATAATTATATTATTATAATATACATTAAAATATATATTTAATAGAAAATTTATTATAAAGGAATGGAGAGAAAGAGGATTGATTGTGGAAAAAATAGAAAAGATAAAAAAGTAGGTGTAAATTCAAGAAAAGAAATAAGGAGTGTTATAATGCGATTTTTGATTGAGTTTTTGTCGTTTTAGCTCAAATTTAAAGTCAACGGTAACCATAGGACTTCTGCCGCCTGTGAGCACTCTTAAATAGAGCTGCAGATCCGGTCGAGTATACCCGGGTTCGACCCGGGTTCGACTCGAATTTCTTGTACTCGACTCAGTTCCGTGAGTCCGACCCGGTCGAGTTCGGCGCGTATCGGGAGCTCGTTTTCGTACTCGGGTCGAGTCGGGTATACTCGCCTACCCGACATAGTACTCGATTAGATGACCCGGATTCGACTCGACCCGTCTGGATTCGACTCGACCGTGCAGTGCGGGTGCAGTCCAGTGACTCTTTATGCTCTCACCCCGCCACCACCCGCTTGACTTTCATTCTCTTCTCAAACACACACACTAACACACACACCCCGGTGCACACACACACCCCGGTGCACACACACACACACCCCGGTACACACGAGTCACGACTCGATCCACTGTCCCGAGCAGCCATACCAGTCGAAGTCCATCGTTTCTTCCTACTCGCGAGTTCTTTGTCGGAACTCGGAAGTGGAGCAGGAAAAGCCGAGCAGAAAATGTCAGAAAAACAGGCACAACCCGACTCGACCCGAATCCTACCAGACCCGCCCGACTCGACGAGCTACTCGAGTGACTCGAGTGTACTCGACCGGGTCGAACTCGGCAGACTTATATGCTACTCGACTCGACTCGGGATAACTCGACCCGAATTCTAAAACTGCAAAACTCGATGTACTCGACTCAAATCCGACCCATTTGCAGCTCTACTCTTAAGCTATCATCTCCATGTTAAAAAATAATCGTTTGTTTCGCTCTGTATTTAGACGTACCTGGGCTTTTAGGCCCGCCGGTTTTGGCCCTAAACCGGCCCTAAGTCAACGGTTTTAGCAGGGACCGCGGTCAGCCCGAACCGACCGACCGAAAAGCTAGGGCCGGCTAGGAGTCTGGGAATTGGAACCACGGACCGGCGGTTCAGTTCGCGGTCCTAAAAGGCCTGTCGGTTTGCATCGGCGGCGGGTCGCCGACCGACGCCTAACGGCTAATTCGTAAAAAAAAATGGCGGCAGCAAATCCGGTGAGTGATCACGCCAATTGCAACGGCTATGTCCCTTTTAGAGCCGTTGGCAGCCCCCTTCCCCACCCCCAAACTTCCCCATTAATCCTCCCTTTTACCTACCTATCCCCACTATAAATACTACATCTTCCTAACTCAAAATTCACCAATAATCACACTCTAATTCTCTCTAAAAATTCACTCTCTACTCTCTCTACTATACTCTCTATTTACTATCTCTATGTCTACCTCAAAGAACAACACTAATAAGGGCAAGGGCAAGGCCATTGAACTTGGCCAACGAAGTGGAGGAGGAAATTTTCAACCTCAAACTCAAAGGCCTAGAAGGGCCGATTTGGCGGAGGACATTTCTAGACAAGTCGCCGAACGAATTCAAGCCGAAGAAGATGCCCGATTTGAAGAAATGGTTCATACGATGGAGAGCACGGGATACGAATTTCGTGGCTCAACAAATGATGATGAACATGAAGAGGACGAAGAGCACGAAGAAGACGAACAAAACCAACCTCCTCCTCCGCCAACAAGTAAGCCTAAGCCTCTCAAGTCCGAAATCTTCGTTAAACATTTTAAAAGAGAATTGGCTCCTATCAACGAAGGAGAACCTCCTTTATCCGATGGTCGAAAGAGATTCATTGCTTATTGCAACTATTGCACAAAGCACTACAAATGGATCGAGAAGGGAGGCTACGGAACACTACAAAGGCACATGGAGGGGTTTCATCCATTCGAGTATGGAATATCTACTACTCAAACGCAAATTCGAGGTACTACTAGTTCAAATTCGGCGACGTGTATGTCTTCTTCCGCTTTATTTAAATTTTATATAAAAAGATATGAAGATGCTTGTGCTAGATATTGTGCCATGGAAAAACAACCTTTTAATTATGCGGATAGAATAACGTATGAAGCTTCTTATAAAGATGGTTTGGGGCCTAATGTTAGCAAGGTAGCTAGAACTCAAATGCTTAAGAGAATTAGGAGACAATGCTTTGACAAAAACAAGATTTAATGAAATATTTAGTTCGTTTGTCTCAAAAAGTTTCTATTTGTGCCGATGTTTGGACCGATGCTTATAATAAAAATAGTTACATGGGAATTACTTGTCATTGGATTGATGCAAATGGATTATGCAAAACGCGTTTGATTGCCTTTAGGGAGTTTGAAGAGCGACACGGCTCAAAATATTGCTTTAATTATTATTACTGTTTTAAAAGATTATTGTTTTGTAAACAAGGTATTTACCGATGTATTTTATAATGCATCTGAGAACACCGCTAGTATTCGGAACTTGTTGAAGCATGTGCACCATCATTTGAAGGAAAATATTTTCATTCTAGATGCATTTGTCATATTTTAAATTTATGTGTTCAAGATGCGCTTAGTATTTTTCAAGATTCCGTTGTTCCTATTAAAAATGCCGTTAAGTATTTGCACAAATCAAAAACATTGGGGAAAAAATGGCAAAAATATTGTCGTGCAAAGGGTATTGTTTATACTTGTTTCAAATTAGATGTATCTCATCGTTGGAACTCTACTTATGAGATGATTAATAGTACACTAGAGTATAAGAGTTATTTATGCGATTTTTTTAGGAAAGAGTTCTCAAACATGCAATTAGTTCTTAATGAGAGTCATTGGGATTCATGTATGGATTTGTATCGTTTGTTAAAAGTTTTTCATAATGCTACTAAACAATTATCGGGTGTTTATTATTGTACTTCCGTTAAAGTGTTGGAACATTGCATGTATATTGCCTTGTCTTTTAAGAGTTGTTTTAGTAGGCCAAACATGCAAGGTGTGATTTATTTTATGGTTCAAAAATGGCTCAAGTATTTTAGGGAGATTCCTATGGTTTTCTTACTTGCTAAGTGCTTAGATCCTAAATGGAAGTATGATGGTGTTTGTCAAATGCTTGGTATTTATTATGATGCTTTTGCTCAAATGGACTTGAGTGATGTTGTAATTGATGGTGAAGGGGTCTTCTTTGATCTTCCTTCCGTGCCACAAATCAAGATAGATCTTGATAGGAGTTTGAGATCTATTTTTCAAGAATATAGATTAAAACATGGTAGTGAGTTTCCTTCTTCTACAATGCCTTCATCTATGATGCCTTCATGTGATTTTCCTTTTGAGATGAATGAAAGTGATCCTTTAGTTCAACAAATGCATGGAATGATGCAAAATAGGAGCAATGAACTTCCAATGGGGCAAGGTAATAGTGAATTAGATATGTTCTTGCAAACTCGTTTTGTATTTGGTGTTGAAGATAGTGGTCCGTCGATCGATGTGTTAAAGTGGTGGTCGAAGAGAGAGTACCCAATACTCTCCATCATTGCAAAGGAGTTATTTGCCGTCCCGGCATCCACCGTGTCCGTAGAACAAGCCTTTAGCATCGGAGGACTTATGCTAGATCAAAGAAGATCAAGGATGAAGCCGGCGAACATTGAAGCTACCATGTTGCTCGACGATTGGTGTAGGGCCGACCTTAGAGCTCAAGAACCGGAATGGGACGATGCAAATGAGAGCGAAGATGAAGCCTTCACCGAGACGGATCGATCGGATGTGGAGTAGAGAGCTCAAGTCCTTTATTATTATTATTTTTTCATTTCAAGAATTCAAGTGTAAAACTTCTTAAATTGTGCTTCACTTATTTGTTGTACTTTTCCTCATTTTTAATGCAAAATTATTGTCCTTATTTATTTGCAAAATTATTGTGTCCTTATTAATTTGTAATTTTCCTCTTTCTTAATGCAAACTTATTTGTTATAATTTTCCTTATTCATTTTTCAACAATTTAATGAGTTTTTAAATATTTAAAAAAAAATCAAAACATTAAGAATGATCATTTTCATTTCATAAAAGTAATAAATATACAAGAATAAAATAAAAAATAATAATAAAAGTTAAAAAAAAAAAAAAATGCAGGCGGCCCGGCCCGGGACCGCCGGTTTTAGCCCGGCTCTGGACCGCCGGGTTTCTAGCCCGGCACGGGAGGCCGGGCAAGTTTACGGGCCGGGCTCGGTCCCTTGTTTTGGGGACCGAGGACCGCCGGTTCGAGGCCCGAAACCGGCGGTTCCGGCCCGGCAGCACGTCTATCTGTATTGCTCCTTATTCTCACTCCTCACTCTCTTTATTTATATTTTTTTTCGTACGCGTGTACAGTAGACGTTTCGTTTGTATTGTGTGATGGTGGCAAATGATTCATGAAGCAAGGTCACGTGAGTTTTGCTTGTAGAATTTTTTATATTTATTTAACTGATTTCTATTTGATTTTTTTTGTATTATTATAAATAACTAGATGTTCTCCAGTGCGATGCACCGCATAAGATATTCTTTTATTATAAAATAATTTCTCAATCTCTAAATTTATTTTTGATGGTCTTCGACATGAGTATCATGTTAGCGTAATATTAATAAAAGACTTATTGAGTGTATTATGAGATGTAATATAATTCAAGAAAGCGTACCACATTAGCGGAGTGTTAAGTCAATTAGTGTCCATTACATGAACAAATTTCCTGCACATACTGAAAAAAAGTAGGAACAAATTTTGGGAACGAAAGTAATATGTGATTAAGTCTTAATATATGTATGTGTGCAGTGTATGTTTTATTATTTTTAGTTATTATAATTAAATAAATATCATAATTTATTTTTTATGTAAACAATAAATGAGTTGATATATTTTTATTTTGCATCAATTAATTTTATTGAAAATAAATATTCATATGTTTTCTAATATAATTTTTTTGTGCAATCGGTCATTATTGTAAACCCATCAAATTTGTTATATTCATATGGATGTCTAGTTGCAAATTGTGAAATAAAAATTAATTTGATATATTTTTCATTAAAATAAACTTGATTTAAAAAATTATAAATATTTAAAATTTTAAGCTAAAAAAATAAAGCAAGAATTTTTTTATTGGTAGATGAGTGTAAGTTGTTGAATAAAACTCCCACAATACATATCTAGAATTTTTTTTGGAAATTTAAGAATACATCTCTATATATAAATTATATTTTAAAATAAAAAATCAAAAAACTTACAAAGTGACACGTGTCACGACACTCTTTTAATAGAAGTATAGATATTGGCCTTTTCTCTTTGTTTTCCCATATTTTATTATATTTTCATGTATTTTAAGTAATGATTAATATAAATAATTATGGTATACGTGTGGTGGAGATTTAAAAATAACAGGCATTGATCGTGAGAGTGTGGTAGGATTAATAAAATAAAAAATAATTATTTAATTAATTATAAAAAGTAATATACATAAATTTATTAAAAGAATTACTATTTTCTAAGAGAAATATAATTCTTCCCTGGGTCAGAAACCCTACACGCTACACGTTAGGGTAGGGCTGAGCACAAATAGTCCAGACTCAGTTTTTACCCGGATTCGGATCGGATCTGTTAATTAGGTCCGGGTCCTGGGTTTGCATTTTGTCTAAAACCGTGTTTCGGGCCGAACCGGGTCAAAACCCAAAAAATCCGGGTCTAGCCCGGAACGACCCGGTAAAAATAAAAATACAAAAAAAATATTTTTTATTGTAATTTACCCTCGGTGGTGATGAAATAATGATGATTAATGGCTCGATTATGATTGTACATTATTCTAATTAAGTTTATTTATACTAAAATATTGTTGAACTTGGGAGTTTGATGACTAAATGAAGATATTAAGATTGATAATTGTATTTTATGGGAGTATGTAAAAAAGAAAGTATTTTATATGTAACAAAAGGACACTTAATATGCAATTTTTTTTTTTTTACAAAATCGGGCTAGAACCGGGATAGCCCGGATCGACCCGGTTTTACCGGGTCCGGATCGGGTTGGCCCGGTTCTGAACATGTCCGGGCTTCGGGTCGATAAAGTCCGATCATTTATAATCCGGGCCATTCCGGACCGGGTCGGTCCGGGCTGGGTCAGACCCGGAGCTCAGCCCACGTTATGGTGTAGGGTAGGGGTGGACTCGGTTCCATTCGGTTCGGTTTTTGACCGAAACCGAGAGTCGAACCAAATATTCGGTTTCGGTTTGGTTCGGTTCTTTTTGAAGTTCGGTTCGGTTAAGTTCGGTTTTATAAATATTCGGTTCGGTTTCGATTTGGTTTGATGTTTTTTCGGTTCTTCACAATATAAATTCAAATATTATATGCAATAGAATAAGTCATATATAACAACAAGACAACAAGAGTTATATATATATATATATATAGAGAGAGAATTCGGGAAGGAAGGTGACACCTTCTTTTTTTTTGTGAGGTGCCCGCCACGTGTCATGTTCTGATTGGAGGTGATGTTTTAATTATAACACTCACCCACCAAGTGTTAATGGGCAGTAGGGTGAGTGTTATAATTAAAACACTCACCTCCAATCAGAACATGACACGTGGCGGGCACCTCACAAAAAAAAGAAGGTGTCACCCTATATCCCGAACTCTCTCTCTCTCTCTCTATATATATATATATATATATTCAAGATAAAAGCTAGAGTTGCATAGCAATTTCCAAATATCTCAAAATATATAACAATCGTAAATCACAGTAACTAATTCTCTCAAACTAAATTAATTGAATCACAAATTCATGATCATATTATCTGTCATTATTGTACCCATGAGTGTCTTACAAAAGGAAAACGAATTATACTAAAATTCGAAACACACCAAAATCACAAAAAAAAGTTCATTTTAGTATGTTGAAATTTGACTTCGGTCCATTTCGGTTCGGTTCCGCTTACTCGACCGAGAACCGAACCAAATTAGTTCGGTTCGGTTCTGTTTTTTTGTTTTTCGGTTCGGTCTTATTCGGTTTCGGTTTTTCGGTTATTTTTTCGGGTTTTTTCGGTTCGGTTTTAGATTTTCGGTTCCAAAATGCCACCCCTAGTGTAGGGTGTGGTGACAGAAATTGTGAGCCTCCATAGACAAGCCATACTCGTGTTTATATACCATACGTTCTTAAAAGTCGCGTTACAATATTCCCCACTGCGCTGCGCACCTCTGCTGAACCCACAACATCACATTTTTAGTGTATATAAAATAATTAAACACTTCTTTATTTTATAGCGATAAAATACACAACGATGGCGACGATGACAGAACTCAAACTGGAAAACCCTAAAAGCAGTTCGGGTCTCAATGAGAAGCCTCCGGCCGAAGATGACGCCTTATTAAAGCAGACGCCGGCATCTTCTGGTGGTGGTGGATACGAATCGAAGGATGAATCGGCAGCGGCGGCGAGAACATCGGGTACACATGACAGCGGTGTTGTCACTGATATTCAGAAGAAGATGAAGCGTGCAGAGCGGTTCGGCATGCCAGTGCAGATGACCGAGGAGGAGAAGCGTAATTCCCGAGCTGAAAGGTAACATTCTTTTTCGATTGTAAGACTCTGTGGCTCAGTATTAGGTTTTTTTTTTTTTTTTTTTCGTTTTTCGTTTTTCAGAGGTCGAAGTTTTGAGATTAGATCTTCGTCGAGCTTTTTTGTTAATAGATTGATGCTGGTAGAGTTAGTCACCCGAGCTTAATTTACTTTCTTCTATGCGCATATTCTATTCGCACCAATTATTGCGCGAGAAACTAGTGTTAGCGGTTTGTTTTTTCTAGTCAAAGCGCTCTCACATTTTAAGAGAATATCAGAGAGGATGACTAATTCAAGGAAGTTAACATGCATTCTACTTTGAGCTGGTTGTCACGGGACGGGAGTTCCGAAGCCCGTGCGGCGTCCCAGGGGCCCTCACACCCCGGGACCAGCCTATCCCACATAGCATGCCAACTGGTTTCGCCCTGCCATGGGCTCATCAGGGAGACGGCATTAGTCCCCGACCAGTTGTGCCCTACCAGCAACGATCCCCTTCATAGTCAAGTCCTCGACTAGCGACAAGCTCTCCGGACTAAACCGGGTCGGCATGCCTGACTCGGCCAGACCGATGCATCCGGGCAAACAACGCCTTAACGCTAATGTCGCCCCCTTTACCCCACTTGTGGCAAGCTAACCAGAAGGCACGCCTCATTTGGACGGTCAACACAGACACGACATATCGGGTCGTGACATCCTCCCCCACTCAAATCGCAGCACGTCCTCGTGCTGGGGAAGAATGTTTCTTTCCGCACACTGTATTGTCCCACGCACACAAAACGATCGTGGCCATTAACATACGGCACCATACCCTTGATGGACAGGCTCTTCACTCGCGCGCCTCGCGCTAGCCCGCAGTGCGCCACGCACATACCGCATCACCAATCGACATCAACCTTCACCCTACGCGCTTCCTGGCGTTAGTACCTCGGTTGAACGGCATTCCTCGCCGCTGCATTTTTCCCGCATGTCGAGGTTCCCACAGTGGCCCACGATGATCCACGCTCTTACACCCCGGTCACCGAAAGGTGGAGCTACCAAAAGTGCGCAATACAAGTGTGTCCACATACCGGACCGTCTGATCTCACAAGCCTAGGACCACCTCTCATTCCGGCATAGAATCGGTTCATGTTCTCCGCCTAGAAGCCTTGTCAGGAGCCGCACTTTGTCCGTGCCCTCTTTGCACCGGCGAGCACTCCCCGCCCTCATCGGTTTCGGCAGAACTTGACCACACCCGAACCATGCCGTACTGAGAGAGGTTTCGGCTCCGATACCATTTGTCACGGGACGGGAGTTCCGAAGCCCGTGCGGCGTCCCAGGGGCCCTCACACCCCGGGACCAGCCTATCCCACATAGCATGCCAACTGGTTTCGCCCTGCCATGGGCTCATCAGGGAGACGGCATTAGTCCCCGACCAGTTGTGCCCTACCAGCAACGATCCCCTTCATAGTCAAGTCCTCGACTAGCGACAAGCTCTCCGGACTAAACCGGGTCGGCATGCCTGACTCGGCCAGACCGATGCATCCGGGCAAACAACGCCTTAACGCTAATGTCGCCCCCTTTACCCCACTTGTGGCAAGCTAACCAGAAGGCACGCCTCATTTGGACGGTCAACACAGACACGACATATCGGGTCGTGACATGGTGCTACCTTTGTAGGAGATATAAGTCAGTAGACGCCGTTTCTTTATTTGATTCATATCTGAGTTACATGGTTGAATGAAGTTACTTATTTTTAATTTTGTTTCAGGGCTACTTATTTCAGTTATGTAACTTGTCTAATGGCTTCCTCATACTGAAGGTTTCACACTGGTTCTTCTGCCAACGGATCAGACACTTGCAAGGGATTGGAGGAGCTGAAGAAGAAATCTAGAGCAGAGAGGTCTGTCTGTTCCTACGTGGTTCTTAATGGACATGTAACTTTTCGGGTGAGTTTGTTGACCCTTTTTTTTCCGCTGTGATATAGGTTTGGGATTGTGCAAACTGACACATATGATGAAGAAGCAAAGAAGAAGGCTAGACTTGCTAGATTCGGCTGCGTCTCTAAGACTGCCACGGTGGAGGAAGACAAAAAGAAAGCAAGGGCAATGAGGTCATTTTCAATTTCACGTGTCTTCTTCCTCGTGTCACGATTGAAATAGAACAAGGAAATAAAGCAGTAACAATAAGTTGTTCTCGATTATTTGTCGTTACAGTTAATATGCATTATAAGTACGAGATGTGTTAATGTATCTTGAAACCAAGCATGAATAGAAAGCAGTTTTGAGTAGTTAATTTGATAAATAAGTTCTACACTGTTATGCAGGTTTTCGCAGCCAGATTCTGGTTCAAAGACTAATGGGAAAGGGAATATTGTGATGGTAAGTTACAGACGCATTTTTCAAGAACTAGACATGTCGCATTGCTTAAGAATTTCTTGTCCTTCTTCTTGCTGTTTTTTCTTTTCACTTTATTTTTTGTGCAAATTTCAGAAAGATACTGCTAGCAAGGCTGGTGTAGGGACCTAAGTGGATTCTTCTATGATCGATAGTAAGATGCTCTTTACAGGATTCATTTGTTCAAAGATCCTGCCCAAATTTATTTACGAATTAATTAATTCAAATATAATTTTCAATTTATTCACCTCACTGCACATAAATTCCTCATTAATTTCCTCCCTTCCATATCTAATGGTTTTATATAATTTTCGTCTTCTATTTTTCAGGATGGTAGGTTAAAGAGCTAACTTCTTGTTTCCCCTTCTGTTACTTTCACTCTGCCTCTCGACGTGGATCCCAAAACACAGCGCTTTCGCTGCATGACCTCGGTTGATGTATAAAGAGATTCTTGTTTTCTCTGGTTTTGGACTCAGTTAATTAAGGTTTACTGGTCGGGCCTAAGCTAATTAACAACAACCTCCTTTACGTTAATATGTTTTAGTAGTGGTCTGTCAACCGTATCTAAATAGTAAATATTTACCTCATTTTCCAAAAAAAAAAAAACTTTTTCAGTGTCTAGTATGAGATATTGTAGCTGTCTTGCTCCTTGTCTTTATCCCTAGCTAAATTGTCTGCTTGATTGCTGATTTATGTTTCCTGAAATCCATTTTGTAATTTTCTTTTGATAGGTTTTTTTTATCTTGTTTTATTAGTCTGGAGTCTCGTGCAGCATGGATTCGTTTTTCAAATCTCAATTTGTGCTCAAGTCTATTATAATTCCGAATTTGTGTAGATATGCTTAGTGCAACCTGTGCACGAGGCACTCGGCTGACCTCTTGACTTTGTGCAGTGGTGTAGAAACTTACCAGCATAGTCGAGTCGTATAAGATTTAAGGTGTTGCTGTGTTCAGAGTTTGTAGGTCATCCATGGTTTTGGATCAAGTGTTTGTTGATGGCAACTTTGTAGGCTTGTATATCATCCTTCAGTCATCTATTGTATGTTTCTGGAACTGAATGGTAGATTGCTAAACAGAGGACAGAGTATATTTCAAGGTTTTCTTGTGTTATATTTTTGTTCTTACAAGGAGACAAGGGTCCTCGCAAGTAATTTTTTTATTTTAAAAAATCCGCATTACAATTTAATAAAAACAGTTTGTTGCTCTTCAGTTCCTGCATTTTGCGCAGAAGTGCACACTTTGGTCCGACATCTCTTTGGCAATCATTTTACTTATTCGATGCTTCGGTATTAAAATATTTTATAAAACTGCAGTTCTAGATTCTGGTATGGTTGGTCTTTCGAGACAAATTAACGTAGAGGAGGTGCTTGTTAATTACATATGGTCTGCCCAGGCGATTCCACTAGATTTTGTTAGATGTGCTTAAATTGCCGAGGGCGCAAATGATGCTTGCGATTTTGCTGCAAGTTAGTCTTTCGGTCTTGTGATGTTTGTTAGCCGGAAAACTTGTCTTGGCGTTCGTTGAACTTTTGTAGAGTTTCTATTTAATTTGCGACTTTATTTGCTTTTGGTTGGCTGTTATTGTTAGTAATGGAACTGTATCTAATCGTCAGCTTAGAACAAATGATCGTATCTGATTTGCTCGCTTTCTTCTAATGTCAAAATTTAAAGTTGCTTGGTTTAATTAATTAGCATAACATGGTTGACGAAGGGTATTTTTTATGTTCAAAATAGTATTTTTACTGCGATTTATTATGTAATTTGATAATTGGTTTTATTCTTGTAAATTCAGTAGGAGAATCCAAAATGGATTATTTGAAAGCCTTTATGAACTTGAGAGCCTTTTTTTTTAATAATATATAAGTTCCACTTAATACAAGGGAAATAGGGGTACGAGGAACCCGGGTGTAATTCCTAGTGGAGAGAACCCTTGTCTACTGGGCTATTTCCATTGGTTTTATGAACTCGAGCTTGGCTGTATGTATTCGACCAAAACCACAGTCGAACCGAATGCTGAAACGGTTACTGCATGCTTATAATTCACAATCTCCTTTATTTTGTTCATGCAAAAGTTGAACAAAATTATCCTTGTGGTTTAGCTTAATTATAGAAAAAATTAACAAAGACCCCCTCGAGCAATGTATTTTGCTTAGTGTTGCCACCGGGCTGTGAACTGCCGGTTCCGGGCCCGAACCGGCGGTTCCGGTTCACCAGAAGAGGTGAACCGGAACCGGCCCGGGTATTCTGTAAAAGGGCCGATTTTCCGGTCCGGGCCGAAAACTGGCGGAAAACTGGTGGTTCCATTATTTTTTTTATGTAATTTTTAATATTTGTAATATTGTTTATATCTTTTTTTTTCTAAATTAAATGATGAAATTTCTAAATTTTATAATTTACAAGTGTTGAAATTTTGAAATTACTTAAGTTAATTTAATAAAAATATAATAAGTTATTAAATAATTTAGAAATTTTGAAATTTTTTATGTTGTGTATTTTTTATATAATTTATAGTAACTTGTAATATTTTTTATGACTTTTTTTTTGAAATTAAATTACTTGTGTTGAAAATTTGAAATATTGAAAACTTGAAATGCAATAAAGTAAAAATAGTTCTAAAACATTTACGATCAAAATAATGCATAAAAATTGATATCTTCATTGATTTCTATGATTCTATCTATGTACAAAAATAAAATGTTACAATGATACAATCTTTAAAATTGAATAAGTAAACTAACTAATACTAACTAATTCACTATATAAAAGAAATGTTACAATTATGATACAATCTTTAAAATTGAATAAGTACACTAACTAATTACTAACTAAACTAATAAAAGAAATGTTACAATGATACAATCTTTTTTTACAAGGAGAAAAAGAATGAATAAATAAAGAGCTTGAGCTCAATTTTAATATTTAATCCGTCTCAACTAGCTTGAAATGTTTTTTTTTGAAATGTTTTTTTAAAATAAAAATTTGAAATGTTTTTTTTTAAATAAAAATTTGAAATGTTTTTATAATTTTTATAAAATGCTAGTTGGGATGAATATTAAAATTGAGTGGCCTGCGTATCTTCATTGAATAATGAAGAATCAAAGCCCACGTAGTTCTCTTACCTTAACTTACCTAGTCGTAGGCCTCGGCGTCGGATCTTTTGGACTCGGTGTATGAATCGTTTGGGCTCTCGTCGACTTGATCCCATTGGTTCTCTTGAGCTCGCAGTTCGGCTTTGGACCAATCATCAAGCAACATGGTGGCCTCCATATTTCGAGGATCCATGTTGCTTCTTCTTTCGTCCAAGATAAGCCCACCAATGCTAAATGCTTGCTCGACGGAGACCGTGGAGGCCGGAACCGCGAATAACTCCTTGGCCATGGTGGCGAGGATGTGATATTCCTTCTCGTGCATGGACCACCATTTCAAGATGTCGAATTTTTGACCACCTACATTTTTGAAAGTAAATGTACTAGACAAATATGTATATAATTCGTTAGAAGTATGACTCCTAGTGTTTGCATAAATGAATAGGCGGCTTGAGCGAATTGATTGTCGATAAAAGAAGTACCTCCTAATGAGCCTACATGAAATTGGTCTTGGAAACTACTACTAGTGCTTACATTTGAAGAGTATGATAGGTTTGCTAGTGTATATTTTTGATCATATTCACTAAATAAGACCCTAAGTGTGCTTTCTATTCTAACTTTAATGTAATCTACGTTGGGAATGTAAAATTCCATTGGTTCATTATTTGATAATGCTTGGATATAAAAAGGCATTTCCTTAAAGGCACCATAATAAATTTCTAACATGCGATTAACACCGACTAGTTTAAATGTAGGATCTAAAATTTTAGCAATTAAAAAAACATAGGGAATTTCTAGAAAATATTTAAGCCACTTAATGACTATTTCATATACTATTTTACTTAAATCTTGGTTATGACTACATGCATTTAAAGCAATAGCAATATACATACAATGTTCTAAAACTTTAACACTAGTGCAATAATAAACACCAGATAAATCTCTAGTTGCACTATCAAAAACTTTTAAAAGTTCAAATAATTTAGCACATGTTTGCCAATAAGAGGGTAATAAAAATAAGTTAGCCTCGGGAGTGGCTCTAAAAAAATCACATAAATGATCAACATGATTCAAGGTAGAAGCAAGCATGCCAGATGTTGAATTCCAACGTGTAGAAACATCTTTGACAAAATTCGTATATTTAATCTTTTTAGTACGACAATATCTTTGACATTTTTTTCCAATTGACGCTTTTCTATGCAACATATTAACAACATTTCTAATGGGTTCAACACATTCATTAATAAAAGCATAAGCATCTTGTACACAACGGTTTAAAATATGACAAATACATCGTACGACAACTAACTCGGGAATGGAGGCGGTGTTAGCGGATGCATTATCGAATCCAACCGAAAATATCTTATTTAAAAATCTATACTCATTTAAAACGGAAATAATCAATTGAGCAATATTAGTAGCATTATGTATTGCATTAAAATCTCTAAATGCAATTAAACGTTTTTGAATTAACCAACTTTCATCAATCCAATAACAAGTAATACCCATATAAGAATTTTTTTTGATAAGAATCACTCCATATGTCGGAACATATAGAAACATTTTGATTTAAACGTATAAAATATTTCATTAAATCACGTTTTCTTTCTTCGGCTTGTCGTCTTATACGCTTGCACATAGTAGTTCTACCAATTTTTTTTTGCGGCGAGGTTATAAGCATTTTACATAGTATGTTCAAAAGTCATTTTATCGGCAAGCATAGAAGGCAAATGCTCCATAGAAATAAAACGAGCCATTACTTCTTGAGCATTTAAATGATCATATTTCCATAAAACATTACCTTGTTGATTACCTTTGAAGGCTTGGAGATTTAGTTGAGTTTGAGTTGTAGGGATTCCCGCCTCAAATTTATGCAAATTGTTCACGTGCCTTTGGAGGGTGCCATAACCTCCTCCCGCCGTCCATTTGTAAACGGCAGGACAATAGTTACAATATGCCATAAACTTCTCTGGAGCATCATTTGGATCTTTTTCTCTACGAACCTTATTAAAATGTTTAAGGAAAATGTTAGAACTAAGTGTTTTAGTCTTACCCTTACCTCTAGTGGTGGGGAGGTCCGCCTCCACATCATGTCTTGCTTGATCAGCTTCCTCCTCCGACTCTTGGCTATGGATACCATATATTTCATCCTCCTCTTCTTGAAGTTGTCGAGCATATTGTTCACTCATCATTTCTTCGGCCTCACGGCGTGACGGCTTTCTACAACGGACTTTTTTCCTTGAGGATGAAGGAAGAGGAACATTTTGAGAAAAAGTGGGAGTGCTATCAATATCTTCTTCGGTGTCGACATTGATAGACTTGCCACGATTACCACGAGAATGAGACATGATAGTATATATTAGAATTATAGTAGATAGTATACATTATAATTATAGTAGATAGTATTTAGTATATATATATAATAATATAGTAGATAGTATTTATAGATAGTATAGTAGATAGTATTTAGATAATATAGTAGATAGTATTTATATATAGTATAGTAGATAGTATATATATAGTATAGTAGATAGTACTATATATTATAATTATAGTAGATAGTATTTAGTATATAATATAGTAGATAGTATTTAGTATATAGTATAGTAGTCTTAGTAGATAGTATTTAATTTTAGTATTTAGTTACTTAGTAGAATTATAGAGCAAGAACAAGAAGAGCAATTTAAATTTTAAAGAATGACGGAGAATAGAAGTAGAAGAGAGTTTAGAATATTGTTAACATGATTTTAAAGGTGGAAGAAGGGGGGTATTTATAGATAAAATTGAGGGGAGTTGGGAAAAATTTGAATTTTGAAGTTGAAAAAAATTTGAAATTTGAAAACTTGAATTTTGAATTTGGGCGGAAAACCGCCGGTTCGGCCCGCCGGTTCACGGGCTCGGAAACCTTCGACCCGTAACTGGCGCGTACAGCACAGCGGTTCCGGTTCCGACCCGGACCGTTGAATCCGGGCCGGTAAGGGCCGGAACCGCCGGTTCCGGTTAAAATGTGGCAACACTAATTTTGCTTGATGAATACCCTTCTGTTGGGAGCAATCTGTAACATGGTAACAAATCTCGATAGAGGTATTTGTAATTTTCATAGCTGAAAGTTTTGTAACTACACAGAACCTTAAAGGTATTCTGAGTCCTAATTTTGTTAAAGGCTTATGAGACAGGATAACTGTTAAGGATATCGACTGCCTCCTTGTTGCTGAGATGCTCCCCACAAACCATCTGAAGCAAAATACGAGAAACTGGCCCTTGAGGTTAAGCCACTTGGGGCTAAGAATTAGCTTGTCGAAGGTTCTTTGTCAAACTCTGACCTCTTGAGATTAGCATCTTAAAACATGGTACCAAATCAAGACAATATATACATGCCATCAGTACATCTCCAATATTGTCACGTGGCTTAAAAATCGAAATTAATTACGCCATTTGTTTCCCTCCATCCCACTTGAAGAGGGTAATTTGGTTAAGGTACAACTTTATCAGTTTAATGAAGGTACAACTCAATTTTAAAACATCTATTCTTTGGTGTGATTCAAAAGAAAAAAAGGAAAAAAAAAAAAGAGAGGAAAAAAACACTTGCAATGAGCAATGCACATTTTCTTGCAATATTTATAGTACCTGATTCAGATTAATCACGTAGAGAACAAGGACATTATTCCCGCAATCATGCGTCTTCCATAAGCAGCGTATCAAGGAGTTCAAAAGCAGGCAATAGCTTTCTCTCCCTAGAATTCGAACCGATTAGCACACTCCAAGTATCGGGCTCTGGTTTAAACCTCATATCCACCAAACCAAACAATAGCACAGCAGCATCATTTGCCTTCCCGACCTTACAAAGACTAACCAATAATTCATTTGATGTTCCGAAATGGGGAATAAAACCCCTGCACAGCATCAGCGTAAGCAACCCCACCGCCCTCTCCAGTTCGCCTTCTTTGCACAAAAAATTCAACACAATTCTATAACTAGCCTTGTTAAGATAAACACCATCATTGGGTAGTCTCTCTAGCATGTCGAGAGCCTCGCCATATCTATATTCACGGCACAACCCACCAAGAATCACATTAAACGTTACCTCATCGGCCCTAATTTCTTTTGTCTTCATCTCCTTAAGCAGCTCGATAGCTTCATCGGTTTCCCCGGCCCTACAAAAGAAATTAATCAAAGTCGTATAAGTAACAGTGTCGAGCCTCAGGCCCGCACATTGCATCTCGTCAATAATATCCTTGGCTTCATCGAGTTTTCCATCCTTACAGAGCCCGTTCATTAAGCACGAGTAATTGAATACATTGGGATTGCATCCATTTTTCTTCATAAACTCCATTGTTTTCCGGGCTCTATCAGTTTTCCCTACACGACAAAATCCCTTGATCAAAACATTGTAAGTTAGTGGATCAGGCACTATCTGATGCTTGGACACCATTTCCTCAAACAAATCAATTGCTTCTTCGAATCTACCGTTATTACAGAGACCGTCTATCAGAGTCGAGTACGTGATCAAGTTCGGAAAAGACATTTCAGACCTCTCCATCTCTTTCACCACTTCAAAGGCGGATTCCAGATCTCCTCTCCTACAGTGATGTTTAACCAAAATATTGAAAATGCACGTGTTAGGCTTCATGTGAAAATCCTTTCGCATACTCAAAATAAAAGTCCTGGCCAGATCAATTCGATCTGCATCAACCAGAAGGTTAAGACACGTACTAACAGCTTTCATGGAAGGCTTCACACGAATGATTTTCATAATCGAGTCAAACATATCGAGCACTCTGTCATGCATGGATGATTTCGCGAATTCTTTCATGAGGTTAATGAATATACCTTCGTGAAATTTGCAGGTCTCGTAGGTCATCTGATGAAGAACGGCATCAAGAGACTGATATTTCTTACGTTGGGCGAGCTTGTTAAGGATTATGGCGTAAGTGGAGTTGTTATGATGGAAACCATTTTGTGACGATGCTTTATTGAAAATTTCTAATGCGCGCTCCGGTTTTTTCTCACGTTTTATGAGGTTGATGACGGATTCATGAGACATATATTTGCTTTTTCTAGTCGCTGTAGTTTCGGTAGGAGTATCTGATCGGTATGAGGTGGCCGGGAGGTAAGATGGAAGCGATTCTAATGATAGGAGGCGGCGACTCTTAGTGGAAACTACTGTCATTGTATCATATAGAAGTACTGTAGCACAAAGAAGAAGCTGATGATATCTCCTTGCGACTGCAAGCAAGCTGTTAGAGAACAAATAAATATGTTCAAAGGATACAAGTAAATAAATGTATACTCATTAAAGTAGATATAAAAATGGATAGAAACCTAAATTTGATGAGTAAATTCAATTTTAGGAAATTATCAGTAAGAGTCGATTTAAATAGAAGATATTGTCAATAGAAAGAAGAATCGTGGCCTATAAGAGTGGAAGAACATAGTATTTCCATAATCACTTGCAGATTGAATTGGGGAAAAAAAATACTATTACTCTATTAATGTAAAGCTTGAGCTTAAATAAAAGGCTTACCCAAGTCTTTCCTCTGTGAACTGAATTCACATTGCCGTGCGCGCCTCCGAAATCAAGCCAATGCGGAGGCGGCGGAGCCACTGCAGCGGAGGCGACGGGAACGGAGAGAGAGCGGAGTAGAAGAAAACCCCTGTTTCTTATCTAGTCAATGATTAGTTTTAATAGAAGTTAGGTAGTTATAATTCTTAGCGGAGAAAATATCCATACAAATTAAGAAAATTTGACCGCACTAAAATTATATATATATATATATATATATATATAAGATTTATTTTCAGAACTCTCTTAAGTGCGAGAACTCCTCTAAATCAATGAGATTTTTCTAAATATTAAAAAATATTATTAATTCAAAATGGTATTATAGTAAAATACAATTTTTATTACGGCAGATAACCCCTACTGATGATAACCCCTACTATAATAGTCCGATAATAACCATACTATATATATAACCCCTACTATATAGTAGGGGTTATGATCAGTAGGGGTTGTATGCATTGACATGATGTACATTATGTATTACTAGCAGTACAAAAGGTGGTTCTCGCAGTTCTCGCACTTAATAGGGTTCTGAAAATAAAGTTACACTATATATATATATATATATATTGTTGAAAAATAGAGGAAATGGGCTATTTTCAGTAGCCCACTTGAGAGGCAATTTTGAGTGGGCTCGACTACGAGTTAAAATCAGGACTTAGTTGGAATGTGTAGTACTCTGCACGAGGTTTCCAAAACATGTAAGAACACTCAAAATGATTGAGGTAAGAATGGGATGTAATGTTCCAAAATGAACCCTTTATAAATGGATTTGGGATGTTATCACTCATTGGAAAAAGAAGAGCAAAATTGTTAGTATATAAGGAGATGTGGACAAACTCTTGTTCAAAAGTGAGACATGAGTGGATGTGTGACTAGGCGCCCCTCGCGCACACACACACGCGCCGCCGCACGGCTCGGCTCGAAGGGCGATTTGGGCGAAATGTCTCGGCGTCTCGAAATTATCTTTTTACTGCAATTTTATTTGGCAAAATTCATTTTAACCCGCCTCAATCATAAATTCGGATTAGGATAAATATCAATTTGATTGATAATTATCGAATTAATATATTAGGATAAATATCGAATTATTTGATAATTATCGAACAAATATATTAATAGATTATGATAAGTGGTGAAGAGTTCCTCCAGCACATGTCTCTCTCTCTCTCATCTTCACCTATACTCGAGTTGGTTCGGACGACCCGATGATTTTTTCAAATAAAATTTTCGTTCGTTTTTCCAGCCGAAATTCCGAGTTCGTTTTTTTTTTCGGAAAAAATTTCTCTTTATATTTTCGGTCGCGTCGGTGATAGTTCAGATTTTATTCTAGTTCACTGAGGTTGCGATGATCGATTTATCAATGCATCGAGATATTTTTTATCCTGAGAGGCAGGCGCTATACAGTGTGGTGGAAGCGAATTTACTTTAAAGAGACAGATTGCCTAGACTCTGTAATACCCAGATTTTCAGTATAAATTTTTCGCGTTATTTTATCTGAGATATACTGGATAACTTGGTGGTGTCTATACAGTATGGACAAAATAAAATAAGAACTGACACAGCTGTATTGGTATAATTGTCGTAATTGGTTGATAATTATGTTTGAGGATATCGTGTATCAGGTTATCATACTGTTGATATTGGGTATATCATATGAGAATATTATTGGATTGAGAATACGTATTCAGTATGCCGTATGTTCGTATTCTGTATGTCGAGACGTTGGCCAAGAATAGCTGAGAATGGCTAAGTATAGCCTGATTAGCGCACGCTAATACTCAAGCTTAGCGCATGCTATCGTGCAGGTTTAGCGCATGCTAAGGGCAAAGATTAGCGCACGCTAGCTCAGAATAGATCGGAAGGAATTTGCATGTGGACCCGGCCAATTTCGGCGCATGTGGCGACAAGGTCAACAGTTGTTTTGCGATGCAGTGCTAGCGCACGCTAATGCGTGATTGGTAGCGCACGCTAATCAGATCGATCCAAAGGAATCTTGGCTTTATTAATTGTTTTTGGCATGTGGGTCACGAGCATCTTCTGGGAAAGTACAGTTTGTCGGGTCAATGACGATTCGCGCGCGCTAAGGTCGAGGAATAGCGCACGCTACTGAGCATTTCACTCTAGCAAGTCAACGCCTGTTTGCGTACGCTAATGCATGGGTATTACGTACGTTAGATGATGTGCGAAGCAATGCAGTAGCCTCTGGACTGCCCGATAGCATACGCTATCAAGGAAAAATAGCGCACGCTAAGGCTGTAGCGCACGCTAAATATAAGATGTTAGCGCGCGCTAGTAATGTGTTTTATAAAAGGGGATAGACGGGTGTTGTGAGGCATTTCGCCCATTTTCTTCCTTTCACTTGATTGAGTGAGCTTTGGGAGGATATTTGAAGTTCCTAAACACTGAGAGATGATCCTCTTTAACAAGATTAAGATGGAGAGCATGGATTAAAGCCTTGTTCTTTAAGTTATTCATGATTCTTGGAATGGAGTTCATAGAGAAAGAGTCTTGAGGTTCCAAATACTGGATTATGATGGAGTTGATCATTCTTATCAACATTGAAGCTTGGAATCGATTGGAAATGGAATCAATCTTGAGAATCAATGCATTCCATCTAAGAGGTAATTAACTTTCACTTTGGTTTTCGTCTTGGATTGTATATGATGTTCATGAGTTGATAGTCGTCATGATTATGAGTTGGATGACAGAACTATCTTGATGTTATTGTTGATATACGGATATTAATATGATTCGTATGGTTTTGTATGGTGTTGTTCGTCTTATTGAGATATATGGGTTAATCCTTCTCCCCATTTCGGATTTGATGTTAAGATGATATGTGGATATATACGACTTGGGTGATTATTTACATGTTAGCATATCGGATTATGATGGTTGTTATGAACATGATTATGGAATCATGGTGTTCTTGGTGTTCTTGGTATATATCACATCAAAGAGGAAGGATATATATATATATATTGGTTTTAATTATAAATATGGAAAAGATAATTAAAACCAACATTATGTTGATTTTAGTTTCGTATGTTCTTGATAAGATGTAGATCATGATGATGAGTTTGAATTTGGAAAAGTTATTGTTAATCTTGTAGTATGATTTCCTCTACATTCATATTCGTAATCGCAAGGTGTTAGTCGATGTTTGGAATGCATGCGACTGTACAGCATTAGCGCACGCTAAGCTTATTGGCTAGCGCACGTTAACGGGAGCAACTTAGCGCATGCTACGTGATGCGTTTAACATGCGCTCAGTAGGCAGACAGTGCAGTATTTTCGTGTTGTGATTATGAATTTGTGATGGTTTGTTTTGGATTGTTCAGACTTGTGTTTAATCGGGATATTGTGGAACCGTCGGGTCTGTTATCGGTTATATTGATTGTTATGATTATCAGATTTTGGCTTGTATTGTTGATATGAGTTTGTAATTGTTGAGTTGGATTGTTTGGTTTGGTATATGATCGAGGTGTTGTTGAGCCATTGAGTTTGATTGGTTGATTATGTCGGTTATTGATTATTATCGAATGTGTGTTAATTGATTACTTCAATAGGTTGAGATGTTTGATCGTTGTTTGAGACCGTTATTGCGGTTGAGGTTGAAGAGTTCGTAGATTGGTTTTGGCCGGGGCTGAGGAGCTCGTAGGCAAAGGCAATGGATTTGGTAACGGCTTCGTGGTATCGGTATCGAGGCAAGTTTATACTTGTTCAGTTTATAATATTTAATGAATGGTTTCGCTTTCATTTCATTTATAATTCATATAGCAATGATACTATAATGTAAATTGTCGGTTTGATGGTTTGTTCATGGAAAGGATGTTATCGTCGGCTTGAGGTAATTTAAGTATTGTTCAGTCATGAGGATAATTATTATGTTGAGTTGTGGCATATGTTGTATGTTGAAGTTTCGTATAATGAGATTGGTATTGGCATTTCATCGAGGGATGATGATCCCAGTGATGATTGTATTGAGATCATTGATCGTGTTGATCGTTAATTGGGGATGATGACCCCACGATTTTTTTTTTTGGATATTGATTAGCCGTGTTGACTTTTCTTTGTCAGTTTGTCATTGTTCACTTCGGTGAGTCTTTTTGATTCTTATTGGATATGTGATTCTTTGAGTTTCGTTGTCATGTTGCATCGTGACATATCTGGAGTCATATCTGCGTGCCGATTGGTTATGTGTAGAATTTTCAGGGCGGGCACGTATAGTCATGTGATGGGTTCATGTCCTCACATTGAGGCATGCACGAGGCGTGCCATTGAGGCGATTAGGCACAAGACCACACGTGTATTTGATCGATACCCGGGGTGGCTTGTGCACGGACACATTTCCGGTCGGGCGTACTGTGACGTCCATCTTTGATCCATATTGATTGGTCGTTCATCCTCCATTTATGGTTGGGTATGTTCGACGGTTTGCGACTGGTTGATCATACGCCCGAGGGATATGTTCGATAGTCGGGGTTATTTCTTTGAGATCCATTATTGTTGATCGTTTGGAGTTTACCTTGTGATGGTATTCTCAGTTATTGTTGATCCTTTATTGATCGTGGTGGGAGTTTACCATGTTGAGGGTATTCTCAGTTATTATTGATCTTTGTTGATCGTGTTTGTAGTTTACCATGTTGAGGGTATTCTCAGTTATTATTGATCTTTGTTGATCGTGTTTGGAGGTTACCATGTTGAGGGTATTCTCAGTTATTGTTGATCTTTGTTGATCATGTTAGAGTTTATCTTGCTGATGGTATTCTCGGTTATTGTTGATCCTTTGTTGATCGTTTGGAGTTTACCATGTTGAGGGTATTCTCGGTTGATATATTGGTTGATCATTATTATTAATCGTATGAGCATTCAGACTTTACGACGATGTTTCGGGACTTGTTATCATTATCATATAGTAGTTGATCTACAGATGTATTGTGTATGTTGGGTATTATTGGTTTATCCAGGTTGAGATTTGATGGTGCGATCCGACGGACAGGATTTGGCACGGATGAATTAGTTCATGCTTATGAGTTATGATGATGTTTTTGATAATTTGAGTATTGTTGTGATACAGTACAGATGGTTGTAGTTGAGTTCATTTCGTCATTTGAGAATGCAAAATGTGGATTATGGTAAGGATTGATTTGTTACGGATTGCCATGGATTGGTAAGGTTATGACGGTAAGATTATGTTGGAAGTAATCTTATTATGTTATTACATTGGTATGTAATTATTTATGATGATGTGATCGTTATTATTATTGGGTATTGTGGCTGACCCCGTCGTGGGCTTTATTTTTAGGTACTCAGAGATCGAGCTAGTAGCGGTCGTGAAGAGATGAGCTTCCCGGGTGAAACTGGATGTGGCATATTATTTGAGTATTGAATATTCTTTTCCGGTTGTTTTAATCCGCGGAGACTTTTCAACACCCATTGTTTTTTCCCGCGCAGTTCAGCGGCCAACCAGGTCGTCCGAACCCAGAGTATATCAGCTCAAAGACGATCGCCAGTTCAGTTAAACACAAAGTCGCTCGTCAAAAGTTCAGCGATCGCCAAGAGAGCCACCTCACCCCACGTTTCCAACGTATGAGCGAGCTGGGGGGCAATTGTTGTGTCACGATTTATCCATCCCGACAGGCGATCGACTGTAAGGCCGAGCGACCAAGTCAACTCCAGTCAAACTATGGCTAGCTCGCCAAGTCGAAGATATCAGACCATCATCAGGTACCTAGCGATCGACTCCCAAGGCGATCGCCCTTTGGCAGCTGGCGATCTACTCTAGTGACCGGCTAAGGGCAATCGACCTACGCCTCGAGCAGAGACGATCACCCGTCAAAGTCATCAAGGACTGGATCTCAGAAAAGCACCCACGTGCAGGCGCTGACAAGATCTTCGCTAGCAGATAAGATCTTTTGCTGACAGACAAGACCTTTGACCACAGCCTGTCACCTACCTCACCTACCAGCATGCGCGCCGAAAGTTGTCAGTGGGACCACCCGTGACAGCAACTCAGGACGCGTGTAAGCTCCCCATTGGACCGCATAGCCGATCGCCAAAGAACTCCTGCAGACTTTGAGGACAGGCCCATGTCTTAAAAGACGATCGCCCGATTTTTATAATGCAGAAAAGGCGATCGCCTGCGTATCCAAGCCCTATAAATAGAGAACCTCCTCCTCTGGAAAAGGTTCCGAATTCATTCGACTTACGCCGTAACTCATTCTCTCACATTCCGATACATTCACGAAATCTTGAAGAACGTACATATCATCAAGCTCCGGCTACCTCACCTAATCCATCTCAGACTTCTCTCTCCAAATCTCTCGTCCGAAGACGATCGGCGAGACAAGTCTCCACTAGATGATTTCCAAAGGATTCATAAGCCCGGAGCCCAAGCATCCAGACTAAATACTCGCCGTGAGAGACGGTCGATCTCTCACCGCCACTGCTCATCTCCTTTGTTACAAGAACTCACAGAGCATCAAATCCTGGTTCTTAAGCAATCTACACGCTCACTAGCTAAGATAACAAGAATCTTTACACTCATTGTAATTGTATTCTTACATTAGTACTTGTATCCCCGAATATTGGTATTAATAATATCTCGTGAGAGCATTCAAGCCCGGGACTAACAACCCCGACAAATCTTGTGTTATTTATCTTTCTCACGGAAGTGCTCTTGCATTTGTTTGCTATCCCATCCATTCCAGCAATATCTATCTCCGGATAATATTTTGGGTAGCAACAGAGACTAAAAGCAAAAATCGTGCAAATTACAGAAACGAAAAGCATTGTTTTCCCTTATTAGTATAGAGTTTAGCTTCAATTTTTATTAATATTATATTGGTCCTTCGCAAATTAAAATTCCGGCTCCATCCCTGAAACGTATGCTAACATGAATAAAGAGTACTCTTTAACTTTGGCAAAAGCCCGTGTCTGTCCATTTTGATGGATCACTCCGTAAGATGAATCCCAATTTTAAATTTAATCTTTCATTTCTTTTTTTTGTTGCGGACGTCTGACGGGTCCAAAATCCGTCAATACGAGCACGCCGCCTTCGACTTTCCTTACTTGCAAATACATAAAGCAATAAGAAAGAAAAAAGGAGAAGTGTACATATTACTCATCCATAAACTGAAATCACACTAATAATCTTCCTAACGAAAGTTTGTTCCATATCATGTTCGTTCGCCTTCTTTCGATCGAACTATGAAGTTTTTCTTTAGCATGTTTCAAAGCATCAAGAACTTCTTTCACGGTGGAATCAAGAACTTCAGGATCAATAGTCTGATTCGTATGTGGCATATCAACGGCGACTAAAGCATCGAGTTATCCATCCGACACGTGTCATCTCGATCGTCTTCAGTGGTAAGGCCATCTTCGGTGGGAAATCGGAAACTATGGTAGCAGATGCCATCACTAAATTATAAATGCACATAAAGTTATAGTGCCCAAGAGGGCTCATGCTTTCAAATAGTGTCGATAGAGCAAATTAAAATGATCATTCATCTCTACATAGATGCTTCTTCAAAACAAAATAAAGAAGAAAATGATTTATGCTTCTTCAAAAATATATGTATATCCGGAATTTCAGATATGCGAAAATTCGGATAATAAATTTTGATATTCGATATTCGGAAAAAGATATGAATTATATTCGGATATCCTTATATTCGAAAAAAATATTCGGATTTGGATATCGGATATCCGAATATCCGAGAAAAACTTCGGATATGGATATCGGATATCCGAATATCTTCTATTATTTAAAATATAAAAAAATAAAAAATTTAGGATTTTTTGGATATTTCGGATATCCGAATATCCAATTTTTCTGAAAAGTACTATCCGATATCTGAATCCGAAGTTCCGGATATCCGAACTTCGGATATCCGAATTTTCGGATATTCGAACTTTCGAATATCCGGAACTTCAGATTTTCGGATATCGGATATTTTTGAACACCCCTACTTATAGCCACTATAAGCTCTGAAAATATAGAGAAGCAAAAACTACACTTGAGATTGACCAAATTACGGAAAAGGAAAAAAATCCGTTTTTGTTAGAAAATACTCCCTCGTTCCTTTAAATATAAGCATTTTTTTATTATTTTCGTCTGTCTCCAAATAGTAGGCACACTTCATTTTTAGTAAAATCACATAGGGCCTGTTTAGTTGGACGAAAATTTTTCCAATATTTCTTTTCTGGTTTTCAAGAAGTTCTCCAAATTTTCCACTTATTGGAAAAGTATGAAAAAATGGGAAAATGTGTTTAGATACGATTTGGTGACTTTCTGGAAAATTGGGTATTTTATTTTCTCAATTTGGAAAACTCACCCTTGTTTATAAAGGAAAACTATTGAAAACTATCCAAAATAGTTTTCCCATTTTGGTGATTTTCTGGAAAACCGAGTATTCTATTTTCCAGACCTTTTCTTGAAAATATCAGCCCAATGAACATATTTTCTTAATTCCATGTATTCTTAAAAAAAATTTCTAGAAAACATGAATGTTTTCCACCAACTAAACACACTCTTACTCTTTCTTTTTATAAAATCACATGTCTCTCCTCTCAACACTCTTTCATTAAAAAAAAAAAGCAAACTCACCTTTGAATTTCCATGTCCATCTCTGAATCATTATAATTCTGACCAGAGCCCAAATCACTTGATTTTTCAGAATTTCCATCACCTTGAGAAAATAAAAAGATTTCAACCATGGATGATTCTTGGGTGCCTGATGAAGTAGTTGTGGATGATGATGATGATGATGAAATGCCAGTTTTGTCCTCCAAGCCTGAGTAATATTCTTCTAATAATACATATGAAATATTCATGGACTCAAGCTTCTTGAATAGGGATTTCAGCTTTCTCTCAGCACTGTTTCTTGATTTTGCCTCTTGTTTTAGCAGGTTTTCCAGCTCCATCAACTGTTTTTTTTTAGGAAATTTGAATTATTTTTTAGAAAATTTATATTTGGAAAATAAATAAATATAACAATTTTATTAAGGATAAATAAATAATTATTAAAAAAAATAAAAAAACCTTGTTTCCTAATTTTTCTGCCTCCTCTTTAGCATTTCTTGAAGCCAGTCTTTCAGCAAGCAGTCTCCCTCTTAAACACTCAGTCCTCACACTATCTTCTCCTTCCATTTTTTTCACACTGAGATTAAACTACTACTAATAATAATAATAATAAAAAAAATAATACTAATACTAATAATAATAATAAAAATAAAATATAGATATTAATAATATATAATAAAAGGGAATTTTAAAAGGAAAAAAGTATTATAGGATAAAAAATTGAATATTTTTTTTAATTGTTGGGTACAACTACATTCCCTTGTGAAAATGCAGAAGATGCTAATGGGGTAGGGCATACCCTCAAAAGCATGCACAATGACAATGGTACCAAAACTGGGAGGGGGGTTGAACAGTAAAATTGACATGTGATGTCAAATATTATTTATTACAATAGGGGTAAAATTGACATGAGAGTTTTTGGGGAAGAAAATCGAAAAAGCAATAAAACAGGAGATTTGTTAGCTCAGTTCGTCAGAAATTTGACTACGTATGGGGCACTACCAAGCCAGGAACTTCACTAAGTATGAGAAAGAGAGAGACGTTTCGACTCTTACAATTTTGGTGTGTCTACAACTGACTGCCAATGAGCTTATTTATAGCCAAAAACGGAAAATCCTAATATCGGTAAATACCCAGAATACCCCCGCCTTTGGTGATATCGAACTTTGGTATATAGTACTTCTGGCTTCACAACCCAGATCGTTGGATCCCAACGGCCAGATAAACTTAACGTTGCTTTTAATAAAAAAAAGGAGCGTAGGCGTGGGTTTCGTCTGGGCCGACCCCCTTCCACGCACGCAGAGAAATTTCACGTACATTTTCTCCACGAGTTCGTCAGTCGATCCCCCCGGAGCGTCCTCGTGCGTCTGGGTGTTCTTAAAGAAATTAATAGTTTGAGATGTATGAAAATAATGCTTAATAAATAACGTGTTATATAATTATACAAAATATTTACACTTTTTTCCTCAAAAGAAATTGTACGAACTAATCTAACACATAATTAAGATTTTAATCCAAAAAAAAAAGATAGAAGAAAAAAAATTGATTTGCAACACATTTATAAGGCAATTGCAATTTGTTTCTCTTTTCATAATATAATTATATCTTGTATTTTATTTTATAATAATACATAGAATGTCATTAAATACTCAATCTCTTTCACTTTGAGGAGTCTATTTTGGTGAATGTACAAATTTTTATGTACAATACATAAAATAATATTTATTCTCATATCTTCTTTTTATATCCTTACTTATTAATTGGGCATACAGAAAATCATACTTACTCATTTTTTTTTCATAATTACATTATTTCGATATTCACGCTTGTCAATGCCAATTTTAATTATTAACATATCTTTAATTCTTTGTTAGGAAAATATAGGAAATTATTACTTTATATATATATATATAAAAAAATCGACAAAAATTTAATAAGCCATATGACTGTATTTTCATTTACGTGTTTATAAATCATAAAAAATGATTAGACGAGAGAGCGAGAATACATAGTTGTATATGATACACAAGCCCGTCCGATCCGATGCCGAGTTCAGGATCGGTCGGGGACTGAGTTAGGAACGGATTAAATTTCCTCTTACTTATACCTACAATATTTATATTCGGCCGTTACTGCTTTAACGATCTACTTTATTATTAAAAGAGGGTGTACAAAAATATTGATAACACGTGTCGTTTTATAAATTTTTGAATTAATTATTTTTTCTTAAAATACACAAATTCCTGTATACTTATAAATGAGAGGTAAAGACAAGTTCCTATTAAAAGAGAGTCGCTGACTCGCTGTCATTTTTTTTATGTTTTTCGATTTTTTTTTAAATATAGTTTATATATAGGGAGATGACTTTTTAAATTTTTAGAAAAATAGAAAAAAAATCTAAATAGATTTTGTGAGAATTTTATTCCACAAGTTATACCATCTACCAATAAAAAATACGTTCTTCATTATTTAGCTTAAAATTCTAAATGTTTAAAAAAAAATTGTATCAAATTAATTCTTATTTACGATCTTCAATTAAACATCCATATTGAATATTATAAATTTGATGAATGACATTAATGATCGATTGCACAAAAAATATTGATAGTAGAACAAATCTAGATATTAGTTATAGCAAAATTAATTGATGCAAAATAAAAATAAATTATGATATTTATTTAATTATAATAACTAAAAATAATAAAACACGTGGTGTACACACATATCAGGACTTAATCACATACTACTTTCATCCCCAAAATGTGTTCATATAATGGACACTAATTAACTTAACAATACGCAATGTGAGACTCCTCCAATTACATTACACTCCATAATACACTCAATAACTTTTTTTATTAAAATTCATATCAAAGATCCTCAAGAACAAATTTGGGAGAAAGAGAAAATATTTTTTAAATAATAAAATATTTTATCTGGTGCATCGCACCGGCAAAAATCTAGTTTAAATTAAAAATTGTTCCTATAATAGAAATACATTTGTGTTATATTTTTCTTTTTTGTCATAAAATAAAATCAGTCTTAAAGAAATTTATTTCATTTCTTCAAGCTAATAATTTTCAATTTTTTATGTCCTGTTTTTGGAAATTTATTTTAATTTTTTGGAATATAATAGAAACATGGATGAAATTACTTATTCAGTATTATTACTTGAAGAGTTTGTGTTGGTTAAGGTATGATTTTGTAATTTTAGTTATTTAACAAAAGTACAATTCGTTTCAAATTATTTCTTTTTTATTTTTTCAGGTAACTAATATTATAATTTATATAAGTTTTTTTTTTTTTGATTATATATAAGATTTTATTTTAAAAATAAACTCTTATATGGTGATAAAATCATTTTTAAATATGAAATATTCAAATAAAAAGACGGAGTAATATCTATCGTAGAAATGTAGTAATTTACCCCACAAATTATCATAAATTGTAAGACTTCCCTATGATTTACCTCATATGTTGATTTTTTTTATTCATTTTTCTTTCTACTTGAGTAAAATTTCATTCACCTTCCTAAAAAGAGGACGAACTTACCCCATCAATTGGTGGTAATTTGAGCCATGAAAATTAAAAATATGAATTTGTTTATATTATTCTATTAATCAAGACTTCTAACTTGAGTATATTGATTTATATTGGATCCTCTATGAATTTTCAACAATGTAATTACAATAAAAATTACAAATAAAGGCAACCTAATACAATCTAAATAAATTAAAAGCTGAATTGAAAATTACAACTTTAGCAGAGGCGAGATAACTCTTTTCGTAAGACAATTTTGCCCCTCTATAAGAGCAGACGGCTCAGGCAATATGTCCCCAAGATACAACTGCTATTTGTTTCTGAGTTAGGTGCTCTCCAAAACTCAGAACTCCAGCGAACGTTCAAGTGCTGGAAACTGGGAACGAAACAAGAGGGAAATATGCTTCAATATGAGGTATGCTTGTATTTTTTTTCTGTGTTCTGATTGTTTGAAATGAAATGCATAAGACCCCCTTTTATAGGGTTCAATTCCACTCCATCAGGTGGGGAGTTACAACAAATTAAAGTGCCATTAATTCTCTTTAATCCTCCAGCTCAGGAGTTACAACAAATTAAATCTCCATAATATGTGGAGTTACAACAAATTAAAACTCCATAATTCTCATTTAATCTGGACGTTACATCATGGAGTGTGAAGAGTCATATTTCAGAAGCTAAGTTCTCAACCTGCTTCTTTTCAGACGAGACCAAATTCCAGATCAGATAGGTTCCGCATCAGACAGGTTCCAGATCATACAGGTCCCAGATCAGACAGGTCCGATCGGGAGTCCGATCGACAGTCCCAGATCGGACAGTCCCAGATCGGGCAGTCCGATCAGACAGTCGATCGAGATAGGTCGATCGGGCAGTCCCAGATCGACGGAGTTCGGATCGAGAGTCGGTCGAGACAGTCGAGATCGACAGTCCCAGATCGACAGTCGGATCGAGACGGAGTTTGTCAGAGACAAGTCCGATCGAGATGAGTCCCAGATCGCAGAGTTTTCAAACCTCGTTAACTCTTCACCTTTTCAATTAAATGGCCAACTTTAATCATTTATTTCTCACTTACCAGAAATCGGTTTTGAGAAAATAAAAATCCTACGTTCATCTTCTCGAAGCGTAGATTCATAATTTATTATTTAATTCCCAAGAATTAAATATTTTATCATTATTAAATTGGTTTAAAATTGAATTAAAACTCATTTTTCTAAAACCAATTTCCAACAATCCCCCACATGAGTGGAAATAAATGCATGCATGAATGCAAACTCACATACCGAGTTTTCGTAAAACACTGCTGCATGGGGAAAGGTAGTTTGTGGCTTTGAACCTTCCTTAGTAAAATATCGTCGGATATACCGGCGGCTTAGTGGACATTGTGCCTTGAACTAATCCTCCTTGGTGTATACCGAGTCAACGACACTTATACAACAATGTCTCAACACCTTCCGTTCTCATACTTGTGTCCGTTTTATCCATGGACAACATCTTGGTTTCCTAAGTGTTTATCCGAGGCGGCCCGTCCTCACACTTAGATAGGTGGTCTCCTTTTATAAAGTACCCTGCAATACTTATCCTTTCCAAGGACAAGGAACCATTAAAAGTCTAGAGACTTAACCTCACCACAATCACAGGACTTAGCACTTATTCTGCTCTATAGGGATGAATTTATTATAAGCGCTTTTCAATAGAACTTTCATAATTTTGTTTTCCCATTGAACCAAGTTTCTGGGATCTCTGATCTTCAAGGTTGGGTTACCACTATGATTGTTCTTTCAAGATGTGGATTTTAACCCCATTCCCTCTAGCAGTTTATGAAATTGATCTCTATTCAGACCTTTTGTGAGTGGATCTGCCAAATTAACATTTGACCTCACATAGTCAATAGATATAACTCCATTTTTGATCAATTGTCGCACGGTATTATTTCTCCGACGAATGTGTCGAGACTTACCATTATACATAAGGCTCTGTGCTCTTCCAATTGCAGCTTGCTGCTCATGATGGATCATAACACTAGGCATGTGCTTTTTCCAAAGATGGAATATCCTCAAAAAAGTTACGGAACCATTCAGCTTCTTCTCCAGCTTTATCTAGAGCTATAAATTCCGATTCCATGGTGGATCGGGCTATACAAGTCTGCTTGCTTGATTTCCAAGATATAGCTCCACCCCCAATAGTAAATACATACCCACTTGTAAAGTGAGAGTCTTTCGTGTCTGAAATCCAATTAGCATCAGTATACCCTTCCAAAACTACAGGATAATTACTATAAAATAGCCCATAACATAGGGTGTACTTTAAGTATCTTAAAACCCTAGTCAGTACATTCCAGTGCTCTTTACTTGGATTACTCGTGAACTTGCTCAACTTATTTACAGCAAATGCCAAGTCTGGTCATGTACAATTTGTAATGTACATCAGGCTTCCGATTACTCTTGAATATTCGACTTGAGCCACTGGATCACCTCTGTTCTTACTTAAGTGAATACTATTATCAACAGGTATTTTAACAGGTGGGCTTTCAAAAGCGTTAAACTTCTTGAGCACTTTCTCAACATAATGAGATTGTGATAAAAAGATACCTTCTGACTTTCTGATAATTTTAATTCCAAGAATTAAATCAGATAAACCCAAATCCTTCATGTCGAAGTTTCTACTTAACATCCTTTTTGTATTCACAATTACTTCATTGCTACAACCCATGATCAACATATCGTCTACATATAGACAAACTATGGCAAAAGACTCTGATGTGCCTTTAATATACACACATTTGTCACATTCGTTGATCTTGAATCCATTTTCCAACATAATTGTGTCAAACATCATATGCCATTGTTTAGGAGCTTGTTTTAGTCCATATAATAACTTCAACAGTTTACACACTTTCTTTTCCTGACCAGGCGCAATGAAACCTTCAGGTTGTTCCATATAAATTTCTTCTTCTAGTTCACCATTCAAGAATGCGGTTTTTACATCCATTTGATGAATTTCAAGATTGTGCAATGCAGCAATAGCAATAAGCACTCGAATGGAAGTTATTCTGGTTACTGGTGAATATGTATCGAAGAAATCATAACCTTCTTTCTATTTAAACCATTTGGCAACAAGTCGGGCCTTAAACTTGTCTATCGACCAGTCATATTTGTATTTCCTCTTTAGGATCCATTTACATCCTAAAGGCTTACATCCTGGCAGAAGTTCAACCAGTTCCCAAGTGGAATTTTGCATGATGGAATCCATTTCACTATAAATAGCTTCCTTCCAAAAAGGAGCATCAGGACTAGCATAAGCTTCCTGTATAGTCTTTGCATCATCATCAACTGCAAAAGTCTCAAAGTCAGGACCAAATGACTTATCCTTTCAAGCTCTCTTACTCTTTCTTGGCTCTTCATTTATAGGATTTGAACTACTTGCAGTTTCAAGAGTTTTTTTGTTTGAGTTTGTCACAATCCTTTCTTTACAAGGATAAACATTTTCAAAGAAAATGGCATTTCTTGATTCAATGACAGTTCCTTCATGCATATCAGGAATTTCAGATTTATGAATCAGAAATCGATATGCACTACTGTTGTATACATAACCTATGAATATGCAATCAACTGTCTTTGGACCGATTCTTACTTGTTTTGGTTCAGGTACTTCAACCTTTGCCAAACACCCACACACTTTAAGATATTTGAAAGAAGGATTGCGCCCTTTCCATAACTCATACGGAGTTTTATCTTTCCCTTTGTGTGGCACTTTATTCAGAATGTGGTTAGCTGTAAGAATAGCTTCCCCCCACATGTTCTGCGGCAACCCTGAGCTTATTAATAAAGCATTCATCATTTCTTTCAGGGTTCGATTTTTCCTTTCGGCAACTACATTTGACTGAGGAGCATAAGGAGCAGTCGTTTGATGAATTATGCCTGAATCAGCACATAATTGTTCAAACGGTGCTACATACTCACCTCCCCTGTCACTTCGGACTGCTTTTATTTTACAGTTAAGTTGATTTTCAACTTCATTTTTATACATCTTAAATGCCTCAATTGCTTCATCTTTGCTTCTCAAAAGAAACACATAGCAATATCTTGTGCAATCATCTATAAAAGTGACGAAGTATTTTTTTTTCTCCTCTAGTTTGCACAAATTTCAAGTCACACGCATCAGTGTGAATTAATTCTAGAGGAGTAGTATTCCTTTCCACTGAATGAAAAGGCAATTTAGCCATTTTTGCTTCAACACATACTTCGCATTTCTTATTAAGTTCAACATGGATTTTTGGAATTAATTATAGATTAATTAGTCTTTTAATTAATTTTAGACCAACATGTCCCAATCTAGAATGCCATAAATCTGAACACTCGAGCAAGTAAACAGAAGAAGGAGCATTATTATTATTATTATTTTTGTTCTTGCCTTCACGGCTTACAGGCATCACATTCATTTTGAATAATCCCCTGTCAAGATAACCTCGACCAAGGAACATTCCAAACTTGCTCATAATAAATTTTCCAGACTCAAAAACTAGTCTAAACCCATGACTAACTAGTAAAGAGCTTGAAACTAAATTTCTTCGGACGTCTGAGACATGCAGCACATCCTTAAGAAGGAGCTCCTTTCTAGAGGTCAGCTTTAAGACCACGTTCCCCACACCTGCAATCACAGAAGAAGCAGAGTTTGCCATATGCAATTTCCTACCATCAGTAACAGTGTAGGAAGAGAACATGTCTTTTTCAGAACAAACATGACGAGTAGCCCCAGTATCAACGTACCATGCGCGGTGATTCTCCACCATATTGGTTTCAATCACCATGGCTGAGACCTCCTCGTCCAGCTCCTCAACCATAGCTGACAGCTCCATATCTGGCATGTCAACATCGCCATGTTCAACCACATTGGCAACTCATTTGCCTTTGTTTCGCTGACCAGTTGAACTTATTGGCAAGCGACAGTCTTTTGCCTTATGGTTTGGTTTACCACAGTTGTGGCAATTTCCAGTGAATTTCTTTGCCTTAAACGGCTTTTTCCCTTTATCCTGAACATGGTTCAGTTTCCTCTTTTTGCTAGAGGACCCATGTTCAAGCAAATTTACTTTGGCCTCCATAGGGCCTCTCTTGAACTTAGAATCAGATTTTTGGTTGTCTTCCTCAATTCTGAGTCGAACAACCAAATCCTCTAAGCTCATTTCCTTTCGTTTGTGTTTCATGTAATTTTTGAAGTCCTTCCAACTAGGAGGCAACTTCTCAATTACCGTTCCCACAACAAAAGGTTCAGGAAGGATCATTCCTTCAGCATTGATTTCATGCACAATCAATTGAAATTGTTGGACTTGTTCGATAACGGTTTTGTAGTCCGTCATCTGAAAATCCAGGTAGCGTCCGATCACAAATTTCTTGGCACCAGCATCATCGGTTTTATACTTTTTCTGAAGTCTTGATTTGACTGTACACGCTGTACAGAGAATACATCAGCCCATTCAATATTGTATTACGGCACATAAAGTCGCCGTTAAACCATTGATCGTAAGCAAAATGCTTCGTACGATCAGTTTCCGTCTCACTGACCACAGGAGGATCATCCTTGAGGTAAACAGCAAGTCCCACGGTAGTGAGATAAAATAGCACCTTTTGCTGCCATCTTTTAAAATCAACACCCGAAAGTTTCTCGGGTTTCTCAGCCTGAACTGCAATGGTAGGTGCAGCAGCTTTGGCAGCGGCAGCGGCAGCAGCGGCGGCAGCAGCATCAGCATCGGTCGCCATTGGAAATTACAGAGAATATAAATAAAATTGTCTTACGATTGTTGGATCCTCTGTGAATTTCCAACAATGTAATTACAATAAAAATTACAAATAAAGGCAACCTAATACAATCTAAATAAATTAAAAGCTGAATTAAAAATTACAACTTTAGCAGAGACGAGATAACTCTTTCCGTAAGACAATTTTGCTCCCGTATAAGAGCAGACGGCTCAGGCAATATGTCCCCAAGATACAACTGCTATTTGTTTCTGAGTTAGGTGCTCTCCAAAACTCAGAACTCCGACGAACGTTCAAGTGCTGGAAACTGGGCACGAAACAAAAGGGAAATATCACTACACCATAGATTGCCTATTGCAACCACATTTCTAAAAAATTGTTAAAAACCATTGCAATTGAGAAACCAAATCATATAAATTGCAATGCTTTTGGAAAGCATTGCAATTCCATTGGAAAAATCTAAGAAAGTTTAAAACATACATTCTATTGCAATACTTTTTTAAAATCGTTGCAGTATCTATTCATTTGGGGGGGGAAATATTGGCAGGCTTGTAAAATGTGAGCGGGATTTCTTGCCGGGCTTACAAAAAATAACAAAAGAAAAAAGAAAAGAAAAAACAAAACCCACAACGGACAGACACAACCCACACGGCCACCCGAGAAAAACCTAGTTCTCTTCCCCCACCCCATCCTTCCTCCCACTCGGCGGAAGGTAGAAAAGGATCTGGCATACCAAATGATCGGCCGTTCAAGGAACAGGGTCTCAAGGCGCTCGAAGCCCGCCGTCGGCGTCTGGTCAGGAGCTCGAGGAGAAGAAAGTGGCTCGCAAGGAAAGGGTATACCTTATTCTTCATTCTATTTTGTTCAAATTTTTGCTAGTTGGTTCGATCTACTCAAGGAGTTTAGTATTTTCACATTGGCAAAAACTCGACGATGAATTAGGTAAGAGTACTTGTATGTGGCTCGTGACAATGAATTTTCTCCCATGTGACACCTATCAATTTAGTGATCGGGTTAGGAGAAATGAGTTTTTGTAAATTTTGAGATCTTTGTGATACACTTGCTTCATATATTCGGATTTACTTTATTTATATCTCATAATTGCTAAAGATTTTGGTGCATTTTCTTGATTGTTAGTTCTACCAAGCCACATGTACTGTATTTCGTGAAAGACTTTTTGAAGGTTCCAATTATACAAGGATAAAACGAATGAAAAGAACTATGAGACATCTCATGTCTTTTATTCTTACCAATTAGCAATCCATTATTCGTTATTCTCACTATTTTGTTTATGGTTCTGTTCCTCTTTCTTGCATACATAAATCCACACATATGATATTTTTTGAGACTAAATATTTAGTGAACAAGCTTCTTTGCGAGATGACAACCGCAATATCTATTGAAGATGTTCACGAGAAGTGAAAATTTTGAAAGATCTTTCAGCCACAAGCATCTTGTTAGATATTATGATGCTTGTGAGGACGCCAATAATGTGTACATAATAATGGAGTACATGTTTTCTTATCCCCGTGCTTCTCTCTGTCACTTGTTATAAGCTATGCGTTTTGAATTAGTTAAGAAGTTAGAAAACTATAGTCGTGTTATTAGCTCTCCTTTTCTTTTTCGCAGGTTGTGTGAAGGTGGAGAAGCTATGGACAAAATCTTGTCAAAGTAAGTGAGAATGAATTTTCCTCGCATCTAAATGCCAAAAATCCTCCATTATATCAAAGAGGAAGTGAGCGGAACAAAAATTAGTGATTCTTATTCTAATTTTTATTATTACCACAAAACATATAGTGGTTTATTCATTTCAGAGGTGGTAGATATGCGGAAGAGGAAGCAAAACTTATTATTGTTCAAATTCTTAGTGTTGCCTCATTTTGTCATCTTCAAGGTGTTGTCCACCGGGACTTAAAACCCGAGGTAATTGAATTGTCTCTTTCTAGTGACCAGATTGGTAAATATATCAAATGACGAAGCTAACATTCTAGTCTGGATTTACATTTGCAACCTCAAGAATTTCTTGTTCTCCTCGAGAAGTGAAGATGCTGATCTGAAGCTTATTGATTTCGGTCTTTCGGACTTCATCGGACCGGTAATTATTTCAAAGTTATTATTTCGATTATCGGCACATCACCCAGTCTCTCTATGAAACCCAAAGACACATAAGCTCCCACGGGACTTCTTATCATAGTAAGATACTTGTTTGTTTGAGACTGGGCATGCCCAAGGTAGATCACGGTTGCTTGTTTCTTAAGTCGTTCATCTTTCAAAAGACGAAATGTTTCATTATTCTTTGAAGAAGTATTTTGTAAACACTTGGAAAAAAAGTGATCGTGAGCTTATTCTTTTTTGCCCCCTCAAGTCGCTTTTGATTTAACTTTTGAAGTTATTCAACTTTTAGCTTCATTTACAAATATGGGCAACTTGTAATTCGCTTCAACAGTTGTGGGAGTTGAATTATTATCGTGGTTCGGTATCTATTTGCGGCATTAAGACGCAGATGGCGAAGAGTCCGGCTGTTATAAACTACTTTTAGGCCGGGTTTTACATTAATTTCATCGTCTCTCCCGTTCGATCACTTCTTTTCTTTTTCTATTTTTTTCTTTTTCGTTTACCGATTACCGTTTTGTAAAGTGGTGTAGCTAAGCATATTCCTTTCTATTGTTGTTATCAGGAAAGTTGGCTGAACTGAAGCATCTTTGCCGAGATTTCCTGCACTAAGTTCTAATATTCTAGTTTTATCTTAACTTATTGATAATTTTTGTGGTGATGGGTGCTCATGGTATTCACTTTTTCTCTTTGGTCTTCTAAATTTTGGCAGATATCAGTTGGCTACTTCATTTCAGATCTTGGAATGATTTGTTGGCTGTATCCTTGTTTTGGTGGAATAGAGTATGTAAGTCAACTAGAAACTTAGCATGCCTCTGTTTATGTTGGTCCTGTGGTCCTATATTGATCCAGAGAGGTTCTTATGGGCAGCAAAATATGACTATGATGGTTAGGTTTTTGAGTAATCTTTACTGATTCAAGTGTATATGGTGCTATTTTACGGATGTGATGCTTCTGTAACTTCCACATAAGTAGTCATTCTCTTAAGTTGGAGTAGAGATTAGACTGATATTGTCACTCTATCTTCCGTAAGATAGTAACTCCACATGTCCAATAGTCTTATTTTTGTAGTATATTTTGCCAGTTTTCTTCCGTTTTTAAAAGGAAGACTTTCGTTTTTCTTCTGTTTGATAAAGGAATTGTGGAGTGTCATTTTTTTAAAAAAGGCTAAATGACTAAAATAGGACCTGAAGTTTAGCAGTTTTAGCATTTGAGGACCTAAAGTTTAGAAGGTATCAAACTGGGACCTAATCTTTGATCCGTTAGACCACGTTAGGACCTCCGTTAATTTTTGTCCGTTAAGTACTAACGGATTTCTTTGTTGGCAGTTAAATGACACGTGGCAGGTGTTTATTGGTTGTTCAATATATGATGTAATAATAAAAATAAAAAAGAATATAAAATTAAAAAAATCTAAAAAATGGAAAAAATCGAAAATAGAAAAATCGGAAATAAAAATCGGAACTTCGGGTAATTTTATTTATAATTTGGAATATTAATATTAAAAATTGAGTTTTTATTCAAAATTCGAAAAAATAAGAAAAATCGGATTTATTTATATCTTGTTTTAATAAAAATAAAATCGAAATATTATTATCCATAAAATAAATGAAAGAAATGATCGATTATCTTCTATGAAGTTGACTTCAAGTAATTAATCTTTAACTGTTTTATTTTTAAGATTTTTAGATTTTTTAAAAAATAAAACAGCTTTTTATGAAAAGTAAAAAAATTACTAGTGGTTTTTCATAAAGAAAATAATCGTAACTTCAAGTTTTTTTAAATTCTCGAATATAATTAATATTAAAAAATCAAAATTTTTTATTTAAAATTCGGAAATAAAAATTTAAAAATTCTCGATCTTCTTTATAAATTGTTATAATAAACTAAAAATTAGAATATTTTCCACAAAATAATAAAAAAACTGAATTATTTTATTTTCTTTATGAAAAACCAGCTAGTAATTTTTTTTACTTGTCATAAAAAAGCTGTTTATTTTTAAAAATCTAAAAATCTTAAAAAAATAAAGCATTAAAGATTAATTACTTGAAGTCAACTTCACCGGAGAAGATAATCGATCATATCTTTCATTTATTTTATGGATAATAATATTTCGCTTTTATTTTTATTAAAGCGATTTATAAATAAAATCCAGATATTTTCTTATTTTTTCGAATTGAAAAAATCAATTTTTTAATATTAATATTCCAAAATATAAATAAAATTACCCAAGTTCCGATTTTTTATTTCCCGATTTTTTCTATTTTCCATTTTTTCCATTTTTTAGATTTTTTTAATTTTATATTCTTTTTTATTTTTATTATTACATCATATATTGAACAACCAATAAACACCTGCCACGTGTCATTTAACTGCCAACAAAGAAATCCGTTAGTACTTAACGGACAAAAATTAACGGAGGTTCTAACGTGGTCTAACGGATCAAAGATTAGGTCCCAGTTTGATACCTTCTAAACTTTAGGTCCTCAAATGCTAAAACTGCTAAACTTCAGGTCCTATTTTAGTCATTTAACCTTTAAAAAATGCACTGTGTAGACTGTAACAGTTAGGTTGCTTTTGGATTTTCAGATTGTCCATCACTCTCTTTCGGGAATTGCAGTAGCATATTCCATGTTAACCGGGGAGGGGCAGCTTTACACTTGCATGGTCTTGATATCTGAGGTGACAACACCAGAGATCAATATGAGATGGTATGTTATCAGATTGTGGACGGAACACCTACGTCATATCTGACAAATGTTATAACCTGAAAATTCTATCTGCAATGCATGGTATCTTGATATATCCGGATCAAGAGATCCAATGCTTATCCGATCAATGGTGTTGTGATATTTTTGGTTGGTTGGTGCGTAATCTACATCTTTTCCCTCACTTATGGTGCTTTGATGACTATACTTTATATAGTATAAGATTTATTCGGTTGGAACACCGTATGAACATGACACCGTATTATATAAAAATCATTACGAGAGATGAGACGGATGAAGATGAAGATGAAGATGAAGATGAAGATAGATGAAGATGAAGATGAAGAGGAAGAGGAATAGGAAGAGGAAGAAGAGATGTTTATAATGTTTAACTAAGCTATTGGTCTATGTATTACTAAGTTAGATTGTGTGTCACTTGAACTTAGTTATTTTACTTCAACTTGGTCATTTTCCTAAACTTAGTCGAGTGAATTTATTGATGTTGGAGCAATGTAATATTGCTCGGTTGGATTGATGTTACGATATACCAATTGAAATAAATCTAATGGTCATGCCGCTTTTTTATTTAGCGTTGCAATAGAAGCTTAAATGTTGCCATATATGTCATATTCATTAATAAAATTAGATTGCATTTGATTCTAAATACGTTGCAATTGGGCATATATATGTTGCCTTAGGGTTGCCTGAGTCCATGTATTGCAACAATTAACACAAAAAAAACGTTGCAAAAAAATGTTGTCATAGGTAGTCCAATATATTGCAATGGTGTTAAACCTGTTGCTATAGCCGTTAAATCGTTGCCATATACTATATTTGCAACGATAATATGCCGTTGCAATATGGTACCAAATTTGTTGCCATAAGGGCCCTATGGCAACCAGAGCAAAGGCACGCTTGATTTTTGCATAATCGTTGCAATAGGCCCTATTGCAATGAATTTAGGGCATATTGCAACGTATTTTACACGTTGCTGTATGCAATCTATGGTGTAGTGTATGCTTCAATATGAGGTATGCTTGTATTTTTTTTCTATGTTCTGATTGTTTGAAATGAAATGCATAAGACCCCCTTTTATAGGGTCCAATTCCAGTCCATCAGGTGGGGAGTTACAACAAATTAAAGTGCCATTAGTTCTCTTTAATCATCCGGCTCAGGAGTTACGACAAATTAAATCTCCATAATGTGGGGAGTTACAACAAATTAAAACTCCATAATTCTCATTTAATTTGGACGTTACATTATGGAGTGTGAAGAGTCATATTCCAGAAGCTAAGTTCTCAACCTGCTTCTTTTCAGACGAGACCAAATTTCAGATCAGATAGGTTCTGGATCAGACAGGTTCCAGATCAGACAGGTCCCAGATCAGACAGGTCCCAGATGAGACAGTCGATCGAGACGGAGTTCCAGATCGAGACAGTCCCAGATCGAGACAGTTCCGGATCGGACAGTCGAGATAGGTCCCAGATCGACAGTCCCAAATCGAGGAGTCCCGAGATCGGACATGTCCGATCGAGACAGTCCCAGATCGGGACAGTCCCAGATCGGAGAGGTCGATCGGGCAGTCGGATCGACGGAGTTCCAGATCGTGCGTCGGATCGACAGTCCCAGATCGACAGTCGGATCGATGCGGGTTTCAGATCGCAAGTCCGATCGACAGTCCCGAGATCGATGAGTTTTCAAACCTCGTTAACTCTTCACCTTTTCAATTAAATGTCCAACTTTAATCATTTATTTTTCTCTCATCGAAAATCGGTTTTGAGAAAATAAAAATTCTACGTTCATCTTCTCGAAGCGTAGATTCACAATTTATTATTTAATTTCCAAGAATTAAATATTTTATCATTATTAAATTAATTTTAAATTGAGTTAAAACTCATTTTTCTAAAACCAATTTCCAACAATATTTTTTTTTTTTATAATCATCGAGTACCTTTTCACATAATACTCATTGATTATTTTTTGGGGTTTTGTATTTTTTACTGGACATTTATATTTTAAAAAATCATTACTTTGATTTGAATATTTATTCATTTGTAACTGAATGTTCATTATTTTGTAACAGAATACTCAATAGTTTTCAACTGAAAATGCATCTGGATGTTAGTTACTGCCTTCGTCCCAGGATTATTTTGACATTTACTATTCACTGAGTAATAATAGTATATACTTTGTTTTCAGCATGAAAAATAAAAATAAATATAAAATATACAAAGGATCCCATAATTTATATTATTTTCCTTTATCACAGTGTATATTTTGTAATGTTTTTTAAAGTTATTAATGTAGAAAAAAATTGTACGATCGAACATAATTATGGTACATATTTTCTATTAATTTTCATAATTTTTAGTTGAATGTTTATTACTACTTTTTAAACAAAAATGTACACATCTCATGGTGGAGTCACAATTATTGGTTACTTCCAGGCTAAAAAATAAATGGGAATAGCTTGCTTTACCCTTTTACATATAGTATTATTCTTTTGTACTTTAAATTTAGCAACAACTCATTTGATACCCAAATTAATGGAATTGACCTTTACTCGAATAAATTCGAGTCATATATTGTATTTTCGAGTAACATAATTTCGAGTCAACTTCAAAAGATATACAATATTGAGTAAGATTGTCAATCGGATAACACAAATTAGACCATCGAGTTACTCGAATTCGAGTTACCCGATAAGAATTCGAGTTACCCGTAACGAACTCGAGTTACCCGATACGAATTCGTGTTACCCGAATTCGAGCTCGAGTTACCGATTTAAATTCGTGTTACCCGAATTCGAGTAACTCGACAGAACTCGAGTTACCCAATTTGATTTCGTTGTTACCCAAATTCGAGTAACTCGATAGAACTCGTGTTACCCGATACGAATTCGTGTTACCCGAATTCTAGTTACTCGACAGAACTCGTGTGACCCGAGTAACAGTTTGAGTTACTCGGTATATTCTCGAGTGACTCGACTCGAGTTGCCCGGAAAAATCGTGATACTCGTTTGTCTAATACGTGTTACCCGATTGTCAACCTTCCTCAATATTGTATATTTTTTAAGTTGACTCAAAATTATATTACTCGAAAATACAATATATGACTCGAATGTATTCGAGTAAAGATCAATTTCGACAATTTAGATAGCAAAAGAATTATTGTTAAACTTAAAATAAAAAAAAATAATGCTAAATATAAAAGGACAAAACAAGTTTCAGCTCTAAAAAAATAAATGGTCCATGTTATAAACCAAGCCAAATCAAATATACCCAGTATATCCCGCTCAGAGCAGGGTCTGGGGAGGGTAAGATGTACGCAGACCATGCCCCTACCTATTACGGTAGGGAGGCTGTTTCCGTGAAGACCTCAGCTTAGTGCACGATAACATATTGAGTGAAAATACAAAGGGAAGCATATGATACGAAAAAACTCAATACCATACCTGAGTTCATGGCTTAATCCACATGGGACTTACCTAAGAGGAATTTGGCTACTTCACTTCCGATGAACGCTGCTCAAACAGAAGAGAGGTTGACTCCGCGCACAGCTCCCTATCAAAAATACAACACACGCAAAAGGCAATAGGATAAAATATACAATAAATGTAAAAATGCAATGCTCTAGGTCAAAACTAACCGAGACAACCCAACTCTGAGGCTCTCAACAACAGCACCACTCCCAACTAAAGAATCCACAACTCTGATCTGGCGCCTCCAAGCGCACCTATCAACAGTCATGGTTTCGGAAAGGCTTAACGCCGTCAAATCTAATCTCGGCTGCTCCTCCCACGTCCTCCTCGTCTGCCTCTCCTCCTCTCCCCGACAACAACTAAACTCTCGACCCTCCTCACCGGGGCAGATGTCTGCCTCTTGCGGACGTGGCCAAACCATCTCAATCTCACTTCCCTAACTTTCGCTGAAATGGGCGCCACTTCTAGCGCGTTCCTGAAGACCCCATTCGAGACTCTATCTAACATTGTGCGACCACACGACCAGCGTAACATTCTCATTTCAGCCCCTTCCAACTTGCTCTCAAGCGACTTCTTCATCGCCCAACATTCAGAGCCATACAACATTGCAGGTCGGATTGCCGCTCTATAGAATTTACCCTTCAACTTTAGAGAGACTTTCTTGTCGCACAGGACCCCTGTCGCTGCTCTCCACCTTAGCCACCCCGCCTTGATGCGATGAGTGACATCATCTTCACACTCACCATCCTTTTGAATGATCGAACCTAAATACTTGAACTTATCCGTACGGGGAACGATCTGATCCGCAATCATTACCTCTACATCTTTCTCGTTGGCCTTACCACTAAAGTTACACCAAATATACTCTGTCTTAGACCGGCTCACACGCAAGTTGGCTATTTCTTCACTGAACAAAAGGCACTGTAATAGAGTGTAACTGGCCCATGTAGTAATAACTTAATTGGGTTTTTTCCTTTTCTTTTCTTTTTTTTTTTAAAAAAAAAACTTTTGATAATATATGGAATTTTAATATAAATTGGACGTTAAAAAATTTGATGGATTAGATTGCACTCTAAGTTTGCTTTTAATGAATATTTTGATTTTGGTCTGCCACGACTTGGTATCATCATGAACTATAAATAATAAATATATCACCAGAATATTTTGTTTGATATAGAATGATTATTGTAATTATGGATTTACATTATTAAGAAAAATATAAATTAATGATTACAAAGATTAATTTATACCAAACAAAATATTCTCCTTATATAATCTAGTCGGACGTCGGGATCGGACAAAAATAAAACTTGAAGTTCGAGCTCATAATTTTATTCTAATCTAACGTCAAGCTCGGGCTACACTCTAGTGCTCCATTATATTTGAAAAGAGTACCTTCAAATACGTGAGGATAAATGAAATGCATGAGATGCGAATATGATCGCGTGAATTGATTCGATTTCCCCTGTCAACATTTTTTCGGTTGAGCCTATCACATAAAACTTGCCTAGTATACTTTAACTGGTTGATGTAGTTCGAATGTTATTACATTTAGCCAGAAGTTTTATTCAGTACGTACGCACTCGAAAAGTAGCGGCTGTGGATTCTCCGTCATTAAAAAAAAGTATGTTGAAAATATGATTGTATCTTAATAGAAGAATTGCTTTGCTACTTTTCTTTTACATCTCACGAGTCATTCATGCCCATGCGATGCACACGGGCTGTATCTAATTGTTCATTGCGTAATGTTAGGTCTTGTATTCAGATCCGTGCGATGCACAAGGGTTGTATCTAATTGTTCATTGTGTAATGTTTGTGTAAATTATTGAAGTGTAAGTAAGACGGTGCATCTAATTGAAACGTGTCGCGTAATGTTTAGCTAAATAGTTATAAAATAAGTTGAGTTAAATGAAGTTTAAATGCATACAACTCTATCAAAATAAGGTAACCACCGACGTTCATATGAGTGTCGGATTTTAGCTTTTCATTTGCTTGCACTTTTCGCACCATTTACGTTTACTTGGGGTGCATTTTGGGTGACAGTTGTGCGTTATATACTTTGTGGGCTTTTTGGTGTAACTCTCACATATCACCGTATTCTAGCTCACCGTAGTCTCAAGGTGCCTAAGTGGCTCGAGTACATATTTGCTTATCTTGATGTCAATCTTATCATTTCAAAATTTTCGATCTAGCCGTGAGATATTAGTCAATCCCGTAAAAAAAGTTATTAAGCTCAATATCACACCTTTAGTCCAAAAATAATGCCAAAAAAAATTAATCCAAACAACAACCAACTATATCATTTAATTAAGCCATAACAATCAATTCCATAACAAAAAATAATACCGAAATTTTATCCATATCACACTATTTTTATAACAAAAAAAAAAAATCTGCTATGTTAAGTCACATTAGCCCAAAATCCGGTTTAGTAGTCAAGGCCCAATATTCGTTTCGTTAAAGATTCGCAGCCCATTGACCGTTTAGCCCAAATTTCGTTAAAGCCCAAATCAATTTTTGAATACCCCTCTTGTTGTGGCCCAACAAAAAAAACTCAATGATGGTTTTAAAACAACTAACCCTAATTTCACTTCATTAGCTAACCCTAATTTATCTCTCACCCACAAACCATCTCCCTCTCATATTCATTTCATTTGCAGTCACCAAACAAATCCAACCTCTTTTCCTTTACAGCTCTTGAAAACTGAACACATATACACTATTGTATATGGTTGTTTGTTATTGAACAGATACATCAAACAAATGTAATTATTGTTTTTCGAATGAAGAGACACGCACAACAACTCTATACGGCTTCAAGATCGTCTGAACGGTCTCGGGTAGGTGATGTTTTATTTTCGGTTATGTATTTCTTTGATCGAAACAAAGGATGAATTTAAACAATATTGTTTTTGTTCGTCCTTTAATATTTCGAATAACACAAAGAGCTATGATCTACATAGATCGATGATGATTTTTGTTTCGTTCGTTTTTGATCTTTAAAGGTATATGTGTTTGTTGTACCACACGAAAAAGGAAAAAATATCTGAGATCATTAGTTAATTTTTTTGTAGTTCGATTGAGTAGTGGTTGTAGTGTTGTGTGGAGATGGGGTTAGGATAGTTTTGGATTTGTTGTTGAAGGTTTTTGATGTTATGAAAGTGTGATTAAAGGATTAGGAAAAGATAAGATCTATGAGGATTAACTGAGATCATTGTTAATTTATTTATTTTTTGCGTTTTTCGTCTTTTTGTGGTTGATTATTGATTAGGAAAGAAAAAGAGGATGGTGGTGAAGAATCGTTAAAAAAATGATGATGGTGAAGATGGTGATGGTTTTATTTATAATCTTCAAAAATCCAACTGAAAAGTTATATAAAGACTTATTGATATAATCACGATGCTTCGTATTCCTTTGGGTTCTAATGAAACGATCAGTATAACCCTGAGATGGTTTATATTCCAACGAACACTTCATATTCACCTTCATTACTTCGTGCAGCTAAACATGGCGCTGGTTATACAATTTGCAAAGAGAAGCTTCAACTTTAATATTCAACATTTAATAAGAGGACTGAATCTTTTAATATATATAAGATAAGATTAGAGGTGGCCACTAGAGGGGCTGGCGAGCAAGGTGCAAGTCGGGCTAGCAAATTGCGGATTGGGACCAGGTCCACAAATGACCTGGGCTGAGCCGGACCTCGATCAGGCTGGCCTGGTTCGTAATATTTTTTTTCAAAAATTTTTTGAACTGTTTCAAAATTATATTAGAAAATAAAATCATATTATTATTATTATTATTATATTATAGTTTTAAACATCCATACTTAATATTAAAAGAGAGTCGCAAAAAAATTTAAATGACACGTGTCATCACCATATTATTTCTCTTTTCAAAAATCTTAAAAAAAATAGATATTTAGTTTGAAAGGGAAGTTAGAGGGTTATTCCATATATAATATCTACCAATTAAAAATTTCCTCTCATTTTATTCCTTTTATTTTTAACTTAATAGTTTAAACAATTATAACTTTTTCGTATCAATTTTATTTTTGATAAAAAATATATCAAATTAATTCTTACTTCAAACTCTTTAATTTGACATCCATATATTATATATATAAAGTAATTTAAATATAATAATAATATGTTAAATGATTAAAATATTACCATATAAAAATATAAGAATATTGAAAAAAAAAATATATTTTTAGTTTTTTTTCATACTTTTGTACTTCAACAATTATTTGATTTTTTAGAATTATTTTGTTCTGATTGTAAAATAATAAAATAATTATAATAATGCCAAATCATATTAAAAAAATTATGTAGTAAGAATATGGGTTGGATACATTTAATGAAAGTTGATAATAATAAATATAATTTAATTTATTATTTATAAAATTAGATATAAGACTCATATTATCCTATATGGAAAATAAATGTCTATGCTTAATTAAATTATCGTTTCCTATCATGTGCCCTTAGATTTATAAATTAAAACAAATCAAATAATAGTTTATGCGTGTGTGTATATTGGCCACGATATTTTCTAATAATTTTATAATATTATTAAAATTCAATCACATATTACTAATATAATAAAATATTTAATATTTTACGCCGTGCATCGCACGGGAGGACATCTAGTACTGTAAAATAATAAAGAGTATCGAGATGGGTCGGCCCTAGGCTGGCTGAATCGTAGACTGGGTTTGTTGGTGGGCTGCGTAGGATTCGATTTGAGAAAAAATCTAAACAGAACAGGCTCACCTTAATTGTGGGTCGGTCTTGAGCCGGGCCGAATCAAGTCAGCGTACACAACAAAAAAATTGCCGGGTCAGGTCGAACTGGACTACTCCGGTCTATTGGCCAACTCTACATCTTAATCTCTTATATAATTAATCATGGGGTTCAATATTTATTTTCAACTAATCTATAAAAATATATTTAGATTTTTTTAATGATGAACCTCACGTGGATGAGCCAGGCCCAGTTTAAATTAGATATCTCTGTGCAAGCCCATCATTCATGAGCTATCCAACTCAATAGACCCAGTTTATTGACCCAGTTTACGGTCTTCCCGTCCAGACCCAATACACGCAATAACACGGTAATTAAGGTCGTGAATGAACCGAGTCGAGCCGAGACTAGCTTTGAATTGTCCGTGTTCGTATAGTTTTCTTGGAAGAAAGTCCGTACTTGTTGATTTAATAGTCAAACAAGTTCATAAACGCTGACGAACAATTTACGAACCTATTCCTTGGCTTTTCATGAATAGTCATTTGAACAAAAGCACAAAAAATTTAATACTCAATTCAGGATCATATTATATCAAGTCTTCATATAATAGATTGTTGTGTAAAATATTTTGAGATTAGAATTTATCTATTTCTTAAAATGATAAATGACAATATTATTAATAAATATATAACAATTGAAAAATCAACAAAAAAAACATACAACGACATTAAATAAACATGTTCAAGAACATAAACAATTAAAATTTTTTCGTGCATTAATGTATATTAATATTAATCGAAGCGCATACACACATGTTAACCGAACTTGAAAAACAAGCTTTTCATCGACCTTCATATTCACTACACTAGCAACCTTAGATATAACCGATATGTGAACATACCATGCCATGCTTGCTCAATCTAAAATCACAAAAACTAAGGTGAGAGTCGGCGGATGTACTTGAAGCATGGTGGTGCAAGTGCACCACCATTTTTTTTTGGGCCAAAATCAAAACGACATCGTTTGGGACGCATTTTGTTTGATGTGTATTGTATAAAATTAGAAACTAATGTGACCAAATTATCGTTTCTTTCTTCCCCTGTGAGTGCCACCCGCTTCTCCTGAAAATTACCCGCCCGTCTCTCGGTTGCCAACCTCCAGCCGCTGCCGCCCGCCCGCTTCCTCCTCTAGCCGCTGCCGCCGACGAGTACGACCCGCCCGCGGCCCGCCACTGATATGTGTGCTTTTTTCATATGAATTTAGGATTTGTGTTTTTCATATGAATTTAGGATTTATGTTTTTTCATATTAAATTATCTAATTTATCTTCTATTGCTTTATTTCTGAAATTTGCATTGGGGTTTTGTGAAGTTGATATGCAGTGATTAAATTAGTTGAAATATGGGTTTGCTGCGAAAATGATAACTAGAAAAGTGAGATGTAGTAAGATGGGTGATCAATGATTAAATGATCGTCTTGTAACACTTATAGAAATAGATGTACTTAAAATTATTAGTAATGGTGTTGTTTTAGCACATTTTAAGGAAATGGACGGTAAATGTAGACGATTTTCTTTGTAAATGTACGGATCCTTTGTTATTACTATGACTTTATTTATGTATTATTTGTTATCTTTAATGTAATTTTAATATATATTTTATCGTTCGACATTTATTTTTCGTGGGGCGGTCGGTGCACTAGTGATTTTCGGTCCTAGATCCGTCAAATCTTGATAAATGAATGTTCGGTAAATGAATAATCTCGCCAAATGAATAATTTTCTCCAGTCCCAACTCCTTATAACATGTTCAATTTTTTTTTTTCGATAAATGAATAATTTCGCTAAATAAATATTTTTTTCCAATCTTGATCATATTCATTTATCGAGATTTTACTGTATATAATATCGGTCATACCTTTCGGCAAGAATTTATACTTTTATGGTGAGAATACATATTAATTAGAGCTTGAAAACCATGGCCAAGGCATAAACTTTTTCTGTATTTGCTTTTATTTCTATTGTCTCGTCTCATGCATTAATCTCGCTACAAATATAGGCTCTCTCTCTCACACACACACACAAATATCTATCTATCTATACTATATAATATTTATCCCTCTTAATTTAATGTGGAAGGGGATTTAATTGTAACTTTTAATTGTAAATGTAACACCCCGAGATATTCGGAATAATTACAGCGCCGTAAACTCTTTAAGTAAGGATTTACAAGACTAATTTGAAGAAATGTAAATATAATACAACAGTGCCATAAAGGTTCAAAACGCAAAACCAGTTTCAACAGATCAAATGAGTCATTATTACAATTATCTCGAAATATTAATAAGACACGCGTACTCGAGTACTGAAAATGAACCAAGAAGACAAATCACAATAACAATAAACATCACTGAGCCCCTTCGTCGTCATATCGGTACTGTGGCTGCTTTCCCGCTCCTCGGCTACCTGAACATCAAAACAAATGTCCACACCCGAAGGGGTTAGCAAAATGATGCTAGTACAAGTATCATATTAAACAAATCGAATATGCAACAACAATGCATAAAATACACAATACGGACTTCCGCTACCGGAATCCAACGATGCGAATCCACAAGATTCCATTAACACAGTATGGGTATTCCAATGATCCAGCGCCCTCAGCATAGATCCCAAGATGATCCCGTCGGACCAACACGAGGTGGAAAAACCCGTCCAATGATCCAGCGCCCCTCAGCATAGATCCCAAGATGATTCCGTCGGACCAACACGAGGTGGACATCCGATCCAGCGCCCTCAGCATAGATCGTACAACATACACAAACACAACTCATGCATACATGTAAGCAAAATCGCCATCAACATGAACATACAAACACTTGATAACGAATTTCATGAAAGTTCAACGAAATAAATCCCATGTTCAACAACATGAATAAACCACATGCATGCTCAAAATACCAATATTAATAAATTATGATACTTGCCTCAAAGATGGCAAGAACTAATCACTCCAATGATCTCAACGCACTCGAAGGTCGCCTCCTGTTGTTACCCAAAATATTATCCGGAGATAGTATTGCTGGAATGATCGAGTAACAAACAAATGCGAGAACACTTCCGCGGGAAAATAAATAACACAAGATTTGTCGGGTTTGTTAATCCCGGGCTTGAATGCTCTCGCGAGATGTTATTAATAAATATACTGTGGAGTACAAGTATTAATGTTAGAATCTATTACAATGAGTGTAAAGACTTCTAGTGATCTAAGTTGTAGAGCGTGTAGATTGCCGGAAGAACCAGATATGAAGATCTGTGAGTTCTTGCTTTGGATATAATGTAAGTGTGTATGAATATCACTATGAATGTATAAGTAATTGCCAGATGAGTCTTTGATTCTCTCTCTGTATGTTTTTGCACTGTATTCATAGTAATATCAGCATCTCCTTGGCCACTGTTGTGAGTTTCCTATTTATAGGAGACAAGGTTGATGGGACCTCTCCGGCGATCGCGGGCGACCGCCGTTTTCTATATTATAATAAGATGGCCGATCGTCCCGTCACATGGGGCTGTTCCCTTAAAGTCTGGGGCTGCTGCTAGTGGCCAGCTGTGCGAGCCAATGGGAAGCCTGCACGCGTCCTGAGTCGCTGTCCGGGAGGGCCCATTTTGTACCTTTCGGTGGCCCTGTCGGTAGGTGAGGTAGGTGACAGGCTGGGGTCAAACGTCTTATCTGTCGGCGCCCTTTATGGATCTGCACGTGGGTCACCATCTAAGATTCGGTCTTCGACGACTTTGACGGATGTTGGATCCATACGTGGCACGAGACGATCGTCTCTGGTTGGACATCATAGACGATCGCCAGATACCAAAAGACGATCGCCGAATACCAAAAGACGATCGCCGTGGGTGCCGACTGCTGGATGATTGTCTAGAGTATGTCTTCTATGGTTGGCTTCTCTGATCGTTACGCCGATCGCCATCGAGGCGTATTAATCACCGCACAACAATTGCCCCCCAGATCGCTTCGATGTTTGAAAATACGGGGTGAGGTGGCACTGTTGGTGATCGCCAATGTTTAGACGATCAGGCGATTTGATTCCAAATTTGGACGATCTCCTTTTGCGCTGGGAGCAGCGGGAAATGAAGGCGGGCTCTCGAAACGTTGTAAGGACACGCGTCGCGCTACCATTGGGGGAGTCCAACGGTTTGTCAGACTTGTCGCCTGGCGTGCCCTCGAAAAGACGCGTACGCGGGATTCGAGGGCTGCATTTAATGTATCCCCTCCCGGACGGTTGCACTACAGCCCTCGGAATTTTGCCTATTTGTACAGAGACCCCTGCTCCCGCCTATAAAAGGGGCTAGGGCTTCTTCATTTTCACTCTTCACGCACCCTTGCATTCTAGCCGAGATTCTGCAGAAATTTCCGAAGCTTCTTGTGCCGATCGTCTTCCTTTCTTTAGGTAAGAAAACCAATCTTCTTTCTCCCTTTACTTTTTATAATATGTCTGGAGGATCTAAGACCTTCGAGACCGGAAGCACCTCCGCCGCCGCGGCTTTGCCTGACCGGGAGGAGATTCCCGTGGGACTTAATATGGAAACGGCCGTTGAGGCCATTCGTGCGGGGATTGCACCCGCAGAACTCGAAGAGCTCTTCAACGAGGCCGAAGTGGCGAGAACGGCGGCGACGGCGGAGCAGGGGGGCTCGCCGGTGGATGAAGATGAACTGGTGCGGGTGACTTGGGAACGGGATAGTGTATTCGGCCCCGCCTATATGGCTTTCGCCAAGATTAAGGAGGGGATCGCCGCACCCTGTCCAGAATTTGATTTTGAAGCTTACTCCGCCGCTCATCCTTACGAACATGTGAAGCGGACGGTGTTTCGAGCCGCCGACCCGTCTCAATGGACTCTTGGTCAGATCCGGAGTTCGGTGACCCGGAAAGACTTGAGCCGCTGGAGGGCCAAATATCATATTCTTTCTGATGTCTCATTGCACGTGCCCTCGGAAAATGAACGTGCCGATCAACCTCCCGAGGGTCTGGTCACCGTTAGTGAGATGATTATGGAGGCCGGTCTGCGATTCCCCTTGCCGTTCGCCGTATCCTATTTATTGATCGCCTGGAATTTGGCGCCGCTCCAATTGACGCCGAACGCCTGGCTACAAGTCATCTGTGCATTGACACTCTTCGGCGGTCACCGGTTGTTCCGTCTCCTTTCTGCGATGGAGATGAACTATCTCTTCAAACTGGCTGCGCAGAAAGGGTCGATCGGCGGTAATCACATTCAAGGTCGAATGGGAAGAGTGGTCCTTGGTGTACCGAACAAGACCCGGGGCGACCTGGCAAAATGGTGCTGGGTCGGAGGAGCGTGGCGATCGACATCGAGTGATAGGCCGGAGGAAGAGTTGGAGATTCCCACCAATTTTCGGGAGAGGAATCCGAGTAAGGGTTTTAACTCTCCATTTGATCGGGCATGTCTTGAACTGATCTAATTTCGTTTCCTTTTTGCAGGATCCCTTGTTCCAGCGATCGGCGATATTCCCTTCGATTTCTTGATCGTTTGGGAGTGGATTCGTGCCTTGCCGGACTCATATATAGACGTTCGCTCACTCGGTGACGAACTTCATCGGTTGGGGGCTCGATTGTTTCGCTTCCCCCGTCATCTGAAAGTTCCAGGTATAAATTTTTCTTCCTCTTCTTTGATTGACGATCGTCTGATTTGAAATAGGTGTTTAACTTGTCTGAATTTTTTTTCTTTGACAGAGATCCACTTTTCCCGTTTCGTCAAGCCACCACAAGAGATCGCCATGTCTAACCCTGGTCTCATCAGTCGCCTTCATCAGGGTAAGAAGACTGGCCGTGTTCCTGCGGTGTCGTCTCGCCCCGTTCCTGCGGTGAGGCCCGCTGTGGTGCCGGTCGCCGAGCCGGAAGTTCAAGAAGAGGAACAACTCCAGCGCAACCGCAAGAGGTGGAGGCCGGAGGAGTCCCTGCCGACTACTGAGGCGGACATGTCTATTTTGGAGCCTACGGTTGCCGCGGCTCCTATATCCGCTGCTCCGATGGTGGAGGGATCAAGCTCCAGGCCCTCGGCGTCCGGATCCAGGTCATCGGGCGATTTCTTGAAAAAGGTGGCGATCGCCGAAGCAGAAACTTCTCGGGGCAAGCCCTATTTTGGCCGCGATCCCGAGCTGGTCAACAGGTAAGATTGGATCGAACTTTCCGAGTTAGGAAATCTGAGTAAGGTATAGACTAACTCATTTGTCTCTTTTATTTGTGCTGCAGGGTCCGTCTTGCTGATTCGGATGTCTCGCCTATGGTGCTGGATTTCTTGGCGAGTAAGGCTCCGCAAAAGTCCCTCGACGTCCCTACTTACGTCCAGAAGGCCATCACCGCTCTGCCTAAGGCTTGGACGACCGATCTTGATGCGATCGCTCGTCGGCGGTCTAGAGACGCCATGCAGGCGACCATCGCCCTGACTCTCCAGGCGGCGACGATGGCCGTCCAAGCCGCCAGGGATTTTGAGGGGCGACCCTCTAATGCTCGTCTCCATAGCGACCTCGAGGCCGCCCGGAACAAAAATATTGAGTTCGCCAACCGGATACAGACTGTGGAGAAGGAGTACATAGAGACGGCGAAATGAGCTAAACAGGACATTGACCGAATGAAGCAGGAGCTGAGCCGCTCCAAGGAAGTGGCCGATCGGTTCTGCGACCAGGAGAAGGAGGCTCGCCGGATGCAAGTGGCTTCGCAGGAGGAGGCGGTCGGGTTGAAGGCGATGGTGGATCGGCTCAACAGCGAGCTGGAGGCGGCGAAGGGAGAGCTGGAGAAGGCTAAGGGAGAAACGGCCGCCAAGGTGGTCGAACTGGCAGAAGCTGAGAAGACGACCGCAGAGTTGAGATGGCAACTAAAGGCGATCGAGACCGATCCCTACCTCAATGTTGCACTCGTTGGCGAGTTCGCCTATTACGTGGCCTACGCCGACGCTGTTCGAGCCGCCAAAAAGGTAGGGATCGAGATCGGTCCTTTGATGGAGAGCTTCAAAGTCTATGCACTCGAGCACCCTCTGCACCTGGAGTTTTCCCTGCCGATCCTTGACCTCGTCGACTTGGGGATCGACTTGAGTTGGTATCCTTTTCCGCATAAACTCATCTATCCTGAGGCCGATGGGGGAACGCGTGCCGTTCTGCCACCTGAGGGCGATGACCAGTCGGCGGGACCCTGAGAGATCTCTTGTTTTCCTTATAACTTGTAATTTTCTGCTTTCTCTTTGTATTGTCTTCGAGCTTTGTATTGTATGAACTCTTTGTTATGAATAAAATACTTCTTTTTCGCACTTGATTCTTTTTCATGTACGATCGCCTTTGAATGTTTGCATGCGAATTTTTACAAGCATGTGTTTGATTGCTTCCGAAGTCTTGTTCATCCGACCGATTTTCTGAATGTTTGAATGTATTGACATGTTTGGAAATTCTTACTTGTAAATATTGTTGAACAAAACAGATCGTCCTGCGTGTGTTTGGACGAAGCCGATCGAGTACGGTTCCTTCTGTCCGATCGCATTTAGGATTAGCTCCACTTCTCTGCCCCCTTGTTTTTGTTTACTTATTGTAAGTAAGGGAACAAAAATAGTATGTTTGGTGAGCTATCTTCAGTTTTGCCGACTCTGAGGAATCGTGCACGGTCGCGGAGTTCGATGGACCAACCTACCCAACCGTGTATTTGTGTGCGAGGGACATTGCCTATCCCGCGACTCACTTTATTGTGAGGGTCCTCTGTTAGGCTGCGCCTGCCTTGTATTTAAACGAAAAGTGGGCGATCTTGGTCTGGAGGAGTCCTTGCACGGGGCGTCGTCGGTTTACTCGACTCCACGTCCGCGGCTTTGCAAGCACTTTTATACCTCGGGTAGGCATGTTAGATGGCGACCCTCGACGGTATACGTTGTGACGGGGTAGGGACGCGTCGCCTTGTCCCGGTACATCATGTTAGATAATGTACCTTGAGGGCGTGCGAACGTATCCGCAGATTAGTTTGGAGGGTCCTTCGGCTACGCCGACCTCGTATTTAAACGAAGGGCGGGCGATCTCAGCCCAAAGGAACCTTGCATGGGCGAAGCTGTCGGTTCCATCGACCTCCAGGACCATGGCTACATTGATTCTATCTTGGATCGCCATGTTTGAACGACGATCTTCGGCGGTATACGATTTGCCTGGTGGGGCGATCGCCAGAATAGATGGGATAGGAAAAAATTTCATTATATTCCTTGTACATTGGGCAGTTGAAACTGAATACAAAATTTTCACTGGTAGTATTTCTTCAGATGCACGGCGTTCCAGGGATATTGATCCAGAGTACCGTCAGGGTGTTCAAGTTCGTAGGCTCCCTTAGTTAGCCATTTAGATATCCTGAAAGGGCCTTCCCAGTTCGGACCAAAGACACCTGTGTGGGTCTGGATCTTTTTGAGGACGAGATCGCCCACCTGAAACCTTCTTTCTTTGACCTTCGAATTGAAGAACTTCTCGGATCTCCTTTTGTGGATTGTGTTCTTCATTTCTGAGGTCAGTCGTCGTTCTTCGAGCATGTCGAGGTCGATCCATTGGGCCACATCATTGTCGGTCGTCATCTCTTGTTCGGTTCTATGGCTGAGGACGGCGATTTCCGAGGGAATCACCGCTTCTGTTCCGAAGGCGAGGGCGAATGGGGTTTCGCCGGTTGAATTACGGGTCGTCGTTCGATAAGACCACAAAACGTCTGGGAGCTCGCTCGCCCATCGTCCTTGCCTGGATTCGAGTCGCGCTTTAATTGTGTGTTTGAGGATCTTGTTCACTGCTTCTACCTGCCCATTCGTCTGAGGGTGATAGGGTGCCGAGAACAACCTTTTGATTCCCCACTTCTCACAGAATTGCATGACTTCTAAGCCGTCGAACTGCTTTCCATTGTCGGAGATGATGGCCTGGGGCAGACCAAATCGGCATATGATGTTTCTCCAGATAAACTTGATCACTTGTTCTTGGCCGATCTTGTTGATAGGCTCGGCTTCAGTCCATTTGGTGAAATATTCGACCCCTACGATGGCGAACTTACAGCCCCCTGGCGCCGTCGACAAGGGACCTATAAGGTCGATGCCCCATTGGGCGAAAGGCCATGGACTGTACATTGAAGTGAGCTGCTCGGAGGATAGTTTGATGCTGGCATAGACGATCGAATCCTTCTGAAGTGACGGCCAGAAAAAACCTTACCTGGTTGTTTTATGGATGAGAGCTCGTCCGCCAGCATGGTTTCCACAGATCCCATCATGGATTTCGGCTAAACGAGCCGACCTTCCTCCGGTGTAATACACTTGAGGAGGGGAAGGCTGAAAGCTCGCTTGTAAAGCCGGTCGTCCAATAGGGTGTATCTGGTCGCACGGAGCTGGAGTTGGCGAGCTTTGATACGGTCGTCGGGGACCGTTCCGTCCTTTAAGTATTTGATGAACGGAGTCATCCAGTTCTCCTCAACAACAGTAACTGTGGTAACCAGGTTTCTGTCGATCGCCGGCCTTGCTGATTTTGTGATTTGGATATTAGAGAAATCGGCTGCCCCATCTGATGATGCTAGCTTGGATAGCACATCGGCCTGGGAGTTGTACTCTCTCGGAACCTGTTCGATTAGCACTTCCTCAAATTTCGTGCACATTTCGGCGACCAACTCTTGGTATTTGACCATCTGTTCGCTGCGCGCCTCATATTCTCCCTTGACTTGGTTCACGACCAAGAGGGAGTCCATGAAGATATGGAGGCGACGAACATCCAGAGCGAGGGCTAGATCGAGCCCGCCTACCAAGGCTTCGTATTCGGCTTTATTGTTGGTCGCACGAAAACTGAAACGCACCACATTTGTGAAACTTTATCCATCGGGACTGATGAGGACAATCCCTGCCCTTGCTCTTGAGTTGCTCATCGAGCCATCCACATATAGCTTCTAGGCAGGTCGGCCGATCTAGGTTGGACTGTGAGGGAATGTTAATTCCACCACGAAGTCTGCCAGAGCTTGGCCTTTGATCGCCGTGTGAGGAGCGTATGTGATCCGTATTGGGCGATCTCCAGTGACCACTTGAGGAGTCGCTCGTTGGTGTCCGATCGGTGTAGAACTTTCCTTAGAGGTAGAGTTGTCAGGACTTCCACTTGATGTTCGAAGAAGTAAGCCCTTAGCTTGCGAACGCTCAGGACTAGAGTGTAGGCGATCTTCTCCAATGGTGTATAGCGTGTTTCTGCGTCATGGAGCGCTTGACTAACATAGTAGATCGGCAAGTGGACTTGTCCCTCCGCTCGCACCAAAACGGCACTCAGTGCGACCTCCGAGGCCGCTAGGTAAAGGAATAATTTCTCACCGGGGATCGGCTTTGCTAGGATCTGGGGGTTAGATAGATATTCCTTGATTTTGGCGAACGCTACTCGACTCTCCTTCGTCCATGCGAACTTCTTGTTCTTTATGGTCGCGAAGAATGGCTTACTTTTATCGCCGAGCCGAGATATGAAACGGTTGAGGGCGGCTAGACAACCTGTGAGGCGTTGCACCTGCTTGACGTTCCGCGGCTCCTGCATGTCGAGGATCACCTGAATCTTGGTGGGGTTCCCCTCGATCCCCCTTTGGCTCATGATGTGCCCCAGGAATTTTCCGGAGCCCACCCCGAAGTTGCATTTCTTGGGGTTCAGTTTCATGTTGAACCTCTCGAGGATGGCGAACGTCTCGGCGAGATCATTGAGGTGATCTTCCTTCTTGAGGCTTTTGACCACGATGTCGTCAATGTAGACCTCCATGGTCTTGCCGATCTGATTAGCGAACATTCTGTTGACTAGATGCTGGTAGGTTTCCCCCGCATTCTTCAAGCCGAACGACATTCGGACCCAAAAGTATATGTCCTTTTCCATGTGGAAAGATGTGTGCTTTATGTCTTTCTCCGCCATTGGGATTTGATGGTATCCGGCGAAGGCATCCATGAACGACATCATTTCGCAACCTGCTGTATTATCGACCAAGTGATCAATATGAGGCATCGGAAAGTGATCTTTTGGACATGCCGCGTTGAGGTCGGTGAAGTCGATGCATAATCTCCAGGAGCCAGTTGGCTTTTTGACGAGCACCGCATTGGCGACCCATTGTGGTTCGTATGTAGCTACTCCGATTAATTTGTTGTTGATTAACTTTTGGACTTCTATGTCGAGCGTCGCGTATTTCTCGGGACCGAATTTCCTACGTTTCTGATGAACAGGCTTCATTGCCGGGTCGATCTTTAGATAGTGGCAAGCGTGCTCGGGACTTATGTCAACCATATCTTGATGCGACCAGGCAAAGACTCCGATGTTCTTACGTAGCAAATTGATCAGATCCCCTTTTAATTCACTGTCGATGTTTGCGCCGATCTGTACTTCCCATTCTGGATGAGCCGGATCTATCGTTATACTCTACAACTCTTCGACGGGGACGGTCGCCTCTCGTTTGGAATGATTTCCGGACTCGATCCTTGGATCGATATCGAGACTTGGCTCGAAACCGATCCTTGGCTCAATGTCGTCCGTCAATCGATCCGAGATGGCGTCCTCTGAGTCGGGTTGGAACGATGTGCTTGGCTCGTCGATCTCCATGGGTTGATCGTCGATCGTTCCAATGTTACACATATCATGGGAAGTATTGAAAGCATTTACGACATAGGAGTAGTTCAAACATTTCTTTGCCATTAGCTGATCTCCTTTTACAGTACCGACCGTCCCATCGGCAGTGGGGAATTTGATACAGTAAAAGAAAGACGAAGCGACCGCCTCAAAGGTTTCTAGAAAGGGGCGACCTAGGAACCCATTATAGATGCTGGGCCTATCTATGATTACAAAATTTAGGTTCCTAGTAATCCTAACCTTGGGATTGTAAAAGCATATTAGCTCGACAGAGAGCTTGATCCTTCCATAGGCTTGGACTGTGCTGTCGCCGAACCCTTCAAGTATGGTGTCGAACAGCTTGATGAACTTAGTCAGGTTGCCGAGCTGGTCAAGAGCAGATTTGAATACGATGTTGCATAAACTCCCGTTGTCAACCAACACGCGATCGACCATCTTCCCAAGGATACAAGCAGAGATCACCAATGCATCCTCTTTGGGGCATTATACTCCCTCCCTATCCTTGTTGGAGAAGGTGATGAGCGCGTCTTTAGAGATGGTCAGCTCTGGAGGTACCACGACATGGACCCCGGAGAATGCCCTCAGTTCGGCCTTTCGCTTCCTGTTTGACATGGTGGAAACCGGGAAAAGGCCCCCGAGGTTTCCACCTCCTGCTTGAAGCATATTGATCCGACCGCCAGGGTTGATCGGAGGGATCGATTCATCAGAGTACTCCGGCTCATGTTCTATCCTAGCAACCGGATTAGGAGGGGTCCTTTCGTTTTGTCGGCGCTCACGCCCTCCGGTCCTCTCTGTCCTAGGTTCTGGCTTGGTGACCAAGTTGTCCAATTTTCCATCCTCAAACAGTCGCCAGATTTGTCTGAGGAGGTCGCGGAATTGGCTGGTGTTGTGGCCGGGACTCTTGTGGTATGCACAGAATTTGCTGCGGTCTAGATGATCGTGGTCCCTTATTGACTTTGGTTTGGAAAGCCACTCGCGCCCCTTGATTGCGTTGAAGATGTGGGCCTGAGATAAGTTGAGGTTGTGGAGAAGGTGGACCTCTACATCCTCGAAGGCTTTGAACTCACCAGGCGGCTTGGCGACCGCCTTTCTGGGCTTGGCGACTGCCTTCTTCTGGACGTGGTACGACGCCTTTCCTTCTCCGGCAGATCCCTCGCCTAAGCGGAGGGAGAGCATCCTTTGCCTGGCCAAGAAATCGGCGGCTCTGACGCGGAAGACCGAGTAGGTCGGGGGGATGTCCTTTGTGAGGTGCCTGAACATGGGTGAGTGGCCGCAAAATCCCCCCAGGACTGAGTTGAGAGCGAGCTCGTCGCTGATGGGCTCGCCGGTGAGGACTATCTCGTCTACCCGGTCGATGTAATCCTTATCTGATTCGTCCTTCCCTTGCCTGATTTTCATCATGCGGTGGGGGCCTTCAGGGCGAGCGACTTTGGCGGCGAAGTACGACGTGAAGTCGTTCGCCAGCATCTCAAAGCAATTGATTGAGCGAGGTGGTAGTGAGATGTACCACCTGTGGGCGAGGTCGCCCAGAGTTAATGGGAACATACGACACTTCGTCGCATCTGATGCTCCGCATCCGGTCATGTAGATCTGGAATTTGCTCAAGTGGGTCTCCGGATCCGATCTCCCCTCATATAGAGGTGTTTGTGGGGGAGCGATCTTTTGTTGGACTGGGGCGAGCTCGATCTGAACCGCGAGTGGTTCACTTGGCCCAGCGATCGATCTCCTGGCGCCTGCCCCAGTTTCCAGGAGCGCCTTCATCTCGTCGAGCTGGCGCTGCATGGCGGCCATCGCTGTTGCCTGACTGCTCGCCGATTGGCTCCCGGAGCGCGAGCTAAGGCGATCGTGCACTGATCCCCTGGCTCCATGGTGGACGATGAGATCCCTGACAGTGGGTTCATTTCTTGGGCGAGCGGGGGCTCGCTGACCGGCTTGTCTCCTGGGAGTTGGATATGCCGAACTCCTGGTAAAGCATTCGGACTCCGATGTCTCCCGGCTGGGTCCTGAGTGCCCGGGTCGCCATGAGGGATTGCTCCCTAGTCGGCTAAAGACGTAATCGTCCCGTCTTACGAGAGCTTTCTCCTGCGCCTCGGGGCTTTCTGTCGATTTCTCAATATATATCCCCTTGAGCTTCCGTTTTCCTGCCCGGCGGATGGCTGATGGAGTGATGGTGGGCGAGTCGCATGCCCTCTGTCGCTCCCTGAGGATGGCTATAGCCTCCTCAATATGTTCCGCGGTCTGGAACTGATCGAGTGAGAGGCTAGGACCGTCCCTCGGGGGCGGGAGTGAGATCCTAGCGTCGTCGCGGTCACCTTCCGCCGTGGGCTGGGATTCGGTCCGGGCCGGAATGAGATTTCCGGCAGATCGCAGGGCGGCTCTCTTGGAGGTCGTAGCAGACGTCATTTTTCTGAAGGCTTTTCTGTTGAAGAACAGTGAGTGTTTCTTCAAGTATATGTCCGGAGAACAGTGAGTGTTCTTCGAGACGGTAGGAATAAAAATGAAGGTTTTAGACGCCCTTCTTCTAGCGCCAATTGTTGTTACCCAAAATATTATCCGGAGATAGTATTGCTGGAATGATCGAGTAACAAACAAATGCGAGAACACTTCCGCGGGAAAATAAATAACACAAGATTTGTCGGGGTTGTTAATCCGGGCTTGAATGCTCTCGCGAGATGTTATTAATAAATATATTGTAGAGTACAAGTATTAATGTTAGAATCTATTACAATGAGTGTAAAGACTTCTAGTGATCTAAGCTGTAGAGCGTGTAGATTGCCGGAAGAACCATATATGAAGATCTGTGAGTTCTTGCTTTGGATGTAATGTAAGTGTGTATGAATATCACTATGAATGTATAAGTAATTGCCAGATGAGTCTTTGATTCTCTCTCTGTATGTTTTTGCACTGTATTCACGGTAATATCAGCATCTCATTGGCCACTGTTGTGAGTTTCCTATTTATAGGAGACAAGGTTGCTGGGACCTCTCCGGCGATCGCGGGCGACCGCCGTTTTCTATATTATAATAAGATGGCCGATCGTCCCGTCACGTGGGGCTGTTCCCTTAAAGTCTAGGGCTGCTGCTGGTGGCCAGCTGTGCGAGCCAATGGGAAGCCTGCACGCGTCCTGAGTCGCTGTCCGGGGAGGGCCCATTTTGTACCTTTCGGCGGCCCTGTCGGTAGGTGAGGTAGGTGACAGGCTGGGGTCAAACGTCTTATCTGTCGGCGCCCTTTTTGGATCTGCACGTGGGTCACCGTCTAAGATTCGGTCTTCGACGACTTTGACGGATGTTGGATCCATACGTGCCACGAGACGATCGTCTCTGGTTGGACATCATAGACGATCGCCAGATACCAAAAGATGATCGCCGAATACCAAAAGACGATCGCCGTGGGTGCCGACTCGATCTCGTTTTCCATCCGTTTTTGTCGGATCGATTGTGGTTAAATGATGTTGTTAAACATATTCTATGGATTGTATATCCATATTTCGACTTGGAATTTTGTTTTCGTGTTTTGTCGGGACGAATCGTGTTCTTGGCCGTTTTGGGGGGAACACTTGAACTTTCGTCATTCGTTCTTTGAATTCAACGGCTTTAAGTGGTGCTATGTAATTCATTTTCATTGTTGTTATTGTCCTTCATAGTTTATTATCGCGAGTTGGCGTACGGTGGAGTCGGCGAGTTCGTAGTCGGTTCGTGCCAACCTACTTCGGTCGATTCTCCGCGTTGTGATTATTCGAGGCAAATACCTTGTCCATACAATTCTTGTTTTGTGGATATGATAATTAGTGATCGTCTCTATGTGTTTGTTTGATCGTTTGATTTGAACTTTCAAAAGATTCGGTTTAGCCTCGTTAAGGGCTCACTTTCAAAACGCGTGTGTTTTGTGAACGGTGTATTTTGGGGAATTGACTATGAATTGATTGTTTTGAACGTTGAGGGCTTTAGTGATACCCTTTTTGTTTAAAGTTATGGAATCATGTATTCCGCATTAATCGTGTTGTGTTATGATGAGTTTGATAACGGCGTCGAGTAAGTGGCCATCTCTAGTAAGTATTCTTGATGAACTTACATTCTTAGCATATTAGTATTGCATGAGTAACGTGTGTGTGTATGCTCACTACGGCTTAGATCCGACGGGGTCTCGGTAGGGCTCCACGAAGTTGTGGAACCGCGAGCTTGCTTTTAACCACTACGGGTTAGATCCGACGGGGTCTCGGTAGGGGTCCACGAAGCTGTGGGTCCGCGGTTAATTGTGGTGCATTTTACAATGTGATTTGGATTATTAGCGTTTCCGGAAACGAGTATTTTTGATCGGTTTTCATGATTGCATGCATCGACTAAGTGTGTAAGTGGTAAGTTGTTCGTTCGGCTTACTTGGCTAGGATGGCACTAGAGTATTTGTCGTCTGTGTTTAAACCTTGGGTTGTGAATTTTGATGTTGGAAGACGAACCTTGTTGTCGTTCTCGTATACTGTGAGTTGATGAGATTTGGGGCTAAAATCCCCCAACGGATTTGTAAAGGTCATTTTACGGATTTGGGGATAAAATCCCAACGGATTTGTAAAGGTCATTTTACGGAAAGTAAGCCTTTGGGGCATTGACCCCTTTCGTCTTTTGGGTTTTGAAAAGTGGGATTTGATAATCCTAAATTTTTTTTCTATTAAAAGTCTCGATGGCATTCTAAATTGTTTTATAAATTATTTCCATTGATTTGTGATCTTTCGGTTTTGAAATATTTTTCTCAAACTCTTGCCTCGGAAAGTACTTTTCGTTTCGTTTGGATCTTTGAGGATTCCTGGTTATTATTATTCGTGGAATGTAAATTGTATGGCTCGTATTTGCACTTTGTTCTTGCACTAGCAAAACAGTGGAGTTTTGCTAACCCCCGAGTATTCGGGGGTGGATGTATGTATTGCATTCAGGTTTTGGAGCATAGCACAGTGTCGGCATGAAGGATGATGAAAGATGAACGATACTAATCACACGAGGACCCGTTTGATGTTATATTGGTTTAGTTGTATTTTATTACCGCTGCAGTATTCTTTCCCCGTTGTACGGGAATGTGTTGTATTCGACCCCTGTGTGGGCAAGTATTGTAATCGAGTTGTATGTTTTTATTGAAAGGCCAGATCGGTCTACTGAGTCTTTTTAGCCTTAAAGGCATTGTGGAGTTGTTCGTTTGTTGTTACCAGTCTGGTAGATCCTTGAGGAAAGGTTCTACGACGTGTAATATCCCTGAGCGGATTGGGGGTGTTACAATGTTTGACTACATATGAATTTAACTGACTAGATAATCTCAAAACATGTTCCAAAACATCCTTAAGAATACTACTCCAGTTGGTGAAGAATCACCTACCTCAAAATAGTGAAGAACAAGGAGGAACTTGAAGAAATCCAACACCGAGAGCTTGAACACCAATCTCCAATGATCTACAATCTTCAAACTCGAGCTAGGATGATGATATGAGAGGTTTAGGATGGAGGAAGTAACTCTCTAAGTTCATAAATCGAGTTTGGGAAGTGATGAAATCTGAAAAAAAAAATGAAAAAGGGTGATGTCTTATATATAGAAAATGGTTATTAGCGCGTGCTAGTCCATAACCATAGCGTGCGCTAACGGCCTGCAGTCTACTGTTTCTGCCTGGTCTCGACTTAGCGTGCGCTAACATCTCCCTTACGTGCGCTAAGTTCAGGAATTAGCGTACGTTACCACTTATATAACGTGCGCTAACGGCCATACGAAGCTTACTGACCTCACTGTACTCAACATTTAGCGTGCACTATCCTCATACCAGTAGCGTGCGCTAATAGCGTTGACTCGGCTTTTTTCAAAAGCCGTCCAGGTTCATCCCGTCATGTCCCGACCAAGATCCGCGACTGATCTCACCTACCACCCTGTCTTAATCAAGTTGACTACGTATAGCGCGCGCTAAGGTTCATACATAGCGTGCGCTACGAAACCCATATTAGCGTACGCTACGCCTAGTCGATAGCGTGCGCTACAAGTGCAAAAATCACAATTTTGAACACATTCATGCAGTCATACGCTAGACAACACCGGATCATGAAATACGGAGAATAATACTCAGATCAAAATACAACAAATACAATATCACAAGGTTCAAATACATATCAAAAATCTCGGGCATTACAGTAAATATATGGGGAGACTATTTTACTATATAATACTTATCCCCCTTAATTTAATGTGGAAAGGGGATTTAATTGTAACTTTTAATTGTAAATATATGAAGAGACTATTTTAATTGTAACTTTTAATGTAAATAAACTAATTTAAATACAAAAGTTATGATAAACATCACAATACAAATGCACCTTCTAATTCACAAGGTGATTAAAATGAACTTTTAAATGATAGTATAAATTACAAGATGGTTAAATTTTAGCTATAAAATATTAGATACAATCGGTGCATCGCACGGGTTGAATAAACCAAAAACAACCCCGGAGCAACATACGGGTTAGTAAAGCCTCATTTCATATAACTAATTACATAGACTAAAATAAAAAGACAATAACAATAAAAAAACATATAAACTTCTCTAAAAGGCATTTAAATTCTGCCATCTGCTCATTCAACCGTCTGCCCCAACATTACGTACAAAACACGTGCACCTTCTAATACACAAGGTGATTAAAATGAACTTTTAAATGATAGTATAAATTACAAAATGGTTAAATTTTAGCTATGAAATCTTAGATACAATCGGTGCATCGCACGGGTTGAATAAACCAAAAACAATCCTGGAGCAACATACGGGTTAGTAAAGCCTCATTTCATATAACTAATTACATAGACTAAAATAAAAGGACAATAACAATAAAAAATATCTAAACTTCTCTAAAAGGCATTCAAATTCTGTCATCTGCTCATTCAACCGTCTGCCCCAACATTACGTACAAAACACGTAGATATTCAACCAAAGACCGTGCATCGCACGGGTTGGATAATGCCTCGTTATATATAAAACTTATCCCCCTTAATTTGATGTGCACGGGGGGTTGTGCACAAAAATTAATACCCCTTAATTTAATATGCAATGGGGGTTGTGCACAAAAATTAGTATTGTACAACTAATGCATTGCACACCAAAAATAATTTCGTTTTTTATAAACTCACGAATTTACATCTACATATTAAACTCCAAGGAATACAAACAATCGTGTAATGATTGAGTGAACACAAAAGGGTTCCTGGAACCATGCTCTCATAATTGATGAATATGAAGTGTTGCTGAAGTATTTATGCTTGAAGCACTGTATAAACCATCCAAAGACGAGAAAACAACATAGCAAAAAACCACACCAGTTTTGCAGTTTGCCATATAAGCCTCCTGTTACGTTTTCTATTTATATGTAGATAAGAGGTTGTCACTATTTTTTAATCTTGGCCTACCTTTTCGAATATGGAGTTAAAGACTTGCTGTGGTATTCTTTAAAGATGTTCGTGTGTGCTTCTGACATTAAAGGGTTTGATGTTTGTATGGAGTTAAAGACTTGCTGTGGTATTCTTTCGAATATGGAGATCTGTGATTTGATGTTACTTTCTTTTTTTTGTTCGTTAAAAAACACAGAAACTAAATCGAGTGATTTTGAGCAGAAACATTAAAGGGTTTGATGTTGTGTTTGATTATTTTGGGTAAGGAGTTACAACAACGGTAGTTTGTGTGTGAAGCCGTGTTCATGTTTGGTGGTTGATCTGCAAAACCAGAGAAAAAGATGGATGGAGGCAGATGTTTTTAGGATAGTGATAAAAAATTAGATGTATGTCTTGGAATGGATTGGGTCCCATCTTACCCGAATTCTTTTACCCCATTGGTTTTGGGTTTTAATCTGTTAGACTGGATCCAACCGTAGCAAAACAATCTCAAAACACAATGAATTGATGTAAATAATCAATCGGTTGGGGTTTGCTAAAAGAAATGAAATAAAATGGATTGAAATAAAATGATTGTTTTAAAGTGTACAACTCGTGAAAAGCTAATGTATATGCATGTAATAATGGGAAGCTTATGTGAATACTGAGTCGGACCTCCAGCAGTTGGTAAATTTGACACATACATACATTCATCAATGCATACATAAACATGTATCACATATGTATGCAGACACATAAGTACGATATTGGTATACATTGAATAAAGAAGCTGGAAAATATTATAGATACAACATGACTACATGGGTATTTTGCTTTATAGGTGGCATTCTTCATTAGAAATTTACCTCATATTAATGATTTACATAATCAATATGCACGCTTTCTCTCTATCTCATGATGATGCTACTAATAGTCTCCTACAATATAATGAAGACTCTTCATGTCCATTCCTTTTGTATTATTCACTTTTACTTTTTGCTCGGGGGATGGTAAGTTGGTAACCGTTGTGAATTAAAAACGAAATCATATCGTAGTTTCAAGATTGCATAAAGTTGTAGAATGTTAAAACAAAAGCTCTTAGTATTTAAAGATTACATGTGAAGAGACTCTTTTAAATATAACGTCTTAGAAAAAGTCTTTTTGCATGTACTTTTTTAATGTGAATAAACTATTTTAAGTACTGGAAACCTAATTAGTACCGACCATTACACTATGGATATTTAGATGCAATGGGTGCAACGCACGGGTTGATAAAACATTACACTATGAACATTTAAAATAAATACAATACATTACATATAACTAATTACATAGACTAAAAGAATTCTACACGGAAAAAGCGTTACGGATGAGTCCTTATTCATATTAAAAGACTACATGTGAAAAGACTATTTTAATTGTAACTTTTAATGTAAATAAACTAATTTAAATACAAAAGTTATGATAATATCACAATTAAATTCTCTAAAATAAATACAATACAAATTCTCTAATAGGCATCTAAATATCGTCATATCTTTCGCAACCAATCTGCGTTGCGTCTGTTCATTCGTAACTAAAGATCAGATCGCACGGGTTGGATCAAGCCTCGTTTTCATTAAGTTAGATTTATTTTCTTAAATTATTTGGGAGAAATTTTGCGGTGTCTATATAATATCATGAATGACGGATCACCTCGTGTTTTATAAGATGACTCTTTTATTTTATTGAGAAATTAAATAGTCATACTACATGTATTATTCTTGTGTAAATTGAATATGAACATTACCTCATATATTCTAAAAAAGTTGCAATTCATCCATATGTGTTTTATCTAGACATTCCAAATTACCCTTGTGATAAAAACAATATAGGGGACGAGATGCACCTTTCTGAAAAATACATTAGATAATGAGTCTATTTAAATTACACAGGAGAAGAATATGACCATTTCGAAAATCAAGGGGATAACTGAAGTTACACATAATGATAAATGGCCTATTTTATAAAATACGGGAGGACAATCTGCCAAAAACACACATATATATATATATATATATATTATTCTGTTATTTTTTTGCGCGAAAATAAGTCAAAAAATAGTCTTTTAGCATAGAAAATAATGTTATTATATTTTTAAGTATAGTGGATGACAATTTATATTGGAGTTATTTACCAAAGGGTGTACTTTTAAAATATATTTATTATTTAGGTGTACTTTCAAACATATGTACTAAATAGGTGTAGTTTTCTATTTAAGTGGTTTTTTATTGTTTTTTTTTTTTGCTTTTTTTTTAAAATCATTATTTTTTCTGCTTTTTTAACTGTTTTTTTACTGCTTCTTTAAACTATTTTTTTAAAAAAATATCTGTAATATTAATATTAAAAGCCGGAAATTCTTATTTAAAATTCGTAAATAAAAAATTGGAAAAAAAGAATTTTGGAATATATTTATAAACTGTTTTAATAAAAAAAACTGAAATATTATTCTACATAAAAAAATAAAAAATTGAATAATTTTTTTAAATATAGGTTTTTTTAAAAACATGCTAGTTGTACTTTTCATAAAAAAAACTGTTATGTTCTTAAAATAAATCTAAAAATATATAAAAAAAAAAGACAGATTAAGGTTTAACTAACAATCTACAATATTATAGTAAAAATATTATTTCTATTTTTGAATTTTGGATTTTTCTAGTAAATGGAACTCTATCTATTTTTTTATTTAAAATAAGATTAAAAATATTTAAATATTTAAATTTCCAATATTATTTAAATAAAAAATATATTTTTATTTATTAGAAAAATTCAAAATTCAAAAATAATAACAATTTTTACTTTACTATAATAGATTTTTAGTTAAACCTTAATCTGTCTTTTTTTTAGATTTTTAGATTTTTTAAGAACATAACAGTTTTTTACAACTAGCAGGTTTAAAAAAAATCTATATTTAAAAAAAATATTCAACTTTTTATTTCTTTTATGTAGAATAATACTCTAGTTTTTTTATTAAAACAGTTTACAAGTAAATTTTAAAATTCTTTTTTTTATTTTTTTTTATTTATGAATTTTAAATAAGAACTTCCGGCTTTTAATATTAATATTATATATATTTTTTTCTTAAAAATAGTTAAAAAAAGCAGTAGAAAAAATAGTTAAAAAAGTAGAAAAAATAAGATGAGTGGAGTACTATATTTTACTGTTATTTTTTCTAATAAATATAATAATAATAAAAAAATAAGATAATTTTCATATTGAAATATCTCCAACATTTATCAACTGAAAAATTTTAAATGACTACATATACTTGCAATTTTAAATGACTACATATACTTGCAATTATTTTAAATGAGTAGTATTTTGGTTACCAAATTATTGTATTTGAATACAATTTATGCGTGCACCTTATTTTTTTATATTTAACAGTATATGGAGGTACAAAAATATAGATCATATCAAATGTAGTTGGGTTACCTAAATATAAACATTTGATTCTTCGTCTTTAGTTATCTAGATATTGTACTTGAATACTAGTTATTTCATGTCGTTAACTTATTTATACTAAATAATAAAAAATAAAGGAACAAAAATTATAAATAATATCAATGTAGTTTGATTACATAAATAATCACAAATGGATATTTTTTATTGTTGAACTTTAGTTGTCTAATTTTACGATTAAGGCAATCAATCGGAAAGATAACCATAAAAAATATATATCATAACTAAAATCTATAAAAAAACACATCAACAAATCAACTAGTACCTACTGACAAGCAACAGAGTAACCAAACATTCATTTATAAGTATCATTATACATATTTAGAAAACTAAAAATCTCTTACAAACCTAATATCAAATATACCATAATCAGTAAAAATCAACAAAATCATGTATATATTCAGATTCATTTTAGAAAGATAATCGATCAAATATCATACATCAATAAAAAATATTACGGAGGTAATGAAAACTTCATTTGTAAATCACAAGTAACAAAAACTACCCAAAATCACCATGTCAACTAAAAATAAGGTGGCACGAGCTCCAGTTAGTTGAAAAACATCGGACCTAGACCGCCGGAACCATCACTCACTTGAAAATACAATTGGATACCAAAAAAATCATATTAACATTTCAGATATTGTCATGCTACATATTGATTACTATAATATACACACTTGAATACCTTTAAAACACAAAAGTACATATTACATTTAGAATTTAAAAAACATCAAAATCTAAGAACCTAATTCACTGGCCACGCCGCGACTGACGTCGAGACACCCTTCTACTGTCGTCGCCGTGCATACTATTTTTAATTCCAATATTCACCAAAAAATTGCTAATCATAATCCAGATCCGAACCATCTTCTCAATCGGAATCCGCTGCCAACCTCCGATTAACTCCGGTTTGCACCTTTCATATTGAAAGAAAAATAATTAATCTGTCAAATTAATAGAAAAAAGATGAATATGCAAATAATGAAGTAAAAACATGGTAAGTGCAATTTTCAGCAAAATTAAATCTATACTTTATCTAGTAAAAATATATTTTATATTGACAAAATTATTGGTAAAAAAATCAAAATATCTCGTAAAAATTAAAAAAAGAAAATAAATGGCCTGTTCTCTCCACTATTTTGATTCGATTCGATTCAATTGATTTTTTCTGATTCAGCTAATTCGGGCTTTTTTTGATTCAATAATTCAATTTTATTTTATTTTAGGATTATTAATTATTATTTAATCATTTAATTATATCATTATTATTATTATAAATAAAATCATATAGTTGAATTCGTACATAACTTTTTATAACATTAATTTTACAAAAATGATATATATTTAGTGCTTATCATCAATTCAGATTGTTAATACCGTCATTATATATATATATATATCATTTCATTTAAAACACTTTTATTATATATTTCCTTTAAAATCTAAAGGATTCAATGTCTAATAATTCTTACAAATTTATATAAAAATAATCGGGTAACTGAAGTTCAAAGTGGAATACTCGAATTCCGAACCCGAACTTTTTCGGGTATCCGATTCCGTACTCAAACTTTTTGGGTATCCGATTGGGTACCCAAACTACCCGACTCGAATGTCCAACCCTAGCCACATAAATACATAAGGGGAAAAATAATTAATAAAGAAGAAGAGGTAAATTAAAAAGTGAAAGAAAATTAATAATATATTTATCAACAAGTATTCATCTCCTCATACTATTTATCAAAATTAATAATTTATTTTTTAAAATATTTCTAATGTTAATAGGTATTATATTATATTAGCTTATTATTTATAATTATTTATTATTTCTATTAATAATAATATTATTTATATTATTATTATTACTCATTTTAGTTGATTTTTTTCGATTCGATTCGATTTTTTTCAATTGATTCGATTCGGTTTTTGATTCGATTCGGTTGAATTTTGCCGAAGAGAACACGCCCAAAGATATCTTAAGTAATAGTAGGATGGCTAATTGAAGATAAAGAAGATAAAGATATCTCTGTTCTTAGAGATATTAAACGGGCTAGCCCTAGCGGTTCCGGGATAAACGGGCTAAACAGGCTAAATATTTAAAAAATCTATTTTTTTTTATTTTCTATAAGTCATAAACCCAAAAAAACAGTAACAATATATTTTATATATAAAGTAACAAATATACTATAATAAATATAACAAAAAATACACTTTTATGTGTAAACTCAAACCAAACATACCCAGTATATCCCGCTCAGAGCAGGGTCTGGGTAGGGTAAGATGTACGCAGACCATGCGCCTACTTATTACGGTAGATGTGTGTGTGTATATATATATATATATACACACACACACACTAGAGGTGGCCACGGTTCCGGAAATGGGAACCGGAACTGAACCGGTAACTTAGTGCTACGGTTTCGGTTCGAACCGGGAACCGGCGGTTCCGGTTCCGGTTCCGGTTTCGAACCGGCGGTTCCCGGTTCGAACCGTCCGAACCCTTTTTTTTTTTACATCACTTTAATTGTTTTTATAATGAAATATTCAATATAAAATAAAAGAAATAATTTTGAAAAAGAACCGAAATGAAATAGAAGAGATTAGGGCAACTATTTCTTATTATTCCTTAGATAATAGTTTGTGGTATTTATAACTAAGTCCTGTCGGTTCAATAAAGGCGTCATGGGAAAGAACCGAAAAGAAAACCCATGAAGGAGTATTAAACTCTTTTAAAAAATACATTAAATTTCAAAATTTACTAATGATAATCCTAATTACTAATAATAAAGTGGTTTCAAAAAATAAAAAACAAATCTGTAAAGTTGGAACTTCCAACTTGGAAGCAGATTCTGCGGCATTGTAAAAAGGGAACTTCAAACTTCAAACTTGTTGCAACAAAATAGTTCAGAATTTCTGCCTTGATACATGACCGGTTCCCTTTTTTCAACAGTTCCCCGTTCCGGAACCGTGTGAACCGGCGGTTCCGAACGGTTCGCGGTTCCACGGTTCAGTTACGGTTCCGAACCGGGAACCGCCAGTTACATTTTCTGGAACCGGAACCGAACCGTCTGGACACGGTTTCGGTTCTGGTTCGGAACCGTCTAACACGGTTCCGGCCTGTAACTGTCCTATACGGTCCTTCCACTGCCTGGTTCGATTCCGTTTTTGGCCACCTCTAATACACACACACTATATTAACAAATACAGTAATATTTATATATTATATATAATATTAATATATGTTATATAAATATAGTATTATTCTAAGTTGAAATTATATATATATATATATATATATATATATATATAACGGGCTTCGGGCTAAACGGTGTTGCTACCCAAAATATTATCCGGAGATAGATATTGCTGGAATGGATGGGATAGCAAACAAATGCAAGAGCACTTCCGTGAGAAAGATAAATAACACAAGATTTGTCGGGGTTGTTAGTCCCGGGCTTGAATGCTCTCGCGAGATATTATTAATACCAATATTCGGGGATACAAGTACTAATGTAAGAATACAATTACAATGAGTGTAAAGATTCTTGTTATCTTAGCTAGTGAGTGTGTAGATTGCTTAAGAACTGATTTGATGCTCTGTGAGTTCTTGTAACAAAGGAGATGAACAGTCGCGGCGGTGAGAGATCGACCGTCTCTCACGACGAGTATTTAGCTGGATGCTTGGGCTCCTGGGCTATGAATCCCTTGGAATCTGTCTAGTGGAGACTTGCTGCTTCTGTCGATCGTCTTCTGAACGAGAGATTTAGAGAGAGAAGTCCTGAGATGGATTCCGGTGAGATAGCCGGGAGCTTGATGATATGTATGTTCTTCAGTATTTCCGTGAATATATCGGAATGTGAGAGAATGAGTTCTGAGCGTAAGTCAGAATGAATTCGGAACCGTTGGTGGAATGAATTTCGAACCGTAGGTTGAGTGAATTGGGAACCGTAAGTTGTGCGAAGTCGGAACCTTTTTCATGTAGGAGGAGGTTCTCTATTTATAGAGCTGATACGCGGGCGATCGCTTTTCGCATTATAATAATCGGGCGATCGTCTTTTAGCACATGGGCTGCCCTCAAAGCTGCAGGAGTTGGCCGCGCAGCCAATCAGGCGGTCCAACGGAGCTTACACGCGTCCCGAGTTGCCGACACGGGTGGTCCCACCGACAACTTTCGCGCGCATGCCGGTAGGTGAGGTAGGTGACAGCCGTGGTCAAAGGTCTTGTCTGTCCAAGAAAAGATCTTATCTCGCTAGCGAAGATCTTATCGGCGCCTTTGGTGGATCTCGCACGTGGGTGCTTTTCGAGATCCAGTTCTTGATGGTTTTGACGGCGATCGTCTCTGCTCGGGCGTAGGTCGATTGCCCTTAGCCGGTCACTAGAGTAGATCGCTGGTGCCAAAGGGCGATCGCCTTGGGAGTCGATCGCTGGGCATCGATAGTGGTCGATATCTTCGACATGGCGAGCTAGCCATAGTTTGACTGATGTTGACTTGGTCGCTCGGCCTTATAGTCGATCGCCTGTCGGGATGAATAAATCGTGACACAACAATTGCCCCCCAGCTCGCTCATACGTTGGAAACGTGGGGTGAGGTGGCTCTCTTGGCGATCGCTGAACTTTTGACGAGCGACTTCGTGTTTAGCTGAACTGGCGATCGTCTTTGAGCTGATATACTCTGGGTTCGGACGACCTGGTTGGCCGCTGAACTGCGCGGGAAAAAACAATGAGCGCTGAAAAGTCTCCGCGCACGTGTCGGGCTTCTATTGGAGGACGCCAATGGTCATTAATGACTCCTCGGCTGACGCGTCCTTGAAAAGACGCGTACGCGGGTCTCGAGGGGGTCAATTAATGCGTCGTTTGAGATCCGACCCCTGAGGTTTCCCCTTATTGCAAACGAGTCCCTGCCTTCTCCTATAAAAGGGGCGCGGTGCTGCAGTTTTTACTCACGCATACTTTTTGGAGGAAGAAGGACTTGCTGCCGAATTTTCTGAAGATCTCAGTGCCGATCGTCGTTCGATTTCACTTTTAGGGTAAGAAAAATCCTTTTCTCCTTTTCTGTTTCTGAAAAATGGCCGGAACCTCATCATCATTTGGAGCGGGAACCAGTTCTGCCGCCGGGACATCGACTGTCCGGGGAGAAACTTCTTCCGCCTTCCACCTGGAGACGGCGGCTGAAGCTATTCGGGCCGGAATCGACCCGGCTGAAATCGAGGCTTTGTTCAATGAGGCCGATGTTGCTAAGGAGTCGGCTGCTGAGGAGAGACGATCGCAGATCGAGAGAGATCTGGCGATCAGGGCTTACTGGGAGCAACATAGCGTTTTTGGTCGGGCCTATAGGGCCTTCGCTGAGATAATGGAGAGGTTGGCCGGTCCTACTCCGAGATTCGATTTCCGGGGATACTCGGTCGCCTACCCCTATGTGCTTCCCAAGCGGTCGCAGTATCGTGCCGCGCAGCGATCGTTGTGGTCGCTCGGCCAAATACGGAGCTCGACAACCAGGAGAGATCTGGCCGTCTGGAGGACAAGATTCCATGTTCCTTCAGATGTGGACATGTTCGCGCCCGCGGAGAATGAACGAGCCGACCAGCCTCCGATGGGTATGGTCGCAGTGAGTGAGGCCGTTATGGAGGCCGGGCTACGCTTCCCTCTATCCTTTGCGGTCTCCCATCTGTTGGCCACTTGGAATGTGGCGCCACTTCAGCTGACGCCGAACGCCTGGCTCCAAATCATCTGCACCCTCACCCTTTTCGGCGGTCACCGCCTGTACCGTCTCCCATCGCCGTTGGAGATGAACCATTTGTTTAAACTGACGGCTCATAGAGGTCTGGTCGGCGGTTACCATATTCAAGGACGATCTGGTCGGGTGATTCATGGAGTCCCAAATAAGATACGGGGCGATCAGACGAAGTGGTTCTGGGTCGCCGGCAAGTGGAGAGCTTCGGCGAGCGACAATCCCACGGGCGAGCTGGAGATCCCCACTGAATTTCGGGAGAGGAATCCCGGTAAGGGTTTAGACTCTCCCTTCGTTTGGATGCGTTTTGGACTGATCTAATTTGATCTCGGTTTTGCAGGTTTTCACATTCCGGCGATCGAGGAGCTGCCTTTCGACTTTCTCGTTGTCTGGGAGCGGATAAGGAGCTTGTCGGACGACGACCTTGACGCCAATCGGATCAATAAGGAGAGTCGTTGGTTGTCGGCTCGACTATTCCGTTTCCCGAGACATCTCGCGGTGCCAGGTATGAGTTTCTGCGACCTTCACTTACTAGGCGAACAGGGCTTACTTGAGGAAAGTGTCTGACCGTTAGTCGATCATCTTTAACTGCAGAGGTTCGTTTTCCTCGCTTTTTGGAGCCTCCGGCGGAGATCGCTATGTTGAACCCAGGAGTCCTAGGCCGTCTTCGCCATAAGAGGTCGACTCGGGTCCCACCCGTTGCGTTGCCTATAGTTCCGGAGGCGGAGCCTCGCGTGGAGCCGGAGCCTCGCGTGGAGCCGGTCGTGGTTGAGGAGGAAATTCCGGAGGAGGGGCTTCGGGCGAATCGCAAGAGGCCGAGGCCGGAAGAAACTTCGGTTCCTGCCCCGGGCGAAGAAGTGCCGATCGTCGCGCCTCCGATCACCATTGTTGCTCCGGAGAGCGAGCCGCCCTCTGCGGCGTTTATGCGGGAGATGGCGATCGCGGATGCGGAGACTCCTCGAGGGAAACCGTTTTTTTGGTCGGGATCCCGAGAAGGCTGAGAGGTAGATAGCATTTTTGTGTTGAAAATTGCATCTGCACAGGAGTTGTATTAACTTAGTTGTTTTGATGCAGGATCCGTCGCGCAGATCCGTCTTGTCCACCGATGGTCGTGGATTTCCTAGCGAGCCGATCTCCTCGCCATTCCTGCGACATTCCTCCATATGTTAGCAAAGCTGCTTCCGCTCTGCCGAAGGCGTGGACGACTGATCTGGATGCGATCGCTCGACAGCGATCGGCGAGTTCGATGCATGCTGTTCTCGCCCTTTCTCTTCAGACGGCGACCATGGCCGTCAGTGCCGCCAGAGTTTGAGGCGGCCCTCCACTATTCGCTGCAGGAGGATCTCGAGGCGGCTCGGAAAGAGAACGCCGAGTTTGGCCGACAAGATCGCGGCGATGGAGAAGGATTCTCGAGGCGGCCAAGCGGGCGAGCCATGAGCTTGAGCCGAGAAGAAGGAGACCGAGAAATATCGAATGGCGGTCGACCGATTTCGGGACCAGATGCAGAGTGCCGCCCAGCGAATGTTCTCAAGAGGAGGCCGATCGCTAGAAGGTGACGATCGCTCGGGCCGAGTCAAGTGAGGCGAAAGAGAAGGTTGCCGCGAGGGAGGCCGAGCCTGTGGATCGCAACAGGCGATGGCCGAGCTGAGAGGAGAGGTTGAGGCGACCAAGGCCGATCCCTTCCAAAACTTGGAGTATGTCAGCGAGTTCGCCTATTATTTGGCGTTCGCCGACTCGATCCGAGCGGCTAAGAAGGGAGGCTTGGAGGTCGGTCCTCTTGCCGATAAATTCAAGGCGTATGCGTTGGAGCATCCTCTCCATTCAGCTTTCTCCTTGCCGATCCTGGATCTTGCGGACATCGGCGTGGATTTGAGCTGGTATCCGTCTCCAGCCAATCTTGCTCATCCCGACGCTCCGGAAGATGAGGGGACCGCGCCGAATGTTGATGGCGAAGGCCAGGCAGGGGCCTGAGGCGCTTCATTTTTGACGTTCTTAGCTTACTTTCTTAGTAGTTTGGTAGCTTTCTTCCTTGTAGTTTTGTAGTTTTCTTTTGTAGCACTTAGGCCTTCGGGCGACCGTGTACTATGACCTTTTCAAGCAATGAACTGAATGTTTGGATTTCTGTCTTATCACTTGAATGAATGGTTATTTTTGAGTCTTTGTTTGACTTTGTACAAATGTGTGAGGAGAGATCGTTGCGAGGGTAGTTCCAAATGAATTGATAAACTCATAAAGACAACTTTCTACAACAAATTCGATCGCTGCACTACATCTGAAAAAATGACGATCTCCGTATGTGGTTGAATAGCGACGATCGTCGTGTAGGTAGTCCGCACTCTTATTGCCCCTTGTTTTTATTCACTTTAGTGGAGGTAAGGGGATGAAAATAATTCCTTGAGTGAGCGGTCTTCAACTTTGTCGAATCCTCGGGGACGGTCGTCCATCTTGAGGAACCGTGCATGATCGCGGAGTTCGATGGACCGACTCCTTGATCATGTCTTGATGCGCGAAGACATTGAGTGTCTCGTGACTCACTTTATTATGAGGGTCCTCTGTTAGGCTGCGCCTCGCCTCGTATTTAAACGAAGGGCGTGCGGTCTCGGTCTAGAGGAGTCGTTGCGCGGGGCAGCGTCGGATGAATCAACTCCACGCCCGTGGCTTGTTAGCTCTGCTTCCACCTCGGCCAGCCATGGAGATGGCCGACCTCGACGGTGTACGTTGAGACGGGGGTTGCGGCATGTCGCATTGTCCGGGTTCACCATGCTAGATGATGAACCTTTGAGGGCGAGCGATCGTGTCCACTGATTAATTTTGGAGGGCCCTCAGACTACGCCGGCCTCGTATTTAAACGAAGGGCGGGAGATCTTGGCCCAAAGGGACCTTGCATGGCCTAAGCAGTCGGTTCCATCGACCACCAGGACCATGGCTGCACTCTTCCACCTTGGATCGTCATGCAGATGCCGACCTTCGACGGTGTACGTTGTGCGGGGGAGGCGATCTCGTGCCTTAGTCCATCATGTTAGATGGTGAACTGTAGATGGCGATCGAGTCCTCCGGTTTCTTAAATAAGGAGGGAGATCGGGGAGACTTCCGAGCTCTCCTTTTCTTGATTGAAGCATGCAGGGACGGTCGCCGAGGTTGGTCCAGGGGTCGGCTCATATGAGCTTTCCACTGCTTTGTGTTCGACTCGGACGATCGTCCATAGAGATAGGTAGGGGCTTGGCTAAACCAATAAGTCATCCCAACTTGCCCTCCTCGAACAATCTCCAGAGCTGTTTGAGGAGGTCGCGGCATTTGTTGGTCTTTGTGCCGGACTCTTATGGTAGGCACAATATTGATTGTTGTCCAGGTGACCGTGGTCCCTTATCGCCTTTGGCTTTTTGAGCTCTTCGTGCCCCTTGATGGCATAGAAAATATGCGCCGGAGTTCTGTTGAACGTATGGAGGAGATGGGCTTCCTTGTCCTCGAAAGCCTTGAGATCTCCGGGTGTCTTGGCGATCGCCTTCTTTGCTTTAGCGATCGCTATCTTCTGGACAAGAGGTGGTGTTTCCTCGCCTAAGCGGAGGGTGAGTAGCCTTTGCCTGGCCAGAAAGTTGGCAGCTTTTGCGCGGAAGATCGCGTAAGTTGGGGGAATATCTTTGGAGAGATGTCTAAACATGGGAGAGTGACCGTGGAATCCCCCCATGAACGAATAGAGAGCGAGCTCGTCACTGACGGGTTCGCCGGTGAGGATGATTTCGTCTACCCGGTCGATGTAATCTGCGTCGGTTTCGTCCTTCCCCTGCTTGATTTTTATCATGCGGTGGGGACCTTCTGGTCTGGCGACCTTGCTGGCGAAGTATGATGTGAAGTCCTTCGCCAGTTTCTTAAAAGAGGTGATTGATCGTGGTGGTAGTGAGACGTACCACCTATGGGCCAGCTCGCCCAATGTTAACGGGAAGATCCGGCACTTGGTTGCATCAGATGCCCCACACCCAGTCATGTAGATTCGGAATTTACTCAGGTGGGTTTCGGGGTCCGATCTCCCCTCATACAGAGGTGTTTTGGGAGGAGCGATCGTTGGTTGTATGGGGGCAAGCTCGATGTGGACCGCGAGTGGCTCGGTCGGCCCGGCGATCTTCTTGCTTGTGCTTGCCCCAGTGTCCAAGAGTGCTCTCATCTCGCCGAGTGGCGTTGTATGGCGGCCATCGCCGTGGCTCGGCCGCTGCGGCTCGGCGCCGAGCGGTGCCGAGGCGATTGAGTACCGATTCACGGCGATCGGGCGGAGTCGGATGGCCGACTGCGTTCGGTGTGAGGTGGGTAGGCCGAACTCCCGGTGACGGATTCGGCTCTTTTTCGAGGTTGGAAACAGAGTGCCCTTGCCGCGGGATGGGTCGCGCCTGCGATCGAATATGGATCCGTCCGGTCGTGCGAGAGCCTTTCCTCGCGAATTGGGGCTTTCTGACGATCGCTCGTTCAGCAGCCCGCTGAGTTTCCGTTTTCCCATGCGGCGGATGATCGAGGGAGTTATTGCAGGCGACACACATGCTCTCCGTTGCTCCTCCAGGATGGCCATAGCCTCCTCGATCTGTTCCTCGGTTTGGAACTGATCGAGTGAGAGGTTGGGGCCATCTCTCGGATGCGGGATCGAGAGTCTCGCGTTGCTGCGGCTTCCCCCTGTCGTTGGTCGGGTTCGATCGGGCCGGATATGGTGTCCGGCGGTTCGGAGAGCGGCTTTCTTCGACGTACCGGCGGATGTCATGATTCTGAAGGTTTTCTTTGAAGTGCAGTGAGTGTCACTTCAAGTATATGCCCCGAGAACAGTGAGTGTTCTTCGGGACGGTAGAAATAAAAGTTTGAGGGTTAGATCGCCCTCCTTCTAGCGCCAATTGTTGCTACCCAAAATATTATCCGGAGATAGATATTGCTGGAATGGATGGGATAGCAAACAAATGCAAGAGCACTTCCGTGAGAAAGATAAATAACACAAGATTTGCCGGGGTTGTTAGTCCTGGGCTTGAATGCTCTCGCGAGATATTATTAATACCAATATTCGGGGATACAAGTACTAATGTAAGAATACAATTACAATGAGTGTAAAGATTCTTGTTATCTTAGCTAGTGAGCGTGTAGATTGCCGGAAGAACCAGATTTGATGCTCTGTGAGTTCTTGTAACAAAGGAGATGAACAGTCGCGGCGGTGAGAGATCGACCGTCTCTCACGGCGAGTATTTAGCTGGATGCTTGGGCTCCTGGGCTATGAATCCCTTGGAATCTGTCTAGTGGAGACTTGCTGCTTCGCCGATCGTCTTACGGACGAGAGATTTAGAGAGAGAAGTCTGAGATGGATTAGGTGAGATAGCCGGGAGCTTGATGATATGTATGTTCTTCAGTATTTCCGTGAATGTATCGGAATGTGAGAGAATGAGTTCTGAGCGTAAGTCAGAATGAATTCGGAACCGTTGGTGGAATGAATTTCGAACCGTAGGTTGAGTGAATTGGGAACCGTAAGTTGTGCGAAGTCGGAACCTTTTTCATGTAGGAGGAGGTTCTCTATTTATAGAGCTTGGATACGCCGGGCGATCGCCTTTTCTGCATTATAATAATCGGGCGATCGTCTTTTAGCACATGGGCTGTCCCTCAAAGCTCGCAGGAGTTGGCCGGGCCAATCAGGCGTCCAACGGGGAGCTTACACGCGTCCTGAGTTGCTGACACGGGTGGTCCCACTGACAACTTTCGGCGCGCATGCTGGTAGGTGAGGTAGGTGACAGGCTGTGGTCAAAGGTCTTGTCTGTCAGCAAAAGATCTTATCTGCTAGCGAAGATCTTATCAGCGCCTTTGGGGGATCTGCACGTGGGTGCTTTTCTGAGATCCAGTTCTTGATGGTTTTGACGGGCGATCGTCTCTGCTCGGGGCGTAGGTCGATTGCCCTTAGCCGGTCACTAGAGTAGATCGCCAGCTGCCAAAGGGCGATCGCCTTGGGAGTCGATCGCCAGGCATCTGATAGTGGTCTGATATCTTCGACATGGCGAGCTAGCCATAGTTTGACTGATGTTGACTTGGTCGCTCGGCCTTATAGTCGATCGCCTGTCGGGATGAATAAATCGTGACACAACAAACGGTCTGGGCCAAAAAAGCCCGAATTTAAACGGGTTAGGAAATATCGGCCCTAACCCGGTTTTTTGGCGGGTTAAACGGGTCATCCCGCTGGGCTCGAGCCCGTTTAACATCTCTAGTTCTCATAACCGGAAGAAATCCTTAAGTAGGATGGCTAATTGATGCTTCTAATGGTTAGTCAGGCAAACTGATCCCCATTATCTTAAATTTACACCGAACGAGGCATTATCCAATCCGTGCAATGTACGGTCTTTGGTTGAATATCTACGTGTTTTGTACGTAATGTTGGGGCAAACGTTTGATTGAGCAGATGTCAGAATTTAAATGCCTTTTAGAGAAGTTTATATATTTTTTTATTGTTATTGTCCTTTTATTTTAGTCTATGTAATTAGTTGTAACACCCCGAGATATTCGGAATAATTACAGCGCCGTAAACCCTTTAAGTAAGGATTTACAAGGCTGATTTAAAAGAAATGTAAATATAAGACATCAATACTGCGGAAATTCAAGTTTACAAAATCATTCAACTGGTTCAACGAGTAATTAATACAACCATATCGAAATGATATTAATACGACACGCGTACTCGAGTACTGAAATCAAAACAAGAAAACAAATCACCAACAACAACAAACATCACTGACTGTGGCTGTTTCCCTGCTCCTCGGCTACCTGAACATCAAAACAAATGTCCACCCCCGAAGGGGTTAGCAAAACGATGCTAGTACAAGTATCATATTAAACCATTCGAATATGCATCAACAATATATAACAAGATACACCACACGGACTTCCGCTACCGGAATCCGACAATGCGAATCCACAAGATTCCATTACTACAGCAAGGGTATTCCAATGATCCAGCGCCCTCAGCATAGATCCCAAGATGATCCCGTCGGACCAACACGAGGTGGAAATAACCCGTCCAATGATCCAGCGCCCACTACACCATAGATTGCCTATTGCAACCACATTTCTAAAAAATTGTTAAAAACCATTGCAATTGAGAAACCAAATCATATAAATTGCAATGCTTTTGGAAAGCATTGCAATTCCATTGGAAAAATCTAAGAAAGTTTAAAACATACATTCTATTGCAATACTTTTTTAAAATCGTTGCAGTATCTATTCATTTGGGGGGGGAAATATTGGCAGGCTTGTAAAATGTGAGCGGGATTTCTTGCCGGGCTTACAAAAAATAACAAAAGAAAAAAGAAAAGAAAAAACAAAACCCACAACGGACAGACACAACCCACACGGCCAACCCAGAAAAACCCTAGTTCTCTTCCCCCCCACCCCATCCTTCCTCCCACTCGGCAGAAGGTAGAAAAGGATCCTGGCATACCAAATGATCGGCCGTTCAAGGAACAGGATCTCAAGGCGCTCGAAGCCCGCCGTCAGCGTGCAATTCAGGAGCTCGAGGAGAAGAAAGTGGCTCGCAAGGAAAGGGTATACCTTATTCTTCATTCTATTTTGTTCAAATTTTTGCTAGTTGGTTCGATCTACTCAAGGAGTTTAGTATTTTCACATTGGCAAAAACTCAGACGATGAATTAGGTAAGAGTACTTGTATGTGGCTCGTGACAATGAATTTTCTCCCATGTGACACCTATCAATTTAGTGATCGGGGTTAGGAGAAATGAGTTTTTGTAAATTTTGAGATCGCTTGTGATACACTTGCTTCATATATTGATTTACTTTATTTATATCTCAGTAATTGCTAAAGATTTTGGTGCATTTTCTTGATTGTTAGTTCTACCAAGCCTGTGTACCGTATTTCGTGAAAGACTTTTGAAGGTTCCAATTATACAAGGATAGAACAGAATGAAAAGAACTATGAGACATCTCATGTCTTTTATTCTTACCAATTAGCAATCCATTATTCGTTATTCTCACTATTTTGTTTATGGTTCCTGTTCCTCTTTCTTGCATACATAAATCCACACATATGATATTTTTTTGAGACTAAATATTTAGAACAAGCTTCTTTGTGATGACATCTGCAATATCTATTGAAGATGTTCGCCGAGAAGTGAAAATTTTGAAAGATCTTTCAGGCCACAAGCATCTTGTTAGATATTATGATGCTTGTGAGGACGCCAATAATGTGTACATAATAATGGAGTACATGTTTTCTTATCCCCCGTGCTTCTCTCTGTCACTTGTTATAAGCTATGCGCTTTTGAATTAGTTAAGAAGTTAGAAAACTATAGTCGTGTTATTAGCTCTCCTTTTTCTTTTTTCGCAGGTTGTGTGAAGGTGGAGAATCACTGGACAAAATCTCACAAAGTAAGAGAGAATGAATTTTCCTCGCATCTAAATGCAAAAAATCATAAATTATATCAAAGAGTAAATTTAGCGGAACAAAAATTAGTTATTCTTATTCTAATTTTTATTATTACCACAAGAAACATATAGTGGTTTATTCATTTCGAGGTGGTAGATATGCGGAAGAGGAAGCAAAACTTATTATTGTTCAAATTCTTAGTGTTGCCTCATTTTGTCATCTTCAAGGTGTTGTCCACCGGACTTAAAACCCGAGGTAATTGAATTGTCTCTTTCTAGTGACAGATTGGTAAATATATCAAATGACGAAGCTAACATTCTAGTCTGGATTTCTGTTGCAACCTCAAGAATTTCTTGTTCTCCTCGAGAAGTGAAGATGCTGATCTGAAGCTTATTGATTTCGGTCTTCGAGACTTCATCAGACCGTAATTATTTCAAAGTTATTATTTCGATTATCGGCACATCACCCGGTCTCTCTATGAAACCTCAAAGACACATAAGCTCCCACCAGGACTTCTTATCATAGTAAGATACTTGTTTGTTTGAGATCGGGCATGCCCAAGGTAGATCACGGTTGCTTGTTTCTTAAGTCGTTCATCTTTCAAAAGACGAAATGTTTCATTATTCTTTGAAGAAGTATTTTGTAAACACTTGGAAAAAAAAGTGATCGTGAGCTTATTCTTTGTTTTTGCCCCCTCAAGTCTTGCTTTTGATTTAACTTTTGAAGTTATTCAACTTTTAGCTTCATTTACAAATATGGGCAACTTGTAATTCGCTTCAACAGTTGTGGGAGTTGAATTATTATCGTGGTTCGGTATCTATTTGCGGCATTAAGACGCGATGGCGAAGAGTCCGGGCTGTTATAAACTACTTTTAGGCCGGGTTTTACATTAATTTCATCGTCTCTCCCGTTCGATCACTTCTTTTCTTTTTCTATTTTTTTCTTTTTCGTTTACCGATTACCGTTTTGTAAAGTGGTGTAGCTAAGCATATTCCTTTCTATTGTTGTTATCAGGAAAGTTGGGTGAATCAAGCATCTTTGCCGAGATTTCCTGCACTAAGTTCTAATATTCTAGTTTTATCTTAACTTATTGATAATTTTTGTGGTGATGGGTGCTCATGGTATTCACTTTTTCTCTTTGTCTTCTAAATTTTGGCAGATATCAGTTGGCTACTTCATTTCAGATCTTGGAATGATTTGTTGGCTGTATCCTTGTTTTGGTGGAATAGAGTATGTAAGTCAACTGTTAGAAACTTAGCATGCCTCTGTTTATGTTGGTCCTATGGTCCTATATTGATCTAGAGAGGTTCTTATGGGCAGCAAAATATGACTATGATGGTTAGGTTTTTGAGTAATCTTTACTGATTCAAGTGTATATGGTGCTATTTTACGGATGTGATGCTTCTGTAACTTCCACATAAGTAGTCATTCTCTTAAGTTGGAGTAGAGATTAGACTGATATTGTCACTCTATCTTCCGTAAGATAGTAGCTCCACATGTCCAATAGTCTTATTTTTGTAGTATATTTTGCCAGTTTTCTTCCGTTTTTAAAAGGAAGACTTTCGTTTTTCTTGTTTGATAAAGGAATTGTGGAGTGTCATTTTTTAAAAATGCACTGTAGATCAGTATGTGATTAGGTTGCTTTTGGATTTTCAGATTGTCCATCACTCTCTTTCGGGAATTGCAATAGCATATTCCATGTTAACCGGGGAGGGGCAGCTTTACACTTGCATGGTCTTGATATCTGAGGTGACAACACCAGAGATCAATATGAGATGGTATGTTATCAGATTGTGGACGGAACACCTACGTCATATCTGACAAATGTTATAACACGATAATTCTATACGCAACCGCATGTATCTTGATATATCGGATTGAAGAGATCCAATGCTTATCCGATCAATGGTGTTGTGATATTTTTGGTTGGTTGGTGCGTAATCTACATCTTTTTCCCTCACTTATGGTGCTTTGATGACTATACTTTATATAGTATAAGATTTATTCAGTTGGAACACTGTATGAACATGACACTGGTATTATATAAAAATCTGTTACAGAGATGAGACGGATGAAGATGAAGATGAAGATGAAGATAGATGAAGATGAAGATGAAGAGGAAGAGGAATAGGAAGAGGAAGAAGAGATGTTTATAATGTTTAACTAAGATATTGGTCTATGTATTACTAAGTTAGATTGTGTGTCACTTGAACTTAGTTATTTTACTTCAACTTGGTCATTTTCCTAAACTTAGTCTGAGTGAATTTATTGATGTTGGAACAGCAGTAATATTGCTCGGTTGGATTGATGTTACGATATACCAATTGAAATAAATCTAATGGTCATGCCAGTTTTTTTATTTAGCGTTGCAATAGAAGCTTAAATGTTGCCATATATGTCATATTCATTAATAAAATTAGATTGCATTTGATTCTAAATACGTTGCAATTGGGCATATATATGTTGCCTTAGGGTTGCCTGAGTCCATGTATTGCAACAATTAACACAAAAAAAACGTTGCAAAAAAATGTTGTCATAGGTAGTCCAATATATTGCAATGGTGTTAAACCTGTTGCTATAGCCGTTAAATCGTTGCCATATACTATATTTGCAACGATAATATGCCGTTGCAATATGGTACCAAATTTGTTGCCATAAGGGCCCTATGGCAACCAGAGCAAAGGCACGCTTGATTTTTGCATAATCGTTGCAATAGGCCCTATTGCAATGAATTTAGGGCATATTGCAACGTATTTTACACGTTGCTGTATGCAATCTATTGTGTAGTGGCCCTCAGCCTAGATCCCAAGATGATCCCATCGGACCAACACGAGGTGGACATCCGATCCAGCGCCCTCAGCATAGATCGTTCAACATACACAAACACGACTCATGCATACACGTATGCCAAATCATTATGTTCATCAACATGAACATACAAGCACTAGATAACGAATATCATGACAATTCAAAAATAATTTCCATATTCAACAACATGAATAAACCACAAACATGTTCAAAATACCAATTTTTAACACATTACAATACTTGCCTCGAAGATGGCAAGAACGAAATACTTCAATGATCTCAACACACTCGAAGGCCGACTCCTTCGATCAGCGTAGCAAGCTCGAACCTTAACAAAAGAAATGATATACAAATCATCTCAAGTCGAACGATTGCCTAATAATTCGATCTACGGCCCAAAAGCTCAAAATATGCAATCTGCCTGAACCACTTAGCGTATGCTACGTACTCTATGTAGCGTGCGCTAAGCCTGCCTGTTAGCGTACGCTATCGTATAAGCCTAGCGTACGCTAGCCACGGATCGACAGCTTCTCTCGATCGGCCATCGACTCGGCTGATATCATAACGTACGTTACGTACCACACGTAGCGTGCGTTAACTTATCCCCGATAGCGCACGTTAACTTACGTATGTTAGCGTGCGCTATCCTTGCATGGCAGATTACTACTGGTAGAAAACTGGATCTAATGGTGATGAATTCATGAATTCTATGGTGATAATACAAGTCATCCCAGATCATATCATGCTAATAAGGTTTGTGAAAGTTTCTATACGTACTAAATGACTATGAGATTCAAAGATACGTATAATCATTACTACACTATCATTCATCTTGATCTTCAAGGAAATATTCTAAGTTCCGTTCGTCCTACGTTCTAAAACGCATGATTCCAATGTGTAAAACGTAACAAATAGGTAATATCCGTCTACTGATCACAAATTGGTTTGAAGCTGCTAAAGAGTCCATAAACTAAAAAGGTTCAAGGGTTCATACGATGAATAAGTGCCGAAACGTCGAAAATATCCTTCTAACACAGGATGATCGATTTTGAACGAAATAACTGACTACTAAAACATGATCAAACGTCCTTTAGAACACTACTAATATTGGTGAAGAACCACCTACCTCAAAGTAGTGAAGAACAAGGAGAAAATCGAAGCAATCCAACGTCGAAGGCTCGAACACCAATCCTCAATGATCTACAATCTTCAATACAAGCTAGGATGCTGATATGAAGTGTTTAGGATGTAGGAAGTTATACTCTAAGTATAAGAATTCGGATGTGGGAAAAGAAAAGACTGAAAATACGAAAAGGATGTTGTCCTATTTATAGGAAATGGTTATTAGCGCGCGCTAGTCCTTGCTCGTAGCGTGCGCTAACGGCTACTGACTTCACTGTACTCAGCACTTAGCGCACGCTATGCACATGCCTGTAGTGTGCGCTAAGACGTTGACTTGGCTTTTCCCGAAAGCCATCCAGGTTCATCCCGACACAATCCGACCAAGATCCCCGGCCTGATCTCACCTACCACACGTCCCAATCAAATTGACCACGCCTAGTGTGCGCTAATGTTCCTCTGTAGCGTGCGCTATGGATCCATGTTAGCGTATGCTACACATAGCCGATAGCGTGCGCTACATGCGCAGAATTACAATTTTTAAATCACATGCACGAAATCATACGCTCAACAACATCGGATTATGAAATACGGAGAAAATACTTAGATCAAAGTGCACAATTACAATGTTACAAGTTCCAAATACATATCAGAAATCTCGGGTATTACATCCTTCCTCCCTAAAAAGAAGTTTCGTCCCGAAACTTAAGATGAAAACAACTCTGGATATCTAGCCTTCATACTGTCCTCCGTTTCCCAAGTGGCCTCTTCGACTCCGTGTCGTGACCATTGTACTTTAACCAAGTGTATTGGTTTATTCCTCAATTGTTTGATCCGACTCTCAAGTATCTTGATTGGTCTCTCTTCGAAGGTGCCATCATTGGCTATCTCGATCTCATCGAAATCAATGACGTGGTCGGGTCGGTACATACTTCCGATTGGGATACGTGAAACACATTGTGAACGTGACTCAGCGATGGCGGTAAGGCCAACCTGTATGCTAAATCTCCAACTCTCTCGAGGATCTCGAATGGTCCGATATATCTCGGACTAAGCTTGCCTCTCCTCCCAAAACGGAAAATCCCTCGTGTAGGAGACACCTTCAATAGTACATGGTCTCCAGCGTCCAACTCTAGAGGGCGACGACGTACGTCTGCATAAGACTTCTGTTGACTTTGGGCGGTCAACAGTCTTTCTCGAATCAAAGTTATCTTCTCTTGAGTCTGAATTATCAATTAGGTTCGTCCGATCATATCCGAAGAATCATCCCAACACAGGGGTGATCGGCATCTTCTCCCGTACAAAGCTTCAAATGGTGCCATCTTAATAGAAGCATGCCAACTATTATTGTAAGTGAATTCAATCAATGGCAAATGAACTTCTCAATCAGTTGACCAATCAAAAGCACAGGCTCTAAGCATGTCCTCTACTGTCTGTATAGTCCTTTCGGACTGACCGTCCGTTTGGGGATGATAAGCCGTGCTAAAGTTGAGCTCAATCCCCAGAGCCCTGTGAACTGCTTTCCAGAAGTGCGACACGAAACGACCATCTCTGTAATACCCGTGATTTCGATTTCCGGTAATTTCTTTTTTTTGGCGGAAGTCCGTTTTGACGACTCGCTCATGATCGTTTCGTCATTCTGAGAATGATTAATTCTGCACTTTTTGTCATCCGAGTTCGTTTTGGTGTCGTTTTGTTGAGTTCCGTGCTTTTTAGCGGTTTTTCCGCACTTGAGTTCGATTCTTGCGAATCTCGTCCGAAACTGTTGTTTCGACTTTCTCGTAAGTTCATTTAATGTTAATATTCATGTTGCGAGCTTTGGCTTGGTGTTTCGATCACGTATCGTGATTTTCGGGCGTTTTGGGCTATTTTCGTAATTTCCCAAAGTTTGGGGTAATTACTTTCCGTTGTCGAATTTCGAGCCTTCGGGTGGTCGGAATCGTGTGTTCTCTTAGTGCTCGGATTCGTCTTTGCGAGTACTTCGTAACCGTATCTTCGATTCGTACTCAGGTTCGGGTTTCGGGGTCGTTCGGGCCATCGGAGTTGGTCCGGCGAGTCATGGCCGGGCATGCTCGGGCGAGCGATGTCCCGAGTAACGTGCGGTAGTGATCGGCGATTCGTCGTAAGGCCTGTCCGTGCGTACGTAACTCTTCCGGCATTTCCAGCGGTGAAGTTCGGCCATGGCGATTCATTACATAAGCCATGGCCGATTACGTACGTAACGGCCGTGATCGGCTTTATTTAAGGCACAGCGGCATTTTTCTTCAGCCATTTCTCACTTCTTTTCTTCCCTTCCGCGGCTGTGGGTGTATATATCATGGAGAGATGTTGTTAGGCAATCAATCCATGAAGTTTTGAGGTTCATATCATCAATCATCCGTCCTATAACATCCTCGATCTAGATCGAATTGATTTCCTAGAAATCTAGTTTTGGGGAATTTGGGTATTTTGGTTGTTTTCGTCCGATTAATCCGATTTAACTTAGGATTATGATGGATTGATGATTATTTAGATGTATTATATCATTTCCCTTGTTATTCCATGGTTGGATCGTATCGATTCGTTATTTGGGTCGAGTTCTTAACCGACGCCTTGAAGGTGTCCGGTAAAATGTCTTAGAGGGGTTTTCGGGCGTTCTACGTTTATTCTTCCTCGTATGATCGATGATTTATTGATTATATATTGTTAGGGTCGAGTTTCTTGCGACCGAGTTGAACCCTTCCGTTCGTTGTCGTCTTTCTTTTCGATTGCATCGGGCGTTTCGAAGCTTTCCGGTTGAGCCGTGTTCGTCGGGATACTTGCGTGCCGATTTTGAGGCAAGTACCTTGTCCATATTATTCTTGTTTTGTGGATATGATAATTGGTGACCGTCTTGGTGTGTTTGTTTGTTTGTTTGAATCGAGTTTTCAAAAGATTTGGTTAGCCTTGTTAATGTAACACCCCCGATATATTCAGGAATATTACAGCGCCGTAAATCCTTTACATAAGGATTTACAAGGATGATTAAAAGAAAAGACAATAACAGATACCGCTTTATGAAATTGCTGAAGTAAAATACAACCGTCTGGTTCAAAAACCGAAATACAAATATCCAATGAAAAGTTATTATTACATCATTAAAATCCCAACATTATAAACGGACGACGTACTCGAGTACTTATTGAAATATCCAACAAATAATGCATGAAACCCGGCCGGAACATCACTTTGCACCCTCGTCGTCATGCATCTCCGTGGTTGTTTCCCGCTCTCTGGATCTGAACAAACAAAATGTTCACCCCCGAAGGGGTTAGCACAACGATGCTAGTACAAGTACAATAATCATACAACAGTGATATAATCAACAATTATATCATACAAGTTTCTCCAACGAAAATATCCACAACACATATCATATCATAACAGTTTCAACATACTGGTGGTATTCCAACGATCCAGCGCACACAGCTATAGATTCCCATGATGATCCGTCGAACCAACACATGGTGGAACTACATCCAACGATCCAGTAGCACTGACTATAGATTCCCATGATGATTCCGTCGGATCAACACATGGTGGACATATAATCACAACATATTTACACGATACAATCACATTGTCATAATATAAACATTTCTAATTAGAATACTTGCCTCGGTTCGAAGACAAGAACAATACTTCCACGAGAACGAAACGCTCGAAGGTTGCCCCTCTCGATCAATCACGTAGCAAAGTTCGAACCTTAAATAAGAGAAATAACATGGAATTCATCTTAGGTCGAACGAACATCTAACAATCCGAATTACGGTTGAGAGTCTATAAAACGAAAACTGTCGGCACGGATAACGTACGTTACATGTCCTCTGTAATGTACGTTAAACTTATTCGTTAGCGTACGTAAACTATGAAGTATAGCGTACGCTAAACATATACCAACAGTTCCTCTCTGATCAGTCGTCTGATAGTATAACGTGCGTTACGTACCAAACGTAGCGTACGTTAACAACATCATATAACGTACGTTAGTAACCAAACTTAATGTACGTTAATCATGCATGTCAGTTTCTCACTGGACGGATGACTAGCTCGATTAGTGACGAAGTATTACGAAATTCTTAGTGAGTAATCTAATATACCTTCAAATATATATATCATACTCATGAATGATCTTCGGATTAATATCTTCAATTTCAAGGATACAGATATCATCGTAATACTATTTTCAATCTTGATCGAAATACTCATGTAAGATTCGGTTGGTCTAAGGTTGATGTAATTGATCTAATATCGTCATAAATCCAGGCTTAAACCGATGGCGAACTACTTATTCCATCTATGCAAGCAAGATTACAACTATGATGATTCTTTCCAAAATCCATTGGTAAAAGTGGAAATTGACACTCAGTTTACAATCAACATGACGATAACATTTGATACGGTTTAATAATTCACTGTTCTCATCTATGTCATAACCAGGTTCAACTACGGTGTTCTACACCATAATAATTCGATCATTATAGTTTAAATATGATACTAGGTCGCATACGTCGTCAAAGTGATCTACTGTTCTTGGTAATGCGATCATATCGTCTTAATCAACATAACTTCAAGATTGGAAGTAGTATAACATACCTTAAGAGGAAGATAATACTGAGACTCTAAGTAAAAATCCAACTCTGGTTGCTTCAACGCCGACTCGTGATGATTTCTACTCCAAAGTCCAATATAAGTTGTCTTCAATGATCAAGTAGTGTCATACAAGCTCAATGATTCAGTAACAATTGATATAAAGGTGTTAAAAGAGGCTGGAAATCTTCTAGGGACGAATATGGTGAAGTTTAGGAGCAAAAGGACGAGCTGAAATGAAATGGGGTGCTGCTCCTTTTATAACTTTCTGAGTGTTACGTACGCTAGGGCTACTTCATAATGTACGTTATCGTCCAAAATAGTTCACTGTCTGATTTCTGAACTTCATTACGTACGCTATACTAAACGTGTTACGTACGTAACCCATATAATTTGCGTACGCTACACAATGTCCATAACGTACGTTAAGCCGTTGACTTAAAAAGGTGTCCAGATTCATGCCGTGCGAATCTGGTGGGTATCTTGGTCGAGCCCACCACCATGTACTCCATGTGCTAGCCGGCCCACCCAATAATTGACCGCATTACGTACACTACGCTTCATCCGTAGCGTACGTTAACATTAACAGATTACGTACGTTAAGTTACATTCTTAACGTACGTTATCACGTATATGCATGGAGAAAAATTTATATGTTGCCACACCCATGTATAAAGATACAAATACGATAATGATCATACTCTATTATCAATATCATCATTCCCAAAATAATACAGGGTTTAATGTACAGATGAAATACACAGTAATAAATCCGGTTATTACATACTCTCCTACTAAAAAGGAGTTTCGTCCCGAAACTCAAGACGAAAATAACTCGGGATATCTGGACTTCATGCCATCTTCCGTTTCCCATGTGGCTTCTTCCACTCCATGGCATGACCATTGAACTTTGACTAAAACGATCGACTCTCGAGTATCTTGACCGGTCTTTCTTCAAACGTCCCATCCTGCGCGACTTCGATCTCGCCGAAATCAATGATATGACTGGGATCTGGTACATACCTCTGTAATTGGGATACGTGGAACACGTTATGTACATGGCACAATGACGGTGGCAATGCTAATCTATATGCCAACTCTCCAACTCTCTCAAGGATCTCAAATGGTCCGATATATCTCGGACTTAGCTTTCCTTTCCTTCCGAAACGGAATATTCCCCGAGTAGGTGAAACCTTTAAAAGTACGTGGTCTCCAATACTGAACTCCAAAGGGCGACGACGTACGTCTGCGTAAGATTTCTGGAGACTCTGGGCGGTCAACAGCCTTTCACGAATCAAGGTTATCTTCTCTCGAGTCTGTACGATCAACTCTGGTTCTGTTCCGATCAAGTCCGATGAATCGTCCCAGCATAGGGGCGATCTGCATCTCCTCCCGTATAATGCCTCAAACGGTGCCATCTTAATGGAAGCATGCCAACTATTGTTGTAGGTAAATTCAATCAACGGTAGATGAATTTCACAATCAGTTGACCAATCTAAGGCACAGGCCCTTAGCATGTCTTCCACCGTTTGTATAGTTCTTTCCGATTGTCCGTCAGTCTGCGGGTGATAAGTCAGATGAAGTTCAATTCGGTCCCCAAGGCCTTATGAATCGCTTTCCAAAAGTGAGACACAAAACGGCCGTCTTGATCAGAAACAATGGTCTTCGGCGTACCATGTAATCGAACTATCTCCGAAATAAATACTCGTGCCAACTTCTTTGGTCCCCATGTATCCTTAATGCCTAGAAAATGAGCTGATTTGGTTAAACGATCAACTATCACCCAAATCATGTTCATTCCTGTCCTGGTTCTCGGCATATTAGTGATAAAGTCCATCGATATGTCCTCCCACTTCCATTCAGGAATCGGGAGTGGCTTCAACATTCCGGCAGGCCGTTGATGCTCGATCTTAACCTGCTGACAAGTCAAGCATTTCGAAACATAGTCCGCTACATCTTTCTTCATGTTGCCCCACCAGAAATTTTGCTTCAAGTCCTTATACATTTTACTGGTGCCTGGGTGGATAGAATAGGGTGAACTGTGAGCTTCCTTCATAATCGTCTGTTTCAGAATATCGATATCAGGAACGCAGAGTCGGTTCTGAAATTTCAAAATTCCATCATCATGAATTAGGAATCCGGGGGCCTTTCCCTTGATTACTTCATCACGTACCCGAATCATCAGAGGATCATCCGCGTGTCTGGATTTGATTTCTTCGGTTAATGATGAAGTTATCTCCATCACGCATGATTGTCCTTGGACTCTTTGTAACCACACTTCGATTCCTTCACGAATCATCTCTCGTTGAAGGCTAAGTTGGGAGGTCAGTGTCTCCAGCATCTGAATAGAGACAGGCTTGCGGCTAAGTGCATCGGCCACTACATTCGCTTTGCCTGGATGATATAAAATCTCCAAGTAATAGTCCTTGATCAGCTCTAACCATCTTCTTTGCCGCATGTTCAACTCTTTTCGATGAATATGTACTTGAGACTCTTATGATCCGTAAAGATCCGACGGTGAGTCCCGCGAGATAATGCCTCCAGATCTTCAAAGCAAAAACCACCGCCGCTAGCTCCAAATCATGTGGTGGGTAATTTACTTCATAAGGTTTCATTTGTCGCGACGCATAAGCGATCACCTTATCATTACGCATCAATACGCACCCAAGTCCTTGGTTCAAGCATCACCGTAAACTATAAATCCTCCAGTTCCCTGTGGAAGTGATAGAATCGGTGCCGTCGTCAATCTCTTCTTCAATTCATCAAAGCTAATCGACACAACTCATTCCATTCAAACTTTTGAGTTTTCGTAGAGTCGAGTAAGTGGGCGGGAAATTTTGGAAAACCCTTCCACGAACCGACGATAATACCCAATGAGTCCTAAGAAACTTCGGACTTCTTTCACATTCTTTGGAGGCTTCCAATCCATAATTGCTTCGATCTTCGAGGATCTACTCGGACTCCTTCGGGTGACACCACATGGCCGAGGAACATTACTTCTTTTAGCTAGAATTCACACTTGGAAAGTTTGGCGTACAATTGCTCGCTTCTCAAAAGTTCCAATACAATCCGCAAATGTTGCGCATGTTCTTAGGGTTCTTAGAATATACGAGAATATCATCAATGAACACGACCACAAATTTATCCAAATATTCGATGAACACTCGGTTCATCAAGCGCATGAATACAACGGGCGCATTAGTGAGTCCAAATGGCATCACTATAAACTCATAGTGTCCGTAGCGAGTTACGAATGCGACTTTGGAACATCGATTCCTTAATCCTCGATTGATGGTATCCCGATCTTAGATCGATTTTTAAAAACACTTGTTGCTCCTTGCAATCTGGTCAAACAGATCATCAATCCGTGGCAACGGATACTTGTTCTTAATCGTCATCTTGTTCGGCTCTCGGTAGTCAATACACAAGCGATCCATCCTTCTTTCGAACAAAAAATCGGTGCTCCCTGGGTGAAACACTTGGTGAATATAGCCTTTGTCCATAATTCTTCCAGTTGCTTCTTGATTCGTACATCTCCGTAGGTGCCATGCGATACGGTGCCTTAGAAATTGGTGTAGCTCGGGTTCTAGCTCAATCATGAATTCTACTTCCCGTCGTGGAGGTAGTCCAGGTAACTCGTCAGAAATACATCGGAAATTCGTTCACAATAGGAATGGATGAAAGTTCCACAATTTCATCTTCTTTCTTCATTGCATAACACGATTACCGATCTGACCTGTTTCAACAATTTGTGACTTTCATTGCTTTGATCAACTTTCCGAGCTTCTGGTTTCCATCCTTCAAACGTACTTGAGCCATCATCGGCGATTAGCGAAATATTCCTCCTTCGGTAATTTACAATTGCTCCATATCGATTAAGTCAATCGTCTCCGAGTATTAGGTCATCTCCTTGCATTTCTATCACAATTAGGTTTGAGAGCCATTTCTTACCCCCAAATAATACAGAAAATCTCTAGTCTCTAAGTTCCCAACAATCCTCTCTCCACTCGGTAAAACAACAACATAAGGTTCACAAGTATGAAAACCGAAATATTCAAACGATTTACACAAGACAAAGAGATAAAAGAATGCGTAGCTCTGTATCGAATAAAACGCTAATCGGTTGGGAAAGAATCGGGCCGATGCGATGCGACGGCAGCATCACGATCGTCTGTCCTCCTCATCTCATACGGGCGTGGGGAACAGATCCGGCACTCGATGCCCCCTTTTGGTCCCATTGTCCTCCGCCTCGTCCCACGGCCAAAATTTTGAGGCATCTCGAACACTTTCTTTGCGTCATTGAGTACTAGCTTCCTTCGAGGCCGTGATGAACGGGTTCCTTTGTATTTGGTGGCGTCCTTGCGAACGCCGCACGGTGCCCTTCATCATGATCGTCAAAACATGTAATCGGGTGCGCAAACAATCGCGCCAAAGGTGGCACAGGCGACCACAATTAAAACACTTCCTAGCGGTATCCGTCGTGGCTGACACTGATCCGTAATTCTTTCCGTTCTTAGATGGGTGCAGAGGTTTCTTGAAAGAAAAAGAAGTCTGGGCCTTGCGGGGCCCACTGATTTTGTGCTCTGTAAAAGTACCAGAGACTTTCTATTTCTTCGACTACATAAACTTCTCCATTGCTGCTTCTTTAATTTCATACGCCAACGCCTTATCCTGGTATTGGCGGAGAGTGGTACATTCAAAACCGGACATGTACCTCTGGATTTATTGTTTCATTCTCATTTCAAAATTAATCATCATCTCCGCATCCGCTCGAGGATGTCGAACAAATGCTAATTCTTTGGTTAAACGTCTTGATAAATGCAGGATACGGGTTCATCTGATGGCTGAGCAGAGAAAAATTCTCGAATTTTGGCTTCCCTCACAGGACGAGGGCAATACTGAGCCTCCATCATTATTTTAAATTCCGCCTAATCAGCATCATGATCTACGGGTCGGATAGCTTCCCACCACTCGGATGCTTCTCCTGTCAGAAAGTACTGGGCAATAGGAGCTCTCATGTCATTTGGGCAATTTATTCCAGCAAAAATTTTCTCCAGTTCCTTCAACCAATGGTCCCAAGTGGGAGTCTCGGAAAAGCCGTCAAATTTGGGTGATTGCATCTTTGCCACCTCTTGTAACCATCGGTCACCTCGATTTCCCATTTCTGGAATCCTTTGTTGTCCATCTCCCTGCTGAATTCCTGCCGCCACTTGCATTCGGTCCACGACCTGTGCGGCCGAGTCATCGGTTCACGACTTGACGAAGGATTTATGGTACACCAGTTCCGCCGTTATTGATGGATTGCCGCGGCTACTTTGAGCTATGACTAGCCTGATTAGAAGGCGACGCCTCCCTTTCAGCATTCCTCCGTCCGCGTCCACGACCGCGACCACGTCCACGTCCGCCTCTCAACATACTGTAAGTACAAGTACTTAATATACAGGAAACAACATTGTTCTAATGTTCAAGTATAAAGAGACACAACATGTAAAGTATGATATAGAGTTTAAGAACTTACAACCACCGTTCGCATGAAGACGTAGGCAGTGCGGTGATGTCATTCACGGCCGGTTACCTCAAAAGACAAAAATGACCCCTACTTTAACCCAACGGCCAAGATATCCATAATCTTAGCTCCGATACCATATTCTGTAACACCCCCGATATATTCAGGAATATTACAGCGCCGTAAATCCTTTACATAAGGATTTACAAGGCTGATTAAAAGAAAAGACAATAACAGATACCGCTTTATGAAATTGCTGAAGTAAAATACAACCGTCTAGTTCAAAAACCGAAATACAAATATCCAATGAAAAGTTATTATTACATCATTAAAATCCCAACATTATAAACGGACGACGTACTCGAGTACTTATTGAAATATCCAACAAATAATGACGATAAACCGTAGGAACATCACTTTGCACCCTCGTCATGCATCTCCGGTGGTTGTTTCCCGCTCTCCTGGATCCTGAACAAACAAAATGTTCACCCCCGAAGGGGTTAGCACAACGATGCTAGTACAAGTACAATAATCATACAACAGTGATATAATCAACAATTATATCATACAAGTTTCTCCAACGAAAATATCCACAACACATATCATATCATAACAGTTTCAACATACTGGTGGTATTCCAACGATCCAGCGCACACAGCTATAGATTCCCATGATGATCCCGTCGAACCAACACATGGTGGAACTACCTGTCCAACGATCCAGCGCACACAGCTATAGATTCCCATGATGATTCCCGTCGGATCAACACATGGTGGACATATAATCACAACATATTTACACGATACAATCACATTGTCATAATATAAACATTTCTAATTAGAATACTTGCCTCGGTTCGAAGACAAGAACAATACTTCCACGAGAACGAAACGCTCGAAGGTTGCCCCTCTCGATCAATCACGTAGCAAAGTTCGAACCTTAAATAAGAGAAATAACATGGAATTCATCTTAGGTCGAACGAACATCTAACAATCCGAATTACGGTTGAGAGTCTATAAAACGAAAACTGTCTGACCTGAATAACGTACGTTACATGTCCTCTGTAACGTACGTTAAACTTATTCGTTAGCGTACGTAAACTATGAAGTATAGCGTACGCTAAACATATACCAACAGTTCCTCTCTGATCAGTCGTCTGATAGTATAACGTGCGTTACGTACCAAACGTAGCGTACGTTAACAACGTCATATAACGTACGTTAGTAACCAAACTTAACGTACGTTAATCATGCATGTCAGTTTCTCACTGGACGGATGACTGGCTCGATTAGTGACGAAGTATTACGAAATTCTTAGTGAGTAATCTAATATACCTTCAAATATATATATCATACTCATGAATGATCTTCGGATTAATATCTTCAATTTCAAGGATACGGATATCATCGTAATACTATTTTCAATCTTGATCGAAATACTCATGTAAGATTCGGTTGGTCTAAGGTTGATGTAATTGATCTAATATCGTCATAAATCCAGGCTTAAACCGATGGCGAACTACTTATTCCATCTATGCAAGCAAGATTACAACTATGATGATTCTTTCCAAAATCCATTGGTAAAAGTGGAAATTGACACTCAGTTTACAATCAACATGACGATAACATTTGATACGGTTTAATAATTCACTGTTCTCATCTATGTCATAACCAGGTTCAACTACGGTGTTCTACACCATAATAGTTCGATCATTATAGTTTAAATATGATACTAGGTCGCATACGTCGTCAAAGTGATCTATTGTTCTTGGTAATGCGATCATATCGTCTTAATCAACATAACTTCAAGATTGGAAGTAGTATAACATACCTTAAGAGGAAGATAATACTGAGACTCTAAGTAAAAATCCAACTCTGGTTGCTTCAACGCCGACTCGTGATGATTTCTACTCCAAAGTCCAATATAAGTTGTCTTCAATGATCAAGTAGTGTCATACAAGCTCAATGATTCAGTAACAATTGATATAAAGGTGTTAAAAGAGGCTGGAAATCTTCTAGGGACGAATATGGTGAAGTTTAGGAGCAAAAGGACGAGCTGAAATGAAATGGGGTGCTGCTCCTTTTATAACTTTCTGAGTGTTACGTACGCTAGGGCTACTTCATAATGTACGTTATCGTCCAAAATAGTTCACTGTCTGATTTCTGAACTTCATTACGTACGCTATACTAAACGTGTTACGTACGTAACCCATATAATTTGCGTACGCTACACAATGTCCATAACGTACGTTAAGCCGTTGACTTAAAAGGTGTCGATTCATGCCGTGCGAATCGGGTGGGTATCTTGGTCGAGCCCACCACCATGTACTCCATGTGCTAGCCGGCCCACCCAATAATTGACCGCATTACGTACACTACGCTTCATCCGTAGCGTACGTTAACATTAACAGATTACGTACGTTAAGTTACATTCTTAACGTACGTTATCACGTATATGCATGGAGAAAAATTTATATGTTGCCACACCCATGTATAAAGATACAAATACGATAATGATCATACTCTATTATCAATATCATCATTCCCAAAATAATACAGGGTTTAATGTACAGATGAAATACACAGTAATAAATCCGGTTATTACATACTCTCCTACTAAAAGGAGTTTCGTCCCGAAACTCAAGACGAAAATAACTCGGGATATCTGGACTTCATGCCATCTTCCGTTTCCCATGTGGCTTCTTCCACTCCATGGCATGACCATTGAACTTTGACTAAAACGATCGACTCTCGAGTATCTTGACCGGTCTTTCTTCAAACGTCCCATCCTGCGCGACTTCGATCTCGCCGAAATCAATGATATGACTGGGATCTGGTACATACCTCTGTAATTGGGATACGTGGAACACGTTATGTACATGGCACAATGACGGTGGCAATGCTAATCTATATGCCAACTCTCCAACTCTCTCAAGGATCTCAAATGGTCCGATATATCTCGGACTTAGCTTTCCTTTCCTTCCGAAACGGAATATTCCCCGAGTAGGTGAAACCTTTAAAAGTACGTGGTCTCCAATACTGAACTCCAAAGGGCTACGACGTACGTCTGCGTAAGATTGAGACTCGGGCGGTCAACGGCCTTTCACGAATCAAGGTTATCTTCTCTCGAGTCTGTACGATCAACTCGGTTCTGTTCGATCAAGTCCGATGAATCGTCCCAAAGATAGGGCGATCTGCATCTCCTCCCGTATAATGCCTCAAACGGTGCCATCTTAATGGAAGCATGCCAACTATTGTTGTAGGTAAATTCAATCAACGGTAGATGAATTTCCCAATCAGTTGACCAATCTAAGGCACAGGCCCTTAGCATGTCTTCCACCGTTTGTATAGTTCTTTCCGATTGTCCGTCAGTCTGCGGGTGATAAGCTGTACTGAAGTTCAATTCGGTCCCCAAGGCCTTATGAACTGCTTTCCAAAAGTGAGACACAAAACGGCCGTCTCGATCAGAAACAATGGTCTTCGGCGTACCATGTAATCGAACTATCTCCGAAATAAATACTCGTGCCAACTTCTTTGGTCCCCATGTATCCTTAATGCCTAGAAAATGAGCTGATTTGGTTAAACGATCAACTATCACCCAAATCATGTTCATTCCTGTCCTGGTTCTCGGCATATTAGTGATAAAGTCCATCGATATGTCCTCCCACTTCCATTCAGGAATCGGGAGTGGCTTCAACATTCCGGCAGGCCGTTGATGCTCGATCTTAACCTGCTGACAAGTCAAGCATTTCGAAACATAGTCCGCTACATCTTTCTTCATGTTGCACCAACAGAAATTTTTCTTCAAGTCCTTATACATTTCTTGGTGCACAGGTGGATAGAATAGGGTGAGCTGTGAGCTTCCTTCATAATCGTCTGTTTGAATATCGATATCGAAACGCAGTCGGTTCGAAATTTCAAAATTCCATCATCATGAATTAGGAATCGGGGCCTTTCCCTTGATTACTTCATCACGTACCGAATCATCGAGAGGATCATCCGCTGTCTGGATTTGATTTCTTCGGTTAATGATGAAGTTATCTCCATCACGCACGTTGTCCTTGGACTCTTTGTAACCACACTTCGATTCCTTCACGAATCATCTCTCGTTGAAGGCTAAGTTGGGAGGTCGGTGTCTCCAAGATTCGAATAGAGACAGGCTTGCGGCTAAGTGCATCGGCCACTACATTCGCTTTGCTGGATGATATAAAATCTCCAGGTAATAGTCCTTGATCAGCTCTAACCAACTTCAATGCCGCATGATCAACTCTTTCTCGATCGAATATGTACTTGAGACTCTTATGATCCATAAAGATCCGCGGTGAGTCCCGTGCAGATAATGCCTCCAGATCTTCAAAGCAAAAACCACCGCCGCTAGCTCCAAATCATGTGGTGGGTAATTTACTTCATAAGGTTTCGTGTCGCGCGACGCATAAGCGATCACCTTATCATTACGCATCAATACGCACCCAAGTCCTTGGTTGAAGCATCACCGTAAACTATAAATCCTCCAGTTCCTCGTGGAAGTGATAGAATCGGTGCCGTCGTCAATCTCTTTTTTAATTCATCAAAGCTAATCGACACAACTCATTCCATTCAAACTTTTGAGTTTTACGTAGGAGTCGAGTAAGTGGGCGGAAATTTTGGAAAACCCTTCCACGAATCGACGATAATACCAATGAGTCCTAAGAAACTTCGGACTTCTTTCACATTCTTTGGAGGCTTCCAATCCATAATTGCTTCGATCTTCTGAGGATCTACTCGGACTCCTTCAGCTGACACCACATGGCCGAGGAACATTACTTCTTTTAGCCAGAATTCACACTTGGAAAGTTTGGCGTACAATTGCTCGCTTCTCAAAAGTTCCAATACAATCCGCAAATGTTGCGCATGTTCTTCCGGGTTCTTAGAATATACCAGAATATCATCAATGAACACGACCACAAATTTATCCAAATATTCGATGAACACTCGGTTCATCAACTGCATGAATACAGCAGGCGCATTAGTGAGTCCAAATGGCATCACTATAAACTCATAGTGTCCGTAGCGAGTTCTGAATGCTGACTTTGGAACATCAGATTCCTTAATCCTCAGTTGATGGTATCCTGATCTTAGATCGATTTTTAAAAACACTGTTGCTCCTTGCAACTGGTCAAACAGATCATCAATCCGTGGCAACGGATACTTGTTCTTAATCGTCATCTTGTTCAGCTCTCGGTAGTCAATACACAGTCGAAGCGATCCATCCTTCTTTCGAACAAAAAGAACTGGTGCTCCCCAGGGTGAAACACTTGGCTGAATATAGCCTTTGTCCAGTAATTCTTCCAGTTGCTTCTTCAGTTCGTACATCTCCGTAGGTGCCATGCGATACGGTGCCTTAGAAATTGGTGTAGCTCCGGGTTCTAGCTCAATCATGAATTCTACTTCCCGTCGTGGAGGTAGTCCAGGTAACTCGTCAGGAAATACATCTGGAAATTCGTTCACAATAGGAATGGATGAAAGTTCCACAATTTCATCTTCTTTCTTCATTGCATAACACCAGTACCGTCTGACACTGTTTCAACAATTTGACAGCTTTCATTGCTTTGATCAACTTTCCTGAGCTTCCTGGTTTCCATCCTTCAAACAGTACTTCGGAGCCATCATCAGCGATTAGCGAAATATTCCTCCTTCGGTAATTTACAATTGCTCCATATCGATTAAGTCAATCGTCTCCGAGTATTAGGTCATCTCCTTGCATTTCTATCACAATTAGGTTTGAGAGCCATTTCTTACCCCCAAATAATACAGGAAAATCTCTAGTCTCTAAGTTCCCAACAATCCTCTCTCCACTCGGTAAACCAACAACATAAGGTTCACAAGTATGAAAACCAGAAATATTCAAACGATTTACACAAGACAAAGAGATAAAAGAATGCGTAGCTCCTGTATCGAATAAAACGCTAACGGTTGGGAAAGAATCGACAAGACTGCACGATGCGGCAAAGCATCCTGATCGTCTGTCCTCCTCATCTCATACAGGCGTGGGGGAACAGATCCGGCACTCGATGCCCCCTTTTGGTCCCATTGTCCTCTGCCTCGTCCACGGCCAAAATTTTGAGGCATCTGAACACTTTGCTGCGTCTGTTGAGTACTAGCTTCCTTCTGAACTGGCTGTGATGAACGGGTTCCTTTGTATTTGGTGGCGTCCTTGCAGAACGTCGCACGGTGCCCTTCCCCGTCATGATCAAAACATGTAACTGGGGTGCGCAAACAATCGCGCCAAAGGTGGCCTGGGCGACCACAATTAAAACACTTCCTAGCGGTATCCGTCGTGGCTGACACTGATCCGTAATTCTTTCCGTTCTTAGATGGGTGCAGAGGTTTCTTGAAAGAAAAAGAAGTCTGGGCCTTGCGGGGCCCACTGATTTTGTGCTCTGTAAAAGTACCAGAGACTTTCTGTTTCTTCGACTACATAAACTTCTCCATTGCTGCTTCTTTAATTTCATACGCCAACGCCTTATCCTGGTATTGGCGGAGAGTGGTACATTCAAAACCGGACATGTACCTCTGGATTTCTGGTTTCATTCTCATTTCAAAATGAATCATCATCTCCGCATCTACGACCGGATGTCGAACAAATGCTAATTCTTTGGTTAAACGTCTTGATAAATGCAGGATACGGGTTCATCGATGGTCGAGCAGAGAAAAATTCTCGAATTTTGGCTTCCCTCACAGGACGAGGGCAATACTGAGCCTCCATCATTATTTTAAATTCCGCCTAATCAGCATCATGATCTACGGGTCGGATAGCTTCCCACCACTCGGATGCTTCTCCTGTCAGAAAGTACTGGGCAATAGGAGCTCTCATGTCATTTGGGCAATTTATTCCAGCAAAAATTTTCTCCAGTTCCTTCAACCAATGGTCCCAAGTGGGAGTCTCGGAAAAGCCGTCAAATTTGGGTGATTGCATCTTTGCCACCTCTTGTAACCATCGGTCACCTCGATTTCCCATTTCTGGAATCCTTTGTTGTCCATCTCCTGCCGAATTCCTGCCGCCACTTGCATTCGGTCCACGACACATGCGAACCGAGTCATCTCGGTTCACGACTTGACGAAGGATTTATGGTACACTGAGTTCCGTTATTGATGGATTGCTGCGGCTCGCCCGAGCTATGACTAGCTCGATTAGAAGGCGCCTCCCTTTCGGCATTCCTCCGTCCGCGTCCACGACCGCGACCACGTCCACGTCCGCCTCTCAACATCGTAAGTACAAGTACTTAATATACAGAAACAACATTGTTCTAATGTTCAAGTATAAAGAGACACAACATGTAAAGTATGATATAGAGTTTAAGAACTTACAACCACCGTTCGCATGAAGACGTGGCGGTGCGGTGATGTCATTCACGGCCGGTTACCTCAAAAGACAAAAATGACCCTACTTTAACCCAACGGCCAAGATATCCATAATCTTAGCTCCGATACCATATTCGTAACACCCCGATATATTCGGGAATATTACAGTATAGTAAATCCTTTACATAAGGATTTACAAGGCTGATTAAAAGAAAAGACAATAATGTATACCGCTTTATGAAATTGTCAAGTAAAATACAACCGTCTAGTTCAAAACCGAAATACAAATATCCAATGAAAAGTTATTATTAAATCATTAAAATCCCAACAAAATAAACGCACGACGTAAACGAGAACTTATTGAAAAATCCAACAAATAATGCATAAGAAACCCGTAGGAACATCACTTTGCACCCTGCGTCATGCATCTCCGGTGGTTGTTTCCCGCTCTCTGGATCTTGAACAAACAAAATGTTCACCCCCGAAGGGGTTAGCACAACGATGCTAGTACAAGTACAATAATCATACAACAGTGATATAATCAACAATTATATCATACAAGTTTCTCCAACGAAAATATCCACAACACATATCATATCATAACAGTTTCAACATACTGGTGGTATTCCAACGATCCAGCGCACACAGCTATAGATTCCCATGATGATCCCGTCGAACCAACACATGGTGGAACTACCTGTCCAACGATCCAGCACTGACTATAGATTCCCATGATGATTCCCGTCGGATCAACACATGGTGGACATATAATCACAACATATTTACACGATACAATCACATTGTCATAATATAAACATTTCTAATTAGAATACTTGCCTCGGTTCGAAGACAAGAACAATACTTCCACGAGAACGAAACGCTCGAAGGTTGCCCCTCTCGATCAATCACGTAGCAAAGTTCGAACCTTAAATAAGAGAAATAACATGGAATTCATCTTAGGTCGAACGAACATCTAACAATCCGAATTACGGTTGAGAGTCTATAAAATGAAAACTGTCTGACCTGGATAACGTACGTTACATGTCCTCTGTAACGTACGTTAAACTTATTCGTTAGCGTACGTAAACTATGAAGTATAGCGTACGCTAAACATATACCAACAGTTCCTCTCTGATCAGTCGTCTGATAGTATAACGTGCGTTACGTACCAAACGTAGCATACGTTAACAACGTCATATAACGTACGTTAGTAACCAAACTTAACGTACGTTAATCATGCATGTCAGTTTCTCACTGGACGGATGACTGGCTCGATTAGTGACGAAGTATTACGAAATTCTTAGTGAGTAATCTAATATACCTTCAAATATATATATCATACTCATGAATGATCTTCGGATTAATATCTTCAATTTCAAGGATACGGATATCATCGTAATACTATTTTCAATCTTGATCGAAATACTCATGTAAGATTCGGTTGGTCTAAAGTTGATGTAATTGATCTAATATCGTCATAAATCCAGGCTTAAACCGATGGCGAACTACTTATTCCATCTATGCAAGCAAGATTACAACTATGATGATTCTTTCCAAAATCCATTGGTAAAAGTGGAAATTGACACTCAGTTTACAATCAACATGACGATAACATTTGATACGGTTTAATAATTCACTATTCTCATCTATGTCATAACTGAGTTCAACTACGGTGTTCTACACCATAATAGTTCGATCATTATAGTTTAAATATGATACTAGGTCGCATACGTCGTCAAAGTGATCTACTGTTCTTGGTAATGCGATCATATCGTCTTAATCAACATAACTTCAAGATTGGAAGTAGTATAACATACCTTAAGAGGAAGATAATCGAGACTCTAAGTAAAAATCCAACTCCGGTTGCTTCAACGCCGACTCGTGATGATTTCTACTCCAAAGTCCAATATAAGTTGTCTTCAATGATCAAGTAGTGTCATACAAGCTCAATGATTGATAACAATTGATATAAAGGTGTTAAAAGAGGTGGAAATCTTCGGGGACGAATATGGTGAAGTTTAGGAGCAAAAGGGCAGTGAAATGAAATGGGGTCTTTGCTCCTTTTATAACTTTCTGAGTGTTACGTACGCTACGGCTACTTCATAACGTACGTTATCGTCCAAAATAGTTCACTGTCTGATTTCTGAACTTCATTACGTACGCTATACTAAACGTGTTACGTACGTAACCCATATAATTTGCGTACGCTACACAATGTCCATAACGTACGTTAAGCCGTTGACTTAAAAAGGTGTCCAGATTCATGTCGTGCGAATCTGGTGGGTATCTTGGTCGAGCCCACCACCATGTACTCCATGTGCTAGCCGGCCCACCCAATAATTGACCGCATTACGTACGCTACGCTTCATCCATAGCGTACGTTAACATTAACAGATTACGTACGTTAAGTTACATTCTTAACGTACGTTATCACGTATATGCATGGAGAAAAATTTATATGTTGCCACACCCATGTATAAAGATACAAATACGATAATGATCATACTCCATTATCAATATTATCATTCCCAAAATAATACAGGGTTCAATGTACAGATGAAATACACAGTAATAAATCCGGTTATTACAGTTAAAGGACCTCTTTCAAAACCGCATGTGTTTTGTGATTGGTGTGTTTCATGAACGAATATGTGACTCCTGTGGATATGTTTGGTCTGTTTGTGCACTTGGTGTTGCGTGTGGATGTATATTGTTTCATTTCAGTGCATTGTGGTTTGACGTGGTGTTTTGCTAAGTGTTTGATGCCTCTGGGTGAATTGTTTGGATATCCTTGGTGTGATATGTTGTTTGTGCATGATTGATTCGCTAGCCAGCTCGGGGGGTCCGACGGGATCACGGAGTGGGATTCGTGGCTTCGTCCCGGTCCTAGGCGACGTGTGGTGCTTGAGTATTTCGCTAGCCAGCTCGGGGGGTCCGACGGGATCACGGAGTGGGATTTGTGGCTTCGTCCTGGTCCTAGGCGATGCGTGTACATGTTTTGTGAATGTGTTTGCTCACCTCGGGAGGGTTCGACGGGACCACGGAGGGAATTCCAATGGCTTCGACCTGGGTTCACGAGTGAAACTTCACCGCTACGTGTGTATATTTTGTGATTGTTTTTCGCTCACCTCGGGAGGGTCCGATGGGATCACGGAGGGAATTCCATTGGCTTCGACCTGAATTCACGAGTGCGGTTGCTTATGTTTTGTGAATGTTTTTGCTCACCTCGGGAGGGTTCGACGGGGCCACGGAGGGAATTCCATTGGCTTCGACCTGGATTCACGAGTGAAACTTCACGGGTGCGTGTGTATTTTATGTCCGTCGAGAACGCGTGACGTGGGTTTCAACCCTGTGTATTATTGTCGATTTTCTATTTGCGAAAACAAAACCTTTGGGCTGTGAACTGTGACCCTGTTGATTTTTGGAAAGATAAGGATTTGATAATCCTAAGTTGTTTTCTATCAAAACTCTCGATGGCATTTAAACGGTTTTATAAATTATTTTCCCTTGATTTGTGACCTTTCGGTTTTAGAATGTTTTACCAAACTCATGCCTCGGGAAGTGCTTTTCGTTACGTTTGGAACTTTTAGGATTACTGGTTATTGTTATTCGTGGAATGTGAATTGTATGGCTCGTATTTTTGCACTTGTACTTGCACTAGCAAAACAGTGGAGTTTTGCTAACCCCCGAGTATTCGGGGGGTGGATGTCTATTTTTGCATTCAGGTTTTTGGAGCATAGCACAGGGTCAGCACGAAGGATGATGAACGATGAACAATACTAATCACACGAGGATCCGTTGATGTCGTATTGGTCTAGTTGTATTTTCTTTTCCGCTGCAGTATCTTTTCCCCGTTGTACGGGAGTTTATTGTATTTTGACCCCTGCGTGGGTAAGTGTTTGTAATTGAGCTGTAAGTATTTATTGAAAGACCAAATAGGTCTACTGAGTCATTTTAGCCTTAAAGGCATGGTTGAGTTGTTATATGTTGTTACCAGCCTGGTAGATCCTTGAGGAAAGGTTCTACGGCGTGTCATATCCCTGAGAGGATTAGGGGTGTTACAGAATGGTATCAGAGCTTAGGTTATGGAAACCTAGGCTGTCGGGTCAGTGGTGTCTATTGAGTTTTTGTCTCGTCGGATTTTATCTGACTGAGTCGTGTCGCGACGCGTCGTCTGAGTTGGTTTGTTGTGATTAGTATCGTGGGGCGATCATCATCTTCGTGCGACCTGTGGATGTAAGTCTCCCTTCTTTGTGTAGTGCCTCGTGTGACACGAGCTATTTTTTGATTATGAGTTAAGTGACGGAATCCTCTTATGGATTTTGATTTCTTGATACGTGACTATTTGACTCTCATATTTCGTTCGTATGAGGAGTATTGTTGCTGGACTGTGCATGTCGAACTGTATTTCTTTTATCCGCTATGTGAGTTCTTTTGTAATGGATTTCGGTATTTTACCGACTGAGTTTTATTTCGAAAACCAATTCCCTTAATCGAGTTTTGGCATTGTGGCCTTGATTATTTTGGCGAAATTCTTATGACGGTATTTAGTATTTTGTAAATGGCTTTTGTAAGTTTTTGAAATATTACCGTCATCGGCCTTTTTGACGTTTTTGTAAATGGTTTTTAGCCTGGTGGGTTCTGGCGTGGGGCCCACGGCGTTATAATGTTCCGTGTAATTACCTGAAATTTTTGGGCATTCTAGCCCATTGAATTATCCTTAGAAAATAAATTTCGAGATGTACTTTTAAAATGAATTATTTTCTCGTGGTACGTCCAAGGTGCCACAATATATTTCAAAATTCTTCTAACTCGAGGACCAAAATGTTTTGAGATATTTTCAAATGTTTTATAAACACTTTTACTTAGACCCGAGGGTCGAATATTCTGAAAGTCTTTCGCTAAGAGAGGGTGTCCTCATTTTTGTTCAAACGCAAGACGATTTTCAAAGTCTCGATTGTAATATCCGCATTTTTCTTTCTCTTGTATTGTCATCTTTGGTGTATTTCTCGATCGTAGTGCCCCTCGTGTACCTTTCAGTGTGTCATTCCTGTCAACTGTTGAACTGTATTCTCGTTATTGTTGTGCGGAACAGCCGTTTCGGGGTTGCCGTGGATCCATTTCGTGTTATTGGTTCCCAAATATTGATTCCTATCGTTTTTATTCTCTTTCCGGATCATTTTTATCACTTTGGGACCCAAAAGGGGTGTGGGCCGCGGCACAAGGTGTGTGCGCCGCGGCACACAAATTTCTCCAATTGTTGGTCGAGCGAACTGTACTGTGTGCCGCGGCACACCCATCCGGTGCCGCGGCACAGTGCCGAGTCAGTGCCGCGGCACACCCGTGTGACGTCTGCGACCAAAACCCGACTGTACCGGGTGCCGCGGCACACGCAGGCCGTGCCGCGGCACACTGCCGAACCCTGGGAGCGAATTTTTGGCCTGTGCCGCGGTACACCTCAGCTGTGCCGCGGCACACAAAGCGGTCAACTGTGCAATCTCGTCCTTATTAGACGAGATCGGCCATCTTTCTCCTTCATTTCACCTGCGCGAGAGAGAGAGGTCTAAGGGGGGAGAACTTCTCCAACATTCTTCATTCGGGGGTCAATTTTCATCATTTTCCTTCGGTTGTGAGGCCCGGATAATCAATCTAACGCGTGTTTTACGGATCTTAGTACTTGAATCTTCTAAGGTAATATTTCTAGAACCCTATTTTCGATTAATTTGGGGGTTTTGGGTTTTTCTTCCGATTCGTTCCGTTTTGTTGGTGGATTCATGATGAATACGATTAATATTGTTAGTATCTTTAGCTTTCCTACGGATTCATGGATATTTTGTGGATTTTTACGGAATCGAGAGGGTTTGGTTGTGGTCCGCCCTCGTTGTTATTTTTGGTACGAATATACATGAATCGTAGGCGGGTTTCCGGGTGTATTCCATTTCCGTAATCGTCTAGAGTTGGTTGTGATTGTGTTATTCGAATCGTTAGGTTCATTTACGCCGGTTCCTTGCGGTCGTGTTCAACTCTTCCTTTCCGTTCGTATCACCGTCTATTAACCGAGGCAAGTACCCTTATGAACTTACAATCTTGACATAGTAGTTTTGTATGAGGAATTGTGTGTGTGTGTGTATACTCACTACGGGTTAGATCCGACGGGGTCTCGGTAGGGCTCCACGAAGCTGTGGAACCGCGAGTTGCTTTTAACCACTACGGGTTAGATCCGACGGGGTCTCGGTAGGGATCCACGAAGCTGTGGGTCCGCGGTTAATTGTGGTGCATTTTACAAATGTGGTTTTGATTATTGGCATTTCCGGAGATGAGTGTTTTGGAACTATGTTTTCTTAATTGCATGCATTACTATATGTGAAAGATGTAAGTCGTTCATTTGGTTACTTGTACTAGCATAATTGCTAACCCCTCTGGGGACCCGTTTTGGGGAAATTCGTTTTATGAATTTCAGGTCAGGTTCATCGAGACAAGCGGGTGCTGGACCAGTATGCGGATGATGGCCGCGCGTGATGATTGTGCACGAGTGGTGTCTTGTTACTTTCTATCTTTTACCTTTGTGGTCTTTAAACTAATAGAAGTACTCGAGTACTTAAGAACTTTTACTTGTCGGGATTGTATTGTTGTTTATTATGTTGTGATGGATTATGGTGTCATGTTTGACCGGTTAAACTGGGTGAATTATTTTGTTGGGCGTCTTTATGACGAGGTATTTTTTTTCTGTTGTTTCTGTGAGTCGATGAGTATGATGCTTGTTCAGCCTGGTGGGTCCCATGTAGGGATTCACGGCGCTGTAATATACCTCGGATATCCTGGGGGTGTTACAGAAAATGGTATCGGAGCCCTAGGTTTATGGATACCTAGGCTTGTCGGTTTATTGGGTCTTGTTGTATTTTGTTTTGCACATCATCATCACGCTGCCATGATTCCGGTACTACCAGTGCCCGTAAGTTTTCTTTCCTCTGTGCCTTATACTCTTGTATCGTACCTCTAGTTCTCGATTTGCGATCGTTCTTTTCTTGTACTTACCATCGTATGGCTTTTGCTACTTATTTAACTCCAGTATGGATGCTGGAAGAGGTCGTGGTCGTGGGCGCGGCCGGGGACGTGGGGCAGCCGGTGGGGCGGCCACGTCACAGTCTTCGGGAGCCGGCAGTACCGGCGACCGTCACAGTCATGCTTCTTCTCAGGAGCGCGCCGACCTTGGTATTGCGGCTGTTATGCAGCAAATGGTGAATCAAATGGTGGCGATAGCTCAGGCGGTTCAGAACCCGGATCCGGCCCATACTAATCGGGGTGGAGCGGACCGTTGGCTTCAGGATGTCATCAAGATGCATCCTCCTCAGTTTTTGGGAGCTTCAGACCCGATCGGCTGGGAAGGGTGGATCAAGGAGATATCTAAGGTCTTCGTTGCCACTAACTGTCCCGAGGACCGTAAGGTCCCCATTGCCCAGTACTTCCTCACAGGGGACGCTACGGATTGGTGGGAGGCCGTTGGGCCCAAAGACCATGTGGCTTCATGGGCCGAATTTCAGGAATTGATGGAGACCGAATATTGCCCGTGGCCGGTCAGACAGGCCCGAGTACATGCCTTCTATGATGCTCAACCACGGGATATCCCCGTATCTCAGGCTATTGCCGACTTTAACAAGGAGTTGGGTTATGTGAAGACCCAAGTTGTCGAGGAGAGCGACAAAATCTTCCATTTTTCCAGGCGGATGAAATTGTCTATTCGGGACTATATGTCGGGGCTCGTCTGTACTACCTTGAAGGATTACCAGAGTAGGGCCCTTGCTTACGATATGTCTGTGACGGCGATTGAGGCGGCCCGCGAGAGCAAGAAACAGAAGTCCGTCGGGAATTTTTCGGGCCACAAAGGTGGAGGTCAGCAGAAATTCCAGTCTGCCAACTTTTCCGCTGGTGGTGGCCCAGCTCGATCTACTGGGTTTCCCCGTAGGGCTGCCAGTGCCCCTTCTCGAGAGGTGAAATGCTTTAACTGTGGCCAGCAGGGCCACATCAGTCGTATTTGTCCGAACCCTTTGCTGACGTGTAATCAGTGTGGCCAGTCGGGTCACAAGGCTGCTTTCTGTGCTGAGAGGGAGAAAATCTTTGGTGCCCGGGCTTCCATTCCAGCGCCTAGGGAACCAAGTGTGAATCAGGGATCGTTTGCTCCTCAATCTTCGCCGAGTGCTGGTCGGGGGAGAGGTCGGGGTCAGCCCTCCAAGGGGGGAGCTTCCAGCGTCGGCTCAGCCCACCCGCGTGTCTATGAGATGCGGAGAGCCGATGATCCAGCGGCTACCGTAGCGACAGGTACCGTTCATATTCTTTCTCATCCTGTCAGTGTGCTTTTCGATTCTGGTGCTACGCATTCGTTCATATCTCTGGATTGTGTGCGCCGTTTGAGTCTCGACCGTTTGACGCCTTGTGAGCCCTTCATCGTTAAGCTTCCTAGCGGTGATAGGATCGTTAGTGATCAGGAGGTTCGAGACTGTTCTGTGTTTATTTGTGAGAGGGCTTGGCCCTCTAATCTTATTGTTGTGGGTATTGAGGGTGAGGACTTAATTCTCGGGGATGATTGGCTCGAGCGGCATGGTGCAATCATGAACTACCGCACGAGAATCATCACCATGTTAGCCGATGATGGCACCGAGCACTCTTTCGCCGGGCGAAGAAGGGGGAACCAGAAATTCGTTATTAACACCTTGAAGGCGATGAGACTCCTGCGAAAAGGGTGTACCGGCTATTGGTGCTACGCCTTGAAGGCGGAGAGTGGTGGAGTCGAGCTTTCGTCGATTCCAATCGTTAATGAGTTTTCTGATGTTTTTCCTGACGAGTTACCGGGATTGCCACCGGATCGTGAGGTCGAGTTCGCTATAGAGTTAGAGCCGGGTGCGGCTCCTATTTCGAAGGCGCCCTATCGCATGGCACCTTCAGATATGTCCGAGTTGAAGAAGCAGTTGAGTGAGCTTCTTGAGTCGGGGTATGTTCGACCGAGCGCCTCGCCTTGGGGCGCACCGGTCCTGTTTGTACGGAAGAAGGATGGTTCACTACGTTTGTGTATCGACTATCGCGAACTAAACAAGGTGACCATCAAAAACAAGTATCCTTTGCCGAGAATTGACGACTTATTCGACCAGTTGCAGGGAGTTGCGGTATTCTCGAAAATTGATTTGAAATCGGGGTACTATTAGCTCCGGGTGAGAGAGTCCGATGTGCCGAAGACAGCTTTTCGGACGAGATACGGACATGATGAGTTTGTAGTTATGCCTTTCGGGTTAACTAATGCGCCGGCGGTGTTCATGCAGTTGATGAACAAAGTCTTTATCGAGGATTTGGATAAGTGTGTTGTCGTCTTCATTGATGATATTCTTATTTATTCGAGGAACGAGGAAGAGCATGCCCATCATTTGCGGATAGTGTTAGACATTTTGAGGGCCGAGCAACTCTATGCGAAGTTCTCGAAATGTGAGTTCTGGATGAAGGAAGTGATGTTTTTGGGTCACGTGATTTCAGCCGAGGGAGTTCGTGTAGATCTGCAGAAGATCGAGGCGGTGTTGGATTGGGCACCGCCCAAGAACGTGAGAGAGCTCCGTAGTTTCTTGGGTTTGGCTGGCTACTACCGTAGATTCGTCGAGGGTTTCTCGAAACTGGCTCGACCACTTACACAGTTGCTCCAGAAATCCGAGAAGTTAAATGCGGAATGACGAAAAGCGATTCGATTTGAGGAACTGAAGAAGCGTTTGACTTCAGCTCCGGTTTTGGCATTGCCATGTGGCAACGAGGGATTCGCCGTTTATAGCGATGCTTCGGGTCAGGGTCTTGGGTGCGTATTAATGCAGCACGGCAAGACCATTGCCTTTGCGTCGAGACAGTTGAGGCCGTATGAGCTTAACTACCCCACTCATGATTTGGAGTTAGCGGCAGTCGTATTCGCGCTCAAGATTTGGTGTCACTATCTTTTCGGCTCTGCATGTCAGATTTTTACCGATCATAAAAGTCTGAAATACATATTTACTCAGCGGGAGTTGAATATGAGGCAGAGGAGGTGGCTAGAGCTGATTAAAGATTATGACCTCGAAATCCTTTATCATCCGGGCAAGGCGAACGTCGTGGCCGACGCCTTGAGTCGGAAACCGATTGCATTGCGATCGCTTGAGATCCTTACATCTCAGTTCGAGCTTCGGCGAGCTTTGATCGAGTTAGATGTTGAGGTTCTGTTGCCGGGAACTGTCGGGCAACTTTGTGCTTTGGAAATTTCGTCGTCTTTGATCGATGAAATTAAACTGAAGCAGTTAGAGGATCCGATGATTGCTCAAATCCGAGAGAACGTTCTTAAAGGAAAGTCTCCTGGGTTTGTGATTCACGAGGATGGTGCTTTGAGATTCCAGAGTCGGCTTTGTGTGCCGAACGACTCAGAGTTGAGACAGAGTATTTTGCGGGAGGCCCATGCTACACCTTACTCCGTTCATCCTGGTTCGAGTAAGATGTACAAGGACTTGAGAAGGAACTTCTGGTGGAATGACATGAATGAGGAGGTCACGCAGTTTGTAGCAAGGTGTTTGACTTGCCAGCAAGTCAAAATCGAGCATCAGCGACCGGCTGGGCTTTTGCAGTCACTTCCCGTTCCGGAATGGAAATGGGAAGATATATCGATGGATTTCATTACGAGTCTGCCGAGATTGAGGTCGGGCATGAATATGGTATGGGTGATTGTTGATCGTCTGACCAAGTCGGCACATTTTCTGGGCGTCAAGGACACTTGGGGTCCGGAGAAGTTGGCTCGTGTGTTTATCGCGCAGATTGTGAGACTTCACGGTAACCCGAAGTCTATTGTTTCGGATCGTGATGGCCGTTTTGTATCGCACTTCTGGCAGGCGGTGCATAAGGCGTTGGGTACCCAGTTGCGTTTGAGTACCTCTTTTCATCCCCAGTCAGATGGACAGTCGGAACGCACTATCCAGACGTTCGAGGACTTGTTGCGTGCTTGTGCTCTCGATTGGAGTAGTGACTAGGAGGAACATTTGCCATTGATCGAATTCACGTACAACAACAGTTGGCACGCGTCGATTCGAATGGCACCGTTTGAGGCACTTTATGGGCGGCGATGTCGATCATCGATTTGTTGGAATGAGGCGTCCGATTTGGTCGGAACCGAGCCGGATGTCGTTTTAGAGACGAGGCGGAAGATAGAATTAATTCGGGAACGGATGTTGGCGCGAGTCGGCCAGTCGTATGCCGACGTCCGTCGTCGACCTTTGGAATTCGAGGTGGGAGACCACGTTTTGCTAAAGGTGTCGCCGACGAAGGGGGTTTTTCGTTTCGGGAAGAAAGGGAAGTTGAGTCCGAGATTTATCGGCCCCTTTGAGATCCTCGAGCGAGTCGGTGGGTTGGCATACCGTTTGGCGTTACCTCCGGCCTTGAGTCATGTTCATAGCGTTTTTCATGTTTCCCAGCTGAGGAAATATGTCCCGGATCCTAGTCACGTCATCGATTATGGCGAGATTGATATTGCTGAAGATATTACTTTTGAGGAGCGTCCTTTGAAGATTTTGGAGCATCGTGAGAAACGACTGAGGCATAAGACCATCCCTTTGGTCAAAGTGCAGTGGTCGAGACACGGTGTCGAGGAGGCAACTTGGGAAACCGAGGATAGCATGCGTGCTAGGTACCCTGAGTTGTTTGTTTCTTAAGTTTCGGGACGAAACTTATTTTTAGAGGGGTAGAATGTAATATCCGCATTTTTCTTTCCCTTGTATTGTCATCTTTGGTGTATTTCTCGATCGTAGTGCCCCTCGTGTACCTTTCAGTGTGTCATTCCTGTCAACTGTTGAACTGTATTCTCGTTATTGTTGTGCGGAACAGCCGTTTCGGGGTTGCCGTGGATCCATTTCGTATTATTGGTTCCCAAATATTGATTCCTATCGTTTTTATTCTCTTTCCGGATCATTTTTATCACTTTGGGACCCAAAAGGGGTGTGGGCAGCGGCACAAGGTGTGTGCGCCGCGGCACACAAATTTCTCCAATTGTTGGTCGAGCGGCGTGCGTGTGCCGCGGCACACCCATCCGTGCCGCGGCACGGTGCCGTCGGTGCCGCGACACACCGTCCGGCCGCGGCACACCCGTGTGACATCTGCGACCAAAACCCGACTGTACCGGGTGCCGCGGCACACGCAGGCCGTGCCGCGGCACACTGCCGAACCCTGGGAGCGAATTTTTGGCCTGTGCCGCGGCACACCTCAGCTGTGCCGCGGCACACAAAGCGGTCAACTGTGCAATCTCGTCCTTATTAGACGAGATCGTCCATCTTTCTCCTTCATTTCACCTGCGCGAGAGAGAGAGAGGTCTAAGGGGGGGAGAACTTCTCCAACATTCTTCATTCGGGGGTCGATTTTCATCATTTTCCCTCGGTTGTGAGGCCCGGATAATCAATCTAACGCGTGTTCTACGGATCTTAGTACTTGAATCTTCTAAGGTAATATTTCTAGAACCCTATTTTCGATTAATTTGGGGGTTTTGGGTTTTTCTTCCGATTCGTTCCGTTTTGTTGGTGGATTCATGATGAATACGATTAATATTGTTAGTATCTTTAGCTTTCCTACGGGTTCATGGATATTTTGTGGATTTTTACGGAATCGAGAGGGTTTGGTTGTGGTCCGCCCTCGTTGTTATTTTTGGTACGAATATACATGAATCGTAGGCGGGTTTCCGGGTGTATTCCATTTCCGTAATCGTCTAGAGTTGGTTGTGATTGTGTTATTCGAATCGTTAGGTTCATTTCCACCGGTTCCTTGCGGTCGTGTTCAACTCTTCCTTTCCGTTCGTATCACCGTCTATTAACCGAGGCAAGTACCCTTATGAACTTACAATCTTGACATAGTAGTTTTGTATGAGGAATTGTGTGTGTGTGTGTATACTCACTACGGGTTAGATCCGACGGGGTCTCGGTAGGGCTCCACGAAGCTGTGGAACCGCGAGTTGCTTTTAACCACTACGGGTTAGATCCGACGGGGTCTCGGTAGGGATCCACGAAGTTGTGGGTCCGCGGTTAATTGTGGTGCATTTTACAAATGTGGTTTAGATTATTGGCATTTCCGGAGATGAGTGTTTTGGAACTATGTTTTCTTAATTGCATGCATTACTATATGTGAAAGATGTAAGTCGTTCATTTGGTTACTTGTACTAGCATAATTGCTAACCCCTCTGGGGACCCGTTTTGGAGAAATTTGTTTTATGAATTTCAGGTCAGGTTCATCGAGACGAGCGGGTGCTGGACCAGTATGCGGATGATGGCCGCGCGTGATGATTGTGCACGAGTGGTGTCTTGTTACTTTCTATCTTTTACCTTTGTGGTCTTTAAACTAATAGAAGTACTCGAGTACTTAAGAACTTTTACTTGTCGGGATTGTATTGTTGTTTATTATGTTGTGATGGATTATGGTGTCATGTTTGACCGGTTAAACCGGGTGAATTATTTTGTTGGGCGTCTTTATGACGAGGTATTTTTTTTCTGTTGTTTCTGTGAGTCGATGAGTATGATGCTTGTTCAGCCTGGTGGGTCCCATGTAGGGATTCACGGCGCTGTAATATACCTCGGATATCTTGGGGGTGTTACATCGATAATAATGTTTGCACTACTTTTTGTAAAGTGATACTCAAGATCAACTGGTGTTTCCAAACTATTTTCAAAAGGTGGTTTTCGTTTTTAAAACCTATCATTCCTGTTTGCGGACCGGAAATGCGTGTATGGTTTTCGAACTTTCGTTACGGTGTTAACCCCGAATTGTGATTGAATTGGTGACGTGAGCGTCGAGTCGTTCGCCACGCATATATTTTGTTAGCCCTTGTGGGAGGTGTGATGACGATCCTTAATGTTGTCATTTCGTGGTGGCTTGCGTGTTAACGCACTTGTGTGAGCTGTTAAAGCTTGGGTTTGTACGTTTGTGTACATATGTGATTGTTTCATAATGTTTGTAATTATGTGCTGGTTATTGTTCGGGCCGTTGAGGTCGCCGAACGATACCGTCGTTGCTGTAGTGTTTGTGTGTATTATTTTACGATGATAATCGTTGTATATGATATGTATTATGATTCCTTGTTGTCGAGTTGGCATCTCCGCTATGTTGTTTTGCGACGTTATGCCCCATTGTATCTAGCATTTGTATTTTCGGTATGCCGAGCCGAGGCGTTTCAACCGTGATGTGCGGGGCATGCACGTGTAAATTTGTCCTTCTCGTCGGTAACACATTTCAAGTGTGGACTCGAGGACACCGAATTGATTTTGTGAATTGGCTACCGAGACTTTCGGAGTTCGCTTCAAAGACACGATCATCGGAATCGGCTTTGAGAGGCCTTTGAAAGATGTTTGTCGATTGCTTGTTGTGTTGTCACATTGATTTCGTTGTTGTGAGTTTCGGGGACACTTCTTTTAGATGAGGTCGAATATAATACCCGTATTATTTTTGGCTTCTGCATTTCCTCTTTCTCAAGTCTATCGACTCACTCGTGTTCGTTGATACTTTCTGAACTTGTTCTGTATTTCGGTTTCGTCGTTCGAACGAGCTGTGATCTTGTTTTGGGTCAATCTGGTTATCGCTGTGACTTTTTTTGAGTTCGGTTCGATTCTTGTGAACCTTGTTCGGAAGTGACATCATCTGGTTTTACTAGTTCTCTTATTCGCAGTGGATTAGATTTTGAACTTCAATATTTTCGACTCTGTCGACTCGTTTATGTTCGTTAACATTTTCTGAGCTTGCCCTATCCCTTGCTTTTATTGATCGAACGAGTGTGGTGTTTCGAAATTACTCGTTTGTCGTTGTGACTTTTCAATTGCTATTCCCTTTCCTATAGATCTTATGTGAATCACATCTTGTTGCTTTTACCGGATCATATATTGTCTCGAGCCGAGACGTGAGCCTGAGAGTTGTTGTTTGAATTTTATTATTCTTCGTGATTCGAACATGATTGTTCGATTTTTGTTGTCTCGACCGTTGTGGTTCGATCGTTTGATTGTTCGGTTTTTGTTGATCTCGTTTCGTGATTGTTGAGCGTTCAGACTCCTTCCTAATTTCCTTATATTCGGGAAATTTGTCTCGTTTTTTATCTTCCAACCCTTGAGCGGTGGAATCCCGTATTTCTTCAGCGATTGGCTCACGTTTTGATTGATGTACCGTTGGGGTGGTCAATCATATTGATTTTCGTTCGTTGTGTTTTGTGATTGTTCGGATAATCGACTTGGTTGTATTACCTGTTTGATGACGCCTGTCACTTGTTGGTTTTATTATTTCTCTATCGGTGGCGTTGTGTTGGTCGTCGTGGAGCGTGTTTTCACGCCGTATGTTCCTTTGCATTTCTTGCAGCGTTTCGCCGTCGGGCGCGAGTTTTCGGTTTTTGGGTATCTCGTCGAGTTTTCCTGACAGTGGATATTGCTTCTCCCTACTTATTTTAAGTTTCGGGACGAAACTTCTTTTAAGGAGGGTAGAATGTAATACCCGTGATTTCGATTTCCGGTAATTTCTTTTTTTTTGGCGGAAGTCCGTTTTGACGACTCGCTCATGATCGTTTCGTCATTATGAGAATGATTAATTCTGCACTTTTTGTCATCCGAGTTCGTTTCGGTGTCGTTTTGTTGAGTTCCGTGTTTTTTGCGGTTTTTCCGCACTTGAGTTCGATTCTTGCGAATCTCGTCCGAAACTGTTGTTTCGACTTTCTCGTAAGTTCATTTAATGTTAATATTCATGTTGCGAGCTTTGGCTTGGTGTTTCGATCACGTATCGTGATTTTCGGGCGTTTTGGGCCATTTTCATAATTTCCCAAAGTTTGGGGTAATTACTTTCCGTTGTCGAATTTCGAGCCTTCGGGTGGTCGGAATCGTGTGTTCTCTTAGTGCTCGGATTCGTCTTTGCGAGTACTTCATAACCGTATCTTCGATTCGTACTCAGGTTCGGGTTTCGGGGTCGTTCGGGCCGTCGGAGTTGGTCCCGGCCGAGTCATGGCCGGGCATGCTCGGGCCAGGCCAGCCCTGGCCGAGTAACGTGCGGTAGTGATCGGCAGTTACGTACGTAAGGCCGGTTATGTACGTAAGGCCCTGTCCGGTAACGTACGTAACGCTTCCGGCATTTCCAGGCAGTGAGTTCGTCCATGGCCGGTTACGTACGTAAGCCATGGCCGGTTACGTACGTAACCCGGCCGGCAGTCGGCCTATTTAAGGCCTGGCAGCATTTTTCTTCAGCTATTTCTCACTTCTTTTCTTCCCTTCCGCGGCTGTAGGTGTATATATCATGGAGAGATGTTGTTGGGCAATCAATCCATGAAGTTTTGAGGTTCATATCATCAATCATCCGTCCTATAACATCCTCCAATCTACCGAATCAGGTCAGATTTCCTAGAAATCTAGTTTTGGGGAATTTGGGTATTTTGGTTGTTTTCGTCCGATTAATCTGATTTAACTTAGGATTATGATGGATTGATGATTATTTAGATGTATTATATCATTTCCCTTGTTATTCCATGGTTGGATCGTATCGATTCGTTATTTGGGTCGAGTTCTTGACCGACGCCTTGAAGGTGTCCGGTAAAATATCTTAGAGGGGTTTTCGGGCGTTCTACGTTTATTCTTCCTCGTATGATCGATGATTTATTGATTATATATTGTTAGGGTCGAGTTTCTTGCGAAGAAACCGAGTTGAACCCTTCCGTTCGTTGTCGTCTTTCTTTTCGATTGCATCGGGCGTTTCGAAGCTTTCCGGTTGAGCTGTGTTCGTCGGGATACTTGCGTGCCGATTTTGAGGCAAGTGCCTTGTCCATATTATTCTTGTTTTGTGGATATGATAATTGGTGACCGTCTTGGTGTGTTTGTTTGTTTGTTTGAATCGAGTTTTCAAAATATTTGGTTAGCCTTGTTGTAATACCCTCGCCTTTAATATTGTATTTCATGATTTAAGTTAAGTATTTTCGCACCATATCTGTGATGTTGTAGCAAGTACCGACGAATTATGTTAAATTGGATTCATGGTCATTCATACTATATTAGTTGTTGGGTGATAGTGCGAGAATTCCATTTATGCTTGTTATAGTACTTAACGTACGTTAACATGTATTCTTAACGTACGCTATGTAGGCCGCCTTACGTACGTAATATCAGTACGTTAACGTACGTAATGCGGAAGATCCTCCAGCAATCCGCCTTTCGGCGGGTGGGGTCGAGCAAGGGTAGGTGGTCGGGAGTCGATCGCGACAGCCAAGTCAACGGCTATTACGTAATAGCTGCCTGGTTACGTACGTAACGAACTGCATGTTTTTAGACAGGGAGATTTGATGAAATTGGTTACGTACGTAATGATCATGAGATTACGTACGTAAAGGCTATAACGTACGTTAACCACGTTCGTTAACGTACGTAATGTCAAGTTCAGATTATAAATGTATGACTTGCCATTCACTTCCTACTCGACCTCTTTCAATCTCCAAACTTAGGAACGATTCCTTTCCCTTCCAACTTCATTTCTAAGCCTTCCTAACTTGTGTTGGAGCTTCAACACTTGATTGGTGACTTGGAGAGCTAGAGATTGAAGTGTATTCCTTGGAGTGTTGGTGTTGTTCTTCATTTTAAGGTTGGTCTTTCTTTAACTCATATCAATTCCATGCTTATGATGATGTTAGTAGGTAAATACTTCACATAATGTTAGTTTAAACTAGTGTAAACATGATAAGTTAATTGAATCATACTCAAACCAAGTGAAGATTAACTTTGAAGGTATTAGTGTTACTTCTTGATGTAAATAACTTCATAATGTGATTGTGTTGATAATGATATACATAAAACCTGAGGTATAGTATGATAATCGGAAGTTGATTTTAGTCTCAACACTAGGAACATGTTAGTGATGATATCCTTAATGATTAAAAGTGAGAAATGTTAAATTTGTCTTGAACATTCTATTGATTCTTGAAGGTAGTATGGAACCATGATTTTTGGCCTCTAAAACCTTTGTAATAAAATTGTTGGAAAGATGATATTAACCCTTTGTAGATGATCTTTGTTAGATGAATGAAGTTACTTCAAAAATCTCAAGTATTCAATGATATAACTAGGCTTTTAATAAATTCTTCAAAGTAAAACAATGAATGTTGATAGAAGGAAGTTGTAATCTTCATATGTTCGAATCTATCGATTTCGTTAAAGGGCGTTAATCGCTACATTGATAGGTTGATAACGTTCTTTAGAGAATTGTGTTAAATGTGATGATACAAATGCGGTAGATGAATAGCCGAATTCCATTTCATTAATCCATGCATGTCAAGAGGCGTAAATTAAGATGATGTTCTTAATTCACTAAAAACTTAAACTTATGTTTCATATAGTAATCAAGTTTTGAATGAAATCGTTGGTAAATAATGAAGAATGTAATTAAACACAAATTATATCATAATTGGAAGTGTCGATGATTTGAAAAAGATATTTTCACGATATTGCATTAATAATAAACTAGACATCAAGAATTTGACATTAAGGTTAGAATATGTAATGATCATGATAAACATACGATGATTTGTAATAAGAACATTAAAATGATCGATAGGATAATCGATTTGTGAATATTGTTTATGCGATAATACCATTATAAATGCGAATGTGTTGTTGAATGAATTATATTTCATTCAAGGTTGCTTGTTCACGTGAGTATTGTTAGACGAGGATACCGTTCGTTTGACCATTCGAGGAAGGATTATTCGTCTACGGAATTGAGGCAAGTTATCTTGCTTGGTTATAATGATGTGTGGATTCTTATGATGATTATGCATTTCGTGTATATGAAACACCTATAAACTTGTGTCTTGTGACTTGAGGTTGTTCTTGATGATGTCCCGTTTTCATCATGGGATTGTATACCCAAATTCGTACTTTTGGACCCTTGATATCGTTGAGCTTTGTTGACACTTCGGTGAGTTGTTCGATTTCTTGGAAAAAGTGTAATTCGTTGAGTTTCGTTGTCATGTTGTATCGTGACATCTCTGGAGTCATATCTGCGCGCCGATTGGTTATGTGTAGGATTTTTAGCCGGGCACTTGATGATCATGCGTGGAGGTTTTTTCCGCATTTAGATCGTGCACACGAGACGTAGTTCGTGAGGCTAATTAGGTACATTGTCCCACGTATATTCTGGATTCCGTATACGGGGTGGACATGTGCACGGACACATTCGGATCGGGCGTCTTTGTGACGTCCGTCTTGAGCCATAGTATATGGTCGTTCGTATATTTGGTTATCTTGACGGTTGGGGTGATTGTTTATACGCCTTGGGTATATTCGGTAGTCGGTGGATTTCTTTGAAATCGGTATATATAGTGTATAATGTCATGAGAATTATTATCATGTATAGCCGACCACTGTGGTTTGGGGCGAAATACTTGTATTTCAGGGCGAGGAAAGGGCAAGGCACAGGAGGAGCACAATGGCGACGGAGGATTCTGATGTATGCTATTTCGGGGGCCCCGAGTCTTTTGGTTGTTCGGTTATGTTTTAAGCGTGACTTTCGTTTTATTTTTGTGTCGGATGAATGTACTAAAACTTGTTAGGTACTGCCCATCGTCATATGGTCTGTACCGTGTTTGGATCCTGTGTATGTTTGCTTGTATTTAAAAATATGAATAACTCATACTCCACACCGGAATTTTGATAAATATTGTGGTACGGTGCCACGTTGTCAGATTTTAAGTATATATTGTGATATTGCCTGGTGGGTCCCAGGAGGGATCCACGACACTGTAATAGCCACTGTTTTTGGGCTGTTACAGAAGATGGTATCAGAGAGTGTGTTTTTATTTTGAGTCATTGTAGAATCGAAATAGCAATAAGAAAACTTCGTGCCACGTGTAACCTGTGCAAGCGCCTGACCCGTCGAATACGGTATGTTCTCATGAACCATAATTTGATTACTGGCATGATATTGACGATGTATTGGTCTCCTTACTTATCTTGGCATCTTGCTACCATGAGGCAAAATTCATCTGTTTGAAGAGAACCTAAATTAATTATGTGATTGGAATTGTTTCGACTTAATGTTGATATGATATTGAGTGTGTAACACTTGTAGTGCCAGTGATTCTTTACAACTGCTTTGTTTGATTGTAAATTCCGTTTTGTTATTAACTTATCATGAATTTTGATTGATAAATCAAATCGTACTTGTGACTTGGTTCTTTCGGTATGGAAAGGAACCTTAGAGGCCGTGGCGAGAGGGGACGAGGCCGCGGAAGAGGCCGAATTCGATACCACGAGCTAACGGATGCGCGAATGTGGAACGAGTTGCGAGCGGTGATTCGCCTTCTCGGGACCAATCGCACCACACCGGAGAGAATGCACGTGCCGATCCTTACACCGTGATGCGGGGCATGATGGCCCGGATGACCCAAATGGGTGGGCGATGGAAACTATGCAAAGGAATACTACGAGTCGGCAGCGGGGACAACGGCCTCCGCCTTTGGTGCACAGGCGGGATCGTGAGCCGGATTATTAGCGACATATCACGTCGGCGACCTCCGACTTTTGAAGGCTCATCGAGCACTGCCGACATTGTACCTTTGGATAGAGCATTTCGAGAAAGCTCGAGATGGTGGAGTGCCCAGAGGAAAATCGAGTTGTTGTGGCGACTACTACCTCGGTAAGAGTGCCCATACTTGGTGGCTTTGTGAGGCTGCCGAAGGCGCGAGTACTTGGGAGGAATTCAAGAATCTTATGCTAGATCGTTACTATCCCGCACCCCTCCGTGAAGCTAAACGTCCGAATTACTAAACCCACCCATCGGAAGACGAGGATGTGTTAGTAATTCTTGAAAAATTCCAAGCACTTCTCCCTTTTGCTACGTCGGTTGTCCGTTCGGAAGCCGATAAAATCAAATATTTCCTCAAGAGGCTTAAACCCCGAATGAGGATGCAATTACTCAATCACCAGCATGCGACCTTAGGAGTTTATTGAGAAGGCTTTGGAGTATGAACTTACGCGAAGGAGATTTCTAAGAAGCGGCCTCGGTTTTCCAACAAGAGATCCAGAACTGCAGACCCAAGGAGACAAAGAACGGGGTATTCAAGAAACCCCACTGTACCAAATCCTTCCGAGCGGCCACCTATGGCACGAAAGCCGCAGAACGCACTCTCGGGCAATCAGCTCACTGCCGTGTGTTATAACCGTGGGGACCGAGGGCATATCGGCTCAAGTGTCCGGCCGGCCGTTGCTGTCACACTTGCGGGAAGAACGGTCATCGCTCGCTATTGCCGGGGTGGACTCGGGCGTGCCTCAGAAGCATCTCTTGCTCCAGTCTGTCTTCTATTCAGAACGTGCTCCTCCATCCGCTTCTTACCAGACTACCCGGCGAACAAAGGGATGGGCCGTGGGAATCAAGTTGGTACACACCTTAGGGGTTGCAAAACCCGAGTTTACGAGATGAAGAAAGTCGATGATCCGGCCGGCATGATTGCAGGTACTCTCGAGATCCACTCTCAGCCCGTTTGTGTTCTTTTTGATACTGGTGCTTCACACTCCTTTTTGTCTAGTTCTTGTTTGAGTCGTTTGCATTTGAATCGTGTTATCAATTGTGAACCTTATGTAATTGGTCTACCCGATGGTAGAAGAATTATTGGGAGTCGTGAAGTACAGAACTGTCCGATTAGCATGAACAACTGTGAGTGGTTGTCTGACTTGATTGTGGTGGATTTATCTAAAGATGATGTAATCTTGGGTATTGACTGGATGGATCGTCACGATGCCGTCCTTAGCGTCCGTAAGCGAATGGTGACCGTCACATCGGATGATGGCGTCGAGTGTATTTTTCGGGGTGATAATCCCAATCATTCTGGAAGAGTCATCAGCGCTATGAAGGCTATGAGATTACTGAACGAGGGATGCATTGGTTATTGGTGTTACATGACTAAGACAGCTGACCGGACAGTCAAATTGATTGATATTCCAGTAGTTCGAGACTATCCGGATGTATTCCCAGACGAGCTTCCAGGAATACCCCCACAGCGAGAGGTGGAATTCACCATTGAGTTGGAGCCAGGGACGTCCCCGCTTTCGAAAGCACCGTACCGTATGGCCCCGACTGAGATGCAGGAATTGAAAAGACAACTCGAAGAATTAACTGATAAAGGATATGTTCGGCCCAGTGCATCCCCTTGGGGGGCACCGGTGTTATTCGTACGGAAGAAGGACGGATCGCTGCGTTTGTGTATCGATTACCGGGAGCTGAACAAAGTAACAATTAAGAACAAGTATCCTTTACCTCGCGTCGATGATCTATTGGATCAGCTCAGGAGCATTGTATTTTCCAAGATCGACTTGAGTGCGGGTACCACCAATTGCGGATTCGAGAGTCGGCGTCCGAAGACGACTTTTCGCTATGGGCATTATGAGTTCGTTGTCATGCCATTGGATGACTAATGCACTGCGGATATTCATGGAATTGATGAATCGGGTTTTATTAATTATCCGGATCGTTTTGTAGTCGTTTTATTGACGATATCTTGGTCTACTCTCGTGATCATGAGGAGCATGAGTGTCACCTCCGCCTGGGTTCTCGATGCGTTAAGGCGAGAACAACTCTATGGAAAATTTTCTAAGTGTGAGTTACGGATGTCCAAGTTATTTTTCCGGGTCATGTGATATCGAAAAGGGAGTAAGAGTAGACACACAGAAGACTTAAGCTATCCGAGACTGGCTTCCCCAGAAGAACGTGAAGGAAGTTCGTAGTTTTCTGGGTCTAGCAGGCTATTACAGACTATTCGTGGATGGATTTTCCAAAATTGCTCTACCGATGTCTAATCTGTTGAGAAAAGATAAGAAGTACTTGTGGTCGGAAGCATGTCGGAAAGTTTTGATGAACTCAAAGGTCGATTAATTTCAAGACTGTTTTGGTACTACCTAGAGGAACGGAAGGATTCGCGGTATACGATGCATCGGCGGGGCCTTGGGCTGCGTGTTAATGCGGGGCGGGAAAGTGATCGCCTATGCGTCGAGACGATTGCGTCCTTACGAGGTCAACTACCCGACTCATGACTTGGAGTTAGCGGCCGTAGTGTTTGCTTTAAAAATCGGCGTCATTATACGTATGGAGTTACCGCGATTTTTACGGACCACAAGAGCCTGAAGTATATTTTTACCCAGAAGGAGTTGAATATGAGACAAAGGAGGTGGTTAGAGCTAATCAAAGACTATGATATCGAGATTCTTTATCATCCAGAAAAGGCAAACGTGGTTGCCGATGCCTTGAGCCGCAAGACGGTGCAGGAGCAGATGCTAGCTCGTTTGACCGCCCAGAGGGAGTTGCAATTAGAGTTCATGAGACCAGAGATTGAGGTCTGGATACAACGCATTCAGGGACAACTGTGCATGCTTGAGATTTCACCATCCATTGATGAGACGATCAGGACGAAACAGATGTCGGACCCATTCTTATCCAGAATTCGAGGAGAAATCGATCAGGGGAAGGCCCCTGGATTTGTGGTTCATGAGGATGGATTTTTACGCTTTAAAAACCGAGTGTGTGTACCAGCAGACGAAGAATTGAGGAATACTATTCTGAAGGAGGCTCATGCTACCCCGTATTCCATACACCCGGTATCAAACAAAATGTATAAGGATTTGAAGCCGTATTATTGGTGGGGTAACATGAAACGGGAAGTTGCCGAATTCGTTTCGAAATGTTTGACCTGTCGTGAGTCAAGATTGAGCATCAACGACCAGCTGGCATGATGAAACCGCTTCCGATTCCCGAGTGGAAGTGGGAAGACATATCGATGGACTTTATTACTAGTTTGCCGACGAGCCGTCGAGGCATGAATACGATTTGGGTGGTTGTGGATCGATTGACTAAATCAGCCCACTTTTTGGAGATCAAGGATACTTGGGGCCCTGATAAATTGGCCCAACTATTCATCAAAGAGATTGTGAGACTGCATGGCACCCCTAAGAGTATTGTATCAGATCGGGACGGATGGTTCGTGTCGCACTTCTGGAAGGCGGTTCATCGTGCTATGGATACACAGTTGAACTTCAGTACGGCTTTTCATCCTCGGGCCAAGCAGTCGATCTGAGAGGACAATTCAAACTCTAGAGGATATGTTGAGGGCATGTGCTCTCGATTGGAAGCTTGTTGGGAAGCCCAACCGCCGTTGGTAGAATTCACATACAATAACGGTGGCACGCCTCGATCATGATGGCACCTTATGAGGCATTATATGGTCGTCGTTGTAGGTCCCCTTTGTCTTTGGGACGAATTATACGAATCTATTAGTACGGAACTGATATGTTATTGGCGGCCATGAGAAGATTTCCACGATCAAGAGCCGTCTATTAACGGCCCAAAGCCGCGTAAATCATATGCGAGATAATCGTCGGCGACCACTCGAGTTTGAAGTTGGTGACCATGTCTTGGTCAAAGTATCTCCTACTAGAGGTGTTTTCCGATTCGGGAAGAGAGGCAAATTGAGCCCAAGGTATATTGGTCCGTTTGAGATCCTGAAGCAGTAGGCGACCTAGCCTATCGTTTAGCATTACCACCGACTTTGAGTCGGATTCACAACGTATTCCATGTGTCTCGATTAAGGAAGTATGTTCTTGATCCAAGTCACGTTATTCAATTCGACGAGTCGAAATAGCGACGACCATTCGTATGAGGAGCGACTGTGCGGATACTCGAGAGAAGAATTAAGCAGTGAGGAACAAGACGATTCCCTTATTAAAAATTCAGTGGTCAAGACATGGAGTCGAGGAAGCTATGTGGGAGACTGAAGATAGCATGCGAGAGAGATACCCCGAACTGTTTACCCCTTAGTTTCGGGGACGAAACTCCTTTTAAGGGGGGGAGTATGTAATACCCTCGCCTTTAATATTGTATTTCATGATTTAAGTTAAGTATTTTCGCACCATATCTGTGATGTTGTAGCAAGTACCGACGAATTATGTTAAATTGGATTCATGGTCATTCATACTATATTAGTTGTTGGGTGATATTGCGAGAATTCCATTTATGCTTGTTATAGTACTTAACGTACGTTAACATGTATTCTTAACGTACGCTATGTAGGCCGCCTTACGTACGTAATATCAGTACGTTAACGTACGTAATGCGGAAGATCCTCCAGCAATCCGCCTTTCGGCGGGTGGGGTCGAGCAAGGGTAGGTGGTCGGGAGTCGATCGCGACAGCCAAGTCAACGGCTATTACGTACGTAATATTTGCTGGTACGTGCGTAACGAGCTGCGTGTTTTTAGGCAGGGAGATTTGATGAAATTGGTTACGTACGTAATGATCATGAGATTACGTACGTAAAGGCTATAACGTACGTTAACCACGTTCGTTAACGTACGTAATGTCAAGTTCAGATTATAAATGTATGACTTGCCATTCACTTCCTACTCGACCTCTTTCAATCTCCAAACTTAGGAACGATTCCTTTCCCTTCCAACTTCATTTCTAAGCCTTCCTAACTTGTGTTGGAGCTTCAACACTTGATTGGTGACTTGGAGAGCTAGAGATTGAAGTGTATTCCTTGGAGTGTTGGTGTTGTTCTTCATTTTAAGGTTGGTCTTTCTTTAACTCATATCAATTCCATGCTTATGATGATGTTAGTAGGTAAATACTTCACATAATGTTAGTTTAAACTAGTGTAAACATGATAAGTTAATTGAATCATACTCAAACCAAGTGAAGATTAACTTTGAAGGTATTAGTGTTACTTCTTGATGTAAATAACTTCATAATGTGATTGTGTTGATAATGATATACATAAAACCGAGGTATAGCATGATAATCGGAAGTTGATTTTAGTCTCAACACTAGGAACATGTTAGGGATGATATCCTTAATGATTAAAAGTGAGAAATGTTAAATTTGTCTTGAACATTCTATTGATTCTTGAAGGTAGTATGGAACCATGATTTTTGGCCTCTAAAACCTTTGTAATAAAATTGTTGGAAAGATGATATTAACCCTTTGTAGATGATCTTTGTTAGATGAATGAAGTTACTTCAAAAATCTCAAGTATTCAATGATATAACTAGGCTTTTAATAAATTCTTCAAAGTAAAACAATGAATGTTGATAGAAGGAAGTTGTAATCTTCATATGTTCGAATCTATCGATTTCGTTAAAGGGCGTTAATCGCTACATTGATAGGTTGATAATGTTCTTTAGAGAATTGTGTTAAATGTGATGATACAAATGCGGTAGATGAATAGCCGAATTCCATTTCATTAATCCATGCATGTCAAGAGGCGTAAATTAAGATGATGTTCTTAATTCACTAAAAACTTAAACTTATGTTTCATATAGTAATCAAGTTTTGAATGAAATCGTTGGTAAATAATGAAGAATGTAATTAAACACAAATTATATCATAATTGGAAGTGTCGATGATTTGAAAAAGATATTTTCACGATATTGCATTAATAATAAACTAGACATGAAGAATTTGACATTAAGGTTAGAATATGTAATGATCATGATAAACATACGATGATTTGTAATAAGAACATTAAAATGATCGATAGGATAATCGATTTGTGAATATTGTTTATGCGATAATACCATTATCGCATTTAATGTGTTGTTGAATGAATTATATTTCATTCAAGGTTGCTTGTTCATGTGAGTATTGTTAGACGAGGATACCGTTCGTTTGACCATTCGAGGAAGGATTATTCGTCTACGGAATTGAGGCAAGTTATCTTGCTTGGTTATAATGATGTGTGGATTCTTATGATGATTATGCATTTCGTGTATATGAAACACCTATAAACTTGTGTCTTGTGACTTGAGGTTGTTCTTGATGATGTCCCGTTTTCATCATGGGATTGTATACCCAATTCGTACTTTTGGACCCTTGATATCGTTGAGCTTTGTTGACACTTCGGTGAGTTGTTCGATTTCTTGGAAAAAGTGTAATTCGTTGAGTTTCGTTGTCATGTTGTATCGTGACATCTCTGGAGTCATATCTGCGCGCCGATTGGTTATGTGTAGGATTTTTAGCCGGGCACTTGATGATCATGCGTGGAGGTTTTTTCCGCATTTAGATCGTGCACACGAGACGTAGTTCGTGAGGCTAATTAGGTACATTGTCCCACGTATATTCTGGATTCCGTATACGGGGTGGACATGTGCACGGACACATTTTCGGATCGGGCGTACTGTGACGTCCGTCTTGAGCCATAGTATATGGTCGTTCGTATATTTGGTTATCTTGACGATTGGGGTGATTGTTTATACGCCTTCGGGTATATTCGGTAGTCGGTGGATTTCTTTGAAATCGGTATATATGAATTGTATAATGTCATGAGAATTATTATCATGTATAGTGACCTGTGGTTTGGGGCGAAATACTTGTATTTCGGGCGAGAAAGGGCAAGGCACGGGAGGAGCACAATGGCGACGAAGGATTACGATGTATGCTATTTCGGGGGCGAGTCTTTTGGTTGTTCGGTTATGTTTTAAGCGTGACTTTCGTTTATTTTTGTGTCGGATGAATGTACTAAAACTTGTTAGGTCGCCCATCGTCATATGGTGCATCCGTGTTTGGATCTGTGTATGTTAGCTTGTATTTAAAAATAAGAATAACTCATACTCCACACGGGATTTTGATAAATATTGTGGTACGGTGCCACGTTGTCGATTTTAAGTGTATATTGTGATATTGCACGGTGGGTCCTGGGAGGATCCACGGCCTTAATAATAACTTGTTTTGGTACATTACACTTGTTAAAGGACCTCTTTCAAAACCGCATGTGTTTTGTGATTGGTGTGTTTCATGAACGAATATGTGACTCTTGTGGATATGTTTGGTCTGTTTGTGCACTTGGTGTTGCGTGTGGATGTATATTGTTTCATTTCGGTGCATTGTGGTTTGACGTGGTGTTTTGCTAAGTGTTTGATGCCTCTGGGTGAATTGTTTGGATATCCTTGGTGTGATATGTTGTTTGTGCATGATTGATTCGCTAGCCAGCTCGGGGGGTCCGACGGGATCACGGAGTGGGATTCGTGGCTTCGTCCCGGTCCTAGGCGACGTGTGGTGCTTGAGTATTTCGCTAGCCAGCTCGGGGGGTCCGACGGGATCACGGAGTGGGATTTGTGGCTTCGTCCCGGTCCTAGGCGATGCGTGTACATGTTTTGTGAATGTGTTTGCTCACCTCGGGAGGGTTCGACGGGACCACGGAGGGAATTCCAATAGCTTCGACCTGGGTTCACGAGTGAAACTTCACCGCTACGTGTGTATATTTTGTGATTGTTTTTCGCTCACCTCGGGAGGGTCCGATGGGATCACGGAGGGAATTCCATTGGCTTCGACCTGGATTCACGAGTGCGGTTGCTTATGTTTTGTGAATGTGTTTGCTCACCTCGGGAGGGTTCGACGGGGCCACGGAGGGAATTCCATTGGCTTCGACCTGGATTCACGAGTGAAACTTCACGGGTGCGTGTGTATTTTATGTCCGTCGAGAACGCGTGACGTGGGTTTCAACCACATGTGTGTGTCGGTTTTCTATTTGCGAAAACAAAACCTTTGGGTGTGACTGTGACCTGTTGATTTTTGGAAAGATAAGGATTTGATAATCCTAAGTTGTTTTCTATCAAAACTCTCGATGGCATTTAAACGGTTTTATAAATTGTTTTCCCTTGATTTGTGACCTTTCGGTTTTAGAATGTTTTACCAAACTCATGCCTCGGGAAGTGCTTTTCGTTATGTTTGGAACTTTGAGGATTCCTGGTTATTGTTATTCGTGGAATGTGAATTGTATGGCTCGTATTTTTGCACTTGTACTTGCACTAGTAAAACAGTGGAGTTTTGCTAACCCCCGAGTATTCGGGGGTGGATGTCTATTTTTGCATTCAGGTTTTTGGAGCATAGCATAGGGTCGGCACGAAGGATGATGAAAGATGAACGATACTAATCACACGAGGATCCGTTGATGTCGTATTGGTCTAGTTGTATTTTCTTTTCCGCTGCAGTATCTTTTCCCCGTTGTATGGGAGTTTATTGTATTTTGACCCCTGCGTGGGTAAGTGTTTGTAATTGAGCTGTAAGTATTTATTGAAAGATCAAATCGGTCTACTGAGTCATTTTAGCCTTAAAGGCATGGTTGAGTTGTTATATGTTGTTACCAGCCTGGTAGATCCTTGAGGAAAGGTTCTACGGCGTGTAATATCCCTGAGCGGATTGGGGGTGTTACAATCTCGATCCGAAATAATGGTCTTCGACGTCCCATGCAATCTGACTATCTCCGCAATAAATACTCGCGCCAATCTCTCGGGTCCCCATGTATCTTTAATCCCTAAGAAATGAGCCGACTTGGTTAGTCGATCAACTACAACCCAAATCATGTTCATTCCCATTCTAGTCCTTGGCATACTGGTGATGAAATCCATCGAGATGTCCTCCCACTTCCATTCAGGGATCCGAAGCGGCTTTAACATTCGTGGTCGCCGATGTTCAATCTTAACTTGCCGACAAGTCAAGCACCTCGAAACATACTGCTACGTCCTTCTTCATATTCCCCACCGAAGTTTTGTTTTAAATCCTTATACATCTTATCACGCCCGGTGAATGGAATAGGCGCTACTGTGAGCTTCCTTGAGAATAGTCCGTCTCAAGTCGTCATCATCGGGAACGCAAAGTCGACTCAAATCTCGTAACTCCATCATCTTGTATCACGAATCACGGGCTTTTCCTTTCTTTACTTCGTCACATAATCGAAGGATCGGAGAATCGTTCAACCGCTTAGACTTGATCTCTCGACTAGTGATGAAGTCGGTTCCATCACATAAAGTTGCCTCGATTCCCGGTGCCCATACTTCAATCCTCGCGGATCGGCCTCGTTGAATACTGGTTTGGGATGTAAGTGCTTCCAACACTCGAAGAGAAACAGGTTTACGGCTCAATGCATCGGCTACTACGTTTGCTTTCCCCGGATGATAGAGAATCTCCAAGTCGTAATCCTTGATCAATTCCAGCCACCTTCTCTGCCTCATGTTTAATTCTTTCTGACTGAAAATGTACTTGAGGCTCTTATGATCGGTAAAGATCTGACAATGAGTGCCGTACAAATAATGTCTCCAAATTTTCAAAGCAAAAACTACAGCTGCTAGCTCCAGATCATGAGTCGGGTAATTAACCTCGTATGGTTTCAACTGCCGAGAAGCATAGGCAATCACTTTATATCTTTGCATCAACACACATCCCAGACCCTGATTTGAAGCGTCGCTGTACACCATGAATCCATCAGTTCCATCTGGTAATGCTAATATAGGTGCTGTCGTCAGTCTCTTCTTAAGTTCACAAAACCACTGGCATTTCTCATCCCACTTGAACTTTTGAGTTTTACAGAATAAATTGAGTGAGTGGACGAGCAATTTTGGAAAATCCCTCTACAAAGCGGCGATAATATCCAGCAAGTCCTAAGAAACTCCGGACTTCTTTCACGTTATTAGGGGATTCCCATTCCAAGATTGCTTCGACTTTCTTTGGGTCCACCTGAACTCCATCGGCTGATATCACATGCCCAAGGAAAGTTACCTCCCTGAGCCAGAACTCGCATTTTGAAAGCTTTGCATACAGCTGTTCCTTCCTCAAGGTGCTCAAAACCACACGCAAATGTTCGGCATGCTCCTCTGCGTCCTTCGAATATATCAAGATGTCATCAATGAAGACGACCACAAATTTATCCAAGTATTCCAAGAATACCCGATTCATCAATTGCATGAATACCGCAGGAGCATTGGTAAGCCCAAACGGCATCACTACGAATTCATAATGCCCGTACCGGGACCTGAAAGCAGACTTTAGTATATCCGATTCCTTAATCCTCAACTGATAGTATCCTGATCGCAAGTCAATCTTCGAGAATACCCTTGCCCCTTGCAGTTGATCAAACAAGTTGTCGATCCGAGGTATAGGATACTTATTCTTGATCGTCATCTTATTGAGCTCCCTGTAATCAATACACAGTCGGAGGGATCCGTCTTTCTTCCGGACAAAGAGAACGGGCGCTCCCCAAGGAGAAACGCTAGGTTGAATATAGCCCTTCTGTAACAATTCCTCCAGTTGCTTCTTGAGTTCATACATCTCGGTTGGCGCCATGCGGTATGGTGCTCGGAAATAGGAGGCGCTTGTGCTCTAATTCGATAGTGAATTCCACTTCTCTCTGCGGAGGTAACCCAGGTAGTTCGTCAGGAAATACATCTGAGAACTCATTCACAACTGAAATAGACGAGAGCTCTACTCCTTCCTCTTTCCTCATGGAATAACACCAAAGTCCATGACATCCTTGCTTCAGTAATTTCACGGCTTTCATTGCTTTGATCAATTTTCCCGAGCTTCCCCGTCTCCACCCTCGAAATAAGTGTTCAGATCCGTCATCAGCAATGATAGAAATGACTCTCTCTCGGTAATTCAGAATAGCTCCATAACGGTTGAGCCAATCGTCTCCGAGAATTAAATCGTCACCGTAGATGTCAACTACAATAAGATTCGATGTCCAATCTCTCCTTCCTATAGACACTGGAAAATATCTAGCCTCTAGGGTTCCCGCAAATCTCTCTCCACTCGGCAAACCCACAACATATGGTTCACAAACAAATAAGCACGAGATTTTTAAATGATTTACACAGTTCAAGGATACAAAAGAATATGTAGCTCCGGAATCGAATAAAACACTAACTGGTTGCAAAAGGATCTGAATCGTACCTGATGCAACAGCAGTGTTCTGATCGTCATATTTCCTCATCTCGTACAGGCGCGGAGGAACGGACCCAGCACTCGATGTCTCTCTCTTCCCAACGTTCTGCTGCGGAAATCCACTCTGTTGTGTCTGGTTCACACTTATCTCCTTCGGAACTGGCGCTGGAATGCGAGTACCAAAAGACCTAGTAGCAACTCCACAGAAAGCCGCACAGTGTACTTCTTGTCCACAATCATAGCAAGTCACAGAAGATGCGGGGCAGTCACGTCGAATATGCCCTGCTCGACCACAATTGTAGCATTTCTTTGATGCGTCCGGAACTGCTGATGTAGTCCGGAACTTCTTTCCACCTCTGGAAGGATGTGGAGGTTTCCTAGCCGAATAAAGGAAGACCTGGCCTTGCAGGCCCACCACTCTTGTTTTACGAAAAGTTTAGGTCACTTTCGCTTCTTTGCCTCCACCGATTTCTCCACCGCCGCCTCTTTCATGTCGTAGGCAGCGCTTTGTCTTGATACTTGTCGTAACGTAGTACACTCGAACCGGACATGTACCGCTGAATCTCGGCATCATCCGCATATCGAAATGAAAAATCTTTTACGCCTCCGTTCGACCAAGTGTCGCACACAAGTCGTTGATAATTAAAAGTTTTGATTACATCATCACAGATGCTTAGAACTCGTGTGGTGAGAAAAACTCTCGGATCTTTGCCTCTCTAATCGGACGAGGACAATACTGCTTCCATCATTAATTTGAATTCCGTCCAATCCGCATTATGATTCTCGCCGAATAGCTTCCCACCAATCAAAGGCCTCCCGAATGTAAAATACCGGGCAATGGGAACCTTAGGTCCTCGGGACGCTTAAGACCCGCGAATATCTTCTCTAACTCCTTGAGACGGTGATCCCAAGTAATTGCCTCACAGATCCGTCAAATTTTGGCGGGTGCAATTTGACCACCTCAAGAAGCCATCTGTCTCCTGTTATCCTCGTGGTGCTTCTTGTCCCATCGCCGTCTGCATGCGGTCGACTACCCGGGCGAACTGGTTTATCTGCGCCACCACTGTTGAAGCACTCCCGGCATGTTAGGATTTGCGTCGTCATTCGCTGACCCTTGCTGCCCTCCAGAATGGGAATCGGTTCGACTAGCTGATAATTTCGGGGTAGTTGCGGAATCCTCCTGTCTCATGTTACCCCGTCCGCATCCACGACCGCGTCCGCGTCCACGTCCTCCTCTCAACATACTGTAAACACAATTCCTCAATATCCAGGACAAAGTTTACGAAATAAAGCCCGTCAATACTCACAAAACAGTAATTAAGTAAAACGGTAGTATAAGAGATTAGGAGACTTACAACCATGGTCCACATGACGACTTTTGGCGGAACAGTGATGTTACGAACAACTCGTAAATCAATAACGTAAACAGACCCAACTTAAAACCCGACTGTCAAGATATCCATGAATCTTAGCTCCGATACCATATTCTGTAACACCCCGAGATATTCGGAATAATTACAGCGCCGTAAACCCTTTAAGTAAGGATTTACAAGGCTGATTTAAAAGAAATGTAAATATAAGACATCAATACTGCGGAAATTCAAGTTTACAAAATCATTCAACTGGTTCAACGAGTAATTAATACAACCATATCGAAATGATATTAATACGACACGCGTACTCGAGTACTGAAATCAAAACAAGAAAACAAATCACCAACAACAACAAACATCACTGAACCCCTTCGTCGTCACGTAGGTACTGTGGCTGTTTCCTTGCTCCTCAGCTACCTGAACATCAAAACAAATGTCGACCCCCGAAGGGGTTAGAAAAACGATGCTAGTACAAGTATCATATTAAACAATTCGAATATGCATCAACAATATATAACAAGATACACCACACGGACTTCCGCTACCGGAATCCGACAATGCGAATCCACAAGATTCCATTACTACAGCAAGGGTATTCCAATGATCCAGCGCCCTCAGCATAGATCCCAAGATGATCCCGTCGGACCAACACGAGGTGGAAATAACCCGTCTAATGATCCAGCGCCCTCAGCCTAGATCCCAAGATGATCCCGTCGGACCAACACGAGGTGGACATCCGATCCAGCGCCCTCAGCATAGATCGTTCAACATACACAAACACGACTCATGCATACACGTATGCCAAATCATTATGTTCATCAACATGAACATACAAGCACTAGATAACGAATATCATGACAATTCAAAAATAATTTTCATGTTCAACAACATGAATAAACCACAAACATGTTCAAAATACCAATTTTTAACACATTACAATACTTGCCTCGAAGATGGCAAGAACGAAATACTTCAATGATCTCAACACACTCGAAGGCCGCCTCCTTCGATCAGCGTAGCAAGCTCGAACCTTAACAAAAGAAATGATATACAAATCATCTCAAGTCGAACGATTGCCTAACAATTCGATCTACGGCCCAAAAGCTCAAAATATGCAATCTGCCTGAACCACTTAGCGTACGCTACGTACTCTATGTAGCGTGCGCTAAGCCTGCCTGTTAGCGTACGCTATCGTATAAGCCTAGCGTACGCTAGCCACGGACTGACAGTTCTCTCTGATCAGCCGACTGACTCGGCTGATATCATAACGTCCGTTACGTACCACACGTAGCGTGCGTTAACTTATCCCCGATAGCGCACGTTAACTTACGTATGTTAGCGTGCGCTATCCTTGCATGGAAGATTACTACTGGTAGAAAACTGGATCTAATGGTGATGAATTCATGAATTCTATGGTGATAATACAAGTCATCCACGAGCATGTCATGCTAATAAGGTTTGTGAAAGTTTCTATACGTACTAAATGACTATGAGATTCAAAGATACGTATAATCATTACTACACTATCATTCATCTTGATCTTCAAGGAAATATTCTAAGTTCCGTTCGTCCTACGTTCCAAAACGCATGATTCCAATGTGTAAAACGTAACAACTAGGTAATATCCGTCTACTGATCACAAATTGGTTTGAAGCTGCTAAAGAGTCCATAAACTAAAAAGGTTCAAGGGTTCATACGATGAATAAGTGCCGAAACGTCGAAAATATCCTTCTAACACAGGATGATCGATTTTGAACGAAATAACTAACTATTAAAACATGATCAAACGTCCTTTAGAACACTACTAATATTGGTGAAGAACCACCTACCTCAAAGTAGTGAAGAACAAGGAGAAAATCGAAGCAATCCAACGTCGAAGGCTCGAACACCAATCCTCAATGATCTACAATCTTCAATACAAGCTAGGATGCTGATATGAAGTGTTTAGGATGTAGGAAGTTATACTCTAAGTATAAGAATTCGGATGTGGGAAAAGAAAGGATTGAAAATACGAAAAGGATCTTTGTCTATTTATAGGAAATGGTTATTAGCGCGCGCTAGTCCTGCTCGTAGCGTGCGCTAACGGCTCGACTTCATGTACTCGACTTAGCGCGCGCTATGCACATGTCTGTAGCGTGCGCTAAGGCGTTGACTTGGCTTTTCCCGAAAGCCGTCCAGGTTCATCCCGACACAATCCGACCAAGATCCCCGGCCTGATCTCACCTACCACACGTCCCAATCAAATTGACCACGCCTAGCGTGCGCTAATGTTCCTCTGTAGCGTGCGCTATGGATCCATGTTAGCGTACGCTACACATAGCCGATAGCGTGCGCTACATACGCAGAATTACAATTTTTAAATCACGTACACGAAATCATACGCTCAACAACATCGGATTATGAAATACGGAGAAAATACTCAGATCAAAGTGCACAATTACAATGTTACAAGTTCCAAATACATATCAGAAATCTCGGGTATTACATTAGTTATATGAAATGAGGCTTTACTAACTCGTATGTTGCTCCGGGGTTGTTTTTGGTTTATTCAACCCGTGCGATGCACCAATTGTATCTAAGATTTCATAGCTAAAATTTAATCATCTTGTAATTTATACTATCATTTAAAAGTTCATTTTAATCACATTGTGTATTAGAAGGTGCATTTGCATTGTGATGTTTATCATAACTTTTGTATTTAAATTAGTTTATTTACATTAAAAGTTACAATTAAAATAGTCTCTTCATATATAATCCTTTAACATGAATAAGTGACATAAATCCCCCTTCCACATTAAATTAAGGGGAATAAGTTTTATATAATATAGATTTCTGGAATAAATAGGAAATCAAAATCACACATAATGAAAATAATTAATAGTATAATCTTACCCTCTGTATTTCATCTTCTTTGCCGCGTCGGTGGAGAAGAAATAGTCCAATATATAGCAATTTAGGGAAAGAAATTTTGCAAAAATTAATATAGATAGATGGTAGAATGAGAAAAATCCGTCTGAGAAGATCAATATCTCGATGATAATGAAAATTAGAGTGAGAAAAAAATCAATCATATTAGATTGAAGAAAGGGGAAAGATATCGAAGAGGGAGAGAGAGAGAGAATTTAGTTTCAATAAGAACACAATTTTATCTCAAAAATAAATAATAATTTCCTACTATTTTTTTTTACATACATATACCTGAGTTTGTAATTTTCCCAACATAATCCGGCACGAAAAGGGGATACTAAAGTTGTTGGGCCACATTGGTGTTCAGGCCCGATTAAGATTAGCCTGCTTTCTTTTAGGGTTCTTTACACATATATATACAAGTAATAGTAAGTATTTACATATATAACAGATACATGAAATAATTACAAAACTACCGAAAAATTAATGAAAGAATAAATAAAAAAAAAAAGGATACCTTGCAATAATAGAGGAACCGTTTCGCAGGAAAATAGGAAAACCTCATCTCCTCAGATGCGATGGGTTCTCCACGATCTGAGAGATTCAGTTACCAAAAACAAAGAAAAAAATCCACCACCACCTATAATCAAAAAAAGAAGAAAATTTTAGATACGATTCAATTCTTCTCTCCATCAGATCGAAGAAGAAGCAACACGAATTACAGGGTACAAGGCGGAGAAGGAGGTACAGTTTTCTGGTCGGCAAAATACGAAGAAATCATCAGTTCCTTAAAATTGTTCCGAATAAAGAAGATCCAAATTACAAAATACAGAAACTTCTGCAAAACAGGTAACATTTTGAAGTATTTTTTTTTTTTTTGGAATTTTGAAAATAATTTCTACTGTTTAATCGAATTGGTGTGGGGGATTATAATAAATTTGACCATAATTGTATTCGTATATTAACTGTTCATTTCAATTGTAAATGAATTCTGACAATTCTTCTATTGACATAATGCAAGACATGAAATTAAAAAATTAGTTACCACAACAATAAAGGGAAAATAATCTTCTGTGATATATAAATTAAAGTGTAGTTCGTATTTTATATATGAATACTATTTATTGGAACCTTGGTTACTAGATTATTTCATGTATTTGTCATACATGTAAAAATTTACAAACGTAGTGCAGCACGAATAATTGAACATCATTTAAGACAATCTGGTTACCAACTTAAACTTTATATATTGTAGTTGGTTACCATCAGCATGTGTTGATTTTAGTATATTGTATTTGAATGTTAGTTGGATACCATGATTATATGTTGGTATTTATGAATACTTGGTTACTCATTTAAGTACACTGTAGTCGGATACAATAATTATTTAAGACAATCTGGTTACCAACTTAAACTTTATATCTTGTAGTTGGTTACCATCAGAATGTGTTGATTTTAGTATATTGTATTTGAATGTTAGTTGGAGACCATGATTATATGTTGATTTTATGAATACTTGGTTACTCATTTAAGTACACTGTAGTTGGATACAATAATTATTTAAGACAATCTGGTTACCAACTTAAACTTTATATCTTGTAGTTGGTTACCATCATCAGCATGTGTTTATTTTAGTATATTGTATTTGAATGTTAGTTGGATACCATGATTATATGTTGGTTTTTATGAATACTTGGTTACTCATTTAAGTACACTGTAGTTGGATACAATAATTATGTGTCAATTTTTTTTAAAATACTTGATTACTGAATTTAATAAATGAAAAAAATTAGATACCATTTAAAGAGATCTTGTTTACAAAATTATATTTGTTATAATGTATTTGAATAGTAGCTTCAACATGAGATACATCCCATCAAAATGACCTTTGTTACTTGGTTACTGAACTTAAAACTAGAATATAACTGGAAATTAAAAAAAAGAAGACTAAGATAAAGAACTTACAGGATAAAAAGAAAATGTAACCAGATACCATTTTATAGAAAAACTTATCAAATATTTGTTACTGCATGAAATGGTGAAACATTTTATTCTTTTTTTTTTTCAGACTATGGAAATGGTTCCGATCGTTCTATACTACAATGGTATTTGGATAGATGAAAATGTGTATACAAATTTCAAAGTAAGTGGATTATTAATTCAACAAAGAGAGGTACTTGCAGATATGGAAGATTTAGTGCGAACCACATTGAATATATCAAGCTCCACCACATTCACAATGAAGTTTCACATAACTCAAAACATACCCCCAATTAGTATAAGAGATGAATCAACATTGAGATTCTACATAGAGGTGTGCAGAAAAAATTCAGATTATGGAAAGTACCCACTCATAATCACTGAAGAAAATACAATGGCTACTGAAGATCATAATCATTACTCTAAAAATACAGGAGAAAGGATACAGAAAAAATTGCCCAGTCCAATGAACCAGTGTTCAGAAATTATTCCTCTAGTTACCAAATCATTAGTTAATAGAATAGAGTATGCTGATACAGTTGCTCAAAACATAGTCGAATCTGAAAAAAATGTGCTCTTACAACTAACTTCCACTGAAGATCAAGAAAACCAGGTCATCTCAAGCGCTGAATATGTAAATGTGATAGAAACTCAAATATATGTAAGAAAAGATGTGTTGGTGAATGCAATAAGCTTGAATTCAATGCGACAAAACAGACAGTTCAAGGTACAAAGATCTTCTTCAAGGGATTATGTAATAGTTTGTGTAGATAATACAAATTGTCAATGAAAACTAAGAGCCTCAAAGCTAGGGAACACAAATATGTTCAAAGTGCGAAAAATGAACGATGTCCACACATGTTCTTCAAATATGTTGATGGGGAATCACAGACAAGCTTCAAGTGAGATAGTTAGTGAATGCATAAAAAACAGATTTACGAATCTGAAAAAAGTATATACCCCATCAGATATTGTAGAGGACATGATGAACGACTACAATATATCTATTTCTTACCAAAAAGCATGGAGATCCAAGGAAAGAGCATTGGAAAAAGTGCGCGGAAATCCACATGATTACTCGTTGATACCCTCGTGGCTACACATGGTTGAAAAGAATAACCCAGGTAACTTCATATCTCTTGAATATTAATATGCTGCAAATTATAACCATGCATCTTAACTTTGTATATATTTATCCTACTGTGGTTATTGACTGCATTTCTATAGGTTACTAAATCAAACGAATACAATGGTTACTGATTACATATCAATTGGTTACTTCTGTCAGGATCTATAACAGATATATCTGTTGATGCCAATGGACGTTTCAAGTATCTGTTCTTTGCATTAGGTCCATCAATAGAAGCATATAAAAATTGTCTTCCAATTATTGTCATTGATGGTACATTCTTAAACTCCGTATATATGGGAACACTACTAATGGCAAGTACACAAGATGCAAATAGGTCTATCGTTCCTATAGCTTTTGCGATTGTTGTGATGAAAATGAAGATTCGTGGACATGGTTTTTCAAGAATTTAAGAAAAGCAGTAGGTGTAAGGGACAACCAGTGCATTGTATCAGATCGACATCAAGCAATAGTCAAAGGTTTGGAAATTATATTTCCAGATGTCATGCATGGGGCATGCACATACCATATCTTGAAAAATATCAAAAAAAGGTTTAAGAAAGGAGGTGCTGATGTGAAGAATGCTTATAATGGTGCGTGTAGAGCTTACACATTGCAAGAATTCGAGAAGCATATGTGTGATCTAGATGCAATTGATTATCGAATCTGTAACACCCCCAAGATATTCGAGGAGAATTACAGCGCCGTGGACCCCTACATGGGACCCACCAGGCTAACACAACAAACACCACTCGACTAACCGCCTCGGTTAGCAAGGAAACAATTGTTAACAATAAGAACATAAAACAACACGTCCGGTACAACCGGCATAAATAACATCAACCGACAAATACAGTAACTCCAACGAATACCAATCACAATCTGAAAGGAAAAGCCTAAGTACTCGCGAGTACAATCTATAAGTTTACAATTTGGAAAACATCCACGTCAAAAGAGACAGTAAGAAATAACAAGACTCGATTGCACATGTCAACAACCTTGGCCGACATCCTCGTACCATCCCAGCACCCGCTCGTCTGGCTGAACATAACCTGAAATCCATAACAAGAATTTCCCCAAAACGGGTCCCCAGAGGGGTTAGCAATTACGCTAGTACAAGTAATCAAGGCAAACCAATCGCTTACACATTTCATAGTACATGCACCAATATCATTTCAAAAACCAAAACTAGACATGTCTTTTCCGGAAATAAACAGTCAAACAATTTGCCGTGGGAACAGGGCTATACCATTGATCCCGCTCCGTGATCCCTAAGGACCCTCCCGAGCTGGCCATATTATAAAACAAACCACGCACACGCATCGCCTTGGGAACAGGGCTATACCATTGATCCCGCTCCGTGATCCCTAAGGACCCTCCCGAGCTGGCTAGCGAAACAAACTCGTGAATCCAGGGCTATACCATTGGATTCCCTCCGTGATCCCGTCGGACCCTCCCGAGGTGAGCAATCACACACAATATACATTACTATTTCACGTTAAGCGTAAAGGTTTCCAAAAATACTTGCCTTGAATTATTGACGACGCAACGAACGGAAAGGAAAGTCACCGACGAACGCTAGGAACCAACGAGACCGAACCTAACGATTCGAAGAATACAATCACAACCACTTCTAAACGATTATGGAAATGGAATACTCCCGGAAACCCGCCTACGATTCATGTATATTCGCACAAAAATAACAACGAGGGCGGACCACAACCAAACCCTCTCGATTCCGTAAAAATCACGAAATATACCATGAATCCGTAGGGAAACTAAGAATACCAACAAGAATAATCATATTCATCAAGAATCCATCAACAAAACGGAAGGAATCGGACAAAACCCCAAAATCCCCAATTATCCAAAAAGGTAGGGTTTCAAGAGATATTACCTTGAGTGATTCAAGTATTAAGATCCGTAGAACACGCGTTAGATTGATTATCCGAGCCTCCCAACCGAAAAGAAATGATGAAGATCGACCCCCGGATGAAGAACTCTCCCCCTCTATATCCTCTCTCTCGCGACGCAGTGGGAAAAAAATGGGAAATGAGCTGTTCACGCTCAAAACAACACATTTATAGTGTAACACGAGAACCTATCGCCGGCTATCGGCCGATAGCCCAACCGATACCCATACGGAATGCCTGAGAGAGTCTATCGACCCCCTTATCGGCCGAAAGGCTCTGGAAGTTCGAAGGTGAAGAAATTTACATATCGGCCAGCCTATCGGCCGATAGGCCCAACCGATATCCAAATGCACGCCGGCAGAGAGTCTATCGGCCCCCTATCGGCCGAAAGGCTCTGGAAGTGCTCGCCAAAATCAAACGACCATAACTCTCTCGTCCGACTCGATTGACTCACCGCTTGAACCATTGGAAAGCTAACTCGATGTTCTATAATATTGCAAGATTTATAATTTTTGGAGTTACCAAAAATTAATGGTGATCTAACAAAGACGAACTCATACTTAGAAAAGTCGTTTAGTAATCCCGAATTCAACAAAACGACACCGAAACCCGAACACGAATACGAACCGAAGATACGGTTACGAAGTACTCACAAAGACGAATCTAAGAGCTAGTAGGACACACAATTCCGACCACCCGAAGGCTCGAAATTCGACAACGGAAGGTAATTACCCCAAATTTTGGGAAATTACGAAAATGGCCCAAATGCCCGAAAATCACCATACGTCAACGAATAATCATACCGAAGTTCACGACACGCCTAACAAAGTTAAACGGACTTGCGGAAACTCAAACAATAGCGGACGAGATTCGCAAGAATCGAACTCAAGTGCGGAAAAGTCGCTAAAAAGCACAGAACTCAACAAAACAACACCGAAACGAACTCGGATGACAAAAGTGCAGAATTAATCATTCTCGAATGACGAACGGTCATGAGCGAGCCACAAACGGACTCCGCCAAAAAAGAAATTCACCAAAAATCGAAAATTGCGGATATTACATTCTACCCTCCTTAAAAGAAGTTTCGTCCCGAAACTTAAAATAAGTAGGGAGAAGCAATATCCCTTGCCAGGAAAACTCGACGAGACACACAAAACCGAAAACTCGCGCCCGACGGCGAAACACTGCAAGGAACGCAAAGAGACATACGGCGAGAAAATACGCTCTAGGGCGACTAACGCAACGTCACCGGTAGAGACATAATAAAATCAACGAGTGACAAGCGTCATCAAATAGACAATACAATCGAGTCGATTATCCGAACAATCACAAAACTCAACGAACGAAAATCAATATGATTGACCAACCCAACGGTTCACCAATCAAGTGCGAGCCAAACGCTGAATAAATACGGAATTCCACCGCCCAAGGGTTGGAAGATCGAAAAGGAGACTAATTTCCCAAACTTAAGGAAATTACGAAGGAGCCTGAACGCTCAACAATCACGAAACGAGAACAAAAACCGAACAAACAAACGATTGAGACAACAAAAATCGAACAATCATGTCCGAAACACGTAGGATAATAAAATTCAAACCACAACTCCCAGGATGATCTGGTGAGAACTACAAGGAATGCATTCCCATAAGATCCAGAGGATAGGGAATAGCGATTGAAAAGTCACAGCGACAAACGAGTTATTCCAAAACAATACCACACTCGTTCGATCAACAATAGCAAGGGATATGGAAAGTTCAGAAATGTCAACGAACATAAACGAGTCGACAGAGTCGAAAATACAGAAGTTCCAAATCCGATCCACTTCGAATAAAAGAACTAGTAGGACCAAAAGATGTTACTTCCGAACAAGGTTCACAAGAATCGAACCGAACTCGGAAAAGTCACAGCGATAACCAGATCGACCCAAAACAAGATCACAGCTCGTTCGAATGATGAACCCGAAATACAAAACAAGTTCAGACAGTATCAACGAACACGAGCGAATCGATAGACTGGAGGAAGAGAAAATATAGAAGTCAAAATAGTACGGCCATTACCTTTGACCTCGCCCCCGAAACTCACCACAACGGAACCAAGGTAACAATACAACAAGCAACCGACACAATGTGGAACAATCACCGATGCACACAATCATACCAACCCGATCTCTAACAGCTCGCATATATGCGATAACGCATAAACCGCTACGAGGCGACAACATCCAATACCAATCTCACCCCCTCGCAGAGGCTACCACGACAACTGTGTGGCGAACGACTCAACGCTCACACCACCAATTCAACAACAGCTCGGGGGTTAACACCCTAACGAGAGCACGGACATCACACATATATTCCCGGACCACAAATAGGAATGATAGGTTTTGAAAACGAAAACCATCTTTTGAAAATAACTTGCAAGCACCAGTTGATCTTGAGTATCATATATCAAAAAAAAAAAAAATAGTACAAACGTCGTCATCGAGACTTAAAAAAAATCATCTTGCGTTTGAAAAAAAAAAGAAATGAAGACACCTTTCGTTAAATTAAAACTTTTCAGCTGTTTTCGACCTTCGGGTCTAAGCGAATGCGTTCCTAAATCATTAGAAATATCTCAAAATATTTTGATCCTCAAAGTAGGATAATTTTGAAACATAGCGTGGCACTAGTAGGCATCTTGAGAGCACTGTGAGAATATAATTCATTTTAAAAGTACGTCTCGAGGTTTATTTTCTAAGATACTCAAGGTTTTTCAGAAGTACAATAGGCCAAAATGCCCAAAATCCGCACGTATCAACATTCACTTAAACACATCATATCACACGCATTAAATCGCTCAAAATTACGACAATGATATACAATCTTCAGGATATGTTTAACAACATCGTTAAAACAACAATCAGTTTATCAAAACTGGATGGAAAACGATATCAAGAACAAAACTCCCGACCAAAAAAAAATACACTGTTAGCGTGCGCTAACCCAAAGTGTTAGCGTGCGCTAACGAGAACTTCAGACCCGTCCGTAGCTCTGGATCGCCTCGAACTACTGTGTAGCGTGCGCTATCCTCCCCTTAGCGTGCTACCCACGCACTCTTGCGCGCGCTAGCCGCAAAGCGTAGCGTGCGCTAATGGCCAACAGAGACAACAGAACATATCGAAAGATTACATGCCGTAAACCTTTCTCACACAGGTTTACTGTGCTAAGCACAATTTCCCACGTCATTTCAAAAATGCTAAAAAGACCAATGACGGTAATATTTTCCAAAACTCACAAAAATCATTTGTCAAACCAACATGAAATATTCAAGACCAAAAAGCCAAATCTTGATTCAAGGAATCGGATTAACGAAATAAAACTCTGTTTGCAAAATACCGAAAGCCGTTTGTAATAACTCACGCGGCGGATAAAATACGGTACGAAAATACATCAAGAAGGATTTACACTCCTCGTATAAACCAAATACGAGAGTCTAATAAACACATATCGTGAAATCAAAATCCACGAAGGATTCCATCATTTAACGACTAATCATACAAATAACTCGTGTCACACGAGGCACAACACAAGGAAGGGAGTTTAACATCCATAGGTCGCACGTAAGTGACGACCACCCTCGATACTAATCACGACCGATGATCTCAAACGACGCGTCGCGATGCGACTAAGTCGACAAAATCCGTTAAGACAAAACTCGACAAACACAACATGATTCGATGACCAGGTTTCCCGTGCTAACTGATTTTTAAAATCGTATACTCTAGTCATTCGAAAATAAAACCGGTAAGTTAAAAATCGTTTTCAAGACCCTTTTAAACACGACAAGGGCTTAACAATGGTAGCATTTTATAAAATGTCCTAAAACACTTTTAAACATGACCTTTAAATACGACACAAGGTTTTATTTGAAAATACAAGGCTGGCTCGCCCAAATTCATGTCACTTTCAAAACCCACAATACGATCAAGTCTAAGAAGTTTTCAAGCATGCACGCCACATGTATTATTATTAATAGAAACACATTGGTTGTAAATAATAATAATTAGCCAAGTACCAACAATTCCCGGACACACTCATATACGACATTCAAAAATCACCGGTTCAAAAAGCGCAACTCGGAAATACTAATTCCAAGCATATGTCAAACTATCTCTCCAAGTTTAACAAACAGAACTAAAGATTACCGATTCGACATATGTCGAAACCAAATACGTGAGTTTCTCAACTCATCGGTACATTCGGCTCAACATACATTTAGTATATCGCAATTACCAAACACAGATTCCATCACACAAAGAAAAGACTAGAGAGTCAAGCCCTCTCACAATATACCACGGAGCAAAACTCGGATCTTTAGATCACCAACGATCCCACCAATGCTAGGAAGTTTAGCGATGGAAAGCTCGCAAAACGACAAACGGTCAAGCCTTAACGGCGCACATACTCCAGAGAGACAAAGGACTGCGCAATACTAGAATCAAAAGTACACGAACCGGATGGATCGAAAACAACTCGACAATAAGTACGAGAGAGGCAATCACAGTTCAAGAAGTGGAATTTCAATACGAGAAAACAAGAGAATCGAGTAAGGAAAACTTACGAGCACTGGATGTACTGAGATGCCTAAATGGTGTGACAATGTGCAAAACAGAACACAACTAGACCCAAATAACCAACAAGCCTAGGTATCCATAAACCTAGAGCTCCGATACCATTTTCTGTAACACCCCCAAGATATTCGAGGAGAATTACAGCGCCGTGGACCCCTACATGGGACCCACCAGGCTAACACAACAAACACCACTCGACTAACCGCCTCGGTTAGCAAGGAAACAATTGTTAACAATAAGAACATAAAACAACACGTCCGGTACAACCGGCATAAATAACATCAACCGACAAATACTGAACTCCAACGAATACCAATCACAATCGAAAGGAAAAGCCTAAGTACTCGCGAGTACAATCTATTAGTTTACAATTTGGAAAACATCCACGTCAAAAGAGACAAGAAGAAATAACAAGACTCGATTGCACATGTCAACAACCTTGGCCGACATCCTCGTACCATCCCGGACCCGCTCGTCTGGCTGAACATAACACGAAATCCATAACAAGAATTTCCCCAAAACGGGTCCCCAGAGGGGTTAGCAATTACGCTAGTACAAGTAATCAAGGCAAACCAATCGCTTACACATTTCATAGTACATGCACCAATATCATTTCAAAAACCAAAAGTAGACATGTCTTTTCCGAAATAAGCAAATAAACAATTTGCCGTGGGAATGTGGCTATACCATTGATCCCGCTCCGTGATCCCTAAGGACCCTCCCGAGCTGGCCATATTATAAAACAAACCACGCACACGCATCGCCTTGGGAACAGGGCTATACCATTGATCCCGCTCCGTGATCCCTAAGGACCCTCCCGAGCCGGCTAGCGAAACAAACTCGTGAATCCGTGGCTATACCATCGATTCCCTCCGTGATCCGTCGGACCTCCCGAGGTGAGCAATCACACACAATATACATTACTATTTCACGTTAAGCGTAAAGGTTTCCAAAAATACTTGCCTTGAATTATTGACGACGCAACGAACGGAAAGGAAAGTCACCGACGAACGCTAGAACCAACGAGACCGAACCTAACGATTCAAGAATACAATCACAACCACTTCTAAACGATTATGGAAATGGAATACTCCGGAAACCCGCCTACGATTCATGTATATTCGCACAAAAATAACAACGAGGGCGGACCACAACCAAACCCTCTCGATTCCGTAAAAATCACGAAATATACCATGAATCCGTAGGGAAACTAAGAATACCAACAAGAATAATCATATTCATCAAGAATCCATCAACAAAACGGAAGGAATCGGACAAAACCCCAAAATCCCCAATTATCCAAAAAGGTAGGGTTTCAAGAGATATTACCTTGAGTGATTCAAGTATTAAGATCCGTAGAACACGCGTTAGATTGATTATCCGAGCCTCCCAACCGAAAAGAAATGATGAAGATCGACCCCCGGATGAAGAACTCTCCCCCTCTATATCCTCTCTCTCGCGACGCAGTGGGAAAAAAATGGGAAATGAGCTGTTCACGCTCAAAACAACACATTTATAGTGTAACACAGCAGAACCTATCGGCCAGCCTATCGGCCGATAGGCCCAACCGATACCCATACTAATGCCGCAGAGAGTCTATCGACCCCCTTATCTAGAAAGGCTCTGGAAGTTCAAGGTGAAGAAATTTACATATCGGCCAGCCTATCGGCCGATAGGCCCAACCGATATCCAAACGAATGCCGGCAAGAGTCTATCGCCCCCTATCGGCCGAAAGGCTCTGGAAGTGCTCGCCAAAATCAAACGACCATAACTCTCTCGTCCGACTCCGATTGACTCACCATTTGAACCATTGGAAAGCTAACTCGATGTTCTATAATATTGCAAAGATTTATAATTTTTGGAGTTACCAAAAATTAATGGTGATCTAACAAAGACGAACTCATACTTAGAAAAGTCGTTTAGTAATCCTGAATTCAACAAAACGACACCGAAACCCGAACCTGAATACGAACCGAAGATACGGTTATGAAGTACTCACAAAGACGAATCTAAGAGCTAGTAGGACACACAATTCCGACCACCCGAAGGCTCGAAATTCGACAACGGAAGGTAATTACCCCAAATTTTGGGAAATTACGAAAATGGCCCAAATGCCCGAAAATCACCATACGTCAACGAATAATCAAACCGAAGTTCACGACACGTCTAACAAAGTTAAACGGACTTGCGGGAAACTCGAAACAGCAGTTTCGGACGAGATTCGCAAGAATCGAACTCAAGTGCGGAAAAGTCGCTAAAAAGCACAGAACTCAACAAAACAACACCGAAACGAACTCGGATGACAAAAAGTGCAGAATTAATCATTCTCAGAATGACGAAACGGTCATGAGCGAGCCGTCAAAACGGACTCCGGCCGAAAAAAGAAATTCACCAAAAATCGAAAATTGCGGATATTACAGAATCAGACCATTTCTCGAAAATGAAGTCAAACTCAGCAAATGCACGCGCTTGCATGGAGAAACAAGCAGATTCTTAACAATGACTTCAAACATAGCAGAATCTTTGAATAATGCAATCAAATCCCTTCGAGACTTACCTGTTTCAACAATGATTGAATGTTTACGCTGTTTAGCTCAACGATGGTATCATACAAATAAACAGGTTGCCCATTCAACATTTACAACGCTTGCCACGCATTTAAAAAAGACTTGCAATTATTATAAATGATTCCAAAAGACTGAAGGTATGTTAATTCCCTATTAATATTACTGCTATCTAGTTACTAATTCAAACTTAATATATGGTATTTGCAGAAAGTTTTCATTGTTATTAATAGTGTATAATTAGATATTTCATATATTACAGGTTGCTACCTCAAATCTAGTTGTATTTACAGTTTATGACTTGAACAAAGAGTACGTTGTAGATATATCCAAAAGAACATGCACATGTCAAGAGTTTCAGTACCATGAAATGCCATGCAAACATGCATCAGCAGTCTTAGGCAAAAGGAATTTGAGTTGTTATGAGTTCTGTTCCATATTTTACACAAAGAAGGCTTTATGTTCTACATATTCAGCAAGCATTATGCCTGTGGGGGACAAAGATAGCTGGGAGATACCAGCACATATCAGGAATACCCAAGTCCTACCACCCAACACAAAAAGACCACCTGGGAGACCAAAGGCAGGAAGATACAAAAGTGCAGCAGAAGGTAAAAGTCAGGTCCAATGCAGCAAATGCAAAGAAAAAGGGCACAATCGTAAAACTTGTAAAAATCCTCCTGTCTTACAACTTCTGATGTAATAATTATTTGAATTTGCAAACTAATAACCACTGTGTGTTGATTTTCTACTTTCTATTTGATTGCTCTAGTTTCTACTCCAAGTTCTACCTGGTCACTAAAATTAATATTTTAATTCTAATAGATTTTCTTAATATTGTAGATTTATTAATAACATGACTTTGTGATAAATAAGTAATTCATTATAATTAATAACTCTGATAACCACTATTGGTTACTATTTAATTTTAATTGATATTTTCTATTTTCTGAAATATGGAGTATTATGGTCAAGATATAAAAAAAAAAGATGTATGTATAGTTAAAAATACTAAATTAATATGTCACTTTCTACTATTATGGGAGTATTCTTTAATAATAGTAGAATATTATTATTAACTTAAAACACATAAATATATTCTAATATTTACTTGATGAGCAAGTTTAAGTAACTAATATATTACGTAGAGGTTTCCAGTGTAAAAAATTATTAATATAATACACGAAGTAACTAATAAGTTATGTGGACGCAACCAATGTATTAATTAAACGTAACCAACCTATTAATAACAGGACACTGTGACAAACAACTAATTTATTATATTTAATTACTCTGATTACCTCTATTGGTTACTATTTAATTTCAATTGATATTTTCTATTTTCAGAAATATGGAGTATTCTGGTCAAGATATAAATAAAAAAGATGTACGTATAGTTTGATACATTTGTAGTAAAACTCAAATATTCTAATATATGTTCTTGATGTGTAAGTTTAAGTAACTAATATATTACGTAGATGTTTCCAGTGTAAAAAAACTTATTAATATAATGAACGACGTAACTAATTAATTAGGTAGACGTAACCGATGTATTACGTAAACGTAACCAATCTATTAATTAGCCATAACCAAGTTTGTAGATAGACATCCCCAAGTATATGCATGTTAATATTTTATATTTTATATGTTATCAATATAAAACAAAACCTCATTAAAATTAATAAATACTATATTGAATACTATTTTTATATTTAGTTATAGTATAATACATCGGAATACTATTTTCATGTAATTATTACATAAAACTCAATAAAATATGGACAAGTTGGAGTATATTTATAACCATTTCACTTATACATAATTCAAAAATTAATAATACAAATCTAACACAAGTAATAATCTGGTTACATGATCTAATATATTAGGATACCAAATTTTCGAAATCTACAAACACAAAGTTCCATTTATTGGCATATTTTTATCATAATTCTGGTAACCAAAACAAAAGAACAAAAAAGAATAACAAAATACAAGTAACTGATATAAGTAATGCCAAACATAAGTGAAATTACCATAACTAAATAATTGAGATAATCAACAAATACTCAAAATATCCGACCAAAAAAAAAACAAATACTCAAAATAACCATAACTAAAAATTTCCATTCCACCAACTAGAAATTCAAGTCCATAAAACTCAAACAAGGTACCTTACATATTAACCAACAACCTTATAAATTTAAACCTAACTATTACAAGCATATCTTCCAGTATGTTCAATATCGCTCTCATAGCCAGATATCTCCTTATTCCTAGCATGAATATACAAGTTGACACATAATTTCTTCCGATACGGTTTCACAGAAACGCCCCAACATGTCCTCCAACTTTTCAAACATAAAATGTTCTGCCAAACCAATTGTGAAAACACCGCAATCACTACAAAAAAAGAAAAAACATTGTAAATATGAATACATAAACATACACAACAAAATACTTATTATGGATATTTACTCACCACTCAACCTGCTCAGGTATCGACTTTGCAAAAAGAAGTAAAAACTGATCATCCAACCCATATTTGCTAAATAAATCACTAGCATGGTCAAGATCAGTTCTCATTCCCCAAAAATCACAACCTGCCAATATAATAGGCAAAGCCACAATATACGGTTGACACACACTCAATATCCTATCATGCATTACCTTACAACCTTGTTCAAGAGTATTGTATACCACCAAACACCGACGATGTACATCAAACACCAATAGAAACCAATGCCCAGGATTATCCATGTTTATAGGAAATAAAACATACTCAACTTCAACCTGTGGTGTGTTCATACACATCAAATAACCAAGAACATACTCTCGAATGTCTGTACCTCCCCTCAAAATTTCTCTATCATTCCCCTTCTGACAATACTCATTGTACAAAGTGGTCAGCTTCACATGAAACCAAGAGTCAACAGTTGTAACCTTGACCCGTACTTTGGAAGAATGTCGAGCAAGCTTTCGCAGATAGTAAAAAGCAACATTTATATGCTGATATCAAAAAAATAAAATAATATATAGGAGTCAGACTCTAGCCTAAAATAAGTAGGAACAGATATGGACATATTTGAGAATATTGTACTTTATATATGCCATCATATTAAACAATACTTACATCATCATCCAGCCACTTATTTGGTGTCAACAATGCATAAAACCACATTTTACTTGCAATACGTGTATCACCGAAGATAAAAGGAGGGTTAATGATGTCACATGTTCCAGGAAATTTGTATCCTATAAGAAAAACAAATATTTAGATATATCACTCATTCACATAAAACATTAAATAAACCCATTATTACCTATTTCTCGAGTTGAAACCAATTTTGAACCATTCATCAAACAACAAAACTTCGCTTTGATCAGGCCATTGCATGCATTCGTCCGGAAATGCTGAAATGCCCTTTCGTATGTCTTTATGATACAACACCAATTCCTTGCACTCAGCCGAACCAAATTCAGTGGTGAACGGACTTCTCAAAGCAGCACTCTTCACACAAGCACGTTTGGCTCTAGCAACATGCTTTCCCACACTCTGCTCCAACTCTTCAATGATTTTAATATCCTGAGTCGTATACACTATGTCATCCAAAGGACTCATAGCCCTACTGACTGACTCCTCCTGTATTAGACACCAACATATAAAAGTATCACTAAATTGCAAAAAAAAAAACACTAATAATCAAGATACATCTGCATTAACAAATATTTTGCCACAAACAATTCCTGACAAGGTATCTACAAATCCATTTCCTAGTAAACAAATACTGAGATCTACATTTATCACCTTCCATACAAATACAATTCTTAAATCAGTAAAACAAGGTAACCAATTCAACTAATGTAGGTAACCATTATTAGATTATGGGTAACTACATAAAATTTATACATTACATAGCTAAAAACTTGATTACAACAAACACAACATTAATATTCAATCAAAGAATCTAAATATTGAATCCAAGTAACCAAATAAGCAAAATCACAGTTACCAAAAAAATCCAGTCAAACCTTATGTAGAGATTCAGCTTCACTTGTTGATTTCTCCTCCTGTATTGTATACCAACATATCAAACTATCACTATCTTGCATATAAAAATGTAAACTAGTAATCAAGATACATCTGCATTAACAAATATATGTCCACACACAATTCCTACCAATATATCTAAAATAAATGTCCTCATAAAAAAATACTTAACAAATAATTGACCAGTAGATAGACAGAAAACATATTATAACAAACTAATACATATGTCACCTTTCATACAGATATAATTCTTGAACTATTAAATCAAAGTAACAAAGCCAACTAATATAAGTAACTATTATTAGATAATGTGTAACCACATAAAATACATAAAATATATGCATAATATAGCTAAGAACTTGATTAAAACAAACACAACATCAACATTCAACCATAGTATCAAAAATTAGAATCCAAGTGACCAAAAAAAAATTAGAGGTAACAAAAATCCCATCAAACCTTATGTAGGGATTCAAATTCGATTGTTGCTTTCTCACAAAAACTTTATTCGCACTTTGTCACCATACATATATATTAGATAACTATAATTAGTTTTAACACATACTAAATGTAAAAACTATTAGATTTCTAAGTAAATAAATAAAAAAATTGACCTTTCGAGAATCAAAATTTCCAACATCGATAATGATTCTTGACTAAGAAGTTCAAATGACGGAAACTCCCGCACTTTACGAACCTAAAATGGTGAACAAAAACAAATATTTGAATTTATAATTGAAAGATAAATAATATCAAACTTCAAACAAAATTTACCTTCGAACCAGAAACACCAACAACATCATCGAGACAAAAAGAAGTTGGATTTAAATTCTGACAGACAGGTATTACATTAACAAAATCAATATTAGAACTTTTAGACCTCTCACCACTAACAGGATCCAAACCTTCCTTTATCAAAACTTCACCAGGATTAGACTCTGCTCTCCCACACTCCTTATCCAAACCTTGACCACAAACCTCACCCTTCAACAATAAAGTCATCTGGGTCAAAATCTTATCCTCCAAAACCATCAACTGCCCTGTAAAATCCTTCCTTAAATTCTCAATTGCTTCCTTCACACTACTAATACTTTCCTCCAAAGGCTTTATCCTATCATCTACCACTTTCTTAAATTCAGGACTTCGAAAAGAGGCACCAACAAAAACCTTCTTAGGTTTGCAACTAAAATTATGATCAACACCACCCCCAGCACTATTATTCTGTAAAAACCTAAAACAATCCAAGAATTTCAACTTATTCAATTCATCCAAAGTCGGTGAAATTTTCTGCACCCTCATCTGTATTAACAAAATAAACAAAAGGATCACTAATTTATACAGCATACAAAATACTCAATTGAAAAAATTAACAATTAAAACTATCATTATACCTGCCCAGAACCAAACACAAAATCATTCAATTGCTCATTGGTTGGTGGCTTTCCAACTTCTTTCCACGACAAGATCCTCAAATTTGAATCATCACTCCGAGCACATATTCCACGATCCATCAAAGTAGGAATACTCTCATACAAAAAAACTTGAAAACAGTAAGGAAATCCACACAACTTATATAATTTTGTGTATCTATCCTTAAACGTATTATACTGCACATAACCATTCTTCAACCTCCTAACCACACCTTTAACAAAGAACAAACAAAGACCTTTCACCATATCATAACAAATTTTTCCCCACGGAAGAACATTTAGATCACCGACAAAGAAAGATAAACCAACAACCCTCTATCCACAAACGAGGCGCGCAGCAGCCTAATAGAAAATTAAATAACATATAAATAATGAGACATCCTCACAGCGTCCTCATCATCAACAAAAGAAACAGCCTTGAAAACAGAGTCGATTAGAGCTCGGGTAACACGACAATCCCCAAAATACTTGTCAATCAACACACTCTTCATACCCGAAAAAACAGAAACGTCAACATTACCAATACCATTCAATCCAGTTATTAAATAAAATTCAGGCAACCCAAAACGTACACGTTGCTCCCCAAACTCAAACCAAATTTCCCCATCATCCCTTTGATAAATTTCCCTAATTAATGCTTGATGTAAAATTTGAGAATACAACTTTGGCTGTTCAAAGTTGAGATACTGTGAAAATGGAGTACGCATGAACATATCTCGTTGTGTATCAGTTAATTTCTGCATAATCGTTTCAGGAACCTTAAAATCATTCCAATAAGTCGCCTTCCCATGAAAATTACGATTGTTCTCGTCATAATAGAAAGACCACATCTACAAAAAAAATTAGAAATACATGCATTTTAATAACATTTACAAATGAAATGTACTATTAGAATAAAAAATTAAAGAAAAAATAAGACTTTATAAGCAAATCACAAATAAATATGCAAAAATATAACAACTGTTCTTCATCTTTTGTACAAAAAATGTAATTACAATAATGGTACTTAGTAACCTGAATTTACCCTATCAAAACACAAAAAAAAAAAATCCAATAATGAAAACAGTAGTAAAAATACATTGCAAAATACAACTAATCTACCACAAAATACATTGCATGCAATAAATAATCTGATACAAATCATCAAAAAAACAACAGGAAATTCGTTTTACCAATATGCAAAAAATAAAATAATGAACAAATATATAGAAAAATTCGGAAAAAATATTAAACTAACCTTCAAAAACTTTGAACAAATATAGATACTAGCATCTCCAACCTTCTCGTTATCGTTCTTGAATTCAACAGTAACTGCACCTTTTTTGTTCTCACTGGATACCTCAAAATCAGAATCATCTTCATCATTCTTCAACATATCAACATCAGCTATCCCAGATTCTTGATAAAATTTAATGCTACCCCTACATCTCTTCTTCAAATCTAACCTAACCGGACTAAAATTCCCCATTTTTTTTTCATAGACCTAGTAAAACGATTAGATTCAGCCGCATCAACAGAGATTTTATGTTTTTTGAGCCGCGGCGACTCCCTACGCAGGACGTTCTTCATACTAATTTGCGAAGAAAAGAAGATTTGGAGAAAGGTGTGAACTGCGGTAACCCTAGAAAAAAAGAGGAGATGAGTTCAACAGATAATGAGAAAAAACGGGGAAGAACCGATATCATTAATAAAAAAAACAATATATTAATGAAATAATATATTATTTTTACCCTACTTAAAGATAAAAACGGTAGTAGTGTAAATAAATCTGCCAAATGTCATTTGTGTAATATATTAAGTAATTGTATTGGGATATGTAATTTTCTCTTTCTTTTACTAAACATATACCCAACTCGGCCTAATGACACCAATAACCTCACAAATATGGTATTCCTAACATCCTATAATTCAATGATCTGTATATGGGTCGATTCATTTAATGAATAATTTAATCATTGTTTTTCAATTAAATATTTATTAATTGAATAAATTGTTCGTTTTTCACTTGAAATTTATTGAATAACGAACGTTGCTTTTGTTAGTCAATGTTCCTTGCTTCCTTCGTTTTCTTATTATTACAACATGTTGATCTTTACACTGTTCACATTCTCTCTTTTGATCATTGTTTATGATTTATACGGATGAAAAAAATAGTCATATATGATCTTGTTAGACTCGTCTCGGAATATACTCTCTAAATATCAACTTTTATAATTTTTATAAATATATAATTAAAAATATTAATAGTCAAAGTTGTGCATTGACGAATGAAAATCCAAATATTATAATTATAATAGAACAGGTATAGTATTTGTCAAACACAAAATAATCTGTTAGTTTTTTTTATGAGTAAAGTGCACTTTGTGTGCTCGTAGTTTGACTGTCAGACCACTTGCAATACTGACTTTCAGAAACTACCACTTGCTATACTGAACTTCTAACTTTTTTACAACGTGTGTACTATCGTCAAATCTGGTTAACTCCGTTAATACTTTGAAGGGCATTTCAGTCTTTTTGTTATCATCTTCTTCTTCAAACCCATTTCCACCATTGTTGAAGCTTGTGAATTGTGATGAATTAAAATTAGAATATCTCATTCATTTCTTAACGAAATCAAGAACTTCAAGTTGCAAAACAATCTTCTTCTTCTTCTCTACAATTTGATATTGATTTTCCCTATTAATATTTTAATTTAGTGAAAGAAATTTAAACGAACATAACTAAAAAAACTATACATTAAATTTGTTAAATATACAAATTTTTGAAAGTAAATCTTTGATAGCTGTAATTGATATCCTATCATAGAGGAGAAAGAGGTGGGTTTAATGCAATTTAAATGAGTATATTTCGTTATGAAATGGATGATATTTTCGAGTTTCAAGTTCTCACAAAGATCGACAATAACTATAAATTCTGCAATAATATTGGGGTTTATGGAAATGAATTTCTGGGACAAGATAACTATAAAAAGACGGACTTACCCTCGCCGAGACAGATGAAGCTACACGGATAGGGATGGCCCATGAACCGAACGTTCGCGAAATGTTCGTGAAAAAGCTCGGTCAACGGTCAGTTCGAGTTCGGTTTGACCGAACCGAATATGTTCGCGAACATGTTCGAATATTTTCGAACCGAACATCAAACATTTTATATTTTGATCGGATGTTCGCGAACTGTTCGCGAACATTAATATATATATATATATAATATAATATATTATATATATATATATAATATGGCACGAACAGAAACAATTGAACACAAACGAACCGAACGAACGAACAGAACAATTGAACACAAACGAACAAAGCGTACGAACAGAACAATTGAACACAAACGAACCGAACACGAACAATAAGAAATATGTCGAACCGAACTCGAACACTAATTTGTAATGTTCGTCGAACACGAACACGAAACGAACACTACACGAATCGAACGAACGAACGGTCAATAACACCAAAAGCTCGGTTCGTTCGGTTCGTGTCCATCCCTATACACGGATTTGACGGACGTACACAAACTGTAAAAAGATAGGAAGTTCAGTGTAGCAAGTGATAGTTTTTGAAAGTTAGTATTGCAAGTGGTCTGACAGCCAAATTACGAGCACACAAGTTGTAATTTACTCTTTTTTTTTTTTTTTTGGGAAAGAATGAAAATGGAATATTTAATTAAAAATAATGAAGATTGCAAATAAAGTACTGTTATGTACACTCTCTATTATCGAAAGTCGGGGCTGTTAATACAATTGGCTTTGAATGAGATTCAACTGAACCATACATGAAACGAGTTCTAATAGTAATCAGTGTTTTTTGTAATTTTGGAACTTTAAATAAAAATATGCGATTTTGAATATTAATATTCCAGTTTTTTTTTTTAAAAAAAATAAAATTTGGATTTTTTAAGAAAAAATTCCAAATTTTTTATTTTTTATATTTTTACACTTTTATATTATTTATCTTTTTATTATTATTCCGTGGACCAATCAGAAAGTGACACGTGTCACTTAACTATACGCCGCCAAAGTTAGATTTAAGCCGACGGATTTTCACGATACCCTAACTCGATTGGACTAAATGCCTCGCTCCTCTAAATAATACCAAAAAAAAAAAATTAGCATAAGTGCACAATTTGGGAAAGTTCATACCCTAGTTTTATAACTCTCACTCACACATCACATTCACATTACTTGATCTCCAGCACACAGTTATCGTCAATATTTCTACCTTACAATCTTCGACACACACTCACTATTATTAAGTACAAAATTTATCAATCTGTCATATTTAATTATTTACCGAAAAGTATTAAAACCGTACTATGGAACAAGGTGTTAGAGGCTCTTTTTGGTAGTCCCATATATTTCTCTTCCTCAAAATAAAATGAAGCATGATTTTAAATTGCTCATTATGATTTTTTAAGGAGATTATTTAAATTGATTATGATTCAATTTAACTAAATATTATATAATAGCCCCTACTAATTTTCCAACTAAGTAAAAAAAAAAAGTCTACGATATTATATTCTATTATATAATCAACTATATTATATTTCACAAGTCTTACTTAAAAACATATATGAAAAATTGATTCTGTCCTAATAAAAGTGTCATGTTTCAATTTTTTTTACCTCTCATGCCCGTATTTGCATGGAGATTTACGACTCGTAATTATTTCTCAAGTAATAAGTAAAAATATAGTCGAAAAATATGATAACAAAAGATTTATTTTACATATTGTAACTTTTTCTCTCATGCCTTAATTTGGATTTATGGCTTATAATTATTTATTAAATAATAAGTAAGAATGTAATTAAAAAATATGATAACAAAAAAATTATTTTATGCATTGTACTCCTTCTGTCTCGCTTAAAGCTTGACAATTGTGTATATTTAATGTATTTTAGATAATAATTTGTGCAAGTAATTATGATAAATGTGTAGTGAAGATCAAAAAATAAAAAAGTATTGATAGTGAATGTGTGGTGAAAATTAAAAAATAAAAAGTGGTTGTTTGATTTGATTGTGTAACTGTAAAAATAATAAATATAAAGTTTCTAAAAAATATAAAAAAGATAATGGTAAGCTTTAAGAGGGGACAAAATCTTCTGCAGTGCACAGCAAAAAATATAAAAAAAATAAAGGTAATCTTTAAGAGGGGACAAGATCCTCTACAGTGCACAGCACGGTGCTCTGCACTGCCGACCGTTAGATTACACACTCGTACGAGTATATATACGTGTCCGATCCTACGCACATCAGTGCAGAACACCGTGCTGCAGCAGAGGATCATGGTCCCTTTAAGAGGTGGTGTGACTAACATTATGACTAACAAATCAAACAATTTAATACTAATTTTAATTAAATAATATTTTTTGTCGGTCCGATATAAATAATCTAATATAAAGTTCCTCAATTTTTAATTATCTAAATTAATTTAGTATTTTTCTCAATCCCGTTATGTAACTTCTACTATAATACTTAAAAGATAAAAGTAACATCTAATAAAAAAATGAGGTAAATATTAGAATCCGCCGCCACCACCACCGGTCCTGACAAGATCGTCCATCAACCGCTCGATCTCAAGGCGGACATCGTCGGTAGGGAGGCGGCACCGGCAACAAGGACACGTGTTTATCTTCTTGAGCCACCGCAAAATGCAAATCCAATGAAATAAATGCCCGCACGGCAATTCACACACTTCCCTCCCATTCTTCATCTCCTCCTTACAGATCACACACTCCCCTCCGCCGCCGCACACCTCAACCGACGGCAACGCCACCACCGCCGCTGGAGATGTCGCCGTTTCCTTCCATTCCTTGTTTCCTTCACCGAAGCCCATCACATTAACCAAATTCCAGCATCTCCTCACGGACTCGACGAACTGTATCAGAGCTTCGCCATTAGAACACCCACCGAAGCTGGATAATCTCAAGACCGAATCGGAAACGTAGTTGCAGATAATTAACCGCCATCTACACGTCGGCGTTTCGAGAAATCCCCTGTCGTGGTGGTGGAGTTCGCAGAGGAGGAGCAAAAGGAGGACGGCGTCTAGGTCCCGTAGTTTCAACACGTGCGCGGCGGAGCACGGCGGAGATGCGGCGGCGGAATTCTTTTTGCTGTGGGCGAAGTGCGACTTGAGGAGGGCGAGATTGGAGAGGAGGTGGCGGGCGATGAGGAGTGTTTTGTGGTGTAGAGAGAGAGTCTGGAGGTGGCGGATGGAGAGAGAGAAGAGGGTTGGTGAGGAGAGGATTGCGGCGAGACGGCGGAGATGTCGGTGGTGCACGGCGGAGATGGAGTGGGTTAGATGAGAGAGATGTGAAGAGGGGAGAGTTGAAAGGGCGTTCATGATTATGGTTTCTGTGGAGTGTGCCATGATAGGATCCATGTGCAGGTATAGAGAGGGGGAGAGAATTTTATTTTGACCTTAAAAGAAGCAAAGATTTCGTTATTACAATTGGAAATTGGATTGTAAGAAGCCAATGATTTATTTATAATAGTCGGCAAATTATTAATTAGTCCTAGTCTCTACCCACATTGGATCAAATGGATTAAATAAGAATAATCTTTCGAGTGAAAAATAAGAATAAACGAGGTATTATCGCACCGTCTTTGCTTGAATATCTACGTGTTTTGTATGTAATATTGGGACAGACGGTTGAATGAACAGATGGCAGAATTTAGATGCCTTTTAGAGAAGTTTATATGTTTTTTTATTGTTATTATCCTTTTATTTTAGTCTATGTAATTAGTTATATGAAATGAGGTTTTACTAACCCGTATGTTGCTCCGGGTTTGTTTTTAGTTTATTCAACCCGTGCAATGCACCGATTGTATCTAAGATTTCATAGCTAAAATTTAACCATCTTGTAATTTATACTATCATTTAAAAGTTCATTTTAATCACCCTGTGTATTAGAAGGTGTATTTGCATTGTGATGTTTATCATAACTTTTGCATTTAAATTAGTTTATTTACATTAAAAGTTACAATTAAAATAGTCTCTTCATATGTAATTCCACCCCAATAATTGCTGCTGTTTACAAACTGATGTTTCTCTCCCCAAAATTCCCTTCTGTAATCTCTTTGCTAAAACCAAAAATTAATAAATGAAAATATGAAATTATGATAATAAAAATTAATAAATGAGGCAATTGCTTGCCTTACGTAACCTCCAAATACGGCCTACCATCTTTCAAGTTAGGTATAATTATAATTTTTAAATCTTTTTTATGTATTTTGTTAGATTCTTTTATATTATATATTTAAATAAGTGACATAAATCCCCCTTCCACATTAAATTAAAGGGGATAAGTTTTATATAGTATAGATTTAAATTAGTTTATTTACATTAAAAGTTACAATTAAAATAGTATCTTCATATGTAATTCCACCCCAATAATTGCTGCCGTTTACAAACTGATGTTTCTCTTCCCAAAATTCCCTTTTGCAATCTTTTTGCTAAAACCAAAAATTAATAAATGAAAATATGAAATTATGATAATAAAAATTAATAAATGAGACAGCTGTACTTACAGAACCTCCAAATACGGCCCGCCCATCTTTTGAAGTTAGTATAATTATAATTTTTAAATCTTTTTTATGTATTTTGTTAGATTATTTTATATTATATATTTAAATAAGTGACATAAATTCCCCTTCCACATTAAATTAAATGGGATAAGTTTTATATAGTATAGATTTAAATTAGTTTATTTACATTAAAAGTTATAATTAAAATAATCTCTTCATATGTAATTCCACCCCAATAATTGCTGCTGTTTACAAACTGATATTTCTCTCCCCAAAATTCCCTTTTGCAATCTCTTTGCTAAAACCAAAAATTAATAAATGAAAATATAAAATTATGATAATAAAAATTAATAAATGAGACAACTGTTTCGTCTTACAGAACCTCCAATAAACGGATGATTCTATAAGAGTATATTTGTCTATTTTATATATCTCTTGATTTATTATTCATGTCTAAAAAAAGACATTTAAAAAATACAGAGAATATATATATATATATATAAATTATTGGAATATATTACCTACAACATAAATAAGTTGATAAAAAACGAAGATAAACGTATGATGTCGTTTTATACCTACAACATACCCTCTCACATGAATCAAAACTTTATGTAAAACGTGTATTGTCCACGTGATTTTTCATGTGCCAAGTTGAGTTGGATGTTATTCGTCTTGACGTTGAGGGGCAATTAAGGGAAAATGAATTTTATACTTTGAGTCATTCCATATCTAAATTATTTTGTTAATGTACCGTGGAATTTATATTGCTCGATTTAAGAGTATTGTAGTATTCATATAGCTATATGAATATAATCACTTGATCGATGTACTGTCATATATATACTAATGCAAGTAGAGATGCCAAGAAAATTCGAACCCGCGGGGAAATTCGAAACCCGATCTTAACGGGACGGAATGGGGCAGGCATTATCGGGTTACGGGGCGGGGATCGGGACATTAACGGGCATTTTTTCGGGGTTCGGGGTAGTGACTGGGGTGACCGTGCTCGCCCCGCCCCGCCCCGATATTATATTATATATATTATATATATATATATATATATTTCCAGCATGCATCTTTATTTTTAGCTACATATTGTGTTTAGATTTTGATAATTGATACCTAGCAATTTCGAATTTCGGGGTAAAAACGGAGAACGGGGCGGGGTTCGGGGTAAGCTGTAGCCCCAATGGGGCGCCCCGATAAGATTCCCGACGAGGAACGGGGCGGGGATGGGGCAGATTTCAGATTTCGGGTTTGGGGACGGGATAGCCTGCCCCGCTCAGAACCCGCCCCATTGCCATTCCTAAGTGCAAGTACTCATGTGTGATCCCATCACGTAAAAATATGAGGGGTGCCCCGACTCCTCTTGATCCGACTTTGGTTATTGTATTGGATGAGTGCTATGTAAATAAAAATACAATTAGATAGAATAGAATTGTGTGATAGAGCACCTTAACTTTAAGATTAATGAAATCTAAAATATGAGATTCATTTGAACACATAATTTTAGTAATTGGTAATTAGATTTTTGGCCAAACGTGTTGCGCATCTCTCTACACTTGATAAATTGAGAGTCGAAATGTAGCAAAGTAAAAGTAATAGGGGTGGAACAGGTTCGATATTTATATATAAAAGAACACGAACTTGTTATATACAGTTTCAGTTTGATTGATATACATCTTTTTCAAGAAGCGGCCTGTATATTATGGTTCTGCAATAAACCGTACATCTCTTAAAGAATCGTCCTTCAAGCGGCCAATATATAGAGACTAACCAATATATAGTTATATGCCATCGATTATTACTTAGGAGCCAGACACGAAACAGGACCCGTCAATATACTACCTCCATTTGTTAATAGATTAGCTGAAGAGCATTATATCATTGCACATTGGCATGAAATAGTATGCCATACATATGTATAGCTGAGCAGAAAATCGAAGTAATCTTATTTGGGTTGGCCAAAAGAACCGAGCAGAATGGGACCAGGTGCGTGTAGGATAGAAAAAAAAACATGATGTAGCTATCTACTAAAGAACCGGCTAAGAAACATGCAAATGTAGGGACGGACCGGATTAGTTACTTAGGAACCAATATACTACCTCAACCAATAGATGTAATATAGAGAAAAAAAACACGTAGTTTAATATATATTTTGATCATTAATATATTTAAATATGTATTAATAAAAATTTACAAAAACTAATATTTTGAAGATATAGTCAAGCAAGTCCAACAGGTTACTGACATACTAAAATTAGTTTTTATACCAATATAAAAAAATATGATCGAGAAATTAGTCTATAAATAACGTGAAATAGTAAAATGTTAGCAAATTAAAGTGAACAAAATAAGTAAACAACTAATTGTGTGTGTGTGAGAGAGAGAGAACCGCTCCTTAGTGTTTTTGGAAATTATATAGTGGAACGGAACCGGAACCATTAAATTAGAAAATAACTTAACAAATTAAATATTGAGCGGCGGTGGGATGCCAGATTCTCCGAACTCAAGTACGGATTTGGATTTGGCCCAAAGATAAAGCAATCACTGTGACGACTCATCTTGTGCCAGTAGTTGAGGATTAAGAACCTGGGAGCCAGATACACATCTCGCGATTTAACTAGTAGCAGTACTGTGGCGCCGGGGCTGTTATCCCGAGGACTAATCAGGTGTAAGCTTGGAACCTCGGTATAATAAAAAAAAAATTAACTGAACAGATCTAAAGTGGAGTGAAGTTTTAGGTTAATCCAACCGAATCGATACCGATCCGATTCCGCGCGGACCGGTTCGACTTTTCGGACCCTTTACAAAATCCTACCCCCAGAAAATGGAAGAATGTAAATCTAACAGAAATAAACTGTTTTTAGGGTACCGTCCATGCACGCCACCTGTAGTGTATCCGGCAGAGAATGCACTATATAGGGGTATACCATGGACGATGCAGATTGATGCACGAGATGAAGTATCGATCTGCACCGTCCATGCACGCTACATGTAGTGCATCGACAGAAAATGCACTACTGAGGTATACCATGGACCGAACCCTGTTTTTAGTAGTATTGAACTATGGCAAGACTTTCAGCCCAAATGCCGGAAGGGTGAGATATATCAGCTTACGTGGCGCTGATGTAGCTTAAGAGGCGGCGATGTAGATATTTTAATATAAAATAAGAGTGATACAAAAACACCCCTACTATCAAAACCTTACTACATATACAAGATCCCAGACAACCCCTACAAAGCATGGTGTAGATAGTAGGGGTGTTTTTGTATCACCCCTACTATTTTTTTATATTAAAATATACCACATCAGCGCCTACTAGACGCCACATCAGCGCCACGTAGACGCTGGTATAATAACACCCTTCCAGACGCTGGGACCGGAAGGGCTCCGTTGAACTAACCAAATATATGAATGAATAATATTTCCGAGACAAACAGTGTCCTGTAAAGCAAACGTCGGATCCAAAGCAAAGCAATAATAAAAACACAAAAGAAAGAAAAAGTAACATGGTGGGGCAGAAAATAGGAACGAGCCAACTTCCACAATCTAAATAAAGAAATATTAAAGGTAACCAACTGACTTGGCGCAGTTGGCCACCTGACCTTCAATTTAGTTGGAGGTCAGGGGGGTTAAATTCCTAGTGGCAACACTTTGAAATTGGATTTCAAGCGCCAACGATCCTTACTTTGACTAAGGGTTAGGGCCTGCCTCCAGACGGTGGAACAATTAAATATTGAGAGCTTCAAGCGGGAGAACAGATCTGGGAACTCGGTTGGATTTGGGGGTCCAAGATTGAAGAATCACTGTGACGACTCAGGCGCGGTAGTTGAGGATATTTAAGAACCCGGGAGTGATACACATCTCGCGATTTAACCCAGTAGAAGATCTTGTGGAAGTACGTTATCCCGGCGACTACTGTGCAGTTCTAACCCTGTATCAAAAAAAAAAAATATTAAAGGTATTTAACACTAGGTGTTGTAAGATTGAAAAAAATTGAGGAAAGTAGGAAACCCCAGGTATACCCGAATTGGTGGAGGAGGTGACGAGTTCGATTCTCCCCGTCAACACTTTTTTGATTGAACCTGAAGCTTGCCTAGCGTAGTTTAATCGGTTAGCGAAATTTGCAGGTTATTACGTTCAGCCCGAAGGATTATGCAGTGCCCACTCGATGAGTCGCGGCTGCGAATTCCCCGTCATAAAAAAAATTGAGAAAGTAAAAAGTAAAAAAGGCTAGTTTATGAGTTGATGTTTTTTTTTTTGATCATGTGTTGTCTATTTTCTGGTCATGTACTCGTCTTTCAACGTTGCCAAAATTTATAGTTACATGTTCATTTTGCTACACACTAAGAAAATAATACTCACCTCGTACATAATAAATTTATCTGTTTTGATTTTGATCGGTCTTCCTAAATACACCTTTGACCATTAATAATTTCAATTATATATGAATAAAAATTGTAAAAAAATAATATTAAGAAAATACACATTAAGGCAAATCAAACAAGTATTTACATGACTATAATTTTTTATATATCGATTGCAATGTATGGTCAAAGTTCATAAATTTTGACCAATAAAAATCAAAACAGGCAAATTTATTGTGGACGGATGACGTATATACTTGTACAGATTAAGAGTCGATTATTCTACTAGCTGCTAGGCTTTGTAAGTAAGATGCCATTATATTTTCTTTCTATATACCATCCCATAACCATTTATTTAAAACAAAACAAAATGTGATCATCAACATCATACTTCTACTCATTATAAGTTATGATCAATTTTCAAATTTTTTTTAAAGTCAAAAGAAATAAAATCAAATTCCACATAATTATCTTACTAGAATTATAAACTTTCAATCTTCTAACAAAAAAGCCGCGAAGAAAGTCGAAATATTATTCGATATATTTACACCAAACCCATAATCTCTAGTCTTGCCTATGTTTAATGAGTCTTACATATCAAAAATATACTCCCTTCGTTCCACGTGGAGTAGGGCTGAGATTTTTACTCGAAAAACCGAGTTTTAATAAGAACCGAACCGAAAAATTCGGTTCCGGTTCTGTTTTTTTTTATTATTAACCGATTCCGGTTCTTAATTCGGTTCCTTTTTAATAATTCGGTTACGGTTCCTATTTTATGATGTTCGAAAAAATCGGTTTGGAACCGGTTCTATATATATTTTATATATATAATAATAAAAATAATATTATATATAATTTTTTACATAATATAGGTATTAAATAAAGCAAATTAAACATTTTGTTCAAAATATTACACATTAAATTCGATTTCTACTTAAAATTCGTTTTTTTTTTACAAAATTCGATTTTTTTTGCACAATTCGGTTCCTAAAAGAACCGAAAAACCCGGTTTTTACACATTAAATTCGGTTCCGGCTCCTAATTCGGTTCCTGAAGAAAAAACCGGTTTTTTCGGTTTCGGTTCCTAATTCGGTTCGGCGGTTCCTGAAAAAAGTGGTCAAAAACCGAACCGGTCCCAGCCCTAACGTGGAGAGTCCACCTTTTGAAACATGACTTTGTCCCAATAGAAGAGTCTATATCCAAAATAAAATGTTAATATCTAATTAAAATTAACATAATATTTATTAAAATTAATATTTTTTTTATTATATAAACTAAAATATTAGTTCATTTAAAAACAAAAAATTGTGAGAATATATGGTACAAAAAGAGTGCACTTTCACTAAAATGACTCAAATTTTCAAGGTGTATCTTGCCAAAAGACTCCTTATTCTTTGGTTCTGGATTATAATGGAATAAAACAAAATGACTCACTAAACTGGCTGCACTTCTTTTTCTCATGAAGTACTAGTCATTCCATGCAATTCCCGATGCAATTTTCATTTTGGATCATCCGGAAACAGCCTCTCTGTGTTAAGACAGGGGTAAGACTGCGTACATCCGATCCCCTCTTACCCCGCTTTTTGCGGGAGCCCGTTGACGTATTGGGGTAATGTTGTTGTTGTATCTTGCCAAAAGTAGACTCTTCAGGTGGGACGGAGGGAGTACACGATATTTAAGTAAAATAAAACCCTATAAGATTTTATATACACATGACATTAGACAAAAGATGTACCTTAGTTGCATTATTGAGCATGGCACGTATGGTTAAACATTAGTGTGGATCATTGGAAGTTGAGGTGGTGGAGTAACATGGAAGGGAGTGTGGAGATGTTGGGCTCTTGTCCACAAGTTTGTGTCTATATTACTCAACTTTTTCTAGTAAGGTGAAAACGAACAAATAACAAGAGAACAAAGAAAAAGAAAATAACAAGTTGGCCCATATATCTATTCAATTATATATCATGGCCCTACAAAACAGCTAAAAATAATAATGCAGGTGGAACTTAACCAGGTGGAGATGATCCCTATTACACTGTGCCTATCAAAGGGCTTTGGCAAGATGCATCATGATCTGTAAAAGGCCAGTTGGTATGTATTCAAAAGATGCATTGTTATGAACTAAAAGTAGCATATTCAACATAAATGACTAAGCACAAAAGTAGTCTGGTAAACATTGAGGATTAGGAAAATATATTCTGGACAAGATGGATTGCCGGGGGAGGGGGGTTGGATTATGAGCATGATAACGGAAATCGTCTGAGGCTTCCGCCTCGAAGGCATAATTCCTAGGTATTAGAGCCATAGTCGACTTCTACGAACATGCATTCATATTTTTATGGGCCTAAATGACTCGTAGTCATGAGGGAGATACTAAAAGCTTGCATAGGTCGAAATAAAGCTCATGCTTTGTTGTTCCAATAGAGGGGCTGACACAAAGGTTTCACAGGTAGAAATAAAGCTCATGCTTTGTTGTTTCAATAGAGGGGCACGATTCCCAAAAACTAACAATCAATAGGCCTCAACTCCTTCAATATGGGCCTCGAGGCGTAAGTATTGGAATATTTTCAATACCATGCTTATGATTAGTTATTACGTATTAGATGACGCCATGCGTCTGACGAGCTTAATAATACGAACAGAGGATTCAACAATCGCGAATATGAAAAGTATTCAAAAGAAACTTCATAATTCGACTTCAAATCTTTGAGAAGCTAAAATTTTCAGGCCTAAAGAATGATTTTCATAAAAGAAAAACAACTAGAGAAATGTACAAGGTACTCACGGATGCGTCGGTTACGGATTATCACAGAACGCATGATGCCAAGTTCTCTTTCTCGATTAACCATCACAATTAGTTGGTTGTTGATCTCTATATCAGGCAATTCGTGGCCGGGCCTCATTTTCATGCATCGTTATAACTTTACTATAAATCTTACCGGCAGCATGCATTTCATTTTCAATTTTCTTACAGCACCTCAAAGTTCCAAACCATCTCATGAGACTTGCATTTTATTTTCCCAGCACCTCTCATCAACTATAGCAATCTAAAAGTTGCACCTCCATCTATAAAACATTGAACCCTCCATAAGTTTCTATTCGGCTACTGCCAGCAACTTTCTTAAACCCAATGTTCACAATTTTTTCCCTGACCTTCTCAGCTTCGTCCCACCTACCAGCTTCCGAATACAAATTCGCCATAACTATGTAATTACTAGGATTTTCAGGCTCTAATTCAAATAGGTGACCACAAACAAACTTAGCAAGCTCCACGTCACCAAATTCAGAAGCCCCACTAAGCAGCGCACCCCAAACCTGTGCAGCGGGTTCAATAGGCATTTTCTTTACAAATTCCACTGCTTCATAAAGTTTTCCTGCTCGGCAAAGGCACGCGACCACACAGGCATAATGATTAACCAAAGGTTGAATTTCATACTTTGGCAACACTGAATGAAATATTTCCCAAGCTTCATCAACTAGCCCAGCATGAGCGCATGCAGCGAAGACAGCAGTGAATGTTACGGTGTCTGGCATTGTCTTGCTATTAAGCATTTTGTTGAAAAGACTAAGTGCCATCTTAGCTTCTCCGTGAGATGCATATGCCGAGATTATTGCCGTCCATACAACCACACTCCTATCTTTTGCTAGATCGAATACTCTTTGTGCTCCAGTGAGAAATCCAAGTTTGGCATATGTATCTATCATTGCAGTGACCACATATATATTCCTGTCGGAATTTATTTTGATTGCATAAGCATGGATTTCTTTTCCTCCTCTTAAATGCGAGACGTGCGGAATGGCTGGAAGAATACTCGAAAGAGTCACGCTGTTAGGTTTGAAGCCTGAAGCTTGCATTTGTCGCACTAAATCTAAAACATTATTGTGCTGATTGTTCTGAACATTACCCGAAATTACAGCATTCCAAACACTCAATCCTGGGTTCCTCATTTCCTTGAATATCTTCATAGCTTCATCAACAAACCCATGAGTCATGTACCCAGATATAATTGTGCTATAAGTTATTTCATCCTTCTCGCCCATCTCCTCAAAGAGCTCCTTTGCATAATCCAAGCTACCACATTTCGCATAAACTGCAATAATTGAATTACAAAGCGAGAGGTCCATTTCAATCCCATTATTGATCACATATTTATGCACTTCCATCCCAAAGACAAGATCAGTTGATTGTGCACATGCATGCAAAACGCCCACGGCTGTAACCCCATCAGGCCTAAGATCTTTCAAGCATAACATTGTTCTATACAAATCCTTGCATTCCTCATAAAACCCACCTTGTGAATACCCTGAAATCATTGCATTCCATGATACCAAGTCCCTCTCAGGCATTTCATCGAACAACACCCTCGCTGACACCAAATCATCACATCTTGAGTAACAAGTCACCAATCCATTGTTCACAAAAACATCCAAATCAACCGCATCTTTAATCACATAACAATGCATCATTCGAGCCAAAATATTTCCATCCGAAGCCACTTCCGCCATGGCCTTTAGCACACAACTCAAAGTATAGCTATCTGGTTTAACATTCGCTAAATCCAAACAATTATCCCTACGAGACAAACACCAGGTAAATAGTCTCAAAGTCTCCGTGTGACGGTGATGCGCGGAGTATGCAATGAGGAGGGCATTATAGGCGAAGGTGTTCTTGTGTAAAATTTGATCGAACACGTGGTGGGCGTAGGAGAGCTGGTGGGTTTTAGAGTAAAAAGCGATGAGTTTGGAAGCGAGGAAGTTGTCGGCGGTGGTGGAGGACAGAATGATGCGGGCGTGGAGCTGCCTAGCCTGTCGAAGAAGGCGGCGTTCGGTGCAGCGCTGGATGAGGTGGCCGTAGAGAGTGTAGTTGATGGATTGGCCATTCGGAATTGTGTTTTGCAGGAGGGTTTGAAGGGCTTGGCGGGGTAATGGATGCGTGGGTTTCATTTAAATGCGTGGAAAATTGGTGGCAGCCACTTTACACTTATTTTATATATATATATAATATATATTATATATTATATATATAATCAAATGAGAATGATTCTTATCCTGCGAATTACGAATATAAATGAAGCCAGACTAATTACGCATTTAAATATACGATTTCAAGATCAAAATTGCAATGCATTAAAATATGCATTATATGTATCAAAATATCGATGCATCAAAATATTGCATTATATGCATCAAATTTTCGTGAGAATAAATCTAGACCATCTATTTATCAAGATCTATGAATAAAATTTATTTTTATTTCTTAACTTAAATTGCATTCCCACCTGAACCCACCTATATATATATATATATGAAAATGACTTTTCGAATAGAAATAAGAATAAATCTGAACCATCGAATTTTGTGTGATCTATGATCCAGATTAGGCTATGCATAACAAATATGCATCTCATGCAATAAAATGCTAAGCACTAAAATTATGCATTATATGCATCAAAATATATATGCATTAAAACAATGCATTCTGTGCATAAATTTTCGTGTGAATAAATCTTGGCACATTTATCAAAATTTATGTACCAAATTAATTCTTTTTTAACTTTAAAAATCATTCTCACAAGAGACAGCCCTATATATAACAGCCCCTATATATAACAATATATATAAGAGAGGTGTTTGTAAATAAATATAGACTTCAAAGGTGTATTCCTAATTTCAAATAATAAATGGTGTCTTTTTCTAATTAGGCTATTCTTCAGATTTCTTGATATAGCTTGTTTGTTATTTTTACTGGGCAATCTATGCAGAGTTGTTATGTAATAATGGATTCGAGTTTATGATCAACGTGGATATAAAAATAACATACAAGGCATGAGTCGAATTGATCAAGGTGATATGTGACTTACTTATTTATCTTTTATATATTCGTCATATATGTTCATAATGCATCATCGACCCGGGTCAATGATATAAATTGCGCTCTCTAGCATGCCCTCTCTTTCCCTTCTTGTAGGTGATGAACCCTGCCCATCGATTCAAGAAACCGGGAAATCATTTACTTATTTTTTACTCAGGGAAGCTTATTATTGGTCCTCAGGCAGGATTCGCTATCAAACATGTTGGCATCCATTGATTAATTGTAATTTGCACGTATCCGATACAATTAAAGTATTTACGACGCACGAAACTTCATATATTCGGATTTTAGTCAAAATGGCCCCGAACTTCACATGTCGACGACGCATTGTATTATCTTATAATCGTACCTCGTTTTTTTTTTTCTTCAAAAAATCTTACAATTATTGTTAAGAGTAAACAAAAAAAAAAAAAGAAATCAAGATGGCTTTTTTTTTGACATTGATCAGGCTCACTTCTAGACATTCTGAATTCGGTCTACGGAATCTAACGGATGGACCAACCAGTAGAGAGATGTGCCGACAACTTCAAACTCGGGACCGACTCCTGGGCCTCCTTACACACCATACCAATAGAGAAGGCTCATTGGCCCAGACGTTCGGAACTCATTCTAATATTTTCTGGAAAATATTTTCATGTACAATATATTCATTCCTCCAAAAAAAAAAAAAAAATTAATTACTACCCATACAAGAAGACATTACTTTTTTCCATCAACAAATCCACATACATTTTATTCATAACACATTCATTCCTCAACCCCACGGCTAAACGTGCCTTCTCCGAACTGTATTTCTCCACCTCACCGCCCACCCCCCAAAAAAAAAATCCAAAACGACATGAAATTAAGGCCCTAGTATTATCATATACTTCAAATATGTGTCTAAAAAATCACTGGATAATCCTAACAATATCAGGTTAAACCGAAACCAAATGCATGGATACGACGAGTATAACTCATTGGAGTGAACCTAAATTGCAAACTGCATGATCCAACGAACACTACTTTATGCCTCAACACAGAATTATAATATCCCAAAGCATCGCCAACAATCGATAACGACAAACTCAAACTAGTTCATAAAGGCTCCCTTATCGAATAAAAAGAGAAGCTAATGGAGAACTTGCACTGTGATCTGATCATTAAGACAAAAGCCTCTGTTCTTGGTAATATATGCGTGCATGGCCAAAGCTTGAGATGGGAAACGTACGACCGCCATTCTAACAGCACGTTTGCTCAGGGGCCTGCATTATCAACCAAATAACTCGACTGAGGTTTACGAAAAAAATGGGATAACATTAGAAATACTCGATTAAGTGTTATTTTTTTTTGTTTGTTATTATTCTAAATAGTGTTTCAGTACTGACCTGATGAAAGTGACAGAAGATGAATCGTATTGGCAACCAGAAAGGAAGCGCTCGATATCATCGAGCAATGCATTGTGAGGGATTCCAGACAGTAAAATCTGAAATTAGCAGGTAAACATCAACTGAATATATAAACCAAACCAAACCAAACCAAACATACCCAGTATATCCCGCTCAGAGCAGGGTCTGGGGAGGGTGAGGGTAAGATGTATAAATATCTCCAAACTGAATATATAAATATCTCCAAACTTGTTCTACCAACGAAATATGATATGTTCTGAAGTGTAAAAATGGGAAGCATATGAAGCACTACGGGAGTTTCCGTGAACACTTCTGGTTTTTGAAATAAGTGATTGTATTGCAGCGGAAGTGGAAGTAGTTGAGAATCAGAAGTTTATAGTGCTTGCAAACAGGAGCGCGAAAAAGTGATTCAAGTTAGAAGTGTTTGGTGGAGAAGTTAAAAAGTGCTTTGTTTGCGTTTAATAGTCGAACCAAAAGCAGAAACACCTTCTAGAGCACCCCTCCCCCAGCTTCTCAAATTTGATAATGTGATTTCGTTCTACAATTAAAATTTAAAATCACTTCTTTTTATGACTGCAAACAATGCCCGTGTCAATTATTAAACTTGAACTCCAATGCGCACGCGCGTGTGCAGGGGGCGGGTGGGTGGGGTGGGTGGGTAGGGTGAGATCCAAAACTAAACCTCACCGCTTTTCCATCATAAGGAGCACTTCCATCTTGAGGAGTAGTCGACTCCCAGTAAGATTTATCAACCTGGAATCAAGTTTGCAAATGAGTTAAAAGATCAGAGGAATGTTTAAGTAAATGTGATAAAGCTGCAGGTTTCAATAAATTACCCTCGTCAGGCTATGCAAGCGACCTTTCCTATTAATCGCCCTGACAGCATCATCATAAGCTGATCCAGAAGGAAATTCAATCATCCTACAAAAGACAGACAATTACACGAAGCATTCAACCTTTTTCATAGTATCAAGACAATACGTTCTGAGGAGATTCTTACATTGACATAGGACGAAAGCTTCGATTGTATTCTACTCTGAGGTTCTCCGGATTCAACTCACACCCTTCTAGTAAATTGATTACGTCGTTCTTTGTCGTAAGCTTCGTGATATTACCAAATTTCCCATAGATTGAATCTGAAAAATGAAAAGAGGACATAAATTCAGAAATTTTGACTGGTATTTCATGAATGCCTAGTATCATCAGACATCAATGCTTGATGATTGCAAATGTCAGTGCATTACTAAAATCAAGCTAAAATCACTGTAGACAAATATTATTTACAAATACCAATTCCAAATAAAACCCGTCCAAACATCACATAACATTATCAATAATAATGATAATTCATAAAAAATGAGGCTAGACACAGACACTCACTCTCACACACACACACACACACACACACACAACCCGTCAATTTCTCCAATATTATTTAACTAGATTGTAATTAACTAAAACCCGCACAGGAACAAGATAGAAGATGAAAGGAAGAGTCGAAGTCAGTTCAATTACATTAACACTGAACCGATTTTACCTGCAAAACCCTAAATCCTATGTCCAGAAAAAGGAAAATGAAATAACAGAGCGCAAGAACTTTAGAAGATAACGACGTTGAAATAAATAATATCAATGAAGAACAGTGAGAACCATAGGATGATGTTCGGATATATTGATCATTGGAGGACCCGAGGCTGGGCTCCGCTGATTCAGTAGAGAACGGCTTCGGCAATGTGAAGAAGGTCGAAGGCAGACGTCGATTCGGCTGAGCCATTTCGATTAGGCGGCCCCATCGCATTGCGGCTCGGCTAAGCTGACTCATTTTTGCTGATTTTGGTACCTTTGGAGTGAAAGAAACTGTGAAATGTTCGAGCTCTGGAGGTTTGGCTATGGAAAGGGGATTACCGGGGAATACGTTGCCGTTTAGATTAGAACTTTCAGTCAGAACCCCAAGGTATCTTTACATTTGTGCAAGTGTTCCTTGGTTTTAGAACTTTACTAATGTTTGAGTATTTAGAATGTTAGGAATAATAAAAATATTGTTGTAAAATCGGATATTTTATCAGTTCACAATATATATATATATTATATATATATATATTACAATATATAAGCATAAAGGAGGATGAAAGAAGATGAAGAAATTGAGCTTTTTAGAATGAATTGTGTGTCCAAAGCTCTACCAAAGAGCTCTATTTATAACTCAAGATTACATGCTATACAACAAATTAATATTATTTATTATACAACATAATTGTCTTTATATTAGATATTTCAATCCAATAATTGATTGAATTATTGATTGTTGATCCCACATATCATTATTGGTGATATTATAACACTCCCCCTTTGAAATATCTTATATCATGATATCTCATTTGGGAGCATCATGTCGCTTCTCGTTAAAAACCTTATTAAAAACCTAAATGGGATAAAAACTTAATAAGGAAAAACAAGATCAGATGCTCCCTCAACTCAAAGCATGGGTAGTTCTTCTTTAAAGGTCTCAAGATGATGCATTCCAATATTCTGAATGTGTTTCTTGAAAACATTCGTAGGGAGTGATTTTGTGAAGAGATCTGCCGCATTATCACAAGATCGAATATATTGGATGTCGATCTCTTTATTTCTTTCAAGTTCCTGAGTGAATGCGAAGAACTTTGGGGGGATATGTTTGGTTTTATCGCTTTTGATGTAGCCTTCCTTCATTTGAGTAACACATGCAGAGTTGTCCTCGTATACTATTGTTGGGCCGTTATCGACTGGCAAGCCTGATATTTCTTGAATATGTTGTGTTACTGATCTTAACCATCTACATTCTTTACTTGCTTCATGAAGAGCTATTATCTCAGCACAGTTTGAGGAAGTAGTCACTGTTGGGAAAAATAATGTTGTTTTGATAATTGCCAAACAAACAAAAGCTTGATACAGCAAGCCCTGTATCGAAAGCCGGTTGAAGTTGCAATCCTGTATCGAAGACCTTATCATAGCGCCAGCATACAGCAAGCTCTCACGCTACCAAGATACAGCAACAAAATCTTAGTTAAATCGCCAAGTATGGAAGCTGTCTCGAATCTCAATACAGCACCCTTCCATACAGCGCCGGACTACTCCAAAATGCCTACAGCACAAATGGATACAGCATTCACATCGGAACAGGACTGAAGACCGCTTTAAAAGGAATCTTTAGTATTCACTAAAGTCAAGTATCGTTTGATAAAGAAGTATTTAAATACTGAAAGGATAAAGTATTTAAATACTGAAGATGTCAAATCCCGCAATATCAGGATCCTGGTCTATTCAAGTTATCACGGAATCTTGCCCAACGGATCTATCTCAACGGATATATTATTCAGAAGACTATATATATCTCATAAGAGCGTTGAAGATCATATAACCTGAAGTTACCAAGTGAAGAAGCTATCATTATATACATCAGAGCAAAACATATCTCCACAAGCTTTCTGCAATCCAAAGAGATATATATAGTGCTCATCATCCTGAACAACACTTCATCAGCTGAAAGCTCTTAAAGTCAAAGTTGTTGTTCACCATCTGTTCTACGTTGAACAAACTCAAGATCAGCCCTGTGTGGACTGAACAATCTGTGCTTCTTCGGAACTGTGTGTGAAGGATTTGCATTGAAGAAGACGAAGCTTTGGAACTGTGTGTGAAGAAGCTAGTCAAGAAGGAAGCTTTAACCAATATGTGTGAACGGTTGAAAGCGACATTCTTTGTATCAATCTGTATGAACGATACAAGGATAGGTTTGATTATAAATACATAGTTGTGTACGCAGTATTTATAATAAACATTTTACTCATGTGTGGAGGACCAGTGGACGTAGAGGGGTTTACCTCGAACCACTTAAATACTGTGTTATTTACCTATCGCCGTTACTGTTTTCATAACTGTGATTTATATAAGTATACACTGCAAAACCCTGTACGCACCAAGCTAACAGGAGAATAGACCGAGTTGCTGTATCGACAGCAAATTTACTATTTTAAGACTTCCGCTACGCACTCCAAATTAGAAAATCAATACAGTTTGTTGTTTAAACATACTTTCAAAACTGTATCCAGTATACTCGGGAGGGACCAACAATTGGTATCGGAGCGGTTGATTCTAAAAAGAATCAGTCGTATTTTTAACTGAATTAGATCCTTAAAAACACTTATTTTCGAAAACAGTCTTTGTAATTCCCATCCTCTAATATGGATACCTTTATGTCTAATAAGATATCTATGTTTCACATTAACGAGTTTGATGACTGGAGAAACAGGATGAAGAACAAACTCAAAGCCTTCATTGGAGAATCAAAAGCTCCGCCCGCATCAACAAAGACCGAAGAATGTCTTCAGATGATCACTGATAGTGACTCGTCTGATGATGAGCTAGAGGATAGAGCCTATGTGTGCTCTATGGCCGAAGTTAAAGAAGAAAATGAAGACGGTGATGATGATGAGGTAAGCTCCACCTCAACTATTCCTATAAATGCATCTCATACCTTTGAAAATATGCTGAATGAATTTAATAACATTCAAACGGCCCATGAGATATTGAAAGGAGAAAACATATAGCTTGAAATTTCTAACTTAGAGCTGAAAGAAGAAAATGACTTGCTGAAGAATAATTACGAAAATATGTCAGTTGATTGCGAAAACAGCAAAGTCAATTTAGAAAAACTCATGGAGAGCAATCATCAACTTGCTCATAATCTAAATGAGACTAAGTCTCATCTTGAAAGCAAGACAAATGATTTGGCTCTACTCGAAGCCAAAGTAAAATCTCTCGAGAAACGTGAAGGAGAATTAGAGAGGATCTTGAAATCTTTCGAGAAATCCTCTAAAAGAATGGAAGAGATCCTAAGCACTGGGCAACATGCTCATGATAAACGTGGCCTAGGGTACAACTCGTTCTCCAACAAAGAAAAATCTAGTACAGTATTCGTCAGGAGTGAGGAATCCATTCTTGTATCAAAAGAAGTCCCGAGTCCTGTGAAGGAACCTGTTGCACCGCGAACAGCAAAAGCTGCCATTCCGCCCCCGCAACTCTACTATTCGAGACAGTGGAACCAACATCCACTCAGAAGGCGTACTCAACAGCATGCTCCACAAGCATATCATAAACGCCAAAGAATATTCAGAAGAAGGTCAGATCCAACCACCAAAGGCCCGTGCAAAGAAGACTCTCGGTACAGCGTGCCTAGACATTGGATACAAGAGCCCCGCTATTCCTCGAGACAGCAGGTGCCCGCACAGTATCAACAACAGAATTGGGAATCCAACTGGAGACCCAGGAGGCAATATGCAAGATCTATGAAAATGGCTCCACCTCCGAGACGACAATCGTACTGGAATAACAATTATAATTCTCGATTTTTCATGCATTATAATGATTACAACGACTACGTGCCTGCCCCACGTAGATATCGATATAATGGACCAAAAGTAGCCTACAACAAACAAATTGTTGCTCGGCAAATTTGGGTACCAAAAGGCAATATCACACCAGGACCCAACGTTACTTGATATCCATACGTCGACATGAATTGGAAGCGCTACAGCCAGAAATCCCTGTAAGTTTTTATGCTTTTACTCATTAAGTGAGGGGGAATACTGTAAGACCCAAGAATACAGTGTTAAATCCGAACATTAAATGAATCATGTATGTACCTTTAAGGGGGAACACTATGTTATTCGCGGATACAGTATTTTCACCACATGACATCAATTATGATTGATAAATTTTAGCTTATTATTGCTGTAAGAACTCGTTTACGAACAGTTCATAGGTTCAGTTGTACTCAACTAGATTACTAATGTAAGATTGTGCCTGCGCGCCAATCATAAGTTTAAGATGTAATACACTTCCCTATTAGATGCTATCATTTTAGAACTTGCCTGCGAGCAGTTCACATTTCTTTTAGATTAAGTGCTGAAGACTAGATCATTTGACAGAAGATCAAAGAAGTTTTGGAAATTATCAAAAAAAAAAAGAGGGAAACTGTTGGGAAAGTCAAACTCCTGTATCGAAGTTCTCTCAAGTTGCCATCAAGTGGTTATCAAAGAGGGAAATTGTTTTTAGCCTGAAGAGATTTTGATATCAAGAACTTGGCATGATCAAGAAGTTTTTGAATTATCAAAGAAGTTTTGGAAATTATCAAAAAGGGGGAAATTGTTGGGAAAAATAATGTTGTTTTGATAATTGCCAAACAAACAAAAGCTTGATACAGCAAGCCCTGTATCGAAAGCCGGTTGAAGTTGCAATCCTGTATCGAAGACCTTATCATAGCGCCAGCATACAGCAAGCTCTCACGCTACCAAGATACAGCAACAAAATCTTAGTTAAATCGCCAAGTATGGAAGCTGTCTCGAATCTCAATACAACACCCTTCCATACAGCGCCGGACTACTCCAAAATGCCTACAGCACAAATGGATACAGCATTCACATCGGAACAGGACTGAAGACCGCTTTAAAAGGAATCTTTAGTATTCACTAAAGTCAAGTACCGTTTGATAAAGAAGTATTTAAATACTGAAAGGATAAAGTATTTAAATACTGAAGCTGTCAAATCCCGCAATATCCGGATCCTGGTCTATTCAAGTTATCACGGAATCTTGCCCAACGGATCTATCTCAACGGATATATTATTCAGAAGACTATATATATCTCATAAGAGCGTTGAAGATCATATAACCTGAAGTTACCAAGTGAAGAAGCTATCATTATATACATCAGAGCAAAACATATCTCCAGAAGCTTTCTGCAATCCAAAGAGATATATATAGTGCTCATCATCCTGAACAACACTTCATCAGCTGAAAGCTCTTAAAGTCAAAGTTGTTGTTCACCATCTGTTCTACGTTGAACAAACTCAAGATCAGCCCTGTGTGGACTGAACAATCTGTGCTTCTCCGGAACTGTGTGTGAAGGATTTGCATTGAAGAAGACAAAGCTTTGGAACTGTGTGTGAAGAAGCTAGTCAAGAAGGAAGCTTTAACCAGTCTGTGTGAACGGTTGAAAGCGACATTCTTTGTATCAATCTGTATGAACGATACAAGGATAGGTTTGATTATAAATACATAGTTGTGTACGCAGTATTTATAATAAACATTTTACTCCTGTGTGGAGGACCAGTGGACGTAGAGGGGTTTACCTCGAACCACTTAAATACTGTGTTGTTTACCTATCGCCGTTACTATTTTCATAACTGTGATTTATATAAGTATACACTGCAAAACCCTGTACGTACCAAGCTAACCGGAGAATAGACCGAGTTGCTGTATCGACAGCAAATTTACTATTTTAAGACTTCCGCTACGCACTCCAAATTAGAAAATCAATACAGTTTGTTGTTTAAACATACTTTCAAAACTGTATCCAGTATACTCGGGAGGGACCAACAGTCACGATTGTCTGTTTTTGAGATCTCCAGGATATTGCAGTTCCTCCATATGTGAATACATATCCAGTTTGTGACTTAGAATTATGTGGATCAGATAGATGACCTGCATCTGCATAGCCAAGCTAAACTGGTTTTGCATTGTTAGAATAAAACAAACCAAGATCAATCGTACCTCGTAGATATCTGAATATATGTTTTATTCCGTTCCAATGCCTCTTTGTAGGACATCAACTGAATCTTGCTAGTAAATTTACTGCAAAATCTATATCCGGCCGTGCACAATTAACAAGATACATTAGGGCTCCAATTGCACTAAGGTATGGTATTTCAGGACCAACTTCCTCTTCATTTTCTTCCTTTGGTCTGAATGGATCCTTTTCAATATTAAGTGTTCTGCCGACCATTGGGGTACTCAAAGGTGTTGATTTGTCCATGTGGAATCTTTTTAATACCCTTTCTGTAAAATTTGATTGGTATACTAATATTCCATTTTTAGTATGTTCTATTTGTAGACCAAGGCAGAATTTTGTTTTTCCCAAATCTTTCATTTCAAATTCGTTCTTTAAGTAATTCATTGCTTCCAAAATTTCTGCATTAGTTCCAATGATATTCAAATCATCAACATAGACAGCAATGATTACAAATCCGGATGTTGTTTTCCTTATAAAAACACAAGGACAAATAGGTTTATTCACATAGCCTTCTTTAATCAAATATTCACTTAATCTGTTATACCACATGAGTCCAGATTGTTTCAACCCATATAAAGATCTCTGCAATTTAATTGTATAAATTTCTCTGGGTTTCGATGCTTGTGCAACTTAAATCCTTCAGAATTTTCATATATATATCAAAGATCAAGTGATCCATATAAATATGCTGTAACAACATCCATGAGATGCATATTAAGATTATAAGATACCGATAAACTAATTAAATAACGAAAAGTAATGGCATCCATAACAGGGGAATATGTTACCTCATAATCAATCCCAGGTCTTTGTAAAAAAACCTTGTACAACAAGACGAGCCTTGTATGTTACAATCTGGTTTTTCTCATTTCGTTTCCTTACAAAGACCCATTTATACCCAACATGTTTCACATTACTGGGTGTGACAACAATCGGTCCAAACACTTTTCGTTTTCTAAGAGAATTTAGTTCGGCATCTATTGCATCTTTCCATTTTGGCCAATCAGGTCTATTTTGACATTCGAATATAGATATGGGTTCAGGATCGTCATCTCCAATTATTATATCACACGCAATGGAGTATGCAAATATCTCATCAATGTGATTATTTCTCCTATTCCATAAATTCCTCGTATTAATATAATTAATAGATATCTCGAGATCATTTGTATTTTCAGTTTCATTTTCAGTGACCTCCTTATTTGCCTCAGCTTGTGTTTCAACATGATCATATTTTTCATTATTTTGTGTTTCTTTAGCACATTCATTTATATTGGCTATTTTTCTTTTCCGGGGATTTTTATCTTTGGAACCAATAGGCCTCCCACGCTTTAAGCGTGCTTTAGATGTACTTCTATTTTCATTTTCTTTTGGAATTTCAATCCGAGCAGGAGTATTAACAGCTGGCACATGTGACTTTGTCACTCTTTTCATATCAGTAAATGCATCTGGCAATTCATTTGCCAAACCTTGTAAATGTATAATTTTTCTTACATTTTCTTCCCATAATTTTGTATATGGATCCAAATGTAATAATGATGGTACATACCATGTTATGTCCTTTTCCACCTGTTTATTACCTCCCCCTAAGGTTGGGAATCCCGTCTTATCAAAATGACAATCAGCAAATCTTGCTTGAAAAACATCACCTGTTAGAGGTTCAAGATATCTAATAATAGAGGGTGAGTCATACCCAACATATATTCCCAACCTTATTTGAGGTCCCATTTTTGTTCTTTGTGGGGTAGCTATTGGTACATATACTGCACAACCAAAAACTTTTAGATGGGAAACATCTGGCTCCTGACCAAGTGCAAGTTGATATGGAGTATATTTATGATTAGCACTTGGCCTTAACCTTATTAGTGAAGCAGCATGTAAAATTGCATGACCCCAAACAGTAACTGGTAGCTTTGTTCTCATTATTAGTGGTCTAGCAATATATTGAAGGCGTTTAATTAATGATTCAGCTAAACCATTTTGTGTATGCACATGCGGAGCAGGATGTTATTGTAATTCCAATTGACATACAATAATCATTAAATACTTGTGATGTGAATTCACCAAAGCATTGTCAAGTCTCACATTCCGTATAGTATAATCAGGAAATTGTGCCTTTAGTTTAATTATTTGTGCAAGGAATCTTGCAAATGCCATATCACGACTTGACAATAAACAAACATGTGACCATCTACTAGATGCATCACTTAAAATCATAAAATACCTGAAAGGTCCTGATGGTGGATCAATAGGTCCACATATGTCACCTTGAATTCTTTCGAGAAATGTAGGTGATTCCTTTTCAAGTTTGCACAGTGAATGCCTTATTATAAACTTGCCAAGAGAACAAGCTTCACATAGTTTATTATTTATGAGTTTTACACCTTTCATTGGGTGACCATGTGTACTATTAATTATTTTCCTCCTCATCGTGGAGCCAGGATGACCTAGGCGTTCATGCCATAATGTCAATATTTTGGGATCCTCTTTTATTATCAAATTACATTCGGTTTCATGAATATGTGTATAATGTAATCCACGAGATAATTGTGGTAGTTTTTCCAAGATTTGTTTCTTTCCCAAAATATTAGCAGTAATGTACATATATTTCATATTACCTTGATTCTTGTTTGATATCATATCCTTGACGGTATATGTCATTAAAGCTCAACAAGTTTCTCTTAGATTTTGGAGAAAATAAAGCATTATTAATGACAAATTTTGTTCCATTTGGTAATATGAATTTAGCATTACTTGTTCCTTCAATCAAGTCCGCGGGACCTGAAATTGTATTTATTACTACTTTTGTAGATTGTACCTCAGTAAAATATTTCTTATTTTTGAGGATTGTATGAGTTGTGCCACTGTCCGGGATGCAAATGTCTCCAATACCTTCCCTACTCAAACTTCTTAATGAATAAGAATATAAGACTAAAAGATGGTAAGTTAGCTTAATATAATAACATTTATTAAATACTTCATACAAACTTCAAATGAGATAATACATATTTCAAACAAGAGAATACAAACAAGTACAATAAAGATGCAACAAACATGGAAATCACATATTTATTTATTTATTTATTTTTTATTTTATTCCATGTCCATGTCCACGTTTGCATCCTCAGTAAAATCTGCAGCTTCTAGGTAAGTTGAGTCGTCCTCAGGTTTATGTTCATGAAAATTGACTTCCTTTTCTTTATTTTTCAGAGATGCCTTATACATTTTACAAATATGGCCTGGCGTTCTACATGCCTTAGCCCAATGTCCCTTTTTCCCGCATCTGAAACAAGAATTTTCATTTTTATTGGATGAACCTTCTTGGACATACTTATCTTTGTCTTGTTGGTTTTTATTAATCATTTCATCTTTGGGAGGCCTAAAGTAATTTCCATAACCACGGCCACGATCTCGACCTCGACCACGAAAGTGGCCGCGACCGCGTCCCCGACCTCGACCTCTAAACCAACCATGACCACCACGTCCTTGATTAGTAGTTGTGGCATTTGCTTCAGGAATCGCTATCACCCATGTAGTGTAATACCCGAGATTTCTGTTATGTATTTAGAACTTGTGACATTGTTATTGTTGCACTTTTATCTGAGTATTATTTCTCCGTGTTTCATAATCCGATGTTGTTGAGCGTATGATTTCATGAATGTGATGAAAATTGTGATTTTGCACATGTAGCGCACGCTATCGACTATGTGTAGCGTACGCTAAGTTGGATCCATAGCGCACGCTGTGCATGACCTTAGCGCGCGCTATACGTAGTCAGCATGATTGAGACGTGTGGTAGGTGAGATCAGGTTGGGGATCTTGGTCGGATTGTGTCGGGATGAACCTGGATGGCTTTCGGGAAAAGCCAAGTCAACGCCTTAGCGCACGCTACTGATATGAGAATAGCGCACGCTAAGTGCTGAGTACAGTGAAGTCAGTAAGCCGTTAGCGCACGCTACGAGTATGGACTAGCGCGCGCTAATAACCATTTTCTATAAATAGGACAACATCCTTTTCGTATTTTCAGTCTTTTCTCTTCCCACATTCGAATCCTTATACTTAGAGTATTACTCTCTTCATTCTGAACACTTCATATCAACATCCTAGCTCATGTTGAAGATCGTAGACCATTGGGGGATTGGTGTTCAAGCCTTCGGCGTTGGGTTGCTTCAAATTCCTCCTTGTTCTTCACTACTTTGAGGTAGGTGATTCTTCACCAATATAGGTACTTTTATGAAGGACGTTTTGATCATGTCTTGGGTTTACCTAGTTGGTTAAATTCGTTGTAGTCGAGCATCATGTGTTAGGAAGATAATTTCGATGTTTCGGTACTTATTCATCGTATAATTCCATGGAACCTTTTTGTGTTGAAACTCCTAGCATATTCTGAAGCTTCAAACCAATTTGTGACCAGTAGATGGAAATTACCAAGTTGTTATGTTTTACACATTGGAATCATGCGTTTTGGAACGTAGGACGAAAGGAACTTAGGATACTTTCTCGAGATCAAGATGAATTTTGATGATAATACGTACCCTTGTATCGTGTAGTCGTTTAATCCGTAGAGATCGTTCACACTCCTTACGAGCATGATATGCACGGGGATGACATGTATTATCACCATAGAATTCGTGAGTTCATCACCATTAGATCCAGTTTTCTGCCAGTAGTAATCTGCCATGCACGGTTAGCGCACGCTAACATACGTAAGTTAACGTGCGCTATCGGGAATAAGTTAACGCACGCTACGTTTGGTACGTAACGTACGCTATGTTATCAGTCGAGTCAGTCGGCTGATCAGAGAGAACTTTCAGTCCATGGCTAGCGTACGCTAGACTTAGACGATAGCGTACGCTAACAGGCAGGCTTAGCGCACGTTACGTAGAGTACGTAGCGTACGCTAAGTGGTTCAGGTAGATTGCATATTTTGAGCTTTTGGCCGTAGACCGATTTGTTAGGCAATCATTCGACTTGAGATGATTTGTATATCATTTCTTTTGTTAAGGTTCGAGCTTGCTACGTTGATCGAAGGAGGTGGCCTTCGAGTGTGTTGAGGGCATTGAAGTGTTTCGTTCTTGCCATCTTCGAGGCAAGTATCGTAATATGTTAATATTGGTATTTTGAGCATGCGTGTGATGATTCATGTTGTTGAACATGAGATTTATTTCGTTAAATTGTCATGATATTCGTTATCTAGTATTTGTATGTTCATGTTGATGGACATGACGATTTGGCATATATGTATGCATGAGTTATGTTTGTGTTTGTTGTGCGATCTATGCTGAGGGCGCTGGATCGGATGTCCACCTCGTGTTGGTCCGACGGGATCATCTTGGGATCTAGGCTGAGGGCGCTGGATCATTGGACGGGTTATTTCCACCTCGTGTTGGTCCGACGGGATCATCTTGGGATCTATGCTGAGGGCGTTGGATCATTGGAATACCCTTGTTGTGTAATGGAATCTTTTGGATTCGCATTGTCGGATTCCGGTAGCGGAAGTCCATGTGGTGTATCTTGTTATGTATTGTTGATGCATATTCAATTTGTTTAAATATGATACTTGTACTAGCATCGTTTTTCTAACCCCTTCGGGGGTGGACATTTGTTTTGATGTTCAGGTAGCCGAGGAGCGGGGAAACAGCCAATGTGACGACGAAGGGGTTCAGTGATGTTTGTCGTTGCTTTTGATTGTCTTCATGATTCATTTCAGTACTCGAGTACGAATGTATTATTAATATCTTTTCGATATGGTTGTATTAATTACTCGTTGAACCAGTTGAATCGGTTTGTAAACTTGAATTTCCGTGGTATCGACGTCTTATATTTACATTTCTTTTATTTAGCCTTGTAAATTCTTTATTAAAGGGTTTACGGCGCTGTAATTATTCCGAATATCTCGGGGTGTTACAGAATATGGTATCAGAGCTAAGATTCATGGATATCTTGGCAGTCGGGTTTTAAGTTGGGTCTGTTTACGTTATTGATTTACGAGTCGTTCGTAACATCACTGTTCAGCCAAAAGTCGTCATGTGGACCGTGGTTGTAAGTCTCCTAATCTCTTGTACTACCATTTTACTTAATGCTGTTTTGTGAGTATTGACCGGCTTAATTTTTGAAAACTTTGTCCTGGATATTGAGGAATTGTGTTTACAGTATGTTGAGAGGAGGACGTGGACGCGGACGCGGTCGTGGACGCGGACGGGGTAACATGAGGCAGGAGAATTCCGCAACTACCCCAGAATTATCAGCTAGTCGAACCGATTCCCATTCTGGAGGGAAGCAAGGATCAGCGAATGACGACGCAAATCCTAACATGCCGGGAGTGCTTCAACAGGTGGTGGCGCAGATAAACCAGTTCGCTCAGGTTGTTGACCGCATGCAGACGGCGATGGGACAGCAGCACCACGAGGATAACCGGGGAGACAGATGGCTTGCTGAGGTGGTCAAATTGCACCCGCCAAAATTTGACGGATCGGCTGAGGCACTTACTTGGGATCATTGGCTTAAGGAGTTAGAGAAGATATTCGCGGGTCTTAACTGTCCCGAGGACCGGAAGGTTCCCATTGCCCAGTATTTTCTGACTGGGGAGGCCTTTGACTGGTAGGAAGCTATTCGACCCGAGAATCATAATGCGGATTGGATAGAATTCAAACTAATGATGGAAGCACAGTATTGTCCTCGTCCAGTTAGAGAGGCAAAGATCCGAGAGTTTTTCTCACCACAGAGTTCGGAAGCATCTGTGACAGATGTAATCAAAACTTTTAATCATCAGCTGACGTGTGTCCGACACTTGGTCAGAACGGAGGCAGAAAAGATTTTTCATTTCGATATGCGAATGAAGCTGGAGATTCAGCAGTACATGTCCGGGTTCGAGTGTACTACGTTGCGACAGTATCAAGACAAAGCGCTGGCCTACGACATGAAAGAGGCGGCGGTGGAAAAATCAGTGGAGGCAAAGAAGCAGAAAGTGACCGGCAATTTCTCAGAAAACAAGAGTGGTGGGCCCCGCAAGGGCCAGTCTTCCTTTTATTCGGCTAGGAAACCTCCACATCCTTCTAGAGGTGGAAAGAAGTTCCGGACTACATCAGCAGTTTCGGACACATCAAAGAAATGCTACAATTGTGGTCGAGCAGGGCATATTCGACGTGATTGCCCCGCATCTTCTGTGACTTGTTACGATTGTGGACAAGAAGGGCACCGTGCGGCTTTCTGTGGAGTTGCTACTAGATCTTTTGGTACTCGCACTCCAGCGCCAGTTCCGAAGGAGATAAGTGTGAACCAGACGCAACAGAGTGGATTTCAACAGCCGAACGTTGGGAAGAGAGAGACATCCAGTGCTGGGTCTGTTTTTCCGCGCCTGTACGAGATGAGGAAATCTGACGATCAGAACACTGTTGTTGCATCAGGTACGATTCAGATCCTTTTGCAACCAGTTAGTGTCTTATTCGATTCCGGAGCTACACATTCTTTCATATCATTGAACTGTGTAAATCGTTTAAAAATCTCGTGCTTATTTGATTGTGAACCATATGTTGTGGGTTTGCCGAGTGGAGAGAGAATTGTAGGAACCCTGGAGGCTAGAGATTTTCCAGTGTCTATAGGAGGGAGAGATTGGCCATCGAATCTTATTGTAGTTGACATATACGGTGACGATTTAATTCTCGGAGACGATTGGCTCAACCGTTATGGAGCTATTCTGAATTACCGAGAGAGAGTCATTTCTATCATTGCTGATGACGGATATGAACACTTATTCCGAGAATGGAGACCGGGAAGCTCGGGAAAATTGATCAAAGCAATGAAAGCCGTGAAATTACTGAAGCAAGGATGTCATGGACTTTGGTGCTATGCCATGAGAAAAGAGGAAGGAGTAGAGCTCTCGTCTATTTCAGTTGTGAATGAGTTCTCAGATGTATTTGTAACACCCCAAACTAGGCGGATATTACAGTGCCGTGGACCCCCGACTGGGACCCACCAGGCGAATGAAAAAGGATGAATTACACAGGGTAAATGTAGTACCGAACCACATTATAACATCAATTACTCCGAGTAGGAGTTTCATACAACACACCCAGGATAATATAGAATACATGTGTATCTTATGTGACGATAAAATACACGACATTGAATGAAATGAGTATTCGAACGGAATGTCTGCAGCGGAATAAATAAAGAAAACATGAATGACTGAATACATGACTGAAAGGACTGGGGCCCCCTTCTAGTATCACTGGGACTCCCCGCCGTCAACGTGCTCTCCCTGCGCCTTTGCCTTGGAGATCCAAGGTGTTGAAGAAATTACCTCTTGAAGATCCAACCATTTCGATCCGATGAACACGAGTTAAAACGAGTATCCAAGCTTCCCAAAGGAATGAAGATGATGAAGATTACACACTCAAGTGATTGATGATGATAAAATCTCTCCCTCAACCCTCTCTCTCGGATAAAGATGGAAAAATGAAGAAGTGAGGAAAAATGACCCGGCCAAGTCCTTAAATACTGCCGGAAGTTACGGCCGTAACTCGGCCCTCTTACAGCCGTAACATCCCAGGTCAACGGCCTTACGGCCGTAACCGGCCAACTCATACGGCCGTAACTCGGCTTCGTCAAAGCTCAAGCAGACTTACGGCCGTAACCGCTCCTGAGTTACGGGCGTAACCCGCCTTCGTCAAAAACATCCGTCGACACCCTTACGGCCGTAACCGCGCACCTTACGGCCGTAACTCGGATGATACGGCCGTATCCGGCCAAACTTACGGGCGTAAGCCCTCTTTGTCGAAAACGACCAGGCACCTTGCCTGCCGCGTACGGCCGTAACCGGCCAAGCCTTACGGCCATACCTTCCTCGACTTACGGCCGTATGCCGCAACCCTTACGGCCGTAAGTCACCCTTGGTCGACAACACCCAAAATTTACGAACACCACTTACGGCCGTAACTAACCCTCCTTACGGCCGTAACTCGCCTTCGGCCAAAATGCTTGGGCGGCTCTTTGGACCACGTCAGAATCGGCCAGACCTTACGGCCGTACCGCTCAACTTACGGCCAGTATCACAAGACCTTACGGCCGTAAGTCCCTTTCGCCCAAATGGCACGAAAACACGAACCCTTGTTACGGCCGTAACCCAAAGTCCTTACGTAGTAACTCGATCGGCCGATTTGAAAAAATCCGACAACTCCGATTCCTCGCTACGAGTGATGAATGATCTGACATATCATACGAATGTGAAAATGAACAAGTCTAACACAAGCCACAGATGATGCTCCCAGTATACGACTACCAATCACGATGAAAATAATAATACTCCCGTCGGTCTCTAAACGGAGATGACATGCCGATCGGTAACTGATATACGATTACAACATGCCAACAGTGAACACAAATGAATGAATCAAGAATGATGAGTGATTATTAACGAGTGAGAATTACTGAGTGACAATTACAGACTGATAATTACTGAATGAAAATGAATGAATTACAACCGGGTATTACATACTCCCCCTCTTAAAAAGAGTTTCGTCCCCGAAACTAAGGGTCGAACAACTCGGGATGACTCTCCCGCATACTCTCCTCGGTTTCCCAAGTGGCCTCTTCGACTCCGTGTCTGGACCACTGAATCTTGACCAAAGGGATCGTCTTGTTCCTCAAATGTTTGATTCGTCGTTCTAAAACTCGCATAGGACGCTCCTTATATGAATGATCGTCGGCGATCTCGATTTCGTCGAACTGAAGTATGTGACTCGGGTCGGCAACATACTTCCGCAACCGAGAGACGTGAAACACATTATGAATTCGGCTCAAAGCCGGAGGTAAAGCCAATCGATAAGCTAACTCGCCTACTCGATCCAAAATCTCAAACGGTCCAATGAATCTCGGACTCAACTTTCCCCTCTTCCCAAAACGGAAGATACCACGACTCGGGGATACCTTGACCAACATATGGTCACCAGCCTCGAACTCTAATGGTCGGCATTTACGGTTATACGCATATGATTTCAGCCGACTCGAAATGTCAACAAACGACTCCTGATCAAAGCTACCTTCTCACGGGCGGCTATAAGCATATCGGGCTCGGTGCCGATTGATTCTGATAAGTCGTCCCAACACAACGGAGATCAACAACGACGACCATACAAGGCCTCGTAAGGTGCCATCTTGATCGAAGCATGCCAACTATTATTATACGTGAACTCGATCAATGGTAGTTGGGCTTCCCAATCGTCTTTCCAATCGAGGACGCATGCCCTCAACATGTCCTCTAATGTCTGAATGGTCCTCTCTGATTGTCCGTCGGACTGAGGATGAAAAGCGGTACTGAGATTAAGCTGGGTCCCCATAGCTCGAGGAACTGATTTTCAAAAATGAGACACAAACCGTCCGTCACGATCGGAAACGATACTTTTAGGAGTACCGTGCAGTCTGACTATCTCTTTGATGAACAGTTGAGCAAGTCTCTCGGGACCCCACGTCTCCTTGATCTCAAGGAAATGAGCTGATTTAGTTAAGCGGTCCACGATCACCCAGATCGTATTCATGCCACGACGACTCGTCGGCAAACTCGTGATGAAATCCATAGAAATGTCTTCCCACTTCCATTCGGGAATAGGAAGAGGTTTCACATACCCACTTGGCGATGTTCAATCTTAATTTGTTGTGAGTTAAGCATCTCGAAACAAATTCTGCGACTTCTCGCTTCATATTACTCCACCAGTAATTTTGTTTCAAGTCCTTGTACATCTTCTTTGGACCGGATGAACAGAATAAGGGGTAGCATGAGCTTCTTTCAAAATCGAGTTTTTCAACTTGTCATTTGCCGGTACGCACAACCGATTCTTAAATCCCAAAAGTCCATCCTCGTGGACCACGAATCCAGGGGCTTTCCCCTGAGTTACATCCTCACGGATGCGCAACAATGAAGGGTCTGAACTCTGATTCTCTCGGATTGCCTCCTCGAGTGACGATGAAATCTCTAACATACAAAGTTGTCCCTGAACTCGCTGAAGCCAGACCTCGATCTCGGGTCTAAGGAATTCCTTGAAGCTCCTTCCGGGCCGCATTAACGGCAAGCATCTGCTCCTGAACGGACTTACGACTCAAGGCGTCGGCGACAACGTTCGCCTTGCCCGGGTGGTAGAGGATCTCGATATCATAATCTTTGATTAATTCCAACCACCGTCTCTGACGCATATTTAACTCCTTCTGAGTAAATATATACTTTAAACTCTTATGATCGGTGAATATCTGACAGGTGACGCCATAAAGGTAATGACGCCAAATCTTCAAAGCGAACACCACGGCTGCTAGCTCCAGGTCGTGGGTCGGATAATTAACCTCGTAAGGTCTCAATTGCCGTGAAGCATAGGCAATAACCTTCCCGTTCTGCATGAGCACACATCCGAGACCCAGTCCGGACGCATCACTATAGACCACAAATCCTTCCGTCCCCTGCGGCAAGGAAAGTACAGGTGCTGACATTAACCGGCTCTTGAGTTCCTCAAGACTCCGTTGACACGCGTCGGACCACGTGTATTTCTTATCCTTCCGCAATAAGTTCGTCAAGGGTTGGGCGATTTTAGAAAATCCTTCCACAAATCGCCGATAATAACCCGCTAATCCGAGGAAACTTCGGATTTCCTTAACGCTCTTCAGAGGTAGCCAATCTCGAATAGCCTCCGTCTTCTGAGGGTCAACACGAAATCCGTCTGATGAAATTACATGTCCGAGAAAAGTCACTTCGGACATCCAGAACTCACATTTGGAGAACTTCCCATAAAGTTGTTCTCGTCTCAACACGTCGAGCACTTGATGAAGGTGAAACTCGTGTTCCTCCCGGTCACGAGAATAAATCAAAATGTCATCGATGAAGACAACAACAAACTGATCCAAAAAGTCGATGAAAACCCGATTCATTAACTCCATGAATACCGCAGGTGCATTAGTCAATCCGAACGGCATAACCACAAACTCATAATGACCATAGCATGTTCGAAACGCCGTCCTCGCGATGTCCGATTCTCGGATCCGCAACTGATGATATCCAGACCTTAAGTCGATCTTGGAAAATACTGAAGCTCCCTGAAGTTGATCTAAGAGATCATCAATACGGGGTAAGGGATACTTATTCTTGATCGTCACCCTATTCAACTCCCGATAATCAATACATAAGCGGAATGAACCATCCTTCTTCTTGACAAACAACACTGGTGCTCCCCACGGGGACGCACTCGGTCGGATATAACCTTTCTCGAACAACTCCTCAAGTTGGTTCTTTAATTCCTGCATTTCGGTCGGGGCCATCGATGCGGTGCCTTCGATATCGGGACGTACTGTGCTCCAACTCAATCGTGAATTCCACATCCCTCCGTGGAGGCAAACCAGTAACTCGTGCGGAAAAACATCGGCATATTCCCTCACTACGGAATATCCGCCAATATCTTGATGATTTCGGTTTTGGTCATAAAGCACCAATAACCAACACACCCATGATTGAGTAATCTCACCGCTTTCATCGAATTAATGACCTTACGGAGCAGTAGGGATTACCTCCACGAAACACACATTCAACCCCATCATCCGAAATGATAGTGACCATACGCTTACGGACACTAATGATGGCATCATGACGATCCATCCAATCAATACCCAAGATGATGTCGTCCCTCGGCAAATCTACCACGATTAGGTCCGCCGCCATACACGACCATGGCCCAGATCGGACAATTACGAATATCACGATTACCGATAATTCGTCTACCATCGGTAGGTCAATGACATAAGGCTCACAACTAGTAGCACTACCCAGGGCGTAGTCTACTCAAACATGACTCGGAAATGAATGAATGCGATGCACCGGTATCAAAAGGGTACACACGAGGTTGAGATAGAATATTGAGTGTACACGAGATCATTCGGGCCTCTGGATCATCGGTCTTCTTCATCTCATAAATCGGGGCTTGCTAGTCCAGACCGGACGCTCCGTCGATGGCTAAAAGCTCCACCTTTAGTCGCTCCTGCCGTTTTAAACGACGCTGATTGAGTGGCTTTGATTACGAGCAGTGTTGCTTAGGTGCACGAGATGATGTCTCGAGTAGGTTTGGAGTCCCTACGACAAAACGGGCCTTATGCCCGGCAATTCCACAATTATGACATGTGATAGTCTGTCTCGGACACTTGGTACCGAGGTGACCAAGATCCCCATGATTAAAGCAGTGATGGCGAGGCGGCCACTCGAGACCGAGATTCGCGGGTTTAGACGACATAGGAGGTCGCTCGTAAAAGCAGAGCACGCACGGGGTTTCTTGAAAGTTGTCGACCGCCTTGCACCGATTACGATTCTTCGATTTCTTGCTAGCGACGAAGGTTCTTTGCTTAGCAATTTCCTTAGCGTAAGCTCGTAGGTGAGAGCTTTCTCAATGAATTCGCCAACGTGGTGCAATTATGATTAAATCGAAGTCTCATACGGGGTTTTGACCTCTTGTTGAAATACTTGATCTTATCCGCCTCGAATGAATGATGGATGAGGCGAAAGGAAGAAGTTCTGAAATTTCTCGGCAATGGCGAGAACATCCTCGTCTGTTGAGGGTCGGGGTGAGTAATTACAGCTGACTTGGCCTCTCGAGTGGGGCCGGATAATACCTCTCCATCATGAGATTCTTGAACTGATCCCAAGTACAAGATCCTTCGGTGGGCTTCAACGACAACCACCAAGAATGTGCGCTCTTACCCAGGTAGTAGGCCGCAACAGAAACTTTGTGTCCCTCGGGACACTCTACCATAGCAAACAACTTCTCGAAATGCTCGAGCCAATGAATGATATCTGCCGGCTCAGACGAGTCCTCAAAAGTAGGTGGCCTCTGGCGAGAGATATCACCGATGATATTACTCACATTCCTCTCTTGCCTCTGAGGTGGCGGCGGAGGAGCCTGCTGATTTTGATTGACGGAGTTATGCATCGTCTCCATCAACTGAGCCATCTGTGTCATTTGGGCCATCATGCCCTGCATAAAAGCGAGTGGGTCAACCCGGACACCCTCTGACTGAGCCGTGTCCCGGGTACGACTCCCCAATAGTGAATGATCGCGTCCAGGTGAATGAGTGGCAGCGTCGCTGCTCGATGAATTAGCATTATTCCTCGCGTTTGCACGTGTATTCACACGAGTTCTCGGGATTCGGCCCGCTCCATGGCCTCATCCTCCACGTCCTCTGCCAGCCCTTTCCATACTGAAGTGGAAAGTCATATGATGATTATATATCTCGCATGAGTATCACATTATGATTATATTATGAAATGATGAAAATGAGCATACGCGCTCAAATACAGCGATTACATGAATGATTAATTGACGTGACATGATTATCTGATGAAGTTACTGAAATGATTATCTTGAATGAGTTAACAAGATTAATGATTTGATCTTCCTGATCAACAACTGAATAATGAAATAAATTGAGTGATTAATGAGTTAACCTGACCGTCCTGGTCAAAGTGACAATGATGATTGAGGATTGTTAACTGATGAATTATGAATGAATGATTAATGCCAAAAATTATACCATGGCATTAGAAATCTTACAGTTCTTGGTCTGATTGGCTCGGCATTTGCACAGGTCACACGTGACGCGAAAGTCCAATGATACTAGTCCGATGACGATGATTTCAAACGAGACATGACTTGGAGGGTAGTATTCAAAACCACGCTCCGATACCAACTCTGTAACACCCCAAACTAGGCGGATATTACGGTCTGTGGACCCCAGTAGGACCCACCAGGCGAATGAAAAGGATGAATTACGGGGTAAATGTAGTCCGAACCACATTATAACATCAATTACTCCGAGTAGGAGTTTCATACAACACACCTGGATAATATAGAATACATGTGTATCTTATGTGACGATAAAATACACGACACAGAATTAAATGAGTATTCGAACTGAATGTCTGAAGCGGATTAAATAAAAAAACATGAATGATGAATACATGATGAAAGGACTTGGGCCCCCTTCTAGTATCACTGGGACTCCCGCCGTCAACGTGCTCTCCCTGCGCCTTTGCCTTGCCATGACCTGAAAAACAATATCCCCAAACGGGGTCAGTTATACAGAACAACAATCCTCAAGGGTTGAAATTACACAATCATGAATTAACTGAGTTATGAAATATCCTTAATTATGAATTACGCTGAAGAGGAGTACCATACGCCCGTAGTGTTACGTGCGAGTGTACAAGACGAATGACCGGACACACCCGTCCTTGTACCTAATTAGTCTCACGGTGTAACGCTTTCCCGTGTGCACGGTCCAGTGTATCGGTGAACCCAATACATAACCATCGTGTGCCCGACTAAAAATTCCACACAGCCACACCCGGCCACGCAATATGAACCCAGAAGGTCACATGAACGAGAATGACCATAATGAATATCAATGAATAATAATTAGACAAGGCCAAGATGACTCACCGATATGAAAGTAATAGTGACGTGATTGATAACCCAATGAAATGATTTGGAACCGTCGTTCCTCGTGAATGAAATGATTATTCGACAATTACAAGTTTCAAAATGATTAATATTATGATGAATGAATTATGATTATGAACAATCAACAACAAAAGGAATGAGTATCCTTTTAACCGAGTAAGATTTAACTTACACAATACCGATGAAGAAAGTCCTTCCACGAACAAATGTCCTAAATGAAGTGTCGGTCGCTCGAACAACCTTAATTCAATACAATTACCAACAATCCGATCAATAACGAATTAAACACGAATATAACGAACTCAAGACGTCGATACGATTAAACCAAGTTCATTGGGGCATTATATCGAACACTTTGAGGCCAACTTTGATTGATTACAACTAAACCTCAACAATACCAACTTCAAATCCCCAAGAAGTGTTTCAAATCAACAAAACATCTCCAATACGATCAATAATCCGTTATGAATATCCAAAAACGTGATTATAACAACAACTAATCGAAAATCCCCAAATCCAACTCGATATTCAAAGTGTTCTTGAATAATCCCTCAATAATCCAATGAATCCTTATACAAACTCATAATCATATACATATCCCTTCATATAACATGATTATAACGTCCAAAAACATCATATCTCAACACAAAATCGAAATCCAAGGTGTTGAAGAAATTACCTCTTGAAGATCCAACCATTTCGATCCGATGAACACGAGTTAAAACGAGTATCCAAGCTTCCCAAAGGAATGAAGATGATGAAGATTACACACTCAAGTGATTGATGATGATAAAATCTCTCCCTCAACCCTCTCTCTCGGATAAAGATGGAAAAATGAAGAAGTGAGGAAAAATGACCCGCCAAGTCCTTAACACGCCGGAAGTTACGGCCGTAACTCGGCCCTCTTACGGCCGTAACATCCCAGGTCAACGGCCTTACGGCCGTAATCGCCAACTCATACGGCCGTAACTCGGCTTCGTCCGAAAGCTCAAGCCGGACTTACGGCCGTAATCGCTCTGAGTTACGGCGTAACCCGCCTTCGCCAAAAACATCCGTCGACACCCTTACGGCCGTAACGCGCACCTTACGGCCGTAACTCGGATGATACGGCCGTATCCGCCAAACTTACGGCGTAAGCCCTCTTCGTCGAAACGACCGGGCACCTTGCACTGCCGCGTCTGGCCGTGAAAGCCCAAGCCTTACGGCCATACCTTCCTCGACTTACGGCCGTATGCCGCAACCCTTACGGCCGTAAGTCACCCTTGTCGACAACACCCAAAATTTACGAACACCACTTACGGCCGTAACTAACCCTCCTTACGGCCGTAACTCGCCTTCGGCCAAAATGCTTGGGCGGCTCTTTGGACCACGTACGGCCAGAATCGGCGAGCCTTACGGCCGTGCCGCTCAACTTACGGCCGTATCACAAGACCTTATGGCCGTAAGTCCCTTTTGTCCAAATGGCACGAAAACACGAACCCTTGTTACGTAGTAACCCAAAGTCCTTACGGTAGTAACTCGATCCGCCAATTTGAAAAAAATCCGACAACTCCGATTCCTCGCTACGACTGATGAATGATCTGACATATCATACGAATGTGAAAATGAACAAGTCTAACACAAGCCACAGATGATGCTCCCAGTATACGACTACCAATCACGATGAAAATAATAATACTCCCGTCGGTCTCTAAACGGAGATGACATGCCGATCGGTAACTGATATACGATTACAACATGCCAACTGTGAACACAAATGAATGAATCAAGAATGATGAGTGATTATTAACGAGTGAGAATTACTGAGTGACAATTACAGACTGATAATTACTGAATGAAAATGAATGAATTACAACCGGGTATTACTCCCCCCCTTAAAAAGAGTTTCGTCCCCGAAACTAAGGGTCGAACAACTCGGGATGACTCTCCCGCATACTCTCCTCGGTTTCCCAAGTGGCCTCTTCGACTCCGTGTCTGGACCACTGAATCTTGACCAAAGGGATCGTCTTGTTCCTCAACTGTTTGATTCGTCGTTCTAAAACTCGCATAGGACGCTCCTCATATGAATGATCGTCGGCGATCTCGATTTCGTCGAACTGAAGTATGTGACTCGGGTCGGCAACATACTTCCGCAACTGAGAGACGTGAAACACATTATGAATTCGGCTCAACGCCGGAGGTAAAGCCAATCGATAAGCTAACTCGCCTACTCGATCCAAAATCTCAAACGGTCCAATGAATCTCGGACTCAACTTTCCCCTCTTCCCAAAACGGAAGATACCACGACTCGGGGATACCTTGACCAACACATGGTCACCAGCCTCGAACTCTAATGGTCGACGACGGTTATCTGCATATGATTTGCCGACTCGAGTCATCAACAAACGACTCTGATCAAAGCTACCTTCTCACGGGCGGCTATAAGCATATCGGGCTCGGTGCCGATTGATTCTGATAAGTCGTCCCAACACAACGGAGATCGACAACGACGACCATACAAGGCCTCGTAAGGTGCCATCTTGATCGAAGCATGCCAACTATTATTATACGTGAACTCGATCAATGGTAGTTGGGCTTCCCAATCGTCTTTCCAATCGAGGACGCATGCCCTCAACATGTCCTCTAATGTCCGAATGGTCCTCTCGATTGTCCGTCTGACCGAGGATGAAAAGCAGTGCGAGATTAAGCCGGGTCCCCATAGCTCGAGGAACTGATTTTCAAAAATGAGACACAAACCGTCCGTCACGATCGGAAACGATACTTTTAGGAGTACCGTGCGGTCGACTATCTCTTTGATGAGCTTGAGCAAGTCTCTCGGGACCCCACGTCTCCTTGATCTCAAGGAAATGAGCTGATTTAGTTAAGCGGTCCACGATCACCAGATCGTATTCATGCCACGACGACTCGTCGGCAAACTCGTGATGAAATCCATAGAAATGTCTTCCCACTTCCATTCGGGAATAGGAAGAGGTTTCAGCATACCCACGGCCGATGTTCAATCTTAACTTGTTGTGAGTTAAGCATCTCGAAACAAATTCTGCGACTTCTCGCTTCATATTACTCCACCGGTAATTTTGTTTCAAGTCCTTGTACATCTTGCTGGACCCCGGATGAACAGAATAAGGGGTAGCATGAGCTTCTTTCAAAATCGAGTTTTTCAACTCGTCATTTGCCAGACGCACAACCGATTCTTAAATCCCAAAAGTCCATCCTCGTGGACCACGAATCGAGGGCTTTCCACAGTTACATCCTCAGATGCGCAACAATGAAGGGTCGAACTCCGATTCTCTCGGATTGCCTCCTCGAGTGACGATGAAATCTCTAACATACAAAGTTGTCCCCGAACTCGCTGAAGCCGGACCTCGATCTCGGGTCTAAGGAATTCCCGAAGCTCCTTCCGGGCCGCAAACGGCAAGCATCCGCTCTGAACGGACTTACGACTCAAGGCGTCGCGACAACGTTCGCCTTGCCCGGTGGTAGAGGATCTCGATATCATAATCTTTGATTAATTCCAACCACCGTCTCGACGCATATTTAACTCCTTCGAGTAAATATATACTTTAAACTCTTATGATCGGTGAATATCGGCGGGTGACGCCATAAAGGTAATGACGCCAAATCTTCAAAGCGAACACCACTAGTGCTAGCTCCAGTGTCGTGGGTCGGATAATTAACCTCGTAAGGTCTCAATTGCCGTGAAGCATAGGCAATAACCTTCCCGTTCGCATGAGCACACATCCGAGACCCAGTCAGGACGCATCACTATAGACCACAAATCCTTCCGTCCCTGCGGCAAGGAAAGTACAGTCTTGACATTAACCGGCTCTTGAGTTCCTCAAGACTCGTTGACACGCGCGTCGGACCACGTGTATTTCTTATCCTTCCGCAATAAGTTCGTCAAGGGTTGGGCGATTTTAGAAAATCCTTCCACAAATCGCCGATAATAACCCGCTAATCAGAAACTTGGATTTCCTTAACGCTCTTCGGAGGTAGCCAATCTCGAATAGCCTCCGTCTTCTGAGGGTCAACACGAACTCCGTCTGATGAAATTACATGTCCGAGAAAAGTCACTTCGGACATCCAGAACTCACATTTGGAGAACTTCCCATAAAGTTGTTCTCGTCTCAACACGTCGAGCACTTGATGAAGGTGAAACTCGTGTTCCTCCCGGTCACGAGAATAAATCAAAATGTCATCGATGAAGACAACAACAAACTGATCTAAAAAGTCGATGAAAACCTGATTCATTAACTCCATGAATACCGCAGGTGCATTAGTCAATCCGAACGGCATAACCACAAACTCATAATGACCATAGCGTGTTCGAAACGCCGTCCTCGCGATGTCCGATTCTCGGATCCGAAACTGATGATATCCAGACCTTAAGTCGATCTTGGAAAATACTGAAGCTCCCTGAAGTTGATCTAAGAGATCATCAATACGGGGTAAGGGATACTTATTCTTGATCGTCACCCTATTCAACTCCCGATAATCAATACATAAGCGGAATGAACCATCCTTCTTCTTGACAAACAACACTGGTGCTCCCCACGGGGACGCACTCGGTCGGATATAACCTTTCTCGAACAACTCCTCAAGTTGGTTCTTTAATTCCTGCATTTCGGTCGGGGCCATCCGGTACGGTGCCTTCGATATCGGGGACGTACCAGGCTCCAACTCAATCGTGAATTCCACATCCCTCTGTGGAGGCAAACCAGGTAACTCGTCTGGAAAAACATCGGCATATTCCCTCACTACCGGAATATCCGCCAATATTACTGATGATTTCTCGGTTTTGGTCATAAAGCACCAATAACCAACACACCCATGATTGAGTAATCTCACTGCTTTCATCGAATTAATGACCTTACCGGAACAGCCGGGATTACCTCCCTGAAACACACATTCAACCCCATCATCTGAAATGATAGTGACCATACGCTTACGGACACTAATGATGGCATCATGACGATCCATCCAATCAATACCCAAGATGATGTCGTCCCTCGGCAAATCTACCACGATTAGGTCCGCTGGCCATACACGACCATGAAACTGAATCGGACAATTCTGAATATCACGATTACCGATAATTCGTCTACCATCAGGTAGGTCAATGACATAAGGCTCACAACTAGTAGCACTACCCAGACGTAGTCTACTCAAACATGACTCGGAAATGAATGAATGCGATGCACCAGTATCAAAAAGGGTACACACAGGTTGAGATAGAATATTGAGTGTACCTGAGATCATTCGGGCCTCTGGATCATCGGTCTTCTTCATCTCATAAATCCAGGGCTTGCTAGTCCCGGCACCGGACGCTCCCGTCTGATGGCTAAAAGCTCCACCTTTAGTCGCTCCTGTCGTTTTAAACGACGCTGATTGAGTGGCTTTGATTACGAGCAGTGTTCGCTTAGGTGCACGAGATGATGTCGAGTAGGTTTGGAGTCCCTACGACAAAACGGGCCTTATGCCCGACAATTCCACAATTATGACATGTGATAGTCTGTCTCGGACACTTGGTACGAGGTGACCAAGATCCCCAGATTAAAGCAGGTGATGGCCGGCGGCCACTCGAGGCGAGATTAGCGGGTTTAGACGACATAGGAGGTCGCTCAGAAAAAGCAGAGCCTGCATAGGGTTTCTTGAAAGTTGTCTGACCGCCTTCATACTGATTACGATTCTTCGATTTCTTGCTAGCAGACGAAGGTTGCTGCTTAGCAATTTCCTTAGCAGTAAGCTCGTAGGTGAGAGCTTTCTCAATGAATTCGGCCAACGTGGTGCAATTATGATTAAATGGCGAAGTCTCATACGGGGTTTCACCTCTTCTTTGAAATACTTGATCTTATCCGCCTCTGAATGAATGATGGATGAGGCGAAAGGAAGAAGTTCCTGAAATTTCTCGGCAATGGCGAGAACATCCTCGTCTGTTGAGGGGTCGGGGGTGAGTAATTCTGACAGCTTGGCCTCTCTGAGTGGGGCCGGATAATACCTCTCCATCATGAGATTCTTGAACTGATCCCAAGTACAAGATCCTTCGGTGGGCTTCAACGACAACCACCAAGAATGTGCGCTCTTACCCAGGTAGTAGGCCGCAACAGAAACTTTGTGTCCCTCGGGACACTCTACCATAGCAAACAGCTTCTCGAAATGCTCGAGCCAATGAATGATATCTGCCGGCTCAGACGAGTCCTCAAAAGTAGGTGGCCTCTGGCGAGAGATATCACCGATGATATTACTCACATTCCTCTCTTGCCTCTGAGGTGGCGGCGGAGGAGCCTGCTGATTTTGATTGACGGAGTTATGCATCGTCTCCATCAACTGAGCCATCTGTGTCATTTGGGCCATCATGCCCTGCATATAAGCGAGTGGGTCAACCGGACACCCTCCGGTGAGCCGTGTCCGAGTACGACTCCCAATAGTGAATGATCGCGTCCAGGTGAATGAGTGGCAGCGTCGCTGCTCGATGAATTAGCATTATTCCTCGCGTTTGCACGTGTATTCACACGAGTTCTCGGGATTCGGCCCGCTCCATGGCCTCATCCTCCACGTCCTCTGTCAGCCCTTTCCATACTGAAGTGGAAAGTCATATGATGATTATATATCTCGCATGAGTATCACATTATGATTATATTATGAAATGATGAAAATGAGCATACGCGCTCAAATACAGCGATTACATGAATGATTAATTGACGTGACATGATTATCTGATGAAGTTACTGAAATGATTATCTTGAATGAGTTAACAAGATTAATGATTTGATCTTCACGATCAACAATGAATAATGAAATAAATTGAGTGATTAATGAGTTAACTTTGACCGTCTGGTCAAAGTGACAATGATGATTGAGGATTGTTAATCGATGAATTATGAATGAATGATTAATGCGAGAAATTATACCATGGCATTAGAAATCTTACGATTCTTGGTCCGATTGGCTCGGCATTTGCACAGTCACACGTGGCGAAAGTCCAATGATACTAGTCCGATGACGATGATTTCAAACGAGACATGACTTGGAGGGTAGTATTCAAAACCACGCTCCGATACCAACTCTGTAACACCCCAAACTAGGCGGATATTACGGTCTGGTGGACCCCATTTGGGACCCACCGGGCGAATGAAAAAGGATGAATTACACAGGGTAAATGTAGTACCGAACCACATTATAACATCAATTACTCCGAGTAGGAGTTTCATACAACTCACCCAGGATAATATAGAATACATGTGTATCTTATGTGACGATAAAATACACGACACTGAATGAAATGAGTATTCGAACGGAATGTCTGCATGGAATAAATAAAAAAACATGAATGATGAATACATGGTGAAAAATTTGGGGCCCCCTTCTAGTATCACTGGACTCCCGCCGTCAACGTGCTCTCCTGCGCCTTTGCCTTGCCATGACACGAAAAACAATATCCCCAAACGGGTCGATTATCTGAGAACAACAATCCTCAAGGGTTGAAATTACACAATCATGAATTAACTGAGTTATGAAATATCCTTAATTATGAATTACGCTGAAGAGGAGTACCATAGTACGCCCGTAGTGTTCTGTGCGAGTGTACAAGACGAATGACCGGACACACCCGTCCTTGTACCTAATTAGTCTCACGGTGTAACGCTTTCCCGTGTGCACGGTCCAGTGTATCGGTGAACCCAATACATAACCATCGTGTGCCCGACTAAAAATTCCACACAGCCACACCCGGCCACGCAATATGAACCCAGAAGGTCACATGAACGAGAATGACCATAATGAATATCAATGAATAATAATTAGACAAGGCCAAGATGACTCACCGATATGAAAGTAATAGTGACGTGATTGATAACCCAATGAAATGATTTGGAACCGCTGCTCGTGAATGAAATGATTATTCGACAATTACAAGTTTCAAAATGATTAATATTATGATGAATGAATTATGATTATGAACAATCAACAACAAAAGGAATGAGTATCCTTTTAACCGAGTAAGATTTAACTTACACAATACCGATGAAGAAAGTCCTTCCACGAACAAATGTCCTAAATGAAGTGTCGGTCGCTCGAACAACCTTAATTCAATACAATTACCAACAATCCGATCAATAACGAATTAAACACGAATATAACGAACTCAAGACGTCGATACGATTAAACCAAGTTCATTGGGGCATTATATCGAACACTTTGAGGCCAACTTTGATTGATTACAACTAAACCTCAACAATACCAACTTCAAATCCCCAAGAAGTGTTTCAAATCAACAAAACATCTCCAATACGATCAATAATCCGTTATGAATATCCAAAAACGTGATTATAACAACAATTAATCGAAAATCCCCAAATCCAACTCGATATTCAAAGTGTTCTTGAATAATCCCTCAATAATCCAATGAATCCTTATACAAACTCATAATCATATATACATATCCCTTCATATAACATGATTATAATGTCCAAAAACATCATATCTCAACACAAAATCGAAATCCAAGGTGTTGAAGAAATTACCTCTTGAAGATCCAACCACTTCGATCCGATGAACACGAGTTAAAACGAGTATCCAAGCTTCCCAAAGGAATGAAGATGATGAAGATTACACACTCAAGTGATTGATGATGATAAAATCTCTCCCTCAACCCTCTCTCTCGGATAAAGATGGAAAAATGAAGAAGTGAGGAAAAATGACCCGGCCAAGTCCTTAAATACTGCCGGAAGTTACGGCCGTAACTCGGCCCTCTTACGGCCGTAACATCCCAGGTCAACGGCCTTACGGCCGTAACCGGCCAACTCATACGGCCGTAACTCGGCTTCGTCCGAAAGCCTGCCGACAGACTTACGGCCGTAACCGCTCCTGAGTTACGGGCGTAACCCGCCTTCGTCAAAAACATCCGTCGACACCCTTACGGCCGTAACCGCGCACCTTACGGCCGTAACTCGGATGATACGGCCGTATCCGGCCAAACTTACGGGCGTAAGCCCTCTTCGTCGAAAACGACCAGGCACCTTGCCTGCCGCGTACGGCCGTAACCGGCCAAGCCTTACGGCCGTACCTTCCTCGACTTACGGCCGTATGCCGCAACCCTTACGGCCGTAAGTCACCCTTGGTCGACAACACCCAAAATTTACGAACACCACTTACGGCCGTAACTAACCCTCCTTACGGCCGTAACTCGCCTTCGGCCAAAATGCTTGGGCGGCCTGCTGGACCACGTACGGCCGTAACCGGCGAGCCTTACGGCCGTACCCGCTCAACTTACGGCCGTATCACAAGACCTTACGGCCGTAAGTCCCTTTCGTCCAAATGGCTTGAAAACACGAACCCTTGTTACGGCCGTAACCCAAAGTCCTTACGACCGTAACTCGATGCTGGCCAATTTGAAAAAAATCCGACAACTCCGATTCCTCGCTACGACTGATGAATGATCTGACATATCATACGAATGTGAAAATGAACAAGTCTAACACAAGCCACAGATGATGCTCCCAGTATACGACTACCAATCACGATGAAAATAATAATACTCCCGTCGGTCTCTAAACGGAGATGACATGCCGATCGATAACTGATATACGATTACAACATGCCAACAGTGAACACAAATGAATGAATCAAGAATGATGAGTGATTATTAACGAGTGAGAATTACTGAGTGACAATTACAGACTGATAATTACTGAATGAAAATGAATGAATTACAACCGGGTATTACAGTATTTCCTGACGAACTACCTGGGTTGCCTCCGCAGAGAGAAGTGGAGTTCACTATCGAATTAGAGCCTGGAGCAGCTCCTATTTCCAGAGCACCATACCGCATGGCGCCAACCGAGATGTATGAACTCAAGAAGCAACTGGAGGAATTGTTAGAGAAGGGCTATATTCAACCTAGCGTTTTTCCTTGGGGAGCGCCCGTTCTCTTTGTCCGGAAGAAAGACGGATCCCTCCGACTGTGTATTGATTACAGGGAGCTCAACAAGATGACGATCAAGAATAAGTATCCTATACCTCGGATCAACGACTTGTTTGATCAACTGCAAGGGGCAAGGGTATTCTCGAAGATTGACTTGCGATCAGGATACCATCAGTTGAGAATTAAGGAATCGGATATACCGAAATCTGCTTTCAGATCCCGGTACGGGCATTATGAATTTGTAGTGATGCCATTTGGACTTACCAATGCTCCTGCGGTATTCATGCAATTGATGAATCGGCTATTCTTGGAATACTTGGATAAATTTGTGGTCGTCTTCATTGATGACATCTTGATATATTCGAAGGACGCAGAGGAGCATGCCGAACATTTGCGTGTGGTTTTGAACACCTTGAGGAAGGAACAACTGTATGCAAAGCTTTCAAAATGCGAGTTCTGGCTCAGGGAGGTAACTTTCCTTGGGCATGTGATATCAGCTGACGGAGTTCAGGTGGACCCGAAGAAAGTCGAAGCAATCTTGGAATGGGAAGCTTCTAATAACGTGAAAGAAGTCCGGAGTTTCTTAGGACTTGCTGGATATTATCGCCGCTTTGTAGAGGGATTTTCCAAAATTGCTCGTCCGCTCACTCAGTTGTTACAGAAAACTCAAAAGTTCACGTGGGATGGGAAATGCCAGGCTGGTTTTGATGAACTTAAGAAGAGACTGACGACAGCACCTATATTAGCATTACCAGATGGAACTGATGGATTCATGGTGTACAGCGACGCTTCAAATCAGGGTCTGGGATGTGTGTTGATGCAAAGAGATAAGGTGATTGCCTATGCTTCTCGACAGTTGAAACCATACGAGGTTAATTACCCGACTCATGATCTGGAGCTAGCAGTTGTAGTCTTTGCATTGAAAATTTGGAGACATTATTTGTACGGCACTCATTGTCAGATCTTTACAGATCATAAGAGCCTCAAGTACATTTTCAGTCAGAAAGAATTAAACATTAGGCATAGAAGGTGGCTGGAATTGATCAAGGATTACGACTTGGAGATTCTCTATCATCCGGGGAAAGCAAATGTAGTAGCCGATGCTTTGAGCCGTAAACCTGTTTCTCTTCGAGTGTTGGAAGCACTTACGTCCCAAACCAGCATTCAACAGGAACTGATCCATGAAGGGATTGAAGTATGGGCACCAGGAATCCAAGGGCAACTATATGTGATGGAACTGACTTCATCACTAGTCGAGGAGATCAAATCTAAGCAGTTGGACGATTCTCTGATCCTTCGGTTATGTGACGAAGTAAAGAAGGGAAAAGCCCCAGGATTCGTGATACAAGATGATGGAGTTCTGAGATTTCAGAGTCGACTTTGCGTTCCCGATGATGGCAATTTGAGACGGGCAATTCTGAAAGAAGCTCATAGTGCACCTTATTCTATCCACCCGGGCAGCAGTAAGATGTACAAAGATCTTAAACAAAACTTCTGGTGGGGGAATATGAAGAAGGACGTAGCAGAGTACGTTTCGAAGTGCTTGACTTGTTAGCAGGTTAAGATTGAACATCAGCGACCTGCCGGAATGTTAAAGCCGCTTCCGATCCCTGAGTGCAAGTGGGAGGATATCTCGATGGATTTCATCACCAGTATGCCAAGGACTAGAACGGGAATGAACATGATTTGGGTTATAGTTGATCGACTAACCAAGTCAGCTCATTTCCTAGGAATTAAAGATACATGGGGACCCGAGAGATTGACGCGAGTATTTATTGCGGAGATAGTCAGATTGCATGGGACGCCGAAGACCATTATTCCGGATCGAGATGGTCGCTTCGTGTCACATTTCTGGAAGGCATTTCACATGGCTTTGTGGACCGAGCTAAACTTTAGTACAGCTTATCATCCCCAAACGGACGGTCAGTCCGAAAGGACTATTCAAATCGTAGAAGACATGCTTAGAGCTTGTGCATTGAATTGGTCAACTGATTGGGAAATTCACTTGCCCTTGATCGAGTTCACCTATAACAATAGTTGCCATGCTTCTATTAAGATGGCACCATTTGAAGCTTTGTACGGGAGAAGATGCCGATCACCCTTGTGCTGGAATGATTCTTCGGACTTGATCGGGACGGAACCGGAATTGATAGTTCAGACTCAAGAGAAGATAGCTTTGATTCGGGAAAGACTGTTGACTGCCCAAAGTCGACAGAAGTCTTATGCAGATGTACATCGTCGCCCTCTAGAGTTCGACATTGGGGACCACGTACTATTGAAGGTGTCTCCTACACGAGGGATTTTCCGTTTCGGGAGGAGAGGCAAGCTTAGTCCGAGATATATCGGACCATTCGAGATCCTCGAGAGAGTTGGAGATTTAGCATACAGGTTGGCCTTACCGCCATCGCTGAGTCACGTTCACAATGTGTTTCACGTATCCCAATTGCGGAAGTATGTACCGGACCCCAGTCACGTTGTTGATTTCGACGATATCGAGATAGCTAATGACGGCACCTTCGAGGAGAGACCAATCAAGATACTTGAGAGTCGGATCAAATAGTTGAGGAATAAACCAATACACTTGGTTAAAGTACAATGGTCACGACATGGAGCTGAAGAGGCCACTTGGGAAGCAGAGGACAGTATGAAGACTAGATATCCAGAGTTGTTTTTATTTTAAGTTTCAGGACGAAACTTCTTTTTAGGGAGGAAGGATGTAATACCCGAGATTTCTGTTATGTATTTAGAACTTGTGACATTGTTATTGTTGCACTTTTATCTGAGTATTATTTCTCCGTGTTTCATAATCCGATGTTGTTGAGCGTATGATTTCATGAATGTGATGAAAATTTTGATTCTGCGCATGTAGCGCACGCTATCGACTATGTGTAGCGTACGCTAAGTTGGATCCATAGCGCACGCTGTGCATGACCTTAGCGCACGCTATACGTAGTTAGCATGATTGAGACGTGTGGTAGGTGAGATCAGGCCGGGGATCTTGGTCAGATTGTGTCGGGATGAACCTGGACGGCTTTCGGGAAAAGCCAAGTCAACGCCTTAGCGCACGATACTGATATGAGAATAGCGCACGCTAAGTGCTGAGTACAGTGAAGTCAGTAAGCCGTTAGCGCACGCTACGAGTATGGACTAGCGCGCGCTAATAACCATTTTCTATAAATAGGACAGCATCCTTTTCGTATTTTCAGTCTTTTCTCTTCCCACATCCGAATCCTTATAATTAGAGTATTACTCTCTTCATTCTGAACACTTCATATCAACATCCTAGCTTGTGTTGAAGATCGTAGACCATTGGGGGATTGGTGTTCAAGCCTTCGGCGTTGGGTTGCTTCAAATTCCTCCTTGTTCTTCACTACTTTGAGGTAGGTGATTCTTCACCAATATTAGGTACTTTTATGAAGGACGTTTTGATCATGTCTTGGGTTTACCTAGTTGGTTAAATTCGTTGTAGTCGAGCATCATGTGTTAGGAAGATAATTTCGATGTTTCGGTACTTATTCATCGTATAATTCCATGGAACCTTTTTGTGTTGAAACTCCTAGCATATTCTGAAGCTTCAAACCAATTTGTGACCAGTAGATGGAAATTACCAAGTTGTTATGTTTTACACATTGGAATCATGCGTTTTGGAACGTAGGACGAAAGGAACTTAGGATACTTTCTCGAGATCAAGATGAATTTTGATGATAATACGTACCCTTGTATCGTGTAGTCGTTTAATCCGTAGAGATCGTTCACACTCCTTACGAGCATGATATGCACGGGGATGACATGTATTATCACCATAGAATTCGTGAGTTCATCACCATTAGATCCAGTTTTCTGCCATGCACGGTTAGCGCACGCTAACATACGTAAGTTAACGTGCGCTATCGGGAATAAGTTAACGCACGCTACGTTTGGTACGTAACGTACGCTATGTTATCAGTCGAGTCAGTCAGCTGATCAGAGAGAACTGTCAGTCCATGGCTAGCGTACGCTAGACTTAGACGATAGCATACGCTAACAGGCAGGCTTAGCGCACGTTACGTAGAGTACGTAGCGTACGCTAAGTGGTTCAGGCAGATTGCATATTTTGAGCTTTTGGACGTAGACCGATTTGTTAGGCAATCATTCGACTTGAGATGATTTGTATATCATTTCTTTTGTTAAGGTTCGAGCTTGCTACGTTGATCGAAGGAGGTGGCCTTCGAGTGTGTTGAGGGCATTGAAGTGTTTCGTTCTTGCCATCTTCGAGGCAAGTATCGTAATATGTTAATATTGGTATTTTGAGCATGCGTGTGATGATTCATGTTGTTGAACATGAGATTTATTTCGTTAAATTGTCATTATATTCGTTATCTAGTGTTTGTATGTTCATGTTGATGGACATGACGATTTGGCATATATGTATGCATGAGTTATGTTTGTGTTTGTTGTGCGATCTATGCTGAGGGCGCTGGATCGGATGTCCACCTCGTGTTGGTCCGACGGGATCATCTTGGGATCTAGGCTGAGGGCGCTGGATCATTGGACGGGTTATTTCCACCTCGTGTTGGTCCGACGGGATCATCTTGGGATCTATGCTGAGGGCGCTGGATCATTGGAATACCCTTGTTGTGTAATGGAATCTTTTGGATTCGCATTGTCGGATTCCGGTAGCGGAAGTCCGTGTGGTGTATCTTGTTATGTATTGTTGATGCATATTCAATTTGTTTAAATATGATACTTGTACTAGCATCGTTTTGCTAACCCCTTCGGGGGTGGACATTTGTTTTGATGTTCAGGTAGCCGAGGAGCGGGGAAACAGCCAATGTGACGACGCAGGGGTTCAGTGATGTTTGTCGTTGCTTTTGATTGTCTTCATGATTCATTTCAGTACTCGAGTACGAATGTATTATTAATATCTTTTCGATATGGTTGTATTAATTACTCGTTGAACCAGTTGAATCGGTTTGTAAACTTGAATTTCCGTGGTATCGACGTCTTATATTTACATTTATTTTATTTAGCCTTGTAAATCCTTTCTTAAAGGGTTTACGGCGCTGTAATTATTCCGAATATCTCGGGGTGTTACATGTAGGACGAGACTGATGATTCTTTATCAACAGATCATTATTATTTTCAGCAAGTAAGAGAGCTGCAATTAATTCAGAGTATTCGGTATATCCCCGCATTCTGTATTGTTGTTGCAGTATTAGATGTGACGTATGGAATGTAGCATACGTCTTTTCCAATTTTTCACCTTTTGTTATGATTTTACCACAAAACTCCAGTTGTGATACAATTCTGAACATAGCAGAATTATACTCGCTCACACTTTTAAAATCTTGGAATCTTAACTTGTTCCATTCATCAACTAGTGCGGGTAATAACACTTGCTTTTGATACCCAAATCATTTTGGGATCATCCACGTTCATGTACTCTAGTTTTAATCCCTCATCAAGATGTTGCCTCATGCATTTTAATGCTTTTGCTTTATTCATAGAAAGCTCTTTTTCATCTGCCTCTGTTTCTTTCGTAGCATCTGGCACATTATTTGTTAGAATATTTTCGAGTCCTTTGCACCTGAGATGTGTCTTCACATCATTTGTCCAAGACATATAACTGTCTCCATTAAGATTCAAGGGAGCGAAATCGAGCTTAAGATTGGACATGGTTATCTATTACAAAACATAAGATTGAAATATAATTAACACATAGCTATTACATTTAATGATGTCAGCTAAACAAAAGTATAATTGAAATTATTACTCAATACAAATACCATTCATGATTAAATATTAATCACAACAAACCAACTAAAAACTAAAAGAAGAATTGTGACCATCATAATGATGATCACATATGTCTCACTAAAGCAATCGACTTGAGTGTAGCAAATGATGAAATTGAAAAATGTAATAAGAGTGAGGAAAGTCATAAAATATTTACCCATTTTGTAAAAATTGGTAGATATTTTGGAGATGATTAATAAGTGTGGAGTATAATATGAGTATTTATAGATTTGATTTTGAAATATGGCCGTTTATGACCGTTGGAGATTTTTTTTTATTGTTAATTATCAGTAAAATTGGTGAATATATTCTTATATATTTAATGAACTAACCGTTGGTAATTAGAGTTTGGGGAATGGAAATTCATATATATATATATATATATATTATAATCTATACAGTTAGTTATAATAATATCACTACTCATATATATATATATATATATATGAATTATAATCTATATAGTTAGTTATAATAATATCACTACTCGATTATAAAATCTTTCATGACTACTAAAAATAAAAATATCACTACTCTATTATAGAATCTTTCATGATTGCTAAAAATAAAAATATCACTACTCGATTATAAAATCTTTCGTGGTTACTAAAAATAAAAATATCACTACTCGATTATAAAATCTTTCGTGGTCATATGAATGGGGATTTTGTATTTCTCTATTAGTAATCCTCTAAAATATAGATGACGATTCAACTCTTCACTAATAAATGGAACTCTTCAAATAAAAATAGGTGAAGATTTTTACACTTCACACAAATTCATTATTATTTAGGTCTTACATATATAATTAGTCCATAGTCCAAGAATCATCTTAAAAATAAGATTGAGCTTAGGTCCTTACGCATATAAATTTAAATTGATGATATTTACATAATTATTATATTTGCTTAAATATATTAATTATCATCAATAATGATATTAGATTAATACCATGTCTAAATATTATTATTACATAAATTAAATATAAATAAAGTTAATTACATACCTTTAGAATTTAAGGATGATGTACCAATATATCGAGTCCGGCTGCGGAATGGGATTAAATCGGTAGAGCTCGTGCTGATAACGTGTTGTAAAATCGGATATTTTATCACTTCACAATATTATATATATATATATATATATATATATATTACAATATATAAGCATAAAGGAGGATGAAAGAAGATGAAGAAATTGAGCTTTTTTTTAGAATGAATTGTGTGTCCAAAGCTCTACCAAAGAACTCTATTTATAGCTCAAGATTACATGCTATACAACAAATTAATATTATTTATTATACAACATAATTGTCTTTATATTAGATATTTCAATCCAATAATTGATTGAATTATTGATTGTTGATCCCACATATCATTATTGGTGATATTATAACAAATATTTACTTATTTTATGATTTATAATCTTTATCTTTTATTTTGCATGTCAAATTTATATCTAAATATGGATAATGTATATTATTATTATATATTACTAGACGTTCTCCGGTGCGATGCACCACACAAAATATTCTCTTATTAGAAAATAATTTCTCGGTCTCTAAATTTATTTTTGATGATCTTCAACATGAGTATCATATTAGCGTAATATTAATAAAGGACTTATTGAGTGTATTATGGGGTTTAATATAATTCAAAAAAGAGTACCACAATAGCGAAGTGTTAAGTCAATTAGTGTCCATTACATGAACCAAATATACCAAAAAAAGTAGGAACAAATTTTGGGGATGGAAGTAGTATGTTATTAAGTCTTAATATATGTGTGTGTGCAGTGTATGTTTGTATTATTTTTACTTATTATAATTAAATAAATATCATAATTTATTTTTTATGTAAGCAATACGAGTCTGAAATCTAATTTCATAAAAATGAGTTAATATATTTTTATTTTGCATCAACTAATTTATTGAAAACTACTGTTCATATTTTTTCTAATATAATTTTTTTGTGCAATCGTTCATTACTGTAAATCCATCAAATTTATTATATTTATATGGATGTCTAGTTGAAAATTGTGAAACAAAAATTAATTTTATATATTTTTTATTAAAAATAAACTTGATATAAAAATTCTAAACATTTAAAATTTTAAAACAAAAGAAGAATTTTTTGTTTGGTAGATGAGGTGTAAGTTGTGAAATAAAACTCCCACAACACATATCTAATTTTTTTTTTAGAAATTTAAGAATGCATCTCTATGTATAAGCTATATTTTAAAATAAAAAATAAAAAATTTTACAAAATAACACATGTCCACGACTCCCTTTTAATAGAATTATAGATTTGGTAGTATTATTTAAAGATAAAGAATGCGGCAGAAAACCAATTATAGTGTTCTAAATATTCTTTCCGTCCCTCAAATTTATTTCTGACCGGTACGAGTTGTAACAAGAAAATTAGTATTGTTGAGTATAATACAAGTGAAGAAAGGGTCTATGTTAGTGTAATGTTAAGTTAATTAGTGTCCATAAGAATAATTTGCGGACGTATCAAAAAGGAATGATACGAATAAATTTGGGGACCAAGGTACTATAGAAGGAAGAAGGTAGTCGTATTTTTTTAAATATAGAAATAATAGAGAGAGGAGTAGTTATATTTTTGTATGTATAAAAAGAGGAGAATGGAGGAGGATGTGGCATAAAAAAGATAGTATATGTTGTGCACAAAGTTGTCTGAGTATTTGAAATTTAAGCCCTAGCATAATCCAATATTAAGACTCAAAATCCAAACAGAGTATTTCGAACACTAACGTAAACATGTTGCAAGGATGTTTGTAGTGTTCGTTGAAATTTAGAATTTTAGTATTTATAGTCTTGGGTATTAAGAATTTTGTGAATAGGATTGATATTTGATATCCTCACTTAAGAGCCGGCCCTGTATCAGGCAAGGTGGGCAGTCGCCCAGGGCAGCATAAGCTCAAGGGCATTGTAACACCCCCAATCCACTCGGGAATATTACAGCGCCGCAGACCCTCTCCGTGAGGATCGACCAGGCTAAATACAGAAATAAGACATCACATTACATTCCGACATGGCTAAATGACGAACTATTAGACCGATTTGGCCTTTCACCACAAACATACAACTTATATATACACATCTCCTTCAGGACTCATACGCATGCAAGCATCAAATACACTCACAAACTCATACAACATAAAACATGACAGCAAAAAGGACCATATAATGAACTCCGACAAACTACACCCAGAATTGGCCTTCATGTGATTAGTATCATTCGTCTTCCATCATTCTTCGTAACGGTTCTGTGTTTAGCTCCCCAAGGACCTGCATGTACCTGGACGCAATACAAACATCCACCCCTGATTACTCGAGGGTTAGCAAAATTCCATTATTTTGCTAGTGCAAGTATAAAGTGTAAATACGATCCATACACAACATACTCCGAGAATATAAAAATCGTGAACATCCAACTAGTTAAACGTAACAAAAGACTTCCCGAGATAATTAACTTGAGTGAAACAATTCGAACCATGAAAGGTAGGAGTGAAACCAATATATATTTTGCAAAACATTTTACGATCTCGGGAGTTTTGAAAATATTTGGGAATTGAAGAATCCTCAACTTATCGAAAACCACTTAGGGACACAACCCAAAGATTATTTCCCAAAATACAAATCCGATCACAAAACACGGGATCCACGGCCCAATCATCAACATTAACTTCTCCCAAGGATTCAATCGCATTCCGTGCCAGCAAGCCATGAACCTCGGATGCTCCCACAGAACATTCCCGAGTGAATAACCCAGTGGGAAACCACACAGTATCACATATCACCATAACAACAGTCAAGTAAACAATTCAGAGACTACAGCTCTGCCACATAACCATAACATACGTCCATAGTTACTCTGGCATCGTGCTAGCAAGCCACGAACCTCGGAGCCTCCTCGAGACATACCCGGTTTGGGTAACCCATGACACGTACGTCCCACAACCAGACCACAACCATAAATTATCCTGGCATCGAGCTAGCAAGCCACGAATCTCGGAGCCTCTTCGAGACATACCCAGTTTGTATGGCCCTATGGTCACACTCGACACATAAACAAACCACAACCATAAGTTATCCTGGTATCGGGATAGCAAGCCACGAACCTCAGAGCCTCCTCGAGACATACCCGGTTTGGATAACACTATGGTCACACTCAACATACAACCAAATTACAACAATCACATATCAACAAGAAAGTACACTTTCCCAACAATACCGAAAGGCACAACCTCCTTACAAAGGAGTCACCACCAATATCACACAACATCACATACTCATCAATAAGCGCACATATCCACACACGCACACACACCTTGACAAAGGGATAGAGCTTTATGTACACAAGCGACACATTAGCATACAACGACACCACACGAGAATACAGTATTCCAATATACAACATTAACGCGCATATTCAGAAAGGTACATCTGTTCACATAACATACAAGTTGTCTTTATAGAAATCTTTATTGCAAATATACCGATTCTTTTGAAAGTTCATTATAAGCATTCAAGTAGCACACATAATCGACTTCAACTATTATATCTACGGGATACGAAATGTATGGGCAAGATACTTGCCTCGAAACCACGAGCAACGGAACAACGAACGGACGGGGTCGAGCAGCCCCTGAACTCCCTTCAACGATTCGTTCCTAGCACAACACAATACTAAATCAAGCACAATACTACGAAAACGGAAGGACTCACCCTAGATTCTACCCTTAGGGACAATCAATCAAACACTACGGAGGCGAAGTTGTTCATACACAACTTAACGGATGAAAACTCGGAATTTAATCCGTAGACTTCAACGAAAACAATGGATTATAATCACAACATCATAATCTAGTACAAATCAAAGCTAAATGCGGACTTAAAGGATAAACCCCAACCAAAAACCCTAAAATCCCGAAACTAGGGTTTTGAGTGATTTACATTGATCCGGACGGTAAAAGATGTTAAGATGTTGTTAACTCCGTACTAAGAACTCAAAAATATTGTTGGATAATGAAATCTGGCCAAAATCCACACTTTCATACCCTCAAGATCGCCCTCGTCGCCGGAAGGAAAAGAGGAGATGAATGACGAAAAATTGAACCATGCAGTCTGTTGTTACCCAAAATATTATCCGGAGATAGTATTGCTGGAACGATCGAGTAACAAACAAAATGCGAGAACACTTCCGTGGAAAAATGGATAACACAAGATTTGCCGGGGTTGTTAGTCCCGGGCTTGAATGCTCTCGCGAGATGTTATTAATAAATATACTGTCAAGTACAAATATTAATGTTAGAATCTAATACAATGAGTGTAAAAGCTTCTAGTTATCTAGGCTTTAGAGCGCGTAGATTGCCGGAAGAACCAGATGGATGAATCTGTGAGTTCTTGCTTGGAGTTTATGATGAATGTGTATGAATGTCACTATGAATCTTAGTGCTCGCCAAAGAGCCTTTTGTTCTCTCTTTAGTGTGTATTTTGCACTCAATCCGTAGTAGAATTCCCCCTTTGGCCGCAGCGGTGAGCCCTCTATTTATAGGGGACTAAGTAGTTGGGATCCCTCGTGATCGGCGATCGCCGTTTTCTATATTAAAATAAACGGCCCGATCGTCCCGTCACGTGGGCTGTTCCCTTGAGTCAGGTTGCAGTTGGAGGCGGTGGGTGAACGATGGGAAGCGACCAGCGTCGCGAGTCATTGTCAGGAGGGTCCACTTCGTACCTTTCGGCGGCCTTGTCGGTAGGTGTGGTAGGTGACAGGCTGGGGTCAATGATCCTTTTTGTTGGTATCCTATGAAGATCCGCGGGTGGGCCATCGTCCAAGATTCGGTCTTCGACGACTTTGGCGGATGCTGGATCCCCACGTGGCATGAGATGATCGCCTCTGATCCGTTAGGCAAAGACGATCGCCAGGTATCAAAAGACGATCACTGGTTACCAAAAGACGATCGCTATATTATGCCGGACTTCAGGTGTTCGTCCGGAGTTTGGCTTCTATGTTTGACTTTTCAGGGAGGTCGCCGATCGCCTATCGTGGCGAATTAATCCCGCATACGCGTCTTTTCGAGGGCATGCCAGCCGACAAGTCTGACGAACCGTCGAATTCCCCCCAACGGCAGCACGACGCGTGTCCCAGCCGCTTGTGAAAGGCCCGCCTTCTTTTCCCGCTGCTCCCGACGCGAAAGAAGGTCGTCCATATTTGAATTCAGATCGGCTGGTCGTCTAAAGATCGGCGATCGCCAACAGTGCCACCTCACCCCGTGTTTTCAACATCGAGGCGAGCTGGGGGGCAATTGTGCGACGATTAATTCGCCACGATAGGCGATCGGCGACCTCCCTGAAAAGTCAAACATAGAAGCCAAACTCCGGACGAACACCTGAAGTCCGGCATAATATAGCGATCGTCTTTTGGTAACCAGCGATTGTCTTTTGATACCTGGCGATCGTCTTTGCCTAACGGATCAGAGGCGATCATCTCATGCCACGTGGGGATCCAGCATCCGCCAAAGTCGTCGAAGACCGAATCTTGGACGATGGCCCACCCGCGGATCTTCATAGGATACCAACAAAAAGGATCATTGACCCCAGCCTGTCACCTACCACACCTACCGACAAGGCCGCCGAAAGGTACGAAGTGGACCCTCCTCGGACAGCGACTCGCGGCAGCGTCGGCTTCCCATTGGTTCACCCGGCCTCCAAGCGCAACCTCGGACCTCAAGGAACAGGCCCACGTGCGGGACGATCGGCGCTTATTTTAATATAAGCGGCGATCGCGATGATCGGGAGGATCCCAACTACTTAGTCCCCTATAAATAGAGGGCTCAGCTTGCGGCCAAAGGGGGAATTCTACTACGGATTGAGTGCAAAATACACACTAAAGAGAGAACAAAAGGCTCTTTTGGCGAGCACTATGATTCATAGTGACATTCATACACATTCATCATAAACTCCAAGCAAGAACTCATGATTCATCCATCCGGTTCTTCGGCAATCTACGCGCTCTAAAGCCTAGATAACTAGAAGCTTTACACTCATTGTATTAGATTCTAACATTAATATTTGCACTTGACAGTATATTTATTAATAACATCTCGAGAGCATTCAAGCAGGACTAACAACCCCGCAAATCTTGTGTTATCCATTTTCCACGAAGTGTTCTCGCATTTTGTTTGTTACTCGATCGTTCGACAATACTATCTCCGGATAATATTTTGGGTAACAACAATTGGCGCTAGAAGGAGGGTATCTAAACCTTCATTTTTTCCTACCGTCTCGAAGAACACTCCTTTCTCTCAGGACATATACTTGAAGAAACACTCACCGTTCTTCAATAGAAAAACCATCGAGAAAATGACATCAGCAACAACCTCCAAGAGGGCCACCTGAGATCTGCCGAAATCTTATTCGGCGAGGACCGAGTCGGCCCACGGCGGAGGCGGCGTGGCGACGCTAGGCTCTCGCTCCCGCCCCGAGGCGGTTCTAGCCTCTCACTCGACCGATTCGAGACATCCGGAGCAGTTGAGGAGGCTATAGCCATCCTCGAGGAACGGCAGAGGGCCGCGATCGCCTACCATCACCCGTCGGCTAACCGCCGGGCAAGCAAAAGGAAGCTCAAGGGGATCTATGTTGAGAAATCAACGAAAGTCCCGAGCCGCGAGGAAGGCTCTCGTAAGGCGGGACGATTCCGTCTTGGCCGCCAGGGAGCGATCCCTCATGGCGACACAGGCACTCGAGGCCCAGTAAGAGACATCGATATCCGAATCCTTTACCAGGGAGTTCGGCGTATCCGACTCCCAAGAGACAGAGGCAACGAGCCCCTGCTCGCCAAGAAGGGAACCCTCTGGCGGGGAGATCGTCATTCACCACGGAGCTAGGGGATCGGTGCCACGATCGCCTTGGTTCGCGATCCGAGAGCGATCGGCAAGCGATCGAGCGTGACGATCGCCGCTATGCAACGCCACTCGGCGAGATGAAGACGCTCCTAGAAATGGGGCAAACGCCAGAGAGACCGATCGGCTGGGCTAAATGAGCCACTCGCGGTCGAGATCGAGATCGCTCCGGTCAATCAACGATCAATCCCCACAAACACCTCTATACGAGGAGAACGGATCCAGGAACCCACTTAAGCAAATTAGGATCTACATGATGGATGCGGAGCTTCGGATGCGATGAAATGTCGTATGTTCCCGCTAACTCAGGCGATCTCGCCCACAGGTGGTACATCTCGCTACCATCTCGCTCAATCAATTGCTTTGAGAAGGCTGGCGAGCGACTTCACGTCATACTTCGCCGCCAAAGTCGCCGCCGGAAGGTCCCCACCGCATGATGAAAATCAGGCGGGGAAGGATGAATCGGATGAGGATTATATCGGCCGGGTGGACGAGATAGTCCTCACCGGTGAGCTCCCGTCGGCGGCAGATCGCTCACCACGCGATCTGAGCGGATTCCACGGACGATCGCCCATGTTCGTGCACCTCACAAAGATTTTCCACCGACCTATACAGCGTTCGCGTCGAGCCGCCGATTATCGGCCGGGCGAAGATGCTCTCACTCCTTTGGACGAGGGACGGTCAAGAAGGAAAGCACCTTCCCATGTCCGAGAAGAAGACGGTCGCCAAGCCCAGAAGGCGGTCGCCAAGCCGCTGGCGAGTTCAAAGCCTTCGAGGATGTAGAGGTCCACCTTCTTCACAACCTCAACTTATCTCGGCCCACATCTTCAACGCGATCAAGGGTCGCGAGTGGCTTTCCAAGCCAAAGCCGATAAGGGACCACGGTCATCTAGACCATGACAAATTCTGTGCCTATCATAAGAGTCCGGCCACAACACTAGCTAATGCCGCGACCTCCTCGGGCAGCTCGCGGCTGTTTGAGGAAGGCAAGCTGAATAATTTGATCACCAAGCCGTAACCGGGACGGAAAGAGCCGGAGGCGCGACGCCAGCCGAGCGAGAGAATTCCTCCCAATCCGATCGCGAGGATCGAGCATGAGCCGGAGTACTCGATGAGTCGATCCCTCCGATCAACCACGGCGGTCGGATCAACATGCTCCAAGCAGGAGGTGGGAGCCTCGGGGGCCTTTCCCGGTTTCCACCTGTCTAACAGGAGAGAAAAGCGAGCGAGGGCCTTCGCCGAAGTCCATGTTGTAGTACCTCGGAGCCGACCATCTCTAGAGACGCGCTCATCACCTTTTCCAACAAGGACGGGGAAGGAGTGCAATGTCCCAAAGAGGATGCACTAGTGATCTCGCTTGCATCCTTGGGAAGACGGTCGATCGCGTGTTGGTCGACAATGGGAGTTTTGCAACATCATATTCAAATCCGCCTAGACCAACTCGACAACCGATCAAATTCATCAAGCCTTTCGACACCGTGCTCCAAGGGTTCGGCGACAACACGGTCGAAGCCTACGGGAGGATCAAGCTCTCCGTCGAGCTAATATGTTTTTATGATCCCAAGGTTAGGATTACTAGGAACCTAAGCTTTGTAATCATAGATAGGCCCAGCATCTATAATGGGTTCCTAGGTCGCCCCTTTTTAGAAACCTTTGAGGCGGTCGCCTCATCTTTCTTTCTTGTATCAAATTCCCCACCGCCGATGGGACGGTCGGTCTTGTAAAAGGAGATCGGCTAATGGCAAAGAGATGTTTGAGTTACTCCTATGTTGTTAATTCTTTCAATACTTCCCGTCTTGTATGTAACATTGAAGCGGCCACGATCAACCCATGGAGATCGACGAGCACGAGACCGTACCAACCCGACTCGAGGACGCCATCTCTCATCGATCGACGGACGACATCGAGCCAAGGATCGGTTTCGAGCCAAGTCTCGACATCGATCGAAGGACCGAGTCCGAGATCGTACCAACGAGGCGGCCGTTCTGTCGAAGAGTTGGAAAGCATTACGATGGATCCGGATCATCGAGCGGGAGGTACAGATCGGCGCAAGCATCGACCGCGAATTAAAGGGAGATCGATCAACTTGCTACGTAAGAACATCGGTGTCTTTGCTGGTCGCATCAAGATATGGTTGGCATAAGTCCCGAACACGCTGCCATTATCTCGAAGATCGGCCAAGGCGATGAAACCTGTTCACCGAGCGTAGGAAGTTCGGTCCCGAGAAATACGCGGCGCTCGACATAGAAGTCGAAGTTACTCGACAACAGTGATCGGAGTAGCAGGCGACGAACCACAGTGGGTCGCCAACGCGGTGCTCGTCAAAAAGCCGACTGGCTCCTGGAGATTATGCATAGACTTCACCGACCTCAACGCGGCATGTCCAAAAGATCACTTCCCAATGCCTCATATCGATCATCTGGTCGATAGCACGGCAGGTTGCGAAATGATGTCGTTTATGGATGCCTTCGCCGGATATCATCAAATCCCAATGGCAGAAAAAGACATAAAACACACATCTTTCCACACAGAAAAAGACATATACTTTTGGGTCAGAATGCCGTTCGCCTTGAAAAACGCAGGGGCGACCTACCAGCGATTAGTCAACAGGATGTTCGCCGATCAGATCGGCAAGACCATGGAGGTCTACATTGACGATATCGTAGTCAAAAGCCTCAAGAAGGAAGATCACCTCAACGATCTTGCCGAGACGTTCGCCATCCTTGAGAAGTTTAACATGAAGCTGAACCCCAAGAAATGCAACTTCGGGGTGGGCTCCGGAAAGTTCTTGGGGCACATAGTGAGCCAAAGGGGGATCGAGGCGAACCCCACCAAGATACGAGCTATCCTTGACATGCAGGAACCGCGAAACATCAAACAGGTGCAACGCCTCACAGGCTGTCTAGCCGCCCTCAACCGTTTCATATCACGGCTCGGCGATAAAAGCAAGCCTTTCTTCGCGACCATCAAGAACAAGAAGTTCGCATGGACGAAAGAAAGCCAGATAGCATTCGCCAAAATAAAGGAATATCTATCCAACCCCGATCTGGCAAAGCCGATCCGGTGAAAAATTATTCCTTTACTTAGCGGCCTCGGAGGTCGCAGAGTGCCGTTCAGTGCGGCGGAGGGCAAGCCCACTTGCCGATCTACTATGTTAGCCGGGCGCTCCACGGCCGAGACACGTTACACACCATTGGAGAAGATCGCTATGCCCTTGTCATGAGTGTCTGGCCCGAGAGCTTACTTCTTCGATCACCGGTGGAGGTCCTAACCACTCTACCTCTAAGACAAGTCCCGCACCGACCGGACACCAACGGCGACTCCTCAAGTGGTCGCTGGAGATCGCACAATACGGTATCACTTACGCTCCTCGCACGGCGATCAAAGGCCAAGCTCGCGGACTTCGTGGTGGAATTAACGTTCCCTCACGGTCAGGCCAGTCGGCCGACACTGCTGGAAATTATACGTGGATGGCTCGAGAGACCAATGCGAGAGCGAGGCGGATTGTCCTCATTAGCCGACAGTCGAGTTTCACAAATGCCGTGCGTTTCGGTTTTCGTGCGACCAACAATGAAGCCGAATACGAAGCTCGTAGGCGGGCTTGATCTAGCCCTCGCCCTAGATGTTCGACGCCTCCATATCTACATGGACTCCCTTTTGGTCGTGAACCAAGTCAAGGGGGAATATGAGGCACGCGGCACAGGATGGTCAAATACCAAGAGTCGCGCCGAAATGTGCACAAAATTTGAAGAAGTACTAATCGAGTAAGTCCCGAGAGAGCACAACTCCCGTGCCGATGCACTTTCCAAACTAGCATCATCGGATGGGGCAGGCTTCTCCAACATCCAAATCACAAAGTCGGCAAGGCCGGCGATCGACAGGAATTTGGTTACCACGGTCGCCATCGCCGAAGAGAATTGGATGACTACGTTCATCAAATACTTAAAAGACGGAACGGTCCCCGACGGCCGTGTTAAAGCTCGCCAACTCCGGCCGTGCGACCAGGTATACCCTATTGGACGATCGGCTTTACAAGCGAGCCTTGACCTTCCCTCCTCAAGTGTATTACAGGAGGAAGGTCGGCTCGTTTAGCTGAAATCCATGACGGGATTTGTGGGAACCACGCGGGCGGGCGAGCCCTCCTCCATAAGACGACCAGACAAGGATTTTTCGGCCATCACTTCGGAAAGATGCGATCTCTTATGCGAGATCTTGTCATAGATGTCGAGATAATGGGCCCCAACATTAAACTATCACCCGAAGGCTCACCTCCATGTATAGCCCTTGGCCATTTGCGCAATGGGGCATCGACCTTATAGGTCCCTTACCAAGCGGCTCCGAGTGTAAGTTCGCCATCGTTAGGGGTCGATTATTTCACCAAATGGGCGAGGCCGAACCGCTCAACAAGATCGGCCAAGAGCAAGTGATCAAGTTTATATGGAAAAACATAATATGCCGATTCGGTTTGCCCTGTGCCATCATCTCCGACAACGGAAACAATTCGACGGCTTAGAAGTCATGCAATTACGTGAAAAGTGGGGAGTCAAAAGGTTATTCTCGGCGCCTATCACCCTCGGACGAACGAAAGGTAGAGGCGGTGAATAAGATCCTCAAACACACGATCAAAGCACGACTCGAATCCGGGCAAGGAAGATGGGCGAGCGAGCTCCCGGACGTTTTATGGTCCTACCGAACGACGACCCGCAATTCGGCCGTGCGAAACCCCGTTCGCCCTTACCTTGAACAAGCGGTGATTCCTTCGGAGATCGCCGTCCTCGGCCATTGAACCGAGCAGAGATGACGGCCGACAACGATGTAGCCGGCGAATCGACCTAGACATGCTTGAAGAAAGACGGTGACCTCGAAATGAAGAACACAATCCACAAAAGGAGAGCCGAGAAGTTCTTCAATTCAAAGGTCGAGAGAGGAGATTTCAAGTGGGCGATCTCGTCCTCAAGAAAATCCAAACCCATACAGGCGTCTTTGGTCCAAATGGGAAGGACCTTTGAGTATCCAGATGGTTAACTAAAGGAGCCTACGAATGGAACATCCTGACGGTACTCCGGACCAATACCCCTGGAACGCCGTGCATCTGAAAAAATACTATCAGTGATAAATTTGTATTCGATTTCAATGATGTACAAGGAATATAATGAGATTTTTTGTTATCCCATCTGTTATGGCGATCGCCCCACCAGGCATCGCATATCACCGACGATCGCTGATCACGACGATCCTAGGTAAAATTATTGCGACCATGGTCACGGAGGTCGATGGAACCGACAGCTTCGCCCATGCAAGGTTCCTTTGGGCTGAGATCGTCCGCCCTTCGTTTAAATACGAGGCCGACGTAGCCGAAGGACCCTCCAAAATAGTCAGTAGGCGCGATCGCACGTTCTCAAGGTACATCATCTAACATGGTGAACCCGAACAATGCGACGTGCCGTTACCCCCGTCTCAACGTACACCGTCGAGGATCGCCATCTTCATGGCGGGCCGAGGTGGAAACAGAGCTGACAAGCCGCGGACGTGGTGTCGAATAAGCCGACAACACTCCGCGCAAGGACTCCTCCAGACCGAGATCGCCCGCCTTTCGTTTTAACACAAGGCAGGCGTAGCTAACGGAGGACCCTCACAAAAGTGAGTCGCAGGATACTAAATATCCCGCGCACACGAAGACACGATTGGGGAGATCGGTCCATCGAACACCGCAACCACACATTACTCTTCAGAATCGGCAAAATAAAGATAGCTCGCCAGATAGACTAGTCTTTGTTTCCTTACTTACTATAAGTGAACAAAGACAAGGGGGCAAGGATAGGTCGAGCTAATCTCAGATACGATCGAACAAAGAGGAACCATACTCGATCGGCTTCGCTAAAAAACATGCAGAGCGATCGAGGTCGTCCGACGAAAATTACAAGTAAGAATTCCAATTCAAAACATGTCAATACTTTCAACACTCAGACAATCGGCCGGACGAACAAAAAATCGAAAGCAAATATACGCGTACTCGTAAAAATTGCACACAAACAGTCAAAGGCGATCGCATATAATGCAGTACGCGGAATTAGAAAAGGAGTATTTTATTCATAAACACAAGCTTCATACATCTCGAAGCCCGAAGGCCTTACAACAAAAAGTACAAGTTACAAAGGAAAAACAAAAAAGCCTCTCAAAGCCCCGCCTGCTGGTCTTCGCCCTCGGGTTGCGGATCGGCTTGGGCACCCCCATCGGCCTCGGGATGAATGAGTTTGCCGGTATACCAACTCAAGTCAATCCCGAGGTCGACCAAGTCAAGGATCGGCAGAGAGAATTCTGGATGCAGAGGATGCTTGGAGACATAGGATCTGAAGCTTTCCATCAGGGGACCGGTCTCGACCCCTGCCTTTTTAGCAACTCGGACAGCGTCAGCATAGGCCAAATAGTAAGCGAACTCGCCGACGTGCCCGACGTTAAGGTAGGGATCGACCTCGATCGCCTTCAGCTGCCCTTTCAGATCCGCCGCCGTCTTCTCGACCTCCGCCAGTTCGGCCGCCTTGGCAATATTCTCGCCTGGCCTTCTCCGGCTCTTTCTTCGCCGCCTCCGGCTCACCACCGAGCCGATCCACCGCAGCCTTCAGCCCGGTCGCCTCCTCTGCGAAGCCTCGAGCTTCGGCGAGTCTCCTTCTCCTTATTACAGGATCGATCGGCGGCTTCCTTGGAGCGACTCATCTCTGCTTCAATCGATCCACGTCTGCTTAGCCCGCTTGGCGGTCTCCTCATACTCTTTCTCCATCGGCCGGATCCGGTTGGCATCCTCGATATTTACATCCGGGCGGTCTCGAGCTCGCGATGGAGATGAGCGGTGGAGGGTCGCCTCAAAATCCCGGCACTGGGCGGCCATCGTCGCCGCTGAAGAGCCAGCAACGGTCGCCGCATGGCATCTCGGATCGCCGACGAGCGATCGCGTCAAGGTCGGTCGTCCAAGCCTTGGGCGAAGTGATTGCACGCGAACGTAGCGAGGACTTCGGCGAGAACCTTGTGGAGCCTTGCTCGACAGAAATCCCGGCACCATGGGGCGGCGTCCGGTCGGCGAGGCGAACCTGCGGCGCAAACCAAGGAAATCAAGGAGTTAGCCCATACCATGCTCGGAATGCCTAACTCGAAAAATTTTTGACCCACTCTTACCTATTGACCGGCTCGGGTCGCGTCAGAAAAAGGCTTGCCGGGGTGTCTCCGCATCGGCGATCGCCATCTTCTTCGCCGAGCCGCGGATGACCGGGTCCGGTGACCGTGGGCTTGGCGCGAGATCGCTCCACCATCGGGATGGCGGAGATAGGAGCCGCGGCGGCCGGAGGCTCAAGAATCGATACGTCGCCTCGGAGATCGACGGGGACTCGACCTCCGCCTCTTGCGGCGTTTGGTATTCCTCTCCCTCGACCACCGGCTTGGCGGCCGGCGCCTCGGCGGGTCTCGTCACCGGGGCGAGTGAGACGTCGTCGCGAGAACGCGACGGTCTGCTTGCCCAAATTAAGGCGACCAAGAACTCCCAAGTCCGACATAGCTATCTCTGGCGGAGGTTCGCGGTCGGGAAAATAAGCCTCTGTCAAAGAAAAGGTGCAAACAAGTTAGATAAAATAAAACAACATCTTGGAGACGATCGTCAAAGAAAGGAAACACCACTTAACCTCATACCTTGAACTTTCAAGTGACGAGGGTAGCAAAACAAACGAGCCCCAACCGATGAGCTTCGGATCCAAGCGATCGAACGTCAATAAAGGAGTTCGGCAATGCACGAATACGCTCCCAAACGATCAAGAAATCAAATGGGAGGTCGCTGGTCGCTGGTACGAGAGGTCCTGCAAAAAGAAAACAAAATTAGATCAGTCCAAGACAAGCTCAATCAAAGGGAGAGTTTAAATCCTTACTCGGATTCCTCTCCCGGAAAATAGTGGGAATCTCCAACTCTTCATTCAGCCCTTCACTCAACGCCGATCGCCATGCCCCGCCGACCCAACACCATTTTGCCAGGTCGCCCTTGGTCTTATTCGGCACGCCGAGAACCACTCTCCCGAGTCGGCCCTGGATATGATAACCGCCGATCGTCCCTTTCTGCGCAGCCAATTTAAACAAATAATTCATCTCCAGCGCGGTAAGGTGACGAAATAACCGGTGACCGCCAAACAAGGTCAACGTGCAGATGATCTGCAGCCAAGCATTCGGCGTCAGTTGAAGAGGCGCCAAATTCCAGGCGATCAGCAAATAGGAGACGGCGAGTGGCAACGGGAATCGCAGACCCGCCTCCATAATCATCTCGTTGACGGCAACCATATCCTGGGGCGGTTGGTCGGCGCGCTCATTCTCCAAAGGCACGTGAAGGGAAACGTCAGAGGGGATGTGATATTTGGCCCTCCAGCTCGGAGTCATTCTTGGTCGCCGTACTCCGGATCTGGCCGAGAGTCCACGGAGACGGGACGGCGGCCTGAAAGACCGTCCGATTCACATGTTTGTAAGGGTGAGCGGCGGAGTAGGCCTCGAAATCGAAGTCCGGGCAAGGTCCAGCGATCGTTTCCATCATCGAGCAAAAGCCACATAGGAGGGGCCGAATCTGCTCTCTCTTTCCCAGGCCGCCCGCACCAGATCGTCTTCATCCACCGGCGTTCACCCCTGCTCCGCCGTCTCCGCCGTCCTCGCCACCTCGGCCTCGTTGAAAAGTTTTTCGAGTTCTTCGGGTGCAATCCCCGCTCGAATAGCTTCGGCGGCCGTCTCCATATCCACTCTAACGGGAACCTCCTCCCGTTCGAGCAACGACGTGGAAGAACTTCCGGTCTCGAAGGTTTTCGATCCTCGACATATTAGAAAGTAAAGATAAGGAGAAGTTTAAATTTAATCTTACCTAGAAAAAGAAGAAGATCGGCACACAAAGCTCCGAAATTTGCGAGAAATTCGGCTATGGATGCTAAGGGCGCGTAAAAGTGAAGGAGAAGAAGCCCTCCCCTTTTTATAGATGGAGACGAGGGCCTAAGTGCAAATAGGAGAAACCTCGGGGCTGAAGCGCACCGTCACGTGGGGACGCATTAAATGCGGCCCTCGAATCCCGCATACGCGTCTTTTCGAGGGCATGCCCGGACAAGTCCGGCGAACCGTCGGATTCCCCAAGCAGCGGCACGACGCGTGTCCCGGCCGCTTGTGAAAGGCCCGCCTTCTTTTCCCACTGCTCCCGACGCGAAAGAAGGTCGTCCATATTTGAATTCAGATCGGCTGGTCGTCTAAAGATCGGCGATCGCCAACAGTGCCACCTCACCCCGTGTTTTCAACATCGAGGCGAGCTGGGGGGCAATTGTTGTGCGACGATTAATTCGCCACGATAGGCGATCGGCGACCTCCCTGAAAAGTCAAACATAGAAGCCAAACTCCGGACGAACACCTGAAGTCCGGCATAATATAGCGATCGTCTTTTGGTAACCAGCGATCGTCTTTTGATACCTGGCGATCGTCTTTGCCTAACGGATCAGAGGCGATCATCTCATGCCACGTGGGGATCCAGCATCCGCCAAAGTCGTCGAAGACCGAATCTTGGACGATGGCCCACCCGCGGATCTTCATAGGATACCAACAAAAAGGATCATTGACCCCAGCCTGTCACCTACCACACCTACCGACAAGGCCGCCGAAAGGTACGAAGTGGACCCTCCTCGGACAAATGACGCGACGCGTCCGGCTTCCCATTGGTTCACCCGGTGGCCTCCAGCGCAACCTCGGACCTCAAGGGAACAGGCCCACGTGACGGGACGATCGGCCGTTTATTTTAATATAGAAAACGGCGATCGCCAGTGATCGCCGGAGGGATCCCAACTACTTAGTCCCCTATAAATAGAGGGCTCACTGTTGCGGCCAAAGGGGGGAATTCTACTACGGATTGAGTGCAAAATACACACTAAAGAGAGAACAAAAGGCTCTTTTGGCGAGCACTAACAGATTCATAGTGACATTCATACACATTCATCATAAACTCCAAGCAAGAACTCACAGATTCATCCATCTGGTTCTTCCGGCAATCTACGCGCTCTAAAGCCTAGATAACTAGAAGCTTTTACACTCATTGTATTAGATTCTAACATTAATATTTGTACTTGACAGTATATTTATTAATAACATCTCGCGAGAGCATTCAAGCCCGGGACTAACAACCCCGGCAAATCTTGTGTTATCCATTTTTCCACGGAAGTGTTCTCGCATTTTGTTTGTTACTCGATCGTTCCAGCAATACTATCTCCGGATAATATTTTGGGTAACAACACAGTCCTATATATACTGGTCGCGTTTAGCGCGGGCTACGAGCAAGTGTAGCGTGTGCTATCGGGCTGAAAGGCGGTCCAGAGCCTGTAAAGGCGGTGCAGAGCCTTCTGCATTGGCTGCATTAGCGTGCGCAACCGTAAGGATTAGCGCGCGCTACCTGTTCGTCTTTAGAGTCCAGAAACTTTCTGCATCTACTGATTGGCTAAAGTAGCATACGCTACCATGGTCAATAGCGTACGCTACTCATGCAGCATCAACATGCACTAGCTATCAATTTAGCGTGCCCTAATTCACCTCTTCCAGCAACACGATATGAACAAAATGCAATTGATACAAGACTCGATAGTTGTTAACAACCCATATACCAGTTCCGACTCCCATATACCCACGATTCCAGATGCCAAACAATACAAAATGGAAATTTCACAAACCAATTCCCAACAAAAAACATCCAACAATAACACACATACCTAAATAATAAAAGTAAAATACGTAGATATTACACCCTTACCCCCTAAAAAAGTTTCGTCCCGAAACTTAAAATATGAAATAATCAAGGCAGGGCAACCCTAGATAACACACGTTATCAGCTGCTAATAGCACACAACAAATCTCATGCAGTACAAAGCTACTACAGTCTGATTCGTTACGCAGAGCGTTAACAAAATGCAACGAACAAAAATCACTACGGTTGATTAAGATGAATAGCACAACAACCAAAACACGAGTCTAACGCTGAACAAGTATGAAATTCCAATAGCCCAAAGGTTTGGAAGATCAACTTACGAAGACAATCAGTTGAACTGTGGAAAATTACGAAGTGGCCCAAACGCTCAAAAATCACGATACGGGATCGAACAATAACAATTAGACAAGAATGATTGAACCAAAATGATTGAACAACAATCAACAAACAACTCCGAAGTTCCCAACTCAACTCAAGACATTAAATGAACTTGTAAGAATTACAAGACGTTCATTCGCATAGGTCTTATGGGAAACGAACCAAACTCAGAAAAGTCACAACGATAAACAGATTAATCCAAAACAATATCACAACTCGTTCGAACAACAAAAAGCAAAGAACAGAACAATTTCAAAAAGTATCAACGAGCACAAACGAGTCGATAGAATTGAAAATACAGAAGTTAAAATCCAGGTATTACGATCCACTTCCAATAAAAGAAGTCTGTCCCCGAAATTTAAAACAACAAAAACAAGGTAGTAACATAATAAGCAACTGGCAAACAACACCTTTCAAGGACTTCTCAGATTCGATCCTGATATCGGCGCTAGAGTCCGTGCCTCGGAAGACTCGGCGTCCAACTCGCAAAACTGAATTCTGTGTCCCTCATGTCCGCACTTGTAACACGTTACTGGCGGGAAAGGACAATGTGCACGCACATGTCCCGGCACATTACAGTTGGAACACCTCATGGCCTTACCAGGAGGCAAAACTGACGACTTGGAACTCTCAGTTCCACCCATCGAACGATGAAGCTTCACGGTAGAAAAATCACGGTGTTGCAGTTTAGAAACTCCAACTTCTGAACTGATCATAAGATCATCAGGCTTCCTCTATTTCTACGACTTGGGCACACGTTCCGACGATAACGAAGCTAGCTCGCAGGCTAAGGCTCGATTTTGATAATCTCTCAATGTGGCGTAAGTGAGTCATGCCATATATTGGCGAATCTCCGGCTTCATCCACATGTCAAAATGATGGATCTTATCTTCTTTGTTCCTCACCTGATCTCGCAGATAACTAAGTTGTTTGCTATAGTGGATGATAGTTTGTGACACCGATATATCTCGCGGTTCTGCAAGATAAAAATCACGAACCTGTGATCTCTAATCGGTTTCGGACAAAACTCGGCTTCCAGAAATTCCTGGAACTCCGCCCACGTGACAACATGAACTCGAGGTTTAATAGCTTCCCACCAATTAGCGGCATCTCTATCTAGAAGGTACTGAGCGATAGGCACCTTCCGTTCTTCGGGGCAATCAACTGCCTCGAATATCTTTCCCAACTGAAGAAGCCAACCATCCTAGCCCAACACATCCGCAGCACCAGCGAATCGTAGGGGATTCATACGAACCACTTCTCGAAGCCATTGGTTTGCACCAACTTTCCGAGTCTCATTAGTGTTACGTTGAACCGCCTGGGTCAAATGAGTCATCTGTGTCGCTACTTGTTGTAATATAGTAGCAACACCAATACCAATATTGTTCCCGACAACATTCTCTTGGTCCCGCGTCTTATCCTCGTGGCCATTTGTACAACGGTTACGACCACGACCCCTGCCCCTCGGCATACTAACAAGTAACCACCTAGCGCAACGAAAATCATAATACATAATCACACACAATAATTGTCATCACCAAACAGCACACATTGAATACAATCACAGGTGATTGGTTTTTACGACTGCAGACGTTAGCCCTAACGGCTGAAAATGCAGTTCCATAGCTCCTGCCCAGTTTGATTAGCGCACTCTACAATAGAGATTAGCGTGCGCTACCCATGACACTTTAGCACGCGCTAGCCTCATATTTAGCATGCGCTAACTGTTCTGATTCAGTAACATAACTAATATAATACCCGTGTAATTACACGGGACGCAAAAAAGAGCTCTTATGCAAATATATACTCCCTCTTATTCATAATATAAGTCTTTCTAGCTTTGTGCACACAAATTAAGAAAAAATTATTTTGCCAAAATTTACCCCTAATAAATGATGAATTGAATTTAATGAAAAGTGAAGAAAGTGAATTAATTAGGAGTAATGGTGGAATTACGAGAGAAAAAAATATAGAATGACATATATTTTGCAAAAATTCAAAAGGGTTAGAATGACTTATATTATGAATGAGAGGGAGTAATATGTAAATCATTCATTATAAATTTCATAATACTTATTTATAAACTACACTATTGTTCTGTTTATGATTACACCATTCTCATCGCAACAAAAGATTTCTAGTCTTTCCTGATCTTCAATCTTGATATGGCTACATAAAGCTAACCATGACCGAATACGGGTCTTGGAAGATACATGCCGACATGAGAGAGCGTTTGACTGTGACTCTTAAATATAGTCATGGCAAAGCTCGTAATAAGGGGAATTGGCGTAATTGAAATTTATATAATAATCTGCTATCTAACGGTCTTAATATCAATTGTGGAATAAGTACTTTACTCTCAAAATTATTCCTAGAATTTTTTTGTTCAATAATATGGTTACGAATTTGGATAATTATTAATGATGTGACATTGCATAATTCTGATGACCGATCCATATTTTGAATTAGCATAATTGAGACTCTAACTTACGATTTCAAGATGTAATTCTAGAAAACTTGATGCTATTCAAAAAAATCCATTGGATATATTTTATTTTGACTTTTAGAGGTCGCAGAAATTTGCATATACTATCAGAACTGAGATACATCCGCTTGTCTTTTAAAATTATAGACATCATGTAATCGTTTACTATCTCAACAACATCGTTTTTGGCGCTAGAATTGCTCTTTATTCAAAAAATTACTTTATGAAAAGTTACTTATACGTGAATGATAGTGCTTTCAGCAATGGCTGTAATATGATCTTCGGTATTTCGGATTAGTAAATATCAAGAATATCAATCAAGGTTTCTCTATCGGCTTCTTCACCCGGCTCACCATCTACAATTTTGAGGATTCATTCGGAGAAGTCCTTAATTTCTTGTAGATGGTGAGATGACATTGTCTGTCCAATAATTAATCTCATATTCTTGATCAGTCTTATGAGTTTGCAATGATGCCAAAATGGATAAGAGCTTATATGCACTGTCCTTATATACAACTTCATATGTAGAATTATACTAAATAATTGTGGCAATGGTAATTTTAGTAATATTTGAAATTTAAAAAGCTTTTGGAAATACATAAGAGATTTTGACTTATAACTTGAAACTAAGCACTTCTCAATTTGCAATAAAAAAATCATAAGTAGTATATATAATTTAATTACTTGAATGAACTATTATAACCATACTTGTTAATTTAGAAAACTACATCCAAGCCCGAACCTTAAAAGTATCAATAAATTTAACAATTTATATTGTAATATAAGAATAGCTTGGATAAGTTAAAAAATATACATCAGAATTTTATCTTAATTACAAACGACCTTAAAATTTTAGAAAATTACAAAAAAAAACTCAATTGCTTTGATTGAAGTGAAACGGCATATATATGTTTATACGATTTTTTCAAACCTTTAGCTTCATATTTAAGAGTATTAAAGCCTACTCATTTTACATTAAAAAAATAGAAAAAAAATTAAAGTACTTTTAGTAATTTCTGAAACTTGTACTACAAAAAATCTCGACGGTATTTGGTTGAAGTGAAACTACATATATATATATATATATATTCATTTTAAAATAGGTTTTGAAATTACAAAGTAAGGAGATTATGACTTATAACTTAAAATTAAGTACTTCCCAATTTGCCAAAAAAAAAAGAAGCATCATCATCGTAGTGTGTATATATATATATATATATATATATATATATATATATGAACTACTTGTATGACTTATTGTAAATATACTAATCGCGGGTTAATTAAGAAACCACATCCACCTCCTACCCTAATTAAAATTGTCCCCATTTTTTAAAAGTAAAAAATGCCCAATTTTATTTGTAATATAAGATGAGCCCAGAAAAGTTATAGGGTACTTTTCAGTCATTGAACTTCATATCGAAGAGTACTAAAATTCAAGAAATTTGACATTCAAAAGAAGAGAAAAATAATTAGTGTATTTTTAGTAATTTGTGAAACTTGTATTGCAAAAAATCTAAGTGACATTTGGTTCAGTTGAAACTTTATATCATAAGTTCCTTAATCATATAGAAGAGAATCGCACCTTTTTATATGATATTATTTTCAAAGAGTTTACTTAATATATAGAAATATTAAAGTTGGCACATTTTACCTTCAAGAGAACACATAAATAGTTGGGCACGTTTAGTAATTTTAGAAACTCATATTGAAAAAAACCTCAATTCATATCTGATTGTGTTAAACGGTATTTGATGAAATTTTGATTCGACGTTCTTTTTAGTCATTTTTAGCCAAAATGGTTCAAATCGTTAAGTATTAACCGGTTTCTGTTAAATGGCCAAAAGGAGATAATTTAATCCTTATATTTGAAAAAAAATTACATTAATTGTTTCGATATAATTTAAAATACAAAAGCGAATTCAAAACTTTCAAAAATATATAGCTGATTAAAAAAGTAGATAAATTAACAAATCTTTTAAAACTAAAAAATAAAAAATCACTTGAAAATCATTTAAAACGATCAATTTTTATTTTTTGAAATTCTCTTTGTACAAAAATGAATATATGGATTAGTATATTATTATTAAATTTAACTTCTTATATATTTAGAAATATCTCTTTGGAAATTCATAGAATCGGTTATAATTTAGTAAATATGAGTTTTTTCATTTATTTTGTTATTTTAGATTAATCAAATAAGGTTTAAAATTAAAATAGACTAATTGATTTATTCCATAATTTCTTTAATTTATTTATAAATAATAATTAAAACCATTATTTCTACACTTTCAATATTATTTTTAATAAGATTATTTCAATTTATTTAATTGATTAGGACTTCGAGTACCTTTTTAATTATATATATTCAACACTTCCTTTGCGATACTCCCAATCATCTTTCATTTCAGTTGATATTTCTTTTGTTGATATACCTAATTATAGTGACTAACTAATATAAATTAATTAATTAATGGAAATATATAATATTTCTGCGGGATTTTAGGTTTAAATTTTTAATATATAGTGCACACTACTATATTAAATCTCTTTATTTGAGATTTATATTTTTTAATTAATGAAACATGAAACATTTCTGTAAATATAATCAATTCCTATTTATTCATATTTCATATTTCTTAATTGGTAAAAATTAATAAGGCACGTAGGAGTTATTTGAAGTATGATTATAATGATTAATGGAATGATGATTAGGCAATTAATTGATTATGAATATAGGGGAGATTGTGAACACATCCCAAAGAGTACTAGAACCGAATGTTACAAATAAACAACAACATACAAATCCAGATGCCAAAGGTTCACATAATTACAATATCACAAGCAACCATCAAAAGACAATTAACATCTAAAACTCAGATCCCACCTCTCAGTAAAGAGGACTATCTCAACAAGTGCATACAGAACGACTCAACGTTCACACCACCAACTTAATCACAACCCTGAGTACTATTGCCCAACCAACAATATCATCATCACCACATACCTCCTGACTAACAATTATGAAACCGAAAAGTTAAAAGCGAGAGTCACGTCTTGAGTAAATTTGGTAGACCTCATTTGAGCTAAAACAAATCATGTCTCGAAAATTTATAGTACAAGATGAAATGAAATATCAATAGTTTGAATTCTCAAAAAAATTCGGCATTGGGGTCATCATACGAAATGAAATTTTTTCCTCCCTTGTAGGATGTTTTCAAATAAAATTGCGTGTACCCAAAAACTTTCAAAGCCTTAAAATACCAAAGTCATTACTCCTGTAAAAACGGTTTATACAAAGATATATACACCGGCACCACTCTTCATTCCAGCACAATACGAGAGTCAACATAGGTCACGTATTCACAATTCACATTTAAACTCCACCTCATAACACAGAATCACACAAGCTCGTATAACACAAGGCACAACATATAGTAGGGGGACTTACGTCCAAAGATCGCACGAAGATGATGGTTGCACCTTGATACTAATCATGACCGACATCACAGACGACGCGTCGCGACACTATTCAATCAGACACAATCCGACAAGACAAGACTCGATTATACATGACTCGACCCGACAGCCTAGGTTTCCACAACCTAAGCTCCGATACTACATTCTGTAACGCCCCCGATCCACTCGAAAATATTACAGAGCCGCAAACCCTCTCCATGTGGATCTACCAAGCTAAATACAGAAACAAGACATTACATTACATGCCGACATGGCTAAATGACGAACCATTAGACTGATTTGGTCTTTCACCACAAACATACAACTTAAATATACACATCTCCTTCAAGACTCATACGCATGCAAGGGTCAAATACACTCACAAACTCATACGACATAAAATACGACAGCGGAAATGACCATACAATGAACCCCGACTAAGTGCACTCAGAATTAGCCTTCATGTGATTAGTATCATTCGTCTTTCATCATCCTTCATAATGGTCCTGTGTTTAGCTCCCCAAGGACCTGCATGTACCTGGACTCAATAGAGACATCCGCCCCCCGATTACTCGAGGGTTAGCAAAATTCCACTATTTTGCTAGTGCAAGTATAAAGTGCAAGTACGAGCCATATACAACATACTCCGAGAACATAAAAATTGTGAACAGCCAACCAGTTAAACGTAACAAAAGACTTCCCAAGATAATTCACTTGAGTGAAACAATTCGAACCATGAAAGGTAGGAATGAAACCAATATATATTTTGCAAAACATTTACGATCTTGGGAGTTTTGAAATATTTAGGAATTGAAAAATCCTCAACTTATCGAAAACCACTTAGAGACACAGTCCAAAGATTATTTCCCAAAATACAAATCCGACCGCAAAACACGGGGTCCACGACTCAATCATCCACATTAACTACTCCCAAAGATTTATTCGCGTTCCGTGCTAGGAAGCCACGGACCTCGAATGCTCCCACAGAATATACCGGAGTGAATAACCCAGTGGGAAACCACACAGTATCACGTATCACCATAACAACAGTCACGTAAACAACTCAGAGACTACAACTCTACCACATAACCATAACATACGTTCATAGTTACCCTGGCATCGTGCTAGCAAGCCACAAACATCGGAGCCTCCTAGAGACATACCCAGTTTGGGTAACCCATGGCACGCACGTCACACAACCAAACCACAACCATAAGTTATCCTGGCATCGGGCTAGCAAGCCACGAACCTTGGAGCCTCTTCGAGACATACCCGGTTTGGATGACCCTATGGTCACACTCGACATACAAACAAACCACAACCATAAGTTATCCTGGCATCGGGCTAGCAAGCCATGAACCTCGGAGCCTCATCGAGACATACCTAGTTTGGATAACACTATGGTCACACTCAACATACAACCAAATTACAACAATCACACATCGACAACAAAGTACACTTCCCACAAATGAGTCACCACCAATATCACACAACATCACATACTTACTAATAAGCGCACATATCCACACACACACCTTGACAAAGGGATAGAGCTTTATGTTCACAAGCGACACAGTCGCATACAACGAGACCACACGAGAATAGAGTATTCCAATATACAACATTAACGCGCATATTAAAAAAGGTACATATGTTCACAAAACACACAAGTTGTCTTTATAGAAATCTTTATTGCAAATATACCGATTCATTTGAAAGTTCATTATAAGCATTCAAGTAGCACACATAATCGACTTCCAACTATTATATATACGGGATACGAAATGTATGGGCAAGATACTTGTCTCGAAACCACGAGCAACGGAACAACGTACGGACGGGGTCGAGCAGCCCCTGAACTCCCTTCGACGATTCGTTCCTAGCACAACACAATACTAAATCAAGCACAATACTACGGAAATGGAAGGACTCACCCAAGGTTCTACCCTTAGGGACAATCAATCGAACACTACGGAGGCAAAGTTGTTCATACACAATTTAACGGATGAAAACTCGAAATTTAATCCATAGACTTCAACGAAAACAAGGGATTATAATCACAACATCATAATCCAGATACGGACTTAAAGGATGAAACCCCAACCAAAAACCCTAAAATCCCGAAACTAGGGCTTTGAATGATTTACCTTGATCTGGTAGGTAAAAGATGTTAATATGTTGTTAACTCCATACTAGGAACTCAAAAATATTGTTGGATAACGAAATCCGGCCAAAATCCACACTTTCATACCCTCAAGGTCGCCCTAGTCACCGGAAGGAAGAGAAGAGATGAAGAAATGACGAAAAACTGAACCATGCAGCCCTATATATACTGGTCGTTATTAGCGCGCGCTACGAGCAAGTGTAGCGGGCGCTATCGGGCTAAAAGGCGGTGCAGAGCCTTCTGCATTGGCTGAGTTAGCGTGCGCAATCGTAAGGGTTAGCGCGCGCTACTTGTTCGTCTCTAGAGTCCAGAAACTTTCTGCATCTAGTGATCGGCTAAATTAGCGTGCGCTACCATGGTTAATAGCGTGCGCTACTCATGTGGCATCAGCGCGCTAGCTATCAATTTAGCGTGCTTTAATTCACCTCTTCCAGCAACATGATATGAACACAATGCGAATGATACAAGACTCGATAGTTGTTAATAGCCCACATACCAGTTCCAACTCCCATATACCTACGATTCCAGATGCCAAACAATAGAACATGGAAATTTCACAAACCAGTTCCCAATAGAAAACGTCCAATAATAACACACACCTAAATAATAAATATAAAATACACAGATATTATATGTAATATCCTGAATTTCTAATACGGTTGTTTAATATTATTTTATCCGAGTTATATTGCACGGTGTAGAATCTGTACAGTATGGATATAATAATTAAAGGACTAAGACACTTGTATTGGTACAATTGACATAATTTGTCGACAATTATATTTGAGGATATTGTGTATCAGGATGTTAGTGGGATGAGTATATGTACGTGTATACGTATTCGGTATATTGAGACGACAGGCAGGAGCAGTTGTAAAAGGCTAAGTATAAAAGCCATTACGTACGTTAAGCGTAGGAGCTTACGTACGTAAATATGCAAGCGTAATGTACGTTACGTAGAGTACATAACATACGTTATGAAGATAATCAGACAAGATCAGGCTATGACCGACAAGTGGGTCCACTGGTCGGCAACTTTCGACTAGCGTGCGAAAAGGCCAGTCAACAAAGAGGTTAACGTACGCAACGAATTGCTCATTGCGTACATTAAATGGGTATATTACTGTAGCAAGTCAACGACAATATTACGTACGCTATGGCATGGGCCTTATGTACGTAAGGCATCGAACGAAATGAGGCAGTGAGCTCTGGATGCTGATTCCATACGCTATGTAGGATATGTAGCGTACGTTAGTAGGTCTTACGTGTGTTAGTGTTGGGTGTTAACGTATGTAATGATCTGTGCAGGTTATAAAATAAGGATCGGTCTTTCATTTCTTCACTAGAAGAAACAGATATCTTCCTCCCAAACTTCGTCCCTCTTCACTTCTGAGCCTATTCCAGACCCTTCTACCTTGATTGAGACCTTGATGGTTCGATCAAAGCTTGAAGTTTGGAATCCTTGATGTTCCTTGAAGTGTTTGATTGTTGTGGTTCTTCTTCAAGAGGTATGTTAGATAACTCATCTCTTTAATTTCGGATTTTGACGTTGTTGTTGATATTTTCTTCGTATGATGATGGTTATGGTGGTGGTGTTGTGATTCTTGAGGCTATGTGAATTGTATATTGAAAAATATGATGATATGTCTTCAATATGTTGTTTGTTATGAACATGATTATGGAATCATGGTGTTTTGGGTGTTCTTGGTATATATCACATCAAAGAGGAATGTGTGATAGGATATATAATGGTTTTTATTATAAACATGGACTAGATAATTAAAACCAATATTATGTTGATTGTAGTAGTTGATTTCATATGGTCTTGATAAAATATGAATCATGATAATGAGGATGAATCCGGAAAGATGATTATCAATGGTATTGAACTATTTGGATAGTTCGGATTGTCGATTATGGCGATCGTATTATTTTACTGTGAATTTACAATTATGAACAAGGAGGAATCTTGTTAATTCATCTAGGAGGTTGAATTTGGAATAGAGTATGTTATGTAATCCTTGTTATCGGGATGAGTTGATCGTTGATATGATTATCGGATTATGGAATTGTATTGTGGTTATGGATTCGTGATTGATTTATTCAGGTTGTTCGGATTTGTGTTTAATCGGGATATTGTGGAACTGTTGAGTTTGTTGATCGGTTATATTGATTGTTAATTATGATCATCGAGTTGCGGTTTGTATTGTGGATATGAGTTCGTATTTGTTGAGTTGGACTATTTGGTTTTGTATATGATCGAGGTATCATTGAACCGTTGAGTTTGATTGGTTGGCTATGTCGGTTATTGATTGTTATCGGATTGTTGTTTATTGATTACTTCAATAGGTTGTGACAATTGATCGTTGACTAGAATAATATGTTGTGGTCGAGTTCGAGTATATTCGGGAATTGCTTTGGTCGGGGCCGAGGAGCTTGTAAACGAAGGCAAGGAAATTGAGAACGACTTCATTATCATCGTATCGGTATCAAGGAAAGTTATTACTTACTCAGTTTATAATATTTAATGAATGGTTTCAATTTCATTTATTTATAATTCGTATAACAATGATTATAATTGTGAACTCTGGATATTTGGGATTGTACGTTATTTTCTGATTTTGGGATTTAATCATAATGTATATGATTTACATTTATTATTGGTATACTTGGGTATCGAGGATACATTTTGGTAAATACAAGGAAATGAGTTATCTATAGTCCGTGGTATTTTGGATCGTCGAACATTGAGAATAATCGTCGATGATGGTTTTTGACATCGAGATTGCTATCGAAGGACTCAGGGGAAATACTCTAATCATTTGTGTCATTTAGTGTCAATCATGTTGTGATACATTCATGTATTGTTATTGTCAGGCATGTCGGTTATGTTGTTATGTGTCGTGCATATGTGTTGTGATTGTTTTTCCACCATGTGCTGGTCCGATGGGATCATCATAGGAATCTGTAGTTGTGTGCGCTGGATCGTTGGACGGGTACTTCCACCATGTGTTGGTCCGACGGGATCATCATGGGAATCTATGCTGTGTGTGTTGGATCATTGAATTACCATGTGTTGTTGTTGTGCATATGTATATTATGGGTTATCCACCACGTGTTGATCTAATAGGATCATCGTGGGAATCTATGATGTGTGCGCTGGATTGTTGGATTACCATAAGTATATGTTGTTGTTATTGTTGTGAGCATATTGATGTTGTCACATGAGCATGCATTTGTAGGTCTTGTGTTAGGACCATGTTCGTATGTTGTATTGATCTGATCTCGGATTAGACTGACATGATTCGTCGTGGCATTGCATATCTTGAGGTACGTTCCGTATTTTCTTCTTGGTACTTGTCTGTTGATTGGCAGTCGGTTATCATGTTGAGATTTGATGATATTATCTGATGGATTGGGTTGGACAGAGTTAGTATATGTCGTAATATTGAGTTATGATGATGTTTTGAGAATCTTGGGTATTGGCTGGGATACAGTACAAATGTCTGTGTACGATTCAGTGTGTTGAGAATATGAGATGTAGAATATGGTAAGGATTATTTTGATGATGATTATCACGAGTTGGTAAAGTTATGGCGGTAAGATTACATTGGTCGTATTCTTACTTTGTAATTTCATTGGTTTATAATTATTGACGTGATGTGATCGTTATCATTGTTGAGTATTATGGGTGACCCCGTCGTGGACTTTATTTTTAGGTACTCGGAGTTTGAGCTTGTAGCGGTCGTGAAGAGATGAGCTTCCCGGAGGATACTGGCTATGGCGTGTGTTTGTGAATTGAGCACTTTGACTAGTTGTCATTTTTCTGATGCAAAAATATTTTTAGTTATTTTTTATATCCGTTGCAAATGTGTTTTAAAATGGGTTGCCAGTATTTTGCGAATTTGGGTACATTTTGGAAAATCATCTTCTAAACTATTTTGTCGGTACGTGTAAGCGATGGCTTAACGTATACTTTTAGATTGATGAGTTTTGGCATTTCACCCTTGTACTTTCAAATGAGATTTTACGACGGTATTGATAAATGGATTTCATAGAGACTTTGAATATTCTTAAAAAGGATATTACCGTCATCGCTGCTTAGGCGTATTCGAAATGTTTGTAAAAATGTCTTCTAGCCTTGTGGGTTCCTTTTCAGGGTCCACAACGCTGTAATATTCCCGGATGGCTCTGGGGGTGTTACATTTCAGGCATCAAAGCCCAAACTTCATATATGTTACTGGGATTGATGCGGAAGATGATGATAATTGAATTTTATGTGGGTGGGTTATAATAGAAGGATATCCAAGGCTTTGGTTGGATATAGCAGTGGATGTGTAATACCCGAGATCTTCGTTCCGGTTTCATCAGATTTTTTTTTCTCTTCGGTCCAACGAGTCGATGTTGTCTGCGTTTTGGAATCGTGTGCTTGCACTGTGGTTCGTTGAGTTTCGCAGCCTACTCGTTATTGTTTTGGATCTTAGCCAGTGCGTTCGCGTGATTGAGACGTCGTCGAGTATCGAGCTGGGCAGTCGGAGGGCTGGCTGGGCCAATTACGGCCGTAAGGCTTGTTACGGCTTCTAAGCGTTGGCCGATTACGGACGTAGTGACTCGACAGATTTTAGTCAGTGACCCCTGGCAGTTCGGTTACGGCCGTAAGGCTATGCCGATTACGGCCGTAAGGTTCGATCGTTGCGTACGCAAGGCTTTCGACCATTGCGTGCGCTATCGGAAGTTGACCGAGTTATGGTCGTAAGGCCCTGCCGGTTACGGCCGTAACGTTGTCGGCATTTATAGGCCTGGGCTTCGGCCAGACCTCATTTTTGACTCGGTTACGGTCGTAAGGCCCATCAGGTTACGACCGTAACGCTTGTTACGGGCGCTAAGCATTGGCCGGTTACGGCCATAGTGACTCGACATATTTCAGTCAGTGACCCCTGGGAGTTCGGTTACGGTCGTAAGGCTATGCCGATTACGGCCGTAAGGTTCGATCGTTGCGTACGCAAGGCTTTCGGCCATTGCGTGTGCTATCGGCAGTTGATCGAGTTACCGCCGTAACGTAATGCTGTCGGCATTTATAGGCCTGGGCTTCAGCCAGACCTCATTTTTATCCATTTCTTCATCCTTTTGGTGGCTGGCGATGGGAGAAGATGAGAAGAGGAGTCCTTGTCCGGTTCCGACCAATTCTAAGGCGTTTTGGAAGACTCTTTTCGATTATACCATCGCCGAATCTTTTTTCTTTGTAGAATCAAGGTAATTTCTTCCGTAAAACCCTAGTTGTGCGATTTTTGGGGGTTTTCTTCGTGATTCGTTGATTTTGTCCGTTATTGATGAATTATTCATGGTAATCCCATTGTATTGGTCACGATCTTCGGATTTTGTAACTTGTTTAACGATTTTTATCACCCGAGACTTGACTTCCGATTTTCTCGAAGAAACCCTCGGATCCTTGTTGTTCTTCGTGTTGTTTCGAATTCTGTTTAGCGTTATTGACTCGTGATGATATTATTTTCGTAGTTTTCGTGGAGTTGTCGAGTTCTTGTTCGTTCTTGAAAGTTCGAGGGCTATCCGACCGTGTCCGTTCGTCGTTTCATTGCTTGTGGTATCGAGGCAAGTATCTTGTCCATACATTTCGTGTTTCATAGACATATTCGTTGCTATTGGAACCAAAATTACAATTTGGTTGTTTTAATGAACTTTTAAAGGGATCGGTATGTTCTCGATAATTATGTCTTTTAAAATATAACTCGTATGCTTCGTGGATTAATGTGTTTTCGGAATATGTGCGTTAGTTTCGTATGTTGGAAGATATTGAACATATTTTAGTGAATTTAGTAGACCGTAATCAATTGTCGAGGATTGTGTATTGATATGTGTAATTGTACGGTGAATATGTGACGTTGTGTGATATTAGTTGTTACTCCTTCATAAGGAGGTTGGGGCACTTGGTGTTGTTTGGTATTGGTATTTGCTTGTTGTTGTGTGACATTAATTGTGAGTATACGTCGAATAAAGTGGCCATTCTAGCAAAGTACTTTGCATTTGTTTGCATATTCTAGTATTTGAATTATGGCCTCCCGTGGCGTTTTGGATGTTTGTGTATGTTCACCTAGGGACGGTTCGACGGGGCCTCTAGGGGTACGTATTGCCGTGAGGGTGCGTATTGCGAACTCGGGTTAACCACCCAGGGATGTCCGACGGGGCTTTACAGGGTGCGGTGGGCGTGAGTCTCGTACCAACGGTTAACTTTGAAATATTTTGTTGGAGAACTTTGATTTTTGGCGCATGGTTCATCTGATTAGAATGGCAGTTCAAATGGTATTGTACTTGGCTGGAATGGCACCAGTAAATGTGTTGTGTGTGATTCGTCCCTTGACTGTGATAATTTGGTATGTGTTCGTGAGTCCTGTGGTTGCTCTGTGCATTATAGCTTTGTGCTGTGTTGAGTTCGACCGTGTGGTTAAGTTGCAAAGTTGGTGCTCTCTAATATTGTTCTGTGAGACTGTTGTCATGGTAATGTTTGACATTGTGTAGTTTTCGTTGGGTTATTCTTTCGAGTATGTAATGTGGATGATTTAGGTCGTGGACCTCGTATTTGTAATTGGAATGTTATGGTTGGGTCGTGGGCCCGGTCGTGGACACGGTCGCTAAGCATTGGTCGGTTACGGCCGTAGTGACTCGACAGATTTCAGTCAGTGACCCCTGGGAGTTCGGTTACGGCCGTAAGGCTATGCCGATTACGGCCGTAAGGTTCTATCGTTGCGTACGCAAGGCTTTCGGCCATTGCGTACGCTATCGGCAGTTGACCGAGTTACGGCCGTAACGCTGTCGGCAGATGATAGCGTTTAATTTTTGGGCTGTGTCCCTAAGTGGTTTCGAAAGACTTGAGAATTCTTAAATCCCAAATGTTTTCAAACTCCCGAGATAGTAAAATGTTTTATAAGACGTAAAATGGTTTTATTCCTATCTTTCATAATTCAAGCTGTTTTGATCAAGTGAATTATTTCGGGAAGTATATTCACAATTCCTATGTTCTTGGAGTATGATATGTATGGCTTGTCTTTGTATTTTTACTTGCACTAGCAAACCAGTTGACCCCTAGTGCAGTTCATCAGCTATTTCATCTAAGGTAAGCTCGTTGAATCCTTCTCATCCTCATAACTCAAAAAAAAAAAGAACTTCACCGTATGGAGCGATAAAGTATGGGACCTTAACCGCAAGGAGGGGGATGTCGAAGGCAGGGAGTTCTCGTCATCCATTTATATGTGCGCCACCTAGCATCTCTTACACTTCGTATAGCAGCATACCTTCAAAAATATTCCCCCATGGCACATCCAGAATATGGGGCCAAAAATTGCAGAGGAGCAGGATCCGAAGCGGTGTGGAAGTTTTATTTGGCAGAATCTATCCCAACAGATCTATCAGAATATGGAGTGAATGATTTGATGAATGAATATTCTTTATTCAATATAGAAGAAATTCGCACCAATTTTATGGGAGAAATATTTCCTCAGATGAGAATAGGAAGTCTGCAACTACTATCTGTATAGAAAGGGCAAGTCGTTGTTTTGCTAACCCCCGAGTATTCGGAGGGTGGATGTCTGTATTGCATCCAGGTATTTGCAGGTTGCTGGCGAGCAATTCACAGGGTCGTTACGTAGGATGATGGAAGACGACGATACTAATCATATGGAGACCTGTGTTGAGTATTTGGCGATGTCTTGTTTTGTCCTTCCATTGTGTTTATCATTCCCGTTTTATGGGAATGTTGATTTATGTTAACCCCTGCGTGGGTACGAGTTGCGAGGAAGAGTAATGTATGGTTGATGTGTATGTTGTGGTAAAAGACCAAATCGGTCTAATGGTTTGTTAATTACCCATGATGGTATGTTTTGTATTATGGTGTTTTCTGTATTTAGCCTGGTAGATCCTCACCAAGGGGGTCTGCGGCGCTGTAATATTCCCGAGTGGTTTGGGGGTGTTACAGAATATGGTATCAGAGCTTAGGTTGCGGAAACCTAGGCTATCGGGTCGAGTTTTGTGTTGTCAGGTCTTGTCTTGTCATGTCTTGTCTTGTCTTGTCAGATTTTGTCTGACTGAGTCGTGTCGCGACGCGTCGTCTGAGGTGTCGGTCGTGATTAGTATCGAGGTGCAGCCATCAACTTCGTGCGATATGTGGATGTAAGTCTCCCTACTTTGTTGTGTCTCGTGTTATACGAGCTTGTGTGATTCTGTGTTATTATGTGGAGTTTAAATGTGCCTCATGAATACGTACTCCATACTTGTTTGATTCTCGTATTGTGCTAGAATGAAAAGTGATACTGGTGTATAAATGTGTATATATTGTGTGAATCGTTTCATTGAAGTAATGGATTGGTGTGATCCCGCAAGGAAAGTTTGTCAATGTGATATTTCAAAGTTTAATTACTTTTGAAGAGTCACGTAAATTTTATTTTAAAACATCCTTCAAGAAAGGAAAATTTTTGATTTCGTATGATGACCTCGAGACCGGATTTTTTTTAGAACTTAACTACTTATATTTTAATTTTCTCTTGCATTGCAAGTTTTCAAAATTTGATTATAAAAACTCAAATGAGGTCTACCAAAAATGTACTCGAAACGTGACTCTTGATTTCGACTTGTTGATTTCCTAATCGTCGGTTCGGAGGTATGTAGTGATGTTGGCATTATTATTTGGTCAATAATGCTCAAAATTGTGACTAAGTTGGGGGTGGGAACGTTAAGTCGTCCAGAATGCACTTGTTGTGAGAGTCCTCGTTACTGAGAGACCGGATTTCAGTTTTAGATGTTAATTATCTTTTGACGGTTTCTCATGTGATACTGTAATTATAGGGACAAAGGGTATTGACATGTGATTGGATTTGATGGTAATGGATCGTATTTGATAAGGTGATAAATTATATCTGTTGTGTGTGTATTCAAGAATGCTTTCCTGAAAATTTTATAAACTTGAGCAAGTTGTGCAAAATTAAATTTCATAAAGTTGTGACGGTTCACTTAATCGGCGACTTCGTGTGGACTTTGAAAATCATTTAAAATTAGTGAGCCGACCTTGAATTTTCTAAAGGAACCCCGACGGTATTGAAAGAGTCGTTTTAAAGTACCTTTGAACATTTTATAAAACGTTACCGTCATTGTTTATTGTGTAGTGTTGAGTGGATTTTCGAAAATGATTTTTGGCGTACTGTTGTATTTTCAAATGATTTGAGTATATGATTTTCAGAAATCTTTCACACCAATATTTTTTTTATTTTCAAAAATCAATACAATTTTTATTTTCAAAAATATATTGTGAAAGATGAAGAATCTTGCTCAATTTAACTTCAAACTCGGATTTATAAAAGGGTTTTCTGAACTGAACCAGTTATTGTGCGTGATCTTGAATCACTCCAAATGATGATGTGTAGCGGCATAATGATTTTGATAGTGCCGGTTGTAAGGAAATATGGTTTTGCAAATAATTTCAAATGAGATAGTTGGAGTCCGTTGTTTAAAAGTTTTGGCAAAAACCCGAGGTACCAAAAATACTTTCAAAGTTTTATTTTGAATAAACATGCAAATCCTAGGGTTTTCAAATGATATCATTTAAAAGGATACCTCGTGGATCTTCTTATCGAGTTGCTATTAGCTGTCTTATGTGACATGTCAAGCCGAGTTGGCAACTTAATATATTATTTTGTGATGTTGTGCCGTGGTATTGAGTGATTATCTGCTTAGTATGTCGAGGGGCAAAGGGCGCGGTCGTGGCCGCGGTACCGATAGTCATGGAGATCGGATGCGGGACCAAGAGAAGATTTCCGGGAAGGTTGCTATTCTAGCACTTCATTCTCGTTGTTTAGGTTTCGAGGACGAAACCTCTTTTAAAGGTGATATGGTGTAATACCCATATTTTTCGCTTTCGTTTTGTTCGACTCTATCGACTCGTTTGTGTTCGTCGATATTTTCTGAACTTGTTCTACTCTTCACTTTTTGTTGTTCGATTCTTTTGTCGTTGTGACTTTTTCCAAATTCGGTTCCACTTTTGTGAATCTTATGTAAATGTATATCATGTCGTTTTCACCGGACCATATATTGTCTTGATTCGTGCTGTGGACTTCGGGGATGCTATTCGATTTCTGTTATTCGTCATGATTCGGATATGATTGTTCGACTGTTGTTGTCTCGATCGTTGTTGTTCGATCGTTTGTTGTCCGATATTTGTTGATCTCGTATCATGATTTTTGAGCATTCGGATCACTTCGTAATTTCTTTAAGTTCGGGAAATTAACTTCATATTCGACCTTCTAAACCTTGGGTCATTGGAATTTCATAGTTCAACGATTAACTCGTGTTTTGATGGATGTACTGTTGGGTTGGTCAATCGTATTGATTTTCGTTCATTGTGTATTGTTATTGTTCTAGTGTAGCGATTTGGATGGTAGCAGTTGTGTGCTGCATGTGAGTCGTCGCGGGTTGTCGGCAATGGATATCGGGTGTTATCTGAGTTTGTTTTGCGTTGTTCGTTCTACGTTTCAAGTTTCGAGGACAAAACTTCTTTTAAGAGGGGTAGAATGTAATACCCGAGATCTTCGTTCTGATTTCGTCGAATTTTTTTTCTCTTCGGTCGAACGGGTCGATGTCGTCTGCGTCTTTGGAATCGTGTGCTTGCACTGTGGTTCGTTGAGTTTCATAGCCTACTCGTTATTGTTTTGGATCTTAGCCGGTGCGTTCGCGTGATCGAGACGTCGTCGAGTATCAAGCCGGGCAGTCGGAGGGCTGGCTAGGCCGATTACGGCCGTAGGGCCTGGACAATTACGGCCGTAAGGCGTCCGCACACCCTGGCCTGGGAGGACTCGGTTACGGCCGTAAGGCCCATCAGGTTACGGTCGCTAAGCATTGGCCGGTTACGGCTGTAGTGACTCGACAGATTTCAGTCAGTGACCCATGGGAGTTCGGTTACGGCCGTAAGGCTATGCCGATTACGGACGTAAGGTTCAATCATTGCGTACGTAAGGCTTTCGGCCATTGCGTATGCTATCGGCAGTTCACCGAGTTACGGCCGTAATGCTGTCGGCATTTATAGGCCTGGGCTTCGGCAAGACCTCATTTTTACCCATTTCTTCATCCTTTTGGCGGCTGGCGATGGGAGAAGACGAGAAGAGGAGTCCGTGTCCAGTTCCGACCAATTCCAAGGCGTTTTGGAAGACCCTTTTCGATTATACCATCGCCGAATCCTTGTTCTTTGTCTAATCAAGGTAATTTCTTCGGTAGAACCCTAGTTGTGCGATTTTTGGGGGTTTTCTTCCTGATTCGTTGATTTTGTCCGTTATTGACGAATTGTTCATGGTAATCCCGTTGTATTGGTCACGATCTTTGGATTTTGTAACTTGTTTAATGATTTTTATCACCCGGGACTTGACTTTCAATTTTCTCGAAGAAACCCTCGGATCCTTGTTGTATTTCGTGTTGTTTCGGATTCCGTTTAGCGTTATTGACTCGTGATGATATTATTTTCGTAGTTTTCGTGGAGTTTTCGAGTTCTTGTTCGTTCTTGGAAGTTCGAGGGCTACCCGACCGTGTCCGTTCATCGTTTCATTGCTTGTGGTATCGAGGCAAGTATCTTGCCCATACATTTCGTGTTTCGTAGACGTATTCGTTGCTATTGGAACCAAAATTACAATTTGGTTGTTTTAATGAACTTTTAAAGGGATCAGTATGTTCTCGATAATTGTGTCTTTTAAAATATAACTCGTATGCTTCGTGGATTAATGTGTTTTCGGAATATGTGCGTTAGTTTCGTATGTTGGAAGATATTGAACATATTTTAGTGAATTTAGTAGACCGTAATCAATTGCCGAGGATTGTGTATTGATATGTGTAATTGTACGGTAAATATGTGACGTTGTGTGATATTAGTTGTTACTCCTTCATAAGGAGGTTGGGGCACTTGGTGTTGTTTGGTATTGGTATTTGCTTGTTGTTGTGTGACATTAATTGTGAGTATACGTCGAATAAAGTGGCCATTCTAGCAAAGTACTTTGCATTTGTTTGCATATTCTAGTATTTGAATTATGGCTTCCCGTGGCGTTGTGGATGTTTGTGTATGTTCACCTAGGGACGGTACGACGGGGCCTCTAGGGATACGTATTGCCGTGTGTGTGCGTATCGCGAATTAGGGTTAACCGCCCAGGGATGTCCGACGGGGCTTTGCGGGGTGCGGTGGCCGTGAGTCTCGTACCAACGGTTAAATTTGAAATGTTTTGTTAGAGAACTTTGATTTTTGACGCATGGTTCATCTGATTAGAATAGCAGTTCAAATGGTATTGTACTTGGCTGGACTGTGATAATTTGGTATGTGTTCGTGAGTCCTGTGGTTGCTTTGTGCATTGTAGCTTTGTGGTGTGTCGAGTTCGACCGTGTGGTTAAGTTGCAAAGTTGGTGCTCTCTGATATTGTTCTGTGAGACTGTTGTCATGGTAATGTTTGACATTGTGTAGTTTCCGTTGGGTTATTCTTTCGAGTATGTGATGTGGATGATTTGGGTCGTGGACCCCGTATTTGTGATTGGAATGTTATTGGGTCGTGGGCCCGTGTTTTGTTATCGAAATTGTATTTTGGAAAAATGATTTTTGGGCTGTGTCCCTAAGTGTTTTCGAAAGACTTAAGAATGTTTTCAAACTCCCGAGATCGTAAAATGTTTTATAAGACGTAAAATGGTTTTATTCCTATATTTCATAATTCAAGTTGTTTTGATCAAGTGAATTATCTCGGGAAGTGTATTCACAATTCCTATGTTCTTGGAATATGATATGTATGGCTTGTCTTTGTATTTTTACTTGCACTAGCAAACCAGTGGAGTTTTGCTAACCCCCGAGTATTCGGGGGGTGGATGTCTGTATTGCGTCCAGGTATATGCAGGTTGCTGGGGAGCGATTCACAGGGTCGTTACGAAGGATGATGGAATACGACGATACTAATCATATGGAGACCTGTGTTGAGTATTTGGCGATGTCTTGTTTTGTCCTTCCGTTGTGTTTATCATTCCCATTTTATGGGAATGTTGATTTATGTTAACCCCTGCGTGGGTACAAGTTGCGAGGAAGAGTAATGTATGGTTGATGTGTATGTTGTGGTAAAAGACCAAATTGGTTTAATGGTTTGTTAATTACCCATGATGGTATGTTTTGTATTATGGTGTTTTCTGTATTTAGCCTGGTAGATCCTCACCGGGGGGTCTGCGGCGCTGTAATATTCCCGAGTGGTTTGGGGGTGTTACAGGATGTGTGGGGGATTGAGGCAGAGCGGTGCTGGTGGTTGACTGTTGTTGGCTTGCGGCTGCGGGTGTAGTGGTCTAGTGGAGGCGTAGAAAAAATTTGGCAGTTGGGTTTGGAGAAGTAAAAAAGTGATCCGTAATAGTTTTGAGGAATAGAGATAAAGAAAAGACACAAAGAGGCATTATGTAGAGGGGACATTTTTTGGGATAGTAATAGCATTATAGTCTTCTAATTAATGGCGTTTATGTAATTATAGAGGGTGTCTTTAGAGAAACTGTAACACCCCCAGATTTAACCGGAAATATTACAGCGCCGTGGGCCCCGAGATGGAACCCACAAGGCTAAAAAGAAATTTTCACAAACATTTACAAATGCCCAAGAGGCCAACGACGGTACTAACTTTAAAAATTCACAAAGACTTATAAAATCCATTTATCAAAAACCGTCGTAAAACTCATTTGAAATCGCAAGGCCAAACAGCCGATACTCAAAAGTTTAGAAAACGATTTCCAAAGTAACCTCAGTTACCAGATACCAAAAGAGCGTCTCAAAATACTCACGCAGCGGAAAAAGACCAACCAAAACGATACTCTAGCAGCGGAAAACAAGAACCAATCAAGAAACTCAATGTACGTAGAACATGTCCTAGCCGGTATCCTCAGGAAGCTCATCTCTTCACGACCGCTACAAGCTCGATACTCCGAGAACCTAAAAGAAATCCACGGGGTCGGCCATAATATCCAACAATGATAACTGTCACATCACATTAATAATAACATACCAATGAGAATACAACATAAGAATACGACCAATGTAATCTTACCGCCATAACTTTGCTTACTCAAGTGATTCTCATCAGAGTAGCCATTATCACATTTCACATCATGTACTCGATTTACCAATAAACTCGAACATAATATAAGTCACGTACCTCAAAAAATACTCAAGGTTCTCAAACTGTCATAACCAACTCACGATACGGAAATATACCATTTCTGACCAACACGATCCATCGAATAACATCATCAAATCCCAAGAGGATAACCGATCGTCCATCAAGACAAATACCAAAGGAAAATACGGAACATACCTCGAGATATGAAGTGCCACGACAATCATACCAGTCTAATCCGATATAAGATCAATGCAATACGTACAAGTTCCTAACACAAGACCTACAAATCCATACTCATATGACAACGTAAATATTAACACAACAATAACAATCATGTATACTCAATGGAAATCCGACGATCCAGCGCCCTCAGCATAGATCCAATTGTTGAACCGATCAGATCAACATAAGGTGGAAAACTAAAAATACACAAGAGAACAACAACACATCATAAAAACAATGATGCGAATTCACCGAGATTCCATCAACACAATCTCGGTAATCCAACGATCCAGCGCCCTCAAAGATAGATCCCCATGATGATCCCGTCGAACCAACGCATGGTGGAAAACTCCGTCCAACGATCCAGCGCCCTCAGCATAGATCCCCATGATGATCCCGTCGAACCAACGCATGGTGGACATTCGATCCAGCGCCCTCAGCATAGATCCTAATAATCCCATCGGATTATTTACACAACAAAAACAACACAATATGCATACACATATGCAAATCAACACGTTCATCCACATGAACAACATAACATGCACGACAACATGACAATATACTAGGACTACTTCATGTTCAACAACATGAAAGAAAATGTACGAGACCAAAATAAATAACACTAAACCATAATCAATATGGAATACTTGCCCCGAGTCCTTCGGGAGCAACCTCGATGTCCAATCATCACCGACGATTATCCTCAATGCTCGGCGATCCAAACGCATAATGAACTATAGATACTCATATCTTCGTCTTTATTATAATGTAACCTCGATACTCGAAGTTACCAATAAGCGAGATAAAGCATATACATTATGATTTACCTCCCGAATCGAAAGAACGATATGCGATCCGAATATCCGAGTTCACAATAATAATCATCGCTATATGCATTATAAACGAAATGAAATCGAAACCATTCATTAAATATTATAATCGAGCAAGTAATAACTTGCCTCGATACCGATACCACGAAGTCGCTGCCGAACACATTGCCTTTGTCTACGAGCTCCTCGGCCCGATCAAAAGCAATACAATGGACATACTCGAACACGACCGCAATATCCGGTTATAATCACCGATCAGCAATCTCAACCTATCGAAGAAATCAAATAACACATATCCGATAACAATCAACAATCGACAATACTAACTAATCGAACTCAACGGTTCAACACAACCTCGAATAAACACAATGTAACCAACCAAGTCAAACCATCACGAATTCCTAATCAAAACACAAAAATATCGCCTTTATCTGCTTAGCGCACGTTAATCACCTAACGTAGCGTGCGCTAAGTTGCTCCGTTAGCGTGCGCTAGCGGTAAGCTTAGCGTGCGCTAATGCGCATGATGGCATGCATTCCAAGCATCGACTAGCATCTTGCAACTACGAATCCGAATGAAGGGAGACATAAATCTCCATATCTCTTGAAGATAAACGACACCATAACTATCACAAGGATAATATCAATGTCCATATATCAATAATAACATCAACAATCAAACCGACTCGATAACAAGGATCATATCATATTCAATCCGAATTCAACCTCGTATCATGATTTAACTCCTCTAAATCGATCAATATAATTAACAAGATTAAATCCATCTTAGATCGGGTTAAACGAATCACCATCCTTATAGTAAGAAGAATCTTAACTAACATCCGAAACTCTTATCAAAATTCCATTGAATCTCATATAACATCATCATATGATTATCCAACATGCTCCTTACATGAAATCATCCAAGAAAAACGAACCATCATCAAGAGGATACGAAAATTACCTGGATTGGATGAACCAAGAATAAGAACACTAGACTCCATTCCAAGAATCATGAATAAATTGAAGAACGAGGCTTGAATCCATGCTCTCCATCTTAATCTTGTTAAAGATCATCATCTCTCAGTGTTTGGGACCTCAAACCTCTCTCTAAAAACTCTCTCTCTCGGTTACAAGGAAGGAATGGACGAAATGCTTCATAACACCCTTCTGTCCCTTTTTATAATATTCATTATTAGCGTGCGCTAACATCTCATGTTTAGCGTGCGCTACCGCCTTAGCGTGCGCTAAATGACTTTGTTAGCGTGCGCTATCGAAGCCCAAAGGCTACTGCCTTGCTTCGTAAACTAACTTACGTACGTAATGCCCATGCATTAACGTACGTAAAACATCCTGCTTAGCGTACGCAAGTCATTTATCTTAGCGTGCGCTATCCGAAGTTGACTTGCTACAGTGTTCACCTACCACTCGCCCCCATATTCCGACAAGATCGCAAGGATAAGATTCCTTGTTGATCGATACATAGTTAGCGTGCGCTAAGCCTAATATTTTAGCGTGCGCTAATACTTCAGGACAACAACCGTTGACTTACGAGCGTGCGCCAAAGCGATCGGGTCCACACGCAGATTCCTTCCGATCTGCATGCGCACTAGCGTCGCTAACCTATAAACGTAGCGTCGCTAATCACGCGATAGCGTCGTTATGCATGAATATCGGCGTGCGCTAATAAGGCTATACTTAGCCATTTTCCGCAGATTCTTGTCCAACGTCTCGACATACCAAAAGCGAACATAAGACACACCGAACACAAACACGAATCGATAATATCATCATACGATATACGATATCAAAAGTACGACAACCCGATACACAATATCCTCAAATGTAATTTATCGACCAAATACGACAATTATACCGATATCGATATCTCGAGTCCTTTATTTATTTTATCTCTCTGCATGATTCCACGCTGTACAATATAACTCGGATAAAATAATATTAAACATCGATAGTAGAAATTAGGATATTACATTCTACACCCCTTAAAATAAGTTTCGTCCTCGAAACTTGCAATCCATCATAAAGCGAACAAACATACCGTTCAACTCAAAATATCCCAAAACCATCACGACAACGATTTATCATCATCATTACCGAATATCCAAAAGAGCATACTTCCAAATACGCAGTCGGCGATCTCAGGAGATACTAGCCGGCGTTCTCAGTCTGATCTCAATACGCTTACAATCACAATTCCCCGATTCTCAACAAAATATATCATCTTCGGATCAAACAATGCCCGAATCAAATCCTCATGCTGATTACATAATCAAGTCTCAATTCGATAAAACGAATAATATCCGATGTATACGTGAAACAACCGCTCAATACAATGGCAACGAATCCCGAAACATCGATAGACAATCAACGCTCAGATGATCACCAACAATGATCAACAATCAACCGAATTTATCATCGACATGATAAATTCCAATCTGACCAACCAGAGGTCAAAACACAATCGAGAATATCATCAACGTGATAAACTCCAATACAACCAATGAACGATCAACGGAAATCGAGAATACCTTCACACGGTAAACTCCAACACTATCAACACAGAACCACAGAAACAGATATACGAAAAAGCAAAATTCTCAAAACGACACACCGATCACATACAGTGGATCTCAATAAACATATCCGATGGCGAACATACCCTCGGCATATGAACAACCAATCACAAGTAGCGAACATACCCAATCATACACGGAGTGGAAACGACCACTCACTATCTAAAACAACCAGTATGGGGTCACCATCCCCAAATCTATGCTTACAAGGAAATCATTCCAGAATCAGTAAGGTAAAATCGCGCTACTACCATACCAATGGAATCACATAGCACATATGTTCCGGTTTCACAAAATCCCAAGTTTCCAAAATAATATTATGTGCATGAATCTACAACACGCAACATATTTCTCTTATCTGATAACTCAACCGATCATCACCGGATAATCAAACTAACATCTTGAAGTTCGAATTCCTTTTCCATCGTAACATCAATATGATATTCACTCTGCTCTAAATGAATATGTATATCATTCACATTTTCAAAACCAGTTTGAAATCATATATTCTTGTCAAAAGACAAATTTTCGAAAATTCTTTCAAGAGTTTGAAAACTCAAAACATAAATTTTGGTAAGACCACAAAATCAATTTTCGAAAAATTAACTTGGCTCGATGGTGCCAAGTATTTGATAACAGTTTCCTTCGAATCCACACGATTTCGAAGTTTTAAAATGAAAAGTATGCAAATGCTCGACTATATCCATACTCATGTATACCAATTCGGTTCGTCACCAATATCCACTGATATTCCATCGGAAAACCACACGATCGAGTTCCAAAATCTCAATATACAAATTCCGACTAAACTCCTTGTCCACACATGACTTGCAACGTCAGTCATTAACCCATCCTGGATCACCTTAAATATGATATGACAAAATATTGAAACAAATCCACAATGAAAGACTTCCGAGAGGTTCAATTTGAACAAGTAAACCAAAGCCTCGAAAGGCGGAAATAACATAGGTAAACGATTGGTAAAGTGTTTTACAAGTCTCGGGAGTTTTAAGAAAACAGAAAAGTCGTTTGAAACATTAGGGTCTTAGCCCGTAACTCGTTCCGCATTACAAAAAGTTTAAAAAGTAGAAAACCCCTTTTCGGACTTCAAGTCCTGAGTTATAAAACCATTTCAAAATCGATTGGGTCTCGGCCCAAAAATCATTTTCCGTAAAACATCCGTAAAATATTCATTTTGAAAAGTATCATTTTCAAATGCTCAAAACAGTTCATGTATCTCAAATGAATTAACATGCTACATGTTCTTCTCAACAATCCATAGTCCTTCTCCCGATTACACAATTCCGTTCCAAAATCTAGCTGATATACGATTTCCAAAATCATAACTTCTCAAGATCATCAATCCTATCCCAACTCTGTCACCTTATATTGAAATGCATAATATCTGCTGAATCTCAAAACATATCAACTTAGAAGCGGTAAATCTCAATGAAATTCAAAAATCCGAATACTTACAGATCGTGAAGCCGACGATTCCCAGTGATCTTGGCACATGTCTAGACTCAAGAAAATACTCGACACAGTATTTTCAAAACTCACGCTTTGCAAACTCGGTGCAACTCAAGAACACAATATATCACGTAAACACCATTTGGAAAAGTTATAACAAGCCCGATGCGATCTTGGCAAATCCGATAACGCACAAGCCTGAGTGAACAACAAAGACTCACGGCTCTAGTATTAGTCAATCGACAACTCGAATGACGCAACAAAAACACGACCCAACTCGACCCAAATGCCTAGGTTTTCTCAACCTAAGCTCCGATACAATATTCTGTAACACCCAGCATTTAAGGAAATATTACAGCCGTGGGCCGAGATGGAACCCACAAGGCTAAAAATAAATTTTCACAAACATTTACAAATGCCCAAGAGGCCAACGACGGTACTAACTTTAAAAATTCACAAAGACTTATAAAATCCATTTATCAAAAACCGCCGTAAAACTCATTTGAAATCGCAAGGCCAAACAAAGATACTCAAAAGTTTAGAAAACGATTTCCAAAGTAACCTCGGTTACGAGATACCAAAAGAGCGTCTCAAAATACTCACGCGGCGGAAAAGACCAACCAAAGCGATACTCTAGCGGCGGAAAACAAGAACCAATCAAGAAACTCAATGTACGTAACATGTCCTAGCCGGTATCCTCAGGAAGCTCATCTCTTCACGACCGCTACAAGCTCGATACTCCGAGAACCTAAAAGAAATCCACGACGGGGTCAGCCATAATATCCAACAATGATAACTGTCACATCACATTAATAATAACATACCAATGAGAATACAACATAAGAATACGACCAATGTAATCTTACCGCCATAACTTTGCTTACTCAAGTGATTCTCATCAGAGTAGCCATTATCACATTTCACATCATGTACTCGATTTACCAATAAACTCGAACATAATATAAATCTTGTACCTCAAACAATACTCAAGGTTCTCAAACTGTCATAACCAACTCACGATACGGAAATATACCATTTCTGACCAATACGATCCATCGAATAACATCATCAAATCCCAAGAGGATAACCGATCGTCCATCAAGACAAATACCAAAGGAAAATACGGAACATACCTCGAGATATGAAGTGCCACGACAATCATACCAGTCTAATCCGAGATCGATCAATGCAATACGGACAAGGTCCTAACACAAGACCTACAAATGCATACTCATATGACCACGTCAATATGATCACAACAATAACAATCATGTATACTCAATGGAAATCAGTAGATCCAGCTCCCTCTGCATAGATCACTTTGTTGATCTATCGAGATCAACATAAGGTGGATAACTAACAATACACATGTGAACAACAACACATGATAAAATCAATGATGCGAATTCACCGAGATTCCATCAACACAATCTTGGTAATCCAACGATCCAGGCGCCCTCAAAGATAGATCCCCATGATGATCCCGTCGAACCAACGCATGGTGGAAAACACATCCAACGATCCAGCGCCCTCGGCATAGATCCCCATGATGATCCGTCGAACCAACGCATGGTGGACATTCGATCCAGCGCCTCAAGATAGATCCTCATAATCCCATCGGATTATTTACACAACAAAAACAACACAATATGCATACACATATGCAAATCAACACGTTCATCCACATGAACAACATAACATGCACGACAACATGACAATATACTAGGACTACTTCATGTTCAACAACATGAAAGAACATGTACGAGACCAAAATAAATAACACCGAACCATAATCAATATGGAATACTTGCCCCGAGTCCTTCGGGAGCAACCTCGATGTCCAATCATCACCGACGATTATCCTCAATGCTCGGCGATCCAGCGTCAATGAACTATAGATACTCATATCTTCGTCTTTATTATAATGTAACCTCGATACTCGAAGTTACCAATAAGCGAGATAAAGCATATACATTATGATTTACCTCCCGATCGAAAGAACGATATGCGATCCGAATATCCGAGTTCACAATAATAATCATCGCTATATGCATTATAAACGAAATGAAATCGAAACCATTCATTAAATATTATAATCGAGCAAGTAATAACTTGCCTCGATACCGATACCACGAAGGCTTTGCCGAACACATTGCCTTTGTCTACGAGCTCCTCGGCCCGATCAAAAGCAATACAATGGACATACTCGAACACGACCGCAATATCCGGTTATAATCACCGATCAACAATCTCAACCTATCGAAGAAATCAAATAACACATATCCGATAACAATCAACAACTGACAATACTAACCAATCGAACTCAACGGTTCAACACAACCTCGAATAAACACAGTCAGAACCAACCAAGTCAAACCATCACGAATTCCTAATCAAAACACAAAAATACTGCACTGTCTGCCTACTTAGCGCACGTTAATCACCTAACGTAGCGTGCGTTAAGTTGCTCCCGTTAGCGTGCGCTAGCCAGTAAGCTTAGCGTGCGCTAATGCTGTACAGTGGCATGCATTCCAAGCATCGACTAGCATCTTGCAACTACGAATCCGAATGAAGGGAGACATAAATCTCCATATCTCTTGAAGATAAACGACACCATAACTATCACAAGGATAATATCTGTAATATCCGTATTTTTCTTTCCCTTGTAATTTCGTTTTTGGTGTATTTCTCGATCGTAGTGACCCTCGTGTACTTTTCAGCGTGTCCTTCCTGTCAAACTGTTGAACTATATTCTTGTTATTGTTGTGCGAAACCGCCGTTTCGGGGTTGCCGTGGATCCATTTCGTGTTATTAGTCCCCAAATATTGATTCCTATCGTTTTATTCTCTTTCCGGATCATTTTTATCATTTTGGGACCCAAAAGGGGGTGTGGGCCGCGGCACAAGGTGCGGGCGCCGCGGCACACAAATTTCTCCAAATGTTGGTCGGGCAATCTGTACTGTGTGCCGTGGAACACCCATCCGGTGCCGCGGCACAGCGCCAGGCCAGTGCCGCGGCACACCTGTCCGGCGCCGCGGCACACTCGTGTGTCTTCCGCGACCAAAACCCAGTATGCCGTGTGCAGCACTCAGTATGCCGCGGCACAATGCTAAAACCTGGGAGTAGATTTTCGGCCTGTGCCGCGGCACACTTCTGCTGTGCCGCGGCACACGAAGCGGTATTTGCGCAGTCTCGTCCTTATTAGACGAGATCGGTCGTCTCCTCCCCCATTTTTCATCTGCATCGCGAGAGAAGTGAGAGAGAAGGGGAGAACTGCTCAGATTTCTTAACTTGGGGCCGATTTTCATCATTTCTCTTCGGTAGTGTAGCTCGGGCAATCAATCTAACGCGCGTTCTACGGATCTTAGTACTCGAATCTTCCAAGGTAATATTCTAAAACCCTATTTTCGATTAATTTGGGGGTTTTGGGATTTTCTTCCGATTAGTTCCGTTTTGTTGGTGGATTCATGATGTATATGATTAATATTGTTAGTATCCTTAGTTTTCCTACGGATTCATGGATATTTTGTGGATTTTTATGGAATCGAGAGGGTTTGGTTGTGGTCCGCCCTCGTTGTTATTTTTGTATGAATATACATGAATCGTAGGCGGGTTTCCGGGTGTATTCCATTTCCATAATCGTTTAGAAGTGGTTGTGATTGTCTATTCGAATCGTTAGGTTCATTCTCGTCGGTTCCTCGTGGTCGTGCTTGATTCTTCCGTTCCGTTCGTGTCATCGTCTATTTAATCGAGGCAAGTATCCTTATGAACTTACGATCTTGACATAGTAGTTTTGTATGAGAAATTGTGTGCGTGTGTATGCTCACTGCGGGTTAGACTCGACGGGGTCTCGGTAGGGTTCCACGAAGCTGTGGGACCGCGAGCTTGCTTTTAACCACTGTGGGTTAGATCCGACGGGGTCTCGGCAGGGATCCACGAAGCTGTGGGTCCGCGGTTAATTGTGGTGCATTTTTACAAATGTGGTTTGATCATTGGCGTTTCCGGAAATGAGTATTTTGGAACTATGTTTTCTTGAATTGCATGCATTACTATATGTGTAAGATGTAAGCCGTTCATCTGGTTACTTGTACTAGCGTAATTGCTAACCCCTCTGGGGACCCGTTTCGGGGAAATTCGTTTTATGAATTTCAGGTCAAGATCATCGAGACGAGCGGGCGCTGGACCAGTACACGGATGATGGCCGTGCGTGATGATTGTGCACAAGTGACGTTTTGGTGTCTTTTACCTTTTTGTCTTTTGTGGTTTTGAACTAATAGTTGTACTCGAGTACCTAAAGGGGTCTTGTTCGTTTGGATTGTATTGTTGCTTATTATGTTGTGTTGGATGATGATGTTATATTGACCGGTTGAACCGGGTGGATTGTTCTGTTTTGCGTCTTTATGACATGGTATTGTCCTGTCGTTTATGTGAGTCGATGAGTATGATGCTGTTCAGCCTGGTGGGTCCCATATAGGGATTCACGGCGCTGTAATATACCTCGAATATCTTGAGGGTGTTACAGAAAATGGTATCGGAGATCTAGGTTTACGGATACCTAGGCTTGTCGGTTTATTGGGTCTTGTGGTGTTTTGTTTTGCACATCATCGTCACGCTGCCATGATTCCGGTACTACCAGTGTCCGTAAGTTTTCCTCCCTCTGTTCATTATTTCCTTGTATCGTACCTTTGATTCCCGACTTGTGATTGTTCTTTTCTTGTACTGATCCTCGTATGGCTTTTGCTACTTATTTAACTCCAGTATGGATGCTGGAAGAGGTCGTGGTCGTGGACGCGGCCGGGGACGTGGGGCAGTCGGTGGGGCGGCCACGTCACAGTCTTCGGGAGCCGGCAGTACCGGCGACCGTCATAGCCATGCTTCTTCTCAGGAGCGTGCCGATCTTGGTATTGCGGCCGTTATGCAACAGATGGTGAACCAAATGGCGGCAATAGCTCAGGCGGTTCAGAACCCGGATCAGGCCCATGCTAATCGGGGCGGAGCGAACCGATGGCTCCAAGATGTCATCAAGATGCATCCTCCTCAGTTTTCGGGAGCTTCAGACCCGATTGGCTAGGAAGGGTGGATCAAGGAGATATCTAAGGTCTTCGTTGCCACTAACTGCCCCGAGGAACGTAGAGTCCCTATTGCTCAATACTTTCTCACGGGGGACGCTACGGATTGGTGGGAGGCCATTGGGCCCAAAGACCATCCGCTTCTGGCTGAGTTTCAAGAGTTGATGGAGGTGAATATTGCCGTGGCGATCAGATGTGCTCGGGTACATGCTTTTATGATGCTCAACCACGGGATATCCCGTAGCTCAAGCTATTGCTGATTTTAACAAAGAGTTGGGTTATGTGAAGACCCAAGTTGTCGAGAGAGTGACAAGATTTTCCATTTCTCAGACGGATGAAGTTGCCGATTCGGGACTATATGTCGGGGCTCGTATGCACTACATTGAAGGATTATCGAGTAGGGCCCTTGCTTATGATATGTCCGTGACGGCGAGTGAGGCGGCCCGCGAGAGTAAGAAGCGAGTCCATTGGGAACTTTTCGGGCCACAAAGTGGGGGTCGTGAGAAATTTGATCTGCTAACTTTTCCGGTGGTGGTGGCCCATCTCGATCTACCGGGTTTCCCGTAGGGCTGCGGTGCCCCTTCTCGAGAGGTGAAATGCTTTAATCTGCGTGCAGGCCACATCGGCCGTGTTTGTCCGAACCCTTTGGCCGACGTGTAATCAGTGTGGCGGTCGGGTCACAAAGGCCGCTTCAGGCCGAGAGGGAGAAAATCCTTGGTACCGGGCTTCCATTCCAGCGCCTAGGGAACCAAGTGTGAATCAGGTCGTTGCTCCTCAATCTCCGCCGAGTGCTAGTCGGGGAAGAGGTCGGGTCAGCCCTCAAGAGGAGCTTCCGGTGTTGGCTCCGCACACCAGCGAGTCAATGATATGCGGAAAGCCGATGATCCGGCGACTCACGTGGCGACAGGTACCGTTTATATTCTTTCTCATCCTGTCAGTGTGCTTTTCGATTCCGGTGCTACGCATTCGTTCATATCTTTGGATTGTGTACGCCGTTTGAGTCTCGACTGTTTGACGCCTTGTGCGCCCTTCATCGTTAAGCTTCCTAGCGGTGATAGGATCGTTGGTGATCAGGAGGTTCGAGACTGTTGTGTACTTATATGTGAGAGGACTTGGCCCTCTAATCTTATCGTTGTGGATATTGTGGGTGAGGATTTGATTCTCGGGGATGATTGGCTCGGGCGGCATGGTGCAATCATGAACTACCGCACGAGAATCATCACCATGTTAGCCGATGATGGCACCGAGCACTCTTTCGCCGGGCGAAAGAGGGGGAGCCAGAAAATTGTTATTAACGCCTTGAAAGCGATGAGACTCCTGCGAAAGGGGTGCACCGGTTATTGGTGTTACGCATTGAAGGCGGAGAGTGGTGGAGTCGAGCTTTCGTCGATTCCAATCGTTAATGAATTTCCTGATGTTTTTCCTGACGAGTTGCCGGGATTGCCACCGGAACGCGAGGTCGAGTTCGCTATAGAGTTAGAGCCGGGTGCGGCTCTATTTCAAGGCGCCTATCGCATGGCACCTTCGAGAGATGTCCGAGTTGAAGAAGCGGTTGAGTGAGCTTCTTGAGTCGGGGTATGTTCGACCGAGCGCCTCGCCTTGGGGCGCACCGGTCTGTTTGTCTTGGAAGAAGGATGGTTCACTACGTTTGTGTATCGACTATCGCGAACTAAACAAGGTGACCATTAAGAACAAGTATCCTTTGCCGAGAATTGATGACTTGTTCGATCGGTTGCGAGGAGCTACGGTATTCTCGAAAATTGATTTGAAATCGGGGTACTATCGGCTCGGGTGAGAGAGTCCGATGTGCCAAGACTGACTTTTCGGTCGAGATACGGACATTATGAGTTTGTAGTTATGCCTTTCGGGTTAACTAATGCGCGGCGGTGTTCATGCGTTGATGAACAAAGTTTTTATCGAGTATTTGGATAAGTGTGTCGTCGTCTTTATTGATTTATATTCTTATTTATTCGAAGAATGAGGAAGAGCATGCCCATCATTTGCGGGTAGTATTAAACATTTTGAGGACCGAGCAACTCTATGCAAAGTTCTCGAAATGTGAGTTCGGGTGAAGGAAGTGATGTTTTTAGGTCACGTGATTTCAGGTAGGGGGTTCGTGTGGATCCGCGAAGATTGAGGCCGTGTTGGATTGGGCACCGCCAAGAATGTGAAGGAGCTCCGTAGTTTCTTGGGTTTAGTGGCTACTACCGTAGGTTCGCCGAGGGTTTCTCGAAATCGGCTCGGCCACTTACGCAGCTTGCTCCAAACCGAGAGGTTCGTCTGGAATGACGAGAGGCGATCGAGTTTTGAGGAGTCAAGAAGCGTTTGACTTCAGCCCGGTTTTGGCGTTGCCATGTGGTAACGAGGGTTTTGCCGTTTATAGCGATGCTTGGTCGTGGTCTTGGGTGCGTATTAATGCCGCACGGTAAGACCATTGCCTTTGCATCGAGACGATTGAGGCCATATGAGCTTAACTACCCTACTCATGATTTGGAGTTAGCGGCGATCGTTTTTGCGCTCAAGATTTGGCGTCATTATCTTTTGGTGTGCATGTCGATTTTTACCGATCATAAAAGTCGAAATACATATTTACTCAATGGGAGTTGAATATGAGGCGAGAGGAGGTGGTTAGAGTTGATTAAGGATTATGACCTCGAAATCCTTTATCATCCGGGCAAGGCGAACGTCGTGGCCGACGCCTTGAGTCGGAAACCGATTGCATTGCGATCGCTTGAGATCCTTACGTCTCAGTTCGAGCTTCGGCGATCTTTAATCGAGTTAGATGTTGAAGTTTTGTTGCATGGAACCCTCGGGCAACTTCGTGCTTTGGAGGTTTCATCGTCTTTGATCGATGAAATTAAGTCAAGCAGATTAGAGGATCCGATGATTACTCAAATCCGAGAGAACGTTCTTAAAGGAAAGTCTCTGGATTTGTGATTCACGAGGATGGTGTTTTGAGATTCAGTCGGCTTTGTGTGCCGAACGACTCAGAGTTGAGACAGAATATTTTACGGGAGGCCCATGCTACACCTTACTCCGTTCATCTGGTTCGAGTAAGATGTACAAGGACTTAAGAAGGAATTTCTGGTGGAATGATATGAAGGATGAGGTCGCACGTTTGTAGCGAGATGTTTGACTTGTCGCAGGTCAAAATCGAGCATCGAGACCGGCTGGGTTATTGCAGTCACTTCACATTCCATAATGGAAATGGGAAGATATATCGAAGGATTTCATTACGAGTCAGCCGAGAGAGAGGTCGGGCATGAATATGGTGTGGGTGATTGTCGATCGTCTGACCAAGTCGGCACATTTTCTGGGCATCAAGGACACCTGGGGCCCGGAGAAGTTAGCTCGTGTGTTTATCGCGCAGATCGTGAGACTTCACGGTACCCCGAAGTCTATTGTTTCGGATCGTGACGGCCGTTTTGTATCGCACTTCTGGCAGGCGGTGCATAAGGCGTTGGGTACCCGTTTACATTTGAGTACCTCTTTCCATCCCCAGTCAGATGGACAATCGGAGCGCACTATCCAGACGTTCGAGGACTTGTTGCGTGCCTGTGCTCTCGATTGGAGTAGTGACTGGGAGGAACATTTGCCGCTGATTGAATTCACGTACAACAACAGTTGGCACGCGTCGATTCGGATGGCACCGTATGAGGCACTTTACGGGCGGCGATGTCGATCACCGATTTGTTGGAATGAGGCGTCCGATTTGGTCGGGACCGAGCCGGATGTCGTTTTAGAGACGAGGCGGAAGATAGAATTAATTCGAGAACGGATGTTGATCGCCAGAGTCGGCCAGTCATATGCGGCGTCCGTCGTCGACCTTTGGAATTCGAGGTGGGAGACCACGTTTTGCTAAAGGTGTCGCCGACGAAGGGAGTTTTTCGTTTAGGGAAGAAAGGAAAGCTGAGTCCGAGATTTATTGGACCCTTTGAGATCCTCGAGCGAGTGGGTGAATTGGCGTACCGTTTGGCGTTACCTCCGGCCTTGAGTCATGTTCATAGCGTTTTCCATGTTTCCCAGTTGAGGAAATATGTCCCGGATCCTAGTCACGTCATTGATTATGGCGAGATTGATATTGCTGAAGATATTACTTTTGAGGAGCGTCCTTTGAAGATTTTGGAGCATCGTGAGAAACGATTGAGGCATAAGACCATACCTTTGGTCAAGGTGCAGTGGTCGAGACACGGTGTCGAGGAAGCAACTTGGGAAACCGAGGATAGCATGCGTGCTAGGTACCCGGAGTTGTTTGTTTCTTAAGTTTCGGGACGAAACTTATTTTTAGAGGGGTAGAATGTAATATCCGTATTTTTCTTTCCCTTGTAATTTCGTTTTTGGTGTATTTCTCGATCGTAGTGACCCTCGTGTACTTTTCAGCGTGTCCTTCCTGTCAAACTGTTGAACTATATTCTTGTTATTGTTGTGCGAAACCGCCGTTTCGGGGTTGCCGTGGATCCATTTCGTGTTATTAGTCCCCAAATATTGATTCCTATCGTTTTATTCTCTTTCCGGATCATTTTTATCATTTTGGGACCCAAAAGGGGGTGTGGGCCGCGGCACAAGGTGCGGGCGCCGCGGCACACAAATTTCTCCAAATGTTGGTCGGGCAATCTGTACTGTGTGCCGCGGAACACCCATCCGGTGCCGCGGCACGGCGAGCCGATGCGCGGCACACACTGTCCGCGCGGCACACTCGTGTGTCTTCCGCGACCAAAACCCAGTATGCCGTGTGCGCGGCACACTCAGTATCGTGCGGCACAATGCTAAAACACAGGAGTAGATTTTCGGCTGTGCCGCGGCACACCTGGCGTGCGCGGCTGCACGAAGCGGTATTTGCGCAGTCTCGTCCTTATTAGACGAGATCGGTCGTCTCCTCTCCCATTTTTCATCTGCATCGCGAGAGAAGTGAGAGAGAAGGGGAGAACTGCTCAGATTTCTTAACTTGGGGCCGATTTTCATCATTTCTCTTCGGTAGTGTAGCTCGGGCAATCAATCTAACGCGCGTTCTACGGATCTTAGTACTCGAATCTTCCAAGGTAATATTCTAAAACCCTATTTTCGATTAATTTGGGGGTTTTGGGATTTTCTTCCGATTAGTTCCGTTTTGTTGGTGGATTCATGATGTATATGATTAATATTGTTAGTATCCTTAGTTTTCCTACGGATTCATGGATATTTTGTGGATTTTTATGGAATCGAGAGGGTTTGGTTGTGGTCCGCCCTCGTTGTTATTTTTGTATGAATATACATGAATCGTAGGCGGGTTTCCGGGTGTATTCCATTTCCATAATCGTTTAGAAGTGGTTGTGATTGTGCTATTCGAATCGTTAGGTTCATTCTCGTCGGTTCCTCGTGGTCGTGCTTGATTCTTCCGTTCCGTTCGTGTCATCGTCTATTTAATCGAGGCAAGTATCCTTATGAACTTACGATCTTGACATAGTAGTTTTGTATGAGAAATTGTGTGCGTGTGTATGCTCACTGCGGGTTAGACTCGACGGGGTCTCGGTAGGGTTCCACGAAGCTGTGGGACCGCGAGCTTGCTTTTAATCACTGTGGGTTAGATCCGACGGGGTCTCGGCAGGGATCCACGAAGCTGTGGGTCCGCGGTTAATTGTGGTGCATTTTTACAAATGTGGTTTGATCATTGGCGTTTCCGGAAATGAGTATTTTGGAACTATGTTTTCTTGAATTGCATGCATTACTATATGTGTAAGATGTAAGCCGTTCATCTGGTTACTTGTACTAGCGTAATTGCTAACCCCTCTGGGGACCCGTTTCGGGGAAATTCGTTTTATGAATTTCAGGTCAAGATCATCGAGGCAAGGCTGGACCGATACGGATGATGGCCGTGCGTGATGATTGTGCACAAGTGACGTTTTGGTGTCTTTTACCTTTTTGTCTTTTGCGGTTTTGAACTAATAGTTGTACTCGAGTACCTAAAGGGGTCTTGTTCGTTTGGATTGTATTGTTGCTTATTATGTTGTGTTGGATGATGATGTTATATTGACCGGTTGAACCGGGTGGATTGTTCTGTTTTGCGTCTTTATGACATGGTATTGTCCTGTCGTTTATGTGAGTCGATGAGTATGATGCTGTTCAGCCTGGTGGGTCCCATATAGGGATTCACGGCGCTGTAATATACCTCGAATATCTTGAGGGTGTTACAATATCAATGTCCATATATCAATAATAACATCAACAATCAAACCGACTCGATAACAAGGATCATATCATATTCAATCCGGAATTCAACCTCGTATCATGATTTAACTCCTCTAAATCGATCAATATAATTAACAAGATTCAGAAATCCATCTTAGATCGGGTTAAACGAATCACCATCCTTATAGTAAGAAGAATCTTAACTAACATCCGAAACTCTTATCAAAATTCCATTGAATCTCATATAACATCATCATATGGTGTTACAATATCAATGTCCATATATCAATAATAACATCAACAATCAAACCGACTCGATAACAAGGATCATATCATATTCAATCCGGAATTCAACCTCGTATCATGATTTAACTCCTCTAAATCGATCAATATAATTAACAAGATTCAGAAATCCATCTTAGATCGGGTTAAACGAATCACCATCCTTATAGTAAGAAGAATCTTAACTAACATCCGAAACTCTTATCAAAATTCCATTGAATCTCATATAACATCATCATATGATTATCCAACATGCTCCTTACATGAAATCATCCAAGAAAACGAACCATCATCAAGAGGATACGAAAATTACCTGGATTGGATGAACCAAGAATAAGAACACTAGACTCCATTCCAAGAATCATGAATAACTTGAAGAACGAGGCTTGAATCCATGCTCTCCATCTTAATCTTGTTAAAGATCATCATCTCTCAGTGTTTGGGACCTCAAACCTCTCTCTAAAAACTCTCTCTCGGTTACAAGGAAGGAATGGACGAAATGCTTCATAACACCCTTGTCCCTTTTTATAATATTCATTATTAGCGTGCGCTAACATCTCATGTTTAGCGTGCGCTACCGCCTTTAGCGTGCGCTAAATGACTTTGTTAGCGTGCGCTATCGAAGCCCAAAGGCTCGCCTTGCTTCGTAAACTAACTTACGACGTAATGCCCATGCATTAACGTCGTAAAACATCTGCTTAGCGTCGCAAGTCATTTATCTTAGCGTGCGCTATCCGAAGTTGACTTGCTACGGTGTTCACCTACCACTCGCCCCCATATTCCGAAAAGACATCGCAAGGATAAGATTCCTTGTTGATGATACATAGTTAGCGTGCGCTAAGCCTAATATTTTAGCGTGCGCTAATACTTCGAGACAACAACCGTTGACTTACGAACGTGCGCCAAAGCGGTAGGGTCCACACGCAGATTCCTTCCGATTCATGCGCACTAGCGACGCTAACCTATAAACGTAAGCGTGCGCTAATCACCGCACGATAGCGTGCGTTATGCATGAATATCAGCGTGCGCTAATAAGGCTATACTTAGCCATTTTCCGCAGTTCTTGTCCAACGTCTCGACATACCAAAAGCGAACATAAGACACACTGAACACAAACACTGAATCCAATAATATCATCATACGATATACCCAATATCAAAAGTACGACAACCTGATACACAATATCCTCAAATGTAATTGTCGACCAAATACGACAATTATACCGATACTGATATCTCAGTCCTTTATTTATTTTATCTCTACTGTACAGATTCCACGCTGTACAATATAACTCGGATAAAATAATATTAAACATCAGTAGTAGAAATTCCGGATATTACAGAAACTAGGTGTGAGAATAGTGCATTCTAATGCAAATTAGCAATTACTTTATATGAGTATCTATAATTTATATTTCTGGTTCTCAAATATGGTTTAAGAGTGAGCTATATTGGAAAGGAACACTTCATATTGCAACAAGCTTTAATAGTTATTGCAATTAGGTTAAAAGAGTACTATATATGCAATTATGTGTTCTTCAAGAGGAAATTCTTGCAGTTAGGTTAAAAGTTTCATATGTATTATATTGTTGTGTGCATATTTTTTGAAGGCACTACTTTATAGCCTACCACCTAAATTAGGTTACCCCAAATCTCATCGGAATATTTTGGCAATCTTTAGACTAGGGCTGTAAACGAGCCGAACAGAGCCGAGCTTTGACCTAAACGAGCCGAGCTCAATTTTTTTCCCTGACTAGCCGAGCTGAGCCGAGCTTTGTAATCGCACAAAAAATGTGTTCGAGCTCGAGCTCGTTAATAAAACGAGTCGAACTCGAGTTGTTCGCGAACAACTCGAGCCGAGTCGAGCTCGAGCCGAGCTCGAGCTGTTCGCGAATAATTATATATTTTTAAATTATTTAAATAATATATTTGAATTATTTAAAATAAATATTTTAAAATAATCATTAAAAATTATATATTTTTTAAAATATATATAAAAATTAATATTTTAATATATGAAAATTATTTAACAAATTATTAATCTATAATATAATATATAAATATTATTAAAATAAATTTAAAAATATATTTATTAATCGAGCTTAACGAGCCGAATCTAGCCGAACCGAGCTCGAGCCGATCTCGAGCCGCACATGCCAAGCTCGGCTCGAGCTCGTTTTCTTAACGAACAGTTTTTTGTGTTCGAGCTCGAGCTTGAGTTCTTAACGAACCGAGCCGAACTGAGCCCTTAACGAGCCGAGCCGAGCTTTGTTTGCGAACAACTCTCTTCGTTTACAGCCCTACTTTAGACTAAATAAGCTAGTTAGGTAGACAAAACCAAACCAAACCAAATCAAACATACCCAGTATATCCCGCTCATAGCAGAGTCTGGAGAGGGTAATATGTACGCAGACCATGCCCCTACATTTTATGATAGGGAGGATGTTTCCGTGAAGATCCCCAGCTTAGTGCACAACAAAATATTGAGTGATATATACAAAGAATCATAAGATTCGAAAAAGCTCTAGAGCTCAAAACCATACCTGAGCTCATGGTTTAATTCACATGAGACTTACCTAAGGGGACTTTGGCTACTGCACTCTCAATGAACGTTGCTCTAACAGAAGAGAGGTTGACTCTGCGCATAGCTCCCTGTCAAAAAAAAAATGCACTGTTCTAGGTCAAAGCTAACCGAGACAACCCAACCCTGAGGCTCTCTACTACTACACCGCTCCCTAAAAAAATCCGCAACTCTGATCTGGCGCCTCCAGGAGCACCTATCAATAGTCATGGTCTCGGATAAGTTTAAGGCCTTCAAATATAATCTCAGCTGCTCCTCCCACGTCCTCCTCGGTCTGCCTCTCTTCCTACCCCCTGCAACCAATAAACTCTCGACCCTCCTCACCGGAGCAGAGGCCTGCCTCCTGCGGACGTGGCCAAACCATCTCAATCTCCCTTCCCTAACTTTAGCTGAAATGGGCGCCACTTCTAGCGCGTTCCTGAAAATTCCATTCCAGATTCTATCCAACATTGTGCGACCACACGACCAACGTAACATTCTCATTTCAGCAGCTTCCAACTTGCTCTCGAGTGACTTCTTCATCGCCCAATATTCAGAGCCATACAACATTGTAGGTCTGATTGCCGCTCTATATAATTTACCCTTCAACTTTAGAGGGACTTTCTCGTCGCACAGGACCCCTGTCGCTGCTCTCCACCTTAGCCACCCTGCCTTGATACGATGAGTGACATCATCTTCACACTCACCTTCCTTCTGAATGATCGAACCCAAATACTTGAACTTATCCGTACGGGGTACGATCTGATTAGCAATCATTACCTCTACTTTTTCCTCGTTGGTCTCACCACTAAAGTTACACCAGAGATACTCGGTCTTGGACCGGCTCACACGCAAGCCCTGAGACTCTAACTTAGACGAACTAGTTGATAAATTAGTCAATATTGGTAAAAAAATAGTTGATAAAATTTGTGTTCTCTCTGTTTCTTAGCTGATGGCCATTTATTCAACTCTTCGCCCAGAGCATTCAAAACCATAGAACTGGCCCTGTCTCACTTTTTACTGTAAATATCAAATCATATCAAAAAAATGGATATCGTTTTATTATTATAGAGTATTTTGTTGTATTGTTTTTAGAAAAAAAAAAGTGATAGAGAAGTAGTTATATATTTAAAATTATACAAAGAAGATGAGAGGAAAGTAGTTGTTTATTGTAAATATAAAGAGAAGAGAGTGAAGCAGTTGTATTTTTCTAAGGGTTGGGATTCTCTGCAGTGCAGCACGACGCTGTGTTGCACTGCACCGTGCAATTCGACAAGCACACACACATGCGGGTGTATGTAATCTAACGGCTGTGATACAGCATAGCACCGTGCTGTGCTGCAGAGGATCCCAGTCCTTTTTCTAAACATGAATAGTCGAAGGGTGAAGAAGGAGATGTGTAGTTGGTGGGTGTAGTCGCGTTTTGCTGTGGTGTTCTATAGTAAGAGACAATAACTAAAGGATAAAAATATCAGAAAAATTATGAAAAAATAATTTTTTTACTAATCAATCAATAATAAGTAAAAGAATGTGATTATTGACCACCAAAAAAATACCCAAATTTGGACAGTCAATAAATTAACCTGTAATTATTGATCATTTCTCTCAAATAATAAATCAAATCAAACCAAACCAAACCAAACATACCCAGTATATCCCGCTCAGAGCAGGGTCTGGGGAGGGTAAGATGTACGCAGACCATGACCCTACTTATTACGGTAGGGAGGCTGTTTCCGTAAAGACCCCCAGCTTAGTGCACAGCAGAATCTTGTGTGATAAATACAAAGAAAAACATATGATTCGAAAAAGCTCGAGACCATACCTGAGCCCATGGCTTGATCCACATGGGACTTACCTAAGCGGAATTTGGCTACTTCACTCCCGATGAACGCTGCTCTAACAAAAGAGGTGCTCTGCACAGCTCCCTGTCAAAAATACACCACACGCAAAGACAATAGGATAAAATATACAATAAAAGTAAAAATGCAATGCTCTAGGTCAAAGCTAACCGAGACAACCCAACACTGAGGCTCTCAACTACAACACCGCTCCCTACAAAAGAATCCACAACTCTGATCTGGCGCCTCCAAGCGCACCTATCAACAGTCATGGTCTCGGAAAGGTTTAAGGCCTTCAAATCTAATCTGAGTTGCTCCTCCCACGTCCTCCTCGGTCTGCCTCTCCTCCTCTCCCCGACAACCATTAAACTCTCGACCCTCCTCACCGGAGCAGATGCCTGCCTCCTGCGGACGTGGCCAAACCATCTCAATCTCCCTTCCCTAACTTTCGCTGAAATGGGCGCCACTTCCTGCGCATTACTGAAAACCTCGTTCGCAATTCTATCTAACATTGTGCGACCACACGACCAACGTAACATTCTCATTTCAGCCACTTCCAACTTGCTCTCAAGCGACTTCTTCATCGCCCAACATTCGGAGCCATACAACATTGCAGGTCGGATTGCCGCTCTATAGAATTTACCCTTCAACTTTAGAGGGACTTTCTTGTCGCACAGGACCCCTGTCGCTGCTCTCCACCTTAGCCACCCCGCCTTGATGCGATGCGTGACATCATCTTCACACTCACCTTCCTTCTGAATGATCGAACCCAAATACTTGAACTTATCCGTACGGGGTACGATCTGATCCGCAATCATTACCTCAACATCTTCCTCGTTGGCCTCACCACTAAAGTTACACCAGAGATACTCGGTCTTAGACCGGATCACACGCAAGCCCTGGGATTCTAACTTAGCCCTCCAAAGCTCCAACTTCGAGTTCACCTCCCTCCTCGACTCCGCCACTAACACAATGTCGTCAGCAAAAAGCATGCACCACGGGATGCCATCTTGAATCCCTCGCGAAATGACGTCAAGGATTAGAGCGAAGAGAAGAGGACTTAGCGCCGACCCCTGATGTAGCCCTATCTCAACCGGAAAATACTGGGTGTCACCAACTGGGGTCATAACGTATGTCCTAGCTTGGGAGTACATGTCTTGGATCGCCCTAACGAACGACAACGACACCCTCCTCTCTACTAGGCTCCTCCAAATAACATCGCGCGGAATGCTATCATAAGCCTTCTCTAGATCTATGAACACCATATGGAGGTCCTTACGCCGCTCTCTAAACTTCTCCATAAGGCGTCTGACGAGATGAATGGCCTCAGTCGTGGACCTCCCCGGCATGAAGCCAAATTGGTTCTCTGAGATCTCCACTTCTCTTCTAACCCTGCATTCCACCACTCTTTCCCAAAGTTTCATAGTATGACTAAGGAGTTTAATACCCCTATAGTTACTACAACTCTGAGCATCGCCTTTGTTCTTGAAAAATGGCACGACAATACTATAACTCCACTCTGTCGGCATCTTAGAGCCTTTGAGGAGGATGTTGAACAGCTCTGCTAGCCACTGAACTCCGACTTCCCCCAAACAAAGCCACACCTCAATAGGGATCTGATCCGGGCCTACAGCCTTAGCTCTACCCATTTTCATTAGGGCACCATTTACTTCCTCATTGCTGTGCTCTCACAGGAACTAAACGAACGAGCAGAAGATAGACTAACTCCTTGCACCACCGAGTCACTACCTCTAGCCTCATTGAAAAGTTCGAAAAAATACCTATTTCACCGCTCCTTAATAGCCACATCGTTCACTAACACTTGACCCAAATCATCCTTAATAAACACTTGGGGACCCAGTCGCGCCCTCTTTCCTGCTTTCGCTAGTTTAAAAATAGCATTCGCTCCTTCTTTGGTGTCTAGGCGCTTGTACATCTCCTCGTAAGCCTCACATTTAGCCTTAGCCACTGCCTTCTTAGCCTCTTTTTTTGCCACCTTGTGGTATTCATTATGCATCAATCCCATTCTCATCGTATATTTCTGACATCACACTATAATATTATTAATAATATTGACCTCGCACAATAATAATGTTTAGTAACAATCACTCTCCAACAAACCGTGATGTGATGGCAATTAATAATTATTATAATAATAATAACAATAATAAATGGAATGAACAAACTATATGCTCCACACACACAAATACGGTACCGTCTATGTTACACTTTCATGTAGTGTATTCCCTGTCGGATGCACTATATGTAGCGTGTATGGTCGGTGCAGATTGATGCATTTGATGGAGCATCGATCTGTACCGTTCATACACGCCATGTATAGTGTGTCCGACAGAGAATACACTACATGAAGTGTACCATGGACCCGACCCACAAACACATATCAGATTCTATGTTAAATTTTAAATTGCATGTTTTTCCCGTGAAACTTAAATAATATTAATAATTCTTATTTATAATATATTACAAATAGTAATATAGAATTCAGTATAATTAATACACTTAATTTATATTTATATACAATTCTATGGACTACACTTGTCATTGGACTTATTATATGTGGGAATAGATAATTGTACCCTTCTGAATACAACACTTTTGTTTGCTCAAATTTAACACAAACTATTTTCATACTCAAATTGTTAAATTTGACTTTTACTCCAATACATTCGAGTTCCCTATTCGAGTAACACATTCGAGTCACCAACTCTATTTATACAAAACACATTCGAGTAATTTAAATTGTATTCGAGTCACTTAATTACATCTGAATAGGTGACTCGGGTGTATATTAGGTGATTAGAATGTAATTCGAGTCACACAAATGTAATTCGAGTCACTCGAATAGGTGACACTCGAATAAGTAAGTCGAATGTGTTTTGTGTTAATTGAGAGGTGACTCGAATGTGTTATTCGAATAAATGAGTGAAAAAAATTTCAATTGCTTACATTGTGAATGGAATCTAGTCCAATATTTAGTACTAATGAAGGGGCTCGAATGTGTTATGTCGAATAGGTGGCTCAAAATTTAATTGGTACAACTCTTAGCTCTTTACAAGAGTGGGCAATGTTTTGAATTCCTCAATGACAGTTTGTCAAATTATTGATTAATTAATTTATGAATTATTTAATTGGAAAATACTATCCATCTATGTAGTACATTATAATTGCTCAAGTATACATTATTCCTCCCTCTCTTTTGAAAAAAAAAAATAATATCTATTTTGAATTATATTTTTTATGAAATTTATTTTAAAAAATATATAAATTTTAATTAAGGATTCAAATTTTATTTTGAATAATATACTCTTATATTTGGAATAAAGTCATTCTCTGAAATTACATAATTTAAATAAATCGATGGAGTTGGAGTACGATCCTAGCCAAAAGATGGAGAAAGGTATATAAATCGAAAGGATAAGGGAGAAGGGAGTAGGGATATAAGAAGTTGACTGATTTTCTACGGTACAACAACGTATGTGAGGCGAACAACCTTAAACAACAACAGCCGTTTTAAGGGTTTTCTTCGGATCAGGATCTCTGCGGTCTGTGTGGCCGTCTTTGTCTTATTTCTTGTCAGATCGGTCACGCACACACGGCCGTGCGGGTGTGTGTAATCAAATTTGTCTTGCACACAAGCGATCTTGCCGCGTGAGAGGATCCTGGTCCGTTTTCTTCTCTTCCAGCTGCTCTTTCTTCACGCCAACTTTCGACGGCAGAGGAAAGTATATAAGCTAAAAAAGTCCAATGGCTGAAAATTTATAGGGAAAAACTGCATCTTTTTAAATATAAAATAATTTATTTTCACAAGATTTAACAATTATTCTTTTGAAAATTAAATTATCAGATTTAAATATTTACTCAAAAATATTCGAGTGTTTATTCAAATAATAACATTCAAATTACATATTCGGGTAATCCAAATTACATCCGAATCACCTATTCGAGTCACATAAATTACATGTGAGTCACTTGAAATACCTTCGAGTTATCTATTAAATTATATTTGAGTAACCTAACATATATCCATGTCATACACTCGGGTCGTCTAACTTGTATTTGAGTCACCTGACATCCAATAACATATTCGAGTCATTTAAATTACATCAAAATCATCTAATATAAGAGTCACATATTCGAGGGGTTCGGATGCAGTGCGATCTGCACGTCTGTGCAGATCCGCCGTCGGATTCACGCGCACACACACTCGTGCGGGTGTGATCCAATGGTGGGTGCATGACGTAGTCTTTATCGCACTGCAGATCCTCCCATATTCGAGTCACCTAAATTCTATTTAAGTCAATAAAATATATCTGAGAATCATCTTATTTATATTTGATCACTTAAAATATATTTAAATATAAATTTTATAACCGATAATTCAACGTATTAAAGAATTTGTTGTAAACTTAAAACAGGAAAGAACATTTTTAAATTTAAAAGGCGTATAATGCATATACGCACAAACCTACATTCGATCAAGTAGAATTTAATATTATCTCTGATCAGTTTATCTATCGACATCGGGGCAGAGATGATAAGCGGTGCGATAATACGACGTCGGTTGGGACCAAGGGTTCCACTTGTAGTTTTGTTGTCGTGCACGGTTCTTCTCAGCTGTTCTACAGGTAAAACATGCTTTCCACCATCCGGATTGAATGATTGATGTGTAAATTAACCGTTTTGGGGATTATTTTATCTTTGATCGGATTTATCGTTGAAGAAGGTGATTAATTAGATTTCGTTGATTCTGAATTTCTGGCAGTTTCTTGTGTAAAAAATTACCTACTGTTTGACTTCTTCTTCCTTTTTTTTTTTCGGAGGGGGTAAAGATCGACTGTAAAAGTTTTACAGCTGATTGATTTTCTTTCCTGTCTCTAGTGTTAATATCGGCTGCAGTTGTTACACTTGCTTCTATGGAGATATTCAAAACCCACGAATGGCTTCCGTCCAAGCCGATAGTTTACTTTAACTGTAAAGGGGAGGATAAGATAATTTTACCAGATGTGAAAGATAAAAATGTTCTGTATAACTTCAAAGGTGAAGAATCTTGGCAGGTAAGGATCATTTGATTTATAGTCTTTTTTTATTTGTCGGATTCAATGGTTTTTAGATGTATAATTCCTTTTGGATGAATTTTACAATTCATGACTCAATTTACTCGAAATTCCCATGAAACTTCGATTCTTTCGAAACTACTCTATGCTTTTCTTGGGGGGTTGGGGGGGGGGATCTGAGATCCCTAAAGTGATTACATTTAAAAGTGTTTTCTCTGTTATCAATTACTCCCTCCGTTCCGTTCCGTTCCATTGGCCGTCTCCACTTTAATTGTCGTTTTCAGATTACCGAAGAGAATTATATACTCTTCTTTTCAGCTTTACTCATGCCTTGATTTTTTACTTTAGTTTTTACGAAGAATAGTAGTATAGTCATTTAATACAGTATTAAACTGACTTCCTTAATCCGCGCGTAAAAAATCTTAAAACATCTTCTGTTTGAGCTCAGAGGTGATGTGTTTTCTTGTGTTCGATATAGCCACTGACAGAACTCCGAGATAAGAAGTGCAAGCGGTGCGGATTCTATGAAAAGGATGCCATTAAAACAGAGGTATTTGATGAATGGGAATTTTGTCCGTTGGATTTCACGAGGTCGGATGGCAGATATTTTCATTTCAAAGAAAGAGAGTTCAATGCCACATTTCTATGTCCGGAATGTGTCTCTCTTGGACAAGGTGGCCTTTTCTTTTGATCCTTCTCCTCACCTTTCTTTTTGTTCGTTTGACTTAGGGTTTAAGTGTTGTTACAAGACATGCTAACAGATCTTCTAGTATTGGGGCACCAACGCATCTCTGTTTACAGCAAGGCTGAAACTTGTGTGAGACATCCCCTTAAGACAGATTTTAAATTTTAGGTTTTTAGTTCTTTTTTTCAGTTTTACGATTTCGTGTTTGAACCTTGAATGTGCTGTACGCTACAGGTACGAAAATATGACACATTTGGAAAGTTTAAAGATACGTGTACGGCGTATATATATTTGAAAATTGTTGAAAATATATATAATTATTAAGTACACTGAAAAACGTTTTAACCGTATGCAATTAAATGATAAATTTGACAAGTCCCACAAACACAGAGAAACATGTTGGGGGATCAGTAATAAAAAACTAAATTCTTAGCTTTCAGTTGGAAACTTCCTGAGAGAATACATATATCTATTCATGACGCATCTGTTAAAGTGTCGTATACAATACGTATCAAGTTGGGGTACGTTGTGCTCACAGAAGTATTCGTGCTTGCTAGCTTTAAAGGAGATATTTTGTTATGTAATTGATCCGCAATTTTGTATTTATCCCTAATATGTCCCACGTGCTACACGAAAATGCATCAGAATTTTTTTTTGTATGTTTACCGAACATATGACTAATCTACTAAATGTGCGCTCGTTTGGACCTGTTCAGATCATTCCTCAGATGATTCAAAGATCGACTCAGAGCGGCTCCATTGGGCGATAATTGCAGCTATTACGATTATAGCCTCAGCCGTGTTTATTGCCGGAATAGTAGGTGCTTGCAAATACAGGCAGAAAAGAAAGAGGCAGCAAGAGCAGGCTCGTTTTCTCAAACTGTTCGAAGAAGCTGACGATGACGAAGATGAGTTAGGTATCGGCCCTCTTAGCCATGCGATTCAATCGACTTAATGCCATATACAAGATATCAAAACTGTTTCTTTACATGTAAGAATCCTAGCCATCACAAACTATAAAGGGACAGCGTCGCCTTACAAGAATAGAAGAATAGGTTTGCATACCCGATTCTCAGGTACGGATATGCTTAACATGGTCACGGCATTCTTTTTTTGACATAGATGAAAGTATAGAAATTTGAGGCATGTTATAAATGGTTTGAGATTTTTGGAGAAAAAAATCTGGAGATATGTGATGTTATAGAATTTTGCTACTCTTTACAGCAAAAAGTTAGCGAATATTGGTAATTTTTACTCATATATAATTAAAGATATTAATGATGACTGTTCCAGCTAATTATGAACTGAGGTAGTATTATTAGTTATAAAATTTTGTCCTGAATGAGTAATGTTAAAAAAAAAATTATTGCTTATGTGGAAATTAAATGTATAGACATTGTTACCAATAGGGGTGAAAACGGATCGGATACCGGCGGATAGTGCTCTTCCCGTATCCTAATTCATATTTTTCTCTCGGATTCGGAGTCGGATACGGGAAGGCCGGATACGGATACGAATTCGGATTATTCGGGATACGGACACAGGACGGATTCGGGCCGGATTCGAATAAATATAATCGGATAATACTGTGTCATACAAAAATCGTTTGGAAGTGATTGCAGCATATAAAAAAACTATCGTTTCATAACAAGGTTCCCTCATTTTTACTTATTCAGTCTCTTCCATAAAAAACATAAGTTCCATACTTAGTAAAGACCAAAGAGTGTTAATTTAATTGTTTTTAACAATTATTACAATATATATAATTTTTTCGAAATATAATTTTTTTTCCAGAAAATAATTTTTTTTTAATTTTTGCAAAAAGTATTTTTTTTATTTTTTCAAAAAATATAACTCAGTAAATGTAACTTACCGATGATATTCATTTCTGGAGTCAATAGTAGATGATGACTCAGTAAATAACTCTTTATTCCGGTTCATTTTTATGCTTGGTAATTAAGTTGGATTATAAAACTAGTGGAGACTAATTGAGCCAAATAAGTGAGAAATGTTCAATTACTCCGTCCGTTTCGCTTGAAGTATAGCATTTGGTCCAAAAAAAAACATACTTTTAAAAGTGCAACATTTCATTAAATACCTCAAATCACATCAAATAATCATCTTTTACTTTCACTATACATTTACCATCAGTATCTTTTACCTCTTAGTCAACACCATACACTCACCATCAATGCTTACAAAATTTGCACATCTATCACATCAAATTATTCATTTAAAATACACAATTTTGTTTTTCAAATGTTGCACTTGGGCTGCGATAGAGGGAATACCTAATTTAATCTCGAGTCTTGACTCTTGACCATGCGGCGCTAAAAGTAAATTTTCGAAAAAAACATCTTGAAAAAGTAAAAGCACAGGGGAAGAAAACCCTAATGGAGGGAAAAAAAACTAAAAACTAATAAAAAAACGAAAAACTAGAAGTCGGGATCCATCCCTCGAAACATATCAGGTTGTTGGAATGTACTCGATTAGAAGAACTGACCGGGAGGTGGGATGTATTCGGCCGGACCGGCTCGTTTACGTTTTTGGCTAAATAAAATATTGGGTACATCGCTTTCCGGAGAGGACTCCTCAATTATATAGTGTTGGATCCATCGAGCAACCGGTATAGATTTGCTGCGACGAGGGGTACTTTAAATAGGAAAAACACCACAATGACTCGTCATTTCAAATCGGTGCTCCATATCGCGTGATTGAACTTATCCAATTCCTCCGAATGAGTGCCATAAACAGCTTTAATTGTGTCTACACAACAACTGAAACAATTTGTGTGTGTGTGTGTATGTGTTAATAGAAGAATCGAGACAAAAACGGGAATACCAACATTTGACAGCAAAAGAAAGATGAAAGGGTATGGTTTTGTAGTAAACCTGCAGGCCTCCTTGTTGAATTTCTTCTTCTCGATCCCGTATAGTCTATCGAATATCTCTGGCTCCACTCGGCAAAAATAAGGACGCTCTAAAGTGGGGAAAAAAAGGAGGAAGAAGACATTGTATGCATCACATTGTGGAGGAGAAAGAAAAACAAAAATCTCAAGAATATTGAGGGTTTTTTTGGAAGATTATCACTCTGTAAATTAAATAGGCATATTACTCCCCTTTATTTTTGAAAAGGTTCATTATACCCCCTATATCATATATGCATATGGAGGTGATTTGCGACGTTCAGATAACACATATGGTGTTAATATGTAATTTCTTGAAAATACGGAAGAGTAATGTGCTTATTTATTTTTCACATGAGGGTAATCGGCCTATTTTTTAAAAATATAAGCGAATAATCAGCCTATGTAATTTACGTAGGGGGTAAACAGCTCATGTTATAAAACACAGAGGGATAATCCGCCAATAACCCAAATTTTTTAATACAAACAATTAACTAAACATTTCACCAGCATAAATGGAACATTTTCTTGAGCTCTTATCATAGTGTATGCACCAACCATCTTCACCAACCAAGCTTTTGTACACCTGAAAAAAAAAACCAAGCCACGTATTTAGTCTTGTCACATATATATATTTCAAGAATGTTGCACGCACAACCAATTTATACGATCAAATTTACAACATAGCATCTCACCACACATTTATCACTAAATTCATTATTTATTTCATCACTTATCCACCACTTATATAATCAATAACAACCACAGTCGCCCCCAGGGGCATAGCCTAGTGGTTAAGGCTGAGATGACGTGGGATATCATCCCGGCAACCGCGGTTCGATTCTCGTGTGGTGCAGTTTCCTCACCTTGATGTGGGGGCTGTGCTGGGGGTCGGTATCGTGGGTCCTCTCGCTCAGATTCTGGCCACTAGGGCACATCCCTCGTTTATCTCCTGCAGGACCGAGGGGCTAACGGTCCTGTGGGGGGAGAGCTCACTCCCTCAACAAAAAAAAAATAACAACCACAGTCGCTACAACGGTTATCATTGTACAATTTTTCTATATATTTATATATACACATTCTCACTTCAAGTATCTTTCAATGCATATTCTTTGAAAGAATCACACACATGTTACGGAAAGTTCTAAGTATTCGTATGTGTACCATACATGCATGTATATTTATCATTGAATTTGTGGCAAATGACATTCATTAAGAATCCGACGGAGAATACATGTATATATATAGTATTTATGTGGTTGCTTTAGAACTTCCTTATGTTATGTTTGTGTCTCTTAGTGAGATTTAAAACTCGGCGGTCGATTTTGCGATTCGATTCGTATTTAGTTGGTAATCGAGTTTATGAGGCAAAATATACGAATTCACATAAAATGCAAGGTACTTTTTGTCATCTATGAAAGATAGTATAGAATGGATGGAGAAAATATTTACAAAAAAAAAAAAAAATTCAAAAGAAAATTGGAAAAAAAAAACGATAATCACATTAAATTCTAAAGAACTAAAGCAATGTGGAGGTAGGTACACCTTGATATCAGAGGGGTCATCAAAGATTTCATCAGGGCTAGGAAAAGTGGGGCCCTTGTCGAGTTTACAACACGCGCCACAGCTCTGCACGCACTGCCACAGAGGGTTTTTCTTCTCTCCGGCAAACCCTTGGGTGATGGTTGTGGTGGAGTACTGGCGTGGTGCCTTTTTCGGAACCTGATGGGGTGGTTTTTTCTTCTTTGCCGCCGCTCGCACGGCGGGGAGACGCGGTGGAGGCCGGGCCACAATCACCGCGGATAACATTTTAGTAAATGAAAATTCGACTGGAATTTTAAATGGCCGACGGATGGGGTTGGGAAGATGACATAATCACGGATTTTCAATAACAGTGAGATCGGGTTGGGCAGGATGGCATATTTGGTTTGGGCCTACGGATCCAAATTAATTTAACTAGGGAAATTTATGCTGCGTTCTCTTTGTATTTTATTTTGTGTTTTTATTTTGAAAAATATTTTATATTTTTTTATTTTTGTTTTTATTTTCAAAATTGCTGAAACCGCGTTCTGTTAAATTTATTTTGTAAAATATTTTTTTCGTAATATTAATATTAAATTCATAAATTTTTATTTTAGACTTAGTTTCAAATTATGATCATTAAAAAAAAAAAAACGCAAAATGCATTTTCAGTATTTTGAAAAATTTTGTTGAAATACACACAAAACGCTTAAAACGAGGTTTTCGGCATTTTGTGTTTTGTGTACAAATATTTTTTTCATTTTCCAAAATGTATTTTCGAAAATGATACAAAAAACACGTTTTTAGTGTTTTCGAAAATAAAAACAAAAAATGACCTCAAAACAGCAAAGAGAACACAGCCTTACATTTTTGTTTTTAATTTTCAAAATAAATCTTCAAACTAAATTTTTTAATTAGATATAATTTATTTTATCTAGAAAGTACTCCTACTTCAATAAATTGTTGTACCTCAAAATAGACATTAAATTACTGCTATTTTGACTTGTCTTGTTCCGCCACGTCATTTTCGACTGTTTTCATCTGGAACACAATTTTTGATCCGTTTGGCAATGGGATATCATTTTCAACTGTTTTCTTTTTGGGACACTATTTTCGACCCATATCACCAGAAGACGTTATTTTCGACATGTTTCGTCTTGGGACGTTATTTTCGACTATTTTCCAACATGAGACTGTTTTCGACTTGCTTGGCAGTGGAGTGTTATTTTCAACCCGTTTCCCCTGTGGCATCATATTCGAATATTTTCGCCCCGAAATATTATTTTCAACCTGTTTCACTACCGGACATCATCTTCGAATGTTTTTTTTGCCCAAAATATTATTTTCGACTCATTTCGTCTTGAATGTTATTCTCAATTATTTTCCCCAAGGACATTATTTTCATTTCGTCACGGGATGTTATTTTCTACCAATTTCGCCAGGGACCTCATTTTTTATTGTCTTGGTCGGGGATATTATTTTTTATCCCTTTCATCCCTCATCATTTTCAACTATTTTTGCTCGGAATATTATTTCCAACATGTTTCTTCCCGGTACATTATTTTTTACTGGTCTCGATAAACATTATTTTCTACTTTCTTTATCACTGGATTAGACTGTTTTCAGTTGGGGAAATTAGTTTCTACCAGTTTCGCCTCAGGACATCATTTTCGATTATTTTTCTAGAACATTATGCTTGTTCAATTTCGCCTCCGAACCTCATTTTGATTACTTTCAATTCGGAACACTATTTTCAATCTATTTCATCTCGACATATTATTTTTACGATTTTCGGTCCAGAGTATTATTTCCGTCCCATTTTACTTCAAAACGTTATAATTCTACAAAAAATGATACTCGTAACCATTTTTTCATGTCATTTCTCCATGGCTTGATACTATAACTCCTTTCGGATGTCCGAATCTCCGATGCTCCTCCTTCTATTCCGTGTGCTATATTAAATAGCATTCAAATTGGATGCATTACTCTACAAAATGCAAAGGTGTTGTATTAGGGCTGAATCCTAACACAGTTTTAAATATGCAACCAACTTCTTTGGCATTATATATCTACACTTTATATTACATTATTTTTCTCTCCTCTTTCTATATTTAAGAAACAAAACTACTTTACTCTCTTTCATTTTTACATTAAAAGATATAATTACTTTCATCCCTCTTTTTTTATAGTAAGAAAAAATACGACTACTTTTCATGGGCTGCACTATAATTAAGGTCAATGTTGATGCGGCCGTTGATGGTAACTTAAATGTAAGTGTCGGAAGCGTTGCACCGGATTGTGCTTGTGTTCTCTTAGATCAATGGGTTCACTGGTTACATTGGCAAAATGAATGTGGAAGCCCCTTGCTTGAAGCGTATCGTCTTGGAAAGTGATTCCAAAGACGCTCTGCAATCAATCCTATTTCCGAATGTCCATCATCCCACTCATAACTTTATTATGTAAATCAACCGATTGCGAGACCAACGGTGGGAATGTGATTTCAAGTCGTACACAAAAAAAAAAAAAATCGTCCCAGGTAAAACAGAAGTCGGATATGAAATATAGGAACAATAATGAAAGAAAAATACACTCCCAAGAGCAAAACAAACATTGAATTCCATAACCTCCGACGGGGCTTTCGAACGTTGTTTCTTGCGTCTCAAGACGACTCGCTGCTACGAATATCATTTTCATCAACAACATGGCTCGGAGACTCACTGCCACCGGAATGGCCTTTACTGTTTTCATCTGTTCGCTGCCCGCCGCCGCCTACGCTAGGGCTCCGGCTAGTCTCCTTTTGGATATCGTCGCTGTACCCTTTCTCACTTTCGGCACCGTTTTCAGGTGTGGGGCTGTGGTCACTCATATTAGAGGGAGAAGAAGTACGCCTGTGCAGCTTAGAGCTCCGGTGTTCAGGACTCTTTGATCTCCTCTCGTCGTTCTCGACATCTCTACCACTTCTAGCGGCAGGAGACCTTGACCGGCTATAAAACACGAAACCAATTGAGAGGGTAAAAATATGAAACGAGTTCAATCACGTCCCGAAATATTAAAAAATACTACTCCATAAGACACCCACTCGAAGAGGGTAAATTGGTGAAGATACAACCTTTTAATTTTAGTCATTTTGACGAATGTACAACTCGTTTTAAACCATCTAATCTCATCAAAAATCAACTAATATTGCATTTATATAAAAAAATACTTTTAATGAATATTATATAAACTTTAATTAGATTTTAAGATTTTAATTTAAAGTACCCTCTTCCTGTGGGACAATTATTTTATGAAATTACTCGAGTGGGATGGAGGAAGTTGTAAAGGCAAAAACTTGGGTGAGACCACTGACCACCACAGTGGTTTCGTAGTGAGGCCAATTCTAAGTTTTTCGTTTTTTTTTTTTTTAGTTTCTAGGGGTTCACTTTTTTTAGTTCTTTTAGTCTTTCTTAGAATTTTCCAGTTTTACGATTCATGTTCAGTTTTCTAGAGTTGATTTTTTAGTATTTTAGTTATATATTTCTTTAAGTTTTCTATTTTTCTTATTTTATTTTATAATTTTAAAATTTAGTTTTATGGGATCGGTCTCATGGTGAGACGAATCTAGTAAGTCTCATGATGAGACCAATCTTTTATAAAATGCAAGGCAACGCATAAATTTCTTATGCTATGAACGAGGAAAAGTGTAGGGCTTCTCTAAATTTCGAAAACCTTTTGCTGCTTTTTTTTGTGACGAACCAAAACCCAGAGTTTTTTCGTCATCATCCCTTACAAAAAACGACGGCTATTTTTCATACCAACATGCACTCCCTAATCATTTGTTTCTCTTTGACAAATTACACCCTCAAAAGGGGGATGTGTTAGTTGAACGCAAATCTAGATCGCGGAACCGAGCATTTTTTACAACTAAGCTAACGCCTTAAACAAGAACAACCCAAAAAAAGCTCGTGCAAACACACACCCAAAAAAAAACCAACCTGAAACTAGGACTTGGGCTGAAACTCCTGCTCTTGCTCCTACCACGGTGAGGAGAATAAGACCTCGCAGGTGAGCGTGAGTAACTCCTTTCACGTCTGCAATTTGAAACAAAATGGAAAACCACATAAGAAGCTGGGCTCCATTCTTTGAAACCGAGACAAGGGAAAAAAAGCTAGAGCATTCATCAACATAAGCATAATATGTGAACACTTGCAAATAAAATTTGCACATAAAAACACACGGGAGAAGTGAGAACAAGAAGTTATTAGAGTTCGATTGAAATAAAATATACCTCAACTTCTTAGGACTGCCCTGACAATCCCTCTCTACATGACCTCTTTCCCCGCATCGGTAACACTTATTTTTCCAGTCTCCAGCCTTGCAATCTCGGGCCCAATGGCCCTCAATCCCACAATTGAAACACCGCCCAGATCCGGGAACAGGACCCCTGCTGCTACCATATTCCCGATCTCGAGTCCCTCCATGTCCCCGTGGAACCTGGTACCAATATCATGCAACGGCAGAATCAAGAACGAACTAATTAAGAAACCGAAAATCTATTATTCTTATTAGATATTAATATTTTCAAAGTGGACTCTTCTACAGGGACGGAATCGTGTTTTTAAAGTGGACTCTTCAAGTGTGCCGGAGGGAGTACTTCACAGATAGTTTGCACTCACGAGTACACAACAAACTAAAACACAGACAACTAGATAAATGACTGAGTCATTGGGAGGTAATATCATGCAACGGAAGAATCAAGAACAAACTAATTAAGAAACCGAAAATCTATTGTTCTTATTAGATATTAATATTTTGAAAGTGGACTCTTCTACAGGGACGGAATCATGTTTTTAAAGTGGACCCTTCAAGTGTGCCGGAGGGAGTACTTTACAGATAGTTTGCACAGCGAACCACTCATTCTAGTATGCAGGTAAGGGACCATGGCTCAAACCCTCGTCCAAAAGGGTGATTATATACACTACCACCACCATCCCAAAAAAGGAACTGAATACATACATATATATATATATATGTGTGTGTGTGTAGAGAGAGAGCGAGAGAGAGAGAGAGAGTACAGAAAATAAAAAGAAGAATGTGAAAAACATAAAACTGCAGTGTCCAGGCTATTCGTTGACTTTGAAAAGCATAAAAACGAGAAAAGGTACTTACTCCCCTAGCGAATTCCACAGTAATATGACGTCCATCGACGTCTTTCCCGTCCAATTTATATCTTGCATCATCAGCATCCCGTGGATCACTAAATTCCTGTATAATAGAATACAACAAAAAGGAACACAAGAATAGAACAAAAAAAACCTCAAAAATTTTCCACGATGTGACATTACAAGATAACTGATAAACACAACAAGGCATAGAATTTGCACATACAATAAATGCGTAGTCTCTCTTCATATCCACGTCGCGTACTCTGCGGAAATGGTTGTTAGATAAAATAATACCATCATAACTACTAACGTACGGGAAATTTGGTCCCTCAAAACGAACGAACTAAACACCAGTTCGATTGTTGCAAAATTCCAATATATGTAAATGACAATTTATAAGGAATTGCCACAAGCTTCTAACAATTTTGCCAGTATCGACCAAGTCCACCCTCTCACCATTGACCACCATATCAGGCAAGTCCAACCTCCCCACCATTGACACCAGGTCAGGCAAAAGCTTAGAACCTTCAACAGAACCATTGAAGTTAAATTTTAATGGGCACCTAGAGCACATAATTACTCCTAAAAATAACATGATAAAGATACCCAGGTAAAAACAACGCCCCCGCAAAGCACATTATATCCTTAATTAAAGGTAAAAAGAATCACCATACAAAAACACTCAGTATATCAGATAAAGATGTACCTATACAGAACATTGCAAGAGAGAAAAAAATTGTCTACTATGAATGAGGCTCCGTTCATGCGAGCATGAGACCAAAAAGAGAAAGTTATTGCTAATTATTTTTGAAGTAGGTGATTTACCTAAAACCCGTTTCAATTTCTATTTCCACCGTGCCAATGGTCAAAAAGAAATTTTAATAAACAACTTTTGAGAAAGTCTGGAAGTTACTCTGTAGAAAAAGGCTAAGTTCAATATGCACCATGTAAACAGAATTCGCTACAATTTACATGAAGGAGCAAAAAACAAAAAGCTTGGAAAAAAGTAAGACACCTAACAAAATAAAAATGATATCCAACATATAGTGGTGAGCTAGACAACCACAATTTATGAATTCCAGCAGACCTAATTAAAATGCATCACAATATTCAAGCAGCAAAATTGAGAAGAAATAGAACAATCTAATACTGCATCCCCTGCGGATACGACATTCTGGTTTCTTACCTTCCGTATCTACTAAAGATGTGCTCCAAATCCCGAGAACGGGTCCTTGAAGACAAGTGACCAACGTAGAGGCGAGTTCCATAGCTATCTTCATAACGAGGCATCTTTAACTTCATAATCAAACAGGAAAATGGATAAATCAATAATTAAAAAGAAAAGGGAGAAAAAGAAGGAAAACATAAAAAGAAGAAAAAACATGAAAAGACGATGTGAAGGTTGGAGACTTTATGGAAGTTATTTTGGCAAGTAGATTAAATGCAAGGCACAAAGGGTTGCTTCAACAGAAAAAATCAAAGAAGCATGATGTCTAAGTTCACGAAATTATTTTGCTTCTTCGTCCACAGAACTAATTCCCAGGAGTAGGTCTCACAGACCAGTCCCCTGCTGCTACATTTTAAAAATGCATTTTTTTTCAAAAAAGACAGAATTTTTTAGAAAACTCTGAAATAAACTAAAAAAATAACTAAACTACTAAACAAAGAACCCTAAAACACTGAAATTGAACCCTCAAAACTGAAAAAAAAAAAAAGGTGAAAAATAAAAAACTAAAAAAATCCTAAATATTGAAAAGCCCAAAGAAAAATTAAAGAACTAAAAAAATGAAGAAAAATTCCCCTTAAAAAACTTAAAAAAAAAAAAAACTAAAAATCTAACATTTAGGCTCGTCTCGTAGTCTCACACAAGTATTTGCCACTTCCCAACTATTCCTCCATAAGAATCAAAACGCTACTTATAAACCAAAAACGTGTCCACACAACTGCACAAGTTTTTCGAACAAAATTCAAATAGAACTGTGGAATTATACTTAAAGCCCGTACGAATCATCACAGCAAATCAAATCAAATGATAAAAGCGAAATCCAAAGCCCGTCATTCAAAAGATTTCACAAATACAGAAATCGATCCAAACATGAGCATACAAAACAGATCTTCAATACGAACACAGGTCATACGAATAAGGATACCTTACCTCGAAGATGGAAGAAGAAGACAAAATTCAAATAATTCAACCCTAACTTTCAAGACGCGGCGGAATATGCTACGGAGAGTGTATAGTCGGAATTGCATCGTGGGATTTGTATTAGAAGGCCAAGAGTGAATGGGCCGGATTGTATTTCCCAAAATTAGCCGGCCCAACGACAAGATGTTGTGAACCACCTTTAGTTGTGTATCATCCCAAAATGCACACAAATATATAAAGTTTACTCTTATAATATCATTTTGGACTTTAGCATTAATTGTTATCACAACATAAATAATAGTAAATCTTGAGATGTAATAGTAACAAAACTTGTTATTGTAATAGTACAATATTTATTACTATAAATATGTGGTTATGGAAATGAAGAAATTACACACACAAAAAGAAAGAGTAATAAAATTTCATCTCATTTCTTCCCTACTTGTTCCCTTGTTATTTTTCTATTTTATACTATTATTATCTTCAATAATAGTCTTGCTTAATATTAGTTTTATAACACGTTATCGGCACGAGTTATTGCTCGAAAAAGGTTAGTATTATTCGAGTTTGAATTTATTTATACTAACTCATTTTTATTCTTGTAGAAAAAAAATGGCCGGAATTGAAAACAAACAATTCCAGATCCTCGATGTCACTGGAAATAACTATCTATCATTAGGGCTGTTAACGGTCCGAGTGAACCCGAAACCCGGTCAAGAACCGGACCGAAAAATCCGGGACCGAAACTCACCCGACAATTAACGAGTTCGGATTCGAGTTCTAAACATTGAACCGAAACCGATAAGACCGGGCCAGAAAGCGGAAAAAAACCCGATAATAAATAGACTAACCAAACATGACCTTAGTCCTTGGTATAAAAGCAAAAATTAGGTTAACATTTCTCACTGTCACTCGTCTCCCTCATTCCCTCACCCACCCCGCCGCACTCAAGTCACCTCCTCACCTCACCTCACCCGCCTCACCTCCCAGTCTCCCACCCAGAATCCAGATCACTAATCACTATCATCACCGTTCGTTCATCTTTCGAAGAACCCTAGCTAATTTATTAGCCTTAACACGCGAAGTAATCTTTCGATCTGATGCTCTTCAACATCAATCTCGAAGCTAGCTAATCAATCTCGAAGAACAGCAAAGCTCGAACCTCGATCTTCAACTCGAAAGCGCGAACCTCGATCTTCAACTCAAAAGCTCGAACCTCTTCAATTGGGTAAGCTTGAGCTCGATTTCGAATCATTACTTACAAATTGTGGGTTAATATTACAAAAAAAGTTATCTTTAAAGATTACAGACATATCAGTTGTGATATCACGAGTGATGTACACAAAAAAACAGTAATCTTTTAAAATCTGATTAAAGACTGATATGTACATCACAATTGTAATGATATCACGAGTTATTATTCTTGTTGTAATGTGATTAAAGACTGATATGTACATCACTTCTGATTAAAAAAAACAGTAATCTTTTCACGAGTTATTATTCTTGCTGTACATATCAGTTGTGATATCACGAGTGATGTACATATCAGTTGTGATGTACAAAAAAAACAGTAATCTTTTAAAATTACAGACATACCTGTAATATCCGCAATTTTCGATTTCCGGTAATTTCTTTTTTCGGCGGAAGTCTGTTTTGACGACTCGCTCATGTCCGTTTCGTCATTCTGAGAATAATTAATTCTACACTTTTTGACATCCGAGTTCGTTTCGGTGTCGTTTCGTTGAGTTCTGTGCTTTTTAGCGACTTTTCCGCACTTGAGTTCGATTCTTGAGAATCTCGACGGCTAACTGTTTGAGTTTCCCGCAAGTCCGTTTAACTTTGTTAGACGTGTTGTGAACTTCGGTTTGGTTATTCGATCACGTATGGTGATTTTCGGGCATTTGGGCCATTTTCGTAATTTCCCAAAGTTTGGGGTAATTACCTTCCGTTGTCGAATTTCGGGCCTTCGGGTGGTCGGAATTGTGTGTCCTACTAGCTCTTAGATTCGTCTTTGTGAGTACTTCGTAACCGTATCTTCGGTTCGTATTCAGGTTCGGGATTCGGTGTCGTTTTGTTGAATTCAGGATTACTAAACGACTTTTCTAAGTATGAGTTCGACTTTGTTAGATCATCATTAATTTTTGGTGACTCCGAAAATTATAAATCTTTGCAATATTATAGATCATCGAATTAGCTTTCCAATGGTTCAAGCGGTGAGTCAATCGGAGTCCGGACGAGAGAGTTATGGTCGTTTGATTTTGGCGAGCACTCCCGGGAGCCTTTCGGCCGATAGGGGGCCGATAGACTCTCTGCCGGCGTGCAGTATGGGTATCGGTTGGGCCTATCGGCGATAGGCGGCCGATATGTAAATTTCTTCACCTTCGAACTTCCGGTAGCCTTTGGTAGATAAGGGGGTCGATAGACCCTCTTTATCGGCATTCCGTATGGCTATCGGTGAGCTATCGGCCGATAGGCGGCCGATAGGTTCTATTGCGTTACCACTATAAATGTGTTGTTTTGAAGCTGCTCATTTTCCTTCCCCATTTGCTCGGCGCCGCGAGAGAGTCATAGAGAGGAGAGAGTTCTTCATCCGGGGTCGATTTTCATCATTTCTTTTCGGTTGTGAGGCTCGGATAATCAATCTAACGCGTGTTCTACGGATCTTAACACTTGAATCACTCAAGGTAATGTCTCTTGAAACCCTACCTTTTTGGATAATTGGGGATTTTGGGGTTTTGTCAGATTCTTTCCGTTTCGTTGATGGATTCATGATGAATATGATTATTCTTGTTGGTATTCTTAGTTTCCTACGGATTCATGGTATATTTCGTGATTTTTACGGAATCGAGAGGGTTTGGTTGTGGTCCGCCCTCGTTGTTATTTTTGTGCGAATATACATGAATCGTAGGCGGGTTTCGGTGTATTCCATTTCCGTAATCGTTTAGAAGTGGTTGTGATTGTCTATTCGAATCGTTAGGTTCATTTCGCGGTTCCTTGCGGTCGTGTTCAACTCTTCCGTTCCGTTCGTGTCATCGTCTAATTATTCGAGGCAAGTACCTTGTCCATACTTTTCTTGTTTCGCGGATATGATGATTGGTGATCGTCTTGGTTTGTTTGTTTGTTTGAAATGAGTTTTCAAAAGTTTTGGTTAGCCTCGTTAAAGGCCCCTTTCAAAACCGTGTGTGTTTTGTGATTGGTGTGGTTCGTGAATAACTATGTGAATTCTATGTATATGCTTGGTGTTCATGTTGCACTTGGTATTGTGTGTGGGCGTATATTATTTCATTTCGGTGCGTTGTGGATTGACGTGGTGTTTTGCTAAGTGTTTGATGCCTCTGGGCGAATTGTTTGAATATCCTTGATGTGATATGTTATTTGTGGGAATGTGTGGATATGGTTGAAGGTCTACGGTGGCACATGGCATGTGATCATGTGGCCAGGATGCAACAAGTGATTGATCCAACCGTGAGAGCCTGGGATAATCTACGGTGGCACATGGCATGCGATCATGTGGCCAGGATGCAACAAGTGATTGATCCAACCGTGAGATGTGTGTGATTTGTTTCGCTAGCCAGCTCGAGAGGGTCCTTCGAGGCCACGGGTGGGACGTCGGTGGTGTCGTCCCGGTCCTAGGCGATGCGTGTGCATGATTATGTTTCGTTGATTTTACGTCCGTTGAGGACACGTGATGTTGGGCTCGACCACGTAAATTGTTGGTGATTTCCTATTTGCGAAAACAAAACATTTGGTGTGACCCTATTGATCTTTTGGAAAGAGAAGGATTTTATAATCCTAAATGGTTTTCTATTAAAACTCTCGATGGCATTTTAAAGCTGTTTTGTAAATTGTTTCCCTTATTTGCGATCTTTCGGTTTTGGAAATGTTTACCCAAACTCTTGCCTCGGGAAGTACTTTTCTTTACGTTTGGATCTTTGAGGATTCTGATTATTATTGTTCTTGGAACTTGTATTGTATGGCTCGTATTTTTGCACTTGTACTTGCACTAGCAAAGCGGTGGAGTTTGCTAACCCCAGTATTCGGGGTGGATGTCTATTTTGCATTCAGTCTTGGAGCATAGCACGAGTCGGCACGAAGGATGATGAAAGATGAACGATACTAATCACACGAGGTTAGTTGATGTCGTATTGGTCGATTGTATTTTCTTTTCATTGCGGTATCTTTTCCCGTTATGCGGGAGTTTATTTTATTTTGACCCCTGCGTGGGTATGTGTTTGGGAATGAGTTGTATGTTATTATTGTGAGACCAAGTCGGTCTCTTGAGTCATTTTAGCCTTAAAGGCGATGTTTAGATGTTTGATTTTAGTTATCGGCTGGTAGATCCTCGAGGAGAGGGTCTACGGCGTGTAATATCCCCGAGTGGATTGGGGTGTTACATAAATGGTATCGGAGCTTAGGTTGTGGAAACCTAGGTGTCGGGTCGATGGTGTCTATCGAGTTTTGTCTCGTCGGATTTTATCCGATGAGTCGTGTCGCGACAGCGTCGAGTTTGTTGGTCGTGATTAGTATCGTGGGCGATCATCATCTTCGTGCGACTGTGTATGTAAGTCTCCCTTCTTTGTGTTGTGCCTCGTGTGACACGAGCTATTTTATTATTATGAGTTAATTGACGGAATCCTCTTATGGATTTTGATTTCGTGATATGTGATTATTTGACTCCCATTTTTCGTTCATATGAGGAGCTTGATGTTCTTTGTCTTGTGCATGTTTGACTTTATTTCTTTTATCCATTGCGTGAGTTCTTTTGTAATGGCTTTCGGTATTTTACCGCGAGTTTTTATTTTGAAAACCAATTCCTTAACCGAGTTTTTGGCATTACGGCCTTGATCGTTTTAGCGAAATTCTTATGACGGTATTTATTATTTTCTAAATGGTTTACGTGAGTTTTGAAATATTACCGTCATCGGCCTTTTTGGGCATTTTTGTAATTGGTTTTTAGCATGGTGGGTTCGGTGCGGGACCCACGGCGCTATATTGTTCCTTGTAATTACAGAAATTTTTGGGCATTCTAGCCCATTGAATTATTTTGAAAACCTTGAGTATCTTAGAAAATTGAAATTCGAGACGTACTTTTAAAGCGAATTATTTTCTTGCGGTGTTTTCAAGGCGTTTTCTAATGCCGCAATTCATTTCAAAAATTTTCCGGTTGAGGACCAAAAATATTTTTGAGATATTTTCAAATGCAGTTGCTTAGACCCAAGGGTCGAATATTTTTGAAAGTTTTTCACTAAAGGAAAGGTGTCCTCATTTTTGTTCAAACGCTAGATGATTTTCAAAGTCTCGATAATGGTGTTTGTACTACTTTTTGTAAAATGATACTCAAGATCAACTGGTGTTTCCAAACTGTCTTCAAAGGTGGTTTTCGTTTTTAAAACCTATCATTCCTGTTTGCGGACCGGAAATGCGTGTAGGGTTTTCGAACTTTCGTTACGGTGTTAACTTCCGAATATGATCGAGTTGGTGGCATGAACGTTGAGGCGTTGCCACGTAATTGTTACACTAGCCCTCTGTGGGAGGTGTGAACTGGTATTTAATGGTTGTCGCCTCGTGGTGGATTGCGTGTGTCACACGAGTGTGAGATGTTGAAACTTGGGTTTGTACGTTGGTGTACATGTGTGATTGTTTCATGATGTTTGTAATTACGTGCTGGTTATCATTCGAGTCGTTGATGTCACCGAACGATGCCGTCGTTATTGTGATATTCATGTGTGTGTTGCCTCACGATGGTAATCGTTGTATGTGTTATGAGTTATGATTTTTTGTTGTGCTGAGTGGTTACTTATTCAGTATGCCGAGGGGCCGAGGTCGTAGTCGTGGTGATCGGACGCGTGGTCGAGAGCATGCTTCCAGTGATAGTATTGGTATTGGTGTTGCTACTATTTTACAACAGGTAGCCACTCAGATGACTCAGTTGACTCAGGCAGTTCAGCGTGTTACAAATGTGACCCGGCCTGGAGTGCAAATCGGTGGCTTGAGAAGTGGTTCGTATGAATCCCCCTCGTTTATTTAGTGCTGCAGATGCTTTAATTTAGGATGGTTGGCTTTTCCGGTTGGAAAAGATTTTGAGATAGTTGATTGTCGAGGAAGAGCGTAAGGTTCGGTAGCTCGGTATCTTTTCGACAAAGATGCCGCTAGGCGGTGGGAGGCTATTAAGCCTCGAGATCGCGTTGTCACATGGGCGAGTTCGGGAATTCATGAGAGATGAGTTTTGTCAGGACCGATCAGAAATCGGAGGATTAATGAATTCTTTTCGCGAAACCGCGGGATGTACCATTGTCTCAAGCTATTATTGATTTTAGCAAACGGCTATGTGCAAAATCAAGTAAGGACAGAGGAGGACAAGATTTGTCATTTTAGTAGGCGGATGAAGCCGGAGATTCGCGATACATGGCGAGTCTCGCTTGTACTTCCTTGAGAGATTATCGAGAATAGGGCGTTAGCTATGAGCTATCAGTTATCGGCCGAGAGTATGTCGACTCGAAGAAACAGAAAACCGTTGGGAACTCTTCAGAAATCGGGAGTGGGCCCCTTGAGGTTGGGACTTCGTCTCGTCATCCCAAAATGGTTCCTAGATTGCGTGATCGGAGGAGTAGTACCCTGCGGTGAGTAATGTGAGCACTTGAAGATATGTTATAAGCGTAGTCGAGCGGGCCATCTGCGAAGAATTGTCGTTCACCGTTAGTCACTGTTTGAGTGCGGCGGATGGGTCACCGATCCGTACATTGCGAGGAGACGGTAGGTGAGAGGTTTGGGGATCGAGGTTGCGTCTCTGCTCCGAAAGGACACGGAGATGCCTAGGGTGGTTTTGAGGATTTCGGCGTAGTCAAATTATTTATGATTACCCTTGTGGATCGTTTTGTGTTTATTCCTGTTTTCTCATGTGCGTGTTTTCTTGTAACAAGTACTTTGTGTTTTGTGATTGTTTGGATAATTGACTTGGCTATATTATCCGTTTGATGACGTTTGTCACTTGTTGTTTTTATTATATCCCTAACGGCGACGTTGTGTTGGTCGCCGTGGAGCGTGTTTTCACGCCGTATACTCCTTTGCGTTGTTTGTAACATTTCCCAGAAGGGCGTAAGTTACGTATTCTTGTGTATCTCGTTGAGTTTTCTGGCGGAATATTTCTTCTCCTACTCGTTTTAAGTTTCGGGACGAAACTTCTTTTAAGGAGGGTAGAATGTAATATCCGCAATTTCGATTCAGGTAATTTCTTTTTCGGCGGAAGTCTGTTTTGACGACTCGCTCATGTCCGTTTCGTCATTCTGAGAATAATTAATTCTACACTTTTTGACATCCGAGTTCGTTTCGGTGTCGTTTCGTTGAGTTCTGTGCTTTTTAGCGACTTTTCCGCACTTGAGTTCGATTCTTGAGAATCTCGGCCAGCTATTGTTTCGAGTTTCCGCAAGTCCGTTTAACTTTGTTAGACGTGTTGTGAACGGTTTGGTTATTCGATCACGTATGGTGATTTTCGGGCATTTGGGCCATTTTCGTAATTTCCCAAAGTTTGGGGTAATTACCTTCCGTTGTCGAATTTCGGGCCTTCGGGTGGTCGGGTGTGTGTCCTACTAGCTCTTAGATTCGTCTTTGTGAGTACTTCGTAACCGTATCTTCGGTTCGTATTCGTGTTCGGGATTCGGTGTCGTTTTGTTGAATTCGGGATTACTAAACGACTTTTCTAAGTATGAGTTCGACTTTGTTAGATCATCATTAATTTTTGGTGACTCAAAATTATAAATCTTTGCAATATTATAGATCATCGAATTAGCTTTCCAATGGTTCAAGCGGTGAGTCAATCGAGTCCGGACGAGAGAGTTATGGTCGTTTGATTTTGGCCGAGCACTCCCGGGAGCCTTTCGGCCGATAGGGGGCCGATAGACTCTCTGCCGGCATTACGTATGGGTATCGGTTGGGCTGTCGGCCGATAGGCGGCGATATGTAAATTTCTTCACCTTCGAACTTCCGGTAGCCTTTCTACCGATAAGGGGGTCGATAGACCTCTTGTCGGCATTAAATATGGTATCGGTGACTTTATCGGCCGATAGGCGGCGATGGGTTCTTTGCGTTACCCTATAAATGTGTTGTTTTGAGCGAACTGCTCATTTTCCTTCCCCATTTTGCTCGGCGCCGCGAGAGAGAGTCATAGAGAGGGAGAGAGTTCTTCATCCGGGGGTCGATTTTCATCATTTCTTTTCGGTTGTGAGGCTCGGATAATCAATCTAACGCGTGTTCTACGGATCTTAACACTTGAATCACTCAAGGTAATGTCTCTTGAAACCCTACCTTTTTGGATAATTGGGGATTTTGGGGTTTTGTCCGATTCTTTCCGTTTCGTTGATGGATTCATGATGAATATGATTATTCTTGTTGGTATTCTTAGTTTCCCTACGGATTCATGGTATATTTCGTGATTTTTACGGAATCGAGAGGGTTTGGTTGTGGTCCGCCCTCGTTGTTATTTTTGTGCGAATATACATGAATCGTAGGCGGGTTTCCGGGTGTATTCCATTTCCGTAATCGTTTAGAAGTGGTTGTGAGTGTCTTTATTCGAATCGTTAGGTTCATTTCGCGGTTCCTTGCGGTCGTGTTCAACTCTTAGCTCCGTTCGTGTCATCGTCTAATTATTCGAGGCAAGTACCTTGTCCATACTTTTCTTGTTTCGCGGATATGATGATTGGTGATCGTCTTGGTTTGTTTGTTTGTTTGAAATGAGTTTTCAAAAGTTTTGGTTAGCCTCGTTAAAGGCCCCTTTCAAAACCGTGTGTGTTTTGTGATTGGTGTGGTTCGTGAATAACTATGTGAATTCTATGTATATGCTTGGTGTTCATGTTGCACTTGGTATTGTGTGGGCGTATATTATTTCATTTTGGTGCGTTGTGGATTGACGTGGTGTTTTGCTAAGTGTTTGATGCCTCTGGCGAAATTGTTTGAATATCCTTGATGTGATATGTTATTTGTGGGAATGTGTGGATATGGTTGAAGGTCTACGGTGGCACATGGCATGTGATCATGTGGCCGAGGATGCAACAAGTGATTGATCCAACCGTGAGCACAGGATAATCTACGGTGGCACATGGCATGCGATCATGTGGCGAGGATGCAACAAGTGATTGATCCAACCGTGAGATGTGTGTGATTTGTTTCGCTAGCCGGCTCGAGAGGGTCCTTCGAGGCCACGGGTGGGGCGTCGGTGGTGTCGTCCGGTCCTAGGCGATGCGTGTGCATGATTATGTTTCGTTGATTTTACGTCCGTTGAGGACACGTGATGTTGGGCTCGACCACGTAAATTGTTGGTGATTTCCTATTTGCGAAAACAAAACATTTGGTGTGACCCTATTGATCTTTTGGAAAGAAGGATTTTATAATCCTAAATGGTTTTCTATTAAAACTCTCGATGGCATTTTAAAGCTGTTTTGTAAATTGTTTCCCTTATTTGCGATCTTTCGGTTTTGGAAATGTTTACCCAAACTCTTGCCTCGGGAAGTACTTTTCTTTACGTTTGGATCTTTGAGGATTCTGATTATTATTGTTCTTGGAACTTGTATTGTATGGCTCGTATTTTGCACTTGTACTTGCACTAGCAAAACGGTGGAGTTTTGCTAACCCAGAGTATTCGGGGGTGGATGTCTATTTTGCATTCGGGTCTTGGAGCATAGCACGGGTCGGCACGAAGGATGATGAAAGATGAACGATACTAATCACACGAGGTTCCGTTGATGTCGTATTGGTCAGGTTGTATTTTCTTTTCATTGCGGTATCTTTTCCCCGTTGTACGGGAGTTTATTTTATTTTGACCCTGCGTGGGTATGTGTTTGGGAATGAGTTGTATGTTATTATTGTGAGACCAAGTCGGTCTCTTGAGTCATTTTAGCCTTAAAGGCGATGTTTAGATGTTTGATTTTAGTTATCGGCTGGTAGATCCTCGAGGAGAGGGTCTACGGCGTGTAATATCCCCGAGTGGATTGGGGTGTTACATAAATGGTATCGGAGCTTAGGTTGTGGAAACCTAGGGTGTCGGCCGGGTCGATGGTGTCTATCGAGTTTTTGTCTCGTCGGATTTTATCCGATCGAGTCGTGTCGACAGCGTCGTCGAGTTTGTTGGTCGTGATTAGTATCGTGGGCGATCATCATCTTCGTGCGACTGTGTATGTAAGTCTCCCTTCTTTGTGTTGTGCCTCGTGTGACACGAGCTATTTTATTATTATGAGTTAATTGACGGAATCCTCTTATGGATTTTGATTTCGTGATATGTGATTATTTGACTCCCATTTTTCGTTCATATGAGGAGCGATGTTCTTTGTCTTGTGCATGTTTGACTTTATTTCTTTTATCCATTGCGTGAGTTCTTTTGTAATGGCTTTCGGTATTTTACCGGTGAGTTTTTATTTTGAAAACCAATTCCTTAACCGAGTTTTTGGCATTACGGCCTTGATCGTTTTAGCGAAATTCTTATGACGGTATTTATTATTTTCTAAATGGTTTCGTGAGTTTTGAAATATTACCGTCATCGGCCTTTTTGGGCATTTTTTGTAATTGGTTTTTAGCATGGTGGGTTCGGTGCGGGACCCACGGCGCTATATTGTTCCTTGTAATTACGAAATTTTGGGCATTCTAGCCCATTGAATTATTTTTGAAAACCTTGAGTATCTTAGAAAATTAAAATTCGAGACGTACTTTTAAAACGAATTATTTTCTTGCGGTGTTTTCAAGGCGTTTTCTAATGCCGCAATTCATTTCAAAAATTTTCCGGTTGAGGACCAAAAATATTTTTGAGATATTTTCAAATGCAGTTGCTTAGACCCAAGGGTCGAATATTTTTGAAAGTTTTTCACTAAAGGAAAGGTGTCCTCATTTTTGTTCAAACGCTAGATGATTTTCAAAGTCTCGATAATGGTGTTTGTACTACTTTTTGTAAAATGATACTCAAGATCAACTGGTGTTTCCAAACTGTCTTCAAAGGTGGTTTTCGTTTTTAAAACCTATCATTCCTGTTTGCGGACCGGAAATGCGTGTAGGGTTTTCGAACTTTCGTTACGGTGTTAACTTCCGAATATGATCGAGTTGGTGGCATGAACGTTGAGGCGTTGCCACGTAATTGTTACACTAGCCCTCTGTGGGAGGTGTGAACTGGTATTTAATGGTTGTCGCCTCGTGGTGGATTGCGTGTGTCACACGAGTGTGAGATGTTGAAACTTGGGTTTGTACGTTGGTGTACATGTGTGATTGTTTCATGATGTTTGTAATTACGTGCTGGTTATCATTCGAGTCGTTGATGTCACCGAACGATGCCGTCGTTATTGTGATATTCATGTGTGTGTTGCCTCACGATGGTAATCGTTGTATGTGTTATGAGTTATGATTTTTTGTTGTGCTGAGTGGTTACTTATTCAGTATGCCGAGGGGCCGAGGTCGTAGTCGTGGTGATCGGACGCGTGGTCGAGAGCATGCTTCCAGTGATAGTATTGGTATTGGTGTTGCTACTATTTTACAACAGGTAGCCACTCAGATGACTCAGTTGACTCAGGCAGTTCAGCGTGTTACAAATGTGACCCAGCACACTGGTGCAAATCAGTGGCTTCGAGAAGTGGTTCGTATGAATCCCCCTCGTTTCGCTGGTGCTGCAGATGCTTTAGGCTGGGATGGTTGGCTTTTCCAGTTGGAAAAGATTTTCGAGATAGTTGATTGTCCAGAAGAACGTAAGGTTCCGGTAGCTCAGTATCTTTTCGACAAAGATGCCGCTAGCTGGTGGGAGGCTATTAAGCCTCGAGATCGCGTTGTCACATGGGCAGAGTTCCAGGAATTCATGAGAGATGAGTTTTGTCCGGAACCGATCAGAAATCAGAGGATTAATGAATTCTTTTCGGCGAAACCGCAGGATGTACCGCTGTCTCAAGCTATTATTGATTTTAGCAAACAGCTCGGCTATGTGCAAAATCAAGTAAGGACAGAGGAGGACAAGATTTGTCATTTTAGTAGGCGGATGAAGCCGGAGATTCGCCAGTACATGGCAGGTCTCGCTTGTACTTCCTTGAGAGATTATCAGAATAGGGCGTTAGCCTATGAGCTATCCAGATTATCGACCGAGAGTATGTCGACTCAAGAAACAAAACCGTTGGGAACTCTTCAGAAATCGAGTGGGCCCCTTGAGGTTGGGACTTCGTCTCGTCATCCCAAAATGGTTCCTAGATTGCGTGATCGGAGGAGTAGTACCCTGCGGTGAGTAATGTGAGCACTTCAAGATATGTTATAAGCGTAGTCGAGCGGGCCATCTGCGAAGAATTGTCGTTCACCGTTAGTCAATTTGTTTGAGTGCGGCGGATGGGTCACCGATCCGTACATTGCGAGACGGTAGGCCGAGAGGTTTGGGGATCGAGGTTGCGTCTCTGCTCCGAAAGGACACGGAGATGCCTAGGGTGGTTTTGAGGATTTCGGCGTAGTCAATTATTTATGATTACCCTTGTGGATCGTTTTGTGTTTATTCCTGTTTTCTCATTGTGCGTGTTTTCTTGTAACAAGTACTTTGTGTTTTGTGATTGTTTGGATAATTGACTTGGCTATATTATCCGTTTGATGACGTTGTCACTTGTTGTTTTTATTATATCCCTAACGGCGACGTTGTGTTGGTCGCCGTGGAGCGTGTTTTCACGCCGTATACTCCTTTGCGTTGTTTGTAACATTTCCCGTTGGGCGTTAGTTACGCATTCTTGTGTATCTCGTTGAGTTTTCTGGCGGAATATTTCTTCTCCTACTTGTTTTAAGTTTCGGGACTTAAGTTCTTTTATGGATGGTAGAATGTAATTTACGCAATTTTGGTTTTCCGGTAATTTCTTTTTTTTCTGGGGATTTCTGTTTTGAGGACTCGCTCATTTCAGTTTCGTCATTATGAGAATAATTAATTCTACACTTTTTGACATCCGAGTTAGTTTCGGTGTCGTTTCGTTGAGTTCTGTGCTTTTAGCGACTTTTCCGCACTTGAGTTCGATTCTTGAGAATCTCGACCAAAGCTAACTGTTTGAGTTTCCGCAAGTCCGTTTAACTTTGTTAGACGTGTTGTGAACTTCGGTTTGGTTATTCGATCACGTATGGTGATTTTCGGGCATTTGGGCCATTTTCGTAATTTCCCAAAGTTTGGGGTAATTACCTTCCGTTGTCGAATTTCGGGCCTTCGGGTGGTCGGAATTGTGTGTCCTACTAGCTCTTAGATTCGTCTTTGTGAGTACTTCGTAACCGTATCTTCGGTTCGTATTCAGGTTCGGGATTCGGTGTCGTTTTGTTGAATTCAGGATTACTAAACGACTTTGGTCCGGGTGGAGATTTGTTGACATTTTTTGGCCCAAATGATTATTTATGTTATGGGCCGGCACTTCTTGCAGCCCGGCCCAGATGAAAAAACCCACCACTCCCGGCTCCCCTAATCTCACCCGTTGGATGTGAGTTGACCTATCTCTACCATCCATCCCCTATATTTAAAACCCCCCCCACCCGTAACCCTAGCCTCACTTCTCTCTCGGTTTTTTTTTCCCTCACCCCCCCCCCCTTCTCACCTACCCGCCGTCTGCCATGGATGGAAAGATTTTCTTTCCTTTCTCCTGCTCGGCTTCGCGGTCCCAATTTGGAAGGGGATCGAAACCCGTATCATTCTTTGATACGATTGGATTCGATCCCCCTAAAATCGGTGGCTTCGACCGGTTGGTGTTTTGCCTATTTAAGGCCGGCGATTGGGATGAGGGAAACACACGAAAAAACGAACGAAAATAAAACCCTAATTTTCTAAGTGAGGAGAAAACCGATCTGTGTTTTTCTTGGTGAAAACCATTTTTAAAGTGAAAACCTTTTACGAGTGAAAAGCTACTTGAGGCATTTTGGGGGTTTTCGGGGATAGTTGGAAACCGGCCGTGGTGGTTTTTCCGTCTGGCTGTTGGCGCGGATTAAATGCGGAGCCTTGGACGAGGGTACTTGATAGAGGAGGACTGAGCCGAGGCCAAGTTCCGGTCATCCCTCACCACCGTCCACCGTGTGTTCGGATCTTTGTGATCCCTTCGGTTTGAATTTCTGGCATTTTTGTTTCCTGTTGTGTGCATTAATCTGCCTTTCGGGATTAATTAGTTTTTTCCTATTTTTATTCCGTGTAATTCGTTTGCTGTGTAATTTGTTTGCTTCGGGAATTTATTTGTAATTTGTTTACCTCGCTGTTGTGTAATCGTCTATGTATTCCGAATAGTTTCCCCACAGTGGTATCGGAGACCTTTAAAAGGGGTTTCTATTCGGAAGGGCATACGGGTTTCGGCCGAGGAATCCGCTCAGGTATTATACTCCTTACTCACCCTTACGTTTTCGGTATTTTTTGAGTTGCTGCTCCTCGGTTTTTTTTTTTATTTTGCTTCCGTCTGCTTGTCTTGGTGACTGTGATTGTTTCGGTTTTGTGATACCTTGTGTTGAGACTGTTGAATTCGTTATGTCTGGGCATACCAAACCCCCTTGCCTGGACCGTAAGTGTTCCTCGGATCTTGTGGGGGCTCCGGGATACGATTCCAGCTCGTACCATTTTTTTAAATCTGGTGTGATTTTTTAAACTGTGTGTTATCTGTGTGATATTGGTATTCGACTCTAAAATCTGATTTCGTTCGGTGTGGTATCTTCGTGATATTTATCTGTCACCTCGGTTTTACGGTTTAATTAGTACCTTGTGCTGGTATTTTAAAATCTTGTGTGATTTCTTATAAATACTAAAATGGGTTCTCTAACTTCATTTACAATGGCACCTTTTGACGGTAAAGGAGATTTTAGAATTTGGCAACAAAAAATGAAATCTATACTTGTCCAGCAAAAATGTTTTAAAGCCATTGAAGGTACTTTCCCATCCGATGTGTCTTCTGAAAAACGAGAGGAATTAATTGAGTTTGCTCATTCCTCTATAATCTTGAACCTGTCTGACTCTGTGATTAGACGAATAGGTAGAACTGATAATGCAAAACATCTTTGGGATAAACTTGAGGAAACGTTTACTGAAAAATCTTTGCCAAATAAATTATTCCTCCTCGAAAAGTTTTTCCGTTACAAGCTGGACTTGAATAAAGATATTGATGGCAATCTTGATACCTTTACAAAGTTAGTTCAAGATATAAAACAAACTGGTGATAAAAACATTGATGATTATTCCCCTATTGTGCTCTTGAATGCTATCCCAGATGCTTATAATGATGTGAAATCGCCATTAAGTATGGTAGGGATTCTGTGACCTTAGATCCGTTATAAGTGGCTTGAAGAGTAAGGAATTAGACTTGAAAGTTAATAAGGTCCATAAACCGGTTTCGATGTCAATTTTGTAAGGTCTAAACCACACCTTAAAAAGAAACCGTTTATCAAATCTGATTTTGAAAAGTCTAATAAGAAAAAGGGGCAATGGAAGGATAAATCTAAGTTCCGGCCTAAAAACCGCAAATGCTATAACTGTGGTGAATCTGGTCATTATATACATGAATGCACCAAACCTAAAAAGAATTCACCAAATGATCAGGCAAACTTTACTGCTGGGGATGTCTTCTGATTATTGATAATATGCATCTTTCTGTGAATTCTGTGCTTTCTGGTCTAAGTGAAAATGAATGGTTGCTGGATTCTGGATGCACTCACCATATGACACCTTATAAACAGCATTTTACTAGTTATACTAATCTTGGTGATCGGTATGTGTATATGCCTGATAAAATGAAACGGGTTGTGGCCGGGGTTGGGAATGTTTGTTTAAAATTTGCTGATGGTACTCAATTTACCTTAAAAAATGTCAGACATATCCCAGATTTGTCTAACAATTTAATATCCTGCACTACTTTGGAAGATGAGGGTCTTAGGGGTTCATGGGGAAATGGTTATGTTATTACCCAAAATATTATCCGGAGATAGTATTGCTGGAACGATCGAGTAACAAACAAAATGCGAGAACACTTCCGTGGGAAAATGGATAACACAAGATTTGCCGGGGTTGTTAGTCCCGGGCTTGAATGCTCTCGCGAGATGTTATTAATAAATATACTTATCCGAGTACAAATATTAATGTTAGAATCTAATACAATGAGTGTAAAAGCTTCTAGTTATCTAGGCTTTAGAGCGCGTAGATTGCCGGAAGAACCAGATGGATGAATCTGTGAGTTCTTGCTTGGAATTTATGATGAATGTGTGTGAATGTCACTATGAATATGTTAGTGCTTGCCAAAAGAGCCTGTTGTTCTCTCTTTTGTGTGTATTTTTGCACTTAATTCGTGGTAGGATCCGTCCGCTCTGGCCGCAACAGTGAGTTCTCTATTTATAGGGGACTAAGTAGTTGGGATCCCTCAGGCGATCGCGGGCGATCGCCGTTTTCTATATTAAAATAAACGGCCGATCGTCCCGTCACGTGGGCTGTTCCTTTGAGGTCCGAGGTTGCGGTTGGAGGCCGGTGGGTGAACGATGGGAAGCCGGCCGCGCGTCGCATTGTCCGAGGAGGGTCCACTGTACCTTTCGGCGGCCTTGTCGGTAGGTGCGGTAGGTGACAGTGGGGTCAATGATCCTTTTGTTGGTATCCTATGGAGATCCGCGGGTGGGCCATCGTCCAAGATTCGGTCTTCGACGACTTTGTGACGCCTGGATCCCCACGTGGCATGAGACGATCGCCTCGATCCGTTAGACAAAGACGATCGCTGGGTATCAAAAGACGATCATTGGTTACCAAAAGGCGATCGCTATATTATCGGACTTTAGGTGTTCGTCAGGAGTTTGGCTTCTATGGTTGACTTTTCGGGGAGGTCGCGATCGCCTCTTGCGGCGAATTAATCGTCGCACAACAATTGCCCACTCGCCTTGATGTTGAAGACACGGGGTGAGGTGGCACTGTTGGCGATCGCCGATGTTTAGACGACCACCGATCTGAATTCAAATATGGACGACCTTCTTTCGCGTCGGGAGCAGCGGGAAAAGAAGGCGGGCCTTTCCAAGCGGGCCAGGACACGCGTCGTGCCGCCGTTGGGAATCCGACGGTTTGTCGACACATCGGGGCATGCCCTCGAAAAGACGCGTATGCGGGATTCGAGGGCCGCATTTAATGCGTCCCCACGTGACGGTTCCGATTCGGTCCCCGAGGTTTCTCCTTTTTGCACTTAGGCCCTCGTTCCCATCTATAAAAAAGGGAGGGCTTCTTCTCCTTCACTTTTACGCGCCCTTAGCATCCATAGCGAATTTCTGCGAAATTTCGGAGCCTTTGAGTGCCGATCTTCTTCTTTTTCCTAGGTAAGATTAAATTTAACCTTCTCCTTATTTTTACTTTCCAATATGTCGGGAGGATCGAAAACCTTCGAGACCGGAAGTTCTTCATTGCCGCGCGTCGCTCGAGCAGGAGGAGGTTCCCGATAGAGTGGATATGGAGACGGCCGCAGAAGCTATTCGAGCGGGGATTGCACCCGAAGAACTCGAAAAACTTTTCAACGAGGCCGAGGTGGCGAGGACGGCGGAGCAGGGGGGTTCGCCGGTGGATGAAGACGATCTGGTGCGGGAGGCCTGGGAGAGAGAGAGCAGATTCGGCCGCTCCTATGTGGCTTTTGCTCAGATGATGGAAACGATCGCTGGACCTTGCCCGGAATTCGATTTCGAGGCCTACTCCGCCGCTCACCCTTACAAACATGTGAATCGGATGGTCTTTCAGGCCGTCGTCCCGTCTCCGTGGACTCTCGGCCAGATCCGGAGTACGGCGACCAAGAGTGACCTGAGCCGCTGGAGGGCCAAATATCACATCCCCTCAGACGTTTCCCTTCACGTGCCTTTGGAGAATGAGCGCGCCGACCAACCGCCCCAGGATATGGTCGCCGTCAACGAGATGATTATGGAGGCGGGTCTGCGATTCCCGTTGCCACTCGCCGTCTCCTATTCTTGATCGCCTGGAATTTGGCGCCTCTTCAACTGACGCCGAATGCTTGGCTGCAGATCATCTGCACGTTGACCTTGTTCGGCGGTCACCGGTTATTTCGTCACCTTAGCGCGCTGGAGATGAATTATCTGTTTAAATTGGCTGCGCAGAAAGGGACGATCGGCGGTTATCATATCCAGGGCCGAATCGGGAGAGTGGTTCTTGGCGTGCCGAATAAGACCAAGGGCGACTTGGCAAAATGGTGTTGGGTCGGCGGGGCATGGCGATCGGCGTTGAGTGAAGGGTCGATGAAGAGTTGGAGATTCCCACTATTTTAGGGAGAGGAATCCGAGTAAGGATTTAAACTCTCCCTTTGATTGAGCTTGTCTTGGTGATCTAATTTTGTTTTCTTTTGCAGGACCTCTCGTACCGGCGACCGGCGACCTCCGTTTGATTTCTTGATCGTTTGGGAGCGTATTCGTGCGTTGCGAACTCTTTTATTAACGTTCGATCGCTTGATCTTGAAGCTCATCGGTTGGGGGCTCGTTTGTTTTGCTACCCTCGTCACTTGAAAGTTCAAGGTATGAGGTTAAATGGTGTTTCCTTTCTTTGATCGTCTCCAAGATGTTGTTTCATTTTATCTAACTTGTTTGCACCTTTTCTTTGTGAGAGGCTTACTTTCCCGAATCGCCGAACCTCACTTGAGAGATAGCTATGTCGGACTTGGGAGTTCTTGGTCGCCTTAATTTGGGCAAGCGGTGGTCGCGTTCTGCGACGACGTCTCAACTTCGCCCGTGTGAGACCCGGCGAGGCGCCGGCCGCCAAGCCGGTGGTCGAGGAGAGGAGCAGCTCAAACGCCGGAAGAGGCGGAGGTCGGAGTCCCCGTCGATCTACGAGGCGGACGTATCGATTCTTGAGCCTCCGGTCGCTGCGGCTCCTATCTCCGCCATCCCGATGATGGAGCGATCGGCGCCAAGCCCACGGTCACCGGACCCGGTCATCCGGCTCGGCGAAGAAGATGGCGATCGCCGTCTGGAGACACCCGGGGCAAGCCTTTTTCTGACGCGACCCGAAATGGTCAATAGGTAAGAGTGGGTCAAAAATTTTTACGAGTTAGGCATTAGAGCATGGTATGGGCTAACTCCTTGATTTCCTTGGTTTGCTTGCTGCAGGTTCGCCTCGCCGACCGGACGTCGCCCCATGGTCTTGGATTTCTGTCGAGCAAGGCTCCACAAGGTTCTCGAAGTCCACCTTTACGTTCGCGGGCAATCACTTCCTTGCCCAAGGCTTGGGCGGCCGACCTTGACGCGATCGCTCGTCGGCGATCTGGAGATGCCATGCGGCGGCCGTTGCCACTGGCTCTTCGGGCGCGACGATGGCCGTCAGTGCTCGGGATTTTGAGGGCGACCCTCCTGCTCATCTCCATCGCGAGCTCGAGACCGCCGGAGCGAAATATCGAGGATGCGAACCGGATTCGGTCGATGGAGAAAGAGTATGAGGAGACCGCCAAGCGGGCTAAGCGGGGCGTGGATCGATTGAAGCGAGCCGAGTCGCTCCAAGGAAGCCGCCGATCGATCTGTAATAAGGAGAAGGAGACTCGCGAAGCTCGAGGCTTCGCAGAGGAGGCGGCCGGGCTGAAGGGCTGCGGTGGATCGGCTCGGTGGTGGTGGAGGCGCGAAGAGAGAGCTGAGAAGGCCGGGCGAGAATGTTGCCAAGGCGGCGAATCGGCGGAGGTCGAGAAGACGACGGCGGATCTGAAAGGGCGGTGAAGGCGATCGAGGTCGATCCTACCTTAACGTCGGGCACGTCGGCGAGTTCGCTTACTATTTGGCCTATCTTGTGTCCGAGTTGCTAAAAGGCAGGGGTCGAGACCGGTCCTCGATGGAAAGCTTCAGATCCTATGTCTCCAAGCATCCTCTGCATCCAGAATTCTCTCGCCGATCCTTGACTTGGTCGACCTCGGGATTGACTTGAGTTGGTATACCGGCAAACTCATTCATCCCGAGGCCGATGCCAAGCCGATCCGCGACCCGAGGCGAAGACCAAGGCGGGGCTTTGAGAGGCTTTTGTTTTTCCTCTGTAACTTGTACTTTTTGTTGTAATGCCTTCGCCTTGAAATGTATGAAGCTTGTGTTTGTGAATAAAATACTTCTTCTCTCATTCCGCGTAATGCATTATATGCGATCGCCTTTGACTATTTGTGTGCAATTTTTCGAGTACGCGTATATTTGCTTTCGATTTTTTTTTTGTTCGTCAGGCCGATTGTCTGAGTGTTGAAATTATTGACATGTTTTGAATTGGAATTCTTACTTGTAATTTTCGTCGGACGATCTCGATCGCCCTGCATGTTTTTGAGCGGCCGATCGAATATGGTTTCTCTTTGTTCGATCGTATTTGAGAGTAGCTCGGCTATCCACCCCCTTGTTTTTGTTCACTTATTGTAAGTAAGGGAACAAAGACTAGTCCTGTCTGGCGAGCTATCTTCATTTCGCCGATTCGAAGAGTCATGTGTGGTTGCGGTGTTCGATGGACCGATCTCCCCAATCGTGTCTTCGTGTGCGCGGGATATTTAGTATCCTGCGACTCACTTTTTGTGAGGGTCCTCCGTTAGGCTACGCCTGCCTTGTGTTAAAACGAAAGGCGGGCGATCTCGGTCTGGAGGAGTCCTTGCGCGGAGTGTTGTCGGCTTATTCGACACCACGTCCGCGGCTTGTCAGCTCTGCTTCCACCTCGGCCCGCCATGAAGATGGCGATCCTCGACGGTGTACGTTGAGACGGGGGTAACGGCACGTCGCATTGTTCGGGTTCACCATGTTAGATGATGTACCTTGAGAACGTGCGATCGCGCCTACTGACTATTTTGGAGGGTCCTTCGGCTACGTCGGCCTCGTATTTAAACGAAGGGCGGACGATCTTAGCCCAAAGGAACCTTGCATGGGCGAAGCTGCCGGTTCCATCGACCTCCAGGACCATGGCTGCACTAATTTTACCTAGGATCGTCGTGATCAGCGATCGTCGGTGATATGCGATGCCTGGTGGGGCGATCGCCATAACAGATGGGATAACAAAAAATTTCATTATATTCCTCGTACATCAATGAAATCGAATACAAATTTATCACTGATAGTATTTTTTCAGATGCACGGCGTTCAGGGTATTGGTCGAGTACCGTCGGGATGTTCGATTCGTAGGCTCCTTTAGTTAACCATCTGGATACTCGAAAGGTCCTTCGATTCGGACCAAAGACGCCTTTGTATGGGTTTGGATTTTCTTGAGGACGAGATCGCCCACTTGAAATCTTCTCTCTCGACCTTTGAATTGAAAAACTTCTCGGCTCTCCTTTTGTGGATTGTGTTCTTCATTTCGAGGTCGGTAGTCTTTCTTCAAGCATGTCTAGGTCGATTCGCGGGCTACATCGTTGTCGGTTGTCATCTCTGTTCGGTTCGATGGTGAGGACGGCGATCTCAGAAGGAATCACCGCTTCATTCAGGTAAGGCGACGGGGTTTCGCGGTTGAATTGCGGGTCGTCGTTCGGTAGGACCATAAAACGTCTGGGAGCTCGCTCGCCCATCTTCCTTGCACGGATTCGAGTCGTGCTTTGATCGTGTGTTTGAGGATCTTATTCAGCCTCTACCCGCCCGTTCGTCCGAGGGTGATAGGCGCGAGAATAACCTTTTGACTCCCCACTTTTCACGAGTGCATGACTTCTAAGCCGTCAAGCTGTTTCCGTTGTCGGAGATGATGGCACAGGGCAAACCGAATCGGCATATTATGTTTTTCCATATAAACTTGATCACTTGTTCTTGGCGATCTTGTTGAGCGGTTCGGCCTCAGCCCATTTGGTGAAATAATCGACCCCAACGATGGCGAACTTACGGCCCCGGAGCCGGGCAAGGGACCTATAAGGTCGATGCCCCATTGCGCAAATGGCCAAGGGCTATACATGGAGGTGAGTGTTCGGGTGATAGTTTTATGTTGGGGCCTATTATCGACATCTATGACAAGATCGGCATAAGCGATCGCATCTTTCGAAGTGATGGCGAGAAAAATCCTTGTGCAGTCGTCTTATGGAGGAGGGCTCGTCCGCCGCGTGGTTCCCACAAATCCGTCATGGATTTCGGCTAAAGCGAGCCGACCTTCCTCCGGTGTAATACACTTGAGGAGGGGAAGGCCGAAAGCTCGCTTGTAAAGCCGATCGTCGATAGGGTATACACGGTCGCACGAAGGAGTTGGCGAGCTTTAACACGGTCGTCGAGGACCGTTCCGTCTTTTAAGTATTTGATGAATGGAGTCATCGATTCTCTTCGGCGATGGCGACCGTGGTAATCAAATTCTGCCGATCACGGCTTCGACTTTGTGATTTGGATGTTGGAGAAGTGGTGCCCCATCCGATGATGCTAGTTTGGAAAGTGCATCGGCACGGGAGTTGTGCTCTCTCGGGACTTGTTCGATTAGTACTTCTTCAAATTTTGTGCACATTTCGACCGGCTCTTGGTATTTGACCATCATTCGCCGCGTGCCTCATATTCCCCCTTGACTTGGTTCACGACCAAAGGGAGTCCATGTAGATATGGAGGCGTCGAACATCTAGGGCGAGGCTAGATCAAGCCCGCCTACCGAGCTTCGTATTCGGCTTCATTGTTGGTCGCACGAAACCAAACGCACGGCATTTGTGAAACTGTCCGTCTGGGCTAATGAGGACAATCCGCCTTTGCTCTCGCATTGGTGTTGAGCCATCCACGTATAATTTCCGGGCGGGTCGGCCGACTGGTGAGTTGTGAGGGAACGTTAATTCCACCACGAAGTCCGCGAGCTTGGCCTTTGATCGCCGTGCGAGGAGCGTAAGTGATACCGTATTGTGCGATCTCCGGCGACCACTTGAGGAGTCGCCGTTGGTGTCCGGTCGGTGCGGGACTTGTCTTAGAGGTAGAGTGGTTAGGACCTCCACAGTGATCGAAGAAGTAAGCTCTCGGTTTCGTACACTCATGACAAGGGCATGGCGATCTTCTCCAATGGTGTGTAACGTGTCTCGGCGTCGTGAAGCGCTGGCTAACATAGTAGATCGGCAAGTGGGCTTGCCCCTCTGCTCGCACGAGAACGGCACTCGGTGCGACCTCCGAGGCCGCTAAGTAAAGGAATAATTTTTCACCGGGGATCGGCTTTGCCAGGATGCGGGGTTGGATAGATATTCCTTTATTTTGGCGAATGCTATCGGCTTTCTTTCGTCCATGCGAACTTCTTGTTCTTGATGGTCGCGAAGAAAGGCTTGCTTTATCGCCGAGCCGTGATATGAAACGGTTGAGGGCGGCTAGACACTGTGAGGCGTTGCACTGTTTGATGTTTCGCGGTTCCTGCATGTCAAGGATCGCTCGTATCTTGGCGGGGTTCGCCTCGATCCCCCTTTGGCTCACTATGTGCCCCAAGAACTTCCGGAGCCCACCCCGAAGTTGCATTTCTTGGGGTTCGACTTCATGTTAAACTTCTCAAGGATGGCGAACGTCTCGGCAAGATCGTTGAGGTGATCTTCCTTCTTGAGGCTTTTGACCACGATATCGTCAATGTAGACCTCCATGGTCTTGCCGATCTGATCGGCGAACATCCTGTTGACTAATCGCCGGTAGGTCGCCCTGCGTTTTTCAAGCGACGGCATTCGACCCAAAAGTATATGTCTTTTACGTGTGGAAAGATGTGTGTTTTATGTCTTCCTCTCGCCATTGGGATTTGATGATATCCGTGAAGGCATCCATAAACGACATCATTTCGCAACTTTCCGTGCTATCGACGGATGATCGATATGAGGCATTGGGAAGTGATCTTTTGGACATGCCGCGTTGAGGTCGGTGAAGTCATGCATAATCTCCGAGAGCCGATCGGCTTTTGGCGAGCACCGCGTTGGCGACCATTGTGGTTCGTCGGTTGCTACTCCGTCGATCATTCTTTGAGTAACCACGGACTTCTACGTCGAAGCTGCGTATTTCTCGGGACCGAACTTCCTACGCTTGGTGAACAGGTTTCATTGCCGGTCGATCTTGAGATAATGGCGGCGTGTTCGGGACTTATGCCAACCATATCTTGATGCGACCGAGGCAAAGACACCGATGTTCTTACGTAGCAAGTTGATCGGATCTCCCTTTAATTCGCGGTCGATGCTCGCGCCCGATCTGCCTCCCGTTCGGATGATCCGGATCCATCGTAATGCTTTCCAACTCTTCGGCGAGGGCGGTCGCCTCTCGTTTAGTACGATCTCGGACTCGGTCCTTGGATCGATGTCGAGACTTGGCTCAAAACCGATCCTTGGCTCGATGTCGTCCGTCTATCGATGAGAGATGGCGTCCCCTGAGTCGGGTTGGTACGAAGTCTCAGGCTCGTTGATCTCCATGGGTTGATCGTCGATCGCTTCAATGTTACATACAGTACGGGAAGTATTGAAGGAATTAACAACATAGGAGTAACTCAAACATCTCTTTGCCATTAGTTGATCTCCTTTTACAGTACCGACCGTCCCATCGGCAGTGGGAATTTGATACGATAAAGAAAGATGAGGCGACCGCCTCAAAGGTTTCTAAAAGGGCGACCTAGGAACCCATTATAGATCTGGGCCTATCTATGATTACAAAGCTTAGGTTCCTAGTAATCCTAACCTTGGGATCATAAAAGCATACTAGCTCGACGGAGAGCTTGATCCTCCGTAGGCTTGGGTGTGTTGTCGCCGAACCCTTGAAGTACGGTGTCGAAAGGCTTGATGAATTTGATCGGGTTGCCGAGTTGGTCTAGGCGGATTTGAATATGATGTTGCAAAAACTCCCATTGTCGACCAACACGCGATCGGCAAATCTTCCCAAGGATGCAAGCGGAGATCACTAGTGCATCCTCTTTGGGACATTGCACTCCTTCCTGTCCTTGTTGGAAAAGGTGATGAGCGCGTCTCTAGAGATGGTCGGCTCCGGAGGTACTACAACATGGACTCCGGCGAATGCCTCGGCTCGGCTTTTCGTTTCTGTTCGACATGGTGGAAACCGGGGAAAGACCCCGAGGTTTCCACCTCCCGCAAGCATGTTGACGGCCGCGAGTTGATCGGTGGGACCGAATCATCGAGTATTCCGGCTCATGCTCGATTCTCGCGGCCGGATTGGGAGGAGTTCTCTCGTGTTGCCGACGTTCGCGCCCTCCGGTCCTTTCCGTCCTTGGTTCCGGCTTGGTGACCAAGTTGTCAGGTTGCCTTCCTCAAACAATCGCCAGAGTTGCCTGAGGAGATCGCGGCATTGGCTAGTGTTGTGGCCGGGACTCTTATGATAGGCACAGAATTTGCTACGGTCTAGGTGACCGTGGTCTCTTATTGGCTTTGGCTTGGTAAGCCACTCGCGACCCTTGATCGCGTTGAAGATGTGGGCCGGAGATAAGTTGAGGTTGTGAAGAAGGTGGACCTCTACATCCTCGAAGGCTTTGAACTCGCCAGGCGGCTTGGCGATCGCCTTTCTGGGCTTGGCGACCGCCTTCTTCTGGACATGGGAGGGTGCTTTCCCTTCTTCGGATGGTCCCTCTTCTAGGCGGAGTGAGAGCATCCTCTGTCTGGCCAGGAACCCGGCGGCTTTGTTGCGGAAGATCGAATAGGTCGGGGGGATATCTTTTGTGAGGTGCCTGAACATGGGCGATCGTCCGTGGAATCCGCTCATAACTGAGTTGAGAGCGATCTCGTCGGCCAGCGGGCTCACCGGTGAGGACTATCTCGTCTACCGGTCGATGTAATCCTCATCCGATTCATCCTTCCCTGCCCGATTTTCATCATGCGGTGAGGACCTTCCGGCGGCGACTTTGGCGGCGAAGTATGACTGAAGTCGTTCGCTAGCTTCTCAAAGCAATTGATTGAGCGAGATGGTAGTGAGGTGTACCATCGTGGGTGAGGTCGCCCGAGTTAACGGGAACATACGACATTTCGTCATCAAGCTCCGCACCCGGTCATGTAGATCCGGAATTTGCTTAAGTGGGTTTAGGATCCGATTTCCCCTCGTATAAAGGTGTTTGTGGGGGATTGATTGTTGGTTGGGTGGCGAGCTCGATGCGAGTCGTGAGTGGTTCGCTTGAACCAATGATCGATCTCTGGCGCTTGCTCCATTTTCCATGAGCGCCCTCATCTCATCGAGTGGCGTTGTATGGCGGCTATCGCCGTCGCTTTGATCGCCGATTGACTCTCGGAGCGTGAACCAAGGCGATCGTGTGCGATCCCCTGGCCCCGTGGTGAACGACGATCTCCTGCCCGAGAGGTTCCCTTCTTGGGCGAGCGGGGGCTCGTTGACCGGTCTGTCTCTTGGGAGTCGGATACGCCGAACTCTGGTAAAGGATTCGAGATATCGATGTCTCATTTGGGGCTCGAGTGCCCAGTCGCCATGAGGATCGCTCCCTGGCGGCTGAAGACGGAATCGTCCCGCCTCACGAGAGCCTTCTCCAGCGGCTCGGGGCTTTGTCGATTTCTCAACATAGATCCCCTTGAGCTTCCTTTTGCTTGCCGGCGGTTAGGCTGGGGTGATGGTAGGCGTATCGCGGGCCCTCTGCCGTTCCACGAGGATGGCTATAGCCTCCTCAATCATTCCGATGTCTGGGCCGGTCGAGTGAGAGGCTAGAACCGTCCCTCGGGGCGGGAGTGAGCTTAGCGTCGCCACGGTCGCCTTCGCCGTGGTGGGATTCGGTCCTCGCCGGGATAAGATTTCCGAGATCTCGGGGTGGCCCTCTTGGAGGTTGTTCTTGATGTCATTTTCGATGGTTTTCTATTGAAGAACAGTGAGTGTTTCTTCAAGTATATGTCAGGAGAAACGGTGAGTGTTCTTCGAGACAGTGAGGGAAAAATGAAGGTTTAGAAAAGCCCCCTTCCTTCTAGCGCCAATTGTTATTACCCAAAATATTATCAGGAGATAGTATTCTTTGGAACGATCGAGTAACAAACAAAATGCGAGAACACTTCCGTGGGAAAATGGATAACACAAGATTTGCCGGGGTTGTTAGTCCGGGCTTGAATGCTCTCGCGAGATGTTATTAATAAATATCTTGTCAGTACAAATATTAATGTTAGAATCTAATACAATGAGTGTAAAAGCTTCTAGTTATCTAGGCTTTAGAGCGCGTAGATTCTAGGAAGAACCAGATGGATGAATCTGAGTTCTTGCTTGGAATTTATGATGAATGTGTGTGAATGTCACTATGAATATGTTAGTGCTTGCCAAAAGAGCACGTTGTTCTCTCTTTTGTGTGTATTTTTGCACTTAATTCGTGGTAGGATCCGTCCGCTCACGCGCAACAGTGAGTTCTCTATTTATAGGGGACTAAGTAGTTGGGATCCCTCAGCGATCGCGGGCGATCGCCGTTTTCTATATTAAAATAAACGGCCGATCGTCCGTCACGTGGGCCTGTTCCTTTGAGGTCCGAGGTTGCGGTTGGAGGCCGGTGGGTGAACGATGGGAAGCCAAGACGCGTCGCGAGTCGCTGTCAGGAGGGTCCACCGTACCTTTCGGCGGCCTTGTCGGTAGGTGCGGTAGGTGACAGTGGGTCAATGATCCTTTTTGTTGGTATCCTATGGAGATCCGCGGGTGGGCCATCGTCCAAGATTCGGTCTTCGACGACTTTGACGGACGCTGGATCCCCACGTGGCATGAGACGATCGCCTCTGATCCGTTAGACAAAGACGATCGCCAGGTATCAAAAGACGATCGCTGGTTACCAAAAGACGATCGCTATATTATGCCGGACTTTAGGTGTTCGTCCGGAGTTTGGCTTCTATGGTTGACTTTTCAGGGAGGTCGCCGATCGCCTCTTGCGGCGAATTAATCGTCGCACAACAGGTTATATGAAAATTTTACAAAGGTTCCTTAACGTTGTTTAAAGGAATCCGGAAATTTAATTTATATATTTGCCAAACTGAAATTGCTGCATGTTCCAACCTGGTTTGTGCAGATAAAACCGAATTATGGCATAATAGGTTAGGACACATGAGCATAAAGGGATTAGATATCTTGCATAAACAAAAGTGTTTTGGAAAAGATAAAATCTCTAAATTGTCTTTCTGTGACTCTTGCATGTATGGCAAACAACATAAAACCCAATTTCCGAAACCTCCCAATTCCCCTGATCCTGTTTTTGAAAAATCTGGTAAAAGTTCCAATGTGCTTGATTATGTTCATGCTGATGTTTGGGGTCCAGCTAGTGTCCCGACTCATGGGAGAAACCGTTACTTCTTGTCAATCATTGATGATTATTCTAGGAAAGTTTTTGTTTTTCTACTCAAATTGAAATCTGATGTGTTCGATAAATTTCAAATTTGGAAAACTTTAGTGGAAAATCAAACCTAGCGGATTAAAAGATAAGGACCGATAACGGTCTTGAATTTTGCAATACTCGGTTTGATACTATGTGTTCCGAACGGCATCCTTAGGCATAAGGCAGGTTCCTTACACCCCTCAGCAGGCGGGGTGGCTGAGCGGATGAACCGAACCCTCCTTGAAAAGGTTAGGGCTATGCTCGCCACTACGGGACTGTCCAAAAGTTTTTGGGGTGAGGCCCTTTTAACTGCTTGCCTATCTTATAAATAGATCACCTTCTATACCTCGAATGGTAATTATCCAGTCCGTGTGGTCGGGTCATGCATTGATTTTTCAAACATTCGTGTGTTTGGTTGTCTTTTATGTGCATCAAAATATCGATAAACTTGAGCCGAGATCCTTGAGATGTGTTTTTCTTGGATATCTGATGGTATTAAGGGTTATCGATTATGGGTCGAATACGAACCGGGTTGAAAGTGATCACTAGTAGGGATGTAGTGTTCAATGGCCCGAATTTCCTTGTCTTAATCCTTTACCTGCTCCTGTGTTAGGCTGAAAATACTCCCCACCTGTTGATTAGGGTGGAGCATCTTAGTGATAATGAGTTGCTGCTGAATCGATAATATAGAAAATCCTGAAATCTCTAATGATCAACACGATAATCAATCGAAAATAGGGACGAGTGCGAATCATTTCTCGACTTGCGATTATCAACTAACTAGGGATAGGTCTAGAAGAAATGTTAGAAGACCTATACATTTAGATGATTTCCACATGGCTTCTCTTGCTTTCAATGTGTTTGATATGCTTGATGGAAATGAACCTAAATCTTACAATGACGCTCTGTTGTCTGATAAATCAAATGAATGGTTAAGTGTTATGAATGAAGAAATGACGTCCTTGCATGCTAATAATACTTGGAAACTTGTTCCAAAACCTAAGAACTGTTCTTTGATTGATTGTAAGTGGTTATTTAAAGTCAAAAAGGATGAGGATGACATCAGATTCAAAGCTAGGTTAGTAGCTAAAGGTTTCACTCTGTGAAGGTATTGACTATACTGAAATTTTTGCTCCGTAGTTAAATTCACCCTTTGTTCGCATCATGCTTGCATTAGTTGCACATCATAATTGGGAGTTGAAACAATTAGATGTAAAAACAGCATTTTTGCATGGTGAATTAAAAGAAACCATCTACATGAAACAACCGGAAGGTTTTATGGATGCTAACCATCCGGATTATGTGTGCTTGCTGAATAAAACCTTATATGGCCTGAAGCAGTCCCCTAGAGAATGGAACAAGAAATTTAATGATTGCATGTTGTCCTTAAAATTCTGCCGAAGTGCTTATGACCCATGCTTTTATTTCAAGATTGATTGTGATGTTCCTATGTTCCTTCTTATTTATGTAGACGATATGCTCTTGATAAGTTCATGCATTAAGTCTATTAATCATGTCCAAAATCGCTTAGGTGAACAATTTGACATGAAATACTTGGGGGATGCTAAAAGGATTTTAGGAATGAATATTGTTCGGGATAGATCGAAAGGCACTTTATTTTTAAATCAGTCCTCTTACATTGGTAAAATTTTGGAAAAATTTTCTATGGCTGATGCAAAATCTGTTGGTGTGCCACTGGCTTCTCATTTCTTATTATCCAAAACTCAGTCTCCAAAAACGGAATCTGAAATTCAAGAAATGAGAGCTATCCCTTATGCTAATGCAATTGGATCTGTCATGTACCTTATGGTCAGTACCAGACCTGATATTGCTTATGCTGTGAGCTGTTTAAGTAGGTATATGGCTAATCCTGGGAAGCCTCATTGGGAGGCTCTTAAGTGGCTACTTCGGTACTTAAAGAATTCTGTTTCTGATGGACTTGTGTTTTCTAAATCTAATGATGGGGTTAACCTTAAAGGTTATGTTGATTCTAATTATGCCAATGATCGGGATGAATGTAAGTCCACAACTTCATATGTGTTTACCTTATGTGGCTCATGCATTTCTTGGAAATCTCAACTTCAGCATATAGTTACTCTGTCTACTACCGAAGCTGAATACATTGCCACTACTGAAGCCTTTAAAGAGGCTATTTGGTTGAAAGGTTTACTCAATGAAATTGGTGTTATTCGTGACAATGTTGTGATTTTTTCTGACAGTCAATCTAGCATACACTTGTGCAGAAATCCGGTTTTCCATGATCGTACAAAACATATTGACGTCAGGCGACATTTCATCCGTGATATAGTCGAAAAAGGCATAATTGATTTGAAGAAAATCCCGTCCCAGTCTAACCCTGCAGATATGGGCACGAAGTGCCTACCAGTCGAGAAAGTCAGATCTTGCAAGTCGATACTAAATATCGACTCCTTCAACTGAAGACTCTCCTGTCGCTATCTTTGTGATAGCTTTGCTAGTTTTCTCTGTGACTCCTAGTTTTTCCTTTCTTAGTGATTGTTTAATGTCGCTATCTTTGTGATACTTGTACTAACTTTGTGGGGTGTGCAGGTGGTGTGACATTCGGCGATGATGACCTCCCTATCACGAAAGTACCCCGATGGCTCATTTGGTCCGGGTGGAGATTTGTTGACATTTTTTGGCCCAAATGATTATTTATGTTATGGTAGGCACTTCTTGCGGCCGGCCCGGATGAAAAAACCCACCACTCCCGGCCCCCATAATCTCACCCGTTGGATGTGAGTTGACCTATCTCTACCATCCATCCCCTATATTTAAAACCCCCCCCACCCGTAACCCTAGCCTCACTTCTCTCTCGGTTTTTTTTTCCCTCACCCCCCCCCCCTTCTCACCTACCCGCCGTCTGCCATGGATGGAAAGATTTTATTTACTTTCTCACCTTTCGGCCATGGTCCCAATTTGGAAGGGGATCGAAACCCGTATCATTCTTTGATACGATTGGATTCGATCCCCCTAAAATCGGTGGCTTCGACCGGTTGGTGTTTTGCCTATTTAAGGCCGGCGATTGGGATGAGGGAAACACACAAAAAAACGAACGAAAATAAAACCCTAATTTTCTAAGTGAGGAGAAAACCGATCTGTGTTTTTCTTGGTGAAAACCATTTTTTCTGAGTGAAAACCTTTTTCTGAGTGAAAAGCTACTTGAGGCATTTTGGGGGGTTTTTCGGGGATAGTTGGAAACCAGCCGTGGTGGTTTTTCCGTCTGGGCTGTTGGCCGCGGATTCGTACGGAGCCTTGGACGAGGGTACTTGATAGAGGAGGACTGAGCCGAGGCCAAGTTCCGGTCATCCCTCACCACCGTCCACCGTGTGTTCGGATCTTTGTGATCCCTTCGGTTTGAATTTCTGGCATTTTTGTTTCCTGTTGTGTGCATTAATCTGCCTTTCGGGATTAATTAGTTTTTTCCTGTTTTTATTCCGTGTAATTCGTTTGCTGTGTAATTTGTTTGCTTCGGGAATTTATTTGTAATTTGTTTACCTCGCTGTTGTGTAATCGTCTATGTATTCCGAATAGTTTCCCCACATATGGAATGAAGAAAGGGCATGGGCGAAGTATTGTATGTATTTCTTTATTTAGTTTTTCCCTTTAACTTATGGATGTATTATGTATACGTTTTGTTTCTTGACTTCTGTCTATGGTTGTTTTTTACTTGATTTTGGATGTAGCTTGAAGAAGAAGATGATGATGTGCATTTAGAGTACGACTTCGCCAAGGTAATATTCTCATTTCTACTTGCCACAATATTCCCAATTTATTTGTTAAATGTCACTTGCTTGGTCTCCTCCTTTATGGTGTATTACTTACTTTTGTTTGACATAAATATTTAGACTACAAAAAACAACCAACAATGAATTTTGAGATTTTGTGATACTAATTTATGCATCTATGTTGATTGTTTGTAGGATTGTTTGGGAGAAACTACCTCTACTTCTACCACTTGAGTCAAGGTCAAGAACTCAAGATTCAAGATTCAAGATTCAAGATGCATTTTCTCTTATCTTTTGTTTTTGCTACTAGTCAATAATAAAAATATATTTTTGAGACAATAACTATGAATGTAATTATTTTGAATGTAAAATGTGGATGTGGATGTGGATGTGGTTGTCTTTAAAATTCAATTTTTTAAGAAGGTATGTATTTTTAGCAGGTTTTAATTTCAGGTTGTTAGCCTTCAGCAGCTGAACTTCAACTCAATAGAATTCAAGTTCGGTCCGGATCCCGAGTTCTGAATCCCGGGTTTTCAGTTCGGTCCGGATAAGCATCCGGTTTTTATCGGGCCGGTCCCGGTTCCAAAAATGGATCCGGCATTCTTACCGGTCCGGTCCGGATGCATCCGACAAGTTATCGGACAGGTCCAGATTTTGTTGAAACCCGGTCCGAACCGGTCCGATAACAGCACTATCTATAATGGTGCCTTGATGTTAAATTGCACCTCCAAGGTATGGGATTGGCTATTACCTTGGAATCTGTAGAACTTGCTAATGCCGGTATTAAAAATGAGGCAAATGCAATGATATTAATGCGCCATAATTTATCCGAGGATATGAAGAATGAATATATACAAATTGAAAGGCATTCTGAGCTCTGGAAGAAGCTCAAATACAGCTTTGATCACACCAGAACTGTAATATTGCCACGGGCTCAATATGAATGGCAACTACTAAGATTGCAAGATTTTAAATCTGTTGCTGATTATAATTCAGCCTTATTCAAAATTGAGTCTCGAATGGCCTTGTACGGTACACAGCTATCTGAGACTGATAAGCTGGAAAAAACATTAACCATGATGCATTCCTCAAATATGGTGCTTCAACAACAATACAGGCAACGACAATTTCAAATATATTCTGAGCTAATTTCAGTTTTTCTCACAGCTGGGAAGACAAATGAGTTATTATTAAAAAATGATGAACTACGACCTTCTGGGTCCTGTGTCGAACCTGAAGCACATACCAGCTCTGGTAGAGCTTCCGGACGATTCAAGGGCCGTGAAAATAGACCCGGGCGTGGAACCCGGAAAAGTGGTGGACGTGGTGGCTACCGTAAAAATAATTACAAAAATGACCGCGGTGGACGTAACTATAATAATCGTGATAATTATCATTATTCCCGTCAAAATAAATATTCCGACAAATCAAGGCAATCAATTCACGGGCATCGTGATAAGGGAAAAATGCCTATGGAAAATTCTGGTGATGATCCATGTCGTAGATCTGGTATAACTGGACATTGGGCTAAATATTGTCGTACTTCCCAACACCGTGTGGATTCATATCACGCATCAATAAAAAATAAAGACAAAGATGCCCAGGCTCATACCACCGAAACATTCGAGCCATCCAAAGTTATTGAGGCCAACACATCTAGGAACATATTTGATGGAAATCCTGACCAGGACTGGAAATCACTTGAGCTAGCAGATTTCCTTGAAGATCCTGGTTCAGTGGGACATGACGATGAATGTATGAAATAAAATATTTATGCAATATATGTCGTATATTTACTTCCTGGCTTGTAATACCCCAGTTGTTTTTGTGTGTGTTTCTTTATGAATAATATAAACATCAATAAAATCATCTATATTTTTATATTAAATTTCCCCCACTTCCAACGGCTATAAACGGCTAGTAATAGTGATTTTTTATTCTATAAATATGCACACATTTTATTCAACAACTCACTCATATTCTCTACCCTCTTGTAGAAATTCTTAAGTATCTTCATCCGATTTTCTTCGAAAATAATTAACGGATCTCTCGTCTTTATTTTCACAATGATCAGCATGATCATAATACTGATGTTTAGCAAAGACTTCCCTCCGGAATTATTCTGGATTGGTGTTTCATTTATCATTTATATTGTTGGCCTTGTATCAGCACTAATGATACATACAAAAATGTATTATTAAAAAAATATGTATGTTTACATTTCCATTATCAATAAAAAAATGTTTCATGTCTTAAATATTTATTATGTGATGATTTGATTGAACAGGAATACAAATGGAAAGTATCGAACAGATACACAATTGTCTTGTTGATAGTGCAACAACACACTCAATATTTACAAATAAAGCATATTTCTCGAGCATGAAATTATGCAAGACGCACGTTACAACTATATATGGTCCCGTAGAGATTATTGATGACTCCGGGAATGCAACTGTGATGTTGCCTAATGGAACAATTTTACACATTGAAAATGCGTTATTATCTGGTAGATCAAAAAGAAATCTGTTGAGTTTTAAGGATGTACGCAGAAATGGCTATTACTTGGAAACAGTGATTGAAAATAATAAAGAACATCTCTATATTACATCCTATAAAATGGAAACTCGACTTGTCCATGAGAAAATTGAAGCAACTACTTATGGACTGTATTGTGTCCCTATTCGAGCTTTTGAAACCTATACTACCATGGCTTGGAAGCTGGTGAATCCTGATATATTTGGGTTATGGCATGTTGGTCCCAAGAATGATGAAGACTGTCCCCACTGTACCAACACGAGTCTTTTTCTAGCGCGCTTTGTCCTCACTCACGCGCACCTGAGAAACTTCCCAGGGGGTCACCCATCCCATAACTACTCCAGGCCAAGCACGCTTAACTTTGGAGTTTCTATGAGATGGATACCAGAAAAGAAGATGCATCTTGTTTGTGTGAGTAGTCCAAATCAATTCATTTAACCACTTTTTAGTGCAGATCTCACAGGTCGAATCGCAAGCCGCGCCTCGCGCATTTTTAAGCTCATGCAGGCAGGATGCTGGTCCGAATCCCAACATGGCATGATCGCCTTGGGCACCCAGGAACTTCTATGTTACGCAGGATTATTAAAAATACCCATGGACATCCATTAAAGGCCACAAAAATGCTAATGTCCAAAGATTATTTTTGTGAATCATGTTTACGTGGAAAACTTATTACTACACCTTCTATGGAAAAGGTTGGTTATGAATCACCATCATTTTTACAACGCATTCATGGTGATATTTGTGGACCAATACATCCAGCAAGTGGACCATTCCGATATTTTATGGTCTTAATAGATGCATAATCCAGATGGTCCCACATATGTTTATTATCTACCAGAAATGTTGCTTTTGCACGACTCTTGTCCCAAATTATTAAACTCCGAGCACATTTTCCTGAATATCCTATAAAAAATTATAAGAATGGATAATGCCGGAGAATTCACATCAAGAACTTTTGATGATTATTGTGAAGCATTGGGAATTAGTGTTGAGCACCCAGTAGCACATGTTCACACCCATAATGGATTGGCTGAATCCTTGATCAAACGACTTCAAATTATTGCTCGTACATTATTAATGAGATCAAAACTCACTAGTGCAGTGTGGGGTCATGCAGTATTACATGCAGCAACACTCATCAGATTACGCCGCACTCCTTATCATATGCACTCCCCAATGCAATTAACTCTAGGCTTTGAGCCGAATATTTTGCACTTACGCACATTCGGATGTGATGTTCATGTGCCTATTCCACCTCCTCAAAGGACAAAAATGGGTCCTCAACGCCGACTTCGCATATACGTTGGATTTGATTCTCCATCAATAATTCGGTATTTAGAACCAATAACGGGTGATTTATTTACCGCTCGGTTTCCGATTGTCATTTTGATGAGACGATGTTTCCATCAATTGGCAGGGATAAGACTGTTCTTAACAAAGATGAATAAAAACCAGTTGAGGATATCTCCTGGAATGTACAAAGCTTATCCCATCTAGATCCACGTACTACAGAATGTGAAAATGAGGTGAAAAGAATCATCCATTTACAAAATATTGATAATAGACTTCCTGATGCATTTAATGATGCAAGTAAGGTAACAAAGTCTTACATTCCAGATGTGGATGCTCCAGCCAGGATCGTTGTTCCTAATGACACAAAAATGGATGATGATGCCCCACAACAAAAGCGTGGTAGACCTGTTGGTTCGAAGGACACTGTTCCTCGAAAAAGAAAAGGGAGAAGTACTGGGATCTCAAACCAAGATCATCCTAGTGAGCATGCTGCAGATGAATCTGCATAGCGTAATACTGCACATAATATGGGATCATGGATTCTGAAAGCACCGAGAATGCCATAAATCATTACAATGAGATATGGGATCGAAAAAACATGATAGTCGATAATTTATTTGCTTTCTCGGTTGCACAAGAAATTATGAACGATGATTACGATAATGAACCACATTCAATAATTGAATGTCGTCAAAGGTCGGATTGGCCTAACTGGGAGGAAGCAATAGAATCTGAATTAGCTTCCTTAGAAAAACGGATGGTATTTGGGCAAATTACTCGAACACCGAATAATATAAAACCAATTGGTTACAAATGGGTGTTTGTTCGAAAAAGAAATGAGAAAAATGAGATTGCGAGATATAAAGCCCGACTCGTAGCCCAAGGATTCTCCCAACGGCCTGGGATTGACTATGACGAAACGTATTCACCAGTGATGGATATAATCACTTTCCGTTTTCTTATTAGTATGGTTGTTCATGAGTGTTTGGACATGCGACTAATGGATGTAGTCACGGAATATCTATATGGTTCATTAGATTCTGATATCTATATGAAAATTCCTGATGGATATAAAATGCCAAAATCTGCTACTCCTCGTGAGCTATACTCGATCAAATTACAGAAATCACTGTATGGATTAAAGCAATCCGGCCGCATGTGGTATCATAGATTGATGTAATAGTAACAAAACTTGTGATTGTAATAGTACAATATTTGTTACTATAAATATGTGGTTATGGAAATGAAGAAATTACACACACAAAAAGAAAGAGTAATAAAACTTCATCTCATTTCATCCCTATTTGTTCCCTTGTTATTTTTCTATTTTATACTATTATTATCTTCAATAATAGTCTTGCTTAATATTAGTTTTATAACATTTACCATATTTTTCATTTTGTACATAATTTTTAATTTTTTTTCATAGAATCACTAACTTTTGATTTTGTTCATTTTTTTTCCTAATACAAAAATTTTCGATCAAATCTTGCTTTAATTCACCATAAAATTGTCACAGATTTCGCCAATTCACATGGGAGACAAATTTGGAAGAATATAATTAAGATATCAAACGACGTCGTACAAAACTTCTAAAATATAATGTCATTAAATTCCGCGGACATAAGAGGTCGGCATATGTCTGGTTACCACATAAGCGCCAATTAGTAAGATTCAATTTAAGCGGAGTTTAAAATTAGGAGAAATTGAACAAAGTTGAAATTTGATGTTTTTATGAAAAAAAATTTAAAAGTCATGCGCAAAATAAAAAATATAACAAAATTCATATATTTCTATCGACTTTTCCCTTAATACAATCCTTCCATTATTTTTTTTTAACAAATGATGGAATTTTTAGACGCAATTTATATAGTGCATTTAGGTCTATGATGCATCTTGCATTTTTGATGTATACATAAAATGTAATGAATGAAAAATATAAATATCTCGATCAATTAATCTCACATATATCTCACGTATTTTCTACGAATCCAATTTAACTCATGAATTTAGATCAACAACATAACTACTCGATTTAAGATGAAGATTTCGAGGACTTAATCGCCATTTGAATTTTGATTAAAATTACTTTCAATTGGTGCTTTGTTTTCTTTTAACCTATTCTTATTTGTATTTTGATGAGAAAATTTAAATGAATGAATTTAGAATTATCTCATATGATGAATATAAACATTTCCAAAAATGATATCGTAAAAGTTCTATGTTTCATCTCGATACAAAAAAATTTAGGGAGCGTTTGGTTCGCTAATTTTTGAAAGTACGAGCTTGGAATTGGTAAAACCCACATCATGCATTTGATTGGTAAACTTATAGATTCTAAACCCATAAAGGAAGGGGTTTAAAAACATTCGAGGATAGGTGAATTTGGCTGATACCATTAATCTAAGTACCAAATTAAAAAGATATAGAAAAATTAAAATATTAGAAATTATATAACATGAAAATTGAAAAAATAATCAAATAATTAGTAAATATAAAATGTATAAATCTAAAGAGATATTTGGAAAAGTAAACACAAATTGATCATATCGTCGCCTATACTGCAAGCAATAAGGTGGCCAGCAATTTAATTTGTCAGCGGGTGGGTCAGTGCAAATTTGGTAAAAGTAGGATTTTTAGCCTAAATATTGAGGCCGTGGCCTATGATGGGTGAGCCTCGCTTCATGGGCTACAAATTTTTCGCTTCCAACTTAATTAACCAAAATATATTAAAAGTATAAATAATATGATACAAATATATTTTCAACTATTTTAAAAAGTTCAAACATCTATTTCAATACTATTAAAACCGTTAGATTCTTACACTACAACCAGCGGTACGAAAAGTAGCTCATCACTTGGTCCATTATCTGTATTCGATAGCAAAATATCAATACAAAAATCTAAACAAAATCAACTTTAAATTGAAATAAGTTACGGTGTAAGGTTATACCCATTAACCTTAGCCTAATTAATTAATATTTAATAGTTATTAAATTTTTCATGGCGCCTACAGGCGCTTTTCTGGCCGGGCCAAATAGGCCCAAGTTTCTATGGGTTAAAAAAGTAAAGCTCAAAGCCCATTTATTTATGGGTGGGCTGGGCCGGCCCGTGGGCCTGGGCCACTTTTACCAGGTCTAATACCGCCCACCCACCCGCACCCTGCAACATAGGTTTATATATAGGAAAAATTGATATAAATAATCCCAAGTTTGGGTTGTCTTCCCGTATTAATCCCAAGTTTGAATTATTTTTGAAAAATCCCAACTTTCATTACTGTCTGCCCATATTGGTCCAACTTAGGTATGTAACCTGTTTAGGCTAATTGATCCGGTAAACTTGCTGACGTGTCATCCACTATCATTATAAAACTAAATTAATGTCTCCATCAATGACATGAATAATCCCAAGTTTGGGTTGTCTTCCCGTATTAATCCCAAGTTTGAATTATTTTTGAAAAATCCCAACTTTCATTACTGTCTGCCCATATTGGTCCAACTTAGGTATGTAACCTGTTTAGGCTAATTGATCCGGTAAACTTGCTGACGTGTCATCCACTATCATTATAAAACTAAATTAATGTCTCCATCAATGACATGAATAATCCCAAGTTTGGGTTGTCTTCCCATATTAGTCCAAGTTTGGATTATGCTTTAAAAATCCCAACTTTTATCATTGACTGCCCATATTGGTCCAGTTTAGATATTAGATAAAATATCCTTAAATGAACTACATTTTACGAAAGTTCTAAACATTATGAATGAAAACAAAACTTTTGGCCACATCACATCAAAAAATTAAACCTGTTTATGCTAATTGATCCGATAAACCTGCTGACATGTCATCCATTCTCATTATAAAACTATAGAGAACAACTTCAATTCAATAATTACGAAATACAACTATCTTCCACAAATGATGCACAAATTCATGTCAGTTGAGATTATGAATTAAAGCATTTCATCATTGTATTCCAAAAAAGTACATACAAACTGTTTGAAAGAACTAACCAAGACATTACTTGTATTCATGTCTTTTACCAAAAAACCAAAAACTATAGCAGTACATAAAAACCAAAAACAACAAATCCTTCCATAAATGATGATTTGACAAAAAACCACTCCACTCTTGAATTTTTCCTAAGCTGCTGGTTGGTTTGATGAGCCAATTACAGATACTTGACTTGATAATTGATCGCTAGAAGATTGTGATATAATTCTTGGCTCTCCTCGTTGTCCAGGAAGCTATTATGTCAAACAAGAAAATAGTAAGTGAAAAAATTGATGATGATATTTAAATAGCAATACCAAAATAAAAGTTATAGGGACATACATTGGTCATTGTTGAACCATCACTAGCAAAATACAGTCCAAAATCATGTGGAACCTAGTGTTCAGGAAAAGATGGTTAATACACTCAACTATGTTTAAATCAAAGTAAAGAAAGAGTTATTATATAAACTTACATTTGAACCTCTACCACCTCTGCCACCACTTGATACTTTCTTCCCCCTTAAACCTATCCCACCCCTTGAACCTCTACCACTACTGATGACCCTTCCTCCTCTTCCGGTTCTGGATGGCTCTGCTGTGGCTTCACAGTGTTGTACACCCCTTGAGGGGGCATGATTAGTAGAAGCAGAAGCATCTTTCCTAGGCCTTCCCTTTGGTCTTTTGGGCTGGGTTTGAACTTCATTATTTCTATCTGGGCACTTCCTTTTAGTGTGACTTGTACACTTGCACACACTGCAACTTAACTTCTGCCCATGCCTTGTCAGCCTACCTGGTTTTTTTGGGTTTTCATGAGGGTCTTTTCTTCTATTTTTTCTTGGTCTTCCTGGACCTAATTTGATGGGGGGTGGAGCAAGTGGTAGTTCTATCCTGGGCCAGTGTCTTTCTCCAACACAAGGTGGGATAGAGTGGTTGTATACTCTTAAATAGCTAGTTCTAGTATAGCACTCATCGACAAATGTTTCAGCCTCCATATGCAAAAAAAATATGCATGATATTGCATGGCAACATGGAATCCCTGTCAAATCCCACTGCCTACAAGTACAAGTTCTAGCTTCTAGGTTGACTGTTAGGCTATCTAGGTTATGGTTAACCTGAAATATGGTGTTGGTGGAAGGCATCACATTACAAGCAGCAGCTAATTCCTTTTCTTTTTCTAATTTCAGCTTAATCCTAGGACATACTAGGGCACTACTCCTCTCCATTTCCTGCCTCTTAGTCAACAGCCTTTGCATTAAGGCTGCCCTAATATCTTCTAACATGTATATGATGTGTTTTGTTCTAGCATGTATGATGTACCCATTAAATGTCTCTGCTAGATTGTTCACAATTACATCACATTTCGTTTGTGTTTTTATGAAAGCTCTACAAAACATTTGTGGTTTGAGAGCTTTGAAGTCTATAGCCTTGTAGGACTCACCTTTTCCATTTCAACCAATGCATCATTGTAGTACGCAATGTTGTAAGACTTTGCTACCTTCCAAAACATCATCTTCATTTCATCTCCCTTGTGTGCCTTATGCCAATGTGCAAAAATGTGCCTTGCACAATGTACGTGTTCGAATCGGGTAACACCTTATTGATGACATTTAGAATGCCCTGAATACAAAATTAAGATACAATTAATACATTTATTTAAAAATACAGGTAATATCTACTAATTTACAGTCAATACAAAATAATTTTTGAATTACCTGATGTTGATCTGAAATGATAGTCCAATCAGCTCCTGTGGTAGCCCCAAAATATTTGCTCAATGCTAAAAAAAACCACTCCCATGCATCATTGTTCTCACCTTCAACAACAGCCCATGCAAGAGGAAACATTTGATCATTACCATCCCTACCAACAGCAGCTAATAACATTCCTCCTAAAAATGTTTTTAAGAAACAACCATCAACACAAACAACCCTTCTGCATCCAGCTAACCATCCATTTTTTATCCCATCAAAACAAATGAAAAATCTTTGAAAAATGGGTGGGATAGATGTTACTCTAGTGGTCGCACAAAGAAAACATACTTTCTGGACTTGAATCAGCAAGAGCCTGCAAATATCTGCCCAACTTTTGGTAATGATCTTTCATACTGCCATGAAGTTTCTTATGAGCCCAGTACTTGATCTTGTATGCCTTGTCTTTCAATATTATTACCCTATAGGCCCTTCTCACAGTTTCAATGATCTCATTTGCAGGCCAATGAGGCCTTGCTTTAAAAACCTCTAGGAACTGGTCTGCAAGCCAAGTAGATTTCAATTGTCTGTTAGCTTCCATTGTTCTATTACATGTATGGTCAGGGTCCACTGATTTGACCACAAATGTTGATCTATTAGAATCCCATGATGCATATAGCCTAAATGGACACCCTGCCTTGCACAAAATCCCTAACCTTTGACCCCTTTTTTTGTTGCTGATCTTGAAAGTCAAGTTTCTTCCTTGATGCACAGCATACTTTGCAACAGCTGCCCTGAACTCTTTCCTAGAGGGAAATCTTTGACCTACTTGCCACTGGAATTTATTGAAATCTGTTCTTTCATGGACAACTATTGTTCTCACCCTCTTTTTCTTTCCACCAATTCCTTCTTCACCACTATTCTCAGGTGTATGAATCTCATCCTCACTGTCTTCATACTCACTAGCCCATCCACATTTAGCAAGAGTTATTTCCGGTTGGTCCTGAGCCTTTTCATTCCTCTGTAATCCTAATTTGCCCTCTGCAGCTTCCCTTTGTAATTGCTCAGCAATTTCAAACAGTCTTTTATTGCATCCCTTAAACTTCTCCCTTGCATTTAAGAGCTCATCATCATCTGTATCTCCTCCATACTCTCCTGTTTTATCTTCAAATGGCTCACCGTAAAAACCTCCCAACTCAGGCTCCTCCTCCACAACTTCTTCACTCATTGTCTCACTTTCTTCATGATCTGCAGATGATGTAGGTTTCCATAGTGGATCATCTTCACCACTTGAGTTAGAAAAATCCCTCATCAATTCTTCCTCGATGGAGGGGAGGGTCAATAGCTGCTGGTTCATATTGGTTGCTTGAAGATTGTTTGACCTATTTACAATATATGTTTCACATAAAAACTTAAATAAATATATACAAATCGCAGAAATTAAGCAGAAAAATGAAGCATAAAGCATAAATAAGAGAAATTAAAATAAACACAAATCCGCAATTAAGCATCATATTAAAAAGGAATTAAAAAAAGAAGCACACTTTTAATCTGAATCTATCCTCTTTATATCACTTTCCTCCCTAAAACGAAAAATTGCTGAACATTTTTAGCAATTTTTAAGCACCAAATACTAAATAAATAGCCTAGTCAGAAAAAGCAGCGGAAAAAAAAAGACGAAATTTATATCAATCGAGCAATCAAGAACAGAGGTTGATTAACTTTGAGCAGTTGAAAAATTACCTACAGAAGCAGAGAGAAGGGAGAAAAATCACCAAAAAACTGCTGCTTAGAGAGAAGGGAGAAAAAAGTTTTTAGAGAGAGGGAGGAGAAAGAGTGGCGGTGTGATTGAGAAAGAGAGAGAGATGAACGTGTGCGGTGCGGGTGTGGAGTTTTTTTTTTTCTTTTGCAAGAGGGTTTCTTTCCACAAATTATGTGGGCCATATGTCTTGATAGCCATACAACACTAACCCTATTAATGGGCTAACATGGCATAATTAACCAGCCCACCCTTTTACTTATTTTTTTTACAAGTTCAACCGGTGTAAAGTAAATTGGACCAATATGGGCAGACGGTGATGAAAGTTGGGATTTTTGAAAAATAATCCAAACTTGGGACTAATATGGGAAGACAACCCAAGGTGAAATTTGTCAGCGGGTGGAGTCAGTGCAAATTTGGCCAAAAAGGCCCAGGATTTTTTGGGCCTAAATATTGAGGCCCGTGGCCTATGATGGGCAGGCCTCGCCCAGCCCATGGGCTTCAAATTTTTTCTTGCTTCCAACTTAATTAACCAAAATATATTAAAAGTATAAATAATATGATACAAATATATTTTCAACTATTTTAAAAAGTTCAAACATCTATTTCAATACTATTAAAACCGTTAGATTCTTACACTACAACCATGTGATGCGAAAAGTAGCTCATCACTTGGTCCATTATCTGTATTCGATAGCAAAATATCAATACAAAAATCTAAACAAAATCAACTTTAAATTGAAATAAGTTACGGTGTAAGGTTATACCCATTAACCTTAGCCTAATTAATTAATATTTAATAGTTATTAAATTTTTAAGTAGTATTTGCCACCACAAGCTGGCGCCAACAGCCAAGTTACATGGGTTAAAAGTAAAACTCAAAGCCCATTTATTTATGGGTGAGCTGGGCCGGCCCGTGGGCCTAGGCCACTTTTACCAGGTCTAATACCGCCCACCCACCCGCACCCTGCAACATAGGTTTATATATATAGCAATAGTATATTGGGTGGTTCAGATTAAAATTCTGTTTTGAATTATAAAATTAAAGTTATTGTTTTTAAGGTAAAAAGACTTATTTCCTTGTTCTAATAGAACATTTACTCAATTTTATATGCATTAATTCAAATTTTTATAATTTTTATTTTTAGTTTGTTTTTTTTATTTTTAGTATTAATTATTTAGACAAATTGTATAATTTTATATTCATTTGGATAATTTGTAGTTGGAAGCATATTTATTCTAATAGTTGCCGATATGATATAAACTAAGGGGTATTTTATATTAGAAAATTCAACCAAGCAACATATAAGAAAAATATTTTCATTCTTAAATTGAACTAAACACATAATATTGGATATTAAATTTTAAATATATACCACTCTAATTTCATTTTTTATTCCAAATATATACTCCGTCCGTCGCATGATAACATGAACATTTGTGTTCTGCGTGATCTCCAAGAAACTATTTGACCATTAATATATTTAATTATATATAACTAAAAATTATAAAAGTCAATATTTTAAAAATATATATTACAATAAATATAATAAGATTATATATGATATTATTCTTATATATATTAATAAAATTTAATGATCAAATTTAATTAATTTTTATTAAATAAAGAGTGCATGTACAAATTATCTCGGAATGATTTGGGGGTTTGTTAAATTACAAACAAAACAGCCCTTATTGTTATTTTAACTTCAAAAAAAAAAAAAAAAAAAAAACTTCAAAGGCATCTCAAATGAAGATATGAGCATATCCCACCTTATTACTTTGGTGGGGTCAAATGACCCCATTAAAATTTCTTCACGCTTAGTTTCCGAGTTTAACTTAATAAGAGAAAAGAAGGAAAATGGATGGAAGAAATGGATGGAAATAAGAAGAATGAAAAAATATTTGGTGTTCCCGAGTTTTTTAATGAAAAGAAACGGAAAGAAATGGAAGGAAAACTTTCCCTCCTAACTTTCCTTCCGATTTGGAAGGATTTGGAGAGAAAAGAACAAAATAATTAATTTTCCTTTCACTTCCTTCAAACTCGAGAACACAAAATACAATTTTCTTTCACTTTCCTTTCTCTTCTTTTCTCTCCTAACTTTCTTTCCCTTTCTTTTCTTTTATTTACTAAAACTCGGGAACTAAGCGTTAGAGTAGATATCTGAGTGAAAAACAGGAAATATGTAAAAAAAAAATTGAGAAGTCAATTTTATCTGTCCCACTAAAAGAGTTTCATAACAAGACTTAATTAAACTTTAATATATAGCATAAAATCTACATTTATATTATATGTAATTATTTTTTTCTATATCTATGAATCGTCTGAATTTATTCGTTTTTCGATAAATTTATATTGATAATGATATGAACTAAAAAAACTATAATTAAATATTATTATATTTATTTATTTGTTGATCCACTGAAAATATGTTCTTGCCACACCAATGTGTCATTACTTCATACGAGTTGATATATCCCACGTGATGTACGGTGCAAATACACACCGATTGTGATTACTAGTATAATTAATTGATGTACAATATAGTCACAACTGTATATAATACGAGGCATTCTGACCCGTGCGATGCACCGATTTTGTTTTTCGATAAAAGTTTGAACTTTTGCGTATGTTTAAAACTCAAAATTTTATTTGATATTATAATTTACGAACGACTTCAAGTCAAAATTATGTATTTTTTCCTTTCTATTCATTACTCAAGGTGATAGTTTTAATATGTTGTATTTTGTTATTATAGCAAACTAATTTAATTTATCTGTTCAATTCGGATGTACTAACACTCACCGCAAAAGGGTGTAGATATTGGTTTCTCACTAATGATTCTACATATAGAAAAAGAAAACACTTTGCGATGCGCGGACCTTCTTTCTTTTCAATAATAATTCATTGCACATGATAAATTCAATCTAATATTTCTCAAAGAGCATTCGAAAGCAACTACTTAGCAGAACCAATCATAAGATGCGCAAAATACACACTAATAACCTACATGAATATTTTGAAACGTGTGATTTCATAGTAATAATAACATGACCTTTGTAATTCCATAGTAATAACCTACATGAATATTCTGAAACGTGTGATTTCATAGTAATAATAACATGACCTTTGTAATTCCATAGTAATAACCTAAATGGATATTATTATTATTACTTATAGATCGATGATTTGTAACCAAATTTAGAGTCATTTACTCACCTAATTAAAAACTCAATTAATATAGTGTCATTAGATAAAAATTAAAGTCATTAAGACTTAATTTGCTTTGACTCTTTGTTAAAATTTTCCCACTTTTAGTAACTTTCTTCTCTCTCTCTCTCACTTTCTGTTCCTTAACATTTAGTATAAATCACAGCCTCATTTTTTTCTGTTTCGTTACATAATTAGTTACGTCTGGACGGCAAAGAGTATTGTTGGTGACTGTTGGTAACCGTGAGGTGGGATAGGATAGTGGATGGGATATTGTTGTAGTCGGTAAAAAACATACTACAAAAATTGATCAAATGTGAGTCGAAATGCAAGCATACCGAGAACATCACTTGATGTCCAGGAAAGATGTTATTTATAGTTAAATTATTTGTGTAACTTGCGGATATGAAATGACTATTCATATGAAGAGACTTTTCAAATTATTAAGAAAAAACTTTTCAAATTATTAAGAGACTTTTCAAATTATTAAGATTGAGATTTTATAATTTTTTAGATAAAAATTGAATTCATTAAGACTCTACATTAAATAATATTCTTGAAGCCTCCACATTAATAAGGGGACTCAATCTTTTAGTATAATAGATAATTGCAGTGAGAATATGATGTAGCAGCATAACATTAATTGCTGCATAACACAATCAACTGATATATCATGCAAGGTACATCATGTTGCACGGTATAATTTTCCGCCTCATAGCATCTGCAACATCTGTTTCATAATAATTGATATTTTGTTTCTTTTAAAATTGAACCTTGACCATAAATATTCCATAAAACTTAATTATTAAATTTACGAAGATTATAAAGCTACCATCAAAAAATATTCTTTGTTAACATATAATTTAATATTCTTTGTTATTGTATATTATTAACATATAATTTATGATTAATATGAATTTGAAAGAAGCAAGACATCAATTATTATAAAACATCAATATATATATATATATCATATGAAAATAGTTTTTATATTGTGAATTGAGAAAAAATCTGAATCATTGATCTTTCTGTGATGTACGGTCCAAATTGCCTTATGCATGCAATATATGCATTTCGTGCATCAAACTTGTAGTGCATAAAAACTCTGCATTATATGCATTCAAATATCGATGCACTAGATTATTACATTCTATGCATATATTTTTTTGAGAATAAATCTAGGTCATCTATTTAATCAAGATCTATGGATCAAATTCATTCTTATTTCTTAACTTAAGTATCATTCTCACTAGAACCCACCCATATATATATATATATATATATATATATATATGTATATATATATATATATAGGAAATTGATCATAATGAGAATGAAATTTATTCTGAAAAATAAGAATACATCACAGCCCTTGATTACATCTGATGGATGGTTCGAATTGTGTGAACACTTGAATTATTTCTTAATTAATGATTTATTCCTCATTTGGTAAATTGATCATTAATATTTTGGAAAGAATATTTCCTCCATTTCATGCATTTAATCTGAGTCACTAAAAATAATTAAATTAATGGTATGAATGTATTCTTATTTCTTATTAGAACCCGTGTGTATATATATATATATATATATATATATATAGGGGTGTGTTATGGAGTGAAATGGTATAAGTGTAAGAAATAGGAATGATTGTAAAACATTAATCTTTGAAGATTAATGACCCATATTTCGTTCTGGTGTGCTAACACGGGAAACTAGGAGTGCTAATGAATTTAATTATTGGGGGTACCAACGTAATTTGACTAATTTATCTTATGGGAAGTTACTATATTCATGGGATTTCATATTTTAGGTTAATATCTATTTTTTTATGGGATTTCATATTTTTTAGTCGTTCAAATATTTTATATTTTTGGTGTATTTATTTTTATTTTTTTAAAAACTAACATTATCTTTTTTTCTATTTGATTTGTATTTTTAAAAATCGGAACTGTTGTGATAATCATTTGTTTTGTGTGTGCTGCAAATTGGAAAAAAGAGAGTGCGGTTCTGGTTATATTCCAATTATGTGATTTTTTTTGTTATGCTTTATTGTGTACAATACAGTCAATTTTGATACAATGTGTTGTGCTTTATTTTTTTGGAAGATAAATAATCATACTCGTTTTCAAGTATAGGTACAAAATGATTTTCGCGTCATTTACTAAAATACAATAAATACAATAAGACTCCATTTGTAAATCCCATAAACTGCTATGCAAGCATTACATACCATATGTGCTAGTATTACCTATTAAATGTGCTAATATAAATAACATTTTAATGCTAAACTCTACTATTAAAACATTAACAGAAATACAATGTATTAACAATACAAAATTTTACAGATTTAAGTGCTAACTATCACACAAATGACATCACAATAATTATCAAAACAATATTATCAAAGGTGCTAAAATTTGGAAAGAGATAAGAAGTGGGATATGAAATCCCATGATGGTAGGAAATACCAAACATAAAATCTGTATAATTACAAAAATATCCCCTCAAAAATATTCCGCGTAGCACACTTAGGCTAACTCTTTAGCACAACGCGCAAAAATCGCAGTCATTAATCACCAAAGATCAAGGGCCCAAAATCATTCCTATTTCTTACGGAAAAAAGCTTTCCTACCTGAACATATATCTCTCTCTCTCTCTCTCTCTCTATATATATATATATATATATATATATATATATATATAGGGGTGGGTTATGGAGTAAAATGATATAAGTATAAGAAATAGGAATGATTGTAAGTCATTGATCATTGGAGATTAATGGCCCCGATTTCGTTCTGGCGTGCTAACACGGGAAACTAGGAGTGCTAACGAATTTAGTTATTGGGGGTATCAATGTAATTTGACTAATTTCGCTTATGGGAAGTTCCTACAATCATGGGAAGTTCCTGTATTCATGGGATTTTTTATATTTTAGGTTAATATATATTTTTTATGGGATTTCATATCTTTTAGTCGTTTAAATATTTTATATTTGGTGTATTTATTTCTATTTTTTTTTTAAATTAACATTATTTTTTTTCTATTTGATTTGTATTTTTAAAAATCGGAACGGTTGTGCTAACCATTTATTTTGTGTGTGCTGCAAATTGGAAAACAGAGTGCGGTTCTGGTTATGTTCCAATTATGTGATTTTTTTTCTTATGCTTTATTTTGTACAATGCAGTCAATTTTGAAAGAAAATATATTACCTAGCACACTAAGATATATGTTCCAAGATATATATATACATGGTATAATATCTATCACGTGTTACGATAAGCACCACAAATTATATTACCTCGCACGTTATTCATATCAACATTGCACACATCTGTTGAATAGTACTTTACCACAAGTTATATAAACTAGTACGATAAGCACCACAAGATATATTACCTAACACACTATTCATATCAACTTTGCACACAAGGTATAATACCTATCATGTGTCACAACATAAGCGGAAACTTGTACAATATTAATTTACCTAAATTCAAAGATTTAAGATCATTTGAGGACCAAACTTTTTTTACATACCAAGGGATTAATCTCCACCCTTCATCTTCCCTCCATCTTTATTTGATCTAATGAATGAGATTAATCCCAACAATTTAAAACACCCACTTTCATCATTTTTTTTCAAATATCAATATCTTTCAAACCGTTAATCGTTAAGTCAAAAAAAATATACCGTTACGACGAGCATTTAATTATCTTTCTATAGATAGGCACTTTGATATACTTTCGACAATTTTTTTTTTCCGCTTTTTTCACGTTTTTTTTCGTGGCCGAAAAAATCATATGTGATATATCATATATGATATTACATATCACATATGATATGTAATATCATATCATATATGATATATCACATATGATATTTTCGGCCACGAAAAAAAACGTGAAAAAAAATGAAATTTTTTTTTTTGTCGAAAGTATATCAAAGTGCCTGTCTATAGAAAGATAATTAAATGCTCGTCGCGATGGTGTAATTATTTTCGCTTAACGATTAACGGTTTAAGAGATATTTAAATTATAAAAAATGTGTGAAATATTAAATGCTTTTAATCTCAACCATTGATTTCTTTTTGGATGGATGGTGGGGATGAGTCCCTTGGTATGTAAGAAAAGTTTGGTATTTAATATAACTCTACTCAAATTCAAAGTATATCAATTCAAATTATTTATCTTCCAAAAAAATAAAGCACAACACATTGTATTAAAATTGACTGCATTGTACACAATAAAACATAACAAAAAAATCACATAATTGGAACATAACAAGAATTGCACTCTGTTTTCCAATTTGCAGCACACACAAAACAAATGATTAGCACAACAGTTCCGATTTTTAAAAGTACAAATCAAATAGAAAAAAGATAATGTTAGTTTTTAAAAAATAAAATAATTACACAAAAAATATAAAATATTTGAACGACTAAAAAAAATAAAATCTCATAAAAATATATATTAACCTAAAATATGAAATCCCATGAACATAGGAACTTTCCATGATTGTAGGAACTTCCCATAAGTGAAATTAGTCAAATTACATCGGTACCCCCAATAATTAAATTCGTTAGCACTCCTAGTTTTCCGTATTAGCACACCAGAACAAAATCTGGGCCATTAATCTCCAAGGATCAATGGCTTACAATCATTCTTATTTCCTACAAAAAAAAGCTTTTCTACCTGAACCTATCCCTATATATATATATATATATATATATATATATATATATATATAATTCTATTTTGGAAACCACAACAACTCTCCATTGATTTCTGGCACGATCTTGAACATTTTATTATTATTATTATTATTATTATTATTATTATTATTATTATTTATTTTTTTGACAACCGTAGTATCTACCTTTTAAAAGTCAAAATCTATAATTAGTTCAAATTTCACCTATAGTATTGGCATGCGCCTTTATATATAATCATGGCTATTTGACAAATTACACTCTTTCATAGTATTGACAACCGAACTTTTTTGGCCTTCTTGTGATGGTAGGAAGCTTCGTGAGGGTTTATTCCCAAACGACATCGATAGGTCATCGTTGGGGGTGAAAGTTCTTGGGGGGCAGTTAGTAGGGATGCTGGTTTCATTAGTGGGTTGGTAAAGAAGAGAGCTTCTAGTGCTATTGATATGACGCGTCTTCTTCCCCAACTAGGAGACCCGCAGAGTGAGCTCCTCTTGCTTCGATCGTGCATGGGTATTGCTAAACTTTTTTTTGGCTTGAGGACGTGTCAACCCGTATATGTGGAGGAGGCTGCTATGTTTTTTGACAAAGGATTGCGTGAGGCGATCGAGGATATGATAGTTTGTGGAGGTCCCTTCTTTGGGGACCTCCAGTGGCGACTTGCCTCTCTACCTATTAGGTTTGGTGGTTTGGGGCTATATTCGGCGGTAGAGGCTTCATCTTATGCCTGTGTGGCCTCGAGGGCCCAATCTTGGGTGCTTCAGGACCACATCTTACGCAGCAGTGGTGTATGTGATATGGATTATGATTATGATTGTGCTTTGACTTGTCTTCGTGATATGATTCCAAGTTTTGACTTTGGCAGTTTCACTAAAAAGGGCACCGCCCCCCTAAAGCCCAACACACATTGGCGAATGCTCTTTTTAGCAAGATTGTTCAGGACATGGAAGTTCATTCTGAGATGACGGTTAGACAAAAAGCTGTTTTTGAGTGTCTGCGTGCACCACATACTCAAGAATTTCTCCTTGCCATCCCTATAGATGGTCTGGGTCAACATATGTCGCCGATTGAGTATCGCACTATCCTTAAATATCGCCTCATGATCCCTATTTTTCCGGTTGATAAAATTTGCCCAGTTTGTCACGAAGCTTGTTTGGATTCATTCGGAGAGCATGCAGTTCATTGTAGAGAGCTTCCGGGGTTCAAATACCGACACGATTTGGTTAGGGATGTTCTTTTTGACATATTCAGGCGGGCTGGGATTTCAGTTAAGAAAGAAGCACCTGTGAATTTCTTGACTAACCCGATAGAAGGAAGATCGATACTTAGACCAGCTGACAATTTTGTCTTTGAATGGATATGAGGGAAACATACTTGTGTAGATCTAACGGGGGTTTCTCCACTTGTGGGATTGGGGAATCATGCTTTTACGGCAAGTCAGGCTGCCTTGAAAGCCGCTTCATGCAAAGTAACCAAACACGAGAAAGCGTGCCTTGATAACCAACACGCGTTTATACCTTTTGCATTTGATACATTTGGCTTCCTTGCACCTGAGGCTGTGGAGCTGCTCAACAGAGTCCAACGGGTTATGCATGCAGAATGTTATTACCCAAGGTCTCGAATGTAGTTTTTAAAAGACTTAGTTTGCTATTCAAAAGTGGCTAATGCACTTGTTCTTCGCCACGTCCGTTTGATGTAAAAATGTTCGCTATCAATTTTAATATCAAAGTTTAATCTAAAGTAGTCATTGTATATTGTGCGACCCCAAATAATTGATTACCTGACAGTGAATTATAATTGTCATTAATGGGAATACTCACTGTGCTTTTTTGAATATAGTAGAATTTATTTATGTCCCAAGTTTAACACTAATTTTTTTATAACTAAATTATCATATTTTGCCTTTGCTCGAATATATTTTAGTCACCAATTCAAATAGCCCTTTCGAATCACCTATTCGATTAACATAAAACATATTCGGATTACCTACTCGAGTCATCTAAATTGCATTCGAGCCACCTATTTGAGTCACTTAATTACATCCAAATATATATGAGTTATCTATGCACTACAAAAAAACAGTTTTTACCGACGCCATTTACCGACGCCAGCACCGCCGTTGTTAAACTTATAATTTACCGACGCCATTTACCGACGCCCGTACCGCCGTTGTTAAACTTATAATTTACCGACGCCATTTACCGACGCCCGATTTATCGACGCCATTGCCGACGACCGGTTCGCAGACTTATTTTTTTTACAATTAACGACGCCACATCGACGCCATTTACCGACGCCATTACCGACGCCATTTTGGCGTTGGTAAATTTTTTTTTTTAATTTACCGACGCCGTTCGCCATTACCGACGCCATTTCGGCCGTAATTTTTAACACAATCCCACATCGAAAAAACATCAATGTTTTGGTGGTTTATAAACCAAAATCCTTCTCAACCATTTGAAATTGAATGGAGCCGAACTGATCCGCCGGACCCGCACCCGCCCGCCGGACTCCCGACTGGACTCGACCGAGCCCTCCCGCCCGAGCCGGACCTAACCCGCCCGAGCCCCGCCCGAGTCTGGCCTCGACTTTTTAATTTTTTTAATTTAACGACGCCAAAAATGGCGTCGGTAAATGGCGGCGTCGGAAAATGGCGTCGGTAAAAAATTATCATCGAGCGTTTTTCCAACGGCGGGTTGTCGTCGGTAATGGCGTCGGTAATTTTTTTACCAACGCCATTTTCTGTTTTACCAACGCCATTTTGGCGTCGGTAAAAACTGTTTTTTTTGTAGTGATGCGAGTCACTCAAATAGGTGGCTCGAATGTATATGAGTCACTCGGTAGGTTTCGAGTCACTCGAATAGGTTTCGAGTCATTCGAATAGGTGACTCGAATGTACTCGAGTCACTCGAATAGGTGACTCGAATGTATATGAGTCACTCAAATAGGTTTCGAGTCACTCGAATAGGTGACCGAATGTATATGAGTCACAAATAGGTCACTCGAATGAATTCGAGTCACTCGAATGGGTGACTCGAATATATATTAGGTGATTCTAATGCATTTTAGGTTACTCATGTGTAATTTAGTGACTCAAATGAATTTCGATGACTCGAACATGTGATTCAAATGTGTTTTGTGCTAATCGAGTAGGTGATTCAAATGTATTATTCGAATAAGTGATTCAAATTTCTTTGAGTAAAAATCAAATCTAACAATTTGAGTATTAAAAGCGTGTGTTAAATTTAAAGAAAAAAAATCTATTAAATTTAAAAAGGCAGTGTATTCTTCTCAAAAAAAAAAAAAGGCAGTGTATCAATTTTCCCCCTTCTCATTATCCATTAGCAACGAACCTATTTTCCTTCTATCGTTAGAGAAAATTGTCGTGATGCCACGTCAGATGAACATACCCGAGTGTTTCCAAGGAGAAAGGGGATGCAGTGCACTCCCTCCTTCTCAGCCATTGGCACAACACGGTGTAGCATACATTATATGTATCGCACCGTGATTTGTGGAGAAGGGAGGGAGTGCACTGCACCCCTTCTATGGAAAAAATCAACATCCCTATACGGTGGGTTATGGATGATAATAAAATAAGGACTGATTCAAATATTTTTATGTGTGAGATTAAAGATCCCAATGTTTGTTGATTTTTTCACATTTCAAATCTTTTCAAATTTAATTAGACTTTTTTTTTGTTATATTCATTTTTTTATTATATTCATTTACAACCCATGAATTAGACTATGCAATAATATCACACTGCTTTTCACAATATTTATCTGGTATTCCATCGATTCCTGAGTTCATTTTAGTAAATTTACCATTATTTTTTGGTTATTATTTTAACAAATATACGACTTTTTTTAAACGATATATTCTCATTTAGTATTTGTTTTTGTTGAGTATTGGTCCGAATCGGGTGATGAATTATTACAATAATTATAACGAATATAACTATTACACAGGTCTACTCAGGATAGGGATTAGGGATTACACAACTTCTATTTAAGTAAATTAAACTAAATTAAAATACTGGAAATAAAAATTGTGAGTAAAGAAAACGCAAACCAAACGGCCGAAACCGATCGGAAGTGATGTCACTGTTGAAAACAGCCCGGCTCAGTCCTCCGTCTCCGTAACCACGTCCAGGACTCAAGTGACCCGCGGCCAACACCAGAAAAGGAACCCACCACCGGACCGGAAGCAAACCACCGGAGGAATCGTAGCACACAACAGGATTCAACCGAAAACCCCCAGAAAAACTCAGATCCCGGATTTATCTCACAAGCCTCACCCACAAAGCACTCGATTTATTTCATAGAGAAAAAGAATCGAAGTAAACAAATTACTTGCTCTCAATTTGTTTTTTTTTCATCTCTCACGAAAACGATATTTATAGGAGAATCGGAACAACAAACGAAGAGGGAAAATCGGATCAGATTTGGTTTCCATATCGGAGGAGCAGAGTCGACCGAGAAGAAAGGAAACATAATCGGGAGAGATAAGGGGGGTGGAGGCGGAAGTCAGAAGAAGGAAATGAGGGGTAGGGTTTTTAGGGGGGGTTTATATATTAGGTATAATATAAAAACCAACGGCCGGGATTAACTGAGCCAAATTAGATGGCCAGGATTAATCCGGTCATTTAACAAAAAAGGGTAGCTTCTTGGGTTCCGGGCTGTGTTTCTTTAATGGTGGGCTGCAAAAGAAAAATACACTTTGGGCCATCAATTTTAAATCACTTTGGCCCACACAACCCAACATTTCTCCACCTGGGCCAAATGAGTCATCGGGGTACATAAAGGAGACAGAGGTCATCATCGCCGTAGGACACCACCTGCACACAAAACACAAAGTAAGTACAGGTAATCACAAAGAAAGGTAACAATCACTAAGACAGCAGGGCCATCACAAAGATAGCGAGATAATTCACTAAGAATGTAAAACCATCACAAAGAAGACAAAGACTAAGAGTTAATCTTGAGTTCCCAAGTTCAGCAGGTCGGTACAGGTCACAAACTTCTCCAAAGGTAGGCATTTGGTGCCCATATCTGCAGGGTTGAATTGTGAAGGATTTTTCCAAGCTCAAGTTCACATTTTTCAACAATATCACGAATAAAATGAAATTTAACATCAATATGTTTAGTGCGGTCGTGAAAGACAGGATTTTTGCATAACTGAATTCCAGATTGACTATCCAAAAATACCACGACTTTTTCTTTCAGAAAACCGATTTCTGATAAAAGACCCTTTAGCCATATGGCTTCTTTAAACGCCTCAGTTGTAGCAACATATTCAGATTCAGTCGTAGATAAGGCAACAACATTCTGTAACTGAGATTTCCAACTAATGCAAGAGCCACAAAGGGTAAACACATAAGAGGTCGTGGATTTTCGATTGTCACGATCATCAGCAAAGTTAGAGTCTACATATCCAAGAAGTTTAACACCATCACCAGATTTAGAAAACTTAATACCAACATCCACAGAGGATTTCAAATAATGAAGAAGCCACTTCAAGGCTTCCCAATGTGGAATTCCAGGATTAGACATGTATCTACTCAAGCAACTAACAGAATAGGCTATATCGGGCCTAGTACTAACCATGAGATACATGACTGATCCTATAGCATTAGCATAGGGAACCTTTTCCATTGATTTTCCTTCTTCACTAGTTTTAGGAGATTGATCTTTGCATAATAGAAAATAAGCAAAGAAGAGGCATGTATGTGTTTACGGCGATCATAGAAAAATTTTCAAGTATTTTCTCAATGTAGGAAGACTGATTTAGAAACAAATAACAGTTTTTCCTATCTCTAACAATGTTCATGCCTAAAATTTTATGGGCATCTCCAAGGTATTTCATGTCGAATTGCTCACTAAGACATGATCTAACATGATCAATCAATTTCATGCACGGGCTCACAAGTAACATGTCATCCACATAGATAAGTAAGAAGATATGAACAGTGGAGTTTTCTTTAAAATAGAGGCAAGGGTCATAAGAACTACGTTTGAATTTTAAAGAAAGCATATAAGAGTCAAATTTCTTGTTCCATTGCCTTGGAGACTGTTTCAGGCCATAAAGAGCCTTTTTAAGAAGGCAAACGTGATCAGGTTTATTAGAATCGACAAAACCTTCTGGCTGCCTCATATAAATTTTCTCATTTAATTCACCATGAAGAAAGGCTATTTTAACATCCATTTGTTTTAATTCCCAATTTAAGTGAGCAACTAAAGCAAGCATGACACGCACACGCACGGTAGTGAATTTCACAACAGGAGCAAATATCTCAGTATAATCAATTCCTTCATTTTGAGTGAAACCTTTAGCAACCAACCTAGCTTTAAATCTGATATTCTCTACTTCATTCTTAACCTTGAATAACCACTTACAGTCCGCAAGAGAACAACGATCAGGTTTTGGAACAAGAGTACATGTTTGGTTAACATGCAGGGAGTTCATTTCATCATTCATAGCATTTAACCAATCAGAAGCATTTTCAGATTTTAAAGCATCTTTGTAGCTTTTAGATTCGTTATTATCTAATGATTCAAACACATTGCAAGCATGAGACATCATATGAAAATTATTAAAGTGGTGAGGCCTCCTAACATTCTCTCTTCTAGGCCTATCTCTGGTTAATTGATAGTCGGACAGATCAGCACTTTCATCAACATTCTCAATTATTTCATCACTAGAATTTTCAGAGGGATTTTCATTTTCAGCATGCAAAGTTTCATCATTTTCAGGCTCCACCTCACTCAGAGTAGGGTAGTTAGAAACAGATTCTGGATTAGATATGTGCACGGGTGCGGGTGCAGGATGTTCAAGACAAGGAAATTCATTTTCATTAAATATAACATCCATACTAATTAGCACCTTAAACCCTGGTTCGCCCTTAAGCCATAACCTAAATCCTTTAACTCCCTCCGGGTAGCCTAAAAACACACATCTTATCGATCTAGGTTCTAGTTTATCATGTTTATAATGAACATATACAGCACACCCAAATACACGAAGATTTGAGAAATCAATGTTACTACCAGTCCACACAGATTCTGGATAGTTTCCATTCAAAGGGACAGATGGAGATCTGTTTATAATATAGGAAGCTGTAGATAAAGCCTCACCCCAAAAATGTTTTGACAATCCGGAGCTGACGAGCATAGACCTTACCCTATCAAGGAGGGTTCGGTTCATGCACTCAGCGATTCAGTTTTGTTGGGGGGGTGTAGGGTGCTGTCCTATGCCTTTGAATACCACTTTTTGCACACAAAGTTTCAAACAAATTATTGCAGAATTCCAAACCATTGTCAGTTCTCAAAATTTTAATTTTCTTACCGGTTTGATTTTCAATTAAAATTTTCCACGTTTTGAACGTGTCAAACACATCAGATTTATTCTTAAGAAGAAACACAAAGGCTTTCCTGGAATAATCATCAATCACAGATAAAAAATATTGGTTTCCGCCATGTGTCTAACATCGTGTGCCCCCACACATCAGCATGTAGATACTCAAACACATTTGAACTCTTAGGGGGGTTTGGGGAAGGTGAATGAGGAAAGTTCGCACGATGTTGCTTATCATACACACAGTTATCACAAAATGGCAAGTCAGATATTTTATCATTCCCAAAACAACCATTTTTGTGGAGTATTTCAAGACCTTTACCACTGATGTGACCTAACCGTTTAAGCCAGATTTCAGTTTTATCTCCATGGACTGCATTTACGGAAGAGTTACTAACAGTGGAGCAAATATATAAGTTCAGTTTACGAATGGCAACAAAAAAAGTTTTGGGAGCTCTCGTAACTTTCATTGTACCCTTACCCCACGTACCTTCAAAACCATCATCTTCAAGACATGCACGAGACATTAAATTATGAGCTAAGTGAGGAACGTGCCTAATATTTTCCAAAGTTATCGAATTTCCAGATTCAAATTTAAGGCACACAGTTCCTATTCCAGCAACATCTCGTTTTACATGATCAGGCATAGACACATATCGATTTTTCAAATCGCGATAGCTAGAAAAAAGTTGTTTGTATGGAGTCATGTGAAATGTGCATCCAGAATCAACCAACCAATCATTTTCACCAAGGTCAGCTAACACACCGTTCACAGAAGCATGCATGGCATCAGAAATCATAAACACATCACCTAGATTTTCACTGATGTGACTAAGTTAGCTGCTCAGATTCTCAGTTCTTCTTAGGTTTAGTGCAGTCTTGAATGTAGTGACCATATTCACCACAATTGTAACATTTACGATTAGTAGGTCTAGGTTTAAACCGAATTTTTTCATTGCCCTTTTTCTTGTTGGCTTGGGTATTTTGACTGTTGGAAGACTTTTTATTTTGAAAACGGTTTTGTGGTCTTCCTTTGACAAAATTAACCTCGCCAAGATTTCTAAGAGCGGCACCTTTATTGTTTTTCAAATCTAATTCTTTGCTTTTCAAGCCGTTAACAACAATATCCAAAATCACTTGATCTCTACCATATTTAATGGCAGATTTCACATCACTGTAAGAATCAGGAATAGCATTCAAAAGAACAATCGGAGTGTAATCATCGATGTTTTTATCTCCGGTTAACTTTATATCTTGAATCAGTTTTGTAAACACGTCTAAATTAGCATCGATGTCTTTGTTTAGATCGAGCTTGTAGCGGAAATTTTTTTTGAGAAGAAACAGTTTATTGGGCAGCGAAGTTTCAGTATACATTTCTTCTAATTTTTCCCATAATTCTTTAGCTAAACCATGTTTACCTAATTTTCTTATCACAGAGTCAGATAGGTTCAAGATAATCGCAGAATAAGCAAACTTCAAGTTCAGCCTTTTTATCCGCAGTCACATTAGAAGCGAAAGAGTTATCGATAGCTTTGGAATATTTTTGTTGAATGAGTATGCTTTTCATTTTCTGTTGCCAAATGGCAAAATCACCTTTTCCATCAATTGGGGCCACAGAGAAGGCAGAGATCGTTCCCATTTTAATTTTCAAAATGAACAAAGTTTTTGAAAATTTGTGAAAAACACAAACAAGAAGGAGACGATTAATTTTATCAAAACTCAGAAACACAAAGTAATCAGTAAAATCACACAGATAAATAAAATTAAACGAATCGAAAAATTCAATACCAGGCCCCTACAAGATCCGAGGACACTTAAGCGGTCCAGGCAAGAGGGTTTTAATGCCCGTTTATGAAAAATTCCAGATTTAAAATAAACACGAAGTAATATCGCAGTAATAATCACACAAAATATTACCAACAATGCGTCGAACAACATACGCAGCAGAAGTAATAACACCAGGACGAGACAGTCAACGAAGAACAATGGGCCGAAAATATCACGAAGGACAGCAAGACCCAAAAAAAATATCACAAAGAGTAGCAAGCGAAAATATCACAAAGAACACTGGGCATAAAAACAGTAAAAAAGAGGGTAAAGCCGATATACCTGAGCGATCCGGGTTGACCCGATTCAGACAGATCCAAACCAAAGCTCCGGTACCAATGTTGAGTATTGGTCCGAATCGGGTGATGAATTATTACAATAATTATAACGAATATAACTATTACACAGATCTACTCGGGATAGGGATTAGGGATTACACAACTTCTATTTAAGTAAATTAAACTAAATTAAACTACTGGATGAAAATTGTGAGTAAAGAAAACGCAAACCAAACGTCTGGAACCGATCGGAAGTGATGTCACTGTTGAAAACAGCCCGGCTCAGTCCTCCGTCTCCGTAACCACGTCCAGGACTCAAGTGACCCGCGGCCAACACCAGAAAAGGAACCCACCACCGGACCGGAAGCAAACCACCGGAGGAATCGTAGCACACAGCAGGATTCAACCGAAACCCCCCAGAAAAACTCAGATTCCGGATTTATCTCACAAGCCTCACCCACAAAGCACTCGATTTATTTCACAGAGAAAAAGAATCGAAGTAAACAAATTACTTGCTCTCAATTTTTTTTTTCATCTCTCACGACAACGATATTTATAGGAGAATCGGAACAACAAACGAAGAGGGAAAATCAGATCAGATTTGGTTTCCATATCGGAGGAGCAGAGTCGACCGAGAAGAAAGGAAACAGAATCGGGAGAGATAAGGGGGGTGGAGGCGGAAGTCAGAAGAAGGAAATGAGGGGTAGGGTTTTTAGGGGGGGTTTATATATTAGGTATAATATAAAAACCAACGGCCGGGATTAACTAAGCCAAATTAGATGACCAGGATTAATCCGGTCATTTAACAAAAAAAGGTAGCTTCTTGGATTCCGGGCTGAGTTTCTTTAATGGTGGGCTGCAAAAGAAAAATACACTTTGGACCATCAATTTTAAATCATTTTGGCCCACATAACCCAAAAGTTTTCTTTTCCAACAAGCTATAATTCTTATTTATATAACCAAAAAAAAAACATCTACTGTCTAGAATTTAATCTTAATAGTTTATTTTGAAAGTAAATTAATAAAAAATCATTTCCTCAAATATGAATTTTGAATTGGTGGGGTTGGCCATAGGTGGATCCACTTATTGTCCGGCGGTGCACATACACCACCAAAAGTTTTACCAGGACGTCGTCGTTTTGATTAAAACGACATCGTTTTGGTCGTTTTTTATTAAAAAAAGTGAAAAATTAAGATTTTTTTTTGTCGTCCACTATAATTTTTGAGATACGTCGGTGCACCAGTAATTTTTGAATGCTGAATCGTGGGGTTGGTGTGTGTCGGGGTGGAAGAGGGGCTATTTTAATATTCGTTTCGTTTGCTTAAAACAAGTTTAAGTCCATGGTAAGGTCTTCTGCAGGTGAGAGCATATCAAACCCGATACAGGATCTTTGAATTCTCGTGCGTTCAGATTTATTTAAGAGAAATGCTACATCCATAAAAAAAACATGTACAAAATTATTCACAAAATGAGGTGTCGAGTAGTGATTGGTGTAATTTTTTATAGTTTCTCTCTCTTCTCTTTGAATACACCAATCACTCATTGACACTTCATTTTGTGGATGGTTTTGTAGATGTTTTTTTTTTGTGGATGTAACATTTCTCTTTATTTAAATACAAATACCCACTGGCAACCATCAAAAACTTGGAAACCACCGTAATAGCAGAACTCAAGATTTAAATAAATAAATCGTAATAATCAGAATTGTGAACCACGTATGCAAACATGCGAAAACTAGATCTAAAACACCAATACATCTAAATCGGTCGGAAATCACCCCAAATATACCACGAATCACCATGAATCATATAAAAACTTGTAAATTATCAAAAACAAATACGAAAATAGCATTATTTCAAGCTAGATTTAGGATTTTTCTAGAGAGAATTATGGAGAAAGAGAAATAAAATAGAGAGAGAATAGAAAAGATCCCGAACCTTGGTTCTGTCGAGAATATTACGAGCTTCATAGTGGTTGGGGGGCAGCCGCGGCGACGATTTCCGACGAGATTTTGAATATTTTTAGACACAGAAAGAGAAGGAAATGGAGAGAGAAAGATTAAAGGAGAGGAGAAAGTGAAGGATTGAGCAGAGAAAGATTAGAAAAGGGAAAAAAGAGGTTTCCTAGAAGAAAAAGAAAAAAAGAGAGGATAGAGAAAATAATGAATTAAAAAAAAGGATGAGATAAAAGTAGGTGGGTTGAAGGGTAAAATTGTCCACAAGTTATGAAATTGGCTCGAATTTGACAATATTAAGGTGTATGACATAATTTGTAATTTAAGCGTCCATATGGCTACATTCCTATTCCTCTCAATATTAAACACTGATAAAAGACAGATATGTTTGGATGTTTCAGATTTTGTGATTATTTTTTTGTTTTTGGATGATATTTTGAATGGAGAATTAATTGGTGAATTTTAATATATATATATATATATAAAGATTTGATTCGTTAAATGAGGTAAGAAATGTCAAAAATAATAATGTGTGAAATTAGTCAAGGCCACTAATTATGATGAATTATTCCAAATTAAAAATTAAAAAATTGGAGAAAACTCAAAAAGGTGAAAAAAAATTAGAGAATTAATTTTCAATCACTTGGCTGCGCATAGGAAGTCAATATGAAGCAATGCCATTAATTAGATATTAATTTTTAATCGTACTATTTTTTTGGTATAAAAATAAATATTAACATAAAATAAATTTTTAAATTTTATATTTTTAAATAATTATTACTTCCTCCGTCCCAACGAATTTGAGGAGTTTGCTTCTTCTAGTTAAATTTTTATAATTTTGACCCTAAAAATATAAAAAGATATATTTAAGTATGATTTGATATTAATAGAAATAAATTTTTTATGAAATATATATTTTAAAATTTTATAGTTTTTATAATTATAAAATTATAATAATCACAGTTACAGTATTGTTAGTTTGAAAAAAAAAAATTAAATAACTCAAGTTCGTTTGGACCGAGGAAATATTATTGTTATAATTTTTACTGCTTAATATAGAGGAAGTAATATTTAAATACCAATAATTCTCTTTATAACTTTATTGTTCTATTTTACCCCATTGATTTAATTTCCCCTTTAACAAACCTTTCATTCCCCATCTAATTTTGTTCGCTTCGCAGTTTTATAGAAACACAACAAAATGAGCAAAATCTGTACATCAGACTGCGTGAACGACACCAGAATCCCAGCCAGGGCCAATTATGTCAATCTCTACAATTGGCCGGAGTCCGCCACCAAGTTCTCGAGGTCCGCCGCAGGGAATGGCGGAGCGCGGCTGCAGAGCCAGGTGGTGGATAGCGTTTCATGCAGGCAACTGTATTTGAGAAGTTACAAGTTTTCCAGAAAGGAGACGGTGCCGGAGAGAACCATGAGATGTTTTGTGAAGGTCAGGGAGAGGGTGGCCGCCGTCCGGAGAAAAGAGGAGGGGGAGGCGCTGCGGCGGCGGAGGAGGCGGAGGAGGAGGAAGGTGCTTCGGAGGCGCGTGGTGGTGAGGAGAGTGAAGAAGTTTTCGTGTGCGGTGCTGTGTAGGATTTTCCGGCGGCTTCTGTTTTGTACTGCTAGTGTAGATGTAGTGGATCATGGCATGTAAGCTTAGGTATGGGGTTTTTTTTTTTTTTTTTTTTTGAGTTCACATTTCTCACTTTTTCTTTTTTTATTATTATTATTATTATTATTATTATTTTTTTTTTTTTTAAAAAAAAAACTCATAGGATTACAAAAGATTAGTGGGGAGCTTCGAAACTAACTGAGCTCCCACACCTCTAGCGATGGTAAAACCAATCCTATTAAAGATATGAACTGCTGCACGCGCTCCAATGTCCTGAGTCATCGAGAAACGTCGAATACGCTTGAGTAAGGTGACTGCATCTTATTATTATTATTATTATTATTATTATTATTATTATTAGAGATAATTACATATTTCAAACTTGCTAAATGATTTCAAATTATTAGTACCCGCATTGTAAATAATTATAAATTCGTCCAGAAAGTGAAATTTGAGTGTGATGTAATTATCAAACAAATATCCACGTTATCAAGTCATTTGAACATTTACAATTCGTCCAAGAGTCAACTTCGGACATGAGATTTGGTGTGAATTTAATTGTTCAAACTGTGGCTGCTCATATGTAATTAGACCAAACAATAAGAGTACTTTATATAATTCGCCCTTATTATTATTATTATTAATATTATTCATTATTATTATTGTTTGTTATGAGTTTGTTTTTCGTCTTGTGTTTATTAAAAATAATAAAAAATAATAATAATATATACATAGAGTATGGTGGTGTTAAATGAGTACTTCAATTTGTTTTTTCCAAGAAAATGCCCGATTAGTTTTAGAAAATGTAAGAATTTCACATGAAAATGGATTTATTAATGCACAATATTATCTGCAACCATTCTTTCTCAATTGGACTTTTTGGTCCCGCTAAGCACTTAACTCTTAATTGGAACTTGTAGTTTTAGGTATCAATTCCTATTGAATGCACGCCAACATGAAACTTCAATCATGCTATCAAATTGGATAAGATTCTGTTTGGTAACGTCAACCCGCTAGCTCGTAGCGGATAGGTTATAACGTATAAGTTGTTGTTAAGTATTTGATAATGATAGTTTATAGCATTTTTCAGTAGTTTATAGTGTTTTTTGAAACGTTATTTGAAATAGCGTTTGAGATTATAACTTATAGCCTTTTATTTTCGCTCTCAATTTTACCCTCATTACTTTAATTAATTTCCTCATTTCTCATTCATTAAATAAATTTCTCTCTCATTTTTAAGTATCAATTACAAATGTCTATTTTATATAATTTTCTTTTATAAGTTAATTCAACCGTTAGTCTTTAGCAAACACTTTAAATTTAATTAATTAGATTATTGACTATGCAATCACATTATCCATATAGATTTGAAGAGTTCAGTTCAATCGACGTCGAACCGTTTATGTTTAATCTAAATATAGATTTTTTCAATCATATATTACTATTAATTTTTTTTTTTTGCCGATAAGTGCTCTGTTTATATAAGAAAATATATCATTTTATATATATATATTATTATTTTTGTTTAGATTAGTGCATAGATAGAATTAGATGAAAGATACTGCAATCCTTCCGGGGGAAGGAATGAAAAAACCCGCAAGGGTAGTTAAATTGGTGGAGTATGTGAGCGCGAAACTGAAAGATCACAAGTTCGATTCCTGCTACCAACACTTTCTTGGTTGAACACACACATGCGCATGAGAACAGTGTAGTTTACCTAATTGGCGTAATTTACGCGCTATTACGCTGCTCCAAAAGATTCTAACGACACTCGAAAAATAATAGCCACGATTCCCCTCATAAAAAAGAAAAGAAAATGATACTCCAATGCTTTTCGGTCGGTGACAATCCCCACAGTTGGAATTCTCGCACCAAAAGAAAGGGTGCCCCTATCAATATTTTATTTTGAAAATAGACTCACAAAATAATATTTTGAAATTGAATATTTCACGTGGAACGAACCGAGTATTTATTACTATAATTCTATCGAGATTGGTTTTTCCACCTTGCTGATAATTAATGTTCTAAAAATTATCGTCTAAACTGATTAATCCTTCGATTAATTTCTGGAAGGTCTTCTATCATTTCGATTATGGCCGCCAAGACGTTTGTACTCGACGTTTGGTGATGAATCGATCGTCCAGACTGGCTGCGGGGACCTATGAAAGCAATCTAAGATACTACGGATAATGTGGACTATTTTATACCTATATCAATGTTTCAAATTTCCTAGCTACGTGAGCGACTAGGCGGATGCCTAGATGGTTATACTTTTTTATTTTGTTCTAATAGTACTACAAATTCCTAAACTGAGATATTACGGATATTATGGATTCCTGGATATCTATATCAGTATTTCAAATGTAATATACAATTGATTCTATATATGTTAAATGGTTAAATTTTGTTGTAATTAATGTATTTACTAATGAATGACCTTTATACCCCTGAAACCCTAGATGTGTACCTATAAATAAAGGCCTTTGGCCCTCATAAGAATACACACATTATTCTTCTTCTCTTCCAATTTCTCTCTTTTTCTCTCATATTTATAACACGTTATCAGCACGATACTCTACGAGTAAATTTTTTTTTTTTCTCTCCGATTTTCGAAATCAAAAAAAAAAACAAAAAACGCGAGCAACTTTTCTGGACTGCGAGATCGCGCTAAAATCGCGATTCCCGTTTTGTTAACCGTCGGATCATCATCAAATATTTACAGTATCTTCCTGACAAGCAGATCTACAAATTCAACGGTGGAGATCGGATTCTAAAACGTATTGCATGCATAAAAAAAAAAGTCCGAACAGAAATAGTCTTTCTTTTTACATTGGTGAAAGGTATTAATTCTATTTACTCCTTCAAAAACTTTCTTGCATATGATGATTTTGAGGAAAAATATATTATATTTAGTTATTAAATTTTATATTTTTGTGTACATCATATATAAATAATATATATGATGACCTCAAAATTTATTATCAAATCATATTCCTCTTTGTTTCCAGAAGAAACACGATTCAACAATACTTAATAATCCAGAAGATTATTAAGATAAAAGATTTGTTGTAGTCCTTGAAGAAGGACAACGTTATCTCGTCATATTCTAGTTGAATATGATGTGTTCATGAAGAACTCTATGAGATCTAATAATTTGTGCAATTCCTAATGAAAAATACAAAATAATATTCCTGAAGAATATTGTAAGTGCTCTTGAAGAAGCAACTACTTTAGTTTAGTTACTTCGAGCCTTGATTAATTCTCGTACTATTTTTTTTCTCTTTGTATATTCAATTATGGATCTTAAAATTATTGCTCCCGAAGTAGCACAATTAATTGTAATATTCTTGAAGAATATTACTATTCTAAATGAATAATTCTTATTTATATATGAATTATGTGATGATACAATATTCCTGAAGAATGTTGATTGTTATTTATAAATATAATAGCATAATTAAATCATTATGCCCTTGATGTAGCATGATATTATCCCTGAAGGAAAATATAACTTATATCTCAAATAAAAAATATTAATATAATTTGAGAATATCCTCTATCGAGATTGTACAAGATATGATATACTCCACAATCATAATCGACTGTGCTCCAATGATAGCAAGATTAGTAAGTGGTCGAATATTCCTATCAAGTTGTTCCCGGAAGTGAACAATATTAAATTAAAAACTTCAATATTACATGGCTCAAATTTTATCTCCCGAAGTAGATAAAATTTAGAGTTTATCCTTGTAGGAGATAATTATTTATAAATTTTATCTCGTGGAGTTGATATATCAACGGTTAATGATAAGGACACGAAAATGATAATCTTAAGATTATATGTCAATATATAATCTTATATATTGTGTAGTTTAATATTTTATTATCTCTTATGGTATATTGTGAGTTTTTATCAATATAAGATATGATGTCATACCTGGAGTATGATTTGAATTGATCGTTGCTATATTATTAGTGATAAAAGGGTCAAATATCCTGAAGATATTTGTATCATTCAAATTCTTGGCTTATCTTGTTTCTTCTTTTTGTGAATAGAGTGCCAAGTTATTGGGATTAAATAGTGGTCATAATTTATTGTCTCATCAAAGTGCAATATGCATGATATCTTTAGAATGATACTTTTCGTATGAAAAAAAAAGGTAGTGCTAAATTTATTGACAGTTCATGAAGAACCACTAAATTTCTTCCTCCAAGGTCGAAGATTTTGCACTATTATCTTCTAAGTATCGATAAATCTATGGATTTCTAAACTATCGCTTGAAATATGTATGATTCCGCGATAACAAGTGAGACAAATGACATATACAATTTCTGAAGAAAAGAAATTGGTATTAGAAAAAATATCAATGTAAATAATATTCACCACTTATTAGACCAGAAGTCTATTAATCCCAATACTTTCAATATTTATATATTTAAATTTACGTGTTTGGTGTTAAAGTCTATTTATATTAGTTTTATATATTATTTAACTATATGTTTATTTATGATATATATCCTGAAGATATATTAATACAAATTCACACATATTGTATGATAAATATCACAAATTACTAGTAAATATCATGAAGTACATTTATACACTTAAAATTGTATTATTTTGAGTTGACCAATTTTCATCAACATCTTATAGATGTTGGATTAATTGCATAATAATTATTGCACTTTCTTCTGGAAGAAGAGTAATAACGATAGTTATTACATATTATATTGATGATGATACTTGTATCATTGATATAAAATTATTTGTAATGATTCTTTTAATACATTACATTAATATATTTTCATGGTTTCCTGAAGAAACATGAATTTCTAATTTTAATAATCCAGAAGATTATTAAAAAGAAATTGTTGATGTTCTTGATAAAACACAACGATATATAGTCATATTTTTATGATAGTATTTATGATAAACACATCATATAAATTTAATATTCCTGAAGAATATTAAACAAAAAAGGCATTATTTTGAATATTTTCTATATGGCCTTGTGTTATTGAATTGCTTTTATTATCACCACATTGATATAAATTGTTGCTCATGACGTAGCACAATTAATACTTTTAATTAATATTTACGTACTTTTTAGAGTAATTTATATTTTGGATGGTATATGCTTATAAATTGTTGCTCCCACAAGGTAGCATAATTGATACTTTTGAAAAATATCACATACTCTTGATGAGTACTTCATATTTTCGGTAATATATGATTATCTTTGATTTAAATTGTTGCTCCTGAGTTAGGACAATTAATATTTTTGAAGAAAAATACATGCTCCTGGAGAGCAATTTACATTTGAAGTTGCATGATTTTATTTCAAATGAAAAATACATAACTTTATGTCATATTGATTCGTTCAATTTCTACTTGAGGAATGGAAAGACAATCCCCGAAGGATTGGTATAATTTCATATGGCAATATTCTTATTGTCGGCTCTAAAAGGAGCTTTATTCAATGAGTATCGAATTAATTATAAGCGATATAATATTTTATCCAATGATCATGTTGCGATGAATTTCAAATTCAAGTATCCATATCAAAGGCACAATATTTGAGTCACGCCCTCTGTTATTAGTGCACCTCCTGAAGAGGATTGATTTTATAATCCAATTCCAACTATCTCCGACATTATAGGGAGATATGAAATATAAATAAGAGAAAGTCGGAAAATTCTCATTGGGTTGGATATTTATATTTACGCACTATGAACTCGAAGTTCAACAAGTTATTGATTGCCAAATGAGTGATGAAATCTCATATACCAGTTGTATATGTACCATAAAGAATTAAAGTCGAATGTGAACGAAATATATTTGTTGATACTCCTCGACGCCAGAAGCGTGAGAGACGTATTCTTTATTGGTATTAAAGATAAAATCCGCGGAATACAAATAGATTAAACTACAACATCACTTCAAAAACCTCCTGAAGAGGATCGTCCCGAAGATGAGAATCTCAATACCTTAATTTGCACGTGCACTAAATAATTACGATTGATTATGGGACGACCAAATCAAATGTTATGGGAAATGTTGAATATTTGATTTTGTTGAAGTTGTCATTGACTTTGTGAATATGGGAGAATTGTTTATAAAAATGATAGTTGTCGACAACACTTTGTGTCTCAACAATTGCTAGTGGAGTGCCTGAAGCACTAAATAAAATATAAGCAATTGAGACAAAGCTTAACTCGCAAAATAAAATAAAGTGGTGAAAGATAAGCGAGATTAGTATATCAAGGGTTTAGGCGCATACCCAAAACATATTCTCCCGTTGACACTAAATTTCGTCATTTAATATACATATGACAATTATTATGAATATAGATATTCAATTAGTGATGTCATCACCACATTTTTCTATGGGTCATTGGACGCGAATATCTATATGAAAGTCCCTGACGGACTTGAGGTTCCTAAAGTAATAGGAACGTGAAACTCGCAACATGTACTATTTTGAGTTATAAATATTTATACATTTTGAAATAGTCTGGTGGATCAACCGACTAAGTGAATTCCTCCTGTAGAGAATATATGTGAATTATTTGAACTCGTGTCTAAATACAAGTTCAAAATGAAAAACTTAGATAACACTAAGTATTAGTATTGTCTCGACTTGTAGATCGAGCATATATGATGGAAATTTTTATCCATTTAGATACATAAAGGTTGTCTTACCACTTGAAGTGGATACCGACTCATATAGATCTCAAGAAAATAACAAAGATATAAGAGGACCAGAAGTTCCGTACTTGTATGCTATTGAAGCATTACATCATCAGGCCTGATATACAAATTGAAGTTAACATGCTAGCAAAATTTAATATTTCTCCAAGAAGGAGAATGTGGAATGGTGTTAACCATATTGGTTTATTACATGAAAGAGATCGAGATTCGATATTGGTGGCTATTAGGGATTATGATTTCATATTTGTTCTCATACTGCCTATTTATTATGATGATAAATATTTTCCATTTATGTGTTGCATATAATGTTTGGGCAAGTAAGATGAAATTATTTCCACATGAGCTTCAGAAGAGAAATAATGATAATCTAGCAGATTTATTCACTAAATCTCTCCATGTCTGAAAATTATATTTATGGTATTGGAGTGCAAGATTGTTATCTTAAGGGGGAAAAGTGATAACTTTTAAATTAGCTTGAAGATTATGTCGACTTCGAAGGTCAAAAGGTCTGAAGACCAAATGGTTGTACTCTTTTTCCCTTTCTAAGTTTTTCCCACCGGGTTTTCTTAGTTAAGGTTTTTAACGAGGCAACCAATGCAACACATGAGCAAATTTATACTGTACTCTTTTTCTCTATCGGTTTTCCCACGGGGTTTTAGAAGGAGTTTTGATGAGGCATGAACATCATAATATTCAAGAGGAAGTATTGTATGAAGACGATATCACTTGTATCTCAAAGGTAGATACATCAGATATTCACTTAAGTGATTAATTGGCGAACTTAGTCACAAAGACGTTGCCGACATCAACATTCAGAAGACTAGTACACAAGATCGGAATGCGTTAACTCAAAGATCTTATGTAATCGATTTCAGGGGAGTATTGTACTCTTTTCCTTCGATCGGGTTTTTTCCCACTGGGTTTTCCCGACAAGGTTTTAATGAGGCGGCATGTATTAAAGGTCATTCAAGGGGGAGTGTTGTAATTAATGTATTTACTAATGAATGACCTTTATACCCCTGAAACCCTAGATGTGTACCTATAAATAAAGGCCTTTGGCCCTCATAAGAATACACACATTATTCTTCTTCTCTTCCAATTTCTCTCTTTTTCTCTCATATTTATAACAAATTTTAATTATTTTTAATTATTTTATATATATATATATAATATATAATTTTTTATATATATAAATGATTAAATTAAATAATAAAAAATAAATCTGCATAGTCCGATTAATTCCCAAGTAATCCTCTGAACGCTAGGCGTTAGCGATCCAAACGCTTAACGCCTAGCGTTTTTTAGAACCATGCTGATACTTAAAGACTTTGAGTGTAAGTTTTTCACTAATAAAAGATGATAAGTAAGTGGCATGACCGAAAAGCAGTAGGGAAAGAAGTTTGTCACCGCAAATCCGCAATCAGTGGGAAAGGAAAGATTGCATGATCATAAGCTCAATGAAAATAATAAAGATTCCAACTAAGGCTCGACCGTTTTCTTTCTCGTTCTACTTTGATTGCTCATATGTATGACGACCACTTCTAATGAATAGGGTGATGAAACCGTGTCCACCTCGACCAAAATATGACTCAAGAACGATGAGTAACAGAGAATAATATGTCGAGATGTTTTTAAATAAACGGTTGAAGTACGATTTACGACTCTGACTAGACTTTTAAAAATCGCGCGTCGCTGATTAAAAATTAGTTTTCAAATCGGATTCTACGTTATCGTTGGTGTATTCACTTTTACAAATTCGGATGAGTGATGAATTACTGCTCAAATGTTGAGTCTTGGAGATAAAAAATAAGGAAACCCAATCATTTGCAAGGAGTGTAAGATGTCGGTGATTTTAGTGTCACCAAACATTTTGTGTAATTGGAACTAATATATGAGCTAAGAGGTTTTATAATTTGTATTCTAATATATGTTCGGGCATGTGCGGAGTGCACACATGTATAAGATCGAATTATAAGTCGGTACGATCAAATATCGGTGGTCCGGGGGCAGCGCCCCTAGCGGGGTCTTCGGAAATTTGAATTGGTAACTTAGTGAAAATTCCGAATTTTAGAGGGAGATTATGGTAAAATTGACTAATTTCGTCAATTTTGGAAAACCATCCGTCAAGTCCTAATTCCGGATCACTGATTAAATCCTATTGACGCCGCCGCCTAATGTAGCCCTAATCTCGCCCCATTGTAATCCTAATTCGACATGTATAAATAAGACCCTTCTCTTTGAGTCTTATACACACTTTTCTCAGCTCTCTCTTTTTCTGACGAACTCATAATTTCTCTAGCAATTTGGCTTACGTTTCTGTGCCTAGAGTCGTAAGTGTCCATTTGAATTATCCTAGTCTTGATTTCTTGTAACCCGGGCATAGGGTAGAAATATCAATTCGGAAAGTGATTACACGATCCATTGGGAATCCGGATCTTCATTATAAACCCTAATACCCCAACATAAGACATCTCTGTGGAAGGCACATTATAATAGGGAAGATGAAAGTAGAGGGTCAAAACTTTTGTAGAAGTATCAAGTGAAAAGGGCCACACGGCTCGACCTCGGACCGGACTTGGTCCTTAACCGGGGGGGGGGGGGGGGTCTTGGTTTTGCTCAGAATTTGATTATTTTTCGGAATTGATTAAGTTTGTGATTACTCATATTCTAAATCTCATTCTAAACTATTTGAGGAGCAAGCCAATGAATCCTGATTAAATAAGGACTCTCCTTCACTTGACCTAATATACGCTTGTAAATACAATCGTCTACATAGAGAAAAATCGCATTTCATTGCACTCGAGAAAATAATGCATATCTGTCTATCCATCTAAATGGGCCGATACAGTTATAGTTATATAAAAGGTTTATACAAGGGGACTTTACACGTCTATACAACTTATACAAACTAATTACAAAAATAAAATAAAAGAAAAATATTTACACATATAACAATGTCTTTTCCACAATAAAAAAATCCACCATCTCAATCCCTAAAAATCAACCACGTTTTCAATCTTTCACATCTTCTCTCCCCTATCTCTCCCTTTTTTCTCTCACTTTTCCTTTTTTCCTCTCTTGTTCATCCTCTTTTCTTCTTTCTTCTCTACAGACATGCCCCCCTCTTCTCTTAGAGATTTTTTGTTCCTCTGCAACACACCACTGCAAATAAGTTCCCGCAGTTCATAAATTATTTCCAGAACTTCTTTTCCTTTCAAAAAAATATGGTAGTCGGCGAGCCATATATTTTCTCGAGGAGATTTTTATAGGTGAATCGTACGATTTTGATAATTAGTGTGAGGTGTTTTGTTTGTTTAGGTTTCATTGATTTGGTTTGTTAGCTTTGTTAGTTGAGTTTATATATTTTGATAATTGATTTGATTTTGATAATAGATCTGATATGGTAGTCGGCTTACCGAGAAAGATGGTGGTTGGGCGCAGTTTTGGGTGACTGTATTTAGTTAATTTCTGAAAATATCTCAGTTGGATACTTATAATTAGTAGTTTGGTTACTTGGATGTTGTATTTGGATACTATATGGGATGATTTTTGCCATTGAGTTGGGATGATTTCTGCATCAATTTTTAATTTGATTATCTTTATGAATGTACTAAGATACCATCCCTGATTACTGTAGTGAATTGGGTCTTTTATGATGTAATTATATTCATCAACTTATGTGTAATAATTTGTTTGAATTTGATAATGATTACTGTAATGAATAAATATTGATACTACCTAATTTCCACTATTTTAAATTTATTTATAAAAAATACATTCGATATATGGAACATTTACACTTGCTTGCAAAATATTTAAATTTATTAATGATTTTAATCTTTTTATTGAGTTTGTCTCCTCTGAATTCTTTGTGTAACTTATCAGTCTAATGAGATTTGCTACATTTTTATTCAGTTGGATACCAAGATTTTTACATGCAAATACATATCGACAAGGCATGAAGATATAAAGTGCATAATAAGAGAAGAAACAAGTAGAATACAGCATATACGAAGAAAAGGATCACAACCATGCAAGAATCGTCCTGTTTTGTTGGCAAATTCTCTTGGGATTTAGTTACCAAAATTTCATTTTGTAGCAATATCTTGAAAAACTCTTTTTTTTTTGTTCTTCTATTTCTATATTGAAGTAAGCAAACACTTTTATTCAAATATTTTAGTTGTTTAGTAAATACATTAGCATCATTATATTTATTGAAAAATAGTTATACACAAAATCTGTATCTAATCCTGTCACCAAACTTGAGGTGTACTAACTGAAAACCATTATGTAAAACAAGTATGTATCTATTAAACTAACCAAACACTTTTTTTCAAGTATTCATTTTTTTAGTAAATACAATACTCATTGAAAACTACTTTAAAAAAAAATGTATCTCATGTCGCACTTTAAAATAACTCAACAATTTTGTTACCGTACACATTGATTATATAATTTTTTAACATGTGTTAGAGTAAATAATAACTATTATGTCCAAAACGAGTATCTTGTACTGTTTATCGGAATAACCAAACACCTTTATTAGAGTATCCCATCTTAATAACTGAATACGTCACCATGGAGTATATTAACTTCAAACTATTATGACAGATAAGTATGAGAAACAATGAATACATCTTTGGATACTTTTAATAATTTATTGGTTGCTTAATCATAAATAATAATACCCACTTTTTATAAAGAGATGACCAGATATTTATTCTCGTGAACTCAAAATAAAAATAACCATATATAATAATTAAGGTAACCATTCATGGATCATTTAGTATTCAATTGCAATACCATATAAAGAATTATTTGGTTACCATTTATTATTTGGTTACTCCATTACTGGTTAATGGATACCATTTACTTTATCATTATGATGTGGTGGATACTTTTTATATAGTTTGATTACCTTATTTAATTTGTATAGTTGCCCTTCTTGATTCATTAGCTTAGTATGAGGGTTACTAGTTTAGCACATTAATCTGAGGCAATTTTCCTAATCTGCATTTTAAGTAGCCGAAGAACCCAAACAATTTTTCGACAGTAACCAAACAAATATTGGAGCATAACCAGAAAAAGAGTGATATTGTTATGAAGTACACAAACATGTATTGAAATTTTACAAGTAATATAATCATCGCAACAGACTTACACAACCATGTGGTCTAGTATTTATACAAGCATTATAAAATGAAAAATCTATTTCAACCGTCTGAATAAAATATTGGGAAGAAGTATACAAAATCCTGTAATCGAGTAGCCATATTAGGGTTTTCAATCCCCCTCGCAACTTGAAATCATATTCATGTTCAATGTAATACCCGGTTGTAATTCAGTAATTATCATTCAGTATTTATCATTCAGTAATTGATACTCAGTAATTTTCACTCATTATTAATCATTTGTCACTCAGATTCAGTCATGGTATTCATCATTCAGAGTAATTGTATCGTGTATCAATCGTCATTCATCACTAATCTGATTGGAGTTTCGTGCCGTGTTTATCATCATTGTCATTTTCGTTGCGAGCTGTGCGTGAGGGGTAGCGCACGCTACGTACTCCTTTTAGCGTACGCTAATTGGGTATAGGTAGCGCACGCTACCACTCAGCTTTAGCGCACGCTAAGGTTGCCCTGGCTGCAGTCCAGAAGGTACTGGACTGCAGGTGAGTTATGAGTAGCGCACGCTACGAATGGTAAGTAGCGCGCGCTAGCGAGTTGTAGTAGCGCACGCTAATATGTGGTGTAGCGCGCGCTAAGGACAGATCAGGTTGAGTCCAGTGGCTACTGGACTGCACTGGATTAATTCTTAGCGCACGCTATGTGTTGTTTTTAGCGTACGCAATCGATATTATAGCGCACGCTAAATAATGGTTGTAGCGCACGCTATCGAGGTCAGATCAGAGAACAGGCAGTTTCTGGATTCCAATACTGGGCATCAAATTATTCGTTAGCGCACGCTAACTATGAGCATCAACGCACACTAATGTTATGGCCGTAGCGCACGCTACAAATAGGTACGTAGCGCGCGCTACCGTTTACGGACAGTGGGTACTGGAATACCCAAATTTCCCGTTAGCGCACGCTACGCATTAGGGCTAGCGCACGCTAACCTGGAGCGACTATATAATGGACAGTTGGCCTGAGTTTCGTCATTTCTCACTTCCTTTCGTTTTTGGTGCGACTTCGGGCGATTTTGGACGACTTGGAGTGTTCTCTTCGAGCTTCTATCATCCATCATCATATTCAAGGCTTTGAGTTGGATTATCATCACTTTATCATCTCCTTAACATCAAATCAAAAGGTATTAACTTCTTGGATCTAGAATTTCGGATTTTTGGGTTTTCCTTCCGATTTCTTCGTGTAAGCTTGGATTATCATTGGAATATGTTAGATATGGATTATCTACCTTGGATAAATATATTCCTACGGATTTAATGGTTATTTTCAGAATTATTTCAAGAACCCTTGGGGTTGACTTCGGTTAATTGGGGATTTTCCGATTGATGTTGTAATCATGAATTATGGATTCCTAATGGATTATTGATATCATTGAAGTGTTTTGTTAGTTAGAAATACTCATTTTGGTGTTGGTTTCGACATATTCGGGATTGGATATTTCCGAAGTTGTGTGGTTGGTTATGTATTCGTTGGAATGCCCTATGAGTTTGATTATCGTTGTTTCGACCTTTGGGTTAGTCGTGTTTTGTTGCTTGATACCTGTATTGAACGATTGTTGGTAATTATTGTTATCCAAGGTTGTTCGAGCGACTGGTATCTTGGTTAGGACGTTGTTCGTGGACGGACACTCTTCATCGTTGTTGAGTAAGTTAATTCTTACTCGGTTAAAAGGATACTCATTCCTTTTGTTGTTGATTGCTCATAATTATCATTCATTCATCATAATATTAATCTTTTTGAGACTTGTAATTGTCGAATAATCATTTCATTCACGAGGAACGACGGTTCCAAATCATTTCATTGGGTTATCAATCACGTCACTATTACTTTCATATCGGTGAGTCATCTTGGTCTTGTCTAATTATTATTCATTGATATTCATTATGGTCATTCTCGTTCATGTGACCTTCTGGGTTCATATTGCGTGGCCGGGTGTGGCTGTGTGGAATTTTTAGTCGGGCACACAATGGTCATGTATTGGGTTCACCGATACATCGGACCGTGCACACGTTAACGCTTACCTCCGTGAGACTAATTAGGTACAAGGACGGGTGTGTCCGGTCATTCGTCTTGTACACTTGCACAAAACATTACGGGCGTACTATGATACTCCTCTTCAGCGTAATTCGTAATTAAGAATATTTCGTAACTTCAGTTAATTCATGATTGTGTAATTTCAACTCTTGAGGATTGTTGTTCTCAGAATCGACTTCGTTGGGGATTTTGTTTTCGTGTCACGGCAAGGCAAAGGCACGGGAAGAGCATGTTGACGGCGGCGAGTCCGGTGATACTAGTAGGGGGCCCTACCATTCCGTTTGTTCATCATCTTGATCATTTTAGTTATTCCGTCATTTGTATTTTCCGCTGCAAATTCCGTTTGAGATGTTTATTTATTCAGAGTGGTGTATTTTATCTTCATATAAAATATACTAGTATTGATATTGTCTGGTGTGTTGTACTTAAACTCCTCATTGAGTACTTGGTAATATAATGTGGTTCGGTACTACAATTATATTATTTAATTCATCATTTTCATTGCACGGTGGGTCCTAGTCGGGGATTCACAAGACCGTAATATCCGCCTAGTTTGGGGTGTTACAGAGTGAGTTGGTATCGAGCGTGGTTTTGAATACTACCCTCCAAGTCATGTCTCGCTTGAAATCATCGTCATCGGACTAGTATCATTGGACTTTCGCGTCACGTGTGACTCGGCAAATGCCGAGCCAATCAGACCAAGAACTGTAAGATTTCTAATGCCATGGTATAATTTCTGGCATTAATCATTCATTCATAATTCATCAGTTAACAATCCTCAATCATCATTGTCTTTTTGACCAGGACGGTCAGGTTAACTCATTAATAACTCGATTCATTTCATTATTCAGTTGTTGATCGGGAAGATCAAATCATTAATCATGTTCAAGATAATCATGTCACCTCAGTTGATCATTCATGTAATCACTGTGTTAGAGCGCGTATGCTCATTTTTACCATCTCATGTCATAATCATAACGTATTATTCATGCGGTGAAAATAATCATCATGTGACTTTCATACTTCAGTATGGAGAGGGCAAGAAGAGGACGTGGAGGACGAGGCCGTGGAGCGGGCCGAATCCCGAGAGCTCGTGTGAATACACGTGCAAATGCGAGGAATAATGCTAATTCATCGAGCAGCGACGCTGCCACTCATTCACCTGGACGCGATCATTCACTCTCGGGGAGTCGTACCCGGGACACGGCTCAGTCAGAGGGTGTCCGGGTTGACCCACTCGCTTTTATGCAGGGCATGATGGCCCAAATGACCCAGATGGCTCAGTTGATGGAGACGATGCATAACTCCGTCAATCAAAATCAGCAGGCTCCTCCTCCGCCACCTCAGAGGCAAGAGAGGAATGTGAGTAATATCATCGGCGATATCTCTCGCCAGAGGCCACCTACTTTTGAGGGCTCGTCTGAGCCGGCAGATATCATTCATTGGCTCGAGCATTTCGAGAAGTTGTTTGCTATGGTAGAGTGTCCCGAGGGACACAAAGTTTCTGTTGCGGCTTACTACCTGGGTAAGAGCGCACATTCTTGGTGGTTATCGTTGAAGCCCACCGAAGGATCTTGTACTTGGGATCAGTTCAAGACTCTCATGATGGAGAGGTATTATCCGGCCCCACTCAGAGAGGCCAAGCTGTCAGAATTACTCACCCCCGACCCCTCAACAGACGAGGATGTTCTCGCCATTGCCGAGAAATTTCAGGAACTTCTTCCTTTCGCCTCATCCATCATTCATTCAGAGGCGGATAAGATCAAGTATTTCAAAGAAGAGGTCAAACCCCGTATGAGACTTCGATTACTTAATCATAATTGCACCACGTTGGCCGATTTCATTGAGATAGCTCTCACCTACGAGCTTCGCTAAGAAAATTGCTAAGCGGCAACCTTCGTCTGCTAGCAAGAAATCGAAGAATCGTAATCATCAAGGCGGTCGACAACTTTCAAGAAACCCCGTGCGGGCTCGCTTTTCCGAGCGACCTCTGTGTCGCCTAAACCCGCAGAATCTCGCCTCGAGCGGCTGGCCGGCCATCACTTGCTTTAACTGGGGATCTTGGTCACCTCGCACCAAGTGTCCGAGACAGACTATCACATGTCATAATTGTGGAATTGCCGGGCATAAGGCCCGTTTTTGCCGTAGGGACTCCAAACCTACTCGACGTCATCTCGTGCACCTAAGCAACACTGCTCATAATCGTGCCACTCAATCAAAGATCGTTTAAACGACAGGGAGCGACTAAAGGTGGAGCTTTTAGCCAGCAGACGGGAGCGTCCGGTGCCGGGACTAGCAAGCCCCGGATTTATGATATGAAGAAGACCGATGATCCGGAGGCCCGAATGATCTCAGGTACACTCGTTATTCTATCTCAACCTGTGTGTACCCTTTTTGATACTGGTGCATCGCATTCATTCATTTCCGAGTCATGTTTGAGTAGACTACGTCTGGGTAGTGCTACTAGTTGTGAGCCTTATGTCATTGGCCTACCTGATGGTAGACGAATTATCGGTAATCGTGAGATTCAGAATTGCCCGATTTAGTTTCATGGTCGTGTATGGCCAGCGGACCTAATCGTGGTAGATTTGCCGAGGGACGACATCATCTTGGGTATTGACTGGATGGATCGTCATGATGCCATCATTAGTGTCCGTAAGCGTTTGGTCACTATCATTTCAGACGATGGGGTTGAATGTGTGTTTCAGGGAGGTAATCCCGACTGTTCTGGTAAGGTCATTAATTTGATGAAAGCAGTAAGGTTACTCAATCGGGGATGTGTCGGTTATTGGTGCTATATGGCCAAAACCGAGAAGTCATCAGTAATGTTAACGGATATTCCGGTGGTGAGGGAATATGTCGATGTTTTTCCAGACGAGTTACCTGGTTTGCCTCCACAGAGGGATGTGGAATTCACGATTGAGTTGGAGCCTAGTACGTCCCCGATATCGAAGGCACCGTACCGGATGGCCCCGACCGAAATGCAGGAATTAAAGAACCAACTTGAGGAGTTGTTCGAGAAAGGTTATATCCGACCGAGTGCGTCCCCGTGGGGAGCACCAGTGTTGTATGTCAAGAAGAAGGATGGTTCATTCCGCTTATGTATTGATTATCGGGAGTTGATCAGGGTGACGATCAAGAATAAGTATCCCTTACCCCGTATTGATGATATCTTAGATCAACTTCAGGGAGCTTCAGTATTTTCCAAGATCGACTTAAGGTCTGGATATCATCAGTTGCGGATCCGAGAGTCGGACATCGCGAGGACGCTGCTTCAACACGCTATGGTCATTATGAGTTTGTGGTTATGCCGTTCGGATTGACTAATGCACCTGCGGTATTCATGGAGTTAATGAATCGGGTTTTCATCGACTTTTTGGATCAGTTTGTTGTTGTCTTCATCGATGACATTTTGATTTATTCTCGAAACCGGGAGGAACACGAGTTTCACCTTCATCAAGTGCTCGACGTGTTGAGACAAGAACAACTTTATGGGAAGTTTTCCAAATGTGAGTTCTGGATGTCCGAAGTGACTTTTTTCGGATATGTAATTTCATCAGACGGAGTTCGTGTCGACCCTCAGAAGATGGAGGCTATTCGAGATTGACTACCTCCGAAGAACGTTAAGGAAATCCGAAGTTTCCTCGGATTAGCGGGTTATTATCGGCGATTTGTAGAGGTATTTTCTAGAATCGCTCAACCCTTAACGAACCTTTTGCGGAAGGATAAGAAATACACGTGGTCCGACGCGTGTCAACGGAGTTTTGAGGAACTCAAGAGCCGGTTAATGTCAGCACCTGTACTTTCCTTGCCGCAGGGTACGGAAGGATTTGTGGTTTATAGTGATGCGTCCGGACAGGGTCTCGGATGTGTACTCATGCAGAACGGGAAAGTTATTGCCTATGCTTCACGGCAATTGAGACCTTACGAGGTTAATTATCCGACCCACGACCTGGAGCTAGCAGCCGTGGTGTTCGCTTTGAAGATTTGGCGTCATTACCTTTATGGCGTCACCTGTCAGATATTCACCGATCATAAGAGTTTAAAGTATATATTTACTCAGAAGGAGTTAAATATGCGTCAGAGACGGTGGTTGGAATTAATCAAAGATTATGATATTGAGATCCTCTACCACTCGGGCAAGGCGAACGTTGTCGCCGATGCCTTGAGTCGTAAGTCCGTTCAGGAGCAGATGCTTGCCTGCTTAATAGCTCGTATGAGCTTCAAAGAGAATTCCTTAGACCCGAGATCGAGGTCCCTTCAGCCGAGTTCAGGGGCAGCTTTGTATGTTAGAGATTTCATCGTCACTCGAGGAGGCAATCCGAGAGAATCAGGGTTCGGACCCATCATTGTTGCGCATCCGAGAGGATGTGGCTCAGGGGAAAGCTCCTGGATTTGTGGTCCACGAGGATGGACTTTTGAGATTTAAGAATCGGTTGTGCGTACCGGCGAGTGTCGAGTTGAAAAACTCGATTTTGAAAGAAGCTCATGCTACCCCTTATTCTGTTCATCCGGGGTCTAGCAAGATGTACAAGGACTTGAAACAAAATTACTGGTGGAGTAATATGAAGCGAGAAGTCGCAGAATTTGTTTCGAGATGCTTAACTCACAACAAGTTAAGATTGAACATCGGCGGCTGGGTATGTCAAAACCTCTTCCTATTCCCGAATGGAAGTGGGAAGACATTTCTATGGATTTCATCACGAGTTTGCCGACGAGTCATCGTGGCATGAATACGATCTGGGTGATCGTGGACCGCTTAACTAAATCATCTCATTTCCTTGAGATCAAGGAGACGTGGGGTCCCGAGAGACTTGCTCAACTTTTCATCAAAGAGATAGTCGATCGCACTGCACTCCTAAAAGTATCGCTTTCCGATCGTGACGGACGGTTTGTGTTTCATTTTTGGAAATCAATTCATCGTGCTATGGGAACCCACTTAATCTCGATCGCTTTTCATCCTCAACTGACGGACAATCGTGAGAGGACCATTCAGACATTAGAGGACATGTTGAGGGCATGCGTCCTCGATTGAAAGACGATCGGGAAGCCCAACTACCATTGATCGAGTTCACGTATAATAATAGTTGCCATGCTTCGATCAAGATGGCACCTTACGAGGCCTTGTATGGTCGCCGTTGTCGATCTCCGTTGTGTTGGGACGACTTATCGTAATCAATCGCACCGAGCCCGATATGCTTATAGCCACCCGTGAGAAGGTAACTTTGATCGGGAGTCGCTTGTCGATGTACCGAGTCGACAAAAATCATACGCAGATATAACCGTCTGCCGACCATTAGAGTTCGAGGCCGGTGACCATGTGTTGGTCAAGGTATCCCCGAGTCGTGGTATCTTCCGCTTTTGGGAAGAGGGAAAGTTGAGTCCGAGATTCATCGACCGCTTGAGATTTTGGATCGAGTAGGCGAGTTAGCTTATCGATTGGCTTTACCTCCGGCGTTGAGCCGAATTCATAATGTGTTTCATGTCTCTCAGCTGCGGAAGTATGTTGCCGACCCGAGTCACATACTTCAGTTCGACGAAATCGAGATCGCCGACGATCATTCATATGAGGAGCGTCCTATGCAAGTTTTAGAACGACGAATCAAACAGTTGAGGAATAAGACGATTCCTTTGGTTAAAATTCAGTGGTCTAGACACGGAGTCGAAGAGGCTACTTGGGAAACCGAGGATAGTATGTGGGAGAGTTATCCCGAGTTGTTTGACCCTTAGTTTCGAGGACGAAACTCTTTTAAGGGGGGGTGTATGTAATACTCGGTTGTAATTCAGTAATTATCATTCAGTATTTATCATTCAGTAATTGATACTCAGTAATTTTCACTCATTATTAATCATTTGTCACTCAGATTCAGTCATGGTATTCATCATTCAGAGTAATTGTATCGTGTATCAATCGTCATTCATCACTAATCTGATTGGAGTTTCGTGCCGTGTTTATCATCATTGTCATTTTCGTTGCGAGCTGTGCGTGAGGGGTAGCGCACGCTACGTACTCCTTTTAGCGTACGCTAATTGGGTATAGGTAGCGCACGCTACCACTCAGCTTTAGCGCACGCTAAGGTTGCCCTGGCTGCAGTCCAGAAGGTACTGGACTGCAGGTGAGTTATGAGTGGCGCACACTACGAATGGTAAGTAGCGCGCGCTAGCGAGTTGTAGTAGCGCACGCTAATATGTGGTGTAGCGCGCGCTAAGAACATATCAGGTTGAGTCCAGTGGCTACTGGACTGCACTGGATTAATTCTTAGCGCACGCTATGTGTTGTTTTTAGCGTACGCAATCGATATTATAGCGCACGCTAAATAATGGTTGTAGCGCACGCTATCGAGGTCAGATCAGAGAACAGGCAGTTTCTGGATTCCAGTACTGGGCATCAAATTATTCGTTAGCGCACGCTAACTATGAGTATTAACGCACGCTAATGTTATGGCCGTAGCGCACGCTACAAATAGGTACGTAGCGCGCCACCGCTTTCTGACAAAGGTACTGGAATACCCAAATTTCCCGTTAGCGCACGCTACGCATTAGGGCTAGCGCACGCTAACCTGGAGCGACTATATAATGGACAGTTGGCCTGAGTTTCGTCATTTCTCACTTCCTTTCGTTTTTTTGTGCGACTTCGGGCGATTTTGGACGACTTGGAGTGTTCTCTTCGAGCTTCTATCATCCATCATCATATTCAAGGCTTTGAGTTGGATTATCATCACTTTATCAACTCCTTAACATCAAATCAAAAGGTATTAACTTCTTGGATCTAGAATTTCGGATTTTTGGGTTTTCCTTCCGATTTCTTCGTGTAAGCTTGGATTATCATTGGAATATGTTAGATATGGATTATCTACCTTGGATAAATATATTCCTACGGATTTAATGGTTATTTTCGGAATTATTTTAAGAACCCTTGGGGTTGACTTCGGTTAATTGGGGATTTTCCGATTGATGTTGTTGTAATCATGAATTATGGATTCCTAATGGATTATTGATATCATTGAAGTGTTTTGTTAGTTCGAAATACTCATTTTGGTGTTGGTTTCGACATATTCGGGATTGGATATTTCCGAAGTTGTGTGGTTGGTTATGTATTCGTTGGAATGCCTTATGAGTTTGATTATCGTTGTTTCGACCTTTGGGTTAGTCGTGTTTTGTTGCTTGATACGTGTATTGAACGATTGTTGGTAATTATTGTTATCCAAGGTTGTTCGAGCGACCGGTATCTTGGTTAGGACGTTGTTCGTGGACGGACACTCTTCATCGTTGTTGAGTAAGTTAATTCTTACTCGGTTAAAAGGATACTCATTCCTTTTGTTGTTGATTGCTCATAATTATCATTCATTCATCATAATATTAATCTTTTTGAGACTTGTAATTGTCGAATAATCATTTCATTCACGAGGAACGACGGTTCCAAATCATTTCATTGGGTTATCAATCACGTCACTATTACTTTCATATCGGTGAGTCATCTTGGTCTTGTCTAATTATTATTCATTGATATTCATTATGGTCATTCTCGTTCATGTGACCTTCTGGGTTCATATTGCGTGGCCGGGTGTGGCTATGTGGAATTTTTAGTCGGGCACACAATGGTCATGTATTGGGTTCACCGATACATCGGACCGTGCACACGGTAACGCTTACCTCCGTGAGACTAATTAGGTACAAGGACGGGTGTGTCCGGTCATTCGTCTTGTACACTTGCATAGAACATTACGGGCGTACTATGATACTCCTCTTCAGCGTAATTCATAATTAAGAATATTTCGTAACTTCAGTTAATTCATGATTGTGTAATTTCAACTCTTGAGGATTGTTGTTCTCAGAATCGATTCGCTGGGGATTTTGTTTTCGTGTCACGCAAGGCAAAGGCACGGAAGAGCATGTTGACGACGAGTCCCAGTGATACTAGTAGGGGGCCCCAGTCATTCCGTTTGTTCAGTCATCTTCAGTCATTTTAGTTATTCCGTCATTTGTATTTTCCGCTGCAAATTCCGTTTGAGATGTTTATTTATTCAGAGTGGTGTATTTTATCTTCATATAAAATATACTAGTATTCGGTATTGTCCTGGTGTGTTGTACTTAAACTCCTCATCGGAGTACTTTGTAATATAATGTGGTTCGGTACTACAATTATATTATTTAATTCATCATTTTCATTGTCTGGTGGGTCCCAGTCGGGGATTCACGGCACTGTAATATCCGCCTAGTTTGGGGTGTTACATTCAACTTCAAACTCCTACTCTTGTTTTTTGCTTTTTCAAATTAAAATTCATATTCGACCACCATATATCCAATGGATTATACTAGCATATATACACAAATGCAATTCACAAAAAATATCAAACAACCATTTATTTGTATAAGAGTAAACATACATCATGAGAAATGTATCCAAATACCTGCTGCAAACTTATATGCAATTTATGTTCTCGTACAATTTACGTGAAAATATTAAATAGGTACTCGTTTTTTTATATAAGCGTAAACATATATCATGAGAAATGTATCCAAATATCTCCCATAAAGTTATATGGATATTTTTTATTTCTCGGACAATTTATGTAAAAATATATTGGTAATCAATGGCAATCCTTCATGAACCAATACAATTACATCCGACAATCCACATTAGGTCGAGCCCAAAGTGCAATCCAGTCGGAAATCCAAAATAGAACTACCGAGAATTCTCCGTTGCCGACAACTTTTGACGGAAAGTGAGACAAAACATAGAGAAACCAACTAAAACTGAACTCACTTCGAAATTATCTCAATCGCGTCTTCGGTCGTCAATAGAAGGAGGACCCGTGTTTGACGTAATTGGTTCTTACAATTACAAGATCCCATCTAGGTCTTCCTCCGTGATGAGTAGAGCGGTAGACCCATTTTTCTTGGTGGATACTTTCTCCCACTGAACATCAATAGCCATTAGTTTGTTCCGATGAGAGCGAATCATATTTTATTTTTAGTTTCCAGTACAACTGAGAGGATATTCAGATTGATCGAAATCAATGGTCTTCTTATCTCCCTCGTTATTTTTTGCTCCAATAATATTCATCGAATTGTGTTAATTGAAGTTGTTGATCGAAGTAGAGAAAAGATGCGATCTATATATTGGAGAAGGAATGAGAGAAACTAGAAAGATGAGTGTATAAGAAAAAAAGGGGATCTATTCATAGAAGAAGAAAAGCACATGGAGAACAAGAAAGAAAAGAAGAGAATTGAAAAGTAATCTGCTTTGCTATTTCTCGGAAAAAAAATGGTTGAGAGATGATGTTTCATTATTTTATTGTTGAACCAGACTACACATATATAAATAAATGTTACCACAAATTAAGGGATAACAAACATTGATATAAATAAAAACACTATAGTCGTTAGTTAGGTAAATATTTTACAAATATGTTATTTTTGTAATACTTTAATAAATTGTATTAGGCAATGTAATTCTCCCTTTATATAATTAGTTTGAATAAAGTACCATTTTCATCCTTCAACTATGGTAAGTTTTACCTTTTCATCCTTGAACTATTTATCGTTACCTTTTAGTCGTTGAACTATTAATTTCAGGATTATTTCATCCTTCCGTCTATCTCCCGTTAGAATCCCCCGTTAACCCTTTGAACCATTCCCAATTTCTTGACGTTCTGCGGCAGTCGACCCAGGAGAGAAGAAGGCGATTAGAGAGTGAGAGAAAGCATTCCAGGAAGAAAGCTTAAGAATCAAACCAAGTAAGTTCATTCATTGATTGACTGTTATTGATTAATTTTTTGATTGATTTGGTTTAAAAATTGAAGAATTAGGGTTTTTCTGTGTTTTTTTCTCTGGTATGATGCCATTATGATTTGTACTTTTGCTCGAAAATGGTACTTTTTCTTTATATATCTATCCATCTGCATTTTGTATGATAGTTAAGATTTATTTTTTAGCATTATATATATGTTTTTCATTTTTCCACAGTATGGATGGTAATGATGGTTTTATGGATGAAGTTGATGATGTGAATGTCCCCAATTCTAACAATAATAATGGAGAGAACATGGATAATGATACATGGTGGACTGAATATGCGTATGAAATTGATACTCTAGCTTCTAAGTTCAAGTCAAATGATGGTGGTAGGCTGAATGTAAATCAAAATGATAATGTGAATGTTGATGGAAATGACAATGTGATTGGTGATGAGAATGTTAATAGTTTTGTTGGTGTGAATGATAATGGTAGTGATGAAGAAAGTGATAATGGAGATGATAAAAGTGATGATGGAGATGATACTGATGTAGTTGATTATAGTGATGATGATGCCATAACAGATGATGATGAATATAAAACTAATAAAGAGGCAGCAGTTGCAAGTAGAAAAAAATCTAGGGAAGAGATTGAAGCTATGTTGAATGATAATGGTGGCAACTTTGACTTTAACATTGGAGGCAAATTTCAACCATGGAAGAGTGATGATGATGATGAGGGGAGAAATTCTGAATCTGATTTTATTCCACTGAGTAGTAGTGATGAAGAAGATTGGGTTAAAAAGCCTAGATCAAAACTAGCTGAGGAGATGCACTTCAATCCAAATGTTGATATTAAAGACTTTGACTTCTGTGTGAATATGATATTCGAAGCACCCGCATGCTTGAAACATCAAATTAGGTCATACGCCGCAAAACATAGGTATCCCATCCGGTTTAAAAAATGATAAAGTGAGGGTTCAAGCTAAATGCACCGATTGTCCATGGTCTTTATATGCAAGTTATGAAGGCAAGGATCTATCTTTTAAGGTGAAATCATACCAAAAATCCACAGTGTTCAAGCAAAACAAGCATAAAAGTTAATTCGAATGGTTGGAAAACATTAGGTGACAGGATAAGGTTAACACCTTTCATGGGTTTAAATGAAATAAAAGACTTGGTAAAAAAAGAGATAGGTGTTGAGGTGAATAAAAAGATGTGTTTCAAAACAAGGAAGAGAGCCTCGCTACCGTGGAGAGAGTCATCAAGGATCATTATGCAAAACTTTGGAATTATGTGAATGAATTGGCAAGATCAAATCCAAGAAGTACAATTGTCTTGAAGGGTACTGGTGATGACTGGGAAGGGCCTCCAGAATTCAGAAGATTTTACATATGTTTTGAAGCAATTAAGAGGGGATTTGTTGAGGGTTGTAGGAAATTTGTTGGGGTTGATGGATGCTTTCTAAAAACTTGGATAAAAGGTGAACTTTTAGTAGCTATGGGAAGGGATGCTAATAACCAGATGTTCCCAATTGCATGGGCAGTAGTTGAGAAAAAAGACCAACACAGTTGGAGGTGGTTCCTTAACTTGCTTGCAAGGGACATAGGTATGGGAGATGGAGATGGATGGACTATAATGTCTGATCAGCAAAAGGTATTTTGTTTTCTCTTTTACATCTGGAAATATTTGTGTTTTGCTTCTTCTCAAATATTTCATTTAATTCTCTTATTGTATACATTTCAGGGCCTGGAAGTTGCTGTAAAAGATCTCTTTCCTTCAATCTATCATAGGAACTGTGCAAGACATATTTATGGTAACTTTATGAAGAGAGGTTTCACTGGAGTAAACTACAGAAGGTACTTCTGGGCAGCAGCAAAATCAACAACAGAGGACCAGTTCAAGACAAATATGGAGAAGATTAAAGTTCTATCTGAAAATGCTTACAAACATTTAATGGATAGGGAGCCATCCAGGTGGAGTAAGGCTTTTCTTCCTACTGATTGCACTGTTGATTCAGTTGACAACAACATGTGTGAAAGCTTTAATAACTGGATTTTAGATGCCAGGTATGAATTGAATTGTTTAAAACTTGAACTCCATTTATAGCTAGTGATTTTGTTCTTCTACTAATTTAATTTATGAATTGATGACAGGTATAAACCTCTCATCAGTATGTTAGAAGCAATTAGGCACCAGTTGGCATTTAGGATGAAAGAGAAAAGGGATAACATGAACAAGAGATTATTAGAGGGTAGGAGATTTGGGCATAGAGTGTTGGCAAGTTTGGAGGACTCAATAATTAAGTCCAGAGATTGCAATTCATTATGGGTTGGTGATATGGAATTTGAGGTAGGGGGTTCAAGAGGGGGAACAATTGTGGACCTAACTACATGGACTTGTACTTGCAGGGCTTGTCCAGATAGACTTGTGAATGAGGATCCAAAAGCACCTACTGCACAAGATGCTCCAATTCCAACATCATGGAGAGAGAAGCAGGCTGTTAGAAGAAAAAAAAGTGCTGGATCTACATCTGAAAATATGGTAAGACTAACCATGAAACAGCCTTTGAATGAATTTTGTTTTATGTCTATTTTATGTCTTTTGAATCTCTCTTCTTATTCATTCAATGATACTGACATGGCTTTGTTTTTGTGGTAGAATGGTACCAATAGTCTCGAGGCATCATTTACAAGGAGGGCAAGAAGCTTCATCACATCTGACTCTTTACAGCAACAATCCAATACCAAGAAGAAAAGAAGTGGAATTTAGCTTTTTTGGTCATGTGCCTGCCTGTGCCAAGAATGTTTTTTTTGGTCTTGTGCCTGCCTGTGCCAAGAATGTTTTTTTTTTGGTCTTGTGCCTATGACAAGAATGTTACCTGTGCAAGAACATTATGTATTTGGGAACAACATTAAGTATGGTAGTTTTTGGACAATGTTATTTCTTCATCTTATGTGTAAAACTTAAGTTTTTGGGAACAACATTAAGTATTTCTTCATTCCAGTGAGTTTTGTCTGTAATATTGCAACCATTGGTTATGAAGTAACATGATTATTTTGTTTGGCATATGGCTCTGTTCTGGCTATGTTTTTATGGTTATAATCTGCAGAAGAGTTGATGTATATAATCTGCTATGTTTTTATGTATATAATCTGCAGAAGATGTATATAATCTGCTATGTTTTTATGTATATAATCTGCTATGTTTTTATGTATATAATCTGCTATGTTCTTATGTATATAATCTGCAGAAGATGTATATAATCTGCACGTTTTTACAAATGAGTTATATAATCTGCATGTTTTTATGTACAAGAGTTGATATAATCTGCATGTTCTTACAAATGAGTTGATATAATCTGCATGTTTTTATGTATATAATCTGCACAAGAGTTCATATAATCTGCACAAGCTTGAAAATGCAAATTTGAATCTGCACAAGAATTGATATGGCTATCAAATTTGAATCTGCAAATATGAATCTGCAAATTTGAATCTGCACAAGAATTTGAAAATGCAAATTTGAATCTTCATGGATTACAAAACACTATCAAACCATTATCTTCATGTTATAAAACCATATCAAACCATTATCTTCATTACAAAATCATATCAAACCATATCAAACCATTATCTTCATTACAAAACCATATCTAACCTTATCAAACCATTATCTTCATTACAAAACCATATCAAACCATATCAAACCATTATCTTCATTACAAAACCATATCAAACCATACCAAACCATTATCTTCATTACAAAACCATATCAAACCATTATCTTCATTACAAAACCATATCAAACCATTATCTTCATGTTATAAAACCATTATCTTCATTACAAAACACTAAACCTTATCAAACCACAAAACACTAAACCTTATCATCACTTCATTACAAGCAAAAACACTCCCAACAAACTGATAATAGAAATACAAAAACACATCATAAGCACCATCTTCATTCCACCAACAACACTTGTCAATCCTTGAATTCCCAGCTGCAATGTTTGCATTCCAGATTGTACTCCACCTCCAACAGCCCTTATTTCCTCTAATTGTTGTTGTCCATTGTCCCCTGTTTTGCAACCAACTGCAGACCAATCGATATCTCTATTTTCTGGCTCCCAAAACTTGTAAAAATTGCAAGATCCGTGCTCACACTTGTAGTATAACTTGTTCGATTGTTCTTAGACTTAAATTCGAACAACTGCACGCCTCCTACACTTGCACTCTTCATTCCAAAACTTTATGACTCCCCCATTAAATTGGTCAGTTCTTGTATCTCTAGTACGCGACGATGACGAATAATCCATACAAGAAATCTAATTTTAAACACAATCGAATTATCAGATTATAAAAGATATTAAAAATAAACCTAATATTGAAAAACAACAATTAAGTTAGAAATCATTATGAACTTACCCAAGATTTCAGTGTAGTCGACCGATCTTAATCGCCGGATGCAAACCAAAGAAACGTATAAGAAGAAAAAAAAATCTCTCTAATCGCCTTCTTCTCTCCTGGGTCGACTGCCGCAGAACTTCAAGAAATTGGGAATGGTTCAAAGGGTTAACGGGGGATTCTAACGGGAGATAGACGGAAGGATGAAATAATCCTGAAATTAATAGTTCAAGGACTAAAAGGTAACGATAAATAGTTAAAGGATGAAAAGGTAAAACTTACCATAGTTGAAGGATGAAAATGGTACTTTATTCTAATTAGTTTGGGCCTCAAAAGGAAAAAAAATGTTTTGTTTATTTAATCGGCTCTAAACATGTATGCAAACAGAAAGTCACCGGAATTCCGACGTCGGATTTCCCCAAATTCAAATAGGGCTAGCCGCGCCACCGTCTTCCCGTCCCAATTCCGGCCAATAGCGACGTCGTTTCGCGGAGATGAAGCCATACCAGCTATGGCGTGCATGTACACACCAGTGCCGAATTCGGAGGAAGAGGTGAGGGTGGCTCTTGATCAGCTGCCGCGCGACGCCACCGGCATCCTCGACATTCTGAAGGCTGAGCAGGCGCCGCTCGATCTTTGGCTCATAATCTCGGTATGTTTGCGGATTTTCCTGAATTTAGTGTGAAGTTGCAGCTGGTGCTTTCTGGATTTGTGTTGAAGAAGATGTAATTTAAGTTTGGAAGTTAGGGCTCAGTTTTTGTGCTTGCTCTAGGGTTCGCATATGTGAATGGGGCAGGTTTGGGATTTTTTGGCAATTGGAATTTAGATAAGTTTTCTGCGAAATTCGTGATGAATTGGGTTTGGCAATGGTAATTAGGGCTCAACTTCAAGCAATTACCTCCTTGCATTAATAATTGATGAAATCAGTCTACACATAAAAAAAAGGCCATATTTGAGGGTATGTTATCTGCATTCTGCAGACAAGAATGGCTTAGTAGATGAGCTGAGAGTATGAGTATATGTCATGTTAGAAGCTTAGAGAGAGTAACTGAAGATATAATTTAATGTATGAATTTGCAGCTGGTGCTTTCTGGATGTGTGTTGAAGATATAATTTAAGTTTGAAAGCTTAGGGCAATTGGAATTTAGAGAAGTTTTCAACGACATTTGTGATGAATTGGCTTTGCTTATGGTAATTTGGGGTCTTAACTTCAAGCATTTACTTCATTGCTTTAATAATGGATGAAATCATTCTACACTTAGAAAAAGCCATGTTTTTATGCATGCTATCTGTGCTAGAAGCTTGGAGAGAGTAACTGAAAAGGTTTCACCTCAAGTAAAGTTCCAAATTTATGGAGTGTTATTTTGGTAACCTAGAAGTAGTAACAATAGGATAAATGTGAAACTAATGGGCTTGAAGGAATCAACTGGAATACATTGAATGTGTTATCTATACTTGTGCTTGCAAAGCATCCCCGAAGTCTAGTGGGATTCTTTTGTAAAATAGCTTTAAGAATGGTGATGCATTACTACTGAATGTTGGGTGACTGAAAGTATGAGAACACATTGAAAATAAGGGTAGAAGAATCTGTAAGGAATGTGAAAGGAATAAAAACATGGCTGCCCATATAGATGAGAAACTTCAGATGAATTGTTCAAACATGCCTACCTTATAGAAACAGGCTCTGGTGATGAATTCATCCATACAAAGCCTTCTTTCGTATCCTGGTCATGCATCCATATACTTTCCTCCTGCAAGTCATGAGTTGAAGCAAGTCATGCAACAAGAGAAGCATATGGAGTGGATCTAGGTAATCGATTGTTGCCTCAATTTATTTTATTGTCACATATTATTACCAATAAATCACTTGCAACAAAGTTTCTATTAGCATTTTGTCTGGGGAATCATAATATGCAGCGACTCCTTGAAGTTCTCCCTTACAAACTAGAGCTGCGGCGAGATTGTGACGCCACCAATAGTCATCCGATGAGCTCCGCCGCACATATAACATCCTCGTTGGTCGGGCGCGCCCTTGCGTTCACCCGAGTTGTAAGACTTGTCCGCGTTATTTTGCGGTCTCGTCTCGAATCTTCCGCGTGATGGTCGGGCTGGTTGTTGCGCTGGCGTGCGGCTGTCTCCCCCGCCTTTAGCTTGACTGGGCTCGCGGCTTTTTCCTCTTTTAGAATTCGGCTAGGGACTCGACCACTTTGATTGCTTCACTGACAGATTTCACCTTGTGGCTTTGTACTCTGTCCCTGACCCAACTTGGTAGTCCATCCAGGAAGAAAAATAGTCGATCATCCTCGGCCATGTCCGGAATCTAGAGCATGATCGATGTAAAGTCCCGTACATAGTCCCGAATGGTAGTCTTATGCTTGAGCTCGCGGAGTCTCTTCATTGCCTCATAACATGTATTCTCGGGATAGAATTGTGCCTTGAGTTCCGACACAAACTCATCCCAAGTCCCAATCGGTTGACAAGTTCCCTTTGTAACACTGGCCTGTCGATGACTCCACCACAGTGCTGCATCGTCGGCAAGGTATAGTGCAGCCTGTCGTGCTTTGGCCTTCTCGTCCGTCAGGTCCAGACCATTAAAGTAGAGTTCCATTCGCCACAGAAACTCCTCGATTGACTTGGCATCACTCTTGCCAATGAATTCTTTAGGTTTGGGGACCTCGACCCTTGGTCCCTCGAATCTCGACCCGCCAAAGAAATTATTCCAGCTCGGCCCAACATTCGAGTTGGTGCCCGAGTTGCTTGCCCGACAGATTTATCGCAAAAATCTTCAAAACATTTTGCACTTACCTCACAAAACTTGGCATACTGTTTGCGCATCTCCACAATGCTGGCTGTAGTACGGTCCTCGATCGTTGCTAGCTCCTTGCGAAACGAGAGTTGTTCCCTCTTGAAGGTCTCGAGCTGGCCCAACGTGTGCCCTTCCAGTTGGCCAACAGCTTTCTCGAGAGTACCCACACGTTCTTCCGTGCTCAATTGGGTGTTAGTGATGCGCTGCCCAAGAGCTTCGATGTCGTCCTCGATGTCTGGTAGGCGGTTGGCTAAGACGAGTATGATCTTCCGAATGTCATCATCTTCAAGGAGTCGACATTGTGCCGGGTTCTCCTCGAGTGGTGGCGGCACCACACCGCGCGCCTTGCTCTTGCCACGCTTGGCTTTCCCTTCGGTTGGGACTTCTCCACGTCCCCGAACCTTGTCAGCCTCTGTGACTAGTCCATCCTCCATAGTGATGCCTACCTCGATCTGTCCGCCTGCCATGATCCTGCTGATCATTAGCGTCGACTCCCGCAGTTTTGCACACCTCCTTGTGTGGCTAATGATGTCTCCGATACCACTTGTCACGGGCTTAGAGATTGCTATGCTTCTAAGCGTCGTGCGTCTAGCAACCCTCTTGCTAGTCAGCCTTAAACCCTCCGAAATTTGGCTAAGTATGAAAGTTGGCACAATGAAAGAGAGGCGACGAGTTAAGGGAAAGTTACTTCCACTAGATCCCATGTTGTTACAAGAGTGTTTATAATGGATTTTCAGGGATGGTTACAAATGAGCTTCAAGGCTCCTATTTACTCTCGGGGTGTGACAGGTGGCTCCGACTCTGGTGGGGGAGGCGGTGGCTCCGGTGAGGGAGAAGGAGGCTTCGACGGCTTGGTCTTCAACATCACAGCTCATGTGACAGGGGATTTGAGTGTGGAAGTAGTCATTGTTGTGTAGCTGCAGGAGGGAGGTACAGGCATGTTAGAACATATAAGCAAGGTTGTTAAGTCGACAAGTCGACAAGTCGAGCCCGAGTACCGTGGAATTGACTAGTCGACAAGTCGCCAGACTAGTCGTAAAAAGTCGTAAATAGTCGACAATATCCTATTTAGAGTAATTATACTATATAATATAGCTAAACATACTTCAATATCACAATTCAAATAAAAACTAATAGATAATAAGTTCAAGTACCCAAAGTCATACATCTATAAGCAAATAAAAACATAATTAAATAGTCAAATCAACTAAACAAACACAATCATGCATCAAATTAATCCATCTCGAAATCATCTCCATCCCCCTCTCCATCTCCTCCTTGAGTATTTTCCTCGAGTGGTATACCATAGTCATCTTCCACTTCGTCCTCATCATCGAAATCTTCATCTTCATCTTCCCCTTCCTCATCAATAGGATCTTGTTCTTGTGTCGAACTAGTGTTGCGTCGAGTATAGGTAAGAATGGAGGTGGAACCACCTCTAGCTCTCCTTGGAAGATCGTCCTCAAGTGATTCGGATGCACCCGAAGCTATATCCACTGCTTCCCAAAACCTTTGCTCAATGCCGGTCCACTCATTAGTCCACTCCAAGTCCTCGAGTACAAGTGGATCAAATTTCTTTCCTAGCTCACGTCTCTTCTTGAATCTTGAATCTATCTTCCGGTTGTATTGGATATACACCAAGTCATTCAAACGTTGATGTTCCAACCTATTTCTCTTCTTCGTATGTATCTAAATTGATGAAATTTAATTAGGCCAACAATGGTTGCAAATTGACAATAATTACTTGAAAAAGAGTAGGCACTTAGTCACTTACGAACTCAAATGTACTCCAATTGCGTTCACAACCTAAGATGAGGCACACAAACCAACAAGACGCTTCGCAAATGATTGAAGCTCATGTGCACGGCCTCCATATGCATCCCACCAATCAACTAACATAAAAACAAGAATAACACAAACTAAGCATTTTTTATTTTGCCAAGTAACTAATTACTAATATGAAATTCACAAAGTTTTGGAATGAACTTACGAGGACTTTTTATCTTTCTATGCTCAATTGCCATCTCCCTTGCAAAGCCTTCTCGACTATTTTTGTAGGCATCGCGAATTGCTTATTTTATTCCTTGTATCCCTATCCTTGACCATCTTCTCAAGCACATCATCAAGTCTTCTCTTATTCGGAGGCATAGCAGATCCTTATCAAGAAGATCAAAATACTTCCCTGGATTAAGAAACAAAGCAGCCCCGTGTAATGGTTTTCCCATTTGACCATTCCAACGATCCTCAATGATCTTCAATAGTTTATTCCGGATTGCAATTTTTCTACCTCCAAATTTCTTCTTGACTTCATCTTTTGCATAATCAATAAGCCGCAATCCGCCAAAGCAGGTCTTTCATCACCATCAGCAATGCACAACACTTGAAGAAGTGGCAGTGTTGCATCTACACAATCATTCACACTACTCCAAAAGACTGAAGAGAGAACAGTGTCACAAACTTTGCTTCCTTTTTCTGATTTTGATAACTTTGACTTGTCCATCCGAACCACAAAACAAGTAACGTAATGGTTCTTGATTTTGTTGCAAACTATCCAATGTAAGAAAAGTAGTGGCAAACCTCGTAGCTCGGTCGACTAGGTCCCTCCCATTAGTTTTCTCCTCATAAAGATCAAGAACACGCCCGTGCCTATAGATGAATGTAGTGCATCTTCTTGCACAGTTGATTGCCTTCTTAAAGGCGGGAATTTTGCCAATGTCCTCTAACATCAAATCAACACAATGACAAGAACAAGGAGTCCAAAACAAGGTTGGCATCCCGATCTCCAAAATCGACCCCTAGCTTGTAATTTGCCCATTGTCGGTCACAACCTCGCACAACATTTTTCTCACCAATTTCCTTTATCTTGCTTTCAAGCAAGTTGGCCAACATTTGGCATCATGTGATTCGCTTGACGCATTGACTGAACCCAAGAAGAAAGTACCTTCAGGACTAATAGAAAGCAAGTTTATGAGACTCCTACCTCGACTATCCATCCACCCATCACACATAAGAGTGCATCCATACCTCTTCCAAGCCTAATCATGCTTCTCCTTCAATTTTCGGTCTCCTCTTTGCTTTTTAAGTAATGGCACCCTCAATTCATGATATGAAGGAGGCTTTAAACCCGGTCCATATTGGCCAATGGACTCAACCATCACCTCATAACTCCTAGAGTGTGCAGCATTGAAAGGAATACCATTTTCATAGAAAAAGTTTGCAATGTGCATATGAACTTTTTCCTTCTCTTCCGGAGTTCTCAAGCGATTTTCCAAAGTCGTCTGACTTGCTCCCTTAGCGTGCCTCTGTTCAACAACTTGTTCCGGGCTTCTCATGTACTTCATTGAAGCAGCAGATTTAGTACTAGCTGCTGGCATTTTGAAATTAAAAGGCTGGGCAGCCTTGCCTTTTGTGCCAGCACAAGATTTTGAGCTTTGCATTGTATTAGAAGCTGCTGTGGAAGGTATCTCTTCAACATCATCATCATCGCTGTTCTCTCCTTCAATCTGCACATTTTTTCTACTCCTCTTCTTCTTATTTTGCACATACTCACTCATTTCTTTGGCAATTTCTTTGGTAGTTTTGGGACATTTACAAATATCCGGATATCCCCCAATCAAGTGTTGTTTAAACCGATTAATTCCTCCATGATTTTGATTCCCGCAAAGAATACATTTAACAACATCTTTATTGCCTTCGGGGTTAGGATAATATGCATACTTCCATCCCGGATCGTTTGATCGACTAGCTTTTCTTTTAGGATCTTTAGCTAACTCTCTCCGAGAACTTTCGGTTTCAATATTTTCATTCTCCATTGCTTATTTTCTGCACAAAAACAAGCTATAATCAGTGAATACTGAATATGCAGATTGCTGGGGCAGAATAAACTGTTCAAGTGCAGAATGCAAAAAAGAATGCAAAATGAGCAGAATGCAAAAATAAAACTGAGCAGAATGCCAACAAAAAAAAAGCAGAATGCAAAAAAAAAATAAAACTGTAATATTTTTTTTTGATTTTACAGAAATAAAAAAACTGAGCAGAATGCGAAAATTAATTACAAAAATAAAACCGAAAATTAATTTTTAAAAATTAAACAAAAATTACTTTTAAGAAATAAAACAGAAAAAATTGAAAAATAAAAATAAAAATGTATTATTATACACCCAGTAAAGAAAAAAGAAAAAGAAAACGAGAAGAAAAGATGAGAGAGAGTCGGAAGACGGGAGAGGAGAGAAGACTTACCGAAGGAGATGAAGCCGTTGAAGTCGCCGGAGGAGATGAAGTCGCCGGAGGAGATAGTCGTGGCCTGGAGAAAAGTCGATGTCGGCTGAGATGAGATGAGTCGCGGTCTGGAGTCGGGTGAGGAGGAGAAAAGTCGCAGCTGTTAGGTTAAGTAAATTTTTTTTTTAAATTAATGGCGGGTCCGGGCGGGTCGGCCCGGGGTATAACCCACGGACGACTTATACAACAGTCGCGGGTCGACTAATTCATCCAGGTCGACTTCTCGACTAGTCGTCGACGTGACAACCTTGCATATAAGCATTTCATTCATATCATCTAGTATCTTAGATAATTTTGATTGGTGTAGTATGATCATCAATGTTTGAACACGTGTAGGCAATGTTCTAAAAATCGGCCTGGGCGGCCGCCTAGGCGCCGCCTAGGCGCTAGGCGGCCCCCGGGCGCTCCGATTATGCCCTGGGCGTTTGTCCTGGGCGTTCGGGTGATTAATCGGCCGCTTAGGCGGGCGCCTAGGCGGTTGGGCGGGCGCCTAGGCGGCTGGGCGGGCGCCTAGGCGGCTGGGCGGGCGCCTAGGCGGGTAAACATTTTTTTTTTATTTTCTTATATTAGCGGTACTATAAATTCCTGAATTGAGATACTATGGACTATGTTATGCTTATGTCAATGTTTAACAATTTAATATATGATCAATTATATGTTTGTTTAAATATTTAAATATTAGATGTTTTTTATTCTTTACATATATATAATTTTTTATATAAAAAAATAATTATTATAATAATAATAAATAAATCCGCCTAATCCGATTAATTCCCGACTAATCCCCGATTAATCCTCTGGGCGCTAGGCGTTAGCAATCCGAACGCCTAGCGCCTAGCGTTTTTTAGAACCTTGCGTGTAGGAGGAGGTATAGTGGTATAGTATTGATATATTCATCAATTTCAATCTTGAACATGTGTAGGAGCTATATAGTAGGAAGAGGTAAACCTATGTTCATCATCAATGTTTGTATTGATTGATGTTTCTAATTCTCGGCTTTAATCGATCATGATGAGTTTTGTGTTTCACTTTCGATGGTTGTGACACTTTTGGTACAAATTGCTGCATGATCTATTTTGTTGGTGGGTTCGAGGACTCGACTCCATTTTTTAGTTAGTTTCTTATCAATAACATTGTCGCTATTACTGTCGCTATTACTAATTTCTTATTAAAATTTCTTATGCTTTACTTTGATGTTGTATATGTCATACTTCAAACAATTTTGTGTGGAATTGCACCAAGTGAAGCTATAAAAACATGTTCTCCCTAAAAGATTCTTTTGATTCTTTTTTTTAAAAAAGTAACCGTAACCTCCAACTCTATTTGTGTTTATGTAGTGGCTTCACGTCCTATTGGATTTAGACTTAATGGGATTAAACTGGGGCTGGGAAGTTGTTATTCATCGTATCTTACTTCGAATCCACAATCTAATTTGATTTAAGCTTGATTATTGTTTGATTCCCAATCCCAAAAAAGAAACGAATATAAATCATTTTAAAGGGCATCATCATCATCATCAGCTACATTTGCTTCTCCATCGCTCAACTGCATTGTCTGATTTGGCTTGAGCTCGAGCGCGGGCCGCCTTTGCATTGGCTTGTCGTCTTCATCTGATTCTGACAAGGCCCTTCTTCGTCGATTTATGCTTGAAGCTGCAGCATGAGCTCAAAGATGTAAGAATAGCAGAAACTTCTAGCCCAACTGCTGTAAGAAGATCTTGAAGAGCATCTTCTTTATCCTCGACATCGTTTGTTTGATTATACTGCTTTCTGTAGTTTGCGTTGCTCTCGTCATAATCCATCTCCTCATGATCATCTGCCTCCACTTCTGCGTCCTCGGATTCATAACGGGATTCATAACGTGGTTACTCTTTCTGCTTTGAGGAAGAACTCTTCTTCCATTTTTCCTTGAGAAAAAGAAAAAATATATTACCTTTTAGCCAACAGAGATTTTAAAAACAAACTTTCTTCCATGAGAAGAATGACTATTGGTGGCGTCACAATTTCGCAGCAGCAGCCAGAATGGAGTCCGCGAATATCTCAACCGGAACTACATTGTACTCAATGCACATCGTAATGTCGTACACCACAGGTCCACGTCCATCACTTCCACCATCGTCGCACTTGACGACTGCCTGGTCCTCTTCGACATCGCAGTTTCAGCATAGAACTAGTACTATAATTTATTGATTTTGGTGAAATTGCGAGGGTGGTTAGTAATATATAAAAATAGAGCAATCTCATGTCATATATTCGATAATGGTACTATTTATTTGTATACATTAGCTCATCCAAAACCTATTGAAATTGAGACAACACTCTTTAAATTAATAAAATATTTTGTTATTGACATAGTATTAATCAGTACCTCTATAAACCAATAAATTTTATAGTCTTTGTAACTCTATAATGTAGGGATTTACTTCGGGGAACAAACGGGATGAATTGAGTATGGCGTGAGCTTCCTTCAATATCATCTGCTTGAGTTGGTTGTCCGAAGAAATGCATAGTCGATTTTGGAACCTTAAGATTCCGTCCGTATGAATGACGAAGTCCGATGATTTCCACGAAGGAATATCGCCAATAATGCCTTGTATTTCAGGGTCTTCTGCTCGCTTTTGAAGAATTTCGTCCAGCAATGATGATCCCAGGTTCATGGTGCATAGTTGTCCTTGTTCTTCTTGAATACAGACCTCAATGGTCTCCTTCGTTGGCTCGCGTTGCAGCTCTACTTATGATGTCAATCTACATAGTATGTGCTCCTGGTGGTCTTTCGGCTAACAGCGTCATTGGATATCCACGCCGTAATCCTTGATGAGTTCCAGCCACCTCCTCTGCCTCATGTTAAACTCCTTCTGCGTGAATATGTACTTGAGACTTTTGTGATCCATGAAGATCTGGCACATGGCACCATATAAGTAGTGTCTCCAAATCTTCAAAGCATGGATCTCAGCAGCAAGTTCCAAGTCATGAGTGGGGTCGTTGACTGTTGGGATTCGGTGATTAAAATCGAGATACGCAGCGGAAGTCTCTACTTCACACGCGTCGGATATTGATCGGAAAAATAGTATGTCAATTCGTTCTCAAAGAACACGGCTAGGAATCAACACAATATTTTTCTTCTCTTCTCTTCTTCCTTTTCTTTCTCTCTGAGATGAACAAGAAAAATAAATTTTCTCCCTTCCTTGTTAACTCAAGGCTGTAGGCTGTTTTTGAGGTGTATGTCTTTGTGTTTTTTCTTCTCTCACACCATAACGATATGACATAACATTATATAATGGAGATGAGATCAAAATGATGAGATATGAAATCTCATCATGTTGTCCTCAATCCATTAAATAATTAAACACACCACACACACCACATGGAAGGAAATGGGGGGGCGGCCTACATGGTTTGGTGAGAAAACCAGCCGAGCCACTCGGTTCGTGTACCGGACGTTCGCGTGTCTAGTCCGTTAAATACACTTTGTTTTATCTCAAATGTGTTTGTACTTAGTTAATTAATCCAATTAATTAATCCAATTAATTAATTAATTTTATGGTGTTAACTAATTTTAGACAATTAAACGACACTATAATCTTCATGCCACCGACCCCAACATAGTTGGGATTAAGGTGCTGTTGATGATGATGAATTAATTTTATCAAATACAAAATTATAATAATATATTTCCAAGAAATAATTATTTATGAATTAAATTAATCACCTGGTAATTAATTTCAATTCACTAGACCGCATGATTTATCGAATAAATCAAATTAGATATCTAATATCCAATATTAATTAAGAGATAGTAAATACATATTTATCCATCAAATGTCTTTGTGCGCGACTCCGTAGATCCGTCTTAGTCGGCAATGGGAGGAACCAAGGAGTACGAGTAACACTTAGCCAGTCTAGTGCTTCGTACTGTAACCCAACTAAGAACGAGCCTTGGGTTGATCTTTCTATGGATTTTGTGTTGGGGTTACCAAAGGTAAAATCTGGGTGTGATTCGGTATTTGTCGTTGTTGACAGATTTAGCAAAATGGCACATTTCATTACATGTCACAAAACTGATGATGCCACTCATATTGCAAATTTATTTTTCAAAGAAATTGTCCATTTACATGGAATGCAAAAAAGTATAGTGTCCGATCGGGATACTAAATTTCTTAGCCATTTTTGGAAAGTTTTGTGGGCGAAACTGGGAACAAAATTGCTTTATTCGACAACTTGTCATGCCCAAACTGATGGCCAAACCGAGGTAGTTAACCGAACACTTGGTCAATTGTTACGAACTGTTGTTAACAAGAACTTTAGAAATTGGGAAACATCTTTACCATTCATTGAATTTGCTTACAACAGAACCGTTCATTCTACCACTACATTTTCTCCATTTGAAATTGTATATGGTTTTAATCCGATAACTCCTTTAGACTTGTTGCATATTCCTATAGATGATATGGGTAGTATCGATGGCAAGAAAAAGGCTGAAATGATCAAACAACTGCATGCAAAGGTTCGAGAACAAATTAAAAAACGCAACGAGCATAATGTCCGAATAAAGAATAAGGGACGGAAGCAAGTATTCTTTGAACCAGGTCAATGGGTTTGGGTTTGGATTCACTTGAGGAAAGAGAGGTTTCCCGCACAAAGGAAGTCGAAGTTGATGCCGAGGTGAGACGACCATTTCAAATTTTAGAACGCGTCAATGATAATGCCTACAAAGTGGAACTACCTGGTAAATATAATGTTCTGCTACCTTCAATGTTGCTCACTTAAGCCCTTTTGAATTTTCAGATTCGAGGACGAATCCTTTTGAGGACGGGGGGAATGATGTGAATCAAGAAGCAGTCAGTCAGTCAGTCAGAAGAACTATACATTCCTGTGGGACCAATAACAAGATCACGAGCATATGCGATAAAGAATTCATTAACAATGCTCGTGCAAAATCATTACACTTTACACATTAAAGAATAATGTGGTACAATGGACATTTCTCTTTAGGAGAATTATTTAATTTCTAAGCTTTTCATTTCAAATTGTGGTTATATATGTGACTATTAAATTAATTGAAAATACGGAGACGGTGAGGGATGTGTGCAAAGCGTGGGAGCCTGGAGGAGGAGGATGTCTCTATAAAATACCACGAATTTGTTTCTCTCTAGAAAAATTTCTAAATTCCTCTGCAATAATCTCTCTAAAAAAATATCGGAAATGATGACGACTTCGCGCTTCTTCCTTCGCGCAAAGAAGCAGCCGGTGCTCCAGCGGTTCGCGAGAGTTTGTTGCCTCCGATCGGCGGCGGCGGAGGAGAATAGCCGCGCGGCGGCGGTCGTTCCGCGCACTCCGACGACGATCGTTCCACGCTCTTGAGCGGCGGTCGTTCCGCCTCACTTCGAGTTCATCCGCCGGTCTTCTGCCATGGCTGTTGATGCTCCAAGGAGCTACTCCACTATGATCGCCGATGTTGTTTTAACAGCTCAATTTCTGGAAGGCTTTCCGCTCCTGGACGGCAGCGACGACAACTTATTTGCCACGTTTCAGCATTTGACCACCATCTCTGTGCTGGTAGTTATTTCTGCATTTGTTGATCTGGTTATGTTAATTTTTTCAGCTCTGTTCATCTCTATCTCTGTGCTGGTAGTAATTGCTGCAGTTCATCTGGTTATATTGATTTTTCAGATCGGTTCTCTATTCGTCTCTATCTCTGTGCTGGTAGTAATTTCTGCATTTGTTCATTTGGTTATATTGATTTTTTAGTTGAATCCTCCAGATTACTATGCATGGACCTGTCATGATTAATGAAATTGGAATCACATTTCACAGGCAAAATTGTTGTCAAAGCTGGACTAAAAGCTTAAGTTAGTGAGTTTTGGAGCTGGTAATCGACTGGTTGAAAGAGATTCTCAAGAGGCGCATCGAGAATTTGACGGAGGAGCAACGCAAACAGGTGGTGAACCTCTTGGAAAAGAGTGGTTATAAAACCTTGGCACGTTGCGTGGAGTTTATCCTCTTAGGAACAACTCGTGTGGGTCTGTGCGACCGCGGCGCCTTCGGTGGTGACTCCGGTGGAGGAGGAGACCGCTCCGGTGAGGGAGGTGGTGTGTCACCACTTAAACACAATAGAGTTGGAGGTTACGATGAATAACAACTTCCCAACCCCAGTTTAATCCCATTAACTCTACATCCAGTAGGACTTGAAGCCACCATTTAAACACAGATAGAGTTGGAGGTTACGGTTACTTTTTAAAAAAAAAGAATCAAAAGAATCTTTTAGCGAGAACATGTTTTTATAGCTTTACTTGGTGCAATTCCACATAAAATTATTTGAAGTATGACATAATACAACATCAAAGTAAAGCATAAGAAATTTTAATAATTGAAAATATTATGAAATGAAATACTGTAACAAATTAGTAATAGCAACAATGTTATCGATAAGAAACTAACTGAAAAATGGAGTCGAGTCTTCGAACCCATCAACAAAATAGATCATACAGCAATTTGTACCAAAAGTGTCACAACCATCGAAATTGAAACACAAAACTCATCATGATCGATTAAAGCTGAGAATTAGAAACATCAATCAATACAAACATTGATAGGACTTGAGGATACGATGAGGGAGGCGGTGTGTCACCATGATCAATACAAATATTGAAACACAAAACTCATCATGATCGATTATGGCTCCGGTGAGGGAGGCGGTGTGCCACCACTTAAGATACGATGAATAACAACTTCCCAGCCCCAGTTTAATCCCAATAACTCTAAATCCAGTAGGACTTGAAGCCACCACTTAAACACAAATAGAGTTGGAAGCTCAACGCCATGACCGAATGCGAGGGGCCAATAACTGATCAAACGGACGTGCAGCGGGTGAGCACGATCCCACAATTTAATTATGTCGTCAATGCAGGCAGGAAGGACCGTGGGGAAGTAGATGTTCGTGGAAGGAACCGTCAATCCCACACATGAAAGCACTATGGGTGAACGGTCAGAACAAACCCATCATAATCCCTTTGACGATGGAGCAAATTCCCCACGCAGCAATGGCGACACTTCGATTCCGGAAGAAATTGACCGAAGAGGAAATGCCGATGTACTGTCTGGGATCAATGTGGTACATTGAAGGGCCAAGCAACAAAACACGTCGACGAAGGCGTCGGAACAGGTGGGGGAGAATGTCACGCCCCGAGAGTAACAACCAACCGAGTGCTCGGACAGAACCGCACAGAGGGGTGCGAGGTCTAGCGAATCAATGTGCACAGGAAACGTTCGGGACTACAAGGCCGTGTGGAGCGGCACAACCAACCAAGGGACGTAGCCGTGTGGTGCGGCATGCATGGATGTATGGCCGGACAAGCAGGCCATCCGGCCTTGCGAGGAACTACCTGGTCGGCGAGACAAGGCATGTCGGGAACCGAGTGGACAAGTACAGCGGACAAGCACGCCGCTTCGGAACATTGCAGAACAAGATGACTAGTTGAGGCATATCCGAGGGCCAAGACTTAGGCGCGGGCGACACACGAAGCTCCCCCCTATAATAGGCTTGGAGAAATAAAAGCGTGTGGGGACATTGGAAAGCTGTAGAATCCACAGTTGTGCCCAGAACCTTCCAGAAATGGATTGGGATGGTCCATAACATTGAAGAATGATCCGGAAGCATGAATGGAAGGCCGGGCCGGGTTACATTGAGTTGGGCCGAGTTGGGACAAACGGGCGGGTAGGGCCGAGCAGGCCAGGAGGGCCCGGAAATATGTGGAAGGTACTGGAATCTCTTGGATGAACCAAGAGATATGGAACTTGGTAGAGTTTTCTAGATATTGTGTATAGACATTGTAATACATAGAATTCTCTATAATGTAGGAGAATCTAGAAACCTCCAATTGAGGAGGATCTAGAAACCTCATATTCTTTATAAATAGGAGCTTTGAGGCTCATTTGTAACCATCCCTGAAAATCCATTGTAAACACTCTTGTAACATTGTTGTGATCTAGTGGAAAGTAACTTTCCCTTAACTAGTTGCCTCTCTTTCGCAGTGTTCTAAAAATCGGCCTAGGCGGCCGCCTAGGCGCTAGAAGGTGGCCCTCCGCCCCGACTACCCTCTAATCGGTTACGCCAGCGGCTAAAGGGTCTTAAAGTGCTAGGCGGCTCTAGGCGGGTCCTAGGCGACTACCCCATATGTCCAGATTTTTTTCCTTTTCTATTTTATTTTTAACGTTTTGTCCAAAACGTGTTTTCCTTCCTGGACCCTCAAACCCTAAGTACCGCTTTTCCTTCTCCCGTATCTCCGGTCCATTCGCTTTCTTCCTTTTCACCTTCGCTACGGAGACTATCATCTAATTCTCCATCTGCCCGCGCACCAAATAATCAGCAGCTCACCTTCTTCTAGTCCAGTTTTTCCATTCCGGCCGTTTCATCATCTTCAGAGTTCCGGCGGTTCTTCCATCTTCTGGTCAGTGTTCTTCCAGCTCACCTTCGGGTTTTCTTTTTCTTTCTTTTTTTTTTTAAAAAAAGCTGTTGTAGATGGAGAACCTATATTGGAGGAAAGATATGGAGATGAGGAAGACATGGAATTTTGACTTTAGTCTGTGACTTTTGCTTTTTGAATGTTTTTTTTTTCAAGACTATTGGAATGTTTTTTTTTTCAAGACTATTTTTAATAAGAATATTATTACGCATTTTGTATGCATATATAAAAATAAATAAAATATAAAATATAAAAAAAAAACCGCCTAGCGCCTAGCCGCCTAGGCGCCGCCTCCAAGGCCTAGGCGCTAGAAGGTCCCCGTCCGCCCGCCTACCGCCTAGCGCCTTTTAGAACATTGCTCTTTCGTTGTGCCAACTTTCATACTTAGCCAAATTTCGGAGGGTTTAAGGCTGACTAGCAAGAGGGTTGCTAGGCGGCACGACGCTTAGGAACATAGCAATCTCTAAGCCCGTGACACACCGCCTTCCTCACCGGAGCGGCCACCTCCTCCACCGGAGCCACCCACCGGAGGCGCCGCGGTCGCCCAGACCCACACGAGTTGTTCCTAAAAGGATAAACTCCACGCAACGTGCCAAGATTCTATAACCACTCTTTTCTAAGAGGTTCACCTGTTTGCGTTGCTCCTCCGTCAAATTCTCGATGCGCCTCTTGAAAATCTCCTTCAACCAGTCGATTACCAGCTCCAGTATGCCAAAACTCACCAACTTAAGCTTTTGGTCCAACTTTGACAACAACTTTGCCCGTGAAATGTGATTCGCAATTTCATTAATCATGGCAGGTCCCTGCTTAGTAATCTGGAGGATTCAAATAAAAAATCAATATAACCAAATGAACAAATGCAGAAATTACTACCAGCACAGAGATAGAGACGAACAGAGAACCGATCTGAAAAATCAATATAACCAGATGAACAAATGCAGAATTTACTACCAACACAGAGATAGAGATGAACAGAGAACAAATCTGAAATATCAACATAACCAGATGAACAAATGCAGAAATAACTACCAGCACAGAGATGGTGGTCAAATGCTGAAACGTGGCAATTAAGTTGTCGTTGCTGCCGTCCAGGAGCGGAAAGCCTTCCAGAAATTTAGCTGCGATAACATCGACGATCCTAGTGGAGTAGCTCCTTGGAGCACCAATAGCCATGGCAGAAGACCGGCGGACTAACTAGAAGTGAGGCGGAACGACCGCCGCCGGAGCGCGTGGAACGACCGTCGTCGGAGTGCACGGAACGACCGCCGCCGCGCGGCTATTCTCCTCTGCCGCCGATCGGAGGCAACAAACTCTCGCGAACCGCTGGAGCACCGGCTGCTTCTTTGCGCGAAGGAAGAAGCGCGAAGTCATCATCATTTCCGATATTTTTTTAGAGAGATTATTGCAGAGGAATTCAGAATTTTTTCTAGAGAGATAAACAAATTCGTGGTATTTTATAGACTCCCGGCTCCCATGCTCTGCACACATCCCTCACCGTCTCCGTATTTTCAATTAATTTAATAGTCACATATATAACCACAATTTGAAATGAAAAGCTTAGAAATTTAACAGTTCTCCTAAATAGAAATGTCCATTGTACTACATTATTCTTTAATGTGTAAAGTGCTAATCCCCAATTTTGTCCCCCGAAGTAATCCCTACATTACAGAGTTACAAAACTAAAATTTTATTGGTTTATAGAGATACTGATTAATACTATGTCAATAACAAAATATTTTATTAATTTAAAGAGTGTTGTCTCAATTTCAATAGGTTTTGGATGAGCTAATGTATACAAATAAATAGTACCATTATCGGATATATGACATGAGATTGCTCTATTTTTATATATTACTAACCACCCTCGCAATTTCACCAAAATCAATAAATTATAGTACTAGTTTTATGCTGAAAAGCCGATGTCGAAGAGGACCAAGTCGTCGTCAAGTGCGATGATGGTGGAAGTGATGGCTGTGGACCTGTGGTGAACGACATTATGATGTGCATCGAGTACAATGTAGTTCCGGTTGAGATATTCGCGGACTCCATTCTGGCAGCTCGTTGATGGCGGATCCGGAGGAGGAACACCAATTGTTATCGGGTGTTGGTGAAAGTAGGTCAAAATAGGATTGAGTGTATTTAGTAAAGAGAGTGGACTGTGTAAATAAAGAGCCATTTTATATTCACACTTTTGGGCACATGCTTCGACAAAATTTGTGATGCCTCTCTCTCTTACTTCAACTCAGTGATGAATCAGCACCAAATACCAATTCCTCCACGAAATGCTGCACCAGCCCTCCGATCCGATCCGACGTCTTCGGGCTACCGTTTTCAGGGCTACCATTTATCGGGGACATCAAGATTTTGGGGGCTGACTTTCTACAACACTTGACATAGATTCCTATACTACAACGAAAGCAACAACAACTCCAAAAACAGTGGTCTTGCAGAGCCTTCCATTCTCTCTATAGCAGCGGATACACAAAAAGAAGGTCTTCACTCTTTCCCGTGGGCAAGCGCTCTCGAGGGGGTTTCCGGAGTTATAGCAAAGGTGCATTCCCCTCTTTTTTTGGACAGGGTAGACACGTGTGACTCAAAATCTCGTGCTAAAGAGCGTGGAGGTTGAATAACCAAATTTCAATTTTAATTTAATCTTTATGATAAATCCATTTTTATGGAGGAGGAATATGACAGAACATGCATTCAAATTCTAGATTTTCGAATTGAGAGAGAGGGTGTCTTTCTCGAACAAATTCTCTTCTCCGAGGATCAATCGGCGGCGCTGCTCGAATCGAGAGGCTTCGCCGCGCCGATGCAAAATGGTGATCACAACGACGCCATCGACTTCTATCTCCCAATTCCACTAATCTAGTAAATTTTCTTATTTTTTTTTCTATTTTCAATAATAATTAAGAGCAGAAATTGTATATTTGCATAAATGACGAATCGATGTTGCATATACTCAGGCAAATGATGCAGTAAGTAAAGAGGTCTATTCAACGCCTCACTGGATTGGCCGGTCAAAATTCCAATCAATCCGATCAATTCCACGGTTTTTTACTGATATTTTTGTAGAATATGACTGGAAAGTATGAGTACAGCGTTACAACTGCTAATTTTTTGGTGAGTGGATAATGTTTCCTCTTGGTTAATCATTTCCTTATTATTGAGCTAGGACTGCATCTCTTGAAAAATGTTCTGAAATCATTATTTCTGGTTTGGTAGAGAATTTGAAATGTGCACTATCACTTGCCAGAATCTGGAGGAATGAAGGTGTTACCGATGATAACAGGCAGTGTTGTTACGGGGGTCGACTAGTCGAGCAGGCGGTGGAGGATCGACGCCGTGCCACTCCGACTCGCCTTGTGTAAATATGCCGCCCGACTTGGACGACATGGGTCGCCTAGTCGACGACTTGGGTCGACTGGGCGACGACTCGGGTCCGACTTGGACCCGAGGCAAAATATTTAAAAGAAAACCGTCAACCTCAAACCTAATTGCAAAACGAGTCAGCCGACCGAAGAAATCTCCACTTCGGTCCCGTCGAAAAAAGGCCGAAAGACCAGGAGCAGCTGTAGCAGCCATCGTGACCACCGTCGTCCGTCAATTTCCTCGACTTGGAAAATCCTCTACTTTTCTTTCTTTCTTCTTCTTTCTTTTTTATTTCTTCCGATTTCCGATTTCCAATTTCCAATTTCCGATATTTTTTTCGGCTGATTTCTGATTCCCCTTTGAAACTGCACACCGATTTGATTTTGCTGTACCTCTCCCTTTGAAACTTCGGCCGATATAAATATATATTATATATTATATATATGTGTATGTATTATATATATATATATATATGTGTGTGTGTGTGTGTGTGTGTTTTAGTATACATAATATATAATATATAATATATAATTAGTCGACTAGTCTACGACTCGCCATGCCGGACCTCCGTCGACTCGACTCGACTTACCGCCGTAACAAGGTTTTCCCCCTTTGCTATTCGTTTTTCTTTTTCCACTAAATGACAGAACTATGGACTCATGAAGTTATGCACTCATTTTATTTTCTTAGGTAAAGAGTTCTAGATGTATAATCTGAAATGATTGCATGATTGGGGTGGCCTCTTCTGGAATATCTAAATTCAAATTTGTTTGAAATTCAGTATTTCCTGTTTCCTTTTAGTTACTTTAAAATTGTTATTCCCTGTTTCAAATCCTCCTCCAGGTTGAGTACAACATGGGATGAAGTTAGTGTATACCCCATCCCAGAAACTGTCTACCTTGTTAAAAATCAACTTCAAATCATTTGAAAATTCCAGTGGATTTCCTGAAGTTCTCTGTTTTTGCAGTATTAAATCTTTTGCATATGTAGATGCTCTAGGTTACCAAATATTAAAGAACTTTAACATCATCAGGCCCGGTGTGCTATTCGGCATCATCTTTTAGAGAAAGTAAGTTATTCGTGGAATCTTACTTTTATTGAGTTTATACTTCCAAGTCCGAAATCTGTCCTTGACAGCAGCTCCTGAGAGAGGCCTTCATCTTAAAATTTTAAATATCTTTTAGATGTAGTGTAGTCATACACTAAAATTTGACATTATGTTTCTTGTTATGGCTGTTCAATATTCAAATCAACACAACAAAGTGAAACTGAAGAAGAACACCTTTTCAGGTTGAGCGACATTCAGTGGGCGTTGTTAACATATTGAGCCGGGGAAGCACTACTACAAAATTGGTCTTTAACGGCGCCATTTTAACAGCGATTGTTAACAAACCGCTGTTAAATGACGCGGTAAAATTTTAACAGCGGTTATTGGAATAACTGCTGTAAATTGAAAACTTAACATCGTCTTCCATCCACTAGCTAGGCTTAAATCAGGTTATCATGACAATCGATCTCAAGTCTTCCGTGAAAAAAAAAAAAAGTTAACATCGGTTGTTTTAAACAACCGATGTTAAATGGCAAAACTAATTCGACAGCGGTTTTTACGAACAACCGCTGCGAAATTGCATAAGGCGGAACAACCGATGTTAAATGGCAAAACTAATTCGACAGCGGTTTTTACGAACAACCGCTGCGAAATTGCATAAGGCGGTTGTTTATAACAACCGTTATTATATCCTTAAAAAAAAAGCAGAAGGAAATTTTACTCGTCACAACTTTATTTCTCCCGTTATTATCATAGTTGTGTTCATGCACTATTCCCCAAAAGAACTAGGCACAAGCCGCTACTAAAAAACACCTGTATTGGCTGTGAAGCCAATATAAAATTGACTTTGAATCTTTTGTTCTTTAATTTCACGTATGTAAAATCTATGTGTGAAGATAAAGAAGCTATAGTTAAAGAAATTTTAATTTTAATGTTTGACCACGTAAAACTAAAGAAAATAACTTTACCGTCTAAAGAAATGACTGAACAAATGAGATTATTATTTTAGCTTCACATGGGCGAAACTAAAGCGTACGAAAAGAATAGTATTTTTTCATGCTTTGGCATTACATATCGTCGTCAAAAAAATGCAGTAATTTTAAATTATTTATCTTTGGCTTCACATATGTGTCGCGAAAGAAAGTCCATCAATTTTAAATTGTTTATCTTTGGCGTCACATATGTATCGCCAAAGAAAGTTCAGTAATTTTAAATTATTTATCTTTGGCGTCACATATGTGTAGCTAAAGAAAATAGTAAACTATTATATATTTTTGCCGTCTATTTTGCGACGCTAAAGTTTTAACATATAATAACAAGATCCGACAATGTTACTGTTATTTTTTCAGCCATATTAGCATCACATATAAAACTTTCGTTTAAAATAAAAATTGAAATTAGCCAAAAAAAGGTGTGTGTGTGTGTGTGTGTGTGTGTGTGTGTGTGTGTGTGTGTGTATATATATATATATTAAATTAATCAAAAATATATTCTAAATGTAAATTTTTTGTTGCAATTAAAAATTAAATGTCAAAAAATACATTTCTATTGTTATTAAAAAAATAAACTATATTATACTAACAAGATATTTATTTTAATTAGAAAATAAATATCATCATTTTTGTAAAATTGATTTTAAAAAGAGATAAATCACATTATGTTATGTTCCCATAATATTAATATTGAAAAAAATATAATTCCTTATATTTAAATAAAAAAACCCTGCAAAACAATGAAAAGAAAACAAAAAATATTAAAAAGTTAGTATAAATAAAAAATAATATAAGTAAAATTACTAATAAAATTAAAAATAATTTAGAAATTACCTTGAAGATTGAGAGATGAAAGTTGAAGAGAATGAGGATTGAAATGAATGACGATTTGTACTTGTAGTGATGTTGTATTTATAACATATTTTGGAACCCAATAGTTTCACATATGTGAAGCCAAAGTATTTCAGTAAATTCAAAATTCCCCCGCGTTCACGCCAAAAGTTTCAAACTTCCGCCAAAATTTTTGAGAATTTTCGTATTGGCGTCACATATGTGACGCTTTTAGGCTATGAATTTTGTCTTTCACATTATGTGAAGCTAAAACTTGTCAACTACCATATCCGCGTGCGGTACCTACCGCCTGTGCAATTATTCTAGAATTATTCTTTAGCTTCACATATGTGAAGCCAATATTTGAGTAAATATTCTATAAAACTCGTACATCATTTGACAAAGAGAGCTATCATGAAAAAATTCTTTCTGGAGCACCATATTTTTTTTTCTGAAATTTTGTTTCTAAAATCTATATTCAATGATATATTGAGCATTTTGAAGCAATATTCATCGATATTATAAGGTACATGAAACAGTTGAAATTTAATTTGCATATTAATTTTGTATACAAAATTGATGATACTTATTTTTTTGTGGTTAATACGATATAGAATTATCTTTTTAGTTGATAAGTTATTTGTAGTTTTATATTAAATTAAAATTTAGTTTGATGAAAGTTAGTTGATTTTATATTAAAAAGTGGGAATCAATTTTTTAATATCAAATCATAAAATTGACAAGTTTGAGGATATTTTCATATGGTAAGGATATGATTTTTTATTCAAGTTTAAGTTAGTTGGTTATACTTATTAATTTTCTTGTTGATTATAAATGTTAAATTAAATCCAAAAATATTATTTATGTTTTAATTGATAATATATTATTTTGAAATGCAATGAAAATATTTTCTATATCCTGTAGTTATTTATTTTGTATGCAGTGATAGAAAATGTCAACTTTTAGAGATTGGATGTACGAAAAACATCGTGGTCCCGACGATATGATTATGGAGAATTTATTGATGGTGTTAATATGTTTCTAGATTTTGGATTCGCTCGTGTAGTAGTTGGTGGTAAGATATTATGTCCGTGAAAAAAATGCAAGAGTTGGCGTGAACATGATCGCAATACAATCATGCAACATTTATATCATTGTGGATTTGCACCGGGTTATCGTGTTTGGGTATGCCATGGTGAAGATTATCAAAATTGCGGGATCAATGATTACAATATAGGGGGATCATCTTCTACACCAGTAGAAAATTATTTTACATCACAAAGAGATATGATCATGGATAGTTTTCCTCAATTTCGCAATTACACTGATAATGAGCTGATAGAGCCAAATCGTGAAGCGAAATTATTTTATGATATGTTAGAGTATGCTGACCAGCCTTTGCATGAGTTGCATAATAAGTCTTTGTTGGAGTGGGTTACAAAGGTAATGAATTTCAAGACGACGTATAATGCATCACAAAAAACAATGGATTATTTCATCAAAAGCAACAAAGGCATGACACAGAGCCAAATCCCCGATAATTATTCTGAACTAAAAAATATCATGTCGAAACTTGATCTTCGATTGATCAAATATGATGTTTGTACCAACAATTGTTTTCCGTACTATGGGGAAAGTGAGAGTTTGAAATTTCGTTTGAGTTGTGCAGCTCCACGGTATAAGGAAGGTAAATCGAATGCAGAAAAGAAATTGTGGTATTTTCCAATCATTGATAGGTTGAAGCGGTTATATATGTCGCACAAAACTGCTGAACACATGACATGGCACACAAAGTGCCGGGATGAGTCAGAAAGAGTAATTCATCCTGCCTGTGCTGAAGCTTGGCGACACTTTGATCGTACACATCTTTCGTTCGCTGCAGATCCTCGAAATGTCGGGCTCGATCTTTGTACTGATGATTTTAATCCGTTTCGAGAAACAGGTGTCCAGTACTCTTGTTGGCCAGTCTGCGTAACTCCATATAATTTACCACCAACTTTATGCATGCGCCACGAGTTTATTTTCTTAAGTCTTATTATATCTGGCCCTAAAGGGCCGAAGATGAAAATAAATGTGTTCTGATGTGGACAGATGGGGCTACAACTTGGTGTGTAAGGCAGAAAAATTTCTCGATGCGTGCGGCTCTGATGTGGACGATTAATGACTTTATGCTTCTTTGTGTTCTTCAGTTCTTCTTCATCGTTCTTCTCCCCGTTCTCTATATTATTCTACAAATTCCAAATTAGTTCCCTTTAAATTGGTTGTGTCCTCCACCTCCACTAATCTATTGGAATTCATTGTATTTGTATCTCCTCTCATCTTTCCAGTAATTTTGGCGATATGGCACTTTAAATCTAAGCCTTTTGTCAATTTTATGCTGGATCTAGTGGTAACACTCATTTTTACATATATTTTTATAAGGTTTTTTCGGATTTTAAGATCCTAAAATGTGTAGAATTGTGTCGTTTGTGCTCATATTGTGTTTGTTGGACTCGATCACGCTTGGGTACGTTTTATTTGATTTTATAGGTGTTTTAAGGACATTATCAAGCAAGAACGAAGTCTCAATCCCCAATACATATCAAGCAATGCAGAAACAAGAGATCGAGCCAAAAAAGAAGGAAAAATGGAGTCAAAACGGACCAACATAGGCTCAGGCGTGTCATTTGACACGGGCCGTGTCACTTGCTCGGCCGTATTAACTGACACGGTCGAGTTCCTTGTCCAGAACCTTTTGTTGTTTCTAGAGCAGTATGACACGGGCCGTGTCAGTGACACGGGCCATGTCACTTTTCGGTAGAAAAATTACTTTTTGACAATTTTGCAAGATTTGAACAAGAAAAATGGCATTGTGGCTTTATAAAAGGGATCTTTGGCTGGACTTAGGAGGGGATATTCTGATTTGGAGAGTTGGTGAGGAAAGAAAAACACAAGATCAAGAAAGAAACTTGCCAAAAGAATGAAACTTTGAGTAAGAAAAAGGAAGAACACATCAAGAACACTTGAAGGCTTAAACCAAGACCAATCAAGACATCATTCGAGTTTTATCTTCTTCCTATCTTTTATTCATTTTGTTATTTTATTTAGCATGAACATGATGAACATGATGATTATTAATCCTTCTTTCATTACCATGTCCGGCTAAACTCGTTAGATTCCGGGCATGGAGCATGTTGATTTACCTTGAGAAAAGAAGAATCAATCGGTTGATGAAAAAGAGAACTGAAATTTACTTAATTTGTGGAGTTTTTGACTTTTCATGCTTAAACTAAGAAATGATTTTCTGCAAAAATTCTATTCCCTAAAAAAAGGAGTCATTGGTGAAAAGAACTACACGTTAGCAAATAACGGTGTGAAAACTATCACCTAAAAAAATGACGAAAAGGAGAAGTGTTGAGCAGCAACAGCTGCCTAATTTTGAGGGTCTTAAATTTTGCGAAAAATAAAGGACTAACTATTGTTGGTGCGTAGCTGCCGTCTCAGAAAAATTGGTGAAAAGAGCTACACGTTAGCAAATAACGGTGTGAAAGCTATTACCTTTTAAAAAAAATGAGATAGAAATTGTGTTAGTGAAAAGAGCTACACGTTAGCAAATAACGGTGTGAAAGCTATCACAAAAGGATGTAGTTTATGAGTAGATTTGAATTAATTAGCGGCTGGATTTCAATACACTCAATTTTGTGAAAATCACAATATTTGATGACGCCAATAAAATTCTTCTTCATATTGAGTCAAAAAATAAACGAGTGGTCGAGAGCAACCATTAAAGGGAGTCGTGTGTATCACGAGTGGGAAAGAAATAATCAGCCTTTTGGGGGAAAAACCTTACATTTTGGAATTACAAAGTAAAAACCGTGTTTCAACTTCAAAATCATCAGTAGATTTATTTTGAATCTTGATTCATTTCTATCTACTGTATATAGCTGGTTGTTGTGTATTAATGATATTTTGATCTCCTTTTCTCTTTTTATATTTTGTGTGTATTAGTATTTTTGCGTCTTCTTTTTATTTTTATTTTTATTTTTGGAGCATGAATAATAAAGAGTCTTGCTCGGGACTTGCAAGAATTCAAGTTTGGGGGTGTGATAAGTGTCAGTTTTGTACACTTATCCATGGTTTGTATCGATAAAATTAACCCATAATTGAGCTAGTCTACTCGTTTTTGCTTTTAATTAATTAGTTTATTTTATTTTATTTTTATCGGATGATGATCGGATTAAATAACTGATTTACTCAAGAAATAACATGTTTATTAAATATTCTCTTTGTTGAATTTTGATATATTCATGTTGTAGGGCTTTCCGAGACGAATTCGGCAGTCTTTCCGGATTCAAAATGAGAGTTATATATCAAAAAAAGTTATCATCCGAAGAAGATTTGGGGCAAAAATGCAAAGTCTGAGAAATTCTGGGCTGAAAACGTAACTCTCAAAGCAACCAGTGAACAAATTGACGAAGCCAAGTTACGGCCGTAACTACAGAATGTTACGGCCGTAAGTCATCCAAGTTACGGCCGTAACTCTTGACAGATTGTTATGATTTGTCTAATTTTTATACTTTTTATGTATTATTGAGGGGATGGCTGGCATTGATCCGATCTATTGTAATAATGCTGGAGTTTTGGAGCTATTAGATGACTTTAGGTGTATAAATAGACCCCTTAGATCCTTCATCATTCATCATTCATCTTATAATTTTCAATTTTTTGTAAACTTTTCTTTTTGTGTGAAGAACACACTTGTGTTCTTGAGTGATATTTATAAGTGTGGTATAACATATGTTGTGGAGAGAGTTTATTGCTTCTATCTCCTTTATCTACTAAGAGAGTTAGGATCAATTCTTTCTCTTGATTCAACTAATAATGACCACCAAAGCTTGTAATATGTATAATAAACCCTTCATGGGCTAAGTAACCTTTAGTTGGGATTATAAACAAGGTTAGTCATGTTATTTATGTTTGTATAAAAGATCTATTGTGAATTACTTATTATTGTGTGTGATTTTCATTGTTTTAACAATCTTTATTTATTTGGCCAATAAATGACGATATTTATGGTCTTCATATGTTTCGAAAGAAAATATGTTTGATTAGATCAAATGATCTTCACTCTAAGTTGTTCTAGGGGATAGAAATATACCTCTAGTCCTTAGATGATTCTTTGAGTTATTTTCATAAATCATAATGCTATGTATTGAAGCCAATCAACATATAAATATATTGGATTGATTCAATATGTAAGGGGCGTTTTATAGTTCGAAAGAGAAACCGTCTTTTTAAGGAAAATCGAATCTACACAACATAATAAGTAAATTCATCTTATGATCTCCTATACATCTTTTATAACTAATGACGAACTAAGTTTGTAATCCCAACTATTTCATTTTATCATTAATCAATCTATTATTATTATCATCTTTTTATTTCCTTATAAGTTTAGAACTATTATTGCATTATCTTTGCAATTATTAAACCAAACTTTTTAATTGTGTGTTTCACTCATCTTAGTATCTATAAAAATAGACTAATAGTGTATAATTCAAATTATAACCAAACTTCCCTGTGGGATCGATAAACCGGACTCAAAAAGTCCACTTTACTACTTGATACGATATCGTGCACTTGCAATAGTTACACTAACAACGTGTCAATACCGTACCGAAAATTCGGTATACCGAAATTTTTGATATTTTCGGTATTTTTTCGGTACGGTAAATACGATATTTCAGCATTTCGGTATATTTTGTCACCCCTAAGAACCGTATTCAAATAAAGTAGTACTAACATATTTTGAACTTTTTCATTAGTACTGATCATCTCCACTTTTTGAATTGAATACCTAATAACTTTTTATTGAATATTATTATAGGTAGGAGCATGGGCGGACTCAGCATCCGAAAATTACTGGTGTACCGACGTAAAAAAAAAAAAAACGGGCGAGCATTTTTTTTTTGAATTTTCCACTTTTTTTAATAAAAAAAGACCAAACCGACATCGTTTCGGTTAAAACGACGTCGTTTTGGTATTTTTTTTTTTTTTTTGAGAAATTTTCGGATCCGCTCTTGGGTAGGAGTGTAAACATTTTGGCACCAAAAGAAAAACCTTAAACAAATTTGTGGAGGAAATCTATAAAGCTAAAAAAAAATTAATACGTAATAAACTACATTAGGAGTTTTTGCCAGTAAATAATTTTTTATTCAACCCATTAAGTAGTAGGGTTGACAATTTTCAACCCGACACGATAATTCGATACGAAAACACATAAAATTAATAGGTTAATATTTGGTTTTATCGTGTTTGTATTTTTATCGTGTCGATACGATAAGAACACGCTAATTTCATAGTGTTTGGCGAGAATGAGGAGTGGCTTGGTATTAAATATGCATTGAACCTTGTCTGCACAATTAAATGCATTGACGATTGAACCATAGGGGGTAAATAGAGGCGCGTGAGTTTGTCTCAAATGAAGGAGAGTGAGGAGTGAGTAAGTATTAATTTCGGACTAAATTAATTAAATATACACAGGGGCAAAAAATATGGACCGTTAGATGAGATCCTCTGATCAAACGGTCACTATTGGAGTTGGCATGAAGTCAGCGAGTGTGATTTTATTCACCCTCATAAAAAGAGGGTGACTTACCCTCCATAATTGGAGGGTAATTTTTAGATATAAAAATTAAATTTTTTATTTTTTATCTATTCTATGTTATTCTATTTGTTGAGATCTTTAATATGAGTATAATTTTGATATATAAATTTTTATTTTTAAAAATTATTTTATTTTGAGTGAAAAATTAATTTTTTATTTATGAAAATGAATCTTTTTTCAAAAATAAAAAATTGTATATCAAAATTATACTCAAATTAAAAATCTCGACAAATAGTATAACATAGAAGAAATAAAAATTAAAAAAATTAATTTTTATATCTAAATATTACCCTCGAATTATGGAGGGTAAGTTCACCCTCATTTTTGAGGAGGGTGAACAAAATCACACTCGAAGTTAGCACGTAAATGTTAGCCTCTAAAAATTCCACATGGTAGACACTTTATCAAGTTGAGTAATTATAAGATTGGTAGACATTTTAGGATCTTAAAACCCGAAAAATCGGTACAAAAATATGTATAAAAATGAGTATTATCACTCGTCTATTTAAATGAAAAATGATCGACTTTCAGTTGGATCCCCAAAAATCAAAATTAATTTTTTCATCAATTGATATTTATCAACAATTGGTTTTATAATAATTGGTATTTAACTCAGGGGGAATTATATTTTTAAAAGGGGAGAATATTTTCAGGGGGAGTCTTACCCATTTATTATATTGATTTTATTCCCGATTATATGAATTATATGATTTTCAATGCACTTTTTGCTGATGTCAAAAAGGGGGAGAGATATTGGGGAGAGATTGGAGATATTGAGAAGAATATTGAAAAGAATGACGATAAAAAGAGGAAAATTAGAAAAATAATATTCGGAGTTGAATACGGGAGAAGTCGAAAAGAAAAAGAAGGAAGATGAGAAAAAAACTAACGAAACAGACAAAGTCGAAAACTTTGATCCGAATATTATATATTTTATATTTTTGCAGGTTAATCCCATCAGTGTATTGTTGTTTTGTTATCATCAAAAAGGAGGATATTGTTGGAGTTTTATTCCATACATGCAAATTATGCAATTTGAGGTTTTGATGATAAGATGTTAAAACATTGAAAAATAACAAGGAAGCTCGAAGATAGTCGAAGATGCCAAACTGAGCTAATAGCGCACGTTAAAGGAGAAAGCTAGCGCACGCTATTCATCAAGTCAGAAGAATTATGCATTATGTTCTGCAACAGTTAATGCATGCTTGTAATGCAACTAACGCACGCTAAATGACGAAGTTAGCACACGCAACACAGTGGAGTTAACGCACGCTAACAAATGAATATGTCCGTTGAACAAGATTTGGAAATCACGGAAATCGCGCAGAGTCGAAGTCAAAAAAGTGAAGTTTGAATGCATAACACACGTTATGAAGAATACTTAGCGCATGCTAAGTTTGAAATAGATCCGTTGGACAGAAGACTTTCAGCAACAAGACCGTTGCAATCGAAGACCAGTTAACGCACGCTAAACGTTTATGATAGCACACGCTACGGAAGAAGACAGAAGCTACTGCATTGAACCATGCAACAGATAACGTACGTAACGAAGCTGAATAACGTATGTAAACAGTAATAGCGCACGCTAAACTTACAAATGGCGCACGCTAAATGAGCAACAACCTGTAGCGGCTAGTTTAGGCCTTGGAGCCTATAAATACCACTTCATATGGTATTCAACGCACAACAACTTCAAGCAAAGCTTATAATCATCAGATATTGTTATATTCATTATTGTTGTTGTAATTGTGCTTAGTTGTTAAAGAGTTCGATTGTTTGATTCACTCAACTTATACACGAGCGGAAAGAAAGGATTATAGATTGAATTCGGTGTTATTAGAATCAAGGATCCAGTATTATTAGAATCTCAATCTAAATCCGAGTAAGTTTTTTCTAGTACCCATCGAAAACTAGAAAGGTTGATTCCTTGTCCAATCGAAAAGGAAAAATGGTTTATCTTGAACCGACAAAAGACAAGAAGTGTAACGGTTTATCTTGGACCGATCAAAGATAAAATTGTAAACGGTTTCCCTCGGACCGATAGAATACGAAGGCCGAAAAAGTTTATCTTAAACCTATAGAAAAATATACGAAGAGAGGATGCAGGCATTACTGGCCGAACCTCTATAAATCTTGTGTGGTTTATAGTCGCAATTTAAATTCACTTCCGCAAATGCAGAAGAGTTCAAGAACTCTATACCGCATGATTTACCCCCTTTCAAGTATTTTTCGGTACCCAACAACCGAGGGCCAAGAAAGGTAACGGCTTAGACCATCTCCAACCACACACCAAAACACTAAATTTGGTGTGTGGCTTAATCCAACCATACACCATAACACCAAATAATTTGGTGTGACACTATTCAATTTCTAAAAACACACCAAATTTGGTGTCACTATTCACACACCAAATCACTATTCATCCATTAAATCATTTTATTTTATTTATTTTCATGTTTTAAAATATAATTATTTAATTTTTTTTTATGTTTTAAATAATCTAATTATTATTTATGATATTAATTTTAATAAATATTAATCTAACTTAATATTTTATATGTTTTTGTTAATTCGTTTTTTATTTAAAATTAATTTATAAATAATAATTACCATTAAAGAAATAATATTTTATATGTTTTTGTTAATTCGTTTTTTTATTTTAATTCGTTTAATTTGTGTTATTTCAATTGATGTAATTTTATTTAAATGTATTATTAATTAAAAAATTATCGTTTTTATTTTTATCGGTTTTCATTAAATAAATTAATTACTGATTATTTATTATTATATTTACAAATTATAATTATTGTTATTAATAAAAATAGTTAATAGTAAATAAAATATGTTATTTTAATGTGGGGTCCATAAATTTGGTGTTTTTTTTGAAGTAAGGTTGGAGTTGAGGATTTTTTTTTTGGTGTTGGCCCCATCAAATTTGGTGTTTTGGTGTTTTTTTTGGTGTGAAGGTTGGAGATGCCATTAGGAGTGATGAGGAACGAAGATACTACTGAATAAAGCTACAGTAGGGATGACACCGGCAGCAACACAAGCAACCTGAAATGATGAAATCAGGCACCAAGACAACGGGACTACCTGACCAGGCGCTCGGTCTAAAACTTTCATAAGGCTATCAACAAAACTAGAGGTCCTCACGGCAACATCCTTATCAACTTTGGGGGTATCAATGAAATCCCCTTCGATGGGAATCCGGAGGCTGACCCCATGACTGATACCATAGTAGTTCCTTAGGTGATTTACCATCACCTTGCTACGAGCTGTCTAGGAACAAAGAACCCCCACGGTATGGGAAGTCGAACGATCCCCCTCTTTGGCCGGCCGTGCATCGGCCGAGGGTTCAGCAGTTTCTGTAGCTGGATCCATTTGTACGGACGACAATGGAGTTGCAGCAATCACAGAGATCGCGGCCGAAGGCTTCGCTTCCTTGGCCTTCGGTTTTAAGACCACAGGGGCCCTGGTCCTTCCCCTTTGCTTAAGAGGTATATCGTCTTGAGAAAAAGGAAAGGAGACGACTAAAATAAGACAATCAAATTCCAAATCAAGAAGACGACAAAGTGACTCGATGTAGATGTACCTCTGTAGAAGCACTTGGAGAGTCGTGGGGAACCTTTCGTTTCTGAGAAGTGGCCATGATGAAGCAGAAGAAGAACGATGGAAACAAAGATGTATACTAGGAATGGGGATTCGAAGAGCAGAAGAAACAGAGTAAAGAGTGAAGAGGTATTAGCAAAGACGAACCGTATCTACATATATATAGGACAAGAGGAAGACAAATCGGTGCAAGGTTTAAGCATTCAGAGCCAGCAATTGCTCACGTTTAACCCTCTGTTTTGCCGTTTGTGTTTCAAAAGCCATTTGTTGCCGGCTCCCCTCTTGCAGTAAATTATAATTGACTTTCGGAATTGGACCCCGGTAACTTCTTTGTATGGCTTTTTTCTGCGCCAGAGCTTCCCTTTCTTCTCTCTCGCGAGTTTCCCTTTCTTCTCCCTCGCGAGTTTTTGCGAATTGCTCTCTGCCTGCTCGCATTTGAATCGCAGTATCATTATCCTCATACGGGTCCCAGTAGGATCTTCTTCGCCATAGGCTCCTCCTCCTCCTCTGCAGGGCTCGACAGCTCTTTCTCCGGTTGTTCGTAGTGCATTATACTTTAAGGTATGAGGTTAAATACTTCTATTCATATTACTCCGTAACAAACCAAAACGAAATGCACTACGAACAACCGGAGAAAGAGCTGTCGAGCCCCGCAGAGGAGGAGGAGCCCTATGGCGAAGAAGTAGAAGATGATGCCTACTGGGACCCGTATGAGGATAATGATCCTCCGATTCGAATGCCAGCTATTGGCGGAGAGCAATTAGGAAAAACTCGCGAGGGAGAAGAAAGGGAAACTCGCTAGAGAAGAAAGGGAAGCTCTGGCGCAGAAAAAAGCCATACAAAGAAGTTACCGGGGTCCAACTCCGAAAGTCAATTATAAGTTACTGCAAGAGGGGAGACGGCAACAAATTGCTTTTGAAACACAAACGGCAGAACAGAGGGCTAAACGTGAGCAATTGCTGGCTCTGAACGCTTGGGACTTTGATGGATGGGAGGATGAGCATGAATCGAGCCAGAGCTTCGAAGCCAAAAAAGCTCAGGCGGAAGAATTGAAGACCCTGTCCCAAAATGTTTGTCCACGTTCCACTTTTAATGCTTTTTTTTTTTTTTTTTAATTTAGCAATGCGTATTTATGTTGTATCATATTTGGTGAAAATATTCCCTCCATTTCAAATTATAGTCAAGTTCTATCGACTTTTAAAATTTTGAATCGGATAGTCTGTTGTGTCAATATTTAACACCTTCCGACCGGCGATCGCCTAGGAGGTCGGGCAACCGAGTCACTGCCGAGCGTCCAAGGAAGAACTACCGACCTCTCTCGGCATCTGCCGATCGACCCTTGGTGACCGACCTCTCTCGGCATCTGCCGATCGACCCTTGGTGACCGACCATTGCCGACCTTCAGTGGCTGGCCGAGAACGATCCTCGGTGTCCAGCTAGAGACGACCGCATCATGACGATCTGGGCCGATGGCCATCCAGTCGGCCAAGGCCGAGCAAACAGGACAGCACCCACGTGCAGATCCACAAAAGGCGCTGACAAACCTGTCACTTACCTCACCTACCAACAGGGTCGCAGACCTGCGAAAGGAGTTGGCGGACAAGACTGGTGACCACAGCCTGTCACCTACCCTGCCCACTGACAAAGTCCGCCGAAAGTAACAAAGTGGGACCTCTGTGATGATTTCCGGACGCGCGTCGGCTCCTCATTGGGCCACTCACCGGCCGCCACTGATCTCTGGACTTTTAGCAGGCAGCCCATGTGACCTTTAGGACGATCGCCCCATTACATTAATGGCCGAAAGACGATCGCCCACTAGGAAACAAGGCACCTCAACCCCTATATAAAGAGGGCAGCCTGCACTTGGGCTCAGGACACTCTGCATTCTCGCATTTCACACCATACAGAAGCAAAATACTTGCACTTGGCTAATCTCCAACTCTTGGCAACAGCTATCATTCGGTCTTACTTCTCCTACTTATCTCATCCAGACATTATCGGGGACGAAGAACACCAAGCTTCGCTCAAGAGCCGGATTAACGAGTCTTTTTACACTCATTGTATTTAGATTTCTCTCATTAATACTTGTATCCACGAATATTCGTATTAATAACATCTCGCGAGAGCATTCAAGCCCGCCTAACAAACCCTAAGAAATCTCAGATTATTTATCTACTCTCGGAAGTGCTCCCGCAATTGTTGTTTGTTGTCCGTCTTCCAGCAGTATTAATCTTCGGATAAATATTTTGGGCAACAACAATTGGCGCTAGAGGAAGGGGTATATCCAACCCTCGATTTTTTATACCTACCGTCCCGAAGAACACTCACTGTTCTCGGGGCAGATACTTGAAGTGACACTTACTGCACTTCAAAGAAATCCTTCAGAAGTCATGTCTTCCGCCTCCGCATCGAAGAAAGCCGCTGACCAGCCGGCCAAACCCCCTGTTCCGTCCCAATCCGAGCCACAGCCGATGGTGGAAGGTAGCCGCCGCGGTCAGAGACGCTCGATCCCGTCCCTGGACGGCGTCCCAAGCCTCTCGCTCGATCGGTTCCGAACCAAGGAACAGATCGAAGGCCCTGCCGCCCTACAGAGCGACGGAGTGCTCAACGCGCCTCCTGCTATCGCCCCGGCGTCCCGCCGAAGTCCAAGCGAAGCTCAAGGCGCCATCGGCCGAGCGATCGCTGTGAGGCTCCGTCCGCAGAAGAGGCGCCGCGCCTGGGCACCTCGTCTTCGATCGCACGGGCGGTGACCCGACTCAAGCACGGGCGCCCGGCCCGGCCTACGAGACGACGGAGTTTGAGTCCGTCACCGTGAGCTCGCCTACCCGACTCCCTAAGGCGCCCTAGCCGTCTGGCTCCCCCTCGCCGAATTGCCGAGGCCGGGCGGCGGAGCCCGAGATCGGTACACGATCGCCTCGGCTCGCTCCCAAAGCCGATCTCGCAAGCGACCAAGCCACGGCGATGGCCGCGATGCAACGTCAACTTAACGACATGAAGGCGCTCTCGGAATCTGTGGCAGCGCTAAGAAGACGATCGCCGCCAAGCGAGCCGCTCGCGATCGACATCGAGCTCGCCTCGTGCAAAGACAAGATCGCTCCCCGCAAACACCCGTACGAGGGGCGATCGGACCCCAAGTGCACTCCGAGGAAGTTCAACATCTACATGACCGTGTGGGGCATCCGACGCGACAGATGCCGAATGTTCCTCCGACGCCTGGACGACCTCGCCCATCGGTGGTACACTTCATTGCCACCTCGGTCCATTGGCTCCTTTAACGAGCCGGGCGCACGTCTTCACGGAGTACTTCGCCACTGTGGTCGTCCGCCCAAGGTCCCCTCCGCATGATGCAAATCAAGCAGGAGAAGAAGAGTCCGACTCGGACTACATCGACCGGGTAGACGTAATCATCCTCAATGGCGAGCCCATAAGCGATGAGACCGCCTCTACACGGTCCAGGAGGATTTCGTGGTTTTTCGCCTATGTTCAGCATCTCACGAAGACCCAACCTACGACTCCACGCAGCCTTCCGGCTAGAGCCGCAGATTTTCCGGCTGTGCAAAGGTTTCTTCTTAGCTCGTGAGCAGCGCGATCGCACCGACGACGATCTCCCGCCCGATCGCCAATATCGACCTACGAATAAAGCGATCGGCTGAGCGACGATCGCCAATCGTCCGCCCGATCGCCGATCATCACGCTACATCATCCGCAACCCGAGGACGCGATCGCCATCTACACCCAACATATAACATGACGGACTAAGGCATAAGATCGCCTCCACCGCGCATCATAAAGCCATGGTCCCGGCAATCGATGGAACCGGCCGCTTGCCATGCAAGGTCCCTTTCGGCCAAGATCGCCCGCCCTTCGTTTAAATACGAGGCCGGCGTAGTCTTAGGGCTCTCCAACATTAATCGGTGGACACATGCCACAATCCCCGCCTCAACGTACACCGCCGAGGTCGGCCATCTCCATGGCCGGCCGAGGTGGAAGCAGAGCTAACAAGCCGTGGGCGTGGAGTTGATTCATCCGACGCTGCCCCGCGCAAGGACTCCTCTAGACCGAGACCGCACGCCCTTCGTTTAAATACGAGGCGAGGCGCAGCCTAACAGAGGACCCTCATAATAAAGTGAGTCACGAGACACTCATTGTCTTCGTGCACCAAGACACGGTCATGGGGTCGGTCCATCGATCTCCGCGACTGTGCACGATTCCTCAAACAAAACGAAACCACCAAGTTTCCATGGGGGATCGGCCAATGTTGTTTTTGCAGGTACTAGACCGAAAGATAGCTAAGCCAATCGACCATGGTAGCCCAAGTCCGAAATCGTAAGTCAGCTCAGCAAGGTCGCCCGTCCTCATCCTTACACGATCGCCAGCAAGAACCACCTCGCCCCATGTCTTCAACATAGGAGCAAGCTGGGGGGCAATTGTTGTGTCAATATTTAACACCTTCCGACCGGCGATCGCCTAGGAGGTCGGGCAACCGAGTCACTGCCGAGCGTCTAAGGAAGAACTACCGACCTCTCTCGGCATCTGCCGATCGACCCTTGGTGACCGACCTCTCTCGGCATCTGCCGATCGACCCTTGGTGACCGACCATTGCCGACCTTCAGTGGCTGGCCGAGAACGATCCTCGGTGTCCAGCTAGAGACGACCGCATCATGACGATCTGGGCCGATGGCCATCCAGTCGGCCAAGGCCGAGCAAACAGGACAGCACCCACGTGCAGATCCACAAAAGGCGCTGACAAACCTGTCACTTACCTCACCTACCAACAGGGCCGCAGACCTGCGAAAGGAGTTGGCGGACAAGACTGGTGACCACAGCCTGTCACCTACCCTGCCTACTGACAAAGTCCGCCGAAAGTAACAAAGTGGGACCTCCTGTGACAAGATTTCTGACGCGTGCGGCCTCCTCATTGGGCCACTCACTGGCCGCCACGGATCTCTCGACTTTTAGCAAAGCCATGTGACCTTTAGACGATCGCCCCATTACATTAATGGCCTAAAGACGATCGACCACTAGGAAACAATGCACCTCAAACCCTATATAAAGAGGGCAGCCTGCACTTGGGCTCAGGTCACTCTGCATTCTCGCATTTCACACCATACAGAAGCAAAATACTTGCAGACTTGGCTAATCTCCAACTCTAACAATGCCTATCATTCGTCCTTACTTCTCCCTACTTATCTCATCCAAATAGATTATCATGGGACGAAGAACACCAAGCTTCGCTCAAGAGCCGGATTAACAGAGTCTTTTTACACTCATCAGATTTAGATTTCTCTCATTAATACTTGTATCCACGAATATTCGTATTAATAACATCTCGCGAGAAGATTCTGCCGCCTAACAAACCCTAAGAAATCTTGTATTATTTATCTACTCTCGGAAGTGCTCCCGCAATTGTTGTTTGTTGTCCGTCTTCCAGCAGTATTAATCTTCGGATAAATATTTTGGGCAACAACATAGTCTAATTATGTGTTTGGGTTTTAAATTTGACATTTAATATATATTTCAAAATATAGTATCCCTACCCTAATCAACATGTTAATTAAGACTACTACGAAGTTTGCTAGTTTTTATCATCAAGAATAACACTATCCTTCTTTTAAATGCATTATATCCTGCTACATTATGTCAACAATTGTCGGATTTTATTGTCATTTTCAATTAGTTACAAGATGATATAAAAAGGTCCGCTAGAGTATTGGTGGTTGGATCTGGTGGGGTGGCCTGGCACTTGCTTCAGGACTTGGCTCGTTTGGGTTTACATAATTTGGAAGTGATTGGTATGGGTGAAGATAGAGTGGCCAATCTTAATCGTCTATTGCAGCTGAGGTACGTGCAGAATCTGTATAGATGGATTGTGTTATTCTGAATAGTTGATATATCTGCACTTACCTATGTTTTAGTTTGAATATGTATCATATTCCTATTCATGTACAACTATGTATATAGAAAGGGGTTTGTGTTAATATATCTGCAGACGTGAAGATGTTGGGGATCGTGACAGCTGCTGTTAGTGGGATCGAAATCATCCCACATTTAGGCCGCATTGAGGATAAGCCTGTAGATTTCTATAAAGATTTCGACATTATAATTCTTGATCTTGACTCGATTGAGGCTAGGAGTTACATGAATTCAGTGGCTTGTGGTTTTTTAGGTGTGTTTCTTATACTTCATCTTTATTTTTAACGCTACAAACTGATATATTTTTCGTATGGCCCATTATATTAATTTTGTGTCTAATAAATAATCCCTTAAGGGATTCAGTAAGTTTTTTTTGTTATCTTTTCCTGAGATTACCTTGCGAAGTGAGAAAAGTATGGAAATCTTACAGCCTGACTATGTACTTCATTAATCTAGAATATAATGCTGAAGGCAAAGCACGAAAAGAAACTATCAAACCAATGATAGACGGGGGAACTCAAGATGAAGGATTCTAACGGCACGCAAGGGTTATTGTACCTGGTGTTAACCCTTGTTTTGAGTGTACAGTGAAGTTCCCTTTGTACACACTTGAACCTCCAAGAACAGCTGCCCACTGTATTGAATATGCCCGTTTCAAGTGGAATGAGGTATTTCTCTTGTCAACGTCCGACATTTCCCAATTCCACTTGGTCTTGTAAGCATATATACGATGAGATTTCCGTGTAGGCACATAGTGGCAAGTCTTTTGATCCAAATAACCACTGTCATGTGCGATGGGTGTATTTTGAGGTATTAGCACTAAAATTGTTTGGTTTTGCGCATCGTTTATCCACTCTTGTTAAAATATACAATCTACTGTGCTTACGTTATAGTTTCTACCACTCAGACTTCCCTGTTAACCTATGAAACAGGCTGTTAAAAGAGCTGAGCTTTTTGGATTACATGGAGTTACATTTTCTTTGACTGACGTAAGTTTATGCTGTTAAAATGAGATCTTCTCTTTGAATCATGTATAAGCATATTAAATGATAGACACAAAATTATCTTCTCTTTGAATCATCTATAAGCTTATTGAGTTATTGAATGATAGACCTAAAAACCATATATACTCAAAGTTAGTATAGCTGGGCTGTATGAGCTGCATCTATTCCATTGTATTTGATATTTGAAAATTTAAATGGATCTGTCTACGTTTGCAGGGCGTTGTGCGAAACGAGATGCCTGTTTTTGCTCCAATTGCTCCAAAGGATGCAGATATCTCAGCTGCATGTGCTTTGGAGACTTTGAAGATGATATCTGGATGCAGCGAAACATTGTATGCCATCTTCACTAAGTTAATACTTTAAATGATGGTCTTATAAATTGACTATACTACTGGTAGGTGCGTAGCTAAAGTTTGGTAGGGTTATTGTCATCTTCAGGGCCATATATATTGTTTTCATATACATTAAATAACACCATGATCACTTGTCAGAGACTTGATCCATTTTATGTCACTTTGGAATAATTACTTTTCTTGAACAGAATGATGTTTAATTGTTACTGACTTTGAAGTTCTGTCCCTTTGTTTATATAAATCTACCATTCTCGTGTTTTTTTTTTTTTGAACATATACCAGCATCCTTTTCACCGTACTGCATGCAGTCAGGTCAAATCTAGTAATTCTCCACAGAGAAGTGTTTCTTCTCCATATTTGTACACTACTATATTTAAGCAACACTACAATTGTAGATTGTTTCGACTCCCATACTTGGTAGTGAGGTGACTCATCGTGTCATTGCTTCGACTCCACATGTGCACACTAGATTAAGCAGCTCTAATGCAAGGTTAAGAGTATCTCCCTAATTAGCCACTGTAGAGTGTTTTGACTCCCACACTTGTAGTGTGGTGACTTCTTGAAGAAGGCCACTGATACGGTCCAAGACACTCAAGTGCAAGACATGACTCGACCCACCCGACTCAAAAGACGACCCTTGCGATATGTAGAATGAGACCTGGTCTTTAGGAAGAAGTCTCACATTCTGTTTTACCACTACTACGCATGATGTCATGTATGTTGAATGTGTAGTAGTGCATGCATGCATTTAGGAGAAAGAAGTACAGTTGCATTAGTACCCACGTTTACATTTTTCTAGTCGAGTATTCTTCCTAAAGTTTAGCTTGGTGGTTTAGCTTTCTGTTAGTATTTAAATTGTAATTCTTGCATGAAGTAATATATGAGAAAATTGCCCCACGACTCCTTCTTCTTCCTGGTTAATTCTTAGGAGACTTACCATCTCGAATTGGTATCCATCAATTGGTGCTTTCGTTCTCGATCTCACCATGCCTCCCCGTAAAGACACATCAAACGACGATCCACCCACAAGTTTCCAAGACCAATTATCAGCCCTTACCGCAAAAGTTGATGCCCTCATGAATAGCATGGCGAACTTTCAACAAGCCCCACCGCCGCGCCCGCCTCCTCCCCCACCACCACCACATAACCAACCACGACCACCAAAAATACTCCTACCAAATTTCGATGGCTCAAATCCGTTAGATTGGATCTTCCAGGCTAACAATTACTTTGAGTATTACTCCATCCCACCCGCTCAACGTGTTACACTCACCGTTTTTTACTTTATTGGCGACGCGTTAAGTTGGTACAAACATCTTGCGCATAACAACTTGCTTGGTACTTGGGCCGAATTTTCACGAGCACTCGAACTTCGTTTTGGTCCTTCAACATTCGAAAACCATCAAGCCACTCTCTTTAAACTAAAACAAACCTCCACCGTCTCTGCCTACCAAACCGACTTCGAAAGAATTAGCAATTGTGTCATGGGTCTCTCGCCAGAAGCCTTACTAAACTGTTTCCTCTCCGGTCTTCGCGCCGATATCCAGAACGAAATAGCCATCCATCACCCAACATCCCTCCATCAAGCCTACGGACTCGCCAAACTAATCGAAGACAAGATTAATATAGCCAAACCACATTTCACCACCACCCGCACCTACACCAGCCCATCTTCGTCCACTCCCACCTTCTCACAACTACCAAACCCTCCCTCGAACCCCCCAAAACCGACAACACCACTGTTACCAGCCCCGCCACCACCCAAACCACCCTTACTCTTCACCCGACTGTCGCCCGAAGCACTTCAAAAGCGACGAGCCGAGGGTCTTTGTTTTCGTTGCCCAGAAAAGTTTCACCGAGGCCACAAATGTAACCCACCCCAGTTTTTGTTAATTGTTGACAACGACGACCAACCGACCACGGATGACATCTTCTCCATGCGAAACGTAACTGACGGCACCAATTCTGATCAACTCTTGCTCGCCACCACTGAACCACACACACCAATACCACCACAATATTTAGCACTTTCCCCAGCAGCTTATCTTGGATTAGCCTCACCAAAGGCATTGCGTGTAACCGCCCATATTGATGGTCATGCTGTCACAGTTCTTGTCGACTCAGGTAGCACCCACAATATCATCCAACCACGCATCGCTACGTTCCTTAACCTTCCCATTACCCCAATTTCTCCTTTCCCTGTTATGGTAGGAAACGGGTCCCACATACATTGTGAGGGTTTTTGTCAAACAGTGAGCCTTAATATCCAGAACACACAATTCAATATTCCGTTTTTTGTCCTCCCGATTGAAGGCGTTGATATCGTATTGGGCATGGCATGGCTCGGGTCGTTAGGACCTATATTAGCGGACTTCTCCATTCCACGTTTGTCCTTCCAACACCAAGGTAACACTATCACCCTCTACGGCGAACCTCTCTCCACACCGGCCTCCTCAAGCACAATACAGCACCTCATGCAAAAACATGCGATAGCTTCCATGCACACACTCATCTTTCAACATGAAGAAACGTCGCCAATCATTCCCACAACCATTTCCGAGGACCCTCACATCCACAATCTCCTAAAGGAATATTCCCACGTTTTTGAGTCACCCACATCACTACCACCACAACGCAACTATGACCACCAAATCCCTCTAGCACCCAATGCACCACCTGTCAATGTACGTCCCTACCGTTACCCCCACTATCAAAAACAAATCATGACGGACCTTATTGCTGATATGTTGAAAGAAGGTCTTATTAAACCAAGCCATAGCCCGTATTCATCACCGGTTTTACTTGTTCGAAAAAAGGATGGAACATGGCGCTTTTGTGTGGATTATCGCGCTCTTAATGTAATAACTATCCGCGATCGATTTCCAATTCCAACAGTCGATGAGCTCTTGGATGAACTTCATGGTGCTCGTATTTTTTCTAAGATTGATCTTCGCGCGGGTTACCATCAAATCCGTGTCACTAGTGCAGACACCCATAAAACCGCTTTTCGAATGGTGGATGGTCACTACGAGTTCCTCGTAATGCCGTTTGGATTGTCAAATGCCCCCTCCACATTCCAGTCCGCCATGAATGATATATTTCGAGATGTGTTGCGCCGATTTGTACTTGTATTCTTTGACGATATCTTGGTTTATAGTCCATCACAGGAAGAGCATTACCTTCACCTCCGCCACGTTTTTGAAACCCTAGCAAGCAATGGTTCTTTGCTAAACTATCTAAATGTGTTTTCTCGATTCTTGAGGTCCACTACTTGGGCCACATTATCTCAAAAGCTGGAGTGTCCACTGACATGGAGAAAATCAAATCCATCCACGAATGGCCCAAGCCCACAACGATCACCGGACTTCGAGGTTTTTTGGGCTTAACAGGCTACTACCGTAGGTTCGTTAATAACTATGCCCATATCGCTTCACCCCTTACTGACCTTCTCCAAAAACCAAAATTTCATTGGAATAAGGAAGCTCAAGAAGCATTTGAAACCCTAAAAACCACCATGTCCACTCTTCCTGTGTTAGCCCTTCCAACTTTTCTCTTGTTTTTGATGTCACAACGGACGCATCAGGTACTGGAATTGGTGCGGTCTTATCACACGAAGAGAAACCGATAACGTTTTTTAGTAAGAAATTATCCCCACGTATGAGAGCTTCCTCTACATACATCAGGGAGCTTTTTGCTATAACTGAGGCAGTGAAAAAGTGGCGACAATATCTCCTTGGACATAAGTTTCGGGTTTTCACGGACCAACGTAGTCTCAAACACCTTTTAACGCAGGTCATCCAATCCCCAGATCAACATAAATGGGCTAGCAAGTTATTGGGTTATGATTTTGAGGTTCACTATAAGCCTGGTAAAGAGAACCGTGTAGCTGATGCTTTGAGCAGAGTTGAAGACACACACTTTTTATCATTATCGGTACCCAGTTTTCCTTGGCTTAACGAGTTACGTGCATATTATACATCGACACCAGAAGGGCAGCGCCTGCTCGATAACGTTACCAATAAGAATGACTCCTTCACCGACTACCAAATTCATGATGGGTTAGTTTATGTTCATCACCGACTTTTTGTTCCCGATATACCTTCTCTTCGTCTTAAGCTGTTGCAGGAATTTCACTCATCCCCCATAGGTGGCCATTCGTGCATTAATGCAACGATAAGGCGCCTTAATGGGTCATTCAGGTGGCCACAATTGCGTAAAGATGTCACAAGGTTTATACAGAATGCACGGTATGTCAACAAACCAAATACTCGACCCATAAACCTTATGGCTTGCTCCAGGCCTTACCGATTCCAAACCAAGTGTGGGACGAGATATCCATGGATTTTATAACCAACTTGCCACTTTCAAATGGTAAGTCGGCTATATGGGTTATCGTGGACCGCCTTACAAAATTTGCCCATTTTTTAGCCCTACCACCACATTACACCGCCCCACCTTAGCCACGTTATACCTTCAACAGTTTACTGTCTCCATGGCATACCTAAAACCATAGTCTCGGATCGCGATCCCATTTTTCTTAGTCGCTTTTGGAAAGAACTTTTCAACAAGATTGCACTAAGCTTCTTTATTCAAAGGTCATATCATCCACAAACGGATGGTCAAACCGAAGTTGTTAATCGTTGTTTGAATCATACTTGCGATGTTTTTCATGTGATAAACCCAAGGATGGAACAAGTACCTTTATCTCGGCCGAGTTTTGGTATAACACAAGCTACCATAGTGCCGTAGAGATGACGCCATTCCAAGCTCTATGGCCGACCACCTCCAACTATTCCTAACTACACTTTCCCAGTTCACGAGTTACTTCTATTGACTCCACCCTTTTGGAACATCAACGTTTACTTGCACTTGAAAGACACTTTGCCAAAACTCGCCAACGTATGGTGATCAAGCAAACAAACATCGGTTAGATAAGGAGTTTGAGTAGGGAATACGTTTATCTTCGCTTGCGGGTGTACCGTCAAACAACAGTAGCGAAACGGGACGTTCATAAGCTAAGTCGTCGTTATTTTGGTCCTTTTCAAGTACTTGAACGTATTGGGAAAGTGGCCTATCGTTTAGAGCTTCCACCAGGTTCGCGTATTCATCCAGTTTTTCATGTATCATTGCTCAAGCCAAGCCACGGTGATCCAAACCCAACCACATGTCCCTTGCCTGATAAGTATGTTGATAATTTTCCCGTAATGGAAGCAGAGGCATTCTTAGATCACCGCACCATCAACAAGCAAGGCAAACCTGAAGCTCAAGTTCTTGTTAAGTGGAAGGGAAGAGACATTACTGAGGCCACCTGGGAACCTCGAGCTGAGATGACACCGATATGTCGGACCTTGAGGACAAGGTCCATTTTGAAGACGGGGATATTGATACGGTCCAAGACACTCAAGTGCAAGACATGACTCGACCCACCCGACTCAAAAGACGACCCTTGCGATATGTAGAATGAGACCTGGTCTTTAGGAAGAAGTCTCACATTCTGTTTTACCACTACTACGCATGATGTCATGTATGTTGAATGTGTAGTAGTGCATGCATGCATTTAGGAGAAAGAAGTGGTTTTTCCACAGTTGCATTAGTACCCACGTTTACATTTTTCTAGTCAAGTATTCTTCCTAAAGTTTAGCTTGGTGGTTTAGCTTTCTGTTAGTATTTAAATTGTAATTCTTGCATGAAGTAATATATGAGAAAATTGCCCCACGACTCCTTCTTCTTCCTGGTTAATTCTTAGGAGACTTACCATCTCGAATTGGTATCCATCAATTGGTGCTTTCGTTCTCGATCTCACCATGCCTCCCCGTAAAGACACATCAAACGACGATCCACCCACAAGTTTCCAAGACCAATTATCAGCCCTTACCGCAAAAGTTGATGCCCTCATGAATAGCATGGCGAACTTTCAACAAGCCCCACCGCCGCCCCCGCCGCCTCCCCCCCCCCACCACCTAACCAACCACGCCCACCAAAATACTCCTACCAAATTTCGATGGCTCAAATCCGTTAGATTGGATCTTCCAGGCTAACAATTACTTTGAGTATTACTCCATCCCACCCGCTCAACGTGTTACACTCACCGTTTTTTACTTTATTGGCGACGCGTTAAGTTGGTACAAACATCTTGCGCATAACAACTTGCTTGGTACTTGGGCGAATTTTCACGAGCACTCGAACTCCGTTTTGGTCCTTCAACATTCGAAAACCATCGTGGCCACTCTCTTTAAACTAAAACAAACCTCCACCGTCTCCGCCTACCAAACCGACTTCGAAAGAATTAGCAATTGTGTCATGGGTCTCTCGCCAGAAGCCTTACTAAACTGTTTCCTCTCCGGTCTTCGCGCCGATATCCAGAACGAAATAGCCATCCATCACCCAACATCCCTCCATCAAGCCTACGGACTCGCCAAACTAATCGAAGACAAGATTAATATAGCCAAACCACATTTCACCACCACCCGCACCTACACCAGCCCATCTTCGTCCACTCCCACCTTCTCACAACTACCAAACCCTCCCTCGAACCCCCCAAAACCGACAACACCACTTGTTACCCGCCACCACCCAAACCACCCTTACCCTTCACCCGATCATGCTCAAGCACTTCAAAAGCGACGAGCCGAGGGTCTTTGTTTTCGTTGCCCAGAAAAGTTTCACCGAGGCCACAAATGTAACCCACCCCAGTTTTTGTTAATTGTTGACAACGACGACCAACCGACCACGGATGACATCTTCTCCATGCCAAACGTAACTGACGGCACCAATTCTGATCAACTCTTGCTTGCCACCACTGAACCACACACACCAATACCACCACAATATTTAGCACTTTCCCCAGCAGCTTATCTTGGATTAGCCTCACCAAAGGCATTGCGTGTAACCGCCCATATTGATGGTCATGCTGTCACAGTTCTTGTCGACTCAGGTAGCACCCACAATATCATCCAACCACGCATCGCTACGTTCCTTAACCTTCCCATTACCCCAATTTCTCCTTTCCCTGTTATGGTAGGAAACGGGTCCCACATACATTGTGAGGGTTTTTGTCAAACAGTGAGCCTTAATATCCAGAACACACAATTCAATATTCCGTTTTTTGTCCTCCCGATTGAAGGCGCTGATATCGTATTGGGCATGGCATGGCTCGGGTCGTTAGGACCTATATTAGCGGACTTCTCCATTCCACGTTTGTCCTTCCAACACCAAGGTAACACTATCACCCTCTACGGCGAACCCCTCTCCACACCGGCCTCCTCAAGCACAATACAGCACCTCATGCAAAAACATGCGATAGCTTCCATGCACACACTCATCTTTCAACATGAAGAAACGTCGCCAATCATTCCCACAACCATTTCCGAGGACCCTCACATCCACAATCTCCTAAAGGAATATTCCCACGTTTTTGAGTCACCCACATCACTACCACCACAACGCAACTATGTCCACCAAATCCCTCTAGCACCCAATGCACCACCTGTCAATGTACGTCCCTACCGTTACCCCCACTATCAAAAACAAATCATGACGGACCTTATTGCTGATATGTTGAAAGAAGGTCTTATTAAACCAAGCCATAGCCCGTATTCATCACCGGTTTTACTTGTTCGAAAAAAGGATGGAACATGGCGCTTTTGTGTGGATTATCGCGCTCTTAATGCAATAACTATCCGCGATCGATTTCCAATTCCAACAGTCGATGAGCTCTTGGATGAACTTCATGGTGCTCGTATTTTTTCTAAGATTGATCTTCGCGCGGGTTACCATCAAATCCGTGTCACTAGTGCAGACACCCATAAAACCGCTTTTCGAACGGTGGATGGTCACTACGAGTTCCTCGTAATGCCGTTTGGATTGTCAAATGCCCCCTCCACATTCCAGTCCGCCATGAATGATATATTTCGAGATGTGTTGCGCCGATTTGTACTTGTATTCTTTGACGATATCTTGGTTTATAGTCCATCACAGGAAGAGCATTACCTTCACCTCCGCCACGTTTTTGAAACCCTAGCAAGCAACAGGTTCTTTGCTAAACTATCTAAATGTGTTTTCTCAGTTGCTGAGGTCCACTACTTGGGCCACGTTATCTCAAAAGCTGGAGTGTCCACTGACATGGAGAAAATCAAATCCATCCACGAATGGCCCAAGCCCACAACGATCACCGGACTTCGAGGTTTTTTGGGCTTAACAGGCTACTACCGTAGGTTCGTTAATAACTATGCCCATATCGCTTCACCCCTTACTGACCTTCTCCAAACACCAAAATTTCATTGGAATAAGGAAGCTCAAGAAGCATTTGAAACCCTAAAAACCACCATGTCCACTCTTCATGTGTTAGCCCTTCCAAACTTTTCTCTTGTTTTTGATGTCACAATGGACGCATCAGGTACTGGAATTGGTGCGGTCTTATCGCAAGAAGAGAAACCGATAGCGTTTTTTAGTAAGAAATTATCCCCACGTATGAGAGCTTCCTCTACATACATCAGGGAGCTTTTTGCTATAACTGAGGCAGTGAAAAAGTGGCGACAATATCTCCTTGGACATAAGTTTCGGGTTTTTCACGGACCAACGTAGTCTCAAACACCTTTTAACGCAGGTCATCCAATCCCCAAATCAACATAAATGGGCTAGCAAGTTATTGGGTTATGATTTTGAGGTTCACTATAAGCCTGGTAAAGAGAACCGTGTAGCTGATGCTTTGAGCAGAGTTGAAGACACACACTTTTTATCATTATCGGTACCCACTTTTCCTTGGCTTAACGAGTTACGTGCATATTATACATCGACACCAGAAGGGCAGCGCCTGCTCGATAACGTTACCAATAAGAATGACTCCTTCACCGACTACCAAATTCATGATGGGTTAGTTTATGTTCATCACCGACTTTTTGTTCCCGATATACCTTCTCTTCGTCTTAAGCTGTTGCAGGAATTTCACTCATCCCCCATAGGTGGCCATTCAGGCATTAATGCAACGATAAGGCGCCTTAATGGGTCATTTGTGTGGCCACAATTGCGTAAAGATGTCACAAGGTTTATACAGGAATGCACGGTATGTCAACAAACCAAATACTCGACCCATAAACCTTATGGCTTGCTCCAGGCCTTACCGATTCCAAACCAAGTGTGGGACGAGATATCCATGGATTTTATAACCAACTTGCCACTTTCAAATGGTAAGTCGGCTATATGGGTTATCGCGGACCGCCTTACAAAATTTGCCCATTTTTTAGCCCTACCACCACATTACACCGCCCCCACCTTAGCCACGTTATACCTTCAACAGGTTTACCGTCTCCATGGCATACCTAAAACCATAGTCTCGGATCGCGATCCCATTTTTCTTAGTCAGTTTTGGAAAGAACTTTTCAACAAGATTGGCACTAAGCTTCTTTATTCCAGTGCATATCATCCACAAACGGATGGTCAAACCGAAGTTGTTAATTAATTACTTCAAACTTATCCCACCGAGTCATATTTTCATTTAAGATTTAATTGGCCCCCATTCGAAGATGCTTAACAATAAGTGATAAGCTTAACATTTAGACGTTTGATCATAATACATGTTTACTCACCCAAGTTTTGTTTTGTTGCAACAGTTCATTGATAGACTCGAAGAACATCCTAAGTTGCTCCTGACCAAAGCGAGTATCACATATCGAGGAAAGAAGTTGTACATGCAGGCACCCCCAGTTCTGGAAGAGACAACTCAGCCAAATTTAGATAGCGCATTGTTTGAGTTGATGGATAAAATCCCAGAGGACACTATCCATGCTACAGGTCTAGTTGGAAAGGGTGAGACGAAGCAGTCCTCTTTGAGAAAATTGCGTGTTGCTTTCAAGGGATTGGAAGGAGTTACATATGTGGATTCGGCCCATGGAGCATAGTTTTTTCTTTTGTTGTCTTAAAAGCATGAAGATACAAGTGATATATTTTGTGGTCATCGTATCCGCTTGCACTCTTTCGAGCACGTTGTTTCGTTGCTTTCTTGTAGGTATCAATTCTCCCCTTATCCCCGAGGTGAAGCGCCAGACCTTATATTTTTCTGTCTCATCTTTGGTTCCTCTCTAGTTTGTACGGGGTAACAGAGAACACTGAAGTTTTAGGAAAAAGTTCACTGATAGACATTTTTAGACGTGCCCAGCGCCGGGTCCGGGTCCGGGTCGGACCCGCCTGGTCGGCTGGCCAGGACCCGGACCCCACCCGTACATATGAAATGTACGGGTTGGCGGATCAATGGGTCGGCCACGGGTCCGGGTCCGACCCGTCTTAATTTTTTTTAGAAGTATATTTTTTTTTATTATCATTTTATACACGAAAAATAACTATAAGTGAACAAGGAAATCATTTGAAAAAATGAGCTTGTATTTAATTTTAAGTTTTTACTTAAAATTAAATTGCCTACGTATCCTCGTGAGGAATCAAAGCTCGAACGTTGCATATGTTTGATTTAACATAGCTTCATCGATTTCATGGTCCATTTCTTCGTCAATGCTTTGCAGTTGTTGACGATTCGGGATATGTCGAAATCTCCGGGGGTCAACTTCTTCTTCACTGGTAGTTGTTGTACTACCGTAATAGATACTTTGATGTATAGCATCATATTCAGGTTCTTGACTTTCATTTTCTAAACCGGGTGGAGTTTGGTTTTGGGGCTCCCGAATAATTATCCCATATGGTTTCTTCGATTTGCCGCAAAGACCCATTCGCTCGAACTTGGACATTTTGGATTTTTTGGGACACGTAGCAATACTCTTTCCCTTGTCAGAACTCGACATAATGATTAAATACGAAAAAAAGAGAGATTAATTGGTATAGCAATTTGTAATGGAAATTTGAGAGATAAATTATATTGAAGGTTTGAAGAAAATGTGTTGGGTTCGGAAGTATTTATAGATGGATTTTTTTTTTTTTTTAAATTTGAACTAGCCGTTAGACCCGCCGGGTCACGGGTCCGACCCGCCGGGTCCAACGGCCATATTTTTGAATTTTTTTTCTTTCAGTTCCGCCGGGTCGACGGGTCGGACCCGGCAGGTCGGCGGGTTTGGAAATGTAAGACCCGGACCCCACCCGTGTATACCTCGGGTCCCGGTCGACGGGTCCGACGGGTCAGCCGGGTCCGGGTCCTGCACGGGTCATCCGGGTCCGGGTCGGCGGGTCGACCCGGCGGGTTGGGTCGTTTTGGGCACCTCTACTTTCAGTGAGCTGGTACAAAAAATATAATCCACATTTCAAGACTACAGAACATACCTGATGCCAGGAAATCTAATTGTATGAGCATTTCTGCCAACTATCAGAACCAATTTGCTTAACATCTCAAAAATTTCCTTCCCTTCAAGATAATTGCTACCAAAGGCTGTCCGGGAAATAATATCTGATGTCAACAATATCCTGACATCTTGAAACACCTCTACTTCTTTTTCGTCAAACTCCTTCCGCTTATCTAGCATTATCTCAACACTAGTTATCATTGATGGGATCATATTCTGCATATTTATTACAACTGAGAAATATTTATTAGCATAATATATGTAATGCAAACTGTTCCCTTACTTTCAGGCTCTCTGCGTGAAATGCGTGGCTAGCTAGTTTCCTCATATTGGCCCATTTTTCACCTTTTGATGCTGGAAGACCATCTCCAAGTAGTTTCTTGGAGTAGCCTTCACGATCTATTTTCGGGAAGTTGTCGTCTTTATTGGTGAGTATTTTCCCTAATAAGATCTAATTCTGTGATAACCAATTCAGCTTTTGATCCAATCCAGTTGGATTTACCATATGAGTTTCTCCATGAGTGAATATGAGGTAAAATTCTGGGGAATATGTCATGTGAGACTGAGAGATCATCCATGGCTTGTGAAGTAGAGTTTCTTCTCATCTCAGTGATTTCATTAGTGTTTCCATTGATTCCTTGACTTCTCATCTGATATTGTACACGCATCGGAGTCCACCATATTCGCCCGAAGATTCTGAAAATTGTCACCAGTAAACATATGAACAACAAGCCTAAGAGGAGGTACATTATCTGTTGAGAAAGTAACATAATTTTCTGCTCTTTATGCTGCAAATATTGTAAGTTCCCCTGGAAGTTGGAATAAGGAGATATGTGGTGTAGTCCCAATGATAATGCAGATATACTGTTCTCTGTCCTAAATTATGATGGAACTATTTTAATACAACCAAATGCTAAAAATAGATTTCACATGATTCATGCTAAATTGAACTTTGTCAAAGGACCAGAACATACTCAGGATTTCTGCTGGACCAGAATATATTCAGGAATCCTACACCGTTATTGACAATCTCATACTTACCAATAACTCAGATTCCGTCCAGGATCTTAACCCTTACTAGACAATTAAAGCGTCCCCTAATCTCTAATAACAGTAATCAAAATATTTGTGTTATCATCAACTATTCGAATTACCCAAGACCCACCCGGATTGATTATCCACTAATTCAAATAATGACAATCAGAAAGATAAATTGCGGAATAAAAACAACACAAGAATTTATCCTGGTTCCCCCTCAATGTGTAAGGTACATCCGGCATGCTGCAGATCCACTAATAAATAGCAGTATGCCACTTAATACAGCGTACACAAGGTATTCTTTAGTAAAAGGCGAAAGAATAGTCCGCTTTGTGTGCACCGGAAGAATTATTACATTACTCAAGAACTCTACTCTATCATCTAGCAATTGATCCGCCTTGACACGCTCAAGTCTCTAGATAAACAGATATCTCAATTGGATATTTTCTCATAGATATGAAAATCCCAATTACAATCCTCTCATATATGTTCTTGCTCTCTCATGACTCTAATTTTGACCTCCACCTTTGAGGTGGTGTTTTCACACACATAAGAAAGACTTATAATGCTCACATATATAGAGGCTGCAAGATCCCTAGGTCTAAACCTAAACCGAGTAGAAAAGTTGGGCCAAAAGACCCAAAACATCTTTAAAATCTCGACTGCAGAACCCGCATCGGACCTTCAGCGGGACTTGGTGAAGTGTTGTCCAAGTCCCGACATCATTAAATCCATAGTTGTTAAAGGCGCGCCTCAGGCGCAAGGCGCGCAGAAAAAAAGGCAGGTCGCCTTTTGAGCCTCCAGGCGGGCGACCTTAGCCAGGCGCGCGCCTTGGTGCGCCTCGATGCGCCTTAGGCGCGTCTCGAAAGTAGGACTTCTTTTTTGTTTTTTTTCTTTATTTTTCAGAATATTGTAAAAGTTATTTGGTTGTATTGACACTTCAATTTTATTAATTATCAAGTTTTTTATGGATAGTTAAATTTTCTTGTGACTATGTTCTTATAAATTTTATAATTCAATTTAATTTATTTTTTAGTTTTTATGCGCCTCACATCTCTCACGCGATGGGAGCCCGAATCGCCTTGGTGCGCCTTTCGCCTTTAACAACTATGATTAAATCAGATGCAATGACAAGGGCACTTGGGTGAAGTGCCGTCCAAGTGCCGACACCTTTGTCATGGATCTCGGACCTTGGGCGGAACTTGCCTAAGCTCCATCCAAAGTGTCGTTCCTCTGCAACTGTGCGTAATTGACTTCATCTCCAACAGTACGATCTCAAAAAAATAGTGGACGTCTTGGATCAACTTTTACCACAAGTTAACACATGTATCGAGTGACTTTTGGTATTCGAAATCGAAATAGATTTTAGAGCGGTGTTTAAAATACTTAAATACTCCATTTTATTTTCATGTATCTGTATAGTTTTGTTTTGACAATGTTTGTTCGATTAAATGAACGTTGGCAGGAAATGTGTGATGACTCATATGATATGCCCGTTTTGACACACTCGCTTTAATGTTGAAAGAAGTATCACCTTAGAAAAGGTTTGTTATGTTCTCATCTTATGTTAATATTTGCTATATGTCTTGCTTTAATTAACACTGCATATTGTTGTTTATCATATTGTAAGGCCATAATACAGCAGCGCCTTCAAGTTCCCTGGAATGAGCCGCAACATGTACCGAAGTGCTTTTTGTCATCAAAGGTTATAGATGTTTTGGGATATGGAGAAATTCTGGAGAGGATGGAAAATACATTGCTCAGACGGCATCAACCATGAATTGAAGTATCATCTGATACAGAACATACTTGAGTTTCCCAGAGCATCCAGAAGTTGTGTAGTTTAATTCTCGTAAGATCTTTTGATGGACTTCAATTGCTAAATGTTGTTTTGAATTTGTCTATTTATTGCACTGGGATATTTCAGAAACGTATCTTAAGAATTAGTTACGTATATTATTACCTATGGATATTCTGAGTTCTATTTGACTGTGCAAGGCAGAAGAATGGTCCTATTTCTAATTTAGCTATCTGATTTTAGATGTTCATTGATTACCAAAGAATCAAAAGTTAACAGATTTGTTGACAGAAGTCTCCTCTATAAATTGAAACTTGTTTATACTAATAAATTGGGGTAAATGGTAGGATGTTGCAATGCTGTAGATCTTGGTTTTGATATCATGAGGAAGATAGGTATTACTTACAATCAAATCAGGAAAAGAATTAGCTAGATCTTGCACAGGTCATTGGAAGCACTAAAGCAATATGATCCCATACTATATTGATAAAATATTTCAGGAATGATATAGGCCATAGAGTTCTTAGTGCAAAAATGATTCAGTGACCTAAAAAATCAACCTACAAATAGACCTACACCATACAAAACATGACAAATGTCAATTACTTACTATTGATTGGTTAACAAGTGACACTTGTCACATTCTTGTGGTGTAGGTCTATTTATATGTTGACCCTGTAGGTTTATTTATCATTGCTCGTTCTTAGTGGGGTTTACTGGAACTTGAATTGGAAAAGAGTTGCCCGGATCACATGGATATACTGATGTAACACACTCGAGAATAGTTGATGGGGCCTGTGGTTTATACACCACTAGGGCCCCCACACCCTATTGAATGGCCCCACACCCTATTGAAATACTCAATGAATTACAGTAAGAAACAGCAAAAAAATGTATATATATATATATATAGAGAGAGAGAGAGAGAGGAGAGAGGAGCAGTGGGCCAGTGGCAGTGTTGCTATCTACAACTACAAAGCTCCGCTGTCCTATCCTCCACACCCTATTGAATGGTCACTCATGTTAGCATTTTCAGATTTTTTGTCCTTTTAATATTGGAAATCTGGGGGTGTCTTTAATACCAGGGGTGTACATGGGGGCGCGCTTTTTAAACGAGCAGTGTATTTGGCCAGCTGTAGATCCGGGCATCTGCCCAAACAATCAAAATCATCTGGTTTTTAGCGGCTTTTTCTCTCAGACCAAAAGTATAAGGTTTTTAGTGGTTCCTGCGGTATGTAGTGGTGGTTCCTTAGTTAATAAATCTGATTTTTATTTATTATATATGATGATTTTTTTATTGCAGGAAATTGCTTTGTTTTGACAAGAAGATGTCAGTTTTTTTATGAAAACAACTCAAATCCAGGTGTTGATGACGCTCAATTTTTTATGGACCTGAAGAAGCTCAATTTTCCATATGGACATCACCGTTTTTTACCGATCAGGTACAATAAATTTTAAAAGAAGAAATTGTTCGATGCCTGTCATTTCGGCTTACTAGATCCGCCACAAAGCCTTGTGTGCAGCTGGATGAGAAACTATGTTCATGTCACGTCTGGAACTTTATAGACAACTGAAATCTTGTAACCCCGAAACACCTTTTATAACTATAGAGGATTGTTAAATGGTATTATTTTGGGTCTCTAATTATTGTGTTTATGTATTCATGAAGGATTGTTAAATGATATTATTTTGGTCTCATATTTTTGTTCTTATGTATTCATTTACATTTTTATAATAATATATATAAAAATATATTGTTAAATATATTAAGATAAAATAAAATAAAATTGATGAAAACAAAAAATAATAAAAAGTAAAACAAAGGATAAAAAAGGAAAAAAAAAATTAAATTATGGGGTGGGGGTGGGGGGTGGAAAAAAATAAAAGTAAATGGGAGGGGGAAGCTAGGTGGTGTATGAATCTTATAGGCATGGTGTATGAACCCACCATGCCTAGTTGATTTCTCTTTCTCTGCTTGTATCCCACTTTGCTGGAAATGGGTAAGAACTAATTCCATGCAGAAAGTTTTCCACGTGGGAGTAAAATGACAATTTTACCCCTGGCGGGCAAAACGCGTGCCAGTCTCCACTTTGAGCGAACAAAACGTAAGATCGACTTCATTCTGCAATGGCTCACTGAACGCGTGCTAAATAACAAGTTGATTACATTGCTCATCTCGAGGACATTTATAAGAGGAGTGTGGAAATCTAGCTCCACGAAAGAGAACATAATTTATTTTTCTTTTGGAACTTGAAGCCTGCTCAAACATTATTCAAGTACAGATAAGAGCAAAGCGAGAAACGAGAGAGTACAAAAGCCATTTCACTTGAATACACCAGAGAAAACAATTTTGCAAGTTGGTAGAATACAAGCTGCTTAACCATATCTTGGGAATCAAGCTTGCAAACTGGATCACGGAACATACAACTCGAAAGATACTTCATTACACCACAAACTTTCACAGCATACTCTAAAGCTACCTTTGTTATATAAAATTATTGTGGAAAACTCGAGGGCCTTCTAATAAATTCCAGGATCCCACAAATTGTTCCACAAAGGTGTATTAAAACTCCTAGCAGCAATGAGGCCCAACTTCTTCCATCAGAGTAGAGAACTCAGTTTTATCAGAAGCATAGATAGGCAAAACATCAATTAAGTTCACAATGTTCTCAACTAGAATGATAAAAGGACATCAATTAAGCTGCATAACTTCATATTACCATGATATAATTAAGAAGAGAAGCAAAGAAATGCATAAGTTGGCAGGCAGTTTCTATGCAATTTTTTTCCGTCGTTCATTTTCTAAGCGAATACCAACTATAATAACAGAATTAAGCAATACATCGATCTCCTCATTCAGCACGTCCTCCCACGTATGAGAAAGTTGGTCTGAAGGCTTTTTTTTAACAAGCGAGATTATATTCAAAATGATGGAAAATACATCACAATCCTGTAGGGCCTCATGCAAAAATCAAACAATGAGACAGCCCATCACAAGCACCAACCGTGAGGTGAAAAAACAGACTAGTGTCACGCGTTGGAAGTTTCTAGAAAGTTCGAGACAATTCTCAAGCTTTCTTGTATATAGTAGAATTTACATGATAGAGGTAGAACCTTCCCGAAGCCTTCCGGAAGACCCTAGAAGGATATAGACTCTTGTAGTTCTATGTACATTCTAGAAAGAAGGTTGTAGACCCGCATGGAATATTATACATTCTATAAGCTTGTACTAGAAACTTGTAGAAGGAGTCCTCCTCCTTTTATAATCATCAAGTGATCAAGTTCAATACAAGAGTTCCTTTCGTAAGAGCACTTTCTCTCTCTAACTTTCTCTCTCAAGAAATACTTCAATCTTCTGCAAGTTTAGCTAAGAATGTGGGAAGCCTGCCTTAGTGATCGACGGACTGAATTACTAAGGGGCGCACGACATAACTCGATGGAAAGAAGGTAGCCCGTGACACGTTGTAACATCCCAAATCTCATAAGGGACGTTACACGCCGTAGAACCTTCAAAAAGGTCTACCAGGCTAATACATAACACACACTACGCAATAATTTCTTAACAACGCATTAATAATATAAATAGGGCCGTGGCCTTGGCCAAAACTTTTTAATTCAACTTTAGAAAAACAATAGAAAGTAAAATGAGTTCATTGCCCACGCAGGGGACTTCAACAACATCCTTAAGACAATAATAAGTTTACTCGACTAACTCTGACAAACTATGTAGACATAACAATATTCAACATAAACTGAGTCTCATCATCATGCTTGGCCATCCTTTGTATGCATTTTCCGTGCTGGCTCCTCAGCTCGCCTGATACCTGAAATACATGAAACGCATTTTTCCCATTTAAGGAGTTAACATTCGAATGGCTAGTGCAAGTACACAATTACACTACATTATATACAGACACGATTCAACACAATCATCCCATTTGAAAGCATTTGAAAACCATATCTCGGAATATCACATTTGCGTTAAACATCATTTTCATAAACACTACATCAACTCATTTCATCACAACAACATCCATACTTGGTAACCCGCGGCCGTACCCATTAGTATCGACCCCAGAGGCTAGACCTGGCAAACGGGCGGGCTCGGCCCAAACGGGCTGGGCAAAAAACGGGCGGGCCAAATCTGGGCTGGGCCAAAAAGGCCCGGGTTTTTTTGGGCCAAAAATATTAGGCCCGTGGCCCGCCCCGCGGGCCTCAACTCTTTTTTTTTAAATATTATTTCTGATTAAATATAGAAATATTTTTCGATCCGTAATTATTATATTATTCACTATACTATCACAATCAATTAAATAAATGTACAATTATTTTTATTTGATAATTATATTATTTACTACACTACCACAATCAAAAGACAAATATATAAATATTTTTATTTGATCATCATTTCATTTATCACTACTACTTTCTTATAAAAATCATAAAATAATATTATTATTGATATGAGATACTACAAAGCAATCACAAAGTCCCATAAAAAATAAAACTACATCAATAATTAACATATAGATGTAATCTAATCTAACAAATAAGGAAAAATTTTAAATATTATAATTACATATAACATAAATATATAAAAAAAAAAAACTGGGCCGGGCGGGCCGCCCGCGGGCCGAGCCTCAACGGGCGGGCCAAATCTGGGCCGGGCCAAAAAGGCCCGATTTTTTTTGGGCCAAATATATGAAGCCCAATGCCCGCCCAAAAACGGGCGGACTGGCCCGGCCCGTGGGCTTGGGCCTATTTTGCCAGGTCTACCAGAGGCCCCGTCGAACCTTCCCTGGGTGGGAAGCCACTTCCGCAGCCGTACCCATTAGTATCGGCCCCTAGAGGTCCCGTCGAACCGTCCTTGGGTGGAAGACATCAACACACACAATATCACAGTTCATAATCCGTATCGAAACCGTAACACCCATAACGAAATGTAATACATGTACTTACCTTGATTATTTCTACGCGTTGAAACGTTGAACGAAAAGGACTTTGGTCCGAATAATCTTCACAATTTTGCTCCTATCACAATAACGATATATAATCAATCACAACATTGCGGAAACGTAAGAATTCGTCCTAAGTTCTACCCGTTAGGACAATTCATCGGACACTACGAGGTCATAAAAGATCCTAATCTATTAACGGTGAAAACCTCGAAGTTTAATCCGCTAAATTACAAGTAAAGCAAGGGATTACGATTACACAGTCGTAATCTAACAACTATCTAAGCTAAATCGGGCTAGAAGGATGAAATCACGTCAAAACCCCAAATATTGGATATTTCAACTTATAAATCAGACCCGTTTTGATCACTCGGCTGTTTATACTGCCCGCAAGAAACAACCAAAAAAATGTAGAGAGAGAGATAGAGGAGAGAGGAGCAGTGGGCCAGTGGCAGTGTTGCTATCTACAACTACAAAGCTCCACTGTCCTATCCTCCACACCCTATTGAATGGTCAACTCATGTTACCATTTTCAGATTTTTTGTCCTTTTAATATTGGAAATCTGGGGGTGTCTTTAATACCAGGGGTGTACATGGGGGCGTGCTTTTTAAACCTGATTAACGAGCAGTGTATTTGGCCAGCTGTAGATTCGAGCATCTGCCCAAACAATCAAAATCATCTGGTTTTTAGCGGCTTTTTCTCTGAGACCAAAAGCATAAGGTTTTTAGTGGTTCCTGATGTATGTAGTGGTGGTTCCTTAGTTAACAAATATAATTTTTATTTATTATATATGATGATTTTTTTATTACAGGAAATTGCTTTGTTTTGACAAAAAGATGTCATTTTTTTATGAAAACAACTCAAATACAGGTGTTGATGACGCTCAATTTTTTATGGACTTGAAGAAGCTCAATTTTCCATATGGACATCACCGTTTTTTACCGATCAGGTACAATAAATTTTGAATAATAAATATTTATATTATTTCACCATAAACAAAAAAATTCTATCAACGCTAAAGGAACAAGATGAGACAAACTTGTCAACACTCCCGAAAATATATCAGGCACAAAAAAAAATCGCAAGGATGAGAAATTCGGTAAAACTCCAATGCAGGTTCTTATGTCCCTTTTGCATATTAATCGTTATACGTAACCAGGCAAGACATAGTTCATACATAACCACACTTCCACACTTGAACGAAGAGCCTCAATCATGCTACATTCATCGACTAATGGATGAAATTCCATTGATGTTTCATCCTTACTTCACACATATTCAAGATGTCAGAGGTGATGGAAACTGTGGATTAATTCGAGCAATATCTGTTTGTCTTGGGTATGGCGAAGATGAGTGGCTCTATGTTCGACGTCAACTGCTAGAAGAGTTACTGAGTTCATACCATGCCTATGCTAGAGTTTTCAGTGATGGAATCGATGAACTACATACTTCATTGAATTTCTTACAATCGCCTGCACCTCTAAAACACTGGATGCTTATGCGTGACACAGGTATCCTGGTTGCCAACAAGTTTGGTGTGGTCCTTACTTTTTTAACCAAGCAAGGCGCTATCACTTTCTTTCCTCTTTGAAAAGGTCCGTAAGAATTTTTGTACCATCGGATTATTACGATATCACTTGTATATGATAGTCATTATGTGATGGTACAATTAGAAGGACATTGTCCGATGCCTATCATTTCAGCTTACTGGATCCGCCACAAAGCCTTGTGTGCAGCTGGATGGGAAACTATGTTTATGTCACGTCTGGAACTTTATAGACAACTGAAATCTTGTAACCCCGAAACACCTTTTATAACTATAGAGGATTGTTAAATGGTATTATTTTGGGTCTCTAATTCTTGTGTTTATGTATTCATGAAGGATTGTTAAATGATATTATTTTTGGTCTCATATTTTTATTTCTATGTATTCATTTATATTTTTATAATAATATATATAAAAATATATTGTTAAATATATTAAGGTAAAATAAAATAAAATTGATGAAAACAAAAAATAATAAAAAGTAAAACAAAGAATAAAAAAGGAAAGAAAAATTGAATTATGGGGTGGGGTGGAGGTGGAAAAAAAATAAAAGTAAATGGGAGGGAGAAGCTAGGTGGTGTATGAATCCTATAGGCATGGTGTATGAACCCATCATGCCTAGTTGATTTTTCCTTCTCTGCTTGTATCCCACTTTGCTGGAAATGGTAAGAACTAATTCCATGCAGAAAGTTTTCCACGTGAGAGTAAAATGACAATTTTACCCCTGGCGGGCAAAACGCGTGCCAGTCTCCACTTTGAGCGAGCAAAACGCAAGATCGACTTCATTCTGCAATGGCTCACTGAACGCATGCTAAATAACAAGTTGATTAAATTGCTCATCTCGAGGACATTTACAAGAGGAGTGTGGAAATCTAGCCCCACGAAACAGAACATAATTTATTTTTCTTTTGGAACTTGAAGCCTGCTCAAACATTGTTCAAGTACAGATAAGAGCAAAGCGAGAAACGGATGAGTACAAAAGCCATTTCACTTGAATACACCTGAGAAATTTTTTTTGCAAGTTGGTAGAGTACAAGCTGCTTGACCATATCTTGGGAATCAAGCTTGCAAACTAGATCACGGAACATACAACTCGAAAGATACTTCATTACACCACAAACTTTCACAGCATACTCTAAAGCTACCTTTGTTATATAAAATTATTGTGGAAAACTCGAGGGCCTTCAAATAAATTCCAGGATCCCACAAATTGTTCCACAAAGGCGTATTAAAACTTCTAGCAGCAATGAGGCCCAACTTCTTCCATCAGAGTAGAGAACTCAGTTTTATCAGAAGCATAGATAGGCAAAACATCAATTAAGTTCACAATGTTCTCAACTAGAATGATAAAAGGACATTTGAATTATAATCTGGTGGTTTCAAACTAATGGAGCTGCATAACTTCATATTACCATGATATAATTAAGAAGAGAAGCAAAGAAATGCATAAGTTGGCAGGCAGTTTCTATGCAATTTTTTTCCGTCGTTCATTTTCTAAGCGAATACCAGCTATAATAACAGAATTAAGCAATACATCGATCTCCTCATTCAGCACATCCTTCCACGTATGAGAAGGTTGGTCTGAAGGCTTTTTTTAACAAGCGAGATTATATTCAAAATGATGGAAAATACATCACAATCCTGTAGGGCCTATGCAAAAATCAAACAATGAGACAGCCCATCACAAGCACCAACTGTGAGGTGAAAAAACATACTAGTGTCACGCGTTGGTAGTTTCTAGAAAGTTCGAGGCAATTCTCAAGCTTTCTTGTACATAGTAGAATTTACATGATAGAGGTAGAACCTTCCGGAAGCCTTCCGGAAGACCCTAGAAGGATATAAACTCTTGTAAGTCCTATGTACATTCTAGAAATAAGGTTGTAGACCCGCATGGAATATTATACATTCTAAAAGCTTGTACCATAAACTTGTAGAAGGAGTCATCCTCCTATAAAAGGACCTCCTACCCTCATTTGTAATCATCAAGTGATCAAGTTCAATACAAGAGTTCCTTTCGTAAGAGTACTTTCTCTCTCTAAGTTTCTCTCTCTAGAAATACTTCAATCTTCTGTAAGTTTAGCTAAGAATGTGGGAAGCCTGCCTTAGTGATCGACGGACTGAATTACTAAGGGGCGCACGACATAACTCGATGGATAGAAGTTAGCCCGTGACACGTTGTAACATCCCAAATCTCATAAGGGACGTTACACGCCGTAGAACCTTCAAAAAGGTCTACCAGGCTAATACATAACACACACTACGCAATAATTTCTTAACAATGCATTAATAATATAAATAGGGTCGTGGCCTCGGCCAAAACTTTTTTAATTCAACTTTATAAAAACAATAGAAAGTAAAATGAGTTCATTGCCCACGCAGGGGACTTCAACAAAATCCTTAAGACAATAATAAGTTTACTCGACTAACTCTGACAAACCATGTAGACATAACAATATTCAACATAAACTGAGTCTCATCATCAGGCTTGGCCATCATTTGTATACGTTTTCCGTGCTGGCTCCTCATCTTGCTCGATACCTGAAATGCATGAAACACATTTTTCCCATTTAAGGAGTGAACATTCGAATAGCTAGTGCAAGTACACAATTACACTACATTATATACAGACACGATTCAACACAGTCATCTCATTTGAAAAGCATTTGAAAACCATATCTCGGAATATCACATTTGCGTTAAACATCATATTCATAAACACTACATCAACTCATTTCATCACAACAACATCCATACTTGGTAACCCGTCGGACCGTCCCTGGGTGGGAAACCACTTCCGCGGCCATACCCATTAGTATCGGCCCCTAGAGGTCTCGTCGAACCGTCCTTGGGTGGAAGAAATCAACACACACACACGATATCACACTTCTTAATCCGTATCGAAACCGTAACACACATAACGAAATGTAATACATGTACTTGCCTTGATTATTTCTACGTGTTGTAACGTTGAACGGAAAGGACTTCAGTCCGAATAATCTTCACAATTTCGCTCCTATCACAATAACGATATACAACCAACCACAACATTGCGAAAACATAAGAATTCGTCATATGTTCTACCCGTTAGGACAATTCATCGGACACTACGAGGTCATAATGAATCCTAATCTATTAACGGTGAAAACCTCGAAGTTTAATCTGCTAAACTACAAGTAAAGCAAGGGATTACGATTACACAATCATAATCTAACAACTATCTAAGCTAAATCGGGCTAGAAGGATGAAAGCACGTCAAAACCCCAAAATCCCCAAAAACTAGGGTTCTAGGAATTTACCTTGATTTGAAGGTGAAACCACAGATGATTTGGTGCTAGGGTGATGTTATGATGCTCGAATATACTTTCCAATGGAGTTTGGGTAAAAATCGGATGAACCCTAACCTGAAGAATCGCTCATGTCGCGCAAAAGAAGAAGAAAGGTGAAAAATGAGGAAGAATGGCCGCTGCCCAGCTTATATGCTGGGCAGGTGTTACGGCCGTAATATATGCCTCTTTACGGCCGTAACGTGTGGGTATTACGGCCGTAACATGTAATCTTACGTCCGTAAGGGTGTTCACGAACTCTCTGGCCAAAATACACACCTTCATTACGGCCGCTACGAAAGGGACATTACGGCCGTAATGTATGCAGTCTTACGGCCGTAATGCATACAATCTTACGACCGTAACTCGGCCCTGAAAGCTGATCAGACCTGCATTAAAATAATGGCTCAACAACCACCAGAATGAGAGTACAAGGGCAGAACCAATGGATATACTAAAGTCCTCTACTGACGAGATAAGCATAAAAACCATCACATGACTCCGGCCATCCGACGGTCGGAATGAACGAATAGTAATATCAACGCCCAATATTATAGGAATTTACAAAACGACTCGACGTTCGAAAATCTAGATTCGGGGTCTGACAATAATTCCGAAACTGTAACAGGTCTGAAAATATTACACGAACTCGTAAAAATAACGAAGTGTCGGCTGCGAACAAGATTCTCGAGGATCGAGCCTCCAAGTAGAAAAGTTACAATAATTTGCATATACTCATGAATTGACTCTGAAACTCGTCCGGATGGTCAAGAATGTAAAACGAAATAGTTTCAGCACACCAAAATAATTACATGCGAGTCGTCCGAAATTAAAATATACTAAAAATAGAAATTACTAAAAATAGAAAGTGCGGATATTACATTCTCTCCCTCTAAAAAGAAGTTTCGTCTCGAAACTTACAAGATGAATAACTCGGAATATCTCGCTTTCATATTGTCCTTCGTTTCCCACGTCGCTTCCTCTGATCCGTGTCTCGACCACTGTACTTTAACCAAAGTAATGGTTTTGTGCCTAAGTTGTTTTATCCGACGCTCCAAAATCTGAATTGGTCTCTCCTCAAATGTGATGTCGGGACCCAGTTCAATCTCTCCAAAATCGATAACATGACTAGGATCCGATACATACTTCCTAAGCTGGGAGACATGGAATATATTATGCACATGACTCAAAGACAGCTGCAAACCCAACCGATATGCAAGATCTTCAACTCGCTCTAAAATCTCGAAAGGTCCGATATACCTCGGACTAAGTTTACCCTTCCGACCGAAGCGGTAAACTCCCCGGATCGGCAACACCTTCAATAATACATGGTCTCCAACCTCAAACTCTAACGGCCGGCGACGCATGTCGGCATAGGACTTCTGCCGACTCTGAGCGGTTAACAACCTATCACGAATCAAGGCAATCTTCTCTCTCGTCTCAACTACAATATGGTTTAGTACCAATCAATTCAGATGCATCATCCCAACACAACGGCGATCTGCACCTCCTTCCGTATAAAGCCTCAAATGGTGCCATTCTAATCGAGGCGTGCCAACTATTGTTGTACGTAAACTCGACCAACGGCAGGTGCGACTCCTAATCATCTTTCCAATCTAAGGCACATGCTCTCAACATGTCCTCAAGTGTCTGAATCTTCCATTCCGACGGTCCGTCTGTCTGGGGATGGTAGGAAGTATTGAGTCTCAATTCCGTCCCAAAATCCCGATGAACAGCCTGCCAAAAATGTAATACGAATCTGCCATCTCAATCAGAAACAATACTCCTAGGAGTCCCATGCAACCTCACAATTTCTGCAATGAACATCCGTGCTATCTCCAGTCCCCAAGTATCCTTAATGTCCAGAAAATGAGCATATTTGGTTAGTCGATCGACAATGACCCAAATCATGTTCATTCTAGTCCGACTCCTAGGCATATTGGTAATGAAATCTATAAAAATATCCTCCCACTTCCACTCCGGAATAGGAAATGGTCGTAATAACCCTGTGGGTCGCTGATGCTCGATCTTAACCTGCTGACAGGTCAAACACTTCGACACAAACTCGCTAACATCCATCTTTAAATTGCTCCACCAGAAGTTACACCTTACATCCCTGTACATTTTGCTTGTACCAGGATGTATGGAATAAGGCGTAGTATGAGCTTCTCTCAAGATTTTCTATCTCAACTCAATATCACACGGCACACACAATCTGCCTCAAAATCTCAAAACTCCGTCATCCTGAACCACAAACCCAGGAGCTTTCCCTTTCTTCACATCCTCCCTCAACTGGACTAAAAATGGTTCATCATACTGTCTCGCCTTGATATCATCAATCAAAGACGAAGTGATTTCTAACGCACATAACTGACCCTGAACTTTATGAGCCCAAACTTTGATATTCTGACAAATTAAATCCCGCTGGATCCTGTTTTGAGGCGTAAGTACCTCTAACATATGTAGAGCCATCGGCTTACGACTCAATACATCCGACACTACATTGGCCTTGCCCGGATGGTAAAGAATCTCAAGATCGTAATCTTTAATTAATTTTAGCCACCTACGCTGCCTCATGTTCAACTACTTCTGACTGAAGATATACTTCAGACTCTTGTGATCCGTGTAAATCTTACACGACGACCCATAGAGATAATGCCTCCAAATTTTTAAAGCGAAAACGACCGCTGCTAACTTCAAATCATGTGTAGGGTAATTTGCTTCATATGATTTCAACTGTCGAGACGCATAAGCAATAACCCTATTTCTCTGCATCAAAACACATCCAAGTCCGAGGCTAGAAGCATCACTATAAACCATAAAATCCTCGTTCCCCCGAGGCAAAGCTAGAATTGGTGCGGTAGTCAACCGTCTCTTCAACTCATCAAAGCTTTCCTGTCTATCTGCGTTCCACTCGAACTTCTGAGTTTTCTGAAGTAACTGTGTGAGTGGTTGAGCGATCTTGGAAAATCCTTCGACGAACCTACGATAATAACCCACAAGTCCTAGAAAACTTCTCACTTCTTTCACATTCTTAGGTGGTTCCCAAGCCAGTACCGCCTCTATCTTCTGTGGATCAAACCGAACTCCCTCTGTTGATATCATATGCCCGAGGAATGTTACTTCCTTGAGCCAAAACTCACATTTAGAAAACTTCGCATATAACTGCTCAGCTCTCAAAATGCCTAACACAATACGAAGATGTACAACATGCTCCTCCTGACTCCGGGAATAGATAAGAATGTCGTCGATAGGACGACTACGAATTTGTCCAGATACTCGATAAAAACCTTATTCATCAACTGCATGAACACTGATGGGGCATTGGTTAGCCCGAAAGGCATAACCGCAAACTCATAATGACCATATCTCGCCCGAAAGGCAGTTTTTGGTATGTCGTTGTCCCGAATCCTCAACTGATAGTAACCCGATCATAAATCAATCTTCGAGAAGACTGTCGCTCCCTGAAGCTGATCAAACAAGTCATCAATCCGGGGCAAAGCGTATTTGTTTTTGATGGTCAACTTATTTAATTCTCGGTAGTCGATGCATAAACGAATCGATCCATCTGTCTTATTAACAAAAAGCACAGACGCACCCCACGGTGATGCGTTCGGTCGAATATACTTTTTATCTAGCAATTCCCCCAATTATTTATTCAACTCCAACATCTCCGATGGTGCCATACGGTATGGTGCCTGAGAAACAGGAGCCGCGTTCGGCTCTAAATCAATAGGAAACTCAACTTCCCACTATGGTGGTAATCCCGACAAGTCATCCGAAAATACGTCAGGATATTCGTTAACAACTGGAATCGATGGCATGTCAACTCCACCATCTTCCGCCTTCAAAGCGTAACACCAATAGCCTACGCAAACCTGGTTCAGAAGTTTCATCGCCTTCAAGGCGCTGATCACATTCCCTGATCTACCTGTAATACCCGTACTTGTTATTGACTGTTTCACCTTGCCGTTCTTTCTATTTTGTCGCTCTATAAACACTTTGTGATGTTGTCGATGTTGATTTAGAGTTTCGTACCTTGTTTGGACTGTTAGGAAGTGCTATGGGCCAGGGAGATAGCGCACGCTAGGCCTAGGCTAACGCACGCTAATTCTGCTTGAGTAGCGCACGCTAGCTTTGAGCCTTAGCGCGCGCTTACGGTCCAGGCTTGGCAGAGACAGTAGCTAATTCTGCTCTCTGGACTAGCAGTTAGCGCACGCTATGAGTTCGCTAGATTTGGGAAGAAAGACTCCAAGGAAATTAAAACTCAAGAAGGAAGGAGTCCCAATTAAAGAAGGAAACTAAGAGATAAGGAATAATTATAAAAGGAGAGGAGGGCTGGAATTAATTTCAGTTTTGGAACATCAATTCACGGCTGGAGCAGAAGGAGAAGACCACGACCGAGCTGATTTTTTCCGCCGGAGCAACCGAGCCGATTCGGACATGCGAAGAAGAAGACTACACCGTTTGAATTTCTTTCTTCTCATGTCTATCATTAATTTGCTGTTTTCTAAAGCCAACATGTCCGGCTAATTTTCTATTCTAGTTCTTAGTGAAGTTTGAAACCGTATTTGAATTATTCATGTTTTAATCCCGCAGCGTATTCTCAACTCGAATTCTCTTGAATTACTTTTGTGTTATTGAATTCACGACTATGCCATTTAATTTCTTGATTTGGTTTGGTCAACTAGATTAGGAGTTTTATGTCTTATGCTAGAAATTGAGTTATAATCCGTAATTGTTGCAATTTTAATTTCACAAGTAGCAAACAATTGATTTTTCCCAATTGAGTAACACAAAATCGAGATCCCTTAAGTCGAGCTTATGAACTTAATATCTTGCCTATTCCATTATTTTGGTTTTTAATGCATCTAGCGAGCGAGATTTGAAGAGCTTGTTTTGAATCCACCGTATAGATAGGTTCGATTAAAGAGCTTGTTTTAATTAAATAAACTTAAGAAATAATTGGGGTCAACAGAGCTTGTTGTTGGCTTCGGAATAGGAGTTCATGAGATTAGAGAAGAGATAAGCGCTGCATTTAAACTTGAATTAATTCAAAACGGTGGATAACAGAGCTAAGAACTAGATTATTCAATTAACTGATATTTTCGATTTTTATTCCCTTTGCTTATTTTATTTTATTTTATCTTATGCAATTTATTTTAGTTAAGATCAGAAACAACCTCCCCCCCTTTTTCGTTTTATTTTATTGCACAAAGTACTTAATTCTTAATTAGTATAATTGATTTACCGTTCTCCGTGGGATCGACCCTTACTTGCCGATACTACTAGTTAGTAGAAGTAAGCCGAGGAAAATAAAAATAACTAATTTTGACGCGTCACGACTGTAATGCCCGAGATTTCTGTTATGTAATTGGAACTTGCGATATTGTAATGATTGTACTTTTGTCTAAGTATTATTTTCCGTATTTCATAATCCGATGTTGCCGAGCGTTTAATTTCATGGTTGTGATTTGTAGGGTTGAAATTCTGTGCATGTAGCGCACGCTACAGGCTAAGGGTAGCGTACGCTAACATGGTTTCATAGCGCACGCTACAGAATGTAATTAGCGCACGCTATGCGTGGTCAAATTGATTGGGACGTGCGGTAGGTGAGATCGGCGGGGGACCCACAGCCGGATTGTGTCGGATGTACTGACGGCTTTCGGGAAAAGCCGAGTCAACGCCTTTAGCGCACGCTACTGGTCGATGCGTAGCGCACGCTAAGTGCCGAGTCTGATCTAGTCGATGAGCCGTTAGCGCACGCTACGAGCGGGGCCTAGCGCGCGCTAATAGCCATTTATTATAAATAGGACATCATCCTATTCGAGATTTGATTTTCTCCTCCCATAACCCGAACTCTTACACTTAGATCATAATTCCCTTCGTCCTAAACACTTCATATCAACCTCCTAGCTCGAGATTGAAGATCGTTTATCATTGGAGCTTGGTGTTCAAGCCTTCGGTGTTGGATCGCTTCGTTTTCCTCCGTATTCTTCACTACCTTGAGGTAGGTGATTCTTCACTAATGTTAGTAATGTCCTAAGGAAGTTTAAATCATGTTTTGATAAACAAGTAATTCGTTTATAATCGGTCATCACATGTTAGAAGGATACTTTTGACGTATCGGCATTATATATCGTATGAACCTTTGAACCATCTTATTATAGGACTCTAAGCATGTTCAAATCAAGTATTGATCAATAATCGGATATCTACCCAGTTGATACGTTTTACACGATGGAATCATGTGTTTTGGAACATAGAACAAATGGAACTTAGGGTATTTCTTGGAAATCGTAGAAAGGATATGATGTTGAGTTGATTATCCGTATATTTGTACCTCATGATAATGGAATCTTCCACAAACCTTGTTAGCATGTTTTGCCCGTAGATGACTTGTATTATCACGGTAGAATTCATGAGTTTTCCACCCTTCAACCCGATTTTGGTTCGCGGTATTACGCCATGCGGTAGTAGCGCACGCTAACACGTGTAAGTTAACGTGCGCTATCGGGAGTCGATTAACGCCAAACGTCGTAGCGTGCGTTATGAGACGGCCGAGTTAGGCGCAGGCCGTGGCTAGCGACGCTAGTCTTATACGATAGCGTCGCTAACGGTCCGTCTTAAGCGCCGCGTTACGTAGAGTCGTAGCGCTAAGCGATCGAGCAGATTGGTTATTTTTGATCTTTTCGACCGTAGACCGAATTGTTAGGCCATCGTTCGACTTAAGATGATTTGTATATCGTTCCTTTTGTTAAGGTTCGAGCTTGTTACATTGATCGAAGGAGGCGGCCTTCGAGTGTGTCGAGATCTTTGAAGTGTTTTGCCCTTGCCATTTTCGAGGCAAGTATCATATGTCGAGTTCGATTTATCATGCTTGTGGTTTTATTCATATTGTTGAATATGATATGTATTTCGAGAATACTCGTGATATTCGTTGTTATATTGATGAACATATTGAAATGCATATGTGTATGCATAATTGTTTGATTATGGTATAAATGATCAGGGGGTCATGAGGATCTATCTTTGAGGGCTGGATCGAATGTCCACCATGCGTTGGTCCGACGGGATCATCATGGGGATCTATCTTTGAGGGCGCTGGATCGGCTGGAGTTTTCCACCATGCGTTGGTCCGACGGGATCATCATGGGGATCTATCTTTGGGCGCTGGATCATTTGGATTACCATGTATTGTGTTGATGGAATCGTGAGGATTCGCATCGTTGGATTCGGTGGCGGAAGTCCGGTTTGCATGTTTTATGATGTATTGATGATTTATTGTATGATGATACTTGTACTAGCATTGTTTTGCTAACCCCTTCGGGGGTGGACATTGTTTTGATGTTCGGGTGGTCGAGGAGCGGGGAGCGGCCACGGTCTGCAGACAGGACGATGAGATGGCTCGGTGATGTGATTGATGTTATTGTTGTCGAAGAGTTGTTTTCTTGTTTCGTTCGGTACTCGAGTAAGTCTGTTTTAATAATGTCCTTTATATATGGTTGTATAAATTAACTATTTGATCGGTTGAATCAAATCTGTATTTGAACTTCAGTTTTTCGATTTTATTATTTTTACACTTCTTTTAAAATTAGCCTTGTAAATCCTTATCTAAAGGGTTTACGGTATTGTAATTATTCCGTTTATCTCGGGGTGTTACAGAATATGGTATCGGAGCTAAGATTTATGGATATCTTGGCAATCGGGTTAATTGGGTGCATTTACGTTATTAATTATTGGTCGTTCGTAACATCAACTGCCGAGCCAAAGATCGTCAAGTGGACTGTGGTTGTAAGATTCCTAATCTCGAATACTACTGTTTTATTTAATTTATGTCTTGTAAACATTGATGGATCTACTTTTAGAACATTTGCCCTGGACATTGAGTATTTATGTTTACAGTATGTTGAGAGGAGGTCGTGGACGCGGACGCGGTCGTGGACGCGGACGCGGTCGTGGACGCGGACGTGGAAATGCGAGGCAAGAAGAGTCGGTATCTACTCCTGAGATAGCCGCTAGCCAAACGGATTCACATTAGGGGACGGCGAGGATCGGCAAATAATAATGCAGACTTAATGTGCGGGAGTACTTCACAGTGGTTGCCCAGATAACCCGGATTTGCTCAAGTTGTGGATCGCATGCAGACGGCGATGGGGCGAAAGATAACGCGGATAATCGGGAGATAAATGGCTTACCGAGGTGGTCAAATTGCATCCTCCGAAATTTGACGGTTCACGAGACGCTTTCGTGGGATCATTGGGTGAAGGAATTGGAAAAGATTTTGCGAGGATTAAGCGTCCCAACGATAGGAAGGTTCGGCCGCCCGGTATCTTTTGGCCGGGAGGCTTTCGTTGGTGGGAGGCCATTCGACCGAGGAGCACAATGTTGGTGGACGGAATTCAAAGTGATGATGGAGGCACGGTATTGTCCTCGTCCGATTAGAAGCCCGAGTTCGGGAGTTTTCTCACCGCAAAATTCGGAAGCATCTGTGTGGAAGTGATTAAGACTTTTAATCACCGGTGACTTATGTCGTCACCGGTCGGGACCGAGGCGGAAAGGATTTTCCATTTTGACATGCGAATGAAGCCGGAATTCAGCAATATATGTCCGGATTTGATTGTACCACCTTGAGGCGATGCTCGGGACAAGGCGTTGGCCTACGATATGAAGGAAGCGTGAGAGAGGAATCGACGGAAGCAAAGAAAGCAGAAGGTGTCCGCAACTTCATGGAGAATAAGAATAGCGGGCCGCCGGGTCGGGTCCTCTTTTCACTCATCCAGAGACCTCCGCATCCTAGTCGAGGAGGAAAGAAGTTCCGGCAAGACCATGCTTCGACGCAGAGGAAGAAGTGTTACAAGCGTGGCAAGGCGGGACATGTTCGACGTGATTGTTTCGCGCTGCTTTGTAACCTATTTCGAGTGTGGACGGGAAGGACATCGCGCAACATTTTGTGGAAATGCGACCCGATCTTTTGGTACTCGTACTCGGCTCCGATCCCGAAAGAGACGAGTGTGAACCAGACGGCAAAGTGGATTTCAAAGAACGCTGGGAAGAGAGGCATCGATCCGGGTCCGCTCCTCCACGCCTTTGTCTGAGATGAGGAAATCGATGATCGAACACTGTTGTTGCATCAGTGCGATTGAGATCCTTTTGCAACCAGATTAGTGTCTTGTTCGATTCGGGAGCTACGCATTCTTTTATATCTTTGAACTGTGTTAATCGTTTGAACATCTCGTGCTTGTATAATTGTGAACCTTATGTTGTGGGATTACCGAGCGGAGAGAAAATTGTGGGAACCTTAGAAGCTAAGGATTTCCCGGTATCTATAGAAGGAAGAGATTGGCCATCGAATCTTATTGTGGTTGACATCTGCGGTGACGATTTAATTCTCGGAGATGATTGGCTCAACCGTTATGGAGGTATCTTTGAATTACCGAGAGAGAGTCATTTCCATCATTGCCGATGACGGATCGAACACTTATTCCGAGGATGGAGACCGGAAGCTCGGGAAAATTGATCAAAGCAATGAAAGCCGTGAAATTATCAAGGTGGATGTCACGGACTGCAGTGCTATGCCATGAAGAAAGAGGAAGGGGTAGAGCTCTCGTCCATTTCGATTGTGAATGAGTTCTCGAGATGTATTTCTGACGAACTACAGGTTACCTCCGCAGAGGAGTGGAATTCACTATCGAACTAGAGCACGGAGCGGCTCCTATTTCCAGAGCCCCATACCGCATGGCGCCAACCGAGATGTATGAACTCAAGAAACAAGCTGGAGGAATTGTTGCAGAGGGTTATATTCAACCGAGCGTTTCTCCTTGGGAGCGCCGTTCTCTTTGTCCAGGAAGAAAGACGGATCCCTACGTTGTGTATTGATTACGGGGAACTCAATAAGATGACAATCAAGAATAAGTATCCTATACCTCGGATCGGCGACTTGTTTGATCAAGCTGCGAGGGCAAGGGTATTCTCGAAGATAGACTTGCGATCGGGATACCACCGATTGAGAATTAAGGAATCGGATATACGAAATCGCTTTGAGATCCGTGCAGGCATTATGAATTCGTAGTGATGCCGTTTGGACTTACCAATGCTCTGCAGATTCATGCAATTAATGAATCGGGTATTCTTGGAGTACTTGGATAAATTTGTGGTCGTTTTCATTGTGACATCTTGATATATTCGAGGGACGCAGAGGAACATCTTGAACATTTACGTGTGGTTTTGAGCATCTTGAGAAAGGAGCAATTTAGACGCTAAGCTTTCTAAATGTGAGTTCTGGCTTAAGGAAGTAACTTTCCTTGGGCATGTGATATCAGCCGACGGAGTTCAGGTGGACCCGAAGAAAGTTGAAGCAATCTTGGAATGGGAAGTTCCTAGCACGTGAAAGAAGTCCGAAGCTTCTTAGGACTTGCTGGATATTATCGCCGCTTTGTAGAGGGATTTTCCAAAATTGCTCGTCCGCTCACTCAGCTGTTACAGAAAACTCAAAAGTTCACGTGGAATGAGAAGTGCCAGGCTGGTTTTGACGAACTTAAGAGGAGACTAACGACAGCACCTATATTAGCACTGCCAGAGGGAACTGATGGATTCATGGTATACAGCGACGCTTCGAATCAGGGTTTGGGTTGCGTGTTGATGTAGAGGGATAAAGTGATTGCTTATGCTTCTCGGCAATTGAAACCGTACGAAGTTAATTATCCTACTCATGATCTGGAGCTAGCTGCTGTGGTCTTTGCCTTGAAAATCTGGCGGCATTATTTGTACGGCACTCATTGTCAGATCTTTACAGATAATAAGAGCCTCAAATACAAAATCAGTCAGAAATAATTAAACATGAGGCAGAGAAGGTGGCTAGAATTGATCAAGGATTACGACTTGGAGATTCTCTATCATCCGGGGAAAGCAAATGTAGTAGCCGATGCTTTGAGCCGTAAACCTGTTTCCCTTCGAGTGTTGGAAGCACTTACGTCCCAACCCAGTATTCAACGAGAACTGATCCGCGAGGGGATTGAGGTATGGGCACCAGAAATCCAAGGGCGACTTTATGTGATGGCGACTTCATCATTAGTCGAGGAGATCAAGTCTAAACAATCGAACGATTCTCCGATCCTTCGATTATATGACGAAGTAAAGAAAGGAAAGCCCTGGGATTCGTGATACAAGACGATGGGGTTTTGAGATTTGAGTCGACTTTGCGTTCGAGGATGATGATTTGAGACGGACAATTTTAAAGGAAGCTCATAGCGCGCCCTATTCTATTCACCCAGCGGTAGTAAGATGTATAAAGATTTAAAGCAAAACTTCCGGTGGGGAATATGAAGAAAGACGTAGCGGAGTACGTTTGAAGTGTTTGACTTGTCGGCGAGTTAAGATTGAACATCGGCGACCTGCTGGAATGTTAAAGCCGCTCTCGATCCCCGAATGGAAGTGGGAGGATATCTCGATGGATTTCATCACTAGTATGCCAAGGACTAGAACGGGAATGAACATGATTTGGGTTGTAGTTGATCGACTAACCAAGTCGGCTCATTTCTGGGAATTAAAGATACATGGGGACCCGAGAGATTGGCACGAATATTTATTGCGGAGATAGTCGGATTGCAGGACACCGAAGACCATTATTTCGGATCGAGATGGCCGTTTCGTGTCACATTTACGGAGAGCGATTCACAAGGCTTTGGGATCGAGCTCAACTTTATGACTTATCATCCCCAAACGGACGGTCGGTCCGAAAGGACCATTCAGACAGTAGAGGACATGCTTAGAGCTTGTGCATTAGATTGGTCGGTTGATTGGGAAATTCATTTGCCCTTGATCGAGTTCACTTATAATAGATTGGCATGCTTCTATTAAGATGGCACCATTTGAAGCTTTGTACGGGAGAAGATGCCGGTCACCCCTGTGCTGGGATGATTCTTCGGATTTGATCGGGACGGAACCGGAATTGATTATTCAGACTCAAGAGAAGATAGCCTTGATTCGAGAAAGACTGTAGATCGCCTGCAGTCGGCGAAGTCTTATGCCGATGTACGTCGTCGCCCTCTAGAGTTCGAATTTGGAGACCACGTCTTATTAAAGGTGTCTCCTACACGAGGGATTTTCCGTTTTGGGAGAAGAGGTAAGCTAAGTCCGAGATATATCGGACCATTCGAGATCCTAGAGAGAGTTGGGGAGTTAGCATACAGGTTGGCCTTACCGCCATCGCTGAGTCACGTTCACAATGTGTTTCACGTATCCCAACTGCGGAAGTATGTACCGGACCCCAGTCACGTCATTGATTTCGACGAGATCGAGATAGCTAATGATGGCACCTTCGAAGAGAGACCAATCAAGATACTTGAGAGCCGGATCAAACAATTGAGGAATAAACCAATACACTTGGTTAAAGTACAATGGTCACGACATGGAGTCGAAGAGGCCACTTGGGAAACGGAGGACGGTATGAAGGCTAAATATCCGGAGTTGTTTTCATCATAAGTTTCGGGACGAAACTTCTTTTTAGGGAGGAAGGATGTAATGCCGAGATTTACATTATGTAATTGGAACTTGCGATATTGTAATGATTGTACTTTTGTCTAAGTATTATTCTCCGTATTTCATAATCCGATGTTGCCGAGCGTTTAATTTCATGGTTGTGATTTGTAGGGTTGAAATTCTGTGCATGTAGCGCACGCTACAGGCTAAGGGTAGCGACGCTAACATGGTTTCATAGCGCACGCTACGAGAATGTAATTAGCGCACGCTATGCGTGGTCAAATTGATTGGGACGTGCGGTAGGTGAGATCGGCGGGGGACCCGCCGGATTGTGTCGGATGTACTGACGGCTTTCGGGAAAAGCCGAGTCAACGCCTTAAGCGCCTTCTGGTCGATGCGTAGCGCACGCTAAGTGCCGAGTACGATCTAGTCCATGAGCCGTTAGCGCACGCTACGAGCGGGGCCTAGCGCGCTAATAGCCATTTATTATAAATAGGACATCATCCTATTCGAGATTTGATTTTCTCCTCCCATAACCCGAACTCTTACACTTAGATCATAATTCCCTTCGTCCTAAACACTTCATATCAACCTCCTAGCTCGAGATTGAAGATCGTTTATCATTGGAGCTTGGTGTTCAAGCCTTCGGTGTTGGATCGCTTCGTTTTCCTCCGTATTCTTCACTACCTTGAGGTAGGTGATTCTTCACTAATGTTAGTAATGTCCTAAGGAAGTTTAAATCATGTTTTGATAAACAAGTAATTCGTTTATAATCGGTCATCACATGTTAGAAGGATACTTTTGACGTATCGGCATTATATATCGTATGAACCTTTGAACCATCTTATTATAGGACTCCTAAGCATGTTCAAATCAAGTATTGATCAATAATCGGATATCTACCCAGTTGATACGTTTTACACGATGGAATCATGTGTTTTGGAACATAGAACAAATGGAACTTAGGGTATTTCTTGGAAATCGTAGAAAGGATATGATGTTGAGTTGATTATCCGTATATTTGTACCTCATGATAATGGAATCTTCCACAAACCTTGTTAGCATGTTTTGCCCGTAGATGACTTGTATTATCACGGTAGAATTCATGAGTTTTTCCACCCTTCAACCCAGTTTTCGGTTCGCGGTATTCTGCCATGCAGTAGTAGCGCACGCTAACACGTGTAAGTTAACGTGCGCTATCGGGTCGATTACGCCGAAACGCACGTAGCGTACGTTATGAGACCAGCCGAGTTAGAGCGCGGCCGTGGCTAGCGCCGCGCTAGTCTTATACGATAGCGTCGCTAGATCCGTCTTAGCGCACGTTATGTAGAGTACGTAGCGCGCGCTAAGCAGTCCAGACAGATTGGTTATTTTTGATCTTTTCGACCGTAGACCGAATTGTTAGGCCATCGTTCGACTTAAGATGATTTGTATATCGTTCCTTTTGTTAAGGTTCGAGCTTGTTACATTGATCGAAGGAGGCGGCCTTCGAGTGTGTCGAGATCTTTGAAGTGTTTTGCCCTTGCCATTTTCGAGGCAAGTATCATATGTCGAGTTCGATTTATCATGCTTGTGGTTTTATTCATATTGTTGAATATGATATGTATTTCTGAGAATACTCGTGATATTCGTTGTTATATTGATGAACATATTGAAATGCATATGTGTATGCATAATTGTTTGATTATGGTATAAATGATCCGAGGGGGTCATGAGGATCTATGCTGAGGGCGCTGGATCGAATGTCCACCATGCGTTGGTCCGACGGGATCATCATGGGGATCTATGCTGAGGGCGCTGGATCGCTGGACAGGTTTTCCACCATGCGTTGGTCCGACGGGATCATCATGGGGATCTATGCTGAGGGCGCTGGATCGCTGGATTACCATGTATTGTGTTGATGGAATCGTGAGGATTCGCATCGTTGGATTCCGGTGGCGGAAGTCCGGTTTGCATGTTTTATGATGTATTGATGATTTATTGTATGATGATACTTGTACTAGCATTGTTTTGCTAACCCCTTCGGGGGTGGACATTGTTTTGATGTTCAGGTGGTCGAGGAGCGGGAGGCGACCACGATGCAAACGGAGACGATGAGATGGCTCAGTGATGTGATTGATGTTATTGTTGTCGAAGAGTTGTTTTCTTGTTTCGTTCAGTACTCGAGTACGTCTGTTTTAATAATGTCCTTTCGATATGGTTGTATAAATTAACTATTTGATCGGTTGAATCAAATCTGTATTTGAACTTCAGTTGTTCGATTGTATTATTTTTACACTTCTTTTAAAATTAGCCTTGTAAATCCTTATCTAAAGGGTTTACGGCGCTGTAATTATTCCGAATATCTCGGGGTGTTACAACGACAGCGCGGTCAGTCCACACGAAGCTGCCGATTAAGCGAACCGTCACAACTTTATGAAATTTAATTTTCCACAACTTGCTCAAGTTTATAAAATTTTCAGGAAAGCGTTTTCGAACACACACACAACAGACGTAATTTATCACTTTATCAAATACGATCCATTACTATTAAATCCAATCACATGTCAATACCCTCTGTCCCCATAATTACAGTATCACACAAGAAACCGTTAAAAGATAATTAACATCTAAAACTGAAATCTGGCCTTTCAGTAATGAGGACTCTCACAACAAGTGCATTCCGGATGATTTAACGTTCACACCCCCAACTTAGTCACAATTTTGAGCATTATTGACGAAATAATAATGCCAACATTACTACATACCTCCGAACCGACGATCAGGAAATCAACAAGTCGAAAGCAAGAGCCACGTTTCGAGTAAATTTTTGGTAGACCTCATTTGAGATTTTAAAACCAAATTTTGAAAACTTGCAATGCAAGAGGAAAATAAAATATAAGTAGTTAAGTTCTAACAAAAAAAAAATCCGATCTCGAGGTCATCATACGAAATCAAAAAATTCCTTTCTTGAAGGATGTTTTAAAATAAAATTTATGTGACTCTTCAAAAATAATTAAACTTTGAAATATCACACTGACAAACTTTCCTTGCGGGATCACACCAAGCCATTACTCCAGTTAAACAATTCACACAATATATATACACATTTATACACGGGTATCACTTTTCATTCCAGTACACACGAGAATCAACAAGCATGAATTACGTTTTCACAATTCATTTTTAAACTCCACATAATAACACAAAATCACACAAGCTCGTATAACACGAGACGCAACAAAGTAGAAAGACTTACATCCACAGATCGCACGAAGATGATGGCTGCACCTCGATATTAATCACGACCCACACCTCAGACGACGCATCGCGACACGACTCAGTCAGACAAAATCTGACAAGACAAGACAAGACAAGACAAGACCCGACAACACAAAACTCGACCCGACAGCCTAGGTTTCCGCAAGCTGGCGCTCTAATACTATATTCTGTAACACCCCCAAACCACTCGGGAATATTACAGCACCGTAGACCCTCTCCATGAGGATCTATGTAACGCCCCGACTTTCTAGGGTAAATAATGGGGAAAAATAAATAAAAGGTAAATTTTGAGAAAAATAATTTTTCTTGAGAATATAAAAATTCTCGCCTACAAAGTCGAGTCGCTACAAAGACATAAAAATAAATACCTTTAAATAAGGTAACATTTCATCATAAATACGAAATTTGCGGCGGAAGAAAATAAATCGTAATTTAATATTTCTCGTCAAAGTTTCCCCAAAAGTTTCAAACAGTTGACATAAAGAAAACAACATTTAATAAATTCTTTTTCATATGCTCCCTCGGCTCGCTCCTTCATCCATCCGGCTCGGTTCAACCTGCGGGATCAATAAAGGTGGGGGTGAGCTTCCTTCAGCTCGTGGAAATCACACTGATCACAGTAATATACAATCTCATGGAAAACATAACATGAATAAATTATCACATTTTTCCTCAACATGAATGCATACTCACAATATTACGTACAGCATGAATCGAGCACGCATAACATGAATATTGAGGTTGCGCAGGTGCCCCCGCAACAACATGAAACATACACGCAATACCACATATAACGTGAATACTGGGTTGAGCAGGTGTCCCCACACAACATGAAACATACACGCAATACCACATATAACATGAAACGAGTTCATATGTGAATACTGGGTTGTGCAGGTGTCCCCACACAACATGATAACCTCTTACACGAATACAGGTGAGCCTGATTTACAATGTGTATCATAATTTGTAAACATGAAATGAATATCACATATGCAGTCCAATCAAAGCAATTAAAGTGATAGTGAAGATTCCCACCTGAATAAATGATGATGATGTCTGACTGAAATGAATGTGCCCGACTCACAGTCCTAAGCCCGTAAATCCTTGACAAAGTCTACATATAATAATAATAATAATAATAATTAAGATCCTTACAATTTATTATTTATACAATAGTAAATGAAAAGATACAAATATCACTATATAATAACTAACAATAAATTATAATTGTTCATTAATATTAACCGAAGAGTTAACGTTATTAATGACTGAAATTAAAATACTTATGCATAATTTCAGATTAATTATTAATATTAATTAAAAGTCAATATTTTAATGTTTCGGTCAAAATAGGACTTAATTGAAGTTTGAAGTTGACTGGGTCAAATTGTAAGACTTGAGAAGTTGACTGGATTAAAATCGAATTAATTATACTGGTTGGGGCTGAAATGAAAACTTCTGAAAATTGGGAGGACTAAATTGAAAAGTCCTAAAAATTCGCGGGTATATAAACCCTGAAATCTAACCCTAGACGACTCACTTCATTCCTCACCTCCCGTCTCCCTCACTCTCACTCTCTCTCTCTCTCTCTTCAAACTCTCTCTGAAAATCGCAATCGGCATCCACCTTCTGTAACTCCTCGCGGTCGATAGCAAAATTACTTCTCCTTATGAAATCTCACAGTACTCACTCTAAATTCACACTCACAAAAAAAAATCAGAAAACTCCCACTGGAAAATTGCACTGAAAACGTCGGAAGAACACACACACTAGTTAGGCACACCGCAGAATTGAAAAGAGGAAACGAGGCAAAGTGGTCGCGTTGCGTGACAAAGGCGGCTTCCGATTCGAACATCACACACAAAAACACAGAAAAATGACCACCGCCAAGAAAATGTTTCTGTGGTCGCGGCGGCGAACAGTCGACTTGCAGCGGCGCCGGTCCCTAGCGAAACTAAGGTGAGGGCACCGGTTTCTGTTTCTGGTTTCTAATCCGGGTAAGTATGGATATTCCGATTTTTGGGTCAGATCGAATGAAGTAGGTTTAGGATTTGAGTAAGATGTAGCGGCGGCTCGATTGGGTTGGTCGCTGGTTGAAGGATTTCTACCTGGAGATCAGTTCCTGATGCAGGCCATATTCACGGGTTCGGGCTGAGGGTTCAGAAAATCTGAGAGTTAAGTTCATGGTGAGGGTTGATGGGTGTGGATTGTTTGGGTTTTGTTGAAATCTAGTTCGTCGTTTTCGATTAGTCGGCTGTAATGGGTTCGGCCATGGCCAGGTTGTTGTCGGGAATGAATTCGTTAAACTTAAATTCTGGTTTTACGGATTTTTGAATTAAATACACGAAGATGAATATCAGAGATTGGGTATCGAGTCTTACCTCGACGGAGAAAAGTCTGATGCTTGAGGCTGGATTTGGATGATACGTACGAGCAGAAAAGAAGATCGTTCTTCGAGGCCTGGATGAAAATCTGAAGCAGATTCCGTCCTTGTTACCTTCCACTTCCACTTGTATGCTTAAAAATTCCTTTCCGTTATTCGTGAATGATCTAAGATGGGGTTGGATGTATGGTGTATTTGTCTGTAGATGAACTTATGTTACGTGTTGCATTTTTTTTTTTTTTTGTATTACGGATGTTGAGCGGCATTTGGGAAGAAAAAGAAAAGTGTGTCTGTGTATAGTATTTTGTCTGCAGAGACAGATATTTATTACGTATTGGATTAGGGTTAGGGTTAAACTTTGGGCTTGTATTATTAAAATTGACACAACATGTTTGGGCCATTGATAATAACAATAATAATAATGATAATAATAATAATAATAATAATTATAAAATTAATAATAACAATGGTAATAATTAATAATATCGATACTAATAATAATATCGAAAGTAATATATATGATGATATATAAATATAATGAAGATAAAAATATTAATACTACTAATATTAATATCGTTCCTATTATAAATGTTATAATAATAATAATACCTTTAATTATCATAAAAATGACTAATATTAAATGTTTTGAAATTAACTTGAGAAATTGACTCGGGCTAGGACTTGTGATACGTCGAACTAAATGTTCATGATTCCTTAAATGAAATTAAATAACATGAAATGCATTATAATATTATTATAATTAATAATATTACATTATAAAAATGACGGGTATTACATCCTACCCCTCTTAGAAAAATTTTCGTCCTCGAAAATAAATGATATACCTTGATTGAAGAAATTCGGATAACGAGCTTGAAGTTCCTCTTCGCGCTCCCAAGTGGCTTCATCCTGGGTGTGGTTACGCCATTGGATCTTGACGAACACCTTCTCTTTATTCCTCCATTGCCGGACTGACCGATCGAGAATCAGTTCTGGTTGTTCTTCATAGGTAAGGTCTTTGTTCAACTCCACGGCGGTATAGTTGATGACGTGGCTGGGATCGTGCACATATTTTCTCAACAATGATACGTGGAAGACATTGTGCACAGCCGAAAGTTCTGGGGGTAAAGCCAAACGGTAAGCTAACTCTCCAATCCGTTCGAGGATTTCGAACGGTCCAATATACCTTGGTCTCAACTTGCTCCTCGGACCAAAACGAACAATTCCCTTTGTAGGAGATACCTTCAGGAATACTTTGTCGCCAACACAGAATTCGAAATCTTTCCTACGCTTGTCGGCGTAAGACTTCTGACGGTCCTGGGCTATCTTGATCCTCTCACGAATCTTATCCACCATGCCAACTATTTGCTCGATCATCTCGGGACCCAAAATCCTCCTTTCTCCTACCTCATCCCAATACAGTGGTGATCGACACTTCCTACCATATAGGGCTTCATACGGTGCCATACCGATCGTCGACTGGTAACTGTTGTTGTAAGCAAATTCTACCAAAGGCAACAGTCGTTCCCAATTATTTCCCATATCTAGCACACATGATCGCAACATATCCTCAAGGATCTGGATGGTCCTCTCGGACTGACCATCAGTTTGAGGATGATAAGCCGTACTAAAATTCAACTGCGTTCCCAAAGCTTCTTGCAAACTCTCCCAAAAACGCGACGTGAAACGAGTATCCCTATCGGATACTATAGAGACTGGCACTCCATGCAACTTAATAATCTCCCGATATACGATTGAGCATCTTGATCCATTCGAAAGTTCATCTTAACTGGGATAAAATGAGCTGACTTTGTGAGTCGGTCGACAACAACCCAAATAGCGTGATTTCCTCTTTCCGTTCGAGGCAAACCTACCACAAAGTCCATCGTAATGTGTTCCCATTTCCATTCTGGGATATGAAGTGACTTAAGTAATCCAAAGGCGTTGGTGTTCGCCTTCACTTGCGACAAACAATACACTTTCCGACAAAGTCTGCCACATCTCTCTTCAAACCTTCCCACCAAAATGTCCCCTTAAGATCTTGATACATCTTTGTACTCCAGGGTGTCAGTATATGGAGTACTATGTGCCTCCTTCAATATAGCTTCTCTCAACTTAACAATATTGGGCACACAAATCCTCCCTTCATAATACATCGTGCCATCCTCGGACACGCTAAAGCCTTTATTCTCACCTGAAAGAGTACGTTCTTTCATCTTGACCAAGAAGTCGTCCTGTCCTTGACCTTCTTTGATTTGTTCTCTCAAGGTTGGTTGTACCACCAAACTAGCCAATAATGACTCAACTGGACTCGAAGGTGTAGCCATCTCAAGGTTCATCCTTGCAAATTCCTTGACCAAGCTTCCCTCCTTGATCAACAAACAAGTTAGGTCTCCTCTTGCCTTACGACTTAGTGCATCAGCAACTACGTTTGCTTTACCGGGGTGGTAATGAATTGTACAATCGTAGTCTTTGACCAACTCAAGCCATCTGCGCTGCCTCATATTCAATTCCTTCTGTGTGAAAATATATTTCAGACTTTTGTGGTCTGTATAGATTTCACACTTACCTCCATATAGGTAATGCCTCCAAATCTTCAAGGCATGAACTACCGCTTCTAATTCCAAATCATGAGTAGGATAGTTCAGCTCGTGCGGTTTCAACTGTCTCGAAGCATAGGCAACTACCTTGCCCTCTTGCATTAATACACATCCTAAACCTTGTTTGGATGCATCACTGTAGATGACAAATCCTTTCGTCGGATCGGGAATCGTCAATCTGGTGCGGCAGTTAATCTTTGCTTAAGTTCTTGGAAACTCCTTTCGCATTTCTCATTCCATAAGAAAGCTTCCCCTTTCTAGTCAACTTAGTCATCGGTGCGGCTATCTTCGAAAATCCTCGATAAATCTCCGATAATAACCGGCTAATCCCAAGAAGCTTGAACTTCATTCGCATTACTTGGTACTTTCCAATCATCGATCGCCTCAACTTTAATCGGGTCAACCTCGATTCCTTTAGAAGTGACCACATGACCCAAAAATGCAACTCGGTTAAGCCAAAATTCGCACTTGTTGAATTTCGCATATAACTTCTCCTTGCGCAGTATTCCCAATACCGTTCTAAGATGCTGCTCATGTTCAACCTTGGTCTTTGAATATACAAGTATGTCATCAATAAACACAATGACAAACTTATCCAAATAAGGTTGAAATACACGGTTCATGAGGTCCATGAATACCGCTGGCGCATTAGTCAAACCAAATGGCATCACTATAAATTCATAGTGTCCATAACGAGTTCGAAATGCGGTCTTCGGGATATCATCACCCTTAATCCTCAGCTGGTGATATCCGGATCTCAAATCTATCTTCGAAAATACTCCCGACCCTCCAAGTTGATCGAATAGGTCCTCTATTCTAGGAAGTGGATATTTATTCTTTATCGTGAGTCGATTAAGCTCACGATAGTCAATGCACATCCTCAAACTTCCGTCCTTTTTCTTCACGAAGAGCATTGGCGCACCCCATGGCGAAACACTCGGTCGGATGAATCCAGAGTCAAGCAGTTCCTGGAGTTGTACCTTCAACTCTTGTAACTCCTTAGGTGCCATCCTATAGGGAGCCTTCGATATTGGTGCCGCTCCTGGCACTAGATCAATCGAGAACTCAACTTGACAATTCGGTGGAACTCCGGGCAAGTCTTCGGGAAAGACATCTGGATACTCTTTGACGATAGGTACATCAGCTACCGTCTTCTCCGAAGTTGTTTTCCCCATCACGTTCACCAAGAATCCTTGGCAACTTCGATTCTTCAGCATTTTCACAGCTTTCATGGCAGAAATCACCTTCGGTGTACTGCTGTGTCTAACTCCCTCGAATACGGTCTTGACATCAACAGACGGACATAAAGTTACTCTCCTTTCGGAGCATTCAACTACAGCTCTATGCTTGTCCAACCAATCCATACCCAAAATAACATCAAAATCGCTAAGTTCCACTATGTGCAAGTTGGCTAAGAAGTTATGTTCGTTAATCTCTATCTTCACATTGTTAGTTATTGAGTCCACACGCACTACTCCCCCCGCAGGCATGCTAACTAACAAGGATCTAGGGGCTTTACTACTTCTACAACCAGTCATAGACTCATAGTACAAAACTTCCTAGAGATGAATGAATGAGACGCACCCGTATCAAACAACACCAAAGCAGGAATATTTGCAACTGACAACATACCTGACATGGTTTGGGGTTCAGTCTCAGCTTCAGCCTCGTCCATGCTGTACACTCGAGCTCTGCCTCCGGAGCCTTGACCCTGCACATAATTGCTTGGGCCTTGTCCCTTCTTCGGGCACGCTGAGGCCATGTGTCCTTCCTCATGGCAATAGTAGCACCGCCTCTGACCAAGCATACACGCACCTTTATGCCCTTTGCCACAAGTAGTACACATGGGGTTAGCTGACTGGGGTTTCACCTCGAAGGTCGATCTTAACAATCTTCTTGTTACCACCTCCTTGCTCGTGCCACTTGCGTTTGTTATTTGTTGCAACTGGTGGTGCCCTTGCCTTCTCCACGTCTAAACTTGCTGAAATGTCCTCGGCCCTCGAAACGGCTTCCTTATAGCTCAGCCGACCATGACCAGCTAAATGGTGACGGATCCGGTCACGAAGCCCATCCCGGAATTTCTGAGACTTCATATCATTCGTCTCGACCATGTGGGGAGCGAAACGGCACATATGGTTAAACTTGCGCTCATACTCGGTGACCGACATTCCACCTTGGGTTAGATCAAGGAACTCCTTCTGCATCTTGATCTTGTATGCTCTTGGGTAGTACTTTTCCATGATGGTCTCCTTAAACTGATCCCAAGTGAATGTGTCTTTCTCGTCTTGGGTCTTGAGCCTCCACACTCCCATCCACCATGTCCGAGCATCTTCCTTAAGCTGGAACACGGCACATGACACCTTCTGAGCGTCGGTGCACGCCATGTAGTCAAAAATGCTATCTAGATTCATCAACCATTCCTCTATGGCTGCTGGTCCTTCACGACCAAGAAAGACAGGCGGCTTGAAGTGGTTGAACCTCTTAATAACTTGAGCCTGAGCACCTCAGGTTATTAGGCGGTACGATAGTCGCGCCTTGAAGCAAGGTGGCCAATCCAGCCAAAAGTTGATCTTGTGTGGGTGGGGCATTGCGATTTCCGCGGTTAGCCATGAGTCTGCCAACGAGTTGTAAAACTCATTAGTCATTCTAGGTTTGGTCATTCTAACAGTTCGTACATGCATAAATAATTATGTAAATAAAATGAAATGACATATGCATGAATAATGACTGAAATTTGGTACCTCAGACGGAGTGACGAAGTGGCGAAGCTGAGAGCATATGACACTTTTACATTTTAGCGAGTCTACAGAAAGGTAAAACCCGCTCTGATACCACTATGTAACGCCCCGACTTTCTAGGGTAAATAATGGGGAAAAATAAATAAAAGGTAAATTTTGAGAAAAATAATTTTTCTTGAGAATATAAAAATTCTCGCCTACAAAGTCGAGTCGCTACAAAGACATAAAAATAAATACCTTTAAATAAGGTAACATTTCATCATAAATACGAAATTTGCGGCGGAAGAAAATAAATCGTAATTTAATATTTCTCGTCAAAGTTTCCCCAAAAGTTTCAAACAGTTGACATAAAGAAAACAACATTTAATAAATTCTTTTTCATATGCTCCCTCGGCTCGCTCCTTCATCCATCCGGCTCGGTTCAACCTGCGGGATCAATAAAGGTGGGGGTGAGCTTCCTTCAGCTCGTGGAAATCACACTGATCACAGTAATATACAATCTCATGGAAAACATAACATGAATAAATTATCACATTTTTCCTCAACATGAATGCATACTCACAATATTACGTACAGCATGAATCGAGCACGCATAACATGAATATTGAGGTTGCGCAGGTGCCCCCGCAACAACATGAAACATACACGCAATACCACATATAACGTGAATACTGGGTTGAGCAGGTGTCCCCACACAACATGAAACATACACGCAATACCACATATAACATGAAACGAGTTCATATGTGAATACTGGGTTGTGCAGGTGTCCCCACACAACATGATAACCTCTTACACGAATACAGTGAGCATGATTTACAACGTGTATCATAATTTATAAACATGAAATGAATATCACATATGCGGTCAATCAAAGCAATTAAAGTGATAGTGAAGATTCCCACCGAATAAATGATGATGATGTCATTTGAAATGAATGTGCCTTACTCACACCCTAAGCCCTTAAATCCTTGACAAAGTCTAAATATAAAAATAATAATAATAATTAAGATCCTTACAATTTATTATTTATACAATAGTAAATGAAAAGATACAAATATCACTATATAATAACTAAAAATAAATTATAATTGTTCATTAATATTAACCGAAGAGTTAACGTTATTAATGATTTGAAATTAAAATACTTATGCATAATTTGATTAATTATTAATATTAATTAAAAGTCAACATTTTAATGTTTCGGTCAAAATAGGACTTAATTGAAGTTTGAAGTTGGTCGGGTCAAATTGTAAGACTTGAGAAGTTATTGGATTAAAATCGAATTAATTATACTGGTTAAATTTGAAATGAAAACTTCTGAAAATTGGGAGGACTAAATTGAAAAGTCCTAAAAATTCGCGGGTATATAAACCCTGAAATCTAACCCTAGACGACTCACTTCATTCCTCACCTCCCGTCTCCCTCACTCTCACTCTCTCTCTCTTCAAACTCTCTCTGAAAATCGCAATCGGCATCCACCTTCTGTAACTCCTCGCGGTCGATAGCAAAATTACTTCTCCTTGTTAAATCTCACAGTACTCACTCTAAATTCACACTCACAAAAAAAAATCAGAAAACTCCCACTGGAAAATTGCACTGAAAACGTCGGAAGAACACACACACTAGTCAGGCACACCGCAGGAATTGAAAAGAGGAAACGACCGGCAAAGTGGTCGCGTTGCGGCGGCAAGGCGGCTTCCGATTCGAAAATCACACACACAAAAACACAGAAAAAATGACCACCGCCAAGAAAATGTTTCTGTGGTCGCGGCGACAATGATCGACTTGGCGCCGGTCCCTAGCGAAACTAAGGTGAGGGCACCGGTTTCTGTTTCTGGTTTCTAATCCGGGTAAGTATGGATATTTCGATTTTTGGGTCAGATCGAATGAAGTAGGTTTAGGATTTGAGTAAGATGTAGCGGCGGCTCGATTGGGTTGGTCGCTGGTTGAAGGATTTCTACCTGGAGATCAGTTCCTGATGCAGGCCATATTCACGGGTTCGGGCTGAGGGTTCAGAAAATCTTGGAGTTAAGTTCATGGTGAGGGTTGATGGGTGTGGATTGTTTGGGTTTTGTTGAAATCTAGTTCGTCGTTTTCGATTAGTCGGCTGTAATGGGTTCGGCCATGGCCAGGTTGTTGTCGGGAATGAATTCGTTAAACTTAAATTCTGGTTTTACGGATTTTTGAATTAAATACACGAAGATGAATATCAGAGATTGGGTATCGAGTCTTACCTCGACGGAGAAAAGTCTGATGCTTGAGGCTGGATTTGGATGATACGTACGAGCAGAAAAGAAGATCGTTCTTCGAGGCCTGGATGAAAATCTGAAGCAGATTCCGTCCTTGTTCTGCTTCCACTTCCACTTGTATGCTTAAAAATTCCTTTCCCGTTATTCTGTGAATGATCTAAGATGGGGTTGGATGTATGGTGTATTTGTCTGCCGATGAACTTATGTTCTGTGTTGTATTTTTTTTTTTTTTTTTTGTATTCTGGATGTTGAACGACGGCTGGGAAGAAAAAGAAAAGTGTGTACTGTGTATAGTATTTTGTACTGCAGAGACAGTATATTTATACTATATTGGATTAGGGTTAGGGTTAAACTTTGGGCTTGTATTATTCTGGGTCAGCACAACATGTTTGGGCCATTGATAATAACAATAATAATAATGATAATAATAATAATAATAATAATAATTATAAAATTAATAATAACAATGGTAATAATTAATAATATCGATACTAATAATAATATCGAAAGTAATATAAATGATGATATATAAATATAATGAAGATAAAAATATTAATACTACTAATATTAATATCGTTCCTATTATAAATATTATAATAATAATAATACCTTTAATTATCATAAAAATGACTAATATTAAATGTTTTGAAATTAACTTGAGAAATTGACTCGGGCTAGGACTTGTGATACGTCGAACTAAATGTTCATGATTCCTTAAATGAAATTAAATAACATGAAATGCATTATAATATTATTATAATTAATAATATTACATTATAAAAATGACGGGTATTACAATCTACCAGGCTAAATACAGAAACACCACAATACAATACATACCGACATGGGTAATTAACGGACCATTAGACCGATTTGGTCTTTTACCACAACATACACATCAACCATACATTACTCTTTCTCGTAACTCATACCCACGCAGGGGTTAACATAAATCTACATTCCCGTATAACGGAAAAATAAACACAATGGAAGGACAAAACAAGACATCACAAAATACTCAACACCGGTCTTCATGTGATTAGTATCGCCGTCTTCCATCATCCTTCGTAATGATCCTATGAATTGCTCCCCAGCAACCTGCAAGTACCTTGACGCAAAACAGACATCCACCCCCCGAATACACGGGGGTTAGCAAAAGTCCACTGTTTTGCTAGTGCAAGTATAAATACAAAGACAAGCCATACATATCATACTCCAAGAACATAGAAATCGTGAATATACTTCCCGATATAATTCACTTGATCAAAACAGTTTGAATTACGAAAGATAAGAATAAAACAATTTTACATCTTACAAAACATTTTACGATCTCGGGAGTTTTTAAAAAACACTTGGGGTTTAAGAATTCTCAAGCCTTTCAAACACTTAGGGACACAGCCTAAAAATCATTTATTTCAAAATACGATTCCGATAATAAAATACGGGGTCCACGACCCAATCATAACATTCCAATTACAAACACGGGGGTCCACGACCCAAATCATCCTCATCACATACTCGCAAGAATAACCCGACGGAAACTACACCGTGTCAAATATAACATGACAACAGTCTCACAGAAGGACATCAGAGAGCACAACTTTGCGATTTAACCATATGGTTACACAGAGCAACCACAGGACTCACGTACCCATACCAAATTATCACAGCCAAGGGACAAATCACACACAACACATTTACTGGTGTCATTCCAGCCAAGTACGATACCATTTGGACTGCCATTCTAATCAGACGAAATATGCGCCAAAAATCACAGTTCTCCAACAAAACATTTCAAAGTTAACCGTTGGTATGAGACTCACGGCCGCCGTACCCTGCAGAGCCCCGTCGGACATCCCTGGGTGGTTAACCCTCGTTCGCGATACGCACACACACGGAAATACGTATCCCTAGAGGCCCCGTCAGACCGTCCCTAGGTGAACATACACATATCATCCACAACGCCACGGGAAGCCATAATTCGAATACTAGAATATGCATACAAATGCTAGGTACTTCGCTAGAATAGCCACTTTAGTCGACGTATACTCACAACTAATGTCACACAACCACAAGCAATTACCAGTACCAAACAACACCAAGCGCCACAACCTCCTTACGAAAGAATAACAACTAATATCACACAACGTCACATATTCACCGAAATATCAATACACCATCCTCGGCAAATAATTTCGGTCTACTAACATCACTAAATATTATTGTAACATCACCAAACATACGCAACCAACACATATATACCGAAAACACATTTGTTTGCGAAGTATACAGGTTATCTTTTGAAAGACAACATTTATCGAGAACATACCGATCCTTTTTAAAGTTCATTTAGACATTCGGATTTCACATAAAATCATTTGTCAATGATTCCGTCTACGAAACATGAAAAGTATGGGCAAGATACTTGCCTCGATACCACGAGCAATGAAATGACGAACGGACACGGTCGGGTAGCCCTCAAACTTCCAAGAACGAACAAGGACTCGACAACTCCACGAAAACTATGAAAATAATATCATCACGGATCAATAATGTTAATCGGAATTCGAATCAACTCGAAAAACAACAAGGATCCTAGGGTTTCTTCAAGACAAATCGAGAATCAAGTTCCGGGTGATAAAAATCGATAAATGAGTTACAAAATCCGAAGACCATGATCAATAAAACAAGAATACCAAGAACAATTCATCAATCTCGGACAAAATCAACGAATCACGAAGAAACCCTCAAAAATATACACAACAAGGGTTCTACGGAAGAAATACCTCGATCCGGCGAAGAACAAGGATTTGATGATGATATAATCGAAAAGGATCTTCCAAAACACCTTGGATATGATTAGAATCGACCAAGGACTCGAGCTCCCGAGCCTCCCATCGCCAGCCGCCGCAAGAAGTGAGAAAAGGGTAAAAAAATGAGGTCTGGCCGAAGCCCAGGCCTATATATGCCGACAGCGTTACGGCTGTAACCGGCAGGGCCTTACGACCATAACTCGGTCAACGCCTATAACGTACGTAAGTGTCGACTCCTAGCGTACGCAACGAACATCGCTTACGTCCGTACTCGGCATGGCATTACGGACGTAACCGAACTCCCAGGGCCACTGACTGAAATCTGCCGAGCCACTATGGCCATAACAAAGCCTTACGGCCGTAACCTGATGGACCTTACGGCCGTAACCTGATGGACCTTACGGCCGTAACCGAGTCCTCACAGGCCAGGGTGTATGGATGCCTTGCGGCCGTAATCGGCCAGGCCTTACGGTCGTAATCGGCCTAGTCAGCCCTCCGATTGCCCGGCTAGTGACTCGACGACGTCTCGATCACGCAAACGCACCGACTATGATCCAAAACAATAACGAACAGGCTATGAAATTCAACGAATCACAGTGCAAGCACACGATTCCAAGGACGTGAACGATAACAAACCATTCGACCGAAGAAAATTCAACAAAACCGGAATGAAGATCTTGGGTATTACATCTTACCCCTCTTAAAAGAAGTTTCGTCCCCGAAACTTAAAACATAAAATGACCAACGTGGTACAGTCTCAGATAACACACGCTATCTGTTGCCGACAACCTGCAACGACTCACATGCAACACGCAACTGCTACCATTCATATCGCTACACCAGAACTGTAACACCCCCAATCCGCTCAGGGATATTACACGCCGTAGAACCTTTCCTCAAGGATCTACCAGGCTGGTAACAACATAGAACATCTCAACAATGCCTTTAAGGCTAAAATGACTCAGTAGACCGATTTGGTCTTTTAATAAATACATACAACTCAAACTCATTACGTGCCCATGCAGGGGTCGAATACAACACACTCTCGTACAACGGGAAAGAATACTGCAGCGGAAAATAAACTATAACTAAATCAATGACCTCATACGGATCCTCGTGTGATTAGTATTGTTCATCTTTCATCATCCTTCGTGCCGACCCTGTGTTATGCTCCCAAACCTGAATGCAAAACAGACATCCACCCCCCGAATACTCGGGGGTTAGCAAAACTCCACTGTTTTGCTAGTGCAAGAACAAAGTGTAAATATGAGCCATACAATTCACATTCCACGAATAACAATAACCAGGAAACCTCAAAGATCCAAACGTAACGAAAAGTACTTCCCGAGGCAAGAGTTTGGTAAAACATTCTAAAATCGAAAGATCACAAATAAAAGGAAACAATTTGTAAAACAGTTTAAAATGCCATCGAGAGTTTTAATAGAAACAATCTAGGATTACCGAATCCTTATCTTTCCAAAATCAACAGGGGTCACAGCCCAAAGGTTTTGTTTTCGCAAATAGAAAACCGACAACAATTCACAGGGCCAGAGCCCAACATAACGTGTCCTCGACGGACATAAAAATCAACAAAACATAATCGCACAAGCGCATCACCTAGGACCGGGATGAAGCCACAAATCCCACTCGAGGCCTCGAAGGACCCTCCCGAGCTGGCTAACGAAACAAATCACACACATCTCATGGTTGGATCAATCGCTTGTTGCATCCTGGCCACATGATCACATGCCATGTGCCACCGTAGATTATCTCAGGCTCTCACGGTTGGATCAATAACTTGTTGCATCCTGACCACATGATCACGTGCCATGTGTCACCGTAGACCTTCAACCATATCCACACATTCACACAAATAACATATCACATCAATAATATCCAAGTAATTCACTCAATGGCAACAAACACAATACACGACGCAATGGTCAAATTACAATGCACCAATAAGAGATAATATATATACATATATATTATCAAAGCACAACGACAACACCAAGTGTATTCATAGTAATTCACGTAACCATCCACGAACACAATGTCCACAAAACACGCGCGTTTTGAAAGAGGGCCTTTAACAAGGCTAACCGAATCTATGAAAGTGAGATTCAAACGATCAAATAAACACAAGGAGACGATCACTAATTATCATATTCATAAAACAAGAAAAGTATGGACAAGGTACTTGCCTCGAATAACCACAACGCGGAGAATTGACCGAAGTAGGTTGGCACGAACCGACTACGAACCCGCCGACTCCACCGAACGCTAACCCGCGACAATAAACTACGGACAACAATAACAATAATGAAAATGAATTCCATAGCACGACTCAAATCCGTTGAATTCAAAGAACGGATGACGAAAGTTCAAGTGTTTCCCCCAAAACGACCAAGAACACGATTCGTCCCGACAAAACACGAAAATGGAATTCCAAGTCGAAATATGGATATACAATCCATAGAATATGTTTAACAACATCATTTAACCATAATCAATCCATCAAAAATGGATGGAAAACGAGATCGAGAACAAATCCCCCAAAAAGTCGATTCGAAGGAAATCAAGAAATATATTTCGATTCGACGAAGAACAATGGATTAAATGATGTTAAACACAAGAATACTACCAAGATTAATCATACCCATCATGAATTAATCAACAATACGGAACGAATCGGACAAAAACGCAAAAACCCCAAAATTCAAGAAACTAGGGTTCTAAGAAAGATTACCTTGATTCGCTGGATCAAAGGATGATATAGGATGATTGATTGATGTTAGAAACTCAAGAACTTCGTGGATTTGTTGTTCAACAACATGGTTTCGCCTCCTCCGAAGCTCCAGCCGTGGATCGAAAAGAAGGGAAATGGAAAACGAGTGAAAATGAGGTCGTCACACATTTATACTGGCCGGACTAGCGTGGCGCTAAGTCGCCGAGCTAGCGTGGCGCTATCGGCCAGTGCCGCAATCCAGAGCCCCCACCGCCTCTACCGACTCGGACAGTAGCGTGCGTAGCCTCGGCCGTAGAAGCGTGCGCTACTCACGGTCAGAAGGCAGCAGTGTCCGACAAGAGCGTGCGCTAACCGCCGATCCACTGCAGTCTGTGGCCTCACCGCCCTACCGCCTGCCGATAAGGCGTCGTCGGCCGCATAACGTGCGCTACTCCTGCCGGTTAGCGCACGCAGCCTTCCGGCAGTAACACGCGCTACCCCGGTTCCTGCCGCGTCAGCCCAGCCAGTGCCCGCAACCGTCCGGCGAGGACCCGCCACCGTCCGGCCAGCTGCTCAGCCGCCAAGACTCGACGACTCGATTTCCGAAAACGCACCGAACGAACACGACGAAAAGCTCGCGGACAACATCAACGACCCGAAATGAAAACATAATGCAATAATTAATCATACGCGACCAAGATACGGGTCAAGACAACAAATACAGATACGGATACCCATAACTTTGGGTAAATTACAAAATGGCCCAAAACGCCCGGAAATCACGATACGTGATCGAATAACCAAACCAAAGTTCACAACACGTCTAACAAAGTTAAACAGACTTACGGGAAACTCGAAACAGCAGTTTCGAACGAGATTCGCAAGAATCGAACTCAAGTGCGGAAAAATCGCTAAAAAGCACGGAACTCAACAAAACGACACCGAAATGAACTCGGATGACAAAAAGTGTAGAATTAATCATTCTCGGAATGACGAAACGGTCATGAGCGAGTCGTCAAAACGGACTTTCTCCGAAAAAAAAAGAAATTACTGGAAATCGAAATTACGGGTATTACATTCTACCCTCCTTAAAAGAAGTTTCGCCCCGAAACTTAAAACAAGTAGGGAGAAGAAATATCCCGCCAGGAAAACTCAACGAGATACAAAAGAAACGCATAACTTACGCCCATCAGCGAAACGTTACAAGCAACGCAAAGGAATATACGGCGTGAAAACACGCTCCACGGTGACCAACACAACGTCGCCGTTAGGGATATAATAAAACCAACAAGTGACAAGCGTCATCAAATGGATAATACAATCAAGTCAATTATCCGAACAATCACAAAATACAACGAACGAAAATCAATACGATTGACCAACCCAACGGTACATCAATCAAAACACGAGCCAATCGCTGAACAAATACGGAATTCCACCGCCCAAGGATTGGAAGATCAAAAACGAGGCTAATTTCCCGAACTTAAGGGAATTAGGAAGGAGTCTGAACGCTCAACAATCACGAAATGGGGTCAACAAAAACCGAACAATCAAACGATAGAACCACAACGATCGAGACAACAAGAATCGAACAATCATGTTCGAATCACGAAGAACAATAAAATTCAAACAACAACTGCAAAGTTCACATCTAGACTCGAGACAATATATGATCAGGTGAAAACAACAGGACGTGCATTCACATAAGATCCACAGGAAAGGGAATAGCAATTAAAAAGTCACAACGACAAACGAGTAATTCCGAAACAATACCACCCTTGTTCGATCAACAAAAGCAAGGGGCAGGACAAGCTTAGAAAATATTAACGAACATAAACGAGTCGACAGAGTCGAAAATACAGAAGTTCCAAATCCGATCCACTTCGAATAAAAGAACTAGTAGAACCAAAAGATGTTACTTCCGAACAAGGTTCACAAGAATCGAACCGAACTCGGAAAAGTCACAGCGATACCAGATCGACCCAAAACAAGATCACAGCTCGTTCGAACGATGAAACTGAAATACGTAATGTTCGAAGGTATCAACGAACACGAGCGAGTCGATAGACCTGAGAAAGAAGAAATGCAGAAGTCCAAAAACAATATGGGTATTACATTCGACCTCTTATAAAAGAAGGTCGTCCCCGCAACTCACAATAACGGAAACAAGGTAACAACACAAAAAGCAACCGACAGAAAATCTCCCATGGGCCTCTCAGAACCGATCCTGATATCTGTGCTGAAGCGCGAACTCCGAAAGTCTCGGTAGCCAATTCGCAAAACTGAATTTGGTGTCCCTCGAGTCCACACTCGAAATGTGTTACTGACGGGAAGGACAAATTGCACGTACATTTCCCCGACACATCACGGTTGAAATGCCTCGGCTCGGCATACCGAAAATACAAATGCTAGATACAATGGAACATAACATCACAAAATAACAAACCGGAGATGCCAACTCAGCACAACAAGGAATCATAACACATATCATATACAACGATTACCATCGTAAAGTAATACACACACAAACACTACAACAACGACGGTATCGTTCGACGACCTCAACGGCCCGAACGATAACCAGCACATAATAATTACAACCATCATGAAACAATCACACATGTACACAAACGTACAAGCCCAAGCTTTAACAGCTCACACAGGTGCGATAACACGCAAATCACCACGAAATGACAACATTAAAGATCGCCATCACACCTCCCACAAAGGGCTAACAAAACATATACGTGGCGAACGACTCAACGTTCACACCACCAATTCAATCACAATTCGGAGGGCTAACACCCTAACAACAATACCAACATCATACACACCTTCTCCGACCACAAGCAGGAAATGATGGGTTTTTAAAAACGAAAACCACCTTTTGAAAATAGTTTGGAAACACCAGTTGATCTTGAGCATCATTTTACAAAAAGTTGAACAAACATCATTGTCAAGACTTTGAAAATCATCTTGCGTTTGAACAAAAATGAGGACACTTTTCTTTTAGTGAAAAACTTTCAAAAATATTCGACCCTCAGGTCTAAGCAAAGCATTTCCAAAATTACTGGAAAGAAAAAAAAATAGTTTGGTCCTCAAGGTAGAAGAATTTTGAAACAGATAGTTGCGCTAGTAGGCGCCTTGAAAATACAATCCATTTAAAAGTACGTCTCGAATTTTATTTTCTAAGATACTCAAGATTTTCGAAAATCTATTAGGCTAGAATGCCTAAAAACTCACATGTAACAATATTCACTTACATACAATCATAATACATGCAACAACTCGCTCAAAATCAAGACAACACCTGTCTTTTACCGGAAACAACAGTCAAATATCACAGTCAAAAGGACGTAAATAATGACAGTACTCCTCATATAAATGAAACATGAGAGTCAAACCACATATCAAGAAATCAAAATCCATAAGAGGATTCCGTCAATTAACTCATAATCATACCTGTAACTTGCATCAGACGAGGCACAAACACAAAGAAGTGAGACTTACATCCACAGGTCGCACGAAGATGATGATCGCCCCACGATACTAATCACGACCAACAAACTCAGACGACGCGTCGCGATACGACTCAGTCAGACAAAATCCGACGAGACAAAAACTCAACAGACACCACTAAACCCGACAGCCTAGGTTTCCACAACCTAAAGATCCGATACTATTTATGTAACACCCCCAATCCGCTCAGGGATATTACACGCCGTAGAACCTTTTCTCAAGGATCTACCAGGCTGGTAACAACATAGAACATCTCAACAATGCCTTTAAGGCTAAAATGACTCAGTAGACCGATTTGGTCTTTCAATAAATACATACAACTCAAACTCATTACATGCCCACGCAGGGGTCGAATACAACACACTCCCGTACAATGGGAAAGAATACTGCAGCGGAAAATAAACTATAACTAAACCAATGACCTCATATGGATCCTCGTGTGATTAGTATCATTCATCTTTCATCATCCTTCGTGCCGACCCTGTGTTATGCGCCCAAACCTGAATTCAAAAACAGACATCCACCCCCCGAATACTCGGGGGTTAGAAAAACTCCACTGTTTTGCTAGTGCAAGAACAAAGTGCAAATACGAGCCATACAATTCACATTCCACGAATAACAATAACCAGGAAACCTCAAAGATCCAAACGTAACGAAAAGTACTTCCCGAGGCAAGAGTTTGGTAAAACATTCTAAAATCGAAAGATCACAAATAAAGGGAAACAATTTGTAAAACAGTTTAAAATGCTATCGAGCGTTTTAATAGAAACAATCTAGGATTACCGAATCCTTATCTTTACAAAATCAACAGGGGTCACAGCCCAAAGGTTTTGTTTTCGCAAATAGAAAACCGACAACAATTCACAGGGCCAGAGCCCAACATAACGTGTCCTCGACGGACATAAAAATCAACAAAACATAATCGCACACGCGCATCGCCTAGGACCGGGACGAAGCCACGAATCCCACTCGAGGCCTCGAAGGACCCTCCCGAGCTGGCTAGCAAAACAAATCACACACATCTCACGGTTGGATCAATCGCTTGTTGCATCCTGGCCACATGATCGCATGTCATGTGCCACTGTAGATTATCTCAGGCTCTCACGGTTGGATCAATCACTTGTTGCATCCTGACCACATGATCACGTGCCATGTGTCACCGTAGACCTTCAACCATATCCACACATTCACACAAATAACATATCACATCAATAATATCCAAGTAATTCACTCAATGGCAACAAACACAATACACAACGCAATGGTCAAATTACAACGCACCAATAAGAGATAATATATATACATATATATTATCAAAGCACAACGACAACACCAAGTGTATTCATAGTAATTCACATAACCATCCACGAACACAATGTCCACAAAACACGCGCGTTTTGAAAGAGGGCCTTTAACAAGGCTAACCGAATCTATGAAAGTGAGATTCAAACGATCAAATAAACACAAGGAGACGATCACTAATTATCATATTCATAAAACAAGAAAAGTATGGACAAGGTACTTGCCTCGAATAACCACAACGCGGAGAATTGACCGAAGTAGGTTGGCACGAACCGACTACGAACCCGCCGACTCCACCGAACGCTAACCCGCGACAATAAACTACGGACAACAATAACATCAATGAAAATGAATTCCATAGCACGACTTAAATCTGTTGAATTCAAAGAACGGATGATGAAAGTTCAAGTGTTTCCCCCAAAACGACCAAGAACACGATTCGTCCCGACAAAACACGAAAACGGAATTCCAAGTCGAAATATGGATATAAAATCCATAGAATATGTTTAACAACATCATTTAACCACAATCAATCCATCAAAAATGGATGGAAAACGAGATCGAGAACAAATCCCCCAAAAAGTCGATTCGAAGGAAATCAAGAAATATATTTCGATTCGACGAAGAACAATGGATTAAATGATGTTAAATACAAGAATACTACCAAGATTAATCATACCCATCATGAATTAATCAACAATACGGATCGAATCGGACAAAAACGCAAAAACCCCAAAATTCAAGAAACTAGGGTTCTAAGAAAGATTACCTTGATTCGCTGGATCGAAGGATGATATAGGACGATTGATTGATGTTAGAAACTCAAGAACTTCGTGGATTTGTTGTTCAACAACATGGCTTCGCCTCCTCCGAAGATCCAGCCGCGGATCGAAAAGAAAGAAAATAAAAACGAGTGAAAATGAGGCTGCTCTGCCACATTTATATTTGGGACTAAGCATGCGCTAGTCGCCGAGCTAGCGGCGCTTCTCGGCCTGTGCCGCAATCCAGAGCCCCCATCGCCCTACCGACTCGGCCAGAAGCGTGCGCAGCCTTCCGGCCAGAAGGCGCTACTCACGGTCAGAAGGCAGCAGTGTCCGACAAGAAGGCGTGCGCTAATCGCCGGTCCACTGCAGTCCGTGGCCTCACCGCTCTACCGCCGGCCCGATAGCGTACGTCGTCCGGCCGCATAACGTGCGCTACTCCTGCCGGTTAGCGCACGCAGCCTTCCGGCAGTAGCGCGCGCTATGCCGGTTTTTGCCGCGTCAGCCCAGCCAGTGCCCGCAACCGTCCGGCCAGGACCCGCCACCGTCCGGCCAGCTGCTCAGCCGCCAAGACTCGACGACTCGATTTCCGAAAACGCACCGAACGAACACGACGAAAAGCTCGCGGACAAAATCAACGACCCGAAATGAAAACATAATGCAATAATTAATCATACGCGACCAAGAAACGGGACAAGACAACAAATACAGATACGGATACCCATAACTTTGGGTAAATTACAAAATGTCCCAAAACGCCCGGAAATCACGATACGTGATCGAATAACCAAACCGAAGTTCACAACACGTCTAACAAAGTTAAACGGACTTACGGAAAACTCGAAACAGCAGTTTCGAACGAGATTCTCAAGAATCGAACTCAAGTGCGGAAAAGTCGCTAAAAAGCACGGAACTCAATAAAACGACACCGAAACGAACTCGGATGACAAAAAGTGTAGAATTAATCATTCTCGGAATGACGAAACAGTCATGAGCGAGTTGTTAAAACAGACTTTCTCCGAAAAAAAAAGAAATTACCGGAAATCGATATTACGGGTATTACAAGAACGATAACAAAACACAACGAATGAAATTAATATGATTAACCAACCCGAACGGTACAACAATCAAAACACGAGTTAATCGTTGAGCTATGAAATTCCTACGACCCAAGGTTTAGAAGATCGAAGGAAATTATGAAGTGATCCGAACGCTCAAAAATCATGATATGAGATCAACGAATACCGGACAACAAACGATCGAACAATAACGATCGAGACAACAACAGTCAAACCATCATATCCGAACCATGATGAATAACAGAAATCGAATAGCATCCCTGAAGTCCACAGCACGAATCAAGACAATATATGGTCCGGTGAAAACAACATGATATACATTTACATAAGATTCACATGAGCAGAACCGAATTCGGAAAAAGTCACAACGAAAAAAGAATTAACCCGAAACAATACCGCAACTCGTTCGAACAAGAAAAAGTGAAAAGTAGAACAAGTCCAGAAAATATCGACGAAGACAAACAAGTCGATAGAGTCGAACAAAACGAAAGCGAAAAATATGGGTATTACAATTTTGGAGTTTTGTAACTCCAGATTTTCATCTTCCTTGAGCTCTTGGTGTTGATTAACATCATCAATCCGTGTTCTTCGTCTTTGGTTCGAGGTAACTCTCTTGAAACCCTCATTGATGTATATTGAGAATCCTTAATGTAACACCCCCAATCCGCTCAGAGATATTACACGCCGTAGAATCTTTTCTCAATGATCTACCAGGCTGGTAATGAAGACGAACATCTCAATAATGCCTTTAAGTCTAAAATGACTCAGTAGACCGATTTGGTCTTTCCATAAATACATACATCTCAATCTCAATACATGCCCATGCAGGGTCGAATACAACACATTCCCGTACAACGGAGAAAGAATACTGCAGCGGAAATAAAATACAACTGAACCAATACAACAACGTACGGGTCCTCATTTCCAACGAAAATATGCAAGAAGTTTCCAACATTTTTTTTGAAGACATTGAAAATAAAAAAGTAAATGTTTCCAATAATTTCCTTGAAACTATATATGTAAAAAATATATAACTATATTTAATTATTTAATATAATTACTTATGCTCTAGCTTACACTAAAAATATGTTGGTAATTACAAATAACTATTTATCGCTTTTTTTTTTACTTATCTTTCTAGCCATTTGCACGGTGTTTAAGAAAAAATAAAAAGTAGTCTAAAAGTATGTTGAAAATGTAGAATAACAATCAATTTGTTATGAAATAGAAATATTATAGAGAGGGTGTAGAGAGACAATAGAGAATGATTCTCAGGTATGTTTTTCATTAATAACTGAAGTCCTATTTATAGAAAAACTCCTGATGGCACAATCGTAATTATATAATTACATCAGGGGCATCATAGTCATTCACACTATATAAAAACAAAAGAGTAATTGAAATGTCACTTTCATGGTGTTTTTATAACACTCCCACTTGAATGATTATTTACATAAATATTTGCTAAACTAGTTTGAAGAAAAACTCAATGGGAGAAAAACTTTCAAACTGTTTGTATTGAAGCTTGTGGCAACCATATCATGTTGCATCATAATATTGCTAGGAAATCTCCGTGGGATAAAACTTCAGCATTCTGTGATCTCGTAAATTTACTCCTCCTTATCTTATAGTTCTTGTATGAGTATTCTTGTGCCGTCTCAGTAAAACCTCGTGGGATAAAAACTGAGCGAATATGTCATGTATATCATTCGTTGTTGGAGTATCCACGTGTTGCCTCATTAAAACCTTGTCAAGAAAACCCAGTGGGAAAAACTTGATCGAAGGAAAAAAAACAGTACAACTACTCCTTCTATTTTCAAGCTTTGAGGAATAATCTTGATCTTTATAGTGTTCCTCATTATGCCATGAATATGCCTCGTTAAAAACCTTATTAGGGAAAACCCAATGGGAAAAATCCTAATGAAAGAAAAAGAGTAGATTATTCATACTAATACGCCATTCCAGTTGCCTCATTAAAAACCTTGCTAGGAAAACTCAATGGGACAAAACCTCAGTCAAGGGAAAAAGAGCGCAACGCGTATTTTATAAATATGCCCCAGGCATTTCAATAATCCTCCAAGGATGAGTATCATACTCAGTGCATTTTTTAATATCGAACTCATATTATTTGCAATATATTCCAAATCTCTTTTGGAGATTCCATATTAGTTGTGATTAAACCGTCTCGTTAAAAATCTTGATAGAAAAACTCAGTGGGATAAAACCTCAGTCAAGGAAAAGAGTACAACAGATAATTTTCTTTCACAACACCTTATTTTGAGTGACTGCACGCACTGATAATATATTTAAAATCTCCTCATGAGTCACTTTCAGTAAGCCCATATGTTTCATTTTATTATAAGGGCATATATTTCAATTTCGATGGATTTCAATATCCTCATTTTCACAAATCATGGATTTTAATATGCTCATTTCCAATATCCATATTTCACAGTCATGGATACCCTCATATCATTTATCGATATCCTCTTTCCAATTATTGATATCCTCATTTCATTTATAGCGCTATATTATGTCGACACATTTTACTATTTATTTCCCCATAGTGACATAACTTGCAGAGATATCTCATTATCAATCATTCATTGGGATTACACATTGTGGTTATGTCTATATACTTCTCAAAAGTATATGCCTCCTTTTATCATTTTCTTTGATTCTATTTGGGGAAATTATTATGTATTTATCAAAGCAGAGGAGTAATAATCTATCATGCAACTTTGAACTTCAAGTTCATATTTCAATTGTGAGGATATAGTGTGATGCATTTCACATATTTCCAACTACCAATACTCCCCCTCATGCTGAGAGATTTCTTGAGTACCAAACTCATATGCCAGTATCTCAGTATTCATCTTCAGTCATGGGAGTTTATATATTATGTTCTCGATATTTGTTGAAGGACTTCAAATAGTATGCCAATTGATATCCCACTTGTATGCGCATATCTTGATCCTTTCTGGGATCTATTCAAGTTTATTTGGGATATATTACTAGCTTTATCTGATATGAAATATATCAAACCGTGAGCAAATCATCTCGTAAATTTCTGATTACGAGTCATATACACGTGTGACTATCTAGTGGATCCATAATATCTAGTAGTTCACGTGTAGAGGAAGTGGGCCCATACTCCCCCTTAATATATTCCAAATTTATAAGGAATTCATTCCCAATATTGGCTAGTAGTGATGTTAATCGAGAATAAGTATTTGAAGATGATGTGTCTATATCACCATATAGATATTTTACCGGCATATCACATCATCTTTCGGTGCCATTATTGCACATCATTATCAACTCATCTTTCGGTGCCATTATTGTACATCATTATCAACATGGAGTCGTTGCTCCCACATGTCATATTATGTTCATTATTTAAATATAGAGCCGTAGTTCATACGCTTTAGGATGCGGAGTCAAATCTCATACGCGTAATTCCAATATATAAATAGATTATCATTGTATTCAGAATCACCCATACCGAGGGTTTGAATATCATGATGGATTCAATGCTTTCGAATCTTCGTAAATATTATCCGTCTCTTCCACTGAATATCATAAAAAGAATTTATCGAGCTCGACTCAAAAGATTAAGGGTGCTAATGAGAAATGGCATCCCATAATATATTCGATGGTTGATCGAAGCACAAGTTCGACTATCTGGCGAATTTTCAAATACATTTAAGCATATGCCAGGTAAGAGTAGTTTTGCAAAGAAACGGAGAGCAAAAAGATTAGGTGTGTGCCATAAATGTGCTCGGTAGACATATGACACACGATGCAAATCTGTGGGGTTTGTATCCAAAAATCGAGAAGATAAAATAGCATTTATCAAGGATGGATTGAGTAAGGAATCTATGGATCATGATATCCAACAGATTCTTGATGCACATCCCAGTGGATACGTTCATCCTGGATTAATGGCTTTGTGGATACAATTTAAGGATGAACGGGAACATTATAGTCATGAAAAATTAATCTCAAAAGATCCAGTTTGTAAGTCCGTTATGTCAAAGTTGGTATAAGGTAATAGAAAAATAATGGAAGTTGATGAATATTATTTTCCAATATTTAAATTTCTCAGGTGCCAATCGATAACGTCATTTTCATTGAAAAATATAATATCATATCTTTCGTATCTTTTGCAATTTTGTCAAAAAAAAATAGTAAAAGCAGTGGCTTATCTATTGCTCATTTTTCAATGAAAATAGTGAAGTCATTTGTCTTCTAGTAAGAAGTTTGTTCTTTAAATTTGGAATCCACAAATCAGAAATTGTATATCTCATAAAAGTATTTTGAAAGTCTAGTGTAAAAGATGGAGTTCTCAGAATCCTCATATAGATCTCATCCAATTAAAACTATATGTATTTTAGGTGGATCCAAACTGATAGGTCATATCCAGCATATAGATATGGTGGTGGATAATAGTGATGCCTTTATTGTTCTTCTAGGTGGCTATGGCACACTCAATGAGATATTCAACATCACGTCATGGGCTGAGTGGGACTTTCATACCAAACCTATAGGTTTGTTGAATATTAATAATTTCTTCAGCGATTTGCTTGCCTTTCTCATGATGTAAACGACTGCCTCTTCCGCCGGTTAACACCGCGATCAACGCCGCAGATGCCTCGCACACGATTTAACCACCATGTTGATCCAGTCTGGATCTGGAACTCACTAAAATTGATGCGCGTACAGACTGGTCTGTTTTCTTGCTGGGGCCGAAAGCTTTAACCAGATCAGAGCAGAGGAGATGACTGGCTGGGGGATTCATGACCTCTGGAGCTGGAGACGGTGGTGAATCTGAACAACGACGGTGAGACAACACAACAAACATCGGCGAAGTCCTAGATCTACTACCGACGACATGTTCTAATTTACGATTGACGGCTGCTCGAGGCTGGACTATCGACGGTGAACAAGTAATGAGGCAAACTAATTTTCTGGACTTCAATTTGTTTTGAGGGGATGCAGTTCGATTATATAATTTTCAGATGAAATTGTTATATTATTATATATATGGAGGTTTGCTCGTTTTTCTTAGAACCTAATGTGGCCAAGGGTAGCTCACAGTCACAAGGTGGAGGAAGAGAGAGGGGCAGAGAGATATTGGATGGATTATTCTTGTTTGTAATAATTCGATTTCTGGTACAGAGGATCATCTATAAGATGCAACTGTAGAGCATATTTTCGTCATATTACTCAAATGGTTAGAGTCGTGCTGATAACGTGTTATGGAATTGAAATATTATAGAGAGAGAATAGAGAATGATTCTGATGTATGTTTTTCATTAATAACTGAAGTCTATTTATAGAAAAACTTCAGATGGCACAATCGTAATTATATAATTACATCAGGGGCATCATAGTCATTCACACTATATAAAAATAAAAAAGTAATTGAAATGTCACTTTCATGGTGTTTTTATAACACAATTGAAACTATATCATTGGTTGGTTGATACTTTCGAGAGAATAATTAGTCGAAAGGTACATTGAAAATGTAAAAGTGTAATTAATTATGCTAGAAAGACAAGTAAAAAAAAAAAAAAACTAAGCCTAGACAGCCAAGTAAAAAAAATGGAGGGAGTAGCTCATTCTTAAAACTTGTTAGGTAATTATCAATGTCTATTAACTACTTTTTAGGTTTATACTTTAGTATTTTAGATATTTTTGTAAACAATTTAATTATGTAAATGTTTTATTTCAAGCATTTTAAACTGATTTCTTAATTGTATTTATTATATTTATTTACAATTAATTGAAAAAGAATAAACAACAGTGCTCAATATATTAAAATATAATTAAATACATATAAAAAGACAATAACTGATCATTTAATTGTATTTATTATATTTATTTACAATTAAAGTGTGTTGAACAAATCCCTCATTTTCTAAAAAATCACTCACTTTATCAATAAGAGAATACTACTCTAACATAGATATAAAATAAACAAAAAGCATCAGTATCAACTATTTTGAAAATGATATCCTCTTAATAAAAGGCTTTAATACATATAAAATAATCTATGATCACTAAGTTAAAAAATCGTAACAAATAAAAATAAATTATGATAACGACTTAATGCTAATAAAATAAAATAGACGATAGGTGATACATATGACCAATGTTATAGTTGGCTTCAATGTCTAATATGTGTTTTGTTTGCGTTGTTTCTTAGTTGAAAATTTTGGATCTCTGTTTGGGGTTTTCTTGTGAAATAGCAGCTCCAATCGGTTTTTATTATTCTTGTTTTTCACATGTTTTTTGACATTAAAGGTTACAGGTTCTTTTTATTTAAGTTATGATATTATTTGTATGTTGTTATGAGATTATGACTTTATTATTGAAGCTCTGATAAGTGCCAAGAATGTTTATATGAGGTTATTGATTTAAGTTCTTAGGTGAAACCTGAAATCATTATAGTATGCAACAAGTTCTTAAGTTATATGTCAACGGCATATAAGTACTATAATAGTATATTTGTTCCGATTTGTATGTGTCGGTATTGTGTCGTCTTTTCTGCAGATCATAAACCAATGAAAGCAGGGGCGGATCTACATGTAATTTAGAGGGGGGAGGTGCCCCCAGTCAAATTTTTTTAGGAGACTAGTTCTTCTATGTATTTTTGTGTGTCTGGAGGCTAAAAATATGTCTATGTGAGGAATAAGATGGGCCAATAGTGTGCGAGACTTGTCTGAAAATTGTGTGTGTGTGTGTGTGTGGTCTGAAAGCTGTGATGATGATCAGTCTGAAACTCTGGCAGGGCCTCCCGTGCTTTTCCTTTCCCTCAAGCCAGCATCGTTTTTTTTTCTTTTTTATGGAGTGCGAATTTTTTTATATCTAATTTTTCTATTTATTTTGTACATTGGGTGATATGATACGTGGGTGCACAATGTTGATTCAAACCACTCGTACATGTACAATAATGATTAGTGGCTAAGCCAATAAAACCGCAAGTAGATCGCAACCGCAAAACCCAGTGCCCGCTGATGCCTATTTAACTTGTTTCTTTATAATAGAAAAAAATGTCTATAATAAAAAAATTAATGGTAATTATACGTGTGACCCCAGTCATCGGAAGTCCTGGATCCGCCAGTGAATGAAAGAGGCCATGTTCACTCAAATGTGGCAAGCAAGACTGGTTCGAGGAGTGTTGTTAATTATGGGCAGGTATCGTGCAGGTTGTTGCCGTGTGTAATAACTTGTTAGTTTCAAACATTTTCATGCTATTTCGTATGTAATGACTATGAACTTCATAAGCTCTTTTATGTTATGTTTATAGGCTCAAGTAATGTTATACTCGTTTCACTTAGTCCCTGTGTTTGGCTCGGCGTTTGCCGGGCCTGTCTAACTAGTATACTCTTAATTAATCCCAAGGATGTCTTTTTTTATAAACAAAGCTAACTTACTGATAATGTTACACACTTACACATCGAACTTCTTTGTACACGTATATATTTAGGGCCTGAATGTTAAAACTGAAAACTGAAAACTGAAATCTGACTATAAGTGACTGAATTATAACTGAATCTGAATACTGAAAATATTAAGACAACAACTCCAAAAAAGAGACTTAAAATGAGTTATATTGACTAGGCAGGGCATTTTGACCCGACCCGGTGGGGAACCCGGTCGACCCATCCCGACCGAGGCCGGGGATTTCCCGCCAAACCGGGTACCGGGGCCGGGATGCCTATCCCCCGACCCGCCTCGAACCCGGTATATATATAATTAGGAATTTTATTTTTTATATATGTAATCTTTTATTGTGGATTTTTATGAATTTATGTAATTTTTTAAAGTTACTTAATTACTATTTTTATGTGTTTTGACTGAAAATACATGAGAAAAATAGCTAAAAGTATCTATAAAAACAGCAGCAAGTCGGGAGGACCGGGTAAGGACCGGGGATCGGGGTTTGACCGGGGGTCAACTGGGGGTTGGCTGGGGTTTGACCGGGGTTTGACCGGGGGTTGACTGCAGTTTAGAACATATGTCGGAGCACGAAATAATTATAGACAAATTAAAACAAAAAATCAAACTGACCGTTACATCGTTATTTTCGTGCTGAACGCTCTTAAATCTTTTATGATTATTCTGTTGGTAAGACAAATAAAATGATAACCTATAACAATATATTCTAGCTCAATGCCTAGAATATACAATTCTCAATACTTCAAATTTCAAATCTTCAACTAAACCAAGACATCAATACTTGAAATCTTCAATTAGTCAAAGAATAAAGATGTTGCCTAATGCCTACAAAACAGCGAATAAGCACTACTGCAAAACTGACCTTTAACAGTGCCACTTTAACATCGGTTGTTCAAAAACCGCTGTTAAATTAACACGGTGGCATACCTGTAAATATTGTGTAATAAATTAACTGCGGTTCTTTTTAAAAACCACTGTTAAAAGAACATTTAAAAGTGGTTACTAAATAACCGATGTTAAATAATTCTAAAAAAATATATATTTAACATCGGTTGTTAGAAACAATCGATGTTAAATTAGTCCGACAAATTATAATTTTTCATATATAATATAATTCTACAAATATACATTTAATTCGTACAAAATATGTATGTATTATAATTTTCAATATATAATGTAATATATAATTTTTAATATTGATATATAATAAAATATATTAATATTCAATTTTTAGAGCGGGGGCATTTTTGAAATATTTGAAAAATATTTGTTTGTGGTTTTGGGGATGAATTGAGTCTTTTCTTATCGGAATCGGCTCACTGAGCAATAGTCACGGCTATGCAGTGAGGTCCGTCGTTTTTTGGCCAAAAAATGATGTTTAGGCCCTCAATTTTGTATTTTTATTTTATTTTTCGGGACCTAATTGCAATTCTTTTAAAGTTTGTGTGCTTGTTATTTAATTGTGTATTGTTAACTCTAGCTTTCCTAAGGTATATATATGCTTGAAGACTATATTTCGACATTATTAAATGAATAAGGATTTTCTCTATATTTTCCCTATAATTTTCATTATATAATGTATTATAATTTTATTACATAAAATAAAAGAATGTACATTATAATATATAATATAACATATTTATTTTTAATGTGCATTATAATATTTTAATTTTTAGCATGATTATATGCAATAAATACATTAAAATTTTTAATATGTAATATAATTTTTATTAAATTATATTATTATTCTATAATAATATAATATCTTAATTAATAATATAAACCATAAAAGTTTAATTAACAGTTTCATTAAATTTAATATATAATATACATTATAACTTTAATGTATATAATATAATTCTGAAAATATTAAAAAACCTATATATATATATATGATTTGTTCTACACTTATATAAAACAAAGCAATAAAAATAACAGAAAGTGACTTCAGCTCAGCGGTTTGATACCACCTCCATCTTATGGAGGTCATAGATTCGAATCTCATGAGCAGCAAAAAATGCATAAAAATGTACATTTACAGGTCGCGGGCGAGAAATCCGATGTTAAATCATTTAACATCGGAGCCTTTAACAGCGGTTCCAGAACCGCTGTTAAAAAGCCAGTTTTGTAGTAGTGAAGGCAATAAAAATATATCAAATGCCCTCATGTTCAACGATACTAGGATGTTCAATCTATGTGGAGGAGGACTAGTAATGAACATCGTGAATAAGATATTTATGAAATGTAACGACGTAAGAAAGAGTTTCTTAAATTACCAACAGGGATTGCTAGCTCTTTCAACCAATGCACTTCACACAGCAAAGTGATATCATTCGTGGAGGATCATAGAGAAGAATGACTTTAGCAGCTGCTTATAAACACTTTTAATATAGTTTCTTTGTATGTTGTACGTAGTCAAGTATATTGTTTGGTCAAATATTAAACATCTTAGTTATCCTGAACCGGCAGTCATGCCATAGTAGCAAACTCTTCTAAAGTGGATTTATAATAGTAGTATTAATTTATACTTTATAATTTATATAGTGGATTTTACTATGAATTACAATTGTCCGGAAAATATGGGGAGACATAATATGGTAATAATATGAATTACTACTTGCATCATTTTTTTTTACATTTAAATGATGGATACATTTTTTTTAACAAGTATATGATTTTCTTTAATGCAACAATTTTATCTCGCTAGAAATCAAGTCACGTCCTTGAAGAGCCTTCCTGAGCTTCCTAACTTGGAGGTAAATCTCCACAATTTGTTTGGGCCTATTTTTTCCCGAATTAATCTGCACGATTGATAAAACAACTTTCTTTGTGTCTTTTAGTTTCTGTCTGTTGCCTTTTGAAATATGAATTTCGTTGGGATAGATGTGGTTAACTTCTTAAGGATCTTCTCCCTTTGGAATAGATGTTAATTTTTGTCTTAAGAATCTTCTTCCAATAGTTAGTGCAGAAAAAGGTATCAGTCTTTATAAGATAATATGATGACATAGTATATTAACAACAATAACATTTGTACGTTATTGGTAGAAGATTAAAATAATACTAAATGTGGTTGGTTCTTACTAAAGGAATTGCAAATTGAATTTCACTATGTGTACAACAGAAAAGAAAAAAATGATCGAAGTTGGATGAATGCAAGTCGTAGCAGTGATGAGTATGATAATGGAACTGAACAATTTATTGAGTTCGCCCGAAAAAATCGCCTGGAACTTGATGAAAGATATTTTTGCCCTTATGTCAAGTGTATGAACGGGAGGCGACATGAAGCTAATACAATTCGTGAACATCTTATTTGTGAGGGAATAAATACGAACTATAAGATTTGGATATGGTATGGCGAACTAGTAGACATTCCAACTGAAGACACACACGTAGATATAAATGGTGATCAATTTGAAGACATGATTTGTGATGTTGGAGAAGAGTCATTCCGACGAGCGCATGTTTATGATGCATTTAAAAGTGATTCAGAGACTCATTTATATTCGGGGTGTGAAAATTTTACACGCTGGTCTGCCATGTTCAAGTTGGTTAATGTGAAAGCCAAAAATGGGTGGAGTGATAAAAGTTTCACCGAATTGCTCGAGTTGATACAGGAGATGCTTCCAAAAGGTAATAAATTGCCTAACTGTACTTATGAGCGAAGAAGGTTTTGTGTCACATGTGTCCGATGGGTTTGGAGGTTAGGAACCGTTTATATGCGTAGTTTTTTTACATTTGATTTTATAAGAATTATTCATTGTCTTGTTTGGTTAGTTCGTGAATTATGTTGTTGTATTTATTTTGAATTGGATGGAACAATTGTATTGGTATTCAATTGTGTAAATAGTTGTAATGAGACACTTTGCGTTATTGTATTTGATGGATGGATGAAAGTTGTGTTGTTGTATTGGTGAATTGATGATATATGGAATTATTGAGGTTTTATACTGTTGAAATTGTATTGGTAAATTAAAAAAACAAGTCTGCTATTAGAAAAAAAAAATATTAACATCGGTTATTTAAAAAACCCACTGTTAAAGTATACTATTAATTTAACAGCGGTTTTTTTAAACAACCGCTGTTAAAAGGATATTTAACAATGGATGTATTAAAAACCGCTGTTAAATTCTAGAGTGGATTACAACTAGGTACAAAGTAGAAACATGTATTACTATTAGGTACAAAAACATTACTACTAGGTACAAAATTGTATTTGGTAGGACAACTTTACCCTTCTGCAGCTTTTTTTGTTATTTTCATTTGAAATTTGAAATTTTAATTTATTCATTTGAAATTTGAATTTTACATATCTAGAATAAAATTAAAAATTACATATTTGAAATTGACAAAAACACTTTCTTTGTCCTTCATCTTCATATTTCGTCTTCTTCGTTTTCCTTCATCTTCATCTTAAAATTTGAATTTTAAAAATCTATTATAGACCTTCATTTTCTTCGTCCTTCTAGAAAATTTGTTGCCGACGTCCAAATTTGAATTTTAAAAATCTGTTGCAGACCTTCATCTTCTTCGTTGCAGACTTTTATCTTCTTCGTCTTTCATCTTCCGCTATACACCAGTGCATGCACATGTTCAAAAAAATAAACACCCGTGCATGCACCTGTACACCAATATATGAACTGGTGCACTAATTCATGAACCCCCAATCCCCAAATGAACCAAAAACAAAAAACAAAAATCAAACCCAATTAAATCAATAAGAGGGAAACCAAAATCCAATAAAATGGTACCAAAATCCAAACGACTGATCTCATAAATTTTAACATGATCTGCAACTATTGAACAATTTTCTTAAAAATTCATAATTTCACAACAATCTGACCATTAATCTCCAGATCTACACATTCAAATCTAAAACCTCGATCAACCAAAATAAACGAACAAGCACTGCCGACCGCCGCAGGAAGACCAACAGTCACATGAGGACGGAAGATTCGAGTTCATGCCATAATGTTCGTCTCATTTTTCTGAATCTACCTTCAAAATTTCAGCCAATTCCGACATCGTTTGCCCCTTGAACGATCGACTGCAAGTTCCGATTTACACCTTCATTTCGCGCACAGTTTCGCCGGCAGGTCTTTTGCAGTTTTCGGTGTCATCAGGCATCCAATCGACGACGCTCCATTTGCAATAGTCTCCTGTTATCATTTCGATCAGAAACCCTCTAGACACCGCCGACAATTCCTCCTCCACGGCGTCCGGCGACAATTTGCATTTTTCTTCCTTCGTTCGGAGAAAAAGATGAGGGACGGGGGACTGTAACACCCCCAAGACATTCAGGGCATATTACAGCGTCGTGGACCCCACACTGTGGAATCCACCAGGCTAACGTACCAACAAGACATTCGCCAACGACAAACAATTATCAATAAAACGACAATTCAAATAAAAGACTACAACCCGACAAATAGAATCCAACATCAATCCATTTCCCAAAACGGGAACACAACATTAACAATTTTGAAAAGAAAGTACTCGAGTACTTAAACCAGTTTTATAATACAGAAACCCCAAAACAAGACAAAAAAAAATAAGTGACGGAACTAAACACCAACAAATGTCTACTGAACAGTATCATGCTTGCCCATCATCCTCATACGGCTCAAGTGCTCGCTTGTCCCCACGTTCGATACCTGAAATACAAAAAGTATTTCCCCCATTTAAGGGGTTAGCGACAACAGCTAGTGCAAGTATAATCCATTTGAACTACCTTCTAATCAGATGAATATATGCGCCAAAATCATTTTAGAAAACATTTTATATTCCGGAATATCTACAATGTACAATCACAAAACACATTATCTCCAACAAATCACAATTCAAAGTTAACCGTCGGTACGAGACTCACGGCCTCCGTACCCCGTAGAGCCCCGTCGGACATCCCTGGGTGGCTAACCACAGTTCGCGATACGCACACTCACGGCAATACGTATCCCTAGAGGCCCCGTCGGACCGTCCCTAGGTGAACATACACATATCCATCCACAACAACCACAACACCGCCATAATTCAAATACTAGAACATGTAAACAAATGTAAAGTACTTGTCTTTGAGACATTCTTGAAGAAACGGAAGTGAAACACGACTACGAATGGTCCGGGTGGAAAACGACGGTTCCTAAATGAAGGATCAACATAGTTCAGTCCCAACGGACAACAATAACCGATCGGAATACACCCATAATCCCCGATTACAATTCATGACGAAAACGTTCAATCGATACGGGCGAGGGTTTACGCAAAATCTTCCCGTATCAACAATTCACGGATTAATTCGAGGAAAAATGGATTGAGAATCACTCAATAACAACAACCGGTAAGAAATTACGTAACATAATTGAACAATTCGGAACTAATCCCTAGAATCCCGAAATGTTGGAATATTTATTCCACACATTATTTAATTTATGTTTTGATGATTAAAGTTGCTAAACTACAAAACAACATCGAGGCGAAGCAAAACGGCGAAACAGACGAAGACGCAAAAATTGCAATCTGGACTGCATTAGCGCACGCTAAGGGACATATGTTAGCGCACGCTAATGAGGAGTCAGCTGCATTCCAGCCTAGTATCGAAGTAAGCTGCAGTAAAGTCAGCAGATGGATAGCGCACGCTACACTCTATTATTAGCGCACGCTACCCTCTATCATTAGCGCACGCTACAAAGGATGATTAGCGCACGCTAAGATGTTTGAATCTAGTCAATCCGAACGTTGGGAAAAGCAGGTCAAAGTCAGCATATCAAACGGTCACTTTGACAATCCATGCAACGGATATATTGGATTAGCGCACGCTACAAAGGAAGTGGTAGCGCACGCTAATCAAGAAGCGAGCTACTGGACTGAAATATAAAGTGATTAACGCACGCTACATGAAAGCCTTTACGTACGCTAGAGCAAAAATGTGCGATAGCGCACGCTAAGAAGGAAGGCTAGCGCACGCTATCTAGTCAACTGGCAGCAACGGCTAGTAAGGAGGAAGAAGGCTATAAATACCAAGGAGTTGGTATTATTCCATACAACAACATTGAGCAAAGCATACATACGTGTTATATCATTGTAAACATTATAGTTGTTGTTCTTGAGCTTAATTAAGAGTGATTGAGTGTTATACACAAGATCATACACGAGCGATAAAAAGAAAAGATACAATTTGATTCGGTGTTATTAGGATCAAGGATCCGGCATTGTTAGAATCACAATCGCTATCTTCGTGAGGTTTATCTAGTACCGATAGAAAGCTAGAGTGGTTGATTCCTTATCCAATAGAAAAGGAAAAACGGTTTTACTCGGACCGATAGAAGACGAGCTTGTAACGGTAATCCCTCGACCGATAGAAGAGAGGCGTAGAGGTTTTGATCTTAAGCCTAAGGAAAAAGATACATCGAGAGAGGACGTAGGCTTCGTTTATAGCCGAACCTCTATAAATCCTCGTGTCCTTTATTTTTCCGCAATTTATTTTAGCTTCCGCATAAAACGGCGCAAATATCCGATTTGGTACCCAACAATTGGTATCGGAGCGGTTCTCCAATACGCGGCTTAACATCCGAGGAGAAGATCCAAAATGGCGTTTCAAATATCTCCAGCCGAAGGCCTTGCTCTCAACCGACCACTATTTTTTGATGGCGCGAACTTCATGACTTGGAAGAAGAAGATGTCAATATTCATTCGAGCTTACGACATCGAGCTTTGGAAAGTGATTTGTCTTGGTCCAAAAATCCCAATGAATTCCAACGGTACGCTTAAAAATTTTGAAGAATATGACGACTCCGATTGGAAAAACGACCATTTCAATTGTAAGGCAACTCAACTTCTTTATTGTGCCTTAAATCCTAAGAACACAACCGGATATCATCGTGTGATAGTGCCAAAGAAATCGGAAAATGCTTGAGGTAACACACGAAGGTACGTCTCAAGTTAAAGAGACGAAGATAAACATGCTCCTTCACGATTATGAATTATTCCAAATGAAGGACGATGAATCCATCTCGATTATGCTCGACCGATTTTCGGTCATCACTAATGGATTAGCATGTTTTGGAAAACCACTTTCGAGTAGTGAGAAAGTAAAGAAAATTCTCCGATCACTACCTCGAGAATGGGACGATGCAGTTACGGCAATAATGGAATCCAAAGATTTAAATACTCTCGATTTTAGTGCTCTCGTTGGTTCTCTTATCAACTACGAGATTGTTCTAAAATCTCGAAATGCCAAACCAAAACCGAAGGAGAGGTCGATAGCATTCAAGGCTAAAATGTCGAAGAAGAAAGAAGAAACCCCGGTGGACGAAAGCGACGAAGAAATGGCATATTATGCCAAAAATATTAATAAGTTCCAACACTTATTAAACCGGAGAAAGAAGGACATTCAAGCGGGCGAACCTAAGAAATTCGACAACACTTGTCGATTATGTGGTAAACCAGGCCACTTTGCTAAGAACTGTCGAGTAAAGCAAAAGGAGGTTCTAATCGCAACATGGAGCGACGAAGATCCCGATGAAGATTTTCTTGAACAAAATAATCTCGCACTCATGGCCCGGAGTTCATTCGACGATAGCGACGTCGAAAGCCAAGTAAGTAATTCTTACGACGAACTTTTTGAAGCATTCGAATTATTACATACGGATTATCAAAATGCTTTAAATGAAATTAAATCCCTCAAGTCTAAATATAAAACTTTGGAAATTGAAAATTCCAAAATACTTGAAAAAGGGAAATTTGTCGAAATTGATCATTCGAAATGCCTTGAAAATGAAAATATTTTGAAAAATGATCTTTTAAAAGTTCAAGATGAACTAAAAATTTTGACAAAGAAATTCTCGTGCGGCAACGATAAATTTGAACAAATGTTATGTGTTCAAAAATATACTCTAAATAAAGAGGGGTTAGGATTCAAATCACGTTCGAAAAACGAATCCGTTAATTTCAATATACCCCATTGTGAAAAATGTTTGAAAATTGGACATCACATTTCAAATTGAAAAAGCCCAAGACGGACGATAAAAATTAAAAAGATTTGGGTTCCTAAAGGAACAAACGTTTCAAACATCGTCTATGTTTCAAAAGAAAAACCAACTATCGGTTGGATCCCCAAAAATAAATTTTGACAAATGATACTTTACAAAGGGGGAGAAGGAAATAATATTTTCAGGGGGAGTTTATACCCTTATTAATGCATAAATTGGTATCATGCATATTTATATTTCATTTGGTATCCTTTATATTTTTTTACTTTTTGATGAAAACAAAAAGGGGGAGAAAGATATGAATTGAGATAAAAAATGATAAAAATGAGAAGGAGATGAAGAGGAGATAAAAATGAGAAAAATCGAAGAAGTCGAAAAGAAAAGAAAAGCATACAAATAGGGGGAGTTGGAAAAAATTGAAAAACGAAAACCGACGGAGTTGAAAAATGAAGAAGTCGAAAAAGAAGAAAAAGAAAAGAAATGGAGAAACTAACGAAACGATCAAAGCCGAAAACTTTGATTCGTATAAATATACAGATATTATTTTTTACAGATTATCCAATTCAAGAGTTGTTTTGTAATCATCAAAAAGGGGGAGATTGTTGGAATATTTATTCCACACATTATTTAATTTATGTTTTGATGATTAAAGTTGCTAAACTACAAAACAACATCGAGGCGAAGCAAAACGGCGAAACAGACGAAGACGCAAAAATTGCAATCTGGACTGCATTAGCGCACGCTAAGGGACATATGTTAGCGCACGCTAACGAGGAGTCAGCTGCATTCCAGCCTAGTATCGAAGTAAGCTGCAGTAAAGTCAGCAGATGGATAGCGCACGCTACACTCTATTATTAGCGCACGCTACCCTCTATCATTAGCGCACGCTACAAAGGATGATTAGCGCACGATAAGATGTTTGAATCTAGTCAATCCGAACGTTGGGAAAAGCAGGTCAAAGTCAGCATATCAAACGGTCACTTTGACAATCCATGCAACGGATATATTGGATTAGCGCACGCTACAAAGGAAGTGGTAGCGCACGCTAATCTAGAGGCGTAGCTACCGGACTGAAATAGAAAGTGATTAACGCACGCTACATGAAAGCCTTTACGTACGCTAGAGCAAAATGTGCTATAGCTCACGCTAAGAAGGAAGGCTAGCGCACGCTATCTAGTCAACCGGCAAGAACGGCTAGTAAGGAGGAAGAAGGCTATAAATACCAAGGAGTTGGTATTATTCCATACAACAACATTGAGCAAAGCATACATACGTGTTATATCATTGTAAACATTATAGTTGTTGTTCTTGAGCTTAATTAAGAGTGATTGAGTGTTATACACAAGATCATACACGAGCGATAAAAAGAAAAGATACGATTTGATTCGGTGTTATTAGGATCAAGGATCCGGCATTGTTAGAATCACAATCGCTATCTTCGTGAGGTTTATCTAGTACCGATAGAAAGCTAGAGTGGTTGATTCCTTATCCAATAGAAAAGGAAAAACGGTTTTACTCGGACCGATAGAAGACGAGCTTGTAACGGTAATCCCTCGACCGATAGAAGAGAGGCGTAGAGGTTTTGATCTTAAGCCTAAGGAAAAAGATACATCGAGAGAGGACGTAGGCTTCGTTTATATCCGAACCTCTATAAATCCTCGTGTCCTTTATTTTTCCGCAATTTATTTTAGCTTCCGCATAAAACGGCGCAAATATCCGATTTGGTACCCAACACGAAAAACCCCCAAAATTGACAAGTTAGGGTTCTAGATGAGAAATACCTTGAATTGGAGTGAAGGAGATGGGTTTAGATGATGATGTGTTATGCTCGAGACACAAGAATCGGACTGGAAGGGAACTCCACTGATTACTCTCCACAATCTGCTCTGAATCGCCAAAATCGCCCGTAGGAAGGGAAGGAAAGAAAAAGAATGAAAAATAATGTTGAATCTGGACTGCCGCTGATCTAAATAAATGTGAAGTTAGCGCACGCTAACTATCATATATAGCGTGCGCTAATGGGGCTGAAACCGGTCCAGTAGCTACTGCTACCACTCGTTAGCGCACGCTAACAATAGTGAGTTAGCGTACGCTAATTGCACATCGGTAGCGCATGCAAGAAGACAGGAGTAGCGCGCTCTACCAACACAGCAGTTCAGTACTGCTGCCACATCAACAGTACGCTGCTGTCGAAGGTACAATACTCGAAACGCACGACAAGGCCAGAATCCAGAAATATAAACACGAAGTATACAAGACGACGAAGTTAAGCGCTGAAAGAAAAACACAAGTCCGACCACCAGAGGGTCCGTAATGCGACAACGAAAACGAGGTTCCCTAACCTATTAGGAAATTACAAAAATGGCCCAAGTGCCCGAAATTCACGAAACGACGTCGGATTTACAAACCGAAAGTCTCAACATGACCAACTCAATCATACAAACTTGTACAAATCAAGAAACAACGAAAACAAATGAGTTTTACGAGAATCGAACGTTCATACGGCAAAACATGTCATAAAATGAAATTACGTGAAATCATCATCAAAACTCGTCCAAATGGAAAAACTCCAAGAACAAAGTAGATCAAAATGTCGAAACGGTTACAAGCGAGTCGATAAAAATAGACATACACCAAAAATAGAAACTGCTAAAAATGGAAAGTTACGGATATTACATTCTCCCCCTCTAAAATAAAGTTTCGTCCCGAAACTTAAGAATCAAAAAGTTCGGGATGCCTCGAACGCATATCCTCCTCTAACTCCCACGTCGCTTCTTCTACTCCGTGCCTCGACCATTGCACCTTAACCAAAGGAATGGTTTTGTGCCTTAACTGCTTGTCTCGGCGTTCCAAAATTCTGACGGGCCTCTCCTCAAACGTAACATCTTTCTCGATTTCCACGTCTCCAAAATCGATAACGTCGGACGGGTCCGGAACGTACTTCCTCAACTGGGAAATGTGAAATACGCTATGCACATGACTCAACAACGGAGGCAAAGCCAAACGGTACGCTAACTCGCCCACTCTTTCCAATATCTCGAAAGGTCCAATATATCTCGGGCTGAGTTTCCCCTTCTTCCCAAAACGGAAAACTCCCTTCGTCGGAGACACTCTCAACAGAACATGATCTCCCACCTCAAACTCCAAAGGTCTACGCCTAACATCCGCATAAGACTTTTGTCGACTCTGAGCAACCAACATTCTCTTCCTAATCAATTCAACTTTCTCCCTCGTCCCCAACACAAGGTCCGGCTCGGTGCCAACCAAATCGGACAGCTCATCCCAACATATCGGTGATCGGCAACATCGGCCATAAAGTGCCTCATATGGTGCCATCTTAATCGACGCGTGCCAGCTATTATTATAAGTAAACTCAATCAAAGCGAGATGTTCCCCCCAGTCACTACTCCAATCTAACGCACACGCGCGCAACAAATCCTCGAACGTCTGAATGGTACGTTCGGACTGCCCATCGGTCTGGGGATGGAACGAAGTGCTCAAACGTAACTGTGTCCCCAATGCCTTATGTACCGCCTGCCAAAAATGCGATACAAATCGGCCATCTCTGTCTGAAATAATGGTCCTCGGTGTACCATGAAGTCTCACTATCTGAGCGATAAAAATACGAGCCAACTTTTCTGGACCCCAAGTGTCCTTGATGCCCAGAAAATGCGCCGACTTAGTCAGTCGGTCTACAATCACCCACACCATATTCATACCAGTCTTCGTCCTCGGCAAACCCGTGACAAAATCCATAGAGATATCTTCCCACTTCCACTCCGGGACGGGAAGTAGTTTCAACAACCCGGCTAGCCGCTGATGCTCAATCTTGACTTGCTGACAAGTCAAACACTTAGCCACAAACTGAACTACCTCCTTCTTCATGTCGTTCCACCAGAAATTCTTTCTTAAATCCTTATACATTTTACTCGAGCCTGGATGGACTGAGTAAGGTGACGCATGAGCCTCTCGCATAATATTCTGTCTCAATTCCGAGTCGTTCGGAACACACAACCGACCTCGGAATATCAACACTCCGTCCTCATGAATAACGAATCCCGGGTCTTTCCCCTTCCTTACACTCTCTCGAAGCTGAATAAACATCGGGTCCTCTAATTGTCCCGATTTAATGTCATCGACCAGAGATGAAGAAATCTCAAGAGTACGCAACTGCCCGAAACTCTCTGGCAGCACAACCTCAATGCTCAACTTCATAAACTCTCGCTGAAGTCCCGACTGGGCCGTGAGTAACTCAAGCGCCCGAAACGATACCGATTTCCGGCTCAAGGCATCTGCTACCACATTAGCCTTGCCCGGATGATAAAGGATCTCGAGATCGTAATCCTTAATCAACTCCAATCATCTCCTCTGTCTCATATTAAGCTCTTTCTGGGTGAAAATGTACTTTAGGCTCTTGTGATCGGTGAAAATTTGACACGACGAGCCATACAGGTAATGACGCCAGATCTTCAATGCAAATACGACTGCGGCCAACTCAAGATCGTGCGTAGGGTAATTCAATTCATACGGTTTCAACTGACGGGAAGCATAGGCAATCGTCCTCCCGTGCTGCATAAGTACACATCCGAGCCCTTGGCCCGAAGCATCACTAAAAACTGAGAAAGCCTCATTACCACTCGGTAAGGCCAAAACAGGAGCGGTCGTCAACCGCTTCTTCAACTCTTCGAAACTATTCTGCCTCTCATCGGTCCACACAAACTTCTTGTAACACCCCAAACTAGGCGGATATTACAGTGCCGTGAATCCCCGACTGGGACCCACCAGGCAAATGAAAATGATGAATTAAATAATATAATTGTAGTACCGAACCACATTATATTACCAAACACTCCGATGAGGAGTTTAAGTACAACACACCAGGACAATACCGAATACTAGTGTATCTTATATGAAGATAAAATACACCACCCTGAATAAATAAACATTACAAACGGAATTTGCAGCGGAAAATACAAATAACAGAAATAACTGAAATGACTGAAAATGACTGAACAAACGGAATGACTGGGGCCCCCTACTAGTATCACTGGGACTCGTCGCCGTCAACATGCTCTTCCCGTGCCTTTGCCTTGCCGTGACCTGAAAACAAAATCCCCCAACGGGTCGATTACATACGTAACAACAATCCTCAAGGGTTGAAAATACACAAACATGATTTAATCAAGTTATGAAATATCCTTAGTTATGAATTACGCCAAGAGGAGCATCATAGTACGCCCGTGTTCTCGTGCAAGTGTACAAGACGGATGACCGGACACACCCGTCCTTGTACCTAATTAGTCTCACGGAGGTAATCGTTACGTGTGCACGATCCCAATGTATCACTCCCAATACATGGCCATCACGTGCCCGACTAAAAATTCCACACATCCGCACCCGGCCACGCAATATGAACCCAGAAGGTCATATGAACAAGAATGACCATAATGAATATCAATGAATAATAATAATCCGACAAAGTCAAGAATGACTCACTGATACGAAAGTGATAATGAAGTGATCGATAGTTTTCAATGAAATGATTGGAACCGCCGTTCCTCGCTAATGAAATGATTATCTGACAATTACAAGCCTCAAAATGATTAATACAATGATGAATGAGTTATGATTATGAATGATCAACAACAAAAGGAATGAATATCCTTTTAACCGAGTAAGAATCAACTTACACAATACCGATGAAGAATGTCCGTCCACGAACAACGTCCTAAGTGAAATACCGGTCGCTCGAACAACCTTGAATAACAATAATTACCAACAACCGTTCAATACACGCATCAAACAACAAAACACGACTAACCCAAAGGTCGAAACAACGATAATCGAACTCATTGGGGCATTCTAACGAATACGTAACCAACCACACGACTTCGAAAATATCCAATCCCGAATATGTCGAAACCAACACTAAAATGAGTATTTCGAACTAACAAAACACTTCAATGATATCAATAATCCATTAGGAATCCATAAATCATGATTATAACGACATCAATCGGAAAAATCCCCAATTAACCGAAGTCAACCCCAAGGGTTCTTGAAAACAATTCCGAAAATAACCATTAAATCCGTAGGAATATATTTATCCAAGTAGATAATCCATAACTTAACATATCCCAATGATAATTCAAGCTTACACGAAGAAATCGGAAGGAAAACCCAAAATCCGAAATTCTAGATCCAAGAGATTAATACCTTTGATTCGACGTTTCGGAGATGATGAAGTGATGATAAATTCAACTCAAAGACTTGAAGATGATGATTGATGATTACACCTCGAAGAATCCCCTCTGGATCGCTCGGAATCGCCCAAAAATACCGAAGGAATGAAATGAGATGAAAAATGACGAACTCTGACTAAACTGTCCAATTTATACTCAGTCCAGGTTAGCGTGCGCTAGCCCTTGTGCATAGCGTGCGCTAACGAGTAATTTGGGTAGTCCAGTACCCACTGTCCGAACACGGTAGCGCGCGCTACGTACCTCTTTGTAGCGTGCGCTACGGCCATACTACTAGCGTGCGCTAATATCCATTGTTAGCGTGCGCTAGCGAAATACTTGACGCCCAGTACTGGAGTCCAGAAAAACATCTGCCCTCTGATCTAACCTCGATAGCGTGCGCTACAACCATTACTTAGCGTGCGCCAATATGTCGGTTGCGTACGCTAACAACAATGCATAGCGTGCGCTATGAATAAACCCGGTGCAGTCCAGTAGCCACTGGACTCAACCTGATCCGCCCCTAGCGCGCGCTACTACGACCCGTTAGCGCGCGCTACTTACCACTCGTAGCGTGCGCTACAAATATTCTCACCTGCAGTCCAGTACCTTCTGGACTGCAGCCAAGGTAGCCTTAGCGTGCGCTAAAGTTGAGCGGTAGCGTGCGCTACCTATACCCAATTAGCGTACGCTAAAAGGAGTATGTAGCGTGCGCTACTCCTCAAGCACAGCTTGCAACGAAAATGACAATGATGATAAACACGGCACGAAACTCCAATCAGATTAATGATGAATGACGATCGATACTCGATACAATTACTCTGAATGATGAATACCATGACTGAATATGAGTGACAAATGATCAATGATGAATGAAATTACTGAGTAATAATGACTGAATGATAATTACTGAGTAATAATTACTGAGTGAAAATTACTGAATTACAACTGGGTATTACACTTCTATGACTTTTGCAACAACTGAGTCAGCGGTCGAGCAAGCTTAGAGAACCCCTCGACGAATCTACGGTAATACCCGGCTAATCCCAGGAAACTGCGGACCTCCTTCACGTTCTTGGGCGGCGCCCAATCCAACACTGCCTCTGCCTTATGTGGGTCCACATGAACACCCTCGGCCGAGATCACATGACCGAGAAACATAACCTCCCGTAACCAATACTCACACTTTGAGAACTTCACAAAAAGATGCTGAGTTCTCAAAATATCTAACACGATATGCAAATGACGGGCGTGCTCCTCCTCGCTCCTCGAGTAAATCAGGATGTCATCGATAAAAACGACTATGCATTTATCAAGGTATTCGATAAAGACTTTGTTCATAAGGTGCATGAACACGGCTGGGGCGTTGGTTAGCCCAAAAGGCATAACCACAAACTCGTAGTGACCGTATCTCGTCCGAAAGGCCGTCTTCGGAATATCGGTATTTTTCACTCGGAGCTGATAATTCCCCGATCTCAAATAAATCTTCGAAAACACAGTTGCCCCTTGCAACTGATCAAACAAGTCATCAATCCTAGGGAGCGGATACTTGTTTTTGATGGTCACTTTGTTCAACTCTCGGTAGTCGATACACAGACGAAGTGACCCATCCTTCTTCTTTACAAATAGGACCGGTGCGCCCCAAGACGAAGCGCTCGGTCGAATATATCCCATGTCTAGCAACTCTCCCAATCGCTTTCTTCACTCCAAAGATCTCGGCGGGCGCCATACGGTATGGCGTCTTAGAGATTGGTGCTGCACCCGGCTCTAAATCGACGGTAAACTCAACTTCTCGGTCCGGCGGCAAACCCGGCAACTCGTCTGGAAAGACATCAGGATACTCACACACTACCGGAATAGACGAGAGCTCGACTCCCCCTTCTTTCGATCTCAAAGCGTAACACCAATAACCCGTGCAACCTCCCCGAAGAAGCCTCACCGCCCTCAAGGCGCTGATCAAGAGTCTCTGGCTACTCCGCTTATGCCCCACGAAAGAATGCTCAGTACCGTCAGAGGCTAACATCGAAATAGTCCTCGTTCTATAATTCATGATCGCCCCATGACGATCCAGCCAATCCTCACCAAGAATCAAATCCTCATCTATATTATCTCCAGCGATCAGATTAGAAGGCCAAACCCTCCCCGCGATACTCACTGGAAAATCTCTAACCTCACGATCCCCCACGATGCTATCCCCACTAGGAAGTTTAACAACAAAAGGCTCACAAGCAACTAGGCAATCAACATGCATTTACGCACACAATCCATAGATATAAAAGAATGCGTAGCACCAGAATCGAACAATACGGAAACAGGATGATCAAGGATGTGGACGGTACCTATAGCCACCGTCGCGTCAGGATCTCCTGCTCGTCTCATCTCGTACACTCGGGGCGGAACAGACCCCACACTAGAAGCTCCCCCTCTAGAAGGCTGCCCACGTCCTCGACCTCTACCAAAACTATGCTGCGGCTGAGGAACTGTCGGTGCCTGATTCACACTCGGCTCTCCCGCAGCTGGGGCTGATATCTGAGTAACTGGAGCCCGAGTTGCATCCGTACAAAACTTAGCACGATGACCCATCCTACCACAAGCAAGACACTGAATCGGAGGCCTATCACACTCACTCATCATGTGGCCTGGACGACTACAGTTGAAGCACGTAGGACCACGAACGGAACCAGCAGGAGTAGACCTAGAACCGTTTCCTCGCCCAACTGATGGCGACTAACCCCCGAAGACTCGCGAACCAGACTGAGCCTTCGGATACCCTCCTGACTTGCTTCCCGAAAACTGACCGGAGGTCTTCTGCTTCTTTCCTTCAGTTGCCGTCTCTGTCGCAGAAAACGACATCTCATAAGCCATCGCTTTATTCTGATACTCTTTTAAAGTCGTGCACCCCAGACCAGCCATGTTGTGGCGCACCCTCGGTTTCATCCGCATATCAAAGTGGCGGATCTTATCAAGCTCATCTCGGACTTGGTTTCTCACATAATGCAGCTGTTGATTGTAATCTTTGATAGCTTGAGATATAGGAACATCTTGGGGCTTAGCCTCAAAGAAGGCTCGGATCCTCCCCTCTTTCACTGGCCATGGACAGAATTCATCTTCCATCAGATCCCGAAACTCTGCCCACGTGGCTGTCCGATCACGCGGTTTCACCGCTTGCCACCACGTTGCTGCCTCCTTGGCAAGGAAGTACTGAGCAATGGGTACTTTCCTCTCCTCAGAACAATTAGCAGCCTCAAATACTTTCTCCATCTCGAATAGCCAATTCTCCCAACCAGAGGGGTCGGAAGCACCATCAAACTGCGGAGGACGCATACGAATCACGTCCTGAAGTAACTTATCATTGCCGGATCCAGTAGGTGGAACCGGGGTGGCATTAGCTTGGCCGACTAGAACGGCCTGAGTCGCAGAGCGTCATCTCGGTTCGCATTTGCCGCAAAATGTTGGCCACTCCAACATTCTCATGCACACGGAGCTAGCAGATCGTCCTGCCGACCTCCGAACTAAGGGGAACACTGCTCGACAAAGAAGGCATCGCCGAATCGGTTCCCGAGTGATCGGACATGGCCGCCCCACTGCGCCACATCCCTACTGGCCCACGATCAAGGCCCGCGTCCTCTACCAGTAGGAATTCTGAAGAAGTAACGGGTAAGTACAATTCAAACGCAAAACGTAACAAGATACTAAGACAGGAATAGAACAGAACAATGAAACAAGTCAAGTTAGGAAAAACTTACGAGCACCAGCGTACTGAGATGATGGCATGACAGTGATACTGTTCAAAAACGACACTCGACTAGACCCAAATAACCGACAGCCTAGGTATCCATAAACCTAAGCTCCGATACCATATTCTGTAACACCCCCAAGACATTCAGGGCATATTACAGCACCGTGGACCCCACACTGTGGAATCCACCAGGCTAACGTACCAACAAGACATTCGCCAACGACAAATAATTATCAATAAAACGACAATTCAAATAAAAGACTACAACCCGACAAATAGAATCCAACATCAATCCATTTCCCAAAATGGGAACACAACATTAACAATTTTGAAAAGAAAGTACTCGAGTACTTAAACCAGTTTTATAATACAGAAACCCCAAAACAAGACATCAAAAAAAATAAGTGACAGAACTAAACACCAACAAATGTCTACTGAACAGTATCATGCTTGCCCATCATCCTCATACGGCTCAAGTGCTCGCTTGTCCCCACGTTCGATACCTGAAATACAAAAAGTATTTCCCCCATTTAAGGGGTTAGCGACAACAGCTAGTGCAAGTACAATCCATTTGAACTACCTTCTAATCAGATGAATATATGCGCCAAAATCATTTTAGAAAACATTTTATATTCCGGAATATTTACAATGTACAATCACAAAACACATTATCTCCAACAAATCACAATTCAAAGTTAACCGTCGGTACGAGACTCACGGCCTCCGTACCTCGCAGAGCCCCGTCGGACATCCCTGGGTGGCTAACCACAGTTCGCGATACGCACACTCACGGCAATACGTATCCCTAGAGGCCCCGTCGGACCGTCCCTAGGTGAACATACACATATCCATCCACAACAACCACAACACCGCCATAATTCAAATACTAGAACATGTAAATAAATGTAAAGTACTTGCCTTTGAGACATTCTTGAAGAAACGGAAGTGAAACACGACTACGAACGGTCCGGGTGGAAAACGATGGTTCCTAAACGAAGGATCAACATAGTTCAGTCCCAACGGGCAACAATAACCGATCGGAATACACCTATAATCCCCGATTACAATTCATGACGAAAACGTTCAATCGATACGGGCTAGGGTTTACGCAAAATCTCCTCGTATCAACAATTCACGGATTAATTCGAGGAAAACCGGATTGAGAATCACTCAATAACAACAACCGGAAAGAAATTATGTAACATAATTGAACAATTCGGAACTAATCCCTAGAATCCCGAAAAACCCCCAAAATTGACAAGTTAGGGTTCTAGATGAGAAATACCTTGAATTGGAGTGAAGGAGATGGGTTTAGATGATGATGTGTTATGCTCGAGACACAAGAATCGGACTGGAAGGGAACTCCACTGATTACTCTCCACAATCTGCTCTGAATCGCCAAAATCGCCCGTAGGAAGGGAAGGAAAGAAAAAGAATGAAAAATAATGTTGAATCTGGACTGCCGCTGATCTAAATAAATGTGAAGTTAGCGCACGCTAACTATCATATATAGCGTGCGCTAACGGGGCTGAAACCGGTCCAGTAGCTACTGCTACCACTCGTTAGCGCACGCTAACAATAGTGAGTTAGCGTACGCTAATTGCACATCGGTAGCGCACGCAAGAAGACAGGAGTGGCGCGCTACCAACACAGCAGTTCAGTACTGCTGCCACATCAGCAGTACGCTGCTGTCGAAGGTACAATACTCGAAACGTACGACAAGGCCAGAATCCAGAAACATAAACACGAAGTATACAAGACGACGAAGTTAAGCGATGAAAGAAAAACACAAGTCCGACCACCGGAGGGTCCGTAATGCGACAACGAAAACGAGGTTCCCTAACCTATTAGGAAATTACAAAAATGGCCCAAGTGCCCGAAATTCACGAAACGACGTCGGATTTACAAACCGAAAGTCTCAACATGACCAACTCAATCATACAAACTTGTACAAACCAAGAAACAACGAAAACGAATGAGTTTTACGAGAATCGAACGTTTATACGGCAAAACATGTCATAAAATGAAATTACGTGAAATCATCATCAAAACTCGTCCAAATGGAAAAACTCCAAGAACAAAGTAGATTCAAAATGTCGAAACGGTTACAAGAGAGTCGATAAAAATAGACATACACTAAAAATGGGAACTGCTAAAAATGGAAAGTTACGGATATTACAGGTACATCTTGAGAAAAAGAAAGGGACGACTGGACAGATGAGAACGGGGACATCTTGAGAAAAAGAAAAGGGACAACTGGACAGATTAGAGCGGGGACATCTTGAGAAAAAGAAAGGGGCGACTGGACAGATGAGAGCATTTTATTATTATTAATGTTGGACAGATGGGGGCGGTGGACAAATGAGAGCATTTTATTATTAATAATGTTGTTTTCATTTTTAACATTATAATATAGGTGTTTTGGGTATTTTGAGTTGGAGGGTGTTTTGAGTATTTTGCATCATATTTTGTACCTAGTAGTAATGCAAAAAAAAAACTTGTACCTAGTTGCAATTGTGTTCCAAAAATTGTATCTAGTAGTAATTATTTTTAAATTCTATAGAATTTAACAAAAAATGCTGTTAAATGTCCTTTTAACAGCGGTTTTTATTAATAACCGCTATTAATTGAACAACAATTTAGTTTAAAAATCGCTGTTAAATTAACAGCGGTATATATTAATAATTGTTGTTATATTAACATTGGTTATTAACACAACCGCTGTTAAATTTACCATCGGCACCTTTAACAGCGGTTCCGGAACGGCTGTTACAATGGCTCCAGAACCGCTGTTAAAGCCCTATTTTGTAGTATTGAAGCATAGAGACTTGATTCATGGCAAAAAATAGTGTGATGAATTATAGCCGTAGAAGTATGTACAACTGTAAATGCAATATTCCAAGTTTTGCCATATTAAAATGAGGTACTTGCTACCGTATAAAATGGTGTTACGACCGTATGATATATAAGTTATTGTGACCATAAAGTGTAGGAGTTATCTGTCCAAAATATCGAGAATATTGAATCAACATCCATGACAAATCAAAGCGATAATTAACATAAATACATAATTAAATATTACACGTACTAGAATAAAAAATAATAATATCTGAGATCTTATTCGTCATTAAATTAGTACGGAAGTTATCTAATTGCGGTTCAGTTCAATGTATACAAAATACATTACAACCTTTCACATTATTGTCTAAGATTACGTATACAAAATACATTACATTATGCATATGATACAGATTAAACTTATGGGTATTTGTTGGAGAACACATACTGGACAGACCCGCATTGAGATCACTGCGTGGAAATGTCATGAGTGAATCTCAATATAACAGTATTTCAATAAATCCTTGAACTAGAGATTATCATGGAGTCCAAAATGATAACTGCTATGCATTGACGTAATCCAACGTCAATTGAAACATGATGACACTAGTATAAAAAACATCAAAGACTTCGGTACGTCTCACTTCGGTAATGTATATTAGCGAAGTAAAAACAAACAACAACTTCGCTTTTCAATTTACTGAAGTAAACAACACACATAGACTTCAGCAAATGGTACCAAACAAAAAGGCAGGAGATAGTTAGAAATTTTAAGTTCAAAAGACTTCGTTAATTTTATAATTACTGAAGTAAAAAGTGTTTAATTTTATTTTTGACGCAATATTTTTACAACAGTGAAGTGTATACTTGACCTCAATTTTTTTCCAGACTCCAAAAAAACCCTCGCCTTCTTCCCCGCTCAATTATTTCCTCCATTATTTCCTCCCCAAAATTTTTTCCCACTCCATTTCTTTTTCACAGATCCATCGGTAAAAACCTGCTACCACCCCTCGTCCAACCCTTCAAGGAGCGTTCTCTCGATTCTTCCCTTGCGATAGCCGCTTCCTCATCGCGTCGCCCTCGTATCATTCATTGGGCGGCGGATTTTCCCCCTTTTCTTCGGCCAATCTTCATCTATATTCCCTAATCGCGTGATTTTATCAGAGAGTTTGTTTGAACGATTGTTGTTCGGAATTTCATTACCTTCCTTTCGATATTTTTAATCGGATTTATGACCTAGTTCCTCTTTTGCCTTGGTGGTGCTCCGCCCCAGTTGACCACTTCGCCGTCTTCTATGGCGGGTATAAAAGGTATCACGACGGACAAGAGGACCATTTTCGGAGGTGCTGCATCTTCCGCCGTATCAGAAAATTCTCAATCGGGTCTCTCCAAAGGTACTGTAGCATGTCTTTCTTTTTCTTTATCTGGCACAAATCGGGCGTGTGCCCTTGGGGCTGTTGTATACTAGAATGGGGCTGAGGGTGGGCCTTCTATTTGCAGAGAGGGTGAGTCAATTTCGTGTTTGCTTGACTTTTGAAATTAGGGTTCATGAGACCCGAATCTGTATATCTGTGAGATATATCTGTGGGTTAGTCGGTTGGTCAACACTTGAAAATGACAGTTTTTACAAAATGAAGTTTGGATTTGTTTATCAAATCTTTATGTTTGGGAGTTAGTATTGTAGCAGAACACTGGAGTAACCATATTTTCTGGTGATACTTATGTTAAAAGATAAAGGAATTTATGTTAAAAGAATTTCTAGTGAATTCACACTCGTTTCTCTGGTTATAATTTTTTTAGATGACAAGACTGCTGGACATTCTTGAAGATTACTTGATGTATCATGGATATTTGTACTGCCGTATTTATGGAAACACTAGTGGTGAAGATCGTGATGCTTCCATTGAGGCTTTCAATAAGCCAGGAAGTGAAAAGTTTTTCTTCTTATTATCAACAAGAGCTGGAGGTCTTGGTATCGATCTTGCTACTGCGGATATTGTCATTCTTTATGACAGTGACTGGTGAGACAGTAGAACATTTTTCTTTCTCATTGCAGTATTTTTATCAGTTGAAAATGATGTTAACTTTGTGTATGTATTATGCAGGAATCCACAAGTGGATTTACAAGCTCAGGATCGTGCTCATAGAATCGGGCAGAAGAAAGAAGTTCAAGTGTTCCGTTTCTGCACTGAGGTTCTTATCATTTGATTGCTGCTTTTGATTGGAAGCATCTTATATCTTAAATGAAGTTCAATTAAGTTCAAAATGGACGACAGTATGTAGATATGCTTTTGTACATCTATTAGTAGCTTTTATTATGCTAGTGTAATATAACAGACACTAAAGTTTTAACGTATTTTCATATGCAGTTGCTGATTTGTATGATTTTGACGATGACAAGGTATTGTATTTATTGTTTGTTATTTAATTACTGTGTTTGCTACGTTGGTTCAGCAACATAACTTACTAATGACATCTGTTATTTAATTACCGTGTTTGCTACGTTGGTTCAGCAGCATAACTCTATCACTCTCAGCTGTTGTCATATTCTATTATTGCTGGCTGTAATTGGTTTAGGTAGAGGAGATGAAATGACTGAGTGGGTTAGTCAGTTGGTCAACACTTGAAAATGACAGTTTTTACAAAATGAAGTTTGGATTTGTTTAACATTCTGACACTTTGGATTATATATGACCCAAGCCAAGAACCTGCTGTTAATTCCATTCGGACTGCTGATTGCTGATATTGTGAAAAACAATTGAGAACTTGGTTTATGTTTGTTGCCGGACGGATATATTGCTGGCAGCAGGTTTATGGTGATGCTCTCAGCCTGAGCTTTCATGATGGCAACCAACTGCTGAAATTCGTCTCTCTCTCTGAAATTCTGGGCGTGAATGTCTGCCGCACTCGGGATTAATCGGATTTTCTTGTTCACGTAGCAATAATAGCTCGGTTTCCTTGTTTTGAATTAACCACCAATACCATGGATTATTGCCTTCTGATGCTGATTTTGTCTTGGTATTAGTTTGTTTCCAATGGGTTTGAGATGGTTTTTAGATATACAAATTTGTTTTCAATTTAGTATTAATTTCCAAACCGGCAATGTGCTAGAGGTGCTATATTGCTTTGGTTCTTATTTCTAGATTTTCTCTATGGTATGTGCAAGTTTTATCTGTAGACTGCTAAGACTTAAATTCTTATGTGTTACAAATTTATGAAACTGAGGATGATGAAATTTCTAAATATTGATTAACGCAAATATGAGTATTAAGTACGCAAATTTTCATTTCTAATCTGTTCAGTATGTAGTTGTATAGGAAGTGTTTGAATTTCTTTAACATCCTAATTCGTCATTAATTAATTCCTTTTTTTTTTTTGAGAATAAATGTCTTGCTTTAGGGCTTAGGACTCCAAGTAGTGGATAATGTTGAAGAAGCTGAGTTTGTTTTGGCTCATGGCACTGAAGCTTTGGGGCTTCCATTTGGAGAAGCACTTCCAATGAAACTTGAGGAACTTAACGATATCTTGGGGCGGTGTCGCTAAAAAGATTCCCATGGTCGTAGCAAATCCAGATTTTGTTCTTGTTGAGGCTAGAGCTCTACGCGTGATGCCCGGTGAAGATTAATATATGCAATAATTGTCTCTTATGAATTTGGTGATATTTTTCGATATTTCGGTTGGTGTCTGGAGCCTTTTCGATTATCTTCTTTATAATTTGAGTTTTTTTCTCAAACAAAAAATATTGAAGGAACTTTGGCACTACATATGAGAAGCTTGGTGGGGAAGTGAAGTGGATGGGAAAGCTCGGCGAGGTAATGCATGTTCTCGACTTATATGCATGTTTCGTCTTTTGACCTCTAGTAGTATTTAGTTATATGCTCAAATTTGTGTGTCTTGGTACTAATTTGTTTCCAATTTAGTATTGGTTTGTCGTTTGCTTGAGCCTTTTTGGAATTAGCATTTTGAAGATGTTTTGTGATATGTTTGATTTGATCTAAAAATGGAGTTTATTTCATAATAAACCTTGAACTCTAACCTGTTTCAACGATGTCACAGGGTCACCCGTGGTTCAAAGGCATTGAATGGGATAAGTTATATCAAAATGAAGCTGCATTCATTCCAGAAGTTAATGATGAACTGGATACGCAAAACTTTAAAAAGTTTGAAGAGGTTTTATCCATTGTCATTTAGACATCTTATCTACTAATTTTGCATTTGGTGTCATTTTTCTTATGTTCGTGTGTGCACATGTGTGTGTGTTTTGCAGTCTGACAATCAAAATCCATCAACCACGAAAGCTGGTCCTTGGAGGAAGGTTGGTATTTGGTTCTGTGAACCTTTTTTTTTGTCCACCATGGAAATAGTTTACATCGGTTTTTCACTGTCATTGAGGAACCAACCCTTTGTTTATTGGATATAGTGACAATGGAGTAGTTTACGTAATCAAGAAGTTATAGTGACCACCTAAACATCATCAAGAAGAACTGTGATGTAAACCCTTTGTTTAAAGTAACATTTTCATCGATCAACGTGCTGCTGAAATTTTGGATTGTGCCGATCATAATATTTCTATGGTTCATCACACTTTGTAGAAGTTATTTGTGATCGCTTGATAATGTTGTATTATGTGTGTTACGACACATTATGCTAATATGTTTTAGTTGGTAATATAATTTTGGAGAAAGGCAAAATTTTGTAATTTCTTTATCGGGGAAGAAGATTTCTTAAGGACCATAATTGCATTGAACAGGAAAGCTACAAGGAGTAGCTACAGGAAAGCTATACAGGTTGTAGGCTTTGACATTGTCGATGATGAAAGTAAACCTGAAAGGCGCCCGACAAAGCACATGCCAACTCCATCGGAATGGACGAATGGATTCAATCCAGCCTTTTCTTATCATGCTTACTACTGCTATGCAAATTTATATACACTTAACAATGTTAGTATTTTTATCCGTTTGAGTTAAACTGCATCTTGCAACTTAAAGAAAAGTCAATCTTTTACACTATTGATCGATTGAACCCAAATGAAACATTATATGGAGAAAAAAGTAGCTAAAAAGTATTGGAAGTGGGTTAAAGGCGACAAAACGAGGAAAATGATAATTAGGTTTTCAACAATAATTTTTCCTGTTTACTTTTTCCTTTTTTTTTTGGTGAAAAACATTTGGGCCGGTTGAAAAGTTATTCCATGTCATGTTACCAACACTTTGATTACTAGTGTTGCATTCATCTTTGCTAAACTGGGTTATGTTCTTCTATTTTGTGTATTTTCTCATTAATTTTTTGTCACCCGTGAATCAAAAGGATTACCAACAATCGATTCCTCATTGTGGGAGGTTGTACTCTGATTCTCCTTTCTCTCACATTAAGATATCTAATATGTTCCCAGAATGCTTCTAAAAATTATCTCATGCAGGCTGGAGATGTTGACCATTTAGCTGCTGGGTTCCTTCTATGTCATAATATATCACATGGAATAAATTTGCGGAAGCCTCCAGTCTTGCAATATCTCTATTATCTTGCCCAGGTTTGTTTTTTCAACTTGAATTATAATCTTGCTGAGTTTATTGTAGCCCACTTCTAGCAGATTTGGTTCCGTAATCATGCAAGGTAGCAATTTAGGTCCCCAAGTTTGAATATTTGCAAATCTGGTCCTGTAAATCAGTTTAATGCAATTATGGTCCTTAAGTTCCGAATATAATCATGCAAGGTATGTAGTTGTTAGATTTCTTCTTATAGTCTTGGACGAACAGGAAAGCTACAAGGAGTTCTTATATTCGAAAGTTGAAATGCAAAATGAACGAACAGTAGAATACTTCCATTGTTGGTTGAATGGAAAAAATGACAATAAAATGCAACTTACACAACTTTTCGCATGAGTGAATATATATATATATATATATATATATAAATTTGACATGGAGTGACTCATTCATGGCTTTTATATTATATAGTATGTTTTGGTATTAAAATCTTTTGATGTGGATGCATCTTTTATGAACGTACTTAATCTATTTTTTTTTGTTTCAATTTGATTTGATCAAGATTCGGTTCGATCAAAGACCAATACTACACTCGGGAGCGATGATGAAGTCAGGAACGAGTGGAGCGAGTTTGTCTACACGTTTGTCGATGGTGCTTAGGCTCGCTTCATTGTGAGGAAGTTCTTTGTCTAGTTTCAATTCAGTACTATATATGTATGGTCTTGGTTGCAACACTACTAGTACTCAGGTGATGATGGTGAATGTCTGTTGGTATAGTTAGATCAGAACATGTCGTTTCATCGGGTAAATATGGTGAATGTTTGGTTGATTTGCAGTCCATTATCTAGACCTATGCATGTGTCTCGTAGACATTGTGGAAGTAAATATGGTGAATATTTCGCATTTTTGTACTACAATCCGCCGTTTATATATGAAAGTGTGGTTTATTACTATTATCAATGCTTATGATCTTGTGTTATTGAATTGGGATCTTGTGATTTGAGTTTGTTGGATTTTTAATGAGGTTGATTGATGTATTTGAGGTTGTGTCGCGATCTTGTGAATTGAGGTTTTTTATTGGATGGATCATGTTTTTGTACAACAGGGATTCTATATTTACAAATTGAAAAGAAATATGCAATGTGGTTATTTACTTCGGATAAAAAACGAAGTCAGAGATATATAATTAGCGATACAAAATAGAATAAGCGAAGTAAAAAGGAGTGTAATGCTTCGGCTAAACAAATAAAAGTGAAGTAAATGTGGTATCTTTAACTTCGTTGCCTATTAACAAGCGAAGTCGATAACATTATTTCACTTCATCTGTATATATTTTACTGAAGTGAATAGAAAATATACACTTCAGCGATTATAAGATAAGTGAAGTGGAAGGACCTTTTTTACTTCGCAAACCCCCATATTCGGGTTCTAAAAACCGAGATAGACTTCGGTTATTACGATATTAGACTTCGCCTAATAAGCGAAGTTTAAAGTATACCTTTAACTACACGAACATAGACTTCGGTAATTATAACGTTTTTACTTCAGATATTATCCGAAGTCTTTGACGTTTATTCTTATAGTGTGATTATAAAGGTTAGTGATCGGTACTAGAAGTGGGACAAAGAGAGTAGCTATTGCTAGTATGGATCAGACACATCGAGGTGGAATAAACTCACCTCAATGAAGGCTAACTAGCTGATGTGAGAACTATTCAGGAAACAAATGTCGTGTGGGCGATGGGATGCCGACATAAGATTTCCATCAACACGTTGATGACTTGGTCCATTAATGGAGATGGATGTTAATGGCGTTGATGCCTCATTTGGTCAACGAGGTTGTGCACTGAGTTCTATATTAGAATTGATAAATTGAAGCAACATATATAAAAATGAGGAATAAGAAAATGAGTGGAAGATAAGTTTTATTGATTTTTGCGAGTAAGACCGAGATGAAATTCAGCTTGGTGGTTATCACATTTTATGTAGAGAATGTTAGCTTGAACTTTTTCAAAAATCTCTTTCTATTTTTTTATCTTCCTATTTAGAGGGATCAAAACCAATTGGAGAGGGACATTTGGAAATATGTTGGTCTCGAGAATGATGAACATTGTCTTCCCTATATCAATACAGGGTTTTTTTAGCGCGTTTTGTCCTTATTCACCCATACTGTGAGAAACCTCCCAAATAGTCACCCATCACATAACTACTCAAGCCAAGTATGTTAAACTTCAGAGTTTAGATGAGATGACTACTAAAAAAGAAAATGCACATTGATGGTATGAGTAATCCAAATCAATTCATTTAACCACTTCATAGTACAAATATCATGTGTCGAACCATAGGCCGCGCCTCGCCTATTTTTAAGCATAATGTAAACTAATTTTATCATAAATATAATTAAATTATTGTTATATCTCTTATTTTATTGCAGATGGATGGAGTACTATATTTTACTGTTATTTTTTCTATTTTTATTTTTATCTATTTTATTATTATTATTAATTATTATTATTATATTTATCGTTGTTTTAGAAAAAAAAACCGCGAAGAAAAGTTGAAAAACGTCATTTAATGACCTTTGTCTTCTGTAGCACAAGAAGTAGCACGCACGACAAGAACACAGTGGGAAGATAAGAAAACTCGAAAATAGAAATTCAACACAAATCACCTAACCATTTTAGAGAGAGAAAATAAAACCACCCTCCTCGACAATATATTCTTGGAATCTTCTCTCAGATAAAAGAAAAAGAAACCCGCCGATTGAATTCAGATTCTTGAGCTTTCAATTCGATCATCAAAATCAAATCTTTGAAGACCCGAATTTTTCTGGGAAATTCGCAAATTCTTGGATATGTAAGTTTGTATTTGTTTTCTTGCATTTCTGATTCAATTTCTATGATTGCGATTCTTCTTCTGTTTTTCTTCGCCCAAGCGACGTGAAATCTCAATCCTAGGGCTTCAGAATTACTCATTGAAGTTATAATTAGAGACTGGATTAGCGAGTATCAGAATATACGCATGATTTCTTTTTATTTTTTATTTTCCTATCGATGAGCTTTTTTATTCATCACGTTTCAGTATATTGCATGCAGATGATTGCAAGTTGCAAGAAACTGAATCGGTCCTGAATTTCGCTTTCTGGGAATTGATATGTGGAAAGCATTGTTGATTTGGGGTTTCAAGAAATTCCTCGTAATCTGTGCAATATATATATAATTTTTTTTAAATGAACAAAATAATAGTTTGGTATTTGTGATAGAAAGAAATGAATGTAGTCGGCAAAGTTAGCAGCTTCATAACTCAAGGCGTATACTCAGTCGCCACCCCATTTCATCCATTCGGCGGGGCAGTCGACATAATCGCAGTCAAACAACATGATGGATCTTACAGGAGTACACCTTGGTACGTACGTTTCGGTAAATTCCAAGGCGTACTCAAAGGGGCCGAGAAGCTTGTACGTGTAGAAGTAAACGGAGTCGAAGCCAATTTTCACATGCATCTCGACAATTCAGGCGAAGCTTATTTCCTTAGAGAAGTTGCTCTAGATAACAAGGATGATAGTAAGGACTCGGACGATTTCAAAGGCGAAAAAGAGGACAATATCCCAGATGTTCCAAAGGAGAACGAATCATCTGGAGAAGAGGTGATAGACGAATGTGCCGCTCTTGGTATGGACAGGTTAGAGAGAGTCGAATCGGATAGCGAGAGAATATTTTACGAGTTTCAAGACGAACAATCTTCTTTAGAGGGTTCAGTTGAGTTTTCGGAGTATGGTTCGAGTAGATACGAGAATCTAGATAGCGTGGAGCATGTAATAGAATCTCAAACTTCGAGTTCAGAAGTAGTTTTGGTGAGTGTTGATGGGCATATATTGACGGCTCCGATATCGTCGGGTAAAAATGCCGAAAATGTGCAATTAGGGACACCTCAGTTTCATCTTGGACCGGGTGAAGAGTATAAAGGGGTCGAGGATACTTGGACGGATGATTATTTGAATGAGTTTGGTGTCTCCACATGTGAAGTTATTACTGAAAATGTTAGTGAGGGGAATAAGGAGAAAGAGACTTGTACAGAGATTGGTTTTGAAAGTACAGGGCGTGGTTTAAATAGGCACGAAGTGTTTAAAAGTTGCTTGGAGCTTCAAGAATTGTCGGGGTCTACTGATGAGGATCGGGAAAACAAGAAATTTCATATGAGTAATTTGATAACTGAGGAAAGTGAAGAGACAAATGTTGAAACATCAAGAGATGGTTCGAATAGCATGCATGTTGAAGTTGTTAGGAATGATCAGGAATCGTCGGAGCAAGTGGAAGTTGATCCGACGGTCAGAAGAATGCGTACTGGTGGTCTGGAATCTCCTGATTCTGATGTATGCAGTAGAAGCGATGACCGTATCGAGCCTCATAGTGTTGCCTCAGTTGAAGATGTGAAGTCGGATTTATCCACAGGTAAGAAATGATCATCTTTTTGTGGCATTAAGGGGTTTAATTACGAGAACTACTCTTGTGTTGTAGCCTAATTACAAAAAATCCCTGTTATCTTTCAAAATTACAAATACCCCCTTGACATTTGTTTCTGTTTTACAAGTTGCATTCTCAATAGGGGGTTATTCGTTAGGTGGATACAATCTTTAATGAGTGTGTGTAACGCGTTAAAGGTGTATTTGTAATTTCAAAAGATGACTGAAAATATTTGTAAGGTGTAGTTTATGTTACTCTCCTAACTGCAATGTTATTCTTTTGTAACTATACCGAACATTAAAGGGTAAATTACACTAAACCTCCCCGAACTATGTTTTTTCCACACACTTTACCCCCTAAACTATTTTCTGTTCCATTTTTTTTCCCCTTCCAATTTGGCCCCGGCCATCTCACATTGTATCATGCGTGGACTCGTGTCATGAACAGTACACATCAGTTTTCAGTTGGTCCGGAGGCAAAATGAGAAAAAGGAAAACATAGTTTAGGTGGCAAAGTGAAATAAATAAAAGCCTAGGGGAAAAAGTTCAAAGAACCTCATAGTTGAAGGGTTTAGTGTAACTATCTCAACATTAAATTATGAAATGCCCACTTGTTTATTTTAGTTTAATACCTTTTCTAAATAACAGGGCTAGAGTTATCTCTCTGCGGAAAATTGCTCCATTCCGGAATGGGTTCAAGTGCAGCACAAGATGCCTTCAACGCAAACCGCATATCATTAGAAGAATTCAAACTTTCAGCCACATCAATTATCAAGAACGAAGACCTTATTGTTAGGCTAAAGGATAATAAATACTTACCATGGGATAAAGCCGCACATATCATTCTTGGCATGGCAGCTTTCAGTTTGGAATTACCGGTCGATCCGGCTGACGTAATCCCTGTCGAGCACGAGAAGCCAGAAGCTAAAGAAGGTAATGATTCTGGAATCACCTCTACGCCTCCATCTCGGAGATGGAGGCTTTGGCCAATCCCGTTTAGAAGGGTCAAAACACTCGAGCATAGTGGTGATAGTGGATCGTCGAACGAGGACGTGTTTGTCCAGACGTGCTCTGTTTCGGAGGGCCAACAAGATGTTGCGAGTCCTAGGGACCGTGATGGACCTCGGTCTCCTAGGAAGCAGATTATTAGGACGAATGTGCCGACTACTGATCAGATAGCATCATTGAGTCTGAAAGAAGGTCAGAATATGGTGAATTTCATTTTCTCGACTAGAGTTCTTGGGTGCCAAAAGGTTGGTATTTTTTTTCTTGATTCATGTTTGTAGTTTGTACTTTTAGAGGCAGAAGAACCACTCTGTATCGTTGTTGAGTAACGTTTTTACTGAAACAGGTTGAAGCTCATATATACTTGTGGAAGTGGAATACACGAATCGTAATATCTGATGTGGATGGAACAATAACCAAGTTAGTGTTTTTTTTTTCTTCTTTCTAATCTTTTTTTCCTTCCTTCTCGCAAGGGACGATGGATATGCTTTCATTTTGAGAATTTTCTTTCTGTTGGAGAATAGTGATGAAATTTTTTGTGGAAGAAAAAGAATGATTTTTGGGAGTGTATGTGAGATGAAAAATGTAATAATAAAACTTGATTTAATTTAAAAATAGCAATATGTGAGTTAGAAGTTAGAGACATGTGAGTGTGTGAATATTGGTATTTATGGGAAAATGTGGCATGAAAATGGTCATTTGATCTCTCTCCCTCCCTCCCTCTCTCTCTCTCTCTCTCCTCCCTCCCCTCCCGTTGAGAATTAAATTGAAGTGTTTGGTGGGAGAAAAATAGTGGTGGTGAGTGAATAATGTTTGTTTTCCCACTTTTCAAGGATATTAAAATAATAAATGCAAATGTGAAGGCATATATACCCAACAATCTCACATATTTCAACACTTTGCCTCACCTCTCGTGTACGCTTGTTTCTAGGTCGGATGTTCTTGGTCAATTTATGCCTTTGGTTGGAAAAGACTGGACACATTCCGGGATAGCTCATCTTTTTTCTGCAATAAAGGTAGTCTCTTCAAATTTCGTGTTTTCAAGCCATCATATGCTTCATGGTGCTGAAAAATGCATTTTCGTGTTAACCGACTCTGAACTTATAATAGCTGTTGTCAAGTGTTTTTTTTTTCTTTTCTTCTTCTTCTTCTTCTTCTTATTATTATTATTATTATTATTATTTCGTATATTTTGACATATAAATTACCTTTGTTTTCATCTATGTTTATGATATCTTTGTTCTTCTCTTACAGGAGAATGGGTACCAGCTCTTATTTCTGAGCGCACGTGCGATTGTTCAAGCATACCTAACCAAGAGTTTTCTTTTCAATCTGAAGCAGGTATAATATATATTTTACCACCTGGAGTACTTTTAGCTTATTAAGACGTAAAACGCTGCTTTACTGTTTTGCATTTCGTAATCAAAAGTTTCTGCAAGACTATACTAAAGTATATTCTTATGTTTGCTAATCGTGCAACTTCTGATTTTTTTTTTTTGGTAAAGAATATAATGGATTAAGTTACATTTTTGTATTCTATTGAGTTAAATTTGTTAAAAAATGCTTGCAGGATGGAAAAAGCTTACCCAATGGACCGGTTGTTATTTCCCCTGATGGATTATTTCCTTCATTGTACCGAGAAGGTAAGCTCCTTTTTGTTGAATTATACACTGCTTAACATTAAGAGAAAAAAAGATAGAATTTCTTTTTGCTATTTCAAATAATGTCATTTTCTGATGTTGAGTTTCATTTATCTGCTCTTAATATGCAAAAACTGCAATTGTTTCTGTCTGAAGGTAGAATGCAGTCTGTAGGGGGATATACTAGAATTAGACTGCACATATTAGTGAAGAAAACTATGTTAAAAGTGTGAAGAATATTTTTTTTGTTCGTTCTATTATCTCTCTCCCAATTTTCCATTGTTTCCGATGGAGCCAAAGACTCCTTATTCTTTGGTTCTGGATTATAATGGAATAAAACAAAATGACTCACTAAACTGGCTGCACTTCTTTTTCTCATGAAGTACTAGTCGTTCCATGCAATTCTCGATGCGATTTTCATTTTGGATCATCCGGAAACAGCCTCTCTCTGTTAAGACAGGGGTAAGGCTGCGTACATCCGATCCCCCCTTACCCTGCTTTTTGCGGGAGCCGTTGAGGCATTGGGATAATGGTGTTGTTGTGTATTATCTCTCTCCCTCGCTCCCTTCCCCCCTCCCCCTTCCGCTTCCCCCTCCCCTCCCCCTCCCTCTCCCTCCCTCCTCTCATTCTCTTTGATTTCTTAACATTTTATTGATGAATTACTATCAACTTATTTATGTTGTTTATTTGACTTCCTAAACTCATTATTTTTTCCCTCCATTTTTTACAAGTCTATATAGATTCAACCTTTGCAGTTTTGCGTTCATCTGACCCGATATATTTTACTGATTACAGTAATAAGGAGAGCTCCTCATGAATTCAAAATTGCCTGTTTAGAGGTAAAAATCCACACACACACACGCGCGCACGCACGCACGCACGCGAGTTTTATAGTTGGATCCTTCTATATTTATTAATAATCTTTGATAAAATATGTGCCTTTTTGCAGGATATCAAGGCGCTATTTCCCCCTGATTACAATCCATTTTACGCGGGTTTTGGAAATAGAGATACTGATGAGCTCAGTTATCGGAAAATCGGGATTCCCAAGGGCAAGATCTTTATAATTAACCCCAAGGTTGGTCTTTCAAAAACGTACTCCACTTATCTTTTAAAAATAACCCCCTTGCTTTATTTGTCTTACAAAAGTGTGCCCTTAAGAGGGTTCAAGAGGGATTCAGGGATTTATTCGTAATCTTAAAAAGATAACTGGGTTCTTTTCTAATTAGGGATACAATTTAATATTACATCTTTTAGAAAAAGAAAATCAGAGACGAGTCTCACAATCTTTTTCTCTTATCCGTTGCATCCAATCATTTTTCTTTCGTTTTATTACAGGGCGAGGTGGCCATTAATCATCGTATTGATGTGAAATCATACACTTCATTGCACACACTAGTGAACGACATGTTCCCACCGACATCACTGGTCGAACAGGTACGTCTTCTACAGTAGAACCCCTCTAAAGTGATACTCTCTAAACTGATAACCTCTCTAAATTAATAAAAAATCTCGGTCCCGACTTGGGACCAGTATTAAAATTTAATAACCTCTCTATCGTGATAATTAATAATTTTTCAGAAAATTTTAGTATTAAATATCGGTCCCAATTTTCGCATAAAGTGATAAGTTTAATAAAATACATATATTTCATTTACCCTATCAATTAGAAAAATATTTCATGATACTAGTTTGCTTTGAATTTGATTGTCTCGTAACTTTTACATCATTATCTTCTGAATCATCTTCATTTGGTCTTTGTGATCTCCATCTTGTTGTAGTAAGAAAATCTCGATTGATTGTAGCATTTGGATAGCGCTAGATACCGGAATTTTTGGTATCTCATGTACAAATATGTTTAGGAAATTTAAAAAACTATTAAATATTGGTGAGTTGAATGTAGAAATGCATGAATGATCAATTTTGATTAGTTTTGGTTAGTTGAATGTAGATAATATGTACAATGTATATTAGTAATTAAAATATAAATTTGATAAATTTTTAATTAAAAAAATACAAACCTCTCTAATGTGATAATCTCTAAAGTGATATTTTTTCCCGGTCCCAACAATATCACTTTAGAGGGGTTCTACTGTATAACAATAGACAAACTAAACTGCAAAAACCACCCCTGTTATATTTCAAAATTACAAATACCTCCTTGATATTTTTTTTCTCCTCCTTAACAAATTAAAATACAAACATCAACCTGTGTTCCGTAACATTTTAAGGGGGCGTTTGTAATTTCGAAAGATAAGTGGAGTTTTATTGAAACTGAACTAAACCACAGGTTTAGTTCCGTAATTATCCGGAAGAAGTATCACATTATAGTGGCTTTTACATTTTCTCTCTCCTCTTTTTTTTTTTTGGGTATGTGAAAACCTCTCGTCCGTGCAGGAAGATTATAACTCGTGGAATTACTGGAAAATGCCCTTGCCCGACATCAACGACTTGTAGAAGCTTTGTTCGCGCAAATTCTACTCTTTCGACTTCCGCTGGCCGGAGATGCTGGACCGATTTTTGTCACAACCAGTATTCTTCTATTCATCACCACTTTCTTTTTTCTCTCTTTTTTCGTTCTTCCTTCTTCTCATGAAGAATACTTTTTGGTACCCAATTGTTAGAAAGTGTAAAAGAAACTCTCAGTTCTGTGAATCATAAACCGGTGTGGTATAAACTGAGGCTTTACAAACTTTCCTAATGACAATAAGACATGAAGCTTTTCTTGCTTATTGCATTCTCAGATTCAGTCTCCTCTTCTATTTTAATCTTTATTTTTATCTGTATTTATTTATTTGCTTTTGTTATTTATGTGAGTGTGATTTTTTTTTTTTTCAAGTTTTATTGTGGAAAGTACTTCAGATAACGAGACTGTAGTGTTATTCGCTATTTCTTTTTCCTTTTTCTTTCTTTTCTTGCGTTGGCCTATAGTTCTTTTTTCCAACGAGCAGCTGCTGCACGATGGCCATTTTTTTTTTATTGTTTCGACGGGCCTGTCCGTCTATTTCCCGGTCAAGCCGTCGGAAGACCTGTGATGGGCGGTCAATTTTTATTTTTCTTTGGATGCCACCGCCTGCCCTGCGCGCCTGTGGAGCCGCCGCAGCCGGCAGAATTCCGACAGCCGGTCAGTTTATATTTTTTTTTCGGCGACGATAATTTTCTTTGTTATTTTTTTTTGTGCGGGAGCCTGCCAGCCTACGTGTTGGCATAGCCATCGCCGGTAAACTGAGGGGCAACATTGTTTGCCGGTAGACCGAGGGACAACATTGGTTTTTTCTAGCAAGATAATCTAATTATGACGCTTACATGCCATTGTGGCACGGATTATTTCTAATATTCAGTAACAACATTATTTTGTACACGTGACGTTTACATGTGAAGTGAGACATTAATGGCATGCTCATATTTTGGCCAATAACTTTGACCGGCCACTTTTGGTGGCCATGATGTCGCCGGTTAATTAGGTATCAAATTCAAAAGGAGGTTGTACGCTCTAGAAAATATTCGGGAGCACCGTAGCTTAAGAACCACCCACCAAAGATGTTCATAGTGGCGTCGGAAAAATTTCCGATACTCTTCCAACTTCTTCTTGCCTTACGATTCTGAATCGGATCTCGAATTTTTCAAACAGAGATCGTACGTCTTGGAAATTATTCGGGAGTGCCTTAGCTTACGAACCAACCGGGGTGGACCGGGATCAAGACTGTGCATATCATAAGAATTAAGAGGACTGAGTGTAAGTGGCCATACTATGTGTGTCTTTATTAATATAGAAAAAAAAAAAAAAAAAAAAAAAAAAAAACAGTACATTTCAAGCTCCCTTGAGTTAATAGCAACATAGTAGAATTGGGCTACAACACAAAAAAACTGTTCAGATGCATGTGACTAATCTGATGTAAATTTACCAAGTGGACCATACTTGTCCTTTTTTTATAACAATAAAAATAAAATTCTTTTTTTCCTTTTTTTTTTGGCTTACATTTTCTTTCACACATTTTTTTTTTTTTACCATTCAAAACTTTCTAACATTTTTTTAAAACTGTGGCACCCCAAATATGATAATTTTTTGATGGACGGAGGAAGTACCGTAATAATGATGTGGTCGTATATGCAAATTAAAAATCTCTCATAATAGCATTTCTCGATATAATAAAAATATTCTAAAACTAGATAAAACTTTTATGATATGGGTTAAATTATGGAGCAGACAACATGGTACAGTAGCATTATTACAAGACCACTGGAAAGTGGAAAGAGAAACCTCTTCATGGGGATGGGAATGGTATGTGTATCTCACTAGTCATAACAGTCCTGACCCGACACTACTGCTACCAGTTAAATCGCGAGATATGTATTTGACTCCCAGATTCTTAAATATCCTCATTCTGCCTTGCGAAGTCGTTAAGTGATTCTTCATCTGGGCCTCAAATCCAACCGCAGGCCCCACCGAGATCGGCCTCCTACACCGCTTGAAGCCATCAATATTTAATTGTTCCACCAAAGATAGGCCCTGCTTGGCAAGTCGGGTAAGGGATCATCAACCTTGAGAAATTGATTAAAGTGTTGCTTAGGAATTGGCACTATCTTAGGTGTCATTGCTGCAAGACAGTTGTTAAATTTTGTTCTATGTTAGATATGACATTCCTTGAAGTCAAAATGCAAGAGCATCTTATAAGATGGCTTGGCCATATACGTTGCACGCCCATATATATGCACTTGTCCGTCGAGTGGAATTGATGGGGTTAGGTTCGTCTAGAAGAGTACGTGAATGACTGAAGTAAACATGGTAGAAGTTCGACCTTAAAAACATGGTGGCTGAGATATCAATAAAGTAAATTCTAGGTGAAGGGTTGGTGGTCCAGTGGTAGGACGCCTACACTCAAGACATTCTTTTGGGAGAGGTCTTGGGTTCTAACCTCACCAAGGAGGTGAAAGATGAGGTTTTTTCTCTCTCGAGCGACCGCTAATCAATGTTTAATCGCGTCAAGCGGCAGTGTGAGAGTATTTTCTTACTGGGAACCCGGATGTGCTGACCAATCAGTGGTTGTTCTCCCGAGAACTGTGCTGGGAACCTGAGGCGCTGTTAATTAGTTAAGGGTTTCTTCTTGTGCGCAGAAGTGTACAGAAAAGGCATTGAGAATCCTGGAATTTCTTGAGCGACTCGCGATATACTTCTCTCAATGGGTTAGGAGTGGGTTCATTGAGGGATTAGGATTAATTCGACTAAACTGGGATGACCTAATTATTAAAAAAAAAAAGACAAAATGCATCCTTAGGTCCCTGAACTATTAACTTTTCTTTCATCAGGTCCCTGAACTATTTTTATGTTTTAAGAAGGACCTAAACTATTGAAAAACGAATTCACGTGGTCCATAGTTGACGGAACGTTAGTATGAATATATTTTATGAACGTTGACTAATTGCTTGAACATCAATGAATATATTTGGCAAACGATCCTGCTAAGTCGAACTATTAACTTTTCTTTCATCAGCCCCTGGTCCCTAAAATATATTTTATGAACGTTAATAATACTAGAAATGTTATAATACGGCAAAATGTGGCAAAATATATTTTATGAACGTTAATATGAATATATTTTATGAACACCGAACGGAATTGCTTGAACGTTGACTAATTGAATAATGAGTACTTTACGCCTAATTTTAATATATTTTAATTGAGCTCAATTTATTTTATCAAAATTGATTTTATTCAAGATTATTCAATTCAATTTAATATTATTGATTCACTTAAAATCAATATTATTAATTACTATTATCATTATTTGTGTTCTAAGTAATTATATAAAATAATTTTTATTATAATTTTTTATTTTTATTATAATTATTTATATTATCAATAACATTATATAAATAACAATTATATATATATATATATATTATCTAATTTTATTATCATTAATTACTATTACTATTATTATTATGATTATTAATATCATTATTATCAATAGAATTATATATTATTTGTAATATTATCAATAAATTTATTATTAATATTATTGATATCAATATTCCCAATAGTATTATAACATTTCTAGTATTATTAATGTAACTTTTATTATTATTATTATTTTTTTGTTGTGATATAACTAATTTTATTATTGTTGTATATATTTTTATGTGATATAATTATTATATTAATCTTATAAATAGTATTATATATAATATACATAATATACAATATTATTGTAGATGTTATATACATATATATTCTAATCTATATTACTCGTTATTATTATTATTATTTATTCGGTCATTTCGATTCGATTCAATTCGGTTATATTATATATGTATCCTTGTTGTTTATTAATACACGGTACATGGCATGCTCAAAATTAATCTATATTCTTAGAAGTTTGGAAATTTAAATTATAAATAAAAATTATTTAGAGTAAGTTTGTTGTGACATATAGTAAAACCTCGATAAATGAAAGTTCGATAAGCAAATAATACGAACAAATAAATATTTTTCCGGGCAAGTCTTTATAACATGTTCAAATTATCGCCGATAAAATGAATAACATCGCTAAATGAATATTTTTATCCAATCCCAATATTATTTATTCATTATTTTTGTTATTTTATCGCACACCATAAATACCACAATGTGATTTTCAAAGACTCATATTAAAACATAAAAATAGTTCACGACTGATGAAAGAAAAGTTAATAGTTCGGGGACCAAGGATGATTTTGCCTATTAAAAATTCAACACGAAGTCCGCTTTCCATTCCAATCGCACTCACAAGCGCGTGCAATATTCATACTAACGTTAATCCAACTACACCACGTGAATTCGTTTTTCAATAGTTTAGGTCCTTCTTAAAACATAAAAATAGTTCAGGGACCTGATGAAAGAAAAGTTAATAGTTCAGGGACCTAAAGATGTATTTTGCCAAAAAAAAAAAAGTAAATTCTACGTTATGTATGATGTTCATTAACGTCGAGATGGAAAAGCATCGTATAAGGTGGTTTGACCATATATGATGCAGGCTTATTTATATATGCATGGTGGTTGGGATATTAATACATGGTTATGAATCATACGTAAAAAACATAGTGGCTGAGATATCAATACATGCATCGAACCTAATGTAATCGTATTTGTAGTTCATATAGCCTACTCAATTTATCGGGATTAAAAGGCTCGAATAATTAATTTGTTTATTTATTTATTTACACAACAATGGAATTGTTTGTAGTGCTATATAGGTAGTTGTGTGTAGGGTTGCAAACAAATCGAATAATTTTGATTCGATTCGATATTCGTATTCGTATTGTTCGATTTGTATTCGGAAAAATCGAATTCGAATTTGAATAAGAATAATTTTTTGTATTTGTAGATTTTTCGAATACAAATACAAATATGCCAATATTCGATTCGATGTATTCAAATATTCGATTCGTTTATTTATGTAATATTTGTAATATATAATATATATTAGTTATATAGTTTTCTAATACATAATATATGCTAGTCAATATAGTTTAATTATATAAAATAAATATATAGAGAATATATATGTTATGTATTTATTAAATATAATTTTATTTTATAATATAGTTTTTATATTTATTTTTAGTTAAATAATTTATTTGGAATATACATATATATAAATAATTTCGAATTTCGAATCGAATCGAATATTCGAATATTCGAATTTTTTTAACGAATCGAATACGAATCGCATTTTGAATTCGACTAAATATCGAATTCGAATTCGAATATTCGTCAACTTGATCCAATTCGAATAAAATGTCTCAGTATTCGGTTCGATTCGATTCGTTTGCAACCCTAGTTGTGTGCACAGGCAGAGGGAGGGAGGTCCGAAAGAGAGAGAATATATATATATATATATATATATATATATGGCTTTTCGACTTCCGTAATCTCCATAGGTCTGGGCGCTCCGAGTATTTATTAAGGTTTTGAAAAGTTAAAATTAAAATCCAATTAATTGGGATCATAAAATAATTAAAGGCTCAAGTTCTCATAGGATTCTAGAAGGTACAAGACTCCTTGACATAATATAAGAGTCTGCTATGAGGTAGGAGACCTACGTAATTTAAGCTTCCCGAAAGGTACAAGTCTCCGGGACTTTCTAAGAGATAAGTCTCCTTGATAGAGTCTACTTCTTCTACAAAGACTCCTAATCCTACTCATCAGGTAATCCTATATATAGGGGTCTCCACCCCTCATTACAGGCACGAACTTTCATAGCTAATCTCTCTCTATATTCAAGTTGTTATTTATAATCTTGTATAGACACTTACTCTAACGCCGGAGTCCCCGACGGGGACCAAACCCCTGTCGGATTACAGGTACACTTCTGGAAGACGGAGGAGCTGCAGTAAGAGGAGTCCCTCATAACAGCTTGAGTTATGAGACAAGGACATTAAATTCTCAAAAAATATCATTAATTACAGTTTATTTTTATTACACGAATTTTGCACACGAAAAAGATGCAACGATTTGAATTGAATATTAAAATAAATGTAAAAGGGAAAGATGCCCAACAAGACTTTTTTTTTTTTTTCCTTGCCACTCAGAAAATTTATTAATTATATAATCAGGGGGCAGAATACCAGTTTTTGGGGGAGTATCAATTATGGGCTGTTTCCCAATTTTTTTTATTTATTTAATTATTTATTGTTGCAGACAAACTTGTGGATGTTGCACTTGCAGAATGATGTATTATATGCCAGTATTATTTAATTTTCTCATTCTTATTAAAAATTATGGTGTTATTGGACTCAGACAGAAAAATCCAAGACCTGTAATAACATAAACAGATCCACTAAAGACCTGCCAGATTAGAATAATGATGTGATGGAATCCCTATATTTGATTTTTTTTTTAGGTTTTATACTTATTCACTATTGTTGTAAATTTAGGAATATTTTATTTTAATTACTCTCGCCGTCCCACTGGAATTGGCGTCATTTGGGATCTCCGCTTGTTCAACATATGGCCTTCTTCACTAAAAGCACTCTCAACGGGGACTGTGGATGCAGGCAATGTAAGAATTTCTTGTGCCATAATGAAAAGTATGGGAAATTCAGTTCCCCTTCTCGGGTAATTTGATTAAGAATGAAGGTAATCATGCAAAACCATTAATTTCTACTCTTGTATTTTTTTTCAATCAATTAATATCGAAGTTTATTTACTGAAAACTTTAAATTTTAGGAATATTCACTACCAAAATCGGGGGTTTAGTCGACGACTTAAAGTCGTCGGCTAAAAGTAAATATCGTCGGCTAATCCTATCAGTCGTCGGCTAAAAAACCGTCGGCCGATATTCGTCGGCCAAGGTTTAGCGGACGACTTTTTTAGTAGTCGTCGGCTAAAGTCCAAAGTTTAGCCGACGACACTTAAAAGTCGTCGGCCGTTTTTTTAAGTGTCGTCGGCTAAAGTCCTTTTTTTGGTAGTGATTATACAAATTTTAACTAAATATTAAGATTTTATTTTGAGACTGTCATCTTCAAGTGAGACAAAATCATGTTCTGAAAATACTCTCTTCAAGGGGACGGAGTGAGTATCATGTAATGTTAATTTAAGATTTGAATAAACTTAAGATTTAATTACAATGAAAAACCATACCAAGAAATTTTGCCTAATTACAAGAGAAAAATGTTTAGCTATCTTTCAAAAAAACAAAAACTCTTGTTTCCATTTGTTTCTCTCGGCACCGATCATGCGTAACCGATTCACTTTGTCGTGGAGTGATTTTAATAATGTGTCGCTGCCACAACCTCTAAAAGAAAATCAAATAATAAAATATTGTGTGGTTGTGGCAGTGTCCGGTACTGTTCACTCCGGGAGTGCCAGCTCGCCTTTGTTCACTCCATAAGGGAGTGATTATGGTCACATTTAATGGAAACCTTTGTTTCTCTTTTACAAATTGTTTCCTTAGGAAGTGCAAGTATTTGTGAGGTAAGTATAGACCTCAAAGGGGTTTGTATACATTACTTCATGAATACTTGTAAAATTTCTCCTTGTTATAAATAAGTGGAGTATTTCATAATTAAACTAAACCATAGGGGTAGTTCTATAAATATCCCAAAGTTGAAAAATAATTCCTTTATAAAAGAAATAGACCTCCCACTTCCTTACAACCAATTCATGCTTTTCTGATTTACAATCATCATTTTTTCTCCTTTCCACTATTCATATATATATATATATATATATATATATATATATATATATATATATGATTTTTATTCTTTCAATTTGATTGGAAAAAATGTCCATAAATGAAAAAGATTACATAGAGTTCGAGTTCCAAATGTCATTTTCTTGCAAGTATCAAACAACACAAGACGACGACAACGACGACAACGACGACACTACTTCACCAGCTGATGAGCTTTTCTACAAAGGCAAGCTCCTCCCCCTCCACCTCTCGCCACGTCAGCAAATGGTCGAAGACGACCATAATTACTACCACTCAATGCCACTAATATTTTCTCCCACCATTTCTCCTCCTCCATCAAAATCATGCCGGGCAACGACGGCCGGTGGTAGCGGGACTGATCGGGATTCCGAAGAATACGACCGTTTCTTCGACTTTCCCGGTGATCGGACCATGAAAAGGCCGTGGCCGGAAATGATCAAGCTCGTCAAGCATCCTTCCGTCATCCGACAGAAGCTGAAAGCTTCGAGTGCTTATCTGAAATCATTGTTCGCAAAATCGTCCAACCGCAATTCGGGTGATGATCATAATTTATCTAAAGGTGAGGCCCTTCTGAATAAATACTTAAAGAATACGAAAAAACAGCCGTTGGGACATATTTCAAGAACTTCACGTCCTAAAATAGCTACTCTTATTATTGAGGACAATAATAATGTCTCCAGGAGATCGTTTTCGGGGGCGATCAAACGACATTCTCCGACTAAGTGTTCGTCTTCGTCGGATGCTTCATCTTCGTCGTCATCGTCTTCTTTTAAATCCAACGGTCAGTGTGCAGAGTTGAACATATTTAGGAGGAGTAGCAGTGTGAATGAGATTGAGGCTTCAATTGATGCAGCCATTGAACATTGCAAGAAATCTATGCAGATTTTTTCATGCAATATAAATTTAGGTGAAGATGGAAAAAAGGCCAGGTCTTTGTAGTGTGTATATATATATATATATATATATATATATATATATATATATTGTATTTTCTATCTATTTTGGGAATAATTATTAAAAACTGGAAATGAGGTATTAAAAATTACACACCAAGAACTGTGCATTATTTTTTTCTATTCTTTTTTCTTAGTTATTTTGTTTCAATTTCTTAGGGTTCTCTATTTTTGTGATATTTTTTAATATTATCTTTACTTTAAAATTAAGTTTTACAGGGCCGCCGCAAGGGGATAACCAAGTTGGTAGAGTAGATGACCGCGGGACTGAAAGGTCACGAGTTCGATTCTCTCTACCAATAATTTCTTGGTTGAGCGCACAAACAAGGGTCTTGCAGTGTGGTTTCATTTAATGGCGTAGTTGCGTGCTTATTACAATGGTTGCGGTTCCGTCATCACTAAAAAAAATCTAGAAACCGTCTCACAAAAAAACCAACTCCTTTTTTTTTATATGTAGTACCTGGGCTATTATCAGTGGCGGAACCAGAATGAGACAGCAGTAGTAGCACCAATTTTTTTTGATCAAATATAATAACATGAAAAAAATTTAAATTACGATTGATAAATATAACAAAGTAGTGTAGAACTTACATTTTAGATTTGACATCCCCATGTACATATTTTTTGATAGCAATCCATTACATCTTCAATCTTCACTTCCATAAGTGCTTTTTTTCAACATTACAAATAAATGCATCGTTCATATAGTCATCACCCATTTTGTTACGCAAGTCGGTCTTCAAGAGCTTCATCGCAGAAAAACATCTTCCCATTGTTGCGGTCGCGACGGGTAAAATCAAAGTCAACTTTAATAACCTATAAACCATAGGATAAGAACGATGTTTTTCCGTTTCCACCATCAAACGAGAAAGGTCGGCTTCTGTGCAACGCTGCAAGCCTGCAACAAATAATATATTAGCAGTCGGCTCTAAAAAAATAGTAGGTTAAGTTTGCATTGGGCTTTTTTTTTTCAGATTTGGGCTACTTCTAGACAAAAAATGAGTAGGGGCACAAGCACCCTTGTGCCCCATACAGTTCCGCCCCTGACTATTATGCAAACTAATAAATGTTTAGGGGTATCTGTAATTGTAATTTTGAAAGATATAATTCAGTATTTATAATCAGACTAAACCATAAGGGTAGTATTACCAACGAAAAATTACCGACCGCCACAGTCGTTGGTAAATACCTAAAATACCGACGAATTACTGACGACATTAATTAACTAAATTTACCGACGGATATAGCGACGGTACGTTGGCGCGAACTTTACCATCAAATTTATCGACGGTATTAGAGAGGGCAAAATTACTGACGGTGTAATATCCGGATTTATTACAGTGTATTTCATCTGTATTCAACCATGTATTATTTCGGATTGGTGGTTTTGATTATTGGAATATGATATTTAGTGCATTGATATCATTGTGCATAAGTATAGAAACATGCAAAATTGCTCAAGAAACCTTGTGATAGCGCACGCTAAGAATGTATCTTAACGCGCGCTATCGGGCCATTATTAGCGCACGCTATGAAGGTAGGGGTTGCGTGCGCTAAGAACTCAATTATTGAGCTGACAATAACACATGCGTCACAATGACAGGGTCGGATAAGATTCCGCCGACGCATCCTGACAAATTAAGTCAACCATTATTAGCGCACGCTAAGGGATGCTTAGTAGCGTGCGCGCTAACTTGTCAATAATGCAATTTTATAAATGGGACAAAGAACCGCTTTGGCTTTCATTTCCTTCGTCTATACTTCACCTTTGAGAGTCCAGAGAGCAAGTATATCCCTTCTAAACACTTAGAACATATATTAGTGATCATTGAATGATTGAGTATCACTTGTAAGTGATCATTGGAGAGAAGTAACACCTTGGAGTGGCACATAACCAAGCGAGTCGGATTATACCTCGTGGTTCAGTGATTTCGGCATTCTAAGGTATGTTCAACCTATCACCAGTCTTAGATTTGGTTTTCCAATGGATACGATGATCATATTATCGAGGTATTGAATTTCATTAGTGAATTATTCAACAACATCATGTTTAGAAGATTGGAATGTCTACTAATACGATATTATTGTTGGAACCTTGAAGTTGGGATCCTAGTACTTCAAATGATGAGAGTAATATTCAAGTTAACAATCCGTATGATTTATGTTATCTTTGTGATCATGATTTGGAAGAGATGTTATAAGAACTTAAAGGAAGAATCATCTTAGGAAATATTCTTTCGTATAAGTCGGAATTGTAGTTCACCTCAAGATGTAGTCTGAATATGTATAATGATAGTAACATCTAATACATCAACCGGAGATCACCAACTTTGCATGAGAATTGTAATCAAGATGGATTATGGTGTCATGATGATTATACGTATCTTGAAATTGATATCATCCTGGAGATCATTCATAAGAGTAAGAACTTGGTATTCATGGAAGTAACATGAATTATCACGAAGGATTTCATTGTTTCGAACATGGCAAGAAAGCATCTTGCTCAAGAAGAGCGCCATGCGTAGATAGCGCACGCTATGTTTTGCGCTTTAACGTGCGCTTATCGAGTACTAGTTAGCGTGCGCTACGTTTAATACGTAACGCACGCTAGACCATCGATCGAGTCGGTTGGTGATCGGTGAAGTATCGACCATGCATTATTAGCGTGCGCTAATATACGAGATTTAACGTGCGCTATCGAGTACGTTAGCGACGCAACGTTTGGACTTAGCGACGTTAAATCATCACCGAGTCGATCGGTGATCGATGAAGGCATCGATAACGCCAGGTTAGCGACGCTAGGCGGTGTATCGCGACGCTAACGAGTAGCATTAACGCACGCTATATATGATTCGAAGCGTGCGTTAATCATGCCCGCAGATTGCCTATTAAGGACTTCCTACCGTAATTGTTGAATTGTTAGACGCTCGCATGCCACGAAATGAATTCTGTACTTTTTCTTTTGTTAAGGTTCGAGCTTAACACGTGGTGATCGAAGGGGACGACCTTGAGTATTTTGATATTCGTGGAAGTTTATTCTTGTCAACGAACCGAGGCAAGTACTCTAATTATTTGTACTATGACAATTGTGATGGTATCGTATAAATATGTTGTGTATATATATGTCCACCATGTGTTGATCCGACGGGAATCATCATGGGAATCTATAGTCAGTGTGCGTTTGGATCGTTGGACAGGTAGTTCCACCATGTGTTGGTCCGACGGGATCATCATGGGAATCTATAGCTGTGTGCGCTGGATCGTTGGAATACCATCTGTATGTTGGAAATGTTATGATATGATATGTGTTGTGGATATTCTCGTTGGAGAAACTTATTATGATTATTGTACTTGTACTAGCATCGTTGTGCTAACCCCTTCGGGGGTGAACATTTGTGTTTTGTTCAGGATCCAGGAGAGCGGGGAAACAACCACTGGAGAGGCATGACGACGAGGGTGCGGAGTGATGTTTCGACCGGGTTTACTGTCTGTTAATTATTGGTTATTTTCAATAAGTACTCGAGTACGTTGTCGATTTATAATGCTTGGATTTTGATGATGTAAGATAATTCTTCATGGGATATTTGTAATTTCGATTTTGAACCAGTCGGTTGAATTTCATTTCAGTAATTTCATAAACTGGTATCTGTTATTGTCATTTCTTTTATTCAGCCTTGTAAATTCTTATGTAAAGGATTTACGGCGCTGTAATATTCCTGAATATATCGGGGGTGTTACAGAATATGGTATCGGAGCTAAGATTATGGATATCTTGGCCGTTGGGTTAAAATAGGGGTCATTTATGTCTTTTGAGGTAACCGGTCATGAACGACATCACTGCACTGCCTACGTCTTCATGCGAACAGTTGTTGTAAGTTCCTAAACTCTATCTTGTTCTTTGCATGTTGTGTCTCTTTATACTTGAATATTAGAACGATGATGTTTCCTGTGTATTAAGTACTTGTGCTTACAGTATGTTGAGAGGCGGACGTGGACGTGGTCGCGGTCGTGGACGCGGTCGAAGGAATGCTGAAAGGGAGGCATCGCCTTCTAATCAGGCTAGTCATAGCTCAGGCGAGCCGCAACAATCCATCAATAACGAACCGGAACCTGGTGTGCCAGAAATCCTTCGTCAAGTTGTGAACCAGATGACTCAGTTCGCTCAGGTCGTGGACCGAATGCAAGTGGCGGCAGGAATTCAGCAGGGAGATGGACAACAAAGAATTCCAGAAATGGGAAATCGAGGTGACCGATGGTTACAAGAGGTGGCAAAGATGCAACCACCCAAATTTGACGGCTTTTCCGAGACTCCCACTTGGGACCATTGGTTGAAGGAACTCGGAGAAAATTTTTGTCGAATTAATTGCCGGACGACAGGAGAGCTCCTATTGCCCAAGATTTCTCGATAGGAAGCATCCGAGTGGTGGGAAGCTATACGACTGGCAGATCATGATGCCGATTGACGGAATTTAAAATGATGATGGAAGCTCGATTGCCCTCGTCCCGTGAGGGAAGCCAAAATTCGAATTTTTCTCCGCTCAACCATCGACGAACCCGTGTCCTGCATTTATTAAGACTTTTAACCAAAGAAGCTAGCATTTGTTCGACATCCGGTCGTAATGATGCGGAAATGATGATTCATTTTGAAATGAGTATGAAACCGTAAATCCAGGTACATGTCCGGTTTTGAATGTACCACTCTCCGCCTTGATTGTGATAAGGCGTTGGCGTATGAAATAAAAGAAGCAAGAATGGAGAAGTTTATGGAGTCGAAGAAACAGAAAGTCTCTGGTACTTTTACAGAGCACAAGAGCAGTGGGCCCCGCAAGGCCCAGTCTTCTTTTTCTTTCAAGAAGCCTCCACACCCAGCTAAGAGCGGAAAGAATTACGGAACAATGTCAGCCACGACGGATACAGCTAGGAAGTGCTTTAACCGTGGTCGCCTGTGCCACCTTTGGCGTGATTGTTTGCGCACTCGATTACATGTTTTGAGTGCGGACAGAAGGGCAGCGTGGGACGTTTTGTTTGGTCGCCACTAAGTTCAATGGAACCCGCTCATCACGGCCCGATTCGAAGGAAGCCAGTGTCCAACAGACGCAGCAAAGTGTTCGATGCCTCGGAATTTTGGCCGCGGGCGAGGCAGAGGACAATGGGACCGAAAGGGGACATCGAGTGCCGGATCTGTTCCCCACGTTTGTATGAGATGAGGAGGACAGATGATCGTGATGTCTTGCCGCATCGTGCATCGGCCCAAATCTTTTCCCGGCCGATTAAGCGTATTGTTCGATACAGGAGCTACACATTCTTTCATATCTTTGTCTTGTGTAAATCGTTTGAATATTTCCGGTTTTTATACTTGTGAACCTTATGTTGTTGGTTTACCGAGTGGAGAGAGAATTGTCGGAAATTTAGAAACTAGAAATTTCCTTGTATCATTTGGGGGCAGAGAGTGGCTCTCAAATCTGATCGTGATAAAAATGCAAGGAGATGACCTGATACTCGGAGACGATTGGCTTAATCGGTATGGAGCAATTGTAGACTACCGAAGGAGGAAAATTTCACTGATCGCTGATGATGGCTCCGAAGTACTGTTCGAAGGATGGAAACCGGGAAGCTCAGGAAAATTGATCAAAGCGATGAAAGTCACGATTGTTGAAACAAGGTCAGATCGCATCGTGTTATGCAATGAAGAAAGAAGACGAAATGGTGGAACTTTCATCTATTCCTGTTGTGAACGAATTTCCAGATGTATTTCGATGAATTACAGGCTACCTCCACGAAGGGATGTAGAATTTACTATTGAAATGGAACACGGAGCGACACCAATTTCTAAGGCGCCGTATCGTATGGCACCTACCGAGATGTACGAATTGAAGAAGCGGTGGAGGAGTTCTTGGACAAGGGCTATATTCACCAAGCGTTTCACCACGGGAGCGCCATTCTTTTGTCCGAAAGAAGGATGGATCGCCCGATTGTATTGACTATCGAGAGTGAACAAGATGACGATTAAGAACAAATATCCGTTACCACGGATTGATGATCTGTTTGACCACCGCAAGGGGCAACGGTATTTTCTAAAATTGATCCGAGATCGGGATACCATCAATCGAGGATTAAGGAGTCTCGATGTTCGAAATCGCCGTCGTAACTCGCTACGGGCATTATGAGTTTGTAGTGATGCCGTTTGGTCTCACTAACGCACCTGCTGTATTTATGCAATTGATGAACAGAGTGTTCATTGAATTTTTGGACAAATTTGTAGTCGTGTTTATTGACGACATCCTGGTGTATTCTAAGGGTCCGGAAGAACATGCGCAGCATTTGCGGATTGTATTGGAACTTTTGAGAAACGAGCAATTATACGCCAAACTTTCTAAGTGTGAATTACGCTAAAGGAAGTAATGTTCCTCGGCCATGTAGTGTCGGCTGAAGGAGTCCGAGTAGATCCTCAGAAGATCGAAGCAATTATGAATTGGGAGCCTCTAAAGAACGTGAAAGAAGTCCGAAGCTTCTTAGGACTTGCTGGATACTATCGTCGATTCGTGGAAGGGTTTTCTAAAATCTCCCGCCCACTTACTCGACTCCTGCAGAAAACTCAAAAGTTTGAGTGGAACGAGTCGTGTCAGACTAGTTTTGATGAGTTAAAGAAGAGATTGACGACGGCACCGATTCTATCACTTCCGCAGGGAACTGAAGGATTCATAGTTTACAGTGATGCTTCGAATCAAGGACTTGGGTGCGTGTTGATGCAGAATGATAAGGTGATCGCTTATGCGTCGCGACAACTGAAACCTTATGAAGTGAATTACCCGACACATGATTTGGAGCTAGCAGCAGTGGTTTTTGCCTTGAAGATCTGGAGGCATTATCTCAGACGGACTCACCGCCGATCTTTACGGATCATAAGAGTCTCAAGTACATATTCAATCGGAAAGAGTTGAACATGCGGCAAAGAAGATGGTTGAACCGATTAAGGACTATGACTTGGAGATTTTATATCATCCAGTGCAAAGCAAATGTAGTGGCCGATGCACTTAGCCGCAAGCCCGTCTCTATTCGAGATCCGGAGACGCCGACATCCCAACTTAGCCTTCACGAGAGATGATTCGTGAAGGGATTGAAGTGTGGTTACAGAGAGTCCAGTGGACAATCGTGCGTGATGGAGATAACTTCGTCATTAACCGAAGAAATCAAATCTAGGCAGACAGATGATCCTCTCGATGATTCGGTTGCATGATGAAGTGATCAAAGGAAAGGCCCTGATTCATAATTCATGACGATGGAGTTTTGAGATTTGAGAACCGACTGCGTCCCGATGTTGATGTTCAAACAGACGATTATGAAGGAAGCTCATAGTTCGCCTTATTCTATCCACCCGGCACCAAGAAATGTATAAGGACTTGAAGCGAGAATTCGTGGGGCAACATGAAGCAAGACGTAGCGGACTATGTTTCAAATGCTTGACTTGTCGCAGTTAAGATCGAGCATCAACGGCTCATTGGAATGTTGAAGTCGCTCCCGATTCCTGAATGGAAGTGGGAGGACATATCAATGGACTTTATCACTAATATGCCGAAAACCAGGACATGAATGAACATGATTTGGGTGATAGTTGATCGTTTAACCAAATCGGATCATTTTCTAGGCATTAAGGATACGTGGGGACCAGAGAGGTTGGCACGAGTCTTTATTTCGGAGATAGTTCGATTACATGGTACGCCGAAGACCATTGTTTCTGATCGAGACGGCCGTTTTGTGTCTCACTTTTGGAAGGCAGTTCATAAGGCCTTGGGGACCGAATTGAACTTCAGTACAGCTTATCACCCGCAGTCTGACGGACAATCTGAGAGAACTATACAAACGGTGGAAGATATGCTAAGGGCCTGTGCCTTAGATTGGTCAAACGATTGGGAAGTTCATCTACCGTTGATTGAATTTACCTACAATAATAGTTGGCATGCTTCCATCAAGATGGCACCGTTTGAGGCATTATACGGAAGGAGATGCAGATCGCCCCTATGCTGGGACGATTCATCGGACTTGATCGGGACAGAACCAGAGTTGATCGAGCAGACTCGAGAGAAGATAGCCTTGATTCGTGAAAGGCCATTAGCGCCTGCAGTCGCCAGAATCCTATGCGACGTACGCCGCCGTCCATTGGAGTTCGATGGAGATCACGTACTTTTGAAGGTTTCTCCTACTCGGGGAATCTTTCGTTTCGGAAAGAAAGGAAAGCTGAGTCCGAGATATATCGGACCATTTGAAATCCTCGAGAGAGTTGGGGAGTTGGCATACAGATTGGCATTGCCGCCGTCATTGTGTCATGTTCATAACGTGTTCCACGTATCCCAGTTACGGAGATATATACCAGATCCCACCATATCATTGATTTCGGCGAGATCGAATTCGAGCAGGATGGGACATTTGAAGAAAGACTACCAAGATACTCGAGAGTCGAGTCAAGCAACCGAGGAACAAGTCAATCGTTTTGGTCAAAGTTCGGTGGTCACGTCACGGAATGGAAGAAGCCACTTGGGAAACAGGTGATATGAAGTCTAGATATCCCGAGTTATTTTCGTCTTGAGTTTCGGGACGAAACTCCTTTTTAGTAGGAGAGTATGTAATATCCGGATTTATTACGTGTATTTCATCCGTATTCAACCATGTATTATTTCGGATTGGTGGTTTTGATTATTGGAATATGATATTTAGTGCATTGATATCATTGTGCATAAGTATAGAAACATGCAAAATTGCTCAAGAAACCTTGTGATAGCGCACGCTAAGAATGTATCTTAACGCCGCTATCGGGCCATTATTAGCGCACGCTATGAAGGTAGGGGTTGCGTGCGCTAAGAACTCAATTATTGAGCGGACGGCTAACACATGCGCCAAATGTGACAGGGTCGGATAAGATTCCTCACGACGCATCCGGACAAATTAAAGTCAACCATTATTAGCGCACGCTAAGGGATGCTTAGTAGCGTGCGCTAACTTGTCAATAATGCGTAATTTTATAAATGGGACAAAGAACCGCTTTGGCTTTCATTTCCTTCGTCTATACTTCACCTTTGAGAGTCCAGAGCAAGTATATCCCTTCTAAACACTTAGAACATATATTAGTGATCATTGAATGATTGAGTATCACTTGTAAGTGATCATTGGAGAGAAGTAACACCTTGGAGTGGCACATAACCAAACGGAGTCGGATTATACCTCGTGGTTCAGTTGATTTCGGCATTCTAAGGTATGTTCAACCTATCACCGCCTTAGATTTGGTTTTCCAATGGATACGATGATCATATTATCGAGGTATTGAATTTCATTAGTGAATTATTCAACAACATCATGTTTAGAAGATTGGAATGTCTACTAATACGATATTATTGTTGGAACCTTGAAGTTGGGATCCTAGTACTTCAAATGATGAGAGTAATATTCTGAAGTTAACAATCCGTATGATTTATGTTATCTTTGTGATCATGATTTGGAAGAGATGTTATAAGAACTTAAAGGAAGAATCATCTTAGGAAATATTCTTTCGTATAAGTCGGAATTGTAGTTCACCTCAAGATATAGTCTGAATATGTATAATGATAGTAACATCTAATACATCAACCGGAGATCACCAACTTTGCATGAGAATTGTAATCAAGATGGATTATGGTGTCATGATGATTATATGTATCTTGAAATTGATATCATCCTGGAGATCATTCATAAGAGTAAGAACTTGGTATTCATGGAAGTAACATGAATTATCACGAAGGATTTCATTGTTTCGAACATGGCAAGAAACGATTCTTGCTCGCAAAGAAGCGCCATGCGAGATAGCGACGCTATGTTTTGCGCTTAACGGCGCTATCGAGTACTAGTTAGCGTGCGCTACGTTTAAGACGTCACGACGCTAGACCATCGATCCGAAGTCGGTTGGCCGATCGGTGAAGTATCGACCATGCATTTTTAGCGTGCGCTAATATACGAGATTTAACGCGGCGCTATCGAGTACGTTTAGCGACGCAACGCTTTGGACTTAGCGACGTTAAATCATCACCGAGTCATCGGCCGATCGAAGGCAATCGACAACGCCAAAGTTAGCGACGCTAGGCGCAGTGTATCTGCGTGACGCTAACGAGTAGCATTAACGTCGCTATATATGATTCGAAGCGCGTTAACTGGCCCGCATGCATTGCCTATTAAGGACTTCCTACCGTAATTGTTGAATTGTTAGACGTTAAATGCACGAAATGAATTCTCGTACTTTTTCTTTTGTTAAGGTTCGAGCTTAACACGTGGTCGATCGAAGGGGACGACCTTGAGTATTTTGATATTCGTGGAAGTTTATTCTTGTCAACGAACCGAGGCAAGTACTCTAATTATTTGTACTATGACAATTGTGATGGTATCGTGTAAATATGTTGTGTATATATATGTCCACCATGTGTTGATCCGACGGAATCATCATGGGAATCTATAGTGTGCTACTGGATCGCCGATGTAGTTCCACCATGTGTTGGTCCGACGGGATCATCATGGGAATCTATAGTGTGCTACTGGATCGTTGGAATACCATCCGTATGTTGGAAATGTTATGATATGATATGTGTTGTGGATATTCTCGTTGGAGAAACTTATTATGATTATTGTACTTGTACTAGCATCGTTGTGCTAACCCTTCTGGGTGAACATTTGTGTTTTGTTCAGATCCAGGAGAGCGGGAAACAACCACCGGAGAGGCATGACGACGAGGGTGCGGAGTGATGTTTCACCGGGGTTTATCGTCGTTAATTATTGGTTATTTTCAATAAGTACTCGAGTACGTTGTCGATTTATAATGCTTGGATTTTGATGATGTAAGATAATTCTTCATGGGATATTTGTAATTTCGATTTTGAACCAGTCGGTTGAATTTCATTTCAGTAATTTCATAAACTGGTATCTGTTATTGTCATTTCTTTTATTCAGCCTTGTAAATTCTTATGTAAAGGATTTACGGCGCTGTAATATTCCTGAATATATCGGGGGTGTTACAGACGGCACGTTTGCCGTTGGTAAATAATTTTTTCATTTTTTTTATATTTCAGAATTGACCGACGGCGAGTTGCCGTTGGTAAATTCTGAAACAAACTTATCCAACGTCGGAAAAATACAACAATATTCATCACTTTATAAACAAAAACCTTGCTCGGTAACATTGAATGATGATATTGGTCCATACCGACCCGACACGACCTCGGCCGAGCCCCGACCCGATCCCACCCCGACCCGGACCAAAAAAAAGAGCTTTAATGCATACAGATTTGCCAACGGTACCGTTCCGTCGGTAAATGACCAACGGCCGTTGCCGTCGGTAATCCTTTGGTAAAACCGTTCCCGAACTTTGACAAGGGAAAATTTATCGAGGGATGGAGCGTCGGTAAATCAGCGACGGCGGCATTTTCCGTCGGGATCTTTTTTACCGTCGAAGGTTTTACCAACGGCATCGTATCGTCGGTAACGCCGTCGGTAAGCGCTTTTACCAATGGCATGCCGTTGGTGCCGTCGGTAAAAACAGTTTTTCTTTTAGTGATTTGCTATAGATTTCGATTCAAAATTAGGAAGATAGTATAGGTTTGTGGGGAAACTATTCGGAATACATAGACGATTACACAACAGCGAGGTAAACAAATTACAAATAAATTCCTGATGCAAACGAATTACACAGCAAACGAATTACACGAAATAAAAACAGGAAAAACTAATTAATCCCGAAAGGCAGATTAATGCACAGAACAGGAAACAAAAATGCCAGAAATTCAAACCGAAAGGATCACAAAGATCCGAACACACGGTGGACGGTGGTGAGAGATGACCGGAACTTGGCCTCGGCTCAGTCCTCCTCTATCAAGTACCCGCGTCCAAGGCTCCGTACGAATCCGCGGCCAACAGCCCAGACGCACAATTCCAGACTCACCACGGCTGGTTCCAACTTTCCCCGGAAAAACCCCCCAACAAATGCCTCAAGAAGCTTTTCACTCAGAAAAAGGTTTTCACTCAGAAAAATTGTTCACCAAGAAAACACAAATCGATTTCTTCCTCACTTAGAAAAATTAGGGTTTTATTTTCGTTCGTTTTTTCCGTGTCATTCCCTCATCCTGCATCGCCTACTTAAATAGTAAAACACCAATCGGTCGAAGCCACCGATTTTAGGGGATCGAATCCAATCATATCAAAGGATGATACGGGTTTCGATCCCCTTCCAAATTGGGGCCGCGGCCGAGCAGAGAAAGGAAAGAAAATCTTTCCCATGGCGCATTTACGGGTGGGTGAGGGGGTGAGGGAAAAAAAAAAACGAGAGAGAAGTGAGGCTAGGGTTACGGGTGGGGGTTTAAATATGGGGAATGGATGGTAGAGATAGGTCAACTCACATCCAACGGTGAGAAGAGAGGAGCCGGAGTAGTATTAAACGTCTGGCCGGCCGCAAGAAATGCCGCCCATAACATTAAATAATCATTTGGGCCAAAAAGTTAACAAATCTCCACCGGACCAAATGAGCCATTGGGGTACTCTCGTGATAGGGAGGTCATCATCGCGAACGTCACACCACTGCACACCACACAAAGTTAGTACAAGTATAAAGACATTAAACAATCACTAAGAAAGGAAAAACTAGGAGTCACAGAGAAAACTAGCAAAGCTATCACAAAGATAGCGACAGGATGAGTCTTGATTGAAGGAGTCGATATTAAGTATCGACTTGCAAGATCGACTTTCTCGTTGGTAGGCACTTCGTGCCCATATCTGCAGTGGTTAGGCTGGGACGGGATTTTCTTCAAATCAATTATGCCCTTTTCGACTATATCACGGATGAAATGTCGCCGACATCAATATGTTTTGTACGATCATGGAAAACAGGATTTCGCACAAGTGTATGCTAGATTGGTATTTAAAAAATCACAACATTGTCACGAAGAACACCAATTTCATTAAGTAAACCTTTCAACCAAATAGCCTCTTTAAAGGCTTCAAGAGTGGCAATATATTCACTTCGTAGTAGACAAAGTAACTATATCTCGAAGTTGAGATTTCCAAGAAATGCATGAGCCACACAAGGTAAACACATATGAAGTTGTGGACTTACATTCATCCCGATCATTGGCATAATTCGAATCAACATAACCTTTAAGGTTAACCCCATCATTAGATTTAGAAAACACAAGTCCATCAGAAACAGAATTCTTTAAGTACCGAAGTAACCACTTAAGAGCCTCCCAATGAGGCTTCCCAGGATTTGCCATATACCTACTTAAACAGCTCACAGCATAAGCAATATCGGGTCCAGTGCGACCATAAGGTACATGACAGATCCAATAGCATTAGCATAAGGGATAGCTCTCATTTCTTGAATTTGATTCCGTTTTTGGAGACCGTGATTTGGATAACAAGAAATGAGAAGCCAGTGGCACACTAACAGATTTAGCATCAGCCATAGAAAATTTTTCCAGAATTTTACCAATGTAAGAGGACTGATTTAGAAATAAAGTGCCTTTCGATCTATCCCGCACAATATTCATACCTAAAATCCTTTTAGCATCCCCCAAATATTTCATGTCAAATTGTTCACCTAAGCGATTTTGGACATGATTAATAGACTTAATGCATGAACTTATCAAGAGCATATCGTCTACATAAATAAGAAGGAACATAGGAACATCACAATCAATCTTGAAATAAAGGCATGGGTCATAAGCACTTCGGCAGAATTTCAAAGACAACATGCAATCATTAAATTTTTTGTTCCATTCTCTAGGGGACTGCTTCAGGCCATATAAGGTTTTATTCAAAGAAGCACACATAATCCGGATGGTTAGCATCTATAAAACCTTCCGGTTGTTTCATGTAGATGGTTTCTTTTAATTCACCATGCAAAAAAGCCGTTTTTACATCTAATTGTTTCAATTCCCAATTATGATGAGCAACTAATGCAAGCATGATGCGAACAGTGGTGAATTTAACTACAGGAGCAAAAATTTCGGTATAGTCAATACCTTCGCGCTGAGTGAACCCTTTAGCTACTAACCTAGCTTTGAATCTGATGTCATCCTCATCCTTTTTGACTTTAAATAACCACTTACAATCAATCAAAGAACAGTTCTTAGGTTTTGGAACAAGTTTCCAAGTATTATTAGCATGCAAGGACGTCATTTCTTCATTCATAGCACTTAACCATTCATTTGATTTATCAGACAACAGAGCGTCATTGTAAGATTTAGGTTCATTTCCATCAAGCATATCAAACACATTGAAAGCAAGAGAAGCCATGTGGAAATCATCTAAATGTATAGGTCTTCTAACATTTCTTCTAGACCTATCCCTAGTTAGTTGATAATCGGACAAATCAGAAAGCATTCGGACTCGTCTCCATTTTAAGATTGATTATCTGGTTGATCATTAGAGATTTCAGGATTTTTTATATTATCAGATTCAGCAGGCAACTCATTATCACTAAGATGCTCCACCCTAATCTGAACAGGGTGGGGAGTATTTTCAATGACTAACACAGGAGCAGGTAATGGATTATTAAGACAAGGAAATTCGGTTTCATTGAACACCACATCCCTACTAGTGATCACTTTCAACCCGGGTTCAGATCGACCCATAATCGATAACCCTTAATACCATCGGGATATCCAAGAAAAACACATCTCAAGGATCTCGGCTCAAGTTTATCGACACTTTGATGCACATAAAAGACAACCAAACACACGAATGTTTGAAAAATCAATGCATGACCCGACCACACGGACTGGATAATTACCATTCAGAGGTATAGAAGGTGATCTATTTATAAGATAGGCGGCGATTAAAAGAGCCTCACCCCAAAAACTTTTGGACAGTCCAGAAGTGGCGAGCATAGCCCTAACCTTTTCAAGGAGGGTTCGGTTCATCCGCTCAGCCACCCTGCCTGTTGAGGGGTGTAAGGGACTGTCTTATGCCTAAGGATGCCGTTTGAACACATAGTATCAAATCGAGTATTGCAAAATTCAAGACCGTTATCGGTCCTTATCTTTTAATCCGCTTCCGGTTTGATTTTCCACTAAAGTTTTCCAAGTTTGAAATTTTTCGAACACATCGATTTCAATTTGAGTAGAAAAACAAAAACTTTCCTAGAATAATCATCAATGATTGACAAGAAGTAACGGTTTCTCCCATGAGTCGACACCGGCCGACCCCAAACATCGGCATGAACATAATCAAGCACATTGGTACTCTTACCAGCTTTTTTCAAAAACAGGATCGGGGAATTGGGAGGTTTCGAAATTGGGTTTTATGTTGTTTGCCATACATGCAAGAGTCACAGAAAGACAATTTAGAGATTTTATCTTTTCCAAAACACTTTTGTTTATGCAAGATATCTAATCCCTTTATGCTCATGTGTCCTAACCTATTATGCCATAATTCGGTTTTATCTGCACAAACCAGGTTGGAACATGCGGCAATTTCATTTGGCAAATATATAAATTAAATTTCGGATTCCTTTAAACAACATTAAGGAACCTTTGCAAATTTTCATATAACCATTTCCCCATGAACCCCTAAGACCCTCATCTTCCAAAGTAGTGCAGGATATCAAATTGTTAGACAACTCGGGATATGTCCGACATTTTTAAAGTAAATTGAGTACCATCAAGAAATTTCAAACAAACATTCCCAACCCCGCCACAACCCGTTTCATTTTATCAGGCATATACACATACCGATCACCAAGATTAGTATAACTCGTAAATGCTGTTTATAAGGTGTCATATGGTGAGTGCATCCGAATCCAAAGAACCATTCATTTTCACTTAGACAGAAAGCATGAATTCACGTAAAGATGCATATTATCAATAAGCGTAAAGACATCCCAAAGAAAGTTTGCACGATCATTTGGTGAATTCTTTTTAGGTTTGGTGCATTCATGTATATAATGACCAGATTCACCACGCTTATAGCATTTGCGGTTTTTAGGCGGAACTTAGACTTATCCTTCCATTGCCCCTTTTTCTTATTAGACTTTTCAAAATCGATTTGATAAACGGTTTCTTTTTAAGGTGTGGTTTAGACCTTACAAAATTGACATCTAAACCGGTTTATGGACCTTATTAACTTTCAAGTCTAATTCCTTACTCTTCAAGCCACTTATAATAGTATCTAGGGTCACAGAATCCCTACCATACTTAATGGCAGATTTCACATCATTATAAGCATCTGGGATAGCATTCAAGAGCACAATAGGGGAATAATCATCAATGTTTTTATCACCAGTTTGTTTTATATCTTGAACTAACTTTGTAAAGGTATCAAGATTGCCATCAATATCTTTATTCAAGTCCAAATGTAACGGAAAAACTTTTCGAGGAGGAATAATTTATTTGGCAAAGATTTTTCAAGAACGTTTCCTCAAGTTTATCCCAAAGATGTTTAGCATTATCTGTTCTACCTATTCGTCTAATCACGAGTCGACAGGTTCAAGATTATAGAGGAATGAGCAAACTCAATTAATTCCTCTCGTTTTGAAGACACATCGGATGGAAAAGTACCTTCAATAGCTTTAAAACATTTTTGTTGGACAAGTATAGATTTCATTTTTGTTGCCAAATTCTAAAATCTCCTTTACCGTCAAAAGGTGCCATTGTAAATGAAGTTAGAGAACCCATTTTAGTATTTAAAAAAAAATCACACAAGATTTTTAAAAATACCAGCACAAGGTATTAATTAAACTGGAAAAACAGAGATGACAGATAAATATCACGAAGATACCACAACGAACGAAATCACACGGATTTTGGAGTCGAATACCAATATCACACAGATAACACATAGTTTAAAAAATCACACCAGATTTTAAAAGATGATACGAGCTGGAATCGTATCCCGGAGCCCCCACAAGATCCGAGGAACACTTACGGTCCAGGCAAGGGGGTTTGGTATGCCCAGAGATAACGAATTCAACAGTCTCAACACAAGGTATCAAAAAACCGAAACAACCACAGTCACCAAGATAGAAGCAGACGGAAGCTAAAAAACTAGATACCGAGGAGCAGCAACTCAAAAATACCGAAAACTAAAGGGAGAGTGAGGAGTGTAATACCTGAGCGGATTCCTCGGCCGGAACCCGTATGCCCTTCCGAATAGAAACCCCTTTTAAAGGGCTCCGATACCACTGTGGGGAAACTATTCGGAATACATAGACGATTACACAACAGCGAGGTAAACAAATTACAAATAAATTCCCGATGCAAACGAATTACACAGCAAACGAATTACACGAAATAAAAACAGGAAAAACTAATTAATCCCGAAAGGCAGATTAATGCACAGAACAGGAAACAAAAATGCCAGAAATTCAAACCGAAAGGATCACAAAGATCCGAACACACGGTGGACGGTGGTGAGAGATGACCGGAACTTGGCCTCGGCTCAGTCCTCCTCTATCAAGTACCTGCGTCCAAGGCTCCGCATTTAATCCGCGCCAATGCCCAGACGCACAATTCCAGACTCACCACTACTGGTTCCAACTTTCCCGGAAAAACCCCCCAACAAATGCCTCAAGAAGCTTTTCACTCGTAAAAGGTTTTCACTGTAAAAATTGTTCACCAAGAAAACACAAATCGATTTCTTCCTCACTTAGAAAAATTAGGGTTTTATTTTCGTTCGTTTTTTCCGTGTCATTCCCTCATCCCAGATCGCCGGCCTTAAATAGGCAAAACACCAATCGGTCGAAGCCACCGATTTTAGGGGGATCGAATCCAATCATATCAAAGGATGATACGGGTTTCGATCCCCTTCCAAATTGGGGCCGGGTTTAGCAGAGAAAGGAAAGAAAATCTTTCCCATGGCAGACGGCGGGTGGGTGAGGGGGGGTGAGGGAAAAAAAAAACGAGAGAGAAGTGAGGCTAGGGTTACGGGTGGGGGGTTTAAATATGGGGAATGGATGGTAGAAATAGGTCAACTCACATCCAACGGGTGAGAAGAGAGGAACCGGGAGTAGTATTAAAACGTCTGGGCCGGGCTGCAAGAAATGCCGGCCCATAACATTAAATAATCATTTGGGTCAAAAAAGTTAACAAGGTTTTATGCAAACTTTAAAGATCAACAAAAAAAAAAAAAAATCCAAGATTTTCACAAGTGAAAAGAAGTAAGAACTACAAATAAACAAAAAAACTCACAAGCAACAAAATATTGTGTGGGCGTGGGACAGTGATCAGGCCCGTCAAATCGATTCGCTTCGACTGGCCGTGATCAGGTTACCTCGACTTATAAATTAATTCGTCCATTTATATTATATTTTACATATTTGTTTGGTGCTTGCAAGTAATTTGTAATTGAAGTTTTTCTTTTTAAGCTTTTTTTAGGCATTTTGATTGAACAATCTGAGGTTTTATAACTGTGATGTTTTTCTTTTGATTTAGTATTTCTATTTTTTGTGATGAGGCAACATTAAACTTTCAACTCTGTTAGAATTATGTAGTTTGAACTTTTATTTTACGTTTAGGTAAAAAGAACAACCATGTATTTTGAGTTTTTCATTTATTTTTCGAGTAAAATTTATTTATTTATTTTAGTAAAATAGTGATTTAATTTTTTTTTCTAATAAATTTTTATAAGTAGACGAGTCGGCCCATTTGAGGCGCCACGATTCATTGTCAGTATTGAATCGGCTCGGCTCGTGTTCGGATCGCTTTTGGACGGGTCGAGTTGTGTTCAATCTTTCCATTAACTCGGCTCGTCTGTGAGTCGGCTCGGACTCGCCCCGACTTGCCTCCTGGCCAGCTCTAATCAACCCTAATGATCAATTATTAACTAAAAAATAAAAATAAAAATCTAAAAATAATTATAAAATGGGTATAATCAACAAAAAAAAAAAAAATTGGAATGGGAACCAATAAATTTAATACAAGTGGGACATTGAGTGAGACAGAGATTGTGCATAGAGGATCTTATGTGTTCAAATAAGTGGACTTCACTTTCTACCTTTGCTGGCATAATGACCTAGAAATTGTAGTTAATTTTTATCTGCACCTATAAAAGGGATCTTCTCAACTAAGGAAAAGGATATTGTAAGTGAGAATATGCCTTTGTACCTTTTAAATATAAGAATATTTTTGTTTGCTCTAAATTTAACCAGAATTCTTTCGATACCCAAATTATCAGTTAAGATTTTTATTTGAATGTAGTCGAGTCATCCATTTACATTCGAGTCACCTATTTTAGGTGACTCGAGTAGATGACTCGAATGTATTTTAGGTGACTCGAATGTAATTATGTGACTCAAATTGGTGACTCGAATGAATTTTAGGTAACTTGAGTATGATTTATGTGACTCATATGTAGTTTAGGTGGCTCGAATAGGTGATTCGAATGCAACTCAGATTACTTGAATATGTGATTTGAGTGCATTATTCGAATAGGTGACTCGAATGTCTCCGAGTAAAGGTCGAATATGACAGTTTGAGTATAAAAAGAATTGTTATGAAACTTTGAGTGAATGATTATCTTCTATTCCAATGACTATGGTTTTGAGGTACTCTTAAAACACTGGGGGGTATGTGAGAGGGTATCTTGGCTTTAACCACTGGTCTAAGGCTCAAGCTATTAGGTAGGTCTACATCCAACTACTTCAAGACTTGGAATAAATAATGTAAATCTCAACATCCCCAGGGCATAGCTCAGTGGTAAAGGAGGGGGATATTTTTCGCGCTGGTGGCATGCAGCGTGGGTTCGAATCCTCGTGGGAGCATCCGCTCTTTTCAGGGATTTAAACCTTGTATGTTTATTCAGTTGAAGCATCCTCAAAACCGGGTTGTTGAGGCATAACCTGCGATTTAACCGGGGGTAGGAATGAGGGATCGGACCTACAACCCCCAGGATTCAACCTGGGTCATCAAAAAAAAAAAAAAAAATAATGTAAATCTCAACAAAAGTGAGAATATGTACTTATAATCACTTTTCTTCCTCTGTCAACAGAAAGCAGTAAAAAAACTGCTATGGTAGGGGTGGCAAAATATACCGAAATACCGAATTTATCGTACCGAAAAACTACCGAAATTGTCGAAAATTTCGGTACGGTAACGGTATGAAATTTTTATATTTTCGGTATTTCGGTATATACCGAGATACCAAAAAAATTCGGTATTTCAATATATAACGGTATTTCGATAAGTTCGGTATATACCGATACCGAAATAAAATTCGGTATACCGAAATTTCGGTACGGTATCGGTATGGACCGAAAGCAATACCGAAATTTCGGTATACCGGACTTCGGTATACCGAAACTTTCTGTACGGTATCGGTATGAATTTTGTTGTACCGAAATTTTCGGTACGGTATACGGTATCGACAAAAAATTCGGTACGGTACGATATACCACCCCTACTCAGCATTACTTTAAACAAAAGCACACTTTTTTTCCCTTGAAATGTAAGCTAACTTGAAATTTGCTAAGAGCCCCCCACCCCCCACCCCCCCCTCAAAAAAAAACATAATTAAAAAAATGATTAATTTAAACTTGATAGAATAAAAGATTGAGAGGAAATATTATGTTATTGAATAAAGGTAGAAACAATCGAAGAGACTCTCCCGCCCAAGCAACAAGTATCGATTCTACTAATGTTCTATTATAGTAGCCAAAGGTCGGCTACGGAATATATGTCGATTTTAATAAAGCAAACGTAAATTTTAGTATTTATATTTACATCAAAGAGAGCTAGCCGGTTCACTGCATTTTTGATATAGAATAATAAAATGGTTTTTATTCAAAAGAATGATTAAGAAATAAAGTGAATAAATTATAAATATTACCCATATGGTTTAACCTAATTAAAAAATCACCCAGATAGCTTTCATAATCACAAATAACCCACTGAGATTTGCTTCTCTTCTACCACACTATCAATATGTGGTATTTGTAAGGTAATTCACACCTATAATATATTGAACCGAAAATTATCTCGAGTAATAATCTCTCTTTCTTTTGGTATAATTACAATGACTACCCCTAATATTTATAAGCTATTTGAGCACAGCTGCACAAGGAGTTCTACTATACATGCATACACATTATTATTATTATTATTATTATTATTATTATTACTACTATTATTATTATTACAATTACAGAGCATATAGCTTCTTATAATCATCATCAGGAATATCGGAATCCGACACAACTGAAACCGACCACGACTGCGACCGACTATTTCTAGCCGACCTTCTTAAGCTCCTCAAGTTCGAAGCCTCGATTCTATGCATTACCACCCAATAACACAAAGTCCCAAGAGTTGTAGCCATAATCAAGGTCCCTATAAACGTCACTCCAACCGCCAGCCACTTCTCCCGTTTCCCTACAATAATGTAACACAATGCGAGAAAAGCCACCGACACGAACGTACACGCCAGCCACATCAGCTTGTTGATGACCGCCATTAGCCGCTTCTTGGCTTGTCTCTCTACCACTACCAATGATGTCTGAACTACCACGACAGCTAGTGATATGAAGAGCGCAAGGGAGTCGGATATCAAGAAAATTGTGAACTCGATATTTGGTGCGATGTTCGCTTCGCCTAGATTAAAGTCGGGACGGATGTTTTTAGGGTCGTCGACATACTGACCTGCAGGGACGGATCCAGTATTTTTATAAGGGGTCACGAAATGAATACAATTGAGGGACAATTACAAAACGACCCCGGAAGTTTGGTATAATTACAAATAAACCTAGCTAATTTTAAAGATTGCGGAAACCACACTTGACGTTTCATTCTCCTTGCATTTTGACCCAACCGTTAGTTGACCTGACGGAATTTGGTGATGTCATTATATATTTCACATTTACACCCCCCCTCAACTTTTTGAAATATTACAAATAGCCCCCAACTTTTGTATGACTGTTTCATAATACTTCAAAAGGTTTGGGGATTTGATGACGTACTACTTAGCTCAATTAACATCATGGTGCAGAATATATAATTTCTAAAGTTAGCTTGGTTTGGTTTGTAAATTGATCAAACTTAAGGGTAGTTTTTGTAATTATACCAAAAATATAGTGAGGGCACACTGTTATTTTACTGAACCTAAATAATATATGGCTTTTAAAAATAAATAACAATAATAATTATTATAATTAGTAGAAGAATATCTCGTCAGTGCTGACCTGGAAGCGTAAAAATGGCCGCAAAGGCAACAGTGGCAATTAAAACAGCCACGACCGTTGTCGAAGTTATTGCATTGTTAAGCCCTTCCGATTGCATTTTGTTGAGCCTTTTGGCTATGCCCCGAACCCGTCTTCCCGTCTGGCAGGTGTGTGCGAGTTGGTCGTGAACTTGGTGTTTTATGTCACTTACCGTTTGTTTCAATTCTCTTGCATTGGTTGGTTGGGGCTGTGAGGTTACGGATTTCGCGCTTTTAACTCCATGCTCTCGTAGAATGTTTGTTATTTCTGGATGGCCCATTTTTTCAGATGTGTCGAGAGCAGTCTCGCCTGATTTGTTGATCGCTTCTTTGTTGATCCCTTTGTGTTCGAGTAGAGTTTGAACAATCTACATGTGTGATTGAATTTCCGGAATTAGGACTAGAATTGAAAAAAATAATATAGTTATGGGACTATTTCGCACACCGTGCATTTTACAGGACCAAATTTGAGATTTTGTATAATAAGGGACAAAAAATACCACAAGTATTTTTTTGGCTAGAAGCACGAGATCATTTTTCCTTGGAATTTGCATAAATATTCTGGCATTTGGAATTACTTGACATCAAAAGGCAGCTTCATAGTTAGGGATATTTACAGAAACTACCCTGATGTTTAGCTTAATTACAAAAAAAAGTATCCTTAAAAATTACATAAAGCCCTGAGAGGGATTCAAAGGGGGCTAATGTATAAGGTAAAAACAAATCTCAAAGGAGTTATTTGTACTATTAAAAAAGATAATATTAGTTTTTTTATTGTACTAAATTTCGGAGGTCGTTTCTGTAATTAACCCTAATATTTAAACCAATTTCACGACAAACGTCTCAGTTCCTTATTACTAACTTCATTAGCATCATGAATCTGTACCTTCACTTTTAGAGTAAAAATCCCTCCATTTAAAATTATATAAAGGAGGAAAAAAATTATAATGTATACCTGTGGTCGACTCTTCCTTGTCGCTATATGCAACGCAGTATTACCCTTTCCATCAGACATCGTTAGCAAAGCACTGTCTGAAGCAATAAGCTCGTCAACAACTTTAGGACAGCTACCCTTCACTGCCATATGAAGGGCAGTTTGTCCCTTTTTATCACTCCATGCTGCGATCCCTGGTTCTTTGCTTAAAAGGGACTTCACCACATCAAGATGTCCGTTTCTTGCAGACGAATGCAAAGCCGTCTTGCCGTTGTTTCTTGCTATAGTGGCCAAACTGCTGTTTTTTTCCAAGAGAAAATCGACAACCTCGAAATGGCCTTGTGCTGCTGATGTGTGTAGCGGCGTCGTGTTTGATTGGTCGACTGTTGCTAAGAGTTGGGGGATGCCTTCCATTAGAACCTTCAATACTTCTGCAATTCAAAAAAAAAATCATCATCAACTGCACCTATGTTGGGGCGAGTGGCATGAAGATTAGTTTAACACTATAATTCATGCAAAAAAATAAAGTGGGAAAGTTTTACGACGGACGCCCTTCGTGTCGCAACCTTCATACTAAGGAGAAATGAGATGAAATTCCAAAACTATCAACATCATTGGTTCTTCAGTTACATGAAAAATATGATGAGTCGAGATAAATGCTATAATAATGTCACATTCCGTGATTGATATTGTAAAATCAACACGTGGAACATGACTCATGCAATTCAAAAAGCCAAAAAAAATAAAATCCTTTTTAGATTTCTTGATCATACAATTAGTCCACCCAGGGGATCGGCTCCAATACCCAGTTCAATGGACCACCCGATTCTTTAATGAGCCGGTTTTGGTCCTACATATCTTGCTATCCAATAATGAAACGGGATATATACCCAGTCCCCCAGTAGATACCCTTAATTTAAGTTACTCCAATATTAATAGTCCAGCCCGAACAAATCTTAACTATTTAATGTTAATGGGCCGAGCCACCAAGCGGCCAGGCTCGAATACCAAGTTAGATGGACCGCACGGTTCTTTAATGAGCAGGCCCGGTCTGACTTGCTACCCGGATCCATAATGGGCTGGTCCGCTACCTGACTCGAGACTCTACCAAGTCAGACCAGGTATAGTAATACCCGACTCGGTCTGATTCATTAACAGAACTATAATCGACACTATAAGTTCATGCAAAAAGTAAAGCAACAAAGTTTTACGCCGAATGTCACAACCTTCGTACGAAGAGGAAATAACATGAATCCAAAACCATCACCATCATAAACTTTCGACTTGCATGGGAAATATCATGCGATGCAATGAGCTGATATAATGGTTATATGCATAGAAATTGAAAAATATAACATGTACGTCGTGCAACATGACAAAAACCACTAAACAAACATATAACAACAACATTACCCCAATGCCTCAACGGCTCCCGCAAAAAGCAGGGTAAGGGGGGATCGGATGTACGCAGCCTTACCCCTGTCTTAACACAGAGAGGCTGTTTTCGGATGATCCAAAATGAAAATCGCATCGAGAATTGCATGGAACGACTAGTACTTCATGAGAAAAAGAAGTGCAGCCAGTTTAGCGAGTCATTTTGTTTTATTCCATTATAATCCAGAACCAAAGAATAAGGAGTCTTTGGCTCCATCGGAAACAATGGAAAATTCTTGCTAAACAAACATATAAGAGAACATAAATGAAAGGTAAAAACGAAAATGACAATAGATTCTTACCCAACTCCCCTAGCTTTGCAGCAATATGAAAAGCATCAAAACCATTCTTAGCTTTAATTGCAGCATAACCAGCATCATAGTATTTTACAAGCTCCTCTACAAGATCAACATGACCACATTCGGCGGCAACATAAAGCGCGGTTTCGCCTGATTGGTTTTGTTTGGACAGCAACTCATTTAAGGCTTCTTCTTCTTCTTCCTCCCCTTTTTCATTGATAATCTCCAGAATCACTTCCAAATTCCCTGCTCTTGCAGCTGAATGTAAAGCAGTGTCGTCTCGTTTTCCGGTTAATTGCTTTTTCATCTGTTTCTTGTGGAAGCTCTGTTGCCTCTCCATTAAATTCAATCACAAATGAAATTCTCAACACAATTTTTTTTCTAATGAGTCTTTTTATTATCAAAAAAAATAAAAACGGAATAAATTCCACTTGTGGCACCAAAAAGCTATCATCTAGAGTATAAATTGAGTGAAGTAAGAAAAACCCACAAAAAATTTCACTTATGGGATAAAAAAAAAAAAGAGAAAAAAAAATCTTGGAAGAAATTCACACGTGGATAATATAATCTGATTTCTTGAATTACTGACAATATATCCGCCCCCAATTTATGTAGAAAATCTGTTGACAATCATGACATGGGCTCTGTGCTTTTAAGTCAACTCTCAGCAATCCTTACGCCCAAGAAAACCTACAAGATTTTCAGCAGAGGAAACAAGAAAGTCAAATTTCTAAGCTAATCCTTTTCATTATTAATAAAAATAATTAATAAAAATAAAAACATGTTTTTTTTAGCTAGAAATTAAAAATCATTTTTTATTTTATTTTATTTTTAGAGTTTGCAAACACTCCCTGATTATAAATCGTACTGTTCCTGCTCATAAGGAGAAGAACAGAAAATTACCATACAGAGTGTTAATAGTGGTGGCTACGAAATTGAAAATACTACCAAAACATATAAGAAAAAAATAAAGAGTTACCTGAAATTCCATAAACCCATTTTTGAGCTTTCAGTTATTTACAGTATCTTGCAGCGGTAAATGAAAAATCATTCAGACGTTAGACAGATGGGTGAAATAATATCAACAAAATGTTGAGTGGCAGACCCGAGAGCAAAATCTGTGCTAAAAAACAACACCTGAGTTTTTTTTTAAATAAAGAAAGAATTTTTATTGTATGTAAAATAGTAAAACAAACAGTCGTACGTATAGCATTACAATTATCTTTTTTTTTTATATATCAAGGTTGTAAGCATATATCGACTAATTCTCGAGATAACAGTTCCGATCCTACAGTATTATTAAATATCCTCAATTATCACGGATAATGAGTCGTCCACCTCAACTACCACGCACAATGAGTCGTTCCTTAAGTGATTGCCTCATGCTGGATCCTCTCAAATCCAACCGCAGAGTCCCACCGAGATCTGGCACAAACCATCAATATTTAATTGTTTCACCAACATACTCCGGAAAGGTAGGACCTAACCCTTAGTCAAAGACTAATGAATCATTGAGTCTTGAGAAATTAAATTTCAAAATATTGCCACTAGTAATTGAACCAACCCTCCAACTGTGCCAAGACAGTAGGTAGGGATGGCAAGAAAACCCAAACCCGACGGGGAAATCCGAAACCCGATCTTAACGAGGCGGGGCGGGGCAGACATTATCGGGTTACGGGGCGGGGATCGGGGCGTTAACAGGGATTTTTTCGGGGTTTGGGTAGTGACTGGGGTGATCGTGCCCCGCCCCGCCCCGCCCCGATATTATATTATATATATTTTTTATATTTATATATATATATATATAATTATATTATATATATCTATATATATATATATTATATATATTTTTTATAGATATATAGAACGGGGCAAAATAATATATATAATATATTATATATATATATATATATATATTTATATATAATATATTATATATATTTTTTTATACAATAATATATTATATATATTATTTTATATATATTTTATATATTATATATATAATATAATTCTATATAAATATATAAAACGGGGCAAAAACAGAGAATGGGGAATGGGACGGGGTTCGGAGTATGCTCTAGCCCCAATGGGGCGCTCCGATAAGATCCCCGACGGGGAACGGGGCATGAACGGAGCAGGATTCAGATTTCGGATTCGGGGACGGGGGTAGCCTGCCCCGCCCCGAACCCGTCCCATTGCCATTCCTAACAGTAGGTATCATTTTCCTAATACATATAAACTTCATATCAAATTATTTTGTGGGATCGGGATAGATCATTATTGTTTCCTTCAAAGCTAAAGTGAGTATTTGAAATAGGACAAAAAAATGCGGTGTCCGTTTAAATATGGTAAAATTTATTTCTATCGTAAGTTTAATATCAATTTTTTATATTCAAATTCTCAAATTTGATTTTTACTCGAAAATATTCGAGTCATTTATTCAAGTAATACATTTAAGTTACCTACTCGATTAACATAAAACACATTTGAGTCATACAGTCGAGTGATTCGAAGTAGATTGGAGTCACCTATTCGAGTCAATTGAATTACATTCGGGTCATCTAATATACGTTTGAGTCACCTATTTTTTGAGTGGCTCGAATTACATTCGAGTCGCATAAAACACATTTGAGTCATCTATTCAAATCACCTAATATACACTCGAGTCACTTATTCGGATTTAATTAAGTGACTCGAATAAGTGGCTTGAATATGTTGCTCGAATAGTTGACTCGAATGTATTCGAGTAAAGACCAACTCAGACAAATTTGTTATGCAAAGATTTATAATTGACCTTGAGACAAAAAAAAATCCTATAATATTTAAAAGAGTACGGTCATTTGTTTCCACTAGGACTGTCAAACGGATAATACGGAGCCGGATTGTTGTGTTAAAAAGGAAAATAACTAATAAGTAAAGATAACTTATACTGCATGCTTATATTTTAATATTGAGAAATAAAGAATGAAGACATGTGATAAAGTATTATTAGGAGTAGCATGCTTATATTTTATAAATTATATATTAAAATTATATTAAAAATATATATTATATATAATTAATTTTGAATACAGATATTTTCGGATATGGATGCGCCTATATCCATATCCGTATCCGGAATCTTTGGGTACAGATAATATTCGTATCCGCTTTTTTCGGATACAGATAATATCCGCTTTTTCTAGATACAAATACAGATATTTTGAATGGATATCGAATTTTTTTGAGTTTCTTCATTTATTATCCGATCTAAAATTAATAATCAAGTTCGTTCGTTCAAATAGTTCATAATATTCAAGTTTGTTCGCGTTTGATTGAATTATTTGATGAGCTTTTTTAAAATTGTTCTAACTGAAATATTATAGCTTCCGAATGGAAGGATACATCTTTTGTTAAGATTTTGATTCTTCTTTTAAGATTTTTCTTTTCTTAAAATGATATTGATTATATTTTATATAAATATATATAACTATATAATTCTATTTTCATGAATGCTTGCCAATGCTCTGTAATGTTCGTGCGTAAATTCATTTGCGTAATAAAGTAGCTTACATTTTGTTCGAGCTCGGCAATTTAATCGAGCTCAAACTTACTTATTTTCAGTTCATATTTCTGCCCGCAATAGGTTAATTTATTTATTTTTTTGTATTACTCCAAAACTATTTTTTGATTGTATTTGTATTCCTTGTTCTACTAATTTAAAAAAAAAGGTATTAATATATAAAATATTGTTGTAATTTTTCATTGTACATTAATAAAATATTATGTTTTATAATTTTATTAATATATAATTAATCAACGCCTGCTGCTTGGGTCATCTCCGTGGCGTGGACCATATTGATTTAATATACACAACAATGTTTTTTAACAAGAAGTTTGTACTGTAGTGAAAATATCAGACGATTACGAGTCATGTGAAAAGACAGCTTATCATAATTCAATCATTCATTTTTAATGGTGAGATTTTATACTCTAACAATAAATTGTATTGACAACATCTGCCTAGCAGAGTTGGTAAGACATTTGTCTTTAGGGGGATAAGTCCAAGGTTCGAACCTTGATAATGGGATTTCATGTAATAGGATAGTATAGAAAGTCAACTTCCAAAAAAAAAAACAATAAATTGTATTCCGCATTTTAAAATGCACATAATTCGTCGTTTCTCTATAAACAGTATGATAAATATATGAGAACGGAGCGTTATGAACTCGTGTGATGCATCGGTTGTGTTTTTGGTTGAATATCTATATATTTTGCACGTAATGTTTGTCCAAATGTTTATATGCTTTGTATCAAGGTTGCATTAATGTGTGTAATCTAAGTTATATCACTATGTAACGCCCAGACTTTCTAGGGGTAATTATTGGGAAAATAAATAAAAGGTAAATTTGACGAAGAATAACGCCTACAAAATTGAGTCGCTACACTGACATAAATTAAATATCTTTAATTAAGGCAATAACACATCATAGATACGAAATAAAATTTGCGTCCGAAGAATAAATTATAAATTACTAATTTCTAACAAAAGTTTCCCCAAAAGAATTTTGAAACATTTGACATAAGAAAAATATCATTTAATAAATTTCATTCATATGCCCTCTCGGCTCGTTCCTTCGTTCATCCGGCTCGATTTAACCTGCGGGATCAATAAAGGTGGGGTGAGCTTCCTTCAGCTCGTGGAAATCTCACTTATCACAGTAATATGCAATCTCATGAAAAGCATAAAATGAATAATCTATCATATCTTTTCCTCAACATGAATACATACACACAATATTACGTATAGCATGAATCTAGCACGTATAACACGAATATTGAGGTTGTGCATGTGTCCCCGCAACAACATGAAACATACACAAAATACCACATATAACATGAATCGAGCACGCATGTGAATATTGAGGTTGCGCAGGTGTCCCCGCAACAACATATATCTTAAGATAGTTTCTTTACACGTATACATGTGAGCCTGATTCACAACATGTATCGTCAATTTTTAAACATGAATTGAATATCAGATATTGAATTGAATATCACATATACAGTCTAATTAAAGTGATAGTGAAAATTTCCACGAATAAATGATGCTGACTTGAATATGGAGATGCTCGACTCACAGTCTGAAGCCCGTAAATCTTCGATAAAGTCTACATGTAATAATATTTTAATCATTATAAAATATTACGATATAATGACGGAAATTAAAATATATATGCATAAAATCGGACTAATTATTAATATTGATTGAAAGGTCAACATTTTAATGTTTTGTTCAAAATGGGACTGAATTGGAGATTTTAAAGTTGAGTGGGGTCAAATTGTAAGAGTTGAGAAGCTGACTGGGTTAAAATCGAAGAATCATAAATCAAAACGGATTTAAATTGAAGTATACAGAATTTCTGGGGTTAAATTGAAAGCTGCAGGAAAACGTGAGGGCTAAATTGCAAAATCCTAATAAATGTTTCAAAATTGGTGTCATTAATACTCCTCAATCATTTTTTGGACTCAATCTTTCATTATATATGATTTTTGAATTTAAAGTAAATACAATAAATATATATTTATATAACAAGATAATTATATAATTAATTGCAAGATACAATTTTTGATATACCATACAAGATGAAGAGTGCAAACTAGTGTGCCGAAGAGCCTAAAATCCATATATAGTCGGTGGGGTATGTAAACATCCAACTGCATTGTTGGGTATCTATCCGGAATACATAAAATTACACAACACAACAGTAAACAAATTACAAATAAATTTCCTATGATTTACGGGGATTAAGGGTTACACAACAAAATTAAATGACACGGAAAAACCGGACGAAAAAATAGGCTGGAATAATAAACACATGAACAGAAAATTGAAGGTCGAAGAAATCTGACCAACAGATCGCGTAAGATCTGAATATTACGAACGCAGGTGGTGATATTAGACAGAAAGTCGGCTCAGTCCTCCGCTCTCGTGTACCCACGTCCAGAGCTCCAAAAATCCGGCGTCCAGCAGTCCGAATCGAGCCACAAACCCAGGCGGTTTCACAAATCACAAAGACCCGTAACCAAAAACCCCAATAACCCAGAAACCACCCTCAGCCGAGAAGGATTCACAAAGAAAACAGGAATCTCACAAAGAATGATTTTATTGCCTCAAGAACACTCAAGTTTCAGTCGTCCGTTTCCAGTATTTTTCCCCTCAAAATGGATCCCACAATTTATAGGAGTAGAAACAACCCCAGAAACGGTCGCCCGATTTTAAAGCACCCGGACTTATCATTGAAAATGATAAGGATTGCTATTAGATCGGAAATCGTTCAAGGAATTGCACAGCGGAAGAAACCGAAGAGAGAGGAATCGGGAGAGAAGAAAAGAGGGAGGCGCCGACTGGGGTAAAGGATAAATGGGGTAGGTTTAGGGTTAGGGTTATTTAAATACCCAGGGGATGGACGGGTGGGATTAAACCCACAAAGGGACGGTCCAGATTAGGTCAAGGGGTAGAATGGAAACCGGGCCTGGGTTTTATAAAAAACGGACTGGGCTGCCAGAATTTTAATTTTTGGGCCCAATCAAAAAACATTGTTCCATTTGGGCCTAAAACCAACAAATCTCCACCCGGACCAAATGAGCCATCGGGGTACACTTATTTTTGAGAGGGAGGTCATCATCGCCGAACGTCACACCACCTGCACAAAACACAAAGTTAGTACAAGTATAAAGACAAACAATCACTAAGAAAGAAAGAACTAGAAATCACAAAGAAAGACCAGAAGAGCTATCACAAAGATAGCAAACTGGAAGACTAGACTGTCTTCAGTTAAGGGAGTCGATATTTAGTATCGACTTGCAAGATCTGGTTTTCTCGATCGGTAGGCACTTTGTGCCCATATCTGCAGGATTGGACTGTGAAGGGATTTTCTTCAACTCAATTATGCCTTTTTCTACTATATCACGGATGAAGTGTCGCCTGACACCAATATGCTTTGTTCGATCATGAAAAACAGGATTTCAATGTAGGAGGACTGATTTAAGAATAAGGTGCTTTTAGATCTGTCCCGAACAATATTCATGCCCAATATCCTTTTAGCATCCCCCAAGTATTTCATGTCAAATTGATCACCTAAGCAACTTTGAACATGATCAATAGATTTAATGCACGAACTGATCAAAAGCATATCATCTACATAAATAAGTAGGAACATGGGCACACCACTGTCATACTTATAATAAAGGCATGGGTCATAAGCACTACGACGAAATTTCAAGGACAGCATGCAGTCATTGAATTTTTTGTTCCATTCTCTAGGGGATTGTTTTAAGCCATATAGGGTTTTATTGAGCAAGCACACATGATCAGGATGGTTACTATCCGTAAAACCTTATGGTTGTTTCATGTAGATAGTTTCTTTCAATTCACCATGCAAGAATGCTGTTTTAACATCTAATTGTTTCATCTCCCAATTATGGTGCGCAACTAATGCAAGCATGATGCGAACAGTGGTGAATTTAACTACTGGTGCAAAAATCTCAGTATAGTCGATACCTTCACGTTGTGTAAAGCCTTTAGCTACTAACCTTGCCTTGAATCTGACATTATCCTCCTCCTTTTTCACTTTAAACAACCACTTACAATCAATCAAAGAGCAATTTCTGGGTTTTGGAACAAGTTTCTAAGTATCATTCGCATGCAAGGATGTCATTTCTTCATTCATTGCACTCAGCCATTCATTCGAATTATTAGACATCAAAGCATCATTGTAAGACTTAGGTTCATTACCATCAAGCATATCAAACACATTGAAAGCAAGAGAAGCCATATGGAAATCATCTAAGTGAATAGGTCTCCTAACATTCCTTCTAGGCCTATCCCTAGTTAATTGATAATCAGATAAGTCAGGAGCAGGTTCAGATTCAGATTCATCCCCATTATCAGATTGATTATTAGGTTCAGGATTTTCTATATTATCAGGTTCGGCAGGTAATTCGTTATCACTAAGATGCTCCACCCTAATCTGAACAGGGTGGGGTGAATTTTCAGTAGCTAGCACAGGAGCAGGTATAGGATTATCAAGACATGGAAATTCAGTTTCATTAAAGACCACATCCCTGCTAATAATCACCTTTAATCCGGGTTCAGATCTGACCCATAAACGATAACCCTTAGTACCGTCGGGATATCCAAGAAAAACACATCTCAAGGATCTCGGTTCGAGTTTATCAACATTTTGATGCACATAAGCAGCACAACCAAACACACGAATGTTCGAAAAATCAGTACCATGACCCGACCACACTGACTCGGGATAGTTGCCATTTAATGGTACAGAAGGTGATCTATTGATGAGATATGCAGCAGTTAAAAGAGCCTCACCCCAAAAACTTTTAGACAACCCAGAAGTAGCGAGCATGGCCCTAACTTTTTCAAGGAGGGTGCGATTCATTCGCTCAGCCACCCCATTTTGTTGAGGGGTATGAGGGACAGTCTTATGCCTAAGGATGCCATTTTCAGAACACATAGAATCAAACTGGGTATTGCAAAATTCAAGGCCGTTATCGGTCCTTATCTTTTTGATCCGTTTTCCGGTTTGATTTTCCACCAAAGATTTCCAAGTTTGGAATTTTTCAAACACTTCAGATTTCAATTTGAGTAAAAACACGAAAACTTTTCGAGAGTAATCATCAATAATGGACAAGAAATACCGGTTTCTGCCATGAGTCGTAACACTGGCAGGACCCCAAACATCAGCATGAACATAATCAAGCACATTGGAACTCTTACCAGATTTCTCAAAAACGTGATCAGGGGAATCGGAAGGTTTTGGAAATTGAGTTTTATGTTGTTTGCCATACATACAGGAGTCACAGAAAGACAACTTAGAGATTTTATCTTTTCCAAAACATTTTTGTTTATGCAAGATCTCTAATCCCTTCATGCTCATGTGTCCTAACCTATTATGCCACAATTCGGTTTTATCTGCACAGACCAGATTAGAACATGCAGGAGTTTCAGTTTGGCAAATGTATAGATTAAATTTCCGGATTCCTTTAAACAACATCAAGGATCCTCTCGAAATTATCATGCAACCATTTCCCCAAGACCCTCGAAGGCCCTCATCTTCCAAAGTGGTACAAGATATCAGGTTATTAGATAAATCAGGAATGTGTCGAACATTTTCTAGAGTAAATTGTGTACCATCAGCGAATTTTAAACACACATTTCCTATTCCGGCCACTACCCGTTTCACCTTATCAGGCATATAAACATACCGATCACCAAGATTAGTATAACTTGTAAAATGCTGTTTATAAGGTGTCATGTGATGAGTGCATCCAGAATCCAGTAACCATTCATTTTCACACAGACCAGAGAGCACAAAATTCACAGAAAGATGCAAATCATCAGATACCATAAAGACATCGCCCATAGTTAAATTTGCCTGATCATTTTGCAAATTCTTTTTAGGTTTGGTGCATTCTTGTATATAATGACCAGGTTCACCACAATTATAACATTTGCGATTCTTAGGCCGGAATTTGGATTTATCCTTCCATTGCCCCTTTTTCTTATTAGACTTTTCAGAATCAGTTTTGACAAACGGTTTCCTTTTAATGGGATGTTTAGACCTAATAAAATTAACATCAGAGACAGGTTTAGAAACCTTGTTAAATTTCAAGTCTAATTCTTTACTCTTTAATCCACTTATAACAGTATCTAAAGTAACAGAATCCCTTCCATATTTTATCGCAGATTTCACATCATTATAAGCATCAGGGATAGCATTCAAGAGCACAATAGGGGAATAATCATCAATGTTTTTGTCACCCGTTTGTTTTATATCTTGTACTAACTTTGTAAAGGCATCCAGATTACCATCAATATCTTTATTCAAATCCAGCTTGTAGCGAAAAAACTTTTCAAGAAGAAATAACTTATTTGGCAAAGATGTTTGGTAAAGTTTCCTCAAGTTTATCCCAAAGTGTTTAGCATTATCGGTTTTGCCTATTCGTCTAATCACAGAATCAGACAAGTTCAATATTATAGATGAATGTGCAAACTCAATCAATTCCTCACGTTTTTCAGAGTCACATTAGTGAAAAGAACCTTCAATGGCCTTAAAACATTTACATTGGACAAGTATAGATTTCATTTTTTGTTGCCAAATTTTAAAATCCCCTTTACCGTCAAATGGTGCCATTGTAAATGAAGTAAGAGAGCCCATTTTTGTATTTGTAAAAATCACACAAGATTTAAACCAGCACAAGGTATTACTGTAAAAACTAAGATTACAGTTAAATATCACACAGATACCACGAATAACAAAATCACACCAGATTTTGCGATAAAGTGAGCTGGAATAGAATACTAGTATCACACAGATATCACAAATACCAAAATCACACCAGATTTTAAAATAAAGTGAGCTGGAATCGAATCCCGGAGCCCCCACAAGATCCGAGGAACACTTGCGGTCCAGGCAAGGGGGTTTGGTATGCTCGGAGATTACGACTGCTACAGTCTCAACACAGAACCAAAATAACGAAGCGATCACAAAGACGGTACAGCAGACGGAAGCAGTAAACAAATTACTCCAAAGTAATAATACTTTACCAATCACACAGAATAGTACGAAAATACAGTAAAGTATAGGAAGCAATACCTGAGCGGATTCCTCGGCCGGAACCCGTATGCCCTTCCGAATAGAAACCCCGTTTAGAGGCTCCGATACCACTGTTGGGTATCTATCCGGAATACATAAAATTACACAACACAACAGTAAACAAATTACAAATAAATTTCCTATGATTTACGGGGATTAAGGGTTACACAACAAAATTAAATGACACAGAAAAAACCGGACGAAAAAAAGGCTGGAATAATAAACACAAGAACAGAAAATTGAAGGTCGAAGAAATCTGACCAACAGATCGCGTAAGATCTGAATATTACGAACGCATGTGATGATATTAGACAGAAAGTCGGCTCAGTCCTCCGCTCTCGTGTACCCGCGTCCAGAGCTCCAAAAATCCGGCGTCCAGCAGTCCGAATCGAGCCACAAACCCAGGCGGTTTCACAAATCACAAAGACCCGTAACCAAAAACCCCAATAACCCAGAAACCACCCTCAGCCGAGAAGGATTCACAAAGAAAACAGGAATCTCACAAAGAATGATTTTATTGCCTCAAGAACACTCAAGTTTCAGTCGTCCGTTTCCAGTATTTTTCCCCTCAAAATGGATCCCACAATTTATAGGAGTAGAAACAATCCCAGAAACGGTCGCCCGATTTTAAAGCACCCGGACTTATCATTGAAAATGATAAGGGTTGCTATTAGATCGGAAATCGTTCAAGGAATTGCACAGCGGAAGAAACCGAAGAGAGAGGAATCGGGAGAGAAGAAAGGGGGGAGGCGCCGACTGGGGTAAAGGATAAATGGGGTAGGTTTAGGGTTAGGGTTATTTAAATACACAGGGGATGGACGGGTGGGATTAAACCCACAAAGGGACGGTCCAGATTAGGTCAAGGGGTAGAATGGAAACCGGGCCTGGGTTTTATAAAAAACGGACTGGGCTGCCAGAATTTTAATTTTTGGGCCCAATCAAAAAACATTGTTCCATTTGGGCCTAAAACCAACATGCATAATGAAGAGTCGAAAAGAAAAATATAAGAAATTAAAATCGATAACCAAAATTTAAACCGATTTTATTTTCTATAATGAAGAGTCGAAAAGGCAGAAATTTTCAATTTGTTTGGGTGTAGCGTGCAAAGCAAAGAAAAAAATATTAACCAAATTGAAATTCAATAATAAATATTTTTGTCATGGCTTATAAATGATTATTATCACAATTTTTATAATTATTAATTCAAGTATTTTGCCTTTTGAAATAGGTATATACCATATTTTTGTTGAGTTCACGTTTACTTGGGATTTTTTCCAATAAGATTATTATATTAATCTATTTTGTCTTTGAAAAATATGTAAAAACATCCAATAAAAATTCAAAATCGAGTCGATTTAGAATTGAAACCGGTTCGATATGATTTGGTTGTGGTTTTAAGAACCCAAAAAATGAAGTCAAATTTTGTTTTGATTTTAGGCAAAAATCGATAGGAACCAACCCAAACTCTGATACTAATTGCGAAAAATGGAAATTGGGGAAGGTAAAATCCCTAACTCGCTATGAGGTTCGAAACTCCCGGAAAAAGAGAGTACAGAAAAACACAATTTTTTTAACTCAACTTCATGTTTATACTTCGTGATAGTAGGTCGGTTGGTGTACAACCAAATCCTTTCAGATAAACCGAACAAATGTGGCTCACATGGACCAGGAATATTACTCAAAGAACATATAACAATGTGTTCCTCTTACTATGTACATATATTAAAATAATTATTCTAAATTTAAAGCATCGTTTACATTTGTCATTTTTTTTTCTTTTTTCTTTCTTTTATTGCTATAAAGAAATAAGAAATATTTAGCTAAATACTCCGGAAAATGCCAAATTCAATTTGCCCCCACGGATCGTATCAATCTGGGACGGATGTTATTCAGTAATAAAGCCTACCGAGTAGGACTGAGCACAAATGGACTAGACTCGTTTTTTATTCGGACCCGAACCAGACTCGGGCTGGACCTGTTAATCAGGTCAGGGTCCTGGGTCCCGAATCTGCATTTTACAGAATTCAAGTTTCGGATCAGACTGGGTCAAAATCCAGAAAATTCAAGTTCAGTCCGGAACAACCTGCCAAAATCAGAATGCATTAAAATAATTTATTCCAATTTATCCTAGATGGTGATGCAATATTGATGATTGGTTAGGCTCGATTATGATCGCACATGATTCAATGAAGTGTGTTTATCCTAAACAATTGATGAACTTGGGAGTTTGGTGACTGAATGAAGATATTAAGATTGATAATTGCACATTCTGGGAATGTTGCAGGAGTATGTAAACAAGAAAGAATTTCGAATGTAATAACATGACACTTAATATGCAACAAGATTTTTTTTTAACTAAATCAAAGAGTCAACGGACTAGAACCGGTCCGGATTGGACCCGTTCCAAACAGGTCCGGAAAGGGTCGATAAAGTCCAACCCTTTATCTTTCGGTCTATTCCAAGCTGGATCAATTTTAGTCGGGTCAGACCCGATGCACAGCCCTACTACCCAAAGTGTTTTCGGTTCACTTGGTCCGTCCCCGCGCATCCTATCATCTTCGATATCTTATCTTTTTTTTTTTTTTTTTTTGATACCGAGGTTCCAAGGAGTCGTCAACTACCGCGCACAAGGAGTCGTCCCCCAAGTGATTGCTCCATGCTGGACCCCCCCAAATCCAACCGCAGGTTCCCACCGAGATCTGGCCTCCCACACTGCCGCTTGAAGCCCTCAATATTTAATTGTTCCAGCGTCTGGAGTAGGCCCTAACCCTTAGTCAAAGACTAAGGGATCATTGGGCCTTGAGAAATTCAATTTCAAAGTGTTGCCACTAGGAATTGAACCCCCGACCTCCAACTAAATTGAAGGTCAGGTGGCCAACTGCGCCAAGGCAGTTGGTTATCTTTTCATTTTTTTGGTCATGTACTATGTTGTAATTCTGAGCCGAAATTTTGACCATCAATAATTTTTTAATTATATTATGAGGAATATAGAAAAAATAATATTTTAAAATAATATTTTAAAATATTTTAAACAAGGACGATGATATGATTTTCATATTTATCGATAGAATATATAAAACGAATTAAATTGCCAAAACTGAATATTTAAAAAGTCTTGAGTACGCTTATTGAAAATGAGATGAGATAGTATTCAATCAGATAGGAATTCAGTTTCAATAAGGACATTATAAAAAAAAAAAAAAAAAACATTTGTTAGAAAATAGATGTAATTGAAGTTGTCTGTCTGTTGTAACCAGAGTCCAGTGACACAAACCCCCAGTGACACTTTTTACACCTATATATATTACCTTCACCCTCCTTGTATTTCAATTGTAACAACACCCTTATATATAATAACCATCAAATGGCATAAATCGGATTCACCTCCGAATCGGTATCGGAACGATGCCACGAACTCCCCCCACTCCTCGAGTACTTCTCTCTCTTCCTCACTCTCCTTATCCTCCTCGACTTCACCACGTAATACGTCATCGCGCTCAGAACCCCCGCCATCGTGACCCCGCCTATAACCGTCACAAGAATCGCCGCCCACTTATGATGCCTACCGACCACGATATAAGACGACGAGATAAAAGCCACCGTCGTGCAAACCGACGCCAACCACATCAACTTATTGATCACCTCCACCACCCGTCTCTCCGACTTTATCTCTCCTCTCACAACCGTTATTTGCACAACAACAACCGCCAGAGACGTAAAGAGCGCGACCGCATTGGATATAAAGAAAACCTTAAAAGGAGAAGTGCTCACCATCACCGCCATCCCGCTATCGTCGTCCCCGCCGGGGACTGTAAAGATTGCGGCGAAAGCAACCGTAGCGAATAAAACGGCGACAACTGTGACCGAATTAGTAGCGTTGTTAATTCCTTCTCGGTGGAGCTTTCGAAGCTCTTTGGCTATGCCGTTGACGTTTTTGTTTGTTTTGCGGGCTTGTTCGAGCTGGGTGTGGACGTCTTTTTTTATTTCGGAGACGGTTCTGCGGAGCTCGTCACGGGGTTGGTTGAGCTCGTTGGCTCGGACGGCACCAAAACGGGTCAGGCACTCCTTGATCTCGACGATGTCTTCGGAGAGAGGGAGGTTTTCGGCTATGTCGAGGGCGGTTTTGTGGTCTCGGGTTAATGCGTTGACGTTTGTGTCGCGGAGCATTAGGAGCTCGTTCACGATCTGCGATTATACCAAAGACCGACATAATTAAATTACAAACCAAGAATCAGTAACTCAAATATTCAACTGCACGTGGAAAGGGAAAGCTCTAGCACAAGCAACTTTAAGTTTTATCACCACATGTTTGTAACTGTAGTAGCAAAAAATAAGTGTGTTAGTACTCATAATGGGGAGACAAAATTAAGCTGATACAAAGTTGCGGATGTAGAGGGCAATATGTGATAACTATCACATCAAAGTTTCACTCATGATAATTTTAGCTTTATCAAATATTAAAGGCATAATTACAAATGTTACCCCTGAGTTTGTAGTATTCACAGAAAAGCAAAATAATAACTTTCAATATTACAAAAACCACCCATGAGGTTTGATCCCCCCTTGCATCCTACCCCAAAAGTTAATTGACCTGGCCGAATTTGCTGATATCATAAAATAGATTACAATTACACCTCAATTTTTCAAAATATTGCACACCCCAACATTTCATCTGGCTATTTGTAATTCTTAGAAAAATCAAAGGATGTGAATGCAAAATGTAAGACAAAGAATTGCCGTCTATTGTACTAGTTCCGTCCCAAAATTATAGCTCATTCCTATTTTCATAAAGATTAAGAAAAACGCGATAAATGGGGTTGGAAACCCCATTCATTTATTAGACGTTTTACTTGAAGTAATCTAAAAATGAGGGTAAGGCATTTCTCATTTTAAATACATATAAAAGGAAAGTGGGCCATACTTTGCGATGGGCGAAAAATGAATAATGGACTACTATTTTGGGACGGAGCAAGCTGTATTTAGAAAGTTGAGGGATGTAATGTAGTAATATTTGACAACTCCACCAACGACAGATACAAACTGTAAGAAGGTAACCTCAATGGTGTTTTTGTAATTCCAAAGTTAGTTGGGGTTTTTTGTAGTTTAGCCAAACCTCAAGGTAGTTTTTGTTATTTTAAAAAAGGTGTGCCTTCAAACCATGTGTTAAATTATCTACTGTCCTCCACTGTGACAAGATGAGTCTCAACTGGAGCCCAGAACAACTGTATAGCTGGTCATAGGGCAATTACTACACTTTAAAGTGAATATTAGAAACCAGTGGCAATTAAGAAAAAAAAAATGCGAATGCGAGATGCATATGTTCTCTAATACCTCGGCACGCTTTTTCCTGGTAGCTATATGTAAAGCAGTGTTACCAAATTTATCTGGAAGCATAACAATGGCTGCATCAGCTTGAAGTAGCAACTTCACCACTGTACAACTAACGCCTTTCACAGCCATGTGAAGAGCCGTTTGTCCTTTCTTATCGGTTCTTCTTGCCAATTGAGGGTCCTTCTCTAGCAATGCTTTTACAATATCTGCATGGCCTTGTCGGGCAGCTAAATGTAAGGCGTTTTTACCATTGGATCTTGGTATCTCAAGCAAGCTAGGGTCCTTTGAGAGCAACTCGTTGACAACTGATAGATGTCCTTTTGTTGCTGCAGAAATGAGAGGAGTCGCATTTGATTGACCGACTGTTTTGCTTAGCTCTGGATCGTGTTCTAACAGTATCTGGACAATTTCTGGAGAAAAATATAAATAAAAACATGTATGTGGAAGACGGATGAGAAATACGCAATTCATACTTATTCGGAAATAAGGTCATGTTGTCCAACAATGAAAATCACCAATTTTTGTAGGAAGGATTTTGAAGGAAATTTTCACTGTATAACCAATTTTTTTGGAACAAATATTCAAGATTTTCTATTTTTTTTTAGTTCGTCAATTTCTAAGGAATTTTGAATTTAAATGAACACTTGGGAATTTTGATTTTCCGTATTTTCCTTCATTTTGCCTCATTTTTCGGGAACAACCAAAGCCAAGAAAAAAGGCTGCATATTACACTAAGATAACTCCGAAGAATATTCAGGTTGATATGCAATGCTAAATTATTATCTTGAAGAATCCAAAATATATTACGACATTCACAAAAAGGCTGCATATTACACAATTCATACTTGTTCGGGAAAAAAGTCATGTCCAACAATGAAAATCATCAAATGGCAAATAATCCCAACTGCGTTGGGTCGGTGACATGAAGATTATAGTTTTAGTTAACGGTCTAGAATTAGTCAACACTCTTATGCCTTGTTTGCTTCCCTGGAAAAATAAGGGAAAAGAAATGAAAATAGGGGGAAGTCGATTTTTGTAGGATTTGAAGGAATTTTTCACTATATAACCATTTTTTAGATTTCTATTTTTGTTTTTTATAAATTTGTCAATTTCTAAGAGATTTCGAATTTAAATGAACACTTGGAAATTTTGAGTTTCCATATTTTCCGGGAAAACAAACAAGGCCAAGAAAACAGCTGCATATTATTACAGAATAGGATAACTCCTAATAATATTCGGGTTGATATGCAATGCTAAATTATTATCTTGAACAATCCAAAATATATTACAACGTTCTCAAAATCTCTCAGTCGGAAAACGCATTTCATGATTTCAACCCTGCATTCACCAATTTCTTATGGCCATTATGCGATAACCAGAAACCCTACTAGCTTAAAAACACAAGTATATACTTATCTCCTTTTTTTTTCTTTTTTTGTTTCCCTTTCCCCACAAAATATTCACTCGTAAAGCATAACAGATGATGCATAAACGATACCAAACGATTATAAGGTGAATCCAATGAATCATTTGATGGTAGAAATGCAATAAATAACCTATAATGTGGAATTTGTTATATATGCAAACATTTAAACTAAGTATAGAAATAATTCCATTACCATGATGGCCTCGACTTGCAGCAATGTGCAACGGATCGAAACCAGACTTATTCTTCGTCCTAATTCCTTCCTTTGTCGTGTAAGGCAACAACTCCTTCACCACACCAATGTACCCTTTCTCCGCCGCAGTGAAAAGAGCAGTCTCCCCCAATTCGTTGACCTCATTCACTATAGCAGCCCTAATTTCTGCAACCTCGCCGTCAAATTCGGCACCTCTCGAAGTTTGAAGCATTTGTTCATTAATTTCCCCTAGTATTTGTCTCACAGCTGCCAGGTCGCCCTTCTGTGCGGCTAAATGGAGGTCCGTGTCATTGTGCCGACCCGTGACCTGCTTCACGTACTTCTTCTTACCTGATTGGTCGATCCTCTTTCCCGAATTCGAAACGACCAAAGCTTTGCCCGAGTTAGAAACCACCAAAGCCTTACCGGAAGTTGAAGCAGCTAGAGATTTGTTTGAATTTGATACTATCAACGCCGGCGCACGAGGCGATGGCGAGGGTGACGGCGAAGGGGGCTCGACAGTTAAGCCCATTTCGAGATCTCTCTCGCCTGTTTGATAGAGTTAGCATCATCAAATTCCAAATCACGACATAATTAAAAAAAAAAAATCACTACTGCCCCATTTTTCATATGGTGTCGCAATTCACACAATTGAGCTGAATCAAAAAACTATGTTGATATCGGATCGGAAAATCGAATCAGAATTTTCCTAAACCCGATATATGACTTCTTTTTCACCTGAGTAAACCGGAAGACATACCTTCTCCGTTGGTCGGACCCATTGTGAAAAAATCGTCTCCCCTGCTTTTCTCGATTTATGTGCTAACGAAACATTATTTTCGGCTTATTTCTGGTTTGATTGCGTTGTAGACGTGATTTGACATATAGGTTGTACGCTGGGGCGCGGAGTAAAGCGGCGGTCCACGGCGGTGGAGGTGCGGTGGTGGTGGTGGTGGAAATGGAATTTATAACGGTTGGTGGGAATAGCATGTTGGTGCCGCCGGTCCCACCATATTATTATGTTAATAAGTTTCCCATTTAACGATATTATCAGAGTTAGTTGATTGGCAAATACTCATGTAATCCTTATTATAATTTTTATTAATTAATTGATCAAGGCCAAGTTAAGTAAATTAAAGTTGTAAAATGGTAAATACCAAAAAAAAAAGTTGTAAAATGGTACTTTAAAAAAAATAATTTTCTAATTTGCTCTTTAATTATATATAGGGAAAAAAAAGATAAATACATTTATTGGAATTTAAACCGTTATATTGTTTTTAGATTCTGAACTAAAATGAATAATATTTTTATAAATGATATTTAATATTTGTAAAAAAAATCAGATAAATTAACTCATGTACATGGATGTGAGAAAATTGTTAGGTATTATTTGATCGTATCTAGGGCTGCAAACGGGTCGGACTCGAGTCGAGTACACCCGAACTCGAGTCGGGTTTTTCATTTTCTGAATTCGGGTCGAGTTACCCCGAGTCGAGTCGAGTAGCGCAGAAAGCTGCCGAGTTCGACCCGCTCGAGTACACTCGGGTCACTCGAGTAGCTCGTCAAGTCGATCGGGTCGGGCACGAATCGGGTCGGTTGGGTTGTGTTTGGACGCGTGAACGGAATATGATTCGCGTTAAGAATTTGGCTAAACTATGGAGACATTGCGACCTCTATCAACCAAACATAAGGTAATCAGCGACTGATTGAAAGCAATAAGCACATTATTCACCGTTTACTGTGTATGTTATTAAGGATATCGTACAGGAGGAAACAGAGCAAAACATGTGAGGCACATTATCACTCCCCGCTTAAAGCAGGTCAACGGGCGTTGATATGTAACAAGTATTGCATTACATACGCTATTGCACATGGGTTGCGCTATGCATGAGTTGCGCACGCAAGGAAATTCACGAGAGAGGCAATAACCTCTAGAATGTCGTAGTGTGCGTGAAATGATCATATCAATGTATGCTACATGGCTTATGTACGCTACCAATGGGTGGCTAACGTAGGTTATCAACAATGCAAATTAACAAAACCAAGCATTTTTTTTTTCATTCGAGACGTATACTTATATAGTTGTTTTTATCGAAAATAGTCCAAACTTAAGTTCTAAGTGATTCTAAGCCTCTCCTAACTCATATATGTTGGTTATACTTGGATTACTCAAGTTTGTTGGAGGATTCTTGAAGGTTTTAAGTTCTTTCTGCGTCGTTCTTTTTGTTTTTAGTTGTTCTTCATCATTTGAGGCAACTTTGGCTAAACTTTGATTCTCCTTCAGTTATATGTTGATGATATGATGTGTATTTCAGATTTTTGGAACTCGGTAGTATTCGGTTATGAATTCTTAAGATAATTCGAACCATAGAGTTGTTTGGACGGACTAATGACATAATTGAACCTACTGTCTTGTTTAACTCGTGAACTTGATTATAATCGAGGTTGTTGTCATTGTTCGTTATAAGAATTTGTAGAGAACTCTTGTGAACTCGGATTGGCGTTAATATTAGTCGAGATTATCGTAATGGAGATTTGTAGAACATAGTAATCGATTGTTCGTAATCATCAGAGTAAATATTATTATAGTCTGATTGAATTAATAATTCGAAGACATGTTTGGGACTGACATGGTTGATAATCAAATTGGTTGATAATTTGAGTTTTGTATTCATAGTAATTCCGAATTACCGAGAAATTTCAGTTCCATTAATATTGGCATAGTTATTGTGACTATCAACCTAGTGAATCAGTAAATAGTGATATGGCCCAATGAGGGGAAGTATTTTCCGTTGATTGTTCAATCATCGTTGAACTAGTTATTCACTGGTTGTGTTATTTTAAGTTGTGAATTATGATTTGGTTGGGAAGCGTTGTGCTGACGATATTGTGTTAACTATAAATTATACTGGCCGGATTTAAGGCAAATTCATATCTTGCATAGACTACGGTGGTTGATATCATGAAATTAACATATCATTATGTGATTTTACACTTATTTATGTGATTGTGATTGGCCATGGATCCGATAATATCACGGTATGGCACGAGGAATACCTTGTAGTACCCCTTGTGTTATGGTTGCCATATTTTAAAAACCCGATAGTATAGTAGTGGTTTGTGTTCATTATGTTACGCGTGTATTATTTGTGATTTTGTATGTGATAATGCGTTCACGGATTTTTTTCATACACATGTGAAAATTCTATAAAATTGATTATCATCGTTTGATCTTAGGTTGGCTGGTACGACTCATTATGTCGGATAAATTTATTGGATATATGAAGGACATACCCGAAAGCTTCGATCGAGCTTGAATGAGTGTTTCGGGACATGGTTACACGAACAGTGACTCCCTTTTGGGAATAGAATTACACTATTATGAACTGTTGAATTGTAATATATGTGTAATTCGATAGATCGTGCTCGTCTGGATATTTATGTTTTTCACTTAAGAAATTTGTTATTTCAAATAGTGGAATTGCTCATCTATATTAATTGCAAAAATATCAAGTTTATATTTTAAAAGTAACTTGGTGGGTCCCTAAAGAATTCACGGTGCTATGCTACCTCGATAAATTTTGACGGTGTTACATTGCTTCTCTTTACGGTCAATCCAAAATTCAGATTAATACTATATAATAACTAAAATATACTCCATGTGTATACAATCCCACTATTGAAAATAAAATAAAATAAATTATGAAACTATTTATATATTTTATATTATTTTTATTTTTCATACTGCGGTTAAATTATACATTTTATATTACTTTTTTAAGTTACTAAGTGAATACATAGTAATTGTGAAAGTTTTTATGGGACGGAGGTAGAACAATTTGTAATCAACATATATGATACACATGTTTAGAGCATAAATATAAACATTGAAATATACTCCATCTGTCTCATAAGAGTGTGTTTACTCTTTATGGGCACGAGTTTTAATAAAAGTTAGGTAGTGATGGATTTGAGTGGAGAAAGAGTCCCGTTTTTATATAAAATTATGTTGTTTATGGCATACTTCCTTCGTTCTCTTATTATTGCAACATGTTGATTATTACATTGTTAACATATTTTCATTTGACCATCTTTTGTAATTTATATATATAAAAAAATATAGTCATATAAAAATTTTGTTAGGTTCATCTCGGAATATACATTCAAAATATCAACTTTTATAATTTTTAAAAATAAAAAATTAAAGATATTAACAGTCAAAGTCATGCATTGGCAAGCGTGAAAATTCATATATTGCAATTATAAGAGAACAAAGTTAGTATTATTTTTTGATAAAATTATATTTATTATTGAGTTTATGATAAAATTTAGTATATATATAATATATATATATATATATATATATATATTAAAATGTGGTGGATATGTGGTCACTACCAATGTTTATACTTTAGCCGACAGCAAAAAGTCGTCGGCTAAAGTCTAAAGTCGTCGGCTAAAGTGGTCAGTTGTCGGCTAAAAGTCGGTCGGCCGAGGTCGGTCGGCTAAAGTTTAGCCGACGGCTAATAGGGAAGGTCATCGGCTAAAATCGAACTTTAGCCGACGACCGTGTAAGCGTCGGCTAAAATAATACCGTTTTAGCCGACGGATACATAGGCGTCGGCTAAAATGTCGAGTTTTAGACGGCGGTAAATCTTGCCGTCGGCTAAAACCTACACACTTTAGCCGAAGCAACGCGTTGCCGTCGGCTAAAACTCGACATTTTAGCCGACAGCGTGTCGGCTAAAGTTTTATTTTATTTTTAATTAAATACTTTAGCCAGTGCAGTGTAAATGCCGTCGGCTAAAGTCGATGAAAAAAAAAAATTGATTTCAAAATCACCAAACGCATTCGATAACTCGTTATTCCAAATGTACAATACACCACCATACATCACAATCAACACAAATCAATTACGAAAAGCATAATTTAAATACAAACCATATCAACATACATGTAGCAACATCAACAAAATAAATAAACAAGAACATTAACGAACACGAGTCTAAACAAAAATATTTAGCAAAATAACTACTACAATGACAACTAAAATCCTCAAAGATCCGTCAAATTCTTAAAGATAGAAGAAGGATTACTACGAGTCTTGCATGTCGTCGTCAGAGGTTGTGAAGAAGAGGGGTGTTTGTGAATTGAAGAATTGAGGTGGTGGTGGTACCGAAATTCCCGATTGACACAGTCGACTCAATGACATCATATCTTGCATCATGGCTGTCTTGAGCTAACATCTCTTGTTGAACCTTCCTTTGTTCTTCTTGGAATTTGAAGGCTGGTCTTGAGACTTCCTTTGCTCCTCGGCTCGGAGCTCCTCTTGATCCTCAATTGCTCCTCCAAATAGGCCTTTTGAGTGTCGCCCCTTTGATTCTTTGAAACCTGTAGTATTCTTCAATAATCCGGTGCCTTCAGCTCCCATCATCGGCGTCCGGTGATGACTCCCTTTAGGAGGGTAAATGGTAGCCCACACCCTTGCCCTAATGTAGGGATCGGCCTGATCGATCTCTCGGCGTGCTAACTCGAGACCAGTCTCGTCCAAATCCGGATGCTCCTTGTAATACCCGGTTGTAATTCAGTCATTATCATTCAGTAATTTCATTCAGTGATTGTCACTCAGTGTATTTTCACTCGATTATAATCATTCATCAATCATGTTCATTCACCGTGTTCACCGTTCGGAAAAACTTCGAGTTGTGTATCGTTATTGTTCATTGTTTCAACTTTCCTCATATGAGCTCGACTTTGTTAGATCACCATTAATTTTTGGTAACTCCAAAAAATTCTAAATCTTTGCAATATTATAGAGCATCGAGTTAGCTTTCCAATGGTTCAAACGGTGAGTCAATCGGAGTCCGGACGAGAAAGTTATGGTCGTTTTAGCTCAACCGCTCACTTTTCAGTTATTGGCCGATCACTGCCGAACGAACTCGGTCGTGTCGTCCGACACGGCCCGTGCCGTACTCGTCCGGAAAATGCCGAAGTGTCTGCCTCAGGACCCGACCGTGTCGTCTGGCACGGCCGAGTCGAGCCCTTCCGGATAAGCGGTATAAATGCCCGCCAAGACGCCCGGCCGTGTCGTAAATGCAGCCGATCGAGTCATGCCGAGTCGCTGTCGGACGGGTCACTGTCGGATGGCCCTCCGCGCCGCGACCGTGTCAAGCAGGACACGGTCGAGTCCCTGTCGGCCAGCTGTCGGCCAACTGTGCGACACGACCGTGCCGATCGGCACGGGCCGTGTCCGGCAGGCAGTCAACTCCCTTAAATTCGTTTTTTGACATTTCACCATTTTTCTCCCTTTTCATCACCTTCAACCGAGAGAGAAAGCTTGAGGGAAGGTTTTCCTTCACAAATCATTTGGGTGTTTGATTTTCTTCATCTCCTTTCGATCGTGAAGCTTGGATAATCAATTTAACGCGTGTTCTTCGGATTAAAGTACTTGGATCTTCAAAGGTAATATTCTTCAACACCTTGGATTTCGATTCTATGTTGAGATATGATGTTTTGGACGTTATAATCATGTTATATGAAGGGACATGTATATGATTATGAGTTTATATAAGGATTCATTGGATTATTGTGGGATTATTCAAGAACACTTTGAATATCGAGTTGAAATTGGGGTTTTCGATTAATTGTCTTTATAATCACGAGTTCGCATATTCATTTTGGATTAAAGTAAGTATTCATGAGGTTTAGTGGGTATGAATCATTCATTGGAAGTTGGTTTGGATGTAATTGAGTTTTGGTTGTAAACAATTGGAGATCGTTTACAACGCGTTTGTTTTAATGCCCCAATGAGTTTGGTATTGTTGTATCGACTTTTGAGTTGGTTGTGATCATGCTTGATTCGTGTATTAAGAGAATTGTTGGTATTTATGTTATTCAAGGTTGTTCGAGCTAGATAATTTCATTAAGGGCGTTGATCGTGGAAGTACCTTCTCGCCTTCGGTTTGAGGCAAGTTTTATACTTGTACTAGTCAATGAGATTAATGTCATCATATATGTGTATAAATGTGTTGTATCATTCCGAGACTTAGTCTCTTCATGAATTCATTGATATTAAGAGATCGTTCGATACGATACCTTTCGGCAATTTTGCCAAATATTTATTGTTATTCCTTTTTGGATTGTCATTAAAAGCGTACACGCCGATTAAAGGCATTGGCTTATTCATTTCTCACCTTCGTCGTCGGTAGAACCGATTAAAGGTACCGAGGCATCCTTCATATCATTGTTATCGAATTGCCGTTCGCAGCAAATCGAAATATTCAATCATTCACTATATCATTGTATCGATTGACCGTTCTAAGGCAATCGAGGTATTCAATCATTCATCATATCGTTCATATCGATTAGCCATTATAAGGAAATCGAAGCGCTCAAGCATTCATGAAATCATCCATTGCATCATTGTCATCGGTTAGCCGTTCTAAGGCAATCGAGGTGTTGAGTTGGGGCTGCCGAGGATGGTCTTGGCCGACTCAAGACAAAGATACCATCCCTAATTGTGATACGGCTTTCATGCGTGGCTTACCCTAATTGTGATACGGCTTTCATGCGTGGCCCGGCCCTAATTGTGATACGGCTTTCATGTCGTGGCCGGCCCTAATTGTGATACGGCTTTCATGCCGTGGCCCGGATTGTGATACGGCTTTCATGCCGTGGCAACCTAATCAATAACTGACTTAGGCCGCTTCATGTGATTGTGATATTTGTGATTTAATTTGAGTGTTTTTAGGCCTTGTGATTGTCTTGTTAATTTCATTGGAGCCTCCGGCATTGTGATTCATATTTAATCACATTACGGTTTGGTTCATGTCGTGTAATTCATTGTGGTATTCGTGATTATGATTCGCCGTTGGGCACTTATGTTCTAACACGTCGAACAGGTATTAATAGTATGCCGTGGGCATAGTATTTCACGAATGCTCGGTTCTTACCTTGGTTTGTGAGCATCTCGTATTATTATCATCATTATACCGTTTCATTACGCGCTTTGGATGCATATCATGTTATACATGTATTTGATGTTCATTATCTGGATGATCGACCAGTGGGCGGAACATGTTTTCATGTTTTAGGTGCTTGCGAGGAGAGAGTTGAGGCACGGGGGCATGACGATGGCGGCGAGGCATACGAGCGATACTAGTCCGAGTTGTTCATTGTTGGTCGATCGGTTGGAGTGTACTCCGGTCTTGTCGATTGTTGTCGTGTTGTATTACGACAGATGTTCGTGGATCTTTGTGTATTTCATTTTGGCCATGTAGGCCACTTTTGTCGTTGAAATTCCTTATCTAATATTGTGTCGGATATCATGGTAGGGACTATGATTTTCCCTTGTTGTTTAATTTAATGTATTTTAGTCATGTTCGCCTGGTGGATCTCCTGGCGTGGGGTCCACGGCACTGTAATAACCCAATAAGATTTGGGGGTGTTACAGAAAATGGTATCAGAGATTTGGGTTGTGAAATACCCTGAGATGTGAGTTATGTGGTCCTACCGACGCAGTAGTAGTGGGATTGTCAGGTTATGACAATCTAGTCAGTCAAGTTTTGTGAGTCGTAATATTAGTGCGACTGCACGAGTCATTCATTCATCGAGTCGTCGTCAGTGAAGACTAGTATCGCGAGACCTCGAAGCTTCGTATGACCTGTGTAAGGACTCGATTCTCTTTGTGTTCATACATTCATCATGTTATTAATTTTTCATGCTTGTTGAAACATATATGTGATATTAGTGTTATGATTGATTCATGACTAATTGTTTTGGAGCACGCATGACTTGTGTAAGCATTAAGGATCAACTCATTCATCAGTTAATAATCCTCAATCATCATTTTGATCTCATCACTCAGTTAATTCGTTCATCACTCAGTCAATATCATTACTCAGATAATTCATTCATCACTCAGTTAATTCGTTCATCACTCAGTCAATATCATTACCCAGATAATTCATTCATCACTCGGTTAATTTATTCATCACCCAGTCAATACCATTTCTCAGTTAATTCATTCATCACTCAGTCAATTCCTTCATCACTCAGTCAATCTCATTGCTCAGTCAATTCATTCACCACTTAGTTAATCCCATCGCTCAGTTAATTCATTATCACTCAGTTAATCTCATTGTTCAGTTAATTCATTAATCATCCAGTCCACCTCACGGTTCAGTTGTTGATCTTGTGGATCGAATTTTCAACCTTGCAAACTTGTCCAAGGTAATTATTTCAGGAATTTCATCATATAATCATGTTGCCTCACTCGATCTTTCATGCGATCATATCGTATTAAGCGTCATGTCGACGATCATTTTATTGCATAATTAATGCGTTCATTGTTGTATAGCGTGTATGTTCATCATTATCATTCAGTAATATAATCATAATGTGACCTTCATGCGAGATCTGTAATCATCATGTGGCTTTCCTGCTTCAGTATGGATAGAGCTGTCAGAGGACGCAGGGGAGGAGGCCGCGGTGCGGGCGACCGGGATCTCGTGTGCATGCCGTGCGAATGCGAGTGGTATCATTAATTCATCAAATAGCGAGGCTACTCATTCATCGCCAGATAATCGGTCGCCGTGAGTCGTGCCGAGAGGCATCTCACTCGGAAGGTGCTCGGGTTGACCCATTCATATTTATGCAGGGCATGATGGCCCAGATGACTCAGATGACGCAGATGATGGAGACCATGCAGACCTCGATGGTTCGTGGTCCACCGCAACAGGAATTCCAGGAGCCGTTTAATGGACAGACTGGGAGAGTGAATCAGATTGTTGGCGATATCTCTCGTCAGAGGCCGCCTACTTTTAAGGGTTCGTCGGAACCAGCTGATATTGTTCATTGGCTTGAGCATTTTGATAAACTCTTCGACATGGTTCAGTGTCCGGAGGAGAGTAAAGTGGCGGTAGCGACTTACTACTTGAGTAAGGGTGCTTATTCTTGGTGGCTTTCTGTGAAACCCACCGATCGAGATTGTGTTTGGGGCGAATTCAAGACTCTCATGATAGAGAGGTATTATCCGGCCCCACTTCGGGAAGCCAAGTTATCAGAGGTTTTGAACCCTGAATCCGTCGAGGACGAGGGTGTTATCGTCATTCTTGAGAAGTTTTAGGGACTACTTGATTTGCTTCATCGATTATCCGCATCAAGCGGATAAGATCAAGTATTTTAGCAAGAGGCTAAATCCGCGATTGAGGATGCGGTTGTTCAACCACAATTGTAGTTCACTTAGTGAGTTCATTGGGAAGGCTCTTGGAGCGAGCTTTTGATCAAGGAGCTTACTCGGAAACATCCTTGATTCCTTCGGGTGAGAGGACTAGGATGCCGATTCGTCGAGAGGACATCGGGCTCGACGTCCAAGAGGTCGTTTTCGATCGTCTTCGTCTTTGAGAAGGCTTCTTCCTCTCGAGGACGAGTTCGACCGTTGTTTGCTTTAATCGTGATTCAAGCAGGACACGTTAATACTCGGTGTACGGTGCCGGCTATTGTTTGTTTTACGTGTGGGAACCGGGACACCTTGAAATCTTTGGGGAGTTACAGTGCCGCTAAATCTCGAGAGGGCTCACAAGCCTCGAGGAATTTTGTTACTCGATCCGTACTTTATCGAGGGTCTATCGGGCTTGAGAACCCGAGGTAAAGACATTCATCACCGATTTTGAACAAGTTAATTCTTGCTCGGTAGTAGACAATCATTCATTTCATTGTCGTTCACTCATTCATCTAATTCATTCATCATATATATCAATCATGGTGGGACTCATAATTATCGATTAATCATTCAATTCACGAGGCAGCGGTTCAATCACTTCAGATAGCTATCACTCATGACGTTATTAATTCACCTTGGTGAGTCATTCCAAATCCTTGTCGGATTTGTAGCCATTTATCATTCATCATTCATTTTAGTCACTTTCATTCTCGTGACCTTCCGAGATCATATTTAGCGGCGAGTTCATCTGCGGATATACCTTAAATCGTTGAGATAGAGGAGATCGATGACATGGAAGGATAACGATGTTGACTACATTTGAGATGTAACCTTGTTTTTGGATGACTGCGTAACTCAATCCGTAGTAATGTATCGTGACTGTGGATCATTTATTCTTGATCTATATTATTATCATCATATTTGAGAATCTTGAGATTTGGGTCAACTGTTGGGAGTTCACCCCTTCGGCGTTGTGCTCAAGATTTTTTTTGATAAATTGGGAAATCATTCACTGAGATTCGAGACGTCAAGACTTGGGGACTTGAGCGTGCGATTGATTTGGTCCCGAGGACTAGATGTACATTATTATTTTCAGATCTTGATGGATAGTTCATATCCCGAGTTGTTTACCCTGAGTTTCGAGGACGAAACTCCTTTTAAGGGGGGGTGTATGTAATACCCGGTTGTAATTCAGTCATTATCATTCAGTAATTTCATTCAGTGATTGTCACTCAGTGTATTTTCACTCGATTATAATCATTCATCAATCATGTTCATTCACCGTGTTCACCGTTCGGAAAAACTTCGAGTTGTGTATCGTTATTGTTCATTGTTTCAACTTTCCTCATATGAGCTCGACTTTGTTAGATCACCATTAATTTTTGGTAACTCCAAAAATTCTAAATCTTTGCAATATTATAGAGCATCGAGTTAGCTTTCCAATGGTTCAAACGGTGAGTCAATGGTCGGACGAGAGAGTTATGGTCGTTTAGCTCAACCGCTCACTTTTCGGTTATTGGCGATCAACTGCCGAACGAACTCGGCCGTAGTGTCGTCCGACACGGCCGTCTGCGTACTCGTCCGGAAAATGCCGAAGTGTCGCCTCAGACCCGGCCGTGTCGTCGCACGGCCGAGTCGAGCCCTTCCGGATAAGCGGATATCGTCGCCCAAGACGCCCGACCGTGTCGCCTGCGCACGGCAAGTCATGCCGAAGTCATTGTCGGACGGAGTCATCATCGGATGGCCCTCGCGCCGCGGCCGTGTCAAGCGAGGACATGGTCGAGTCCTGTCGGCCGGTATCGGCCAATCAGTGCGACACGGCCGTGCCGATCGGCACGGCCGTGTCCGGCAGATCAACTCCCTTAAATTCGTTTTTTTGACCATTTTTCTCCCTTTTCATCACCTTCAACCGAGAGAGAAAGCTTGAGGGAAGGTTTTTCCTTCACAAATCATTTGGGTGTTTGATTTTCTTCATCTCCTTTCGATCGTGAAGCCGGATAATCAATTTAACGCGTGTTCTTCGGATTAAAGTACTTGGATCTTCAAAGGTAATATTCTTCAACACCTTGGATTTCGATTCTATGTTGAGATATGATGTTTTGGACGTTATAATCATGTTATATGAAGGGACATGTATATGATTATGAGTTTATATAAGGATTCATTGGATTATTGTGGGATTATTCAAGAACACTTTGAATATCGAGTTGAAATTGGGGTTTTCGATTAATTGTCGTTATAATCACGTTTTGATATTCATTTTGGATTAATGATAGTATTCATGGGGTTTTGTGGGTTTGAATCATTCATTGGAAGTTGGTTTCGGATGTAATTGAGTTTTGGTTGTAAACAATTGGAGATCGTTTACAACGCGTTTGTTTTAATGCCCCAATGAGTTTGGTATTGTTGTATCGACTTTTGAGTTGGTTGTGATCATGCTTGATTCGTGTATTAAGAGAATTGTTGGTATTTATGTTATTCAAGGTTGTTCGAGCTAGATAATTTCATTAAGGACGTTGATCGTGGAAGTACCTTCTCGCCTTCGGTTTGAGGCAAGTTTTATACTTGTACTAGTCAATGAGATTAATGTCATCATATATGTGTATAAATGTGTTGTATCATTCCGAGACTTAGTCTCTTCATGAATTCATTGATATTAAGAGATCGTTCGATACGATACCTTTCGGCAATTTTGCCAAATATTTATTGTTATTCCTTTTTGGATTGTCATTAAAACTGTACACGCCGATTAAAGGCATTGGCTTATTCATTTCTCACCTTCGTCGTCAGAATCGATTAAAGGTACCGAGGCATCCTTCATATCATTGTTATCGAATTGCCGTTCGCAGGCAAATCGAAATATTCAATCATTCACTATATCATTGTATCGATTGACCGTTCTAAGGCAATCGAGGTATTCAATCATTCATCATATCGTTCATATCGATTAGCCATTATAAGGAAATCGAAGCGCTCAAGCATTCATGGAATCATCCACTGCATCATTGTCATCGGTTAGCCGTTCTAAGGCAATCGAGGTGTTGAGTTGGGACTGTCGAGGATGGTGCTGGCCGACTCAAGACAGCATACCATCCCTAATTGTGATACGGCTTTCATGCCGTGGCTTCGGCCCTAATTGTGATACGGCTTTCATGCCGTGGCTTCGGCCCTAATTGTGATACGGCTTTCATGTCGTGGCCCTAATTGTGATACGGCTTTCATGCCGTGGCCGGAATTGTGATACGGCTTTCATGCGTGGCTTGACCTAATCAATAACTTGCCGCTTTGTTTGGCATGTGATTGTGATATTTGTGATTTAATTTGAGTGTTTTTAGGCCTTGTGATTGTCTTGTTAATTTCATTGGAGCCTCCGGGCATTGTGATTCATATTTAATCTGTCGGTTTGGTTCATGTCGTGTAATTCATTGTGGTATTACGTGATTATGATTCGCGTTGGGCACTTATGTTCTAACTGTCGAGCGGTATTAATAGTATGCCGTGGGCATAGTATTTCACGAATGCTCGGTTCTTACCTTGGTTTGCGAGCATCTCGTATTATTATCATCATTATACCATTTCATTCTGCCTTTGGATGCATATCATGTTATACATGTATTTGATGTTCATTATCTGGATGATGACCGTGGGGGCGGAACATGTTTTCATGTTTTAGGTGCTTGCGAGGAGAGAGTTGAGGCACGGGGGCATGACGATGGCGGCGAGGCATACGAGCGATACTAGTCCGAGTTGTTCATTGTTGGTCGATCGGTTGGAGTGTACTCCGTCTTGTCGATTGTTGTCGTGTTGTATTACGACAGATGTTCGTGGATCTTTGTTGTATTTCATTTTGGCCATGTAGGCCACTTTTGTCGTTGAAATTCCTTATCGGAATATTGTGTCGGATATCATGGTAGGGACTATGATTTTCCCTTGTTGTTTAATTTAATGTATTTTAGTCATGTTCGCCTGGTGGATCTCCTGGCGTGGGGTCCACGGCACTGTAATAACCCAATAGGATTTGGGGGTGTTACACTCCTCCCTCGCCATCTCTATCAACATCCTCTCAGACTCCTCAGTCACTCTCTCCTAATTAAGTGGGAACAAAAAAAGTAACCGAATATTAATAAAGTTCAGAGGTAAAGACTGATAGCAGTATTAAAATGGTTAGGATATATTTACAACTTACAAGTCTATCCGGATAGTTAGGATATGCCTTCTGAGTCACGTAGACAAAGGCATTCACCACATTTTCATCAGAAGTGGCCTCGTGCGAAACTCTCGCTAACGATCGCGAACCTAAACTGTGGTGCTCCGTCAAACCCTTACGGTTAACAGTGTTGGTTGAACTGCTCGCCTACACATAAAAACATGTAATTTTCATTTAACAAGGCGAAAAACTACCACAAGTAAGTTACATATATGTTACATATCTTTAAACAACAATAGCATTACGAAAATATTTAGAGCTCGATTACATACAATATAGTCCGGGTCGCTAAAATGTGCGCATAGCCATCTCCACTCGTACTCCCGATACTTGAACTCCTCTGGAGTAGCCTCACGGGAATTACCCCAAGCTGACCAAAATATGTGTAGCTCATTTTTCCAAGATTTGTACCTATAACAAATATTTATAAATAATAATCAAACATTGTCAAAGAATTTCATGCGACATCTTGTAATGAAAAAGAGTGTCTCATGCACCAGATCACCACTCTTGGTAATATAGACAAGCAGACATCGACAATGTTTATCCCCAAGAATCATGACAGGGAAAAACAAAGACAAAGAGTAGATAGTCGCATTATTTTCAGTTTGGAAAAATAAAAATAAACTACATGAAGTACTTGGGTTTTTCTGTTTGATGGAATACAGGGTTCAATTGGATGCAAGAAACAATTGAAATTTGTTCTGAAAAATAATAAATAAACATAACAGAACCCATAATTGTGACCAAAGCAGTATTCTACCAGGCTTATCCAGTTTGTAGTAAAACTTACCAATCATAGTGAATACTCTTAAAATAATGAACTTCACCATTAAAAGCAAGTCAAAAAGGTTGAAGGAACAAACTCAATAAAAATGGGTCAACAGATTAGCATGTTTATGATGCAAGTAAAAACGAATTAGATCATTCCTTGTGTAACTACCACCAAATTAGACTTCAGAAATACTGAGGTGTCTCCAAATCAAGTATTTTTAACAATAACTAAAATGATGCAAAAATTACTCGAGTAATTACTCAACTACGTATTGTGAAAATTACTTACTTGGTTGTTTGCACCTCATCACACCATGTAGTAGGAAAGAAGGAATCTCAAACCAAACCTAATTAGCATATAATATATATTACTAAATTTTTTTCGAATTTAAATGCACAAAGTAGCTTTCGGAATTGAGAAAAACTTACCGACATAGCATTGTTCAATGCATCCTTCACACTTTGTGGCACATCCTTCCACTCAACCCACATTACCGGAATTCTATCGCGTATGACCCAACATTACGGCAATATGCCGTACAAGCATCCGAAGCCAAAATGGGTCGTCGATACTTTTCATCTACTGCTATCTTGTGACGGCCATTTTTTGAAACATATGCGTCAAGTGCTAGACCCTTCGATGGGCCACGAGTCTTCTTCTCTTTTTCGGTTCGTCTTCGGTACGACCCCCCTCATTATCAAGCTCCGCAAGCGACGCGTACAACTTCGTCTTAGCTATCCGACATGTTCGCCAAATCATTTTCTCAGGCCACGCCTGGAACACATACGCCTCCGTCGGGTTAACCAAGCTATATGGCCGGCGGACTCCTTTCTCATCGACCCCTGGAATCGACGGTACCATAGAGGGCATAAATAGAGTCGACGGAGGACCGGAAGGCACCTCAGATGACGTGCTCGGTGTAGATCGGCCGCTCCCAGATGTAGTAGGAGGAGAGGGAATGCGGTGTATAGGAGGCATACGAGGCTGAGTCGTCTCGACAGTAGTGGGAGTCGTCCGCGATGTCGGAGTCTGATACGATAAGCGCCTCGCAATAGTATGTGCGTCATCCGTCGGATACAAGTTCCCATCCTTAAACTTCAGTCCACTATTCTCTATTAGCCCACGTATGCGACTGTTACTTTCATCCAAATATTTAACGACAGGATCGGACGATTGGAAGGCTGGAACTATCCCCGACTAGAGTCTTCGATTTTTCTTACTACATGCTAGTCTCTTAATTTGTCCATTTAACCTGTACAAATTCAATCACATGTTAAACTTCTCGATCCCAATTTCATCCGATTGCAGCAAGGTGAAGGAAGGCAGTGTTATGTAAAGCGAGATACTCACTATGTTTACAAGATGTGGATATAGTTTTTTTGTGGTGGTTAATTTTACTTTCACTCTTTGCCAATCAATCAAAACCTTGAACTTTTTAGTGAAATCATTTGGAACTAGCGGAATATCTAAACAATGTAAGTATCTAAACAATGATGTAAGTTACACATCGTAATCGACCTTCTAATGCATTTAAAATACAATTGTGCATATTTATGTTAGCATACCGCAACCGAGAAAAAGAAAGTGGGTATGTCTCAAAAGTACAGTTAATCGCAACAACCAGGTCCATGCCAATTTCTAAGAAGGAGACGAAATGGTTAACAGTTGACTGGCTGTGTGGCTTTCATGCTTGTTGATTGAGCAAAACCATATATCTAAAAACTCCTTTGACAGCAAAATGAACCAACTACTCTTATTTTGATTCTTGTGCATGAATTTCATTTCTTTCCTAGTGATGCATTTACTAACACATTATGACTTGCAGTAATATGGAGAATGATTTCCTTAAATAAAAGTTTGACTTATGCATACACATGTAATATGTCAGCAGTCATTAGCACTCTCCATGCACCAAATCTGATGTAGGCAACCTAACTAACAACTTATTAATGTTGATCTACGCAAAGTCATTAAACTAATTACAAACAGATAGAGGCCCTGCATAAACCACCAACCTCAATAAATGGTGGTCGAAAAAATACAAAGGTTATTACTCTCAAGTAGCCCTAATGAATTTTAGTATAACCAAGTCATGCATTGTTGCTGAATCATCTATCTCAGCAAACCATCCTTTAAAATGTTCATACAATATTCCTTCCGAAAAACAATAGTCTCCCTCTCCCCCCCTCCCTCTGTGGATTGGCCCTTCCTTTTTTTTCAGCAAGCACATAAAGCCAAGACGCAGTCCAGTGGCTAAAAGAATAGCTGCACATAGGCACGCTTGAAGCTCCATAACTTTTCAAAATCTTTTTTGTAATTCGTTGACATGCTTAAAACAGTATCAATTGGTCCAGAAAGACAATAACTCAATCAAGTTACCTAAGCATAGGTAAACACACATATCCCTGATCTTGTTCCCAAGAGCAAGCATTATAACTTTTAGGCATACATGAACAGATGTCAAAATAGCATGCATATTGGCCCAAAATGACACAATTAGATCAAGCAATCAGGCTAAGTTCCTAGAAACACACCTTGAAATCTAGTTTCCAATCGTTTTCTTTTCAATTGACTAAGATTGTTCAGCTTTCCCCTGAAATATACAAGCATCATGCTCAAGAGGAAGACCATTCCAATACACAAACCCATCATTGTTTAGATACAAACCCATCACTTTTAAAGTCTTCCGTATAAAACTTCGCAACAAGTTCGCAAATATCCTTCGCATCAAAGGAACCAGATGCATTTTGATGATTAAGAGTTGCACTAAGAATGAGTAAATTCTGAATCTAACAAAAATTGCAACAGAGCATTACCTGAGTGCAAGGATTTTGGTAGTATTGTAGCTCCTGGGGGAATCTTGAAACAATTTCTTCTTCCGCTTGACGCCTACGGCAGATGGCACCGGAAATCGGAACCCCAGTAGCGCTCCGCCAAAATTACGAGGGTTCCAGCGGAGCGGCTGAGATGTCGGAGCGGCGGGACGACGGGACGAAAGGGAAAAAGACGAAGGGGAAAACGGTTCCAGGCGGAGCGAATGTCGGGACGACGGGACGAAGGGGAAAAAGACGAAGGGGAAAACGGTTCCAGGCTGAGGAAAAGGGAAAAGGAAAAAGACGAAGGGGAAGGGAAATGTTACGTTTTTTTTTTTTATGTATAGGGGTATTTTGGCCGACGACAGTGGATGTCGTCGGCTAAACTGAAGCTTTTGCCGGTAATAATGATCGGCTAAAATAAAAGCGAACCACCATGACACGGGCCGTGTCGAGCGGCTCGAGCGGGTTGCGTGTCAGGACCATTTTGGAAATATAGACCACTAGGATATGGTAGTGTCAATTGACACGGTAGTGTCACTTAGTGACAATGCTGGCTAAAACCTTATATAATTAAATTATATATATATATATATATATATATATATATATTTACCTATAAATATATATAATAAAAATTATCTCAACTTTAGCCGACGGCTGTCGTCGGCTAAAGCTCACTTTATCATTTTTTATATAATTAAATTATATATATATATATTTAACTATAAATATATATTAAAAATTAAAAATATCTACAAGTTAAAGCCCAATATTTCTTTATTTATATAATTATATTATAGTATATATATTTATATATATTATTTGTTTTTTATATTATTATAATAAATTATATTAACTAAAATGGAATTTATACTAAATTTTATATTATTTATATACTTTAATGTACAAATGTCGGCTAAAGTATTTATGTATTTATAAATTAAATTTTATATATATAAATTTGAATTTAATTATAAATAAATATATATATATATAACATCATTATATATATACGTATATTAATTTATATAGTTTTTATATAATTATATTTTATATATATTTATATTTGTTTTTATATAATATTAATAGTTTATATATTTATACTTGTTTTATTATAAATAATTATATACATAAAAATAAAAAAATCGAATAATATCACTTTTGATTCGTTCGAGCAAACAACAATCAATATTTAAGGAACTTTTACAAATAATATGATATGTCCTTCTAAGGTTCGTAGTCGAATCACCACTTGAATCTGTCTCTGTGTCGGAGTTCATAACTGGCGGCATATGTCCGAACTCGTCCTCATCATCTTCATCGTAGTCCGCACGTAATTCATTTGTACCTACATCTATGAACCCACGTTCTTCGCCATGTAGCCGAACAACTCGACCTTCTACAACATTATTCGGTAGTATTATGGAGGATCGTGGAATATTAGTTGTATCGGCTCTTGATATGCCTCGTTGTAATCCTTATCATTGCTTGTCCAAGTGTAGCCGCACTATATATATTTCTCGTAGCCACATGATTTACGATCTTCCATGCTCCTTTTTACCAAGTCATCGAGGTAGTAAACTGGTTTAGCAGATGTTGCAAAACAAAAGGATCACTTTCATACCAACTTGTAGAAGTATCAGCAGGATAATAGTCCATAATTATCCTCCCTTTCGATTTGAGGATTTGTATCAAACCACCTACACTTGAACAAGTAAACCGTCAAGCCTTCTCCATAAATTAGTTCCACTACTTGAGAAGAACACCGTAATATCCACCGTCAATCATAACCCCGAATTTTGACACCTCCGTCTTTGATCTCTGTCGATACATACAAATGTCACACCATTTACCTTCGCTATTGAATAAACTCTAGATGTAACAGGCTTCATCGAAAGAAGCATCAACTCACGTGACCACATCGGGTGGCCATCACTTTGTATGTGCGTCATCTGGATATTAATTAAGGTGAATGTCGTGATTAAGTAAATTATGTAAGCAAAATAAGTAAACAGTAATTAAACACTTACCCATTGTCCGAAATAATCAGCAAATGTTTCGTTGTGGAATCTAATGTCTCCATTCACAGCATCACATGAAAGGTGAATGTCTTTCCAATATTGAACTTACGACGCTTAAGTAATATCCACCAATGTGCAATTCGTAGCTCGTAAGGTTGTAAATGACTGTCAGGTAATCTTCCTTGAACTTCAACTTCGCTGGTGATGATGGAGAGATTAAATTGCACTGGAATTATTGACATAGGCTCGGGTGTGGGATCCACCGCGCCTAAATAGAACTTGGTATATGTTACACACTCCCATGCAAGATATGCTTCGGCGATACATCCTTCTGGTGCAGACTTATTAGTCACAGAGTCCTTGTACTCACCAAGTTGCCTTTCTATTGGAAACATCCACGTGTAGTGGACCAAGACTGTTAGTAAAAGTTGGCGAGGAAGATGGATCATGAGGTGAGGCATGAGATCAAAAATTCGGTGGGAAGATCCTCTCAAATTTGCATAAGATATAAATGATCTCCTTTTGCATGAGCCGAGATCGACTTCCTTACTTCCCTAGTGCATAACTTTTGAAAGAACACGGATAACGATACACAAGGCTCGACCACTGTTTGGACAAGTATGGTCGAATAAACACAGAAACAAACGTTGTAAGAGGATATGACAATCATGGCTCTTCACCAGCTTAACTTGTTCTCCTTGAAGTTAACACACCTCCCTATATTTCCAAAGATATCCTGTGGATACCTTGCACCTTCATCCACGAAAAATCTCACTTTTGCTCGGGGGTGACGGTGTAAGCGACTTTCGGCATTTTGTGTTTCCCCTTCCCTTCCTTCAACCACAAATGTTTTCTAATGTTCATTTCTTTTAAACCAATGCGTGCCTTAGGGCCGTCTTTAGTTTTCCCTTCCCAACATAACACTGTACCGACAACACTTTCACAAACATTTTTTTCTATGTGCATCACATCTAGGTAGTTCCTAATCGACAACTTACTCCAGTAAGGTAGATCCTAGAAAATACTTTTGTGGGACCAATACTTATACGTGTCAGGTCTTTCAGGAGTTGCCGCTACTATATCAGGATGGTTGCTCAACTGCCCAAAATCATACTCATTCAGCACGGCCAAAATTTCCTCACCAGTCCACTCCCATGGTGGATCACCAACCTCTTGATCCCATCAAATGCGGCAAAGATTCATGCGCAGACATGCGTCCTCTCAAGCCATATACGGTGGCGCATGCGATAACCTTCCGACAATGATACCTTGCGCAATCGGCATTCAAGCACACCGGACATCCTCTATATCCACTAATAACGATCCGGATAGCATCCGTGCGCAGGAAAATCGCGATGGTATCGGTACACATAGCACGTAAGTAAAACATCTCATGTGAGTAAGCGTAGACGTCGGATGACCTTGCTCCCACAACAACTTCAGCTCCTCTATCAAAGGTCTCAAATAAACATCAATACACTTTCCTGGATACCCGGGGCCAGGTACTAAGAGAGTCAACATATTATACTCCTTCTTCATGCACATCCATGGAGGAAGGTTGTAAGGAACCATTACCACCGGCCATATACTATACGAAAGGCTCATGTTGCCAAAAGGGTTGAATCCATCAGATGCAAGTCCGAGTCTTACATTTCGGACATCTGATGCAAATCCTGGAAACTCCCTATCTATATGCTTCCAAGCCTCTCCATCAGAAGGGTGTATCATAATATCCTCGTCAGTCACCCGAGGCTCAGCGTGCCATCTTATCGCCTTGGCTGTGTGAGGAGACATGAAAAGCCTCTCCAATCTATCCTTCAGAGGGAAATACCAAATAACCTTCATAGCTTTCTCTTTACCAGAAGGAGTGAACTTATACCTCTCTGTGTCACATACGGAACATCTATTTAGATCTTGATTAGGCTTTCCCCAAAATAAAGCACAATCATATATGCATACGTGGATCTTGATGTACGATAGCCCAAGACCTTTTAGGATACGTCTCATTTTACTGTGATTACTAGGAAGATGATGACCTTCTGGGAGCATTTTCCCTGTAAGTTCCAAATAATCATCCACAGCTTTAATCGAGGTTTTGTTCTCCACCTTCACTCTCATAGTCTCTATGACACTATCAAGAACCGTCATGTGACACCCAGGATAAAGAAGAGTCTGTTGGAGCTGGATTAGCTTGTTGTATCTATCAAGAGAAATTGTGTTAACGGGTATCAATGTAGGCGTTCGGATGATCGCTTGATCGGCTATATGGTATTCTTGACCTTCACCGATACGTCCTGTCGTAATAACCAAACACGTCGCCAATCAACCGTCTTGTGGGGTCATTGGATGTGCTACCACTTTATCTTGTCCGTGATCATGGGGAATAATTGAATTCGATCTTTCACCGTGGTAAATCCAACATGTATATTTATCCCAAAATCCATTTTTTAAGTGCTCCCATACGACATCAAGTGTAAAGCGGTACATATCGCGGCATTTACATTTATTGCAAGGACAGTAATGAATCATACTATCACTATCATGTTCCTTCACAAATCGAATAAACCTCGCATTCCATCTATGACCCTTGATCCCATTTTTGCACTAATCCAACTTTTATCCATCCTATAACAAAAATAACAACAATATTATACATCGTATTTATCAAAAACATACAAAAATTATGACTAAAATCATCATATCTATAGCTCGAATTCAAGATGTCAAATCCATATATATATATATATATATATATATATATATATATATATATATATATATATATATAGACACACACACAAAAAAATATTAGAGAAAATGAACTAATAATTCTAAAACATTTTCATAATCATCCAAATAGATATATTATATGCGTAATATAATTATAACTGATATTAAAATTCAATAAAGTACATACCTTCAATATGATTTATTGAATGATCAAACCAGAGAAAATTACTGTTCTTCGTTTTCTTGTTATGTAATTTCCGAATGTGTTGTAAATGGTCTCTTCAAGTGTTAGATGGTGATATATTTTGCACAAAAAAACATGAAATACTTTAGCGACGACATCTTTGTCGGCTAAAGTATACTAGCCGTCGGCTAAAGCGTGCTTTAGCCGACGGCATGTCGTCGACTAAAGTATACAAGTCGTCGGCTAAACTAGAAAACTTTAGCCGACGACTAATCTGGACTTTAGTGACGACCAATAATAAAGTCGTCGGCTAAAGTAGTTTAGCCGACAACAAGTTAGCCGTCGGCTAAACTTGCTGACTTTAGCCGACGACTTCCGCCGGCCGTCGGCCGTTCTCCGGCGAGTCGTCGGCTAAAGTGTTATTTTTGGTAGTGGGTGCAGCTTACAAATTCCCAAAATCTTATCTTATATATCTAAAGATTCAGTCTTTTAATTTAATGTGGAGGTCTTAATGATTGAAACATTGCAACTACTGAAGTTGAAGATGAAGTGTTTGTGAGAATATAAACCATTAGCAAATAAATACATCTTTTCATTTGCTTGCATCTACACTTAATGCAAATGCAAATTAACTGTTTCTTTAGTTTCAGGAATACAAACGGTTGCTGGTGTTTGAGGAATACAAACCATTCCGCACAGTCATAATACAAATTGTTGCCGGTGTTTGAGGAATACAAACCATTCCGCATATTTATAACACAAAAGAATACAAACCATTTCGCACAGTTAAAACAGAAAAGGCGTTCACTTCTATAAATAAGATATGGATTCTTTTAGCATCCCAATGGCATCGCACGTGTGTTGTTGAACAATTTAAGATAATTTTGATGATATCTTAGATAAGCTTAGATGACTAAATATTGGAAGGGTTTTCTGTACTAGCATTGTCATGTTAATTAGTTCAATGTAAACTTAGGGGGTGTTTGGGATTGCTTATTGAAAATAGATTATTCGTTTTGAAAACGGATAATCAGATAATCAGTTGTTGTAAAACGTGGTTCTCAAATATAGTGTTTAGATTTGATTATGTTGTTTGATATCGCAATAATCAAATAATCAGTTTTTTAAGTATTTGGCAAATTTGATTATTTTGTTACTTAATGCATAAAATTACCGAAATAGACATTTGCATGTGCCACATGAAAATTAAATCAAAGGTTAATAAAGGTATTTTATTGCGGGCCATGTGAGAAATAAATAAAATAATCACTTTTTCAAAACCTGCGTTTTGTCACAGTAAGTAGGGAGTAACTTTTTCAAAACTGCGTTTTGGCCCCCTAGAAATACAAATTATCACTTTTTCAACTTTTTTTGCCAAACACTCAAAATCAATTTTCTGCATTTGCAAAACAAAATAAGTAGATAATCAGTCTCATAACGCAATCCCAAACACCCTCTTACTAACCTTGATATGTTTACTATGTCAGAAGGATGAAGATTATGGCGACCTAGCTTCAATGTTTGAGTTCTTAGTGGGAATGTTGTGGTGGCTTAGCGGTGGATGCTGATTGGAAGAAGGTGGCGTTACCAGTGATTAGAGATGTTAAACGGGCTAGCCTACGGCCGGACTAAAGTCTGGCCAAAAGCCCTGGATTTAAACGCCAGAAATATCGGCTCTAACCCTAACGGGCTTCGGGCTAAACGGGCTAAATATTTAAAAATCTATTTTTTATTTTTTTATAAGTCATAAACCAAAAAAAACAGTAACAATATATTTTATATATATAGTAACAAATATACTATAATAAATATAACAAAAAATACACTTTTATGTATATCACATATATATACACTATATTAACAAATACAGTAATAATATATATTATATATAATATTAATATATATTATATATAATATTAATATATATTATACATAATATTAATATATGTTATATAAATATAGTATTAGTATAAGTTGAAATTAATATAAATATATATATATATATATATATATATATATATATATATATATATATATCGGGTTAGCACTTAAATTTCAACTGTGGCCACTTAACAAATTGGGCCAAAAAGTTCGGATTTAAACGGGCTAGGATGCAAAAAAGCCTTTTGATTTCGTGTTATTCATAAAATATAATCGATCTGATGAGGACATGTTTGAAAAGATATCAAGTTCAGTGGTGAACCCGACATTTTACGGGATAGCAGAAGTATTTGCATGTACTGTTGGCCAAAAGCCAACATGGCAAAATACCGGAACCCTTAGGTCGCGTACGAAGGGTATTATTATCTGCGTAGCCTACGTGGCGTTGATGTAGCGTCTAGTAAGCGATGTGGTATATTTTAATATAAAAATAGTAGGGGTGATACAAAAACACCCTACTATCTACACCATCTTTGTAGGGGTTGTAGGATCTTGTGTATATGTAGTAAGGTTTAGATAGTAGGGGTGTTTTTGTATCACCCCTACTATTTTTTTATATTAAAATATACCACATCAGCGCCTACTAGACGCCACATCAGCGCCACGTAGGCGCTGGTATAATAGCACCCTTCCAGACGCTGGGACTGGAAGGGCTCCGGGCAAAATACTACCTTGATGATACTGTGGATGCGATCAAGATGATGAATGGGCTTGAAGCAACTTCGAGTCAAGGCTTCGAGTTGTTGGGAAAAATCAGATCCCACATTCATCCACTAGGGATGAGCAGAAATAACCGAGAAATAACATGAAAAATAATAATAATCCACAACACAAGAATTTACGTGGAAACTCCAAAACCGGAGAAAAACCACGGCACCCAGAGAAAGAAATTCCACTACGTGAAATATTATTACAATCACACAGACATTCTCTCTCCCGACCCCTGTACCCCACACTCTTACAAACCTTTGACTAACTCACACCTCTCTCCCAACTCTCCATACTAGAGAATACAAGAAAGGAATTTAACTAGAGTCAAACCACAAAGGTTAAAATGTATTTGACTGGTGCATTTGAAACCACACCACATGGGTTCCTTAAATAACCTTAAGGTTCCCACCCATTTTGTTCCACAAGCAATATGGGACAAAACCTACTTCTTATATTTTGACATAAAACCAACACGAGTCTCACACGAGTCTCATATTTGACAAAACCCACTTCTTATATTTTGACATAAAACCAACAGAGTCTCATTTGAAACAAGTGTTTGGGTTTACTTACTTCCTTTTTTTAGATAAGTTACAACTTATGGTCGTGGGTATTTCTTTGGTTGTGTTGGTAAAAAGTACAGAAGTTGTAGACAAATATTCTCTTTGTACAGAGGTTATACACATTGTTTTTTCTTTTTGTTCATGAAAGCTGTATTGTTCTTGATTATATTAGGATTATTGTGATCAATTAGAGAAATTTTTTGGCTTTTAACATGTTAATATCCTGTCTAATATCTACGAATGAAAATAAAACATTTCCATTTAGAGGCACACGTATCTTATATTATAGATGGGCCTGCTACTTTCATCTTTCCTAGCAAGATTGTGCTTTGCAATCCTTTTTGCTTGGGTGATTCTTAGTTAATAAAACTGCTGCAGTGAACCATGTTACTGCATAATGGAACTTAAAATGGGTCCTTGGAAATAAACGTGTTCTAAATTATGCAAGTGTTGCTTGTTGTTTGTAGATGCGGTAGAAAATGACAAATGATGCAAAACCGAGGTAAGAGTTGGACTTTCTCTCCGTAAGACGAAATTGCCCCGCACAGTACACACAGTTGAACGACAAACGTCCCCAAGATACAACGGTTTTTCGACGAACTCGATATCCTGTACTAGGAATCGAATTCCGGACGAACTACTGGATATTTGGGACTTGTAGTATGAACTTAGGCTAGTATGAGTGTATTGTTATCTTGATTATTATATGTCTGTAATCATCATCCGCAGGGGCTTATTTATAGCCTGTAAAGCACCCTGTCCGAATCGGTGTGTCTTTTGTGGTCCGGTGGGAACGCGAAGTGCAAAGTGCGCCTACGAAGCGCCCGTTGCGACGTGCTCGGACTCGGCACCTTCCGAGTAGGATTCGGATTTTAGCCTTAAAAATTAATTAAAGCCAACTAGGGTGCACCATAATGGAACACACTTGATTGCTCCTTTATGATGGAAAGTCCTTTATAAATAGCTCAACTTTTCCTTACTTCTCCAATGTGGGATGGGATTCCACACCATATTCCCAACAATTAAATGGCTTAACTTTGTGCATTAATTACTCATTCATTTCTTAACGAAATTGAACAAGTAAATACACTAAATTAATCTACACAAAATGTAGATTCCAAATATACCATTTAATGTCATTAATTACCATAATTAATTATGGTATTAATTAAGCTATTTTTCCAACATTGCTAAATTATGCAAGTGTGCCATTAGTGTCGGACATTACGCAAGAAACAATTAGATCCAATCTATGTGCATCGCATGGGTTCTGAGGCAACCCAAGTTATATATGACGAAAATTAGTGCCAAACATTACGCTATAAACACTTAGATACAACCCGTGTGCATCGCATGAGTCTGAATATCATTTTGAGTTTTTGACTCGACCTCAATTAAAATTGACGAAATAAAGGCACCAACAATTTTTATGTCATGCTAACAAAAGTTGTGGTAATATCACAATGTAGGAACTTATTGACCAACAAAATCCGACTATCACCCAAAAACTAGAGTTTCAAACATAACGAAAATTAGTGCTGAACATTATGCAAGAAACAATTTGATCCAATCTCAGTGCGTCGCACGGGTCTGAATGACTCGTTATAACTCAAGTCAATTATCGTAGTCGTAATGCAAGAAGTCATTCACCATTTAATGAAAGACGAATACAGTTTCAAATCCCATTAAAATCTATCAAAATGGGAAATCACCATGGCCGTTACTCGAACCCTGGGCACCGCCGCACAAATCGTCCCCCTGGGCCTCTATATAATTATTACGGGCAGTATTCTGAAAATTCAGCTCCAACAATTTCAACCCCGATCGAAAATTCCAACATGGGCCTGTGCTTGCCATACGGCCATGTGGATTCCAGCTTGCGTGCTCTGGCTGGGCAAGCTGAGGGCTTCGGGCGTTTTGCCGTCGGCGGCCTGCACGGCGCCGTTTACCGTGTCACCACACTTGCCGGTGCGAAAAAATTATAAAGACTGTTATATTTATTTATATATTTAGAATTTTGTTGTGGGCTGTTGTATTTCGTTAGAAGTGGTGATTTTTTTTTGTGTGTGTTTTTACTTTATTTTGGATAGGAAAAGGGGTTTATATATAATTATTAAAGTATGAGGTTACATGTCAAAATCAATTGGCAACTAGAAGCCCAATATTTTTATATATTGAATGTAAGACTTGTAATGGATTGATGGCGTAGCCGGGATTAAGACTTACAACGTGTAGTTTTTAATTAGGATGGCGCGTAGCTAGAACAACGCGGGTTATTGGGCTCGCACATGTAGAGTGCATAGCTTTGATATCACTTGTAGAGTGCTTCCTCTTATATATTGAATGCAAGACTTGGATGTAGGATTAGTGCTTCAACAATAATGTTGCGACGAAGCTTTTCTGGGCTATAAGACTTTTGGCTTTTTTGGAGTCTTGGAATTTTTTTCGTTTTTCTAAGATAATGACACAATAGCTGGACATTAGCACGTTTAAACGAAAAAGTTAAACCAATAGCAAATTAGTTGGTGTTCAGAACTTTAAGACAGGAGGAAATGGAGGAAAAGATTTAGACAATATGCAACATATAATGCAAGTGAATGAGATTTTCCTTTTTTAACAAATGATAATACATATGTATAGTACATTGCTAAAGTTGTTGTTGAAGAGACACATCAATTGAATTCATTTAAAACAACACAAAGCATAAACCCTTTCATCGAATAGATTCAGACGAACAATCACACCTGTAGGTGATAGCTTTCTTTCACTCGGAAATATTTTTTCCATCTAACTAAAATTTTCCAACATGCCATGTTAGTGATCATCACTTGAACGCAGAAGATTGAGTCGCATGTATTTTGCTGTGTTTAACTAACTTTTTTTTTTCCCCTGAACCGCTGTTGGGATTTCCAGTTATTTGTGGTGGCGCGTGCATTTAATTGATGTATTGAAATGAATTTTTTGAAACTGCAATTTTTATTTTTCTAAATTGCCAAATTTTTATGTTCATATCTAATGCTATCATGCCCAATGTAAGGTGATATGTTTATGTCTTTGTGTTTTGAAAAGAATATTGGCTTGTTGGTTTCCCATTAATGTTTCAATGAATAAGAATTCTTTTGTTTAAGACTGCAACGATAGCAAACCAAATTATCAGGATTTTTTTTTTGAGGAAATCCACTCCTTTAGCCAATTTGCCATAGTCAATGACAATATTTGTCAAGAGACTTAGTTTGTACAAATTCTAGCCAAAAAGGTACAAGTTCTAGCCAAAAAGGACATGGTTGGACCAATATACCCTTACTTTCCAATAAACTAACCCACTTTATCTCTCTCCTTACCTTTTCTTAGTTTATGGGTTACGCCGTATGTATTTCGTGCCGTCTCGTTACCATGTGTTGTTTACCGTTTGTGTTATTGTATCGTAACTGCGTTACCATATCGTAAATGCGGATACGATATTTGTTGTTCGTTACATTCGTTACATTACCCGATTAATAATTGATCATTTATTATTTATTTTTTGTTACGTTTCGTTACCGTTACAAGGTTAATAATTGACCATTTATTACTGAGTTACCATCACATAGAAGGATAACCCAACCAATAAGTCATAATTTCGTACTGAGTTACCATCACATACAAGAGCATCCCAGCTAAGAAATGACAATTTCGTAACGAGTTAGCACCACACACTAGAGTAACCCGGAAATTCTAACCCGGAAATTCGAAGCCTAGGATTTCACAAATTCAAATATTTCAAACCAAAACCCTAAATTTTATAGAAATACAGTAAATAAGAAACGAAATTGTTTTTTTTCTAAATTAAAAAAAAAAAATTAAAGGACAAAATAGAACAGCTCCATCGTTTGTAATTCCAAGATCCATCGTATTTTATTACCGCCGGCACCTTCGATCCCGACACCGGAAATAGATAGGGTTCCGGCGAGATCGGGAGCTCCGGCAAAGTCGATGCCGGAAAAAGATAGGGTTCCAGTAGGGCTGTGAGATCCAGACGACTCGGGCAGCATCGAATTTCATTGGAGAAACTCGTAGTGGCGTCGGACTTGGGCGAGGAACTCAGCGGAGGTCATCCCGTGCGACGGCAACATGGCTCAAGCGCATTGATCAGCTCCTACAAACAACATAGTAACATGTTAAGTTTAAATGGTACACTTGGTAAGAAGTTACAATTTCTTACCAATATACCAGAACCCCATTAAGACAGATACTAATTCGTAGCTGGAAATAGTTACGGTTATGCTAATACGAAGTCATTTATTCGTAACTTCGTATTAGTTACACTTGGTAAGAAGTTACAGTTTTTTACCAATATGAATATACCAAAACCCCATTTAGACAGATACTAATTCGGAGATGGAAATAGTTACGGTTACACTAATACGAAGTCATTAATTCGTAACTTTGTACTAGTTACACTTGGTAAGAAGTTACAATTTCTTACCAATATACCAGAGTGTAAACAGTGATACCCTTACTAATTCGTAGCTGGAAATAGTTACGGTTACACTAATACGAAGTCATTAATTCGTAACTCGTACATGTTGACGACATCATCTTGACTATAAACAGTGACACCCTTACAAATTCATCTCTCAGCTCCATAGTGAAAAAGAAAAACTACAACCAGTAACAAAACGAATAGATCTGAAATTTAAAGATGATATAAGAACACAAAAGGAAGGCGGCGGTGCTGGGGGTCGGCGACTGAGCAGCAGTAGAAAAGGAAGCAGCAGTGGGAGCAGAAGGAAGGCGGCGGCGTTGGAGAGGGAGGTTCAGATCGAAGGCATCGTCGAAGACGCGTCGGAGCTGCTGGCGGTCGTCGGACAGGAAAGACCGGAGCTCCGACAAAGTCGGCACCGAAAGGAGCTAGGGTTCCGGTTGCAACGGCACGGCAATGGTGTTGGATCTACGGGCGGTGCAACTTCAGCGGCGGCGGCGGCTGGATCAAGAGTCGACGGCGATGCGGCGGCGAAAAGAACTGGAACTCCGACGAAGTCGGCTCCGGAAATAGTTAGGTTCCGGCGAGATCTGGAGATGGTTGTGAGAGCCATAGTGGTCACCTGAGAACATGGCCGGCGACGGTGATGGGTGGCGCGGGTGGGAGGGAGGGCTCGAGAGAGAGAAGAGAGAAGAGAGAGAAAATGTAAAAATGAGAGAGAGAGAGAGTCAGCGGGGTGGGGGGTGGGTGGGTGGGGGGAAGGAGTGAGAGAGAGAGGCAAGGGAGGGAGGAGGTCATGGGGTAAATTGGTCCAAATTTGTTATTTTTGGCTACAATTTGTACAAACTAAGTTGCATGACAAATATTACAATCTACTAAGGTATATGTCTAGATTATGTCCTCTTTTTTTTTTTTTTTTTTTGGATACTCGCCCTTGTTAGTTGTCATCATGAGTTCCTAACATTTCAGTGATTGTAGAAGTCTGCTTTGACAATAATTTTCTTATTTTTTCCCTAAAAGTATGGCCCTTGTTTGCGTTTAGTGAACTTTAATACTTTGTCATTGTCATATATTATACTTACGAGCTAAAACTTAAGCTCGTTATTGATTTTATTTCTAATTTACTATAACTGGTTTTTGCAACCTCTTATGTGAATTCCAGATGATGGGCCCGGTTCGTTACGTGATGGGTGTCGTAAGAACGAACCTTTATGGATCATATTTGAAGTTTCGGGCACTATTGAACTCTCGTCTTATTTGAGTGTATCCTCTTATAAGACCATAGATGGGCGTGGTCAGAGGATTAAATTCACTGGGAAAGGCTTGAGATTGAAGGAGTGCGAGCATGTGATTATTTGTAATCTATTGTTCGAAGGGGGTAGAGGACATGATGTTGATGGCATCCAAATAAAACCAAATTCGAAACATATTTGGATAGATCGATGCACCTTAAGTGATTATGACGACGGACTGATAGATATCACCCGAGGGAGCACGAATATTACCATTTCTCGGTTAGCTCTAACTTTCAAATGAATTTGGTGTTTTGCTTGAAGGGGTTTTGTAGTCTTAAAAGGTGTTTATGACACTGTAAGTTGTTTCTAAAGAAATAAGGGAAACCCACTTTTTTCCATATTGAATTTTTAACTATGGATTATTGCAAACACGGCAATTGAGGTTTGGCATAATTGCAGATACACACAACTAATATGGAAATTACAAAAATCACCCGCGAAGTCACATCCGGGTCACATTTTTGCATGTTCCGTTAGTTGAGCTAACGGAAATTGCTGACGTCATTTTTTTTTATAACTGCATCTCTCAGTTTTTTTCCAACGTTACAAATAACCTTAACCTTTCGCCTCACATTCACAGTTATATCCCAAAGCTTTTCTAAATATTACAAATAGCCATATGAAAAGGTGTGGCATTGGTTAGAAAAGCTGGAGGGTGTAATTGTAAAATATTTGATGACATCAGTAAATTCTGCAATGTCATTGACTCATTGTTAACTAACGGTTGACCACAATCTTAAGATGGAATTAAACCTCAGGCTCTGGGGTTGTTTCTTGTAATTTTCAGAATTGGTTTGGTCTTTTTGTGATTCCCAAACCTAAGGGGGTAGTTTCTGTAGTTATCTTATAACAATATCTAATTTTGACCTTAATCACAAAAGTGCCATTACTAACACCTTTAAAAGCTCCACCATCTTAGCTAAACACCCATCCGATTTGGTTGGTTCTCTTTTCTCTTTGGTGTTGACCTTTTCGTTTCATTTAGGTGTCACTTCTCAAATCACGACAAAACCATGCTTATTGGGGCCGATCCTTCCCACACAGGCGATAGATGCATGTGTATTACCATTCACCATTGTTTCTTTGACGGGACTCGGCAGAGACATCCGCGTGTCAGATTCGGGAAAGTACATTTGTATAATAACTACACTAGAGACTGGGGAATTTATGCTGTTTGTGCCAGTGTAGAGTCGCAGGTGATGATCCCGTCATAATTTTGCAGTTGAATATAATTATGGCAAGAGATATTTCTTTTGCATGTACTTATTTAATTGCTCAAGGAATCTAGTCTCGCGCTTATAGGTATATTCACAGTGCAACATTTATGAAGCTGGTGACAAGAAGGTGGCCTTTAAATATTACACAGAAAAGGTATGATGGTTTCGGATATGTAGGGCTTCTTAAAAATTTTTGCACTTATATTTTTCTTTTCCAATTCTTCGTACAATTATGTTTGTGTTTGTTACGAGTCTTGTGACAGTGTTTGTGTCCATAGTTTGGTGCAATGAACAATAAGCATAACGATGCATCTTATGATGTATATTCGATAAGTACAAAAGCTTATGGGATATATCTTGGCTAGGATCATTTTTCGGGTAAAAACTTGTGCGAGACCGTCTTACGGATCTTATTTCATAAGACAGAATCTAAACTTTAGTTTTTTGTTCATTTTTTCCCCAGCTGTTGATTTTTCATTTTGTTTCTTCTAATTTTTAAGGTTTTTTATTTTTTCAGTTTTTATGATTTTAATTTTTCCTAGGGTTCTCTAGTTTTGTATGGTTTAGTTTTTTATTCTCACAATTTTTCTTTTTAAGAAAAATGAAAAGGTCTGACCGCCTGGTGCGGTCGGACGGCCAGTTTAAGATGGCTTTTTAGTTGTTGTCTTTCTTGCCAATATTGGGCAGAGTGCATCCCCTGCCGGATGCACTACACGTGGCGTGCATGGACGGTGCAGATTGATGCACTAGCACTACGTGGGGGTGTACCATGGACGGTACCCGCGATCAACAGCCAAACCCAGGCTAGGGTTCATTTTTTTGGGGAAAATTGCGAAAAAAATCCCGCCTAACTTTTCTGTACCTGTGAAAAATCCCCTTTAACTTTCTCCCCAGCAATTCATCCCCTCAACTTTCAAAATCTTGCAAAAAATCCCCCCTTTTTAATTATATCTACAATAATTTTTCAGTTATCCAATGAATTCAAAATTAATTTTCAGATTTTTAAAAAACAACATAGTTTTTTTTTTAATAAAAAGAATATTTTTCTAAAAAAACAAGCATTCCTAAAGTTTCTCAAATTAAAACTTTTAAAATTAATTATTAAGATTTTTTAGAAAATAAAAAACACACCTAAAAAATTATGATTGAATCAAATTTTCTGGAAAAAGATCGTGACATGGCCAATTAACTTAAAAAGGGGGATTTTCACAGGATGTTGAAAGTTGAGGGGGGTGGATTGTAGGAGAGAAAGTTAAAGGGGCTTTTTCGCAGGTACAGGAAAGTTATGGGGGATTTTTTTGCAGTTTTTCCTCGGATTTCTAGTTCTTTTAATATTTCTTAATGCTCTCTAGTTTTTTGATGGTTTAGTTTTGTATTTTTTTTCGCACAATTTTCCATTTTTTAAAAAAAAATACCACCTGGCGGTACATTCGGTCCAATTTTCAGATGTGGCTGCATATTATTGTTCAGTGTAGTCGAGGGCTCCCTGTGCTGAATATGATGAGATCAAGTTTTGTAAATTTTGTCGGTTTATTCCATCGGTACTTCAAAAAAAAAAACATAGAATCTCAAAACTAGAAAAAAAAAAAAACTTATGGTTTGATTCTGTTTTATATTCTTTATTCTTTGAGTAATTTGATTCCTCATCCGTTTTAATCTTGTAGGCACCCGACAAGGCATCGGAATGTACTGGCTGCATTAGGTCCGAAGGTGATTTATTCATCACTGGGACCCAACCGGGTGTAATGCCCCTCACGAGCGAGATGTGCGTATTTCATCCGAGCGAATTCTACGAGACATGGACAGTAGAAGCTCCGACTGAAGGTCTCAAACATTTTCTTCAACACTGCACGGGATGGCAAGGTATTCAACGGCCTGCTGATCTGCCGATACCTGCTGATCCCCCATTTACCTCTTAATTTCATTTTAACTACAAAAACTACCCAAGGGAAATCATAATTGACAACGCCACCCCCCCTTTTCGTTTGTATTTACCTCAATAACCCCACCGGGGGAAATTATTCTTGAAGAACCCACATGTTTGAAACTACAGATAACCCCTTGAAGTTTGGATTTACCTTTGGGGAAGCCCCTTACGATGAGCGACCCCTCTCGAGGGTGCACTTTTGTAAGACGAAGAAGAAAATATTAGAGGTAACCTTTTTTTTTTTTTTTTTTTTTTCCAGAGTGAGTGTTTATGTTGTAGTATAAACTTGTCAGCACAAGACTATAAGTGTATGTTTGTTAAAAGGACCACAGATTAATTTATAGCTATTTGATCCGATGCCACCCCTATACGACACACGATATGTATATTTTTATTTTATTATTAGTTAATAATTAATACTGATTCAATGAATTAAACTTCTCTTTCTCAATTTCATATTTTATTAATATATTTAAGATATAACTTTCATTCTATTTACATATTCTTTTTAATATGTTGGTACTTGGTATGTAAAGTATTATTTTGTTAATATATTTTAGAATTCACTTAATATCTCCATCTATGTATTGAAATGATTATATCATTTTTATTTTTGAATACCCGAAAAACCCCGATCCGATCCGATCCGAAATCCGATGGATTGGAATTTGGATATTGAGTTTTGGATTTAGATTTAAATTTGGATTTAATTTTTAAACCCGAAAATATTTGGATTTGAATTTAGATTTTACCAAACCCGCCCGAATCCGATCTGTTGCCATCCCTATTTGAGAAGCTCGTGCTTATCACACACAAGTTCAAAAGCTTTTCGTTTTTATCTTTTTTTTTTTGTTTTTTTCAAATGGTCTTCTATAATAGTACTATATTTTTAGCCATTATTTCAGGTAATTTTGTCAAACGCTTTTATTTATATTTGTTTGCTTTTCGACTATTAGTTATGAGTCCTCAGCTATAAGTTCCGAACTAGTTTTTCAGCTATCAACTAACTTATCAACTTTGTGTGCGGGACATAATTTAGTTGTACCGTTTTGGCATTATTTATTAATACGATCATTGACCTGACTTAGTAATTTAGGCAATTTTTGTTTATTCTTTTTTACAATTTCTGAGTTACTATCTGACTTGTGAAGTAAACTGAGTCGCCGGATTGAATTAATTAAGGGTTACTAAACACCGCCCAAAATTACTAGCCACCGCCCTATAAGATTACCTTTTTATCCATTTCAAGTCTTTCATTATTTCTAAACACTACACCACATCAAAATCTTTCAAGCTCAAGTTTTTCGAATATAACACACAATCAAATATATATCGTCAATATTATCGACAACTACGAAAATGGACGGGAATTCGCATCTGGAGGTAATTTTTCGTACAGAATGACGCAGGCGTCTGAATATTCCGCCTGTTCCATGGTACAGGCCCCTCATTCCGCCTGACCATGGTACGGACCATGGTACAGCGTCGCAAGTGACGCTCTGTCCATGGTCTAGGCGTCTAAACCGGACGCCTGAACCATGGTCGGGGCGTCCGATTCAGACGCCTGTGCCATGGCCAGGCGTCCGATTCAGACGCCTGTACCGTGGCCAGGCGTCCACGCCAGACGCCTCGGCCATGGTCCAGGCGCAATTTTTGGACGCCTGGACCCTTTTTTTTGTCTGATTTTAAATATTAATAATAATATTATTGGTATTATTATTAACATTGTGTCAATTAAAAATTTCAGGTTATATTGGAAGAATTCGAAGGCGACGGCGTTGATTATAGTGGTTATTTCGTTAATGACGAAATATTCGCTAGTGATTGTGATGCGATTGCTTGGGCGAAAAAAATTGCTCTTCAAATTGGTTTCGAGTTGATCATTTCATCGTACAAGAATAAAGGAAAGACAAAGCTATTGAGATGTAAGTGGTGAGCAGTGCAGAGGGGTATTACGAGATTTGGATGTCATTGCTCGAAAGGACACAAAGACGAAAGCATGCAAGTGTACATTTCAGATAAAGGCCGAACAATTGCATGACTTGAGTGGTTGGATAATCGACCGATCTCGGGAGTAAGGGTATGCACAATCACTCATTTATTGTTTATCCAGGAGGGGCATCGTCAAATGAGTGGATCGAGTAAATCGCCAAACAAGTTGTTCGTGAGATGAGTGCCGCTGCCAAGCCGTGTGCCATCTTGGCGGCCATTCGAATATATTTCGAGGACAAACCGACTAGACGACATATCTATAATTATAGAGACCACTTGAGGAAGCATGATTTTGAAGAAAGAGATGTCGTCAGTTTCACCACCATTCGTCATGACGAATAACTACGTACATTGGACGCAGGCCGACCCGGATACAAATGCTGTTACCCACGTGTTCATGGCACATCCAACATCAATCAACTTAATCCGGACCTACAGATGGTTCATTGGCATGGATTCCACCTACAAAACGAATAAGTACAAGATGCCATTTCTCGAGATAGTCGGGATGACTCCATGTAACAAGAACTTCCTAATCGCCTATGCAATTATGAAAGATGAGACCGAATCGAGCTACGCGTGGGTGTTACAGAAGTTGAAAATTTTGCTTGGGTACAAACATTTTATTCGTCTAGATTTAATGCCTAGCCAAGAGATTGTCATTTGTCATCTAGGAGATACGTACAAACATTTTATTCGTCTAGATTTAATGCCTAATTTTCCTGTACCGCCCATAGCGAGTAACTGGTTTAGAATCCATGATAGTAGTGTTGGTGGCTGGGAGAATTTGTATACGAGCAGGAGAGAAAAATGGAATAGATTAGTCGGTATGATGTAAAACTTTATTTGTTGTATGTTCCTTAATTAATAAGATTTTCGTTTTTTGTTGATCTTTATAGTTGATAGTTGATTTTCTTTTATGTTGATCTTGATAGTTGACAGAAAAATTTTCGTTTTTCTAAGCAGAATAGAAAAAAACAAACAAAAGTAAAGTGCCAAATGCAAAACGAAAGTGTCAATCCATATACAAAATACAAAAAAAAAAACGAAAACGCAACACAAAATACCGTCACAAACAAAATATAAAATACAAAATCAGTTGGCCAAATGCCAATCCCTCATGAACTCCTCGAGCATCGTCGTCGCTTCCTCCGTCTGGTCTGGGGGAAGGTGTCTGATACAGTGCTGGGTAATACCGACGGATCGACTCACCCACTGTAAAAAATAGAGACAATATAATACAATGAGTAATGTATGATGAAATCAAACAAAGTACAAAGTTAAAGAACATACGTAATCGGTGCTCGAACGAGAAGGGATGTCAACGAACGCTCAAAAATCAACGGGGAGTCAATATGTCTGAACATGGCGTCCGTCAGGTGGGATAACCCAGTCCCACTGATCCGACTCACTAAAGAGGGTGACATAACTGAGCGCCACTGACTCAAGCTCTGACAAGCAGCAGTCCTGGTGTGACACTTCAGCAAACCTCTCATATCTCCACCCGGATACGCGCGGCGACATGCCCACCAAAACTCGGGATAACGCTGCCGTCGATAGGGCCACCAGGCATCTCCTCAGAAACCATCCAAGATGTCTCATCCTCCCCCCTACGCCGTTTACTACTGGTAGACCCAGAAGTAACAAACCTCCCCCCTCTCCCCTTCCGAACCCGGCACGAAAATGAAGAAGAATCATCACCGCCCTCCTGATCGTCGGCCTCATCGTGCGAATAATACTCGCTCGAATCCTCAGTACCAAAATCAGTATAAGGTACGTCCTCGAATCCCCTACGCTCTGCCTCCCGCTGTCTACGAACGGAAGCATCAACGCCACGAGCTCTGGTGTGACGCGCTCCAGAACCCATCAACTCTGTGACTAGCGGCATAGATTTGCCCGCTCCTCCTCTCATCTGCATTTAGCAAACAATACAACTAATAAGTAATAATCATAAAAAGAATACACATTATTAATTATTAATTGAAAATTTTATTTTTTTTCCAAAAATATGGCCGGGGCGTCCGGAACGGACGCTAGAACCACTGATGCAGGCGTCTCGTCCGGACGCCATTGCCGTGGTCGAAGCGTCAGCGACGCTTATCAGTGGCTAGGCGTCCGTCGACGGCGCGTGCCATGGTCTGGACGTCCGCCGTGGACGTTTGTACCATAATCTGGCGTCGCCGTGGGCGCTGAGCCATGGGCGAGGCGGAATCGACGACGCCAGGCATGGCCAGGCGTCCACGGCGGACGCCTGTAACAAAATACTCGCCGCGCCTCTGTCGTGCACTCCGGCACGGCGGCGCGGCCAATGAAACAATAGACGGATGAAAAAATAAGATTACCGGCGCTTTTCCTTTTCCGGACATGGCGGCGGTGCGGCGGCAGGCAGCGAGGCAGCGGCTGTGGCGGTACGATGGCGGCGGACGGCGGCACTGTTGTGTCGGTTCGGCTGCGTCGTATGAGTTGTTTAGAGAGAAAACTATTACTAAACTAGGATCCAAAATCTAATTAAACTGTAGTAAGGGCAAAAAGGTAATTTTCTAGGGCGGTGGCTAGTAATTTTGGGCGGTGTTTAGTAATCCAGTTAATTAATTGAGAATGACTTTTTAATAATTTTTATAGCGGCAGGGCGTAATTTGGATTGGGTGGCCTGTCCAAAATTGTTGAAATATTTGTAAACTTCATATATTTATTACATCTCGATCTTTCATCATGACCAATGATTTTAATGGGATATTGAGCGCTGGTTCGACAATTCATAATTTTATGCCGAGCAAGTCTTTTATTATTTTTCGGAGTAGAACTCCGTACATTTAGATTTAGGTAGAAAGTTATTGCAACTCTGGTACCGTCAATGACGACTGATGAGGTTGATTTCATTTATGCTTTATCAGTTAGAGGAAAGAAACATCGAGATTTATTTACGTCTTTTTAAACGTGAGAAATGTTTTGTATTAAAAATTTTGACAAATAAGCACATACCGTGATAGATTACCCTATTCGTATTCGGGTCAAACATAAATATACATCGAAAGAATCAAATCATCTGAACCCCGATCAATGCTCGATCAAGGATATTATACACAATTAAATTTAAAATTAAAAAGGCAATATGCCTAAATATTTATATCTTTAAGGCTCAGACGTGTGATGTTCTTGATGATGATGAACGCGATTTGAAGAAGTGTTATGAGATCCAACGACAAACATGTTCTCATCTCTACGTATCACATGCGGACGGATCGACCCGAAAAATCATCCTCATTTGCTAGATCACAATAATCGACTGCTACTATGCAAGAGGCAAAGGAGCTCTTTTTTTTTATCTAACTTTACTTTTGATGGCCAAAGACATTGGTTTCCAAAAATCTAGTGTGAGAGGAGAGTGACTTTATATACACATTCTAAAACTCTAACGTAGACCTCGCAAATCGTTCGTATCGTGTACTTTCGTATTTTGTATACCAAAAGTCCAAATCCATACACGACACGAAATGAATTCGTATCGTGTCGTGTCGTGTACCGCGTAAATACGTGTCGTTTCGTATCGAGTTTTCGTGTCAGACAAATAATATAAAATAAATATTAAACTATTATAAAAATAACAATTTTAATATTTTAATATTATTTTTATAGATTATAGTAGACGAAACGAAACGAATGACAACGAAAACACGAATGTTTACACAAAATTTATGAAAGTTCACATTATATTTTCGAATTTTAAAGTTTAGTACAATGTTTTTATATAATTTAATAAATATGATATATATAAATATCTATTTATTTATTTATTTAATTATTTCGTGTACCTCGTGTCGTGTCGTGTACTCAAAAGGTAAACACAAAACCGACACTAAATCTCGATCGTGTACTTTCGTGATCGTGTATTTTCGTGTCGTGCCTTAGGCCCTGTTCTCTTTGCTGTTTTGAGGTCATTTAATGTTTTTATTTTCAAAAACACTAAAAACGCGTTCTTTTTATCATTTTCGAAAATGCATTTTGGAAAACAAAAAAAATATTTGTACACAAAACGCAAGCCCAAAACCTCGTTTTGAGCGTTTTGTGTGTATTTCAACAAAAAATCTTCAAAATGCTCAAAATGCATTTTGAGTTTTTTTTTTTTCTTTTTTTGGATTATTCTAATTTGAAACTAAGTATAAAATAAAGATTTATGAATTTAATATTAATATTACAAAAAAATATTTTGCAAAATAAATTTAACAGAACGTGTTTTCAACAACTTTGAAAACAAAAATAAAAACAGAAAACATAAAACATTTTGCAAAATGAAAATACAAAACAAAATACAAACAGAACGCCTCCTAAATTTTCGTGTCGTTTTCGTGTCGTGTGGTAAATTACCGGGTCTACCCTCATGTAGCCCCAAGGAAAGAGTCGCCCATCAGTCCTTAAGAGGGTCAAGGTCGATCGATTGTGGTCTTGATGTAACACCCCCAAGTTATTCAGGGTATATTACAGCGCCGTGAGCCCCGCCGTGGGACCCACAAGGCTAAACATACGCGGAACTATACACTTGACCGATAAGGTCTACATACAATAGAAAGAAAGACGGTACAAATGGTATTAAAAAAAACCATTACCAATGAAACCATATACAACACTGCACAAATCAATACCTCGGCAACACAGGCCGGAACATCAAGGAAACTGAAATACAATACTCGAGTATTTAAAAATCCATTCCAGTACAACAACCTGAATGGAGGAATCCAACAAAATAACCGGAGACAAAACACAGTATCATACTTGCCCATCATCTTCATGCCGACCCGGTACCCACCTGTCCGCTCTCTTGGAACCTGAAATACATGAAACGTATTTCCCCCATAAAGGGGTTAGCCGTCGAATAGCTAATGCAAGTATAACAGTATGAAACATAATACTCCTCGACAATAAAGTAAATGTAATCCGTCAATTCATCAATATCCGTCAATTCATCAATTTAAGACTAGTATTCCGGAATGACTAAAATCTCAAGACGTATGTGAATGCCGTAGAAACGGTTCGTTCATATCATACGCCGTTACATGTAGGAATGCCGTCAAAACGGTTCGTTCATTACATGCCAACATTATTTCATATGAATGCCGTAGAAACGGTTCGTTCATATCAACCATGGAATCGCACCCGAGGCTACGAAACCCTCAGATGACCATAGGCCCGTCCCGAAGTGGCTAGAAATAATCATATCATCAATATTTCATACTTTCAAAGTCGAGAACGTACAATCATAAATGTATACTTGCCTTAATAAACGCGCATCAAGATCCGAAGAACACGGTTCGACCGGGAAGCTTGAACCACGAAGAAGACAACGAACGGAAGGGTTCCGACTTGAGTTCTTCACAAGGATTTCGTCCCTAAGTCATATCAATGATAAATCAACAATCGTACGATGAATAATAATCGTACAACGCACAAACCCCCCTCTTAGACCTTTTGTCGGACACCTTCAAGGCGTCGACTAATAACTCAACCAAAACGACGAACCAATACAATCCAACCGTGGAATAACGATGGAAATGATAGAGTACACCTAAATAATCATCAATCCATCACTAATCTAAATTACTACGGATTAAAATGATGAAGTCAAACAAAATCCCCAATTTCCAATACAAAATTCGAAGTGTTCTTGAATAATCTTTCAATAATCCGATGAATACTCAAACATGTCCATAATCATGCGTATATCACTTCATACCCCATGATTTTAACACCCAAAACATCATTACCCAATACAAAATCGAAATCCAAGATGTTGAAGAAATTACCTCTTGAAGATCCAAGCACTATGATTCGAAGAATACTCGATAGATCGATGATCCGAGCTTCACAATCGAAAAGAGATGAAGAGAAATCACACACTCAAGTGATAGGTGAAGAAACTTCTTCCTCTCAAGCCTCCTCTCTCGTGCCCAAGTGAAGAAATGGGAAAAAATGAGGTGATCCGCTCAAGAAAACGCAGATATAGGGTAAACTGTCATGTGTGCGCGGCTCAGTATAGGTGTGCCGCGGCACAGGCTCAAAATTTGCTCCCAGGGCTCGGCAGTGTGCCGCGGCACCGGGTACAGGCGGTTTTGGCCGAATCTGGAAAATGAGAGTGACTTAGCTATTTCGACCATAACTCCCTCGTCTGGACTCCGATTGACTCACCGTTTGAACCATTGGAAAGCTAACTCGATGCTTTATAATATTACCAAGATTCAGAATTTTTGGAGTTTCCAAGAATTTATGGTGATTTAACAAAGTCGAACTCAAACTTGGAAAAGTCGATAAAGAACACGGAATTCAACAGAAAGATACCGAAACGAACTCGGATGACAAAAAGTGTAGAATTAATCATTCTCAGGATGACGAAACAGTCCCAAGCAAGTCGTCAAAATAGACTTCCGCCAAAAATAGAAAATTTCCGGGGAACAAAAATTACGGGTATTCCATTCTACCCTCCTTAAAAGAAGTTTCGTCCCGAAACTTAAAACAGGTAGGGAGAAGAAATATTTCGCCAGGAAAAGCTCAACGAGATGCACAAGAACCGAAACTTACGCCCAAACGGCGAATTATCAATATAGATCACAACAATACATTACCCGAAGGTAAACCAAACCAATGCCGAAAAAGATACGAATTCACAATGCCCGAAGGCTCCAACGGAAATACCGATACATCACAATGGCCTGAAAGCCGAACAGCCCAAAGCTGTAAATCATCACAATACAGATCTCAAAGAAGCAAACCTGACTGTCGGGCATACCCCTCGGCGTATGAACAACCAGTCGCAAATCGTCGGACATATCCAATACAACATGGACTACGAACGATCAATCAATAAAGCTCAAGAGGGACATCACAGTACGCCCGATCCGGAAATGTGTCCGTGCACATGTCCACCCCGTATACGGAATCCAGAATATACGTGTGACAATGTACCTAATTAGCCTCAAGAACTACGTCTCGTGTGCACGGTCCAATGCGGAAATATCCACGCATGACCATCGAGTGCCTGGCTAAAAATCCTACACATAACCAATCGGCACGCAGACATGATTCCAGATATGCCACGATACAACATGACAACGAAACTCAAGGGATAAAACATCCAATATGGATCATACGACTCACCAAGTGAACGATGACACACGAATAATGAAAGATCGACACGACCAACGATATTCAAAACAACCATCCTGGGATCAAAATTCCCTAAGGACCGATTAACACGGCAATAATCACAACACCACAATTCGGGAAATCCTCAACCCTCAACGATCACAAAATTATCGAGTTCACAAGAATAATAGTGTGCTGCCTTGAGTCGGCCAACACGACAATAATAATTCAACGGATGGGAACTCTTCTCGACAGTCCCAATTCAATGCTTCGATTACCGTAGAATGGCCAATCGATAACAACGATACAACGGATGAGAATATCTTTGACAACGGATGGGAATTATCTTCGATAATCCCAATTCAATACCTCGATTACCTTAGAACGGTCAATCGATAATCAATGATACGATAGAATAGATGTCCCGGTGTCTTAAACCGACCACCGAAACGGAGATGACAAAAGGATATATCAAACGTCCCCAATCGGTTAACGCAACATCATAGCAACGGTTCCAATTCGACAACAAAGATTCGACGATGTCTCAGAACGACATTAATCGCGAACAAAAATAATCGATACATCGATACCGCGAACCGGCTATCGACAACAACTTTACCAACAAGTATCGTAATGCCTTGAACCGGCCATTTACAAACAACAGTAACATTTGGCATAATTTTCCGACGGCGTCGGGTCAACCAATCCCCTGATATCAATACAATCATAAAGAGGCCATGTCCCAAAATGATACACACAATCGTATGCCTACACGATAACATTAGTCTCATTGATTAGTACGAGTATAAAACTTGTCTCGATATCAATACAACGTACTGTTACCAATTCAGTTGATTTCGTCTTACGAATTCCCTCAGTCTCGACCAAGTTAATCTACGAACCCTTCAACCTTAACCGCAACACAACAGTCATAATTCACGATCAAACATCATACCTTATTGTAAGACGAAGGATTAATAATCAACAGGTTCGATGACGACCAATATCAATACCACCAAACCACAACTCAATCGTTTCACCATATCTCGACCAATCACAGTCTGAACTGTCCAACTCAGACCCTCACGAATCCATGTCCACAATACGAGCCGAAATCCGATGATCATATCAGCAACCAATTCGGACCAATAATAAGGGTCTAAATATTATCGGTTCCAAACTCAATTCTTAAATAGGAATTGACAAGGTTCCCTTCTTGTAAATCCGTAGTTAAAATTTTCCGATGATCATCGTTAATTCTAACCATCCAATTAGTTCAACATTATAGATAATCATATTTTAAGGTTATCAAACAATCCAATCATTCAATTTGAATATTTGCTCCGTACGTATGGGCTTCCAAATTCAGAGATGAATAATAGTCTCATCAAACTCATAATCACATTCGTATTCCTATACGAATATTATTTCCAACACATAGTTTAGCTCTAGATATGAATATTCCATATTCATTTTCAAAACATCAACACTTCTAAAAAAAAAATTTCATCACCTCGTATAATTCAAGAGTTCTTCAAGAACATGAAATATCCGAAATCACGTTCAGAACAACATATCCGAGGTATATATCTCCATGTTACCATTTTCTTCATCATGTCATTCATACAATCTCAAGAATCGCAACAAAACCCTTATCACCATATGAAGAAGATCTCAATGATCATATCAACATCCGAAATCTCTTATTACAATTCCAATAAATCTCGTATAACATTATCACATGATACCATAATTGTAACACCCCAGATCCTCCTGGGAATATTACACGCCGTAAACCCTTCTCACAAGGATTTACCAGGCTAAGCACAATTTCCACGTCATTCCAAAAATGCCAAAAAGACCGATGACGGTAATATTTTTCAAATACTAAAAAAAATCATTTTCCAAATACCGTCAAAACGATCAAGGCTAAAATGCCAAAAACTCAGTTTAGGAAATCGATTTTACAAAATAAAATTCAGTTGGCAAAATATCAAAAGCCATTTTAAAATACTCACGCAGCGGATAAAAGTACAGTCCAATTTATGCATTTACATTGAAATAAGACGAACATCAAAATACACGATTCCCAACATACTCCCTCCCAAGTAGTAATCCTAAAAAAAAACGAACCACTATCAAAGGGATACGAGGATTACCTTGTATGGACGAACCACGAAAAAAGAATAATTGAACTCCATTTCAAGAATCATCAAATCATCATAGTCATCATATGGCCTCAAGAACATCAAGAACTCTATGATTCCATAATCATAATCAACATATTCAAAGCATATTATTATCTTCCTTCAACATAAACCTCATAGAATATGGATAACACAAGAAATCACTTCAAGAATCAACAATAGTTCCATAACCAAGCTCTAATTCCATGATTCCAAGCTCACAATCATGTTAAAAGTGTTTAGAACACTCTTAAAAGTGAAGAGGGACGAGTTTTGGAGAGAAATATCTCAAAGGATCGTGAGAGAAATGAAAGGCAACACTTCAATATATAAATTGCACTCTCATTACGTACGTAAGTGTCCTTTCTTAACGCACGTAACAACTTTAACGTCGTAATCCAATATCCATAACGCACGTAACCAACTCAATGTCTCATTCCGTGCGTCCATTACGACGTAACCCATACCATATAACGTCGTAATATACCGGTTGACTTGCTACGGTACAATGGTTGTGTTACGTACGTAACACGTCCCGTATAACGCACGTAACACGCACGTTGACTCACCACAACATCCTCCGCCGAAAGTTGCCGAACAGGTCCCACCGCCGACCAGACTCGGTTCTGTCCGATGCCTTCGTTACGTACGTAATACCTTAGCCTTAACGTACGTAACCATGCCAATCTTACGTACGTAATCTCACCTTATTAACGTACGTAATAATTCCATACTTAGCCAATTTCAACAATTCCTGTCCAAAGTCATGACATACCAAATACGAGCATACGGCAAAATCAATACATATACTCAATTCAATAACATTGTCATACGTTCACAACGTCCTCGAGCATAATTAACCATCCACGATATCCAATATATAAACGAAAAAAAAAATATCCGAAAAATCGGGGTATTACACTCTACCCCCCTTAAAAATAAGTTTCGTCCTCGAAACTTACAATCACTCGTACAAACAACATTTCAACGGGAATTCAATTTCACCAAGAATTATCGAATAATCCGAACAACATACTTACAGGTCAGTGAAGTCGAAGATCTCCCGTGATACTAGCATGCGACTCCTAAACAAAGTCTCAACATAATATCGATACACACCATTATCGCCATTAGCAACTTAACAGAATCTCAAGGAAGAGTTCACGTCCGTGACCACGGCCACGATTCTTCCTACTTTCGGCCAACATTCTGAAAGGCACACACGTGCGTAAGTATAATCCAAATCGCACATTCTCGAAGTGACCAATTCCCAAGAATACCAAGTTATAAACGAAACGATTAAGAAAAATACAAGAAGAGTGAGAGGACTTACAAGTACCGGTCGCACTGTGATGATGGCAGAGTAGTGGTACTGTGGGCAAATGACGACTCAATCGACCCAAAAGACCGACAGCCTAGGTATCCATAAACCTAAGCTCCGATACCATATTCTGTAACACCCCCAAGTTATTCAGGGTATATTACAGCGCCGTGAGCCCCGCCGTGGGACCCACAAGGCTAAACATACGCGGAACTATACACTTGACCGATAAGGTCTACATACAATAGAAAGAAAGACGGTACAAATGGTATTCAAAAAAAACCATTACCAATGAAACCATATACATCACTGCAAAAATCAATACCTCGGCAACACAGGCCGGAACATCAAGGAAACTGAAATACAATACTCGAGTATTTAAAAATCCATTCCAGTACAACAACCTGAATGGAGGAATCCAAGAAAATAACTGGAGACAAAACACAGTATCATACTTGCCCATCATCTTCATGCCGACCCGGTACCCACCTGTCCGCTCTCCTGGAACCTGAAATACATGAAACGTATTTCCCCCATAAAGGGGTTAGCCGTCGAATAGCTAGTGCAAGTATAACAGTGTGAAACATAATACTCCTCGACAATAAAGTAAATGTAATCCGTCAATTCATCAATATCCGTCAATTCATCAATTTAAGACTAGTGTTCCGGAATGACTAAAATCTCAAGACGTATGTGAATGCCGTAGAAACGGTTCGTTCATATCATACGTTGTTACATGTAGGAATGCCGTCAAAACGGTTCGTTCATTACATGCCAACATTATTTCATATGAATGCCGTAGAAACGGTTCGTTCATATCAACCATGGAATCGCACCAGAGGCTACGAAACCCTCAGAGGACCATAGGCCCGTCCCGGAGTGGCTAGGAATAATCATACCATCAATATTTCATACTTTCAAAGTCGAGAACGTACAATCATAAATGTATACTTGCCTTAATAAACGTTACCGAAGATCCCGAAGAACACGGTTCGACCAGGAAGCTTGAACCACGAAGAAGACAACGAACGGAAGGGTTCCGACTTGAGTTCTTCACAAGGATTTCGTCCCTAAGTCATATCAATGATAAATCAACAATCGTACGATGAATAATAATCGTACAACGCACAAACCCCCCTCTTAGACCTTTTGTCGGACACCTTCAAGGCGTCGACTAATAACTCAACCAAAACGACGAACCAATACAATCCAACCGTGGAATAATGATGGAAATGATAGAGTACACCTAAATAATCATCAATCCATCACTAATCTAAATTACTACGGATTAAAAGGATGAAGTCAAACAAAATCCCCAATTTCCAATACAAAATTCGAAGTGTTCTTGAATAATCTTTCAATAATCCGATGAAGACTCAAACATGTCCATAATCATGCGTATATCACTTCATACCCCATGATTTTAACACCCAAAACATCATTACCCAATACAAAATCGAAATCCAAGATGTTGAAGAAATTACCTCTTGAAGATCCAAGCACTATGATTCGAAGAATACTCGATAGATCGATGATCCGAGCTTCACAATCGAAAAGAGATGAAGAGAAATCACACACTCAAGTGATAGGTGAAGAAACTTCTTCCTCTCAAGCCTCCTCTCTCGTGCCCAAGTGAAGAAATGGGGAAAAATGAGGTGATCCGCTCAAGAAAACGCAGATATAGGGTAAACTGTCATGTGTGCTGCGGCTCAGTATAGGTGTGCCGCGGCACAGGCTCAAAATTTGCTCCTGTGGCTCGCGGTGTGCCGCGGCACCGGTACAAAGCGGTTTTGGCCGAACTGGAAAATGAGAGTGACTTAGCTATTTCGACCATAACTCCCTCGTCTGGACTCCGATTGACTCACCGTTTGAACCATTGGAAAGCTAACTCGATGCTTTATAATATTGCCAAGATTCAGAATTTTTGGAGTTTCCAAGAATTTATGGTGATTTAACAAAGTCGAACTCAAACGTGGAAAAGTCGATAAAGAACACGGAATTCAACAGAACGATACCGAAACGAACTCGGATGACAAAAAGTGTAGAATTAATCATTCTCAGGATGACGAAACGGTCCCAAGCAAGTCGTCAAAATAGACTTCCGCCAAAAATAGAAAATTTCCGGGGAACAAAAATTACGGGTATTACACTTGATTCGGGCCTTTGTCGGCTTAGCCACTAAGCTTACCTTGGTCCGATCAAATGTATTCTATTAATTAATCAAGCCAATTAGCATAAATATAACGTATGCTCCCACTTATCCTAAGTGAACACATACATCCTACATGTCAAAGCACATATTATATAAGTTTTGGCTAAATTTAATATCCAACTAAAATTTATCGACCTGCAAACTGATTAAGCATTTGAACTCTAAATATTTCCATGGCCAACCTCCATATCCCATAAGGAGACGGATGTTTACTTTCAAATGAAAGAACTTTATTTCGATATAATCCAAACCATGAACCCAGTAAATATAGAAAATAGTCATTTTGCCTAAGGTATAATCTTTTATCGGAGGCGAAGTACAACACCATAATAAGTGTTTTCACCATTTTTTTCACTCACTCCATATTGATATTGAATTTTATAAAATACCATTTGCCAAACAAAAAGTATAATATAGCTATACAAGTAAAGGTATATAATATAAAAAAATCAAAAATTGACTCATATTTCAGGATAAAAAATAGTTTTCTAAGTGGCCTTTTGGTATGAGTCGGGAAAGAATATGATATATATTGAAATAACATAAAATTAGTTTAATGCCATACCCAAGCAATAACGCAATAAACTAAATAATATAAAGATTAAATAAAAAAACATGTAAACCAGTGAGTTTGTTCCTTCAAATTTACTTGTATAACTTCCTCACTGACTGCTAGACGAAGATTATGTGCTGAAACTCCGTTCGTCCTACTAGGGCTGTTACCGAGTCGAATCCTACCGAACTTTTACGGGATTCGGTTCACCCCGATTTTTTTTCTAAAAATATTCGCTTCGGCTCAATTCGGCCGAATATAAAAAAACAAAGGTTTGATTCGGGTTCGAAACCTCTTTTTTTGAGTTCATTCGATTCGATTCGGTACTTAAATCAAATATTTCCAAATAGTTCGATTCAGTCTTGTAAAGAATAACAATAAGAGTTGAGTTGACAAATAGTTCGATCCGGTCTTGTAAAAAAAGGAAGAATATGCTGGGGGGTCATAATAATATCAGACCGAACAGAATATTTGATCTGATTTGGGTCGAATTCAAAATCAGTTTCGGCCCTATATTTGATGGTAATCGTATCGAGCCCAAATCGAGTCTAATTTAAGCCGAATCAATCCAATCGAATTGAATATTTGGGTTCATTCACACGCCTATGTCCTGCTCAACAAATTCTAAAATTCGTTCATTTAGTATGTATTTAGCTGAACTGGTGAATACGATTATACGAACAATCCCGAATTCGAACAAGAGTTGTTCGCCAAATGGTATACACATAGTAAAAAGTATGAACCTCATATATATTTATATATATATATATATATATTCGTCCTTAGACTAAAACAAAATTAAAAATACTAACATAACATAATTACTAACACGAGAAAATGAAAGGAAAAAAAAGGAGTTGATTAAATATTTAAGCAGATGTACCAACCGTTACTTGACTTGCAATAATAAACAATCTCTGCAGAGGTCGCCCGCTATATTTGTTTGATTATTCAAAAACCTTTTTTTTTTTTTTTTTTTTTTTCTAATCTACCCATAAATATACGCTGCTCGAGTTTGCTATAACGCCACCTCATCAAGTACGTCACATTCGTAGTATTCTTCGAAGGCTCTTTAGAAAATAAAATTAAAATTAAAATTAAAGAGCACGTTCTGTAACAAGAAGAGCATTTTTTTTTCAATTTTAAATTAGTGTAGAATCGGTTTCACGTTATAAGACACAATTTTTTATAATAATATTTATATATTAAAATCTTATATTTGTGAATTAATGTATTAATTAATGTATATTTATGAATATTTATGTTGAAATTCTGATATTGATAATTACATATTTCCAACAAAAACCCTAGGGTTCGGGTTCGAACCCTGAACCCTGAATCTTAAACCCTAAACCCTAGAGAACCCTGAATCCTGAACCCTATGGTTCGAACCCCGACCCCTAGGATCTTATATAGGGTTGGTGGGTAGGCCTTCGACCGGCGAGGATAACGTATAGCAGCAACTCCCAGCTGCTTACTTATATTTACCAACCTGCTTCAGCACTTGCCTGTATCACCTACTTGGGTGGGTGTGCCTTCGGCCCGTTTAATAAAATTTTTATATTAATATCTCATTCATTTAATTAACCTTCTTTCTTATTATTAAAAAATAAATAAATTATGAATATACCATATGGACAAACATTTTTTCTAATACATATTAGATTGATAGTATTTTTCTAATATATTCGAAACACACTTTTATATATGACTCTAAACGATCAATATATCCTTTATCATATTTGATGCAAAATATAAATATACATGCTTTCAATTTTTATGAAAAGAAATTTAATTAGAAATGAAAAATAGATTATTAAATATAGAAATATCACGAACAATATTCTAACAAAATCACCACATGGATAATACGGAGGACGAGCAATAGAAAAATATCACAATTAAAATACAATAATTCAATTGAAAACCAACCTATTTATCACTATGCTCAATTCAAAAAAAAATATTGAATATTAATAAACTAAAACTGATAATTCAAATGTCTCCATTGACTTTGAAGTATATATTTTTAACTTGCACTTGATATTTGTGAAATTTCTAAGTTACTCTCTAAATTACATTTTCTAGCAAAAAAAATATAAATGTGTGGGGCACGTCACCCATTAATAATAACTTGATCACAACATACGTGTTATTAGAAGTGTAAGTGAGCTGAATCGTCTCATGAGCTACTCACAGCTCGCTCGGATAAAAAAACGTCGATAATGCTCGACTCATAAGTTCGCGAGTCAACTCGATAGTTCTTGTGTTCTAATTTATAAATAATTAAATTATTAACTTTACGTTCATATATGACGTTTATATGTTTCTTTTTTAGTTATATATTTTTAAAAAAAATCAGTAAATAATCTAGATTAATGTATAATTTTATTAGTGATATTACAAATTGCATATCAAAATTTCGTATTAATTTATTATTAAATAAATATTTATAATTCTAATTTATATGTATTGAGTTTTTTAAGACTCGATTAATTAAATTCGTTGAGAGTCGCGAGTTGATCTTGAATTTGCTAAAACTCGACTCGAGCTCAAATAATATTCCACGAGTCAATATTGAGCTTGCAGATACTCGACTCGACTCGTTTACACTCATACTTGTTATTATCATAGACATCGGAGAATTTATGTAGTATTAAAGTAGAACAAGCCTCATCATATTATCTTGGAGGGGCCAATTTCTTTTCCTATAACCTATATATATAATTCAAAATTCATAAAATAAAAAATAAAATAAAATAAAATAATCTGACGTCTCCTCTCAATGAGGGCGAGAATAGGACGGGCTAGGTGATGACTCAATTGACGAAGAACTCCCTGACTCAAAATGGCCAAAAAATAGATTCGACAAGTGATTCCCCACATCTTCAGGGGCATATCTGACCACTGCCCCCGAAAATCTCTCTCTCTCCATTTTCTGCTTGTGTGCATTGTAAAACTCGCGATACAGTCTAAATATCTTTCTCGCGATCGAAACTTTGATATAATCTCGGAGCTTGCTATCCGGTACGACGCAGACACAGTGCTTCCTGCACGCCTGGTCAAATGTCGTGTTGAACTTCTTGAATATTTCTCTCACTTTCGCAGGGGCGTCTGCGGCCGTAGGATCGGATGGGATGCAGTCGATGACGTGGCCCCATCCCAGCCGCTCGTATTTTGACGCGAACAGTTTGACCATGGACTCGTGCTTCGTCAGCCATTCATCGCCGAGGAGGTATTTCAGATTCGAGGTTCGCACCTTTACGACGACGTATTGGAGGTTGTTGGCGAGGAATAGGTAAGATAGAGAGACATCTTTGTAGTGCTTGGCTTTGGCGTCGAGCTTGCAGAGAAGGACGAGAATAAGCCACGCCATTTTGAGAGAGATCGTCGTTGCCGGAGCATCGTCGGAATCGGAAAATCCGAAGTTAGATTCTGGCAGCACGTTCCTCTTCGGCGGCGGAGAATCGGCCAGGATGTCGGACAAAATGTTGCTGTAGTCAGCGAGGTACGAGATGTATCCCATAGCGTCGACTGTCAGATCGTGAATTCCGGCGCCGGCGGCCGTCGATTTTGAGGATTCCTTCAGAATCGCCGTTTCGAAGTCGTTCAGCGCCGCGCACACGAACTCTCCGAGCTTGGCGAGCGACGTCAGCGCCTGCAATTTGATGCTGTTCGTCGATTCGTCGGAGAAAATGGAATCGATCTCCGGCCAGTGGTTGGAGATCGCGTTGTACATATCCAGAAATCGGAAAGTTTTTTCCAGCGAGATTCTGCTGTGTTTTGCGACATTTTCGGGAAATACGAACAGAATCGTGGCCCCTTCTCTCGTGATGTCCGCAAAACACGACTCCCTCAACGGATCGGAGCTCGCGAACACGTGGTCGCAGAGAATCCTCTCCCCATCGAAGAGCGTCCTCACGGCGGTCCTCACGGCGTTCAGCCAGTTCTCAATTCTCCGTTCCAGGGTCTCCCAATTCGTCTTATGAAACTGAGAAGAACTCGGTTTCTCCACTCCGAGCTTGTAAACGCCCTCATCAACAATCGATTTCCGAATTGTTATATAAATTCCCAAACACTCCTTGGCGTAGCCCGAAGAAATCATGCACTCCGCGATCAATCTCAAATCCGCCATGGCGAGGAACGAAGCATCCTCAGCTTCCGAAATCGACTCGTCCGCAGCAGCTCGGCTGACGTCGTCGTCGTCGTTGTACGATGTACTGGAACCGATCGAGGTACGAGACGACCGAGTCGAGACCGATTCAGGATCCAGATGAGCACGGTTCATGGACAGAATCTGGTAGAACTCCTTCTGCAGTCTCTTCATCGCAATCTGCATAAGATTATGAGCGAGGCCTAGTTTTTCGGAGCTCGAACTCAGCAAGTGCATAGCCTTCTGCAAATTGTTGACTGTTTTGATGAAATCCCTCGCCTCCCTCCGATTCTCGTAGAATAGAGAAGTAACCCGAGCGAAGGTTGTGGCTTCGGGGTTCCATTTCTTAATGATCGGCTCAGCCATTTCCAGAGTCCGGTCCATCACCGAGTCGGAGAAGCTAGGACGAGAAGGCGAGAAACCGAACCGGGACGGGGAAGATGGAGAGGAGGAAGAAGAAGGAACTTTAGGGGAAAAACACAAACTTCTCATTCCTTTTCTCGGCATTGGAGGAATAATTTGATGTTTCTGAAATTTTATTCTGAAATTCAAAGTGAGTATGGCCTATTTATAAAGAGAGAGGGAGTTGAGGTTGACGCTTTCACTCGTTTGTTTGTGTGTGTCTATTGCTCTTTTTATTTTTTTATATATATATATATATATATATATATAGAGAGAGAGAGAGAGAGAAATTATGATGGCATAATTCTCGTGAAAAAAATAGTATAGATATCGGGCAAAAAAAACGTATATAGGAAAAAATTCGATCCAGACCGATTTGGGTCGAGCCGGTCTGTGATTTATTTCGATCCTAACTTTTTCGGCAACATTCTGGGGTTCCAACTACACTCATCCTCCAAGAGAGAACACGAATCGAAATGGCGAGACTGGTCGGATTGATTTGGCCTATTTCGATCTTAAATTTTTGTACTTGTATTCTGAATCGATTCCAACGGGGGTTCATATTAAATCAATATTAAAAATGATAAACCTATACAAATAGTGATGATAGATGATCCGATCTGACATCCATGATCTGACCTGGCAGCCACCTACGAATCCCATCCGGTCCCCCTGATCGGCCCAATTGGGCTTAGAGGTAATTACAGGAACCTGGATCCACCGACCAAGCAAGTAGGCCACGTGGAGGTCCGACCAAGAATAGGGTCGGTCGGGTCTCAGAACTCCCGAAACCATGGCCGAGCAGATCGACATGGGAAGGGCGATCAACCCCACTGACGAGCCCAAGCCGACCCGACAACGGATAAACATCGCCCGGAAATGCATAACAGACACACAAGACAATAAATGTGACCTATCCTACCTCTTTCCAAAGTCCTCTCAAGGGCTACCACGTTTTTCTGAAGCGCTCCCCTTCTGACAGGTGTTTGGGAGCCTTCCCCAACTGTCCTTCGTTTGATTGGATTGAATAGACGATAAAGGACTTTTGAAAAAAAAAAGAAAAGATAAAGAAAAAAAAGGGACATACACTATAAAAAAGGATTAGTTCGATCCAAATACAAGAAGAAATAAAATTTACATTCCCCTTCCACTTAGCTTTTTATTTCTGAGCCATATCTACTACGTGCTTCGATTAATACGTCTCAAATCAGCACACGTCTTGTTGACCGAATCGAATATCAACAAATTGGCGCTAGAAGGAGGACCTGTCGCTGCCCACAGCTACATACGTTTTCACCTGAACCTTAGAAAGACGATTCCCATACAATCACGTCGCACGGCACCATCAGCCCGCCATGGAGGAAGAAAACCTAATCAAGGTGGCAGAATGCTTTAAACACCCCGCGTTCATTCAGGGAATGAATGTCCTCATGGTTCGGGTCACCGAAAGCGGAAATCTCCAGTGGTCTGAGGACCAGATTGAGGCCCAATCTCGGACAACTCGTCCGACTGCCCCTAGGCGGGACCAAAAGAGAGCCGTCCCTCGAGTCTCCGAGGAGGAGGCAGAAGGCTATGGTGAAAGCCCTCACCCGTCCCGAAAAAGTCGAGCCTCCCTCCCCATAATCGGTTTTTGAACGACTGGGGTGTGGGAGGAGAACGAAATAAATAGCACCGGCACGAACCATTCAGAGCGGGACCGCAAGGAAGTTGAGGCTCCCCGTCAATCCTGAGTCCCGGGATCACAAGGAAGTCGAGCTTCTAAAATCTGTTGTCAAGGACTTGTAAATTTTATTTTTATTTTAATCTACCAAATACTATTAAATTTAAAAGTTAATCGAAAAGCTGATTATTTTTAAAGTTAAACAATATCAAACGGGACTTAATATTGTTTGGTAAATAAAAAACAAGTTTTTTAGAATTTCCAAGTTACTGTCAACAGATTTTGGAAGTATCACTAGGGTAGCTTTTAGACGTTGTTGTCATTAAAAATACTGAACATAGTATTTTACATCTTAAAAAGTACTTTAAAAAAATAATATTATCAAACACAAATCTGTTTAAATTTACAATTGATTATTTTCACATTACAGCTGCTAACAACTTTTTTTTAACTCACGCTAATATCAAAGTAGGCCGTAATCTAGTCCAAACTTGTGTTAGATAAAAGGTACTTAGGCTGAGGCACAAGCAATCACTGATCATGAATGCTTTCTTTTGATTATGATAAGCACTTGGGAATTTTTCAAAGAGAAAAATTCCTTTTATCAACGTTAAACTAACATTTTTTACTTTAAAACAAAATTAATTTCCGTACCTTCCCTCTGTTCAAACATGTGGGGTTTATAAAAATGTAAACAAAAGAGCAAGACAACCTCAACTTCCGTACGCAGCAAGTACGACTTTCCATCATGTGTTTATGATTATTCAGTTCAATTCAGTTAAGTTCAGTTCAATTCATCATTGTTTAGTTTAGTACTATTCAGTTAAATTCAATTCAACTTTAAAATATATAATACTCTTATTATATTATAAATAATATTATATATTATTATTATTTATTTTACTATTATTGTTTATATTATCTATAATATTATATATAATAATTATTGTTATAGTCATTTTATTTTATTATATTCTTATTATTAATGTTGTTTTCTTGTAATATAAATAATTAATTATTATTGTCGTATATATTATTTTTTAATAAGTTTAATTACTAGGAGTATCATTATTAATATTAATTAATATTATCAATAATATTATATAAAGTTATTATTAATATTAATCTTAAATTATTATTTATGTTGTCGCAATATAAATTATTATTAATACATATATATGTATATATTGTTATCTAATTTTATTATTATTATTATTAATTTATTATGATTATTATTATCATTATTATCAATAGTACTATATATTATTTTTAGTATTATTAATTATTTTATTATTAATATTATTAATTTTATATAACTAATTTTATTGTTGTTGTGTATATTGTTATGTGATATTATTATTTATATCAATATTATCAATAATATTAATATATGTAATTGATATATATATATAGTTATATATTACTCATTATTATTATTATTATTATTATTATTATTATTATTATTATTATTATTATTATTACTATTCAGTAATTTCAGTTCAGCGTAATTCAATTCAATTCCGCATTGTTCTGTTATGTTCAGTTCAGTCCAGCAAAATTCAGTTCATTTTAATTCAGCAAAATTCAGCTAAAAAAACAAAGCTTTATTACATTTGTTTACGTTTAGTCACTGTATTTCATTATTTTTCATATTATTTATATACTTTTTTTATTATATTTTTTAATTAGTATAAAAAAAATGCTATAAGTTACTAGTACATAGCACCTCGATAATAATAGCACGATGATGATGTCACAATTGGATTAAAATTATCAAAGTATTTTCATTAGAGAGTCGATAACAATAACCGAACGACAACCACATCATAACCGCACTAAACCTACATTGATGGTGAATAGTGCAAGTATGCTTAATAAAAAGTTCAGAACCGTAGATCCCGGTGCAAGGCAGGAAATGCCGATAACCGTACGATAAACCACCTCTTAACGAATTGGTATAGGCCCCTGGGACATTTTATTGGAGATTGTAGGTTCTTGTGTTATGTTCTATTTTCTTATTATATTTTGAAACTAGTGTCAATGAAAAGAAAAAATGAAACTCACTTTGCTCCAATTTTCATTTACTCCGTCGAATTTTAATTTTCCAGTTGCACCATCCAACTCCCGGATAGTTTTCAATAGCCAATCCATCAAATTAACCTAATGAAAACCGTTGTGGACTTGCACCGTCAAAAGGGGGCTCCCCACATCCACGTCGCGTCAGCTTCTATTTCCATTAGATTAAATTGACGGAATAGACGGAAAAGACCGAATTGAAAATGTATTTGGTAGTATGATTGTGCAATTGAAAAAAAAAATGTTTAATGATGTACTGAAAATTAGACTAAAGTGCATTACCCAAAGTGCACCGTTCGATCCTAAGTGCCAAATGTTTTCTTTCGTTAGTCCCTCCATCTTACAGACTCATTTAACTCTCGTTAACCACCTACACGTGAGAGTATATCAGTCATTTTCCCTCACAATTAAAATCCATCTGCTTCAGAACCTCTTTTTGCCCTTTTCTCTCGGTCCATGAAGGGTATATCATTTAGTCCCCCGTATCTCTCTCTCTCTGAATCTCTTTCTGCCCTTTTCATTTTCTTCCAAATTTCCACATTAAACACCCTCAAATCCAGTCCACAAAATGGTTAGATGTCATTGTGGAAGACATGCAGTAATCAAAACATCATGTGTAGCGACCACTTTTCATAATGTCATTTAAAATAATCTCAAGGGAGATTAAATATTCTTAAGAAAAATACTTGAATAATTGCAGCGAAAATTGAACTAAAGTCAACCATTTCGCAAGTAAATATAAAATAAATTTCAAAACATCCATAATATCCAACCATGATATTGAAGACAAAGTTAAAATTTTTAAATGAACGAAATAAATAAAAAGCTGGTAAATGTTATTATCACGTCCGCCACGCCATTCTTGTTAAATTTAAATACATACATGTTGTCAAGTAGATATGACATGCCTGAACCTGGTAATTGCCCGAGGGCCATTACTATGCGAACTTTGTGCATACTGCCTACTAATCGTTGGAGGCTACAACATAATTAACATGCAAACTTTGAGCACATTATGCCTACTACTCATCGGAGGCTACAACGTAAATAATATGCAAACTTTGAGCACATTATGCCTACTACTCATTGGAGGCTACAATGTAAATAATATGCAAACTTTGAGCACATTATGCCTACTACTCATTGGAGGCTACAACGTAAATAATATGCAAACTTTGAGCATATAAATATTTGGCAAGAAACAAGCCTATATACAAGAAACATCATGTATTAAATAAAACAAGCGTAAATTCTCCACCTCGAAATTAGATGATGATCCTTGAAAATTGAGATGTGAATGCAGTTCAAATCCTAGGCTCCAAGTCCTCGTCTCCTAAAATAACAATTAAATTTTAATATTAATATAGCATCCAAAATAAATTATATAAATGAATGAATTTATATATTGAGTAAAATAAATCTGATTTTTAAAATAATAAATCTGGCTGGGGGTCGAATTAAAAGGATTGGAAAAATTGAGGGACTGAAATTGAATATACTGAAAGATTGATTTGGGGTCAAATCGAAAGGTCTGGAATTCCGAGGGCTCAATTGAAAAAACCCTAAAAAGAGCTGGGTATAACAAGTAACAACCCCTCCCTAAATAATCGGCCGACATATACTCTCACCTCTCCTCTCGATCTCTCACTCTCAATCGATTTCTTCTTCTGTAATATCTCTCGCCCATCTTTCTCACAAATCCTTTACAGAACACAGACATACAAAATCGAACACACTGAAACTGGGCTCGGACTAGCGGAAATGGTGTGTCGGGTGGCTGTGCAAGTTCGGGTCGAATAAGGGTTTTCTGGTTCGGCCCAGTTGAAATTGGGTTCTTATTCGAGTAAAAGACTGAAAATTTGGGTTTTTTATTTGAAGCTACAGTCTGAGATTTGAGGTTATGGGGTGAGAGGACTGATTTGGGCCGATTGTTCTGCGATGGAGGTGGAGGTGTTTGACTGGGATCCGGCAATGATGGTGAATCACCATTGTTGTCCCCCCCCCCCCCCCTCCCCATTTTTTTTTCGATTTGTGGGCCGATTGTGAACAGCTTCTGTGAAATAGAGGGTTTGACGATTTTGGTGGCAATGATTTTACAGAAGTGGGAAAAGTTGCATACGATTTGATCCAAAAGTAGAAAATGTATTTGGGGAAATCATATCTGATTTACGGGCCGAACGTTAAGATGGTGATGTCTGACAGAGAATTACATGGTTGCACAGCAGGCGATTAATTGGAAAAAAATACTTTGTGTTGAAGAAACAAAACAGAGAATATTTGACAAGAAAGAAGAAAAAAAAAAGCCAATGTTTGCCTTAGGAAAATAGGGAATCTGCTGAAGAAGATCGCGGCCGACTTGTAGGCAGAGAAATAATAGTATTTTTGTGTGTACCGTATATTGACTGCAGTATAAATGTGATATTTATACTGTAGATATTAGGTTTAGGGTATAATTTATGGGCTAGGAAAAGGACTTGGGCCAACTCATTAAATTGGACTAGTAAAAAAATTTGGGCCACAAAATTAATATGACCCTACAATGAAAATAAATAATAACTGGGCAAAACTAAATAATAATAATAATAGAAATATTATTATTAATAATAATTATTATAGTAATTAGGCTAAACAATATTTTTGGAGTAATTAAATAAAATTCGACTTGGGCTATTTATAGAAATAAACATTATTGGACTATAATAATACAACAGTTTGGACTCGAGCTTGAAGTGTGAACTAACATGTTTTAACATGATATGCAAATAAGGAAATTGGACCTTATTTAATAAATGGAATAAAATTCGTAAATAAATTGTTGGACATTTAAAATCATTCATGCACTTTCTATAAATACATGCTCGAAAATCGGGGTTTTACATCATGGACAAATCAAAACCCAGGCAGAAGGTTTTATGGTTGTCCCCAAATGGTACGAATTTAGGGTTTATGTTTATTTAAGAATGTTGTTGCCCAAAATATTTATCCGAAGATTAAATACTGCTGGAATGAACGGACAACAAACAAAGTTGCGGGAGCACTTCCGAGAGAGAATAAATAAACACAAGATTTGCCGGGTTCGTTAGGCCCGGGCTTGAATGCTCTCGCGAGATGTTATTAATACAAATATTCGTGGATACAAGTATTAATGTGAGAATCTAAATACAATGAGTGTAAAAAGACTCTGTTAATCCAGCTCTTGAGCGAAGCTCGGTGTTCTTCGTCCCTGCCGATCGTCTTCTTGATGAGAGAGGCCGAGAGAAGAAAGAACCAAAAGATAGTTGTTGCCAAGAGTAGGAGAAAGCCAAGTGTTGTGTATTGCTTCTGTATTGTGTGCTGAAATTGTGATAATGCTAGCGAGTTGAAGTTCTGGAGCAGAAATTCGATCCATGGACAAGTGCAGGCTGCCCTCTATTTATAGGGGCAGCGGAGCCTTGTCTTCTGGCGGGCGATCGCCTTCCGGCCAATATAATAATGGGGCGATCGTCCTTAAGTCACACGGCCGCTTAAAGTCCAAGGCGTGGCCGGCACCACTGTGCGGTCCCAATGAGGAGCCAAGACGCGTCCGGTCACCGTCACATGCGGTCCTACCGACACCTTTTCGCGGGCCTGCTACCGGTGGAAGATGCTGACAGGCTGTGGTCAACGATCCGTGATATGCGGATCTTGTCTCGGCTCTGCACGTGGGTTCAGTCCTGAGGCTCGACTTTTGCCGACTTGATGACTATCGGTTTCGAGCGGCATGAGGCGGTCGTCTCTAGCTAGTCACCAGAGGTCGGCATTGGCCAGTCGCTGAGGGTCGGCATCGGTCGGTCACCAAGGGTCGATCGCCAGGCGCCGATAGATGATCGTCCGCTAGTCGGTCGCTAGGAGTCGATCGCCGAGTACCGAGAGACGATCGTCTTTGATGTCGATCGCTCGGCACCGAGACTTGTCCTGGGACCTTCGGTTGGCCGATTTATCTTGACTGTCGGGCTAAGGTTAGGCCGCCTGGTCGCTGATCGGCAATTCTGTCTCAGTTGCTCGACAATGGCTAGGTCGCCCGATCTCCGAGGCGATCGCCGGTCGGAGAGTATAATTCTCGACACAACAATTGCCCCCCAGCTTGCTCCGATGTTGAAGACATGGGGCGAGGTGGTTCTTGCTGGCGATCGTGTAAGATGAGGACGGGCGATCCGCTGAGCTGACTTTGGATTCGGACTTGGGCTATCTGGTCGATTGGCTAGCTATCTTTCGGTCTTGTACCTGCAAAAAACAACATTGGCCGATCCCCCTCAGAAACTTGATGGTTTCGTCGTTTGAGGAATCGCAGGCACGCGGAGTTCGATGGACCGACTCCATGACCGTGTCTTGTGCGCGAAGACATTGAGTGTCTCGTGACTCATTTTATTGTGAGGGTCCTCTGTTAGGCTGCGCCTCGCCTCGTATTTAAACGAAGGGCGTGCGGTCTCAGTCTAGAGGAGTCCTTACGCGGGGCAGCGTCAGATTAATCAACTCCACGCCCGCGGCTTGTTAGCTCTGCTTCCACCTCGGCCTGCCATGGAGATGGCGAACCTCGACGGTGTACGTTGAGACGGGGGTAGTGGCACGTCGCATTGTCCGGGTTCACCATGTTAGATGATGATCCTTTGAGGGCGGGCGATCGTGTCCACTGATTAATTTTGGAGGGCCCTCAGACTACGCCGACCTCATATTTAAACGAAGGGCGGGCGATCTTGGCCCAAAGAGACCTTGCATGGCCGAAGCAGCCGGTTCCATCGACTACCAGGACCATGGCTTTATGATGTGCGGTGAAGGCGATCTGATGCCTTAGTCCATCATGTTAAATGGTGAACTGTCGATGGCGATCGTGTCCTCCGGGTTTTGGATGATGTAGCTTGATGATCGGCGATCGGCCGAAGATCGGGTGATCGTCGCCATTGCCGATCGCATTATTCATAAGTTGATTCTGGCGATCGGGCGGGAGATCGTCGTCCGGGTGCCGATCGTGCTGCTCACAGGTTAAGGAGAAACCTTTGCCTGGCCAGAAAGTCTGCGGCTCTAGCCCGGAAGATCGCGTAGGTCGCAGGTTGGTCCTTCGTGAGATGCCTGAACATAGGCGAAAGACCATGAAATCCTCCTAGGACCGCGTAGAAGGTGATCTCATCGCTTACGGGCTCGCCGTTGAGGATGATCTCGTCTACTCGGTCGATGTAGTCTGAGTTGGACTCTTCTTCTCCCTGCTTGATTTGCATCATGCGAAGGGGACCTTCTCGCCGGGCGACCCTGGTGGCGAAGTACGCTGTGAAGACGTTCGCCAGTTCGTTAAAGGAGCCAATGGACCGAGGTGGCAATGAGGTGTACCACCTGTAGGCGAGGTCGTCCAGCGTCATAGGGAACATTCGGCACCTGGTCGCGTCTGATGCCCCACACCCGGTCATATAGATGTTGAACTTGCTCAGGTGCACTTCGGCGTCCGATCTCCCCTCGTACAAAGGTGTTTGCGGGGGAGCGATCTTGTGCTTCACGGGGGCGAGCTCGATGTTGACCGCGAGTGGCTCGCTCGGCTCGGCGATCGTCTTCTTGGCGCCTGCCCCGGATTCCAGGAGCGCCTTCATGTCGTCGAACTGACGTTGCATCGCGGCCATCGCCGTGGCTCGGTCGCTCTCAGATCGGTTTTGGGAGCGGGAGCCGAGGCGATCGTGTACCGATCTCCGGACTCCGCTGCTGCCGACCTCGGCTATTTGGAGAGGGGGAGCGACTACTGGCCGCCTCGGGAGTCGGCAGCCGAGCTCCTGGTGACGGACTCAAACTCCGTCGTCTCGTAGCTGGGGCCGGACTGCCCCGGTCGCCAGGACGGGTCACTACCAAGGCGGATGAGAGCCTCCTGCGATCGCTCGACCAGTAACGCCTTGAACTTCCGCTTGGTCTTCCGGCGGACGGCCGATGGGGTGATAGCGGGAGGCTCGTCGAGAGCACTCCGTCGTTCCTGTAGGACATCCATGGCCTCGTCGATCTGTTCCTTGGTTCGGAACTGATCGAGCGAGAGGCTTGGGCCGCCCGTCAGGGGCGGGATCGAGCGTCTCGGACCGCCGCGGCTACCCTACGCCATCGGCTGTGGCTCGGACTGAGACGGAATGAGGCATCTGGCGGGTTGCCCGGCGGCTTTCTTCGACGCGGAGGCGGAACACATGATTTCTGAAAGATTTCTTTGAAGCGCAGTGAGTGTCACTTCAAGTATATGCCCCGAGAACAGTGAGTGTTCTTCGAGACGGTAGGAATAAAAATTTGAGGGTTAGATGCCCCTTCCTCTAGCGCCAATTGTTGTTTTCCAAAATATTTATCCGAAGATTAAATACTGCTGGAATGAACGGACAACAAACAAAGTTGCGGGAGCACTTCCGAGAGAAAATGAATAAACACAAGATTTGCCGGGTTCGTTAGGCCCGGGCTTGAATGCTCTCGCGAGATTTTATTACTACAAATATTCGTGGATACAAGTATTAATCTGAGAATCTAAATACAATGAGTGTAAAAAGACTCTGTTAATCCAGCTCTTGAGCGAAGCTCGGTGTTCTTCGTCCCTGCCGATCGTCTTCTTGAGAGAGGCCGAGAGAAGAAAGAACCAAAAGATAGCTGTTGCCAAGAGTAGGAGAAAGCCAAGTGCTGTGTATTGCTTCTGTATTGTGTGCTGAAATCGCGATAATGCTAGCGAGTTGAAGTTCTGGAGCAGAAATTCGGTCCATGGACAAGTGCAGGCTGCCCTCTATTTATAGGGGCAGCGGAGCCTTGTCTTCTGGCGGGCGATCGCCTTCCGGCCAATATAATAATGGGGCGATCGTCCTTAAGTCACACGGGCTGTCGGCCTAAAGTCCAAGGCAGCGGCTGGCAGCCAGCTGTGCGGTCCAATGAGGAGCCAGCACGCGTCCGGGGTCACTGTCACATGCGGTCCTACTGACACCTTTCGGCGGGCCTGTCGGCTGGTGGAAGATGCTGACAGGCTGTGGTCAACGATCCATGATATGCGGATCTTGTCTCGGCTCTGCACGTGGGTTCAGTCCTGAGGCTTGGCTTTTGCCGACTGGATGACTATCGGTTTCGAGCGGCATGAGGCGGTCGTCTCTAGCTGGTCACCAGAGGTCGGCATTGGCCAGTCGCTGAGGGTCGGCATCGGTCGGTCACCAAGGGTCGGTCGCTAGGCGCCCAGAGATGATCGTCTGCTAGTCGGTCGCCAGGAGTCGATCGCCGAGTACCGAGAGACGATCGTCTTTGATGTCGATCGCTCGGCACCGGGACTTGTCCTGGGACCTTCGGTTGGCCGATTTATCTTGACTGCCGGGCTAAGGCTAGGCCGCCTGGTCGCTGATCGGCAGTTCTGTCTCGGTTGCTCGGCAATGGCTAGGTCGCCCGATCTCCGAGGCGATCGCCGGTCGGAGAGTATAATTCTCGACACAACAAATAACACTATATAATTTTGTTTGTTTAAGATGTAAGTAACTATTGTTGTTTAATCTTGTTATACAGGGCTCAAATTGCTGATTTAATGGTTGGGTTGAACCCCCCACGTGTCCTCGTTCTGTGGTAATTATACCTAGTTTATTAAGGTCACTGAACAACCATGAAGCACAATGACAAGAGGTGGAGGAAGAAAGATCAATAATGAAGAAGTAGCTTATTGTTTCGTGGGTTTTAGTTTTTGTCTTTGTTATGTAATATATTGACCTAGTTTAGATGTAAAGGTCAGTATTTTGGGGTTTAATGTTAGATGTGTTTTGGATCAAGATGTATGTCGTTTCTATTTTATGAATGAAGTAAGTTTGTGTTTCGATGTTTTGTTTATCCCTTTTTTTATTTCAATGTTATGAATGAAGTAAGTTTGTGTTTTCCATGTTTTGTTTATCCTTTTTTTTATTTCAATGTTATGAATGAAGTAAGTATGTATGTTTTGACCCATCTACAATAATGGCCCATTACCCAAACAATAATGTCAAACGATTAAAAGTCAAAAGAGAAAATATCATTCATCAGTTAAGTTTCTAAGGCATACTAATGCCATCAACATCCAAAATAATTTAACATATAGTATACACACTGCAACATACATAAAGATAACAGACATGAACATCAAAATAACGAAGTCTTGTTTGTGCATAACAGACATCAACCTATAAGATCGACTTAAAACATCAACCTAAAACAATCACTTTCTTCCTTGGTTGTTTTTTTCTTTGTGCCTCCATCAACTGCAACTCCGTTCCCCTTGTCAACTGGCTTCTTTGTTGCTGTGCTTCCAGCTTCACCACTTGGTTTTTTTCCGAGACTGTGAACCTCTAGGACCATCAATATCAATATCCTCCCCTGCTTTCCTCTTTTTAGCCTTTGGAACTCTAGGACCAGTACAACTTCTTGAATTGTGACCTTTGGTATGGCATTTGACACAAGTAACTGTCTTGTGCTCCCTTGATAGCTTACCACTCTTGACCATCTTCACAACATCCCTTTCACTTCTAGACTTCCTCCTCTCTTTTCTTGGTCTGCCCACTTGGGGTTGATGCACTGGTGGTAACAGTGTGGATGGAATATTGCACTTTGAACAATGTAGACTAGAGATGTTAAACGGGCTCGGGCCCGTAGGGCCGGCCCGTTTAACCCGCCAAAAAACCGGGTTAGGGCCGATATTTCCTAGCCCGTTTAAATCCGGGCTTTTTTTGCCCGAACCGTTTAGCCCGAAGCCCGTTAGGGCTAGCCCGAAGCCCGCTAGGGCTAGCCCGAAGCCCGATATATATATATATATATATATATATATATATATATATATATATATATATATATACTACCTCCGTTCTCTTATAACTGCAACATTTGGACTTTCACGATTGCCAATGCACAACTTTGATTATTAGTATCTTCAATTCTTTACTTTTAAAAATTATAAAAAGTTGATATTTTGAAAGTATACTTCGAGATGAATCTTACAAGATCCCACATCACTATATATTTTCATATGTATAAATTACAAAAAATGATCAAAAGAGAATATGTGAACAGTGTAATAGTCAACATGTTGCAATAATAAAAGAACGGAGGAAGTATATACACTATATTAATATTATATATATACACTATATTAATATTATATATATAATATATATTAATAGTATATATAATATATATTATTACTGTATTTGTTAATATAGTGTGTATATATATATATAAGTGTATTTTTTATTATATTTATTATAGTATAGTTGTTACTATATATATAAAATATATTGTTATTATTTTTTTTTGACTTATAAGAAAATAAAAATAGATTTTAAATATTTAGCCCGTTTAGCCGTTTAGCCCGAAACCCGTTAGGGTTAGGGTTAGGGCCAATATTTCTAGCTCGTTTAAATCCGGGCTTTTTTAGCCCGGACCGTTTAGCCCGAAGCCCGCTAGGGCTAGCCCGGAACCGCTAGGGCTAGCCCGTTTAACATCTCTAATGTAGACTGCCTCTAACTGGGTTGATCTTGAATGAATACACTTTTTTCCAAGTTTCTAGCCTATAGCATGGATGCACCCATTCTTCTGGTAAGCCAACTTGTTGATGGTTAAGTGTCATGTTCCAATTGGTTGCCACATCATGCTTGCATGGTATGCCAGTAAACTCCCATCTCCTACAAGTGCAAGTTCTAGCCTGAACATTTATAACACACTGGTCATTCCATGGACCACTAACCTACTAATACTCACCTCCACCCCAAACCACAATGTATTTGTTAGTTTCATCACAATTTGCTTTCAGAATCCTTGCAGCAGTTGGTGTGAGTGGTCCATCACATCTGACAATAAGTTTGTTCACATTGACAATCATCTTCATTAGATACTCCCTGACAAACTCCAAAGTTGAAATAACAGGTTTATCTCTTCCACCAACTAGCTTCCCATTAGACACTTCACACGTGTTATTCAACAACACATCTGACTTGGCCCTCCCTGTTTAAAAAGTAAGATTTATCCAACATCATATGCTTATTATACTCATAAACTATTATTTACTAGTTTAGTTGCTGATACCTGAAAAATGTGATCTTGCCTAGTATTGAGGAGAAATCAGATTTAACCACTCATAAGCAGGTTTGCTGAAAGCTTTCAACTCTTCCATTGCTACTTGAAACTCTGGTACTGTTGTAGCAGTTGCACATTTCCACAACATATCATTGTATGCTGCATCATTCCACTTCAACTTCATATTGTCATGAATATGTTTGACACAATATCTGTGCTCTACACTTGGAAACAATTTGGCAATTGCTCGTATAATCCCCTATATCAAATTGTTAATTGTTAGTAAAGTAAAATATATACAAGTGAAGTAATTAATTTACGTGGAAAGTGAAGTAATTGTTAGTAAAGTACCTTTTGCCTATCATTAATGAAAGTGAAGTTGGAATTTCTGTACAGATCTAGGTCATCTCCAAGTTGAGAGAGAAACCAAGTTCATGACTTTGTGTTTTCTGTCTCAACAATCCATATAGACCCTTCATGAATGCCCCATCTAATACTAGCAAATCCCTCCACCCAGTTTTGAATCCAGCTTTCAAAGGACTCAAACATACATAAATCCTTTTAAAAACTCTTGTTGTCACTTGATGATCTGCTTGAGACTGAACATGGATCTTGACTGTTGTGTTTGGATTTGCTTGTTGTAATTACAAAACATAATCCCTCAACATCTTATATTGTTGTGTGTAACCCCTCATTTCTTTTCAGCTTTTTGTTTGGCTCTAAAAGCCTCACTCTGTGAAACAGCTAGCTCATGTTTCTATTGGAGTTGCTCTTGAACTGCCCTAACAGGTATTTTAGGGTTTGTTTTCAATTGTTCAACAAGTTCTCTAGACAACTAGACCTGGCAATTCGTTCATGTCGTATATTTTCGTATCGTATACTTTCGTGTTTCGTGTACCAAAAGTCCAAACCCATACACGACACTAAATGAATTCATGTCATGTCGTGTCGTGTACCGCGTAAATTCGTGTCGTTTCGTGTCGTATTTTCGTGCCAGGCACATAATATAAAATAAATATTAAAATATTATAAAAAATAATAATTTTAATATTATAATATTATTTTTATAGGTTTTAGTAGACGAAATGAAACGAATGGCAACGAAAACACGAATGTTTACACGAAATTTATGAAAATTCACATTATATTTTCAAATTTTAAAGTTTAGTATAAACGGAATTCATAAAATATATATTTTTATTAAATCAAATATAAAATGTTATATTTATTTATTTATTTATTTATTTATTTATTTATTTATTTCGTGTACCTCGTGTCGTGTACCCAAAGGGTAAACACAAAACCGATACTAAATCTCGGTCGTGTACTTTCGTGTTCGTGTATTTTCGTGTCGTGTACTCAAAATGCAAATCCAAACACTAAATTTTCGTGTCGTTTTCGTATCGTATTTTCGTGTCGTGTGGTAAATTTCCGACTCTATAGACAACCATTGATATGTGGCATACAAGTTAGACCTAGACTGTAGACATTTTTGGACTGATTTATAGGTCCTCACCTGCCATGTTTCAGAATCTTTGACTTTGGATACAAGCAACACCTATCACTAGTAGAAAAAGAGTCTTTCTTGACGCGCATTTGGCGTCATAAAGGGCCTTTATGACGCGCAAATGCTGGTCATAGAAGGACCAGTCATAACTCATTATGACTCGCATTTGTTCGTCATTGTACAATGACACGCTCTTATGACACCCATTTTATGACGCCCTTTTCTGACAACTATATATGCGTGTCATAAAAGTTATGACCCCTTTTTCTGATTTCAGTTTTTGCGTGTCATAACTTCAAAATTTTTTATTTTTTTTTTCTGGCTTTTATGACCCCCCTGCTAAACCTGCAATTATATACCAATTGTACCCAATTCATTACAAAACTCACGATCGATTGTACAAAATTAACGCATTTCATATATATCGCAAAACCATGCGTTACCAATTCATTACATGACTCGACTAAACTCGATCATGTCAAAATCGGATCAATATTATCTAGTTTACGATTACTACCAATTGTACCCATTTCTACCAACTGTACCTATTCCTACAAACAGTTTTACTCCCTAAAAATAAAATTCGACACATAAGTACACCATTCTTCTCGAATGTCGTGAAATCCGCATCGATGTAGTCGTTGCTTTCACCTCCAATCTAGTCAAATAAAACAACAAGTTAAAGCAGTTTAAATAGGATCCGCGACTAACTAAGCTAGACAAAACCCAAAACTAGCATCCACTGAAATAGTTGGGCAAAAACCAAAGAACTCCTCTATAAATCCCTACCACAAAAAGCAACAAAAGGAGAAGGGAATAAGAAGCATAAACAAATTTCCTGGAATTAAATCACAAACTTAGATAAAGAGTCAGCCGCTAAGGAATTGTTCTATAGGATAATGCACTATGCGTAAGTCACCATCGCCAAGTTCGAGCCTATATGCCATTTAATAGATCATCAAGACTTTATATTCAAAAAAGGAATAGCCAAATATATGTGGCCATCAATGTCGATATGCATTAAACCCGAACTAAATAAATAGATAATACATCTTCAAGGAGCAATAATGTCCAAAATAAACTTTGAAAATCGAAATCTTGTCTATGGAAAAATTACTTTGGCAGAGAAAACACCTTTTCTGCAAAGATATAACCTACATTGTCCTTTAATAGATAATCACAATACAGATCATAATCTACACGATAACGACTTCGACAACGGTAAAAAGAGCTCACAATAAGCGTACAGAGGCTTATGGGTTGGTAGCAATTGTAAATGTGACAAAAAGAAGAGATGTAAACAATATTTGAACATATTCTAGCGTCAAGAAGCATAGTACACAGTGAAACTAAGAAGCTCAATTGATAGAATAAGGCACAAAATAAATGGATAATGCTCGTAAAACTCATTAGAGATAACAAAAATAAGATACAACAACCAATGATATCACTGACCACTGGGGCATTCAAATAGCGGAGTCGGTTTTATGGCAGGACTTGAAAAAAGGAAAAAGAATAATTTCATTCGATAAGATAATGTCTTGCCCCAAGCCTAATCTCGAAAACTATACATAGTATGTCTCTGATGCTCCATAATAAAAGAGACATAATAATAAACCTATTACTAACAGGAATTTGACCCATAATACTAGCAATTCGGCATAAATTGATACCAGTAACTTCAACTCTATTTACAACCACTTATGAATCCTTTTTTGGATTACACCCGACCAGTCACAAAACCACAATTCACAATTCACGGTGACAACTTCAATTCACAATCACAACTTCAATTCACGCTTAAATAAGACAACTAAGACCAACACCACAATTCACAATTCACGCTTTAAATAAGACAACTAAGACCAACTACAAGACAATCTAGATCGCTCATTATCACCATGACCACAATTCACGTCATAAAACTTCAATTCACAAATACAAAACTAGGCAATAACAGGGACAACCGAGAGCCGGCAATAACCTACACTTACAACTAAAACCAGCTGCCAATTCCTATTAACAAAACAAATAACCTACACTTACAAGTAAAACAAGATGATCAATTAACTAGGCAATAACCTACACAAACTGAGATTCAATTACCAAGCAGTAAAACAACCTTCACTTACAAGTTACGAAACAGTAAAACAAGCATAATTAGACAAGTTAACTAGCCAATAACAGGGACAACCGAGAAACGGCATCTAAACTCTAAAACCAGCTGCCAATTCACAGTCACAAAACTGAGATTCAAACCAGACTCTAAACACCATAAAACAACACAAATCAACAAAATCAAACCAGACTCTAAACACCATAAAACAGTTAAGACAAACCATTCCAGCTACTTTAACCTACTTCATTTATACTCAGAATCATACCTACTTCAAATAAACTAATAAAAAAGTAAACTTTATAGCTACTTTAAGTAATTAACTTACATTGTCATTTTCGAGAACCCGAACTCCATGCTTAACAACCTCCTTCATAAACTTCAAGATGAAGTACCCACATTCGGTGAATCCGGCCGACGTGGACACTACACAATGCATACGCTAATTGTTACAATTAATTACTAATTTACTACAACTTAACTTTATATATCATAAAACAACACAAGACTAATTACTACTGACCCTGCATAATCACAGAAATATATATAATAACCTTAGATCAGTTAACTAACCTTAGAATTAACCCAGATAAGTTTGGTTCTCTTCTGCTTGAACTTGTACATCATACATTGCAATTGCCCTACACCGAATTAACCCAGTTAAGTATTACATCATAGAGATAATGGTTAAACTAAGAATTTGTATTACTTACGCATCCACTATTTGCTTAAATTGAGAATTGACATCGCTTGTCGTGAGGGAATCGAGATAATAGCATGTGCTTGTCTTCATATTAAGGACGCCCAACACCCAATGTCTTCTACAAAAAACAAAAATCAAATTCATTAAAAACAGCTTAATATTTACTAATTAATTTGAAGATTGTCGAAAATCTAACCCGGGATTGTATGGCGGTATGACAATGTCATTTTGCTTCCTTGAAGATAATCGTTTTGCAATGACTCGACTTGCATCCTCGATATTCGGACCTCGCTTTACGTCCGAAGTCATGGTTGCGATCGGGGTCATGAAACAAACTCCATGATCTTGTTGTGACCCATTCTTGATTTGCTCATACAAGAACTCGTTAAAATAGAGTTAATTAACTAAATTAACTACTAAATAATAAGTTAACTAAATTAACTAACTAAATTAACTAACTTACATGGTATAAGATGCAACGACAAAGACCGCTTAATTCATCCATCGCAAAAAGCTTGTCAAAGTCATTCCAGTTTAAGTACCTGTTAAAATAAAGTTAACTAAATTAACTAAGTAATTAAATTAACTAGCTAAAATAACTAAATTATAAGTTAACTAACTTACGTGAAACTGTCGTACCCAAACAAATCATCCTCGCACTGCACTTTAATGGAATCGACCTTCGCAACTTGTCCATCAACCATCATTGCAGTCATTTTCAACCCAAGCCTTTCGTTAATTCTCTTAGTACTCTCTTACGCCTCTCGTCGTCATTTTTCTCAACGGATTTTTGGCCTTTTTCTTAGTTTTTGCAACAGTGGCGAGAGTTTCCGGACTTTGGCCTTTATCCTTCACTTCAACTACAACATATCAAGCTGGTTATTATCAACATATCAACTACAAAAACTTGAAAAACTTGAAAAATAGAAAAACTAGAAAAAATACCTGCAACCAAGTGTAACTTTTTCCCATCATCCACATATGTTGTCTGCAATTGGTCAACCTGAGTAGGAGGACATTTTGGTCATTTTGTTAATAAAATAGAAAAACTTGAAAAAATAATAAATGTTAAATACAAAGATCGATCAGTTTACCTCGGGTCGTTTTTTGTCAACTGTCGGTTCTTCGTTGTTTGCTTCTCGTTGGCGCTTCTTCTTCTTTTCTTTTTTCTGGTGGGTCACAGTTCCCAACTCTCCATTCTTCTTTCCTTCTTCTTCTTTTCTTTTGGCTTCTTCTTCATCTTTTTTTCGCTTGTTTGCTTCTTCGATTCTGCGTTTCTCCTTTTCTTGGGCAGCATCCTTTTTCTCCATCTTTTTGACCACTACTATCTTGTTCTACACAAATATAACCAAGTCAAACTATAACTAACACTAATTAACTAACTTAAACATAAAAAAGTCAACTGTTTTATAATAAAAAACATACCAAACCAGAACATGGAATGACTAGGTGAGTCGGCCAACTTAGTATGTACCCGAGGGCATCTTTAACAGTCTCAACGAACTCATCGGGAATTGGATTCGGTAGCTTAGCTTCTCCTTGAACAGATGTATCAACGGTAACTTGAAGGTTCCCATCTAATATATGAACAAATAAATATTAAATAAGTAAGGATATATATAAAGTTTAAATATATATAAATATATACCTTCAACAAACGGATTCACTATGGTTCCTTTGGCGACTATATTTGAAGGATCGTCGACCGCAAGATAGCATAATTTATCCTACACAAGATTTATATGTTAGTAAACCTGAGTGTTTAAGTTATAAATCCAAACAGAATATATAAATGACTTACATTTGGTTCACTTGGTTCATTTGGTTCTTCGTCTTGATCGCTCCAGAAATGGTAATTACTTGCACCCTCAGAAGCATTACTTCCACATCTTTTCATTCTTGCTAACTCATCTTCAACATCTCTGAGCCGTTGGTTCATCTTCTTAGCATGTTGTCTCAGGTACTGCTTGACATTTTTGGGTATTAGAAATGCGATGCGGTGTTATATAACGACCCATCCCACGAACACGCCCACGTTGTTCTTCGGTACCCAGAGCTTACATTAACAAATCTTGTGCTCCCATTGGATCTTCTATGAAATCTTTGTCCTTCTTTAGCTCCTCCCGAATACACAAACCAGTTACAAGTCAAACATACCAAAATAGTTAACAACAAACAAGCAACAAGTCAAACTTTTAAAAACTTATAACATACCAAAATAAAGAAGAGACTATATGAAACTTACAATTTTATCGATAACTTGTTGGACAGCTGGATCGAAACCTCCTTTCTTCTTTTCTCTTGCTTTTTTCCAACATTCTACCCGATCAATTTCTTCTTCCTCTAGGCCAGTTTCTGTCATCTAAGTTGTCAACAAAATAAAAGTCAATTAACATAAGAATATAATTAAATTAAATTAAATTAAATTACATATACCATCTCAGAAATGAGTCCAGCATATCCCTTTCGGATCAAACGATGGTTGTACTTATTACGTGCCCGGATAGCTGACGCCTTTGCACTCCTTTCCTGTTTTACAAATACAAATAGTTAGAAACTTAAACAAATACAAATTATAACTATTTAACAAACTTAAACAAATACAAATACCTCAAAAGCTTTCTTAGTTCTTTGTGATACGAACAGCTTCCAGTCTTTTTTTTTCACGGACGGATAACATGCAGGAGGAGTATTTAACTGCTCCTTGGCCTCCTGGGACTCATCATCCTTTAGTGGCTTAATGTACTTCTTGTAGAGATAATGCTTGAAGTTTTTCCACTTTACCCCGATTGACTGGAGAACTTGCTTCCGACTCTTTAGGCTAACTACAAAATGTAACACCCCCAAGATATTCGAGGTGTATTACAGCGCCGTGGACCCCTACATGGGATCCACCAGGCTAACACAAGAAAACACCTCTCGACTAACCGTCTCGGTTAGCAAGGAAACAATTGTTAACAACAAGAACATAAAACAACACGTCCGTACAACCGCATAATAAACATCAATCGACAAATACGGTAACTCCAACGAAGTCCAAACACAATCCGAAAGGAAAAGCCTAAGTACTCGCGAGTACAATCTATAAGTTTACAATTTGGAAAACATCCACATCAAAAGAGACAGTAGGAAATAACAAGACTCAATTGCACATGTCAACAACCTTGGCCGACATCCTCGTACCATCCAGTAGCAGCTCAAATGCAGTGAACATAACACGAAATCCATAACAAGAATTTCCCGACAACGGGTCCCCAAAGGGTTAGCAATTACGCTAGTACAAGTATTCAAGGCAAACCAATCGCTTACACATTTCATAGTACATGCACCAATATCATTTCAAAAACCAAAACTAGACATGTCTTTTAGGAAACAAGCAGTCAAACAATTTGCCTAGACCGGACGAAGCCACGAATCCCACCCGAGGCCTCTAAGGACCCTCCCGAGTGGCCATTTCATAAAACAAATCACGCATGGGCATCGCCTGGGGCGGGCGAAGCCACGAATCCCACCCGAGGCCTCTAAGGACCCTCCCAGGTGGCTAGCGAAACAAACTCATGAATCCAGAGTGAAGTCATAGATTCCCCGAGGCCCGTCGGACCCTCCTGTGGTGAGTAAAGCACACACATTATACATTACCATTTCACGTTAAGCATAAAGGTTTCCAAGAATTACTTGCCTTGAATTATTGACGACGCAACGACGGAAAGGAAAGTCACCGACGAACGCTAGGAACCAATGAAAGAACCTAACGATTCGAATACAATCACAACCATTTCTAAATGAATACGGAATTGGAATACACCCGAAAACCCGCCTACGATTCATGTATATTCGTATATAAACAACAACGAGGCGGACCACAACCAAACCCTCTCGATTCCGTAAAAATCACGAAATATACCATGAATCCGTAGGAAACTAAGAATACCAACAAGATTAATCATATTCATCATGAATTAATCGACAAAACGGAACGAATCGGACAAAAACGCGAAAACCCCAAATTTACCCAAAAGTAGGGTTCTAAAGATCTAACCTTGATTATTTGGATCGAAGGATGTTATAGACGATTGATCGGTGATATAAACTCGAAACTTCATGGATTTGTTGTTCAACAACATGGTTTCGTCTCCTCAGAAACCCCACCATGGACGAAGAGAAATGAAATGAAAAATGACGGAGAAAGTCGTTGGTCATCATATATATCTTGGCGGAACTAGCGTGCGCTAGCCTTCCGGCTAGCGTGCGCTATCGGCGATATCGGCCGAGCACTCTCGGCCATGGCCCGCATGACCGGCACCACCGAGTCTGCCGACCATGACTCGACCGCTGACTCCGCTAGCGTGCGCTACGGTAGGAAGCTTCGGCGCTAGCCGACTTGTCCGGTGAGTCATGGACTAACAAACTCTTCCGTGCGTACGCTAGTCGGCCGGCGTGCGCTACCCCGGTTAGCGCGCGCGCTACGACCGGCGATGGCGTGCGCTACTGCCGATCTGGCCGAGTCGAGAACCTCGGAATCCCTCTGCCCGGGCCGATGGCGTCTGTTGGTGACTCGGCAGCGTGCGCTTACACTGCCGGGCTAGCGCCAGCGTCCGGCCGTGGCGTGCGCTCGCCGGTTCTGCCGTGCTGCTCGGCGATGTCCAAGACTCGTCCGGCGATCCCGCAATCGTCCGGCCCGGTACTTTCGGCCACGACCGACGCCTCGATTTTCAGCGCGCAGGCGGACACGGCGAAAAGTTCGCGGGACGGCGTCAACGACTCGAGATGAAAACGTAATGCAATAATTAATCATACGCGACCAAGAAAAGGGTCAAGGCGACAAATACAGATATGGATACCCGTAACTTTCAAGAAATTACAAAATGGCCCAAAGCGCGGAAATCACGATCGTGATCGAATATCCAAACCGAAGTTCACAACACGTCTAACAAAGTTAAACGGACTTGCGGGAAACTCAAAGCAGATTTCGGACGAGATTCGCAAGAATCGAACTCAAGTGCGGAAAAGTCGCTAAAAAGCACAGAACTCAACAAAACAACACCGAAACGAACTCGGATGACAAAAAGTGTAGAATTAATCATTCTCAGAATGACGAAACGGTCATGAGCGAGCGATCAAAACGGACTCCGGCCGAAAAAAGAAATTTACCAAAAATCGAAAATTGCGTATATTACATTCTACCCTCCTTAAAAGAAGTTTCGTCCCGAAACTTAAAATAAGTAGGGAGAAGCAATATCCCTTGCCAAGAAAACTCGACGAGATACACAAAACCGAAGACTCGCGCCCGACGGCGAAACGCTGCAAGGAACGCAAAGAGACATACGGCGAGAAAATACGCTCTAGGGCGACTAATAACACGACGTCACCGGTAGAGTCATAATAAAATCAACGAGTGACAAGCGTCATTAAACGGATAATACAATCAAGTCAATTATCCGAACAATCACAAAACACAACGAACGAAAATCAATATGATTGACCAACCCAACGGTTCATCAATCAAAATACGAGCCAAACGCTGAACAAATACGGAATTCCACCGCCTAAAGATTGGAAGATCGAAAACGAGACTAATTTCCCGAACTTAAGGGAATTACGAAGGATCCTGAACGCTCAACAATCACGAACGAGAACAAAAACTGAACAAACAAACGATTGAGACAACAAAAATCGAACGATCATGTCCGAAATACGTAGGATAATAAAATTCAAACAACAACTCCCAGGATGACCTGGTGAGAACAGCAAGACGTGCATTCCCATAAGATCCACAGGAAAGGGAATAGCGATTGAAAAGTCACAACGACAAACGAGTCATTCCGAAACAATACCACCCTCGTTCGATCAACAAAAGCAAGGGATAGGGAAAGTTCAGAAATGTTAACGAGCATAAACGAGTTGATAGAGCCGAAATACAGAAGTTCAAAATCCGATCCACTTTGAATTAAAAGAACTATTAGAACCAAAAGATGTTACTTCCGAACAAGACTCACAATAGTCGAACCGAATTTGGAAAAGTCACATTGATAACCAGATCGACTCAAAACCAGATTACAGCTCGTTCGAATGATGAAACCAAGGTATAGATCAAGTTCAGAAGGTATCAATGAACACGAGCGAATCGATAGACTGGAGAAAGAGAAGATATAGAAGTCAAAATAGTACGGGTATTACTTTTGACCTCGCCCCCGAAACTCACAGCAACGGAACCAAGGTAACAATACAATAAGCAACCGACACAATGCGGAACAATCACCGATGCACACAATCATACCAACCCGAGCTCTAACAGCTCGCATATATGCGATAACGCATAAACCGCTACGAGGCGACAACATCCAATACCAATATCACACCCCTCACAGAGGCTACCACGACAACTGTGTGGCGAACTACTCAACGCTCACACCGCCAATTCAACAACAACTCGGAGGTTAACACCCTAACGATAGCACGAACATTACACATATATTACCAGACCACAAATAGAAATGATAGGTTTTAAAAACGAAAACCATCTTTTGAAAATAACTTGCAAGCACCAGTTGATCTTGAGTATCATATATCAAAAAGTAGTACAAACATCGTCATCGAGACTTTTTTTTTAAAAAAAAATCATCTTGCGTTTAATAAAAAAAATGAAGACACCTTTCATTAAATTAAAACTTTTCAGCTATTTTCGACCTTCGGGTCTAAGCGAATGCGTTTCTAAATCATTAGAAATATCTCAAAATATTTTGATCCTCAAAGTAGAATAATTTTGAAACATAGCGTGGCACTAGTAGGCATCTTGAAACCTTTGTGAGAAAATAATTCATTTTAAAAGTACGTCTCGAGTTTTATTTTCTAAGATACTCAAGGTTTTTCAGAAGTACAATAGGCCAAAATGCCCAAAATTCGCACGTATCAACATTCACTTAAACACATCATATCACACGCATCAAATCGCTCAAAATCACGACAGTAATATACAATCCTCAGGATATGTTTAACAACATCGTTAAAACAACAATCGATTTATCAAAACTGGATGGAAAACGATATCAAGAACAAAACTCCAAAAAGTCAACTCTAGGGATTCAAGAAAATACCTAGATTCGGCGAAGAACAATGGATTAGATTATGTTAAAAATCATCTAGGATACTCCAAAACACCTTTGGATGGAAGAAAAATCAGCCCAGATGCGAAACCGAGTCGCTACGTCTCAAACTCATGGAGGAAGAGAAGAAATGAAGAAAAATGCAACTTCTAGACTGGTGTCCAGTATTTATACTGGACACAATTAGCGTGCGCTAATCATTAAGGTTAGCGTGCGCTATCACGGCACCAAACAAAACTCCCGACCAAAAATACACTGTTAGCGTGCGCTAACCCCAAGTGTTAGCGTGCGCTAACGAGAACTTCAGTCCCAGTCCAGTAGCTCCTGGACTTCCCTGAACTACCAGGTAGCGTGCGCTATCCTCCCCTTAGCGTGCTACCAACGCACTCTTGCGCGCACTAGACGCAAAGCATAGCGTGCACTAATGACCCACAGAGACAACAACAGAACATATCCGAAAAGTTACATGCCGTAAACCTTTCTCACACGGGTTTACCAGGCTAAGCACAATTTCCCATCTCATTTCGAAAATGCTAAAAAGACCAATGACGGTAATATTTTTCCAAAGCTCACAAAATCATTTGTCAAACCATCATGAAATATTCAAAGCCAAAATGCCAAACTTGATTCAAGGAATCGGTTTTACGAAATAAAACTCAGTTTGCAAAATACCGAAAGCCATTTGAAAGAACTCACGCAGCGGATAAAATACGGTACAAAAATACATCAGCAGTGATGACACTCCTCGTATAAACCAAATACGAGAGTCTAATAAACACATATCGTGAAATCAAAATCAACAGAAGGATTCCATCATTTAACGACTAATCATACAAATAACTCGTGTCACACGAGGCACAACACAAGGAAGGGAGTTTTACATCCATAGGTCGCATGTAAGTGACGACCGCCCCTCGATACTAATCGCGACCAATGATCTCAAACGACGCGGCGCGATGCGACTAAGTCAGACAAAACCCGACGAGACAAAACTCAACCAACACAACTTGACTCGACAGCCTAGATTTCCCCAGGCTAATCTGATTTTAAAATCGTAAACTCTAGTTATTCGAAAATAAAACCGATAAGTTAAAAATCGTTTTCAAGACCCTTTCAAACACGACAAGGGCTTAACAGCGGTGGCATTTTATAAAATGTCCTAAAACACTTTTACACACGACCCTTAAATACGCACAAGGTTTTATTTGAAAATACAAGGCTGGCTCGCCCAAATTCATGTCACTTTTCAAAAACCCACAATACGATCAAGTCTCAGAGATTTTCAAGCATGCACGCCGCGTGTATTATTATTAATAGAAACACATTGGTTGTAAATAACAATAATTAGCCAAGTACCAACAATTTTCGAACACACGCATATACTGACATTCAAAAATCACCGATTGACAAAGCGCAACTCGGGAATACTAATTCCAAGCATATGTCAAACTATCTCTTCAAGTTTGACAACGTAACTAAAGATCACCGATTTGGACGTATGTCGAAACCGGCTATGTGAGTTTCTCAACAAACTCGCCATCAATACCTATCTGGAACATATCAATGTTCAAAACTTCTACATCATACTGCACCCTTCGGTGTCCAACTCATCGGTACATTCGGCTCAACATACATTTAGTATATCGCAATTACCAAACATAGATTCCATCATACAACAAAAGACTAGAGAGTCAAGCCCTCTCACAATATACCACGGAGCAAAACTCGGATCTTTCGATCACCAACGATCCCACCAATGGTAGGAAGTTTAGCGATGGAAGGCTCGCAAAGCGACAAGCGGTCAAGCCCGAACGGCGCACATACTCCGAGAGAGACAAAGGACGGCGCAATACTAGAATCAAAAGTACACAAACCGGATGGATCGAAACAACTCGACGATAAGTACGAGAGAGGCAATCACGGTTCAAGAAGTGGAATTTCAATACGAGAAAACAAGAGAATCGAGTAAGGAAAACTTACGAGCCTTTGGATGTCTTGAGATGCCGGCGGTGTGACAATGTGCAAAACAAAACACAACTAGACCCGAATAACCAACAAGCCTAGGTATCCATAAACCTAGAGCTCCGATACCATTTCGTAACACCCCAAGATATTCGAGGTGTATTACGGCCGTGGACCCCTACATGGGATCCACCAGCTAACACAAGAAAACACCTCTCGACTAACCGTCTCGGTTAGCAAGGAAACAATTGTTAACAACAAGAACATAAAACAACACGTCCGGTACAACCGGCATAATAAACATCAACCGACAAATACGGTAACTCCAACGAAGTCCAAACACAATCCGAAAGGAAAAGCCTAAGTACTCGCGAATACAATCTATAAGTTTACAATTTGGAAAACATTCACATCAAAAGAGACAGTAGGAAATAACAAGACTCAATTGCACATGTCAACAACCTTGGCCGACATCCTCGTACCATCCAGCGCCGCTCGTCTGCCGAACATAACACGAAATCCATAACAAGAATTTCCCCGACAACGGGTCCCCAAAGGGGTTAGCAATTACGCTAGTACAAGTATTCAAGGCAAACCAATCGCTTACACATTTCATAGTACATGCACCAATATCATTTCAAAAACCAAAACTAGACATGTCTTTTCCGGAAACAAACAGTCAAACAATTTGCCTAGGACCGGGACGAAGCCACGAATCCCACCCGAGGCCTCTAAGGACCCTCCCGAGGGTGAGTAAAGCACACACATTATACATTACCATTTCACGTTAAGCATAAAGGTTTCCAAGAATTACTTGCCTTGAATTATTGACGACGCAACGAACGGAAAGGAAAGTCACGGACGAGCGCTAGGAACCAATGAAACCGAACCTAACGATTCGAAGAATACAATCACAACCATTTCTAAATGAATACGGAATTGGAATACACCCGAAAACCCGCCTACGATTCATGTATATTCGTATATAAACATCAACGAGGGCGGACCACAACCAAACCCTCTCGATTCCGTAAAAATCACGAAATATACCATGAATCCGTAGGGAAACTAAGAATACCAACAAGATTAATCATATTCATCATGAATTAATCGACAAAACGGAACGAATCGGACAAAAACGCGAAAACCCCCAAATTTACCCAAAAGTAGGGTTCTAAAGATCTAACCTTGATTCGCTGGATCGAAGGATGTTATAGGACGATTGATCGGTGATATAAACTCAGAAACTTCATGGATTTGTTGTTCAACAACATGGTTTCGTCTCCTCCGAAACCTCACCAGCGACCGAAGAGAAATGAAATGAAAAATGACGGAGAAAGTCGGTCTGATACATCATATATATCTTGGCGGAACTAGCGTGCGCTAGCCTTCCCGACAGCGTGCTTATCGGCCCGATGCTCGGCCGAGCACTCTCGGCCATGGCCGCATGACCCGGCACCACCGACCAGGTCTGCCGACCATGACTCGACCGCCCGACTCCGCTAGCGTGTGCTACTGGCGGAAGCTTCGCGCTAAGCGGCACTGTCCCGGTAGTCCTGGACTAACAAACTCTTCCGATAACGCACGCTAGTCGGCGGCCAGGCGCTACCCTGCCGGTTAGCGCGCTTCGGCCGATAGCGTGCGCTACTGCCCGATCTGGCCGAGTCGAGAACCTCGAATCCCTCTGCCCGGGCAGATAGCGTCTGGCCGTGGCGACTCGGCAGCGTGCGCTACGCTGCCGGGCTAGCCTTATGGCGTCGGCCGTAGCGTGCGCTCGCCGGTTCTGCCGTCTGCTCGGCGATGTCGGCACTCATCCGGCGATCCCGCAACCGTCCGGCCATTGCTCGGCCACGACTCCGATGCCTCGATTTGAAAGCGCCGCAGGCGGACACGACGAAAAGTTCGCGGACGACGTCAACGACTCGAGATGAAAACGTAATGCAATAATTAATCATACGCGACCAAGAAAAGGGTCAAGACGACAAATACAGATATGGATACCCGTAACTTTCAAGAAATTACAAAATGGCCCAAAACGCCCGAAAATCACGATACGTGATCGAATATCCAAACCGAAGTTCACAACACGTCTAACAAAGTTAAACGGACTTGCGGGAAACTCGAAACATCAGTTTCGGACGAGATTCGCAAGAATCGAACTCAAGTGCGGAAAAGTCGCTAAAAAGCACAGAACTCAACAAAACAACACCGAAACGAACTCGGATGACAAAAAGTGTAGAATTAATCATTCTCAGAATGACGAAACGGTCATGAGCGAGCGATCAAAACGGACTCCGGCCGAAAAAAGAAATTTACCAAAAATCGAAAATTGCGGATATTACACAAAATGTGTCTGAAACGTAACAAAACACAGTTAGAATAAATTACTAAAACTAAAACATAATTAGAATAAAATATTTCAATACTTACCAAAATATATTGCCAACAAGCTTCCTTTGTTTCAGCATCTACAACTAACCAAGAATCATAAGTTATGAGAACCATAGATCTTGCAACCAATCCCTCAAAAGTTGACAGTTTCTTCGCCCCCGGTCCAACTGGCACACCTCTTTTATTATAAGTAATTATTGTTTTGTTCTTCGCCTTTGCTTTTATTGTTGGGCCTCTTTGCTTGGAACCGAATTCGAGATCCGGCTCGGAGCAGGCCGGTTCGAAACATCTTCGCCGTCCGAATCGTAACTGCAACCCGAGGCCATCTTATTACCAAAAAGCAACTTTGTTTAAAATTAACAAAATAAGCTGTTAACAAATAATAAATAAACAGTTAAATAGTAACTAAATGATTAAATAATAAATAAACATACCAAAAACTAATGATCTAAGACGAATATGCCCTCGTCATCCGGCGCGTACACTTAAAATCATCGTCTAGGTCTACTAAAGACAGTTCATATCTTGTGTAACATCAAATTCACCCACATCATCATTTTCACTTAAATCTCCATATTTATGCATTCTATGTGGTGTGAAGCCAACAACTAACGAGTTCTATCTTGTTGGTCGGAGCGAAAAAGCTTGTCTTGCTTGACTAGCTAATATGAAGGGTTCGACCGTTGACCAAGCCTATCAAAGTTAACTAGAGTGAACCACTAAATCATCTTTTCTTACTCCACGACTATCTACCCATTCACACATGAAAACAGGAATCGTAAATGTACGATAATCAAGATCCCATATTTCGATATGCGGCCAGGAAATAAATGTGCCGTAATCGGATTGGAGTCTTTTGCACTAGCAATCGCATAGTATTTGCAACTATAGATACTCCACTACCTTGAGTGGTTTTAGATTCATCGCGAGATTTTGTATGGAATTTATATTCATTTATGGCATAACCGGTATATTCACTAACGGCAAAATCGGGGCCTTTTGCTAACCAACGCAGTTTCACAAATATTTTCCCGTTAGCCAAACCCTTTTCAACCAACTTCTTAAACCAAACCACTAAACGTCCGACTATGTTGGAGTGCTGACCATGTATTATTTCGACGCAGTTAAGATCCTTAAGTTCTAACATATCTTTGATTTATGTACGGTTCAACGTCGGCGGTGTTTCGTATTACATAGAGAAGAGCACGATCAAGTAACTTAGAATCCACAACACGGATGGTAGCCGATAAAGGTTTACCGGTCGAATTCTTTCGTCAACTCGATCATTACGATTTCCAATAGACTTCATGTTTTCTAAGTAACCTAACGAACTCTAATGCTTCCTCTGCCACATAACATTACGCCATGCAACCCTCGGGTCGATAATGGTTTCGTACATAACCCTTTAGTGTTTTCATGTACCTCTCAAGCGGATACATCCACCTAAAGTGGTGGGCCACATAACCTAACCTCTCGACTAAATGCACCATCAAATGAATCATGACATCGAAAAACGAAGGCGGAAAATACTTCTCTAATAAGCACAAAGTTAATACGATGTCATTTTGCAGCTTGCCTAGCTTACTAACATCAACAACTTTACTACACATTTCGTTGAAGAAGTGACACAACGATATAATAGTTTTCCTAACTTTCACGTCTAACACCCCTTTGATTGCAAAAGGAAGAATGCATTGCATTAGTACGTGACAATCGTTGGACTTCAATCCATTCAACTTGAATCGTTGGACACGGATTCTTAAAATTGGAGGAATAACCTTCGGGCACTTTTATGTTAGACAGCGTGTCATAAAACATAAGTTTCTCCGAAATTGTTTAATGAGTAGGCAGTGGTGGAAGATAATGGCGGACCACTTTCGGTTGACTTATTAACTCGGGCTTAATCCCCAACTCTTTAAGATCTTTTCGTGCGTTTAAACCGTCCTTCGTCTTGCCTTGCAAATTGATAACGTCCCATAAATACTCTCGCATACATTTTTTCTATATGCATCACATCTAGCGGTGACGAACAAGCAAATGCTTCCAAGACTCTAGTTCAAAAAGATAGATTTTTTATGAAAAAGTTTCGATCTCGCATCGACAGTTTCTTTTATCTTTTTCGATCTCTGCAAACGTGGCATTTTCTTCTTCTTCTTTGATATTTTCTTCTTCCACGTGTAAATATCCTTCTTTGCCTTAATCTTCTTACCCCATTTAGTCTCAAATCCCTCAAGATACTCGTAAACTTCTTCACCCGATTTCGGTCTTCTAATCAGACCGCTCTCTTGTTGATTATTGAAATCCTTTTTTCTTTTGCGAAACGGATGTGTTACTGGGAGGAATCTTCTATGCCCGAGGAAGCATACTTTCTTGGAATTTGTCAGCCATTGTGAGTAGGTCTCCTCGGAACATACTGGACACGCTTTATAACCTTTGGTAACACACCCCGACAGGTCACCATATGCGGGAAAGTCATTTATAGTCCAAAGTAAGGCCTTTTAAATTGAAGAACTGTTTCCTATAAGCATCGTATGTCTTAACGCCCGGTTCCCACAACTCTTTCAGATCTGCAATTAGTGGTGCCAAGTAGACATCGATATTGTTACCAGGTTGCCTTGGACCTGATATCAATAGAGTCAACATCAAGAACTTTCTTGACATACACAAATTAGAAGGCAGATTGAATGTTGCTAGGGTAACCGGCCAACAACTATACTTTGCACTTAATGACTTATGAGGATTTATACCGTCCGCGGAAAAGGCTAACCTCAGATTCCTATCTTCGTTTCCAAAGTCTTTCCACTTGTCATCAACAAGTTTCCAAGATGGGGAATCAGAAGGATGTCTCAGCTTTCCATCAACGACCCGACCTTGCGCGTGCGAAGTCGGGTCCGTGCGGTTTCGTGTGGCGAACATTCTCCTCAATCTAGGACTTGGCGGAAAATACCAAACAACTTTTCTCGGCACGTTCTTGGTATTCTCCTTCCACCGAGAAGTGCCACATGTTGGACATTGAGTAGCATCCTCATGTTCTTTCCAGAATAAGACACAGTCATTAGCACAAGCATGATACTTTATGTATTCTATAGTTAGGCCTTTTAGCAACTTCTTGGCTTCGTATAGCGACTTAGGGATTGCATTATTTGGAGGCAAAACATCATTTAGCTCGCCCAATAAAGCATCAAAGCTTGTATCGGACGGCCAATTGACCCTTCAAATGTTGGAATTTGAACCCACTTAGTGCATTATGGTTAGACCCTTCATAAAGTGGCTTGTCGCATTGTTCAAGAAGTGACTTCAATGAACTAGGTTCATTCTCTGCATATGTGTAGGCATCATGTAGCATCTCCTTCGCGTAGTCGAACCGAGGAGGTCTAGTGATTAGACTCATTAGGTTCGGACTTAGATAAACTCTCTCGTGGAAGGACCAAACCTTATACTTCTCATCAAACCCGTGTTTAAACAGTGATAACGCACGTTGAAGGCGAAGTGTGACACAAATTTATACGATTTACACAAGAACATGGAATGGCGTCTGAATTCGGATTATTACATTGTGCAAACTCTAAAAATGCATTCACACCTTCCTCGTGCGCGATTGATAATCTATCGGACGAGAATCCAAGATTTATCCATGAGAGTTTTGATTAGCTTTTATGAACATACCTTTTTGATTACGTGTGCAACTTCCACAAAACGACTGAAATTAGGGCTTGAGAGATTTGGGGCAAAATCAACTGATGTGTGTGAGATTTGGGGGTGAATCGACTAAGTGTGTGTGTTTGAGAGATTTGAGTGATTTGAGTGATGAATCGACTGATGTTTGTGAGAGATTTGTGAGATTTGGGTTAAGTGTGTGTGTTTGAGTGTGTTTCTTGTGTTGACGGGAATAGGAGGAATGAATCGATAAGTGGAGTAGGAGAGGAATGAAAATGATTATGACTGCCACTTTTTGACACATGTAAACTCGCGTCATTGCTAATGGACATTTTACGCGTTATGACTCTGATTATGTGACTAAGCTATTTGCGAGTCATCTTCGACTGTTGGTCATAAAAAAAGGGTCAAGGAAGGGGCTGTTTCTACTAGTGTATGGACATTTACTAAATCTATGACTTTTAGGTTTACCCCATTAATAAAAATTTTCTTACCATTGATGTGTCTCCTATTAGGTCATTTCGTGAAAACACCACCACGATGAAGCTTGATGGAAAACAGAGTAGGGTGATTAGCTGCAAAAAAAAAAGGCACTATTAAACTAGGGTTTCAAATTAAACTATTTCAAATCCAAAAAATCATAGTAAAAAACATAAATAAGTATAAGAAACAACTAACACTGGACAACATTGTCAAAAAATTAAAACATCTCAAATGCTTACCATACAATGTGTAGGGATCTCATTCAACATTGGGTTCTCGTATATAATACAATCGTAACACCATCGCAGTATTCTCACAGTATCAATAACAAAGATTTTGGGTTAGGATTAGGTTTGAAATTTGGAAGAAGATGAAAAGGGGAGAGAGAGGGAGAGGGAGAGGGAGAGGGAGAGAGAGAGTGAGCATATGGGTTTTTAATTGTTAGGAGAAATGACTGATATACCCTCACGTGTATATCATGTGTAGGTGGTTAACGAGAGTTAAATGAATCCGTTAGATGGAGGGACTAACGACAGAAAACGTTTGGCACTTAGGGTCGGACGGTGCATTTTTCGGTCAAAGGATTATAGGCTGCAGTCAACACAAACCACAAGGACGAACAGTGTAATTTACTCTTGAAATTATAAAGTTAGTGTGTGTTGTGTGTGTGTTCGTACGAGTAAAAGTGATAAAAGCCTATTTCATTTCATTTTTTATTTTACTTTTTTTAAATGAAAATAAAACATTGGAATGTTGGAGATCATAATTACTAATTAGGGTTGTGAATTAACCGAGCTACTCGTATTCGGTAAGAGTTCGATTGAGCTCGTTTAGTGAACCTCATTACTCAAACGAACCAAGCTCGAGTGTGGTAGTATTCGGCTCGGTAACTCTATTTGTCACATAAACATAATTAATAGTATATATTGTATTATTGTGAATATGATTATTTATGTTTAAAGAAAAAAAATATTTTGAACATAAGTTCAAATTTAAAAAGTCTTTTTGGGTTCGATTAAGCTCAAATGAGCTCATGAGGCTCGACTTGATGATAAACCGAACTTCAATATGAATGGATTCTACTCGGCTCGATTCGGTTACACCCTTCCTCATAATATATTGTAAAGTTATATTGGAGAAAGTAAGTGGAATGTTGGTGAAATTTGAATCAATAGCTTAAAAAACTTTTCAGAAGGATGATTGTAAAGTATATTGAAGAAAAAGGGCGGCATTAATTAAGATTATAAAATAATCATGTTTTGGGGATGAGCCTTCCTTCCACTTTAGTGTTTGAGCATTTTCGTGGGTTTGTTGTGGGGGTAATTTTGGTAATTCATTGGATCATAACCAAAAGATTTGAATAATGAATAGAATGATTTGAAATATTTGATTTGTAATTTTACTCATTGTACCATAGTCCATAGGTCTATATCGGGGTGATAGAGCACACCTTGAACCACACCCCCATATACCCCGTGTTTTATGGGTGTTGTACCGCATGCTTTACAGATAAAATATTCATAATAATATTATAATAAAATTAATAGAAAAGCACGCGGTACAATACTCATAAAGTACGGATGTGTTTGGAGGTGTGGTTCAAGACTTCAAGGTGTTGTCCTATCGTTTCTCATATCCAACATCTTAATATTTGGCAATTCCAATTTATTGTTGTGGAATTTAGTAGTTTTTCATATTAATCCCTCACCAAAATAAAAAAAAATGGTAACAAATTTACTGCAATTCAGAATATTAGCTTTCAAGTTTTTTTTAGCTTGTCGTTTTTTTGGTACAAGTAATCAAGTAACCCAATTTAGTATCTAGACGAGCATTCTGGGCTTGTACGTAAATTCAATTTAACAAGTATTTTATTGGTTTTTATTAATGCATCACATCTAAAGATATATACTTTTGTTTATAAATTTTTTTTAGTGTTTGAGATAGTTTGTAGTACTAATAACCACTGAACCTGGTGCACCGGCCACGGAGCTTCCACTTCAAGTGGGAGACTCGTGTTCTAGTCCTTTTGAGGACAAGAATTTTCAAGGGTCTATGATTCTTTAATCTATGATTAAAGAAGAGACCTAGCTCTCCAGGGTGTGCTGGTGGAGCAATTAAATATTGAGGGCTTCAAGCGGCAGTGTGGGAGGTCAGATCTCGATGGAACCATGCGGTTAGATTTGAGGGGGTCCAGCATGGAGCAATCACTTGGAGGACGACTCCTTGTGCACGGTAGTTGAGGATATTTAAGAACCTGGGAGCCGAATATACATCTCGCAATTTAACTGGTAGCAGTACTGTGAGTCCCGAGGACTAATCAAGTGTAAGCTTGGAACTTCGGTAAAATAAAAAAAACTTCTTAATGTCTATGCACTAACAAAATAAAATAAAATAAAATTATCTAACCATAATTAACACCTAAGAAATGTTTCCCAAGATTATGCAAAGATTTCTTGAAGACTAATCTCATGAAGAAAGTTTCAATGTTATTAATATACTATGCTTGTAAAAACATCAACAATTTAAAAGGAAATAGTAACTATGAATCGTATGAACCACTCTTAACAAGTCAACGATACCATAATTCAATTTGTTATCCATTAAATCTAATAAAGATGTCATAATTAAATCATTATTATATCATATAATAATTTTTTAGTCATATAATAAATTTATCCTCCAAATTTTATTATTATTATTATTATTTATCATACTATCATTATTATTTATCCTCCAAATTTCAAATTTCGAGAAACTATTAATAAAAATTGAAGAAATTAATCATATAATAATTTTTAGTAAATTTCAATTAGTTTACAATACAAATTCTCCATTTTAGTCACAAGTAAATACAAGAAGAAAGTTTTGTATTAATACTTTTAAATAAGTGGGAATCAATTTTTTTAATACCAAATCATAAAATTGACAAGTTTTATATCCCCATTCATAAGAGTATAAGTTTTTAGTACCATTTTGATAAAAAAGACTAAAATGTCCTCCCAAAGTTGTAATGTTGACTTTCTCTTTTCTTTTTGTATTTTATTTAATTTAAACTACTTTTCTTTTCTTTTTTCTTTTTCTTTTTCCTCATCTGCTCAAAGCCGATCATTAATCTCCAACAACCAAAATTTAACTACAACATATACATCAAAACAACACAACCATTTTTGACAAAGGGCCTCTCAAAAATCTTATAAAAATCACAAGATTATTCGAAAAGAAAAGTTGATGTTCAAATAGGACTTCATTTGTCGTGCTTCTGGGTTTATAAAGAAGGTATGCATCAGTATTTGACCGCTGGAATTTTTTTTTCCCGACAAGTTCTTACGGACATGATCGCTGCACACAATGGGAAGCCACCGTGTGCAACGGTCGTGTCCAAGGACCTTGACATTGTGCGCACAACTAACGTATTCACGATCGTTTAACACGGTCGTCTACAATCGTGTGCAGCGATCGTGTTTATGGCGAGAAACTTGCACACGATCGCTGCACACGGTAGCATACGACCGTGTGCATCGGTCGGGTCCAAGGCAGACCGTTTTAGAATATTGTTTGCTCAGTTTTCTGAATAGTTATTCATCTTTTTGTAATCAGATGTCGTGGCAGCGTATTTTGATACATCACGGTGGTCATTGGGAGCGATCGACATATGTAGACGGTGACTCCTTTTTTGTCTATATCGACACAAGCAAAGTTAGTCGTGCAAACCTTGTGGGGGTTATCAGAGAGGGTTTGGGTGGTCCAAATGAATCTGATTACAAAATATGGTACTTGACACACATGGCCAAGGGAAACAAAGTAAAAGTCCTATTACAGGGCGATTCCGAGATACTTCGATTACTAGTAGAATACAAGGAGGATCCTGAGGTCTATGTTGAGAACGGCAGCTCCTCCACTCCCGAGGTTAATATGGGATGTAGCAGCTCGAGAGTAGAGCCCGACAACATAAATTATGACATGTCTTCCAAAGATTATCAATACGAGGAAGATGAGGATGACGAGAAAGATGAGGAGGTGCATATATCCGAAGATGAAGATTGTTGTAAAGACTTGCTTGAGTCACTATTTGTGGAATTTCTTGCTTGGGTTCGCCAACCGGCCCAAATGGATAGGATTATGAGTCGTCGGAACTTCTCATCCGACCATCAATCTGCGAGCGAGCATGAGCATATACAATCAATGCATAACTATATCATTCCATTTCCAGACCCCGGTAGTGCCGGGACTTTGGGTTGGGTCGAGCAGCCTCCACCGGTCACCGGTCAGCTAGAGGTGGGGTCCACCTTTCGGTCCAAGACAGAGTTGAGGATAACTGTAGGAATGTATCATTTGGAAAATATGCTACAGTGTATCACTGATCGTTCCGCCGATAAATGTATAGTGTATGTCTGTAAGAATGGGCGGAAAAATTGTCAGTTTAGGTTGTGTGCTATTGAGGGTGCAACTATTTGGAGAATTACTAAGTTGACCTTGGAGCGCAGCTGTCACCTTGATTTGAACCGTGCTGCCGCACGGTCGGTCACTGCTGAGGTTGCCGCCCATTATTTTGCTAAAAGATTGACCAGTGAGGGGGTTACTTTGAGGCCAAAGGAGATGATTGCAGAGATATGTAGGGAGTACGGCATTGACATGCTATACAGTTTTGCTCTCCGGATGAGGAATATAACGATAGAGAATACATATGGCGGCTTTGATGAGTCATATCAGAGGCTCCCATCTTATCTGTATTTGTTAAAACAGCGTAATCCAGGTACAATTTATGATTTGCAGACGACTCGTGAGGGAGTGTTTTGCCACATGTTCGTTGCACTCGGACAGAGTATTAGGGCATTTGATACGTGCCTTCGACTGGTGATTATAGTTGATGGGACCCACCTGAAGGGAAGGAATAAAGGAACTCTATTTGCGGCCGTCACATTTGACGGGAACTAGCAAGTATTTCCTCTTGCAGTTGGTCTCGGTCCGATAGAGAACGACGAGTCATGGACTTATTTTCTATATAACCTGCGCATATGCTACAATCCGATGGAAGATTTACTGATTGTGAGTGACCAACATAAAAGCATTCAGAATGATGTTCGAGCCGTCTATCCGAATGCATTCCACGGGTTATGCTATCACCATCTTGTAAAAAATCTGACCTCCTACGGTGCTCATGCTATAGGACTCTTTAGAACTGCCGCCTACATGCACCGTGAAGAAGTTTTTGAAAACTACTTTTCGAAACTACATATTGAAAGCCCTAATAGGGCTCACAGGCGCCTTTCTGAAATTGGGCCAGAGAGGTGGGCTAGGTCGAAGTGTCCGGTACGACGCTATAACTTCTTGACATCCAATGCTGTTGAATGCTTTAATAATCGTATGTTGTGGGCGAGGCGTTTACCTGTTTGCTCGTTACTTGAGATATTTCGCCTAATTTTAGAGAATTGGTTTGATGAGAAGCGCGGAGAAGCTACATCAAGAGATCATGAGTTGACAATGTACACTTTTGAAAAGCTCTCTAACTCTGTGCAAGCCAGTTTGACTCTTACCGTTCGAGCTACCACCCCACTTGTTTATAAAGTCGAAGAAAACAAAGTTTCTTATGAGGTCGACCTTCGAACCTGGACATGTTATTGTCGTGAGTTTGATTTGGATCAGATTCCATGTCGTCATGTTGTTGCCACTATAAAGTAATTGTTTTGCTCTAATGTGCACACCATTCAATATTTTTGTCTATGATGTCGTGTGCACACGGTCATGGCCGTGGGCAAGATGCACACGATCGTAACCCACGATGGGCATGATCGTTTGCTGTCATCGTGTGCATGATGGTGTGCATATGGTCATGGCAGGATGCACACGACAGCAGCAGCCCATAACCGTGGGCAAGATGCACACGATCGTAACCCACGATGGGCACAATCGTGTGCTGTCATCGTGTGCAACATAGGGCTGGTCTGGATTTACCAACTGAACCATAAACCAGTTTTCCAACAGAATATATCTGGATAAAAAAGTAAAACACATACTCATCAGTATCAAAAATACATTATCCTACACCACATCCTTGACATAATTGCTTATTGTAACAGGCGCGCCGACAATGGTTTGTCTGTGTATGATTTTATTAGTCGTTATTTCAAGCAACAAGGCCTTAGAGAGACTTATAAGGAGCATATTAATCCTATCCCACATCCTGATGAGTGGAATGTCCCACCGGAGATCTCATCCATCGTTTGCTTACCTCCAGAGGGGGTACGACAAGTCGGCCGACCAAGGATGAGTCGTGCACGGTCCGCTGTTGAAAATTTGCTCGCAGGTGGACGGCCTCAGGTGTGCGGTAGGTGTAAAGGAACCGGCCACAATAGAAAATCTTGCAAAGCATTCATTCCCATAGGTGGTGTGGATTTTGATATCCCTGAAGAAACTCAAGGAATGGATGAACAAACGAGGCAAAGGCGTCGGTAGAAGAAGAGGTGTAGCATTTGTCGTAATGATGACCATGACATAAGGGGATGTCCATACCATGAAACTTAAATTGCTTATGTATTTTTATATTTTGTTACTTACTAGCAACAATCATGTGCTGATATTTTGATCCTCGATGGACCATGTATTGATTCACTATTGTGATTATTAGTTGAAATGCATAATTTTGTGTCTATTTTCTTTATCTTTGAATTGAAATTTAAATGTTCAGTGATGTAAAGCAAATAAAGGTGATTATGGAGGCAAACATTAACCATAACAAAGTAGCTCACTTTAAAGAGCAATAGTTTACACCAAAAGCATATAACTTTACATAACAAAAGTTCATCACCATCACATCAAAATATCTAATAACAACTTAAAAACCACAATCACTTGGATCCCTTTTCCCCTATCTGCTACTGTTTCTTTAGTCTTGTATCATCATCTCCATGAACTTCTTCTTCTAAAATAATTTCTTTACTTGTCTTCTCATAAATCTCTAAATCATCAATATCATCATCATCTAGTATGACTGGAGTGCTCGCAGTGTTTTTAAATAGGTCATATTTCATGAATCACATTAATTCGCAGTACACACTACACATACAACAAAATCAAAAAACTTACTCTGAGCATTGAGTATCTTCCTCTCGGCCTAATTATGTATGGTGGGTTGGGAGGAGGTATCCTCCTTCTTCTTTCTGGTGGAGGTGCTTCGATTCCTCCTACATCGCTTTCTCGTAATCGGCTGCTCATTTCGCGTATTTGATTTTAATGGATTTTAACTAATTTTAATTGATTAGGGTTTATAGTGAAAAAAGGGGGACTACGGTTCAGGTATTTCACTCTCTGTCCAGGAAGATGGGCTTATATTGAAAAAGGGGGAACCCACGATGGGATTTTATAATAAAATAATTTGATGCTGCCTTTTGTAGTGCACACGATGGGGCACACGATGGCAACCAGGTGTCACGTGTCTACGGTGTCAAATTGGCACTGTATCCATGTGTGCACACGATGGTGCACACGGTCGTGCCCACGGTGGGACACACGGTAGGGGTGGCATTTCGGAACCGAAAATTGAAAACCAAACCGAAAAAATCAAAAAAAAAACGAAGAACCGAAACCAAAGAAGACCGAACCGAAAAATAGAAAAACAGAACCGAACCGAATTGGTTTGGTTCGGTTCTCGGTTCGGGATCGGACAGAGCCGAACCGAACCGAAATGGACCGAAGTCAAAGTCACATACTAAAATGACATCTTTTTGTGAGTTTTATGTGTTTGAGATTTTAATGTAATTTGATTTTCTTTTTTAAGACCCTCATGGATCCAAGGAAGACCGATAATATGCTCATGTAATTCGTGATTCAACTAATTTAGGTTTAGAGAATGATCTATTGTGATTTTTGATTGTTATATCTTTTGAGATATTTGTAAATTGCTGTGCAAGTCTACCTCTTATCTTGAGCATATATATATATATATATAACTTTTGTTGGCTTGTTGTTATACATAACTTATTCTATTGAATATAATATTTGAATTTATATTGTGAAGAACCGAAAAAACATCAAACTAAACCAAAACCGAACTGAATATCTATAAAACCGAATTTAACCGAACCGAACTTCAAAAAGAACCGAACCAAACCGAAACCGAATATTTGGTTCGGTTATTGGTTTCGGTCAAAAACCGAACCGAATGGAACCGAGTCCACCCCTAACACACGGTCGTGTGCACAAGAACATCAACAATTTTCACTAATTTCTCAAATTACTCGTCAATTTACGTGTTATTACTTAGATATTAACAAGTATTTGTTAACGATACACTTATTTAAAAAGTTATTGATTGAATTAACATAATATATTGCATATCATGTGTAGTCTATATGTTCTCAATGTATTAGTTCGTAAGGATAAGTTCATCATCTGTATGAAATATCTCATATACTAATGAATTACATGAAATAACAAATACGAATTTGTATAAGAAGTTATATAGTAATTTGTTTGAACAACAAATTTTAGAATCACAAAACATCCTTCTAGATAACACAATAAATCAAATTGGCAAAAGTACCAAAAGTTCATGTGCACACAATGGTGCACACGGTCGTGCCCACGATGGGACCCACGGTCGTGTGCACACGGTCATGGCAGCCATCGTGGGCACATGACAGCAGCAACCCATGACCGTGGGCAGGTTGCACACGATCGTAACCCACGATTGCCACGATCGTGTGCAGCCATCGTGTGCAACACAGAGCCAAAACTGTCTAACGACAATATAAAGATTTAACAACACAACACATTAATCTTGCCAAAACTGTCTAACGACAACATAAATATTAACAACACGACACATTAATCTTGCCACAACACAACACACCATAAACCATTTTACATGTCTAACGACAACATAAAGATTTTATCAGCTAAACCATATCGATATTTCTTAATATATTTCTCATTAAGTTCCTTGATTTGGTGCCTTCCTGCTGGGTTTGCAGAGATGAGTCGATCCAAGTACATGCACGCGAAGGGGCCACAACTGTGATTGTCGTTTTGTATGAACTGTAGCTCTCGTGGCATAATTTTGAAACTCATCTCCGTGTCATACTTCTTCTTCGATTGGTTGTTCAGTCAGTACACGGATTGAGCTAGCACACGAGGCATCATACGAGTAATTGGTTGCAGTTGGTTGAATCGGTATCCACCATCTTGGTGTTGGTGTGACAAGGAATCGTACAACTCCACGATCCATGTTATGATGTCAATCTTGATAGTCACCCAGTGCCTCTGGTCGAGGCAGCAAATGGCAATGATCTGTTGAAACAAAATATGTAAGATCATCACATCGAACATAGCGAATCATTTATAAATATAAATTTCAAACTTACTTCGTTGCAATTTGACCATGGAACCGCATGTGGTGTATCAAGACTTGTCATGTAGTCCTCGATGCATTTAGAAATTTTCCAATCCCTGTAAACCGACTTCCCTGTCACCTTGATACCAAGTGAATCATCCAGATGGAGTCTTGCAAACTCGTTGGCCATAACTAACTACAAAAAGCCAAAGCACAAAATAAAAAAAATCCACATCACACCAATGATATACAAGCGAGTAAGTTATAGAATTTACGTAAAATTGGGAGCCGGCAAGTACAGTGCCAACTCTACCGACACCAACACTACAGACTCCCCTCCGAAGCCTCGCTCGAGTCGCAAGCACATAACAATCTATCACATCGGCATCAAGGTCTTCACGGCTAGACTCTATCCGGTCAAATAATGTCTGGGTGAGAGCATGCCCAGTCTCCAAACACCGGACAATAGCATCACGTGGTTGTTCCCTCCTAAACTGTAGGTACAACTTCTTCAGAGCCTCGCTATCTCTTGGAGGCGCCACCACAAAAGGCTCCCGAAGAGCAGCAGATGGTAGACTCACTCGCGGTGGAAGACTACGCTCACCTAACTGCTGCGTCCCGACACGCTCACCATCTTCATCACCCTCAGCATCTCTCTCACAACTATAACGATCAGAGACTTGTACAACCGGCTGCTCGATCTGAAATGGGGGCTGCTGATGAGGACTACTACCTTCACATTGAAACATCGCACTATAATTATGCTCGTCCTGAAACCAGTCGAACATCGTCCCATAGTGCTGAAACAGCGCGTCAAATGGCTGATACTGATGCTCATAATCTAGAAACCGCAGAGTCGGCTCAAGGGGCTGCTCAGTCCGCTCAAAAGAATGATGAATCTGAGAATGATGACTGTGCTTGATCTCAGAATGGTGACTGTGCTGAACCTCAGAATGGTGACTAGGCTGACACTGAGAATGGTGACTAGGCTGACGCTGAGAATGATGACTGGGCTGACGCTGAGAATGGTGACTGTGGGCTGCACTAGAGACTAAGTGACGTGGAGGGTCAGGAATCCTCCACTGGGCGCTGCTAACAGATGCAGAATGACGAGGCCTATCGGGAAACCTATCATGGCTCCCATCTAAGTAGTGCACCGGGCTCCTAGAACGTCTATTCGTAGGGCCAATGAAATCCATGATCCCAGAAAGCACCTTTCGAGAAACTCGAGCAATAAATCATGTCTCAGACTCATCGTACAAGATCGCCTTCAAACGGCGATCGAAGTACTCATCCCTGCTCGCGTCCTGGGTGTGGTCCGGACAAGGAAGTCCGTGGACACAACACACCCTCTCTGGCTACCTCTCCTGGTCCGATGTCTCTGCACCATTTACTGGTGGGGTACTCTGCCGGCGTCGCTTCGACACTTTATGTGCCGACTTATATGTAATCAATTTCCCAACAGCCTTCTTCAACCTATCCATAACTTTCTTTCTCGGCATCGGCGCAGGCTCATCCTCCTTGTTCTTCACAGCTATTCTTATAGGCTTTATGAACTTAACGTCATATGGCGAGCCATTCTCAAAACTCAGGTAGTAGTACTCAGCCTCATCCTCCTCCAGATGCGATAAAGAGGTGAGTGAAGTCAGGAGAAAATACGTTTATTAATTTATGTACCTTATCGTCGAAGAAATGAGTGAAATCACAGAACATCTTCCTCGTAGTCCATATCAAACACCGGGGGACTTGCACAGATTTATCTCGAATTCTAGGGGTGGCAAATCGTGCGGGTCGGGTCGTTATCGGGTTGACCTGATAACAACCCGACCTGTTAAGGTCAAACCCGAACACGACCTGATAAGGATTCCCTAAATCCGAACACGAACCCGACCTGATAAGGTCAAACCCGAACACGACACGAACACAATAAAAACACGATTAGATTCGTGTTGACCCGACACGATAGCAACACGATAACGACACGAAGCGTTAAAAACATGTTTCAACACGATAACAACCTGATAACCTATAAATACTAACAAAAAAATAATAAAAAACAATAAGAATTATAAACCTCAACTAAAAGTCTAAAAGAAATAAATTATTAAAAAATAAATTATAACGGGTTACCTGAACCCGACCCGAACTCAACCCGAACCCGACCCGAAATTATCGTGTCCTTATTGGGTCAACCTGATAAGAACCCGAACCCAATAAGGCTTGACACTAACCCATTAATTTTGTGTCGGTCCGTGTCGTGTTTTCGTGTCGTGCCGAAAATTGCCAGCTCTATCGAATTCCACACAATTCTCCCAATGGGGGAATCATCTCACGACCATATCTGTAAAGCTCAAACAGGACCATAGAAGTGATAGTCCTTATGTTCCTGGCCTTCCTTCATGGCAACGTTGCCTATGTAGTAAGATAAAACTCCAAAGGCATAAGAACCCCAAGAAAACATGTCCCACTGCTCGAAATCCTCAACTAATGCTCATGCCCATGTCTCGACCATCATGTCGTCACGGCATAGGATAAAGTAGTAGTATATAAGCAAATTGACAACCTTCACATAATCTCTTATGTCTCTACCAAAATCTCGAGCATTGAACCTCTTCCGCAGAACTAACCTTAATATTTTTGCCATGGAGTATTCTGTGGAAAATACCGTCAGACCGAAGGAGATGGTCGTCCTGTGGATGGAATGTAGAGTTTCCAAAATGCAGTCCAGTGATCATGGCAAAATCATGTGCCGTAAAATGAATGATCCTCCCGCAAACCTGGAACCACTACTTATCCGGGGGGATTTGATCACCCTCCAACTGACAGGAAATCAAGTGATGTAGGGTAGTATTTGAACTCGCATTTCTCCTAACTTTAATCAAACGCCCCAGGACCCCCTCGGTCAAGCTCTCGATAGCTCGATCACCAACTGCGGAATTGCGGCCCATACTTCTTAGTGTCTCAATGATCTCATTAAATACCACCTCCCGTATGTAAAGATTCACTTGACGTGTAACAAAGCGCAATGTAGGTCTCTTCCATACGCAACCGGTCTGCAATATAGACATACAAATCATAAGAATATGATTGAATACTTAAGAGAACAAAAAAAAAATGACACTGCTTGCACACGATGGCATGCACACGATCGATGTCCGTCATGTGAAAACTCTCGTGTGCAACACGATGGTCTTCACACAACGGGCATCGATCGTGTGCAAGGCATAAGCCTTTGATCTTCTTGCCATGACGGCACACACGATCGACGACCGTCGTGTGTAAACCATCGTGCCCACGAAAGACCATCGTGCACACGATGGTGTCATCTTCTTCAGCACCATCATGAGACGATGAACAACCGTCGTGGCACGATCGTGTGTGAATAAAAATACACTAAACGGCGGCTCATTGACGAATTCCTCTTCAGGTGGAGTGTCACTAGCTAGGGGTGTTCAGAACCGGATATCCGGACTTTCGGATATCCGAAATTTCGGATATCCAAAAATTCGGATAGTAAATTTTGATATCTGAATATCCGGAAAAAAAATATAAATTATATCTGGATATCTTTATATTCGAAAACATATTCGGATTTGGATATCGGATATCCGAATATCCGAAAAAACTTCGGATATGGATATCGGATATCCGAATATCCAAATACCTTATATTATTTAAAATATAAAAAAATAAAATTTTTAGGATTTTTCGGATATCCGAATATCCAATTTTTCTGAAAAGTACTATCCGATATCCAAATCCGAAGTTCCGGATATCCGAACGTCGGATATCCGAATTATCGGATATCCAAATTTTCGGATATCCGGAACTTCGGATTTTCGAATATTTCGAATCGGATATCAGATATCGGATATTTTTGAACACCCCAATCACTGTCGTAGTCAGAGTTCGACATCTTCTGGCCGGCGAAAGGGTTTCATGACAGAGTTTTTTGGTTGTACGAGATATACAGCGCGAGTGAGTTTTTTTGCAAGAGAGAGAAATATTGTGTTGTGGGACCGTTTAGATTATTGTTGTTTGCTTTTAATAATTTTCTATTTTTTATGTATTCTATCTTTTAGTGGTGGACTTTAAGGGTAATAATGTCTTTTAACACATTTGGTATAAAAAACTTATAGTTTTATGAATTGAGATATATAACTTATTAGTTTTATGCTTTGATATTAGAAAAGAGAGATTCCTTTAAATAAATAACCTTAATATCAACAATATTTCTTTCATTTTGGATTACTATAAAAGAAAATCATATTTTCTATCATACATCAAATTTCCATTCTGAATCCCAACAATCATCAAAATATGTTATCAATGATGAACTACAAAATGCAACTTCTTTACCTTATCCCATTCAATCACACTATACACCTTCAAAACTTCCTCTATCCCACCAAGCTTAGTTCTTCTCTCGTCGAGGCCACGTGCAACGAGACGACCTCGCTCATCGCGCCTCATCCGAAGTTGGCTCTCGAGCAACGGGCAACGATGGCCGGAGGAGAAGGTAGAGGGAAGGGCCCAAGAATGGAACTAGTGAGAGAGGGAGAAGCCAAGAAGAGCCTTTCACATCCCTACAACACAATACCACTTGTTTAGAATCACACTCACACATTTCTAAAATTCTTGAAAATCATAAGCCCTCACCGGTTTCGAGCAGTCAAGTCGTTGTAGATCCAAAAAGGCGCGAAAGTTGAGAGGAGAACGAAATCAATACTCGTGATGTGGATCTGCCACAACAAGAGTCGATCAAGATGAGATCAAATAACGAATTCATAGCAAAATCAAGAACGAAAACACTCACAAACTTGCTTCCTTGGAAATACTGATAGAATTCTCTCCACACATCGCCACGGATGAAAATGCATAAGCCGTTATTCCTAGCGCTGCAGCCAATGTGATCTGAGACGCGATCAGTTAGCGACGTCTTTCAAGAGATGTAGTGGAATTCTTGAGCAAATTAACGGTGATTAGTCTCAAATCATCGCTCGATGCTAATCTACAACTTGACTTAACACGATATAAAATGCATCCACGAGCTAAGTTTTAGGACAATAAGTTATCTCACTTAATAAACAACATAAACGCAACGGGAGGCATCAAACAGTGTTGAACTCATGGGATAAAAGGTAGATTTTCAGTTGGGATTTCCTCAAGGATTGTCACACTTTTGTTTTGTTGAAAAGAGTCACCTCACTCTGGCAGTTACTTGTGATTCGAGGAAATTCAAAGGCCATCTGCTGAGCTCCGATTCTTCAACGGGCGGAGCTGGTGGCCTCCAGAGAACATGGAGTTGAACATGACAAAGCAAGACACTAAACACAAAAGCTAATCACAGGTTTTTCTCTCCAACTACTCATAAACCACTAGAAGAAACCTCCAAGAAAGTCGAAAAACAGATTCGCCTTCGACAAATACGGCAAAATTTGTACCTTCTGCAGTTGGGAAGAGCAGCATACTGTAAACCAAGGGCCACAATCCCATGATATACCACAAAGCAACCAACACTTGATTCATCTCATACCCATCATCACCTTTCAAATTCAGCAGCTTCTTCACAAAATACATATCTGTAACCTAAAACCAAAATTCAGCCCCAAATCCACAAAATCACACCACACACAATCAAATCACTACTGAATTCAACAATCCCAATCCATCAATTAATCAACACCATTGAAAAAAAAGACCAAAACATGAATTAATAAACAAACACAATAATATCTACCGGTGTCTGATTAGGAGCGAGGAAGAAAACATAGTACATGAGACCAGCCCAGAAAGCAAACAGCAGAAACGACGTCGTCCAGTCCCTCTCCTCCCCCTCTCTACGCGTCGCCGCCGCCGTCGATGAGCTCATTTTCCGTCGGGGGGAGTGGAAACAAGAGGTGGATCTTTCTGGAATTGCGCATTCAACGAGCTCCGGCGCCGCAATTTCGCTGGTTTGAGGGTTAAAGGTGAGATTTTTATGAGCTCACAGCTGGAGTTTGAGTTGATAGGAAGTGAAATTGGGGATTTGGGAGGAGAAAATGATGATTTTGGGAGAGGGGAATTGGGATTGAGTGGCGGGAGAGAGGCGTTGCAGGAAAGAATTGAGGAGCTTGCTGCTATCATGTTCGGTTTTTTCTTGAAAAAACATTCCAACCGTTTGAAGGATTTTTTTCCATGGTTTTCAACGGAGTAAAGACCCTTGGGGTTTGATTCTGAATTATAATAGAATACTGAACTCTTTTTCATATAAAATATTAGTCATTTTATGCAATTTTTGATGTAATTTTCATTTTGTATCATTCAGAAATAAGTTCTCTGTGTTAAGATAGAGGTAAGACTACGTACATCCGATCCTCCGTTACTCTGCTTTTTGTAGCAGCCGTTGAGGCATTGGGATACTGTTGTGCGTTGGTGGTGATGTGTGTTGTGTCTTGTGTGTGTATTTGAGGAAATGTAGTTTGTGAAATTGCAATTTAGCCCCGGTAAATATTTATTGATTTTCGTTAGAGCAGTATAATAGTTTGATGTTACTACTACTTTGACAATTTTGTGATGTTTTGGTAGATACTAGTATTGCCCCCACTCACTCTTACTATTATGTAGCCTCTTTTACTTTTATTTTTATTCTTTTAATATATTAATTTGTGTTGACCACTAATTATACTGGATACAGCTTGGAAAGTGTTTTAAATAACAAGTTGTACTGACTTTAAATGCGGAAGTCTTAAATAGTTTGTTACTGTGGATACAGCAACTCGATGTGCAGTGTATACTTAAATAATCACAGTTTAATAAAATAAGTAAGGCGAAAGGTAAATAACATAGTATTTAAAGTGGTTTGAGGTAAACCCCTCTACGTCCACTGGTCCTCCACACAGGAGTAAAAAGTTTATTATAATTACTGCGTACACAACTACGTAATTATAACAACACTTAATCAATATATCGTTCACACATATTGATATAAAGATCTTAGCTTCAACCGTTCACACAGATTAGTTTGAGCTAACACTTTGGCTGACTTCTTCACACACAGTTCTGAAGCTTCATCTTCTTCGATGCAATTCCTTCACACACAGTTCCGGAGTAGCAAAGATTACTCAGTCCACACAGGGCTGATCTGGGTTTGTTCAAAGATAGAACAGGATATTAACAACAGCTTTGACTTTCTGAGCTTCTAGCTGATGATGTGTTGTTCACGATTTGAGCACTGTATATCTCTTGTATCTGAATAGCAGTGAGCTTTGGAGATATGTTTTGCTCTGGTGTATATGATAATTACTTCGTAAGATTTTCAGCTTTGTTGTAACTGATGATCTTCAAACTCTGGAGATATATATAGTCTTTGAAATATATCCGTTGGAGATCTATCCGTTGGGCAAGATTCTGTGACAACAGATATTCAACTGAGATCCGGATATTGCGGGATTTGAAGATCTTCTGACTTACAGTATTTAAATACTTTATCCTATAGTATTTAAATACTTCTTTATCAACGGGACTTGACTTTTAGTGAAAACTGAAGATTCCTTCTTTGTCCTGTTGAGAGCTGTATGGAAGGATTACTTATTGTCAATTCGAGACAGCTTCCATACTTAGTCTTTATGAGACTTCTTTGCTGTACTGAAAGATATGTTGGATCTATGAGAGGTCTTCGATACAGGTTGACTAGACCTGGCAAAAGTGGCCCAGGCCCACGGGTCGGCCAGCCCACCCATGAATAAATGGGTTTTGGGCTTTACTTTTTTAGCCCATAGAAACTTGGGCCTTTTTGGCCCGCCCAGTTTTTGGCCCAGTCCACGGGCGCCAGAGGCCCATGAAAAATTTAATAACTAATAAATATTAATTAATTAGGCTAAGGTTAATGGGTATAACCTTACACCGTAACTTATTTCAATTTAAAGTTGATTTTCTTTAGATTTTTGTATTTATATTTTGCTATCGAATACAGATAATGGACCAAGTGATGAGCTACTTTCCGTATCGTTGGTTGTAGTGCAAGAATCAACGGTTTTAATCGTATTGAAATTGATGTTTGAATTTTTTAAAATAGTTGAAAATATATTTCTATCATATTATTGATACTTTTAATATATTTTGGTTAATTAAGTTGGAAGCAACAAAAAATTTGTAGCCCATGGGCTGGGCTAGGCCCGCCCAGTATGGGCCATGGGCCTCAATATTTAGGCCCAAAAAATCCTGGGCCTTTTTGGCCCAGCCCAAAATTTGACCCACCCGTTGGCAGCCCAGCCCATTTGCCAGGTATAAGGTTGACACTATAGATCAGCTTTTCTATACAGTTCGCTTACTGTATGCAGGATTGGTATATTGTCAAAACATACTGACACTACGATCAATACAGGGCAGTATCGATACGGGGTTTTGTTATCCCAACAAATTCGATACAGGGTATTGTTATCTCAACAATTTTTCCCTTTTTGACAATTTGCCAAGACTTAAAATCTTTCAAGTCCTTCTTGATGATGTCAAAACCTTCTTCATGAAGCGAATAACCTTCTTGATGACTTCGGGCAGATTTTTTTGTCTTCTGTCAAATGATCTGGCTTTCAGTAACTTAGACTAATTTATGAACTTCTCACAGGCGAGTTCGATACAGCTAAGAATTTTTACCACTTAAGCATATGATTGGCGCGCAGGCACAATCTTACAATGTATTCTAGATGCATACAACTGAATCTATGAACTGTTCGTAGACAAGTTCATACAGCTTAATTTTCAAATAAGTTTCTATACTTGTGATTGTTTTATCTCAACAATTTAAGTTATGTAATCATACATTAACACAGTATATTACGAGTTGTAATCTTTCAAGACAAGCAAATATTTTTATTGATATTCAGAAATAGAGTACAAGGATTGCTGTTTTGAAAGAAAAATTACAAACAAAAAATACAAGGATTTCAGCTCCTATAATCAGAATGTCTCCATGGCCTCTTCTCTGGATTATGCTTGGTTCCACGCCACCAGTGCTGTAGGGAACTATTTCCTCGATCTAAGTAGATTTCTCTACCATCGTATGATCTGTCGAAGGCAAGAATTCAGTCTTCTGGATGGGTGATCCGATCTCCTCTTCTATGCTTGGATTTCATTTCGATTTGGAGAGGAAGCTTTCCTTCTTCTAACATATTCGTAAATTTGTCTGCAGCCTCCGCTAATGTTTTATAACCTTTGAAGATGGCGGATTCCCTGACGAGTTTAACAAAATATCTCATCAGTTCATTTCTCCTCCATTGCTTCACTTCTTCAACAGTGGGATGGCGGTTGGTTGGCAGACGAATTTAAGAAGGTCTTTAGATAATGCTTTGCCAGGGGACATTGGGGTCATGGAACTCAGGTCGAGAACCTGAAATCCTGAAACTTTGAGCGGGTCCAGCTAATTTATTTAGCTCTACAGTAATGCTTTCTTGAGCAGCATTAAATTCCCTTTCGTGCTGGAGCCTTGTTCTCCTCGCTGCTTCTCTCGCTTCTTCCCCCTTTTTGGTGTCATCAAGACGTCCTAGGATCTCCAGTGCGGCATCCTGTTTCGTCTCAATGTTTGTCATTCTCTCAACAAGGGTGGAGAGCACCTGCGACATATCTTTAATGCTTTTGTCGTGGGCTCGAAGCTGGGAATATGTTTCGATCATGGCAGCTGCTTTCTTGGCCTCAGATATGCGAGTTTTAGATTCCTCGTCTCTCAGGAGTTGCTCTTGTTTTTCTTGCAGATTCTTCAGGGCTTGCTTGAAGACTTCTGGAAAAATAGTGTCCGGGGAGGGACTTCGTACAACGTCTGAGTCCGCTGTAGCGAGGAGTTCCTCTACAGGTGTGGGATCCTATATGGAAGAGGGATTCCTTACAGGGGATGGTGCCCCGAGGGAAGGTGGATCCTGTACGGGTGTGGAATCCCGCATAGGAGAGTTAGCTGTTGGCTCCAAAGGGGCAGCCGACTCGCTAGAGTCTTCCAAGTTGGCAGATGACCTCATATCCGTCGTTGCCGCCAAAGGCTCGGGATTTACTGTCGATACAGTAACGGGCATCTCTTCTGCGGGGGTTGGGCCATGGGGTAGTTGTTCAGTGGGTTTCGCCACGGTAGAAGCTTCCTCGGAGGTTTTTGTGGATTTGGCTTTAGAAAGCCTCCTTAGCTTCCTTTTCGGCTTCTCAGCAGTAATAGGTGTCTTGCTGTGAGATCTCTTTCTTTTCCTTGAAGAATCCACACTCTGGGACTTCAAACAAACATCCATTGGATCTTCAGACACGGGCATACTGCGTACGGATGGTTGGTTGCAGACCAGAGTGCTCTGGTTAAAAGTCGAAGGCTTGACGCCTCCTAAGTAGATCCGGGAACTTATTTTCTTCGCACCTGCGGATTGTGGAAGTCCGCATTTCGTCAAAATGTGGTTTAAAAATAAACCAAATGATTTCTTTTGAGTGGCAGGCTTGGACACTTCTTCCTGCAAGCGCTTCAGAATAATTTGACACCAATTGACCTTTTCACAAATCAAAATCGCAACCATCATTCTAAACCTAAGATTAGTGCACATTTCAAATGCACCAGTGCAATTCTCGATGATTCTGCAACAAAAGTCATGCAAGTACACGTATGGCAAACAGAAATTCTTCTTGTGACAGGTGGTGTGAACCACTTCAACCGTAGCTGAGCCGGTAAACAGGCCATAGTACTTGGTTATCAACTCTTGAGACCCAAAAGTCTCAAGTTCTTCCATGGTCAGGCCATCAGCGGGCAGCCTGTAAATGTTCTGGAGAAGATCCCGATCGATGCAGATCTCCACTCCTTGAATGACAGTGGTGATGTCAGCGACGTGGCCTCCCTGGGCCAGCGACAGAAAGCGAACGGCAGCGTTGAGGTAGAAGTCCTCAACCAAATGAACGTCGTATTTCTCGGCGGTGTGACTCCCAAGGCGGTAGAGGCCTTGCTGACGGAGTCTGGTGATGATGAACTCCATGGGTTCGACGTCATTAGTTTCAGCGAGAATACGCTCGTTGACGACAGATCTGCTGAATATCCGTCCATCAATGATGTTCGAGGCTTTCTTGAGGGCGGAAGAAGATGTTTGAGCAGCCATTGGTTATTCTCAAGAAAATATGAAAGAGATTAAGAGAAATTGGCAGTAAAACACAGAAAAACTTGTAGGCTGTATTTGCTTGAGTGCTCTCAAAATATCCAGAAGGCGTAAAGAGTCTCAAATGGCAATTACAGTCCTTTTATAGTGGGCGGCGAAGAAGGGTTTTCCAGAGAACGAATGGTCAGATTTAAGGGATGGGAACTGGCTTTTGAAATGAACGGTCACGCTGGAATTAGTATAACTAGTACACTAATCCAGTGAATTTTAAAATCGGAGCGGGTCCCACTTCTGACATTTGTTATTACCCCCGATGCCTGAAACGGCGGTATTAAACATTAAACAGTTTGAAAACATCGCGGCTTTTGAGATTCAGTTGTCCAGATGTCGTGTAAGGCATTTAATGTAAATGACGTTTGACATGAAAACAGGGCACGTGGACAAAAATTATTTTAAAATGAAATATTATAATATATATACTGAATCGAAATCCTATAGTATGTGTTGTATCCGCGACGATACAGCGTTCCCCCTTAAAAGGTACATATATGTTTTAATTCCATAGAGCAACTTTTGGATTAATGTTGTATTCATGGATCATACTGTATTCCCCTTAATTATTGCACACGTCAGCTGTAGGATGATTCATATGTCTTTGTTCCCTATAGTGCTGTATTCAAGGCTCTGAGTGTACAGATGATTAATGGTAGATACTGTATTCTAGGGTCTTACAGCATTCCCCCTCAATTGTTGAGTAAAAACAGTAAACTACTTACAGGGAGTTGGGCTGTAGCATTCTCAATTCTTGTCTAAGCATGTTGAATTTTGCTGTGTCGAGAGGCTTGGTGAAGATGTCGGCCAACTGAATATCTGTATGAACCTTTTCGAGCCGAACATCTTTGTTCTCGACATGATTCCTTATGAAATGATGCTTCATGCTGATGTGCTTAGTGCGCGAGTGCAATACAGGATTGTGCGTGATTGCAATTGCACTTGTGCTATCACACATGATTGGCGTTTCCTTGGCTTCAATTCCATAATCTGACAACTGTTGTTGCATCCAAAGGATCTGCATACAGCAACTACCAGCACCATAGTATTCTGATTCAGCCGTGGAAAGTGAGTTTGCCAATTGCTTCTTACTGAACCAAGAAACGAGTCTAGGTCTAAGAAAGTGACAAGTTCCACTTGTACTCTTCCTATCTAGCTTGCAGCCTCCGAGATCCGAGTCACTGTATCCAACTAAATCGAATCCGCCTTCTTTAGGATACCACAGTCCTACATCGACTGTTCCTTTAATGTACTTCAGGATTCGTTTAGCTGTATTGAAGTGTGATTCCTTGGGTGCTACTTGATATCTCGCACACACTCCTACAACAAACTGGATATCGGGCCTGCTAGCCGTTAGGTACAGGAGCGAGCCAATAAGCTTCCTGTAGAGTGATTGGTCAACCGACTTTCCGGCTTCATCAGCACTAATTTGCACGGAAGTGCTCATGGGAGTTGGCGATGATTTGGAAGTGTTCATTCCAAATTTGTTGAGAAGCTCCTTGTTGTATTTTTCCTGGTTGATGAAAATACCTGCAGGCAATTGCTTTACCTGCAAACCTAGGAAATAACTAAGTTCTCCCATCATACTCATTTCAAATTTACTTTGCATGAGATGAGAGAACCTTTGACACAAAGCAAGGTTAGTTGAATCAAAAATTATATCATCTACATAAATTTGCACCATTAGAAGGTCATCACCTTCCTATATTTTGAACAAGGTCTTATCCACAGCACCTTTCTCAAATCCATTATCGGTTAGATACTGGGACAGGGTCTCATACCAGGCTCTAGGGGCTTGCTTAAGTCCATACAGTGCTTTCTTCAGCCTGTATACTAGGTCGATGCCGTCTGTGTTGGCAAACCCTGGTGGTTGTTCAACATAAACTTCTTCGGCAAGGTCTCCATTTAGGAATGCACTCTTGACGTCCATTTGGTATACAATGAAGCTCTTATGGGCGGCAAACTCTAAAAATATCATAATGGCTTCTAGTCTGGCTACAGGGGCAAAGGTTTCATCGTAGTCTATGCCTTCTTCCTGTCTATAGCCTTGTGCGACTAGCCTTGATTTGTTCCTTATAATAAGTCCATTTCGATCCTTCTTGTTTCCATATACCCATTTGGTTCCTATAACCGATTGATGCGTAGGTCTGGGTACAAGATACCATACGTTGTTTCTTTCGAAACCGTTAAGCTCTTCTTCCATAGATATTATCCAATGAGAATTATTAAGAGCGTCTATGGTAGAAACAGGTTCGGACTGGGCTAAGAATACAGCATTAGTGCACATGTTGAGTCTTCTAAGCTCGGAATGAGATTTCCATTCAGGGAATGGTGATGTCTCAGTATCTAGTTCTTCTTGTGCACAAAGTACATTTCCTTGTGTACTCTGTATTCTCCTACGCGTAGAAACACCAGCATGTATGTTTCCAATGATCAGCTCTTGCGGGTGATCTCTCAACCATCTTCGGTTGGGTTCTAATTCAGGGTCCCGTACTGTATCGAGAGTTTCTGTAGATACAGCTTCAGCTTGTACAGCGTCGGCTTCATCTACTTCGATTCTTACAGCTGCGGGGTTGATTTCTAGGTCAACAACAGGTTCTATGGGAGTTGGTGGATCTAATATGGAGAGATATTGGATGTTCTGAGTAATATCATCTACTCTTGTAGGGTCATGGTGAGGTTCATCGAACACTACATGAACTGATTCCTCGATCGTCAGCTTCCTTTTATTAAAGATCCTGTAAGCTTTGCTGACGGAGGAGTATCCTACAAATATTCCTTCATCTGATTTCTCATCAAAGGTTCTAAGTTAATCCTTCCCATTGTTCAACACATAACACCTGCATCCAAAAATGTGAAAATATGAAACTAACGGATTTTTGTTGTTCCATACCTCGTATGATGTTTTGTTGTGGTGCTTGTTGACGATACAGTGGTTTTGAGTGTAGCATGCTGTATTGGTTGCTTCACCCCAGAAACACTGTGGCAACTTGCTTGCGGCAATCATTGTCCTTGTTGCTTCTTTCAGCATCCTATTCTTTCGCTCGGCAACACCATTTTGTTGAGGTGTACGGGCAGCTGAGTATTCGTGATGTATCCCATTTTTCGAACAGTATTGCTCTATAAAGCGGTTAGTAAATTCTGTACCTCTGTCGGAACGAATGGACACGATACTCAATGCCTTTTCATTTTGAAGCTTTCTTAGGAGCTCAGGCAGCTTTGATGTTGTTTCCTTCTTCTTGCTTAGGAAAATTGTCCAAGCATACCTGGAGTAATCATCAACAACAACAAGACAGTATTTCTTACCTCCCAAACTTACTGGGTCGACAGGACCGTAGAGATCCATGTGTAGCATCTCCAACACTCTGTGGGTTGAAAGGTAAGATTTGCTCTTCAGGGTTGACTTGATTTGCTTGCCTTTCTAACATGGTCCGCAGACGCTGTCCTTTTTGAATGACACGTTTGGCAATCCTCTTACCATTCCCTGTCTTGAGAGCTTGTTGATCGTCTTGAAGTTGACGTGAGACATCCTCTTGTGCCATAACCAGCTTAGATCTGCAGTGCCTTTGGCAACAAAGCATGGAATTGAGGAGCTCATAGGCTTCCAATCAGCAATATACATGTTACCTGATCTGCTTCCTGTAAGCACAACTTCTTTGGTCTGGATGTTCTTGAATCTACAGCGATCTATATAGAATTTCACCGAGAACTGTTTATCACAGAACTGGCTAATACTAAGTAGATTGTACTGTAAGCCTTCAACATATGCAACATCGGTGACTTTGAATTTTCCGACAAGAAGGTTTCCTTTCCCTCTTGTTCTTCCTTTAGATTTATCACCGAAGCGAACTTTTGGACCGCGACCTTCTACGAAATCTGATAGCTTGCTTCTATCTCCTGTCATGTGCCGAGAGCATCCACTATCGAAGTACCAGGTGTCCTCCTCTAGGATGTCCTGTATGCAAAGAGATTAAGTAGATTTAGGTCCCCTTTGATTGTTGGGTCCATGAATGTTAGTACCTTTAGGTACCCAAATTTTCCTGACAGCAATTGGTTTATTGTAAGTCACATTCGTTACAGTGTTGCGGTATCTTCGTGGGGCATAAACGTAGTCGCTATAACCATGATAATTGTTATGCATGTAAAATTCAGGGTTATTATTATTTGTCCAGTACGAGTGCTGTCTTGGAGGTGGAGCCATTTTCTTTGGCCTAACAGCTTGCCTTCTGGGTCTCCAGTTGGATTCCCAACGCTGTTGTTGATACTGAGCGGGCACCTGCTGTCTCGAGGAATAACGGGGCTCCTGTATCCAATACCTCGGCGTGCTGTACTGATAGTACTGCCGTGCGGGCCTTTGGTATTTAGATACAGCCTTCCTTCTGAACGGCTGCTGGCGCTGTTGATATGCTCGGGGAGCATGTTGTTGAGTGCGCCTTTCAGGTCTGAATGTCTGGTGATTCCACTGTCTGGAGTATGATTGAGGTGGCGGAATGGCAGCCTTTGTTGTTCTCTGTGCAACAGGTTCCTTCACAGGACTCGAAGTTTCTTTCGATACAGGAATGGGTTCCACACCCCTGACAAACATTGTACTAGTTTTCCCTTTATTTGAACATGAGTTGTATCCTAAGCCACTTTTATCATGAGCATGTTGCCCAGTGCTTAGAATTTCTTCCATTCTTTTGGACGATTTCTCGAACGATTTCAGAATGGTCTCAAGTTCATCTTCTCGTTTTTCGAGAGTTTTGACTTTGGCTTGAAGTAGAACAAAATCATTTGTCTTGCTCTTATTGTGAGTTTTAACCTCACTTAGTTCATGAGCAAGTTGATGATTGCTCTCCATGAGATTTTCATAATCGAATTTGCTGGTTTCACAATCAATGGACATATTTTCATAATTTATTTTCAGCAAGTCATTTTCATCTTTCAGCTCTAGGTTAGACAGTTGGAGATGTATTCTCATTTTTCAATGTCTCATGGGCCTTTTGAATGTTTTTAAACTTATTCATCATGTTTTCAAAAGTATGAGATGCATTTACTGGAATAGCTGAGGTTGAGCTTACCTCATCGTCGCTATCTTCACCTTCCGGAATGTCCTTGGCCATAAAGCACATATATGCTTTATCATCGAACTCATCGTCACATGAATCACTTTCAGTGACCACCTGAAGACATTATTCTGATTTGGATGGTGCGGGGGAGGCTTCTGATTCTCCAATCAGGGCCTTGAGCTTGTTTTTCCAAGCACGTCTTCTTTCATCTCTCTATTATTGCTCGGCTTCCGGCAACCTTTGAACTTTGGGATGAGGACATTTATTTGCATAATGTCCTGGTTTCCTGCAATTATAGCACAGGTTAGCATCACCGGATGAAGTTTCGGTACTTATCTTGTGGACAGGTTTGGGCCTGTAGGGAGTCTTTCCAGACTGCTTGATGAACTTTTTGAATTTGTGCATGAGAAGCGCCATTTGATCATGAGACAGGATGTCGTCGTCACTGTCAGCACTCTTGTGACTAGGCTTCGACGAGCTCGGCATGCTGTGTCGACGATTCGATACAGCGGCTAGTGTTGTAACCTTTGAAGGAGATTCTTCAGCTTTCTCTCTCTGTCAATATCATACTCAAAAGCTTTGAGGTCAGAGAAGAGATCAAAAGTAGATATTTCATTAAGATTGCAAGACACACGCATAGCTGTGGTCTTAATGTCCCATCGGGCAGGGAGAGATCTGAAAATTTTTAAATTCTTCTCTTTTTGGGTATAAATTTTGCCCAAAGCTTCAAGTTCACCAACAATACCAGTGAATCTGAGGTCAAGTTCCTCAAGTGTCTCAGTTGGTTTTATTTCGAAAGATTCAAATTGCTGAGTCAGTTTTGAAATTTAATTTTATTTTGAGAGCTCAGTTCCCTCACAAATCATCTTGAGTTTATCCCAGATTTCCTTGGTTGTTTTACAGCTCTTTACCTTTGAGAACGTGCCTTTGTCAAGAGTGACAAATAACATGCTTAGCCACATTGTCGAGATTGGCACGCTTTCTTTCATCTGTGGTCCATTGCTCGCGCTCCTTCTCGAGCATCTCATCATAGGCTTGGCCTTCAATCCTTGCGGCCTTGTTTACCTTCATGATCTTAATTGGGGCCATCCTGTATAACAAAAATCATCTCTTCGTGCATTGCTGCAATATGAGCCTCCATCCTGATTCTCCAATTATCAAATTCATTAATAGAGAACATTGGAACTTTGTTGATCATAGATGTATCCATGTGAGAATAAAGGAACGAAAAAGACTGTTTTTAAAACTGAGTGATTTGGATCTGATTCGGTTAAAAATACGACTGATTCTTTTTAGAATCAACCGCTCCGATACCACTTGTTGGCCACTAAGTATACTGGATACAGCTTGGAAAGTGTTTTAAATAACAAGCTGTACTGATTTTAAATCTGAGTGCGTAGCGGAAGTCTTAAATAGTTAGTTGATGTGGATACAGCAACTCGATGTACAATGTATACTTAAATAATCACAGTTTAATAAAACAAGTAAGGCGGAAGGTAAATAACACAGTATTTAAAGTGGTTCGAGGTAAACCCCTCTACGTCCACTGGTCCTCCACACAGGAGTAAAAAGTTTATTATAATTACCGCGTACACAACTACGTAATTATAACAACACTTAATCAATATATCGTTCACACAGATTGATATAAAGATCTTAGCTTCAACCGTTCACACAGATTGGTTTGAGCTAACACTTTGACTGACTTCTTCACACACAGTTCTGAAGCTTCGTCTTCTTCGATGCAATTTCTTCACACACAGTTCCAGAGTAGCAAAGATTACTAGTCCACACAGGGCTGGTCTGGGTTTGTTCAAAGATAGAACATGGTATGAACAACAACTTTGACTTTCTGAGCTTCTAGTGATGATGTGTTGTTCACGATTTGAGCACTGTATATCTCTTGTATCTGAATAGCAGTGAGCTTTGGAGATATGTTTTGCTCTGATGTATATGATAATTACTTCGTAAGATTTTCAGCTTTTTGGTAACTGATGATCTTCAAACTCTGGAGATATATATAGTCTCCGAAATATATCCGTTGGAGATCTATCCGTTGGGCAAGATTCTATGACAACAGATATTCAACTGAGATCCGGATATTGCGGGATTTGAAGATCTTCTGACTTACAGTATTTAAATACTTTATCCTATAGTATTTAAATACTTTTTTATCAACGGGACTTGATTTTTAGTGAAGACTGAAGATTCCTTCTTTGTCCTGTTGAGAGCTGTATGGAAGGATTACTTATTGTCAATTCGAGACAGCTTCCATACTTAGTCTTTATGAGACTTCTTTGCTGTACTGAAAGATATGTTGGATCTATGAGAGGTCTTCGATACAGGTTGACACTATAGATCAGCTTTTCGATACAGCTCGCTTACTGTATGCAGGATTGGTATATTGTCAAAACATACTGACACTACGATCAATACAGGGCAGTATTGATACAGGGTTTTGTTATCCCAACAAATTCGATACAGGGTTTTGTTATCCCAACAAATTCAATACAGGGTATTGTTATCCCAACAATTTGTATCATGAAAATGAGTAAGGTATCAATATTATGATGTCGAGTACTTCATGAAGTTTTTCATGTTAAATATATCAACTACTCTATGAAATATAATGACCGTATATTTTATCGTAAAATAAAATCGAAATTGTATTTAATTTTTTTCAAATAATTCATGTACATACACTTATAGTCGAATAATCGAATTCATCAAAAAATGTTTATACAATGTAACTACACTTAAGGTCGAGCAAGGTCATATTCTACATATATTGGTAGCTAAAACAATAATAAAATGAGCGACTAATATCTAAAAAATCATACAAATTTTGTTTAACTATGTGAAAAAGGCAACTAAAGAAATTGGGGAAGAACAAATTATGATAGAGACTAGACATCGACATACTTGCAATTAGACCTCTCTTGACTAAACCAATTTCGTGTTACGGCTCTAATTACACAATGTAATTTCAAGATTTGCCATACCCCATTATTAGACGTACTAAAATCCCGATTACAAACTATGATCTTGTCTTAAATTATTATGGTCGGAAAGCCCTCACACACCTCATCAATATCTGGTTTGTCAGAAAACCAGAGTGATTTCAAGACTTGTAGATAGGAGTTTTTTGTATTTCTGGATCTTCTGTGTGAGCTTGTTTGATGTGATTATTGCCTCATGTGTCTCGTGTCGCTGCACCAGATTCTCCGGAGGCAGTTGAGAGACATCAGAAGCGGCGAGCTGAAGGCGTTGAGGCTCTTCGACGGCTTGAGGAAGTTCTTCAAGTGAGGTTTTCTTGGCCTATAGTTTGCCTAAGATTGTGTGAAGATATGTAGCTTGTTCTGAAATTTTATTTCTTCTTATTGGATTTTTGAAACGCATGAAATATGGATTATAACTTATAAGGGTATTTTTGTCATTCTATAGAGCAATGATTGTTTCTAAGCCACGAGAGTGTAAATGGCGAACTACTATTTCAAGTTACAAAATTAAGAAGAGAATACAGTAAAACCTCTATTAATGAATATTTTTGGGACTACAAAAAATTATGATAAATGATAGTTTATTCCTAAACATAGTTATAAGAATTTTTTTTCTTCTAATTTTAATGTGCATGAGCAATACATATATATTATAATTACTAAATATATATTGTATAATATGCAAATACATGTATTTATTTGACCTAGATATGTATAGTTTATCACTTAAAAGTAGATGTATGTAACTTTTGATGGATTTATTATTTATTAAAGACCCGCAAGTTAAAAGATATAATTACCACAAAAAAGATGAGAGAATTGTCACAAGCAACCTTAGAGAAATATCTAAATCAACATAAATTTATTATTATTATTATTATTATTATTATTATTATTATTATATATATATATATATATATTGATTTATTCCTAAATGGAGCTGTATTTCTATAAGGTGGGACCTTGAAAAAATATAAATTATGACAAATATGGAGTTTATTCCAAAATATAACTGGTCCCAAGTTGGGACCTAAAATTTTATAACAAAATAAGAGGTTATTCCTAAATAGAGTATTCATTTAAGGAGGTTCTACTGTAGCTTCAACAATGGCTTCCACTATCCTTTTTCCCATCCTCGGCTAAAACCATGGTGGTAGCCTAATCGAAGAAGTTGAGCTTGTGCCCGCTGCACATGAATAGGCTCTTTGATGCGGCATTATCGCCATTGATGGAGAATAAGCGCTCTTGGAGACGTCTCACCTGCACAGGTACCTACGTAGTGCGAGTCGCACATTCAACATAGCGTTCGGATATACACTCTCATGGTAATTTTCCTTAATAAGAAAATGAATTAACCATAAACAAGTTACAATTATATGTTAAAAATTTATAACTAACAAGTCACAGCCCTATTTTAATTTTCTTGTCCCAATACTCTTAACAATATGAATTAACAAGATACAATTATATGTTTCGACATGCTTCTAAAAAATCTGCATTTAAATTATATATATAAAAAATACAACTACAATTAAACCTCGATAAATGAATGTTCGATAAACGAATAACCTTGCCAAATGAATCATTTTCTCCGGTCCCAACTCTTTATAACATGTTCAAATTTTCTTTCGATAAATGAATAATTTCGCTAAATGAATATTTTTTTTCGATCCCGATCATATTCATTTATCGAGGTTTTAATGTATATGCATTATAACGTGCAATGCCATTTTAGTTGTTATTATTATTATTATTATTATTATTATTATTATTATTATTATTATTATGGTTATAACTATGGCACATAGACCTGGTAAAATAGGCCCAGGCCCGCGGGTCGGGCCAGCCCGCCCGTTTTTAGGCGGGCATTTGGCTTCATATTTTTGGCCCAAAAAAATCGGGACTTTTTTGCCCGGCCCAGATTTGGCCCGCCCGTTGAGGCCCGGCCCGCGGGCAGCCCGCCCGGCCCAGTTTTATATATATATATATATATATATATATATGTTATATGTAATTATAATATTTAAAAATTTTCCTTATTTGTTAGATTAGATTACATCTATATGTTAATTATTGATGTAGTTTTATTTTTTATGGGACTTTGTGATTACTTTGTAGTATCTCATATCAATAATAATATTATTTTATAATTTTTATAAGAAAGTAGTAGTGATAAATGAAATGATGATCAAATAAATATATTTATATATTTGTCTTTTGATTGTGGTAGTGTAGTAAATAATATAATTATCAAATAAAAATAATTGTACATTTATTTAATTGATTGTGATAGTATAGTGAATAATATAATAATTACGGATCGAAAAATATTTCTATATTTATTCAGAAATAATATTTTAAAAAAAAAAAAAAAAAGTGTCGAGGCCCTTGGCCGGGAGACATGGCCCTAATATTTTTGGCCAAAACCGGCCTTTAGTCCGAGATTTGGCCGTTTTTGCGGCCCGCTTGGGCCGAGCCCGCCCATTTGCCACACAAGCTCCGCAACGATCTTTTTTTAAGATTGATCGGCAAGAAGACTTTAACTAAGAGTCTAAGATTGATCTCAAACATGGAAATAAAATCTTGTAGCATTTATTATTTTCCTTTTTGACCGAATTTTTTTTCTTATATATAGTCTGCAAAAAATCAAACCAAACCAAACATACCCAGTATATCCCGCTCAGAGCAGGGTCTGGGGAGGGTAAGATGTTCGCAGACCATGCCTCTACTTATTACGGTAGGGAGGCTGTTTCCGTGAAGACCCTCAACTTAGTGCACAACAACATATTGAGTGAAAAATACAAAGGGAAGCATATGATACGAAGAAACCCAATACCATCCCTGAGCCCATGGCTTAATCCACATGGGATTTACCTAAGAGGAATTTGGCTACTTCACTCCCGATGAACACTGCTCAAACAAAAGAGAGGTTGACTCCGCGCACAACTCCCTGTCAAAAATACACCACACGCAAAAGGCAAAAGGATAAAATATACAATAAATATAAAAATGCAATGCTCTAGGTCAAAGCTAACCTAGACAACCCAACCCTGAGCCTCTCAACTACAGCACCACTCCCAACTAAAGAATCCACAACTCTGATCTGGCGTTTCCAAGCGCACCTATCAACAGTCAAGGTCTCGGAAAGGTTTAAGGCCTTCAAATCTAATCTCAGCTGCTCCTCTCACGTCCTCCTCGGTCTGCCTCTCCTCCTCTCCCCGACAACTACTAAACTCTCGACCCTCCTCACCGGAGCAGAAGCCTGCCTCCTGCGGACGTGGCCAAACCATCTCAATCTCCCTTCCCTAACTTTCGCTGAAATGGGCGCCGCTTCTAGCGTTCGAAGACCACGTCGAGACTCTATCTAACATGGTGCGACCACACGATCATCGTAACAGTCTCACTTCAGCAGCCTCCAACATGGTCTCAAGCGACTTCTTCATCGCCCAACATTGAGTCATACAAAGATTGCAGTCGGATTGCCGCTCTATAGAATTTACCCTTCAACTTTAGAGGGACTTTCTTGTCGCATAGGACCCCTGTCGCTGCTCTCCACCTTAGCCACCCCGCCTTGATGCGATGAGTGACATCATCTTCACACTCACCTTCCTTCTGAATGATCGAACCCAAATACTTGAACTTATCCGTACGGGGAACGATTTGATCCGCAATCATTACCTCTACATCTTCCTCGTTGGCCTCACCACTAAAGTTACACCAGAGCAACTGATTGCATAATCATCATCTCTTCTCTTCATTCTCACGAAAAATAAAAAGCTTTTGAATTTCGATAGTCGATAGGAAAAACAACAATGTCTTCTTCTTCGCTCTTTTCTTCAATCTCCCTCAAAAATGCTGAAGATGTTCGTTATTTGGAGCAATTGGACGAGGCGTATGTACAAGAGGAGAAGAATGATGTGTTGGTGCAATTCGCAAACGATGCACTGCACTCGGCTTACCCTGAATACCGTTTCAAATTTTTTTACTCAAACTCAAAGGATAAATTTATTTTGGGGACGGTGAAGCAGGCGGCGGATGATCAAGAAGTTCAATCGGCTGCACAGATCACTGATACTCATGTGGATTTTAGTTCCGGCGGTGCAGACAACCACGACGATTCCGACACCAGCCCTAATTCCTCCGCCACGGGTAGCCGTCCGAACAAGAGGCCTCGCAGTGCGCCGGCGATGCAACCACATCAACAAGCACCGACGGCGGAGCAACCGCATCAAGAAGCGCCGACGGCGGTGCAGCCGCATCAAGAAGCGCCGACGGCGGAGCAGCCGCATCAAGATGCGCCGGTAGTAGGAACGTCTGATTTCCGTGACCGCGCCAAGTTGCGCCGTCTGGCTTCGTATATTTCCAAAACCACCAAGATTTTTGAGAGAAAAAAGAAAAAGGGCAATGCGTCGTCGTCCTCTGATGTTGCGACTTTTACTACTCTGGCTGCTATTCCCAATCCAACTCCGTCTACGACTGCTGAGACCGTTCCTACTCCGACTCCTATTGCTGAGACCGTTCCTGCTACTGAGACCGTTCCTACTGAAGATCAGACATTTCCGACGACTCCTACAACAGCTGCTGATACAGAGGTTCCGGGATCGTCTCTAGCTAATGCTGAGAAAGGGAAAGAGATAATTGATGGTGCCATAGATTCTTCGCCGTTGTCTGATGAGGAAGGCAATACCGACGCCAACGGCTACAGCAATAAGTGGTCAGACTTTGATGCGACAATATTAAAAGAAGCGGGCTATAACCCAGAAGAGTGTAGATTCGAACTGCGGTCAGAGGTATATGTGTCTTTGATAAAATCGATCGGCTTTGAGTTTTTGCTTTCTTTCTTCGCCTTGGAATACCTGTTTAAGGATATGCCAAACTCAAAAAAACCACATACGATTGCTGAAATGAAAGAAGGGGCATTCAACCAAATTGAAAGCAGTGTGCAGTTCCTGATCACTCCTCGTTTTTGTTGGATTATGATGTGATTACGGGGGTAAGAGAGATATTTCATAATATTCTACCTAGCTTTGAGGTGGTCGCCAATGATACAGAGGTGTACCTCAAAAGTTTTCAATTCCAATCAGTTTTGGACCAGGTTTAAGAAAGGTTTGCATATATTCTTTTTGTTAAGCTTTTATGTTTTTGTACATTATGCTTCAGAGAATCCTAACATGTTCATCTCTTGCAATTTCAGGTTGCGGCAAGTTGGATTTGGATTTGGAGTTGGCAAGTTGGATCTGGAATTGGAGATCTGGTGGTCGTCATCGTCTTTAGTATTTTCATATTTTTCAGTCCGTTAGAATTTTACTAGTATTTTCGTATTCTTCAGTTTGCTAGAATTTGGTGACCAATTTGGTCTCTTATGGTTCTTTATAGTATTTTCATTATTTCAGTTTATTCAAATTTTAAGTTGAGCGTTTTGGCTCTTTAGTATATATATCCATATTTTTCAGTTCTAGGTGTTTTTATGATATATTGTCGAATTACTACAAGTCAAGAACATGTGTGTGAAATCGTTTGTTGATATTGGGTGTAAACCTGACTCTTCCGAAATAAAGCAAAATGATTAGTATTAGGCTATAAAAAGGGAAGAAAGAAATAGTGAATTATAACAAAATGGGAATAGATGATATAAGTCAAAGGTCCAGCCCAAAAACAAGAACACCATTTCTAATCTCAACGGCCAAGTTCTTCTTTCCCCAAATCTCATCACCAATCCCTTCCCTTCCTCGTGATCTCTCCTACCAGTCAAAACAGTGGATCCAACTTTTTATGCTGCTTTATTTTGTTATGATTTCACTGATTTTCTCTCTCGTTGGTAGCTGGTGAGATATTATCTGCAATGGAGGCGCCGAATTTTTTCGCCCTGTCTTTCCGGCATCGTCTGATCCGACCTATTCTTTTACGCTTAGTTCCCGAGTTATAACTTAACGAGAGAAAAGAAGGGAAATGGACGGAAATAAGAAGAAAGAAAAAATATTTGGTGTTCCTGAGTTTTTTAATGAAAAGAAACGGAAAAAAATGGAAGGAAAACTTTTCCTCATAACTTTCCTTCCGATTTGGAAGGATTTGGAAAGAAAAGAACAAAATGATTAATTTTCTTTTCACTTCCTTCAAACTCGGGAACACAAAATATAATTTCCTTTCACTTTCCTTTCTCTTCTTTTCTCTTCTTTCCCTTTCTTTTCTTTCCTTTACTAAAACTCGGGAACTAAGCGTTAAGGCATTCAAGTGACGCTGTGAGCATTCTGATGCATTTTTATAGTATAACTGTTTTCAGTATTACCGTTATTTCGGCTGACCGGAAATCTTCATCTATCTTCGGCTAGCCACTTCTGTCCAAATCTGCAGCACCGCGAAATTAAAACTCTGATATTAAATCAGAGAAGCAGCATCTGTTCCACAAAACACTGGAATGATTCATTTAAAGCAATTTCCTAGAATGCTGCAACCTGAAAGTAGAATGACAAATCTCATTTCTTGAATGAGTACCATATGTTTGAAGATGGAGAAAAAGACCTTAATGCCGTGGTGGGATAAAGCAGATACAATAGCGAAAGCATGGAGAGCAGGGAGCGCCTCGGTATAGGATTTCCGTTGTGCCTTTGGAATGCTGTTTAGGACAATAGATACTGCTAGGCTGCTCCCATCAACAACTTTTGTCTTCAGTTTTGGGTATCTCTCCCCTTCTGTTTAATTCCTCACTCTGAAAATTTACCAAACTCATAAGTAGTTGAATCTCTTAGATTAATGTCAAATTAATTAAGGTTGTGGACTTGCCTGGTTGAGCAATCCTAGGCTGATAACCTTGGAACCTCGTGCATAGGTTTCAAGTATGGCTTCTTCGATCATTTAGGGCATACTACATGTATGTATACAACAAGAAATGGCAATAGCAATAGCAATAGGTGATGAAATCATCCTTTTCCAAACAGAAACATGATCACATCGCATGTGATTTACCTGTATGCAGCGTCAGTTTCCCTAACAGATTTCTCTCTACAAGATACGTGCGGCCATGGATGTAGTTGACCATAACGGAAAGCCACAACAGCGACCACGTGCTCCAATTCGACTCCTGAGGCCTCGACGCAAAGGAGGCGAATCCCATCCGGAGATGGACACATTAATCATCAAGTCCCCACTCCTATATTTCAAAGCAATTTCCTAGTGCAGCTTCATACAAACTAAAAACATATTGAAGGCTCAATCAGCCAAATTTTAAAACTCTATAACGCTGCAAAGCTATCCCAAGAACACAACACAAAAAAGAGTTCGCTATTTGTAGAAGTGAAATGCATTATTTTGGATAAAGAATACCAGATATACAAAACTCAGCACTGTACACACAGGAGCACAAGATTAAAGTCGGGCTTTTATGCAATTCAGCTATTAAATGGACAACAATGGCCAACAAAATCATTAGAACCAATGGTCAAATTCAACATGAACTTTAAACAACCAAACTGCTTATTGGTTCCTTAACTACATGAACTTTGAGCTAGGTGTAATTTCATCAAAATTTGTGAAATTTAAACATCACCTTCTTCACCCAAAAACCGAAACTAGAAAAAGAAAAAGAGTTCTTTGTTTGAGTCAACATACCTTCCCAGTATCAGTAAGAAGCTCAGTGCCAGCAGGATAAGATGCATAGGATTGGTCAGCCCTCGAGTGTCCAGCTTTTGTCCTGCAATTTTCAATTTACCGTATAAGAAAGGTAGCAAACAACCAGTTTTACGAAATTTGCTTCTTTCTTGATATACTAAAAGAACCTTAGTCAAAATGAAAATAATCCCTATCTTTTCAAATCAGATATGCAGAAAGAGAAAATTCTGTAAGTTCTGAAGAAATGGAAAAACAATTGCATAAGAACTTCTGCAAAATCTCCAATACTAGCTCATTCCTTTTGAGATTAATCAGCTTACATCGCTAAATTCACATCAATATTCCTAGTAATCATACTCTTCGGAAGCAATATAGTGATTCTAAATATAAATATACTCTCTTCGGAAGCAAGAAAAACATATTTAGTGATCCTAAACATATCCCTCAATTTCCACTTATTTTAAAAAATAAGAATAAAATTACTATTATACCATTTACCCATAATTACTATTAAACTCTAAAAAATCATATAGTCCGTAGAAATACAGGATCTATATAAGCAATGAAATTAACTATGAACAAGACTTCTCCACTGTTTTTATTAATACAACCACATTCATAAAAGCTACAAAGTATTAAAATAGAAAAAGAAATAGTATAATAAAATTAAGGAGCAATATAGTATGTAGAATTTCCCAAACACAAAATTGGTTGGAGGTCAACATTAGGCACAACTCTTCTTGCATAATTTAAAGCTCGACTACTACTTCAACAAACGCTCACAAGAAAAACAAAACCTAGCTAGCTAATCAATGAATCAAAAATAATTCCAATCTCATGACAAATAAATAACTCAAAGGTAGGTAACATGAGTCAGATAAACGAACATATCTTCTACACGAAATAAAAAAACTCAACTCAACCATGCCATGCTGTTCTTATGCACATAGCCGGTAAAAAATGAATAGGATTCGGGCAATTCAGTCGAGTCGATTTCACTCGTCTTGAGATTGAAGAAAATGCAAGTACGACCTTTGCCTGCAAAGCATATGGCCAAAACCTCAGGGTACTTAACCCACCCAATAGGCATCAACCTCAACAATCTATCTTCTCCACAGGCAAACAGCTGCTGCAGCCTCCACTTGTGAGCTCCCAACTCTATGTCGGGCAGAACCTTCGACCACCCCCCATCTCGTGATCTCATCCCCCAAACCTCCCACGAAAGATCCTCTCGTCGAAACAGCAATGACAGGAACCTCCCCGTTGACAGAAAATACGAGCCTTGGTTATAAGCTTTGGGAAGAGGGACTATACTCGTTGTGAAAGTCTCGGTCTCCACATCCAGTGTCAGCACATTCGTCATCTCATCAATCACCCTGTTGGTAGTCGATCCGCCTTGGCGTCCACCTAAGCGCTTCGGGCAGCCGAACGGCCGAGCAGATCCCGGAGCCGAACCGGTCATAGACTTGATCGTTTCTCGGGTTCGCACAAAAAACCGGACCGGGCAGAGACCTTAGAGCCGACCCGGAATCCGGACCAGAAAGACCGAGCAGACCCTATATGAATGCGCTCCATAACCACGAATGAGGCCGACCAGAGTAGCAGGAAGCTCGAGGGCCGACCTCACTGTCGGTCATAACAGATAAATATCGAAAGCCCAAAGAACAGGCAGACAGGACAGTAAAAGAGAGTTGTCATGTCCCTTCCCAAAGCGCGCTTAAGAAGGTGACACGTGTCAAAGGAGTCACCTTCATTGTGACAAATGTCATCAGCATATTCATCTCAATCTTCCTACTGTCATCTCATGAATGGCTGACATTGCCTATATATATGCCAGGAGAAAGTACAAAAAAGGGGACTTTAAAAAAGGGGAGAAGAAAAAAAAGAGAGATAAGAGATATACTGAAAAAGAATAAAAAAGACTTGTAATTCACAAGCAAATTGGATAGACCGGCACTCATTGTTCTGCTCGGCTCTATGCTATCAAAAGATCATTAATAAAATTTAGTGATCAAATATCTTCCACTTTATTTGTTATTTTCTACGTGTCTTCGACCCATTTGCCCCGGTCAGTATACGTGACGTTGACCAAATCAGACGTCAACAGATTGGCGCTAGAAGAAGGGGCCTGAACCTCCGGGAGCTTGAGCGAGTCACTCAAGTTATGACCAATTTCAATTATGATCAGCCCGCCGCTAAGAAGGGAAACCCGTTCCAGCCGGCGGGGCACTTTGACACACCTTGCGTTCATCCGGGAACAACCACACCCACCAAGGGATGGTAAGATGAAAGCATAGGAATCATCGTAACTACGAGTCGAAAGCATAGGAATCATCGCAATATGAAGTTGAAAGCACAGGAGCCATTGTGACCACGGGCTCCTGCTCGACTCGGCTGACCTCTTAGAGGTCATAATTCGAAGGATATTGAGCGTAGCTCAAAACTCTAGAGAAGGTCTCAAAGAGTCCTCGTATCCTTCAAATTAAAGTTGCAGTCAACATACACTGCAACTTCTGAAAACTCCTTCGGAATTCCCATCCACACCCGCGAAGGTCCTGGTAATCCGGACGGCAATGGGCCAGCTGCCGAAAACATCTCCAAGTATTGAGCCATGTGGCAGAAAAGCAGCGACGGCCCTTACAAGGGAATTGAAAGTCGAAATAAAACAATCTGTAAAGGAGTTTTCCCCATAATCACCCGAGCAGTGGTCGTTAGGATGCCACCGACGAAATTCAGAACTCAAAGTGATGAAAAATCCGCAGAAAGTGGAAAATACCAGTAAAACTAAAATGAGCCAAGGAATAATCTCTATAAGGAAAGAGGGGCCCGGCCGATCGAGTCACTAACAATCCTGCAACGGCCGACCCAAGAAGAATCTCAGGCGTTCTGCGATGACCCCGGTCGAAATTGGGACACGCCCACAGGAGAATTCGTTTCAAAAAACAAGGCCAAGGTGACCCCAAGAACCTGGACCTCGTTGCCTAAAAAGGCGGAACGTCTTCTACAAAACATCCGAGGATCATCGGAATTTCCAGGTCAATGACCTCATTATTAAACGAGCGCCGGGGCCCGACACGGGACCTCCCGAATCCAAGTATCAAAGCCCGTCAGAACGGAGGCTGCTAGCTAGAATATATAAATGACCAAGGGTCAATTCATTTGTTGAATGCCATGAAGGTACAATCAATAAAATTCGACTCTATTTTCATCTTTGAATCAAATGCACTATAAGACCGAGTTCGTCTCGGCACCTCGAATGACCGGCTCCTCCGGCACTATAAGACCGAGTTCGTCTCGGCACCTCGAATGACCGGCTCCTCCGGCACTATAAGACCGAGTTCGTCTCGGCACCTCGAATGACCGGCTCCTCCGGCACTATAAGACCGAGTTCGTCTCGGCACCTCGAATGACCGGCTCCTCCCGGCCTTTATAAGACCGAGGTCGTCTCGGCACCTCGAATGGCCGGCTCCTCCGACTATAAGACCGAGTTCGTCTCGGCACCTCGAATGACCGGCTCCTCCGCACTATAAGACCGAGTTCGTCTCGGCACCCGAATAATGGCTCCTCCGCACTATAAGACCGAGTTCGTCTCGGCACCTCGAATAATGGCTCCTCGGCACTATAAGAACGATTTCTTCTCGGCACCTCGAATGACCGGCTCCTCCGGCACTATAAGACCGAGGTCGTCTCGGCACCTCGAATGACCGGCTCCTCCGCACTATAAGACCGAGTTCGTCTCGGCACCTCGAATGATGGCTCCTCCGGACTATAAGACCGAGTTCGTCTCGGCACCCGAATGATGGCTCCTCCGCACTATAAGACCGAGTTCGTCTCGGCACCTCAAAAGACCGGTCCACCGTGCTTGAAAGTCCGAGCTCGCCTCGGCACCTCAAAAGACCGGTCCACCCGACTGAAAGTCCGAGCTCGCCTCGGCACCTTACAAGACCGGTCCACCTAAGATCTGAAAGTCCGAGCTCGCCTCGGCACCTCAAAAGACCGGTCCATCCGGCCACGATCAACGAAGGGTGAGCGAAAAAGCGGCGGTCGACCAACAGGCCCAAACACGAAAAAGCAACAAAGGCCATAAAAGATTTTATTCATTCAAAATAAGCTCCATGTCGAATACAAAAGAAATCAAGAGGAAAAATGGCACGCAGCCGTACATGGAATAAAACAAAATCTACTCGGCCTTGTCCTCTGATCGGTCGCTGAGAAGGCGCCCTCCACCTTCGCGAGACACGGTCTCCACCGGATCTTGGCAACCGGCGGCCTTCGGCTCATCATCTCCGAGAGCTTCAACCTTGAGTCGGCCGCTGAGACTTTATGTAGGCTGGACCTCCTCAGCGGTCTTTCCCTCCCTTCATGAGATCCAATATCTCATAACAAGTGGAGACGTAGTTAAGGTTGATCAATTCCTCGTACTCGGGTGTCTTACGGCAGTAGCCCGTCAACAAGGCCCTGTCATAACCGCAGATTCGCAAGTCCGAACCGCTCGGTCAATTGTTCAAGCCGGGCCTTAAGATTGCAAATGGGCCTCGTACTGCCACGATATCCAGCATTGTTTTGCGCCTTCCCGGCCGCCGTGGCCATCTCGTCGGCCTTCCCTTTCCATACATCGGCCTCAAAGGCCCGGCTCTCGAAGCTCCATCTTACCCTTCAGAGAAGCCATCTCCTCCTCCAAAGATTTAATAAGCGAAGGGCGAGATGGTGTTCCTCTGTAAGGCCTTGAGATCGGCCTCTGCCTTTTTTGTTTCCCAGTGAGCGATCGGCTCCCAATGCCTTCACATAGGTGCACAACGCCCGGCCCAAAATAGCGTTTCCAAAATGGATCTGCTCATCCGGATCCATGTCATTGCCACCATCTCCATCTTCGGCGTCCGGCCCAAAATGGGGACATAGTGGACTCAACCACCGATGGGGGACCGATCGAGCATTTCGGCGGTTGGAGTGGTGCCGGACGTAGTCGAGGAACAGCGCAGTCTCGCCCTTTCATCCGGGCACAAGGTTCTTCCCGATCCTTATTCAAGGAGATAATGGCCCTCCAAATCAATCAAGGGCTCCTTACCCTTCGCCGGCCGTCCGTCACAGGGCTCGGGGCGAGCACAACAATCTCGGGAATGGAGAAACCCTCGGCCTGGTCACGTTATCCTCGGGCCGGCCTCTACTCGCCCGCTTGCCGCGCGCTCCTACGCTCGGCGGCTTGGCCCGGCCTCGCCACCATTGCGCAGACGTCTCTTTCCGTCCAGATGAACTCCTAACCCTAGGGACTGGATGGGGAAGAAGTGTTGAAAAAAAAAAAGAAAAGAAAAAAGAAAAAAAAAAAGAAAAAAAAAAAGAAAAAAGAAAAAAAGAGGGCTACCTGACGAAGACATTTTATTCAGGTTGGTGGATCGAAGCCCCGCGGCCCAAAGATTATCCTCAGTAACCAGAAGGTATGACTTCCTCCGGTCAGCGGGAAGGTCCAAGAGCATTGACCGGTCGTCGAACAAAGAAGAGGTCTCAAGCGGGATACGTTACGCACAAACAACAAATTATGAGCGTTAGACAAAAAGGAACAATGACAAAAACACGACACTTACTCATTTTAGCGGTAAAGTATTCGGGGACCGAAGCTCGGCGTCTATTACGCGAGTTCCCACTCATCAACCGAGCTCATCCACGGCCCCCTACATAGAACCCTTTGTTCTTTCCGGCTATGTATAGTCTCGGCACCTCGACGATTCTTTATACATCGCGTCTTGCAGTCAAGTAAAACCGGCAGAACCAGATCGGCCGACCGACCTCCATAGGAAGAGACTGTTAATCTCTTCAAACTGGGCTCAGTCCATCCGTCTTGACTAAAAAGGATCAAAAGACCCACCATCCGAGCCCAAGAATTCGGATGAATTTGGGCAATCTGAGGCCCCACTGCCTCGGCCACCGAGAAAGCACCAACGGAAGAGGAAGCCGTAGCCGGACGGCGAGGAGCGGTAATACACCGCCGTGCGGCCCGGCGGGGAGGGTGTGGGGTCTCTCCTCTGGGTCGGAACAAACATCCGCACCACCGCGGGTATCTTAAATCGCCCCGCCAAGCCTCAGCGCCCGTGGTGGCCGTGCTGCGTATTGAGGCCGAATCCCATTCCGCCTCAACAAAGGAGACGGCCGAGGCCGAACCAGCCCGATCTCGCCCGCCGTCAACGACGTCGCCACCTCCACGTCTCCGAATCTGCATCTCCGAATCCGGCGATCTTGCGACCTCGCCTCCATTCTCATCGCTCCGGTCAACGGGAGCATCACCTATCGACAAATCCGCCACTCCGTGCGGTGCAGGGACACAAGCTCCTCGTCGTATTCCTCCGCTCCGACATCGTGAAATAAGAAAAAAGGGGAGGAAGAGCAAGCTTACCAGGAAAGTCTGCGAAACCAGAAAAGAAGAAAAATTGCCGGAAAGGATCTCTCTCTGCAATAAAAATGGCGAAGGAAGCAATGAAGAAGAAGACTCTCTATATTTATAGGATGAGACAAGGGCATTAAATACTAAAGCGGCGATTCATAATCATCGCGAAGATTAAGAACGAGTGAGACACCGCGGCGAATCACATCCCGCCACGCGTCCCCCTCACTATGACTCTTGGAGATCCCGAAGTCAAATCGATGCGACTCTCAAAGATATGTCCCTTCAAGGGATCTTATCCACCTCCAAATCGGATCGACCTCAATCAAACGATTCCGGCTGCCAACCGGCACGACCACGGACTCGGGGGCCCTTGTTGGTAGTCGATCCGCCTTGGCGTCCACTAAGCGCTTGGGCGGCCGAGCAGCGGCGGATCCGAGGCCGAACCGGTCATAGACTTGATCGTTTCTCGGGTTCGCACAAAACCGGACCGGCGAGACCTTAGAGCCGACCGGAATCGGACAGAAAAGACCGAGCGGACCACATATGAATGCGCTCCATAACCACGAATGAGGCCGACGAGTAGCGAGGAAGCTCGAGGGCCGACCTCATGTCGGTCATGCCAGATAAATATCGAAAGCCCAAAGAACATGCAGACAGGACAGTAAAAGAGAGTTGTCATGTCCCTTCCCAAAGCGCGCTTAAGAAGGTGACACGTGTCAAAGGAGTCACCTTCATTGTGACAAATGTCATCAGCATATTCATCTCAATCTTCCTACTGTCATCTCATGAATGGCTGACATTGCCTATATATATGCCAGGAGAAAGTACAAAAAAGGGGACTTTAAAAAAGGGGAGAAGAAAAAAAAGAGAGATAAGAGATATACTGAAAAAGAATAAAAAAGACTTGTAATTCACAAGCAAATTGGATAGACCGGCACTCATTGTTCTGCTCGGCTCTATGCTATCAAAAGATCATTAATAAAATTTAGTGATCAAATATCTTCCACTTTATTTGTTATTTTCTACGTGTCTTCGACCCATTTGCCCCGGTCAGTACACGTGACGTTGACCAAATCAGACGTCAACACACCCAATGGATGGAGCCTTCGGTAGTCAATGAACGCTTGGACAATAGAAGCTTACCAAGTTTGTAGGGCAAGTGCTCAACCGGGACTTTTCTCCACGACTCATCAACTCCAACGGTCAGTATAGCAAGAGACAACGCGATAATAGAATCTCCTACATCTTTGAATGGTAAAATCACTTTATACGCCATGGAAGCCACAGCATATGCAATACAACAACGGTAAAGCCGAGGGAATTGTCTAGGACATGAAGGGAGAACCAGTTCCTGCTTTTTTGCTGGATTCACAATATGCAGCAACTCGTTTTTAAAGTTATAGTCTAGAGCCAAACCATTACAACTACTATATAATCCCATTCTGAATCTGTAACTAAGCTCACACGTTTCAATTTGGCCGTCTTGTGTTGCAGTGACGAGAAATGGTCGAACACCACCACCACCCACTTGATGGTATGTAAGGATAAGTCCATATGTAGAATGCTGAATTTGTGAGTTGATGAAACCAGAGGAACGGACAATGTGGTACCACCGGAGGCACATGAGCCTTGCTACGTCATGGATATAATCGGCTGGGAGACGTACAAGGATATCGGATAGGAGCTCATCGGGGAGGGACTGTATGTCAGTCGGCCCCTCCCTCTTACATCTCCTAAGATAATAAGGGCGAGTTCTAGAGTTCAACCCGACCATCTGCATATTATATCAAGTTTTTATAAATCAAAATGCATAGTCTTGAAGCTAATCTTTTGAATCAGTTATCTCCAAGTTAAATTATGCTGAAATATCAACCAAAAGAATTAAATGTATGAATCAAAGTATATCTCACACAAATTGGAGAGAGGAACACTACACAATCATCAGCATATCAACTAATGCTTTTACAATCATCATCAGCTAATTTTCGGAAACAAATATTGCAAAATAAGTAATGTATATACATTGTGTTGTCTCCTAGCAACAAAATCACCAGGAATCAAATGGAAAGCCACTTCAATGCACTAATGAAAAGTAGCTAATCTAAATATGTATAATCAATTGGCATAAAAAATGGAGAGAGAGAGAGAGAGAGAGAGAGAGAGAGAGAGAGAGAGAGAGAGAGAGAATATATAGAGGACTCATTGATGAATTTGAATCTCGAACTTTTCTACTAAGCTTATTTGAACAGCGGAGGGCGTAAATTGGAGTTTCACCCATTTCAATTGTCAGTTTTTTCCTCTTTCCTTTTTGGCTGATTTTTCTGAATTGGGGGAAAAATTGAATTAGCATCAGCAGGCACCTTAAAAATATCGTGTGTGTCGGGTCGTTATCGGGTCGACACAATAACGACACGACACGATAAGACCAAACACGAACACGACCCGTTAAGTATATGCCCGATACGAACACGAGCACGACACGAAAGGTTGAAACACGGACACGCCACGAACACGACTAGAACACGATATTTTTCGTGTTGACACGACACGATACGACACGAATCGATAAATTCAAATAAAATAATTAGAAAATAAATTTAAACTATTTAAAATGATAATAAAATTAATGCTAGAAATATATAAATATTATCGGGTTACACGAACACGACACGAACAAGATAAGGCCAAACACTAACCCATTAATTTCGTGCGCGTTCGTGTCGGGTTATCGTGTCGTGTCGAAAATTACCATCTCCACATGTGAGTCAGTTTGACAGGTGGTAGTTGTTAGCTGTCGCAGCAAATATTAATTATTAGATGTTGTTATAATAAAGCCTTGAAAGTGACATTTCAATTACCTTTTTGTTTTTATATAGTGTAAATGACTATTATACCCCTGATGTAAATATGTAATTACGATTATGCAATCTGAAGTTTTCCTATAAATAGGACTTCAGTTATTAATGAAAAATATACCTGAGAATCATTCTCTCTATTCTCTCTCTAATTTCTCTCTCTATTATTTCGGTTTAATGTAGCGTTATCGGCGCATTTCTAGCAGAATGAGTAATATGTTGAGAGTATCTTTCTGATTGTATCGTATAGATGATCCTCTGTATCAGAAATCAAATTATTAATAATCATTAATTTTAGATCCATATCCCTTCAATAATTTTCAAAGTTCATCAAAAACTACAACACCACAAATCTATTTTTCTTTCCATCTCGCATCAATTTATTTCTCTAATCTAAAAACCACCTTTGTACGCATAATTTTCCTCTTTATTAATTTGATCATCACTTTGTTACAACACCCGGTGTAGCTGGCTGTTTCTTCGTCTGCTCTCTTAATACAGACATCATCATGAGCAACTACAACCAAAGTCAAGCATATCCGACACCAGCCACCGCGGACAAGGAGGATCCACATGGTGGTAAATTGGTACCACCACCGCCTGTCGGCTATCCGATGAATTCTGGGCAACAAGATCAGATCCCGGCGGCCACCACTCAGTCAAGAGGCGATGGCTTCTGGAAGGGATGCTATGACCGTCGAAGCCGCCGAGGAATCAGCCGAAGTAAGCTTCGTCGGAGATGAGACTGAGCCGTAAGCGAGCCGCAGCTTTATCCCTCTCTGCAGACGGTGTTGACTGCACAGAAAAAGAATTCTTTACAGGTACTGTTTGTTTGTCAAAGAAAAGTGGTAAATAAATAAGAAAATATATAAAAAAAAAAAAAAAATAAGAGGACAGCCGAAAGGAACTATCCGCCAAAGCAAAAGAAAAAATAACGAAAAAAAAAAAAAAGTAAGAAAGAAGGAAGTCAGGGTATAGAAACGAAAAATTAAAAGAATAAAATATTATTCTAATTCATTAAATTATAAATCTGGTTTCTCTTAAATATAAGATACATATGATATCATAATTGATTTTTCTTGATACCACCGTGTGGCCATTTCACGAGTTTGATTTGACACTAATATTGATATGGGTATTAACTCTTTTCATACGTATTATTAAATTTATTCTGACGCACGAATTAATATCCAACCCCGGAAACCACAAAGATTTATAAATACATACCATTACACTTGCTATTAACGGCAGTCGATATTTCGACCTATACCTTGACGATGACTATTTTGCGGAATTGATTGGACGATCCTGCTTTGGTAGAAGCAGTTAATTATTTTGCGTTTAAATTATATCTCTTACTTATATCAAAGTGGCGGTTTAAAACCACATATTTATTGCGTTTATTTTATATAATTATAATACCTAAATGTGATGAGTTCAATTATCACAAGACGGATGGTTTACGTACGCAATTTATATATTATATATCACCATCGTGGTTGGTTATCTGGCATGAATGGTTCATAAATCCCGCTCTCAAAGAAGAAGCGGTTGATAAAAATAATCCTACTACGGAGAAGTAGTTGATCGATTATCTAAATCGCATTCTCAAAGAAGAAGCGGTTGATAAAAATAATCCTTCCTGGAAGTAGTTGATCGATTATCTAAATCCCGCTCTGAAGAAGCGATTGAAAGAAATAAATCCTACTACGAAGTAGTTGATCAATGATCCCGCTCTCGAAGAAGAAGCGAGTTGATGGAAATAATATCCGATCTCCATAATTATTAAATATGAATGGAGAAAATTGAAGCAAGTGATCTGTAAAATTTATCACCGATTAATTAAACAAAATTCCATGCAAAATCATGGTGGGATCATTTGACAAGTGATATGGAAAACTATCACCGGAAAATAATTCTTCAATAAATCTCATGTTGATTATATCACATGATTGGATCATTGAAATTATATTGATTGACAATATTCATGGGAAACATATATCACATATTTGTGAAAATATTGTATTTGCATAAAAGCAAAAGATAGTCTTATTATTCTTTGAAGAAGCACACAATGATCGAAGTGAAATATCGAAACTATTTGAAAGGCGGTAAACACTCGACAATATGAACGCGAAAAGAAAATACATATGAAACCCATAAAAAGAAAAGGGGTGCATCTCGAGAGTATAAAACTCCGTAACTCTGCCACCCCTGGCATAAGGGTTTATAATGAAAGATCTAAATAATCTAAACTTCTTTTTCGTTTGGCGCCAATAGCCTGTGGCTGATGAGCTTTGACTTCCAAATTCTTAACTGAAATATATGCCTGAAACTTTATAAGTAGATCGAATGATGTCAAGACATATTATTATATCTCGTGATGTCTGAGATATAAACTTGTGATCTACTCCTTGATCCAGAAAGACAAGCAAATCGCTGAAGAATTTATTAATATTCAACAAACCTATAGGTTTGGTATGGAAGTCCCGCTCAGCCCATGATGTGATGTTGAATATCTCATTAAGTGTGCCATAGCCACAGGAGAACAATAAAGCATCACTATTATTCACCACATACATCAAACTATTATGAGCAGTGCTTGAAGCATCAACCCAGTTGAACCTCCTATACTCTTTGGTTACATTTGTGGGAAAGTGTAAGGCACTTGTTACACTTATTCTCTCATTTTGTGCAAAGATCTAAAAGATAACCCATAAATCTATGATTACTCCAACCATACAATATTTTGATTTTGTGATTTCCTAATTCTTTTACGAATTGATATGCCATATCTACATGCTGGATATGACCTATCAGTTTGGATCCACCTAAAATACATATAGTTTTAAATGGATGAGATCTATATGAGGATCCTGAGAACTCCATTTTTCTACACTAGACTTTTATGAGAGATACATTTTCTGATTTGTAGATCCCAAATTTAAAGAAGAAACTTCTTTCTAAACGACAAATGACTTCACTGTTTTCATTAAAAAAGGAGCGGCATATAAGACATTACTTTTGACAAAATTGCAAAAGAAAACGAAAGATATGATATTATATTTTTCAATGAAAATGACGTTACCGATCAATAGCTGAGAAATTTAAATATTGGAAAACAATATTCAACAACTTGCATTATTTTGCTATTTACCTTATACCAATTTTGACAGAACGGACTTACAAACTGGATCTTTTGAGATTAATTTTTCATGACTATAACGTTTCCGTTCATCCTTGAATTGCATCCACAAAGCCATTAGTTCACGATGGACGTATCCACTGGGATGTGTATCAAGAATCTGTTGGATATCATGATCCATAGATTCCTTACTCAATCCATCCTTGATAAATGCTATTTTATCTTCTCGATTTTTGGATACAAACCCCACAGATTTGCATCGTGTGTCACATGTCCATCGAGCACATTTATAGCACCCACCTAATCTTTTTGCTCTCCGTTTCTTTGCAAAACTACTCTTACCTGTACCTGGCATGTACTTAAATGAATTTGAAAATTCGCCAGATAATCGAACTTGTGCTTCGATCAACCATCGAATATCTTCTGGGATGCCATTTCTCATTAGCACCCTTAATCTTTCGAGTCGAGCTCGATAAATTCTTTTTATGATATTCACTGGAAGAGATGGATAATATTTACGAAGATTCGACAGCATTGAATCTATTATGATATTCAGACCCTCGGTATGGGTGAATTTTGTGAATACAATGATAATCTATTTATAGATTGGAATTACGCGTATGAGATTTGACTCCGCGTCATGAAGCGTATGAACTACGGCTCTATATATTTGAATAATTAACATAATATGACATGTGGGAGCGACGACTCCATGTTGAAAATGATGTGCAATAATGGCACCGAAAGATGATGTGATATGCCGGTAAAATATCTATATGGTGATATAGACACATCATCTTCAAATATTTGTTCTTGATTAATATCAATACTAGCCAATATTGGGAATGAATCCCTAATAAATTTGGAATATATTAAGGGGGAGTATGGGCCCACTTCCTCTACATGTGAACTACTAGATATTATGGATCCACTAGATAGTCACATGTTTATATGACTCATGTCGAAATTTACGAGATGATTTGCTCACGGTTTGAGCATATATTCCATATCAGATTGAGCTAGTAATATATCCCAAATGAATTTGAATAGATCCGAGAAAGGATCAAGATATGCGCATACAAGTGGGATATCAATTAGCATATTATTTGAAGTCCTCCAGCCAATATCGAGAACATAATATATAAACTCCCATGACTGAAGATAAATACTGAGATACTGGCATACGAGTTTGGTGCTCAAGAAATCTCTTAGCATGAGGGGGAGTATTGGTAGTTGGAAATATGTGAAATGCATCACAATATATCCTCACAACTCAAATATGAACTTGAAATTCAAAGATGCATGATAGATTATTAATTTTTGGTACCAACTACAATTGCTTTGATAAATACATAATAATTCCCCGAATATGAATCAAAGCAAATGATAAAAGGAGGCATATACTTTTGAGAAGTATATAGACATAATCCCAATGGGTGATTGATAATGAGATATCTCGGCAAGTTATATTGCCATGGGGAAATAAATATTAAAAGGTGTCGACACAATATAGCGCTATGAAGGATATCAATGATTGGAAAGAGGATATCGATAAATGATATGAGGATATCCATGACTGTGAAATATGGATATTGGAAATGAGGATATTAAAATCCATGATTTGTGAAAATGAGGATATCAATGATTGGAAAGAGGATATCGATAAATGATATGAGGATATCCATGACTGTGAAATATGGATATTGAAAATGAGGATATTAAAATCCATGATTTGTGAAAATGAGGATATTGAAATCCATCGAAATTGAAACATATGCCCTTATAATAAAATGAAATATGGGCTTACTGAAAGTGACTCGTAAGGAGATTTTGAACATATTATCAGTGTGTGCAGTCACTCAAAACGTTGTGAATGAAAATTATATGTTGTACTCTTTTCCTTGACTGAGGTTTTATCCCACTGGGTTTTCCAAAGAGTTTTTAACGAGCGGCCTTAATCACAACAAATATGGAATCTCAAAAGAAATTTGGAATATATCGCAAAGAATATGAGTTCGATATTACAAATTGCATGAAGATGATACTCATACTAATCCTGGAGGATTCTTGAAATGCACAGGGCATATTTATAAAATACGCGTTGCACTCTTTTCCCTTGGTAGGGTTTTGTCCCGATGGGTTTTCCTAGCAAGGTTTTTAACGAAGGACTCGAATGGCGTATTAGTATGAATAATGTACTCTTTTTCCTTCATTAGGATTTTTCCATTGGGTTTTCCCTAATAAGGTTTTAACGAGGCATGTTCATGGCATAATGAGGAACACTACAAAGATCAAGATTATTCCTCAAAGTTTGAAAGCGGAAGGGTAGTTGTACTCTTTTTCCTTCGATCAAGTTTTTCCCAGGTTTTCTTGTGAGGTTTTAATGAGGCAACACATGGATACTCCAACGAATGATATACATGATGATTCACTCAGTTTTATCCCACGAGGTTTCTTGAGGCGGCACAAGAATATTCATACAAGAACTATCGAGATAAGGGGAGCAAATTTACGAGATCACCGATTCTTGAAGTTTTTATCCAACGGAGATTTCCTACCAACATTATGATGCGGCGTGATATGATTGCGCAAGCTCCAATATAAACATTTGAAAGTTTTTCTCAATTTGGGTTTTTCTTCAAACTAGTTCGTGAGATATTTATGTAAATAGTCGTTCGAGGGAGTGTTATAATAAAGCCTGAAAGTGACATTTCAATTACTGCTTTTGTTTTTATATAGTGTGAATGGTATTATTATCACGATGTAAATATGTAATTACGATTGTGCAATCTGAAGTTTTCCTATAAATAGGACTTCAGTTATTAATGAAAAATATACCTGAGAATCATTCTCTCTATTCTCTCTCTAATTTCTCTCTCTATTATTTCGGTTTCATAACAGATGTCAGTTTCTAGAGGTAAGCTGCTAAAATAACTTTTAAAATAATCAGTATGGTTATTTACTTAAAAAATAAAATTTAAGTATTACCTTCAAAAACCTATCCCAAAAATTACATCTACCCCGAAGCTGGTCCAAACCTTTATATATCCAACGCGCCATATTACAGGTTGTAACATTATCCCTGTAGTAAGTTTGTCAACAACGACCGCATAGCGCAGTGGATTAGCGCGTCTGACTTCGGATCAGAAGGTCGTGGGTTCGACTCCCACTGTGGTCGATTTTGATTTCCTTTTTTTGGTAATATTTATTTAGTACCTCATTAATGGGCCCGTCTAGGGCTGGGCTTGTTTTTGTTTATCAGTAATTCATTAGTAGGCAAGGCTGGCCGGCTCTTGTATGAAGTCAGAAGTCCAAAATCGAGAGATGATTCTTTTTTTTTTGGGCCAGTTCCCGAATTTTTTTTGTGACCCAATTTCACTCTCAATTTAAGGTTAAATGAAGCATTGGTTGGCTATTCATTTCAGTCGTCCCTGATTAAATCACAGGCTCACACTTACTGAACTCGTATTATGATATTATCTGTTTTAATTCCTCCCTCGTTTTCCCTTCACTCTAATATTCCAACATACCATGTGAAAAGAATTCTCAAAACTCCAATAAAATTTCTCTTTTTAATTTCAAGGAAGTCAGAGAAATGAATTAATAATGATTCTATGTTCAATATAATTTTTTTTAATCATGTTGTGTTTGGGTTGGAACTTGGGATTCAAATCCAGTGGACGCAAGTGGGCAGGATTTGGTCCTAAAAGGAGAAATGGGTCATGTTAAAAGACAAAGATAAATGGGCTCCAAAAACAGAGAAATGTGCTAAGCCCATAATGGAAACGAACAGGAACATCCCTAAGTGGCCCATTTCTGTTAACTGTCAAACGCAGGGGTGGGCACTGGGCATGCGACAGGATGGGTCGGGATTGGGCGAATCCCGTCCCGTCCCGAGAATAAATTACCGGAATGGAACGGGACGGGATTGCGTATTTTGAAATTCATCCCGCACGTCCCGATCCCATTCGGGTTCGGGTCGGGATCGGAACGGGATGGGATATCCTGCACATTTATTGACCTTGACAGAAACTGTGAAAAAACGAATGAAACAGCTATAAATTTTGGAATTATCAAATGAATGAGGTAGAAATTTAAAAAAAAAAAAATATAAACTAGTCATTCCAAAAAAAAATGACCCCAATATCCATTAATAACTTAAAAAATACACAGAACAAAATAGATAGTAACGTAAACACGCACAAAGGACAATAGATCAATAATCCAACTGCATAGTGCATATTACATCAACATCAACACGTGAAGATAAAATTCAAATTGAAAGTGCAGAAAATATCAACTTAAAACTGAAAACTTAAAACTGAAACTTTGATATTTCATATATCAGACATCAATTTAGGATTTACATGATTAAATAATATATAAAAAAATCGATTATATTAAATATTACGGGACGAAACGGGATTGATCGAGATGATCCCGATCCATCCCGTCCTATTTGAATAGTAACAAAGCGGGACGAGATGGAATGAAATTGTTATTTTAAGAAATTATTCCGTCCCATTCGTTAATTTTCGGGACGGAATCCAGACGGGATCGGAATTTCGGGTTCAACTGCCCAGCCCCTCAAACGTCTTCTCTCTCTCTCTCTCTCTCCTCAAACCTGCATCAAATATAGAGACTAGAGTATAATGCATACTTCCACCAACAAAGAACACCTCCACCAACCTGAGGAGATGTCTACACACCACCTTCATTCTTCTTCTTCTTCTTCTTCTTCTTCTTCTTCTTCATCCTAACAAAATCTCTATATTCCTTTCTCTCAATCTCCCACCATGAAACAATTGCACAAGCAATCCTCAAACACCAAAAAAGACGAAGAGATGCCGTTTTCTCAAACCCCATCTTACTCTCCCAAATCCCTGAAACACCCAAGATCCCTCCCTAGATCCTTGAGTTACATCCTCAAAGAGCAGCGGCTTCTCTTCATCATCGTCGGCATACTGATCGGCTCCACCTTCTTCATCATCCAGCCGTCGCTCTCGATCCTCTCGTTGGCGGATCGCAGCCCAAGGATTTTATCCGGCAGCCGCGAATCGATGGCTAGTTATCAGGATCGTGAGCTATCGCACAATTTTCAGAATAATGTTGTCAATAGCAATTATAATCGATATTCGAATGGTGTGGGGAGAGTGCCGGTTGGTATCGGGAGTAAGAGGAAGAGGATTGTTGTGACTGGCGGCGCTGGTTTCGTCGGGAGCCATTTGGTGGATAAGCTTATTGCCAGAGGGGATGATGTGATTGTGATTGATAATTTTTTCACGGGGAGGAAGGAGAATGTGGCGCATCTGTTTGGGAACCCGAGGTTTGAATTGATTAGGCATGACGTTGTCGAGCCGATTTTGTTAGAGGTGGATCAGATCTATCATTTGGCCTGTCCGGCTTCACCCGTGCATTATAAGTATAATCCTGTCAAGACTATCATATCCTTTTTCCGTCTATTTTTCCTTGCATTATATATATGGGTCTATCGAATTATGAGTGTGCTTTGGGATTCAAATGTGCATGGATTTAGTTCTTACATTTACTTGCTTATACGATATACTTTCGTCCGAGTGTAGCCACTTTATATTTGCTATATTTTCTTGTAATGGTTTTGGTTCAGCCAAATGTTCTGTTGCATTTGGAATTAGTTGAGATCCTTGACTGTGTGATTAAAAGACAAATGTGATGGGAACACTTAATATGTTGGGCCTTGCAAAGAGAATTGGTGCGAGGTTCCTTCTTACTAGTACAAGTGAGGTTTATGGTGATCCTCTTGAGCATCCACAAAAGGAGACATATTGGGGACATGTGAATCCAATTGGTCAGTGACATTGTTTGTTATGGATTTTTGAGTTTTCTTTGCAATTTCTTTTTTCTGATATGATGATTGATCAGGGGTACGTAGTTGTTATGACGAAGGAAAACGAACGGCTGAGACCTTAGCAATGGATTACCATCGAGGTGCTGGTGTTGAGGTAAGGTCAATGATATATATACTACACTTCCGCCTCTTGTATCATGAGCTAGAGGTGAACTTGAGATATGTATTTTGTTTTCCAATGCCTCAATTGTCAATGCATTCCTTTTTTTCTTTTTCTAAACCCTTTTATAAGTGAAATAAACGGGAGGGGATAGGATTTGAACCCTTGATTTCACCTCTAATAGGCAAGAGCCAAGAGTATTAGCAATCTTTTCGACTAATTTATCGTGCGTCAGGTGATCGATTCGATATTGGTATCGTCGAGTCCTGGTTCACATGGAACTTAACAAAACTATGTTTATTTTGGCAATTGTAATGGCAGATCATGGAAAAAATATGAGCTAGGTAGCACTCCTTTTTTCTGTTTGTTCTTTTCACGACCGGTTACTCATAATTATGAGTATTCTACATGAGTACACGGTCATTTGATTATGTCAGCAGTACAAATTACATAGTTCTGAGAACCGGACTGTACCGGCCAGTTCAACTGGGAATCGATCCTCCAACCGCTCCGGTTCTCCTCGAAGATTGCCTGCACAAAAACTGGTCAAAACCAGTTGAAAGAACGGGTCTTAAATGAGTGGTTGTTGGAATATTGTTATTCTTTAGTATGATGAGTATATAATATTTTTCACATAAATAAATACACTGTTTGAAAAGGCGGCGCTCCGCGCGCCTTGAAGCGCGCCTCTCGCCGGAAACGCCTCAAGGCGTCCGGCGACCTGCGAAAAGCAAGAAAGGCGAGCGCCTTTTGGACGGGGCACACGCTTTTGAGGTGCAGTGTGCGCCTTCAGCGCCTCGGAACGATTTCTGTGTTTTTTTTTTAAAAAAATTGGCCTGAAACGATGTTGTTTCAGGTTAAGAAGAAAAAATAAAAAAAAAGGAAACCCTAGTTTGTATCCGCCGCTTTTCAGCAGTAACCGAAGGAAAAAAAAAAGAAAAAAAGAAACCCTAATTGTTATCCCGCCGGTTTTATAAGGAAACTTTTTTTTTAATTTCTTCTCCCATAAACTTTTCGAGCAAACTTTTCCTTCTCCAGCAAACTTTTTTTTTACTTCTCCCAAAAACTTCCGAGCAAACAAAAAATATTGTTATCCAGCCAGTTTTTTTACTTCAGCAGTCAAAAAATACTCCAAGCAAACAAAACGCAGCAAACTTTCTTCTCCAACACATTTTTCATTTTGAACTTGTGGCTTGTCTCGTTGAACTTACGTTATTTCAGTTTGTTTTGGTTGAATTTTTTATGTTCTTAAACTTTATATATGTTGCTTAAGTTGTATTATTACGTATTTGAAGTTTATTTGATTAAAGGCTTATTATTTAGGTGTTATTCTATACTTGAAAAAGAAAAGCACGTAGTGCTTACGCCTCGGCGCCTCAAGGCTTACGCCTCGCTTTTTGGCAGGCCACGCCTAGGCTTACGCCTTCGCCTTTTCAAACATTGAATAAATACATATATAAATATATAAGTATTTGGCTCATGTATCAATCATTTTGTCAAATAATTTAGTCGTTCATATTAATTTTAGAAAAAAATAAATATTGATTTCTCATGGATTTATATTAATTTACTGCGTAAAATATTATATATTCTGTAAAAAAAATATCCTCAGTTTGACGGGGGTCGAATTTGTGAACCATTGAATCTGTAGCTTGACCATTTTTGATGACCGGTCCGTTTCTCAGAACATTGGTAAATTTGGATATTCCTCTTATGTCCTTGAACATGTGTTCCGAATTCGGTTTGGTGCTTGTTATGTCTTATCGTCTTTCTCTTTGTACAGGTTCGCATTGCACGTATTTTTAATACATATGGACCTCGTATGTGTCTAGATGACGGGCGGGTGGTCAGCAACTTTGTCTCACAGGTTTGTCTTGTCTGGCGTTACTTCATTCCTACTTTGTTTTTTGTATGAAGTATGGTGTTAACTAATTTTAGACAAATTAATGGCACTATAATCTACATGCCACCGACCCAACATAGTTGGGATTAAGGTGCAGTTGTTATTGTTGTTGATGATGATGATAAATGTACATCTAGAAGGTTTAAGTTTAAATTAGGCCGTGTGTGCGTTCTGCATGACGAAATCCCAGTGGAAGTTGTTGGAATTTGCTTGTAGGTGGCATCCTGTAACTTTTCTTTGTTTGGAAAGCCAAGCGTTTCAGAATTTTCTTATGACCATGGGTGTGTTATGCAGGCCATACGGAAACAACCGATGACAGTCTATGGGGATGGAAAACAAACACGAAGCTTCCAATATGTGTCTGACTTGGTACGTCATGTCTTCTTTCTTTGCGTACGCAACTAGCTTTTGGTCTAAGTTTTCCAATCAAAGCATGACATGATAATATATTAGTTCAGCCTTAAGTAGAACCATTAGAAGTTCCTTAGGTATTTATAGGTTTGTGCTCTTGCTCAATCGTTAATATGCACCGTTAGACTAGTGGAACCAACCAATTTAAAAACTATGTTAATTTGCCCCCCCCCCCCCCCTCTCTCTCTCTCTCCCTCCCTCCCTCCCTTGTGTTTGTGTTTCTTTGTATGTTATATTCATACTAAAATCAATTCACTCGTATGATGAATGGGTCTGAAAGACGGAACATTTGACTTATGAGTATGCTCTTTCTACAAACTTGTGTTGTTTTTGCACATCCATTTTCCGAATTTCAGGTCGATGGGTTGGTGGCATTGATGGAAGGTGAACATGTGGGCCCATTCAACTTGGGTAACCCAGGGGAATTTACTATGTTGGAGCTTGCTGAGGTTAGTCCAGGAATATCTTTTTGTCTCTACTGATTACATCTTTCTGTGTAATGTTGTATATACTTCCTCCGTTCTATTATTATTGCAACGTGTTGACTATTACACTATTCACATACTGTCTTTTGACCATCTTTTGTGATTGATACATATGAAAAAATATAGTCATGCGAGATCTTGTTACATTCACCACGAAATATATTTTCAAAATATCAAATTTTTATAATTTTTAAAAATAAATAATTAAATATATTAATATTCAAAGTTGTGCATTGGCAAGCGCAAAAGTCCAGATGTTGCAATTATAGTAGAACAGAGGTAGTATGAATCATAACTAGATTTCATAACTAGGCTACACCCCAGGGGTAGTTTTGTAATTATTTCTAATCTATAAGATCTGTCCTCTGATGAAACCGAGTTATTTTCCTCATGAAATAATAGGTTGTCAAAGAAACCATCGATCCCAGCGCCACAATTGAATTCAAACCAAACACTGCCGACGATCCTCATAAGAGGAAGCCGGATATTACCAAAGCAAAGGATCTTCTCAATTGGGAGCCGAAGATTTCCTTACGAGAAGGGTTGCCTCGGATGGTAAATGATTTCCGAAACCGAATCTTGAATGAAGATGAAGGAAAGGGGTTCAAATGACAGACAACATGAAGGGAAATGTAGTTTTGTATAGAATGAGAGCATGTTTTGTAAGTAAGTTATAGCTGTTCCCAATGCATTCATATCTTTATTCAAATTCTGTAGTTGCAACCTTAAAATTAGCATCAGTTCATTGCAGCTAGGATCTAACTTTAAATCCAGTTTTGTCCTTTTTAATGTGGTGTGGATGAGTTTAATTTTTCGCAACCATGACAGAGAGAATCTTACTTGGTGCTTAGTTTCGTAATTAAGTTACTCGATAGTCAGTGGCGAATCCAGAATCTCCGGCGGTTGGGGGCACACATGTAATGAACATAAAAAAAAAATTATATTCTAAGGATTTTCTTTCAATTATAAAGAAAGGGTAAAAAAATGTCTGCCGGGGAGTAGGGCCGAGAATTTAGGATCGGGAAATCCCGAATCCCGGTCCCGTCCCGAGTCCCGAATTTTTCGGGACCGGGATTTTAAATTTTGGTAATTTTTCGGGGGTCGGGACCGGGACCACCAAATTGGTGCATTTCGGGACCGGGACTCGGGACCGGGACCTCGGGATGTCCCGATTCTCAGCCCTACGGGGAGCCTTCCCCCGATTGCCCTCAAAGTTGGCTGTGGATCCGCCTCTGTCGATAGTAGTGACACCAGTGTTTTCAGTTGCGTTGCGTAGGTCTGTAGCGTTTTTGTAAAGAATTGCGTAGCGCAAAATAGCGTAGCGCATAGCGTAAGTAATTCGAACATGACATTTTTAAGTGAAAAAATAAAATAAATATTCTTGTGTAAGATCAATATATAAATAACCCAAGTAAAATAGCCATGTAATAATTTCAAATAAACAAAACAACTTAGAACAATGATAATAATCCAAAATAACAAACTTAAATAAGCCACAACATGAAAATATTCAATTCTAGAAACACTTAAAAATTCTAATTTCTAGTAGTAGTCGTTCTCATTCAATATGATATCACTATCATCATCATCATCGAGAGTTTGTATTTCGGGAAAAGTTGCACTGTCAAAGATTTGAGGGTCTACACCAACATGGTCTTCAATCTCCACATCTTCATCAACAAGCCCAACAACTCTCACTTGCTTCTCCTTGCCCCGACCTATTATATATGAAATGAGATGTAATAAGTGATAGGTCATTTTCCAAGTGAGAACTGAATAAAAATATCAACATATACTTACTTGAGCATTCACCAACTCTCTTTCTGGAAGGCATAATCAAATCCTCAACTTCTCTATCAATATCTTCTTCTATTCTTTTATCTGAATCCAAGAGACTATCAAAGGGATCGGATGGCACGGTCATAATAGGATCTCCCGAGAATAAGTCATCATTTTCAAGCCAACGACTACCCTCGGGAAGGACCGGATCTTCTTTCTCAGTTATCCATTCATCGTCCGAATCAATCTCATCTACTACGATCGGATCAATTTTATCTCTCCTTCTAATACTTCTCTCCCTTAGCTTGAAATTATACTTTACAAAAACCAAAGCATTCAATCTTTGATGTTCAAGCCTATTCCTCTTCTTTGTATGTATCTAGAATTATAAAGAAGTGCAAATTACAATTAAAACGAGTATTCAGCAAAATGGAACTCTTCAAGTTTAGTAGAAGTTAGACTAATTACCGATTCAAAAGTACTCAGTTCCTTTCACCCCGAAGCACTACAAGTAAGACTTAGTACTCGAATAGCAAAACCAGAAAGCTCGGGTGTCTTATGTCCAAATCGTTCCCACCATTTTGCTGAAAAAATAATATCATTGAATTTATATAAAAACATGCAAGTCCCAACATTATTTGAATAATATAATTGAATATACAAAGAAAAAGACAATTATAATATGTTAGAAAAATATACCTGGAGCCCGCAACATTCTAGACCTCTTTGCCATTGGACTTCCAAATTCACCTTCAGCTTTATCATATAAGTCCAATTGAAGATCAGCTTTAAGACGATCATCCGGAGATAACATTTTATCCATACAAGTGTGGAGCCCATCTCTAACTTCATCACAATTTGAAAACTTGTCTTCATAACGCAATTGCGGATTCAGATAATACCCAGCCGCATATAGAGGATGATGAAGTTGTGGAGTCCACCGAGCATCTATTTTCCTCCAAATGGGCATATACTTTCTTTGAACCCCCACAATTAAATTTGATGGTTTCCTTTGCCTTATCCATAAGCTCATATATATATCCCATGGCTGGTCTCTCCTCCGAATCAACCTCCCTTAACACACTAACAAGAGGGACAACACTCTTAACACAAAATGCTACGTGTGGCCAAAAATTAGGGTCATTAATTACAATTCTTTTAACTATTTTCCCTTCGAATTTTTGCGCTTGAGGAGACTTAACCCATTCTTCGGAAGCGAACATAATTTCAAGTGCTCTTTTTTGCTTGTACATACTTTGAAGTGTGAGAAAGGCAGTGGCAAAACGAGTTACCGCGGGACGAAGAAGTTCCCTATCTTTTGTATGCACCCTCATCAACGAAAGAATAGTTCCATGCCCGTAAATGAATTTCACAACTCTCTTAGCATTTTCAATAGTATCTGAAAATATTTTCAACTTTGCAATATCTTCTAACATTAGATCGATGCAATGAGCCGCACAAGGTGTCCACCATATTGCCGTTCTAGTCTCCATAATTTTTTTCCCTGCCTTGACGCAATTTGAAGCATTATCCGTGACAATTTGGATCACATTCTCCTCTCCTATCTGTAATATCCGCATTTTTCTTTCCCTTGTATTGTTATTTTCGGTGTATTTCTCGATTGTAGCGACCCTCGTGTATCCTTCAGTGTAACTTTCCCGACATCTATTGATCTGATTCTCGTAATTGTTGTGCGGAACCGCCATTTCGGGGTTGCCGTGGATCCATTCCATGTTTCGATGCGTCTTGAGATGTTCTGTTTAACGTTTCGTTCATATTCCGGTATTTTGGGCCATTTATATTCTGTATCTAGCGCACGCTAAATTCCCTGTATAACGCACGCTAGAGATCCCTTAGTAGCGCACGCTACGTTTACTTCGTAGCGCGCGCTAATGAGTTAGCCCTGGGAGTGGCAGTGTTGTTTTCCAACCCTCTGGACTGGCGGATTAGCGTACGCTACATAGTCTAGCGCACGCTAATGTCGGGGGCTAGCGCACGCTGAGACTTCCAGGTAACGTGCGCTAGCGTGAGTGTCCAGTACTGGACAGTTTACTACTGAACTCAATCAGATGCTAGTTAGCGCACGCTATGCTTGTATGGTAGCGCACGCTAACGGATCAGGTGGGTTCTGGACAGTTTGTCACTGGACTCGACTGATGTCCAGGTAGCGCACGCTATTGGTCGATAGCGCGCGCTACCGAGAGGTTATTAGCGCACGCTACGTTTCGAGTAGCGCACGCTAACGGCCAATTACCTGGCTACTGGACTGGGACGCAAATTGTTTGTTCTGTATTTTCATCCCGTTAGCGCACGCTAACCTTGAGGATTAGCGCGCGCTAACACTCCCTGGCTATATAAACCAGGGAGTTGACCGAGATAATCATAATTTCTCTTTTCTTCCTCTCTCCGCGGCGAAGGCGATTCCGAGGCGTTTTCTTGGCGATTTCTTCCTCCAATCATCTCATCCATCATCCTTCTTGAGTTCTTGGAGTATTATATCAACATCAACACGAATCTTTCGTCCTAATCCACGGTAAATCTCTTAGAACCCTACTTTTGGATAATTTGGGGGTTTTGGGATTTTCTTCCTATTCGTTCCGTTTTGATGGTGGATTCATGATGATTATGATTAATCTTGTTGATATCATTAGTTTTCCTACGGATTCATGGTATATTTCCATAGCTTTGTGAAATCGAGAGGGTTTGGTTGTGGTCCGCCCTCGTTGTTATTTTATTCGAATATACATGAATCGTAGGCGGATTTCCGGGTGTATTCCATTTCCATAATCATTTAGAAGTGGTTGTGATTGTGTTATTCGAATCGTTAGGTTCATTTTCGTCGGTTCCTCGCGGTCGTGCTTGATTCTTCCGTTCCGTTCGTGTCGTCGTCTATTTAATCGAGGCAAGTATCCTTATGAACTTACAATCTTAACGTAGTAGTATTGCATGAGACTTGTGTGTGTGTGTATGCTCACTACGGGTTAGATCCGACGGGGTCTCGGTAGGGGTCCACGGAGGGGTGGATCCACGAGCTTGCTTTTAACCACTACGGGTTAGATCCGACGGGGTCTCGGTAGGGGTCCACGGAGGGGTGGATCCATGGTTAATTGTGGTGCATTTTTACAAATGTGATTTGATTATGACATTTCCGGAAATGAGTGTTTTGAAACTATGATTTCTTGATTGCATGCATTACTATATGTGTAAGATGTAAATTGTTCATTTGGTTACTTGTACTAGCGTAATTGCTAACCCCTCTAGGGACCTGTTTTGGGGAAATTCGTTTTATGAATTTCAGGTCAGGTTCATCGAGACGGCAATGGTATTGGACCAGTACACGGATGATGGCCGTGCGTGATGATTGTGCACGAGTGACGTTTTAGTGTCTTTTTTTATATTTTCATCTTTTGTGGTTTTTGAACTAATAGTTGTACTCGAGTACTTAAGAGTTGTTGTTCATCCGGATTGTATTGTTGCCTATTATGTTGTGTTGGGTGATGATGTTATGTTGACCGGTTGAACCGGGTGGATTATTCTGTTTTGCGTCTTTATGACGAGGTGTTATTTTGTCGTTTCTGTGAGTCGATGAGTATGATGCTGTCCAGCCTGGTGGGTCCCATATAGGGATTCACGGCACTGTAATATACCTCGAATATCTTGAGGGTGTTACAGAAAATGGTATCAAAGCTCTAGGTTTATGGATACCTAGGCTTGTCGGTTTATTGGGTCTTGTGGTGTTTTGTTTTGCAAATCATCGTCACGCTGCCATGATTCCGGTACTACCAGTGTTCGTAAGTTTTCCTTCCTCTGTTCATTAATTCCTTGTATCGTACCCTTGATTCTCGACTTGTGATTGTTCTTTTCTTGTACTGACCCTCGTATGGCTTTTGCTACTTATTTAACTCCAGTATGGATGCTGGAAGAGGTCGTGGTCGCGGTCGTGGTCGTGGACGCGGCCGGGGACGTGGGGCAGCCGGTGGGGCGGCCACGTCACAGTCTTCGGGAGCCGGCAGTACCGGAGACCGTCATAGCCATGCTTCTTCCCAGGAGCGTGCCGATCTTGGTATTGCGGCCGTTATGCAGCAAATGGTGAATCAAATGGCGGCGATAGCCTAGGCGGTTCAGAACCCGGATCAGGCCCACGCTAATCGGGGCGGAGCGGATCGTTGGCTCCAAGATGTTATCAAGATGCACCCTCCTTAGTTTTCGGGAGCTTCAGACCCGATTGGCTGGGAAGGGTGTATCAAGGAGATGTCTAAGGTCTTCGTTGCCACTAACTGTCCCGAAGACCGTAAAGTTCCTATTGCTCAATACTTTCTCACCGGGGACGCTACGGACTGGTGGGAGGCCGTTGAGCCCAAAGATCATGCTACTTCGTGGGCTGAGTTTCAAGAATTGATGGAGGCTGAATATTGCCCGTGGCCGGTCAAACAGGCTCGGGTACATGCTTTTTATGATGCTCAACCGCGGGATGTCCCCGTATCTCAAGCTATTGCTGATTTTAACAAGGAGTTGGGTTATGTGAAGACCCAAGTTGTCGAGGAGAGCGACAAAATTTTCCATTTCTCCAGGCGGATGAAGTTGTCGATTCGGGACTATATGTCGGGGCTCGTCTGTACTACCTTGAAAGATTACCAGAGCAGGGCCCTTGCTTACGATATGTCGGTGACGGCGAGTGAGGCGGTCCGCGAGAGTAAGAAGCAGAAGTCCGCCGGGGATTTTTCGGGCCACAAAGGTAGGGGTCAGCAGAAATTCCAATCTGCTAACTTTTCTGCCGGTGGTGGCCCAGCTCGATCTACTGGATTTCCCCGTAGGGCTGCCAGTGCCCCTTTTCGGGAAGTGAAGTGTTTTAAGCGTGGCGGCCAGGCCACATCACCGTAATTGCCGAGTCCTTTGTTGATATGTAATCGGGCAGGGCCAACCGCCACAAGGCGGCTTTCGTGCCGAGAGGGAGAGAATTGTGGGTGCCGGACTTCCATCCCAGTGCCTAGGGAACCAAGTGTGAATCGAGGATCGCTTGCTCCTCAATCTCCGCCGAGTGCTAGTCGGGAGAGGTCGGGTCAGCCTCTAAGGGGGAGCTTCCGGTCGGCCACCCCACCCGCGTGTCTATGAGATGCGGAGAGCCGATGACCCAGCGGCTACCGTGGCGACAGGTACCGTTTATATTCTTTCTCATCCTGTCAGTGTGCTTTTCGATTCCGGTGCTACACATTCGTTCATATATTTGGATTGTGTGCGCCGTTTGAGTCTCGACTGTTTGATGCCTTGTGAACCCTTCATCGTTAAGCTTCCTAGCGGTGATAGGATCGTTGGTGATCAGGAGGTTCGAGACTGTTCTGTACTTATTTGTGAGAGGACTTGGCCCTCTAATCTTATTGTTGTGGATATTGAGGGTGAGGATTTGATTATCGGGGATGATTGGCTCGAGCGGCATGGCGCAATCATGAACTACCGCACGAGGATCATCACCATGTTAGCCGAGGATGGCACCGAGCACTCCTTCGCGGGGCGAAGGAGGGGAAATCAGAAATTCGTCATTAATGCCTTGAAGGCGATGAGTCTCCTGCGAAAAGGGTGTACTGGTTATTGGTGCTATGCCTTAAAGGCGGAGGATGGTGGAATCAAGCTATCGTCGATTCCAGTCGTTAATGAGTTTCCTGATGTATTTCCTGACGAGTTACCGGGATTGCCACCGGATCGTGCGGTTGAGTTTGCTATAGAGTTAGAGTCGTGCGCGGCTCCTATTTCGAAGGCGCCCTATCGCATGGCACCTTCAGAGATGTCCGAGTTGAAGAAGCAGTTGAGTGAGCTTATTGAGTCGGGGTATGTTCGACCGAGCGCCTCGCCTTGGGGCGCACCGGTCCTGTTTGTGCGGAAGAAGGATGGTTCGCTACGTTTGTGTATCGACTATCGCGAACTAAACAAGGTGACCATCAAGAACAAGTATCCTTTGCCGAGAATTGATGACTTGTTCGATCAGTTGCAAGGAGCTGCGGTATTCTCGAAAATTGATTTGAAATCGGGGTACTATCAGCTCCGGGTGAGAGAGTCCGATGTGCCGAAAACAGCTTTTCGGACGAGGTACGGACATTATGAGTTCGTAGTCATGCCTTTCGGGTTAACTAATGCGCCGGCGGTGTTCATGCAGTTGATGAACAAAGTTTTTATCGAGTATTTGGATAAGTGTGTCGTCGTCTTCATGGACGATATTCTTATTTACTCGAGGAATGAGGAAGAGCATGCCCATCATTTGCGGGTAGTATTAGACATTTTGAGGACCGAGCAACTCTATGCAAAGTTCTCGAAATGTGAGTTCTGGCTGAAGGAAGTGATGTTTTTAGGTCACGTGATTTCATCCGAGGGGGTTCGTGTGGATCCGCAGAAGATTGAGGCAGTGTCGGATTGGGCACCGCCCAAGAATGTGAAGGAGCTCCGTAGTTTCTTGGGTTTAGCTGGCTACTATCGTAGGTTCGTCGAGGGTTTCTCGAAACTAGCTCGACCACTTACACAGTTGCTCCAGAAGTCCGAGAAGTTCATCTGGAATGACGAGAGGCAGTTGAGTTTTGAGGAATGAAGAAGCGTTTGACTTCAGCCGGTTTTGGCGTTGCCATGTGGCAACGAGGGTTTTGCCGTTTATAGCGATGCTTCGGTCGTGGTCTTGGGTGCGTATTGATGCGGACGGCAAGACCATTGCCTATGCGTCGAGACAGCTTGAGGCCGTATGAGCCGAACTACCCTACTCATGATTTGGAGTTAGCGGCGATGCTTTTGCGCTAAAGATTTGGCGTCACTATCTTTTCGGCTCTGCATGTCAGATTTTTACCGATCATAAAAGTCTGAAATACATATTTACTCAGCGAGAGTTGAATATGAGGCAGAGGAGGTGGTTAGAGTTGATTAAGGATTATGACCTCGAGATCCTTTATCATCCGGGCAAGGCGAACGTCGTGGCCGACGCCTTGAGTCGAAAACCGGTTGCGTTACGAACGCTTGAGATCCTTACGTCTCAGTCCGAGCTTAGGCGGGCTTTTATCGAGTTAGATATTGAAGTTTTGTTGCCTGGAGCCGTCGGGCAACTTCGTGCTTTAGAGATTTCGTCGTCTTTGATCGATGAAATTAAGCTGAAGCAATCAGGGGATCCGATGATTTCTCAAATCCGAGAGAACGTTCTTAAGGGAAAGTCTCCTGGGTTTGTGATTCACGAGGATGGTATTTTGAGATTCCAGAGTCGGCTTTGTGTACCGAACGACTTAGAGTTGAGGCAGAGTATTTTACGGGAGGCCCATGCTACACCTTATTCCGTTCATCCTGGTTCGAGTAAGATGTACAAGGACCTGAGAAGAAATTTCTGGTGGAATGATATGAAGGAGGAGGTCGCACAGTTTGTAGCGAGATGTTTGACTTGTCGCAGTCAAAATCGAGCATCGCCGACCAAGTTATTGCGATCACTTCGCTCGGAATGGAAATGGGAAGATATATCAATGGATTTCGTTACGAGTTTGCCGAGATCGAGGTCGGGCATGAATATGGTATGGGTGATTGTTGATCGTCTGACCAAGTCGGCACATTTTCTGGGCATCAAGGACACTTGGGGCCCGGAGAAGTTGGCTCGTGTGTTTATCGCACAGATTGTGAGACTTCACGGTACTCCGAAGTCTATTATTTCGGATCGCGACGGCCGTTTTGTATCGCACTTCTGGCAGGCATTGCATAAGGCGTTGGGTACCCGTTTGCGTTTGAGTACCTCTTTCCATCCCCAGTCAGATGGACAGTCGGAACGCACTATCCAGACGTTCGAGGATTTGTTGCGTGCTTGTGCCCTCGATTGGAGTAGCGATTGGGAGGAACATTTGCCATTGATCGAATTCACGCACAACAACAGTTGGCACGCGTCGATTCGGATGGCACCGTATGAGGCACTTTATGGGCGGCGGTGTCGATCACCAATTTGTTGGAATGAAACGTCCGATTTAGTCGGAACCGAGCCGGACGTCGTTTTAGAGACGAGGCGGAAGATAGAAGTAATTCGAGAACGGATGTTGACTGCCCAGAGTCGACAGAAGTCGTATGCCGACGTCCGTCGCCGACCTTTGGAATTCGAGGTGGGAGACCACGTTTTGCTAAAGGTGTCGCCGACGAAGGGAGTTTTTCGTTTCGGGAAGAAAGGGAAATTGAGTCCGAGATTTATTGGACCCTTTGAGATTCTCGAGCGAGTCGGTGAGTTGGCATACCGTTTGGCGTTACCTCCAGCCTTGAGTCATGTTCATAGCGTTTTTCACGTTTCCCAGTTGAGGAAATATGTCCCGGATCCTAGTCACGTCATCGATTATGGTGAGATTGATGTCGCCGAGGATGTTACTTTTGAAGAGCGTCCTTTGAAGATTTTGGAGCATCGTGAGAAACGATTGAGACATAAGACCATACCTTTGGTTAAGGTGCAGTGGTCGAGACACGGAGTCGAGGAGGCAACTTGGGAAGCAGGGATAGCATGCGTGCTAAGTACCCCGAATTGTTTGTTTCTTAAGTTTCGGACGAAACTTATTTTTAGAGGGTAGAATGTAATATCCGCATTTTCTTTCCCTTGTATTGTTATTTTCGGTGTATTTCTCGATTGTAGCGACCTCGTGTATCCTTGATGTAACTTTCCGTCATCTATTGATCGATTCGTAATTGTTGTGCGGAACCGCCGTTTCGGGGTTGCCGTGGATCCATTCCATGTTTCGATGCGTCTTGAGATGTTCTGTTTAACGTTTCGTTCATATTCCGGTATTTTGGGCCGTTTATATTCTGTATCTAGCGCACGCTAAATTTCCTGTATAACGCACGCTAGAGATCCCTTAGTAGCGCACACTACGTTTACTTCGTAGCGCGCGCTAACGAGTTAGCCCTGGGAGTGGCAGTGTTGTTTTCCAACCCTCTGGACTGGCAGATTAGCGTACGCTACATAGTCTAGCGCACGCTAATGTCGGGGGCTAGCGCACGCTGAGACTTCCAGGTAACGTGCGCTAGCGTGAGTGTCCAGTACTGGACAGTTTACTACTGAACTCAATCAGATGCTAGTTAGCGCACGCTATGCTTGTATGGTAGCGCACGCTAACGGATCAGGTGGGTTCTGGACAGTTTGTCACTGGACTCGACTGATGTCCAGGTAGCGCACGCTATTGGTCGATAGCGCGCGCTACCGAGAGATTATTAGCGCACGCTACGTAGCGCACGCTAACGGCCAATTACCTGGCTACTGGACTGGGACGCAAATTGTTTGTTCTGTATTTTCATCCCGTTAGCGCACGCTAACCTTGAGGATTAGCGCGCGCTAACACTCCCTGGCTATATAAACCAGGGAGTTGACCGAGATAATCATAATTTCTCTTTTCTTCCTCTCTCCGCGGCGAAGGCGATTCCGAGGCGTTTTCTTGGCGATTTCTTCCTCCAATCATCTCATCCATCATCCTTCTTGAGTTCTTGGAGTATTATATCAACATCAACACGAATCTTTCGTCCTAATCCACGGTAAATCTCTTAGAACCCTACTTTTGGATAATTTGGGGGTTTTGGGATTTTCTTCCGATTCGTTTCGTTTTGATGGTGGATTCATGATGATTATGATTAATCTTGTTGATATCATTAGTTTTCCTACGGATTCATGGTATATTTCCATAGCTTTGTGAAATCGAGAGGGTTTGGTTGTGGTCCGCCCTCGTTGTTATTTTATTCGAATATACATGAATCGTAGGCGGATTTCCGGGTGTATTCCATTTCCATAATCGTTTATAAGTGGTTGTGATTGTGTTATTCGAATCGTTAGGTTCATTTTCGTCGGTTCCTCGCTGTCGTGCTTGATTCTTCCGTTCCGTTCGTGTCGTCGTCTATTTAATCGAGGCAAGTATCCTTATGAACTTACAATCTTAACGTAGTAGTATTGCATGAGACTTGTGTGTGTGTGTATGCTCACTACGGGTTAGATCCGACGGGGTCTCGGTAGGGGTCCACGGAGGGGTGGATCCGCGAGCTTGCTTTTAACCACTACGGGTTAGATCCGACGGGGTCTCGGTAGGGGTCCACGGAGGGGTGGATCCATGGTTAATTGTGGTGCATTTTTACAAATGTGATTTGATTATGGCATTTCCGGAAATGAGTGTTTTGAAACTATGATTTCTTGATTGCATGCATTACTATATGTGTAAGATGTAAATTGTTCATTTGGTTACTTGTACTAGCGTAATTGCTAACCCCTCTGGGGACCCGTTTTGGGGAAATTCGTTTTATGAATTTCAGGTCAGGTTCATCGAGACGAGCGGGCGCTGGACCAGTACACGGATGATGGCCGTGCGTGATGATTGTGCACGAGTGACGTTTTAGTGTCTTTTTTTATATTTTCATCTTTTGTGGTTTTTGAACTAATAGTTGTACTCGAGTACTTAAGAGTTGTTGTTCGTCCGGATTGTATTGTTGCCTATTATGTTGTGTTGGGTGATGATGTTATGTTGACCGGTTGAACCGGGTGGATTATTCTGTTTTGCGTCTTTATGACGAGGTGTTATTTTGTCGTTTCTGTGAGTCGATGAGTATGATGCTGTCCAGCCTGGTGGGTCCCATATAGGGATTCACGGCACTGTAATATACCTCGAATATCTTGAGGGTGTTACACTATCTCATTTATAACTTCATCAAGATATTTATAAATCAAATCACCATTTTTAATTGAAGCGGAGGCATCAATAGATTTTAAAAAGAACGTGCCGGCGGGACTATTTACTAAAAAATTCATCAAAGCTATTCTTCCCATCAGTCCATCCATCCGACATAATAGTGCAGCCATGCAATTTCCACACCTTTTTATGTTCTTCGTAAATAAGGTTGATATCATCAACCTCGGCTTTAAGTACCCAAGTTCTTAATTCATGCATAGAAGGCGGCTTAAACCCTCTACCATATTCAGCAATACCATCTACCATAGGCAACCAATAAGGATCATTCACAATATTAAAAGAAAGTGCGGCAGAAAAAATAAATCGACCAACTTTTCGACATACTTCAGTTCACAATTCTTTCTTGAATGCAGAATTGATGGTAGTTTGTCTAGGTGTAGAGCTAACAAATTTATCCATTGTGCCTGAAGATAGAGTGTTACTACCAGCCCCCCCATCACTTTGGAGAGAAAGCATACTCATACCTGCTGGACCCTCACTAATTTCACGCAAAAGTTCAGTTCTTTTGCTTTTTGAAAGCCTAGCCTTTTCAATACATTCAACAATTTCTTTCTTAACATTATCTGGAACACTTGGGCAAGGGGATACACCTTTGTGTGTTTGAGCCAAGTGCTCTTTAATACGAGTAATACCCCCATTTGATTTGTGATTACAAAACTTACATATAATATATTTATCCCCTTCATTCTGAAAAGCATACTTCCAAGCAATATCTTTCTTTGAATTTGAGCCGGAGGAAGACATTAGAAAAGAGTACTTAAGCATCAAAAGGAGACTGTTATCTTTGGCCATTGCTTCTCTTTCTTTTGTGGAACTTTTTTTTTCGAACTCGAACTTCGTGTTCTGTGGCGGACTTTTTTTGTTGGATTTTTTTTTCAAGTCCGACGCCGGAGTTTTTGGTGGCCGGATTTTTTTGAACTCGAACTTCCTGTTCGCCGCCGGACTTTTTTGTCAGGATTTTTTTTTCGACGTCCGACGCCGGCCGAGTTTTTGGTGGCCGGAATTTTTCGGTGCCGGAACTTTTTTTTTTGCAGGTCGATGGTCGATGGTTGCTGAAGTTTTCTGGTTTGTATTAAGTATTGTGGTTTGTATTTATAGTAACTAGGGTTTAGTAACCACTGTTTAGTAACTAGGGTTTCTGCCTATTTCTGCGAGCGCGCCAAACATACAAAGGGTTTCTGCCAAAAAAAACCTCCTTTAGAAAATAGGGTTTCTGCCAAAATAATATACCAGCGCCGACAATCCAAATAGCGCAAGAATTGCGCGCGCAACAGGAAAAAGCGCAGTAAAAACGTGCGCAACAGGGAAAAGCGCAGGAATGGCGTGCGCAAAATAGGCATCCGCGCGACTGGAACTGCGCTATGTCGCGTTTTTCCTCAGAATACCGCAATAGCGCGCTACGTAGCGCGCTATTTGACGCCTTTGAAAACACTGAGTGACACATGATTTTTAACCTTGATCAAACTCATTTGTGTATGTTCTATATAGGAATAACTACAAAGATATTTAAAACAAAAAAGATACATTATCTTTCAAAAGAGTTTGGGACTGTGTTTGTAAGATGGAAACGAATAATCAATGGACAACTTTATAATTTTGAGAGAAAATTGGAATGTTTACGTGATTAGGCTAAACCATAGTGGTAGTTTTGTAATTATTTTATTTTTCAGCTAAAATGATTCACTAGCTGAATAAGGGTTTTGAGTAGAGGGAGGCGCCGCTTCAGGGCACCGTCTCCCTGTGCATCCATCCGGAGGCCACATTTTCCAAATTTTTCAATAACGTACCGTACGACATTTCACATTCTAGCCATATTCTCCCAAGAATCTATAATTTTATATTGTTATTTGACGCAAGAAAATATATACGTAAAGCATGTCGCATTTAAAGTTTTTGCCTCGAACCATTAGAATCTCCGAATCGGCCCTCGTTTTGAGGAAAGATGAGAAATAATAAGCAAGCCTTTGTGCCTTTTAGGAGAGTGGAGATATATGCATAGGGTCAAGGGGTACCGTCCATGGTACACGCCCACGTAGTGCATTCCCTGCCGGATGCACTACACGTGGCGTGTATGGACGGTGCAGATCGATGCATCATCTAGTGCATCAATCTGCACCGTTCATGCACGCCACGTGTAATGCATCCGGCAGGGGATGCACTACATGGAGTGGAGGGAACCGGGTCAAGGTTGGAATGTGTAAAGCAAAAAAATAAAAAGTAGAAAAAAGTGATTAAAAAGGCATCTGATTCTTTGAATTTCTAACTGAGTTAGAAACCTTTTAGCTGATGGATAGAGCAAAGAGACTTTGTGCCTCATCCATACACACAAAGAAAAAAAGAATTCAGAATAACAAAAGGCATATGTTCCAAAAGCATAGAGGCAAAGTTGCCATGTTTTTTTTTTTTTTTAATTCTAGTTTTTCGAATCAACTTTGTTTTCAATAATTCTAAGTGGATTCTTCCGATCCAGCTCGGTATCGATAAAAAAAAGAAATTTGTTTAATTTAATGAAGGAATTTAAAGTAAATCTATTAGATTTTCTCATTTTATATTCCTAATATACCGTACTGATAATTTTACATTCTTAATATACCGTGTCGATTCGGATCGGTCAGAACCAATAGCGCCACTCCTTTGTTTTTTTGTTTTTCTATCACTCTATGTTGTGTTTAGGTATTAAGGAATAAGGATGCAGGATGGTTACAAGCTCGCAGAGAGAGAGAGAGAGAGAGAGAGAGAGAGAGAGAGAGAGAGAGAGAGAGAGAGAGAGAGAGAGAGAGAGAGAGAGAGAGAGAGAGAGAGAGAGTACCATATAGGCAATTGGATATTTCAACTTTTTTTTTTAAATTAATTTCTTGTTAGATTACTGATGCAGCAAGCGGAAGCATATTCGCATTAATCCGTTGATTCTTAGAATATTCGGAAGAATACACAAACGTGATTAACGTTTAATTCCGTTGATTCGATATGAATACCGGAAGAACAACGATAAAAATACGAACAAAGGGATAAAACCCAATATATTTCTATTTCATCAAAAGCTTCCTTACAAATGATCCTAAGACGCCTATTTATAACATAAAACTAGGGTTTAAGGCGTGTAGGCCCTAAAAGCCCAACCCATTAACAACTAATTAAAATATAATTAAAACCCTAAACAATAGAATATAAATAATAATATAAATACAATCTAATCTCCATCAATTACAAAATATTACTTTTAAATTCAAGTTTAACTACATAAATAATTTTTAAATTTTATAAAATAATAATAATAATAATAATAATAAATCAGTACCAGCTTGTCCCTAGAGATCGGGTAATATGTATCCGTTATTTTTGTCTGATTATCCCATGCAATGCTCTAACATACCATTCATGTACCCTCCATGGAGAGACACCATGTAGTGCATCTCCTGCCGGATGATTATTCTGGCGTGGCGTGCGTAGACTGCAGAATTGATGTCTTAGATGGGCGTCGATCGCACCGGCCCACGACGCCACGCGTGTAGTGCATCCGGCTGCGATGCGTGGAGGTATATCATGGACAGTACCATTCAGGTACCATATAGGATTCCTTTTGCATTAATTCCAACTCATAATTTTGTCAGGTTTTTGTAGGCCATATGCCACTGTTCAAATTGGAGTATATTGCAGTGGAAAAAAAAGTAGGTAAAGAGTTTATTTTAATTAATTCATGGAGATCTAAATAAATTAGTTAAATTTGTATAACATTATTTTGAGAGAAAAAAAAAACAATTTTCTCTTTCAAACAAATATACAGAGAGTATGCATGGAGAAAAAGAAAGAGTAAATATATGTATTGAAATTAGAACCATCATATATTTTTTTATAAAAGTAAAAGATATTTTTGTAAATGATCATTTTGAAAACTTTCAATTTCTTTAAAATAAATAGAAAAGAATTATGATAAGGATCGGAATAAATAAAATGTTACGAATTGAGTAATGCCGAATGCGTGCTTGAGAGCAATTATCTTAGTATTTTTTAGTTTTGACCAAGTCAAAACTTTAAAGAGTTCGGTAAAATGATTTTTCTGTATCGTTTTAGTAGTTGTGTCTGTGTTTCGTGAAAATTAAGAAAATTAACTTTTTTAGTAGAGAAAAATACTTCTGAACTAGTTGATGAAAAATACTTAACAGACAACGGTCGCTTCACACGTTGAGAATCAACAATTACTTCAATTTTGGATTAAATATTTAATTTTGAATGTGATTAATGTTTTTGAATAAATGATTGATATTAGGAAATAGCTATTTTTTTATTCTTATTCATCTTATATACTAAAAGCTTAAGTTGTCTTATAAATGTAAAGTGCTCATAATAAATGTTTCATAAATTGAAAGTGAAATCTGAAAGCTTCATGTGTTAGTACATTGATTTAATAGTCATGCATAAGGGTAAGTACATAGGAATCGTGCACATTAAACACAAAGAATACAAACCAAAAATGCCATGAATGCATAAATTAAACACACCAATTAGTGGTTAGTCTTTTTACCTTTCCGTCCATGAGTTACAAATATTTTATCAACTATATAATGTGTCAAAAATCACACACAACAAACCACAACTTCCTCCACACCGCGTGCACACGCGCGTTACAACTTATTATGGTGGTAAAGTAAGCGTCATATCGTCTTACTTATTTAGCATATTGATTTATATTATTTTATGTAAATTTCAGTGTGTTTTTGTGTGTAACAATGTAGGGCGTAAAGATGGTGGGCAGGAGATTTGGTAGTAACATCATCTTTTCTAATGGTTTAAGAGATCCTACACATCGTTGTCTTATCAATTAAGTGGAACATGCGAATATTTTTACTTTGATCGAAAATGCAATATATTGATTAAGCGTATTTAAGTTACTAACGATCAACTATATCTATTTTTTTGTAGCGCATCAAGAAGCATTAAAGAAAGAGATCGAGAAGTTACAAAAATATGTCAAGAACAAAACATCTGAAAAGCCGATGAACAATGACAAAGCAACAACAACAAAACAACAACAACAAGATCAACGCTGTAACTTTGGTGGGATGAATACTTAGCATTCATATTAATAGATGCGTTACAAATTAAACATGCAATATTTTACTTTATGTAATACCGATAAGCGCTAATACTATTGATTCGTTAGCAAGTAAGTTTATTGAAAATGATGTGACGAGCATTCAATTTTTAGTCAATAATTATTACTACACTTTGTTGGTGCATTTTAATATTTTTGCTCTTAATGTAGTTTTTTATCTTGCGTTGTGTTAATGTCACTTTTTTAATTAAACGTCTTGGAATATTGTGTGACTTTAATATTTGATATGACTGTGTAAATTATGTCGATGTTACATATTGCAAATGGTAGTATATAATAAAAATATAATAAAAATATATTCACACTATCATCATAACAATGAGAATCTTCTAAATCGAAGAAGTATATAAAGGAGAAGAAAATTGTATTTCAAATGTTATCCACATATCACGAGGTAAGCATTATTCATTTGAGTTTGAGATCATGTGATTTATGTCGTCATACTTTAAATACTTAGAATGAGTTACTAATGAATGCTCCAAATTCGATATTATAGTTTATGGAAAAATGTTGTAATAATGCATTAATCAAAAAATAATTTATGTAAGTTACTCACATTAAAAGATTACATATGAAAAGCCTCATTTAAATATAACATTTTGCAAAAAAACCTCTTCACATTAAAGAAAGAGATTGACAAGTCACGAAAATTGTATCGAAACAAAGCATACGAAATGCGATGAACAACAACGACAAAGACAAGAAGAACAACAACAAGAACAACGCCACGGCCACCGATGTCAATATAGATGAATATGTGGCATTCATATTAATAGTACGTTACAAATTAAACATGCAATATTTTACTATATGAATTATAATTTATTATACGAATTATAATTTATACTCTTGAATATACTAATCACTTTAATGTTTTATGTTTTTATAGTTTTGTTAAAAGGAAATTTGTTTTATAGTTCGCTTTTAATAATGTAATTTATTTGAACAACGAAGTCGTCTTTCACAAAAAAATGAGAGTTTCAAACATGAACGAAAATTAGTCCCGAACATTACGAAAAAACAATTAGATCCAACTGAGTGCATCGCATGGGTGCGAGCGATCCAGCACGTGTGCATTGCGTGGATGAATATAAAAGGTCTCAACATTAATGTATCGCTTCATATTTAAAATAATTTATGTAACTTATACATATTAAAAATTACATGTGAATAGACTTTTTCAATGTAACATCTTGAAAAAATCTCTTCACATATACTCTTTAATGTCAATAAACTATTTTAAATGTGTGTCATGTTTAGAAATGTGATACCATCACAACTTAGATATATAATGACGAAAATAAGTTCAAGATTACGATATAAAAACTTATATACAGTATGCAACTCAATAAAGTATTATAAGTACGTATAAAACATGAATGTGTGTGTGAAAACTTAAATATAAAATGACGAAAATAAATGCCGAATATTACGCTATGAAAACTTCATATAGCGTAAGATCGCACGTATTTTAAACCAATGAAAACACATACAAAGTGCATGCGCACGACCATCATTGACTATCATCATAATAAATAGTTATAACTTGGCGATGTATTAATATTAGTTAGTTCCAATTAAAAATGATAGAGTCAATACCAAAATAAATAGACAACAAATATTACGTAAAAATACATCTTAAAAGATTACATGTCAATAAACTATTTTAAATACGTATCATGCTACAAAATGTATGCTACCATGACAACTTATATATACAATGACAAAAATACGTCCCGAATATAAAATGACGAAAATAAATGACGGATCCATGATCAAAATGACGAAAATTTGTGCTGAACAATAACAATTTAAATATATAATACCATCATATACAGCCCGGGGTATCGCCCGGGTCTGAATGACTCGTCATTAAAATATTCTTCATCCAATAGTTATTTCAATATTAAATGGTACTGCAACAGTATTTTCTCTCTCTCTATATATATATAGATATTGTTGTAATATCTCTATATATTGTTGTAATAATTAATAAATAAATAATGATTTTTCTAACAAACGGTTAGAAAAAGGGAACAAAGCGGTGCGTGCCATAATCACTCAGTTCCACTCTCTCTCTCTCTCTATCTCTCTCTAAAAGATGAAAAAAATCTGCGCATCACAAACAGCAACAGCGATATGCCTCAGCATGGACATTGATACTTCACCACCATTTTCTCCTTCTTCCTCCTCTTCCGCTTTTCTACTGACCACCAGCTGCATCTCCGCCGTCGACCGCGGCGGCGCCGCCATCGACCGCCACAATCCCATCATTAGGGACCCAAAACGAATCCCTAAATCACTCCCACCCTGCGCAGACTACTCCCAGCCGCCCATCATCCCCAGATCTCAAAAAATCCATCAGTACAAGAACAAGAAGAAGAAGAAAGGAAAAATCCCTTCCAAGGAAAATGAAGACGAGAAGATCAAAGATTGGGCGGTGAAGAAAAGCTGGAAATGCACAAATCCTGGTGATTTTATTAGTCCTCCTGGTTCTACGAGGTATCTGCTGAGGGAGAATTTCCTTTCCGACGCCACGTCATCGGATTTCGATCCTTCCGGAGGGAAAGAGCTGCCGGAAAGTTCTAGGGATTTGAAAGGAGGAGAGGGATTTTTAATTGAAGAAAAATCAGCATCTTCATCTCATCATTCTCCAGAACAGGTTTTTTTTTTCTATTCAGTCTTTTACGCTATGTCATTTTCCTCACACACACACACACAGACACTATATACTTTATATTAATAGCAGATTATCAGTGATGACGGTTGCATGGATGCAATTTTTTTTTTCTTTTTTGTAAATTTAGTACTGTTAGTTTGTTCCCACCATAAATAAAAGCACCATTTTTCTGAATCAGCGAAGGAAAAGAAAAGAGAAATGGCTAAAATATAAAAAATGTAATTTTACTTGAAAATAAAAAAAAAAAAATTATGACGGAGTTCAAACCAGAAAAGACCTTTTCAAGATGGGGCAGTTCTTCGTGGACCGCAAGGACAGAGAACTGCTCAAGCCTGAAATATTTTGACTGTCAATCAAACTAAACTATTTGATACTCGATTTTAGTTCGACTGGGTTAATGTTTTAGTTCGATTGGGTTGATGTTCGTTCGAGCTCGATTTGTTAATATTAGGAACCAAATTTAAACATAAGTTTTTATTTGATAATATATAAACATCGGCTCCCGCTCAGCTCGATTCGAATAGAACTTATAAAATTTATATAAAAAAATCAAATTACTCGAGCTTAATTTGTGTTTGGTTCGGTTAGATCTTGTCCAAGTTCGGCTCGATTACTAATCAAATCAAGCTGAAACATAATTTATAAAACTCGAATAAATTTCAAATAAATTTGAACAACAACGTTCGTCCGGATTATTCGGATAGATTTACACCCCTAGTGAAAAAAATAATCATTTCGAGTTTACATTCTCACGGGGATTTTATAATGAGAAGTGCTACACATACACATATTTATACACACTTTTCTACACACTAACATCTCAATCATTCATTTAGTGTGGGACCTATTCGTTTATTGTGGGACCACATTAAATGAATGGTTGAGAGGTTAGTGTGTAAAAAAATGTGTATAAATATGTAGCATTTCTCTTTTATAATTGCTTGGAAACTCTCACCTCGGCATATAATTTTTCTTTTTTTTTTTTTGAAAAACTCTAATTTTTGATCACGTGAGATTGTTTAGGGATGCCACTTTTGACCCGATTCTTATTGCTCCATCCTGACCCGTGGTGTATGGGTCGCTCTGCTTTGTGATCCGCAGTGGGGCGGGGCAAGTGTGGTATCACTCTTGTCCGTGGGTAACGCCCCAACCACACTCCACGCACAATTTTTTATTTTTTTTAATATATTTAATATTATATATATAGTTTGTTATATATTTATTATTATTTCTTATAAATTTATTATGATAAGCTTTATAAATAATATTATAAAAGTGTATACCAGAAAAAAAAACTCGTAAAAATATTAATTTTATTTGCAGTAATATTTTATTTCTACCTGGGACGACCCGCCCCGCCCCATTCATCTTGTGGGACGAGCCTGGATCCAGTGGCGAAGCTAGAAAATTTTCAGTGGAGGGTCGGGATCTAAATTTTTTCTTCCTAACGCTATTTTTCGGGTAATATGTTCGGGTCGGTGATTCGATTCGGGTCGGGTTAAAAATTAAATACTATTATTATAAAAAAAAAGTTTCAATCACTAAAAAACTAAACATTTGTTCAAGACAACTAAACATTAAAAAGAAGACAAACGGTTGGTACCTGGTTCGATTCATTGAAGAAATTAGAGTTCAGCCTTTCGACCTTTAAGTAAAATGTAATGGATCAATTTTATTGCTTAATGTATAAAAACAATTTCACAATTAAAATGAGGGTCGAAACCGAATATATTGAAATTTTTCTACACGAAAACTATATACCCTCTACATCGCAAAAAAAATTTCGGGGGGTCGGGCGCCCCACCCCGCCCCGCCCCTATATTGCTGCGCCAATGCCTGGATCTTCAAGTACCCGTCCCGATTCATTGCCATCTCTAGATTTTCCAGACATTTTTTTTATTTCTTTATCCAAATGAGGACTACTAAATCCGATTTTTTACTTCTTCTAAAAATAGGTTAATTTACTATTTTAAAAGGAATCAATTTTACCATGTCCTGATTGAAATTACATTGTACCCCAAAAGAGAATAATGCACCATGCACGACTGGTGGTTCTAAAAAAGACGAGTAGTTTATTCATGTGTTGGTTTCCGCAGGTGGTTGTTCTGAGAGTGTCATTGCATTGCAGAGGATGTGAGAGAAAATTGAGGAAACATCTCTCTAGACTCGAAGGTAAGTAAGTTAAATATATAGGGGTGGGTTATGAGAATCCAATTTAAATTAAGAAATAACAATAAATTTTATTCATAGATCTTGATAAATGAATGATCTAGATTTAATCTCACAAAAATTTGATGTATATAATGCAGTATTTTAATGCATCGATATTTTGATGCATATAATGATATTTTAAGGTATTGAAATTTTGATACACGAAATGCATATATTTCATATATAATTAGTACAAAACTCATGCATATTCGCAATTCGTAGGAGAAGAATCATTCTCATTTGATTTTATATATATATATATATATAAATTTGAGATAAATAGCCAGCGCCCAGCAATTTTCTAAGGTGTCAAACAACGGGCTGAACTTATTCAGCCTGGCCCAGTTCAACCAAATTTATGCGTGCTCTGGGGCCCAAATTAAGCTGGGAAAAATAATATCAGACCTCTCGTCATGGCCCATTAGGAGAAGACCCAACCAAGAGTGTATAGTCCGTGGGTCTTGGGTCAAACCAGGCAAGGCCTATATTCAGCCCACCAATTGTATTTTTTTTCTACAAATTAATTATTAATATGCTGGCCCATTTCTTAAATAAAAGAGCATTGTCACTTTCATGTTTTTTTATACAGGTTAGAAGCCTTACACTGACTACCCTAGGATAATGTTCTACCCACAAGATCGCTACTGGGTTAAATCGCGAGATGTGTATCTCAGGGTTCTTAAATATCGTCAACTACCGCATGAGTCGTCCCTAAGTGATTCTCCATGCTGACTTCCAAATCCAACCGCAGTTCTCCACCGAGATCTGGCCTCCCACACCGCCGCTGCTCAATATTTAATTGTTCCACCAGACTCTGAGGCTAGGTCCTAACCCTTAGTCAAAGACTAAGGGATCATTGGGCCTTGAGAAATTCAATTTCAAAGTGTTGCCACTAGAAATTGAACCTCTGACCTCCAACTAAATTAAAGGTTAGGTGGCCAACTGCGCCAAGACAGTTGGTCGTCACTTTCATGTTTTTAAATGATAGGTCATGGTTCCTATTTATAATTCAAACTTTAAAGTATGTTTATTTTAACTTTTAAGGTTCGTTGCGTTGGGGTTTAAAATTTTGGTATTTGTGTTGGTTAAGTGATAAGTGATATAGGATACGGCGCACAATTAGATTCTAAGCGATTTACGGTTTAATCTCTTTAAATTAATACTCGATAAATTAATATTTTTTATAAAATTAATATTTTTCAGTTCTGACTTGAACTCCAAGAGTAAATTAATAATTTCGATAAATTGATACGATAATAAATTTTTTTGAGATCCACTTATAAATTAAGGGTTCCATCAACATCATAAATTAATAATCTCAGAAACTTACGAAGATAACTAAGACAAATCGTAAAATTTGACTCTAGTGTTGATTGTTTTCTATTGAAATTCAAATCAAAATGAATCGCCTCTCACTTTTTTCACGGCACTTAAAAGCTCTGGTGCGTATTTGATCTGTCATGTTTTTTTCAACACCTTTTAAGTGAGAAGTCATTGTATTTGTTGATATGCTTTTACAAATCTTTTGTTATATATATATATATATATATATATATATAGTAATTCTTCCATAAGTATTTACTATTGAACATACTGTACATATGAATCTAGTTTTAAAACATTGAACATACGTACGAATCTAGTTTTAAAACATTGAATAATTAGATTCAAGTTTCTTACGTTGAATACTAATTAATTCAAGTTCTTAACAATGAATACTCATTCATATCTCTATGTTAAATTTAAATTCATAGAATTTTGATGTAATTAATTTTAAATTGGTTGAATATAAGGTACCTCTTTAAATTAATAAATTATTAACTTATTGATTAATTAATATCTCTCTAAAATTAATATCTTTTGCGGTCCCAACTGTATTCTACTGTATATTATGAATCCGGTTTCACGGTGTATCGTGAATCATGATCAATACCTTCTTCATTGATTTATAATTGCAATATTTTAATTTTTACATTGTTCTCATATTTTTTATTGATCATTTTTCGTGATTTATACTTACAGGAAAATATAGTCATGAAATTTTGTTAGATTTAGAACTGATATATAAGTTCAAATTACATTTAAAATATCAACTTTCTATATTTTCCTCTAAATAAAAAAATTAAAGTTATTAATGATTTAAATCGTGCATCCACAAGCGCCAAAGTAACAATGGTACAATTATAAAAGAATAGAGTAAGTATATAAAATACAACTGTGTAAAGACGTAAATAACCCTTCAGTCAACTCGTGCAATGCTTATGGTTCCTATTGCTGCATGATATAACAATTGTAGAATCTGTTGCACGAGCGTGATGATGGTGAATTTATTCGAAATTACGCTAAACCTCATCGACAATTTTCTGTAACGATCGTCGTTAACAATTTTTTTTTAATTGCGCTTCGTGTTTATGCAGGTGTAAAATCTTACAACATAGAATTTGCTGCGAAGAAGGTAACGGTAACCGGGAACGTGACGCCATTAGGTGTTCTTACAAGCATATGCAAGGTGAAAAATGCCCAGTTATGGTCTCCTACATTATCATCTTCTCAGGTCAAGAATGGTGGCAAATGAATGGGTGCATAAGTTTGCTTTTAAAAAAAAAAGGATATTTTATTTTATTCTTAATTTGTGTGAATGGCATCTGGGAATCAATGTTAGATGGTTTGAATCAAATCACTTAATTACCGACTTAATATACTCCCTCCGTCCATGACCAATAGACCTAATTTGACTTTTTTGTCAACCGTCTCCGACTTTGACTACAAATTAATCTTAAACTGCAAATATTAAGTGTTCGATTAAATTATATAATGAAAGCTTAAGTACTAAAGTTTCATTATATAATTTAATTGAAGATTTTGCATTTGCGATTTAAGATTAATTTGTAGTCAAAATCGGAGACGGTTGATCAAAAAAGTCAAATTAGGCCTATTGGCCATGGAAAGATTACTACATGCTTGATGTATTGAGGTAATGAGGTTCCCTGTCACAATCCTATAAGCATATGTTTCTTATTCCATCTTATTGAATGACTTGCGTGTAAGAAATATAATGTTATAAGCGTAATATGTGTAGGCCCGCGAGTGAACGTAAATATTCGATTCGACTCGAGATATTCGGCTCGAAAAAGTTTGATTTGAGTTCGGTTCGTGCAATCAAATATCAAATAAAACTTTAAATTTGGATTCGGTGCAAATAGGACCGAACCGTTCGACCCGATTCCGACATTTTAGTATTCATCTCAAATCACAGTTCCCGGACCGAACCGTCCGGTCTGGTCGTATTTCTGTATTTGTAAAATATTTATTAAAATAATTGTTTAAAATTCGGACCGAACTATTTGCAAACATTCGATCCGACCGGACCGGACCGAACCGAATCAAACGTCGAAACTGAAAAATATGCTTCGAACTCGAACCAAATCTTAATTTATGATATTTGATCGAATCTGATCGGACCGAATAATAAAAAGAAATCGGACCGGACCGAACCATCCTATTATTTGGTATAGTTCGATCCGGTCACAGCCCTAAACATATGTATGGAAGGATTGGACTCTGATGAGAAAATTATGTCATAATCGTGGATAGTATGATATATGCATTCAAATGAATATCTGAGTTTATCTAGGATTTTGAAATAAAATTATGACCCTTGAAAATTTTCTCTAGCTCTTGTTTTATTTTATTTATTTTCAAAATTATTTTTGTGTTTTTAGTAAATGTTTTTGTTGTTTATTGAATAAATTTTAGATATTTTGAAATATTTTTCAAGATTATCAAAGTATTTTATGAATATTAAAATAATCTGAAAATCTTAAAATTGTTTAAAAAACAAATTGTAGGCTTCACACATGAATTTGGACATTTTTCTACACCAAAGTTTGTCAACTACAAGGAGCTGCATTGATTTAAGAAATATTTTGTTCCTAAAGTAATGGTCAATTAGTAAGGTCAATATTTCACCGATCAACAACAACCACATTGATGAATGATTATGTTCTTCATTTATAACCAAATTAGAATGTATTTTAGATTTCTATGCAGATTTTATATGTGAAAATGCAAATCCCTTTATTATTAGCAAAATTGTTAATATTTTTAATTTGTGTGTCGTAATACCTCAACTGTATTAGGGCTGCAGCCGTAGAACCTTTCACAACGGCCTGCCAGACTGATATCATCCATACTCAACAAACACAATACATATTTAAACATCAGATAAAATTAAACTAATTGGATCGTGGCTTCGGCCAAAACATTATTCTACGAGAAATTTCAAACTAAAATCAAAATATTACCAAATGTCCACCCACAAGACTTCCATGATAATTCAAACAAAACATTCCACTCTATGTGCGAGCATTTAACATCCTTGCTACCCATTTATCGTGTGTCTCGTGCCGGTTCCTCGAACTGAAAATCACATGAAATGCATAAAATATATTTTTCCATTTAGGGGGTTAGTGCTGGAATCACTAGTACAAGTACATAAACTATATGCAGTACATTTGTAAGTTGTAACATTCATTAAAGTTCTCATTTTCGTAAAAACAATTCAACGATTATCAAAATAACACATCATAATCATCAAGAGTCCTCGACCCAAACTAAAATGCACCTCATATGGTTATCCATGATCCAGCGCCCTTGACATAGATCCTCATACATCCCATCCGATATCCCTCAGTAGAATAACCCATGTTTATGATCCAACGCCCTTAGCATGGATCCTTAAAAGCTCCGTCGGGCATCACTCGATGCACATACAACAATGTTTCTCGCTCGTATTCACAATTCCATCATTCACAACACTAGATCTAAAAAGATCAAGTAATAATTACTTTTGTAACGTAGTGGTAGAGATATTGATTCAACCTCGAGATCTTTTAGAGTATTTCCCTCCTTAATCTAATTGTTGCATGGGAAACAAGCTCCTTGACCACATCGACTATACAGTATTGATCATCTGAGACCCTCACAATATGCCTCACAATTTTACTTTTTGTTAAATTCTGAATATTTTTTAAAAATTAATTCAATTATGGAATCAATGACATAATTAGCCAAGATTCACAAGTCAACACAATCAGAGAAAAATCTAGAGGGGAAGAATGATAATGCACTATGTTTTAATTTATAAGTATAAATAAAATAAATAAGTTAATATTTAGCGAGAGTTCAGTCACCTGGTGTCGTTTACCACCGTAAATGGCAGTGAATTAGGGTTCGACCACCGGAAATCGTTTAGGATTTATATATCCGTATCTATCTCAATCCAATTAAACAGTGACTTACTACCTGTTTGCATCTTAAACACATATATTAATACCCGAAACGATGAGTATAACTTTCATCCACTCAGACCCCTTTGAAATTTGTATGCACGTACTCGTACTAAATCATATTGAAAAGTGATCTTACTATTCATTCCCATCTCAAAACCATATAGTAAAACCCTCTAATCATCCGAACTCATCTAAATTTATAAAATATCTTAACACTTTACAATAGGTTGTGATGATTGGCTATCCATCTTAATAAAAATCCAAACATTAAGAATAAATAGTATAAATAATAAAGATTAAAATTAAATTTGAATTACTAATTTAGAAATAATACAATCTACGAAACTCGATATAGAATCTATATACTCGTACCCGTCCCAAACTCAGTTAAAAACTGATTTTACTATTTCGTATGAAACTCGTATAGTAATACCTACTAATATTCTGAGCTAGTTTAAATTTATGAATACTATCTGTTCTTTTGGACTGAATGAATCTGAATCGAATGAATCGAATCGAATCGAATCGAATGGATTCGAATCGAATCGAATCGAATCGAAATATATATTAAGGGTAAATAATAATAATAATAATGGTAAATAATAATAGTAATAGTAATTAACAACAACAACGATAATAGTAATATTATTAGTAATAATAACAATAATAATAATTAAGATTAATAATAATAATAATAAGAAGAAGAACTAAGTCAATCGAATCGAATCGAATCGAATCAATCGAATGAATTGATTGAATCGAATCAATCGAATCGAATCAAAATCAAAAATAAGTCCAAAAGAACATGGCCTAATTAACTTTACGGGAAATAGAGGCTTAGATTAAATTTTTCGGTCCAAAATAATATATCTAATTACCTAAAATGGGAAATATAAGTTTATATTATTGTTCAAAATTTTGATTTTGAAAAAGCTCATAAAGGGAATTTTATCTAAAAAAACTTATGTACTTGATTCAAAATGACAATTTTATCCTAAAATGACCAAAAGTTATACCATTATCGTAAAAATCATATATACTTATCATTTTGCATACAAATATATTTACAATTCTAATTTAATATTTAACTACTATTAATATTTATCTATTTAGAAAAAAATGAATTATAACAATTTTGAATAATTAAGATTTTTGTAATATTATTTTATTATTTAATAAATTCACCATCTTGATTAAAGTATTAATCAAATAAATATTTTAATTATAAAAATTAAATATCCAAAATATCTTAAATCAAATATCAATCTTATTAAAATATTTTAATTATCAAAATTGAGCATTGAATATACAAAGGTGTATGTCGTATTCCAAAGATATGATAACTAAAATATATGAATTTATATTTTTATGGTAACTATTGTAAGATTTTCATCTATAGAATATGTTCCATTTAAATTTATTATTATAAATTATAAATAAATACATTATTATGTTGCAATAAGAAACGATATGTTATAATTGTGAGATTTGATTGGACAATAAAAGATGACTTGGAAAGTAAACATCTAATTTTTTGACATGTGTTAAATTGGTTATACTATTAGTATATAGGGAGGATCGGCGAACCACCTCATATGATGTTTTATTTATAGGCATTTTGGCTACCATAAGGACCTGGAGATAAAGACTCTCAATGGACCTCAACTTTTCATTTTAAGCCTCTTGATGAAAATGAGTCCATAAATATCAATTCGATCCATTAAATAATTAATATTTCTTTTTTATCCGAATCTCCATTTATGGTCTAGCATATTTTTGAATTAATTAAATATATCCTGTATTTATGATATAGCATGTCCATTAATTAATTTTAACTAATGACACCCAAACTTTATTATTATATCAGAAATTAATCCACCTAATGGATTTAATATAATAATTTTTTTAAGTTCATCAAGGGGACATCATCAACCTAAACGAGCCGCACTCGATTTCTAATTATAATATAATTACCATATAAATAATATTATTGTTCAAAATATCGAACATATTAAATTAAGTATGATTCTCACCCATGATAAATCAAAGTAGTAATTATAATTAAATATTATAACACTAGAATTAACAAATAATTATCCTAGATCTTTATTTTTTACTCAGTCGGTATCGAAGAAATTATCTTACTGCGATCATGTTCAACGTATACCAAGTACGCTGGTGTAAGCTAAATGTGGCTTAAATGGCTTAAATGGACTGTGGTATTTCCATGCCAATTTGAAATCTTGAAATAGAAGTGGAATCAGACTACTCTATGATGTTCAGGGCAAAAAGCTGACAGAAGAGATGAAGATCCAAGAGGAAGTTCTTGCTTTTTGTAAAAAGCTACTTTGTACTACTGCATAAACAAATTCAGATGTGGATCTTCAGGTTATTGCGAATGGGCCTGTATCGAACACTGCATCAGATTAGAAATTGAACAACCTGTGAAGTCAATAGGAGATGAGAAAGCTCTTGGTGTGGATGGTTTTTCCTCAAAATTCTTCAAAAATGCATGGAACATAGTGGGAGAGGAGGTTACTAATGATGTGCAAGATTTCTTTCACACAGGTAAAATCCTCAAGAGTATTAATGCGACTCTAATAAGTAGGGCTGAGATTTTTACCCGAAGAACCGAATTTTAATAAGAACCAAATCGAAAAATTCGGTTCCGGTTCCGGTTTTTTTATTATTAACCGGTTCCGGTTCTTAATTCGGTTCCTTTTTAATAATTCCGTTCCGGTTCCGGTTCCTATTTTATGATGTTAGAAAAAACCTGTTTGGAACCGGTTCTATATATATTTTATATATATAATAATAAAAATAATATTATATATAATTTTTTTTACATAATATAGGTATTAAATAAAGCAAATTAAATGTATTTTGTTCAAAATATTACACATTAAATTCGATTTCTACTTAAAATTCGTTTTTTTTACAAAATTCGGTTTTTTTGCACAATTCGGTTCCTAAAAGAACTGAAAAACTCGATTTTTACACATTAAATTCGGTTTCGGTTCCTGAGGAAAACATCGGTTTTTTCGGTTTCGGTTCCAAATTCGGTTCCTGAAAAAAGTGGTCAAAAACCGAACCGGTTTATGTATTTAAAAATCGGTTCCGGTTCTTTAATTTTTTACCAAGAACCGAACCGGTCCCAGTCCTACTAATAAGTTTTATTCCCAAGTCTCCTGCTGCAAAGTCTATTAAGGATTTTAGGCCTATTTATTGTTGTACTGTGCTATATAAGATTATTTCCAAAGTTATAACAAAGAGGATGAGTTTAGTTATGGATTATCTTGTTAGTGAAGAGCAGACTGCCTTTGTCACAGGTTTATACATGATAACTCCATATTAGCACAAGAAATAATAAGAGGTTATGATAGATTAAATTTGTCACCTAGATGCATGATTACGGTTGACTTACAGAAAACCTATGACTCAGTTCAGTGGATATTTGTTGAAAAGCTGCTGAGACATTTAGGCTTTCCAAGCAAGTTTGTGGATTAAATTGTTACTTGTATGAGTATCGTTTCCTATAAAGTGTGTCTGAATGGTTGTTTATTAGACCCATTCCCTCGGAAGAAGGGACTTAGACAGGGTGACCTTGTCTCCCCATACTTGTTTGTATTATGTATGGAGTATCTGGGGAGGATGCTTAAAGATTTGAAGAACACTAAGTATCACCCTAAGTGTGACAAGTTGAACATAACTCATCTCTCTTTTGCTGATGACTTATTGTTCTTCTCAAAGGCATTGAATCATCTGTGATTGCTTTACTTAATGTGTTTGAAAAGTTCGGTAGCACTTATGGGTTGGTTGTTAACAAGGCCAAGTGCGAGATATACTTTGCTGGGGCTATTCAGATTCAGGAGGGTACTTTGCCTTTCAGGTATTTGGGTATACCTTTGAATGCTAAAAGGCTAACTATTCAGCAATTTCAACCTTTAATGGAAAGAATGCTTGCTAAAGTGAGGCATTGGTCTGCTAAAATGCTTTCATATGGTGGTAGGTTGCAGCTTATAAGAAGTGTGTTGTATGCAGCAAAAAACTACTAGAGCCAAATTTCCTTATTCCCCAAGAAGGTGATTACTTATATTGAAGCTATATGCAGGAAGTTCTTATGGACTGGAGAATGCAATGAATCAAACAGGGCCTTGGTTTCTTGGGATGCACTCTGCATAAATAGAGCTCAGGGTGGACTTAATCATTCATTTGGCTTCATGGAATAAAGCCTGTATTTTGAAACTTCTATGTGTTATACACTATAAAGCTGACAAGATGTGGATCAAATGGATCCATGCATATTATGTATGTAATATCCGCAATTTTCGATTTTTAGTAAATTTCTTTTTTTGGTCGGAGTCTGTTTTGACGACTCTCTCATGACCGTTCCGTCATTCGGAGAATATTTAATTCTGCACTTTTTGTCATCCGAGTTCGTTTCAGTGCTGCTTTGTTGAGTTCCGTGCTTTTTAACGACTTTTCCGCGCTTGAGTTCGGTTCTTGCGAATCTCGCTCAAATCGCTGTTTGGGGTTTTTCGTAAGTTCATTTAACGTTGTTATACGTGTTGTGAGCTTCGGTTTGATTATTCGTTGTCGTATGGTGATTTTTGGGCATTTTCGTAATTTCCCAAAGTTTGGGGTAATTACCTTCCGTTGTCGAATTTCGAGCCTTCGGGTGGTCGGAATCCTGTGTTCTACTAGCTCTTAGATTCGTCTTTGTGAGTACTTCGTAACCGTACCTTCGGTTCGTATTCAGGTTCGGGTTTCTGTGTCGTTTTGTTGAGTTCAGGATTACTAAACGACTTTTCTAAGTATGAGTTCGACTTTGTTAGATCCCCATTAATTTTTGGTTACTCCAAAAATTCTAAATCTTTACAATATTATAGAGCATCGAGTTAGCTTTCCAATGGTTCGAACGGTGAGTCAATCGGAGTCCGGACGAGAGAGTTATGGTCGTTTTAGCTCACCCGCTCATTTTTGATTATTGCCGATCATCGCCGGCCGAACTTCGGCCGTGTCGTCCGACACGGCCTGCCTGCACTCGTCCGAAATGCCGAAGTCTCGCCTCAGACCCGACCGTGTCGCCTGCACGGCCGAGTCGAACTCTTCCGGATAGGCGAACCGACGCCAGACGCCCGGCCGTGTTCCGGGACACGGTCGAGTCGTGCCGAAGTCGCCGCTTGACGGGTCACTATCGGAAGGCCCCACCGCCGCGGCCGTGTCTAGCGGGACACGGTCGAGTCCCCGCCGCCAGATGCGCGCCACGACCGTGTCAGCGGACACGGCCGAGTCTCTGTCACCCTATTTAAGGCACAGACCGAGTCATATCCGCATTTTCCACTTTTCTTCGTTCCTTCCGCGATTTTTCACCATAGATCGATGGTTTTGAGTAGAATCAACTTATATAAACATGTTTTGGAAGTTGGAATCATGGATTAACATCATCTTCCACCGGATCGAAGGTAAGAACACCTAAACTTTTGGTTTTGGATGTTCTTGGGGTTTCTTGGTGTTTTGGCGATTTTCTTTGTTTTGATTGATTCTTTGATGAAACTTGATTGTAAACTCGTAATCATTCAATACCCTTGAAGTTTTGTGGAACGGATTTGAGTATTTCTTTGAATAATCGATTGAATTGGACTACGCCTTCAAAGTGTCCGATAAAATGCTTGATGGGTAGAACTTGGGAAGTTCCATACGTTTTCGTAGAATTGTGATTGAATTGATATCGTTGTGACTTAGGAACGAATTCTTGTGAAGAACTCGAGTCGGAACCCTTCCGTTCGTTGCCTTCTTTGGGGTTCGAGCTTCCCGATCGAACCGTGTTCTTCGAAGCGTTTGGTAGCGGTTATTAAGGCAAGTATCTTATTATACGACTTGTATCTTGTGAATAGTAATTACGTATGATTTGTATGACGATTTTGCTTGCCTCCGTAAATATGTTCCGTTGAGTTGGTTGTGTTTTCCGAAGTTTGAAGGCTTTGTGATAATAGTGATATATTGGTATACGTGTTAGGCGTTGTGCCATTTGTGCAGGATTGCGATGTACATATGAGATGGTTGTACACGTGTTTGTTCAATGTATTGTGTACCGAATGTGTGTTGTGTTGGTTAAGAGTCGTTGTGATGATCATGATGTTTGTGTTGTTTTGGTTTACATGCTTGATTGTACATTTCGGCGTAATGTGGAATGACTTGACATTTAATGATTATGAATTGTGTCGAGTCGATGTGTGTGTGATCCGTAGTGGTCTCGACGAGGCCTGCGGAGTTCGGTACATGATGTGTACGAACAAAGTGTGTGAACCGGTAGGGTCCGACGAGGCCTCGGAGTCCTACATGACGTGTACGGACAAGGTGTGTGATCCGGTAGGTCCGACGAGGCCTGGAGTTCGGTACATGATGTGTACGAACGATGTTGTAGCCGGGTAGGTCCGTTGAGGCCTCGGAGTTCGGTACATGATGTGTACGAACAGGTGTGTGGTCCGGGTAAGGTCCGTTGAGGCCTCGGAGTTCGGTACATGATGTGTACGAGCAGCGTGTGTGGTCCTGCACGGTCCGTCGAGGCCTCGGAGTTCGGTACATGATGTGTACGAACAATGATCGTAGCGATGATTGTTCGGGTAACATTTTAAATATGGATCTCGGACTCATAATGATATATTATTTAGTATGCTTTGAAACGAGAATCGGGCTAAGGCCCTAATGTTTACGAAAAGGTTTTGTAAATTGGGACTCGAGGTCCAAAAGAATTTCGCTTTAAAAATCCCGAGATGATGTGTTCCTTTTCAAATATCTCTTATTTGAGTTCGAAATTCTAAAACTTCTCGGGAACATTTTGATAATTGATTTCCGTATTAAATTCGTAGTTGCTATTTGCTTGTTACATTTCGTATGGTTTGATACTTGCACTAGTAAAACAGTGGAGTTTTACTAACCCCCGAGTAATCGGGGGGTGGATGTCTGTTTTGCGTCCAGGTACATGCAGATTCAGGGGAGCAGTCACAGGATTGGCACAAGAGGATGACGAGCTGCGATACTGATCATGAGTCGAGAGTTATTTTGATTTTTGTTGTGTTGTCAGAGTTGATTTCAGTCTTCCGCTGTATTGTATTTCGACCCCTGTGTGGGTAATGTTATTTAAGTCAGTTTTATCGATTGGGTTGTGTGACCTCATCTGTAACACCCGCTAAATTTAGAAATTATTTCTTAATTTATTAATTATTTTTTATAGTAAATAGTGAATAATATTTCAATTTAAATTATCAGTTGGGCTTATGATTATTTAGTGAGCCCAATCCATGAATTTCTAATGATCTATAGACCCAAGTTAATTAATTATCGAGCCCAAATATTATAAGTCCATTTTAATTAATTTATTTAAATTTTTATACATTCATTTTTGGGCCAACCAACCATTATAGTGTTCGGCCCAATTAAAAATAATAATCAACTACTAATACCCAAGCCCAACCCCCACAATTAATTTAGAACCCAATTATCACATCCAACCCATATTTCTCTCCCCTCACTCACGATCAGAACATGGAAGAGGAGGTTTTCTCCACTTCATCAACGTAATGGACATCATGGGAGCAGTTAATATGCATCATGGGAACAGTTAATAAATTCAGTATAAAAGACTAAACACACTTCCCGTTGAACACCAGAAACCTCACACACACACACTAAATCCCATTTTTACAGCAAAATTTATCACGAATTACTCAGCAAAATCATCGCTCAAAATTACAAACGTGTTTTCGTCTGCATTATACTCTCAACCTTTGCTCCACGCTTCAATCCATCTCTCTTTGGAAGGTAAGAAATTCTTCATCCTCTGTTTGCAAAATAATTTCAACAATACTTTATTTCCATTCTTCACCACTGCAAATTTATCTCTTCGACTGATTCGTTATCATCAACATAAATTCTGTTAGATTCAACTACACAATACCGGACCCAATTTGGGTCACACTAATCCAGCACCCGACCCGAACCAAACCAGTTCGAACCTCAAACCCGATCCCCCAAATCAGAAAACCAGTTTCAAAAAAAAAAAAAAGAGAAACAAACCTGAAAAATCTCCTCGGCCGCGGCAAACTCCAGTCCTCATCCTTCAGCCGCCGCCCCACTCTTTCATTTCCAGTCGCACCACTGCCACTGGCCATGCGGCGATTTTGGCTACCTCAAATCTCAACTGACCAATCGGACCTCCCAAATTATGTCATTGAGTCGGGTTGAACCTGGTCGCACCTCTGATTTAGGAATAGTTGCCTCGTCGTGGTCGTTTGCAAGCAAGATCGGGCGTTTGGGAATTATGTATGGGGAGAGGGAGTCCGGGCAGAGAGAGGAAAAATATTTCGGTAATGGGACGATGAGTTTTGGGGTTAGCCGATATACCTTGGTTTAGTTGGGTCATTTCCTCCTCCAGGCCCAAACCCTTTTTAATCCATGAACTATGAAACCCCAGTCCATTTTATCATATTCAACCCAATATTGTTTAATGTTGACCCGACCGCTTTTTTTTTATTCCTACTTCAATATATATATATATATATAATTCCAATTATTTATATAATTATTATATAATAAAATATACGCCTCTTTAATTGTAGGCTACGAGAATCAAGGGCACGATTAACACGTTCATAAGCATTTCAAGCATTTGCATTCAAGTCATCTCAATTTCAGGTGTGAATTATTACTTGTCAATTTTAATTGCTTTATTTGGATTGTATAGGTGATATGTTATATTTACGATTAACATGCAGTCACATGTTTTTCGTACCAAGTATCAGTTTATGATTAACATGCAGTCACATGTTTTTCATACCAAGTATCAGTATATGTTTACATGCAGTCACATGTTTACATGCTCAAGTTGATATAACAAATATTCATGCTATGTCTCCATTATGTATTGTGATTATTGTTGACTTGTGATGTTCCCACGAGCGATAGAAAGCTCACCCCATTTTTATGTAAAATTTTCAGGTTAATTCGGAATGGAGAGGACGGGTTGTTGAGCAGGCCGACATATGATTAATGTTATAATTATTTCTTTTAATTCCGCTCAAGTTACTCTGAAACAATTAATTTATTTTTAGTAATTATTTTCCGCTGTCATATTTTACGCTCGTATTGGAGATTCGAAATCCTTTTTAGTTCCGCAAATATTCTAGAAAATATATGTTTAGTAACGACTTGAAATTTCTACAAGTTTCCTCATTATTAATATTTTATTCATAAAATACCTTAGAAAAATCGGGTCGTTACAGTATGGTATCAGAGAAAAATCCGGTCTACTTTCCTGGTACGCCGGAAGATTTTTTTAAAGTTAAAATATTTTTCATTTTCAAGGAAATGTCATATGTTCGACTGCCGCTACTTCGCTACTCCATTCCAAGGTAAACAGCTTAAAGTCATGTTTATATCATACATTTAAATTAATCGTAAAACTTAATAATTTTACGCAAATATGCATGTATCCTGTTAGTATGGCCGGTTTCACAGTAACTCCACGTAAGAGGACCGAGGCGGGATCCAGCTCGCGCCCCCTAGCACATAGAGACTCTTGGGGAAACCCAGGACTCCCCGAGAATGCCCCGTACTACGTGATCGAGAGAATTCAGAAATGGTTCATGTCCGGGAAGACGGGATATCCGGTCGAAGAAGTCGAGCACTTGATCATCACTTTGCCGAATGACTGGAGTTTCACCATGTACCGCCTGTGGCACGAGGCGAACCGCAGGACCCCGGAGGAAAGAATAGTCGTAGATGACTTTCAGTATGCTGCTGGAAGAATTCTCGACTTGTTTTCGAGAGGCGAGATCTCCAAGATATATGAGATGCATGATACCCCATCACAGCCGATGGAGGAATTTGAGGAGGATCCCGAGGAGGATCCAGAGGAAGAGGAGGACCCAGAGCTCGAACCGATGGTTGACTCGGATGACGAGGATATCATCTCCTGGACTGAGTCCCCACCCCTGTTCCTGTTATTGAAATCCTTAGCAGTGACGATGAAAATTAATTTTGTTATGTCGTGATTTTAATATTTTAGTAGTAACTATTAGTCTCAGCCCCCATTTCAGTATTTTATGTTGACTATCAAAAGTTATCATTAATAGAATATTTAATTTCTCGTATTAATCAATTCCAAATGTAATGAATTATTTTATCTTATGCCACGCGTATAAATATCTTTATCTCTACCTCATTTCTCGCACTCAAGAACTTACAAGAACAACGATTCGTGGGCAGGATATGGCTCCCCGCGAAACCACCCCGAATGCCGAGTCTCGAAACCAAGCCCAAGGCACACTTAATACGTCTGCAAGCGGGAGTGATGCCCCTAGTCAGCAGCAACTGCTCTCAGGTCTAACCAATCTTCTCCAAGGAGCGACTATAACGCCTCCAACCACTCAAGGGCAAGTTCAGCCGCAGTAATAAATCGCCTAACAAGTTCAAACCTCCAACATTCCTTGGGAGGGAAGGGCCAGCTGCCATCGAGGAATGGCTATTGAACTTGGAGAGTATTTTCGATTACATGGCCTGCACGGATGAGCAGAAGGTTTCATGCGCAGTCTTCCAACTCAAGGAGGACGCTAGGACTTGGTGGAACGGATCCTGGAGACTCCGAACCGAAGAGGAACGTAGAACACTGTCTTGGGAAGGATTTAAAGAAACGGTGATGGACAAGTATTATCCACGGTCGTATAAGGCCAAAATGCAGAAGGAGTTCCTAGATCTAACTCAAGGAGGCATGACAGTCACGGAATACGAAAGGAAGTTCAATCACATGTGCCGATTCGCACCATTCATAGTTGCGAATGATGACATGAAGGCACAAAAGTTTCGTGATGGACTTCAAGACAGAATCCGACATCATCTGGCTAGCCATGGAAAGATGTCGTATAAGGAAGCCGTGTCCAGAGCCGAAGATATATCAGCTAGCTTGGATATGGAAAGGGCTAGGGCTCGCCATTGTGAATACGAACAAAAGAAAGTGGCAAGGACCGAATAATAATACTAGCAACAAGAAGGGTAGTAGAGAAGGACCATCCGGTCAAAGACACGACGACTACCCAACCCGCTTGAAATGCTTGAAGAGGCACAAAGGAGTTTGCATGCTCGGATTAATCGATGTTACCGATGCCATGAAGAAGGACACATGGTCTCTCGGTGCCCACGAAGAACAATGGCCTGTGACAGGGGTCCGTAATCAAGGTTCTGGGGGAAAGGCTCGTATGTATAGCCTATCGGAAATTGACAAGGAGAAACCCGGAACGATGTCGGGTATGTTACCTGTCACTGAATTCTGCTTTGGTGTTATTTGATCTGGCGCATCCCATTCATTTATCTCTAAGAAGTTGTTTAGCATGACTAAATTTAGAAGTAGAAAATCTTCTCAAAGCCTTGAAGTTAGTATACCAAATAGGAGAAATAATTTCGTTGATGATATAGCTAACAAGATAACCATAGAGATAAATGAACGTTTATATCTAGCCGATCTATACATATTAGACATGAATAACTTCGACGTAGTCTTGGGTATGGATTGGTTGGATAAGTATGATGCCGTTTTGCAATGCGCAAGGAGGAACGTGGTCTTGCATCCGGAATGGAGTAGAGGACGTATTTCAAGGGGTTAAGCGTAACAAAGCCCCTCGGTGATATCAGCCATGAAAGCAACGATGATATTACGTAGGGCAATTGTCAAGGATATTTAGTGAATATCATGGGGAGTCGAAGTCGAAGTAACGATCGAAGACGTTCATATCGTTAAGGATTATTCGATGTTTTTCCGAGAACTTACCGGTGTTCCACCGGATAGACAAGTGGAGTTTACAATTGACTTGATGCCAAGGCGGCCCTATATCAAAGGCCCCATACAGATGGCGCCAAAAGAACTACAAGAATCAAGGTGCGATTCGGGAGTTACTCGATATGGGATATATCCGACCAAGCGTATCACCTTGGGGAGCACCGGTGTTATTCGTGAAGAAGAAGGATGGAAGCATGAGAATGTGTATCGATTATCGTGAGTTGAATCGACTCACGATAAAGAACAAGTATCCACTTCCCCGAATCGAAGACTTATTTGACCAGCTTGGAGGTTCGGGAGTGTTCTCAAAGATAGATTTGAGGTCAGGATACCATCAACTAAAGATCAAGGACGAGGACATTCCGAAGACTGCTTTCCGAACAAGGTATGGTCACTACGAGTTCGTAGTAATGCCATTTGGGCTAAGTAATGCCCTGCCAGTCTTTATGGACTTGATGAATAGAGTCTTCCAACCCTACTTGGATCATTTTGTCATCGTGTTTATAGATGACATACTAATTTATTCGAAAGGTGAAGCAGAACATGAGAAGCATCTACGGACGGTTTTGGAGATACTTCGCAAAGAAAAACTGTATGCGAAGTTTAGCAAGTGCGAATTTTGGCTCAAGAGGGTGGCATTCATTGGACATGTTATTATCGCAAGAAGGAATTGAAGTCGATCCGTCTAAAATAGAGGCTATCAACGATTGGAAAACACCAACTAACGCGAATGAAGTTCGCAGTTTCTTGGGGTTAGCAGGATATTATAGGAGGTTTATTGAAGGATTTTCTAAGATGGCCGCACCGATGACTCGACTAACGAGGAAAGGAGAACAGTTCCTGTGGAATGAGAAGTGTGAACAAAGTTTTCAAGAACTTAAGCGGAGACTAACCTCACTTCCGCTTTGACGATTCCGCATCCGTCTAGAGAATTCGTGATCTATAGTGACGCATCCAAGCAAGGATTAGGATGTGTTCTAATGCAGCAAGGTAAGGTCATCGCTTATGCGTCAAGGCAATTAAAGCCACATGAGTTAAATTATCCGACGCATGATTTAGAACTAGCCGCGGTAGTTCACGCCTTAAAGATATGGCGACATTACCTCTACGGAGGTAAATGTGAGATCTATACCGACCACAAAAGCTTAAGGTATCTATTCACTCAGAAGGAACTTAATATGAGACAAAGAAGATGGTTGGAGTTAGTGAAAGACTACGATTGTACAATTCACTATCATCCAGAGAAGGCGAACGTGGTCGCAGATGCTTTAAGTCGCAAGGTCAGAGGAGAATTGAATTTCATTTTGACTAAGGAAGACAAATTGGTCAGTGAATTTTCAAAGATGAACCTAGAAGTGGCTACACCGTTAAAGCCGGTGGAAGCAATTTTAATGACGTTGTCAGTTCAACCGACCTTGAGAGAGAGGATCAAGGAAGGTCAGGGTCAAGACAATTTCTTGACCAAAATGAAGGAGCGTGTTATAGCTGGAGAAGATAAAGGATTTAGTATATCAGAAGATGGTACGATATACTACAAGGAAAGAATTTGTGTGCCCGACAATACGGATTTGAAGAAGACGATTTTGGAAGAAGCACACAACACACCATATACTGCTCATCCTGGTAGTACAAAGATGTACCAAGATTTGAAAAGCAAATTTTGGTGGGAAGGTTTGAAGAGAAACGTGGCTGAATTCGTCAGGAGATGTATTATTTGTCAGCAGGTGAAAGCCGAACATCAACGCCCATTTGGTTTGTTAAAATCACTCCACATTCCAGAGTGGAAATGGGAACACATCACTATGGACTTTGTGGTGAGCTTACCTCGATCGGAAAGAGGAAATCAGGCGATTTGGGTTGTGGTTGATCGCCTCACTAAGTCGGCTCATTTCATCCCAGTGAAGATGAACTTCACAATGTATCAGTATGCGCAATTGTATATTAAGGAGATCATAAGGCTGCACGGAGTACCAGTGTCTATAGTTTCGGATAGAGATACCCGCTTCACGTCACGTTTTGGGAAAGTTTGCAGAAGCATTGGGAACTAAATTAAATTTTAGTACTGACTATCACCCACAAACCGACGGTCAATCGAAAGGACGATACAAATACTTGAAGACATGTTGAGAGCTTGTGTCTTGGACATGGGTAATTGTTGGGAACAGTTACTACCTTTGGTAGAATTCGCATACAATAATAGTTTTCAAGCAACGATCGGAATGGCCCGCACGAGGCACTTTATGGGAGAAAGTGCAGATCGCCGGTTTATTGGGATGAAGTAGGTGAAAGAAAAATTTTGGGTCCCGAGATAATCGAGAGGACCGTGGGTGTAGTAGAAAAGATTCGTGAAAGGATTAAGACAGCACAAGATCGCCAAAAGTCTTATGCCGACAACCGAAGGAAGGACCTTGAGTTTAATGTTGGCGAAAAGGTCTTCCTAAAGGTAGCCCCGACTAAAGGAGTCATTCGATTTGGATCGAGGAATAAGCTGAGACCAAGATATGTCGGACCATTTGAGATCCTCGATCGGATTGGAGATTTGGCATACCGTTTAGCATTACCACCGGAATTTTCAGCAGTACATAATGTTTTTCACGTCTCACAGTTGAGAAAATACGTTCACGATCCTAGTCACGTGATCAACTATTCAACGGTGGAAGTGAACAAAGATCTCACTTATGTCGAACAACCAGTTGCGATAATCGATAGAAAGATTATTCCATTAAGGAATAAAGAGAGAGTACTTGTCAAGGTTCAATGGCGAAATCACACCAAAGAAGAAGCTACTTGGGAGCGTGAAGAAGAAATTCGAACTCGCTATCCCGATTTTCTTATTCACGGTAAGAATACTATTTTCGAGGACGAAAATTTTTCCAACAGGGATAGGATGTAACACCCGCTAAATTTAGAAATTATTTCTTAATTTATTAATTAATTTTTATAGTAAATAGTGAATAATATTTCAATTTAAATTATCAGTTGGGCTTATGATTATTTAGTGAGCCCAATCCATGAATTTCTAATGATCTATAGACCCAAGTTAATTAATTATCGAGCCCAAATATTATAAGTCCATTTTAATTAATTTATTTAAATTTTTATACATTCATTTTTGGGCCAACCAACCATTATAGTGTTCGGCCCAATTAAAAATAATAATCAACTACTAATACCCAAGCCCAACCCCCACAATTAATTTAGAACCCAATTATCACATCCAACCCATATTTCTCTCCCCTCACTCACGATCAGAACATGGAAGAGGAGGTTTTCTCCACTTCATCAACGTAATGGACATCATGGGAGCAGTTAATATGCATCATGGGAACAGTTAATAAATTCAGTATAAAAGACTAAACACACTTCCCGTTGAACACCAGAAACCTCACACACACACACACTAAATCCCATTTTTACAGCAAAATTTATCACGAATTACTCAGCAAAATCATCGCTCAAAATTACAAACGTGTTTTCGTCTGCATTATACTCTCAACCTTTGCTCCACGCTTCAATCCATCTCTCTTTGGAAGGTAAGAAATTCTTCATCCTCTGTTTGCAAAATAATTTCAACAATACTTTATTTCCATTCTTCACCACTGCAAATTTATCTCTTCGACTGATTCGTTATCATCAACATAAATTCTGTTAGATTCAACTACACAATACCGGACCCAATTTGGGTGACACTAATCCAGCACCCGACCCGAACCAAACCAGTTCGAACCTCAAACCCGATCCCCCAAATCAGAAAACCAGTTTCAAAAAAAAAAGAGAGAAACAAACCTGAAAAATCTCCTCGGCCGCGGCAAACTCCAGTCCTCATCCTTCAGCCGCCGCCCCACTCTTTCATTTCCAGTCGCACCACTGCCACTCAGTTTCGCGGCGATTTTGGCCAGCCTCAAATCTCAACTGACCAATCGGACCTCCCAAATTATGTCATTGAGTCGGGTTGAACCTGGTCGCACCTCTGATTTAGGAATAGTTGCCTCGTCGTGGTCGTTTGCAAGCAAGATCGGGCGTTTGGGAATTATGTATGGGGAGAGGGAGTCCGGGCAGAGAGAGGAAAAATATTTCGGTAATGGGACGATGAGTTTTGGGGTTAGCCGATATACCTTGGTTTAGTTGGGTCATTTCCTCCTCCAGGCCCAAACCCTTTTTAATCCATGAACTATGAAACCCCAGTCCATTTTATCATATTCAACCCAATATTGTTTAACAGTGACCCGATCTGTTTTTTTTATTCCTACTTCAATATATATATATATAATTCCAATTATTTATATAATTATTATATAATAAAATATACGCCTCTTTAATTGTAGGCTACGAGAATCAAGGGCACGATTAACACGTTCATAAGCATTTCAAGCATTTGCATTCAAGTCATCTCAATTTCAGGTGGGAATTATTACTTGTCAATTTTAATTGCTTTATTTGGATTGTATAGGTGATATGTTATATTTACGATTAACATGCAGTCACATATTTTTCGTACCAAGTATCAGTTTATGATTAACATGCAGTCACATGTTTTTCATACCAAGTATCAGTATATGTTTACATGCAGTCACATGTTTACATGCTCAAGTTGATATAACAAATATTCATGCTATGCCTCCGTTATGTATTGTGATTATTGTTGACTTGTGATGTTCCCACGAGCGATAGAAAGCTCACCCCATTTTTATGTAAAATTTTGAGTTAATTCGGAATGGAGAGGACGGGTTGTCGAAAGGTGCCGACATATGATTAATGTTATAATTATTTCTTTTAATTCCGCTCAAGTTACTCTGAAACAATTAATTTATTTTTAGTAATTATTTTCCGCTGTCATATTTTACGCTCGTATTGGAGATTCGAAATCCTTTTTAGTTCCGCAAATATTCTAGAAAATATATGTTTAGTAACGACTTGAAATTTCTACAAGTTTCCTCATTATTAATATTTTATTCATAAAATACCTTAGAAAAATCGGGTCGTTACATCATCGGTCTGTGTATTCACGTGTAAGTGACCATATCGGTCTGTATCATTTTATTGTTTGACCCTGGTCGGGCAAGTACTTGGTTGTTTATGGATGCTTAGCCTGGTAGATCCTTGTGGAAAGGGTCTACGGCGTGTAATATTCCCATACGGTTTTGGGGATGTTACAATTATGGTATCGGAGCTTTGGTTGCGGAAACCTAGGCTGTCGGGTTGAGTCAAGTCGTGGTTTGTTGAGTAATGTGTTGTCTTGTCATTCGAGTCGTCAGGTGACAAGTTGAGTTGTGCGTAGTCACAACATGTCGGATATGTTGTCGGATGAGATTAGTATCGTGGGCGACCGTCATCTCCGTGCGGCCTGTGGATGTAAGTCTCCTCCTTTATGCGTAATACCTGTGTATCTCGATTTTATCTTAATGAGTTAATTGCGGTGCATAATTTTATTTGTACGGTGTTGTGAATATAGTTGTATTTAATACGTGTGATATATAGTATATGTATAAAACTGGGCCTATTGTTGTTTTACCTTTGAACCACTGTGAGGGGTGGTATGGTGTAAAAATTGAGAACCTTGATGGGTTTCGAATAAGGTATCGACGATTGAGTTCGTGAGAAACTCCGATGAATGGTTTTGTTGTATGTTTAAACTAGATCTTTGTGAGATGTATTCAATCGATTGTGCATGTTGGATCGTATTCCTTTTTCCGCTGCGTGAGTTCTTTTGTAATGACTTTCGGTATTTTACCGGCTGAGTTTTATTTCGAAAACCGATTTCCTTAACCGATTTTTTGGCATTATGGCCTTGATCATTTTGGCGAAATTCTTATGACGGTATTTAGTATTTTGTAAATGGCCTTTGTGAGTTTTGAAATATTACCGTCATTGGTCTTTTTGGCGTTTTTGTAAATGGTTTTTAGTCTGGTGGGTTCCGATGCGGGACCCACGGCCCTTTAATGTTCTGTGTAATTATCTGAAATTTTTGGGCATTCTAGCCCATTGAATTATCTTTGAAAAAAAAAAAACCTTGAGTATCTTAGAAGATAAATTTCGAGACGTACTTTTAAAATGAATTGCTTCCTCGTGGTGCTTCCAAGGTGCCACAATATGTTTCAAAAATTTTCTCCCTCGAGGACCAAAATGTTTTGAGATATTTTCAATGTTTTAGAAACACTTTTACTTAGTCCCGAGGGTCGAATATTTACGAAAGTTTTTCACGAAAAGAAAGTGTCCTCATTTTTATCGAATGCGAAATAGTTTTCCAAAGTCTCGATAACGATGTTTCACGATTGTACCTTTTTTGAAGGGTGATACTCAAGATCAATCGGTGTTTCCAAAATTATTTTCAAAAGGAGGTTTTCGTTTTTAAAACCTATTCATTCCCGTTTGAGGGATGGGTATGTATGTATGATGTTCACGTTGTCGTTATGATGTTTGCTCCCGAGTATGATCGAATTAGTGGCATGAACGTCGAGGCGTTGCCACGCATTTGTTGTACTAGCCCTCTGTGAGAGGTGTGAACCGGTGTTTACTGTTTATCATCTCGTGGTGATTTGCGTGTTGTCGCACGAGTGAGAGCTGTTGAAGCTTGGGTTTGTACGTTTGTGTACATGTGTGATTATTTCATAATGTTTGTAATTATGTGCTGGTTATCGTTCGGGCCGTTGAGGTCGCCGAACGATACCGTCGTTGTTGTAGTGTTTGTGTGTGTATTACTTTACGATGGTAATCGTTGTATATGATATGTGTTATGATTCTTTGTTGTGCTGAGTTGGCATCTCCGCTATGTTGTTTTGCGACGTTATGCCCCATGGTATCTAGCATTTGTATTTTCGGTTTGAGCCGAGGTGTTTCAACCGTGATGTGACGGGGGAATGTACGTCCAATTTGTCCTTCTCGTCAGAAACACATTTCGAGTGTGGACACGAGGGACACCGAATACAGAAATGCGAATTGGCTACCGAGACTTTCTCAGTTCGCGCTCAAAGACGTATATCGAATCGACTTTGAGAGGCCTTTGAAGGATGTTTCTGTTGATTGCCTGTTGTGTCGTCTCCTTGATTTTGTTGTTGTGAGTTTCGGGGACGACACTTCTTTTAGAATAGGTCGAATATAATACCCGTATTATTTTTGGCTTCTATATTTTCTCTTTCTCCAGTCTATCGATACACTCATGTTCGTTGATACTTTCTGAACTTGTTCTGTATTTCGGTTTCATCGTTCGAATGAGCTGTGATCTTGTTTTGGGTCGATCTGGTTATCGCTGTAACTTTTCCGAGTTCGGTTCGATTCCTGTGAACCTTGTTCGGAAGTAGCATCTTTCGATTCTACTAATTCTTTTATTCGAAGTGGATCGGATTTGGAACTTCTGTATTTTCGACTCTGTCGACTCGTTTATGTTCATTGACATTTTCTGAGCTTGTCCGCCCTTGCTTTTGTTGATCGAACGAGGGTGGTATTATTTCGGAATTACTCGTTCGTAATTGTGACTTTTCAATTATTATTCCCTTTCCTGTGGATCTTATACGAGTGTGCATCTTGTTGTTTTCACCGGATCATGTTTTGTCTCGAGTCGAGATGTGAACCTCGGAATTGTCGGTTGAACCTTATTGTTCTTCGTGATCCGAACATGATCGTTCGATTTTTGTTGTCTCGATCGTTTGTTTGTTCGGTTTTGTTCTCGTTTCGTGATTGTTGAGCGTTCAGACTCCTTCCTAATTCCCTTAAGTTCGGGAAGTTAGTCTCGTTTTCAATCTTCCAACCCTTGGGCGGTGGAATTCCGTATTTGTTCAGTGGTTGGCTCGCGTTTTGATTGATGTACCGTTGGGTTGGTCAATCCTATTGATTTTCGTTCGTTGTGTTTTGTGATTGTCCGGATGATCGACTCGATTGTATTGTCTGTTTGATGACGCTTGTCACTTTTTGATTTTATTATGTTTCTACCTGTGGCGTTGTGTTGGTCATCGTGGGGCGTGTTTTCACGCCGTATGTCTCTTTGCATTGCTTGTGGCGTTCCATCGTTGGCGCGAGTTTCGGTTCTTGTGTAACTCGTTGAGTATTTTCTGGCGGGATGTTGCTCCTCCCTACTTATTTTAAGTTTCGGGACGAAACTTCTTTTAAGGAGGGTAGAATGTAATATCCGCAATTTTCGATTTTTGGTAAATTTCTTTTTTTGGTCGGAGTATGTTTTGACGACTCTCTCATGACCGTTCCGTCATTCGGAGAATATTTAATTCTGCACTTTTTGTCATCCGAGTTCGTTTCGGTGCTGTTTTGTTGAGTTCCGTGCATTTTAACGACTTTTCCGCGCTTGAGTTCGGTTCTTGCGAATCTCGCTCAAATCGCTGCTTTGGGGTTTTTCGTAAGTTCATTTAACGTTGTTATACGTGTTGTGAGCTTCGGTTTGATTATTCGTTGTCGTATGGTGATTTTTGGGCATTTTCGTAATTTCCCAAAGTTTGGGGTAATTACCTTCCGTTGTCGAATTTCGAGCCTTCGGGTGGTCGGAATCGTGTGTTCTACTAGCTCTTAGATTCGTCTTTGTGAGTACTTCGTAACCGTACCTTCGGTTCGTATTCAGGTTCGGGTTTCTGTGTCGTTTTGTTGAGTTCAGGATTACTAAACGACTTTTCTAAGTATGAGTTCGACTTTGTTAGATCACCATTAATTTTTGGTAACTCCAAAAATTCTAAATCTTTACAATATTATAGAGCATCGAGTTAGCTTTCCAATGGTTCGAACGGTGAGTCAATCGGAGTCCGGACGAGGGAGTTATGGTCGTTTTAGCTCACCCGCTCATTTTTTCAGTTATTGGCCGATCACTGCCGGCCGAACTCGGCCGTGTCGTCCGACACGGCCCGTGCCGTACTCGTCCGGAAATGCCGAAGTCTCTGCCTCAGGACCCGACCGTGTCGTCTGGCACGGCCGAGTCGAACTCTTCCGGATAGGCTGTAACCGATCGCCAGACGCCCGACCGTGTTCCAGGACACGGTCGAGTCGTGCCGAGTCGCCGTCGGACGGTCACTATCGGAAGGCCCCACCGCGCCGCGACCGTGTCTAGCAGGACACGGCCGAGTCCTCGCCGGCCAGCGCGCCACGACCGTGTCGCGGACACGGCCGAGTCTGTCACCTATTTAAGGCTCGACCGAGTCATATCCGGCATTTTCCACTTTTCTTCGTTCCTTCCGCGATTTTTCACCATAGATCGATGGTTTTGAGTAGAATCAACTTATATAAACATGTTTTGGAAGTTGGAATCATGGATTAACATCATCTTCCACCCGGATCGAAGGTAAGAACACCTAAACTTTTGGTTTTGGATGTTCTTGGGGTTTCTTGGTGTTTTGGCGATTTTCTTTGTTTTGATTGATTCGATGAAACTTGATTGTAAACTCGTAATCATTCAATACCCTTGAAGTTTTGTGGAACGGATTTGAGTATTTCTTTGAATAATCGATTGAATTGGACTACGCCTTCAAAGTGTCCGATAAAATGCTTCAATGGGTAGAACTTGGGAAGTTCCATACGTTTTCGTAGAATTGTGATTGAATTGATATCGTTGTGACTTAGGAACGAATTCTTGTGAAGAACTCGAGTCGGAACCCTTCCGTTCGTTGCCTTCTTTGGGGTTCGAGCTTCCCGATCGAACCGTGTTCTTCGAAGCGTTTGGTAGCGGTTATTAAGGCAAGTATCTTATTATACGACTTGTATCTTGTGAATAGTAATTACGTATGATTTGTATGACGATTTTGCTTGCCTCCGTAAATATGTTCCGTTGAGTTGGTTGTGTTTTCCGAAGTTTGAAGGCTTTGTGATAATAGTGATATATTGGTATACGTGTTAGGCGTTGTGCCATTTGTGCAGGATTGCGATGTACATATGAGATGGTTGTACACGTGTTTGTTCAATGTATTGTGTACCGAATATGTGTTGTGTTGGTTAAGAGTCGTTGTGATGATCATGATGTTTGTGTTGTTTTGGTTTACATGCTTGATTGTACATTTCGGCGTAATGTGGAATGACTTGACATTTAATGATTATGAATTGTGTCGAGTCGATGTGTGTGTGATCCAGGTAGGGTCTGACGAGGCCTCTGGAGTTCGGTACATGATGTGTACGAACAAAGTGTGTGAACCGTAGTGGTCTGACGAGGCCTCTGGAGTCCGGTACATGACGTGTACGGACAAGGTGTGTGATCCAGGTAGGGTCTGACGAGGCCTCTGGAGTTCGGTACATGATGTGTACGAACGATGTTGTAGCCGGGTAGGGTCCGTTGAGGCCTCCGGAGTTCGGTACATGATGTGTACGAACAGTGTGTGTGGTCCGGGTAAGGTCCGTTGAGGCCTCCGGAGTTCGGTACATGATGTGTACGAACAGCGTGTGTGGTCCGGGTACGGTCCGTCGAGGCCTCCGGAGTTCGGTACATGATGTGTACGAACAATGATCGTGTAGCAGTGATTGTACGGGTAACATTTTAAATATGGATCTCGGACTCATAATGATACATTATTTAGTATGCTTTGAAACGAGAATCGGGCTAAGGCCCTAATGTTTACGAAAAGGTTTTGTAAATTGGGACTCGAGTGTAATATCCGCATTTTTTTTTTCTTTCCCTCGTAATTGTATTTCCGGTGTAATTCTCGATTTTAGTGACTCTCGTGTATCCTTCAGTGTAACTTTTCCGTTATCTTTTGATCTGATTCTCGTAATTGTTGTGCGGAACCGTCGTTTCGGGGTTGCCGCGGATTCATTCTATGCTATGATGCGTTTTGAGGTGTTCCGTTTGACGTTTCGTTCATAATCCGGTATTTTGGGTCGTTTATATTCTGTATCTAGCGCACGCTAAATCTTCTGTATAGCGCACGCTAGAAATCCATTGGTAGCGCACGCTACGTTTAATTCGTAGCGCACGCTATCGATTTAGCCCTGGGAGTGGCAGTTTCACTCCCGTGCCTCGACTATCGGATTAGCGCACGCTATCTTGTCTAGCGCACGCTAATGTCGGAGACTAGCGCACGTTAAGTTGTTCAAGAGCGCGCGCTAGTGACTGGCCCAAGATCGGGCGCTTTACTACCGAATTCAATCGATTCTAGTTAGCGCACGCTACGCTGGTATGGTAGCGCACGCTAACGGGTCGTGAGGTTTGGGCGGTTAGCTCTGGACTCGGCTGATGTTCGGGTAGCGCACGCTATTGGTCGATAGCGCGCGCTACCGATAGGTTATTAGCGCACGCTACGCATGCATGGTAGCGCACGCTAACGGCAAAACCCCCGGCTTCGACTCGGACGCTAACAGGAGGGTTGGTAACCCTATCCGTTAGCGCACGCTAACCTTGAGGTCTTAGCGTGCTAACACTCCTCGGTTATATAAACCAGGAGTTGACCGAGATAATCACAAAATCTCATTTCTTCCTCTTCCGCGGCCGAGCGACTCCCGAGCGATTTGAGGCGATTTTCTTCCTCCAATCACTTGAGATTCTTGTGCTTGAGTTCTTGGTGTAAGACTAACATCATCCACTTGTGTTTCTCATCCTAAATCCAAGGTAATCTCTTAGAACCCTACTTTTGGATAATTTGGGGTTTTGGGATTTTCTTCCGATCCGCTCCGCTTCGTTGATGGATTCATGATGAATATGATTATTCTTGTTGGTATTCTTAGTTTCCCTACGGATTCATGGTATATTTCGTGATTTTTACGGAATTGAGAGGGTTCGGTTGTGGTCCGCCTCGTTGTTGTTTATATACGAATATACATGAATCGTAGGCGGGTTTCCGGGAGTATTCCATTTCCATAATCGCTTAGAAGTGGTTGTGATTGTGCTATTCAAATCGTTAGGTTCATTTCCGCCGATTCCTTGCGGTCGTGTTCAACTCTTCCGCTCCGCTCGTGTCATCGTCTAATTAATCGAGGCAAGTATCCTTATGAATTTACGATCTTGACATAGTAGTTTTGTATGAGAAATTGTGTGTGTGTATGCTCACTACGGGTTAGACTCGACGGGTCTCGGTAGGGTTCCACGAAGCCGTGGACCGCGAGCTTGCTTTTAACCATCATGGGTTAGATCCGACGGGGTCTCGGCAGGATCCACGAAGCCGTGGTCCGCGGTTAATTGTGGTGCATTTTTACAAATGTGGTTTGATAATTGGCATTTCAAATGAGCGTTGACTATGATTTCTTGATGGCATGCATTACTATATGTGTAAGATGTAAAATGTTCATTTGGTTACTTGTACTAGCGTAATTGCTAACCCCTCTGGGACCCGCTTTGGGGAAATTCGTTTTATGAATTTCAGTCGGGTTCATCGAGACGAGGGCTACTGGACCAAGATACACGGATGATGGCCGTGCGTGATGATGGTGCACGAGTGATGTTTTAGTGTCTTTTACCTTTTTGTCTTTGTGGTTTTGAACTAATAGTTGTACTCGAGTACTTAAGGGTTCTTGTTCGTTTGAATTGTATTGTTGCTTATTATGTTGTGTTGGATGATTATGTTATATCAATTAGGTTGAACCGGTGGATTGTTCGCTTTTGCGCCTTTATGACGTGGTGTTATTTTATCGCTTCTGTGAGTCGTTGTGTATGATGTTGTTTAGCCTGGTGGGTCCCATATAGGGATTCACGGCGCTGTAATATACCTCGGATATCCTGGGGGTGTTACAGAAAATGGTATCGGAGCACTAGGTTTATGGATACCTAGGCTTGTTGGTTTATTGGGTCTTGTGGTGTTTGGTTTTGCACATCATCGTCACGCCATGATTCCAGACTACCAGTGTCCGTAAGTTTTCTTTCCTTTGTTCATTAATTTCTTGTATCGCACTGGATTCTCGACTTGTAATTGTTCTTTTCTTGTACCGATCCTCGTATGGCTTTTGCTACTTATTTAACTCCGTGATGGATGCCGGAAGAGGTCGTGGTCGCGGTCGTGGTCGTGACGCGGCCGGACGTGGGGCAATGGGGCGGCCACGTCACGTCTTCGGGAGCCGGCATCGGGCGACCGTCATAGCCATGCTTCTTCTCAGAGCGTGCCGATCTTGGTATTGCGGCCGTTATGCAATGATGGTGAACCAAATGGCGGCAATAGCTCAAAGCGGTTCGTAACCCGGATCAAGCCCATGCTAATCGGGCGAGCGGACCGTTGGCTCCAAGATGTCATCAAGATGCATCCTCCTCGCCGGGAGCTTCAGACCCGATTGGCTGGGAAGGGTGGATCAAGGAGATGTCTAAGGTATTCGATGCAACCAACTGTCCCGAGGACCGTAAAGTCCCTATTGCTCAATATTTTCTCACTGGGGACGCTACTGACTGGTGGGAGGCCGTTGGGCCCAAAGACCATGCTGCTTCGTGGGCTGAGTTTCAAGAGTTGATGGAGACTGAATATTGCCCGTGGCCAGTCAGACAGGCTCGGGTACATGCTTTTTATGATGCTCAACCACGGGATATCCCCGTAGCTCAAGCCATTGCTGATTTTAACAAAGAGTTGGGTTATGTGAAGACCCAAGTTGTCGAGGAGAGTGACAAGATTTTCCATTTCTCCAGACGGATGAAGTTGCCGATCCGGGACTATATGTCGGGGCTCGTATGCACTACATTGAAGGATTATCAGAGTAGGGCCCTTGCTTATGATATGTCGGTGACGGCGAGTGAGGCGGCCCGCGAGAGTAAGAAGCAGAAGTCCGCTGGGAACTTTTCGGGCCACAAGAGTGGGGGTCAGCAGAGATCCCAATCTGCTAACTTCCCCGCCGGCGGTGGTCCAGCTCACCGGGGGTCCTCGTGGAACTACCAAGGCTCCTTATCGTGATGTGAAGTGTTTCAATTGTGGTCGACGGCCACATCGGTGTGTTTGTCCGAACCCTTTGGCCGACGTGTAATCGCAGTGTGGCCGGTCACAAGGTCGTCGTGCCGAGAGAGAGAAAATCCTTGGTGCCCGGCTTCCATTCCAGCGCTAGGGAACCAAGTGTGAATCGTGGATCGCTTTGTTCCTCGGCCTCCGCCGAGTGCTAGTCGGGAGAGGTCGGGTCAGCCCTCTAAGGGGGAGCTTCCAGGTCGGCCCGCCCACCCGCGTGTCTATGAGATGCGGAGAGCCGATGATCCAAAGAATACCGTAGCGGCAGTGTACCGTTTATATTCTTTCTCATCCCGCTGTGTGCTTTTCGATCTCGTGCTACGCATTCGCTCATATCTCTGGATTGTGTGCGCCTGCTTGAATCTCGACCGCTTGACGCCTTGTGAGCCCTTCATCGTTAAGCTTCCTAGCGGTGATAGGATCGTTGGTGATCAGGAGGTTCGAGACTGTTCTGTGCTTATTTGTGAGAGGACTTGGCCCTCTAATCTTATTGTTGTGAGTATCGAGGGTGAGGATTTGATTCTTGGTGATGATTGGCTCGAGCGGCATGGTGCAATTATGAACTACCGCACGAGAATCATCACCATGTTGGCCGATGATGGCACCGAGCACTCCTTCGCGGCGAAAGAGGGGGAACCAGAAACTCGTTATTAACGCCTTGAAGGCGATGAAACTCCTGCGAAAGGGATGTATTGGTTATTGGTGCTATGCCTTGAAGGAGGAGAGTGGTGGAGTCGAGCTTTCGTCGATTCCAATCGTTAATGAATTTCCTAATGTTTTTCCTGACGAGTTACCGGGATTACCACCGGATCGAGAGGTCGAGTTCACTATAGAGTTAGAGCCGGGTGTGGCTCCTATCTCGAAGGCGCCCTATCGCATGGCACCTTCAGAGATGTCCGAGTTGAAGAAGCAGTTGAGTGAGCTTCTTGAGTCGGGGTATGTTCGACCGAGCGCCTCGCCTTGGGGCGCACCGGTCCTGTTTGTGCGGAAGAAGGATGGTTCGCTACGTTTGTGTATCGACTATCGCGAACTAAACAAGGTGACCATCAAGAACAAGTATCCTTTGCCGAGAATTGATGACTTGTTCGATCAGTTGCAGGGAGCTGCGGTATTCTCGAAAATTGATTTGAAATCGGATACTATCACCCGGTGAGAGAGTCCGATGTGCCGAAAATGCCTTTCTGGACGAGGTACGGACATTATGAGTTCGTAGTCATGCCTTCGGGTTAACTAATGCGCGGCGGTGTTCATGCAATTGATGAACAAAGTTTTTATCGAGTATTTGGATAAGTGCGTCGTCGTCTTTATCGACGATATTCTTGTTTATTCGAGGAATGAGGAAGAGCATGCCCATCATTTGCGGATAGTGTCGGACATTTTAAGGACCGAGCAACTCTATGCAAAGTTCTCGAAATGTGAGTTCGTCAAGGAAGTGATGTTTTTAGGTCACGTGATTTCACTGAGGGGGTTCGTGGATCCGCAGAAGATTGAGGCCGATTGGATTGGGCACCGCCAAGAATGTGAAGGAGCTCCGTAGTTTCGGGTTTGGTGGCTACTACCGTAGGTTCGTAGAGGGTTTCGAAATCGCCCGCCACTTACGCAGCTTGCTCCGTAAATCCGAGAAGTTCGTTTGGAATGACGAGAGGCGCCGAGTTTTGAGGAATCAAGAAGCGTTTGACTTCACTCAGCTTTGGCGTTGCCATGTGGCAACGAGGGTTTTGCCGCTTATAGCGATGCTTCGGTCGTGGTCTTGGGTGTGTATTAATGCAAAGACGGCAAGACCATTGCATATGCGTCGAGACGCTTGAGGCCGTATGAGCCGAACTACCCTACTCATGATTTGGAGTTAGCGGCAATGCTTTTGCGCTCAAGATTTGGCGTCACTATCTTTTCGGCTCCACATGTCGATTTTTACCGATCATAAAAGTCTCAAATACATATTTACTCGGAGAGTTGAATATGAGGCAGAGGAGGTGGTTAGAGTTGATTAAGGATTATGACCTCGAAATCCTTTATCATCCGGCAAGGCGAACGTTGTGGCCGACGCCTTGAGTCGGAAACCAGCTGCGTTGCGAACGCTTGAGATCCTTACATCTCACCCGAGCTTCGGAGGGATTTGATCGAGTTAGATGTTGAGGTCTTGTTGCCGGAGCCGTCGGGCAACTTCGTGCTTTAGAGATTTCGCTGCCTTTGATCGATGAAATTAAGTCAAGCGATTAGAGGATCCGATGATTACTCAAATCCGAGAGAACGTTCTTAAAGGAAAGTCTCTGGATTTGTGATTCACGAGGATGGTGTTTTGAGATTCCAGAGTCGGCTTTGTGTGCCGAACGACTCGAGTTGAGGCAGAGTATTTTACGGGAGGCCCATGCTACACCTTATTCCGCTCATCCCGGTACGAGTAAGATGTACAAGGACCCGAGGAGAAATTTCGTGGAATGATATGAAGGATGAGGTCGCACGGTTTGTAGCGAGATGTTTGACTTGTCGCCAGTGTCAAAATCGAGCATCGAGACCTGGGTTATTGCGGTCACTTCGCTCCGAATGGAAATGGGAAGATATATCGATGGATTTCGTTACGAGTTTGCCGAGATCGAGGTCGGGCATGAATATGGTATGGGTGATTGTTGATCGCCCGACCAAGTCGGCACATTTTCTCGGGCATCAAGGACACTTGGGGCCCGGAGAAGTTAGCTCGTGTGTTTATTGCGCAGATCGTGAGACTTCACGGTACTCAAGTCTATTGTTTCGCATCGTGACGGCCGTTTTGTATCGCACTGGCGGGCGGTGCATAAGGCGTTAGGTACCCGGTTGCGTTTGAGTACCTCTTTTCATCCCTGCATGGATGGACAGGAACGCACTATCCAGACGCTCGAGGACTTGTTGCGTGCTGTGCTCTCGATCGAGTAGTGACCGGGAGGAACATTTGCCGGATCGAATTCACGTATAACAATAGTTGGCACGCGTCGATTCGGATGACACCGTATGAGGCACTTTACGCGGCGATGTCGATCACCGATTTGTTGGAATGAGGCGTCCGATTTGGTCGGGACCGAGCCGGATGTCGCTTTTAGAGACGGGCGGAAGGTAAAGTTAATTCGGGAACGGATGTTGATCGCCAGAGTCGATGTAAGTCGTATGCCGACGTCCGTCGTCGCCTTTGGAATTCGAGGTGGGAGACCACGCTTTGCTAAAGGTGTCGCCGACGAAGGGAGTTTTTCGTTTGGGAAGAAAGGGAAGTTGAGTCCGAGATTTATCGGCCCTTCGAGATCCTCGAGCGAGTAGGTGGGTTGGCATACCGTTTGGCGTTACCTCCGGCCTTGAGTCATGTTCATAGCGTTTTCCATGTTTCCCGCTTGAGGAAATATGTCCTGATCCTAGCCACATCATCGATTATGGTGAGATTGATGTCGCCAAAGATGTTACTTTCGAAGAGCGCCCTTTGAAGATTTTGGAACATCGTGAGAAACGATTGAGGCATAAGACCATACCTCTGGTCAAGGTGCAGTGGTCGAGACACGGTGTCGAGGAGGCAACTTGGGAAACCGAGGATAGCATGCGTGCTAGGTACCCCGAGTTGTTTGTTCCTTAAGTTTCGGGACGAAACTTATTTTTAGAGGGGTAGAATGTAATATCCGCATTTTTTTCTTTCCTCGTAATTGTATTTCCTGTAATTCTCGATTTTAGTGACTCTCGTGTATCCTTCAAAGGTAACTTTTCCGTTATCTTTGATCCGATTCTCGTAATTGTTGTGCGGAACCGCTGCTTCGGGTTGCCGCGGATTCATTCTATGCTATGATGCGTTTTGAGGTGTTCCGCTTGACGCTTCGCTCATAATCCGGTATTTTGGGTCGCTTATATTCTCGATCTAGCGCACGCTAAATCTTCAGATAGCGCACGCTAGAAATCCATTAGTAGCGCACGCTACGCGACCGTGAGCGCACGCTATCGATTTAGCCCTCGGGAGTGGCGCCACTCCCGTGCCTCTCGACTATCGGATTAGCGCACGCTATCTTGTCTAGCGCACGCTAATGCCTGGAGACTAGCGCACGTTAAGTTGTTCAAGAGCGCGCTAGTGTGACTGTCCCGAAGATCGGCGCTTACTACCGAATTCAATCGATTCTAGTTAGCGCATGCTACGCCGGTATGGTAGCGCACGCTAACGGGTCGTGAGGTTTGGGCATTGCCATCGGACTCTGATGTTCGTAGCGCACGCTATTGGTCGATAGCGCGCTACCGATAGGTTATTAGCGCACGCTACGCATGCATGGTAGCGCACGCTAACGGCAAAACCCCGCTTCGGACTCGACGCTAACAGAGGGTTGGTAACCCTATCCCGTTAGCGCACGCTAACCTTGAGGTCTTAGCGTGCTAACACTCCCCGGTTATATAAACCAGGAGTTGACCGAGATAATCACAAAATATCATTTCTTCCTCTTTCCGCGGCCGAGCGACTCCCGAGCGATTTGAGGCGATTTTCTTCCTCCAATCACTTCAGAGATTCTTGTGCTTGAGTTCTTGGTGTAAGACTAACATCATCCACTTGTGTTTCTCATCCTAAATCCAAGGTAATCTCTTAGAACCCTACTTTTGGATAATTTGGGGGTTTTGGGATTTTCTTCCGATCCGTTCCGTTTCGTTGATGGATTCATGATGAATATGATTATTCTTGTTGGTATTCTTAGTTTCCCTACGGATTCATGGTATATTTCGTGATTTTTACGGAATTGAGAGGGTTCGGTTGTGGTCCGCCCTCGTTGTTGTTTATATACGAATATACATGAATCGTAGGCGGGTTTCCGGGAGTATTCCATTTCCATAATCGTTTAGAAGTGGTTGTGATTGTGCTATTCAAATCGTTAGGTTCATTTCCGCCGATTCCTTGCGGTCGTGTTCAACTCTTCCGTTCCGTTCGTGTCATCGTCTAATTAATCGAGGCAAGTATCCTTATGAATTTACGATCTTGACATAGTAGTTTTGTATGAGAAATTGTGTGTGTGTGTGTATGCTCACTACGGGTTAGACTCGACGGGGTCTCGGTAGGGTTCCACGAAGCTGTGGACCGCGAGCTTGCTTTTAACCACTGTGGGTTAGATCCGACGGGGTCTCGGCAGGGATCCACGAAGCTGTGGGTCCGCGGTTAATTGTGGTGCATTTTTACAAATGTGGTTTGATCATTGGCATTTCCGGAAATGAGCGTTTTGGACTATGATTTCTTGATGGCATGCATTACTATATGTGTAAGATGTAAAATGTTCATTTGGTTACTTGTACTAGCGTAATTGCTAACCCCTCTGGGGACCCATTTTGGGGAAATTCGTTTTATGAATTTCAGTCGTTCATCGAGACGAGCTGCTACTGGACCAAGATACGGATGATGGCCGTGCGTGATGATGGTGCACGAGTGATGTTTTAGTGTCTTTTACCTTTTTGTCTTTTGTGGTTTTGAACTAATAGTTGTACTCGAGTACTTAAGGGGTTCTTGTTCGTTTGAATTGTATTGTTGCTTATTATGTTGTGTTGGATGATGATGTTATATTGACCGGTTGAACCGGGTGGATTGTTCTGTTTTGCGTCTTTATGACGTGGTGTTATTTTATCGTTTCTGTGAGTCGTTGTGTATGATGCTGTTCAGCCTGGTGGGTCCCATATAGGGATTCACGGCGCTGTAATATACCTCGGATATCCTGGGGGTGTTACATCGAGGTCCAAAAGAATTTCTGCTTTAAAAATCCCCGAGATGATGTGTTCCTTTTCAAATATCTCTTATTTGAGTTCGAAATTCTAAAACTTCTCGGGAACATTTTGATAATTGATTTCCGTATTAAATTCGTAGTTGCTATTTGCTTGTTACATTTCGTATGGTTTGATACTTGCACTAGTAAAACAGTGGAGTTTTACTAACTCCCGAGTAATCGGGGGGTGGATGTCTGTTTTGCGTCCAGGTACATGCAGATTCAGGGGAGCAGTCACAGGATTGGCACAAGAGGATGACGAGCTGCGATACTAATCATGAGTCGAGAGTTATTTTCATTTTTGTTGTGTTGTCAGAGTTGATTTTAGTCTTCCGCTGTATTGTATTTCGACCCCTGTGTGGGTAATGTTATTTAAGTCAGTTTTATCGATTGGGTTGTGTGACCTCATCGGTCTTTGTATTCACGTGTAAGTGACCATATCGGTCTGTATCATTTATTGTTTGACCCTGGTCGGGCAAGTACTTGGTTGTTTATGGATGCTTAGCCTGGTAGATCCTTGTGGAAAGGGTCTACGGCGTGTAATATTCCCATACGGTTTTGGGAATGTTACAATGTAAAGGATCAAGATGTTCTGAACATGCAAGTGCCATCTAATACTTCTTTTCTATTTAGGAAATTATTGAAATTAAGAGCTTGGGTGCTGAATGAAACTGAGTGGCAAGAGATGTTGAAGAAAGGAGTTTTCAGTGTTGCTGTAGCTTATGTGGTGCTGATGCCTCATGTTACTAAGGTGGTTTGGAGAGAATGTGTACTTAATAATATGGCAACACCAAAATATCAGTTCATAATATGGCTTACCTACTGGAAAGACTTGCAACTAGAGACAAGATCTTAAATATGAACATACAGGTGGATTCTAGTTATGTGATGTGTGAGGAATATGATGAGACTTGTGTGCATTTGTTCTTCACTTGCTCCTTTGTTCAATCCATACTGAGAGCTGCTCTTGCTGGAATGCAGCTGACAGTGCAGCCTTGTGCTAACATGTCAGACTTGTACTCATATATCAAAGGAAAGAGAGCAAGAACAAGATTCCTGAAGTGAAGTGAAGATTGATTTTTGTATCTTTGGAGAAAAACATTTTTTAGTTGCAAACATTTTTTATTTTACTTTTAAATTTTTGTTTATAATTCTAATTTTAGAATTTAGTTTTGTGTTAATTGTCTTTAAAAAATGGCTTATGTGTCGACAAGGTTTTCAGATTGGCTGTAAAAATACAGTTAGCTTGACACATGGCGCCCAGTCACGCGTCCGACGAAAAGAACGCGCACGTGCCCTGCGCGTGATGAAAACGACGTCGTTTCGTGTCGTTTACCGGCGCCGACGAAAAATGGGGTCAAAATTTATAATTCGAACTTTTTGGGACTGATTTTGAAACTCAAACTTTGTTGGGACTATTTCAAAAAAGGTGATAAGTTATTGGACCATTTTAAACTTAATCCCAAGTTACTGATATTATTTTGGTTGAAAAGATTAAAACACTCCTACACTCTGTAACACCCTCAAGATATTCAGGGTATATTACAGCGTTGTGGACCCCTATGTGGGACCTACAAGCTAATTAATATATACCACTCGTCTAACCATCTCGGTTAGTGAGAAAACACACATCACCAAGACGCAAATTAAATAAAACGCCTGGTACAACTGGTAAAACAAACATCATCAAAAATCACACATAAAATTTAGTATACAATCCATCTTCCAAATTTAAAACGCCTAAGTACTCGCGAGTACTATCTATCAGTTTACAAGTTTGAAAACAAACATTTTAAAATGGACAACTGAAATAAAGGGACTGATTTGCACACGTCAACAACCCTCGCCAGCATCCTCGTACTACTCCAGTGCCCGCTCGACCGGCTGAACGCAACTTGAAATTTATAACACGAATTTTCTCAAATGGATTAGCAATTATGCTAGTACAAGTAATCAAGACAAACCATTCGCTTACACATCTCATAGTACATGCATCAAATTGTTTCAAAATAAAATCAAGACATGTCTTTTCCAGAAAACATGACTCGCCTAGAACCGGGGCTAAACCACTGGTCATATCTGAGGCCTCTACGGATCCTCCCGGACTGGCTATCCAAACAAGCTCGTGAATCAGGAGCGAAATTGCAGATTCCTCCGAGGCCCCATCGGACCCTCCCAGAGTGAGCAAATCATACACATATACATTCCATTCCATGTTAAGCATAAGGGTTTCACAAGAATACTTGCCTTGAGAAATTGACGATGAAATGAACAGAAAATCAACCACGCTCGACAACCACGAACCTAACGATTTGAAGAATACAATCACAACCAATTCTACACGAGTACGAAAACGGAATACACCCCAAATCCACCTACGATTCATGTAAATTCGTACAAAAACGATAACGAGGGCGGGTCGCAACCGACCACTCTCGATTTCACAAATACCATGAAATTTACCATGAACTCGTAGGGAAAACATGAATACCACTAAGATTAATCACATACGTCATGGATTAATCAACAACACGTGACGAATCGGATGTTAAATCGATTCCAAATTTCCCAAAAATAGGGAGATTACCTTGGATCGAAGACGAAGAACACAAATAGATGTTGTTAATCTACACCAAGTATTCAAGGAAGATGATAGCCGAGATGATTGGAAGAAGAAATTGCCTCGAAATTGCCTCTACTAGATCGCACAAGCCGCAGGAAAGAAGGATAAAATGAGAAATAGACGCGTCTGAGGTCAACTCTCGGGTATAAATAACCAGACAGTTTAGCGTGCGCTAAGGAGTGACTTAGCATGCGCTAATCGCCTATTCCATCCTGCCCTGGACTGATCAAAATGTACTGTCGGGCACCGTTAGCGTGCGCTACTCGAAAAATTTGCGCTATCGGTCCTCGTTGGCGTGCTCTATCGGCCTATAGCGTGCGCTACCTGTTCAACCCTGTCCGGAGTCCAGAACCTCAATACATTCTGCCCTTACTGGAGTACCGGATTAGCGCGCGCTGCCAACATAACTAGCGTGCGCTAATTTCCACCAGTGTGTGCGCTAAGAATGGTCTTAGCGTGCGCTAACGAGCTACAACAAACAACTGTAGGGTCTCTGGAAAGTCCCGTTAGCGTGCGCTAAGGGCATCCTTAGCGTGCGTTAACGAGTGCAGACATCAGAACAGACAACACTCAAAGTTGGAAAACGACGAATTCTACCCCGGATGAAAACAACGCGCACCCACACACACGACGGGTTCGAGTCAGAACTAAAGCACTAAAAGAAAACACGATTCCGACTACCCAAAGGTTCGGAAAACGACAACGATTATAGTTACCCCATAACTTTGGAAAATATAAAATGGTCCAAAACATCCGAAATGCACGATACACGATCGAAACACCAAATAAAAACTCACAACATGCATAATAACATAATATGGACTTACGGCAACCCCGAAACGACAGTTCCGAACAACGATTACGAGAATCGAACCAAATAGCGACGGAAATGACATTAAACGTGGAATTGAGTAAAATAAGTCTGAAACAAGCTCGGGTGACAAAAAATACGGTTTTAAATATTCTCAAAATATTAATACGGTTACTCACTATCTTCTATTGTTTGGTATTAAAAAAGGTACCACCCGGTTAAATTTGTAAAAACACTAGTAGAATAAACATCAAAGACTTCGGTACGTCTCACTTCGGTAATGTATATTAGCAAAGTAAAAACAAACAACAACTTCGCTTTTCAATTTACTGAAGTAAAAAACAAACATGATTTCAAGAAATTGCATCAAACAGAAAAACAGAGCTACTTAGAAATTTTAAGTTACAAAGACTTCGCTAATTTGATAATTACTGAAGTAAAAAGTGTGAAATTTTATTTTTTACCAAAAACTTTTTACAATAGCGAAGTGTATGTCTTGAGACCGGGAGTTAATATTTTGAGGTTCAATTTTTTTCATTTGGGCTCCAAAAAACACTTGGCTCATTTTTTTTTTGGAAACCAAAACGTTAGTTTAGTAAATAGTATTTCAAAATTTGAAATATTTTGCTTCATCTTGCTTTAATCTGATTTTAGGGATTTAAATTCTGCTATTCTAATCAATTAATCTGATGTGTTGATTAATTTTTGAATTTTGTAGCCATTTGTCGTCTTAGGCCATCGCTTACTTAACAGATCGAACGAAATGAAATTGAATCGCTCAGACTTTTTAGACGTTCTTTTCTTTGAATGGACTCAAATGTACCATTTTGATTCAACCAACAAAATAGTGCGGTTCCCATTCGGCCCAAAAATCACACCCTCTACCCTCACCTACCGCGCCCCCCTCCCTTTCTCTCTCACTTTCTTTTCTCCCCTTCTCTCTCTCCCGTTCCTTTTCTCCCCTTCTTTCTCTCCCGCCTCTGTCCTCACCTTCGGTCACTCCCGCACCATTTTCTCACCGCCATCACCGTCGGCCGCCTCGTACCGCCATCGCCGTCGACCGCCTCGCACCACCATCGCCGCCCGCCGTCGCCCTTGCAAAGAAGAGGGGTTTGGGACTTCCCAAGTTTTCTGACAGACAAAGACAAAAGCAGGACTCTTCACACACTCTGTAAATACTGACAATCACGTGATCGCTTTCCCCTTTCTTTTTCCCTCTTCATCGTTCAAGTTTTTCCCTGTAGTACAAGTTATTTTCACACTTTTCCTTCCATCATTTTTTTTATCCTCATAATTTCTAATTTGACATATTACAAACTGGAGGAGGGTTTCTTGAAGCGAACCTGCAACCAGCAAGCGGATTTGTGTGGGAGTTTTTTCTTTTGGGCTCCCGAGATCTGTCTGTGATAAGAAAGGTTTGTAATTTCTACTGCTTTTCTTGTTTTCAAACTCCATTTCTGTTTTCAAGATGATTTTATTTTTAGGGGCTGTGTGCATATTCCTTCTTTGCGGTATTTTTGTTTGTCTTGAAAATGATTGCAATGTCTCGGTTTTCTCTGTGGTGTTTGCAAAAGTAATGTTTGATGTTTGTGAGATTCCTATAAAGCAATGCTTACGGTTTTTTCGGTGTTGTCATGTGGATATTAAATATATTTTTTTGCTGGACATAACACAATGAGGTGGGGTGGGATCCCCTACAGTGCACAGCACCATGCTGTGCACTGCCGTCCGTCGGATGGGGCACACACACACACCCGTGCGGGTGTGTGTGATCGGAGGGCAGGGAGTGCACAGCATGGTGCTGTGCACTGTAGGGGATCCCTGCCCCAATGAGGTGCTAATAGCACACAATATATAGCTAATTTGCGTGATGAAATTGCAAATAGTTTGGTTTTTAATGCTTAATTTTAAGAATTGTGTTCAAAATAAGATGTTGAAGTATTTTATTTATAAGTACTTATTAATGTTGTTTTTGATGATACCAATAAAATTTTGACATTATGTTTTGATGTTTAATGAGTTTATGTCATTCAAAAATACTATTCGACTTAAAAGATAAGGAACAATTTTATCAAACAACACTGTTGTACGTATTCTGGTGTGAAGATATGTTTTGTTGAATTGATCATCTTTTGTACATATTTACCTGTTGTACATATTCTAGGTCGAAATTTACGTGTTGTACGTATTCTCTATTTCTATCCTTTTGAAATTGATCATCTTTTGCCTGTTAATAAGTTTTGTCGAAATGCAAGAAATACCGATCCTATTTACTAACAGGATGGACATCCGTTTGGTGAGGAGCTGTGGAATTCTGGAGAATGCTATTTGCCGCCTACTTTTGAAGGTCTTTCTACCTTCACTTTGTAATTTTTTTTGTCTTTAAATGGATATTATTGATTGTGCATTTTTTACATTATCTTTCTTTTACTTTATCTAGTTGAGTTCGCTGTTATAATTCACTATTTCATGTCAATGAACAGGTAATTATCCAGGAACGTTATAGTGTTTTGAAATATAACAGTAATCTCCTTATTGACAAAAATGACATACATTTGTGCATCTGTATTCATATACATTCTGAAGTGTCCTTTTTACATATATCTAACTCCCGGATCCAAAACCCTCGTATGTTTTTTCAGTTAATTTTTCTTCCTTTTTGAAATGATTGATTTCTAAAGAAAGAAGAATGCATGTATTTCTGTTTTTATCTCTCTCCCTCTCCTTGTATCATTATTTGTTTTACCGGCGAACGCATAATCTACCAGGAATGAAAGTATACAACACTGAGGAAAAGGAATTGATAAAGGAACTAGGCTTAAAGTGGGCTGCCAATCCTAACATCCTTGTTGCTACCAAGGCATTTGGCTTGAAAGCTACTGTCCAGGTATCTTTTCTGTAACAACTTGAGACTCTCTCTCTCTCTCTCCCTCTCTCTGTCTCTGTGTGTGTGTGTGTGTGTGTGCCAATTTGCTCATAATAGGCGATTTTCCAGCTCTGAGCGGTCTTCTGTTGTATTTTCAGGTGCTCGACTTGCAAGTATTTACTTGCCCACGTACCACATTAAAGCCGCTTGTTCCAAGCTTTCCTTGTTTTGCTAATATATATGTTTCTCTAATGGGGAAGGTGAGAGTATCGACTGGTGGTTCATCTCTTTTGGCCATACATATGTTTCTCGACTATAAATGAATATTTTCTTGAATGAGTTGCATGTGTTTTGACTATGCAAGTAACAAAGAAAACACATGTAGTACAGTCATTTATTGTTGGTTTTTTGTGGGAAGATTGTAATTCGTTGTTAGGTTCCAACAAAACTGGGAACGTAAATAAATGGATAAAATAGAAAAGATGAGATAAAGGTTGTTTATTGTATGATGAAATAAAGATTTACAGAAGACTATGGAAGACTATGCCACAGCACCAACTCTCTCCACAATTTGAAACGACCCATCATACCTAGCAGCAAGTTTAGCATTAATGCGTGCTTCCACAGAATTCTGTCTATGAGGACGAAGCTTAAGAAACACCCAGAGTAGAAGTTATTTTTTACTGTTTGATAATGTTGTAGTATCTGTGTGTTACGACACGTTATGCTAATATGTTTTAGTTGGTAATATAATTTTGGCTTTCAGGCAAAATCTTGTAATTTCTTTATTGGGGAAGAAGATTTGTTAAACCAGCAACAAAGTGATTATGTGGATTTGTTTGCTTCGCGTGCCGATGTTGAAGATTGGAAGAAGAAAGTTGATAAGTATGATCGTCTCATGAAAAGCAAAGATGTGCTGAAGAGAGATTTGGTCGTTTCGAAGTATATGATCTTTTTTAATCCGTTTGGTCCTATTTGTGGTGTTCATGATGAAATAGATAGAATTTTATTACACATTCTTTGTCTTTGTTATGATATGTATCTTGTTTTGAATTGGTTGGAACGCATGTTATTTTTTTAGATGGGATGATATGAAATTATTGGTTCTTATATTATTGAGCTCTTGTGGTTGATGGTTAGTTATACGTGAATGTAGATTTTGTGATGAATTTTAAATTGAAATGTGAAATACTAATATATATTACTTATGAGAAAATACTAATATATATTATACAATAACTGAAGTAAAAAGTCCTTTTTTACTACGTCAATTATAAAATAACCAAAGTTAAAGGCATTCTTTTACTTCACTTACCCCCATATTTGGATCATAATTAGAAAAAAAAACCGAGATAGACTTCGATTATTAGGATATTAGACTTCGTATAAAAAGCAAAGTCTAAAGTATACCTTTTACTACACGAACATAGACTTCGGTAATTATAACATTTTTACTTCAGATATTATCCGAAGTCTTTGACGTTTATTCTTATAGTGAAAGAACGTCGATGGGCAGTATAATAATTATAGAATGCAACAGAACACAATTGAATTTACTAGTAATACATACTTTAATAAATCCGTATAATACTAAATATACCATTTACGAAATTGACAATCCATACACTAGATTTTTTATGAGATCATAATCCGCAACCTAAATTTAGTTTTTATATATTTACCATCCCAAACATCATCCGTATTTGATTTTCAATAATTACATACTCCATCCCCAAGCAATAGAATTCTCAATATTTATAGATTCAAGAACAAGAATGTCCATTGCTTAAAGTCAGTCCCTCCCTCTTAGAATAAAGAAAATAATGGTAATAATAATTAAAATAATTTTATTTTTTGAAGAAAAAAGAAGGTGAGAAAAGAATATGAAGTATCCTCCTTATCTTTTGCTACATGCAATTCTTCTCGTAGCATCAATGGTGGATTTAGAGCACGCCGTCAGCTACGCGGATGAGAGGCCCTTATCGTTGGCCGGAAAAGCCGCCGCCGCCGCCGCTCAGCAAAAAATTGTGTACGAAATACTGCCGAAAGGGCCCTTCCCTCCATCCCGGCCGTCACGCGGGCACAACGGGATTCCGCGCGCGCAGCTGTCCGCGTCACATTCTGTATCCAAAATGCTGCCGAAAGGGCCCGTTCCTCCGGCCGGGCCCTCGCAGGGAATCAACTGGCCGGTGCCCGTCCCGGGGCCAGGGCCGAGACCCGCAAGTTTTTCGTTCAGAATGCTGCGGATCCGTCCTCGTTCGGGGCCGTCAAGCGGGACGGACCATCAGCCGCCGCCGGCAGCGAGTTTTGAAATTCGGTCGGCGCCGTCGAGAGGAATCAATTCTCCGACAACTTTCGCAATCAGAAAGCTGTCGGACGGGCATGTTCCTCTTGCAGCACCTTAATTAATTCCCTCAACATTAATAATCTCGACTAATAACATACTACCACAAGCTATAGAGTAGTAAAAGTGATTGCTACAATTGAGCTCAATTACAATATATTCATATATTTGATTCATTTGAATGAACTCTATACCGAGGTCTTGTAATAATAACATGCATTTCGGATTTGTTATGTTTTGGCAATCCCGGACATCATTTAACTACTAAAGTCTAAAAGGGTCACGGCTGTCTTAGTTGCGGAAGAGGCATAGGGATAATTACGTGAGGTGGAGTGAAGTTAGGGATCCAAAGCCAGCCTTAGCCAGGGGCAGATAGCCATGGACAGATCCAAGGAGAATTTTTCGGGGTACGTTTCGGCTGGGGTTCGTTGGGATTTAGAATTTTAGTATTCAGAATATTGAGAATATTTGAATAATGAAAATATTTTGTTTGTTGTACGGTCGAGAATCATTACTTTTTACTATAAATATCAAATTATATTTGAAAAAATGGATGATTTTGTTTATAATAAAAAAGACGGTCGTGTTTTTTAGCCGTATCCACTGAATAATAAAATTCGAAAAGAACATTAGAATATTAAATTGAATAAAATTAATATTGAGCGACAATTTCTTTTTTGGTTGTTGGTCGGTTGGTCTAGCGGGACCTCTGGTGACAACAATTTTTTTTTCTTCTTTTCTTTTTTATTGTTTTGGGTGCGGCCGCATGTCGGCCTGCACTTCGACGGAGCTGGCGATGACATTTTTCTTGGTGCATCCGCTTGCCGACCGCCAACAGACTTCCAGTGGTCGACCGGCGACGGGTCTCCGGTGGTCGATCTATTTTTTTCTTTTTGCGCGGCCGTCGCCGAGAAATCTCCGACGACGGTAATTTTTTTGCATGTTTTTCTCTAGCAAAATAATCTGGTAATTTAATTATTTTAATTTAATTATGGCAGTGCACCGTGATGTTATGGCACAAGTTATTACTAGTATTACAATAAAAGGGGAGAGCGAAAAATAGTTCGTCTTGTATTTTTGTATAGTATTTATTATGTTATTTAAAGATAAAAAGAGGAAGGTAATGTTGTATTAATACATACTCCCTCCGTGCACGAAAATGTATCCAAATTTGACTTTCTGGGGTCGAAATTATAAATTTTGATAAAAAAATTGCGATTAATATATAAAATTTTATAGAAAATGTAAATTATATTTTAGAAATACACATTAAAATAAATCTAATCAAGTACTTATATTACCATAATTCTTTTATATATTAGTTGTAATAATTTATGGTCAAAATTTATAAATTTTGATTGAAAAAAATAAAAAAAAATATGACACATTTTCGTGGACGGAGGGTGTAGTATTTAGTCGTATTACTTAAAAATAAAAAACTATATATTACACCTATATATTGGTATTTCTTAGATGTATAAGAAGTTGTTTGAGTACGTAAAATTTAAGTTTTAGAACAAACGAGTAGTGTTTTTTTCATAATCCGTATCCGGATCAAATATTTTGAGTCGTAGAACAAACAAAACATTCAAAAAATTGGGGTTAAATCAGATGTGGAGGTGACTACTCAGGAAATTTATCCAGATGTATTAGGATTGAAGTGTTTTGCAAGGAGCAGAGGGATAATAGAGTTTTGATTGTAACTGTGTCTATATTCTTGAAATTTATCAATATTAATTTATTATGTTTTGACTTCATAATTTATCAATTAATTTCTTATTTTTTATTATATATTTATGTCCACAATCAATTTTTAAAATAAAAATAAATTAATACAAAAGATTATTCAGTATATCAAAATAATGTTAAATGCTAAATTAACGTCCAAGAAATATTAGAAGTTAATCCCTTTATTTTTTAAATGTATATATATATTCTTTCTGTTCTATTTGAAGAATTTATTTTTCTTTCCGTTTCGTTTGGATAGTCTATTTTAAATATAATTTTATCCTACCTAAAAATTCTATTTTTAAGATACAATTTTAATTTTTGATTAACTTACATACTTTTCTTAAAATTAATATTTTTTGTTATGAAAATTAAGATATTACTAGTTGTTTTCAAAAATAAAATAAAATAAAAATGACAGTAAACGTTACGAAAATCATACATACAATACATAAGTATCATTGAACACAAATACATAACAATAATGTATTGATAAATATTTATAGTTATTTAAATGATTATTATAGTTAATACGCTTCTATGTTCGAGATAGATTTTGTAATTATTGTTGAGTATTGGTCCGAATTGGGTGGCAAATTATTACAATAATTATAACAAATATAACTATTACACAAATCTACTCGGGATAGGGATTAGGGATTACACAACTTCTATTTAAATGAATCAAACAAAAATACTGAAAATAAAAACGGTGAGTGAAGAAAATGCAAACCAAACGGCCGTAGCCGATCGGAAGTGATGTCACTGTCGGAAAACCGCCCGGCTCAGTCCTCCGTCTCCGTAGCCACGTCCAGGACTCAAATGACCTGCCAAAGACTAAAACGGAACCCACCACCGGACCGGAAGCAACCACCGGAGGAATCGAAGCACTCAGCAAGATTCAACCGAAAAAATCCCCAGAAAACTCAGATCCCGAATTATCTCACAAGCCTCACCCACAAGTCACTCAATTTATTTCACAGAGAAAAAAATCGAGGTAATCAAAAGATCACTTGCTCTCAATTCGTTTTGTTGTGCTTTCATCTCACACGGAAATGAAATTTATAGGAGAATCGGAACAACAAACGAAGAGAGGAAATCGGACCTGATTTAGTTTCCATATCGGAAGAACAGGGTCAACCGAGGAGAAAGAGGAAAGAAAATCGGGAGAGATAAGGGAGGGGTGGAGGCGGACGATGAAAAGGAGAAATGAGGATAGGGTTAGCTGGGGGGGTAGGGTTTTATATTAGGGTAAAATATAAAACCAACGGTCGGGATTAAAAGGTGCCAAATAAATGGCCAGGATTAATCCGGTCATAATGGGCTGCTGCCAAGGTTCCGGGCCGGGTCCGTTTTTGAGGTGGGCTGCAGGAGATTTAATTTGGGCCCTCATAATTTTAATCATTTGGGCCAAATAAACCCAACAATTCTCCACCTGGGCCAAATGAGTCATCGGGGTACATAAGGGAGACCGAGGTCATCATCGTCGTAGGACATCACCTGCACACAAAACACAAAGTAAGTACAGGTAATCACAAAGAAAGGTAGCAATCACTAAGACAGCAGGGCTATCACAAAGATAGCAAAATAATTCACTAAGAATGCAAAGCCATCACAAAGAAGGCAAAGACTAAGAGTTAGTCTTGAGTTCCCAAGTTCAGCAGGTCGGTGCAGGACACGAACTTCTCCAAAGGCAAGCATTTGGTGCCCATATCTGCAGGATTAAATTTTGAAGGAATTTTTCCAAGCTCAAGTTCACCTTTTTCAACAATATCACGAATAAAATGAAATTTAACATCAATATGTTTAGTGTGGTCATGAAAGACAGGATTTTTGCATAGCTGAATTCCAGATTGACTATCCGAAAATACCACGACTTTTTCTTTCAGAAAACCGATTTCTGATAAAAGACCCTTTAGCCATATGGCTTCTTTAAATGCCTCAGTTGTAGCAACATATTGATTCATCGTAGATAAAGCAACAACATTCTGTAACTGAGATTTCCAACTAATGCAAGAGCCACAAAGGGTAAACACATAAGAGGTCGTGGATTTTCGATTGTCACGATCATTAGCAAAGTTAGAATCTACATATCCAACAAGTTTAACACCATCACCAGATTTAGAAAACTTAATACCAACATCCACAGAGGATTTCAGATAACGGAGAAGCCACTTCAAGGCTTCCCAATGTGGCATACCAGGATTAGACATGTATCTACTCAAACAACTAACAGAGTAGGCTATATCGGGTCTGGTACTAACCATGAGATACATGACTGATCCTATAGCATTAGCGTAGGGAACCTTTTCCATTGATTTTTCTTCTTCACTAGTTTTCGGAGATTGATCTTTGCATAATAGAAAATGAGCAGCAAGAGGCACAGAAGGTGTTTTGCGGCGATCATAGAAAATTTTTCAAGTATTTTCTCAATGTAGGAAGACTGATTTAGAAACAAAGAACAGTTTTTCCTATCTCTAACAATGTTCATGCCTAAAATTTTCTGGGCATCTCCAAGGTATTTCATGTCAAATTGCTCACTAAGACACGATCTAACATGATCAATCAATTTCATGCACGGACTCACAAGTAACATGTCATCCACATAGATAAGCAAGAAGATAGGAACAATGGAGTTTTCTTTAAAATAGAGGCAAGGGTCATACGAACTAGGTTTGAATTTTAAAGAAAGCATGTAAGAGTCAAATTTCTTGTTCCATTGCCTTGGAGACTGTTTCAAGCCATAAAGAGCCTTTTTAAGAAAGCAAACGTGATCAGGTTTCTTAGAGTCAAAAAAACCTTCTGGCTGCCTCATATAAATTTTCTCATTTAATTCACCATGAAGAAAGGCTGTTTTAACATCCATTTGTTTTAATTCCCAATTAAAGTGAGCAACTAAAGCAAGCATGACACGTACGGTGGTGAATTTCACAACAGGAGCAAATATCTCAGTATAATCAATTCCTTCCTTTTGAGTGAAACCTTTAGCAACCAACCTAGCTTTAAATCTGATATTCTCTACTTCATTCTTAACCTTAAATAACCACTTACAGTCCACAAGAGAACAACGATGAGGTTTTGGAACAAGAGTCCAGGTTTGGTTAACATGCAGAGAATTCATTTCATCATTCATAGCATTTAACCAATCAGAAGCATTTTTATATTTTAAAGCATCTTTGTAGCTTTTAGGTTCGTTATTATCTAATGATTCAAACACATTGCAAGCATGAGACATCATATGAAAATCATCAAAGTGATGAGGCCTCCTAACATTCTCTCTTCTAGGCCTATCTCTAGTTAATTGATAGTTGGACAGATCAGCACTTTCATCAACATTCTCAATTATTTCATCACTAGAATTTTCGGAATGATTTTCATTTTCAGCATGCAAAGTTTCATCATTTTCAGGCTCCACTTCACTCAAGGTAGGGTAGTTAGAAACAAATTCTGGATTAGGCATGTGCACGGGTGCGGGTGCAGGATGTTCAAGACAAGGAAATTCATCTTCATTAAATATAACATCCCTACTAATTAGCACCTTAAACCCTGGTTCGCCCTTAAGCCATAACCTAAATCCTTTAACTCCCTCCGGGTATCCTAAGAACACACATCTTATCGATCTAGGTTCTAGTTTATCATGTTTATGATGAACGTATGCAGCACACCCAAATACACGAAGATTTGAGAAATCAATATTACTACCAGTCTACACAGATTCTGGATAGTTTCCATTCAAAGGGACAGATGGAGATCTGTTTATAATATAGGCAGCTGTAGATAAAGCCTCACCCCAAAAACGTTTTGACAATCCGAGTCGACGAGCATAGACCTTACCCTATCAAGGAGGGTTCGGTTCATGCGTTCCCGATTCCGCTTTGTTGGGGGTGTAGGGTCTTCTATGCCTTTGAATACCACTTTCCGCACACAAAGTATCAAACAAATTATTGCAAAATTCCAGGCCGTTGTCAGTTCTCAAAATTTTAATTTTCTTACCGGTCTGATTTTCAATTAAAATTTTCCACGTTTTGAATGTGTCAAACACATCAGATTTGTTCTTAAGGAGAAACACAAAGACTTTCCTGGAATAATCATCAATCACAGACAAAAAATATCGGTTTCCGCCATGCGTCGGAACACTGGCAGGCCCCCACACATCAGCATGTAGGTACTCAAACACATTTGAACTCTTAGGGGGGTTTGGGGAAGGTGAATGAGGAAAGTTCGCACGATGCTGTTTACCATATACACAGTTATCACAAAATGGCAAGTCAGATATTTTATCATTCCCAAAACAACCATTTTTGTGCAGTATTTCAAGACCTTTACCACTAATGTGACCCAACCGTTTATGCCAGATTTCAGCTTTATCTCCATGGACTGCATTAACGGAAAAGTTACTTACAGTGGAGCAAATGTATAAGTTCAGTTTACGAATGGCGACAAAAAAGGTTTTGGGACCTCTCGTAACTTTCATTGCACCCTTACCCCATGTACCTTCAAAACCATCATCTTCAAGACATGCACACGACATTAAATTATGAGCTAAGTGAGGAACATGCCTAACATTTTCCAAAGTTATCGAATTTCCAGATTCGAATTTAAGGCACACAGTTCCTATTCCAGCAACATCTCGTTTTACATAATCAGGCATAGACACATATCGATTTTTCAAATCACGATAGCTAGAAAAAAGTTGTTTGTGCGGAGTCATGTGAAATGTGCATACAGAATCAACCAACCAATCATTTTCACAAAGGTCAGCTAACACAGAGTTCACAGAAGCATGCATAGCATCAGAAATCATAAACACATCACCTAGATTTTCACCGACAGCTAAGTTAGCCTGTTCAGATTGCTGGTTCTTCTTAGGTTTAGTGCAGTCTTGAATGTAGTGACCGTATTCACCACAATTGTAACATTTACGATTAGTAGGTCTAGGTTTAAACCGAAATTTTTCATTTCCCTTTTTCTTGTTGGCTTGGTTATTTTGACTGTTGGAAGACTTTTTATTTTGAAAACGTTTTTGTGGTCTTCCTTTGACAAAATTAACCTCGCTAAGATTTCTAAGGGCGGCACATTTATTGTTTTTCAAATCTAATTCTTTGCTTTTCAAGCCGTTTACAACAATATCCAAGGTCACTTGATCTCTACCATATTTAATGGCAGATTTCACATCACTATAAAAATCAGGAATAACATTCAAAAGAACAATCGGAGTGTAATCATTGATGTTTTTATCTCCCGTTAACTTTATATCTTGAACCATTTTTGTAAACACGTCTAAATTAGCATCGATGTCTTTATTTAGATCAAGCTTGTAGCGGAAAAATTTTTCAAGAAGAAACAGTTTATTGGGCAGCGAAGTTTCAGTATACATTTCTTCTAATTTTTCCCATAATTCTTTAGCCGAACCGTGTTTACCTAATTTTATTATCACAGAGTCAGATAGGTTCAAGATAATTGCAGAATAAGCAAACTCATCAAGTTCAGCCTTTTTATCTGCAGTCACATTAGAAGCGAAAGAATTATCAATAGCTTTGAAACATTTTTGTTGAATGAGTATGCTTTTCATTTTCTGTTGTCAAATGGCAAAATCACCTTTTCCATCAAATGGTGCCACAGAGAAGGCAGAGATCGTTCCCATTTTAATTTTCAAAATGAACAAAGTTTTTGAAAATTTGTGAAAAACACAAACAAGGAGGAAACGGTTAATTTTATCAAAACTCAGAAACACAAAGTAATCAATAAGATCACACAAATAAATAAAATTAAACGAATCCGAAAAATTCAATACCAGGCCCCTACAAGATCCGAGGACACTTAAGCGGTCCAGGCAGGAGGGTTTAAATGCCCGATTATGAAAAATTCCAGATTCAAAATAAACACGAAGTAATATCGCAGTAATAAACACACAGAATATTACCAACAATGCGTCAACTAACATACGCAGCAGAAGCAATAACAACAGGGCCGAGACAGTCAACCCGAAATAATATCACGAAGAACAGTGGGCCGAGAATAACACGAAGGACAGCAAGACCCGATCAAATATCACAAAGGAAAAATATCACCCAGAACAACGATCGGAAAAAAAAATATCACAAAGAACAACGAGCAAGGGAAAAACAGACAGTAAGGAGAGGGTAAAGCCGATATACCTGAGCGATCCGGGTTGACCCGATTCAGACAGATCCGAACCAAAGCTCTGGTACCAATGTTGAGTATTGGTCCGAATCGGGTGGCAAATTATTACAATAATTATAACAAATATAACTATTACACAAATCTACTCGGGATAGGGATTAGGGATTACACAACTTCTATTTAAATGAATCAAACAAAAATACTGAAAATAAAAACGGTGAGTGAAGAAAATGCAAACCAAACGGCCGTAGCCGATCGGAAGTGATGTCAATGTCGGAAAACCGCCCGGCTCAGTCCTCCATCTCCGTAGCCACGTCCAGGACTCAAATGACCCGCGGCCAGCACCAGAAAATGGAACCCACCACCGGACCGGAAGCAACCACCGGAGGAATCGAAGCACTGAGCAAGATTCAACCGAAAAAAACCCCAGAAAACTCAGATCCCGAATTATCTCACAAGCCTCACCCACAAGTCACTCAATTTATTTCAGAGAGAAAAAAATCGAGGTAATCAAAAGATCATTTGCTCTCAATTCGTTTTGTTGTGCTTTCATCTCACACGGAAATGAAATTTATAGGAGAATCGGAACAACAAACGAAGAGAGGAAATCAGACCTGATTTAGTTTCCATATCAGAAGAACAGGGTCAGCCGAGGAGAAAGGGGAAAGAAAATCGGGAGAGATAAGGGAGGGGTGGAGGCGGACGACGAAAAGGAGAAATGAGGGTAGGGTTAGCTGGGGAAGTAGGGTTTTATATTAGGGTAAAATATAAAACCAACGGCCGGGATTAAAAGGTGCCAAATAAATGGCCAGGATTAATCCGGTCATAATGGGCTGCTGCCAAGGTTCCGGGCCGGGTCCGTTTTTGAGGTGGGCTGCAGGAGATTTAATTTGGGCCCTCATAATTTTAATCATTTGGTCCAAACAAACCCAACAATTATATAATACACCATTAAATCACTATGTATATAAAATTTATGTAATCATACATATATCATATGTTGTATATTTATTATATCTATGTTAAGAAATAAAATTTACAATTATTTAATGAATAACACTAATAAATCTTTTGATAAGACTGACAAATAAATTAAGAGATTAACATATAAAATAAACAAAAATATGAATATATCTTTTAATGTAATAAATTGTCAGATTTTATAAAAATAAATGGGAAACGAAACAAAATAAGTTTAAACAAACTCAAAAAAAAAGACCAATGTTCTTATCTGGGGTTTTTTGGATCAAATCCACCGTCATTAACCACCAATACATGTCGTCGCCAGCTCAAGGCCCGAGTACCCTAAACAATACGTCAGGTTATTTGGACCTAATTTTTATAAAAGTATAGCTGATGTGAATGGTGACATTGTAGAGAATGGTGCTCCGAATATAGCAGCTGGAGATGGCAAAATTGAAAAAGGCTCTGATTCTTTCTTCACAGACCAACAAGTAGTGTAGATATATTGTAAGATTGAAAAAGGTCTCTGATTCTCTCTTCACAAACCAACAAAGTAGTGAGCATATAATTTTTAATTTTTTACTGTTACTCTTTTACTTTTTTAGACTTGAACATCCAAATTATAAATTTCTATATTAAGTTAGATATTCAAATCTCATTATTCCATATATCCACTTCAACTGTGATATGTGGCATAAGTAAAAGAAAATTTAACACAACTAATCTTATTCGAAATCTATTACGAATGGAATGTGTCCCTTGTATTTTTTGTTGCCTTTTCTATTGATTAATATTGCAAACGATATTTCATTGCTCTCTTTTTTTTTGTAGGGACTTTTTTATTTACTTAGCTAAGCCTATTCATCCTGTTTTTTCTGTGGATAATTATTTTTCTTATTAGTATGATTGGTAGTAAGTTTATGGGTTAATATAAGGAATGGGTCATTCATCTTAAATACTAGCTATTTCTGCTAAAAGATGTAGTAGTCTGTTTTTCTTTTACCAGTCTGCTGCTCAATAAACGTATATCTAATAATTGTCTTTTTTTTTGCTCCTATATATCGAATAATTGTCATCTATATTCTATCACCCAAGAGAATGCAACTGGCGTTGATATTGTGAATTTGGATGCACTGAAATGGTGGAAAGAATCTACCAAATACAAAATTCTTTCACGAATGGTTGCGGATATTTTAGCCATTCCAATCAGCACCGTGGCTTCAGAAGTAACTTTTAGTGCCGGAACTAGAGTGATTGACACTTATCGTGCTTCTTTGGCGCCAAAGACTGTTGAAATGTTGATGTGCAGCGGAGATTGGTGCCGTAAGCTTCATGGTATAAAGAAGAAGGATAAGGTATAAGTCTAAAGTTTCTATTAATGGTATTATTGAATATTATTGTAAAGTTTTAATAATGTAGTTTTCTTATATGTTTATTTATCGTTCTCTATGCACAGAAATCACATAATCCATTGAAAGTTGTACTCCCCAACCCTTAAATGAGTCTATGAACGATTTAGATTTAAGCATCCAACGGTGAGTAAAATTATGTTATTAGTTTTTTGTTCCTTTGAGTGAATGTGAATGAAATAGACATCAGTTAACTGGATTAATTTTTCTTTAAAATTAATAGTTTCTGTTTTTGTTTTTGTTTTTGTTTTGGAAATTGGTGGAGGTGGAGAAGATTGGATGTTATGAAACTCTGTCATGGACTCATGAAGTTAAAAACTCTATTTTTGTTTTTCTTTAAAAACTGTCTCATGGACTTTGCATAATTCTAGCTTCAGCAATGAGCGGGACAAGACAACCGGGTTCGGGAATAAGACCCAACTTGATCCTCTTTCCCAGGGATCTCAGATGAGGGACATCGATCCTTTTCTGTAAGGCCTCGGGCCGAAAGAATCAATCCAAGAGGACGGAGAGGGTTTTGAAATACTGTACTAGAATTTTTGTTTTATGTATTATTATTGCTTGTTTTGTATGAATCTTGACTTTTCCTTGTATTTTCGAATACAAACGAACAAACGAACCGGCCTATTCGATCACAATCGAACCGAACAAACAAACACTAACGAACGAACGCGAAATTTCTGAAATTTTAACGAACCGAACACGAGCAAGTGATTGTAATGTTCGTTGAACACGAACACGAACCGAACATACTATATATCGCACGATTGAACGTTCATTAAAGTCACTGCTCGGTTCGTTCGGTTCGAAATACACCCCTAGTAAGTACATTGGTTTAATGTCCATACTTAAGGGTAAGTACATATTGCCTACAATTAGTGATTCGAATGGAATCATAAGTGCCTTAAGAAAATAAAAAGATTAGTCTGTAGTGTACACTTATTCCTCATTATTAGGCATGTGTTAATGAAGGTATACAAACCATCCTCACAATTGATGAATATGAAGTGTTTCTGAAGTATACACTTATTCCTCATTATTAGGCCTGTGTTAATGAAGGTATACAAACCATCCTCATAATTGATGAATATGAAGTGTTGCCGAAGTATTAATGCTTGAAGCAGGTATAAAAACCATCCACGAATGAGAAAAAAAACATAGCAAAAAACCACACCAATTCTGTGTGCTAAATCCCATTGTCATATCTAACAACAACAACATCGACCAAGAAAAATACTATTTCCATCAACCACAGTTTCAAACAACAACAAAAAAAAAACTCTTCGAACCACAGCCCTTTCAAACAAACAAATCCAAAAACTAATCCTAATCCCATTCCCTTTATCAAAACTAAACTAACAAAGATCTCAGCTCTTTTCTTTATGTACTCACAGATTCGAGTAAAAGAAAACATCATCATAGATCATGTTGAATCTTAACTTCATTTTTAATATCCGAAAATTATAAAGATAGAACAATAACAAATCTGTTATCATTCTTTCTTTTCTTTCGGTTAAAGATACGAAATCAACACACACAAAATTGCACCTACCCGAGACCTCAGTATGAGATCTTGATGTCGTGTTCATCTTTCTTAGATGGTGAATGCAAGGATGAATTGATGGCGACGAAAGGTGTTTGAATCAGTAGGGTTATTATTCGATCGTTGATGAAAGATGATGATGAGATATGTGATTTGATGAGTCTTGATGTGAGGAGATGAAAAGTTAGGTGAGAGGTGATATGAGAAGGGGGCGGACAAAATGAAGTGTGTTAGGGTTAAGGTGAAATGAGAGATTAGGGTTATATCAATAACCGGGTGTGTCTTTTGGGTTTGGATTTAGGCTCATTAATTGGATCCGGTATATTATTTTTTGGACCGTGTTATGATTTGTGTTATATCATTTCGAATTGGGTTGGACTCTATAACCCGTGTGTGAATTTGGGCTGAAACAAATGAACTTTATAACACATTTTGGTCTAAACCAAAATTATTGGACTGGGCTAAATGTTTGGATCCAAAAATGCTTAGTTAATGAGCTGTTTATGGTTGCCAATTTACTTCACTAAATGCATATATTTATGGTTGCCAACTTACTTCACTAAATTCAGTTTAGAACATAACAGGTCATATGAGTTGAGCTATTTATTAGTACGTAAAAAAGTATACAAAGTATATCTACATCAATTTGACCTTTCAAGCTTTAACGTATACTCACATGTAACTTTTTTGTATCTCTACTTCAAAGGTGAAATACCTAAACAACGCATTGATATTATGTCTTAATTGTTTTCTCCGTAGTAAAATAAATATCCGTGACTGATTAATATATGAGACAAAAAAAAGATAACATACTTTGAAATAGAAGTGAATGATTAGTAATTCAGTGGTGAATCATTACAGACTAGTTTATGTGCGATATAAATAATATGGGGTTAGAAAGCTTGGTGAATTACTCCATCCGAATTATAATAAATTGTCCCAAACAAAAGATACACAAATTAATAAAACACTATCTTTTTACATATTGCAAAATTACAGTTTTATCAGAAAGTAATTATTTAATGCATTATTTAACTTTCGCTATAATAACTTTCAAGTAACGTTTATACCCGTTTTTTGTTTCGATCAAAACACAACAAAGGAACATGAAGAACGAGACTATCTTACACGATCTTGAAGCTAAAAATCTTGCATCCTTCGTGGGTTAATGAATCGAACAAAAGTATTTAAGGGTTGTGTTCATACTTGCATAATTACAAACTGTAGTTTCAACTGGATCAAATAATATAATGGCATTTAAATTTTGAAGGGTCTTGATGTAATGATCACTGCTTAGCAGTAGAGTGGGCTTAGACTACACATAAATTCATAGGTCCTGAGGTAGCCCAAGTTATATATGATGAAAATACAGCTCGTGTGCATCGGACGGGTCTGAATATCATTTTGAATTTTTGACTCAACCTCAATTAAAAGTGACGAAATAAAGGCACCAACAATTTTGATGCCATATTGACAAAAGTTGTGGTAACATCACAACTTAGGAACTTATTGACCAACAAAATCCGACTATCACCAAAAAATGAGAGTTTCAAACATGACGAAAATTAGTCTTGAACATTGCGCAAGAAACAATTTGATCCAAACCGGTGTGCATTTTATCATTTTTCCATAAAAGGCCCTTCAAGTAGACAAACGCATAACATTAACTCAATTGTTAACCCCAGGTGAAAATATTAATGTTCGAACACAATTTATATCACAATCATATTGTCTATTTAATATGTGACCGACGCTTTTACTCAACATCCCGATTTTAACATTTTCATCTAAATTAGTGACGCAAATTACGCAAACAGCAATTAGATCAAACCGATGTGCGTAGCACGGGACTGAATGACTCGTAAACTTAATAATCTAACTGTGACTTAAGCCCTAAGCAACTAAGGCTCATTCTTCGGATCGAATGAATCAATCGAATCAATCGAATGGATTCGAATCGAATCGAATCGAATCAAATATATATTAAGGGTAAATAATAATAATAATAGTAATTAACAACAATGATAATAGTAATATTATTAGTAATAATAACAATAATAACAATTAAGATTAATAATAATAAGAAGAAGAAGAACCGACCAATCGAATCGAATCGAACCAAATCGAATCGAATCGAATTGACGCGAATCGAATCGAAAAGAAAAATTGAAAAATAAATCCAAAAGAACAGGTCTAAGCCCATGGGTCAAACTTATTCAATAACTTAAATTAAAATCCTAAAATATAGTGTAATAATTCCATTCCACTTAAAAACAACATTGTCCTCAGGGGTAGGCAACAAAGAAACGAAACCTCATCCAATCATGTACTACTCCATTTAAGAAATTTGAATTCTCCTATATCGTCCTCAACTTTTTCGTCTGAAATAATCAAGATCTGTAGGAATTCATTTGCACAAATTTGCAGTTGCGAATAGAATTCATGGCACTTGAATCACCAAGCCTTCAATCGTAGGTTCAATTCATATATTCCGTGAGCGACATCAGAAATCGTGTCATAAGACATTGTAGAATCAGAGGGACTTCCTCTCCACGACGATTAGTGCCAACTCGATCTTCATTTCTTTCGGCATGTTATCCATTCGGACAAACTGTTCGGTACATGATATCCCCACTGATGAACTATCACCTTTAAAGTCTGAAAGCTCCTCTTTCACATGTGTCAGCACCGGTGCCACATAGCCAAGTTCGACGGTCTGGGCAGGGGCCTTAGGAACCACACCCAATGTTGGCGTCTCCTCTTGCACGACACCTTCCTCGCAGATTAGCTCAGGAAGTAAGGCTTCAATGCCATCAAGTCGTCCATTAAGCAACTCTACTCCCATCTCTATCGTACCCATCTTTTTCTCCAAGGATTCCAGGCGAGATTCAAACCCCATCATGATAATCGAACAAGTCACACTAATGTTAGAGTCAAGGAAGGCACACACAACAAATACGGAAAATATATTGAATTAGAGGGAGAAAATAATAAGAAGAAAAAACAAGAACCAACGGGCTAAATCCCGTTCCAAGCCAAGAGGTTGAATCCCAAACAGCCAAACCAAAATTCAATGATCAAAAGATAATCTAACTATAAGACAACATAAATAGACTTAATAACCAAATCATAGCTCAAGTCCTAATCAACTAAGCCCATGGTCAATTATATACAATAACTAAAATTAAAATTTTGAAATAATAATTAACATAAAATAGTACTAATATATATCACGATTGTCGGGCCACACGAAGGGCCGTATTGGGCTGGAAAATGTTTTCCAACCAATCATCAGCTTCTTATTCAAGTGTACCTGCTGGTGTAGGGAAAACAGAACTCTGCCAAGATACTCAGCTATGGAATATTTTGGATCGAAAGAAGCAATGATAAGGCTGGATATATGCACAAATACATGGAGAGCCGTTCGATTCCACGGCTTTTTGGTTCTCCACCGGGCTACATTGGTCACGGCTTTTTGAATCTCCACCAACTTTTCTTCGACCTCAACTCGGTAACAAGACACTGCATTCATCTCTCGATGAATTGATAATCTCTATCAATTAATAAGTCTCGATTGTCCGAACAATATTAATTTATCGAGATTTTAGTGTAGTTTAACTAACATACATGATACAACATTGCAAAAGAAAAAAACTGAGGAAAAAATCTGAAACTAAGGGTCAGCTGAGTCTGCTGCAACATCACATTTCACTTTCTTACACTTCTTAAGCTCAAACAACCCTTTGAGGAAAGCATCCACAATCTGCTGTTGAGATTCAACCAGCATTTGATTCCTCTTCATCTCCATGTCCATTCGCATCGACTCGATTTCACGAGCCATTTCCATTTTCTCTTTCTCCATTTTCACGAAATCCTCGCCCAACAACTTAATCGACGCCACTATCTCGTCAAATCCATCTCTCCCCCTCTTTAATCCGTTCACGGCGGATCTAGAATCCAAATTAGGGTTTAAGTTTGACCAATACTTTGTTCCGATACTTGGATCTTCGAATTTATTGTTGTTGCTGTTGGAAAATTTTATCAGAAAATCTTCGTTTGGATTGCTCCGGATGCAATCGGATCCAGATTTTCTGATTCTAAATCCCGGTGGAAGCATTTGTTGGTGAAATTCACCACTGGCAGGAAATTGGTTGATTACTTTGCCGGATTTCTTCGATTTGGACTGCAATGGAGGTATTTGAACTGGAATTCGATGCATCGGCTGATTTGTCGTTATGCGGTTGGTAGAATCGTCATCCTGAGGTATATCTTCTTCGTCTTTATCAGCAACATCCATATCCAAGTAGGAAGAGTACTGAATAGGAACTTTAGTTGCAGAGCTGGATCTCTTATCAGATCCTAAATCTGGACTTGATTCCGGGATATTCGTTGCCTTGAGCTTCAATTTGAAAATATTTTGATCGATAAATGATTTCGATCGAGATCCGTCGGATGAATCCTCGGACTTATGAACGGGCGCCGGAGGTGCGGTTCCGTTCTCCATAGCTTCCATATTTTCGAAGAAAAACCACGACGAGAAGTAGCGTCCGGCGGGGAACGGGAAGGAGAGCGCGCGCTGCTTCTCGGCGCGGTAGCGCTGGCGGAGCTTCTCCATCTTGTGGCGGCACTGCGCGGAGGTCTTCTCCGGAGAGGCGCCGGGACACCGGCTGGCTACCGCCGCACCCACCGCATCCCAGTCCGCCGTCCGGAGATATCCACGGCGGAGGGCGTACCACCGCTCTCTGTAGGTGTCGATCAGAGCTAGGGTCTCTTCTTGTGTCCAGCACGGCGGCGGGAACCTCCGTCGAGCCTTCTCTGGAGCCTTCTCAACATTGTCGGCAGCCACCGTGACCTCATCGGCGGCGACGATGGTGGTTGTAACGGAAGACATGTGGTTGTAATTGGAGGTAGGCGCCGCAAGTACCAAACCGGAGGTAACTGACCAATGAATGATAGATACTACACACCGATATGGGATAAAGAAGAAAATGTGAAGAAATAATTAAAGGGGTGGAAAAAGGGAGGAGAGTGGGTGGGTGGTGTTTAGTGGATGGGAATGGGTGCTATAAGTCATAAGGAGGCGCACGATAGCAACAAAGTGGAGTTGGTGGTAGTGATGGGTGGTGGTGGGTGGTTAGGATGATGATGGTGATGATAGGATAGAGGTAGTATAGATGCATTAGTTGTAGATAAGAGGTTGGGCACCGGTTGGGTGGGTGGAGTGAGTGGGTGGAATGGCTGGTGTGGTGGTGGTGATGAGGATGTGTGAGGTGGAGGGTGACGATGCTAGTTGCGCGCAGAGTGAACCCCCCACCCACCCAAACCTCCCATGTCCACCACTTCGCCTAAAAAGCTAGGTCTCGTCAAATAAATAATTTTCATTGATCCTAACTCTTTATAATATGTTCAAATTTTTTCTCGATAAATGAATAATCTCGTTAAATGAATATTTTTTTCTACTCCCGATGATATTCATTTATCGAGATTTTACTTCTCTCTCTCTCTAAAATTTCCTCTCTTTAATCCATGGACGCCAACCCTAACCTATATAACATACCGCCTTTCTTTTTCGTTCTATTTCTCTTCTCTGATTCAAGAATGCATACGCCAAACAGTTACCAACGTGATATGTTGGGGTGTTCTCTATTTCTCTTCTCTGATTCAAGAATGCATACGCCAAACAGTTACCAACGTGATATGTTGGGGTGTTCCCGGTCTCCGTCGAGATGAGAATTAGGGTACATGATCGCAATCCAAATACAAAGGTTTAGTTTTGATTTGGTTCGGTTTCAATTCAAATATCTTAGAACCAAAATTCAAATCATATTTTTTGGTTCGGTTTGGTTTTTTTTCTTCGATTTACTCTATTTTAAAATATATTATATTTCATTCTCTACCAAATATGGTAGAATCAGACTTCAAAAATCTCTTTTTCCCCTAGTTATCTCATTATAATATATAAATGTACATTTTAAGCAGAAAACGAGAAGAAATCTTATACTAACTTTTATAAGATTCAAGCGACATGACATTTCTGGTTTTTAAATTTATATACATCGCAAACATTAACCATAAAATAAGCAAGCCTGATTTCGGGCTCCCACACCAAATAAGCAAATGATAGTTAGGAACTGAAGCTGTGAAGCAAGAGCAAAACCACTCTCCACAGATGAAAACTTACGTATAAACTCCGCAAATAAGAAATATTTTAACAAACACAAACTTGGTAGCATCTAAAAATAATTAGAGGTAATAATACAAGCAACATGGTGATATATATATCGTCATGGCAAGGACTAAATTTTCTCGTCAAAATGGTCAATTCGATCCTGCCTTGAATGAGTGAGTTTCGATTAAGAACCACAGCAAGCTGATTTTTGAGCAGCTTGAGCAGCCCCTGCTGCCTGGTCTGTTTGGGTAATCCTTATGGTTTGAGGCTGCATATATGCAAAAACACATGCATATGGGTAATCTTGATACTGTGCGCTTGTGCACACGTACATATATAAGCGAGAATTACAACAACTGCCCTTCGAGGTTTGGCATAATTACCCTCCACCCAATCCCACCCACAAAAAGAGTAACTTTGAGAATTACAAAAACCACCCTTGAGGTTTACATTCGTCTAACATTTCACACATATTAGTGGAACTAACAGAAATTGCTAATGTCATCGAATTAGTTTACAGTTACAATTATATTCATCAACTTCTTTAAATATTACTAATAAGCAAATGGAAAGTTGGGGATCTCTGTAACATTTCGAAAAGCAAAAGGGTGTAAATTGAAACAAATATTGATGACATCAACAAATTCCATCAGGTTGGAGATGGCGCAAAATGCAAGACAGAATCAAACCTCCATGGTGTTTTAATATTTTTCAAAATTAGCTGGGTTCATTTTAATTACCCCAAAACCTCAGGGGTACTTTTAATTATCCATATAATAAGGTAAAACTCGCTGGTACAAACTAATGCATGATACCTCCGCCCTTGAGTCAGTTTCGGCAAGTCTTTGCTTTATGTCCCTGGCTATTGAGAAGAAAACCTCCTCCACGTTCAGGTTTGTCTTGGCACTCTGTGTAATACAACGTTATTTAGAAATGAATTTGTTGGAAAACAAAATACACGTAAATAACAGGTGTTTACTTACTGTCTCAAAGAATTTGATTCCATATTCATCAGCTAGCGCTTGACCCTTCGATGTAGGAACGGCCTACAGATGTTTAAGTAATTCGTGTCAGATAATTATGCTAAAGACAAGCTAGGTTAGAAAGGCATGTGGATTCATAAAGATGTTTGAGTGAATTCGAGTTAGACTATTATGCAAAAACAGCTAGATTAGAGAGAAATGTCAACATTAGAAGAAAATAATAAACATGTGAGTTTCCGGATAATCACGCTGGCAGTTAACATAGATGGCTTTCCAACAGGATTCAATTGCAATTTCTATGAAATTTCAGATATGCAGGTACGATTGGCTGCTATTATTGCCACGATTTTAACAAAGTTCGGCATCCTACAGATGGAGGATTTGTACGTGGAGGTGATTCAGTATACAAACCTGAACAAGAGTTCCTATGTTCAGAAGAGACGGTGTTTTCAAACTCTTGCTATCGCGCTACAGGGTCGCAGCGCTACGTAGCGCTGCTTTTTTAACTCGATGCTCGGTTTGCGCACGCTTTTTTAACGTAGCGCACGTTGTAGCGTAAATAGCGTACGCTATTACGCTAAATACCAATTGTGCAGAAATTTTGGAGGGTAATTCTGTAAAACACCAACCTCAGCAAAATAAAACCCTCGATTGTTCAGAACTCCTCGCGACACTTCTTCAGAAGTCCGACCTCCATCCCCCGTCGCCAGTCTCCACCGAATCCCTCGTTTCCACCGCAATCGCTAGTCGCCTCCAATAGCCAGCACAGGCCGAATCCCTTAGGTACTGTCGTACTGATCTGATTTTGAAACTCCATAAGGTGTTTTTTGCTCAAAAATCAATTGTACTGTTTTTTTGAGCAGTTTTTTTGAGCAGTTTTTTTTTTGAGCAGTTTTTGAGCAGATTTTTTTTTGAGCAATTTTTTTTCCAAAGACTCCTTATTCTTTGGTTCTGAATTATAATGGACTAAAACAAAATGACTCACTAAACTGGCTGCACTTCTTTTTCACATGAAGTACTAGTCATTCCATGTAATTCTCGGTGCAATTTTCATTTTGGATTATTCAGAAACAGCCTCTCTGTGTTAAGACAGGGGTAAGGCTGTGTACATCTGATCCCCCCTTACCCCGCTTTTAAAAGCGGGAGTCGTTGAGACATTGGAGTAATGTTGTTGTTTGTTGTTGCAGGTACCCTTGCCCTTTTTTTGCAATTCTTTTACCTTTTCTTTTTGAGAGATTGAGGGAGGGACAGAGGGAGAGGGGGGGTGGAGGGTGGAGGGGGGGGGGGGTGGAGGGGGGAAGGGAGGGAGAGGGAGAGTGGGGGCGGGAGGGAGAGAGAGAGAGAGAGAGGCAAATTAACATAGTTTTTAAATTGGCTAATTCCACTAATCTAACGGTGCATATTAACGATTGAGCAAGAGCACAAACCTATAAATACCTAAAGACCTCCAACTTTCAACTTCCTTATGAAGGAACTTCTAATGGTTCTACTTAAGGCTGAACCAGTGTTTTAAATAGCGCGCTACAGACCGTTAGTGCGGCCTAAATAGTGTTTTGCACAAATGGCTTGCGCTTTTTGCACATATAGCGCGTTATTTACGCTATAGCGTACTCTATTGCGCTATTTAGGCAAAAACTTGCACTATTTGTGCAAAAAACTGTGTAAGGCCCGATAACATAATTTTTTCAAGATAAGTAGTTTTTTAATAGCCACTCAAACAAAATAGTTTATTTTCACATTCATCGGCTTTAACAAAGAAAACATCCACATGCCAAAACATGGAATGAAACCCTAGGAGAAGGTTGGCGCACGTGTAGAAGGTTTCAGACCGAGATGTGCGATTTTTGGTGCGTCTCTGAACTCAACGGGCTGCGCCTCTCTTGGTATTACACATAATTTACTAGTATAAGTATATTTTTATTTCTTTATGGTTTTATGATTATCTCGTTGATTTACCAATATAAGTATATTTTTATTTTTTAAAAATTGATAATTGACATGCTCGAATAGGTTACGCTATGCGCTATGCTATTTATGCTGCGCTACGACGGACAAAAACGCGACACATGTAAAAAGCGCTATTTAAAACACTGGGCTGAACATATATTATCATGTCATGCTTTGATTGGAAAACTTAGACCAAAAGCTAGTTGTGTTCATAAAGAAAGATGACATGACGTACCAAGAGAGGGGGGGGGGGGAAGGGGGGGAGAGAGAGAGAGAGAGAGAGAGAGAGAGAGAGAGAGAGAGAGAGAGAGAGAGAGAGAGAGAGAGAGAGAGAGAGAGAGAGAGAGAGAGAGAGAGAGAGAGAGAGAGAGAGAGAGAGAGAGAGAGAGCACAGACCCTTTTGCTTTCATCCATGTCAGCCTTGTTACCAACCAGTATCTTGTTGACATTGTCAGAGGCATGCTGTTCAATGTTTCTGATCCAATTCCTAATGTCTACAGAAAGGACAAGTCAATTTTGGCAAGAGAGAACATACTCTACAATGATGAATAACTGTCAAATTATTTAGTTGATTGTTGGTACAATGGAAAACAAATTGTAACCAAAACAGAGAACCTAAATCAAAAAGATTAAACAATGAAAAGAAAGACAATTAAATAAAGATCAAGAGCAATTACTGTTGAAAGATGACTCGTCCGTAACATCGTACACCAGCAATATACCCATTGCCCCACGGTAGTAAGCTGCAAAAGATATATTTACTTAGACAAACAGCCAAGAATTACTGAAAGGTAAACGAGTAGACGGAGAACACATAAATATAATGTAATGTACAATAAACATCCGTAAAAGAACTTATCTATATTGGTGTTATTCAAATAATCGGAAATCCCATGACAAATAAGACTGGGCACATGTTTGCCACCAAAATAGTAAAATAACATTTTATTCTTCTGAAATCAGCAATTCTCCCTGTAAAGGACAGTCATTTTAACAAATAGGCCTAAAATACTTAAAAGCACCAAATTCTTATCCCATAGTACTGCTTTTTATATAAGTACATAACACCCTGTAACAACTCTTTCTCCATTCATGCCAAGTGGCATCTCGACTTTCCAATATTCCTACGTAAAACTCGCATACCCACGCAATACGTGTAATATTTCTACGAAAGAAACAACCTGCAGCTCGGACTGAGCACTAATCTGTCAAACACATACCAGTTGTGATTGTCCGAAATCGCTCCTGTCCAGCAGTATCCCAAATTTGCAGTTTGATCCTTTTCCCATCAAGCTCTATAGTCCTTATCTTGAAATCAATCCTGCAAGAGAAAAATATATCAAATAAGGCAGGTACAGCGTCAGATGGTGCTGAAAAAGCCTAACTGGAGTAAGACTAAGATCTCTAAAATAAAAGGTAACCAACCCAATGGTAGTAATGAAACTGGTGGTGAAAGAACCATCGGAAAATCGTAAAAGAAGGCAACTCTTACCCACACCTGCAGAAAAAATAAAAAAGAATGGCAACTTCAACCCCAGTCATGTCAAACGACAGTTTCAGACAAATATAATAACTTATCATAATGCAGATAAAGTTGAAATATGGTAAGATTTTACAGCATATGCACGAAAAGAATACTCATCCAGCCTAAGTTAAACTCCATCATGTAGTTCCCACATTTTTTGGTAAAGCACTATTCGGCTGCTTGCTATTAAATTTTAGTCACTGTATTTCACGAAAAGGTCAATCAACAACCAGCTATATTGACAGCGTATAAAGATTTTACTGATGTATCGGTTAACAAATACACCAGATTATAAAATGATAGCCTCATCGATTCATTTGAGCATATTATCCCAAGCACAGCCTAATATATGAAAACCACAACATGGGGAATCCGTAACTTAAAAGGACATCTATCTACTCTATCATCTAGAATTCTAGTCACAGTCTTTCTGAAAACTCTCGGACTGAAAAGCCAACCGAAACATTTGGTTGAATACTGGCAATCATTCCGATTGTTAATATAGTTATACGAACCTGCAAAAATATGCATTTGGATGCAGAAGAATCTAGGATGATGACAGCACAAAGTCAATGCACCATCAAATCACATGAAGGGTTTCATTTTTTACTATCAGCTTACAATCAGAATGAGGTTTCTTACAAACACAGTGACAATACATAGTCATATAGAGTGTTGCATTTTCACTAACAAATTGACATACAAAGTATATGTTCATATGAATTGTAATCTACATATTATATTATTCAGGAATCCATATGATAACTTAATTCTTCATCACAGAAAAGCCCCCATCAAAGGAGCAAACCAAATATTATTAACATCCCAAAAGAATAAAAATAAAATCATAATGCATGTAAATATATGCATTTCGCATCAAAATGCAGCTTGCATCAACCTTAATACCTAAAAAAACATCCCCAAAAATTAACTATGATGAGTGCATGTAAAATATATGCATTTCGCATCAAAATGCAGCTTGCATATATATATATATATATATATATATATATATATATATATATATTATATATATATATAATATATATATATATATATGTATGTATGTATGTATGTGTGTGTGTGTGTGTGTGTAGATATATCATACCTAGAAGCGGCGAAATCCAAATAGAAATCTGGAAGAAAAAAAAATGGACACAATTGAATGACAAACACGCACCGCTGTCGCCGATCAAAAGGAGTTTGATGAGATAATCATAATCGGCTCGAGCTCTGGCGGGAGGAGCAGCCATCTGATTTGCTTTGTTTTTTTCTTATTCCGAATCAAAGCAAACCCTAGCAACAACAAAAAAAATCGTACTATATGTTTTCAGATAATGAGATGAAATCGGGAATTTGAAAAATTCAGTAAAATTTTGAAGGAGAAGAAAAAAAAAAAAAAAAAGAGAAGGAAATTTGGAGCGAGCAAGAAAAGAAGTAAAAAGTACCAGATCGAAGATGAGAGAGGAAAGAGGATCTAATAAATGGGAAATTGACCGAATGATGAAGAAGAGGGGGTTCTCTGTGGGAGTCACGTCAGCAGCGGAATTCGCATGAGCTCTGTATATTTTCTTTTCTTTTTATTTTTCTTATTATCTTTTAAAGATTGGACCAAATACACATTCATGATTGATGGACAAATCACACCAATGGCGGTGGCAGTGGGCTCGGCATGGTCACCGACATGGCGCAAATCAACACCACCGCCACCCCCTTGGCATGGGCTCGGCATGAATGGGCTCGGCATAAATTGCTGTTGAAGCATGGAAGAGTGGTGAGTGGAAATAGCCGTTGAACTGCTTTATTTTTTACCATTTGGATTTTAAACAAAAAAAAATCCCTTTATAAATAAACACTTTAACCATTTCCAATTCACATTTTAACTACTTCCAACTCTCATACTTTTAAAAAAATTAAGCATGGATCCAAAGAATTCAAAAGGTATTTCAACCTCATCCAAAGGTCGTGGACGGGTCTTTCGATCTAAACTCGTTCGTCCGCAAGTTCAATCACAACCCGCTCCCTACGTTCCTCAAATGAGTCCTCAACCGGCTCACTATTATCCTCAAATGAGTTCTCCACTATACTATCAACATCAATATTATGCAATGTACGCTTTTATTTTAATTATTAATGAAGTTTTATGTTTTTATTAAATTGTTTAATATAATTATGAATATAAAAAATAAAAAATAAAATTAGGTGAGACATGGAATCATGGTTGCCACTAAAAAGGTACGGTGAGGCATGAGAGAGGCATGGAATGAGGTGGCAGGATATTATTGGTGGGTGGTGAGGCATGAGGGAGGCATGGAATCATGACTGCCACCCCCCTAAACAGCTTGTGTTCATAGACGTGGTTCGTGATCTTATGATTATAAAATATAATGAGAGAAGGCATAGTTTAGTCATGTAGTTTAGTAGATATCAATATTTGTCATGCAATTTAGTTTGTACAAATTATAATCAAAAAGGACAAATCTACCAATTTACCCTTACATTTTCTCTCTTCTCTCGTCTCTTCCCCGTTATTTTCTCTCTTGTCTCTTGTCTCTCGTCTCTCTCTTCTCTCTTCAATCTTGGCCGCTGCAACTGAAGCCTCCGTGACCTGCCGCTAGCAGCAACTCTAGCCGTCGGCCACCTTGTACAAGCCCCGCCGCGGCCCATCAGCCCTATATTCGGCCCTGATATAGCCCAGCTTGCTGCTACGCCAAGCCCTAATCGCCTCTGATTTGGGCGATTCGCTACTACTCAACACAAATAGCAGTCCAACCCGTCATCTCTAAATCTCGCTGGAAATCGTCGCTGCTGCTGCCCCCCAACCCACCATGGAGCTCGTAATATTCTCGACAAAATTCAAGGTTCGGGATCTTCCCTACTCTCTCTCTCTCGATTTTATTTCTCTTTTTCCATCTTTCTCTCTCTAGAAAAATCCTAGATCTAGCTTGAAATAATGCTATTTTAGTATTAGTTTTTGATGATTTACAAGTTTTCATACGAGTCTTGGTGATTCGTGGTATGTTTGGGGTGATTTCCGACCGATTTGGATGTATTGGTATTTTAGATCTAGTTTTCGCATGTTTACATACGTGGTTACGAATTTACAGTTGTTACGATTTATTCATTTCGTATTGGGCTACCATGTTACAATTTTATCATCTCGTATCACTATGCCTAGATTTTTAGTTAAGATTTTGCCATTTCGTATCAGTATAAAGTTACGAAATTCGAATTTCGTAACACATTTGTACCGATTTGAAATTTTCGTATTGGAGATTTGGTATACATGTTACGAATTTCGTAACGGCTACGATTGGTGAATTGGTACGATTTGTGGTTGAGCTGATGGGTGAATTCATACGAATCTTGTTATTATCGCCTGTTTTTTTTGAGTTTTGTTACACATGTTACGAAAATTGTAATTTCGTATTGAATATTCAGTTAAGATTTTAGATTTTCGTATTGAAGTAATGATACGAAAAGCAAGAATAAATGATATGAAATGTGATTTTCATTATAAGGTTATAGCTTTGTTACGAATTTAGAATTTCATATTGGATATGTTGTATCCTTGTTACAAAATTCGGATTTCGTATCGCCATTTTTATGCTTATTGGGTTTTTTTGTGCTATTTAGTGACACTGTTAATTATGTTGTTATGAATTTCGTAGTTTGTAACAAATGTTACCAATTTCGTAGCAGGTGTTACGAATTTTGAAATTCGTAACTAATTCTACTGTGTGAGATCTGGTTACGAAGTTACGAAATTTGAATTTCGTAAAACATTTGGGGTAATGATACGAAAAGTAAGAATAAGTGATACGAAATGTGATTTTCATAATAAGGTTATAACTTTGTTACGAATTTAGAATTTCATATTGGATCTTTTGTATCCCTGTTACGAAATTCGTATTTCATATCGTCATTTTTATGCTTATTAGGTTTTTTGTGCGATTAGTAACACTGTTAATTATGTTGTTACGAATTTCGTATTTCGTAACAATTTGCCTTGTAGGTCAAATGCATCTCATCAAATGCATACATAATTTGCTATTTCGTAACATTATTTACATGTTATGAATTATTGATTTAGTTTTATTGTTTGTTTATTGTAGAACAAATGGACTTTTAAACGAAAGAATCTGGCATCAGAAGAACATCGGATTATGCTAACTGGTGGGGAGAACATAGTAAAGGATATCTGTTGAAACCAACACTTGGCGCGCTAGGAGCAAGAAAATGGATTGGAAATCCGGAAAAAAAGGCGTTCATGAAGCTCCACGACATCGTCTCAAGATCCGGAAAATCGCTCCATTACATGATAACTTGTTTTTCTATTACGAATTACATTTTTTTTATTTCGTATCAACATGACTTGTTTCTCTATTATGAATTTAAGATTTCGTATCAGTTTGTCATTATTCCATGTTACGAATTTTACAGTTCGTTACGAAATGCTAGTAACATTCCTACATGCTAGTAACTCGTTACGAAATGATTATTTCTTTATTGTGTTACTTTATTGTGTGCTGGTAACTAGTTAAGAAATGATCATTTCTTTATTGGGTTACCCTATTATGTGCTGGTAAATAAGATTCGACCAGAACGATCAGTACGATATTATGGTAACACAAAAGGATAATCAGAATACAAAATGATTATTTCTTTCAATGGTTACCAGCACATAATAGGGTAACCCAATAAAGAAATGATCATTTTTTAACTAGCTATCAGCACACAATAGAGTAACACAATAAAGAAATAATCATTTCGTAACGAGTTAGTAACATGTAGGAATGTAACCCGGTTAATAATTGATCATTTATTACAGGGTTACCATCACATTGAAAAGTAAGGGTATATTGGTCTTACCATGTCTTTTTTTGCTAGAATTTGTACTTTTTTTGCTAGAATTTGTACAAACTAAGTCCCTTGATAAATATTGTCACTGACTATTGACAAAGTGACTAAATGAGTGTAATTTCCTCAAATATAAATGACATGAATACTCCTTTTAATTCGTACACACGTGATTTGTGTTTTATTGGATTTATATTGTATCAGGAATTCATTCATAATCTACATCTCTCTCTCTCTCTCTCTATATATATATATATAAAAAGAATGAGTTCCCTCTATTGAATGTGAGCATTAATATCAGAAACTAAGAAATTCAAATATGTAGTTTAAGCTAATGAATTTAGTACATGCGGAGCTTATTTTGAAGCTTTTAAAAGCTTTCAAAGATACATAAATGTACAAGGGTAATAATAATAATATAGGCCAAGCTATAAAGGCCTCATTTATGTCCCATTGCACAGTCCATCTTCCCTCATTAAACTCTCAATTCCCTTGTGGATCCGATGCGTTCCAACTTCTCCACCTCTTTTATAATCCAACAAGCCAAAAACATCCCACTCTATAGTCTACACCCACAAGAACACACAAAAAGAAAAAAAATAAACAGCCGCCACCAACAACCCTATATTTTCGGCCACCGTCAACCACATCCTCTGTGCAGCCAGCCGGTTTCATCTCCTCGCTTTCTACCCCGGTTTAATTGTTGTTTAATTTTCTATTTTGACCTACGGTTGTTGTTTGTGTCTGCGCTGAGGTGTTTTGGAGCATGTTGCGACAACACGTGAGTTTACAATCTCAATTTTCATTTGATTTTTTTTGATGTGTTTTTCTATTAGCCTTTTGTAGAGGACCTGGGAAGATGATCGATTATGAGTTGTTGCTACTTTCTCTCACACTCATATCTCTCATATCTGTGAAACAACCAAAGTCACACATACATGATGATGATGTTTATGATTTTGAATGTAAACCAATTGATCTTTTTTTTTTGTTACTCTTTTGTTGCAGGGATGAATAATATTGAAAAAATTCATTCATAAAGGTGTATTCAAGATTACATCTTTTGATATAAAAAAGCATGAATATGCTTTCTGGTAATTTATGTTACTCATTGATCAAAATGTTTTTATATTTAATCTGTGATGAATTTTTAAATTTGATCCGTAACAAATTGATGAACGGATTTTGTGTACATTATGTGTTCGATAAAATGTATGTAAAGCTAATATTATTATCAATTGAAGTTAGCCACTATGGAGGTGTGTGAAGCTAATATTATTATTGTAACATCTGCATGCTTTATTAATAATATATTTTATTAATGATCGTATTCTGTTGAGAGTTGGTTTGGGAAAGTTCCATATCATACTGTTTGGTGCCTGGAACTATGTGTATATTGGAGTTGGAATTGGTATGTTGGTTGTTAGTGATTGTTGAGTTGTGTGCTTGTCGAGATGTGTTCGTTCTGACCAACTCCATGGTGGTGATATTGAGAAATAGCAGTTAGCGCACACTAGACTGTGTTGCTAGCGCGCGCTAATTATGTATTAATAGCGCACGTTACTTGGCCATGGTAGCGCACGCCATTATGGCCGGTCGGTGCATGCAGAGGGTTCTGGACTTAACTCAAAAAACTAGCAGGTAGCGCACGCTAACCCTTACGGGTAGTGCACGTTAGCGCGGCCAGTGTAGAGAGTTCTGCACCGCCTTTGAAAGGCGGTGGGCTGCTTTTTAAGCCCGATAGCGCACGCTATGCCTTACCAGTAGCGCGCGCTAATCGCATCTAGTATAAATAGGACAACACAGTTCATTTATGCCATTTCATTCCTTCTTCTCTCCTCCTCCGGTGGCTAGGCGATCGAGGTGTATGAAGGTGCAGGTTTTGGCCAGTTTTCACTACCCAACAATGTTTTAGAGTTCCTGGAACAAAGTTAACAAGATCTTAACAGTTTTTATCGTTCGAATCAAAGTAAATTCTTCGAAACCCGAGTTCTTCATACCTTGGGGTTTTCTTGAGGTTTTATGCTCTAAAGTCCAGATCTAGTCGTGGTTGTGTTGGATTATGATGCTGTAATTATAATCCTTTGCTTTTCGTTGAAGTTTACGGATTGAGTTTCGAGTTTTCTTCCGTAAACATGTATGGTCCGAGCTGACCCTATAGTGTCCGTTTGATTGTCCCTAAGGGCATAACTTAGGGTAAACCTTTCCATTTTCATCGTACTGTGTTTGATATAGTGTTATGCTGTGCTAGGACCTAATCTTTGAGGAAAGTTCGAGCAGCAGGTCCTTTCGTTCCCTGTACCATTGTAATTGAGGCAAGTACTTTGATTGCGTTTGATGTACTTCGTGTGAATATGTGAACAATGTGATTTTATGAAAAGTGGTAATTTCAGAAAATGTGGTTTGTGCCATGTGGTTGAGTGTGTGTGAACCGAGTTAAAACCAGTATGAATCCCCTGGGATCCGTTAGACTGCGAGTAACTGCGGATCACTCGGTGGGATTGTACAACCAGGGAGGGCCTGACGAGGACTTTCTGGGTGTGTATCTCGCAGGAGGTACAGGGCCAGTACAGCTCGGGAGATGGTTTTGAGATGATAATTATGGTATGATATTCCGGAATACATGATGGCACAGTGATTTGGTTATTTATTCATTTGTTGTACATATTCATAAATCGTTGTACTTGCACCGGCTGTTTGCTGACCCCTTTCGGGGTGGATATACTTGTTGTGTATTCAGGTAAAGATTTTAGTGGCAAGCTGGCACAGGAAGGGCACGAGGATGATGAGTAACACTGATATCACGTGTTATTGTGAGTTGGTGGTAGTTTTGGCATGGTCAGAGTCGTGTTTTGGTTTTGTACTCGCGCAGGTACTGTCATATGTGTTTTTGTGGTAGTGTCCGAAGTCGATGAGGACAGGAGTATTGTCGGGCCGTGTTACGCTGCAATGTGCTTCTGTCAGGAAGTGCACGTCTAGTGCCGCCATTCAGGCGCGGGTGCGCGTTGGGCATGTTCAAGGGATGGCTTCTGGTAGGGAGTGAATGCCAGATTCACGGTGACCAAGAGAGCTGCTTCGGCTAGCCTCTCGACTGAGGATACTTGTGGTTTAATGTATTGATGTTGGTTATGATTTATGTGTTGGATCAGTTATGAGCTGTTGTTTTTGCTGTTGGTATGTTTTGGTGATGTATGTCGTCGTGAAAGTTGACGTTGGTTTTAATTATGTGCAATATTAGTGGGATTTTGGTAGGAAGTGCAATATTAACTTATTAGTGGACTAAGTTGATATTAATAGAGTCTTCATATTAGGAAGAGTCCTAATAATGGAAGGAATATATCTATTGGGAGTCCAGAGTCCTTACCATATCCTCCTTAAGGTCCCTAGAGTAGCCCAAAACACCTATAAATACATGCGTAGGGTTGGCCGATTTTTTGACCTTATTATTGCCCAAGAAATCGATTTTTATTGTGTGTGTTTTAATTGTGGATCTTGACTTGTGTCTTGGATTCCACAATTTGGTAAACACAATATTTTTCTAAAATACTCAAAATATTCAAGAAAAATAGAGAGAACAAAAATCGTAAGTTTCTTGAGAGAAAAGTTTCGGCCGATCCTTTTGCAGTCCAAGTAGTCCAGTAGATTGTTGCCCACACGACATCCGGACGTAGGCGGGATATACTCTAGAAGATCTTGAGGTAGAAATACAAGAAGATCGGAGAGGAACACGAAGAAGGACAAATCGACCAAAGAGGGAATTATTCTACCACTTCGCGTCAAAGGTAAAAATTACCGACTCCCATGCGTAAATATGTTTATTTAATTGTTTATTAATCTGTTTAGTTAATTAGTTGACAAGCCTAAATAGATCCGGTTTTTACGTTGGTTAGTTTATAAAACCTTTTATTAAATTACAATCACCAACTCGCTTCCGCTGCGTTTTATATTCCGACAGTTGGAGCACTGTCTCCTGATGTTATTAATAAAATTCGAGCTGATTGGGGATATTATTTCTTGGAAGTTCGAAATCGTCTTGCGACATGATTTTGGTATTTTTGTGTGTGAATTATTTGTATGAATTGTACATTTGATATTTGTATGAATTATTTGGATGAATTGGTGTTTTTTGTATTATGTTTTTCAATGAATTGGTGGTTCAATGAATTTGGTGTTGGTTAGTTCTTTTCGGTGTGTTTGGATTCGATGAATTGGTGGTTTATTGATTAGTTTGATCCGAGTCAGGTACTGGATTGTGCAAAATAATGCCAAAATTTGGGGAAAATCTGGACAAAATAACAGTTGTTCACAGAAACCGCAGTTAAATATTTTGAAACTTCTACAGTGGTTCCTACAAAACCGCTGTTAATTTGTAAACATAACTGCAGTTATTGAACCGCCGTTACGTATCAGCTGTTAACAGCGGTTTCCATAACCGCTGTAAAATGACATATTTTAACAGCGGTTACATATAACCGCCATTATTCGTAAATTTTTACGGCGGTTGCAAAAACCGTTGTTAAATTTAACAGCGATACATACAACGGCGGTTCCATAACCGCTGTTAATTGGCCCAAATAACTGTTGTTAAAAGCCTGTTTTATAGTAGTGTATGTATGGGAAGAGTGTTTGATTTACTTATTTATTTATGTCATTGTAGAAATATTAAAAAACTAGCACTTTACATTTTAGAGGGTTGTGTTCTGGAAAATATCAAGTAATAATTTTTTTTTTTCAAAACTAGCATTTAGTACGTCCAAAATACATCCAACTTAAATACTACATAAACAAAAAGAAAAAAAAAATCGTCTTCTACAGTTAGAAAAATTACTGACCTCTTATTTTTGTGAACCCACTTAGTTAAAAAAAAATTATATCTTTTGCTAAATCTAGTAATTTAATATGTAATCTTTACAAATCTAGAATCATAAGTAGCAACAATTTATTTTAATTAATTGAGCAACGCAAAATTAAGATCCTTGAATCAAGCTTGTGAACTCAATAACATGCCTAGCTTGATCAGTTTGGTTTTTAATGCATCCATCGAATAAGATTTAAAGAGTTTGTTTTAAATCGTTTGATTTGATTAAAGAGTTTGTTTTATACAAATTTACTTAAGAAATGATAGGTGTCAACAAAACATTTTATTGATTTCGGGGTAGGAGTTCAGTAAAAAATAAATAAAAGTTCAGTGTTACATAGATACATATATGGAATTAGAATTATTTTCTCATGTTATAAAGCCTCCTCGAGGTTTCAAGTTATGGTACTTCATCAAGCTTTTCAAGTGTCGATACCTCTCATTGGAGGTCATTTCACAACTTTCGCTATTATTATAACTTATTATTTGAATCCAAGGCATATTACAATCCAAAACACAAATACCAATAATCAAGCCACAAGGCGAGGTGATGCCGATACCACAAAAATAAAACCTATCAGTTTTGATTATGTTAAAGCATAGTGAGAGAGCGATTTAAGACTCACTTTATAGCACAAGGTTTCTCTCAAATTCCCTGGAATCTATGTGTTATCATAATGGATGTCATTGCACCCATTATCTTGTTTAGATAATTTCTCAAAAACTAACATGCAGCTTATGGTTAAATCTTAACTTAGCGGGGAACCAAGTTAAGTGAAGAACATAAAGATCTATAGTGGATCGAACCCAAATCAAGTAGTGGAGTGTATTGACAACATGATTGTCAAGATGCATACCAAGTATGTACTTGGTTGGGATGATATATGAAGCTTTTTCGTGTAAAACTAATGATGTATAATGATGAACTCTTGTGAAATTAATAGTTTCTGCTCATCGAAAGTTAAGAATGAAATGATCTTGGGAATTTTTGATGATGCGTCTTCATCGATCGATTTAAGACAATCTAAGGGACAGTTTTCCTAAGAGACGATAAAATATTGCCGATATGAATTCCATGATTAGTCAAAGTCATGACAAGACTTGGTTTGTCTAAGTAATATCGTAGTCTTGAGAGAAGTTTTCTCTATCAAAGTACGATAGAGTGTACTCATGTATGACTTGACAATTCAATCGTGATAATTTGGTAAAGATATCGTGATATTGGCATAGGATGCACTCATCTAATGTTAGTGTATTGACGATAAATTTCAAACTTGTTCTATCTCTAGAAAAAGACACTTGACTACTGATCTAGGACCCATCCAGAATGTGTAGGGTAACTTATACGAGACCTACATGGCAGCTCACTTGTTGAAAAATGGTAAAGCATCGCATTCATCATAATGAGTGAGACGAATGTTTTTGCAGAGTAAGATGGATTTGCCGGGTAATTTGTTGGGTCAACTTCGACAAAGCTTTGTGATCTGCTCAGTACGATCTAGGTTATGTAGTTTATATGGACGGAAAGCTATACGTGTCCAGTTTTCGGAACTTTTTACGGTTCGTTGATACCTAATGTATCAAAGAAATTATGACAGATTTAGAGCATAGAGGTTAAGACTTTTGAAATTAGATTTTCGTCTAAGTCGTTGGTGCTCATTCATAATGCACTTGGATGTTTCGTGCTCATTTTCCTAGATCAAGATATATTTTAACCCTGTTGTTTTACTCGACAAGGTCTTTAACGAGGAGACTTGTGATAACATTCATACAGTTGCACATTGTATTTTTGTTCTACTTAAACCAAGATGTATCAATTGAATTTTTCCCTTGGCATAGTCGTGAGGACAACATAGAGTTACCCATGAGTGGGAGTTGTTGTATATACATCAAGAGGATTATACATAACATGTATTGTTGGTGCTTTGTAGTCTACTTTCCTTCACCAAGGTCTTTTGTCTTGCACACGCATTTTTTTTACTTGGAAAGATTTTTATCGAGACAACATCATTTGTACCGAGATTGTATTAGCGCGAGACACGGGATGTTATAGAAAACTATTGTTTCGTCATTCTCAGGATGTTTCTTACTATAATGTTGTTTCTTACTATAATACTGATTAGATTATGCATCATGTGTGATAAAGGATTCTGGATTTTTTAAGAAGCCATTGAATCATAGGCGAAGAAAAATCCTCTTTATAATGTCTATGTAAGGGGGGTGGCAGTCATGATTCGATGTTTCCCCCATGTCTCACCAGTAACCAATAATATCCTGCCACCTCATTCCATAATTCAACCATGCTTCACCATACTTTTTTAGTGGCAACCATGATTCCATGCCTCACTTAATTTTATTTTTATTTTTTATATTCATAATTATATTAAACAATTTAATAAAAACATAATATTTCATTAATAATTAAAAGAAAATTACATAATACTTAGAAAAAAAAGAGGAAATCACTAGTCATCGAAGTATGGTAAGTCTTGAGCCGCTACGTGCTCCGTAAGATCATATCGGAGACGGTTATGGTTATCTTCGTCGAGTAACTCTGGTAGTACATTCGGGTCATAAACTGGCGCGACCGGCTAATCCATTATATGAACCGGTGATATTCCCATCTGGTCGTCTTTTAAAATCATATTGTGAAATATAATACACGTATAAACGAGTTTTCGAATCTTTTCGACCGACATAGCCCAGAGAGGATGATTGAGAATAAACCATTTTCCCTTAAGACGACCAAAAGCTCGTTCGACATCCATTCTTGCAGACTCTTGTAGCTTCTTGAATCTCTTTTCCTTCGGGTCAGTGGGATACGGATATGCTTTAACAAATGTTGAATACTTAGGATAGATTCCATCGGTAAGATAATATCCACGTTTGTAAAGCTGTCCATTTACAAAAAATGAACTGTTTGGCGCCGTTCCATTTCGCTCCGTAAGATACAATGAAGACTGATTCAAAACATTGATATCGTTGTTTGAATCGGGAGGACCAAAAAAACGAATGCCAAATCCACAAATCATTTGAAGCAACGGCTTCAAGCATAATAGTCGGGTATTGGTGATCACCTCTCTTATATTGGTCTCTCAAATGTCTAGGACAATTTCGCCAAACGAAATGTGTACAATCTGTAATATCCGAAATTTCCACTACTGTTGTTTAAGATTATTTTATCCGAGTTATGTTGTACAGCGTGGAATCTGTACAGTATGGGTAAATAATTGAAGGACCAAGACATCTGTATTGGTATAATTGTCGTACTTGGTCGACAATTGGATGTAAGAAGTATATGTATTCAGTATGCCGTATGTTCGTATTCTGTATGTTGAGACGATTGGACAAGAATAGCTAAAAATGGCTAAGTATAACATTATTAGCGCACGCTATCGTGCAGGTTTAGCGCACGCTACGGATATAAGATAACGCACGCTAATGCAATCAGGTCGGAACCAGGCCACTTTCGGCGCACGTTCTGGTAAGTCAACGGATGTTGTAATGTAGTGTTAGCGCACGCTAATGCATGTTGATTAGCGCACGCTAACTGTATATCGGACAAAAAGGAATCTTATCCTTGTCAGCACTTTCGGCGGGTGGACCAGTCTTCGCAGCATACAGACAAACGAGTCAACTGATATTAGCGCACGCTAAATGCAAGGACTTGCGTACGCTAGATAGTGTAAGTTACGTACGCTAATACATGGGCATTACGTACGTAAGATCATGTACGAAGCCAGACAGTAGTCTATAGACTGCGATAGCGCACGCTAACAAAGGTCAGTTAGTGCACGCTAAGGCCGTAGCGCACGCTAAACATAAGGTTTAGCGCACGCTAGTAATGTATTCTATATAAGGGACAAACGGGCATTATGAAGCATTTCGTCCATTCTTTCACCTTCAGTCGATAGATAGAGCTTTGGGAGGTTCTTGAGGTTCCCAAACACGGTGAGGTGGTGATCTTTAACAAGATTAAAGATGGAAATCATGGATTAAAGCTTTGTTCTTGAAATCATTGGTGATTCTTGGAAATGGATTCAACCTTGGAAATCAATCCATTCCTTCATAAAGGTAATCACTCTTCATCTTTGGATTCCGTTTTGGATTGAATGTTGATGTTCTTGAGTTGATGATTATTACATAAACAAGTTTGACAAGCATGATTATGAGATGGATTACCGGAGTATGATGATATTAATATGATTCTTGTGATTTGGATTGTGTCGTTCGTTTTCTTGAGATAAGTGGATTAATCCTTCTCCTCAGTTTCGGATGTTGATGTTATTGTAGATGATTACTCTTTGTAATGGAAGATTAAGGAAGTGTGGTTACGTTCTTGACGTTTCGTGTATTAATATTAAGGAAGATGATATATGGATATAGAACTTGGATTATAAGTTGGATGATTGTTTATATGTTAAAGGGTATCAGATTTCGTTGTTTTGATAGCTTTGAACATGATTCAGAATCACTTGGTGTTCTTGAAATCGCCATAAGTTGATCGGTATCTGTAAAACATGCATCTGTACAGCATTAGTGCACGCTATGTTTACTGCCTAGCGCGCGCTAACGGGAGCAACTTAGCGCACGCTACGTTAGGTGATTAACGTGCGCTAAGAAGGCAGAAAGTGCAGTATTTTCGTGTTGTGGTTGTAAATTCGTGCTGGTTTGAGTAGGATTGATCCGACTAGTGTTTAATCGAGATATTGTCGAGCCGTTGGGTTTGTAAATTGGTTTTATCTATTGTTAATTGTTGTCGAACTTGTTGTCTATCGATTACTGTAATAGGTTGAGAATATTGATCAGTGATTACAACCGTGTGTTGCGGTCAAGCTCGAGAATGTTCGTTGATTGCTTTGGTCGGGACCGAGGAACTTGTAGACGACGGCAATGTATTTGGTAACAGCTTCCTCGTCATTGTATCGGTATCGAAGCAAGTTATTACTTGCTCAGTTATAATATTTAATGAATGGTTTCAGTTTCATTTCGTTTATAATGCATATAGCAATGTTTATAATCGTAATCACAGGAGATTTGGGATTATAAATCATATTCGAGTTTTGGGAATCTGAATCATAATGTATATGATTTACTTTTGTTATTGGTATACTTGTATATCGAGGATATATTGTGATAAAGACGGAGATATGAATTATCTGCAATTCGTGATACTTTGGACCGTCGAGTATTGAGGATAATGGTTCGTGATGGTTTAGACATTGATGTTGGGTACCAAATCGGATATTTGCGCCGTTTGTGCGGAAGCATAAATAAAATTGCAGGAAATAAATCACACAAGGATTTATAGAGGTTCGGCTATTAACGAAGCCTACGTCCTCTCTCGATGTATCTTTTTCCTTAGGCTTAAGATCAAAACCTCTACGCCTCTCTTCTATCGGTCGAGGGATTACCGTTACAAGCTCGTCTTCTATCGGTCCGAGTAAAACCGTTTTTCCTTTTCTATTGGATAAGGAATCAACGACTCTAGCTTTCTATGGGTACTAGATAAACCTCACTTAGATATCGATTGCGATTCTAACAATGCCGGATACTTGATCCTAAAAACACCGAATCCAATCGTATCTTTTCTTTTACCTCTCGTGTATAATGTTGAATGTATAAACACTCAAACTAACAAAATAAGCTCAATATTACAACAACAATGTAAGTATATGATTCTCAGATGTATGACTCGTTTGCTTGAAGTTGTTGTACTCAAACAATACCATAGGGATGGTATTTATAGGCATTTCCCATAAACTAGCCGTTGCTGGCTGTTTTGACTTGCTAGCGTGCGCTAGCCTTCTTTTGTAGCGTGCGCTAGATATTTCGATTTGATCCGGTAACCCGTTTCTTCTTTAGCGTACGTTATGCCTCCTTCCTTACGTACGTTATTTCACTTACTTAGCGTACGTTAACCATGATTGAGTAGCGTGCGTTAACGTAATATATCCGTTGCCTTTCCTTGTCAAACTATCCGTTTGATGCTTGACTTTGACTTGCTTTTCCCAACGTTCGGATTGACTGGATTCAAACAACTTAGCGTGCGCTAATCATACTGTGTAGCGTGCGCTAATGATGACTTCATTGCATACGTTATTCTGTGTTTGAATTCTTCCACAACAGTAACATGGCTCGATAGCGTGCGTTAATACTTATGTGTAGCGTGCGCTATCGTTCAGCTTTTCTTCACTGCAGCTTACTTCGAGACTTGGCTGGGATGCAGCTTACTCCGCGTTAGCGTGCGCTAACGAATATGCCTTAGCGTGCGCTAATGCAGTCCAGATTGCAACTTTTTGCGTCTTCGTCTGCTTCGTCGTTTTGCTTCGCCTCGATGTTGTTTTGTTGTTTAGTAATTTTAATCATCAAAACATAAATTAAATAATGTGTGGAATAAATATTTCAACAATCTCCCCCTTTTTGATGATTACAAAACAACTCTTGAATTGGATAATCTGTAAAAATAATATATGTATATTTCTACGAATCAAAGTTTTCGGCTTTGATCGTTTCGTTAGTTTCTCCAATCCTTTTCTTTTTCTTCATCTTCCTTATTTTTCAACTCCTTCGTTTTTCATTTTTCAATTTTTTCAACTCCCCCTATTTGTTTGCTTTTCGTTGCTTTTCGACTTCTTCGATTTTTCTCATTTTTATCTCAATTCATCTCCTTCTCCCCCTTTTTGTCTTCATCAAAAAAATATAAAGAATACCAAAAGAAATATAAATATGCATGATACCAATTTATGCATTAATAAGGGTATAAACTCCCCCTGAAAATATTATTTCCTTCTCCCCCTTTGTAAAATATCATTTGTCAAAATTTATTTTTGGGGATCCAACCGATAGTTGGTTTTTCTTTTGAAACGTAGACGATGTTTGAAACGTTTGTTCCTTTAGGTACCCAAATCCTTTTAGTTTTTATCGTCCGTCTTGGGCTTTTGCAATTGGAAATATGATGCCCGATTTTTAAATATTTTTCACATCGGGGTATTTTGAAATTGACGGATTCATTTTTCGAACGTGATTTGAATCCTAACCCCTCTTTATTTAGAGTATATTTTTGAACACATAACATTTGTTCAAATTTATCGTTGCCGCACGAAAATTTCTTTGTCAAAATTTTTAGTTCATCTTGAACTTTTAAAAGATCATTTTTCAAAGTATTTTCATTTTCAAGGCATTTCGAATGATCAATTTCGACAAATTTCCCTTTTTCAAGAATTTTGGAATTTTCAATTTCCAAAGTTTTAAATTTAGACTTGAGAGATTTAATTTCAATTAAAGCATTTTGATAGTCCGTATGTAATAATTCGAATGCTTCAAAGAGTTCGTCGGAGGAGTTACTTACTTGGCTTTCGACGTCGCTATCGTCGAATGAACTCCGGGCCATGAGCGCGAGATTATTTTGTTCAAGAAAATCTTCATCGGGATCTTCGTCGCTCCATATTGCGATTAGAACCTCCTTTTGCTTTACTCGTGATTCTTAGCAAAGTGGCACGGTTTGCCACATAATCGACAAGTGTTGTCGAATTTCTTAGGTTCGCCCGCTTGAATGTCCTTCTTCCTCCGGTTTAATAAGTGTTGGAACTTATTAATATTTTTGGCATAATATGCCATTTCTTCGTCACTTTCGTCCACCGGGGTTTCTTCTTTCTTTTTCGACATTTTAGCCTTGAAGGCTATCGACCTCTCCTTCGGTTTCGGTTTGGCATTTCGAGATTTTAGAACAATCTCGTAGTTGATAAGAGAACCAACGAGAGCACTAAAATCGAGAGTATTTAAATCTTTGGATTCCATTATTGCCGTAACCGTACCGTCCCATTCTCGAGGTAGTGATCGGAGAATTTTCTTTACTTTTCTCACTACTCGAAAGTGGTTTTCCGAAACATGCTAATCCATTAGTAATGACCGAGAATCGGTCGAGCATAATCGAGATGGATTCGTCGTCCTTCATTTGGAATAATTCATAATCATGAAGGAGCATGTTTATCTTCGTCTCCTTGACTTGAGACGTACCTTCGTGTGTTACCTCAAGCATTTTCCAGATTTCTTTGGCACTATCACACGATGATATCCGGTTGTGTTCTTCCGGATTTAAGGCACAATAGAGAAGTTGAGTAGCCTTACAATTGTAGTGGTCGTTTTTCCAATCGGAATCGTCATATTCTTCGAAGGTTTTGAGCGTACCGTTGGAATTTGTCGGAATTTTCGGACCAAGGCATATTACCTTCCATAATTCGATATCGTAAGCTCGAATGAATATCGACATCTTCTTCTTCCAAGTCATGAAGTTTGCGCTATCAAAAAATGGTGGTCGGTTGAGAGCAAGGCCTTCGACTGGAGCCATTTGAAACGCCATTTTGGATCTTCTCCTCGGATGCTAAGCCACGTATTGGAGTACCGCTCTGATACCAATTATTGGGTACCAAATCGGATATTTGCGCCGTTTGTGCGGAAGCGTAAATAAAATTGCAAGAAATAAATCACACAAGGATTTATAGAGGTTCGGCTATTAACGAAGCCTACGTCCTCTCTCAATATATCTTTTTCCTTAGGCTTAAGATCAAAACCTCTACGCCTCTCTTCTATCGGTCGAGGGATTACCGTTACAAGCTCGTCTTCTATCGGTCCGAGTAAAACCGTTTTTCCTTTTCTATTGGATAAGGAATCAACCACTCTAGCTTTCTATGGGTACTAGATAAACCTCACTTAGATATCGATTGCGATTCTAACAATGCCGGATACTTGATCCTAAAAACACTGAATCCAATCGTATCTTTTCTTTTACCTCTCGTGTATAATGTTGAATGTATAAACACTCAAACTAACAAAATAAGCTCAATATTACAACAACAATGTAAGTATATGATTCTCAGATGTATGACTCGTTTGCTTGAAGTTGTTGTACTCAAACAATACCATAGGGATGGTATTTATAGGCATTTCCCATAAACTAGCCGTTGCTGGCTGTTTTGACTTGCTAGCGTGCGCTAGCTTTCTTTTGTAGCGTGCACTAGATATTTCGATTTGATCCGGTAACCCGTTTCTTCTTTAGCGTACGTTATGCCTCCTTCCTTACGTACGTTATTTCACTTACTTAGCGTACGTTAACCATGATTGAGTAGCGTGCGTTAACGTAATATATCCGTTGCCTTTCCTTGTCAAACTATCCGTTTGATGCTTGACTTTGACTTGCTTTTCCCAACATTCGGATTGACTGGATTCAAACAACTTAGCGTGCGCTAATCATACTGTGTAGCGTGCGCTAATGATGACTTCATTGCATACGTTATTCTGTGTTTGAATTCTTCCACAACAGTAACATGGCTCGATAGCGTGCGTTAATACTTATGTGTAGCGTGCGCTATCGTTCAGCTTTTCTTCACTGCAGCTTACTTCGAAACTTGGCTGGGATGCAGCTTACTCCGCGTTAGCGTGCGCTAACGAATATGCCTTAGCGTGCGCTAATGCAGTCCAGATTGCAACTTTTTGCGTCTTCGTCTGCTTCGTCGTTTTGATTCGCCTCGATGTTGTTTTGTTGTTTAGCAACTTTAATCATCAAAACATAAATTAAATAATGTGTGGAATAAATATTCCAACAATTGAGATCGTTCTCGAAGGGCTCGGGGCAAGTACTCTAATCATTTTTATCATTTGTGTCGATCATGTCATGATACATTCATGTATCGTTGTTGTCATGCATTTGTGCATTGTTGTTGTCGTGTATTGTGTACTGCTGTTTTGTGCAGTTGTGTATTGTTGTCATATGTCCACCTCGTGTTGGTCCGACGGGATCATCGGGGGATCTATGCTAGCGTGCGCTGGATCATCGGACGGGTTTTCCACCTCGGGTTGGTCTGACGGGATCATCGGGGGATCTAGGCAGTGAACGCTGGATCATCGGATTGCCAGGTATTGTTGTTGTGCATATGTATATTATGGGTTTGCCATAAATATACATTATCGTTATTGTTGTGATCATATTGACGTTGTCATATGAGTATGCATTTGTAGGTCTTGTGTTAGGACCATGTCCGTATGTTATGTTGATATGATCTCGGATTAGACTGACGTGATTGTCATGGTATTTCGTATCTTGAGGTATGTTCCGTATTTCCTTGGTACTTGTCTTTGATGGACAATCGATTATCATATTGGAATTGTCGATGTTATCCGATGGATTGAATTGGCCAGAGTTGGTATAATTTCCGTATCGCGAGTTATGATAATATTTTGAGAACCTTGGGTATTGTTGAGATTCCATACAGATATTTCGGTATTATCTTAATGTGTTGTTAAGGATACGAATCGTGGATTCTCGTAAAGTTACGACAGTAAGATTACATTGGTCGTATTCCTACTTAGTATTTCCATTGATATGTAATTATTGACGAGATGTGATGGTTATCATTGTTGGATATTATGGTTGACCCCGTCGTGGGATTTCTTTTTAGGTTCTTGGATTATCAAGCTTGTAGCGGTCGTGGAGAGATGAACTTCCCGGTGTAATATCCGGAATTTCTACTACTGATGTTTAATATTATTTTATCCGAGTTATATTGTACAGCGTGGAATCTGTACAGTAGAGATAAAATAAATAAAGGACTGAGATATCAGTATCGGTATAATTGTCGTATTTGGTCGACAATTACATTTGAGGATATTGTGTATCAGGTTGTCGTACTTTTGATATTGGGTATATCGTATGATGATATTATTGGATTCAGTATTTGTGTTCAGTGTGTCTTATGTTCGCTTTTGGTATGTCGAGACGTTGGACAAGAACTGCGGAAAATGGCTAAGTATAGCCTTATTAGCGCATGCTGATATTCATGCATAATGCACGCTATCGTGCAGGATTAGCGCACGCTACGTTTATAGGTTAGCGTACGCTAGTGCAGACAGATCGGAAGGAATCTGCGTGTGGACCATTGCTTTGGCGCACGTTACGTAAGTCAGCGGTTGTTGTCTGAAGTATTAGCGCACGCTAAAATATTAGGCTTAGCGCACGCTAACTATGTATCAGTCAACAAGGAATCTTATCCTTGCCAGATGCTGTCGGAATATGGGGGCGAGTGGTAGGTGAACACTGTAGCAAGTCAACTTCGGATAGCGCACGCTAAGATAAATGACTTGCGTACGCTAAGCAGGATGTTTTACGTACGTTAATGCATGGGCATTACGTACGTAAGTTAGTTCTGAAGCAAGGCAGTAGCCTTTGGGCTTCGATAGCGCACGCTAACAAAGTCATTTAGCGCACGCTAAGGTGGTAGCGCACGCTAAACATGAGATGTTAGCGCACGCTAATAATGAATATTATAAAAAGGGACAGAAGGGTGTTATGAAGCATTTCGTCCATTCCTTCCTTGTAACCGAGAGAGAGAGAGTTTTTAGAGAGAGGTTTGAGGTCCCAAACACAGAGAGATGATGATCTTTAACAAGATTAAGATGGAGAGCATGGATTCAAGCCTCGTTCTTCAAGTTATTCATGATTCTTGGAATGGAGTCTAGTGTTCTTATTCTTGGTTCATCCAATCCAGGTAATTTTCGTATCCTCTTGATGATGGTTCGTTTTTCTTGGATGATTTCATGTAAGGAGCATGTTGGATAATCATATGATGATGTTATATGAGATTCAATGGAATTTCGATAAGAGTTTCGGATGTTAGTTAAGATTCTTCTTACTATAAGGATGGTGATTCGTTTAACCCGATCTAAGTTGGATTTCGAATCTTGTTAATTATATTGATCGATTTAGAGGAGTTAAATCATGATACGAGGTTGAATTAGGATTGAATATGATATGATCCTTGTTATCGAGTCGGTTTGATTGTTGATGTTATTATTGATATATGGACATTGATATTATCCTTGTGATAGTTATGGTGTCGTTTATCTTCAAGAGATATGGAGATTTATGTCTCCCTTCATTCGGATTCGTAGTTGCAAGATGCTAGTCGATGCTTGGAATGCATGCCATGCGACATTAGCGCACGCTAAGCTTCTTGCGGCTAGCGCACGCTACGGGAGCAACTTAGCGCACGCTACGTTAGGTGATTAACGTGCGCTAAGTAGGCGACGATGCGATATTTTTGTGTTTTGATTAGGAATTCGTGATGGTTTGACTTGGTTGGTTACATTTGTGTTTATTCGAGGTTGTGTTGAACCGTTGAGTTCGATTAGTTAGTATTGTCGGTTGTTGATTGTTATCGGATATGTGTTATTTGATTTCTTTGATAGGTTGAGATTGCGATCGGTGATTATAACCGCAGGATATTGCGGTCGTGTTCGAGTATGTCCATTGTATTGCTTTTGATCGGCCGAGGAGCTCGTAGACAAAGGCGATGTGTTGGCAATGACTTCGTGGTATCGGTATCGAGGCAAGTTATTACTTGCTCGGTTATAATATTTAATGAATGGTTTGATTTCATTTCGTTTATAATGCATATAGCGATGATTATTATTGTGAACTCGGATATTCGGATCGCATATCGTTCTTTCGATTAGGAGGTAAATCATAATGTATATGCTTTATCTCGCTTATTGGTAACCAGTATCGAGGTTACATTATAATAAAGACGAAGATATGAGTATCTATAGTTCATTGTACGTTTGGATCGCCGAGCATTGAGGATAATCGTCGGTGATGATTGGACATCGAGGTTGCTCCAGAAGGACTCGGGGCAAGTATTCCATATTGATTATGGTTTAGTGTTATTTATTTTGGTCTCGTACATTTTCTTTCATGTTGTTGAACATGAAGTAGTCCTAGTATATTGTCATGTTGTCGTGCATGTTATGTTGTTCATGTGGATGAACGTGTTGATTTGCATATGTGTATGCATATTGTGTTGTTTTTGTTGTGTAAATAATCCGATGGGATTATGAGGATCTATCTTGAGAAGCTGGATCGAATGTCCACCATGCGTTGGTTCGACGGGATCATCATGGGGATCTATCTTGAGGCTGGATCGTTGGACGGAGTTTTCCACCATGCGTTGGTTCGACGGGATCATCATGGGGATCTATCTTGAGAAGTATTTGGATCGTTGGATTACCGATTGTGTTGATGGAATCCGGTGAATTCGCATCATTGATTTTATCATGTGTTGTTGTTCACATGTGTATTGTTAGTTATCCACCTTATGTTGATCGATAGGATCAACAAAGGGATCTATCCGAGGGCGCTGGATCGTCGGATTTCCATTGAGTATACATGATTGTTATTGTTGTGATCATATTGACGTGGTCATATGAGTATGCATTTGTAGGTCTTGTGTTAGGACCTTGTCCGTATTGCATTGATCGATCTCGGATTAAGTGGTATGATTGTCGTGGCACTTCATATCTCGAGGTATGTTAGTATTTTCCTTTGGTATTTGTCTTGATGGACGATCGGTTATCCTCTTGGGATTTGATGATGTTATTCGATGGATCGTATTGGTCGAAATGGTATATTTCCGTATCGTGAGTTGGTTATGACAGTTTGAGAACCTTGAGTATTGTTTGAGGTACGTACTTATATTATGTTCGAGTTTATTGGTAAATCGAGTACATGATGTGAAATGTGATAATGGCTACTCGATGAGAATCACTTGAGTAAGCAAAGTTATGGCGGTAAGATTACATTGGTCGTATTCTTATGTTGTATTCTCATTGGTATGTTATTATTAATGTGATGTGTGATTATCATTGTTGGATATTATGGTGACCAGTCGTGAGGATTTCTTTTAGGTTCTCGGAGTATCGAGCTTGTAGCGGTCGTGAAGAGATGAGCTTCCGGAGGATCTTGGCTAGGACATGTTACGTACATTGAGTTTCTTGATTGGTTCTTGTTTTCCATTGCTAGAGTATCGTTTTGGTTGGTCTTTTCCATTGCGTGAGTATTTTGAGACGCTCTTTTGGTATCCAGTAGCGAGGTTACTTTGGAAATCGTTTTCTAAACTTTTGAGTATCATTTGTTTGGCCTTGCGATTTCAAATGAGTTTCTGACGGTTTTTATAAATGGATTTTATAAGTCTTTGTGAATTTTTAAAGTTAGTCAAGTCGTTGGCCTCTTGGGCATTTGTAAATGTTTGTGAAAATTTCTTTTTAGCCTTGTGGGTTCCATCTTGGGGCCACATGGCTGTAATATTCGGTTAAATGCAGGGTGTTACGAATATGGTATCGGAGCTTAGGTTGAGAAAACCTAGGCATTTGGGTCGAGTTAGGTCGTGTTTTGTTGCGTCATTCGAGTTGTCGATTGACAAATACTAGAGCCGTGAGTCTTTGTTGTTCACTCGGGCTTGTGCGTTATCGGATTTGCAGGTAAATCGTCTTGGGCTTGTTATAACTTTTCCAAATGGTGTTTACGTGATATATTGTGTTCTTGAGTTGCCGAGTTTGCAAAGCGTGAGTTTTGAAAATACATGTCGAGTATTTTCTTGAGTCTAGACATGTGCCAAGTATCACGGGAATCGTCGGCTTCACGATCTGTAAGTATTCGGATTTTGAATTTCATTGAGATTTCTTTAGTTCTAAGTTGATATGTTTTGAGATTCACAGATATTATGCATTTCAATATAAGGTGACGAGTTGGGACGGGATTGATGATCTTGAGAAGTTATGATTTTGGAAATCGGTATATCGGCTAGATTTTGGAACGGAATTGTGTAATCGGGAGAAGGACTATGGATTGTTGAGAAGAACATGTAGCATGTTAATTCATTTGAGATACATGAAGCTGTTTTGAGCATTTGAAAATGATACTTTTCAAAATGAATATTTTACGGATGTTTTACGGAAAATGATTTTGGGCCGAGACCCAATCGATTTTGAAATGGTTTTATAACTCAGGACTTGAAGTCCGAAAAGGGGTTTTCTACTTTTTAAACTTTTTGTAATGCGGAGCAGTTACGGGCTAAGACCCTAATGTTTCAAACGGCTTTTCTGTTTTCTTAAAACTCCCGAGACTTGTAAAACACTTTACCAATCGTTTACCTATGTTATTTCCGCCTTTCGAGGCTTTGGTTTACTTGTTCAAATCAACCTCTCGGAAGTCTTTATTTGTGTGGATTTGTTTCAATATTTTGTCATATCATATTTAAGGTGATCCAGGATGGGTTAATGACTGACGTTGCAAGTCATGTGTGGAAAAGGAGTTTAGTCGGAATTTATATATTGAGATTTTGGAACTCGATCGTGTGGTTTTCCGATGGAATATCAGTGGATATTGGTGACGAACCTAATTGGTATACAAGAGTATGGATATAGTCGAGCATTTGCATACTTTTCATTTTAAAACTTCGAAATCGTGTGGATTCGAAGGAAACTGTTATCAAATACTTGGCACCATCGAGCCAAGTTAATTTTTCGAAAATTGATTTTGTGGTCTTACCAAAATTTATGTTTTGAGTTTTCAAACTCTTGAAAGAATTTTCGAAAATTTGTCTTTTGACAAGAATATATGATTTCAAACTGGTTTTGAAAATGTGATTGATATACATACGCATTTAGTGCATAGTGCATATCATATTGATGGTACGATGGAAAAGGAATTCGAACTTCAGTATGTTAGTTTGATTATCCGGTGATGATCGGTTGAGTTATCAGATAAGAGAAATATGTTGCGTGTTGTAGATTCATGCACATAATATTATTTTGGAAACTTGGGATTTTGTGAAACCGAACATATGTGCTATGTGATTCCATTGGTATGGTAGTAGCGATTTTACCTTACCGATTACGGAATGATTTCCTTGTAAGCGTAGATTTGGGGATGGTGACCCCATACTGGTTGTTTTAGATAGTGAGTGGTCGTTTCCACTCCGTGTATGATTAGGTATGTTCGTCGGTTTGTGATTGGTTGTTCATATGCCGAGGGGTATGTTCGCGATCGGATATGTTTATTGAGATCCACCGTATGTGATCGGTGTGTCGCTTTGAGAATTTTGCTTTTCGTATATCCGCTTTACGTGGTTCTCGTGTTGATAGTGTTGGAGTTTACCGAGTGAAGGAAATCTAGATTTACGTTGATCTTTCGTTTGTTCTATTGGAGTTTATCAATTATATGATATTCTCGATTGTGTTTTGACCTCTGGTTGGTCAGATTGGAATTTATCATGTCGATGATATATTCGGTTGATTGTTTATCATTGTTGGTGATCATCGGCGTTCAGATTGTCTATCGATGTTTCGGGATTCGTTGCCATTGTATTGAGCAGTTGTTTCACAGATACATCGGATATTATTCGTTTTATCAGAATTGAGACTTGATTATGTAATCAGGCAGACAGGATTTGATTCGGGCAGATTGTTTGATCCGAAGATGATATATTTTGTTGAGAATCAGGGAATTGTGATCGTAAGCGTATTGAGACTGTACCGTGAGAACGCTGGCTAGTATCTCCGGAGATCGTCGACCTGCGTATTTGGAAGTATGCTCTTTTGGATATTCGGTAATGATGATGATAAATCGTTGTCGTGATGGTTTTGGGATATTTTGAGTTGAACGGTATGTTTGTTCGTTTTATGATGGATTGCAAGTTTCGAGGGCGAAACTTATTTTAAGGGGTGTATAATGTAATATCCGGAATTTATACTACTGATGTTTAATATTATTTTATCCGAGTTATATTGTACAGCGTGGAATCTGTACAGTAGAGATAAAATAAATAAAGGACTGAGATATCAGTATCGGTATAATTGTCGTATTTGGTCGACAATTACATTTGAGGATATTGTGTCGTACTTTTGATATTGGGTATATCGTATGATGATATTATTGGATTCAGTGTTTGTGTTCAGTGTGTCTTATGTTCGCTTTTGGTATGTCGAGACGTTGGACAAGAACTGCGGAAAATGGCTAAGTATAGCCTTATTAGCGCACGCTGATATTCATGCATAACGCACGCTATCGTGCAGGATTAGCGCACGCTACGTTTATAGGTTAGCGTACGCTAGTGCAGACAGATCGGAAGGAATCTGCGTGTGGACCCGGCCGCTGGCGCACGTTACGGTAAGTCAACGGTTGTTGTCCTGAAGTATTAGCGCACGCTAAAATATTAGGCTTAGCGCACGCTAACTATGTATCGATCAACAAGGAATCTTATCCTTGCGATCTTTGTCGGAATATGGGGGCGAGTGGTAGGTGAACACCGTAGCAAGTCAACTTCGGATAGCGCACGCTAAGATAAATGACTTGCGACGCTAGCAGATGTTTTACGACGTTAATGCATGGGCATTACGTACGTAAGCTAGTTTACGAAGCAAGGCAGTAGCCTCTGGGCTTCGATAGCGCACGCTAACAAAGTCAGTTAGCGCACGCTAAGGTGGTAGCGCACGCTAAACATGAGATGTTAGCGCACGCTAATAATGAATATTATAAAAAGGGACAGAAGGGTGTTATGAAGCATTTCGTCCATTCCTTCCTTGTAACCGAGAGAGAGAGTTTTTAGAGAGAGGTTTGAGGTCCCAAACACTGAGAGATGATGATCTTTAACAAGATTAAGATGGAGAGCATGGATTCAAGCCTCGTTCTTCAAGTTATTCATGATTCTTGGAATGGAGTCTAGTGTTCTTATTCTTGGTTCATCCAATCCAGGGTAATTTTCGTATCCTCTTGATGATGGTTCGTTTTCTTGGATGATTTCATGTAAGGAGCATGTTGGATAATCATATGATGATGTTATATGAGATTCAATGGAATTTTGATAAGAGTTTCGGATGTTAGTTAAGATTCTTCTTACTATAAGGATGGTGATTCGTTTAACCCGATCTAAGATGGATTTCGAATCTTGTTAATTATATTGATCGATTTAGAGGAGTTAAATCATGATACGAGGTTGAATTAGGATTGAATATGATATGATCCTTGTTATCGAGTCGGTTTGATTGTTGATGTTATTATTGATATATGGACATTGATATTATCCTTGTGATAGTTATGGTGTCGTTTATCTTCAAGAGATATGGATATTTATGTCTCCCTTCATTCGGATTCGTAGTTGCAAGATGCTAGTCGATGCTTGGAATGCATGCCATCAGGCATTAGCGCACGCTAAGCTTACCGGCTAGCGCACGCTAACGGAGCAACTTAGCGCACGCTACGTTAGGTGATTAACGTGCGCTAAGTAGGCGTATGCGATATTTTTGTGTTTTGATTAGGAATTCGTGATGGTTTGACTTGGTTGGTTACATTGTGTTTATTCGAGGTTGTGTTGAACCGTTGAGTTCGATTAGTTAGTATTGTCGGTTGTTGATTGTTATCGGATATGTGTTATTTGATTTCTTCGATAGGTTGAGATTGCCGATCGGTGATTATAACCGGATATTGCGGTCGTGTTCGAGTATGTCCATTGTATTGCTTTTGATCGGTGAGGAGCTCGTAGACAAAGGCAATGTGTTCGGCAGCAGCTTCGTGGTATCGGTATCGAGGCAAGTTATTACTTGCTCGGTTATAATATTTAATGAATGGTTTCGATTTCATTTCGTTTATAATGCATATAGCGATGATTATTATTGTGAACTCTGGATATTCGGATCGCATATCGTTCTTTCGATCGGGAGGTAAATCATAATGTATATGCTTTATCTCGATTATTGGTAACCAGTATCGAGGTTACATTATAATAAAGACGAAGATATGAGTATCTATAGTTCATCAGACGTTTGGATCGCCGAGCATTGAGGATAATCGTCGGTGATGATTGGACATCGAGGTTGCTCCAGAAGGACTCGGGGCAAGTATTCCATATTGATTATGGTTTAGTGTTATTTATTTTGGTCTCGTACATTTTCTTTCATGTTGTTGAACATGAAGTAGTCTAGTATATTGTCATGTTGTCGTGCATGTTATGTTGTTCATGTGGATGAACGTGTTGATTTGCATATGTGTATGCATATTGTGTTGTTTTTGTTGTGTAAATAATCCGATGGGATTATGAGGATCTATCCGAGGGCGCTGGATCGAATGTCCACCATGCGTTGGTTCGACGAGATCATCATGGGGATCTATGCTGAGGGCGCTGGATCGTTGGACAGGTTTTCCACCATGCGTTGGTCCGACGGGATCATCATGGGGATCTATACCAAGGGCGCTGGATCGCTGGATTACCCTGTATTGTGTTGATGGAATCTGGTGAATTCGCATCATTGATTTTATCATGTGTTGTTGTTCACATGTGTATTGTTAGTTATCCACCTTATGTTGATCGATAGGATCAACAAAGGGATCTATCCGAGGGCGCTGGATCGTCGGATTTCCATTGAGTATACATGATTGTTATTGTTGTGATCATATTGACGTGGTCATATGAGTATGCATTTGTAGGTCTTGTGTTAGGACCTTGTCCGTATTGCATTGATCGATCTCGGATTAGACTGGTATGATTGTCGTGGCACTTCATATCTCGAGGTATGTTCCGTATTTTCCTTTGGTATTTGTCTTGATGGACGATCGGTTATCCTCTTGGGATTTGATGATGTTATTCGATGGATCGTATTGGTGAAATGGTATATTTCCGTATCGTGAGTTGGTTATGACAGTTTGAGAACCTTGAGTATTGTTTGAGGTACAAGACTTATATTATGTTCGAGTTTATTGGTAAATCGAGTACATGATGTGAAATGTGATAATGGCTACTCCGATGAGAATCACTTGAGTAAGCAAAGTTATGGCGTAAGATTACATTGGTCGTATTCTTATGTTGTATTCTCATTGGTATGTTATTATTAATGTGATGTGACGATTATCATTGTTGGATATTATGGTGACCCGTCGTGGGATTTCTTTTAGGTTCTCGAGTATCGAGCTTGTAGCGGTCGTGAAGAGATGAGCTTCCAGGAGGATCTTGGCTAGGACATGTTACGTACATTGAGTTTCTTGATTGGTTCTTGTTTTCCATTTGCTAGAGTATCGTTTTGGTTGGTCTTTTCCATTGCGTGAGTATTTTGAGACGCTCTTTTGGTATCTCGTAACCGAGGTTACTTTGGAAATCGCTTTTCTAAACTTTTGAGTATCTTTTGTTTGGCCTTGCGATTTCAAATGAGTTTTACGACGGTTTTTGATAAATGGATTTTATAAGTCTTTGTGAATTTTTAAAGTTAGTACCGTCGTTGGCCTCTTGGGCATTTGTAAATGTTTGTGAAAATTTCTTTTTAGCCTTGTGGGTTCCATCTCGGGGCCCACGGCGCTGTAATATTTCCGGTTAAATCTGGGGGTGTTACACCCAGAGGATACTGGCAAGGGCATGTATTTGTGTTTTGAGTTTCTGATCAGTTGTTGTATTCTGCTGCTAGAGTATTTTAATTGTTTGTCTTTATCCGCTGCGTGAGTATTTTTAAATGGCCTTTTTGGTATCCGGTAACTTAGGTTACTTTGGCAATCATTTTCTAAATCTATCCTGTCGGTACGTGTAGGCGATAGCTTAACGTATGTTTTAAACTGTTGAGTTTTGGCATTTTGGGCCTTGTGGTTTCAAATGAGTTTTTACGACGGTTTGATAAACGAGTTTTATAAATCTTCGAATGTTTTTAATAGATAATATCGTCGTTAGCCTCTTGGGCGTTTGTAAATGTTTGCGAAAATTTCCTTCAGCCTTGTGGGTTCCATCTCGGGGCCCACAGCGCTGTAATATTCCCATTCGGATCTGGGGGTGTTACAGAATATGGTATCGGAGCTTAGGTTGTGAAAACCTAGGCAGTCGGGTCGAGTTGGGTCGTGTTTTTGTCGCGTCATTCGAGTTGTCGATTGATAAATATTAGAGCCGTGAGTTTTTGTTGTTCACTCGGGCTTGTATGTTATGTGATTTACCAATGTGGTACTGGGATTGTTGTAACTTTTTCAAATGGTGTTAACGTGTTTCTTCAGATAGAGCTGTGTTGTTTTCTCGAGTTGAACTGAGTTTGCAAAATGTGTGTTTTGAAAATATCTGTGTCAAGTATTTTCTTGAGTCGAGACATGTGCCAGTATCACGGGGAATCGTCGGCTTCACGATCTGTAAGTATTGGATTTTTGAATTGCATTAAGATTTATTGCCGTTCTAAGTTGGTATGTTCTGAGGTTCAGAAAGATATTATGCGTTACAGTATAAGATGACAGAGTTGGGACAGGATTGATGATCTTGAGAAGTTATGATTTTGGAAATCAATATGTCGATTAAGTTTTGGAGCAATTTGTGCATTTGGGAGAAATATTGTGGATTGTTCAGGAGAACATGTAGTCATGTTAGTTCATTTTGAGATATATGAACTGTTTTTGAGCATTTGAAAATGATACTTTTCGAAATGAATGTTTTACGGATGTTTTACCGTAAATGATTTTTGGGTCGAGACCCAATAGATTTTTGAAATTGTTTTATAACTCAGGACTTGGTGTCCGAAAAAGAATTTCCTACTTTTTAAACTTCTTGTAATGCGGAACGAGATACGGGCTGAGACCCTAATATTTCAAAAGACTTTTCTGTTTTCTTAAAATCTCCCGAGACTTGTAAAACACTTTATCAATCGTTTATCTATGTCGTTCCTGCCTTTCGGGGTTCTGGATTACTTGTTCAAAAGAAACTTCTCGGGAAGTCTTTCGCTGTGTTGATTTGTTTCAATGCATTGTCATAGTATAATTGAGGTGATCCAGGATGGAAAATGATTGACGTTGCGAGTAGTATGTGGAGGAGGAGTTTTTATCAGAGTTTATATATTGAGATTTTGGATTCTATCATGTAGTTTTCTGATGGAATATCAGTGGGATTTGTGACGAGCCGGATTGGTATATAGGAGTACGGATGTGGTCAATCATTTGCATAGTTTTCATTTAAAAACTTCGAAATCGTGTGGATTCGAAGGAAACTGTTATCAAATACTTGGCACCAGCGAGCCAGTTTGTTTTTCGAGAATTGATTTGGTGGTCTTACCAAAATTTATGTTTTGAGTTTTGAAATTTTTGAAAGAACTTTCGAAAATTTGTCTCCTTGACAAGATTATATGATTTCAAACTGGTTTTGAAAATGTGATTGATGTACATACGCATTTAATGCATAATGCATATCGTGGTGAAGTTCTGAATGAGATTCACGAACTGGATAAGACATCAGTATGGTACGAGGAAAAGAGATTCGAACTTTAGTATGGCAGTTTGGTTATCCAGGGATGATCGGTTGATCTATCGGATGAGAGAGATATGCTGCGTGTTGTAGATTCATGCACAGGATGTAATTTTGGAACTGTGGATTTTGTGAAACCGGGACATGTGTGCTATGTGATTCCATTGGTACGGTATTAGCGCGATTTTATCATAGTGAATTTTGAATGATTTCTTTGTAAGTGTAGATTTGGGGAGGGTGACCCCATGCTGGTGGTTTTTGATATTGAGTGGTCGTTCCCACTCCATGTATGATTGGATATGTTCGTCGGTTTATGATTGGTTTTTCGTATGCCGAGGAGTATGTTCACCAGTCGGTTGTGTTTCGTTGAGATCCACTGTATGTGATTGGTGTGTCGTTTTGAGAACTCTATATCGGTTTCTGTGGTTCTGTGTTGACCGTGTTGGAGTTTATCATGGTGATGATATTCTCGATTGCGTTTCGACCTTTGGATTGGTCATATTAAAGTTCATCATGTCAATGATATTCTCGATTAATTTATGAGTTGATCATTGCTGGTGATCATCTGAGCGTTCAGATTTTGTGTTGATATTTCGGGATTCGTTGCCATTGTGTTGGGCAGTTGTTTCACAGATGTATCGTGTATTATTGATTTGTATCAGGATTTGGACTTGATTGTGTAATCAAGCAGACAGGATTTGAAACGGATAGATTATTTCTTCCGAAGATGTTATATTTTTGTTGAGATCCATGGAATTGTGATCGTAAGCGTGTTGAAGCTTTACAGTGAAGTCACTTTCTAGCATCTCAGGAGAGCGTCGACTTGGCGCATATGTAAGTATGCTATTTTGGTTATTCGGTAATAATAATGATTGATCGTTGTCGTGATGGTTTCGGGATATTTTGGTTGATCGATTTATTTGTTTTTATGACGGATTGCAAGTTTCGAGGACGAAACTTATGTTAAGTGGTGTAGTATGTAATATCCGGAATTTCCACTACTGTTGTTTAAGATTATTTTATCCGAGTTATGTTGTACAGCGTGGAATCATGCATGTATGGGTAAAATAATTGAAGGACCAAGACATCTGTATTGGTATAATTGTCGTACTTGGTCGACAATTGGATGTAAGAAGTATATGTATTCAGTATGTCGTATGTTCGTATTCTGTATGTTGAGACGATTGGACAAGAATAGCTAAAAATGGCTAAGTATAACATTATTAGCGCACGTTATCGTGCAGGTTTAGCGCACGCTACGGATATAAGATAACGCACGTTAATGCAATCAGGTTGGAAGGAATCTGCGTGTGGACCAGGCCACTTTCGGCGCACGTTCTGGTAAGTCAACGGATGTTGTAATGTAGTGTTAGCGCACGCTAATGCATGTTGATTAGCGCACGCTAACTGTATATCGGACAAAAAGGAATCTTATCCTCGTCAGCACTTTCGGCGGGTGGACCAGTCTTCGCAGCATACAGACAAACGAGTCAACTGATATTAGCGCACGCTAAATGCAAGGACTTGCGTACGCTAGATAGTGTAAGTTACGTACGCTAATACATGGGCATTACGTACGTAAGATCATGTACGAAGCCAGACAGTAGTCTATAGACTGCGATAGCGCACGCTAACAAAGGTCAGTTAGTGCACGCTAAGGCCGTAGCGCACGCTAAACATAAGGTTTAGCGCACGCTAGTAATGTATTCTATATAAGGGACAAACGGGCATTATGAAGCATTTCGTCCATTCTTTCACCTTCAGTCGATAGAGAGAGCTTTGGGAGGTTCTTGAGGTTCCCAAACACGGTGAGGTGGTGATCTTTAACAAGATTAAAGATGGAAATCATGGATTAAAGCTTTGTTCTTGAAATCATTGGTGATTCTTGGAAATGGATTCAACCTTGGAAATCAATCCATTCCTTCATAAAGGTAATCACTCTCCATCTTTGGATTCCGTTTTGGATTGAATGTTGATGTTCTTGAGTTGATGATTATTACATAAACAAGTTTGACAAGCATGATTATGAGATGGATTACCGGAGTATGATGATATTAATATGATTCTTGTGATTTGGATTGTGTCGTTCGTTTTCTTGAGATAAGTGGATTAATCCTTCTCCTCAGTTTCGGATGTTGATGTTATTCTAGATGATTACTCTTTGTAATGGAAGATTAAGGAAGTGTGGTTACGTTCTTGATGTTTCGTGTATTAATATTAAGGAAGATGATATATGGATATAGAACTTGGATTATAAGTTGGATGATTGTTTATATGTTAAAGGATATCGGATTTCGTTGTTTTGAAAGCTTTGAACATGATTCAGAATCACTTGGTGTTCTTGAAATCGCCATAAGTTGATCGGTATCTCGTAAACATGCATCTCAGACAGATTAGCGCACGCTACGCCATCGCCTAGCGCGCGCTAACGGGAGCAACTTAGCGCACGCTACGTTAGGTGATTAATGTGCGCTAAGAAGGCAGAAAGTGCAGTATTTTCGTGTTGTGGTTGTAAATTCGTGCTGGTTTGAGTAGGATTGATCCGACTAGTGTTTAATCGAGATATTGTCGAGCCGTTGGGTTTGTAAATTGGTTTTATCTATTGTTAATTGTTGTCGAACTTGTTGTCTATCGACATCGTAATAGGTTGAGAATATTGATCAGTGATTACAACCGTGTGTTGCGGTCAAGCTCGAGAATGTTCGTTGATTGCTTTGGTCGGGACCGAGGAACTTGTAGATGACGGCAATGGATTTGGTAACAGCTTCCTCGTCATTGTATCGGTATCGAAGCAAGTTATTACTTGCTCAGTTATAATATTTAATGAATGGTTTCAGTTTCATTTCGTTTATAATGCATATAGCAATGTTTATAATCGTAATCACATGAGATTTGGGATTATAAATCATATTCGAGTTTTGGGAATCTGAATCATAATGTATATGATTTACTTTTGTTATTGGTATACTTGTATATCGAGGATATATTGTGATAAAGACGGAGATATGAATTATCTGCAATTCGTGATACTTTGGACCGTCGAGTATTGAAGATAATGGTTCGTGATGGTTTAGACATTGAGATCGTTCTCGAAGGGCTCGGGGCAAGTACTCTAATCATTTTTATCATTTGTGTCGATCATGTCATGATACATTCGTGTATCGTTGTTGTCATGCATTTGTGCATTTTTATTGTCGTGTATTGTGTACTGCTGTTTTGTGCAGTTGTGTATTGTTGTCATATGTCCACCTCGTGTTGGTCCGACGGGATCATCAGGGGATCTATGCTAGCGTGCGCTGGATCATCGGACGGGTTTTCCACCTCGGGTTGGTCTGACGGGATCATCGGGGGATCTAGGCAGTGAACTGTAACACCCCCAAAACCGTATGGGAATATTACACGCCGTAAACCCTTTCCGCAAGGATCTACCAGGCTAATCATCCATAAACAACCAAATGCTTGCCCGGCCAGGGTCAAACAATATAATAATACAGACCGTTAAGGTCACTTACACATAAACACACAGACCGATGAGGTCACACAACTCTATCAACAGGACTGACTAACAACATTACCCACACAGGGGTCGAAATACAATACAGCGGAAGACTGAATCAACTCTAACAATACAACTAAACTCTATCAACTCTCAACTCTTGATTAGTATCGCACTCGTCATCCCCTTGTGCCAATCCCGTGATCGCTCCCGAACTCGCATGTACCGGACGCAGTAGCAGGACATCCACCCCGAATACTGGGGTTAGTAAAACTCCACTGCTTTTACTAGTGCAAGGATCCAACCACCCGAAATGTAACAAGCACATAGCAACTACGAATTTAATACGCAAATCAAATTATCAAAATGTTCAGAAGTTTTAGAATTTCGAACTCAAGTAAGAGATATTTGAAAAGGAACACATCATCTCGGGGATTTTTAAAGGTAAATTCTTTTGACCTCGAGTCCCAATTTACAAAACCTTTTCGTAAACATTAGGGCCTTAGCCCGATTCTCGTTTCAAAGCATACTAAATAATATATCATTATGAGTCCGAGATCCATATTTAAAATGTTACCCGAACAATTACTGCTACACGATCATTGTTCGTACACATCATGTACCGAACTCCGGAGGCCTCGACGGACCTTACCCGGACCACACACACTGTTCGTACACATCATGTACCGAACTCCGGAGGCCTCAACGGACCCTACCCGGACCACACACGATGTTCGTACACATCATGTACCGAACTCCGGAGGCCTCAACGGACCCTACCCGGCCACACACACTGTTCGTACACATCATGTACCGAACTCCGGAGGCCTCAACGGACCCTACCCGGCCACAACATCGTTCGTACACATCATGTGCCGAACTCCAGAGGCCTCGTCAGACCCTACCTGGATCACACACCTTGTCCGTACACGTCATGTACCGGACTCCAGAGGCCTCGTCAGACCCTACCTGGATCACACACTTTGTTCGTACACATCATGTACCGAACTCCAGAGGCCTCGCGACCCTACCCGGAACACACACACACATCGACACGACACAACTCATAATCATTAAATGTCAAGCCATTCCACATTACACCGAAATGTACAATCAAGTATGTAAACCAAAACAACACAAACATCATGATCATCACAACGACTCTTAACCAACATAACACACATTAGGTACACAATACATTGAACAACCATGTGTACAACCATCTCATATGTACATCGCAATCCTGCACAAATGGCACAACGCCTAACACGTATACCAATATATCACTATTATCACAAAGCCTTCAAATTTAGGAAAAAAAAACCAACTCCAACGGAACATATTTGAGGAGGCAAGAATAATCGACATACATATCATACTTAATTACTAGTCACAAGATACAAGTCGTATAATAAGATACTTGCCTTAATAACCGCTACCAAACGCTCCAAGAACACGGTTCGACGGGAAGCTCGGACCCAAGAAGACAACGAACTAAGGGTTCCGACTCGAGTTCTTCACAAGAGTTCGACCCTAACAACATATAATCAATAAATTATCGATCATACGAGGAAGAATAATCGTAGAACGCCCGAAAACCTCTCTATGACATTTTATCGGACACCTTCAAGGCGTCGATCAAGAACTCGACCAAAACAACGAATCGATACGATCCAACCATGGAATAACAAGGGAAATGATACAATACATCTAAATAATCATCAATCCATCACAATCCTAAGTTAAATCGGATTAAACGGACGAAATCGAACAAAATACCCAAAATCCCCAAAATTAGATTTCTAGAAAATTTGACCTGATTCGCTCGATCAAAGGATGTTATAGGACGTATGATTGATGATATGAGCCTCAAAACTTCATGGATTCATTGCCCAACAACATCTCTCCATGATATACTCACCCACCAGCGTGACGGGAAGTAAAAGAATGAAGAACTCGGGTGAAAATACGCTACTGTGCCTTAAATAAGCCGATCACGGCCGGTTACGACGAATCGCCACGGCTTACGACGAATCGCCATGGCCGAACTCATCGCTCGGAAAATGCCTAACGTTACGACGCACGGCCAGTGGCCTTACGACGAATCCGCCTTACGACGAATCGCCGATCACTACCGCACGTTACTCGGCGGTCGCCCGCCCGAGCATGCCCGGCCATGACTCGGCCGACCAACTCCGACGGCCCGAACGACCCAAACCCGAACTCGAGTACGAATCAAGATACGGTTACGAAGTACTCGAAAAGACGAATCCGAGCACTAATAGAACACACGATTCCGACTACCAAGGCTCGAAATTCGACAACGGAAAGTAATTACCCCAAACTTTGGGAAATTACGAAAATGGCCCAAAACGCCCCAAAATCACGATACGTGATCGAATAACCAAACCAAGCTTGCAACATGAATAATAACATTAAATGGACTTCCGAGAAACTCGAAACAACAGTTTGGACGAGATTCGCGAGAATCGAACTCATGTGCGGAAAAGTCATTTAAGAACACGAAACTCAACAAAACGATACCGAAACGAACTCGGATGACAAAAGTGTAGAATTAAATATTCTCGAATGACGAAACGGTCAAAAGAGAGTCGTCAAACGGACCTACGCGAAAAATGAAAATTATCGGAATCTGAAATTGCGATATTACATTCTACCCTCCTTAAAAGAAGTTTCGTCCCGAAACTTAAAACAAGTAGGGAGAAGCAATATCCCGACAGGAAAACTCAACAAGATACACAAGAAACGCGTAACTTTCGTCCATTGGCGAAACGTTACAAGCAACGCGAAAGAATATACAGCGTGACAACACGCCACACGACGACCATAACAACGCCACCGGCAATGATTCAAAACAATAACGATCAATTAACGACGCATCACATACCACATCATATGCACACATTTAATCAAGGAGATGTACGCGACAACAAGTCTCACCCGACTAAAACGGCTATGCTATAGAAACAAATAGAGTATTACGATAGAAATCATTAGATTCTAATCAACAAGAAAATGTCCGACATCAAAACACAAACAATTCAAGATAACAGAAAATGAGAATACCGGATATTACATTCTATCATACAAAAAATAAGTTTCGTCCCGAAACTTAAACTAAGGTTATCACAGTGATACGAAACAAATTATAACAACACATAATAAAATACCATGCTCATGACCTCGTGGTCCACTGACACGCCTCCGTAGGTTCAACAACTAAACGGGAACTTACACAAAACAAAATATCATTCAACAAGTTCCAAATGTAAAAGCGTCACAAAAACATCTCTACACGCGAAACAATCCGTAGCGAGTACCAAAAACACCATCACTAGACATCACCGGCCCTCCTAAGTAGGAATAGAATTCGGTCCCTTATCATCTCGGCAATAATCTCGCGATCGAACTCGATGCCCCTCGTGTCCACAATTATAACAAGTCATGGCGGTTTCTTACAATGCGCGTTCATGGCCTAGAACGTTACGGTTGAAACACCTAGGAGCATTACTTAACTCAAAGACACCGACTTGGGTCTTTGGGTTCTCTAACCGACCGAGAAGGTCCCATACTCTACGATACGAGGGTTGAGGTGTGGGAATCCCAATTCCCTTACTTCCGATGCGTCATCGGAAATCTTACGCTTTTCGCTACCGACACGGACTCGGTAGACATTATAGCCATCCCAAACGCCAAGGCTCGATCCTGATAGTCCTTCAAGGTTGTACACATAAAAGAAGCCATACACTGCCGAATCTGAGGTTTCATACGCATATCGAAATAACGAACCTTATCTGCCTCACTTTTCACCTGATCCCGAACATAACACAGCTGTCGATTATAATCGACTATCGCCTGGGATATCGACACGTCTCGGGGCGTAGCCGAGAAAAACTCGACAATCCTACGCTCTTTAACAAAGGCGGACAATACTCGGCCTCCATGGCGCTTTGAATTCACCAAGTAGCGGTACGATCACTAGGCGCTACGGCCTCCCACCACTCTGCAGCTTCCCTATCGAGTAGGTATTGAGCAATAGGCACTCTTCTCTCATCGGGGCAAGATACAACATCAAATGTTCTGTCCAACTGGAAGAGCCAATTCTCCCAGCCTAACGAGTCCGAAGAACCTACAAAACGAGGCGGGTGCATTCTCATCACATCTCGTAACCACTTATCAGCTCCGTTATCTTCATCCTAATCCCGTCTCGGTGTACGGTCTGATTCATATGCGCCAACCGGCCACCACCCGACGAAGGATGGTGGCGGCGTCAATATCAACATTACCTCCGGATGATTGCTGCGATCACGACCACGACTACGACCACGTCCTCGGCCACGGCCTCTCGGCATCTTGGATGGACGACCAATAAGAATAACACATCCAAACAAATATCACAACGTCAAGATAAGACAATAAATAGCGACGTTAAAACATCAACTCCAAGTCATCACACAAGTGACGAACTAACACCGTAATTTTAGAACTTCATTAAAAAAATAATCCACACAAATACATCAATGAGATGTTTGGATTTTACAAAATCAAACACGGTCAAAACCACACACGTATCGCAGGGATCAAACACTAACAACAAAAATAAACTGGTTCCGGGGTATTATTCAAATGATAAAATTTTAAAATTCTCAAGTTTGACAAAAAATTGGTGAAATGAAATTTTTGAAAACACTTATAATACCTCGGTCGTTTAATTAAAACCATGTACCTCATTATCAAAGCTGTTTTGATTGAAGCTATTTGCAAAACAACACATCGAAGCTTCAATCTTTCGCTAGACGATATCACAAAATGACCTTATCAATATATCATTATCTTTGCTAGCGTTATACGGGTAACAACATGTTACCACGCCATCCATCAGCGATATATCAACAGAGATTAAATAATCAAGGGGCACGGGTACAATGTAATAACAAATTTCTACCGGTCAGTCAAAAGTTTACTAGTAATAACATGCGCTTTACGGCCGTAACAACTCGAGCTTACGGCCGTAATGGAAAACATCTTACGGCCGTAACATCTAGTCGCAGGATCGCAAGTATTGTCACAAAGAGCCCCCAACACACAAACACATAACATTTAAATTCCGAAAATTAGGGTCGTTTTGCAAAACAAGATTTTTCCAAAAATTTTGATTTCCACAAAAATGCTCAAATCAGTAGTCTTTAAGGAAAAATGTTTTCAAAGCTACCCGTAGCGGGTATAATTACAACAATCCAAAATAGTCGATATTAAAACCACATGCCCAAATGGCAAATGTGGTCGCCAATTCAATCACATACATCTCATGGCATCAAGTTTAAACACACAGCAAAATCATTCATCGGAGTTTCCCACAAACTCTACCGTAAAACCCATCAAGGTTCACAACTTTCACACCATACCAACCCACATGGTGGTTCAAGGGCCAAACATCAATACATCCAGTTCTTTACACGTACATCGTATCCAAGTATCGAATACAACTTCATTACACAACACTGTGTAAATAAAATTATGCACCACAAATATCACACCTAAATGAAATCATGAACACAGATATTATGCATAAAAGAGGAGACTTACGTCCACGGGCCGCACGGAGACGACGGTCGCCCACGATACTAATCTCATCCGACAACATATCCAACGCGTTGTGACTACGCACAACTCAACTAGTCACCTGACGACTCGAACGACAAGACAACACATTACTCGACAAATCACAACTCGACTCGACCTGACAGCCTAGGTTTCCGCAACCTAAGCTCTGATACCATAAATGTAACACCCCCAAAACCGTATGGGAATATTACACGCCGTAAACCCTTTCCGCAAGGATCTACCAGGCTAATCATCCATAAACAACCAAATGCTTGCCCGGCCAGGGTCAAACAATATAATAATACAGACCGTTAAGGTCACTTACACATAAACACACAGACCGTTGAGGTCACACAACTCTATCAACAGGACTGACTAACAACATTACCCACACAGGGGTCGAAATACAATACAGCGGAAGACTGAATCAACTCTAACAATACAACTAAACTCTATCAACTCTCAACTCTTGATTAGTATCGCAGCTCGTCATCCCCTTGTGCCAATCCCGTGATGCTCCCCGAACCTGCATGTACCTGGACGCAGAACAGACATCCACCCCCCGAATACTCGGGGGTTAGTAAAACTCCACTGTTTTACTAGTGCAAGTATCAAACCATACGAAATGTAACAAGCAAATAGCAACTACGAATTTAATACGCAAATCAAATTATCAAAATTTTCCCGAGAAGTTTTAGAATTTCGAACTCAAGTAAGAGATATTTGAAAAGGAACACATCATCTCGGGGATTTTTAAAGCAGAAATTCTTTTGGACCTCGAGTCCCAATTTACAAAACCTTTTCGTAAACATTAGGGCCTTAGCCCGATTCTCGTTTCAAACCATACTAAATAATATATCATTATGAGTCCGAGATCCATATTTAAAATGTTACCCGAACAATTACTGCTACACGATCATTGTTCGTACACATCATGTACCGAACTCCGGAGGCCTCGACGGACCTTACCCGGACCACACACACTGTTCGTACACATCATGTACCGAACTCCGGAGGCCTCAACGGACCCTACCCGGACCACACACGCTGTTCGTACACATCATGTACCGAACTCCGGAGGCCTCAACGGACCCTACCCAGCCACACACACTGTTCGTACACATCATGTACCGAACTCCGGAGGCCTCAACGGACCCTACCCGGCCACAACATCATTCGTACACATCATGTACCGAACTCCAGAGGCCTCGTCAGACCCTACCTGGATCACACACCTTGTCCGTACACGTCATGTACCGGACTCCAGAGGCCTCGTCAGACCCTACCTGGATCACACACTTTGTTCGTACACATCATGTACCGAACTCCAGAGGCCTCGTCAGACCCTACCTGGAACACACACACACATCGACACGACACAATTCATAATCATTAAATGTCAAGCCATTCCACATTACACCGAAATGTACAATCAAGTATGTAAACCAAAACAACACAAACATCATGATCATCACAACGACTCTTAACCAACATAACACACATTAGGTACACAATACATTGAACAACCATGTGTACAACCATCTCATATGTACATCGCAATCCTGCACAAATGGCACAACACCTAACACGTATACCAATATATCACTATTATCACAAAGCCTTCAAATTTCGGAAAACACAACCAACTCGATACGATCCAACCATGGAATAACAAGGGAAATGATACAATACATCTAAATAATCATCAATCCATCACAATCCTAAGTTAAATCGGATTAAACGGACGAAATCGAACAAAATACCCAAAATCCCCAAAATTAGATTTCTAGAAAATCTGACCTGATTCGCTCGATCAAAGGATGTTATAGGACGTATGATTGATGATATGAGCCTCAAAACTTCATGGATTCATTGCCCAACAACATCTCTCCATGATATACTCACCCACAAATGCGACGGAAGTAAAAGAATGAAGAACCGGGTGAAAAATACGCTACTGTGCCTTAAATAGCCGATCGGCCGTACGTTACGACGTAATCGGCCATGGCTTACGACGAATCGGCCATGGCCGAACTCATCACTCGGAAAATGCTCTAACGTTACGCACGTTACGGCCAGTGGCCTTACGACGAATCGCCTTACGACGAATCGCCGATCACTACCGCGACGTTACTCGGCCGGTCGGCTGGCCCGAGCATGCCCGCCATGACTCGCCGGGACCAACTCCGACGGCCCGAACGACCCGAAACCCGAACTCGAGTACGAATCGAAGATACGGTTACGAAGTACTCGAAAAGACGAATCCGAGCACTAATAGAACACACGATTCCGACTACCCGAAGGCTCGAAATTCGACAACGGAAAGTAATTACCCCAAACTTTGGGAAATTACGAAAATGGCCCAAAACGCCCCAAAATCACGATACGTGATCGAATAACCAAACCGAAGCTTGCAACATGAATAATAACATTAAATGGACTTCCGAGAAACTCGAAACAACAGTTTCGGACGAGATTCGCGAGAATCGAACTCATGTGCGGAAAAGTCATTTAAGAACACGAAACTCAACAAAACGATACCGAAACGAACTCGGATGACAAAAAGTGTAGAATTAAATATTCTCAGAATGACGAAACGGTCAAAAGCGAGTCGTCGAAACGGACCTACGCCGAAAAATGAAAATTACCGGAAATCCGAAATTGCGGATATTACATGAACGCTGGATCATCGGATTGCCAGGTATTGTTGTTGTGCATATGTATATTATGGGTTTGCCATACGTATACATTGTCGTTATTGTTGTGATCATATTGACGTTGTCATATGAGTATGCATTTGTAGGTCTTGTGTTAGGACCATGTCCGTATGTTATGTTGATATGATCTCGGATTAGACTGACGTGATTGTCATGGTATTTCGTATCTTGAGGTATGTTCCGTATTTCCTTGGTACTTGTCTTTGATGGACAATCGATTATCGTATTGGAATTGTCGATGTTATCCGATGGATTGAATTGGCCAGAGTTGGTATAATTTCCGTATCGCGAGTTATGATCATGTTTTGAGAACCTTGGGTATTGTTGAGATTCCATACAGATATTTCGGTATTATCTTAATGTGTTGTTAAGGATACGAATCGTGGATTCTCGTAAAGTTACGACGGTAAGATTACATTGGTCGTATTCTTACTTAGTATTTCCATTGATATGTAATTATTGACGAGATGTGATTATTATCATTGTTGGATATTATGGATGACCCCGTCGTGGGCTTTCTTTTTAGGTTCTTGGATTATCAAGCTTGTAGCGGTCGTGGAGAGATGAACTTCCCGGAGGATACTGGCAAGGGCATGTATTTGTGTTTTGAGTTTCTGATCAGTTGTTGTATTCCGCTGCTAGAGTATTTTAATTATTTGTCTTTATCCGCTGCGTGAGTATTTTTAAATGGCCTTTTTGGTATCCGGTAACTTAGGTTACTTTGGCAATCATTTTCTAAATCTATCCTGTCGGTACGTGTAGGCGATAGCTTAACGTATGTTTTAAACTGTTGAGTTTTGGCATTTTGGGCCTTGTGGTTTCAAATGAGTTTTTACGACGGTTTGATAAACGAGTTTTATAAATCTTCGAATGTTTTTAATAGATAATGCCGTCGTTAGCCTCTTGGGCGTTTGTAAATGTTTGCGAAAATTTCCTTCAGCCTTGTGGGTTCCATCTCGGGGCCCACGGCGCTGTAATATTCCCGTTCGGATCTGGGGGTGTTACACAATCAATGCTACCAAGCATTCCATGAATGTGATGTTTTTCTTCATGTGCCTCGAATAAGCGTGCAACGTCATGGGTTGTCGGCCTACGTAAGAACTCTCGACTATATAATATAATTATCGCATCGCAAAAATTATCAAGGCATTCACCTACAAAATATTAAATAGTAAATAAAATAATAATAATAACGAAAACTTTATAAAAAAACGAATTAAATAAATAAAAATGACAATGTTAACCTGACGTTCTTCGTGCCATGTTCAAATAGTCATCAAATATATCCGGAGGTTCACCCGTTGCGAGTTGCCGAATGGCCGGTGTTCATGTTTGTAACGCCGTGAAACTTTTCTTCCCCCTCGCGTCTTGACCCTCTTGAAACCATTTGAAATTCGCTTCAATATCACCAACAATTTTTAAAAACAAGCTTTTATTCATACGAAAACGGTCACGAAAAACATGTTCGGGAAACTTTGGTCGTTCGACGAAATAGTCATTCATTAGAGTTTGTAAAGCTTTTTCACGAAAACGAGTGACATACCCCCGGATTTCGGTAGTGCTTGTCGTGTCTTCAATGGAATCGTACGCGGCTAAGAAGGTTTCTAAGTTACTACCGGATAAACATAGTTCGGAAGAGTCGGTGGAAAAAATTAACTCGTCCTCGGATGAAGAAGAGGATGATGAAGACATGGTAAATAAAATGTGAATTGTTTGTATGAAAATATGGTAAATATTGCGTGAATTGTTTGTGTGAAAAAATGGTTATTAAAGTGTTTATTTATAGGGATTTTTTTTTGTTTAAATGCCAAACGGTCGAGTCAATAAATGCCCAACGGCTAGTTTTTTGCTTTCAATCTCTCATGATTCTTCGGCAATAGATGTCGAGCTTGTTGATGCCGAGTCCATGCCGAGCTTGTGACATTGGTATTGCCGAGCGGCATGGTTGATGTCGAGGTGGGTCTCCGAGATCCTTTCGATGACCTATGACTTCTCTGAATGATATCAATACGATTCTCATCATTTTTATTACAATTTATTATTTTTCTTCAAACATAAATTATTTTAATTTGGTTCGATATTTTGGAATTCTCAATCCCAAAACCAACTCAAACCACTTCTTATGCGTTCTTTACTATCCGAATTGATTTGATCCATCGATTTTTGGTTCGCTACGTGTCATAGACTTCCCACTACGGATATGCCAATTTCATGACCCGAAAAAAAAAAAAGAGTGAATTGTCCTTTCTTTAATGTAGCTGCTCTGCTCATCGTTAAAGGAACAAGGCGGGAACGTGTAACGTACTACCAGCAGCTCGGAGTGGAAGCTTTTCCTTTACTCAACTGATTCCTCTCGCTCTCGCTCTCTCTCTCTAGGGTTTTCTCTCTCAAACTTCTAATTTCATATTTTTTTTCTACCTCCCTTTTTCACAAGCATCTGTATTCTCTTCGAGATCTGAGCTTTCTTTTTCCTCGCAGGCGCTTTTTCTGAGCTCTCTTTTGCTCATCTGGTGATTTCGGGTATGCAGTGTTCTTCCTTTTGTTATAATTTTATTGTTGAGCGCGTGAATTTTTTTTAGGGATTTTGGTTTTCTCTTTGACTGTTTTGTTTTGATCCGATTTGATTGTTATGCATGCGTGTATTTTACGGGTGCGATTCGTGTGAACGTTTGCAAATGATTTTGATCCATGTATGTTATAGATCGTTCATCGTAGAGTCTCTTTGCCATCAGTTTGCTGAATTTTTGCCCAATATCTACCAATTTGTTGTGATGTATATAGATTTCTGGTCCATTTTGTTCTTTTTAAGTTCGAGGACGTGACTAATTTTTCGTGTATGGTGTAAGCTAGATCGTTTACTTCTGTTGTTGTTTGATTCAAAATGATTTCGATCTCATTTGAGGTATCTTCTTCTATACGAGCATGAAGTCTCAATCTCTGTGGAAAGCGATTAGTAAACCATTGTTTTTGGACCTGCAACACTTTCATTAGTTTGGGAAAATTTTCCGAAATAGATCATTTAACCGAGAGCTTCATTCTGTCTAATAATTAGGGAGAGAAAAGTTATGGCACCAACTATTGAGAAGTCTTCACGTTCGCCCCTCAACGAAAGGATACTCAATTCCATGACCTCAAAAACTGTTGCTGCTCACCCTTGGCATGATGTTGAGATAGGCATGTATTCTTTTACCACTTGCATGTTCAAATGTCAAGTAGCATGCTCATGTTTAATCTTTTGCTTTTCTTATTCAACTATGCAGGACCTGGAGCTCCGATAATCTTCCATTGTGTAAGGGGATTCTTAGTCTATTCAGATTATCCATTTTCTTTATCGTTAAAGATGAGCAACGATTTCAGATTTAAACTGAATACTGAAGTGAAAATCTGTCCGTCTTTAATTTGTAGCCTGAACATCTTTATTTGTATATCACAGAAGATTCATCTGAGAACGATGTGTTGAACTGTGATTACAAATTACATCCAATTTTGTGTTCCACCGAGAGAAGTTTGTTAACTCGTGTTCCCTCAATTCATATTTGACATATTTTCCTATCCAGCTTTTGTTTGTCTGTGCTGAATGGCCTCCTTGCTTCTTTCCTCTTATCACCTAATGCTCAAAGCATAGAGTATTAATGCATTTTCAGAAATTACATGAAATGGCGATTTCACCTGAAAGTGTTTATCATATATATCTGTTTACAATGAACTAGGTTAAAATTCCATAGTATGGAATAATGTCTTGGCTACATAACTTATATATGGTTATATCAATGTATCTACATATGTGCGTTTGTTGCTTTTATGCTTTTGTTTGACATTTCCGCTGTATTACTAAAAGGCTGCTTTTATTCCTTCTCCCACTAGTTCATGGGAATATTTGTTTGCTTTCTATGCAAAGCTTCTTAAACTAAGTAGCATAATCTCTGCAGGTGGTCGAAATACCCAAGGGAAGTAAGGTGAAGTATGAACTTGACAAGAAAAGTGGTCTGATCAAGGTCCGATGTTTATTAACCTCAGTATCAATATATGTTGGTTAACTATGATATACTAAATTATGATGCATATCCAGGTCGATCGTATTCTTTACTCATCTGTCGTGTACCCCCATAATTATGGCTTCATCCCTCGTACTCTCTGTGAAGATAGCGACCCAATGGATGTATTGGTCATTATGCAGGTACAATGTTGATTCCAGAATTTTCTAACAATCACTTTGAGCACTTTTAGATTCTAAATCTCTATTTCTGTGATACGTATACATAAAGTATGTGGGTTCAAATAAATAAGAATTATTGGAAACCCTGGACCATTTCCTTCAAAAAAACAAAATCAATAATAAGACATCGGATATATAAGTAGATTTAAATATTTGATTGGCATCAGCATGTTTTAGTAAATTTCATTTTTTTAATGTGATGCATTCATTACCTAATTTTAAATATACGCGAATTCCTTAAGATGATTGTGAATTTGAAACCATGGTTGAAGTTGAGCTTAGCTATGCATCTTCTGGCAATATGATGTTAAGAATGTGTTACCTTTTAAAGATACTTCTCTTGGAAACAGTTTTCTCTCATCACTTAACTATATCTCCACAAACATAATCAGGAACCAGTTCTTCCAGGCTGCTTTGTCAGGGCTAAAGCAATAGGCCTCATGCCTATGATTGATCAGGTATATTTACATCTCATATCATCTCGCAGTTTAGAACAAATAGTTGACTTATTTCTTGGCAACAGGGAGAGAAAGATGACAAGATAATTGCCGTCTGTGCTGATGATCCTGAATATCGCAACTATACGGACATTAAAGAGCTTCCACCCCATCGCTTGGCTGAAATCCGCCGTTTCTTTGAAGACTGTATCCTTTCATGAAATGTCGTGAACCATGACTAGTGGAGTTTTCACTTGTGTTTCTCTCATTTTTATTGGATTTTATATTTTGTTGCCTTAAACAATCAAACAGACAAGAAGAACGAGAATAAAGAAGTTGCAGTTGATGAATTTCTTCCAGCCACAAAGGCTTATGAAGCAATCCAGGGCTCCATGTAAGTGGTTTTCTTCTTTGTTTAAAGAACATTGTGAAATATTCTGTTAAACTTCCTGGAATCGAAGCTAACTATTTCCGCTCATTGTGTATTGTAAAGACGTGTTAATTTTAATTGAAGATGAAGTATTATAAACCTTTCATGTGACTGGATGTTTCTTGGGTACACTTAACAAAAAAAAATAATAATAAAAAAAAACTGTTGCTGGTCTCCCTCCCACCGTCCGTCCCTCCCTTCCCTCCTCTTCCCTCTCTCACCCCACCCCCTCCCTCGCTCAATTTTTTTCTTTAATCCAGAATCACTTTCATATATTTGTCTCTTATTTGCATCATCCGTTCTTGTAGCTGAACTAATATTATGTTTTATAAACGCATTGTTATACTATTGTGCAGGGACCTGTATGGAGACTATATTGTGGAGAGCCTAAGGCGTTAGTTTGATAGCCAGTTGTCAGGGAATGGCCGTGCATTTCGTTTTTTGAGCAGCTGTTGTGCTTGACATTCATATACTATCTTATAAATTGCTTCAGTACAATATCAAGGTGATGATGAAAAACTAAACTTGGTCGAATTGTTATAAGGTTTCGGTCGAAGTAGTGTACCACGTGCTGTGTAAAAAGTGTCTGGTTGCTAAATGCTTTTCAAAACTCTTATTGTGCAGCATTTAATGACAACCACGGAGTTTATACAAGGATTCAAGAAAATGTGTATCTGGTTTGATGCATTTTCTTCATAAGCACTTCTGCTGCATAGCTGATTTACATTTTGAAATTTAGGTGCATCGTATGTTTTCGTTCCAACGTTGCGCTAGATTTTTCTATCCAGTTTTATCTTACCTCCAGATCCCTTCTGATCATAGAGTGGAAGTGGTGGATTTTATGTCAGAACTCCATTTTGTTCATAGGTGTTAGCCATGGTTTGGGAACCCCCCCCCTCGTGTAAATACTTTTTAGGGGTGAGCAAAATCAATCCGGAACTGAAGAAAACGTGCTGAGCCGATTCAAACTGTGCGATTTAGTTTGATTCGGTTTGAATGTGTAACACCTAAAATCTGAGAACATGTGAAAAGACCAAAATACCCCTACAAGTTTAAAATTTAATTAAAAGCTTATAAAGTATCCAAATAATTCCAAACTTCTAACAATGAACAAGTTATGATCCAAAGTAATTTTAACAACTTCATTTAACATTTATAAAAGTTACAAAATTACCAAATACCCTCATAGGGCCGATGGACACAAAATGCATTTGTTTTATGATTTAATTGATTTAAAATGATAGATATCTTTATAAATATGGAAGATAATTATCACCAAATATCCTCCCACCTATAATCACGAATTTTCTGGACCAGGCCCTCCCCTCATCACACGGTTTTCCCTTTTAAAAAGTCAATCCATATCTTTTCTCCACAAAACCCTAATTTGCCGATTTTCATAACACACACAACAATTCTCATAGCCTCCATTCGACATTCACAACACTCCTAAGCATTTTTCTCGTGATCAAACAACATCCAAGAAGTCCTGGAAAAATACCCTTTTGAATTGTTGAAGCTTGGATCGATCGTGGCTTTGGTTTTCTTTTGTCGAGCCCTATAAACAAGGTAATTCGTTTATGATCTGTTCGACCTCCCTAAAATTCGTTTATGATTTTTCTCATAATCCTCATATCATGTATACTCTGGGAAAAATGATAGAAAGGTCGTGGAGAAGCTTTTGGAGTCGTGTGGATTTTTGGTTCGTTTTTGCTCATACGCGTATACAACAAATCGTGCAGCCTTTTCCACACGTTCAATCCTTGGTTTGGTATTTTTCTCAGGTCCCTTACATCATATAAACATCAAATAAAATGGCTGATTCGATCCATGCATGCTCTACATCGTTTTCGTGATTTAAAACCCTAAAAACGTGTTTAAATGTGAAATATATACTCCGATCCAGAATAATTATTAATAAAATTATTATACACTTATTATGATGTAATATGATCTGGAAAAAATGTTGGAAAGAATTGTCATGGCTTAAAACATGTGTTTCGAAATTATTTTGATTTATTGAATTTTGTATAAATCGTATAAAGAGAAAAAGGAAAATAAATCGTGGGATCTAGGGTTTTGGTTTAGGGCTGGAAATGGTGTTAATTAATGATATTAATGATGAGATGATGATTGAGAATTGATTAGAAGGATTAGGGTTTCTAATTCCTTTGTTTTTGGTTTATACGATTTGTATATAAATGTTTTGGGTGAGTTTTGTAAACTTTAAAACTTAAGGGTTAATTCTGGAACTTTATTTGAGCTGTATATAATTCAAATAAAATATAACTTGTGGGTGTTAAGTGTAAGTTTTGCAATTAAATGGATTAAAATGTATTTTAAACCTAATTAGGGTTTGTTTTGAAAATAATTAAAAGAGAGGGACTAAACATGTAATTTTCAGAAACTTGGGACTGATTTGAGTAATTTAATATATTCAGGGGGTTATGTGTCATTTTGATAATTTAATGGCCTAATATGTAACTATTAATAATTAAAGATTGAAATTGTAAATTTAAGGGTTAAATATGTAACTTTAATAACTTGAGGGACTTAATGTGTAAATTATAAATACTTGAGTATCCATTCGAATAATTTAATAAAATAAGTGCTCATTATGTAAAATGGATAAGTTAAGGGTTTAATGTGTAACTTTGAATACTAAAAGGTTTAAAGTGTAATTTTGGGAAGTAAAGGGTATAAAATGCAAAGTTATGATTTCCCCCTCTTCTCCTCTAGGTGTGAAGAAGGAGAGGTCCTGAGCCACATCTGCTTTTCCGAGTTGTTTCCATTTTCGTGCTTGCAATAAGGTACGGATATCATTTTTCATTAAAGGCTCCATTATGCTATTATGACTTTGGAAATATGGTACACTTAAGATTCCCTGCCATTGCTATGTTCCCTTCGATGAACTTTGATACGATTCGAGATACACATTTGCCATATGACCTTTTGTATGATATGAGACCCGATTCTTAGTTTGATACCCGAGCCATTTCTGCTTTCCCTACCTATGGAGGTACCATAGGCGTGTCTCGTGATGCACCACCGACATGACTAGTGTGTGGCCCTAGTGATTCGCTACACCGTCCCTTCTGTTATATTATGTGCACACTTATGATATGATTTATTATGGCCAACTGATTTACGTGGGCGTATGGATGCATCCTAGATGCGCTCATTTAGTGGATTTAACTATGATTATGTTTATGATATCCGTCTGGTGACTGCACTGTGCTATACATGCCTTTCACAACTTCCGGGAGCCGATCACTCCACTTTATGATACATGAGGACACCCTCATATTATCTCAGTTGCCTAAGAGGTATCCTCCGATTATGAGATTATGATATTGACGGCTTATATGATATGATATGATATGTTTCGGCTCGTGGTAGATGACTATCCTATCCTTTCATTTCTATTATTCATTTGTTTATTCCTTATGATATTCCCAATGCACTATATTTGGTTCTGTTTCATTATCGTTGCTTTGTTTATGTATCTGCTCACTGGCTTTTAAGCTCACCGCATTTCCTTTCCTCATGGCGGAGTTTCTAAGATAGGAGCTGGGCTTTTGCTATGGGATGAGAGTTAGAGCTTATGATGAAGCTTTTACCTTAGATGACCACCCTATGTTATGACTTTGGATTTGGATTATGTTCTTATTTTTTTTCTTTGGATTATTTTCTTCATCATTTAACTTATGTACTTTGACTTAAGCTGTGTTGGCTTGATCTTTCTTATTGAATTATGTTTAAGACTTCCGCTGTGTATGATATTATGTATGTATGCTTTGATATGTCACCATCCTTGTGGCACTGAGTTGGGGTGTTACAGAATGTATGCTTCTCTATTATTTTCCGTTTTATCTGTCAGTTAAGGTATGTACACAAATGAAGAAAAACATTGGGAGATGTAACAAATGCTAACATATTGGGACTCAAACTAAATCTACAAAATCAAGACAAAGGATAGAATTGGAAAAATGAATATAGTTCTCCTTCGTTTTTTAAAGATGATAGATCGAGGGAGAAACAAATTTCCTTTGCAAAAGTGGCAGATAGCAATTTTAATAACTGCTGAGGGGGGTGGCAATGGGATACGGTATGGGCACGGCATGGTTGATGCCGAGCGGCAACACCGCTGCCACTGTTACGGCATGCCTGCGGCATGGGCTCTCTCGGCAATCTTTGCCGTTGAGGCATGGGGGAAAATGACCGTTGAAATGTGACCGTTGGGGTTTTTGGGACCGTTTGGCATTTTAACAAAAAGAAAAAAAAAATATCCCTTTATAAATCACCTACAATTCACATTTTATTTATCATATTTTCACACAAATAATTCACATTTATTTTACCATGTTTTCATCCTCCTCTTCTTCATCCGAGGACGAGTTAATTTTTCTCGCCGACTCTTCCGAACAATTGTTATCTGGTAGTACCCTATCAACCTATTTAGTCGTGTACGATTCCATTGAAGACACGGCAAGCACTACCGAAACCCGAGAGTCTGTCACCCGTTTTCGTTAAAAAGATTTACGAACTCTAATAAATGACTATTTCGTCGAACGACCAAAGTTTCCCGCCCATATTTTTCGTGGCCGTTTTCGTATGAATAAAAGTTTGTTTTTAAGAATTGTTGGTGATGTTGAAGCGAATGGTTTCAAGAGGGCCAAGACGCGAGGGAAAAAAAAAGTTTCACGGCGTTACAAAAATGCACATCGGCCATTCGGCAACTCGCAACGGGTGAACCTCCGAATAGATTTGATGACTATTTAAACATGGCACGAAGAACGTCAGGTTAACCTTCTGGTTTTTTCTACGAAGTTTTTGTTATTTTTTTATTTACTATTTAATATTTTGTAGGAGAATGCCTTAATCATTTTTGTCATGCGATAATTGAATTATATAGTCGAGAGTTCTTACGTAGGCCGACAACCCATGACGTTGCACGCTTATTCGATGCACATGAAGAAAAACATCACATTCCGGGAATGCTTGGTAGCATTGATTGTACACATTTCGTTTGGCAAAATTGTCCTAGAGAGGTGATCACCAATACCCGACTATTATGCTTGAAGCCGTCGCTTCAAATGATTTGTGGATTTGGCATTCGTTTTTTGGTCCTCCCGGTGCAAACAACAATATCAAATCAGTCTTCATTGTATCTTACGGAGCGAAATGGAACGGCGCCAAACAGTTCATTTTCTGTAAATGGACGGCTTTACAAACGTGGATATTATCTTACCGATGGAATCTATCCTACGTATTCAACGTTTGTTAAAGCATATAAGTATCCCACTGACCCGGAGGAAAAGAGATTCAAGAAGCTACAAGAGTCTGCAAGAAAGGATGTCGAACGAGCTTTTGGTCGTCTTAAGGGAAAATGGATGATTCTCAGTCGTCCTCTCCGGGCTATGTCGGTCGAAAAGATTCGACAACTCGTTTATACGTGTATTATATTTCACAATATGATTTTAAAAGACGACCATATGGCAATATCACCGGTTCATATAATGGATCAGCCAGTCGCGCCAGTTTATGACGAGAGTGTACTACCAAAGTTACTCGACGAAGATATCCATTACCGTCTCCGATATGATCTTACGGAGCACGTAGCGGCTCAAGACTTACCATACCTCGATGACTAGTGATTTTCTTTTTTTTTCTAATAAGTTTTATGTAATTTTCTTTTAATTATTAATAAAATATTATGTTTTTATTAAATTATTTAATATAATTATGAATCTAAAAAATAGAAAAATAAAATTAGGGGAGGCATGGGATCATCATTACCACCTCTCATGGGTTTGTGGATGCCATTTTTCATGTATGGTTACTGTTTTTTTTTTAATTTAAATACCAGACTCTACTGAACTACAGAGCATCACACTGGAGTCTAATTCTATATTTTATCTGATTTAATTAAATTTAAAAATTCTTGTTCGAGATGGTGAAGCAGGCAGCCAACGATTGGAATTCTATGAATACGGAAGCAAAGGAGACTCACAAAGCGAGAGATTTAGTCATTCTGGCACTTTTTTCGCACTTTTCCGATAGCTACTGCTCTCGGATGAGCTCCTGCGCGAAACCACTTAATAGTGTGGTAAACAAAACCAACCCAACGAAAACGAGACAGAACGACAGCATTCGTACTCGTACGCCTGTTCTAACAGTGGAACGCGTCGAAGTAAGCCATCCGGCGGCTCTCGACTGAGCTCCTGCGGGAAACCACTTAATTGTGTGGTAAACAAAACCGACCCAACAAAAACACAACACAAAACGACAGGATTCGCACTCGTACGCCTGTTCTAACAGTGGAACTCGTCGAAGTAAGCCACATGGTTATTGGTAAAATCATTGAGCTATACATTTTATCGATAGAAATCTACTTGTTACAAATAACATTTTGTTATAAAGTCCGGTTATTCGAACTAAGCCGAATCCCTAATAATAGCATGATTTATACGAAAAAGTAAACAGATTATACAAACATATTAAATATGACTTAATATGATATATACTCATACATTCCATGGCTGACATTTCATTAATATTTCTACTTTCAAGTGAAATTTTACCTATATTGGGAAGACTTTTGTTCTTGTGGTTAATTTAATTTCTTGATTTCATACTCAAATAAATTAAAAAAATTGTTCAAAATAACTGATGTTGTCATTAAATTAAAACCATGGGAAACCTTAAGAGAGAACAGTAATAAGAGAGAACAAAAGGGATTAATCAGATTTTAATCCTTCTCCTACAGAACAAAAGAAAAAAAATCAAATTACATACAGAACACTTCAAACATCTAAATCAGGCCTTCTTCGGAGACTTGGCTGCCTTGGGGGATTTTGGGGATTTTGTGGTGTCGCCGGTCTTCTCGTGTTTCTTTGGCAGAAGAACAGGGTTGATGTTGGGTATAACCCCGCCGTGTGCAATTGTGACTCCGGCGAGAAGCTTTCCGAGCTCTTCATCATTCCTCACAGCAAGCAGCAAATGCCTTGGGATAATCCTGTTCTTCTTGTTGTCCCTTGCAGCATTTCCAGCCAATTCTAGAACCTGAACACATAGTATGATCGAATTTTTAGGTGGTTTAATATAAATTATAAACAGAAAATGAACCCTAATTTTAATTGAGTTTTCAAAGAAAAATTGAAAAAAAAAAACTAATTTTGAAATACCTCAGCAGCAAGATACTCGAGCACAGCAGCCATGTAGACCGGTGCACCACCTCCCAACCTCTGGGCGTAGCGCCCCTTCTTCAAATACCTGCCGATCCTACCGACCGGGAACTGCAGACCGGCTTTGACGGACCGGGAGACTGATTTCTTCTTTGGACCGCCGGCTTTCCTTCCTGCGGCTCCTTTCTTAACTTTTGTGGCTGTATCCATTTCTTTCTGCTACGAAAATGGAACGGATAGAGAGAGAAAATCGAGAGAGAGAAAGAGAGAGAGAGGGACGGGAGAGATTTGAAACAAGGGAACAGCGGTAAGGAATAAGGAATTGGTGAAAAGTTTCTTGTTCGGGCTGCTGGTTAAATAAGTGGGGATTGAGCTGAGATTTAATGGTGGTGACTTTGGAGCGTCAGATTAAGTTGTATCGACGGTTGTGAGAAGAAATGGTTTCGATCCGCGTACTATAAATTGGACCAATCAGTGATTGTCTAACCTTACTTTTTTATTGTGGGTAAAAGGTAATGTGGAAAATATTTTATTTACTTGGCTTTATAATTGGTTCGCATCAGTCTTTTAAACAGCGCAGCTAGAGCTCAGCACAAATGGTCCGGACCCAGTTTTAGAGGTGATGAAATAATGATGATTAATGGCTCGATTATGATTGCACATTATTCTAATTAAGTTTATTTATACTAAAATATTATTGAACTTGCGAGTTTGATGACTAAATGAAGATATTAAGATTGATAATTGTATTTTATGGGAGTATGTAAAGAAGAAAGCATTTTATATGTAATAAGAGGACACATAATATGCAAAAAAAAAAAAAAAAAATTACAGAATCGGGCTAGCCCGGACCCGGTTTTACAGTCGGACCGGTTGGTCTGAGCAATCCGAGCCGGGTCGATAAAGTCCGACCATTTATAATCCGGCCATTCGGATAAGGTCGGTCGGGCGGGTCGGACCGGTGCTTTCTAAGCGCAGCGTTGAGGTGTAGCGTTTTTGTCCTGATAGCGCGTAGCGCAAATAGCGTAGTGTATATCGCAAGTTTAGCGTTCCTACTATTTTATATAAAAAAATAAAATATATCTATATAATATATAATTCTTTGTCATAAGTTAATATAAATCAAGTTAAAATTATAACTAATAACACTTAAAATAAGAATATATGAAAATAAATGTATAAATATCATATTCGTTTAGCTACAATCCACCGTTTTTTTATTGAACTCATCAACAAGTTTTCCTATCGGTTATTTATCATTGGTTATTTGTCATTATCTTTGACACTACATATATCTAAGAATTATTAAAAAACTATATTTTGTAACAAATTTAATAGAACTTTATAGTTTATATAGATATAAAAGTAATAAAATAATAATTAAAAAAATATTTGTAATTAAAATAAAATAATATATTATTTAAAATGTTATTTTGATCCCTTTAATTTCTAAAACGTTCTTTTTTAGTCCCTACCGTTAACCTCTGTTTATTTTTAAAGGAAAAACAATACTTTTCGTCCCTGTAATTTGTGTGATTTTTTGCTTTTAGTCCCTACGAAAATTGAAATATTATTTTGATCCCTTTTAATTTTTAGAACGTTTTTTTTTAGTCCTTGTTATTAACATCCGTTTATTTTTAATGACTTAGCAAACACGAAGGCCATCAGGTTACTATAACAATGTAATCAATTGTAAAAACCCCGTTGGAAATTAAAAACCACGTAATTAGTAAGCTTATTGTTTACTACCAGTAATACATGTGTCAATTGAATGTGCTAATTTTTCAAAACTATGGTGACACAACTGGCTTTTGAGAATAATAGTATATATCCAAATAGCATAATAGTGCAGTAACAAATTCATGAGTACAGTAACCCGGAAATTAATCTTTTGACAAATAGAAATACTTGGGTTGTTTTCAATGTTTTGTAGTTGCCATTATATTAGACTGTTTGGTATTTTTTGGGCTGATTTAAGTACCTTGTGATCGTGGTGGTTTACCTTTTTAGTTAATACTACGATACCACAAAATTCTGTTTTTTTTGTTACTGCATTGTTATGCTATATGGACATATTCTATTTGTCAAATGTTGATTTTTGGGTTACTGCACTCATGAATTTGTTACTGCACTATCACTACTACAAAACGGGGCCTTTAACGGTTGCAGAGCCACATTAATGCGGTTACGGGCATTTGTTAAAAAAGGTCTTATTAATTTAACATGATTGTGAAACATTGTTAATTTTGTAGTGTAAATTTAACAATGAGCCATTGTTAAACTGGACATTTAACAGCGGTTCCAGTTAAAAACCGTTGTTAATTTAAGAGTGGTTTCTCCTAAGAACCGCTGTTAATTTTTTTTTTTAAATACCAGGTTTGTTTGTTTTATTTCCAACCTGCTACACATACACATAAAACAACATTCTAAACACCAAAAACAGCATCCAACCACAAAACATCAAATAAAACCTAAACAACACAACTTTATTTCATCCATTCACTAATACAACTAAACAACTTTTATCCAACCATCAAATACAATAACATTCTATCCAATACAAAAAAATACAATACAATTCAAGTACAGCGGCAACAAACAACAACAAGCAAAATCAAGCACAAGTAAAAGGAGAAAAGGAAGAAGGAGAACACAACAACGAATACAATGCAGATCGACGTGAAGATCGTCCAAAATAATCTAGAATACCTACACCAAATCCAATCCCACAAACACGAACAGGGTGCTCCGATCTCCCAATGGCCTCGACCAATATATCACGTCGTCCCTCGGGAGTGAAGCTGCACTGTGTACACTTTGACATGCTTATAGAGGAACATCATTACTGTTGAAGATCAAAATATAGTTGCTAAGTTAGTTCCTTCTAAACATGTAATTTTCCCTATAATCTTTGTAGTTTGTCAACATATTTGTTTGCTGCAATATTATTTGTGAGTGTAAGTAAATAATGAGAGGGATATACCCAGTGAAGATGCTAGTCAGAGTTCATCAAAGTTGAGCAAATACATGGCTCGAAAATAAATTACCTGATTAAAATATCCAGTATGGTAAAGGACAACAGCTAAGAGACTATATGCGCTTGCAGTTGTTCTATGATAGGGACCATAAACGGCTATCATCTTCGCCAATGCCTATAATTTAAGTGAAAGAAACCCAAGATTAACTATTGATCTATTTGAGCCATTTTCTTATTTCATTATAACATTGGACTAATCACAGTACCTTAGTTCCACAATTAACTTCTTCTTCTAGCTTTCCCTTACCCAAGGCGATCTTTGAAGACTCCAAAAGAGTTTGTCCATCAGCAGAATAACACCCAATATGTTGTTGGAAAAAATGTAAGCAAGTTCAAAAAATTTATTTCTTTTATTGGTGGATTAAACAGATTAAGAATCATGTTATACACAGGACACTGTGTGCATGTTTGCACGTATGGAGAGGGAGGGAGAGAGAGAGAGAGAGAGGGAGAGATAGACCTTACACACAGGAATCATGCTGAAGATATCAAATCTCTTGAAGGGGTTTTGACTTTCCATATCAGTGTCTTCGAACCAACTCTAACCCAACATGTATAAGAAGAAAATTAAAGGAAATAAAAAGATATTCTAGAACGAAACTAGGTTTGGAATAATGAAAGCAAGAGGTGAAGTTCATGCCTTGTGACAAAGTCCTCGAAGGATCGATATTTTCCGCAAGTGCTGGAATTCATCCTTAACATTACATATATATACACATATATCCATCCATCTTAGCTAGATTGTTTGGATTGCGAAAAGTTCATCAACAGATACAATATAGCCAAAAAAATCTAGATCAAGTAGTTCATGGATGTAGTTATATACATGGTTTGCATCTAGCTATACCTACCTAATAAAATATAGAGAGAAAAGAAAGATGCATAATGTTATGTGATTTGAGTTATTCTTCATCTGGCATAAATGTATCAACAACTCCATAACACTCGATCGAGCATTATCTAAATCTTATTGCGAATAAGTAGTTTTCTTCTTGATCTACAAGCAACAATTAAAAAGGAAAAACAAAGAATTAGCACACTAGCTAGCTGTGATCGATACAAACAATCAAAATGATCGATACACCACCCCCAACAGTGTAAACATGAAAGTTCTTTTCATACCAGGACTTAGAACTTGATCAACTACAAGCTGGGTAAAAATAACAAGTATTCTTAGATCTCAAAGCAAACACCAAGTTAACTGTAACTATATTATTTCTGAAAAATACAGAAAATGGAAATGGTTTAAAATGCCTCATTTCAAAAATTATCACTTTATCAGCAAACAACAATTTCCCAATCTAAAAATTAATAAAGCTGATAAGAGACTCTCTGAACTCTAATGACCAACCTCTACAAACATCCTTCTACCGAGATCTATCCAAAGTTCTCCAAGGACTTAACTACGTCCAAATTACCATTAAAGTATATATATATATATATCATCTCTCCATTCATTCCTATATAACCCCTTAGAAACCAAAAATTTACCATTTAAAATAATATCACCATTGAACAAATCTATATTACCAAATTATGGACACAAGTCTTTCATATAACTCTTCAGTTAATTTGGCTTAAACAGCATTTCCTATGCAAATATGAAAAAAAATGCCAGAAAGTAAATTCGTATAAAGATACAATCGGAAAAAAATAATGAGACTCGAGATATTATATACCTGGCATCTTGAGAGTTCATCTTGACAGTTCTTTAAACTACAAAAGAAAGCAGAGAAACAACCAGGGCCCAAAAAGTGACATCAGATTAGCATTAAATTTTGTTTTTTTATCATTAATAAGTATTTTGTATTAAATGGACTCATCTAAATCCAAAGAAGATAAAAGGGCCATAATTTACTAATAAACAATACCTCTCACGAAGAGGTAGAATCATCCCAGTTGCCACTCCTGGAGCAGTTTCCTCTACTTTCTGGTTAACCTCAAGTGTCGAGACAAAAGAGTCAATTAAATATACAAAACCATATACTAGTAGAAGCAAGGGCAAAAAATGCCTGAACAAATGAACAAATAAGAAAACTCAAGCATTCAATCATCATCATCAACAACAATTGTACCTTAATCCCAGCTATGTTGGGGTCGGTGGCATGGATATTATAGTGCCAATTAATTGTCTAAAATTACTTAAAACAATAATCCATGCAAAAAAATATAGTGACAAAGTTTTACGTCGGATGCCCTTCTTTCATACAAAGAAAAAATGAGATAAAATTCCAAGACCGTCAACATCGTAGGTTTTTTCCAGTTACATGGAAAATATCATAAAATGGTGATGAGTCGAGACTAAATAATGCCCCGTTATTTTCTTATGTTTCAACATAATAGGGTTACAAGGATATGCACGCAGTCTCAGAACATGAATCTTACCATAAATTGCAATAGCAATTAACAACTAAAATACCAAGCTACGACAATAACTAAGGAATTATGGGCAGATTTTGCAGATAATCAAATTCTTTAAGTGAAAAGTTGATGTCTCAAGCTAGAAAGAAGAGGTCGGTGCAGAAAACACATCATAACAAATCAAATACAAGAGATGATGTAAAATATCTTGAACTTCTAAAGCTACATTGAACCTTTTTCGACTCAAAAATATCATCTTCATCATCGTCAAGATCTCCAAACCTTCTCTTGTTACCTAAGAATCAAAACCACATTCTCAACAACAAGAATAGCATCAAGCGAAAATTAGCTACATATAAATTAACTCAATTAATCTCGTAAGTTTAAAGAACCTGAACGTCTTCCAGCCTTTCCTCCCGCAAAATCGCCTCCAAAATTCATATATTGAACTTCAAATAGAGAGGTGAATGTGAATAGAAAATGAATAACCATAAATCTGTAATCCAAGCATCCAATAAATAAATAAATTAATAAAAATAACAAATTACTCAGGTAAGGAAACTCACTGGACCATCATGGTTTCGCCGCAGCCACGGCCACGTTCGTCCGACTTACTTTAACAAGCAGTGAATCTGGAATCTGAAGAAAACTCATCGAATACATCTGGTTGCGATTATGGTCCTCCTCCACTCACTATATCTAGCCTCCTTTATCCGCCACCGATCGAAAATTAAGCCTTGCACTGCTTCGATACTATTAGAGTGAGAGAGCGTTGATTTATACTTGGGTTAATTAGGGATTTAGAAGAAAAAGACACAGTAGTTTATCAGAGAAGAGTCCGAGATATTGGGAGTGAAGCTTTCCAGTTGAATTTAAGTACAGGGTAGAGAGAGTCGGAGGAAGAAAAATAAAACAGTGAACTGTTATATGTTTTTAATGATCAAACAACAGCGGTTGTTAAATGTATGTGCAAACAACATCGGTTTTTTCAAACCGATGTTGACAGTGTTTCTTTAACAGCGGTTATCACCTAAAACCGTTGTTAAATATAGTAGTTTTTTTTTTCAGAAAAAAATTAACAACATTTATCGTTTAAACCGCTGTTAATTGTCACTTATTTAACATTGGTTTTCCTTAAAAACCGATGTTAAATTGCAAGTTAATTTTTTTTTTAATTTTTCGGGTTAAATTTAACATCGGTTATTATAAAACCGCTGTTAAGTTGCTATTTCAACATCGGTTATTTAAATAACCGCTGTTAATTTATTGCACACTATTTACAAGTATGCCACTGCGTCATTTTAACAGCGATTTTCGAACAACAGTTGTTAAAAGGGCGCTGTTAAAGGCTAGTTTTGTAGTAGTGTATTATGCTATTTGGACATATACAATTAATGGCACGGACTAAAAAACAAAGTTTTACAAATTACATGGATAAAAATAACATTTCAATTTTCGTAGGGAATAAAAGCAAAAATCACGCAAATTACAGGGACGAAAAGCATTGTTTTTCCTTTAAAAATAAACGGAGGTTAACGGCAAAGACTAAAAAAGAACATTTTAGAAATTACAGGGATCAAAATAATATTTTAATTTTCGTAGGGACTAAAAGCAAAAATCTTGCAAATTACAAGGACGAAAATCATTATTTTACCTATATTTATTTGGAAGTGAAGAGAATCAAGTTTATTAAAAAAATAAAAAAGATAAAAATAATATTTATGCATACTTAGTTAGATATTAAAAAAATAAGTACATATTTGGGACATTGGGGTTTACTTAGTATTTTGCCAAATTTAATTTTCTATAAGAATAAAATGATTCATTTGACCAACTCAATAGATGAGCAAATTAAAGTGATGATTTAAAATAATTATGAGTGGTAAAATATATATTTATTTTAATATTTATTTAGTTATTCAATCAGTGAAGCATCATTGAAAACCAAGGTGGGGTAAAAAATTTAAATAAATAAGAATCTGTAAAAAAAATAAAAAAATATCATGTATGAGAGAGAGTTAACGCGGTATTATATATATAATATTATATTTTTTATTCAAGTTTATTAATTGCAAAACGTTCGTCAGTTATACTTATTAGTTAGGTGCACCCACTCGGAGTTCCTCATCACGGCAGTATACAAAAAAAAAAGATGAGACAATGATTCAACCACACTCGAACATGTTTATAATTTATAACCGTATCCGTCCAAAACCTGACTTGGATGTGAATTTACGACACGTTTTCATCCAAAATTTATATAGAGATACCCGAAAATACAGCTAGGGTTCAGCTATCTGACACCAATTTAGATACTCCCTCCGTCCACCACCCATGTGCAACAATTTTCTTTTCCATCTGTCCGCAACCGATGTGCATTGTTTATTTTTGGCAATTTTTTTACTGTTTCACAACACAAATGAGTCCATTTACTCCAGTCACAACATATCCTACCAACTAAGTCAACTCAAATATTAAAACCTGTGCGGATTAAAAGAGTGCATATGTGTGGCGGACGAAGGGAGTATTATATACCTACACCCGTCTCAAACTCGATTGAGGGATAATTTTAGTACATATTCCACTCGCGAATCTATATAGTTATATGCACTAATTACCAAATCTATCAGAAGATATAGAAGCTAAAAAAATTAAAATTCGCTCAATTATTATATATTGATAAACTAGCCAAATTAAATTAAACATCAATAAATTATCAAATTAATTTTTGTAATAAAATAATTTCAATTAAAGTAAAATAATGGTACCATAACGTTGGTATATTTTTACAAATCTTGTTTATATATATAGTAAATCTTCCATAAGTATTTAACATTGAACATATTTTATATACGAATCTAGTTTTAAAATATTGAACATACGTAAAAATTTAGTTTTAAAACATTGAATAATTAGATTCAAGTTACTAACATTGAATACGAATTAAATTCAAGTGCCTAATATTGAATACTCATTAATATCTCTATGCAATTAAATCTAAATTCATAGAATTTGATGTAATTACTTTTAAATTGGTTGAATATAAAATACCTCTCTAAATTAATAAATTATAAATTTATTGATTAATTAATAACTCTCTAAAATTAATATTTTTCCGGTCCCAACCTATAAATAAACGACTTTATATCTTATAAGAAATACACATATTATTTTTTCTTTCATTTTCTCTCCTTTTTTATCTCAAGATTCATAACATCATATCTATTTTTTGTTTTTTTCATTAATAAAAATTCTGATTTTTTTCCAATTGGTGGATCGGCTCAACGGACAAGGGAAAGTCCAGCCAACCTATCTCAACCTAAATTATTAGCACTTTATTATTTGAATTAAATTACTTAGCATATCATTACGATTTAATTCGCAATAAACAAGGGATGGGATTTTATAACCAAGAACCGTAAAATAAAAACAAACCAAACCGGAACCAAATTGGTTCGGTTATTTAACCAAAAAAAAAAAACCGATTGAATTCTTCTATGTATCAGTCGGTTTTGGGTTATTCAAATTCTTTTTATAAACGGTTTTTTCTTAATGTTGGTTAATCGAACGGGTTATAGCCAGTCAATTCCGGTTTGGGTTCTCCAATTTTTTTTTTTTACAAAAAACAGACCGGTTCAAGGCCTACAATAAACGAAAAAAATTTGATTTTGGTCCTTTATAGATGTATGTATTCGATTTTGGTCCTTTATTGACGTTCTGTTCGATTTTAGTCCTTTATAGATGTATGTGTCCAATTTTGATCCTTTAAGTTATAATATTATCCGATTTTGGTCCTGCGATGGAAGAGGGTCGGCTAGAAAAAGGCATGTGAACTACACTATTCGGTTGAAAATCAAAATCGGACAATATTATAACTTAAATAATACTAATCAAACAACTGTATACTTAGAAGACCAAAATCAAACACATACATCTATAGATGACCAAAATCGAATAGAGGGTCAATAAAAAACCAAAATGGACATACAAAAATCGTATTTCTCTACAATAAACCATGGGAAATCGTGAAAAAGATCAGCAAATCGAGAATATAAAAATGGATTAATCTCCATTATCCTACATATGCGAAAATCAAAAATTCAAACTACATACACAATACTCCAAACATCTAAGGTGGGGGTGGGGGTAGGGGTGGGGGGGTGCAGATTAGGCCTTCTTTGGAGACTTGGTTGCCTTCGGGGATTTTGTGGTGTCGCCGGTCTTCTCGTGTTTCTTCGGCAGAAGAACAGGGTTGATGTTGGGTGTAACCCCGCCGTGTGCAATCGTCACTCCGGCGAGAAGCTTCCCAAGCTCTTCATCATTTCTAACGGCAAGCAGCAAGTGCCTTGGGATAATCCTGCTCTTCTTGTTGTCTCTTGCAGCATTTCCAGCCAGTTCCAGAACCTGAAGACGGAGGTGGGATCATAATTTCTAGGTGGTTCGTATAAAATTAATTCGAGTTTTAAATAAAAAATAAATAAAATTTAATTAATTTTTGAAGTACCTCAGCAGCAAGATACTCGAGCACAGCAGCCAGGTAAACTGGTGCACCGCTCCCCACTCTCTGAGAATAGCGTCCCTTCTTCAAATACCTGCCGATCCTACCGACCGGGAACTGCAGGCCGGCTTTGTCGGACCGGGAAACTGATATCTTCTTTGGTCCGCCGGCTTTCCTTCCTGCGGCTCCTTTCTTAACTTTTGTGGTTGTATCCATTTCTTTCTGCTACGAAAATGAAATTGGGAGAGAGAAAGAGAGGGAGAGAGATGGGAGAGATTTGAAACGAGGGAAAAGCGGTAAAGAATTGGTGTAGAGTTTCGTGTTCGTGCTGCTGCTTAAATAAGTGGGGCTTCAGCTGAGATTTAATGGTGGTGAATTTGGAGCGTCAGATTAAGTTTTATCGACGGTTGTGAGATGAAAGGGTTCGATCCGCGTACTATGAATCGGACCAATCAGAGATTGTCTATGCAAAGCGTGCGAGATATAAAAAAAGTAAAATATAGACACAAAAATTAACAATGATTTATGTGTTATGAAATCGAAATATCGTAGAGAGAATTTAGAGAGAGAATATAGAGAATGATTCTCAGGTGTGATTTTCATTAATAACTGAAGTCCTATTTATAGGAATACTTCAGATGGCACAATCGTAATTACATATTTACATCAGGGATATAATAGTCATTCACACTATATAAAAACAAAGGGGTAATTGAAACGTCACTTTCGTGTTATATTATAACACTCCCCTTGAATGACTATTTACATAAATATCTGCTGAACTAGTTTGAAGAAAAACCCAATGGGAGAAAAACTTTCAAACTGTTTGTATTGGAGCCTGTGGCAATTATATCATGTTGCATCATAATGTTGGTAGGAAATCTCCGTGGGATAAAACTTCAGCAATCTGTAATCTCGTAAATTTGGAGCGTCAGATTATGTTTTATCGACGGTTGTGAGATGAAAGGGTTCGATCCGCGTACTATGAATCGGACCAATCAGAGATTGTCTATGCAAAGCGTGCTAGATAGGAGTGGCAAAATATATCAAAATGCCGAAATACCGAAATTTTCGGCAATTTCGGTATACCGAATTTTCGGTACGGTATGGTGCCGTACCGAAAAATTTCGGTACGGTAACGGTATGAAATTTTTTTATTTTCGATATTTCGGTATATACCGAGATACCAAAAAAAAAAATTGATATTTCAATATATGTATCGGTATGTCTATATTTTCGGTACCTTTTTTATTCGGTATTTCGGTATATATCGGTATATCAAGATTTTTTTGATATTTTGGTAATTCGGTATTTTGATAAGTTCGGTTTATACCGATACCGAAATAAAATTCTAAGATATCCGAAATTTCAGATCTGATATCGGTATGGACCGAAAGCCATCTAATTTGGTATACCAGATTTCAGATATCGAAACTTTCAAGATTGATATCAATATGAATTTTGTTGTACTGAAATTTTCGATACGGTATACGGTATCGACAAAAAAATTCGGTACGGTACGGTATACCACTCCTAGTGCTAGATATAAAAAAAGTAAAATATAGACACAAAAATTAACAATGATTTATGTTCTTATATGGATAGGAGAATCACTTTGACTCTAATTATTACCAATTAGATGTCCTCTCGTGCGATGCACGGCGTAAAATATTAAATATTTTATTATATTAGTAATATTTGATTCAATTTTAATAATATTATAAAATTATTAAAATATACATGAGCTAATATATACACACATACACATAAATTATTATTTGATTTGCTTTAATTTATAAATATAAGGGCAGATGATAGAAAAACCATAAGTTAATTAAGCATAAGCATTTATTTTTCATGTACGACAATATGAGTATTATATTTAATTTTATAAATAATAAATTAAACTGTATTTATTATTATCAACTTTTATTAAAAGTATCACACCCATATTCTTACTAATATAATTTTTTTATATGATTTGGCATTATAATAATTGTTTTATTATTTTACGATCAAAACAAAATAATTCTGAAAAATCAAATAACTGTTGAAGCACAGAAGTATGAAAATAAACTAAAAATATATTTTTTTAATATTCTTATATTTTTATATGGTAATATTTATACACTAACACAACAACATTACCCCAATGACTCAACGGCTCCCGCAAAAAGCGGGGTAAGGGGGGATCGGATGTACGCAGCCTTACCCCTGTCTTAACACAGATAGGCTGTTTCCGGATGAACCAAAATGAAAATTTCATCGAGAATTGCATGGAACAACTAGTACTTCATGAGAAAAAGAAGTGCAGCCAATTTAGTGAGTCATTTTGTTTTATTCCATTATAATCCAGAACCAAAGAATAAGGAGTTTTTGGCTCCGTCGGAAACAATGAAAAAATATATATACACACTATATCGATGCTAAATTAAAGAGTACGAAGTAAGAATTAATTTGATATATTTTTTTATCAAAAATAAAATTGATACGAAAAAGTTATAATTGTTTAATTATTAAGTTAAAAATAAAAGGAATAAAATGAGAGGAAACTTTTAATTGGTAGATATTATATATGGAATAACCATCTCTTCACTCCCAAACTAAATAACTATTTTTAAAAAAAAAAAAATGTGATGATGACACATGTCTTTTAAATTTTCTTTCGACTCTCTTTTAATATTAAGTAAGGATATTAGTGCAATATGTTCATAAATAAACGTATAAGAAAATCTGAATCTAACTAAGTAAAGAAGGATTATTTCTCCTACATAATAATTTTGTAATCAATTTGACAAATATCAAATATTTAGATATTTATTTTACCGATCATCTTATATTGTCCAAACAAATTTAATATGCGGATTTTGTGGCGGGTAAGGTGAATATAAGGTGGGGGATGAAGATTCACGTAGTTGGCGGGGCGGGGATGATTTTTATCTTGTACTTGTTTAGGTGGTGGGGCGGGGATGGATTTAAATTCTATACATGCACTGATAATATGTTAAAAATCTCTCCATGAGTCACAACGTATACCGTCAAGGATCGCCATCTAACATGACGATCCGAGGTAGAAAAGTACTAACAAGCCGCGGTCGTGGAGTCGATTAATCCGACGACGCCCCAGACTGTCTCATTTATTAATTTTTATTATCATAATTTCACATTTTCATTTATTAATTTTTGGTTTTAGCAAAGAGATTGCAGAAGGATAATTTGGGGAGAGAAACATCAGTTTGTAGCAATTATTGGAGTGGAATTACATATGAAGAGACTATTTTAATTGTAACTTTTAATGTAAATAAACTAATTTAAATACAAAAGTTATGATAAACATCACAATGCAAATGCACCTTCTAATACACAAGGTGATTAAAATGAACTTTTAAATGATAGTATAAATTACAAGATGATTAAATTTTAGCTATGAAATCTTAGATACAATCGGTGCATCGCACGGGTTAAATAAACCAAAAACAACCCCGGAGCAACATACGGGTTAGTAAAGCCTCATTTCATATAACTAATTACATAGACTAAAATAAAAGGACAATAACAATAAAAAATATATAAACTTCTCTAAAAGGCATTTAAATTCTGTCATCTGCTCATTCAACCGTCTGCCCCAACATTACGTACAAAACACGTAGATATTCAACCAAAGACCGTGCATCTCACGGGTTGGATAATGCCTCGTAATCAATATGTTTAGGTAGAAGTTTAATTGAATTTAGGATGGGTATAAGTATATAAATTATGAAGTGATTTCTAGATGAACTATACATTTATACTGTACACATAATGTGTAAACATATTTCTAAAAACATACATTTCATCCGTTTCCACAGTAAATAAATGGATAAGATGCATATGTGTATAAATATGTGTACATGGAGCATTACACTTTATAGATCGTATAAGTTCCAATTTTAATATTGTTCCAATAATATTGATATATTTACTTTATTTCAGTATCTACGATAACTTATCACTTAACAATTTGAATCGGGTAAAAAATAACTTAATAATATAGCATAATTTGAATCGAGTAAAAAATAATTTTTTCTCGTAGTTAAAAAAATGAGCGGATCAATCAGTAACATCTCTGACTTTAAATGAATGACAAGTTACCGCTTTTTACCCCGATTAAAAATCCAATATATATAAATTGACAATTTTAATAATTTGGGCCACTTGTAGTAGCCCAAACCAAATATTAAGCCCAACCTCAGTTTGATCCAAAACACTACTTTCTGCATCCCGATTCGTTTCTCCTCTATTCTTCTTCTTCTTTCTCTTTTTGGGTAAGCAAAGCGGGCGAAGCCCGAGACGGATTACAAACATACGAAATTCCAACAACATCAGGAAGTAATCAAATCCTAATAGTATCTGGTTGCGTTTACGATGGTGAAATATTCTCAACTGAGAGAATTAAGTGTTTCTGTCTCCCGAACGAGTCCACTCGCTACGATTTTTTTGCTTCCAAAGTGACCATTCTCTCAGGAGAATCATATCAAGCTCTTTTCTCAACTCGCGTTCAAGACAGATGAGATGAGAAGGTTGGTGAAACTCAAGAATACATTGTATGCCTGCAGTATGATCCAGAAGAGTGTGTTTCTGCTTGAAAATATTCCCAAACACTTCTTTGTTCCATACTTTGAGCTTATGAGTAAAGCCAACAACCATGCTTGAGAAATTCTGATCATATCGCCAGTTATCTTTAACAAAGGTGTCATAATGCTCTTGAGTAACCCAAGCTCTCATAAATCGAAACGGGCGAGCATTGGCCGGAGGAACAAAACTACACAAGTTCATAAGAAGCAGGCGGTGGTCAGATTGATACCTCAGAAGATGAGAATTGGAGGGCTCAGGGAACAACAACCGCCACTCAAAATTGCATAGACCTCTATCTAAACGCTGATATAAAATGCCTCATCGCCAAGTAAATTTAGGTCCATGAAACCCTAAATCGAGTAACTGAGAATCCAAAATCCAGTCTACAAAACTCTGACTAACCTCCAACCTGTCAGGAGATCCACCCATTCTTTCAGAGCTCTCAGATACCGAATTAAAGTCTCCTATAAGTAACCACAACTCATGAATATTAGATTGCCGGCTCAAAAGCTGCTGCCAAAGACAGACATGCAGCTGGGAGCAGGGTGCCCGTTGACAGCAGGAAATAGAAAATGCCGACCCCTATCAACTTTGATTCGGCAATGAACATACTAACTTTCATAATCAATAACTTCAACGGCCCAAAAATTATCCCACAACAGCCAAATACCACCGGAAAAGCCTGAAGCCTCAATTATGTAGGAGTACGGATAACCAATCTGCTTAATAACTCTATCTGCCTGAGCACCACTAATTATGGTTGAAACAATGCTATCGCACGCAGTTTATGTAACTAAATTAACATAGATAAAGTACCAATAAGGAGGGCGCTTTTCGCCCAGTGACAGTTCCATGTCAAGATCATTAAAATAATATATAAGAGGGGGCACAACAGTATCAGCATCAAGCATGATGCAAAGCCGATACCCCATCCACAACACCATTATCAATGTTATTCACACAGAGTTCACCCTCAAGGCCATCTACATCGTTACTCATATGTTCCAATGCCACATTCTCCATACCAACTGGACTCTCTGCTTGCTCGGTATCGGGGGTTCATCTAACATATTCGGTGTAGAAAAGAAGGAAGAAGGGAAGATTCACCCTGGATGGGAGCTACCAAACCCCCTGACTGTGCTTCAAGCTGAACAAAAGGTTTTTGCTTTAGCACGATATGTAATTTTGGGTCTAAAGAGGTCACAATAGGTACAAGGGTCGACTGCATTAGTTTTGTTGGTCCACTTAAAGTATACAGGATACAGCTTGGGAAATGTTTAAGCAACAGGCTGTACGTTTTACTAATCAGAGTGCATAGCGGAAGTCTTAAAGCGATAAGTTCTTTGTCGTCTGACAACTCGGTCTAATCTCCTGTTAGCTTGGTGCGTACAGGGTTTTGCAGTGTATACTTGTGTAAATCAAAGTTTATGAAAACAATAACGGCAAAAGGTAAATAACAGAGTATTTAAGTGGTTCGAGGTAAACCCCTCTACGTCCACTGGTCCTCCACACAGGAGTAAAACGTTTATTATAATCACTGCGTACACAACTATGTGACTATAATCAAACCTATCCTTATATCGTTCACACATATAGATACAAAGATTGTCGCTTTCAACCGTTCACACAGATTGGTTAAAGCTTCCACTTGACTTGCTTCTTCACACACAGTTCCAAAGCTTCGTCCTTATTCATCCCACACAGGTCAGAATAATTTGTTGAGTTCACACAGAGCTCAGTTTTTACACAAGGGTAAATGGTAGGTAACCAGGTAAGAACAGCAGCTTGAATATGAAGTTCTTGGGCTGATGATGGCTGTTCTTGATGACTGAGTATATTTCTTCTTTCTCAGATATGGATTGATGCTAGAAAGAAATATACTTGCTCTTGTAAGCTTGATTTGATGATAATGAATATTCAGTCTTTCGATGGTTTGAATATCGCTTGTAAGCTTGTATGTGTTCTATATGTTCTTCGTCGTGGTTTTGATATTCAAACTCTGGGATATATATATATAGCCTTCTTGGACATATCCGTTGAGATAGATCCGTTGAGAAAGATTCTATGACAACTTGATAGTTGACTTGAAAGGACCAGGATCCGGATATTGCGGGATTTGAAGATCTTTGTGACTGCTTCAGTATTTAAATACTTTATCCTTTTAGTATTTAAATACTTCTTTATCAAACGGGACTTGACTTTAGTGAATACCAAAGATTCCTTTCCAAATGGTCTTCAGTACTTTTCTAATGTGAATGCTGTATCCATTTATGCTGTAGGCATATTAGAGTAGTCTGGTGGTGTATGGAAGGATGTTGTATTGAGGGGCAGCTTTCATATTTGGCGTTAACTAAGACTTTGTTGCTGTATCTTGGTAGCGCGGGAGCTTGTTGTATGCTGGCGCTATGAGAAGATCTTCGATACATGATTGACAACTTTGATCGGACTTTTCGATATAGTGGCTTGCTGTATGCTGGCTTGTCGTATCAAGCGTTGTTGTTTGGTAATTATCAAAACAACATTGTTTTTCCCAATAATTTCCCCTTTTTTTGATAATTTCCAAAACATCTTGATTATCCCAAAACTTTGATGCCAAGACCTCTTTAGACTAAAACAATTTCCCCTTCTTTTTCGAGAACCACTTGTTGGTAATTTGAGAGGACTTCGATACTGTAATACCCACGATTTTCGTTCCGGTTATTTTGGATTTTTTTCGGATATTTCCCGGTTGTCGAGTTCCGGTATTATTTTCTCGACAACTGATTTTGGCGTCTAAGACCGTAGGTGATGATTTGTTATCCGTTGTTTTCATTTCGGACCGATGATCAGGGACTTGGTGGCCTTACGGCGGGACCGGAGGGCTGGACCGGGTCGCGAGAATTGCCAGAGTGTTTGTACTGTTAATTAATTGTGATATGTCCGGAGTATCACAATGCTTGTTGCTCGGAGTCGAGAGACATTATATATCGAGTCTTGGTGTTTGGCTAAAATGGCATAAAAATAATATGTGTGTGTAACGTGTCGTTGGAAGTGTATTGAAGTGAATGAACGGGTTGTGGACCCTGTATTGATGATCGAAATGGTTGGGTCGTGGACCCTGTGTCTTGTGACTGGAATGAGTTGGGTTGTGAACCCCGTGTTTTGTTAATCGGATTTGCATTTTTGGAAAATGAATATTGGGGCGGTGACCCTAAGTGGCTTTTGAAGAATTAAGAACTTTACTATCGCAAATGTTTTCGAAAACTCCCGAGATTTGAAAATGTTTTCAAAGTGCTTTCTTGTTTTGGTTTCTACTTTCAAGATTTGAACTACTTTAATTATCAAATAGTTCGGGAAGTCTTTTGTTGTATTCTCGGAATGTGTTTTGTATGGCTCGTATTTGCACTTTATACTTGTACTAGCAAAACAGTGGAGTTTTGCTAACCCCCGAGTATTCGGGGGTGGATGTCTGTTTTTGCATCCAGGTACATGCATGTTTGGGAGCAAAACACAGGATCGGCGCGAAGGATGATGGAAGGCGAACGATACTAATCATACGAAGGCCAGTGTTGGATACAGTCAGTCCGAGTTTGTGTATGGTCTTTCTTCTGTCGTACTTTTGGTTTGTGAGTGTATTTTACCCTTGTACGGGTACGAGTCGAGATGGAAATGTGTATTTTTGACTTGTATGTTAGTGATGAAAGACCAAGTTGGTCTACGGATTTAGTATTTTATCATGTCGGTATGTAATTTATTGTGTAGTTTTGATGACTAGCCTGGTGGATCCTCACGGAGAGGGTCTGCGGCGTGTAATATTCCCGGTTTGATTATGGGGGTGTTACATTTATGGTATCAGAGCTTAGGTTGCGGAAACCTAGCCGTCGGGTCGATCGGGTATTGTCGTGTCATGTTACGGCCAGTTGTGTCCGTCTAAGTCGTGTGTCGCGGCCGCGTCGTCTGTGATTGTCGGCCGTGACTAGTATCGAGGTGCAGCCATCATCTTCGTGCGACCTGTGGATGTAAGTCTCCCTACTATATTGTGCCTTGTGATATACGAGCTTGTATGATTTTTTGTTATGATGTGGAGTTAAAGGTGATTTGTGAGTATGTGGCCTATGTTGTTTCATTTTCGTATGATGACCTCAAGGTCAAAATTTTTAGAGAAATCCAATTACCGATATTTTATTTTCATTTGATATTATAAATTTTCAAAACACGATTTTTGAATCCAAGTGAAGTTTACAAAACGTAGACAAGACGCGACTCTCGTTTTCAACTTATCGGTTTTATGGCTGTTAGTCGAGAAATACGTGATGATGTTCTTGTTGTTCGGGCAGTGATGCCAGTTTTAGATTAAAACAGTGATGTGAATGCTAAGTCGTTCGGTATGAGTTAAGATAGCTCTCTTTATTAATAGACGGAATTTCGATCCTGGATGACAGTTGTCCTTTGATGGTTGCTCGCGAAGTGTTGTAAGCTTGTGAATCGATGGCATTTAGATTCGTATGCTGTCGTTGTTCATTTGTAACTATCGGTTCTAATAATGTCGTATATATATTCGCAATCACGTCTTGAATTTGAGCCGTTAGCGCACGCTAAGTACAAGGCTAGCGCGCTAATGTGGCATGAGTAGCGCACGCTAATGTGGTTGTAACGCGCTAATGCAAAGCATGAATAGCGCACGCTAAATAATTGTTGTAGCGTCACGTTAGTTAGTGGGACAGAGGATGTGGAATCGCATTTTTGCCGTTAGGCTAACTCTGCGATCGATTAAATGCATGATCGTATCCTATGTGCGTTGTCTAGTGATGACAACCGTTTTGTGTGAACGTGTGTTGTGACCCTTCATTCGCACTCGGTAATAATTGATTTTGTTCGGTGAGTTGATAAATTATGTACATTGTGTGTGTGTGTTCAAAATGTTTTCCTAAAACTTTCATAAGTTTGTGCAAGTTGCGGGAATCAATTTTTGAAATTAATTTGACGTTGCGATTAAGCCGGCGGTTTCGTATGAACTTTGGAAATTATTTGAAATTGTGAGCCGGCCTAGGATTCTCAAATAAAACCTCGACGGTATTGAAAGAGTTGTTTTAAAATACCTTGAACATTTTGTAAAATGTTACCGTCGTTGATTCTTGTGTAGTGTTGGGAGAATTTTGAAATGACTTTAACGTACTATTGTATTTTCGAATAATTCGAGTACATGATTTTCAAAAATCTTTCACATCATAAAATATTTTTTTTCAAAAACCAATACGATTTCTTTTTCAAAAATATATAGTGAAAGATGAAAAATCTCACTCGATGTAAAGTTCAAACTCGGATTTGGAAATGTTAGAGTATGTAGGAATGGTTTGATGATCTTGCATGGTTAACTTATTGGTTGTTAACGGTGATGGTGATGAGTAAAGGCATGACGATTTTGATAACGCCGGTTACAAGGAATTATTATTTTGGCAAATGATTTCAAATGAGGCGGTTAGAGTATGTTGATTACAAGTTTTGATGAAATAACCCGGGGTACCAAAAGTACTTTCAAAGTTTATTTTGAATAACATACAAATCCAATGATTTTCAAAAGATTTTCCTTAAAGGAATACCTCGTGGATTTTCTTTGCGAGTTGTTATTGGTTACCTTATGTGATATGTCATGCTAAGTTGGTACTTTAGCATATTTGTTTTTGCGAAGTGGTGCAATCGTATTGAGTGAGAATCCGCTTAGTATGCCGAGGGACAACGGACGCGACCGTGGCCATGATATTGGTTATGGAGACTAGATGCGGGACCAAGAGGGTATGGTCAGGAAGGTTGATATTCAAACACTTCGTTTCGTTGTTTAGGTTTCGGTGATGAAACCTCTTTTAAAGGTGATAAGATGTAATGACCGCAATTTTCTTCTTCTTCTCGTTTAGTTTTGTTCGACCGTATTGAGGCGATTGTGTTCGTTAATGCTTCTGATCTTGTGTTGTTTCTCTCATTTGTCATTCGAGCGAGTTCTGATATTGATCCAAATTGATGTGCATATCGTTGTGATCTTTCCATGTTCGAATCGATTTCTTGTGAACCGTGTTCGAAACTAACACCTCGTGCTTCCTACAAGTTATTGACGTCTTGATTTGAGGTATGTACTTCAAAGGTTATCGTTGTTGTTCGATCATTGCTATTCGTTCGTCGTTGTCCAATCATTATCGTTTGACCTCGAAATCGTGATTATCGTACATCTGGGCCATTTTGCGATTTCCATAAGTGTTGGGAAATTATCTTCGTATTTGATCTTCCAAATCGTGAGTTATTGGAATTTCATACCTTTCGGCGTTGGGATCGTGACACGATTTTTTGGTATTGCTCGGTTTTATCAACCGCAACGATTCATGCTCGTTGCTTTTCGTAAGCATTCTTGCGTATTGAATCGGATCGTAGTGGCTTTATACCGCATGGAGTTACGGTGTGTTGTCGAGAGTCGCCTTGCTTTTGTTTTAAGTTTCAGACGAAACTTATTTTTAGAGGGGTAGAATGTAATACCCACGATTTTCGTTAGGTTATTTTGGATTTTTTCGGATATTTCCGGTTGTCGAGTTCGGTATTATTTTCTCGACAAGCGATTTTGGCGTCTAAGACCGTAGGTGATGATTTGTTATCCGTTGTTTTCATTTCGGACCGATGATGTTGTCCCCGAGTATTTTGTCGTGTTCGTTCCGTGCGATTCGGAAAATCGAGTCGTCGAATCATGGTGGTCGGACAACGGCCGGACGGTTGGGGACGGTGGCCGGGCCAGGCTGCGGCCGCCGGACGGGTGCGAGCACCGGCCGGGTGGGTGCGGCAGAGCCGTAAGCGCACGCTATGGCGGAAGGTAACGACGCCTTCTGGCCGGGAGGTAGCGCACGCTTCGACCGGTTGGCTGCGCGCTAGCCTGGCCGAGGCGGTAAGGCGAAGGTTACGGGTGGGAGGATCGGCGAGTAGCGCACGCTCTTGTCGGACATCAAGACGCCTTCTGGCGGCAGTGGCGCGCCTTCTGGCTTTGAAGAAGGCTGCGACGCTACTGGCCGAGCCAGAAGTCTGGAATGTGGTGGGCCGACCGCGCACTTGTTCGGCGCATGATGGCGGGCCGGCCGAACATTCTCGACCATGACCGCCGCTAGCGCACGCTAGCTCGGCGATCCTAGCACACGCTAAGTGCACTAAGTATAAATATTCGAGCGATCCTGTTTGCACTCATTTTCATTTTCTCCCTTTCTCTTCCGCTACTGGGTTCTTGGAGGTGACGAAGGCATGTTATTATACAACTAATCCACGAAGTTTTGGAGCTCATATCATCGATTAATCACTCCATAACATCCTTCAATCCAAATAATCAAGGTTAGTTTTCCTAAAATCCTAGTTTTGGGAAAATTGGGGGTTTTGGTTGTTTTCGCCCGTTTGATCCGTGATAACTTATATTTGTGATGGATTGATGATTATTAAGTCATATTATACCAATTTCCTTGTTGATCCATGGTTCGATTGTTAAAGATTCTTCGTTTTGTTGAGTTCCTAATCGGTGCCTTGAAGGTGTCCGGTGAAAATCCTTAGAGGGGGGTTTTGGGCGTTCTACGATTATTCTTCCTCGTAAGATCGTTGATTATTGACGGTATGATGTTAGGGTCAGGTTCCTTGCGAAGAACTTGAGTCGGAACCCTTCCGTTCGCAGTTTTCCGATCGGTAGTGTTACCGTCGTTTTCACCGGAGAGTTGTAGACGTTCGAGGTTTTCCAGTTGAGCCATGTTCGTCGGAGTGTCCGGCATCGACTATCGAGGCAAGTATCTTGCCCATAAATTACGTGTTTGGTGAATATGATGGTTGAAAATTGACGACACGTGCTAAACGAATTGTTTACAACCATTCTTCTAAAGAATCGGTACATTTACAATTATGGTTTTCTTAAAGGACGAATCTTGTGTTCGAGACTTAATGTGCTCATTTGACTATATGTGTTAGTGTTGAGTATAGGAACTCTCTATCTTCGGACGATGTCATTAGGTGTGATTATGTCGTCGGTAATTTTGTAGTTAAATCCTTTTGTTATAAATGGTGCGTGGATTCATGTGGTTATCGGTGGATATATGAGTTGTGTGATATTGGTTTTGTCGTTCGGTGTTGTTGAGATAAGTGTGTTTCTTTGTGGATGATTAACTTTGAGTCGTGAGTATGTGTTGGATAATATGGCCATTTTAGCAAAATACCTCGACTATATATATTGTGATTGACTCTTGAGGATTTTGGTTTTGGAAATGTGAATTGATGAAAGTTGTAAAGTTTTCTCGGGTACTCTCACTCGGGGATTGACTCGTGAGGTCACACGGGGACACAGTGGCTTAGCGGGTGGACCGGTCGCGAGTTACTTCAGTGGGCGTTCTCACACAGGGATTGCTCGGCCAGGGCACACGGGGACTTGGTGGCCTTACGGCGGGACCGGAGAGGCTGGGGTCGCGAGAATTGCCAGAGTGTTTGTACTGTTTATTAATTGTGATATGTCCGGAGTATCACAATGCTTGTTGCTCGGAGTCGAGAGACATTATATATCGAGTCTTGGTGTTTGGCTAAAATGGCATAAAAATAATATGTGTGTGTAACGTGTCGTTGGAAGTGTATTGAAGTGAATGAACGGGTCGTGGACCCTGTATTGATGATCGAAATGGTTGGGTCGTGGACCCTGTGTCTTGTGACTGGAATGAGTTGGGTTGTGAACCCCGTGTTTTGTTAATCGGATTTGCATTTTTGGAAAATGAATATTGGGGCGGTGACCCTAAGTGGTTTTTGAAGAATTAAGAACTTTACTATCGCAAATGTTTTCGAAAACTCCCGAGATTTGAAAATGTTTTCAAAGTGCTTTCTTGTTTTGGTTTCTACTTTCAAGATTTGAACTACTTTAATTATCAAATAGCTCGGGAAGTCTTTTGTTGTATTCTCGGAATGTGTTTTGTATGGCTCGTATTTACACTTTATACTTGTACTAGCAAAACAGTGGAGTTTTGCTAACCCCCGAGTATTCGGGGGTGGATGTCTGTTTTGCATCCGGTACATGCGGAGTTTGGGAGCAAAACACGGGATCGGCGCGAAGGATGATGGAAGGCGACGATACTAATCATACGAAGGCCGAGTGTTGGATACTGATCGTCAGAGTTTGTGTATGGTCTTTCTTCTGTCGTACTTTTGGTTTGTGAGTGTATTTTACCCTTGTACGGGTACGAGTCGAGATGGAAATGTGTATTTTTGACTTGTATGTTAGTGACGAAAGACCAAGTTGGTCTACGGATTTGGTATTTTATCATGTCGGTATGTAATTTATTGTGTAGTTTTGATGACTAGCCTGGTGGATCCTTACGGAGAGGGTCTGCGGCGTGTAATATTCCCGGTTTGATTCTGGGGGTGTTACAGATACATGAGTTTGATTTTCCCAGCAGTTTTTCGAAAATGTCAAGTGCAGGCTTCTTGATCTTCCGTTCGAATGATCTGGTCTTCAGCACTTAGTCTAAAAGAAATGTGAACTGCTCGCAGGCAAGTTCCAAAGCGATAGCAACAAGTATTCAAACTGAGAGCTTTATGTTTCTCTCTCTAAAATTTCTCTCTGCCTTCTCTCTACATTCTTCATATTTTTCCTCTTGCATTTTTGAGTTTTCCGGGAGATATTCATCTGATCTCGCCGTTCCCATTTTCTTCTCCGCCGCCTTGTGCGGCGGTTCCTCTTTTTTTTAAAAAAAAAAAAAAAATTATTGATAATCTGCCTCATGGCAGACAACATTCAGTTAGTGGGGCCGGCTCCATGTGCCTCCATTAATTGTCCCGCCCGGAAATTGTCACCCTCCCCAAATTCAGATATCAGTCATTTTAATAATAATTCTTGTCCTTCATCACCCGAGAATCCCGCCGCCCGTCAACCTCATAATCGCGAAGACCAAGATATCAGCTATTTTAAAAACATTTCCTGTCCTTCCTCACCCGTGATTCCTGCTGATTCACATGACCAGCTTCATCCCACAGCTGGCACTGATACCACCGTCCACCCTCCTATTCCTCTACCTACCTCACCAAAACTCAGTCTAATTTCTGGACATCCTCCCCCATCTTCCCCAAAACCAAATAAAAAATCTGGACATTCTCTCCCATCTTCCCGACTATCCAGTAGGATTTTATCAACATTAATTCAGGCGTCATCACAAAAACACTACGGTCCTGTTGGAAATCCGATTCATAATCCTAAAAATACAGATTCGCAATTGTTGGGAGGTGGTACTTGGTCGATTTTCCACCATGAGCAATGACCTTTGGCCGATACCATCAACCCTCAACCCTCAGAACCGCCGCACCATAAAAAAGGAGGAATCTCGGTCAACCCTGACGTTTTCTCTACGCCGCCGTCTCCAGGTATCCTTTCTGCTGCTGCTTCCGAAGAGGCGACGGGAGATGCTGTGAAAAACCTTGAAGTGCCTGGGAACCCTCTTGATCTGAAGGGCTCTTCGCCGAACCCAGAACCGTCCGCCAAGGGAAAAGAGGTCGCGGATGCCCCACCGTCCAAAACCGCTGCTTCCGACCCTGTTCCGGTTTTAAAATCCTACGCGGCGGCGACCTATGGAGGCACAGCCCACTTGCACGACGCTTTCGGTACGGTTGACCAGTCTGGTAATGTGCCTACTGTTCTTTTCTCTAAACCGGAATGTGATAAAGCCTCTGAAGCTTTTCGACTCTCGGTTGTTGGTAAGTTTTCCTACGGAAAACCGACAAATGAAGTAATCCGAACTAACCTTAATAATTTGGGATATAAAACTTGTAAAGTACAATATCTAAATCTCCGTCATGTTTTAATAACCTGTTTTAACGAGGAACAATTTGCAAAACTTCGTATGCAACGTGAAATTCCGATAGCTGGGCTTCCGATGAGAATTTTAAAATGGACACCCGACTTTGATTTTAAAAATGAACCACCGGTGGTCCCGGTTTGGCTCAAAGCTTTTGCACTACCGATTCAATGGTATGATATTCGGAGTCTTAAAACTATTGCTAGTGTTTTTGGGGAATTTGTTATGGCGGACGAAGCCACCCTATCTAAATCTCGGTTAAACTATGCTCGTTTCTGTGTCGAAATCAATCTTGAAACACCTCCGGTCCAAAAATTCGCCATATCGTGTAATGGGAAATCTGTTGATATAAATGTTCAGTTTGAACGATTACCTAAATATTGTCACTTGTCAACATATAGGACATGAGGAAATTGAATGTTAAATTAAAAACCATAAACACCGGCCTAATTTTGATGAAAAAAAAAAACTCCTTGCTGAAAAAATTACAAAACTAAACCAAATTGTCAAAGATAACAAAAAGGTGGAAAAACCTAAAGTCATGCAGGAACAGGTTGAACATCGTGGATCTAAAGAAAATTCCCCCCCAAAAAAAATAACGACGCCTAAAATTGATGAAATTTTATCTCATAACTCGTTTAATGTTTTGATAGATGATGTGGAACCACAAGTTCCTTCAACTTCTTTGAAAGATGGTACTGAACTCATTGTTTTGGATCCTGTGGGCAGGGCCCCGGGATCTCCCGCCTCTTACCCACCCCATTTGCTAAGCTAGACATGCCTGGGAGAGATTTACTCTGCCCGGACCTTGTTCTGGACCAGCCGGAGGTGCCCAAATTAATCTCACCCACCCTCCCCCAGACCGAGGGATCTTTCAAAGATGACCCCGAGTGCTCCTACAAGAAACAGAAGGAAGATGAGCAGAGTTACTCTTTCGGGGATACTAACTCAGCTTTCTCTGGCTCTTGCGGAGGTACCGAGTCAGATTTGGAAACCCCATTGGCTGATTTTGATGGCATTTGTGCAGATAATAGTGGAATTGTGCTGGCTCTGCCCCTGCCCCAGCATCAATCTCCTCAATCTCCTCTTTCTCCTCGGAGCCTGAAGAGAAACGAAAGACAGCGTCGTCTCATTGAATACGGGCGACAACTTGAAAGGGAGGCCCAAAGGCGCGGTGCTAACGAGGACTTGGGTTCTCTAGCCATTCCTAACACGGAGCTCAGGAGGAGCGCCAGGATCCAAAAACCCCCTAATGTGTCCAATGAATAACACCCTTATTTGGAACGTTAGGGGGATGGGTAAGAAAGATGCTAAACGGAATGTTAAAAACCTAAGTAGAGACCACCACGTGAATATTTTGGCTCTGATTGAACCTAAAATTTCACTGGATTCGGCGTACTTTTGTAAATATCTCGGTTTCGATAAAGTTGTTGCGAACCGAAGTAACCACATTTGGGTGTTTTCTGATCCCAATTTTTCTTTTCAAATCTTGCATAACACTGCCCACTTGCTTCACATGGAAATCAATTCAAATACTTCTCCGGTCCCCTATTATTTAACCATTGTCTATGGGAAAAATACTAGGGTTGAAAGGAGGGCTCTTTGGGATGACCTTCTTACTGTTAGCAATAATCCGGGGCCGTGGATGGTGGGAGGCGATTTTAATATTATTTTACACTCCCATGAAAAAAAGGTGGTGCGTCTCCTATCCCTTCGGAGATGGAAGACTTCCATGATGCTCTTTTTGACTGTAATCTTATGGACTTTGGATACATTGGTTCGCCGTTTACGTGGTATAGTAATTTAATTTGGCAAAGGCTCGATAGAGTTTTACACTCTCCGGCTTGGTTTGATACCTTCCGGATTAGAGTGTAAAACACCAATCCCGCCTACACTCGGACCATTCGGCTCTTTTATGTACTATTGGTAACAACAAGTTAAAACCAAAACCCTCGATTCGCTTTCAAAAAATGAGGGTCAAGAATAAATTTTATATGGGGATTGTTATCGATTCTTGGCAGATCCGGTGCATTCGTCGGGTATGCTCAAACTTTTGAACAAACTTTCGAGAATTAAACTTTCTTTAAAAGATTGGAATAAAACTCATTTTGGTGATATTTTCACTAAAGTTTTTGAAGCTAGGGAGCTTGTGTCGGATGCCGAGATCAAGTTCGATAATAACCCTTCCGATAACAATCTTATTTTTTTAAAGACAACCAGAGCCAATCTCCATCTTACAATGGCTATGGAAGAGGACTTTTGGAAACAAAAAACCAAGTTAAAATGGAGCCTTGAAGGGGAACGGAACACCAAATTTTTTCATGACCTTATCAAATCCAAAAGAAGTAAAGGCAAAATCTTTCAAATTATGGATGGTATCCAAATCACGGACCCCGTCGATATCCAAAATGCAGAGTTAATTACTTTTCAACTGTTTTTAAGTGCTCTGATTTTACTCCAGCTGATATTAAGCCTGATATTATCCCCTGCGTCATTAATACTGATGACAACCTCAATTTGTGTGCCATGCCGGATGTGGATGAAATTAAACAAGCTGTTTTTAGTATTGATCCAGGCAGTGTGGCCGGCCCGGATGGTTTTAATGCCTTATTTTTTCATAAGTCTTTGGGATATTATCACTCGATGTATGTGAGGCAGTGTGGGATTTTTTCTCCGGAAATCCCATGCCCAAATCTTTTTCATGTACTACTATATCTCTTATTCCTAAATGCTCCCCCCCTTGCTTGGAAGGATTTTAGACCGATAAGCCTTTGTAATACATCTTATAAAATTATTGCGAAAATCCTTAGTACCAGATTGGGTCGCATTCTTCCGAAAATTATCATACGCTTAATCGGCTTCATTAAAGGCCGGCTCATCACTGATAATATTTTAACGGCCCAAGAAGTTTGTCATGACATAACTACTTCTGATTCGAACGTCTTGATTAAATTAGATATGGAAAAAGCCTACGACAGGCTTAATTGGGGTTTTCTATTAAAATTTTTAAAAGCTTTCGGTTTCTCGGATGCTTGGGCTGACATGATATATCGTTGAATTTCGAATTGTTGGTTCTCGATTCTCATTAATGGAAGTCCTATGGGCTTTTTTAAATCCGACAGGGGCATTAGGCAAGGTGACCCCCTGTCGCCTCTCCTCTTTGTGATTGCGTCCGATTATTTATCTAGACTTTTGGATAAAACATTTCTTACCCACCCCGATATGTTTTTCAAAATCAGGAAGAAGGCTCGGATTTCACATCTTGCTTATGCTGATGATGTGTTAATCTTTACCAATGCTTCCTACAACAATCTCCTCATTCTCAAAAATTGCCTTGATCACTACACCGCGAGCTCAGGACAAAAAATTAATAACTCTAAAAGTGCTTTCATTTTTGCCAAGCCGAACAATTTGTTGGTTCGTATGGTGAAACAAACGACTGGATTCTCTCAAATGAGTCTCCCAATTAATTATTTGGGAGCCCCCTTGTGGAAAGGGAATCAAACTTTTGACATGTATGGTGACCTTATTGCTAAAACCTGCGCCAAATTCCAGTCGTGGAATCACCTATTACTTACCTCCGGTGGCAGACTTGAACTTATTAAAACTACCCTGAGCTCTATTCCTTTCTATTGTCTCCAAGTCCTTAAACCCCCTAAAAATGTTATTATCTTCTTCGAACGGCTTTTTAACAAATTTCTTTGGGGTTCCAACGACAATAGAAAGAGACTTCATTGGGCAGCATGGCTTAGGCTCTGTTACCCTAAGGAAGAAGGTGGTCTTGGTTGTAGGAGTTTGGGGGACATCATTAAAGCGGCTCAAATTAAACTTTGGTGGAGGTTTCGTACCTCTTCTAATATTTGGACCAAATTCATGAAGGCTAAGTTTTGTAAACGTCTCCACCCCATGGTGGTTAAATCCAACCCCAATGATTCTCCTACATGGAAAAATCTTTGTGACATTCGTTCCTTAGCTGAGAAATGGATTTTTTGGTATATTGGTGATGGCGATATCTCGTTTTGGCACGACAATTGGTGTGACTTTAGCCCGCTGTCCCAATGGGCCTCTAACCCCCGGCTAAACACCACCATTAACCACTTTTGGACTTCAAACGGGTGGGATCGATCCAAACTTCTCTCCGTCATTCCCTCGGATCTTGGGGATTATGTTATGACCTTTCCCACTCATGTTGAGTCGGGCCTTATCGCTAATAAGGCCGTCTGGAAACTTACCTCCCACGGCGGTTTTTCCTTTAAAAGTGCGTGGGAGGCTATCCGCCAACGTCATGATACTCATCTTATTTTAAAACAATGTTGGAATCAAATTATTACCCCTACTATGTCGTTTTTCATGGTGAGACTTTTGAAAAAATGGATTCCCACTCCGGACGGCCTTAGAACGAGGGGCATTATTGCTGATAATTCTTGTTTTTGTTGTGATAGCACCGAGGACCTGCCTCATCTTTTTCTTAATGGCCCGATCGCATCTTCGGTTTGGGCCAACTTTTGTTCCTTATTGGGCATCCCTCTTTTACAAACCAGATCTATTACTTTAGTTTTGTCCCATTGGTTTAATAAAGCCTCGGGTGCTATCCACATTTTACGCATCATTCCTATACTCATTCTGTGGTTTATTTGGTGCTCTAGGAACGACATGCGGGTCAAGAAGATTCCGTTCACGGCTCAGCGTGTGTGCGATCGAATTTGGGACTTCTTGTTCATGATTAAAGGCCACAAATGCATTCCGCCGCGGGCCTGGCTAGGCGCCCCGGCTGTTTCAGATATTTTGGGTCTTCATTTACGCTTCGCAATTTTATTAATAATTTTCCATGTAATTGTATAAACAAAAAAAAGAAAAAAATCTACATAGTGAGATGGGTCAGGCCGACTCCTGGTACAACCAAAATCAACACAGACGGGGCCTCAAAAGGCAACCCCGGGGAGTCGGCGGTGGGGGGGATTGCTAGGAATTTTTTGGGCGAACCTATCTTTGCTTTTCACGAATTTATCGGCAACCATTCTAATAATTTTGCCGAACTTTTTGCTATTTGGAGAGCGCTAGACCTTTGCCACGACAGAAACATTCGTAAGGTTTGGGTTGAGATGGACTCGGCCATTGCCCTTTCTCTAGTCAATTCGCCTAACAAGGGTAATTGGCAAGTGCTAAACATCTGTCACAAAATTGCATCATTCAGGCGTGTCATGGATATCTCATTCTCTCACATTTATCGGGAAGGGAACACCATTGCGGACCACCTGGCTAATGAAGGATATAAGTTCAGAAATTTTCAGCTTTATAGCCCGTCTGATCTGCCCGGGAAGATTAATGGCTTGATTAGGCTCGATAAAAATAATTTTCCATTTGTTAGGTTTAAATAATCTCCTCGGCTGTTATTGTCGTTAATTGGGGCGTGTAGAGGGGCTCGTCCTCCCTCAATCTCTTTGGGCGTGTAGTGGGCCTCGTCCCCCCACAATTCTGGTCCATTTAATAAATTTCGGTTTTTTACAAAAAAAAAAAAAAAAAAGTTCCAAAGCGATAGCATCTAATAGGGAAGTGTATTACATCTTAAACTTATGATTGGCGCGCAGGCATAATCTTACAGTGTGATCTAGTTGAGTACAACTGAACTTATGAACTGTTCGCAGACAAGTTCTTAGAGCTTAATGCTTAAACTTGTTGAATTGCAATAATAAAAAAAATGAGTTGAGTTTAAAATTCATATCGTTCGAGATAGAGAAGTCCAGATGTCGTGCAAAGCGTTTAAAAAAGTTTGAATATAAAAACAGGGCATGTGGACTTAAAAAATGTTTGCAATACACAATAGAATAGAACTATCAAGCATAATTGATGTAGTGTAGCGAAGATACTATATCCGCGAATAATGTAGCGTTCCCACTTAAAAGGTACATAAAGGTTTCAATTCTTTCATTAATGTTCGGATTAATACTGTATTCATGGGTCGTACTGTATTCCCCCTTAATTAATGCACACGTCATCTGTAGGAAGGTTTCATGCCTTCTTTGTCCTACAGTGCTGTCTTGACTGTTCTGAGTGTACAGTTTAATTAATGGCAGATGTTGTATTCTTGGGTCTTACAACGTTCCCCCTCAATCAATGAGTAAAAGCATAAAAACTTACAGGGAGTCTGGCTGCAGCATTCCCAATTCTTGTTGAAGCATAGAAATCAAGTAAATTTGGGTCCTGGTGTGATGGTGCCTTTCGGTACCCAAATTTGCCGGACAACAATTGGTTTGTTGTAGGCTACTTTTGGTCCATTATTTCGATATCTACGTGGGGCAGGCATGTAGTCGTTGTAATCATGATAATTATAATGCATGAAAAATCGAGAATTATAGTTGTTATTCCAGTACGATTGTCGTCTCGGAGGTGGAGCCATTTTCATAGATCTTACAGATTGCCTCCTGGGTCTCCAGTTGGATTCCCAAATCTGTTGTTGATACTGCGCTGCGACCTGTTTTCTTGATGGATAATGGGGCTCTTGTATCCAATATATAGGCGCGTTGTACTGAAGGTACTACCGTGCGGGCCTTTGATATTTGGATACAGCCTTCCTTCTGAATGGTTGCTGGCGCTGTTGATATGATTGTGGAGCATGCTGTGGATTGCGCCTTTCAGGTCTGAACGGCTGGTGATTCCGCTGTCTGGAATATGAACTTGGTGGCGGAATGGCAGCCTTTGCTGTTCGCGGTGCAACTGGTTCCTTCAAAGGACTCGGAACTTCTTCCGATACAGGAATGGATTCCTCACTCCTGACGAATACTGTACTAGATTTTTCTTTGTTGGAGAACGAGTTGTACCCTAAGCCACGTTTATCATGAGCATGTTGCCCAGTGCTTAGGATCTCTTCCATTTTATTAGAGGATTTCTAGAAAGAATTCAAGATTGTCTCTAATTCTCCTTCACGTTTCTCGAGTGATTTTACTTTAGCTTCGAGTAGAGTCAAATCATTTGTCTTGCTTTCAAGATGAGACTTAGTCTCATTTAGATCGTGAGCAAGTTGATGATTGCTTTCCATGAGTTTTTATAAATTGACTTTGCTGTTTTCGCAATTGACTAACATATTTTCGTAATTATCCTTCAGCAAGTCGTTTTCTTCTTTCAGCTCTAAGTTAGAAATTTCAAGGTGTATGTTTTCTCTTTTCAATATCTCATGGGCCTTTTGAATGTTATTAAATTCATTCAATATGTTTTCAAAGGTATGAGATGTATTTACAGGAATAGTTGAGGTAGAGCTTACCGCATCATCATCGCCGTCTTCATTTTCCTCTTTAACTTCGGCCATAGAGCACATATAGGCTCTATATTCTAGCTCATCATCAGATGAGTCACTATCAGTGACCACCTAAAGACATTCAGTCTTTGTTGATGCGGGTGAAGCTTTTGATTCTCCAATGAAGGCTTTGAGTTTGTTCTTCATCCTGTTTCTCCAGTCATCAAACTCGTTAATAGAAAACATAGGTACCTTGCTTATTAATGAGGTATCCATATGTGAGAAAATAGGAAAGATAAATTGTTCTCGAAAAATAAGTGATTTTAAAGATCTGATTCAGTTAAAAATACGACTGATTCTTTTTAGAATCAACCGCTCCGATACCAATTGTTGGTCTACTTAAAGTATACAGAATACAGCTTGGGAAATGTTTAAGCAACATGCTGTACATTTTACTAATCAGAGTGCGTAGCGGAAGTCTTAAAACAGTAAGTTGCTGTCGATACAGCAACTCGGTCTAATCTCCTGTTAGCTTGGTGCGTACAGGGTTTTGCAGTGTATACTTGTGTAAATCACAGTTTATGAAAATAGTAACGGCAAAAAGTAAATAACACGATATTTAAGTGGTTCGAGGTAAACCCCTCTACGCCCACTGGTCCTCCACACACGAGTAAAACATTTATTATAATCACTGCGTACACAACTATGTGACTATAATCAAACCTATCCTTGTATCGTTCACGCAGATAGATATAAAGACTGTCGCTTTCAACCGTTCACACAGATTGGTTAAAGCTTCCACTTGACTTGCTTCTTCACACACAGTTCCAAAGCTTCGTCCTTATTCGTCCCACACAGGTCAGAATAATTTGTTGAGTTCACACAGAGCTCAGTTTTTACACAAGGGTAAACGGTAGGTAACCATGTAAGAACAACAGCTTGAATATGAAGTTCTTGAGCTGATGATGGCTGTTCTTGATGACTGAGTATATTTATTCTTTCTCAGATATGGATTGATGCTAGAAAGAAATATACTTGCTCTTGTAAGCTTGATCTGATGATAATGAATATTCAGTCTTTCGATGGTTTGAATATCGCTTGTAAGCTTGTATGTGTTCTATATGTTCTTCGTCGTGGTTTTGATCTTCAAACTATGGGGATATATATATATATATATATATATATAGCCTCTTTGGATATATCCGTTGAGATAGATCCGTTGAGCAAGATTCTGTGACAACTTGATAGTTGACTTGAAAAGACCAGGATCCGGATATTGCAGGATTTGAAGATCTTTTTGACTGCTTCAGTATTTAAATACTTTATCCTTTTAGTATTTAAATACTTTTTTATCAAATGGGACTTGACTTTAGTGAATACCAAAGATTCCTTTCCAAACGGTCTTCAGTCCTTTTTCGATGTGAATGCTGTATCCATTTATGCTGTAGGCATATTAGAGTAGTCCGGTGCTGTATGGAAGGATGCTGTATTGAGGGGCAGCTTCCATATTTGGCGTTAACTACGACTTTGTTGCTGTATCTTGGTAGCGCGGGAGCTTGCTGTATGCTGGCGCTATGAGAAGATCTTCGATACAGGATTGACAACTTTGATCGGACTTTTCGATACAGTGGCTTGCTGTATGCTGGCTTGCTGTATCAAGCATTGTTGTTTGGTAATTATCAAAACAACATTGTTTTTCCCAACAAGTTTGCTTATGTGTAAACTCAAAAAAGTCTCCTCGTGTGGCCTTAGTATTACGAGTTGTGTTGAAATTATCACTCATGTGCTTACGACCTAGAGTATCCCTGTCCAACGGTCGCTTACCCTTGCCATATGTCCCGGGTACTCTTTCCCTATTAGTCTTTCGTTGCTGCAATGGGGCCGGGGTCGACACACCATCAATTGGAGGGTATTACTGTATTAGCAGGATTAACATTATCATTATTGAGAATTGTAAAATAGGAACCATCCCGAGGAGGCTGGTTCTCCTTGTCATTAAATTCTTCCTATTTTTTCACTCAACACTTCTTTCTATCGACTATCATCCAAGGGCCATTGATGTTATGGGGAGTACTTTTAGCACGGTATGTAATTTTGGGTCTAAAGAGGTCACAATAGGTACAATGGTCGACTGCATAGTTTGCTTATGTGTAAACTCAAAGAAGTCTCCTCGTGCGGCCTTAATATTACTGAGTTGTGTTGAAATTATCACTCATGTGCTTACGACTTGGAGTATCCCTATCCAACGGTCGCTTACCCTTGCCACATGACCCGGCTACTCTTTCCCTATTAGTCTTTCGTTGCTGCAATGGGGCCGGGGTCGACACACCATCAACAGAAAGGGTATTACTGTATTGGCAGGATTATCATTATCATTGTTCAAAACTGTAAAACAGGAACCATTCCGAGGAGGCCAGTTATCCTTGTCATTGAATTCTTCCTAATTTTTCACTCGACACTTCTTTCTCTCGACTATCATCTAAGGGCCATCGCTGTTATAGGGAGTACTTTCAACCACAGTGGCCTCGACATCCATATCATCAGCATTAGGTCCAACTGGTTTTTCGAGCACCGAGCTTCAAGATGGTCATATACTCCACATAAGATGTAAAGATCACTCAAGTTTTCATACTCGACTTTAAACTCCTCAGAGTCGATAGAAAACATCGATATTAAAGGTGTGCTAGGTAAATACTAACAGCCATCCTAGCAAATCGACCTCGCTGCAAATCACTAGTATTATAATCCACTTTCTGTACAGTCCCAATAGCCTCTTTAACTCTATTTAAAACATCACCGGGGTAAAGACACACATGGATCTCAGAGACACATACCCAAACAACTCTCTCCCGTGGCTTATCGTGATGCACCAGAGATTCACTAGTCCACGGTTGCACCTGCAAATATGAACCAAACATCATTCATGGACCGTTACACACAACGTAGAAGAAATTTTGTTCATCCCATAATTTAACCAGGAAGTAACCAGAACCCATGTTAACTATTTTAGCATGAATCAGGTTCCATATTGAATGTAGACGTTCGCACAGGGATTTATAGCCGATCGACCGACCCAGGAGGTTAACGACAACATCAAGCTTCATATTTTCGGCCAACCGCTCCTTCAACGCCTTCAACAAAGTCACTGTCGGAAAGGGGCCACTACGATCGATTTGGTCATCGTCGTCCTCAACCAGCATCGGCGTCTCCTTCGCAATATCACCAGCCGTCGTTTCCAGAGGAGTTCCGACTAATAGATGATCACGATAACCGGCAAGAGGAGGGAATCATGATGTTTAGTTTTTTTGGACGCTCGGTGAAGTTCGCCATCAGGCGGTGGGTCGTTACCGGGTTTTGGCTCGAAAACCCTATGGGAAAACTGCATGAAAATGGGATTGGGATTGGGGGCGGCGGTTCCGCGGTCGTTTTTAGTCATTAAAAAAAATCAAACAGCATACTGCAGATTCTTCTTTCTATTTCTTTCCGTATTAAAGCGCACATCAATAATAATTTTCAGAAAGCGGACACTAGGGGTGTATTTCGAACCGAACGGTGACTTTAACGAACGTTCGTTCGTTAAGGATTCGGTTCGTTCGGCTCGTGTTCGTGTTCGATAAAATTGCAAACCACTTCTTCGTGTTCGGTTCGTTAAAATTTCACATATTTCGAGTTCGTTCGTTAACGTTCGATTTTTCGATTTTGATCGTTCGTTTGTTCGTTTGTGTTCTGAAATAAAAAAATAAACTAAAGTACAAACAATAATAATTAAAAAATAAAAAGAGAAGATGGATTTAGAAATTACGAATTTTGGAATGGTTGGTTTTATTTTGTTTATATATTTATTAATTATTGAAAAATTATTAATTATATTTATTAATTATTGTAAAATTATTAATAAATATATAAAAAAATCCTTTGTTCGCGAACTAACGAACATATATTATTTTGTTCGTATTCGATTCGTGTATGTAATGAATATGTTTGCGAACTGTTCAAATTTGACCGAACCGAACACGAACTGAACGTTGACCGAATACACCCTAGCAGACACTAGGCACACCTCGCTCCATCCACTCACCATGTGGCGCACCAATACAGGAGACGTGGACTGGACCCGCCAGAAGGAAAAGTTTGACGTACACGTAGAGAAAAAAGACATCGAACCCCTGAATTCCCATCTTTATTACATTTCGCCCTTCTTTAGTCTTGACTCTCTCTAACTATCTATGACGATAATTACTTTTTGATCCCTCTATTTATCGTTATCTTAAGAGACAAGAAATACAATTTTTGTTATTTTATTTGTTTTTTTTATATATATATATTATAAATAACTCAACCCCACAGCAACAACTAATCAGTCACTGAACCGCCAATCCGACTTTTCAGTTCCGTCCGTTGCTCTTTTTGCTTAAACAGGGAAAAAAAATTCAAGAACCTGTATCCCAAAACCCTAATACCCCCCCCCCCCCTCTCTCTCTCTCCCTATCTCTCCCGCTCTCTTTTTTCTTTTCCCATCCACTCTTAGATCTGTTTTATACGTACTACTGCACATGTAATTACGTGGAAACAGACTTTTTCTTTTTCTTTTTCTTTTTTTTTTTTTGATTAAAAAGACACTTATAACAGATCTGTGGGATTATTTTTTGAAGATGGAGAATTAGATTCCGAAATTTCGGGTTATTCGATTGAGTATGTTTCTTGCTCATGTGTATGTTAATTCCGGTGTTAATGGAATTCATTTTGGGAAGAAAGGTTTTGAAATAATTTCTTATTCCTTTTTGATTTCCATCTCATTTGTGGTTTCTTGTGAGTCATCTAATTACGTAATGAATTGGAATTCGTTCATTATTTTTTCTTATTTTTGTTTGGTAATTCGGTGTTATAGATTATAACAATGATTATATATAGCTAAATTATTGAATTTCTCACTATATGTGCTATGTAGGGGTGTTTGTGAATGGGGGAGAGTGAAGTGAAGCTTGGGTGGCTTTTTCGGATGATTGTATGATCAAAATGAACATAAAAGAGTTGGTAGAATTAAAGAGTGGGCATCATTTGGCAAAAGATGGTGAGTTATCCATGGAGGTTGCAAATGAGAAACCGTCTATCGATACTGAAATGGGACGTTGTGCCGAAACCGAGGCTATGGACAGTGCGGATGACATCAAATCGGTGCAGGTAACAGATGATGTATTGGATTTGAATTGTTCGGCTGACGGTCCGACTGAGGAAGTCCCCGTGCCTGAAATCCATGGAAAGGATCATGTGTTGGTTGATACCGAGTCGAAATCTTGCTCGACAATCCAGTTGAAAGAATCTGATAACTGCGTTGAGGCAGAGCCTCGTGGAGCAAAGGAAATTTTGAGTAGTGCAAAGCTAGAACCCGTCAAAGACGATAAGACCGAAGCATTGAAAGAGCATTGCATGATAAAAATAGAGAATGGGGAACATAATGATCCAAAAGTAGAGTTGAAGGTGAAAGAGGCACCTAATCGTTTTGCTTTGGAGTTTTGTACTAAAAATGGAATGAAAGAGCCAAATAATGATGATATTCACTCTGAAGTTTCAAATCCTAATCCGTCCCCGAAGAATGTTACCTCAAGTTTGACAATTAGCAGCCAAATCGATGTGGTTGGTAGCGATCATGGCGGTTGCGGGGAAATTACATCTGTTTGTTGTCGGAGTTCACATGCTGATGAGACTTTATGTGAGGAAGAACCGAGTAAAAACAAGTTTGAATCGGTTTCCAATGCTTGTGTGGTGCTTGAAATTCCAAAGCATGTTAGGCCCACTGGTGTTAGGAAGATTACATTTAAGTTCAGTAAACGGGAGGGGGGCTATGATGGTGACCTATCTGCTGCTGTTAAACCCTTGGGTGATGATAAACTTGATGAGAGATGTTATGATAACCAATTATCCATGTTTCCCACTGGACGTTTAACTGGCACTGAATTTCAAAATCAAGTGTGGAGTACTTTGGAAAATGAGGAAAGGAATTTAGGCATGGATGGCATGGAGTTCCATGACACTCAAAGTCCTTCCTCTTGTGTCCCCAACAGGGAACTGAAGATGTCTAAGAAAATTGTGCCAGATAATTATCCTACGAATGTTAACAAACTATTGTCTACTGGAATTCTGGAAGGAGCCAGAGTTAAATATATTTCGATATCGGGCATGGTACGTGTATCTTGCATTTGTGATTTATTACTGATAAGATGTTTTTTGTGTTTTTCTTGTAAGAATTAAAATTTTGTTTCTAAATGATCGCCAGAAAGAGGTTCCGGGAATCATCAGGGGTGGTGGTTACTTATGTGGTTGTTGCGCCTGCAACTTCTCCAAAGTAAGTTTCGGTGCAAGCTGAATTTTACCTTTCACTCAGGTGTTTGTTTTTTGTGATGACGAAGACTTCTGTTATTAGGTTGTTAGTGCCTATGAGTTTGAAATCCATGCTGGTGCCAAGACTAGGCATCCAAATAATCACATATATTTGGAGAATGGAAAGCCCATCTATAGCATAATTGAAGAACTGAGGACTGCCCCTCTCAGCACAATAGACCACGTGATAAAATCTATGGCAGGTTCTTCTGTCAATGAAGAGTACTTCAGGGTCTGGAAAGGTAAAATGCCAATGAAATTCTCATATTCTCTTTAGGTTTTACCAAATTTGAGTGCAATGGCTATAAGAAATGAGTTAATTTGGAAAGAGTATAGTTTTTGGAGTGCAGTTGGTTTAGTCCAGGCGGGTATAATATCGAAGTTAAAAGTTTAGACGTATGTTTGAAAAAGCGAAGGCGTAAGACGCCGGGGCCTAAGCACCGCGTGCAATTTTTTTCGACATAGAATAACACCAAAATAAGTATCCCTTCCGCAAATAAACTACACATAAGTAATAATCCAAATTAAACAACATAGGTAAAGTCCAGTTACACAAGTTCAACAGTGGAAAACATAAAGTTAATGTGAGAGAGCTGAGACAGAGGGAATGAGAGAACTGGAGACAGAGAAAACGGCATTCTTTTGGTGAGAGTAGGGTTTTTTGTGCTGCGTCTCTCTTCCCTTTTTTTAGTTGTTGGGCCTAGTACCGACGTCGTTTTGTAGTCTTTTTTTTTTTTTTTTTTTTTTTTCTTTCCTTTTTCGTTTTTTAAAAAGCGGGCGCATTTTCTGGAAGGCGTGAACGGCGCACTCTAAACCCTAAAAGCGTGGGCCTCAGCTACAAATTCGGTCGCTTTCCTTGCAGCCCGTCTTTCTTCACACGTCCCGCGGTGTTCTCCTCGCGCCTTGAGGCGCGCTGGTGCCGCGCTTTTTCAACACTGGTTTAAACTGAAAGGGCACCTTGTCCTGCCATCTCTCTTGGCAAGCACACATAACTCATGTTTTTTAAACAGAATTGGTTGGAACCCGCCGCTTATTTATGGGTAGCTTAGGGATCTGAGCATAAATGAGGTTTTTTGTTCGATTAAGTAATAATTTGGAAGGTGATCCGAACAATTAAAGTATGGAGAGCTTTCAAAATTAACCATTTTCAGAGTCTTATCAGTTGCCTTGTAGACGTTTTTTTATTGTTTTTGTCCATTTTATTCATGAAGATATTGCCAGTTTGCCTTGTAGGCTTATGTGGCCACTTATTTTCGTGTTTGAGCAGTGCTGACCAAATAGTTGGGTTCTAGATGTGAGGATAAGGACATGGAAGATGCATTATATTTTCGGTCTGCAAACATTTACATTCTGATTAATTCGCGATTTTTTGTAGCAAATTTACAACATGACAATGGTGTGGCCTATACAAGCAGTGTATGCCAAAGCAGGTATATTGGCATGTCTCAGTCCACCACCAGGTATCTCCAGTGCTAATGCAACAATTCATTATTTCATACTATATATCGACCAACCTCCTATCGTACTTTGTTCGACTAATATAAGAAACAAATGTTAGCATCTAAGATGATGTTGGATTTGTCTTAATGTATATTTTCAAAAATTTCTTTTTGTAATTTTTACTAATTTATAAAATAAGACATTAATCGTCAAAGTTATACATGAAACTGCGAAACGTTGTTCCATCTATCATGGATTAAATTTTTCCTAGAATTCCCTCTGCACTACCATAAGTAAAAGAGTTTACATGCTCTAAAGAGGAGTAAATGCACTATCAATGAGACAAAATTGCTTGTGCGTTCTCCCTTGAGTGTTTGAATCTACCTTGAGAAAGAAAAAAGAAAGTAATCTTGTGATGTTACTGTTAGCAATAGATAGGAGACCTGTATATAAGACTTATCAGTTTCAGAAGTATATTTTCAGTCTTTTGATAGTAGTTTGATGGTTAGATTGCATCTCTGGGATTTTCTATAGAGTGTCCACCCATTTTGTTTTTGCCTTGAGTTATAGTCAAGTAGATGGCATTGGCCACCTGTTAATTCACTAGTCCCTAGTTCTTTTGTTGCTGTGCTTCATGTAATTTTTTTAACCGACTTGCGTGGTGAATCTTTGTTTTCGCCATTGGTCTTCTTGCTTATTCTCTAACATCTGCTGTCATTTATCCCAGTCATTTCTCTGAAGAGTGCCTCTATCCTGCTTCATCTTACGTAACTCCTTTCAATCAGCCAAGTTATATAAAGTCACCTGTAAAGCAGAAGCGTCCAGTCAAGAAGTATGTTATTTCCTGTCTTCATCCCTCCCTCTATCTCTCATGTAAATGCACTTATATACAGTTTGCTGAATTCTCGTGTCATGTGCAGGCCGAGGCATTCATACTGGGAACAGAAGAAAGTCGGTGAAGGTGGAAACAAAAAAAGGCAAGCTTGTTATATGTGTACTTTTTATGGCTTCTTGCTCCATGTCTTTCGGTGTTGTTTGTACTTTAGTCTTCCGAGAGTACTAATGGGTTAATGTATGCCAGGGATAACGATTTACATAAGTTACTTTTCATGCCAAATGGACTGCCTGATGGGACCAGCTTGGCTTATTATTCTAAGGGAAAGGTTATATTTCAGCCTCGTACATTGAATTTCCATATGGTTTATCAGTTGCCAGTTGGATAACTTTGGATATTTCATGCCTCTGCAGAAGATTCTTGGGGGTTACAAGCAGGGTAATGGTATAGTCTGCAGTTGCTGTAACTGTGAGGTTAGTCCATTTGTCTTTTGGTGTCTTTTCCTTTGCTCCCTATCTGAAAAAAGTTCCCATTTGGTGCCTGCTATGATTTTCATTTTTTTTCTCTCTTTTTGAAACAGATAAGTCCGTCCCAGTTTGAGGCCCATGCTGGATGGGCAGCGAAACGTCAACCGTGAGTGGATTTTGAAGTAGAAATTTTACTGCACATTCTCTTGAGACTGCTCTATAATCGTGTTCCTTTTGCAGGTATCGTCATATTTATACATCCAGTGGATTGACACTTCATGATATAGCTTTGATGTTGGCGAATGGCCAAAATATTACCTCCAGTGGCAGTGATGATATGTGTGCGGTATGTGGAGATAGGGGTGAGCTTGTTATATGCAATGGATGCCCTCGAGCTTTTCATGCAGGTGATTATTTTATTTCCTTACATTTACTAATTTTTCTTGTTTTCAGCAGAATTGTTCTTTTTTTTTTTTTTCTTATGTTTTGCTTTTCTTTTTTTCTTTTTCTTTTTCAGTTACATTTGACTCTTGTGTTACATTAGCTGCTATTTGCCTTCCGTTTACAAATCTGCCTCCAATCTTTCGTTTTGAAAATGATTTTTTCCTAAAAATAGAAAAAAAGGAACAATATTTTTGGGGTTCTTTGTTGAACATTTTTCCTACGGTTCGCTGAATTTCGGGGATTACATAGTTGGAATGTGGTATCTTTTTCTATTGGGACGGATCCTTTACTCTCACGGTTATCTTTACATGAAGTCACCGCAAAATGATGGATGTAAACTTTAGGTTTAAATTTTCTGGGATAAGGTAGGGATGGGGTTGGTCAGTGGAACCTTGTCCTTTGGGTGAAGTTGTATTGGAAGTGCCATCTGTTGTATATATATATCTTGGTTCACTCCTGTATATGGCTTGTCAAATGGTTGTGACCACAAAGAGCTTTCCTCTGTAATTCCATAGGAAAAGAAATTCCATTTTATCTCAGATGTGCCTGTTTGGGTGTCACCTCATTGATTGATCCACATTGGAACTCTTGCAGCTTGTTTAGGTTTGCAGTGTCTCCCTGCCGATGATTGGCAATGTTCACATTGCAGAGAAAGATTTGGTCCTGGTAGAAAAACATCTGCAGGATCCAGGCATATTATTCTTAGGTTAAAGAGAGTGGTTCAAGCACCAGAATTTGAGCCTGGTGGTTGTGTTATCTGCAGGTCTGTTGCAGCAATTGCAGTTAGTTCATAACTGCCGCCTTTGTATTTTTTTTTATTTTTTATTTTTGTATTACGATTGTGAATTCTTTTCCAAAAAGAAACCTTTGCAGGATTGAGTAATTTCTGATGATTTTCCCTTATTTTTGTATTACGATTGTGAATTCTTTTCCAAAAAGAAACCTTTGTATTATGATTTTCCCTAAGATTTTAAACCAAATTAGTTTTTTTTTTTCAATTCATTTCATTTTCTGCTCCTTCAATTCCTGATTAGGCTTCTGCATTTGTTCTTGTTTTACTTTGTCGAAATATACTTTCTCTTGCTCCAAGTGGTATTGGGACCCATTATTTTCTTATTTAGCTTGATGAACTTCTAGAAAAGCAGTCCGGAGTACCTAATAATATGCCTTACAATGATGAAAGAAGATAAGGGTTAAATGATATATTGCTGCAACTAAGTTCAAGGTTCGTGCGCAAATCTATTAGTGATGAATGCATAGTGTCAATGAATCTGCTTATATATGTCCTATCATAGTGTTAGATTTTAGTATGTAGGTTGCATATTAAGAGAGGAAGATGAGAAACCGAGTTGACCATAATTCTCACCCTTCTCTATTTATAAGACTAACTTTACAATAATTACACTTTTAACCCTAAACATACAAATTAACGCAGATACCCCTATTATTATATAACTCTCAGCACTTTTGCTTCTTGATCAATCATCATGCCTGCTGGTTGCACGTATTCTCTGTGTCTGATTCCCCCACCCCCCTTATTTTTAGGTCGCAGGATTTCAGTGCTGGGAATTTTGATGACAGGACAGTGATAATTTGTGATCAGGTATTGCTTGCTTACTTTTCTCTCTTCTTAGATCTTGCATTTAGTTTTACATTTTTGTATCATTGAAACTTCTACTTTCTTATTGTCTAGTGCGAAAAGGAATATCATGTTGGTTGTTTGCGGGAGTCTGAGTTGTGTGATCTGAAAGTAAGTCTCTGATGTACGTTTTTTATATCAATGCTAGCAGTAGCATTCATCGGTTTTTTGTATTTTAACGGATGTTCTTCCCATATATCATTACAGGAACTTCCTGAGGATAAGTGGTTTTGTCGTGATGACTGCCATAGTATTTTTGAAGCACTTCAGAATTTGGCTTGCCATGGACCTGAGGTGATTCCGGCTTCAGTATCGGCTACAGTATATGAGAAGCAAGCAAACTTAGGTCTCAATACCATGTCTAAGAATGAAATCCAATGGTGCATATTAAACGGAAAAAGCCGCTTTCCCGAGCATATGTTGCTGCTTTCTCGAGCTGCAGCAATCTTTCGTGTAGGCCTTCAGATTGTATTCTTTTATGCTAATGCTTGTAGACTATGGGAACACGGGGTTTGTAATTCTTTTATCTTGATGGTCTTTGTAGGAATGCTTTGACCCTATAGTTGCCAAGTCTGGTCGAGATCTCATCCCAGTTATGGTATATGGGTGAGTAGTTAACTTTCCTTTGGTAGTTGTTACTTGTTAGACTAGCTTAAGTCACCGGTTAACTTTTATGTCCAAGAGGCAGGTTCTTGTTATGAGACATGGACGGGACCGCTTCTTTCTCCCCTTCTTTTAATTGTTTTGTGATCTGTTAGTTGAAGAAAAGTTTTTTTTCTGGATTTCCTTTTTCCTGAGATAGAGCATATATGATACTTGAGGATCATCAGGAATGGACTCATCATTTTAATAGTGATCAGTGAAGGAAACTAGGAGTAACATACTGCTATATTTAAAGGCGATTTCTGGGGTTAACAACTTCTAGGAAAAATATTATTGATGATTCACATAGGTGACCGATGAAAAATTCGACTATGAGCTGAATTTTGTTGCATTATGAATTGTAATTTTATATATTAATCCGTCCAACATTTTTGCAGAAGGAACATATCCGGGCAAGAATTTAGTGGAATGTATTGTGTGGTTTTAATTGTACAGTAAGTCGCTCAAAATTCTCTCATTCAATTTATTTATTCATTTCTTGGTTTTTTGTTATCTGAAAATCATTATCAAGTAAAATTCCTAAACACTGGTGGATTGCAGGTCTGTTGTTGTATCAGCTGCACTCCTCAGGATATTTGGGAGACACGTTGCTGAGCTTCCTTTAGTGGCTACTAGTAGAGAAAATCAAGGGAAGGTAAGAGCGGACATTAGACTATGTATAATGGAGACCATTATCCCCAATGGTCGACCTCCACGCCAGTTTTTGGAAGTAGAAAAAAAAGAAAATTGTTTCATTGTTCTAAGATGCAAACCACCCACGTCTCTATGAATCCAACCCCAACCTTTATCTCTCCTTTATCTCTCCTCTTCCACTTCATCTCCTTTTTTTTTGTCACACATGTCACAATATAATTGGTTTCTCATATTTTATTTGGATATAAGATAATTGGATATCTTTGATGTTATATTAAAAAATAAAAATACTAAAATAGAGACCGTAAAAATAATTATATTTCTATAAAAAATAATATAATTATGAATAATGTTATGGTTGGATGGTTGGAGTGACCACTGATAAATTATAAAAATGAATGTGGTTGGGTTGGAAAGAATATTGCGTTGTGGAAGAAAGAGAACTTAATAAAATATTGAAAATATTGGATGGTTGGGGTGGTTGATGATAAATATATCCTTAGGAGCTATAGCAAGATTTATTTATTGAATTATTATAATAATTGAGTTTTTTTAGCTGGAGGTGGTTTTGGGCATTCTTGCTTTCCGGTTCCTTCTAGGTCCACTTGAAATGGAATTTTCTTGGATGAATTCTAGTTACTTTTGAGTGTCCCCACTCTTCAAATATCCGGTTACTGTAATAGTAATCGTACTTAATTGTTAACTTATGAAATGTGTGAAGAAGGACTTATCAGGAAATGATTAGGTTTCGCACATATGTTTAACCGTTGTTAACTGTTGTGTGTAGGGCTATTTTCAAGCTCTGTTTTCCTGCATTGAGAGGTTTCTGTCATCAATGTGTGTGAAACACCTGGTACTTCCTGCTGCTGAGGAAGCTGAACCTATGTGGACTAACAAGCTAGGCTTCAGGAAGACTAGCAATGAGCAAGTAAGTCCTGCAACTCTGTTTTTTCTCCCTTTTTTTTTTTGTTTTTAAGAAGGGGCACTTGCCCCTGCATGATTTTTCAAAATAAAATAAAAAATGGGTATCTTTTATGTATTATTCCCTCCTAGTTAATATTATAAAAATTTATAATATTAGTTGATTAACGCAGTTAGGTCATCTAAGTTAGCCCCCCAACAAATAGAGAAACATTCAAGGTACCATCTAAGTTTGGTCGACCATTATCTCACTCATTTTTTATTTTATTTTGTCAATCAACTAATATTATAATTTATATAACCAAAAACTTTACTTTTAAGGATTTTTTTTACGAATTCTATATAGATTAAGATTTTTATTTTCCAACTTGCAAGTACCCTCTTTAAGTACGACAAAGTATATTCTGAACCTTGAATGTTTCTATATTTGTTGGGGGGCTAAACTTAGATGACCTAACTGCGTTAATCCAACTGACTAAGTTTGTAAACAAAAAAAAAAAAAAAAGAGGAGAAAAGCAAGTAATTGCATTATTATCAGGGTTCATAGAGTAGGTTTAAAAAATTAGGGATTGGAGGTATTCGAGTATCTTAGTTTACTGATTTAGGGTTAAAAAAAACCACTACAACCATAACCAGATAAGTAATTTTTTTGGGGAGAGCTGCTCTAAACTCCAATCAACTAAATCTGGGGTCTCCCATGGCCAAAAGCATGGCTCTGCCACTTGTAATTTACTTTAGTCACAACTGGTGGTTTGGCATGAACCCCCCCCCCACCCCACCCCCAAACCCCAAACCCAAACTCCTCATGTTTTGACTGTGCTCTTATTTATTACTCCCTATATGTCCCACTCGAAGAGTCTGCTTTCGAAACATGACTTTATCTCAATAGAAGAGCTAACTTTCAGAATTGGAATATCTAATGCAATGTAGATATTCTTTAAAATTAAAGTTTTTTGTTATATAAATGTTGATATTAGTTGATTGAAAAGAAAATATATGTGAGAATAGATGGGGTTTAAAATGAGTACTTCCGTTAAATGACTCAAATTGAAAAATTGTATTTGGACAAAAGTAGACTCCTTAGATCGGAAGGAGGGGTATGTGTTTGCAACTGCTTCATGGTTAATAAAATCGCGGATTATTGACCCGTCAGATTTTTCTGAACAGATGCTTAGGTACAGGGATTGTCAGCTGACAGTCTTCAAGGGGACATCCTTGTTAGAAAAGGAGCTGCAACAGTTGTAAAACTAATTTTAAGGGTCGAGGGTACTGACCAGCCAGCAGCAGCGGGTAAGCTTGTCCGGCCTTATTGAACAACCCCTTGGACCCTGTTCTGCAAGGGGTATCTGATAGCTTGCTTGCAATGGGGCCTAAAGGTCGGGATTTCGTGGAAAATAGTGTTAATGGCTTGATCATTAACAGAGCAGGCATACCCGTCTCAGAGCCGAGTTTTCGACTTCACAGGAGCATCATGGTCCCATTTTTGTCAACGGACAGAAGGTTTTGGTCTGGATTTTTCGCTTTTACTAGCAATCCTTTTGGGCCTTCGGCCCTTCATAGTTTTAGGGTGTTTGCCTGATGGGTGTAAGACAGAATAGTGCTGATGTATTTCCGAGAATTCTCCAGGCATGCTGTTGTTTTAAGTCTGCATGCATGACGAGGTTTCTTGTTTTTTTCATCTTTTTTATTTTAATCTTTTTACGGGATTAAGAGTTTTTTTACAGGTGGTTACTGAGTAGTGTTGGTTAAAACATTTTTGTTGGTTCATTTTGTATTAATAAATAAATAAACAGTTATTTGTATTTGAGATGTAGATTCGATGTGATGAAAATATATTTCCGTATAGAATTGAGGGGTTGGAGTTGCTTCTAATGGTCACATGCCTAAGCTCGAAAATTTGTACTTCCCCCGTCCCCTAATTTATTGCTACATAAGTCCAAATGGTCCGTCTCAAATCCATTGGCATATTTTCTTAAATGGCAAAAAGGCGACATTTCTCTTGAAATCCACCCGTTTCCGCTCACTACCTAATCCCACCTTAACTTAATATACTAACCTATTAATTAACCCAATTTTGAAAAGTCGACCTAGCTCAAAATGCCTCTTTATTCTCTCTTCGTCTCTTCTTCTACACTCTTCAATGGGGTTAATACATTGAATGTGGCCCATTATGTGGCGATTCGGATGCGCTCTCTATTTCTGAGGTGGTTGCCTTCGACCGTGGAGTGTGGCCGGAGCCAATCCCAACCTATTTGTGGGGGATATCGGGCGTTCTTATTCGTCCCGTGCTAATTTAGATGCTCTCTCTATTTCTGAGTGGTTGCCTTCGACCGTGGAGTGGCCGGAGCCAATCCCAACCTATTTGTGGTGGATATCGGGCGATCTTATTCGTCCCGTGCTAATTCATAGGTCTATCTATACCCTAATATTCAGTTTATATTATTGTAAGAGGCAGACTTCGTCCTATCTGGTTGCAAGAATCTGTTGGTAGTGTTGGTCATGTGGAATATGTGGCCAAGATGATGAAATGGGGCCTGTGTTGATCGAAATCGGGCCGGGATTCTGTGCAGTACAGGAGGATGATGTGCATCCTCCCCACCATTGGATCACACACACCCACACATGTGTGTGCGTGTGATCTAATGGTGTGCATGCGCACAGGATGATGCTGTATTGCACCAGATCCGGATCCATCGAGATCCTCATGTGATTAACCAGATACACATACATGTGTATTTTGTGCAAGACTGTTCATGTTTTTGGTTGAATTTTTTTTTTTATTTTCCATTTCTGTAATGTTAATTAATTTATCAAAGCATATTTAATTATTCAGCAACTTTTATTACCTGTACAAAATTTATACATCGATTGTAGCACACGCATCTCTGTTTTATCTTTTGAATGGCCTAATACTTGGTGCTATATAATAGTCCAGGCATAATTGCGTGCGGTATAATATACCCTTTCTATAAGCATGTCTGGATCACATAGCAACCACATGGCACCCGTCCACTTCAACCAACCTGCCTTAATTTGGTGTCGAGACTCAGAGAGTAGTAAACAACTCCTCGTTAAACTCAGTGTAGTTTTGTTCACCCTCTTAAAAGAAAAATGAACTTATCCTCCACAGTTTTGACAAATAAAAGCTAAAAATTTGAATTCATTTTTTCTTTTTATTATTCTATTTGTCGACATATTTAATTTGAGTATAATCTTACTCCATAATTCTTAATTTAAATAAATAATATTTATAATTTAAGCCAATTCAGAATAGCTGGCACGAGGTTGGTCTATTTCTCCTCTTTTTTTCGCACGACTTTTCCTCCATTCTGCTGAGAGAGATGTTGTCACAAGTGTTATTCTTTTGTGATTCTATTGTTTTTTTGGGAAAAAGTTCTTTATTCTATTAAATAAAATATAAATAAATACTCACTCCGTCCCAAATCAATAAGCCAGCCACGTTTGACTTTTTTTCGTCAATCGTCTCGATTTTGACTACCAATTAATCTTAAACCACCAATATAAATATAAACCACGTTTGACTTTTTTCGTCAACCGTCTCCTACTATCAATTAATCTTAAACCGCAAATATAAATTTTAAAAAAAGTAAAAAACAATAAAAACTCATTTAAATAGAAAAGTACACCTATTTGGTAAATATGTTTGAAAGTACACCTATATGGTAAATATGTTTTAAAATAACACTCCTTTAGTAAATAACTCCCAAGGAAGTATGTTTTTTGAATTCTCCACTAATTTATGTTGCTGATAGTCAAATCAAATACTTTTAAAATCATTTTGTATATTGCTTTCTAATTTCAGTTAGAACTAATAGTTTGATTACAAAAACTTAAGAAATACACAAATATTGCAATCCAATTTATAGAAGCAATTTTTTTTTAATTCGACTTGATACAAGGAAAAACGGGGGCGGGTACATAGTCGAAATCGAATGTAATCCCCGGTGGAGAGAACCGTAAATAAAGCAAATAAGAGGAATCAATACAGACAGAATACGTGTAGTTCTCTCAGGCACTAGGAGCAGCATCCTTAACTTTACTCTGAAAGTACCCACCGTACTCTCTCGCATAGTCCTTCACGTGGCCCGCCGTGTCAGCAATCCGGGTCCTCGCATAATCGAACCCGTCCGAACCGGGAGGGCGGAACCCCCTAAAATACCTGTAAATCCACGAGCCCGCCGCCACAGCAGCCACGCCGAACCCAAAGAAGGATAGGAAACCGGATACGGCGACGAAGATCAGGAACCCGATCGGGAGCCATATCGGGCTCGTGACGAGGATCAGAGGAGCGAAGAAAATGAGGCCGAGGACCGTGGCGGTGAGGGTCAGGCCGGAGAGGAGGAGCAGAATGCCGCCGGAGATTGCGAGGGTGGCGAGGCCGACGAGCTGGGTCGAGTTCGGCGCGTGTTCTCGGAGTTTATGGAGGTAGGAGCTGACGGTGGTGCGCGGCCTCGACGGCGGGTACTGTCGATCTGCCATTGTTAACTGGGTGATTAAAATCAGGGTTCGTATTTTAGAGAGAGAGAGAGAGAGAGAGAGAGAGAGTAAATTAGGTGATCGGAGAGGCCGAAAGGGTATGAAGGAGATGGAGGAGGATGTGGTGACGCGTGTAGGCGTTGGCTTTCATGCAGGATAACACGTGTGAGGGGTGGACGGCCTTCGGAAGAAAAACTGTGTGCGCCGTTAAATTGTCGTCCTACCCTTTTGCCCTTTGCTTTTTGAAAATAAAAAAGAATATTTATAATTAAATTTCATAAATAAATCTAGTAACTAATTAAGATTATACTATGATCTAATGAATTTCCAAGTTAAAACAATTTAATTTATTAACTTTCTAGACATGATAATGTGAATTAAAGTACATTATCTTATAATATACCGTGAAAATGACGTTTCAATTATCTTTTGTTTTTATATAGTGTGAATGATTATTATGTCACTGATATAATTATGTAATTACGATTGTGCCATCTAAATTTTTTCTATATATAGGACTTCAGTTATTAATGAAAATTACGCCTGAGAATCATTCTCTCTAATTTCTCTCTATATATTATTTCGATTTTATAACGCGTTATCAGTACGACTCTAACCGTTCGAGTAATATGACGAGAGTATGCTCTACAGTTGCATCATACCTCTCTATCAGAAATCTAATTATTACAAATCATTTACTTTCTTATTTCTTATTATTCTCCACTTACATTATTCAAGTAAAATGGCTTTTTGCATCCAGCTAATATCAACAACATGCACTCCATTTCTTACCTTATAGAAATATTAAAAAAAATAATAATAATAAAATCTTACCGCCCACACATTCATATATTCATTTCCATGGAACTGATCAGATGAGCAACTTCAGATGTGAAGTTCATGGCATAGATTGCGAAGGCCATGGAAAGACATCGGGGCTACAAGGATTAATTTCCGACTTTGACAATCTTGTTGATGATCTCTCTCCCTACCTAACATCTGATTTCTACACCACCTCGCGTCGGAGACATCGACTTTGTATACTTAGCTGAACTGGAGCCGCCATCGCTGCCGCCCACATCGTCCAAACAGCATAAACCACACCCCTCGGCTAGACCCGACAATTTACCACACGACACGAAAACGACACGAAAATCGAGTGTTTGGGTTTGCATTTTGAGTACACGACACGAAAATACACGACCGAGATTTAGTGTCGGTTTTGTGTTTACCCTTTGGGTACACCACACGACACGAGGTACACGAAATAAATAAATATATAAATATAATATTTTATATTTGATTTAATAAAAATATATATTTATGAATTCTATTTATACTAATCTTTAAAATTTGAAAATATAATGTGAATTTTCATAAATTTCGTATAAACATTCGTGTTTTCGTTGCCATTCGTTTCATTTCGTCTACTAAAACCTACAAAAATAATATTATAATATTAAAATTATTATTTTTTATAATATTTTAATATTTATTTTATATTATGTGCCTGACACGAAAACACGAAACGACACGAGTTTGCGCGGTACACGTGGGTTTGGACTTTTGGTACACGAAACACGAAATACACGACATGAAAATATACGACACGAACGAATTGCCAGGTCTACCCTCGGCGACGGTTTTTACCGCGAAGGTGATGGACATGAAGGAACGGACGAGCTGCAATAAGGAAGGGAGGGCGAGGATAGAAGGCAATACTCCAAATGTTAGACCATCCATTTGTGATGCTATACGCCGCCGTTGACTTCCGAAATGGTCGTGTTTGTCGGCTGAGTTTTGCCTCGGCGGAGATCTCCACGTCCTCCGTCAGTGTTAGCCATTCAAACCCTTCACGGAGTTCGTCGTCAGGATTTGGTATTTTTTCAATTGCAATTTTTAACAAATTTTGTGCAAATTAATCATTAACAGAAGAAGAAGATTTAGATCAACTAAATCCATAATAAAAAAAGTAAGAAACTTTATATGCGCAATACATGGAAGGACAGTAACTTATAGCTACTGGCAAAAAGAGGACAATTTTTTCCGGGCTAGCAAAAGGAGGACACCTTATTTTTAATTTCGCAAATTCAGGACAAATTATGGCCCGATTATGCTTGAGAAGCCATATATGGCCCGATGTTGTCGTGGCACTTACGTGGCGCCCACGTGGCCGCTGAATGGACAAAATTGAATTAAAAAAAATTCCAAAATCTAAAAAAAAATATTGATTAATGTGCCTCCCCTGAGGCGATTGGAAAGAAAAGTAAATAGTCTTGCGATTGAAAAAAAAAACTCAAATCTCAAGAACCCTAATTCAATCTAAAACGCCCAAAATCCTAGAACGTTTTGAGATTGGAGTCGACATTGTTAAGTTCAAAATAGTGACAACAGGTTCGACAATGGCGAAACTGAGGGATAAGAAAAAGTTTAATCGCCCTCCTCCAAAGTACAGTAAGTTCTTGTTATTCTTAATATACGTATTGTTGATTTGATGAACCAAATGCATGTTTTTGAAAGATTTTGTGGTCTTGAAATGAAGTGGTCCTAAATTTTGTAATTTTTGGTTTGTTTTTTGCGCAGAACCTGTGGGTATGTTTTTGTCTATCGTATTTTTTCATGGAGGGAAGTTTGTATTTTCTCCTTTTTCAAAATATTATGGGGTAGTAGGTTGGTGTTGGATCATGTGGTGGCTAAATATATTGATTTAGAAGCACTAAAAAACAGCATAAAAGAGTTGTTTTTAATGGATCTAGATGTTAGGATTTATGTTTTGGTTAACAATAATGTTAAGGAAGTAACATCTGATGAAAAAGTAAGACAAATTTGTCTGGATAATTCACTGGGGAATAGACAAGTCATTTTTTATGTAAGTGAAGGGGAAATTGAGACTGTGAAAATAGACAAGTCATTTTTTATGTAAGTGAAGGGGAAATTAGGACTGTGAAAGGGACACAAGAAAATTTAGATACATTAGGGTCAGTTTTTGTCATATTAGAAAAGGGTTAGAGCAATCAAACTTTAAATGGTGAGGGATCATCTACACAAAAGACCAAGGGTGCTAACTTAGAGAATGAATATAGTGATACCGATGAGTTTGATGATAGTGATTACAACATGGATGATTTGGATATATGGAGTTGTTCTTGCAGGGCTTGGGGTGGGATTCCCTGCAATCATGCCATTTGTGCAATAAACCACCAGGAAAAAAATTAGAGATGACTTTGTGCATGAATGCTATACAGTGGAGACATTTAAAAAGATTTATGCATGCACCATATTTGGAATCAATGGTCCACCACTGTGGGGTGATAGCTTAATAATCCCACCCCTGCCTCCAACCATGAAATTTGGAAGAGGCAGTAAATCAAGAAGAAAAGATGCAGATGAGATCTTGAAACTGAAAAATAAAACAAAACTCAAAAGAAAACAAACTACTGTAAAGTGCAGTTAATGTGGTGTTCAAGGCCACAATGCAGTCACATGTGGAAGATATGAGGTATAATTGAAAAAAAAATATTTTTGTTGTATTATTATTTATTAAATATTTAACTTGTGTCGTTCATATTTTGTAGGAAAACAATGAATTCGGAGTTGAAGTGCCAATAGAGGTATAATTTTAATCTTATTTTTTATTTGAATTAGTTTATTGTGTATTGAACTTTTTCATTTAAAGGTTATCCATGAAACTGAGATGGGAGTACCTATCAACACATCTCAAGCTGGAACGCGAGGAAGAAGTGAGGTGTGTGATGGACATGAGGAAGCTGTTTTAATATCAGAAATTCCTACTCAAGAATCTCATGTAGCTGTTGCATTGCAGCCCATTCCATCAATGTTTAGCCAACTTAAGCAAGGGCAATTAATCTTGGAAATTCAAAAGAAATTCATAAGTTTGGTTGAGCTTCAAAAAGGGAATAAAAGGAACACGATGAAGAAGTGATTGATGGTGGACTTATTTTGCTGGAGATTTTTTTTTGGTAAATGGATGGAATCTTTATGAAGTATACTTCAGTCTATTTTTTGCATTTCCAGATTACTACTGCCTAAAGAGAGTATCTGTTTTTTTTTATGATTTAGTGTCTTGAACCATGGATGTGATTTTTGCGAAGGATTTAGAACAATAGATATGTGTCTCATCCTATGAATTTTTTAATGTTGTAATGGAAGATGTAGATATAACTTCAATCTATGTATCTTGACTTGTTTGGTTGTGTAATATCCGTAATTTCTACTACTGTTGTTTGATATTATTTTATCCGAGTTATATTGTGCAGCGTGGAATCTGTACAGTATGGATAAAATAAATAAAGGACTGAGATATCAGTATCGGTATAATTGTCGTATTTGGTAGACAATTACAATTGAGGATATCGTGTATCAGGTCATCGCACCTTTGATATGAAGTATATCGTATGAGAGTACTATTGGATTCAGTATATGTATTCAGTAAGTGTATATGTGTTTTCGGTATGTCGAGACAGGCGGTAACAGTTGAAATTGGCTAAGTGTAGAATACTTAGCGTACGCTAATGTTGAAGACCTACGTACGCAAAATCACAAGAGTTACATACGTTATGGCCGGGATATTACGTACGTAACATGGGAATCAGACGACTGAGTCATGGTCGGCAGGTGGGACCCTGTGTCGGCAGCTTTCGGCAGAGGATGTGGACAGCGAGTCAACCTTGGCCATTACGTACGCTACGCATGTAGTATTACGTACGTAATATGAGTATGGTACTGTAGCAAGTCAACGTACGTATTACGTACGTTATGAAGGAATTGTTACGTACGTAAGCATGTTAATGAAACAGGTCAGTTAGTTCCGGAATGAGATTACGTATGCTATGAAGGACACTTAGCGTACGCTAAGCTGCATTACGTACGTTAATTCGGATTGTTAACGTACATAATGATCGATGCAGTTTATAAATTGAAGCGTGGTCTTTCATTTCTCTCACGAACCACAGAGGTGTTGCTTTCCAAAACCCGTCCTTCTTCATTTCTAAGTATGTTCTAAACACTTGTAACTTGGTTGTGAGCTTGGGATCATGGAATTGAAGCTTAGATATAGAACTATTGGTGATTCTTGAAGTGATTACTTGTGTATTCCATCTTCTAAGAGGTATGTTGGGTAATCCCTCCTTGAATTTCAGATTTTGATGTTGTTGTGGATAAATGATTCGTATGAAGATGATTATGATCTTGTTATTACGATTCTTGAGGATATATGAGGTGTTTGTTGAAGGAAGATGATGATATGTTGGTTTATGTCTTGAATATGTTGATTTTGATTATGAAATCATAAAGTTCTTGATGTTCTTCGTATTGTTGTTGCGATTTTTGACGTTAGGAAGATCGTATGTTGAAGAACATGATGATATACACCTTGAATTATGATTAGGGATTGTTTAGATGTTAGAAACATCGGATTGTGTTGTTTTAATGGCTATGAACAAGGTTCTGAATTATTTAGTGTTCTTGAGAAACTTCTTGATGAATTGAACATAGCAAGACAATCGTATGTTGAATTATCGGTATCTTTAGATATGAAGATCGAATGTTCGGTGATTATAGTGGTAGAATTCGTATGTTCTTGATGAAATACGAATCATGATATCAATTGGGAATCCGGAAAGATTGTGATTGATCACCGAATATGATTTCCTTTACATTCGTATCCGTAATCGTATTTTGGTTGTAAATTCGTAATTGTTTGAGTTAGATTGTTCGGAATTGTGTTTAGTCGGGATATTGTGAAATCGTTGAGTTTGTCGATCGGTTATATTGATTAGTAATCATCGGATTTCGGTTCATATTATGGATATGAATTCGTAAAATGGTTTGAGTATATTATTTGGTTTTATATATGATCGTGGTATCGTTGACCCGTCGAGTTGATTGGTTGGTCGTGTCGGTTATTGATTGTTATCGGATATGTGTTAATTAATTACTTCAATAGGTTGAGATTATTGATCGGTGATTATAACCGTATGTTGCGGTCGTGTTCGAGTGCGTTCGTGAATCGCTTTGGGCCGGGAGCCGAGGAGCTTGTACACGACGACGAGGAATTGGTAATGGCTTCATCGGTATCGAGGAAAGTTATTACTTGCTCAGTTATAATGTTTAATGAATGGTTTCAGTTTCATTTCGTTTATAATGCATATAGCAATGATTATTACTGCAAATTCTGGAGATTTGGATTATGTGTTGTCTTTCCGATTCTGGGAGTTAAATCATAAGGTTTATGATTCATTTCGGTTATTGAAATTTTGGGTATCGAGGATACATTATGATAAAGACGAGGATATGAGAATCTATAGTCCATGGTGCGTTTGGTTCGCCGTGCATTGAGGATAATCACCGGTGATGATTTGACATCGAGATTGCTCCTGAAGGATTCGGGACAAGTATCTTAGTTTGTTTCGGTTTAGTATTGATGATGTTGATCATGAAGGTTGTCATTTATGTTGTTGAACATGAGGTCGTCTTAGTTGTTTCATCATAGTGTCGTTCATGTTTTGTTATTGATTCGTACGTAGTTCATGTTGATGAACATATTGATTTGCATATGTGTATGCATAATTGTATTGTTTATGTTGTAAATGATCTGAAGGGATCATGAGGATCTATGCTAAGGGCGCTGGATCGAACGTCCACCTGATTTTGATCTTGTAGGATCATCACGGGGATCTATGCTGAGGGCGCTGGATCGTTGGACAGGTCATCCACCTGATTTTGATCTTGTAGGATCATCACGCGGATCTATGCTGAGGGCGCTGGATCGTTGGACAAGTCGTCTGTTGTGTCAAGAATTATACACCTCAACAGGTGATCGGCACAGACGACAGGCGACCGAGTTAGAGTCGAATAGACCAAGACAGACTTGCCGATCGAAGGTCCCAGGTCAAATCCCAGTGCCGAGCGATCGATATCGAAGGCGATCGTCCCATGGCACCCGACGATCGACTATGGTGCCTGGCCCATGACAATCGCCTCATGCCACGCGAGTCCAGCATCCGTCTAGTCGGCGAAGGCCGAAGCTCAGGACAGAGACCCACGTGAAAGGCGCCGCAGAACATGGATCGTTGACCACAGCCTGTCAGCATCTACTCACCTACCGACAGACCCGCCGAAAGGTGCAAAGTGGGACCGCCCGGTATACCTGGCAAATGGGCTGGGCCAGCCCAAACGGGCTGGGCTGCCAATGGGTGGGTCAAATTTTGGGCTGGGCCAAAAAGGCCCAGGATTTTTTGGGCCTAAATATTGAGGCTCGTGGCCCATGCTGGGCGGGCCTAGCCCAGCCCATTGGCTACAGATTTTTTCTTGCTTCCAACTTAATTAACGAAAATATATTAAAAATATCAATAATATGATAGAAATATATTTTCAACTATTTTAAAAAGTTCAAACATCCATTTCAATACTATTAAAACCGTTAGATTCTTGCACTACAACCAGCGGTACGGAAAGTAGCTCATCACTTGGTCCATTATCTGTATTCGATAGCAAAATATCAACACAAAAATCTAAACAAAATCAACTTTAAATTGAAATAAGTTACGGTGTAAGGTTATACATAGAGATGTTAAACGGGCTAGCCCTAGCGGTTCCGGGCTAGCCCTAGCGGGCTTCGGGCTAAACAGTCCGGGCCAAAAAAGCCCGGATTTAAACGGGCTAGGAAATATCGGCCCTAACCCTAACCCTAACGGGTTTCGGGCTAAACGGGCTAAATATTTAAAAAATCTATTTTTTATTTTTATTAAGTCATAAACAAAAAAAAAAACAGTAACAATATATTTTATATATATAGTAACAAATATACTATAATAAATATAACAAAAAATACACTTTTATGTGTGTGTGTGTGTGTGTATATATATATATATAAACACTATATTAATAAATACAGTAATAATATACATTATATATAATATTAATATATATTACATATATAATATTAATATATGTTATATAAATATAGTATAAGTTGAAATTAACAATATATATATATATATCGGGCTTCGGGCTAGCCCTAGCGGGTTTCGGGCTAGCCCTAACGGGCTTCGGGCTAAACGGTCGGGGCCAAAAAAGCCCGGATTTAAACGGGCTAGGAAATATCGGCCCTAACCCGGTTTTTTAGCGGGTTAAACGGGCCAACCCGGCGGGCCCGAGCCCGTTTAACATCTCTAGTTATACCCATTAACCTTAGCTTAATTAATTAATATTTATTAGTTATTAAATTTTTCATGGGCCTCTAGGTGCCCGTGGGCTGGACCAAAATCTGGGCGGGCCAAAAAAGCCCAAGTTTCTATGGGCTAAAAATATAAAGCCCAAAGCCCATTTATTCATGGGTGGGCTGGGCCGGCCCGTGGGCTTGGGCCACTTTTGCGAGGTCTACCGCCCGGGACAGCGACTCAGGACGCGTGCAGATTTCTCATTGGTCCGCACAGCTGGCAGCCAACCCATGTCGCGGACTTTAAGGCAACCAACCCACGTGCTGCAAGACGATCGCCCCCTTATAATACAGGAAAGGCGATCGCCCAACCAAGGCCTGTCCTATAAATAGGAAGCCTCTAGCAGCGGAAATGGGGTTGGCCATACAGTTCAGAAGCTTGGCTTTTCCGACTACTTCACAGTCTGGCTTTTCTCACGACTTGGCTTTCACTCTTGGCAAAGCTATACAGTTTGGATATCTATTCATCTCTCACTCTCGGAACCTCTTAATCCTAAGACGGTCAGCAGAAACGAGAACAAGAACACACAGAGCTTCGCTCAACAGCTAGATAAATAGGGTCTTTACATTCCTTGTAATTGTACTCTTTCATTGATATTTATACTCAAACGTATTCATATTAATAACATATCGCGAGAGCATTCAAGCCCGGGCCTAACAAACCCGGCAAATCTTGTGTTAGTCACACCCCCACGGACGAGCTCTCGCAATTTGCTGTTGCTCGACCGTTCCAGCAATATCTATCTCCGGATAATATTTCGGGCAACAACAATTGGCGCTATAAGAAGAGGATCTAAACCTTCATTTTTATTCCTACCGTCTCGAAGAACACTCACTGTTCTCCGGGGCATATACCTGAAGAAACACTCATTGTTCTTCAGAGAAAAGCTTTCAGAATCATGACTTCTACCTCCACATCGAAGAAAGCCGCTGTCCGATCCACCAGACGCCTCATTCCGAATCAATCCGAGCCCCGGCCTATGGCGGAGGGGAGCCGCGGCGACCTGAGACTCTCGATCCTACCCCCAAGGGACGGCCCAAGCCTCTCGCTCGATCAGTTCCAAACCGCAGAACAAATCGAAAAGGCCATGGCCATCCTACGGGAGCGACGGAGAGCATTCGACGCGCCCGCTATAACCCCCTCGGCCATACGCCGCGTGAGCAAACGGAAGTTCAAGGGGTTACTGTCCGTGCGATCGCCAGGTGGCCCCGATTCACAAGAAAAGGCGTCCGTAAGGCCGGACACCTCCGTTTTCAGACGCTTAGGCAGCGACCCATATTGGCGATCGGGACAGTCTGGCCCCACCCACGAGACGACGGAGCCCGAGTCCGTCACCAGGAGTTCGGCGTACCCAACTCCCAGAAGGCAGGCCATCCATCTGGTTCCTCCTCGCCAAAGAACCGAGATCGATGACCGCGGAGTCAGGAGATCAATACACGATCGCCTTGGCTCCCGCTCCGAAAGCCGAACCACGAGCGACCATGCTACAGCAATGGCCGCGATGCAATGCCAGCTCGACGACATGAAGGCGCTACTAGAAACTGGGGCAGGCGCTAATAGCAAGATTGTCGGGCCGAGCGAGCCACTCGCGGTCCACATCGAGCTCGCCCCCGTGCAGCGTAGGATCGCCCCTCCCAAAACACCTCTGTACGAGGGGAGGTCGGATCCCAAGACTCACTTGAGCAAGTTCCGGATCTACATGACCGGATGTGGGGCATCATACGCGACCAGGTGCCAAATGTTCCCGCTAACATTGGGCGACCTGGCCCATAGGTGGTACATCACATTGCCGCCACGGTCCATCAGCTCCTTTGAACAACTGGAGAACAACTTCACATCATACTTTGCCGCCAAGGTCGCTCGACGAGAAGGCCCCCACCGCCTGATGAAAATCAGGCAAGGGGAAGACGAGTCTGATGCAGAATACATCGATCGGGTGGACGAGATAATCCTCAACGGCGAGCCCGTAAGCGACGAGATCGCCCTCTACTCGGTCCTAGGGGGATTTGACGGTCTTTCGCCTATGTTCAGGCATCTTACGAAGGACATACCCCCGACCTAGCGCCAAGGCCGCAGACTTTCTGGCCAGGCAAATGTTACTTTTCCACCTATAAATAACGCGATCGTCGACCGAATGACGATCATCAGTCTTCCAACCCGATCGCTAGAATCAAGCAACATCTCCAAAACGGAGGACTCGCTTGCCATCTACAGTTCATCATCTAACATGGTGGACTAAGGCACGAGATCGCCTCCCCCGCACAACGTACACCGTCGAGGATCGGCATCTATCATGACGATCCGAGGTAGAAGAGTGCAGCCATGGTCCTGGTGGTCGATGGAACCGACTGCTTCGGCCATGCAAGGTCCCTTTGGGCCACGATCGCCCGCCCTTCGTTTAAAAACGAGGCTGGCGTAGTCTGAGGGCCCTCCAGAACTAATCAGTGGACACGCTCGCCCTCCCTCCCTTCAATAGGTTGAGATTATTGATCGGTGATTATAACCGTATGTTGCGGTCGTGTTCGAGTGCGTTCGTGAATCGCTTTGGGCCGGGAGCCGAGGAGCTTGTACACGACGACGAGGAATTGGTAACGGCTTCATCGGTATCGAGGAAAGTTATTACTTGCTCAGTTATAATGTTTAATGAATGGTTTCAGTTTCATTTCGTTTATAATGCATATAGCAATGATTATTACTGCAAATTCTGGAGATTTGGATTATGTGTTGTCTTTCCGATTATGGGAGTTAAATCATGAGGTTTATGATTCATTTCAGTTATTGAAATTTTGGGTATCGAGGATACATTATGATAAAGACGAGGATATGAGAATCTATAGTCCATGGTGCGTTTGGGTCGCCGAGCGTTGAGGATAATCGCCGATGATGATTTGACATCGAGATCGCTCCTGAAGGATTCGGGACAAGTATCTTAGTTTGTTTCGGTTTAGTATTGATGATGTTGATCATGCAGGTTGTCATTTATGTTGTTGAACATGAGGTCGTCCTAGTTGTTTCATCATAGTGTCGTTCATGTTTTGTTATTGATTCATACGTAGTTCATGTTGATGAACATATTGATTTGCATATGTGTATGCATAATTGTATTGTTTATGTTGTAAATGATCCGAAGGGATCATGAGGATCTATGCTAAGGGCGCTGGATCGAACGTTCACCTGATTTTGATCTTCACTACACCAAAAACAGGATTTTATGACATTGAAACTCCCTGAATTTGTGACTGTCATTGACAGTCACAACTTTATGACTGTCAATAACAGTCACAATGACCAAACAGTGAAAAATCTAATATTTGTGACTGTTAATGACTGTCACAAATATCGTGACGATCTTGAATAGTCATAAACTTTAAGTTAAAATAATAGGCCACCGCTTCTTTCTCTCTTTTTTTCTTTTATCTCTCTCGATGACTCGATTCTCTCTCTCTCACTCTTTCTATTCTCACCGTACCCCTTTCTCTCCCCTCTAACCTATCCTCTCTCTATCTCTCATTCCACGAAATAAACACACACACACACACACACATGGAAATTGGTGGTGAATGGTCTTCGACCGATTCTCAAGTACAAAGTGTAACACCCCTCTGTAGAACAGTTGAATTGAAATCCTCTTACTAAAACCCTAATCATTCGGTCCAAGATTTGAGATTTTCAATGGCGGATCAAGAAGACGAGGACTTGAATATGGTCTCACGACAGAGCACGCCGCAGCACGAATCGCCGGAGCCGAAGAGGAGCAAGTCGTGGGAGAATTAATGGTTAGAGATCGGCGCATCCAGCGGGAATTAATCATTGCGGCGGCTGAGAGACGGATGACAGCAGAAAAAACTGCTGCTGCGTTGGTGAGGAAGAGTGTAGATAGTGCAGTGGTGAGTTCTATTAGCTTCTATCGGTATTGGATTGTGAATTTACAATTTGCGGTCGTCTGTTGGATCTCGTATCTGTCAAATTGTGGTTTCTGGATTGTGATTGTTGGAGATAGTTTTGGGGAAGAGTGACATTTCGATTGCTTTGAATATGGGTGGTGGATTTGTGATTTGTTTGGATTTGATGCGCTTGTTGAGATCCAGAGCTGATGTTATTATTTACTAACACATTTCTTTTTTATTGTTTTTGGATATGAACTGTGGTGCAGCCGCTAAGACTAAATATTACGGTACTGAAACAATTTTAATTGAGAATTTCTTTTTGGGAATCTGCTTTTCTTTGTGTGTGTGTGTGCGAGAGAGAGATTGTTGGATGCTGACCATTTGGTTTACTGTATCAGAGGAAACTCGCACAACGATCAGAAAGAGTAAAATCGGAAATGATGTCTGGTCAAAAACCTTTTAGTTCCTCCGGCACTTTTTTATACGTAATATTTTTCAACAGTTTACTTACTTTTACAGAGTTTTAATTATCCTGCAACTGTATGTTATGTATGATCGTTAACAAGTGTTTGTGGGGTGGTGGTGGAGTGGGATGCGAGGGTGCATAGGGAATATAATTTTATCTGTGATTATTGTTGTTGTAATGTGAAAGGTGATGCCTTTAATGTAATATGTCTGTTTGTGTGTCCGGGATTTCGCAGATTTCATGTTTGTGTGGTAGGATCTTGATATTAGGAGATTTCTTGTTGTATATCTGTAATAATGATTAGCTTTGCCTTTGTGTGATTCGATTTGTGAGCTGAGTTTTCTCTGATGAATCTTGATAAGTTCACCAACGATTTGTGAGCTGAGCTTAGTGTGATTCGATCCGATATAATTCTTGACCATGTTGTTCCCTTTTTTTTCCCTGGTGACATTAGGTGTATTGTTGTTTATTGTGATCATTATACGGGCTTGTAAGTTTTCGGGGATGAGGGTTATATGGTGCTATGATTTGTAAACTATTTAGTCTACATTGCGTGATAGTCCCTTACCACTTGTCCCCAAACACGAAACAGAAGTTTAATGCTTGTACTCTATATTGAATGGCTTGCAAGTTTGGCTCTTCTGTGACATCTTTTATCTTGATAAAGAAGCTTTCACTTTTCGCCTGTTGTTTGAGCTTCTAATTTTCTAATTCTCGTACTACTTGTTAGGTTGATTTAGTTTTCTTCCCCGAGAAAAGCTTTTGTGATTATTTAACTATTAGTGACTTCAATGTAAGTCTTGCTAATGCATCAAACGCATCTAAAGATGGCGGGTTCGGCACGGAAGGATCGCATATGATGCTCGTCGGTTTGACGCGAAGATGAATGAAGTGTGAGTTCTTTTATGGCTTTTAATTTTTGCTCAACCTATTGGTTTGAGAAATGATCATGGTAATGTTTGAAGCATCAGTTCTTTATGTGTTAAATTTTCTAATGCGGGCTTCAAGTCGAAGGAGATGAACTCTTTACTTCGTTTGATGAGGTTCACGGCGCTTTGATGCTATGGGCCCGCTGAAAACCTTCTTAGAGGCATATATGCCTATGGTAAGTATGCAGAAATATTGATTTAATTTTAATAACTAAAAACCCTACTGGTTAATTTATTTCATGCCATGTTTTAGACAAGTAAGAATGATTAATTGAAATTTAGAGTTATAACAAGGAACATGGATTCAACTTACTTGACTACTTAATGCCCTTGTCTCTTCTCATTCATTTCCTGTGATGTTATCATCTTTTTTTCATATAGGTTTTGAGAAGCCATCAGCCATCCAGCAGAGAGGCATTGTCCCATTCTGCAGGGGGCTTGATGTTATTAAAATAGAAGTTTAATGCTTGTGCGCACTATCGAATGGCTTCCGAGTTTTTGGAAATGGAAAAGGATGATTTCTTACAATGTTTGCGTGACCAATGAATAACGAGTGTTTTTTTTTGTTGATCAAAAAGTAAAATTATATATGGAAGTTGCCTTTGGGTTGCAAGCTTTTGCATACACCGCTCCTTTTTTTTGTCCTACAATAAACACATGAGTTCGTCTCATGAAATTTCCTATGTAACTGGAAAAGCTATGATGTTGGCTGTTTTGGGATTTCATTCCATTTCTCCTTCATGTGAAGGTTGCTTCAGGGGCATCCGACGTCAAATTTGCCATTCTACTCATTGCATGAATTTATAGTGTTAACTAGTTTTAAACAATTAATTGACGCATTATCTTCATATCATCGATTCCAACATAGTTGAGATTAAGGTGTAGTTGTTGATGATGATTATGAATAACACATGAGTTACTCAGTCACTGTACAAATAAGACGCATAAGCAAAATCCTGAAGATAGAGATGCTTGGATATGCTTATAAACCCACGTTTCCTATTTACAGATGTAGTGCACCGAACTCTCTCTCTCTCTCTCTCTCTCTCTCTCTCTCTTGTTGAGTTTATATGTATTTTGGATAAACTGGAACTGTGCTCAATTTGATCCTATATTTCACATGGAACCTTATTTTTGTGTTAAGTAATTACAGAAACAAGACACAGAAGCGGGTCACTGCTATTAACAGAGAGCTTCCTCCCACTAATGAACAGTTCCTTTATGACTTTGAGCAGATACATCGTCAATTTCCGGTAAGTAAGCTTTTAGATAACTTTTGCTAACTTCAAATTTTTATTCTTGTTCATATTTTAATAGAAGTTTAATGCTTGTGCGCACTATCGAATGGCTTCCGAGTTTGGCTCTTCTGTGACATCTTTTGCTCTTCTTATTCCTCAAAGATATTAAAGTTCATTTCAACCCATGTTCTTATTAAAGATGTCATTTCAACCAAGGTCATTTCTCAAGGAGATGTAGTTCCAACTCTGAAAGGCGAAAAAGTACACGGGCGCAACATTCAAGACCATGAAAGCAAAATTAGTGTTATAAGTGTGGAAAATGATGAGAATGACACTCAATTATATTTAGGTAGCCAAGGCTGTGCTACCACGATTGGGGAAGTTGTTGGTGGGTTCGTGGTATGGCCTAAATGTTTCCTCGAAGAAATATAATTTAACTTGAATTTTTGGACTTGTAATATTTTGTGAACTTGGAAGTATTTTAGGTTTATGAACTTGTAATTTGTGGACTTAGTAGTACTTTGAATTTATTTATGAACTCGTAGTAATTTGTGGACTCGGTAATACCTTGGGTTTGTAAGGATTTGCAGTGTTTTGGTTTTTGTGGAATATTGGGAAAAATATTAGGTGATCTTTTCTTGGTTAGCATCTATTATTTTTTTTTATTTATTTTTTTAAATTTCAATTGTCTTAAATAAAGAACAAACTTTAATATTGTGAAAATTCTACTTTTTGACAGTTTCATATATGTGATTGTCATGGACAGTCACAATATTAAATTTTGTGACTTCTTTAAACTGTCACAAATAGAGTAATTTGTGACTGTTTATAACAGTCACAAATTGTGTTTGTGACTGCCATATAAAGTGGCCTTGGAAAGTCATAAAATTGAGTTCTTATGACTTTTTTGTCACTGTTCGTGACAGTCACAAAGAATTTTGTGACAGTTGATTCTGTGACATTTATTTGTGACTGTTTTTGCCACTTGTGACTGTTTTTGGCTGTCACAAAATCGTGATTCTGGTGTAGTGCTTGTAGGATCATTACGGGGATCTATGCTGAGGGCGCTGGATCGTTGGACAGGTCGTCCACCTGATTTTGATCTTGTAGGATCATCACGGAGATCTATGCTGAGGGCGCTGGATCGTTGGACAGGTCGTCCACCTGATTTTGATCTTGTAGAATCATCATGTGGATCTATGCTGAGGGTGCTGGATCGTTGGACAGGTCGTCCACCTGATTTTGATCTTGTAGGATCATCATGGGGATCTATGCTGAGGGCATTGGATCGTTGGATAGGTTTTCCACCTGATGTTGATCTTGTAGGATCATCACGGGGATCTATGCTCAAGGCGCTGGATCATAGATTTACATTGAGTATATTGTTTTTGAGCATATTGACGTGTTCATATGAGTATGCATTTGTAGGTCTTGTGTTAGGACCGTGTCCGTATTGCATTGATCTGATCTCGGATTAGACTGATATGATTATCGTGGCACTTCACATCTCGAGGTATGTTCCGTATTTCCTTTGGTATTTGTCTTCGATGGATAATCGGTTATCGTCTTCCTTTGGTATTTGTCTTCGATGGATAATCGGTTATCGTCTTGAGATTTGATGATGATATTCGATGGATCATATTGGTCAGTAATGGTATATTTTCGTATCGTGAGTTGGTGATGATAGTTTGAGAATCTTGAATATTGTTTGAGGTACAATACATATATTAGGTTCGAGTTTATTGGTTAATCAAGTACGAGATGTGAAATGTGATAATGGTTATTCTGATGAGAATGACTTGAGTAAGTAAAGTTACGGCGGTAAGATTACGTTGGTCGTATTCTTATGTTATATTCTCATTGGTATGTAATTATTAATGTGATGTGACGGTTATCATTGTTGGATATTATGGCTGACCCCGTCGTGGGATTTCTTTTTAGGTTCTTGGAGTATCGAGCTTGTAGCGGTCGTGAAGAGATGAGCTTCCCGGAGGATACTAGCTAGGACATGTTTTGTGCTTTGAGTTTCTTGATTGATTCTTGTATTCCGCTGCTAGATTATCTTTATGGTTGGTCTTTTTCCGCTGCGTGAGTATTTTGAAACGCTCTTTTGGTATCTGGTAACTGAGGTTACTTTGGAAATCATTTTCTAAACCTTTGAGTTTCAGCCGTTTGGCCTCGCCCTTTTTAAAACGAGATTTTACGACAGTTTTGCTAAACAGATTTTATATAGTCTTCTGATGTTTTAAAGATAGTACCGTTGTTGGCCTCTTGGGCATTTGTAAATATTTGCGAAAATTTCTTTTAGCCTTGTGGGTTCCATCTCGTGGTCCACGACGCTGTAATATTTCCGGTTAAATCTGGGGGTGTTACAGGTTGTATGTCTTCTTTTTCTTGAAAATGTTTGGTTGTATATCTTAATATGCCCTTCTTTATTCTTATTGATATATGTTTTCAGGTCAATTTTGAATATATGTAAAAATTAAAAATAAAGATTGAATCAAATTTTATTGATATGTTAAATATTAATCCTCTAGTCATTGATTTGGGTTATTGCGATTTGTTTTTTCCTCTAATTTTGGTGAAGCAGGGGAGACACATTAATCAATATTTCCTTTTTAGATTTGGAATTTTTTTTAATTCAATGTTGTCCATTCAGCGGATACGTGGGCGCCACGTAAGTGCCACAACAGCACCGGGCCATATCTTGCTTCTCAAGCATAATCGGGCCATAATTTGTCTTGAATTTGCGAAATTAAAAAGAAGGTGTCCTCATTTTGCTAGCCCAAAAAAAATTGTCCTCTATAAGTTACTATTCTTCCAAAAATTTAAACTCCGCAATACATGATGTTTACATCCATGTTTGTATGCAAGATGGCAGAAATAAATAAAAAGGGGAAATACAGAAAAGAAAAGAAAAAAGAGAAGAATATGGATGAAGAAAACTACGAGGAGAAAAAGTAAAAAAAAAAAAAAAAACAAGAATAATGGAGATGGAAGCTAGATTCACGGGAAAGAAGATGATCATGAAGAAAAATAATAAAAGAATAAAATATTCTTCTAATTTATCAAAATATAAATTTGGTTTGTTTCATATATAAAATTCATATGATCTTAGAATTAATTATTCTTGATACCATCGTGATCCATTTTACGAGAGCTTCAATTTGACACTAATATTGATATAGGTGTTAACTCTTTTCATATATGGCATTATTAAATTTATTAAAATTAATATTCAATTCTGGAAATCGCAAAAATTTATGAATACATACTCTTACATACGCTATTAACGGCAGTCGATATTTCGACCTATACCTTGAAAATGACTATATTTTGAGGAATTGATTGGACGATCCTGCTTTGATAGAAGCAGTTAATTATTTTTGCAGTTTAATTCCTATCTGTTATTTATCTCAAAGTGGTGGTTTGAAGCCACACATTTATCCAAATTTATTTTCTGTAATTACAATATCTCCCATGTGATGAGTTCAATTATCACAAGATGAATAGTTTACATATGCAATTTATATATTATATATCACCATCGTGGTTGGTTATACCAGATGAATAGTTCATAAATCCTGCTCCCGAAGAAGCAGTTGATAGAAATAAATCCTACTCTGAAGAAATAGTTGATCAATGATTCAAATCGTGCTCTCGAATAAGAAGTAGTTGGTGGAAATAATATCCGATCTTCATGATTATTAAACACGAACGGAGAAAATTGAGTAAGTGGTACTAGAAGCTATCACCGATTAATTAAATAAAATCCCATGCAAATACACCACATGATGGGATCATGTGACAACTGATATGAAGAGCTATCACTGAAAAATAATTGCTCAATAAGTCCCATGTTAATCATATCACATGGTGGGATCATTGAAATCATATTGATATGACAATATTTATGGAGAAGCATATATCACATATTCGTAAGAATAATGTATTTGCATAAATCTTATTATTGCTGGAAGAAGCACACAACAGTTGAAGTGAAAATATCGAAACTAGCTGAAAGGCAGTAAACACTCGATAATATGAAATGCGAAAAGAAAATACATATGAAACCCCAAAAAGGTGAGGGGTGCGCCTCGCGAATATAAAACTCTGTAACTCTGCCACCCCCTGGCATCCGGGTTTATAATGAAAGATCTAAAGGATCTAAACTTCTTTTTCGTTTGGCGGCAATAGTCTATGGCTGATGAGCTTTAACTTCCAAATTCTTAACCGAATATATGCCTGAAACTTTATAAGTAGATCAGCAACAGTGTCATCACATATTACTATATCTCTTGATGGCTGGGATATAAACTCGTGATCTACTCCTTGATCCAGAAAGGCAAGCAAATCGCTGAAGAAAATATTAATATTCAACAAACCTATAGGTTTGGTATGGAAGTACCGCTCAGCCCATGATGTGATGTTGAATATCTCATTGAGTGTGCCATAGCCACCTGGAAGAACAATAAAAGCATCGCTATTATTCACCATATACATTAAAATATCATGCACATACTGTGCTTGAAGCATCAACCCAGTTGTTGGTCCCTGAAATGATGAAGACTATCCTCACTGTACCAACACGAGTCTTTTCTAGCGCGCTTTGTCCTCACTCACGCGCACCTGGGAAACTTCCCAGGGGGTCACCCATACCATAACTACTCCAGGCCAAGCACGCTTAACTTTAGAGTTTCTATGAGATGGATACCAGAAAAGAAGATGCATCATGTTGGTATGAGTAGTCCAAATCAATTCATTTAACCACTTTCTAGTGCAGATCTCACATGTCGAATCGCAAGCCGCGCCTCGCACGTTTTTAAGCCCATGCAGGCAGGATGCTGGACCGAATCCCAACACCAGTTGAACCTCTTATACTGCTGGTTCTATCTGTGGGAAAGTGTAAGGCACTTGTTACACTTATTCTCTCATTTTGTGCAGCCTCTAAAAGATAACCCAAAAATCTATAATCGATATTGTGTTTTCCTAATTCATTTACGAATTGATATGCCATATCTATATGCTGGATATGACCTATCAGTTTGGATCCACCTATAATACACATAGTTTTAATTGGATGAGTTCTATATGAGGATTCTGAGAACTCCATCTCTCTACACTAGATTTTCAAAATACTTTTATGAAATGTACATTTTATGATTTATGAATCCCAAATTTAAGAACAAACTTCTTACTAAATGACAAATGACTTCACTATTTTCATCGAAAAAGCAGCGACAGATAAGTCACTATTTTTACTATTTTCTTTTTGACAAAATTTCAAAAGAAAACGAAAGATATGATATTATATTTTTCAATGAAAATGACGTTATCGATCGGCAACTGAGAAATTTTAATATTGGAAAACATATTCATCAACTTGCATTATTATTCTATTACCTTATACCAACTTTGAGAGAACGGACTTACAAACTGGATCTTTTGAGACAAATTTTTCATGACTATAACGTTTCCGTTCATCCTTAAATTGTATCCACAAAGCCATTAGTTCACGATGAACATATCCACTGGAATGTGTATCAAGAATCTGTTGGATATCACGATCCATAGATTTTTTACTTAATCCATCCTTGATAAATGCTATTTTATCTTATCGATTTTTAGATACAACCCCACAAATTTACATCGTGTGTCACATGTCCATCGAGCACATTTATAGCACCCACTAATCTTTTTGCTCTCTGTTTCTTTGTAAAACTACTCTTACCTGTACCTGACATGTACTTAAATGAATTTGAAAATTCGCCAGATAGTCAAACTTGTGCCTCAATCAACCATCGAATATCTTTTGGAATGCCATTTCTCATTAGCACCCTTAATCTTTCGAGTCGAGCTCGGTAAATTCTTTTTATGATATTACCTGGAAGAGATGGATAATATTTACGAAGATTCGAAAGCATTGAATCCATCATGATATTCAAACCCTCAGTATGAGTGATTGTGAATACAGTGATAATCTATTTATAGATTGGAATTACGCATATGAGATTTGACTCCGCGTCCGAACAGTTCATATCCAGAAGCTTATGAACTACCGTTTTATTTGAATAATGAACATAATATGACATGTGGGAGCGGCGACTCTATGTTGATAATGATGTGCAATAATGACACCGAAAGATGATGTGATATGCCGGTGAAATATCTATATGGTGATACAGACACATCACGTCGTCAAATATTTATTCTCGATTAATATCACTACTAGCCAATATTGGGAATGAATCACTAATAAATTTAGAATATATTAAGGGGGGTATGAGCCCACCTCCTCTACATGTGAACTACTATATATTATGAATCCACTAGATAGTCACATGTGTATCTCGTATTCGGAAAATTATGACATGATTTGCTCACGGTTTGAGCATATATTCCAGATCATATAAAACTAGTAATATATCCCAAAGAAACTTGAATAGATCCCAGAAAGGATCAAGATATGCGCATACAAGTGGATATTAATTGGCATCCTATTCGAAGTCCTTCAGCCAATATCGAGAACATAATATATAAACTCTCATGACTGAAGATGAATACTGAGATACTGGCCTACAGGTTTGGTGCTCAAGGAATCTCTTAGCATGAGGGGGAGTATTAGTAGTTGAAAATATGTGAAATGCATCACACTATATCCTCACAACTGAAATATGAACTTGAAGTTCAAAGATGCATGATAGATTATTAATCTTTGGTACCGACTACAAGTGCTTTGACAAATGACTATATTTTGAGGAATTGATTGGACGATCCTGCTTTGATAGAAGCAGTTAATTATTTTTGCAGTTTAATTCCTATCTCTTATTTATCTCAAAGTGGTGGTTTGAAGCCACACATTTATCGAAATTTATTTTCTGTAATTACAATATCTCCCATGTGATGAGTTCAATTATCACAAGATGAATAGTTTACATATGCAATTTATATATTATATATCACCATCGTGGTTGGTTATACCAGATGAATAGTTCATAAATCCTGCTCCCGAAGAAGCAGTTGATAGAAATAAATCCTACTCTGAAGAAATAGTTGATCAATGATTCAAATCGTGCTCTCGAATAAGAAGTAGTTGGTGGAAATAATATCCGATCTTCATGATTATTAAACACGAACGGAGAAAATTGAGTAAGTGGTACTAGAAGCTATCACCGATTAATTAAATAAAATCCCATGCAAATACACCACATGATGGGATCATGTGACAACTGATATGAAGAGCTATCACTGAAAAATAATTGCTCAATAAGTCCCATGTTAATCATATCACATGGTGGGATCATTGAAATCATATTGATATGACAATATTTATGGAGAAGCATATATCACATATTCGTAAGAATAATGTATTTGCATAAAAGCAAAAGATGATCTTATTATTGCTGGAAGAAGCACACAACAGTTGAAGTGAAAATATCGAAACTAGCTGAAAGGCAGTAAACACTCGATAATATGAAATGCGAAAAGAAAATACATATGAAACCCCAAAAAGGTGAGGGGTGCGCCTCGCGAATATAAAACTCTGTAACTCTGCCACCCCCTGGCATCCGGGTTTATAATGAAAGATCTAAAGGATCTAAACTTCTTTTTCGTTTGGCGGCAATAGTCTATGGCTGATGAGCTTTAACTTCCAAATTCTTAACCGAATATATGCCTGAAACTTTATAAGTAGATCAGCAACAGTGTCATCACATATTACTATATCTCTTGATGGCTGGGATATAAACTTGTGATCTACTCCTTGATCCAGAAAGGCAAGCAAATCGCTGAAGAAAATATTAATATTCAACAAACCTATAGGTTTGGTATGGAAGTACCGCTCAGTCCATGATGTGATGTTGAATATCTCATTGAGTGTGCCATAGCCACCTGGAAGAACAATAAAAGCATCGCTATTATTCACCATATACATTAAAATATCATGCACATACTGTGCTTGAAGCATCAACCCAGTTGTTGGTCCCTGAAATGATGAAGACTATCCTCACTGTACCAACACGAGTCTTTTCTAGCGCGCTTTGTCCTCACTCACGCGCACCTGGGAAACTTCCCAGGGGGTCACCCATACCATAACTACTCCAGGCCAAGCACGCTTAACTTTAGAGTTTCTATGAGATGGATACCAGAAAAGAAGATGCATCATGTTGGTATGAGTAGTCCAAATCAATTCATTTAACCACTTTCTAGTGCAGATCTCACATGTCGAATCGCAAGCCGCGCCTCGCACGTTTTTAAGCCCATGCAGGCAGGATGCTGGACCGAATCCCAACACCAGTTGAACCTCTTATACTGCTGGTTCTATCTGTGGGAAAGTGTAAGGCACTTGTTACACTTATTCTCTCATTTTGTGCAGCCTCTAAAAGATAACCCAAAAATCTATAACTACTCCCACCATACGATATATCGATATTGTGTTTTCCTAATTCATTTACGAATTGATATGCCATATCTATATGCTGGATATGACCTATCAGTTTGGATCCACCTAAAATACACATAGTTTTAATTGGATGAGTTCTATATGAGGATTCTGAGAACTCCATCTCTCTACACTAGATTTTCAAAATACTTTTATGAAATGTACATTTTATGATTTATGAATCCCAAATTTAAGAACAAACTTCTTACTAAATGACAAATGACTTCACTATTTTCATCGAAAAAGCAGCGACAGATAAGTCACTATTTTTACTATTTTCTTTTTGACAAAATTTCAAAAGAAAACGAAAGATATGATATTATATTTTTCAATGAAAATGACGTTATCGATCGGCAACTGAGAAATTTTAATATTGGAAAACATATTCATCAACTTGCATTATTATTCTATTACCTTATACCAACTTTGAGAGAACGGACTTACAAACTGGATCTTTTGAGACAAATTTTTCATGACTATAACGTTTCCGTTCATCCTTAAATTGTATCCACAAAGCCATTAGTTCACGATGAACATATCCACTGGAATGTGTATCAAGAATCTGTTGGATATCACGATCCATAGATTTTTTACTTAATCCATCCTTGATAAATGCTATTTTATCTTATCGATTTTTAGATACAACCCCACAAATTTACATCGTGTGTCACATGTCCATCGAGCACATTTATAGCACCCACTAATCTTTTTGCTCTCTGTTTCTTTGTAAAACTACTCTTACCTGTACCTGACATGTACTTAAATGAATTTGAAAATTCGCCAGATAGTCAAACTTGTGCCTCAATCAACCATCGAATATCTTTTGGAATGCCATTTCTCATTAGCACCCTTAATCTTTCGAGTCGAGCTCGGTAAATTCTTTTTATGATATTCACTGGAAGAGATGGATAATATTTACGAAGATTCGAAAGCATTGAATCCATCATGATATTCAAACCCTCAGTATGAGTGATTGTGAATACAATGATAATCTATTTATAGATTGGAATTACGCATATGAGATTTGACTCCGCGTCCGAACAGTTCATATCCAGAAGCTTATGAACTACCGTTTTATTTGAATAATGAACATAATATGACATGTGGGAGCGGCGACTCTATGTTGATAATGATGTGCAATAATGACACCAAAAGATGATGTGATATGCCGGTGAAATATCTATATGGTGATACAGACACATCACGTCGTCAAATATTTATTCTCGATTAATATCACTATTAGCCAATATTGGGAATGAATCACTAATAAATTTAGAATATATTAAGGGGGTATGAGCCCACCTCCTCTACATGTGAACTACTATATATGATGAATCCACTAGATAGTCACATGTGTATCTCGTATTCGGAAAATTATGACATGATTTGCTCACGGTTTGAGCATATATTCCAGATCATATAAAACTAGTAATATATCCCAAAGAAACTTGAATAGATCCCAGAAAGGATCAAGATATGCGCATACAAGTGGATATTAATTGGCATCCTATTCGAAGTCCTTCAGCCAATATCGAGAACATAATATATAAACTCTCATGACTGAAGATGAATACTGAGATACTGGCCTACGGGTTTGGTGCTCAAGGAATCTCTTAGCATGAGGGGGAGTATTAGTAGTTGAAAATATGTGAAATGCATCACACTATATCCTCACAACTGAAATATGAACTTGAAGTTCAAAGATGCATGATAGATTATTAATCTTTGGTACCGACTACAAGTGCTTTGACAAATACATAATAATTCCCCGAATATGAATCAAATCAAATGATAAAAGGAGGCATATACTTTTGAGAAGTATATAGACATAACCACGATATGTAATCCCAATGGATGATTGATAATGAGATATCTAGGCAAGTTATGTTGCTAAGGGAAAATAAATGTTGAAATGTGTCGACACAATATAACGCTATGAATGATATGATAAATGATTGGAATGAGGATATCCATGAAATGAGGATAACAATTAAATGAAGATATCCATGAATGAAATAAGGATATCATGAAATAAATGAGGAGATTGAAATCCATCGAAATTGAAATATATGCCCTTATAATAAAATGAAACATATGTGCTTATTGAAAGTGACTCCTGAGGATATTTTAAACATATTATCAGTGCGTGCAGTCTCAAAATAAGGTGTTGTGAAAGAAAATTTGCTGCTGTACTCTTTTCCTTGACTGAGGTCTTATCCCACTGGGTTTTTCCAGCAAGGTTTTTAACGAGGTAGCTTAATCACAACTACGATGAAATTTCCAAAAGAGATTTGGAATATATTGCAAAGAATATGAGTTCGATATTACAAACTGCACTAAAGATGATACTCGTAATAATCCCTGGAGGATCATTGCAATGCCTAGGGCATATTTGTATAAAATACGCGTTGCACTCTTTTTCCCTTGACTAGGGTTTTGTCCCATTGGATTTTCCTAGCAAGGTTTTTAACGAGACATCTGGAATGACGTATTAGTATGAATAATGTACTCTATTCCGTTCATTGGGATTTTTCCCATTGGGTTTTTCCTAATAAGGTTTTGACGAGGCATATTCATGGCATAATGAGGAACACTACAAATATCAAGATTATTCCTCAACGCTTGAAAATAGAAGGAGTGGTTGTACTCTTTTTCCTTCGATTAAGTTATTTCTACTGGGTTTTCTTGACAAGGTTTTAATAAGGCAATACGTGGATACTCCAACAACGAATTATATACATGACAGATTCACTCGGTTTTTGTCCCACGAGATTTTACTAAGACGGCACAAGAATACACATACAAGAACTATCGAGATAAGGGTAGCAAATTTACGAGATTACAGATTGCTGAAGTTTTATCCAACAGAGATTTCCTACCAACATTATGATGCAACATGATGTGATTGCCACAAGCTTCAATACAAACAGTTTGAAAGTTTTTCTCCATTGGGTTTTTCTTCAAACGAGTTCATCATATATTTATATAAATAGTCATTCAAGGGAGAGTGTTATAATATACCATGAAAGTGCCGTTTCAACTACCCTTTTGTTTTTATATAGTGTGAATGACTATTATGCCCCTGATGTAATTATGTAATTACGATTGTGCCATCTAAAGTTTTCTTATAAATAGGAATTCATTACTAATGAAAATCACGCCTGAGAATCATTCTCTCTAATTTCTCTCTATATATTATTTCGATTTTATAACACATTAACAATTATGAGAAAAGGATTATTCAGGTTGAAGGTTTTAAGTAAGTGGTAATATTTCATTGTGCCCTTTTGAATAGAGTAGAATTCTTTCATGCTCCAAGTTTAACACCACTTCTTTTTATACCCAAATTATCAGATTTGACCTTTACTCGAAGACATTCGAATCAACTATTCGAGTAACACCTTCGAGTCACCTACTCGATTAACATGAAATACAATCGAATCACCTACTCGAGTCGTTTAAATTGCATTTGAGTCACCTATTCGAGTCACTTAATTACATCCAAGTCACCTAATATACATTTGAGTCACCTATTTGAGTCACTCGAATAGGTTTCGAGACACTCGAATAGGTGACTCGAATGTACTCAAGTCACTCGAATAGGTGACTCGAATGTACTCAAGTCACTCGAATAGGTGACTCGAATGTATATGAGTCACACGAATAGGTTTCGAGTCACTCGAATAGGTTTAGAGTCACTCGAATGTATGTGAGTCACTCGAATAGGTTTTGAGTAACTCGAATAGGTGACTCGAATGTATGTGAGTCACTCGAATGCAATTTCAATGACTCGAATAGGTGACTCGAATGTATTTTGTGTTAATCGAGTAGGTTACTCGAATATGTTACTCGAATAAGTGACTCAAATGTCTTCGAGTAAATGTCAAATTTGATAATTTGGATATCAAAAGAGTTGTTGTTAAAGTCGAGGTAAAAAAGAATTCTATTGAATCTAAAAGGGCAGTACAATTTTTTTCCCTCTAAAGAATCATAGAATAAATTTCATTCGCACTTGTTCGAATTTTTACAAACATATAGAAACAAAGTTTGTGTAATACTATATGTTTAATATCTTGCCGAATTTTGAATTTACAGCAAAATATTCTCCATCATCTGGGTTGTAATTATTTTACAACCGTATAACTGTATTCTAGTAGAACCCCTTTAAAGTGATACTTTCTAAAGTGATAATCTCTCTAAATTAATTAAAAATCTTGGTACTGAATTGAGACCAGTATTAAAATTTAATAACCTTTCTATCGTGATAATTAATAATTTTTCCAAAAATTTTAGTATTAAATATCGATCCCAATTTTCGCATAAAGTGATAAATTCAATAAAATACATATACTTCATGTACCCTATCAATTAGAAAAATATTTCATGATAATAGTTTGCTTTAGATTTGATTGTCTAGTAACTTTTACATCATTTATTATCTGCTTAATCATCTTCTTTTGGTCTTTGTGATCTTCATCTTGTTGTAGTAAGAAAATTTCGATTAATTGTAGCATTTGGATAGCGCTAGATATCGAAATTTTTGGTATCTCATGTACATGAATGATAATGAATGGTATTAATATGTTTAGAAAATTTAAGAAACTATTAAATATTGGTGACTTGAATATAGAAATGCATGAATGATCAATTTTGATTGGTTTTGGTTAGTTGAATGTAGACAATATAATATGTACAATGTATATTAATACTTGAAATATAAATTTGATAAATTTTTAATTAAAAAAAAAATATCTTGCGGTTTAGAGGGGTTCTACTGTATATCACCGTATCGTATAAGCTTTTGTGAGTTGTATGTTGAGTCCTCAAAAAGTCATATGTTGCGGATCTTAAGAGGGTGTATTCAATTTGGGATTTCGTGGGATTTTTTTGGATTTTAGAAATTCAAGGGTATTCAATTTGGATTCTTTTGAATCAATTAAAATTTTTGAGGTATTCAATTTGGAGTTGAGAATGTCATTTAAAATCTTGGTGTACTCAATTATGATTTCAAAATGTCTTTTAAAATTTTGGTGTATTCAATTAGGATTTCAAAATGTCTTTTAAAATCTTGGTGTATACAATTAGGATTTCAAAATGTCTTTTAAAATCTTGGTGTATTCAATTAGGATTTCAAAATATCTTTTAAAATCGTGGTGTATTCAATCTGGATTTAAAACAATCCATTAAAATCTGAGGGTATTCAAAAATCCATGGATTTTTTTGGATTCATTAAAATGGTGGATTTTGATGGATTTGTTAGTGTTTTTTGTAAGTTTTGAAATCTCACCAAAATCAATGAGATTTTGAAGGATTTCTAAAAATCCATTTGTAAATCCGAAAGACTCTCCATCAACTTTATAAGATTCTACGATGATTATTATTAATCCATGCATTATTTCTAATCCGTCAAAATCTTTAAAATCCATGGATTATTATTAATCCACCAAAATCTGAATTGAATACACATCTCTTAAATTTTAGCAATAAATATCAAAATAAGTTCATCTGATCACCCTAATATATAACCCAAAAACTAAAATGTTGAAAACAGAATAAATTTTACATCCATGTCCAAAACGGTGTAATGACATCGCACAAAGTGAAATGTATTATACATCTTGTGGTAAATAGGGTTCAATTTGATTGTTCCAAACATATGTTCCAAACCCCATTTAATTCAATACATAGTCGTCATGTGTACATGTGATCATAAATTAGAGATGAAAATTTTAAAATTAAAAAATACACATGTACACATGGCGATTATGTATTGAATGTAATAGGATTTTGAAACGCGTTTTTGGAACAGTAAAATTGAATTCTAAATGGTGTTGCGCACGGAGCATCATATCATGCGTTGTACGGAAAAACTACACAAAATAAAGTCACTTTATGCAGCGGATTCCTTCATGGTGTCCCGACAATTAAATTTGATGTAGAATCATTGAACAACACGGCGATGAAAACACGACGCAGCTTGTGACGGCTGAACTCCATATGATATTGTGACACTCCAATTAGGTGATTATTTAGTGTTGTGGATTCCCAACTGAGAGTCGTCAAACTAAACACATCAATAATCAACAACATAATATAATTATAGTACCGAACCGTGTTATATTACACGATACTCTGATAATGAGTTTATATAGCACTTGACAATTTACGTCAATCAATCAACAAGATCATCTAAATTACAAGTATAATTCATATGAAGATAAAATATATCAAATCAATACAAATTATAAGTACGAAGAGTACGATGCAACATAATAAAAATACTACAACAGAACAGGAATCAAGACGACTGGGAACCCACATTAGTATCCTTGAAACTCTTCGACGTCACCATATTAATCATGTGTATTTGCTGTCCCTCAATCTAACAATACAATATAAACAACATATTTCGCGTAAAACCACAAGTTCAGGTACCCAAAATTACAAATCTCAAAATATTAAACATACATATAATACAATATGAGTATGAACAGACGATCACATATTGAACACACCAAATCATACATGGTGTATGAACGACCAGACACAGCTCGAAAAACGGATATCAGGTTATGCCCATAGTGGAAATGTGTTCGTGCACAAGCCACCAACGTATATCGATCGAATTCATATGTGTTCTTGTACATAATTAGTCTCATGCGATGAGCGTTCCGTGTGCAAAGTCCTAACTAGCCACCGACGACTGGCCAATTTAATTTTTTATGCGACCGACCTGCCGACCTGCTTTTTAACAGGCCATTGTCGGCAAACCTCTGAAAACGGCCCTTTTTATGTGATCGACCTGTCGGCCTGCTTTCTCGTGGAGCCTCATTTACTGATTAATATGTATTTTTTCAATTCAAATGAAGAATATAAAGTAAATTCGGCCAAAAGTACATTACTCCTAAGAAAATCAACATCGATCTTTTGTCACTACTCGTCACAAGCAAATTGAAAGAAAAAACAAACTTTCTACAGTATATCCGTTAGGATTCACAACATTTAAATAATTTATTGCTAAATAATCCAAGTTTGAATATATATATATATATATACATATATATATATATATATAATCTTTGACTTAAATTCTCTATATAAATCCAACCAACCACATCACCACATTCACAATAGTATTTCCCAAGCAAAATGTCTGGAAGAGCAAACCGTCACCAGCGGCGGCCATCGCAATGTGTGTTCGACAGTACGGACAACCTCACGGCGGCGCCCTCGGAGAAAATCGATCCGCCACGGCCTGCCGCCCAACCAGGGATAAACGGCGGCGGCGATCGCGTTCACTTTCCGCCACAGCCGCCGGCGAAGCCGGCGGTGGAGATGCCGATTTCCGATCCCGCTGGCAAACGATAAGCCTTTGAGGATCCGATGCCGAGAGCATCACATAAATTTAGTACTATTTTTTTTTTTTTTTGAACGCTATGTATTTTTAATAACTAGATCTTAAAAATAGTGGAAGGTTGCTGAATGTTACAGCAATATATATCTCATTTTAATTCTCTGCTGTTTTTTCGAGATGCTTAAACTGATTTATTCTTGCTGAATGTTTTTTTTTTATCTGGTAAAAATATCATTTTCCTTGTTAATTTTGGAGGATTTGACATCTGTATACCTAATTATTAGATCAACTAAATGTTAGTCCATGCGATACATGAGGACTTTTTTTACCTAAAAAATATTCTATCATAATTCCCAAGGAAAATGAGAAGTCTCACATCATATTGTCGACATAAAAATAAATTATGATGTGAGACTTCTTATCAACTAAATTTATTCACTTTTTAAATTATAATTTTTAAAAAATTAAAATACTTAAGAGATGACACATGTCCCAACTCTCTTTTAATAGAAGTATAGATATCACTTTTTATGATTAAATAATTTATACAACTTGAATTTAAACTATTTTTACAACTTAATTACATAGAAGTATAGAATAGAAAACATTATTAATACGAAATAATATATATATATATATAAGTAATGATAGATGTTTTTAAGTGATGATATATACGTATAGGGCTGTCACCGGACCGAACTATACAATAAGATGGTACGATTCGGTACGATTTTTTTTATTCGATCCGACCCGATTCGATCAAATATCATATATTAAAGTTTGATCGAGTTCGAAGCATATTTTTGGGTTTTGAAGTTTGATTCGGCTAGATCTTATCCGATCGAACATTTATAAATAGTTCGGTCCGAATTTTAAACAACTGTTTTAATAAATGGGGTGATTTCCCGAGTGTCCGTCATCGGGTGTTAAACTACTACTCCAATTTATTCCTAAATGTCATTCGAACTTATGTATATAAATTAGAAAAATACCAAAATTGTCCTTAATAAATAATGAATAAAATTAGTGAAGAGTGAAAAAATAAGTTTTGGGGTGAGTTATTAGAGGTAATAATGAAATTAGGAGAAAAAAAAGTTAAAAATGACTGTCGTCTTCCAAAAGTTTAAAAATCGAGAATGACATCTAAATAATTGGAGGAGGTAACATTGTAAATAAATGTAACAATTTGTTTTTTATACTCCCTTCGTCCCAGCTAACATGAGCATTTTGATTTTATATGGTCAATAATTTATAAGTTTGACTAAGAATTAATCTCAAAATATAATGGTAAAATATTTAACAAAATTATATTATGAAACTTCACCATCTAAAATTTTATACGCACACAGGAATAATACGCACACAAAAACGAACGCTCGCCGCCCGGCCGCAACCCAGCTGCCCGGGCCTTTCCTTGTTATAAAATAGGTCAGAATTGAAAGTTCTATTACTCTATTTCTTACATAGAAATTTGAAATAGAACACTTGTTCAATACCCTTTGACTACACGAGATAGTCAAAGGCTCCAGCCCGCGGTCAATGTTTGGTTTTTACGAGCCGATAATCCATTTATTACTGAAAATATTAATTGCACCGACAGAGGAAAAGTTACAGTCTAAGATTCTCCATCCCTTTATTTTTTTAAACTTTTTGATAAGCCTTTGAGGATCCGATGTCGAGAGCATCACATAAATTTCGTACTATTTTTTTTTTGGACGCTGTGTATTTTTAGTAACTAGATTACTAAACACCGTACTAGAATATTACTTTTTTGCTCTTAATTCATATTAATCAGATTTAGGATCTTAATTTGACAATACTTTTCTCTCTAAACAACCCACCCGGCCGCCCGCACCGCCACACCACCATTGCAAAGCGCCGTCCGCCGCCATAGCACCGCCAAGCATAGCGTCGTCTGCCGCACCGCCGTCGTCGCCGCCATGACCGGAAAAGGAAAAGCTCGGTAAATATTTTTTTCGTTTCTTGTTTCATTAGCGTGGCCCGTCTTGAGTGCAGCGAGAGCAGCCGTTATTTTGTGACAGCGTCAAGCGATGACGCTCGGTCATGGCACTGACGTCCGCGATTCACTTTGTCCATGGCGCAGGCGTCCATGGCGCAGGCGTCCATGGCGCAGGCGTCCACTACGGACGCTCAGCCTGTGGTACAGACGTCCACGACGGACGTCCAAACCGTGCCCAGGCGTCCAGATCGGACGCCTAGCCGCTGGATAAGCGTCTGTTTCGGACGCTTGAACCATGGAAGTAGCGTCCAGACCAGACGTCTTTGCCATGGTTCAAGCGTCCGTTCCGGACGCCCCAGTCATTTTTTTGGAAACAAAAATAAAATTTTCAATTAATAACTAATAATGTGTATTCTTTGTATGATTATTACTTATTAGTTGTATTGTTTGCTAAATGCAGATGAGAGGGGGAGCGGGCAAATCTATGCCGCTAGTCACAGAGTTGATGGGTTCTGGAGCGCGTCACACCAGAGCCCGTGGTGTTGATGTTTCCGTTCGTAGACAGCGGGAGGCAGAGCGTAGGGGATTCGAGGACGTAACTAATACTGATTTTGGTACTGAGGATTCGAGCGAGTATTATTCGCACGATGAGGCCGACGATCAGGAGGGCGGTGATGATTCTTCTTCATTTTCGTGCCGGGTTCGGAAGGGGAGAGGGGGGAGGTTTGTGACTTCTGGGTCTACCAGTAGTAAATGGCGTAGGGCAGAGGATGAGACATCTTGGATGGTTTCTGAGGAGATGCCTGGTGGCCCTATCGACGACAGCGTTATCCCGAGTTTCGGTGGGCATGTCGCCGCGCGTATTTGGACTGGAGATATGAGAGGTTTGCTGAAGTGTCACACCAGGACTGCTGCTTGTCAGAGCTTGAGTCAGTTGCGCTCAGTGATGTCACCCTCTTTAGTGAGTCGGATCAGTGGGACTGGGTTATCCCATCTGACGAACGCCATGTTCAGACATATTGACTCCCCGTTGATTCATGCGTTCGTTGAGCGGTGGCAACCCGATACGAACTCTTTTCACATGCCGTTCGGAGAGATGACCATCATGTTACATGATGTGTGGCAAATCCTTCGCATTCCTGTCGAGGGGCGATTGGTTGATGCCGATAGCACATCTACACAGTTGCAGGTGGATGTGATGGAGGTTCTTCGAGTATCGCGGTTGGAGCTACTGAGTACTCACTGGGGGGTGGCGGCGTACTTATGGACTCAATTTTCAGGTCATGTCGCGATGGAGGTCGAGTGGAGGGCACCCAGGCCGTAGCTTGGATGTGGTTGTTATTTGGATCCACCTTGTTTGTTGACAAGAGTGGTAACCGGATTAGGCCTTCCTGCATATTGGAGGTGAGGGACGGTATGGATACTACCGGTCAGTATTCATGGGGTTCGGCCGCATTGGCTTTCATGTACCGTCAGCTCGGTATCGCTAGTCGCAGCGACTCCATGGAGATTTGTGGATGCCTTACCCTCGTTCAGGCTTGGATTTATGAGTATTTTCCCTGCTTTCGACCTCATCGAGAGCGTATGATTGTTGACTCCACGCAGCCTCGAGCTTCTACATGGAGTGTCCAGGCCGAGGGTAAGGACGAGCTCCGACTCCAGTCTTTGCGTCGCCGTATTGATCAGTTGACAGCCGCAGAGGTATAACGATTCCTTCTAACAATCTCACAATTCATTTAAAAATAACTTGTATAATTTGTTGATTACATGTACGCAGATACAGTGGTTGCCTTATGGCCCTGATCCGGTGAGGGATGTCCCGAGGACCACATTCATTGGATGGCTACGATATCGGGATATTATCGAGCCATACATGCCTGGTTGGGCATTACGGCAGCTCGGTTATGTGTAGACCATCCCTTTCCCGATCACCAGACCGGAGAAAGCGGTTCGGGCGTGGTCGAGCAGATTGTACCGAGTTGACTATCACATTCGGATGTCATCTGATGCTTGGATGATGTTTCCGGGTGCATACATGCTTCCTCTCGCTGACTATCAGGATGCTACTCATGATGAGGCTGCTTGCGCCGATGATTACATTGAGTGGTATTATCGGTATTCGCACCCTCAGCTACTGAACGACGGTGCAGCACCTGGATCAGTGATCCCTTCTCGTTCCAGTAGCGATTACGTATGTTCTTTAACTTTGCACTTTGTTTGATTTCATCATACATTACTCATTGTATTATATTGTCTATATTTTTTACAGTGGGTGAGTCGATTGGCCGGTATTACCAAGCATTGTATCAGACACCTTCCCCCAGACCAGGCGGAAGAAGCGACGACGATGCTCGAGGAGTACATGAGGGATTGACATTTGGCCAACTGATTTTGTATTTTATATTTTGTTTGTTTTGTGTAAGACGGTATTTTGTTTGGCGTTTTCGTTTTTTTTTTTTTTTGTATTTTGTATATTGATTGGCACTTTCGTTTTGCATTTGGCACTGTACTTTTGTTTGTTTGTTTCTCTTCTGCTTACAAAAACGAAAAATTTTCTGTCAACTATCAAGATCAACATAAAAGAAAATCAACTATCAACTATAAAGAACAACAAAAACGAAAATTTTATTAATTAAGGAACGTACAACAAATTCATTTTTACATCATACCGACTAATCTATTCCATTTTTCTCTCCTGCTCGTATACAAATTCTCCCAGCCACCAACATTACTATCATGGAATCTAAACCAATTACTCGCTATGGGCGGTACAGGAAAAATAGGCATTAAATCTAGACGAATAAAATGTTTGTACATATCTCCTAAATGACAAATGACAATCTCTTGGCTAGGCCGTGTTGCCGTTGAGGGTGCTTTCAACGGCAGCACAGTGAGACATGCAAATAAAGATCTACCGTTTCCGAATCCGAATACTATGACAGCGGCATTGAAAATAGTAGCAATAGGGAATAAATCTTCAGCAACAACCATCCAGTGATCCGATCCACACGCACCACCATCCCATGTAATACGTAGAACCTCCGGTTCAATCCCATCATAGTAGATCGATCGGTAGAGTGTACAGTTAGCCATAATTTCATTTGCAATGCATACACGTACAATACGCCATTTATCTTGGTCGCCAAATATGTAGTCGGCGATAACACGAAATATAAAAATTCAAAAGTCAATTTACATACTGGATTTTTTTATTTTTGTTCCTAACGTTTTTTATTTAACCTGTGACATATAAATATAAAAAATTAGTCAAGAAGACTATTTTTATTTTTGTTTCTAATGAAAATTATCTTTTTATTTAACATGTAATATATAAATATAAAAAGATTAGTCAAGATCTGTAATCAAATATTATGATAAATATATTGAAAAATACATAAGTATCCTAGTCCAATATATGTGAAGACGCATATTCAATATATTTCATATTATCGAAATAATATCAAAATTAAAAAACATATCACGAGTATTATTAAATTTGTTCATACCTGATGAAGAGACATTGTGGACTGATGCAGAAGAGCTGCGGCCACAACCACTGGATGAGCGGGAACGACCACGGCCCCTTTGGCTATACTCCCAACCACTAGGATCGCGTCTAGTCGATGAACTTCCTCTTGGTCGACCCTTAACTGTCGTATTCACTTGTGGTTCAACATAACGCGTTTGATCAGGATGAAGATGATCGTGGATCATAAGTGATACGTTACGGACAACTGCAGGATCGCTCTGTATGACCTCATCGACAAGGGCCTGAAAGTACCGATGGTCCTCCGATTCAGCACCGGTAGAAGGATCGACAAATTCGGTCGTGTCCACACCATCACTAATAATAAGTGTTTGCCAAAATATGTGAAGACGACTAACACTGCATGGGGTCCGCGATTCCATAAGTCTCTTGAGCTCACACGCACAAGGAATCTGATGGGTGGTTTGGAGTGCACAACCGCAACGATGGTACACTTGATCACTTAATTTTCTCATACGTGTCAATTCATTCGACAGTAACCGCAGACAATGATGGGAAACACGACAGCGCAAGTAGTTGAACGGAAAACCAGAATACACCACGCCTGTACGACACCTAGACTGTTCAAGTGTGTATCTGATCTGCGTAAGTTGTGATTCAATCTCCTGGTTCACTTTGGTCCAGACAGTATCAAGGGCTCCAGTGGAAGAATTAAGCCATTGCTTTAACTCGGCATGTGCACTCTCAACTCTACAGGTGGTTGTGTTTCCAAAATGAAGCACTTTATTCGTCCACGCAACAACGAACATCTCCTTGTATTTTAGCCGTGTACCCTCAACGTAGGATATCACCTTAGGATTCCATCTCCATGTATCCTTCATGAGTTGCACCGCTTGATCGTATTCCTCTTGGGTCGCCGCTTCTATGATTTTCTTCCATTTCCCATTTTTAAACCTTTGGCCCATTTCTTTATCTTTTCCACAAATTCTGTAGACATTGTCTTCAACATCCTTATTAATATGCCATGTGCAAAGTAAGTGGGCACTCTGTGGAAATATCTCTTCAATAGGACGCATCAATCACAACTCGCGATCCGTAACAATAGTCGTCGGATGAACATCAAACCCAAGCAAAATTTTCAACTTCTGTAGCACCCACGCATAGCTCGATTCGGTCTCATCTTTCATAATTGCATAGGCGATTATGTAGTTCTTGTTACATGGAGTCATCCCGTCTATCTCGAGAAATGGCATCTTATACCTATTCGTTTTGTAGGTGGAATCCATGCCAATAAACCATCTGTAGGTCCGGATTAAGTTGATTGATGTTGGATGTGCCATGAACACGTGGGTAACAGCATTTGTATCTGGGTCGGCCTGCGTCCAATGTACGTAGTTATTCGTCATGACGAATGGTGAACCGGCCGACGACATCTCTTTCTTCAAAATCATGCTTCCTCAAGTGGTCTCTATAATTATAGATATGTCGTCTAGTCGGTTTGTCCTCGGGAAATTTATTCTGAATGGCCGCCAAGATGGCACACGGCTTGGCTTGAGCAGCACTCATCTCACGAACAACTTGTTTGGCCGATTTACTCAGTCCACTCATTTGACGATGCCCCTCCGGATAAACAATAAATGAGTGATTGTGCATACCCTTACTCCCAGAGATCGGTCTGATTATCAAACCATTCAAGTCATGCAATTGTTCGGCCTTGATCTGAAATGTACACTTGCATGCTTTCGTCTTTGTGTCCTTTCGAACAGCGACATCCAAATCTCTTAATACCCCTCTGTACTGTTCACCACGGTTACATCTCAATAGCTTTGTCTTTCCTTTATTCTTGTACGACGAAATGATCAACTCGAAACCAATTTGAAGAGCAATTTTTTTCGCCCAACCAATCGCATCACAATCACTAGCGAATATTTCGTCATTAACGAAATAACCACTATAATCAACGCCGTCACCTTCAAATTTTTCCAATATAACCTGAAATCTTTAATTGACAGAATGTTAATAAAAATACCAATAATATTATTATTGAAATTTAAAATCAGGCAAAAAAAAGAGTCAAGATGTCCAAAAATTGCGCCTGGACAATGGCCAGGCGTCAGCTGGGCCGCAGCCTGATACGGGCGTCTGAATCGGACGCCTAGCCATGGTACAGGCGTCTGAATCGGACGTCCCGACCATGGTTCAGACGTCTGGTTTAGACGCCTAGACCTAGGACGGAGCGTCCGCACCAGACGCTTGTACCATGGTCTAGGTGGAATCTGGGGACGCCTGTACCATGGAACAGGCGGAATATTCAGACGCATGCGTCATTTTCTCCGAAAAATTACCTCCAGATGCGAATTCTCGTCCATTTTCGTAGTTGTCGATGATATTGACGATATATATTTGATTGTGTGTTCTGTAGAATAAATGAAAAATTGTTTCTAAATTTCAATTCGAAAAACTTGAGCTTGAAAAATTTTGGTGTGGTGTAGTATTTAGAAATAATGAAAGATTTTGAAATGGACAAAAAGGTAATCTTATAGAGCAGTGTCTAGTAATTTTGGGCGGTGTTTAGTAATACCTTTTTAATAACTAGATCTTAAAAATAGTGGAAGGTTGCTGAATGTTACAGCAATATATATCTCATTTTAATTTTCTGCTGTTTTTTCGAGATGCTTAAACTGATTTATTCTTGCTGAATGTTTTTTTTATATGGTAAAATATCATTTTCCTTGTTAAGTTTGGAGGATTTGACATCTGTATACCTAATTATTAGATCAAGTAAATGTTCGTCCCTGCAATGTACGAGGAGCTTGTTTTTACTTAAAAAATATTCTATCTATTCTTAAATTTATTCTTGAGAATTTTCGATATGGATCTTAATAAAAAATTATTGAATGTATCATGAAATGTAATGTAATTGGAGAAGAAGTCTCACAGTAGCGTAATATTAAGTTAATTAGTATCTATTATATGAATAAATTTGGGGTACATATTGAAAAGAAGAGGTAGGAATAAATATGAGGACGAAAATAATATGTGATTAAGTTCTAATATATGTGTGTGTTTGCCACGTCTGTTTACTATTTTTAGTTATTAAAATTAAATAAATATCATAATTTATTTTTATGTCGGCCCTTAAATATAATTCTTAAAAGTGAATAAATTTATGTTTCATCTCTAATAGTTAATTTTACTGAAAATTAATATTCATATTTTTTAATATAAAATTTTTATGCAATCGGTCATTAATGTAATCTTATTAAATTTATTATGTTCAATATGGAATTCTAATTGAAGATCGTGAAATAATAATTAATTTGATATATTTTTTATTAAGAATGAACTTGATACGAAAGAATTATAAACATTTAGAATCTTAAGCTAGGAAAAAAAATTATTGGTAGATGAATGTAAGTTGTGGAACAAAAGTCCCACAATGTATATCCAAATTTTCTTTTTAAATTTCTAAAATGTTGAAAAGACATCTCTATATATAAGTTATAATTTTTAAAAAATTAAAATATTTAAGAGATGATACATGTCCCAACTCTCTTTTAATAGAAGTATAGATATCACTTTTTATGATTAAATAATTTATACAACTTGAATTTAAACTATTTTTACAACTTAATTACATAGAAGTATAGAATAGAAAACATTATTAATACGAAATAATATATATATATATATATATATATATATATATATATATATAAGTAATGATAGATGTTTTTAAGTGATGATATATACGTATAGGGCTGTCACCGGACCGAATTATACAATAAGATGGTACGATTCGGTCCGATTTTTTTTTATTCGATCCGACCCGATTCGATCAAATTTGGGTTTCGAAGTTTGATTCGGCTCGATCTGGTCTTATCGAACGTTTGTAAATAGTTCGGTCCGAATTTTAAACAACTGTATGTTTTACGAATACAAAAATAAGATCGGACCGAACGGCTCAGTTCGGGAACTATTATATGAGATGAATTCCAAAATGCCGGATCCGACCGAACGATTCAGTCCGATTTGCCTAATTTAACGTTTGATTTGATATTTAATTGCACGAAGCGAACTCAAATCGAGTTTTTTCGATCCGAACATCAAACCGAGTCGAATATTTGCGTTCACTCACGTGACTATATACGTAATATACATGTCTGAGGATATTTGGTGATGGAGACCGACTTTATTTAGGAAATCTTAAGATGCCGATGAGTAATATATATATATATATATATATAAAATTTGTTATAGATCTAGTGAATAAATTCCCTGGGATGGGGTGATTTCGGTAGTGTCCATGGTACACCCCATGTATGCACTACACGTGGCGTGTATGGACGGTGCAGATTGATGCACTAGATGGAGCATCAAACTGTACCGTTCATGCACGCCACGTGTAGTGCATTCGGTAGGAGATGCACTATATGGTAGTGTACCATAGACCCAGCCGGTGATTTCCCGAGTGTCCGTCATCGCATCGGGTGTTAAAATACTACTCCAATTTATTCCTAAATGTCATTCGAACTTATGTATATAAATTAGAGAAATACCAAAATTGCCCTTAATAAATAATGAATAAAATTAGTGAATAGTGAAAAAAATGAGTTTTGGGGTGAGTTGGTAATAATGAAATTAGGAGAAAAAAAAGTTAAAAATGACTGTCGTCTTCCAAAAGTTTAAAAACCGAGAATGACATCTCAATAATTGGAGGAGGTAACATTTTAAATAAATGTAACAATTTATTTTTTATAGTAATTATAGTTAATTTTCAATTGCTTTCTTGTAATAACATAATAATACATACTCCTTTCTTTCCCTCAATAGTAGTTCTTTTTGAAAATAAAATTTATCCCACAACACGTCGTTTTTTATTTTTCTTGCAAATTTGTAAAAGGATTTCCAAAAATACCCTTAATTTATTATGAGCTCTTCAACTTCAACATATACAAACATATTAATTTAGTTTTCTTGATATTTGGATAATTTTGAAACAGGATGAGTATTAAAAGACGAAGGGAGTACTAATTTATACTATATCGTTTTTTCTAGTGTGTGCCCATGGGCACATGGTAAGAATACTGTTTTTTGCTCCTGTCAGAACGAAACGGTCACAAGCGAGTCGTTAAAACGGACTCCTGCAAAAAAAAAAAAATACCGTAAATAAAAAATTACGGATATTACACCCATGAGCACATGCTAAGAATACTATTTTTGTTCCTCTGAATAACAATTAATATAATACAACTACTTTCAAGGTAAAGTAGTTACTTATTCTTTCCTAGTGTGCTTCAATTGTATTATTATTACTATTTTTTACGAACACAACAAATAAATAAATTACTTTTGCTTATTTTATAATATTTTTACTTTCTTAATTTATAAGTTATCAATTTTTATTTTTGAAATGTAATGTTAAATATATCAAAAAATGTTACTTTTATATTTACTTTATATATTTCAATCATTTAAAATAGATATATTTATTCTTAAAAATTTCAGATATGATTTTAGTTAATTATCATTAAATTTTCTTAATATTTGTGTAGGAAAAATATTAAGGGACGAATGGAGTACTAATTTATAATATATTACTAATAAATTTTGTCTCAGGTATATTATAAAATAGGTCAGAATTGAAAGTTCTATTACTCTATTTTTTACATAGAATTTTGAAATAGAACACTTGTTCAATACCCTTTGACTACACGAGATAAGTCAAAGGCTCCAGCCCAGCGGTCAATGTTTGGTTTTTACGAGGGGTCTGTTATAGGAATACCCCCATCCCCCTTAGGAAAACCCCCTATCAAAACCCCCCTTTGTCCTTTTATTTTGTTTCCTGTTTTTTTGTGTGTTATGTTTTTTTAGTGTTTATTTGTCATGTGTTTTTTATGTAATGTTTTTTAGTGTTTATTTGTTATGTTTTTTGTGTTATGTTTTTTGTATTCGTCTAATGTATTTCTATTTAATTAAACAACAACATCAATAACACGTTAAACATTAACAAATTAAACAACTACAACAACTGTTATTATTCAACTAAACAACAACAACATTAGCACATTATTTAAAAACAACACCATCAAATATAGTGCATTTACTATGTTTGTGCTCTTATATTTACAACATAAATCAGTAATCATTTACCCCTCGTGATTGCCCGTGTGGGGGACGACGACTGTGCTCACTACATTTATGTGACGCTAGATGAAAATTCACCACTCCCCAATAGTCACTCACAATGGGGAGCGTACAGACTTCCCAATGCATCCGGATGGGAAACTTTATATTCCAATCGACAACGCATGTATACTGAAATTATTGAGAATATAAGAGCACAAACATAGTAAATGATTACTGATTTATGTTGTAAATATAAGAGCACAAACATAGTAAATACATTATATTTGATGGTGTTGTTTTTAAATAATGTGTTAATGTTGTTGTTGTTTATTTGAATAATAACAGTTGTTGTAGTTAGGGGTGTTCAAAATCGGATATCCAGACATTCAGATATCTGAAAGTTCGGATAGTAGATTGTGATATCCGATATCCGGAAAAAATATGAATTTTATTCGGATATCCTTATATTCGAAAAAAATATTCGGATTTAGATATCGGATATCCGAATATCCGAAAAAACTTCGGATATGGATATCGGATATCCGAATATCCGAATACCTTCTATTATTTAAAATATAAAAAAAATAAAAAAATTTAGGATTTTTCGGATATTTCGGATATCCGAATATCCGACTTTTCTGAAAAGTACTATCCGATATCCGATATCCGAATCCGAAGTTCCGGATATCCGAACTTCGGATTTTCGGATATTTCGGATCGGATATCGGATATCGGATATTTTGGAACACCCCTAGTTGTAGTTGTTTAATGTGTTAATGTTTAGCGTGTTATTGATGTTGTTGTTTAATTAAATAGAAATGCATTAGACGAATACAAAAAACATAACACAAAAAACATAACAAATAAACACTAAAAAAAACATTGCAGTGAGTCCACACCATTAATTCTTAGGGCTGGGACCGGTTCGGTTCTTGGTAAAAAATTAAAGAACCGGAACTGGTTTTTAAATACATAAACCGGTTCGGTTTTTGACCATTTTTTTCAGGAACCGAATTAGGAACCGAAACCGAAAAAACCGTTTTTTTCTTCAGGAACCGAATTAGGAACCGGAACCGAATTTAATGTGTAAAAACCGGGTTTTTCGGTTCTTTTAGGAACCGAATTGTGCAAAAAAAACCGAATTTTGTAAGAAAAAACCTGAATTTTGAGTAGAAACCGAATTTAATGTGCAAAAAAACCGAATTTTTGAACTCCCCTAGTTGTAGTTGTTTAATGTGTTAATATTTAACGTGTTATCGTTGTTATTGTTTAATTAAATAGAAATACATTAGACGAATACAAAAAACATAACACAAAAAACATAACAAATAAACACTAAAAAAAACATTACACAAAAAACACATAACAAATAAACACTAAAAAAAACATAACACAAACAAAAAAAACAACAAAAAGACAAAAAAAAAAAAGAAAAAAAAATAGGGGGACAACCCCTCCATAGGGAGGGTTTGCTTTGTAAAAATAGGGGGGTCTAAATAAACCACCCCTTTTACGAGCCGATAATCCATTTATTACTGAACAGATTAATTGCACCGAGAGAGGAAAAGTTACAGTCAAGATTCCCCATCCTTGAGTTATGATATATAGACCTGCACGATACACCTACAAATATGTCTATTTTTAGGCACAACATGTAGGTCTATAAATTATTTTTCTTATTTTTTTTATACTTTTTGATCAAGTGGTAATATTTTTTTAAACTCCTATAGAGTGCTTTTTAATCAAATCATACTTTTTCTTCGGGTCATTCTTTCATTATTATTTTCTAAGGTCGTGAAAATTGGTTCTCAGTCCTACTCGGTTTAGTTTTTAAAAAATGAGTACTCGGATAATCGGAGAGTACTCGGAATGAGTACTCGAAAAGTTAATCGAGATGAAAAAAATATTTTTAATTTCTTATATATAATAAAAGAATAACTTAAATTTGTTTATTTAAGCATTAGTTTAATTCAGTTTTATTTATAAATAGATAGAACCTAATAATTTAAAGTAATAACTAATAAAAATATTAAATAATTTTGAGCATATTCAAAATTATAAATTATCTTTATATCTGAGTATGTATCCAATTATAAGGTTATTCGAAAATTTTAGTAGGATATATCATTTTATCGTAGTCTTTTTATTAATGGAAAATGATATGTAGTAATATTGATAGAGAAAATTATCAAATTGGTACTGTACCAATTGGCCAAAAAGTCATGTATGTCTCCGGCGGACCAAAAAACCTCACATCTCCCCATATTTTCGCCAATTTAGTCCTCTGTCGCCGATCGAAGTATTTTCTGGCCATCGGAACTGACGTGGACGACACGTGGCTGACAAGTGGCAAAAATAGTGGGTCCGCCTCAGACAGACCAGACTTTTTGGCCAATTAATCCCACATACGGGACCAATTTGATAATTTTCTTATTTTATATATATATATATATATATATATATGAAATTTTTTTTCAATAAATGTAATAAATATAATAAATATTAATGGCACATGATATAAAGAACTATAATTTAATTGAGTTTAAATTATTTGTGGCAAAATAAATTCTATTAAATAAAAAGTAGATGCTCGATAAGATTTTTACTTTCCGACGGTAGAATTATTTATCAAATAAAGATTGGTAGAAGTTTATTACTTGCAAAAAAGATTTATGGTTTGTTTATATTTTTATGTAAGATTTTTAGTTTTCTGATATAATTGATTTGTAAAATATATTTTCTAAATCAATTAAATTTACTTAAAATGTATTAAATTTCTCTCCTAAATTGATTGAATAATACTATTGTTTTTATTATTTAGAAAAAAAATTAGCTCTTTAGCATAAATGCAAAGTATGTTAAATAAAGGAATCTATTGTTGGGTATTAAAATTATTTCTTTTATTGCAAGAATGTATTCTTTTGTTGGATAATACAAAGAGAATCTATTCTTAAGACAGTAATAAATTATTATAATGTTATTATGGAGGATATATTATATAAAGTAAATCGATTCTTAAAGTAGTAATCAGAATATCTTTCCATCAAAATAATTTGATCGCTCATCAACTTTTCATTTGATAGAATTTTTTTGCCACAATTAATTTAAACTCAATTAAATTATAGTCCTCTATATCATGTGCCATTAATATTTATTATATTTATTTCATTTATATATATATATATATATATATATATATATATATATATATATATATATATAATGAGAAAATGATCAAATTGATCCCGTATGTGGGATCAATTGGCCAAAAAGTCTTGTCTGTGTCAGGCGGACCCACTATTTTTGCCACTTGTCTTGTCAGCCACGTGTCGTCCACGTCAGCTCCAATGGCCGGAAAATACTCCGACCGGTGACGAAGGACTAAATTAGCGAAAACAGGAGGGAGATATGAGGTTTTTTGGTCCGCCAGAAACAGACAAGTTTTTTGGCCAATTGGTCCCACATACGCGATCAATTTGATAATTTTTTCAATATTGATATATAACTTTATAAAATAAATAGACCAACTAATTTGAATGAATAAAAAAAATAAGTAATTTTTAATGAAAAACAACAAAATCCAAGTATTCCCATTAGTCCGAATCAAAGGCTCCAACCCAGCGGTCAATGGTTGGTTTTTACGAGCCGATAATCCATTTATTACTGAAAATATTAATCGCACCGACAGAGGAAAAGTTACAGTCAAGATTCTCCATCCCTTTATTTTTTTTAAAACTTTTTGATCAAGTGGTAATATTTTTTTAAACTCCAATAGAGTGCTTTTTAGTCAAATCATACTTTTTCTTTGGGTCATTGTTTCATTATTATTTGTAAAAATCGGTACTCGATCTTACTCGGTTTAGTTTTTAAAAAATGAGTATTTGCATAATTAGAGAGTACTCGAAATGAGTAATCGGAGAGCTAATCGGGATGAAAGAATATTTTTAATTTCTTATATATAATAAAAGAATAACTTAAATTTATTTATTTAAGCATTAGTTTAATTCAGTTTTATTTATAAATAGATAGAACCTAATAATTTAAAGTAATAACAAATGAAAATATTAAATTATTTTGAGCATATTTAAAATTAAAAATTATCTCTATTTCTGAGTATGTATCCAATTATAAGGTTTTTCAAAAATTTTAGTAGGATATATCATTTTATCGTAGTTTTTTTATTAATGAAAAATGATATGTAGTCATATTGATATATAACTTTATAAAAAAATAGACCACTTAATTTGGTTGAATAAAAAAATAAGTAATTTTTAATAAAAAACAACAAAATTTAAGTATTCTCCCGATTAGTCCGAATTTGACCTTTTTTACCCGAGTTTAGTCAAAACCGGTTTCTGACCCGAGTAGCCTCAAATCGGCTCGGTTGAGGACCGATTTCCGAGTGCTCGCATCATCCGAGTTTACCGATGTTTACAACACAGTTATTTTCTAAAAAAAATGTTACCACAACATAGAATTTGTTTTCTATTTTAATCCATCTTACAATATAAGATATAGTTTATTTTCTTAGTATATAATCTTTTTATATTTTTGTTTTAGTCCTATTTCATACACATTAATGTGTACTAAATCAATTTTAAATGGATAATTTATATATTGTCTTTTAAACAAGCAGACACGTCAATTTTTATTTCTAATTTAAAACATATAATATTGTATGCAGTAAAAAACCACTAATATTACATTAAACATACTAAAATAAAATAGAAGACAGTTTTCAGTATATATGTATACTATGTGTAGGTACTCATCTATTTAAGGGTATATTTAATCCATATTATACGCATTCTAATTTGGTTAAAAATAATAATATCCTTATACATATCTATTATTAAAGGTGAGGGTACACCACCATCAACATCAAAACCACCCTTTGCTGCCTTAGAGCTATAGTAAATTGCCAAAAAAACGGTCGGACATCCTTTGTTGTTATTATTTGAAAATGCTCGCTCAGTTCCGGTAATTATTATTCCCGTGATGTGTCTTACTTAATACTGATTGTAGATACATAGATGGACGGTTCTAGATCCTTCTAGAGGTAGTAAGATCCTATTTGATCTCTTACCTTATTTAGGAATCCTATGTATGGAAGGACTCTCATTGTAATGCCTATATAAAGGCCCCTTTATCAGTGTTATGAATGCAATTGATTGACTCTATTTACAGTCTTTTTACTTTCTCCTGAAACACGTTATCAGCACGTAGTCCCCTAACTGAGCAAGAAAAAAAAATCGTCCGAAAAAAAAAAAATCGCGGTCGAAAAACCTAGCTTGCATCCCGCCGCAATCTCTCCTACCTCCGATATGCAAACCAGACCCCCGCCGCTGTATTGCTACAAACCCTAGCCCAACCACCGCACCTTCACCTTCTTCACCAAGAAGATCGCCCCGATTAGACCTGACAAAATAGGACCAGGCCGAAGTAGAGCCCGCCCGCTTTTGGGCGGGCATTGACTTCATATTTTGGCCCAAAAAAATTGGGCCTTTGGCCCGGCCAGATTTGGCCCGCCTTGAGGCCCGGGCCGCATGGCCCGCCCGGCCCATTTTTTTTTTTATGTTATATGTAATTATAATATTTAAAAATTTTCCTTATTTGTTAGATTAGATTACATCTATATGTTAATTAATGATGTAGTTTTATTTTTTATGGGACTTTGTGATTACTTTGCAGTATCTCATATCAATAATAATATTATTTTATGATTTTTATAAGAAGTAGTAGTGATAAATGAAATGATGATCAAATAAAAATATTTATATATTTGTCTTTTGATTGTGGTAGTGTAGTAAATAATATAATTATCAAATAAAAATAATTATACATTTATTTAATTGATTGTGATAGTATAGTGAATAATATAATAATTACGAATCGAAAAATATTTCTATATTTATTTAGAAATAATATTTCAAAAAAAAAAAAGAGTCGAGGCCCATGGTCGGCCCGCCGGACGGCCACGGCCTAATATTTTTGGCCCAAAAACCCGGCCTTTTGGCGGTCAGATTTGCCCCCATTTTTGCACTGCGTTTGGGCCGAGCCCGCCCGTTTGCCAGGTCTAGCCCCGATCTAGCAGCTCACCCCCACTCGCCACCCCGACCAGAGCACCACCGATCAGAATCCAACGCCTTCCGCAGCCTGCCTGGTCTGCACCACCAGATCCTGCACCCGATTTCACCGAGACGCAACCCATCTGCAACTTCAACCTCTGACGTAACCTCCCGATCGGTGAAGTCGACTTCAGATGCCGCCTCATCGAAGTCGAAGTCCAAATCCACTCCAGATGCCGGCGGATCCAGGTCGCGATTCCCGACTCGTGCCAGTCCAGTCTTCGAACCGTTTGCTTACGAAACCAGATTCGGTTGCTAACCCGCTTTCAGCCCGTTTCTGCCCCTATTCTCGAAGAGACGAGAATTTCCGCGCGTAAATTTTCTAGACAGCGTAGTCGTACCAAAATCACATTTCCCGATTCTTTAACCGTCGGATCGGTGTGAAATTTTGACAGCAACTTTCTAACACAAATATATGTATATTCAACGGTGGAGATCGGATTCTGAGTAATATTGATTACTGAATCTGCCGCCGAATAGAAGCTGATTTTTATAAGAAAATTTGGAGATCCGACCTCATCCAATACCGAGTTGCTGCATCGCCGCGCTCGAGTCCTTTTTCGTCCGAATTATAGAGCCCAGTAGCCCTATCCAGGCATTTCTCAACTCTCCATCTTTTCCTAATTAATAATTCATTTGTTCATTAATTTGTACACTTATGAATCTTACCATGTTTATGTTTTACGTGAATATAGAAAAATATGTTGCTCATGATGATGTGCAAAATATGGAGAGAAGCCATATCTATTATCCCATTCAAGGATCAAATTAAATATGGAACCGAGTACCACAAAAATATTGCTCATATGGAGAGAAGCTCCCGTTCAAGGATCAAAGCAAATATGGAATCAAGTACCCGCAAGATTTTATTAAAGTTCCCGTTTTTCAATTTCTCTCTTTTGGGAATTGGGGAATTGGGTTCTTTATCTCCCAACCTACTTTGCGGTGGATGAGACTATGAGAGGTGGTATCACTCTCGTATGTCGAAGTAAACTGTGTGACGGTCCTGGGGGAGTCACGGATAATTGTTGAAAGTCGATATTTGTGGTTGTTGCATACACCACGTTTTGGGTGCGATTTGACGTCGCCGTTTTATCGATTTTAAACCAACAATTGAATAAAATAAATATTGTTGGTAACGGTAAAGTTATGACTTATTCATGATTAGTCACGGAATTGTGACGTACAAATGGGACAAACATCGATTGCGACGGATATGTCGTGGTTAAAAACGATTTGTGATGGATTTGTCACGATGAATTGAGTGACCACCACGTTGGTCGTGACCCAATCCCATACTTGGAAAACTCTATCTTTCATCCTATTAAAATAATATATTACATATGGGTGTAGTCATGCACCGTCTCATTGCAATATAATATATGAAAGAGTGTAAGAGTAATTCTCATGAATTTCAACATGTAAAGCAATGACATATTGCGGTAAATACATGAATTCGTTGACCTCGATTATAGTTCGTATAACTATAGGTCTGAATACTTTTCCGAGCATTTGTAAAGGCATGTGCCTTATACATTTGACTATGTTTAGTCAATCTTATTGGATGGTCAAGACAAGTTGGTTATGGTATATTCATTATGTTTCATGGTTCAAAATGCTTAATTATGATGCACCGCGTTGTATCTATATAACATGGTTATTATGACGTATACTTGCAAATTAAAAATTAAAATTCTTGGTTGACTTGATGCACTTTGGTGGATTTTGTCTACACTTTGATCATGACTAGGCGCATCCTCCTTGGTATTTGTTTATGCTTTGAAAGTTCAAACAGAATCAGTGGTTTTTAAACAGCCTTAGCTGTACCGACATTCCTACTTTCTCTGCAAGTCTACCAAGTTGGAGTTACCGAAAGGATCATCAGTCGAGATAAGAAATCGAACACCCTGCTGCGTTTAAATGCAACTATGGCTGTCATTGCCATGTTTTTGCATCAACACTTATGCCATTGGATATGGTCTCAACCTTGTTTTCTCACTAAACTTGGGAAATACTAAAGCAGACAACATGCACTGTGATCTGAGTTTAATGATCCGTGTGGTGCACAATATATGGATAGAAAGAGACAGAAGTCTAGTTTCCAGAACATCTGACCGTTCGTCCATAGCCTTCCTGATAAGGGAGTTATCAGTGTTTAAGTGAACAAAGGTCAAGCTGCGTGGAATTTTATTTCCAGCGATTGTGCTAACTTTTGTCCCAACCAACTTGGTTCCCATCTTAAATTTGCAAGTGGTCTTACGACACATATTTTTCAACCTCTTTATGGTCGAATCTGCCATAGATGATGCAGTTTTTGGTATGCGTTGTACGCTAAACTATCATCTTTCAAATGTTGAAAAACAATTTCCTTGAGGAAGCCCAAAATACGCACCCTTATAAGAAGGTCGAGCGTGTGCATGGTAGTGTTACACCATGCTTGTGTCGTAATTTTGCCCCGTAGGCATATAACATTGCCATGTTATGCACTCAATATGATAGATCATTTTGATCGTACCTGGTATAAAATCTCTATGTTGTTAGAGTGTTCGCTATGATCATGTTTGTAAAATTTTGCAAGCGAAATTGAGTGCGTATTAAGCTATTTTCAAGGAACACGATATTTTTAGATTTCGGTTTATAAATCTATTGTGACTATGATGACTAGGTCATCACAATCAATGCGTGGTATAATGCTCAAGTTGTTGAACGCCGAATAGTGTCTTCTAGTCACATATGTTCCGTAACAATTGAACCATGTTATGACTCGATGATATATATGCCAAAGTGTATCATTCATAGCATCTCATTGTGATTTGTGAGAAATAAAATCTTATGCATCACTTATATTGGATATGTGAAAAGAAAAATATTCATGAGTCAATATGGTCCGGCTTGCATCGGTTTTTGTAACCAGAAGATGCATTGGGGCATTGACACATTTAGGCTTTAATAATCCGGATTTTGGACAATTTGATGATCCATATACCACGGTATTGCCATGGACATCATTTTTCTTTGAACAAAGAAGCTAGCTGGATCAAAGACACCAAAGTACGTTGGTGGAGTCATGAGCAGGGCTCATGACCGATGATGATATTTATATCATCCGCGCCTTGTTTTCATAAACATGTGTGACACCAAAGACCCCCCAATGATCCTTCTTAGCTATGTTCATTGATTAAAGCCTATTATTTGGCACGATTAGGAGATGACACCCTCCTATACTAAAGAGAATAATGTAGCGACTCGCATAAGCATGGTGCTAAGTCCTCCCTTTTCACCGAGTCCTTATACATACATGATCATAAGTATTAGCCTGGATGGCTTATGATGCTATGATGGTGTTCACAAATGGTCGTACTCAAGTAATAACATTATATGTTATGTGGTTCCTTTGACAATGATTGATAATTTGATGAAACCTGAGTTTATGGTTGTCCAACTTGCGGACCAGTCATTGTAAAGGTCGGTTCACCCACTTTTAGACCAAGTCTTAAAGTGAAATTTTAACGAGTACTTCCTAACATCCAAGGCTACCTTCTCACAAATTTCGGTGCCATTTGGAGACTTGGAAGGAGGTGAACCACTTAAATGAAGTTTTCACATACCACCAGCCGTCCGAACGACCAGTTCGATGTCATTTCGACCGGTTTTTGACCACAAGGTTGATGATTTTGGAATCCTAAACACCCGTTTATACATGCTCATGAAATTTTGAGGTGTGTGGGGATGGTGAAGGGAGTGAACCCTTCAAGAAAGCACTAGAGGTTCGATAAAACCAACGGCCTATCATCGGTTCAATCGTTTCTTCATGTTCGATCCCGGTGGTGCATGGTGGCAGTTTTGTTGAATTCTCAAGACCATTAGCTACGGCTATATAACATAGGTCAACATGTCATATTCACCTATACCTATCATCATTCAAATGCTTAGTTACGAGTGTAACAATATGCATTTTGTTAACTGAATTGTGTTAACAATGAAAACCTTTATCGTCCACATATTCATGTGCCAAAGTGTGTCACCACAACGCATTATGACGGGTTATAAATGATGAATATGACATGCGCTTTCACTCATAGTCCGCTTAAAATATACCTTGGCAGGCGATCTCGTAAGTCACTTTGATGAGCCAGTCTTCCCGTCGTTAGGGGGAGATGCGAACGATCATGTTCGAGTAGAACGACTTGGAATTGTCGTAGTTTGTCCCTACTGTGCCTCACCAAGTTCCCTAAAGTGACGAGATTAAATACATGCTGCAAACATGTCTGCAAGGATTGTGTCCGGTCATGGACGTTCGTCACCTATAAATGGTGATATGGTAACACCACAAATTGTGGTAGATGGTGTTACTAGGCCGTGGATCTCATCGAGTATTGGGATGCCATTTGGTTCGATAAATACTCTCGCTAAGAATGTATGCGAGCTTGGTACATGAAACTTGATCATCTGATCAAATTAACTCATCCGCATCATGTAATTATGGATTATAGTCATCATTGGGGGACGCCTCAATGAATGCCAATCTGTAAAGAGTACTCTATGAATAAAGCCGGTTCATGAGGACGTGGAATGTGAGTTTAATCGAACCATACTTCGTTGAAAATCTACAACGTTGTAGCCTTGGCCTAAAATGGAAACATATGCGATTTCAGTATAAACAAAGTGATAGTCCTTTGTTGAAGTGGTGCCGACACTCCAAAGATAAGATCTATCTGTATACTTTGTCAAAGCGAGTGAGAGAAAGAGTTAAACTCACCTCCTGGCGCGTGGTTTCTCATGAACACACTGGAATCGACTACGATGACACGAAACTTAGCTGTGCTATCGTAATGGATGTTATAGCATCTACTATCTTTTCAGTTAGATAGTTTCCCAAAAAACTGACGTGCAACTTGTGGTTAAATCTTATCTTAGTAGGGAACTAAGTTAAGTGATGGAAGGATATCGTGGTGGATCAGACTCAAATCAAGTGGCTCCTGACCACGGAGCGCGTCGACAAGTGATTTTCGGGAACGCATACTAAGTATATACTTGATTTGGAAGAGATATGAAGCTTTTGCGTGTAAAAATAAGGGTTTATAGTGATGTACTCTTGTGAGACTAAGAGATTCTGCTAAATCCAAAGTTAAGAATGAAAGGATCTTAGGGACACTTGATGATGCGTATTCATCAATCGGTTTAAGGCAATCTAAGGGACGGTTTCCCTAAGAGACGATAAGGTAATGCCAATATGATTCCCAATGATTAGTCGAAGTCATCATAAGACTTGGTTCACTTAAGTGATGATGCAGTCTTAAGAGAAAAGTACGGTATTATGTACTCATGTTTGACTCGATGTACTCATTCGTAATAATCCGGTAAAGCCACTGTGATGATGGCGTAGGATGCACTCACGCAATGTCTTTGATTGACAAGAAGCTTGAAGCTCGCTCTATCTTGATAAAAAGGACACTTGAAAACTGATACCCGAATCTGCCCAGAATGTGTTGGTCTATCTCCCATATGACCTACAGGGCAGCTCACTTGATGGGAAATGGTGAAATTGGTGTCATTGGAAAGGTTTGTGTCTACTTTCCAAGGAAACCAACCATTTGATCACATCCATCATGTTGAGTGACATATAACTATTGTTGCAAAGTAGGGCAGGATATGTCCGGTAATTTGCTGAGTCAACTTCGATAGAGCTTTGTGATCTGCTCAGGTCAATCTAGGTTACGTACTGTATGTGAATGAAAAGCTATGGGTGTCTAGTTTTCATAAGTTCTTATAGTTTCATTGATGCCTATTGAATCGAAGAAGTTATGACAGATTTAGTGTATGGAGGTCAAGACTTTAGAAAACTTGATACGTCTTTAGCGACTCTGCACTTTGGGTGTGTCGCGCTCTTTTTATCCTTAGACCAAGGTTTGTTTTTTTCCCATTGGGTTTTCACTTGGTAAGGTTTTTAATGAGGCGACCTATGAGAACATCCATATAATGATGGGTTGTACTTCTGTTCAACTTAGACCAAGAGGTATTTTTCGCACTGGGTTTTTCCTTGGTATAGTTGTGAGGGCAACTTGGCATCTGAATCCTATGATTTGAGGTACTCATCACGGTGAGTCATTATGTATACATCAGGGGGAGTATACATGACATGTTATCTTGGTGCGTTGCAATCTTTTCCTCATCAAGCCTTTATTTTTCCCATGGGGTTTTGTTTTGGCTTGGAATAGGTTTTTTACGAAGGCAATATCTTTTGCACCATTATTGTATTAGTGCTCGACACAGGGGGAGTGTTCCGGGAATACAAAACAACAACGAGGCCGGACCACAACCAAACCCTCTCGATTACAAAAATACTACGAAATATACCATGAATCCGTAGGAAAACCAACAATACCATCAAGATTAATCATATTCATCATGAATTAATCTATCATACGGAACAAATCGGACGAAAACGTGAAAACTTACCTAAAAGAAGGTTTTAGGAGTTTACCTCGAATTAAAGATGAAGAACACGATTAGATGTTGATAATATACTCCAAAAACTCGAAGAAGAGGATGGCTCGGAGTTGCTAAGCTTTAAATCGCCGAAAAACACCAAGAAAATCGCCCACGAGCCGGAGGAGAGGAGAAAGATTAAAAATGACCAAAATCGGTCAACTACTGGGTTTATAAACCCAGGCCGCATTACGTACGTTAGCCACAACTTGCTAACGTACGTAAGCTGTGTTACGTACGTAAGCTATAAGGGCCTTACGTACGTAACCAAAAAGGCAGAAATGCCCGTACCCTTTTACAATAGGCCGTTACGTACGTAACCAAAAGGTGTGTTACGTACGTAACATTCTGTTCTGGGAAGTACAGGCCAGAAATAGATAAGGAAGGTACCGAAAAAGAATCGAAATACAACGGTGAACAATTCACGATGGTACGAACGTAAAGGACTCGAAACGACGAACTTAAGTGTTGAAGGAAAACATATTCCCGACTACCCAAAGGTTCGGAAAAACAACAACAAACGTAATTTTTCAAAAACTTTGGGAAATTTACAAAACGGCCCAAAACATCCGAAATGTACGATACAGGGTCGAAACACCAAACAAAAGTTCACAACACGCATAATAACATGAGATGGATCCTCGGCAACCCCGAAACGGCGGTTCCGAAAGACGATTTACGAGAACACATGAAATAGCAACGAAAATGACATAAAACACCAAACCGAGTAAAACGAGTCCGAAACAAGCTCGGACAACAAGAAGTCCAATATCAAATATCCTCGAAATGTCAATACGCTTACAAGCGAGTTGCCAAAAATGAAAATACACCAAAATGAGAATATTAAGAGAAAGGAAAAATGCGGATATTCTGTAACACCCCCAGGATTCGAGGTATATTACAGCGTCGTGAATCCCTATATGGGACCCACCAGGATGGACAAACATCATACACGTCGACTCACAGAAACAACAAAATAATACCTCGTCATAAAGACGCAAAAAAAAATAATCCACCCGGTTCAACCGGTCAAACATAACACCATCATTCGACACAAATATAATAGACAACAATACAATCCGGACGAACAAGAACTCTTAAGTACTCGAGTACTTCTATTAGTTTAAAACCACAAAGGTAAAAAGATAGAAGACAATAAGACACCACTCGTGCACAATCATCACACACGACCATCATCCGCATACTGGTCCAGCGCCCGCTCGACTCGATGAACCTGACCTGAAATTCATAAAACGAATTTTCCCAAAACGGGTCCCCAGAGGGGTTAGCAATTACGCTAGTACAAGTAACCAAATGAACAACTTACATCTTACACATATAGTCAATGCATGCAGTAACGAAAAACACAGTTCCAAGGCACTCATTTCCGGAAATGCCTTAATAAAATCACATTTGTAAAATGCACCACAATTAACCGCGGACCCACAACTTCATGGACCCCTACCGAGACCCCATCAAATCTAACCCGTAGTGGTTAAAAGCAAGCTCGCGGTTCCACAGCTTCGTGGAGCCCTACCGAGACCCCGTCGGATCTAACCCGTAGTGAGCATACACACACACAATTCTCATGCAATACTACTACGTTAAGTATGTAAGTTCATTAAGGGTACTTGCCTCGATTAATAGACGGTGACACGAACGGAAAGGGAGAGTCAAGCACAACCGCGAGGAATCGGCGAAAATGAACCTAACGATTCGAATAACACAATCATAACCACTTCTAAACGATTACGGAAATGGAATACACCCGAAAAACCCACCTACAATTCATGTATATTCGTATAAAAACAACAACGAGGGTGGACCACAACCAAACCCTCTCGATTACAAAAATACTACGAAATATACCATGAATACGTAGGAAAACCAACAATACCATCAAGATTAATCATATTCATCATGAATTAATCTATCATACGGAACAAATCGGACGAAAACGTGAAAACCTCCAATTTACCTAAAAGAAGGTTTTAGGAGTTTACCTCGAATTAAAGATGAAGAACACGATTAGATGTTGATAATATACTCCAAAAACTCGAAGAAGATGATGCCTCGGAGTTGCTAAGCTTCAAATCGCCGGAAAACACCAAGAAAATCGCCCACGAGCCGGATGAGAGGAGAAAGATTAAAAATGACCAAAATCGGTCAACTCCTGGGTTTATAAACCCAGGCCGCGTTACGTACGTTAGCCACCACTTGCTAACGTACGTAAGCTGTGTTAGGTACGTAAGCTATAAGGGCCTTACGTACGTAACCAAAAAGGCAGAAATGTCTGTACCCTTTTACAATAGGCCGTTACGTACGTAACCAAAAGGTGTGTTATGTACGTAACATTCTGTTGTGGGAAGTACAGGCCAGAAATAGATAAGGAAGGTACCGAAAAAGAATCGAAATACAACGGTGAACAATTCACGATGGTACGAACGTAAAGGACTCGAAACGACGAACTTAAGTGTTGAAGGAAAATATATTCCCGACTACCCAAAGGTTCGAAAAAACAACAACAAACGTAATTTTCCCAAAACTTTGGGAAATTTACAAAACGGCCCAAAACATCCGAAATGTACGATACAGGGTCGAAACACCAAACAAAAGTTCACAACACGCATAATAACATGAGATGGATCCTCGGCAACCCCAAAACGGCGGTTCCGAAAGACGATTTACGAGAACACATGAAATAGCGACGAAAATGACATAAAACACCAAACCGAGTAAAACGAGTCCGAAACAAGCTCGGACAACAAGAAGCCCAATATCAAATATCCTCGAAATGTCAATACGCTTACAAGCGAGTTGCCAAAAACGAAGAGAAAGGAAAAATGCGGATATTCTGTAACACCTCCAGAATTCGAGGTATATTACAGCGCCGTGAATCCCTATATGAGACCCACCAGGCTGGACAAACATCATACATGTCGACTCACAGAAACAACAAAATAATACCTCGTCATAAAGACGCAAAAAAAATAATCCACCCGGTTCAACCGGTCAAACATAACACCATCATTCGACACAAATATAATAGACAACAATACAATCCGGACGAACAAGAACTCTTAAGTACTCGAGTACTTCTATTAGTTTAAAACCACAAAGGTAAAAAGATAGAAGACAATAAGACACCACTCGTGCACAATCATCACGCACGACCATCATCCGCATACTGGTCCAGCGCCCGCTCGTCTCGATGAACCTGACCTGAAATTCATAAAACGAATTTTCCCAAAACGGGTCCCCAGAGGGGTTAGCAATTACGCTAGTACAAGTAACTAAATGAACAACTTACATCTTACACATATAGTCAATGCATGCAGTAACGAAAAACACAGTTCCAAGGCACTCATTTTCGGAAATGCCTTAATCAAATCACATTTGTAAAATGCACCACAATTAACCGCGGACCCACAACTTCATGGACCCCTACCGAGACCCCGACGGATCTAACCCGTAGTGGTTAAAAGCAAGCTCGCGGTTCCACAGCTTCGTGGAGCCCTACCGAGACCCCGTCGGATCTAACCCGTAGTGAGCATACACACACACACACAATTCTCATGCAATACTACTACGTTAAGTATGTAAGTTCATTAAGGGTACTTGCCTCGATTAATAGACGGTGACACGAACGGAAAGGGAGAGTCAAGCACAACCGCGAGGAATCGGCGAAAATGAACCTAACGATTCTAATAACACAATCATAACCACTTCTAAACGATTACGGAAATGGAATACACCCGAAAAACCCGCCTGCGATTCATGTATATTCGTATGAAAACAACAACGAGGGCGGACCACAACCAAACCCTCTCGATTACAAAAATACTACGAAATATACCATGAATCCGTAGGAAAACCAACAATACCATCAAGATTAATCATATTCATCATGAATTAATCTATCATACGGAACAAATCGGACGAAAACGTGAAAACTTACCTAAAAGAAGGTTTTAGGAGTTTACCTCGAATTAAAGATGAAGAACACGATTAGATGTTGATAATATACTCCAAAAACTCGAAGAAGAGGATGGCTCGGAGTTGCTAAGCTTTAAATCGCCGAAAAACACCAAGAAAATCGCCCACGAGCCGGAGGAGAGGAGAAAGATTAAAAATGACCAAAATCGGTCAACTACTGGGTTTATAAACCCGGGCCGCGTTACACGACGTTAGCCACAACTTGCTAACGTCGTAGTCGTGGTTACGCACGTAAGCTATAAGGGCCTTACGACGTAACCAAAAAGGCGTAAATGCCCGTGCCCTTTTACAATAGGCGTTACGCACGTAACCAAAAGGTGTGTTACGACGTAACATTCTCGCTCAGGAAGTACAGGCGGAAATAGATAAGGAAGGTACGGAAAAAGAATCGAAATACAACGGTGAACAATTCACGATGGTACGAACGTAAAGGACTCGAAACGACGAACTTAAGTGTTGAAGGAAAACATATTCCCGACTACCCAAAGGTTCGGAAAAACAACAACAAACGTAATTTTCCCAAAACTTTGGGAAATTTACAAAACGGCCCAAAACATCCGAAATGTACGATACAGGGTTGAAACATCAAACAAAAGTTCACAACACGCATAATAACATGAGATGGATCCTCGGCAACCCCGAAACGGCGGTTCCGAAAGACGATTTACGAGAACACATGAAATAGCGACGAAAATAACATAAAACACCAAACCGAGTAAAACGAGTCCGAAACAAGCTCGGACAACAAGAAGTCCAATATCAAATATCCTCGAAATGTCAATACGCTTACAAGCGAGTTGCCAAAAATGAAAATACACCAAAATGAGAATATTAAAAGAAAGGAAAAATGCGGATATTACACCATTGAACCACCATATATGTATTCGTCACCCGCGTCGTCATCTTCCTTGCAATTCGTCCGCCTCTCGTCTCAATTATGGCTGCCGCGACCGTCGTCGTCCCTCGCCCTTCACTCCTCCGACGTGATTTGTGCTGTTAGGCAAGTTTGTGTATGGGACAATGTTCAACGAGAGAGATAAACTATTAATCTGAATGCCTTCTTTATCAATTGACTTGTTTAAATTTGCAATACTAAATACATTTACTCCTATTTATAGCTGTCATAAATATTATCACAAATAAATGTCTTCAATCTTATCAATTGCGTCTTTCATGCGATACAGAGAGAGCATAATTGAAACCGCCGCTTTCAAGGCAAACGACATTGTTTTATGTAAATAAATATCCAAAATCTGGTATTAATATAATTATTCTTTGATTGTATTATTTTTGTAATATTCAATTAAAATGTATTAGCTTATGTAATTTTCCCAAAAAACAAATTGGTCAGCCGCCGGTGGCCCGTCGTAAAGTGGGTCGACGATCTGGCGATAGAAAAAAAATGACCGGCCGTGAGGTCCATCGACCGCCGCCGGTGGCCCGCCTGAAAGGAGACCTGCTGTCTAGCTTAAAAGAAAAGGAGAGAGAGAGACTGTCCCAAGGCCGCCTAGCGTAGTATACTATATTATGTAAATTCAATAATACTATATTTATATAACATATATTAATATTATATAATATATATTATTACTGCATTTGTTAATATATATATATATATATATTGTTACTGTTTTTTTTGGTTTATGGCTTACAAAAAATAAAATTTTTTTTTTTTAAATATTTAGCTCATTTAGCCCGAAGCCCGCTAGTGTTAGGGTTAGAGCTGATATTTCTTAGTCCGTTTAAATCTGGATTTTTTTGGCCTGGACCTTTTATCCCGAAGCCCGCTAAGACTAACAGGAACCGCTAGAGATAGCCCGTTTAACATCTCTAGTTCACTTTAATTTAATTTGATTTTTACCATATTCGTCAAATAGTGCATGATGCGCACCAACACTATATTTTTTAAATTTACTGTAGATATGTTTATATTTTTGTAATATTATAATTCTATTTTTTATAGTTTATTATCGTTCTGTACTTTTGTTCTTCACTCTATTTATATTTTTTCTATCTAATAAAACAAATATTTTTAAGAAACTTATATTTTTTTTTTTCAGGATTTGAACATAATATTAGCATTTATTCATAATTGTTTATATGTTTATGAATTTTAGAAGTAATATTTATTTTTCAAAATTTATTTATATTTTTGTAATATACAATTTCCTTATATTATTACAATTAATAAAAATTGATAAGGATTATTTATATCATATTTATAATTTGGTAAACTTATTTATATGGTGATGATATTACAATTAATAAAAATTGATAAGCATTAATATTTACTATTCAGAATTTATTTGTATTTTTCAGATATTATTATATTTAGTAGGATTCATTTGAAGTTTTTCATATTTATCTGTGAATTTTTGAATGTTTATTTGCAATTTCTGAAAATTAATTGTTAATTTAAATGTTTTTTGGTTTAATTTACCGTTTATTTATTTTTATTTTCAACTTTAAGGTTATTTTGGTAATTAAATAATTTTAAACTTATATTTAATATACTATTTCACTATAATCCTAACGATAAATGCATATAGGTAGTACAATATCTACTTATTCCAAAAAAATCTCTTATTGTTTGAGGAGAAAGTAAAAGACAGCAAATCAATTCATTCATAACACTGATAGAGGGGCCTTTATATAGGCATTACAATGAGAGTCCTTCCATACATAGGATTCCTAGATAAGGTAAGACATCTAATAGGATCCTACTACCTCTAGAAGGATCTAGAACCTTCCATCTATGTATCTACAATCAGTATTAGGTAAGACACGTCACGGGAATAATAATTCCTTAACACTCCGTGTCGAGCACTAATACAACAATGGTGCAGAAGATGTTGCCTTCGTAAAAACCTATTCCAAGCCAAAACAAAACCCCATGGGAAAAATAAAGGTTTGATGAGGAAAAGATTGCAACGCACCAAGATAACATGTCGTGTATACTCCCCCTGATGTATACATAACGACTCCCCCTGATGAGTACATCAAATCATAGGAGTCAGATGCCAAGTTGCCCTCACAACTATACCAAGGAAAAACCCAGTGGGAAAAATACCTCTTGGTTTAAGTTGAACAGAAGTACAATGCATCATTTGTATGGATGTTCTCATAGGTCGCCTCGTTAAAAACCTTACCAAGTGAAAACCCAATGGGAAAAAACAAACCTTGGTTTAAGGACAAAAAGAGCGCGACACATCCAAAGTGCAGAGTCACTAAAGACTTATCAAGTTTTCCAAAGTCTTGACCTCTATGCACCAAATCAGTCATAACTTCTTCGATTCAATAGGTATCAACGAAACTGTAAGAACTTATGAAAACTAGACACCCATAGCTTTTCATTCACATACGATCGTAACCTAGATCGACTGAGCAGATCACAAAGCTCTATCGAAGTTGACTCAAAGAAATTACCGGACATATCCCGTCTACTTTGCAACAATAGTCATATGTCACTCAACATGATGGATGTGATCAAATGGTTGGTTTCCTTGGAAAGTAGACACAAACCTTTCCAATGGCACCAATTTCACCATTTTCCAGCAAGTGAGCCGCCCTGTAGGTCATATGGGAGATAGACCAACACATTGCAGGCGATTCGGGTATCAGTTTTCAAGTGTCCTTTTTATCGAGATAGAGCGAGCTTCAAGCTTCTTGTCAATCACAAACATTGCGTGAGCGCATCCTAGGCCATCATCACAGTGGCTTTACCGGATTATTACGAATGAGTACATCGAGTCAAACATGAGTACATAATACCGTACTTTTCTCTTAAGACTGCATCATCACTTAAGTGAGCCAAGTCTTATGATGACTTCGACTAGTCATTGGGAATCATATAGGCATTATTTTATCGTCTCTTAGAGAAACCGTCCCTTAGATTGCCTTAAACCGATTGATGAATACGCATCATCAAGTGTCCCAAGATCCTTTCATTCTTAACTTTGGGTTTAGCGGAATCTCTTAGTCTCACAAGAGTACATCACTATAAACCCTTAGTTTTACACGCAAAAGCTTCATATCTCTTCCAAATCAAGTATATACTTAGTATGCGTTCCCGACAATCACTTGTCGACGCGCTCCGTGGTCAGGAGCCACTTGATTTGAGTCTGATCCACCACGAGATCCTTTTATCACTTAACTTAGTTCCCACTACGATAAGATTTAACCACAAGCTGCACGTCGCTTTTGGGAAACTATCTAACTGAAAAGATAGTGGATGCTATAACATCCATTACGATAGCACAACTAAGTTTCGTGTCATCGTAGTCGATTCCAGTGCGTTCATGAGAAATCTCGCGCCATGAGGTGAGTTTAACTCTTTCTCTCACTCGCTTTAACAAAGTATACTGATAGATCTTATCTTTGGAGTGTCGGTACCACTTCAACAAAGGGCTATCACTTTGTTTATACTGAAATCGCATATGTTTCCATTTTAGGCCAAGGCTACAACGTTGTAGATTTTCAACGAAGTATGGTTCGATTAAACTCACATTCCACGTCCTCATGTACCGGCTTTATTCATAGAGTACTCTTTATGGATTGGCATTCATTGAGGCGTCCCCCAATGATGACTATAATCCAGAATCACATGAGACGGATGAGTTCATTTGATCATATGATCAAGTTTCATGTACCAAGCTCGCATACATTCTTAGCGAGAGTATTTATCGAACCAAGTGGCATCCCAATACTCGATGAGATCCACGACCTAGTAACACCATCTACCATAATTTGTGATGTTACCATATCACCATTTATAGATGACGAACGTCCATGACCGGACACAATCCTTGCAGACATGTTTGCAGCATGTATTTAATCTCGTCACTTTAGAGAACTTGGTGAGACACAGTAGGGACAAACTACGACAATTCCAAGTCGTTCTACTCGAACATGATCGTTCGCATCTCCCCCTAACGACGGGAAGACTGGCTCATCAAAGTGAGTTACGAGATCGTCTGCCAAGGTACATTTTAAGCGGACTATGAGTGAAAGCGCATGTCATATTCATCATTTATAACCCGTCATAATGCGTTGTGGTGACGCACTTTGGCACATGAACATGTGGACGATAAAGGTTTTCAGTGTTAACACAATCCAGTTAACAAAATGCATATTGTTACACTCGTAACTAAGCATTTGAATGATGATAGGTATAGGTGAATATGACATGTTGACCTATGCTACATAGCCGTAGCTACTGGTCTTGAGAATCCAACAAAACCGCCACCATGCACCACCGGGATCGAACATAAAGAAACGATTGAACCGATGATAGCCGTTGGTTTTATCGAACCTCTAGTGCTTTCTTGAAGAGTTCACTCCCTTCACCAGCCCCAAACACCTCAAAATTTCGTGAGCATGTATAAACGGGTGTTTAGGATTCCAAAACCATCAACCTTGTGGTCAAAAAACCGATCGAAATGACATCGAACTAGTCGTTAGGACGGCTGGTGGTATGTGAAAACTTCATTTAAGTGGTTCACCTCCTTCCAAGTCTCCAAATGGCACCAAAATTTGTGAGAAGGTAGCCTTGGATGTTAGGAAGTACTCGTTAAAATTTCACTTTAAGACTTGGTCTAAAAGGTGGGTGAACCGACCTTTACAATGACTGGTCCGCAAGTTGGACAACCATAACTCAGGTTTCATCAACTTATCAATCATTGTCAAAGGAACAACATATAAATGTTATTACTTGAGTACGACCATTTGTGAGCACCATCATAGCATCATAATCCACTCAGGCTAATACTTATGATCATGTATGTATAAGGACTCGGTGAAAGGGAAGGACTCAGCACCATGCTTATGCGAGTCGCTATATTATTCTCTTTAGCATAGGAGGGTGTCATCTCCTAATCGTGCCAAAGAATAGGCTTAAATCAATGAACATGGCTAAGGAGGATCATTGGGGGGGTCTTTGGCGTCACACATGCTTATGAAAGCAAGACGCGGATGACATAAATATCATCATTGGTCATGAGCCCTGCTCACGACTCCACCAACGTACTTTGGTGTCTTTGATCCAACTAGTTTCTTTGTTCAAAGAAAATGATGTCCATGACAATACCGTGGTATATGGATCATCAAATTGTCCAAATTCCGGACTATTAAAGCCTAAATGTGTCAATGTCCCAATACATCTTACGGTCACACAAACCGATGCAAGCAGGACCATATTGACTCATGAATATTTTTCCTTTCACATATCCAATACAAGTGATGCATAAGATTTTATTCTCACAAATCATAATGAGATGCTATGAGTGATACACTTTGGCATATGTATCATCGAGTCATAACATGGTTCAATTGTTACGGAACATATGTGACTAGAAAACGCCATTCGGCATTCAACAACTTGAGAATTTACCACTCATTTATTGTGATGACCTAGTCATCATAGTCACAATGGATTTATAAACCGAAATCCAAAATATCGTGTTCCTTGAAAATAGCTTAATACGCACTCAATTTCGCTTGCAAAATTTTACAAACATGAGCATAGCGAACACTCTAACAACATAGAGATTTTATACTTGATATGATCAAAATGATCTATCATATTGAGTGCAAAACATGGCAAGGTTATATGCCTAAGGGGCAAAATTATGACGCAAGCATGGTGTAACACTACCATGCACACGCTCGACCTTCTTATAAGGGTGCGTATTTTGGGCTCCCCAAGGAAACTGTTTTTCAACATTTGAAAGATGATAGTTTAGCGTACAACGCATACCAAAAACTACATCATCTATGGCAAATTCGGCCAAAAAGAGGTTGAAAAATATGTGTCATAAGATCACTTGCAAATTCAAGATGGGAACCAAGTTGGTTGAGACAAAAGTTAGCACAATCGCTGGGAATAAAATTCCGCACAGCTTGACCTTTGTTCACTAAAACAGCGATAACTCCCTTGTTAGGAAGGCTATGGACGAACGATCAGATGTTCTGAAAACTAGACTTCCGTATCTTTCTATCCATATATTGTGCACCACACGGATCATTAAACTCAGATCACAGTGCATGTTTTAATTGGCTGTTTAGTATTTCCCAAGTTTAGTGAGAAAACAAGGTTGAGACCATATCCAATGGCATAAGTGTTGATGCAAAACCATGACAATGACAGTCATAGGTGCGTTTAAACGCATCAGGGTGTTCGATTTCTTATCTCGACTAATGATCCTTTCGGTAACTCCAACTTGGTAGACTTGCAGAGAAAGTAGGAATGTCGGTACAGCTAAGGCTGTTTAAAAACCACTGATTCCATTTGAACTTTCAAAGCATAAACAAATACCAAGAAGGATGCGCCTAGTCATGATCAAACGTGTAGACAAAATCCACCAAAGTGCATCAATCAACCAAGTATTTTAATTCTCAATTTGCAAGCATACGTCATAATAGTCATGTTATATGGATGCAACGCGGTGCATCATAATTAAGCATTTTGAACCATGAGACATAATGAATATACCATAACCAACTCGTCTTGATCATCCAATGAATCGACTAAACATAGTCAAATGTATAAGGCACATGCCTTTACAAATACTCGGAAAAGTATTCGGACCTATAGTCATACGAACTATAATCGAGGTCAACGAATTCATGTATTTACCGCAATATGCCATTGCTTAACATGTTAAAATTCATAAGAATTACTCGTACATTCTTTCATATATCATATTGCAAGGAGACGATACATGTCTACACCCATATGCAATATTTTATTTTTAATAAGCTGAAAGATGGAGTTTTCCAAGTATGGGATTGGGTCAAGACCAACGTGGTGGTCGCTCAATTCAACGTGACAATTTCGTCACAAATCGATTTTAACCACGACATATCCGTCGCAATCGATGTTTGTCCCATTTGTATGTCACAAATCCGTGATTAATCATGAACGAGTCATAACTTTACCGTTACCGACAATGTTCGTTTTATTTAATTGTTGGTTTAAAATCGACAAAACGGCGACATCAAATCGCACCCAAAACGTGGTGTATGCAACAACCACAACTATCGACTTTCAACAATTATCCGTGACTCCCCCAGGACCGTCACACAGTTTACTTCGACATCCGAGAGTGATACCACCTCTCATTGTCTCATCCACCGCAAAGTAGCGTGGGAGATAAAGAACCCAAATACCCAATTCCCCAAAAAAATATTCCCAAAAAGAGAGGAATTGAAAAACGGGAACTTAATAAAGTCTTACGGGTACTTGGTTTCATATATGCTTTGATCCTTGAACGGGAGATTCTCTCCATATAAGCAACATATTTCCGTGGGTACTCCGTTCTATATTTATTTTGATCCTTTAACGGGATAAATATGGCTTTTTCTCCATAGCGTGCACATCATCATGAGCGACGTATTTTCCTATATACACGTAAAACATAAACATGTAAGATTCATAAGTGTACAAATTAATGAACAAATGAATCATTGAGTAGGAAAAAAAAATGGAGAGTTGAGAAACGCCCGGATAGGGCTACTGGGCTCAATAATTCGGCCGAAAAAGGACTCGAGCGCGGCGATGCAGCAGCTCGGTATTGGATGAGGTCGGATCTCCAAATTTCTTCGTAAAAATGCATACATTCGCGGTAGATTCAGTAATCAATATTACACAGAATCCGATCTCCACCGTTGAATATACAGATATTTGTGTTGGGAAGTTGCTGCCAAAATTTCACACCGATCTTCTCCTTTCTCGACTCAATTGCCGTGTGGATTTGGGCGGAGCTTCAAATTTCCCCTTTCTCAATTGCCGTTTTTGTATTCCAATTTCCCTTTGCTCGGCCATCACACTCAAAGCAGGAGGGCTATGAGTCTTACTGTAGCAGACATAGGCCAGTTCGCATCGAAACCAGGCTGATTGGCGACGGGATATGCGTCGTCGATTAGAGGTGGAACGCTAGGGTTTCGATTTGCAGGGGGCGACTTTCTGACGATGTGAATCTGTGCGTGATGACCGGATTTGTGCGTGGAAAGGAGGCGATGGGGTTGAAGGCTGGAAACTGCAGGGCGGTAGATGTGGGAGACTGAGATTTGCCGGCTGCTAGGGTTCTGAAAAACGCAGGGCGGCGGCTATGGGTGACGGGAGTTAGGTTTGGCGGCCGCGGGACTGGCGAAGAAGGTGACCAGCGGCTGTATGAGGGCGACCAATCTGGTGCTGGTTTGGATCCGCGACGGCGGCGTGGAGGGGCTAGGGTTTCACGGGCTAATTTTCCTTTTTTTTTTTTTTTTTTTTTTTTTTTCGCAATTTTCAGAAATCGGACGGGATTTTTTTTTTTTTTTTGTTTCACTCAGTGGTAGAATACGTGCTGATAACGTGTTTGAGGAGAAAGTAAAAGACAGCAAATCACTGATAGAGGGGCCTTTATATAGGCATTACAATGAGAGTCCTTCCATACATAGGATTCCTAGATAAGGTAAGACATCTAATAGGATCCTACTACCTCTAGAAGGATCTAGAACCTTCCATCTATGTATCTACAATCAGTATTAGGTAAGACACATCACGGGAATAATAATTCCCGGAACACTTATAACTTTATTACACATTTCTTTCTTTGTCCATACAAAAAAAATCCCCAATATTTTCTTACTTTACTCTTGATATCGATTTAACCATTATTGGACATCAACCGAATAATACATAATTCAATATCCGATAGCTTTTCACTCTGAATTTTATTGTTATCATATCAAAACATACCATCAAGGTAAGTTGTCTTCTGTGAAACTTAAAGACAATCTATTCTCGTAAGGATCGATTACCATCTTAGCATAAAATACTTCCGTGACAAAAATATTAAAAAAATTCAAAAGTGTGATGAGTTATTATCATAATTGAAAACTGCATTGCCCATTTGCCTTGCAGTTTTGGTGGATGTGATGGGGTGAGGCGACACAATGCGAGCACAATGTTGACCTTTTCAAATATTATTTCTTGTTAGATGCGCCGTAGATGGAAAATGAAAACTCACTTGTCCCGCAAATTTGCTGTGTGACGAGTTGAAATTGATATTTTAAATTGCCTTGTCCTGCTATCTAAGGTGCGTATATATGATGATGTTAATTGAATAATAAATTCATTAAAAATTAATATGGAAAAATATTTATTTGGAAGGATGATTTATTTTGAAAAAAATATATGTAGAATTTTAGATGTAAATTATAACATTTTACATGTCTCATATAAAAATTTAGCTTCCAGTCATGAAATTGATTTGAAAGGGATGATGATTAAAAAAATTGAAATCTCTAATGATTTATCTTAATATTTTACACGCCTCATGTAAAATTTAATTTCAATTGAGAAAAATGAAGTTGGAAAGATATTTATTTAAAAATAATAACTTAAGGGCCTTTCTTTTTTAGTACCAAACCATAGAAGTAACACGTTATATATCCTCATTAATAACTGTATAAGTTTTTTATACAAAAATATGTTAAAAGACATTATTACCCTTAAAGTCTACCACGAGAAGATAAAAAAATATAAAAAATAGAAAACTAATAAAACAAAACAATAATACTCTAAACGGTCCCACATCCTAATCTCTCTCCCTTCCAAACTCTCTCTCTCTCTCTCTCTCTCTCTCTCTCTCCCTCTCTCTCTCGAAACTGAAACTTCCCGTCGTGAAACCCTATCACCGGCAAGAAAATATTGAACCCCGACTACGACAAAGAATCTGAAGAGCCAGAAGTTCCTCACACGCTAGTGACACTCAATCTGAAGAGGCATTCGTCAATGAGCCGCCGGTTAGTGTAATTTATTCACACACGATCATGCCACGACGGTTGTTCGTCTCACGATGGTGCTGAAGAAGATGACACCATCGTGTGCACGATGGTTGACACACGCCGATCGCCGATCGTGTGAGCCGTCGTGGGCATGAAGACCAAAGGTTTCTGCCTTGCACACGATGGCATGCACACGATCGATGCCCGTCGTGAGCCATCGTGTTGCACACGATGGTCTTCACACGACGGGCATCGATCGTCTGCATGCCATCGTGTGCAAGCAGTGTCATTTTTTTCGTTCTCTTAAGCGTTCTATCATATTCTTATGATTTGTATGTCTATATTGCAGACTGGTTGCGTATGGAAGAGGCCTACATTTCGCTTTGTTATATGGCAAGTGAATCTTTATATACGGGAGGCGATATTTAAAGAGATTATTGAGACACTAAGAAGTATGGGCCGCAATTATGCAGTTAGTGATCGAGCTATCGAGAGCTTGACAGGGGATCCTGGGCGTTTGATTAAAGTTAGGAGAAATGGGAGTACAAATACTGCCCTACATCACTTGATTGCCCGTCAGTTGGATGGTGATCAAATCTCCCCGGATGAGTCGTGGTTCCAGGTTTGTGGGAGGACCATTCGTTTTACGTCCCGTGATTTTGCCATGATCAGTGGACTGCACTTTGGAAACTCTACTTTTCATCCACAGGACCACCATCTCCTTTGGTCTGACGGTATTTTCAGAGAATACTCCATGGCAAAAATATTAAGGTTAGTGTTCTGCGGAAGAAGTTCAATGCTCGAGATTTTGGTAGAGACATAAGAGATTATGTGAAGGTTTCCAATTTGCTTATATACTACTACTTTATCCTGTGTCGTGACGACATGATGGTCGAGACATGGGCATGGACATTAGTTGAGGATTTCGAGCAGTGGGATATGTTTTCTTGGAGTTCTTATGGATTTGGGGTTTTGTCTTACTACATAGACAATGTTGCCATGAATGAGGGACAGGAACATAAGGACTATCATTTCTATGGTCCTGTTTGGGCTTTACAGATATGGTCGTACGAGATGATTACTTCATTGGGAGAAATGTGTGGAATTCGAGTTAAAGCTATCCAATTCCCCGGTGTTTGATGTGGACTACGAGGAAGATGTTCTGTGATTTCACTCATTTTTTCGACGATAAGGTACATAAATTTATAAAAGTATTTTCTTCTGACTTAACTCATCTCTTCAACGTTATGTGATTGCCAATCTAATGGTATGCTTTAATGACTATTTTTGCAGCACAAAGTACTTCCTTATTTACCGCATCTGGAGGAGGATGAGGCTGAGTACTACTACCTGAGTTTTGAGAATGGCTTGCCATATGATGTTAAGTTCATAAAGCCTATAAGAATAGCTGTGAAAAACAAGGAGGATGAGCCTGCGCCGAAGCCGAGAAAGAAAGTTATGGATAGGTTGAATAAGGCTGCTGGGAGATTGATTACACATGAGTCGGCACATAAAGTATCAAAGTGACGCCAACAGAGTACCCCATCAGAAGATGATGCGGAGACATCTGACCGGGAGAGGCAACTAGAGAGGGACCCCACCTCTAGCTTGTAATATCCAGGGGTAATTTTTTTTCGTGTTATTGTTGAGTTGTACGTATTCATTTGGAATTGTACAAGTGTTATTGTTTTAGACTGATACAATGTATATCGTATTGGGATATTTTGGGATCTAAATATTTATACTTGTCGTCGGTTTGGTTTCGTCGTTTGATTGTTGCTTGGAGAGTGTGGATTTTTGGCTAAGTATATATCCATAATGTACGCTACATGTATAACATTGCGTAAGCTATGAGACGGGTATTACGTACGTTAAACCAATATGGTTACGTACGTAATGGGTGGTCGGTTGTAGAAACCTTCCTCGATGTCAACTTTCGGCTGGTGGGTCCAGGAATCTTTCGATCAGATCTCACTATTGCAGTCAACGGATCCTTACGTACGTTAGGGTGTGAGCCTTACGTACATTATCCATGCAGCTTGTTAACGCACATAAACCGTTATTGTTTACGTACGTTAAGATCTTCGTATTGTTGGTCAGGCGGTTCTGGACTAGCATTACGCACGCTAAGTTATTGATATAGCATACGTAAATGTCCTTACATACGTTATGAGTGTTGTATAGCGTACGTAATGTGTTTGTCAGATTATATAACTTGGTTTCGTATTTCATTTTTTCACGAACCAAAATCATTTTTCTCTCCCTAGAATCGTCCCTCTGGACTTGTTCTTCATATTTAGCCTCTTCCAACACGATTTTGATCATCCTAGCTTGGATTGAAGCTTGAAGTTGGAAGCTTATTGGTGCTCCTTTGGTGTCTGGAGAGTACTTCTTGTTCTTCATTGGTAAGTTCTCTTAATCTCTTGTTCTACAAGTGATTTTCGAATATGATATTGTTGTTGTTGTTGTTTTCCTCGTATAGTTGGTGATTGTTGGAGTATATCATGATTCTTGATGAGTTTTCATAACTTGTAATGCAGAACATGATGATTTTGTCTTGAGGAGGATTGTTCTTGTTGTTTTAGTATGTTTGGAGGTTACGATCATGTCTAGGAAGGATTATGTTAAGATTTTTATATGATTAACATAGTCTTGATATGATTGTTGTTGTTGTTGTTTGTGTTTTTGGAGGTATTATAACCATTTTAGTAAGGAATTATGATGAATTATGTAATGATTATCATAATCTTACAATGGTTGATTTAATCTTGTGGTTTAATCTGGATTCTTGATGAATTGGTGATGGAATATTGTTTAGACATCATGTTTGTTGGGTTGATGATGTTCTTGAGGTGATAGTGATAATATTGATGATATTATCATTGTAGGAGGATCAATTTGATGTTGTTCTTAAGTGATTATTGTCAAATTATTTTCACAAGTGTTAAGAACGTCTGATCATATCGATCATTGAGGTGTTGGAGGATGTTAGAATTCATAGTTGAGAACTATGGTATTCGTTTGTGGAGTTTAATCGATTCGGGGTTGAATCGGGATTGTTTTGGTGTTATTGAATGAATCGTATTTCATTCAAGGTTGTTCGATGCTTGTGATCATCGGAGGATGCCGTTCGTCGTTTCGTGGAAGGGCGTTGATCGTGGAAGGACTTTTTCGCCTTCGGTTTGAGGCAAGTTTTATACTTGTACTAGCTAATGAGATTAATGATATCATGTATGTGTATGAATGTGTTGTATCATTTCGAGACTTGGTCTCTCTATGATTTTGTTGATATTAGGGGATTATTTGATACGATACCCTTCGGCGAGTTTATGCCACATGTTGTTGTTGTCCGATAAAAAGCCGTTTGGGGCTTTGAGATACTCGTTGTTAATGTTATTGTCGATAGCCGAGTCGCGGTATCGATGTATCGGTTATTGTTGTTGATACCAATGTCGGTTTAAGACATTGTTATGACCATTGTTATTGATATTGGTATTTTGCTATTGATGTTATAATTGGCCGAGTGAAGGCATTAACGTGTTCGATTGTTATCTTCGTCATCGGTAATCGATTAAAGGTACCGGGACATCCGTTCTAATCGTTTCGTGTGATTGATTGGCCATTTTAAGGTAATCGACGTATTGAATTGGGATTATCGAAGGTAATTCCCATCCGTTGTGTCGTTGTTATCGATTGACCGTTCTAAGGTAATCGAGGTATTGAATTGGGATTATCGAAGATAATTCCCATCCATTATGTCGTTGTTATCGATTGACCGTTCTAAGGTAATCGACGTATTGAATTGGGATTATCGAGGATAATTCCCATTCGTTGTGTCGTTGTTATCGATTGACCGTTCTAAGGTAATCGACATATTGAATTGGAATTATCGAGGACAATTCCTATCTGTTGTGTCGTTGTTATCGATTGACCGTTCTAAGGTAATCGACGTATTGAATTGGGATTACCGAAGGTAATACCCATCCGATGTGTCGTTATCGATTAACCGTTCTAAGGTAATCGACGTATTGAATTGGGATTCTCGAAGATATTTTCCATCTATTGTATCATTGTTAATTCGATTGGCCATTCCTAAGGCAGTCGAGGTATTTGAATTGGGAGCCCCGAGGACGGTTCCCATCCGTGAGTTATTGTTGACGTGTAGGCCGACTCAAGGCAGCACACTATCATTCTTGTGAATTCGGTAACCTTGGGATCGTTACCGTTTGTGATTAATTATGTTTTGGAGGCTAGTCTCGGCTAGTAATCGATGGGTAAGTTTGGGGCTTGAACCTGCACAGTTGGTTTCCCAACACCTTCAGTTCAGTAGGTCACGGTCACTGGGTGATCTCATTATGGGTAAGTCTGGGGCTTGAACCTTCGCGGTTGGTTTTCGAGCACCTGCAATTCAGCAGGTCACGGTCATTGGATGACCTCATTGTGATACTGCTTCGTGCCGTGGCTTCGGCCCTCATTGTGATATGGCTTTATGCCATGGCTTCGGCCCTCTTTGTGATACGGCCTCGTGCCATGTCTTCGGCCCTCATTATGATACGGCTTCGTGTCATGGCTTCAACCCTCATTGTGATACGACTTCGTGTCGTGGCTTCAGCCCTCATTTTGATACGGCTTCGTGCCGTGGCTTCGGCCCTCATTGTGATATGGCTTCGTGTCGTGGCTTCGGCCCTCATTGTGATACGGCTTCGTGCCGTGGCTTCGGCCCTCATTGTGATACGGCTTCGTGTCGTGGCTTCGGCCCTCATTGTGATACGGCTTCGTGTCGTGGCTTCGGCCCTCAGATGATACAACTTCGGACTGTTTGGCTTCGGGTCATTGTGATGATTGGCAGCTTCGGCTGAGTGGTTTTCAGACCATTGTGATATTGTGGCAGCTTCGACTGAGTGGCTTTCAGGCCATGGTGATGTATTGGTATTTCCGTTGGAGCCTTCGGGCATTGTGATTCGTATTAATTCAGTTTCTTACTTGGTTTGCCTTCGGGTAACTCACTATTTTGTTCTGTATTAATGATTTCGCTATTGGGCACTTGTATTCTGACCTGTTGAGTAGGTAATGATCGTATGCCGTGGGCATAGTGTTTCCCGAATGCTCGATTCTTACTTTGGTTTGTGAGCATCTCGTATTACCATTGTTGTAGTGTTCATTTTGCCTTTGGATGCATATCATGTTGTACATGTATTTGATATTCATTATCTGGATGACTGACCCCGTTGGGGCGGAATATGTTTTCATATTTTAGGTGCTTGCGAGGAGAGTGTTGAGAGACAGGGGCATTACGATGGCGACGAGGCATTCGAGCGATACTAGTCTGAGTTGTTCTTGTCGGTTAGACAGTTTGGAGTACTCCGGTTTTGTTCAGTCGTTGTCATATTGTACTATCCGAGCAAGGCTCGTGAGTGTGGTTGTATTTTTATTTTGGCCTTGTAGCCCCACTTTTGTCGTCGAAATTCCATATCGGAATACTATGTCGGATGTCATAGTAGGGACTGAGATTCTCCTTTTGGTCAGTTAGTTGTATTTTTGGTCGTGTTCGCCTGGTGGATCTCCTGGTGTGGGGTCCACGGCACTGTAATGACCCAATGGGATTTCGGGGTGTTACAGAAGATGGTATCAGGGAATTGGGTTATGAGATACCCTGATATGTGAGTTATGTGGCTCTACCGACGTGGTAGTAGTGGGGCTGCAGGTTATGACAATCTGGACAGTCGGGATTTGTGAGTCGTGATAGTTGGGCGACTGTATGAGTCTTTCTTTCATCGAGTCGTCGTCAGTGAAGACTGGTATCGCAAGACCTCGAAGCTTCGTATGACCTGTGTAAGGACTCGATTCTCTTTTATGTTCATATATTCATTATGTCATTGATTACACATGTTTTGTTGAAACTTGTATGTAACATTTGTGTTATGGTTCACTCATGATTATTTGTTTTGGAACGTTTGAGATCTATATTGGCTATGATTAGCATGATCGATGTGATTGTATTGAGTATGTATACTCGTATTTGGGTATTGACTTAGCATTCCGGATTGGCGTTGCGGCATATTTGAGTTATGATCATGATCGAACGTTATTCTTTCAGTATGGAAAGAGGAATTCGAGGACGTGGCAGAGGGGGTAAAGGCTGCAGAGCAGGCCAGAACCCAGAACCTCATGTTTATGCGCGTGCAGATGACGATATGGATCAGAATTCGGCCGGTGGTGTTACCCACGCGACCGATTTCCCTTCAGGACGTCATACTCGAGAAGTTGATCAGGCTGAGAGTGGACACATTGGCCCTTTCTTGCTTATGAATGGCAGGATGGCCCAGATGACGCGGATAGTGGAGACCATGCAGACCTCAATAGTTCGGGGTCCACCGCAGCAGGGATCCCAGGTGCCGTTTTATGGACAGGCCGGAAGAGTGAGTCAGATTGTCGGCGATATCTCTCGTCATAGGCCGCCTACTTTTGAGGGTTCGTCGGAACCAGCTGACATTGTTCATTGGCCTGAACATTTTGATAAACTCTTCGACATGGTTCAGTGTCTGGAAGAGAGTAAGGTGGCAGAAGCGGCTTACTACTTGAGTAAGGGTGCTTATTCATGGTGGCTTTCTGTGAAGCCCACTGATCGTGACTGTGTTTGGAGCGAGTTCAAGACTCTCATGTTAGAGAGGTATTATCTGGCTCCACTTCTTGATGCCAAGTTGTCAGAGGTTTTGAACCCCGAATCCGTCGAGGACGAGGGTGTTATTGTTATTGCTGAGAAATTTCAAGGACTTCTTCAGTTTACTTCTTCTATTATCTATACTGAGGCGGATAAGATCAAGTAATTTAGCAAGAGGCTAAACCCGCAGTTGAGGATGCAGTTGTTCAACCATAATTGTAACTCACTCGGTGAATTCATCGAGAAGGCTCTTGGAGCAGAGCTTTTGATCAAGGAGCTTGCTCGGAAGGACCCTCCAGTTCCTTCTGGTGAGAGGACTAGGATGCTGGTTCGTTCAGAGGGACATCGGGCTCCGACGTCCAAGAGGTCGTCTTCTAGTCTTCTTCGTGCTGGGAAAGCATATTCTTCTCAGATGATGAGTTCGACTGTTGTTTGCTTTAACTGTGACTCAGCGGGGCATGTTAGCACTCGTTGTACTGTGCCAGCTATTGTTTGTTTTCTGTGTGGGAGGCAGGGACACCTTCAGAAATACTGCAGGAGTTCTAGTGCCAGTAGATCTCAAGGGAACTCACGAGCCTCGAGAGATTTTGTTACTCCAGTCCGTACTTCATCCAAGGGGTCCTATCGGGCTTCTGGAGCCAGAGGTCAGGACAGGCGAGGAGGAGCAGCGAGTTCATGTTTGGGGTTTCCTCGAGTTAGTGAGACCAAGGAGATCGATGACCTGAAGGATGTTGATGTCGGGTACATTTGAGATGTAACCTTGATTTGTATTTTCCTTGTTTTCGGATTGATGTTTGACTCAGTCTGTATTGTAGTATCATGGTTGTGAACCATTTGTTGTTGATCTATTTTATAATTATAGTATTTGAGAATCTTGAGATTTGAGGCTATTGATGTGTTTTTCTTTCTTTTTGGTATTGTACCCGAGATTTTTGTGATAATCTGGGTAATTGCTCATTGCGATTCGAGACGCCAAGTCGTGAGGACTTGGGCGTGCGATTGGTATGATCCCGAGGACTATATGTGCGTTGTTATTTTCCTTTTGTGGCATGAGTCAGTGTTTGCATGGGCGTCTGATGCCGACGAGAACGGAGAAGTGTACACCAATGACTGTAGACATGTACAATGGGCGGCTCCCGCGGGGTGTGTACGCCGGTGTTGCGAGTCATGCGGTTGGTACGACTTTTTGGCTGGTCTCTAGCGGAGGAGTCATGATTCGACTGATCTCGCACTTGGTTGAGTGTTTGTATCACTTATTTTTTCGCCATGTTCGGGCAGAGGAGACGCGGGGACCCGAGGGGTTGGTCTAGTTAGTCAAATGGAGCTGTTCGTATTGAGGAGTATTTCTGGAGATGTTGTTTTCAGATACTGATGGATAGTTCGTACCCCGAGTCGTGCACCCTGAGTTTCGGGGACGAAACTATTTTTAAGGGGGGGTATGTACGTATTCATTTGGAATTGTACAAGTGTTGTTGTTTCGGACTGATACAATGTATATTGTATTGGGATATTTCGGGATCGAAATATTTATACTTGTCGTCGGTTTGGTTTCATCATTTGGATGTTGCTTGGAGAGTGTGGATTTTTGAGTAAGTATATAGCCATAACGTACGCTACATGTGTAGAATTGCGTACGCTATGAGATGGGTATTACGTACGTTAAACATATATGGTTACGTACGTAATGGGTGGTCGGTTGTAGGAACCTTCCTCGATGTCAACTTTCGGCTAGTGGGGCCACGAATCTTTCGATCAGATCTCACTATTGCAGTCAACGGATCCTTATATACGTTAGGGTGTGAGCCTTACGTACGTTATCCATACATCTTGTTAACGCACGTAAATCGTTATTGTTTACGTACGTTAAAGTCTTCGTATTGTTGGTCAGGCGGTTCTGGACTAGTATTACGTACGCTAAGTTATTGATATAGCGTACGTAAATGTCCATACGTACGTTATGAGTGTTGTATAGCGTACGTAATGTGTTTGTCAGATTATATAACTTGGTTTCGTATTTCATTTCTTCACGAACCAAAATCATTTTTCTCTCCCTAGAATCGTCCCCCTGGACTTGTTCTTCATATTTAGCCTCTTCCAACACAATTTTGATCATCCTAGCATGGATTGAAGCTTGAAGTTCGAAGCTTGTTGGTGCTCCTTTGGTGTTTGGAGAGTTCTTCTTGTTCTTCATTGGTAAGTTCTCTTAATCTCTTGTTCTACAAGTGATTTTCGAATATGATGATGTTTTTGTTGTTGTTTTCCTCGTATAGTTGGTGATTGTTGGAGTATATCATGATTCTTGATGAGTTTTCATAACTTGTAATGAAGAACATGATGATTTTGTCTTGAGGAGGAGTTGTTCTTGGTGTTTTAGTATGTTTGGAGGTTACAATCATGTCTAGGAAGGATTATGTTAAGATTGTTATATGATTAACATAGTCTTGATATGATTGTTGTTGTTGTTTGTGTTTTTGGATGGATTATAACTATTTTAGTAAGGAATTATGATGAATTATGTAATGATTATCATAATCTTACAATGGTTGATTAATCTTGTGGTTTAATCCGGATTCTTGATGAATTAGTGATGGAATATTGTTTAGACATCATGTTTGTTGGGTTGATGATGTTCTTGAGGAGATAGTGATAATATTTATGATATTATCATTGTAGGAGGATCAATTTGATGTTGTTCTTGGGTGATTCTTGTCGAATTATTTTCGAAAGTGTTAAGAACGTTTGATCATATCGATCATTGAGGTGTTGGAGGATGTTAGAATTCATAGTTGAGAACTATGGTATTCGTTCGTGGAGTTTAACCGATTCGGGGTTGAATCAGGATTGTTTTGGTGTTGCTTTCCATTGATTTTGTGTTATTGAATGAATCGTATTTCATTCAAGGTTGTTCGAGTGCTTGTGATCATCGGAGGACGCCGTTCGTCGTTTCATGGAAAGACGTTGATCGTGGAAGGACTTTCTCGCCTTCGGTTTGAGGTAAGTTTTATACTTGTACTAGTCAATGAGATTAATGATATCATGTATATGTATGAATGTGTTGTATCATTTTGAGACTTGGTCTCTCTATGATTTTGTTGATATTAGGGGATTGTTTGATACGATACCCTTCGGCGAATTTATGCCACATGTTGTTGTCCCATAAAAGCCATTCGGGGCTTTGAGATACTCGTGTTGATGTTATTGTCGATAGCCGAGTCGTGGTATCGATGTATCGGTTATTGTTGTTGATATCGATGTCAGTTTAAGACATTGTTATGACCATTGTTATTGATATTGGTATTTTGCTATTGATGCTGTAATTGGTCGAGTGAAGGCATTGACGTGTTCGATTGTCATCTCCGTCGTCGGTAACCGATTAAAGGTACCGGGACATCTGTTCTAATCGTTACGTGTGATCGATTGGCCATTTTAAGGTAATCGACGTATTGAATTGGGATTATCGAAGGTAATTCCCATCCGTTTTGTCGTTGTTATCGATTGACCGTTCTAAGGTAATCGAGGTATTGAATTGGGATTATCGAAGATAATTCCCATACGTTGTGTCGTTGTTATCGATTGACCATTCTAAGGTAATCGATGTATTGAATTGGAATTATCGAGGATAATTCCCATCCGTTGTGTCATTATCGATTGACCGTTCTAAGGTAATCGACGTATTGAATTGGGATTATCGACGATAATTCCCATCCGTTGTGTCGTTGTTATCGACTGACTGTTCTAAGCTAATCCACGTATTGAATTTGGATTACCAAAGGTAATACCCAGCCGTTGTGTCGTTGTTATCGATTGACCATTCTAAAGTAATCGATGTATTGAATTGGGATTGTCGAAGATATTTTCCATCCATTGTATCATTGTTTATTCGATTGGCCATTCCTAAGTCAGTCGAGGTATTTGAATTGGGACTGCCGAAGACGATGCCTATCCGTGACGTGTAGGCCGACTCAAGACAGCACACTATCATTCTTGTGAATTCGGTAACCTTGGAATCGTTGCCGTTTGTGATTAATTGTGTTTTGGAGGCTAGTCTCGACTAGTGCTCGATGGGTAAGTTTGGGACTTGAACCTTCGCGGTTGATTTCCCAGCACCTGCAATTCAGCAGGTCACGGTCATTGGATGACCTCATTGTGATACGGCTTCGTGCCGTGGCTTCGGCCCCCATTGTGATACGGATTCGTGCCGTGGCTTCGACCCTCATTGTGTTACGGCTTCGTGTCGTGGCTTCGGCCCTCATTGTGATACGGCTTCGTGCCGTGGCTTCGGCCCTCATTGTGATACGGCTTCGTATCGTGGCTTCGGCCCTCATTGTGATACGGCTTCGTGCCGTGGCTTCGACCCTGATTGTGATACGGCTTCGTGCCGTGGCTTCGGCCTTCATTGTGATACGGCTTCGTGCCATGGCTTCGGCCCTCAGATGATACAGCTTCGGGCTATTTGGCTTTGGGTCATTGTGATGATTGGCAGCTTCGGCTGAGTGGTTTTCAGACCATTGTGATATTGTGGCTGCTTCGGCTGAGTGGCTTTCAGGCCATGGTGATGTATTGGTATTTCCGTTGGAGCCTTCAGGCATTGTGATTCGTATTTAATTCAGTTTCTTGCTTGGTTTACCTTCGGGTAACTCACTATTGTGTTCTGTATTGATGATTTCGTCATTGGGCACTTGTATTCTGACCTGTTGAGCAGGTAATGATCGTATGTCGTGGGCATAGTGTTTCCCGAATGCTCGATTCTTACTTTAGTTTGTGAGCATCTCGTATTACCATTGTTGTACTGTTCATTCTGCCTTTGGATGCATATCATGTTATACATGTATTTTATATTCATTATCTGGATGGCTGACCCCGTGGGGACGGGACATATTTTCATGTTTTAGGTGCTTGCGAGGAGAGAGTTGAGACACAGGGGCATGACGATGGCGACGAGGCATTCGAGCGATACTAGTCCGAGTTGTTCTATTCGGTCAGACAGTTTGGAGTACTCCAATTTTGTTCAGTCGTTGTCATTTTGTACTATCCGAGCAAGGCCCATGGATGTGGTTGTATTTTTATTTTGGCCATGTATTCCCACTTTTGTCATCGAAATTTCATATCGGAATACTATGTCGGATGTCATAGTAGGGACTGAGATTCCCCTTTTGGTCAGTTAGTTGTATTTTTGGTCGTGTTCGCCTGGTGGATCTCCTGGTGTGGGGTCCACGGCACTATAATGACCCAATGGGATTTGGGGGTGTTACATAGCTGACCGGTGACAGGTGGAGGCTGCTCTACCCAACCCAAAGTCCCGGCACTACCGGGATCCGAAAATGGAATAATCCAATTACACATTGAACGTTGATGCTCATGCTCGCTCGCAGATTGATGGTCGGATGAGAATTTCCGACGACTCATAATCCTATCTATTTGGGCAGGTTGGCGAACCCAAGCAAGAAACTCCACATATAGTGACTCAAGCAAGTCTTTACAACAATCGTCATCTTCGGATGTATGCACCTCCTCACCTTCCTCATCTTCCTCGTATTGATAATCTTTAGAAGACATGTCATAATTTATGTTGTCGGGCTCTACTCTCGAGCTGCTACATCCCATATTAACCTCGGGGGTGGAGGAGCTGTCATTCTCAACATAGACCTCAAGATTCTCTTTGTATTCTATTAGTAATCGAAGTATCTCGGTATCGCCCCGTAATAGGACGTTTACTTTGTTTCCCTTGGCCATGTGTGTCGAGTACCATAATTTGTAATCGGACTCATTTAGACCACCCAAACCCTGTCTGATAACCCCACGAGGTTTGTGTTGGAATATAAAACGCAGCGGAAGCAAGTTGGTGGGAATAATTTAATAAAAGGTTTTATAAACTAACCAACAGAAAAATCGGATCTATTTAGGCTTGTCAACTAATTAACTGAACAGATTAACAAACAATTAAATAAACATATTTACGCATGGGAATCGGTAATTTTTACCTTTGACGCGAAGTGGTAGAAAAATCCCTTTTTGGTCGATTTATGTCCTCTTCGTGTTTCTCTCCGATCTTCTTATATTTCTACCTCAAGATCTTCTAGAGTATATTCCGCCTACGTCCGGATGTTGTGTGGGCAACAATCTACCGGATCAAATATGGACAGCTGAAGTTCGGCAGAAATCTCTTCTCAAGAAACTTACGATTTTTGTTCTCTCTATTTTTCTTGAATATTTTGAGTATTTTAGAAAAATAGTGTGTTAACTAAATTGTGGAATCCAAGACACAAGTCAAGATCCACAATTAAACACATACACAAAAAATCGATTTTCTTGGACAATGATGAATGGAAAATCGGCCACCCCATGCTACATATTTATAGGTGTTTTGGGCCACTCTAGGGACCTTAAGGAGGATTTGGTAAGGACTCCCCCAATATATATCTTCCTTCCAATATTAGGAATCTTCCTAATAGACTCTATTAATATCAACTTAGTCCACTAATAAGTTAATATTGCACTTCCTACCAAAATTCCAAATTACGAAATTGGGCTCCTTTTTGAATTAATTATTTCCCGTGTTTAAGATATTCCATGTCCATTAATTAATTTAAGCTATTGACTGCTTTTAATTAATTAATATATTATACATGAGTATACCACTCGAACTTTATTATTATATCGGAAAATTAATTCCACCTGCAGGGTTTAATATAATAATCCTTTCGAGTGCCTCAAGGGACATGATCAACCCGACTGGTCGGGACACGATTTCTAGCTATAATATTAATTATCATATAAATAATAATATTGCCCAAAATATCGAGCATATGGAGTCAATCATTGTGGCTCTCACCAATGATAAATCAACGCAATAAATATTAAATATATATAATTAAATATTAATCACTAGAATTAAGAAATAATAATTGTCCGAGATGTACGTTCTTTTTATAGTCAGTACATAAGAATCTATCTCACCTCGATCCTGTTCAACGTATACCGAATACGCTAATATATGCTAATGGTCAAGACCAACCAATCTCAAGCATATAGTACAACCTTTCACATAACGGTCTAATGTTATATAGGTTGTGAACTAAATATTATTATATAAGGAACCGATAATTTGATCTTCTGTGTGACACTACACACCACATTATCTACAATATAAAGTAATTTAGACTACATTTGCATAACCATAGCGTGAATAAATATGCAAAACGTGTGATAAATGAATTAAATATTATCATAGATAAAGATCGGGAAATTAGGTAATACAAGCATAAAGTATGCTTTGACGTATACAACCCTAACAATCTCCCACTTATACTCAAAGCATGCTTTTGAAGTATACTATCTAGACTATGTCTATCTATCTCCCACTTATACTCAAAGCAATGCTGCCATACATCTCAACCCCATTCCTTCCACATGAAAGAATCAACTAGATTGTTTCCAGATGCAATCTTGAACAACACTACGTTCCCTCGTTTTACAATGTTACTTGCGACTGATATGTTTCCTTGCTCTATAGGCTCGTGGTTCCGCCGGGTTTATAAATGCACCAGTATTACCACAATAAAATTATGATACTTCTATGCAAACCAAGAACCACATCTAAGTCCAACAAAACATATCTCGAGGTTGACTTAAGCTTAACTTTGTCTGCACTGAAATCTGAGTAAGTGTAACCCAAAGGACAAAGTGTATCTGATTGATATACAAGCATATGATCCTAGTCCTTCTCAGGTACTTGAGCATATGCTTGAAAGCAATTTAATGTCCCGGTCCTGGGTTCGACTGATATCTGTAACAGCCCAAAAACAGTGGCTATTACAGTGCCGTGGATCCCTCCTGGGACCCACCAGGCAATATCACAATATACACTTAAAATCTGACAACGTGGCACCGTACCACAATATTTATCAAAACCCCGGTGTGGAGTATGAGTTATTCATATTTTTAAATACAAGCAAACATACACAGGATCCAAACACGGTACAGACCATATGACGATGGGCAGTACCTAACAAGTTTTAGTACATTCATCCGACACAAAAATAAAACGAAAGTCACGCTTAAAACATAACCGAACAACCAAAAGACTCGGGGCCCCCGAAATAGCATACATCAGAATCCTCCGTCGCCATTGTGCTCCTCCTGTGCCTTGCCCTTTCCTCGCCCTGAAATACAAGTATTTCGCCCCAAACCACAGGGTCGGCTATACATGATAATAATTCTCATGACATTATACAATTCATATATACGATTTCAAAGAAATTCACCGACTACGAATATACCCCAAGGCGTATAAACAATCAGTCCCAACTTTCGAAGATAACCAAATATACGAACGACCACATACTATGGCTCAAGACGGACGTCACAGTACGCCCGATCCGGAAATGTGTCCGTGCACATGTCCACCCCGTATACGGAATCCAGAATATACGTGGGACAATGTACCTAATTAGCCTCACGAACTACGTCTCGTGTGCACGATCTAAATGCGGAAAAACCTCCACGCATGATCATCAAGTGCCCGGCTAAAAATCCTACACATAACCAATCGGCGCGCAGATATGACTCCAGAGATGTCACGATACAACATGACAACGAAACTCAACGAATTACACTTTTTCCAAGAAATCGAACAACTCACCGAAGTGTCAACAAAGCTCAACGATATCAAGGGTCCAAAAGTACGAATTTGGGTATACAATCCCATGATGAAAACGGGACATCATCAAGAACAACCTCAAGTCACAAGACACAAGTTTATAGGTGTTTCATATACACGAAATGCATAATCATCATAAGAATCCACACATCATTATAACCAAGCAAGATAACTTGCCTCAATTCCGTAGACGAATAATCCCTCCTCGAATGGTCAAACGAACGGTATCCTCGTCTAACAATACTCACGTGAACAAGCAACCTTGAATGAAATATAATTCATTCAACAACACATTCGTACGATAATGGTATTATCGCATAAACAATATTCACAAGTCGATTATCCTATCGATCATTTTAATGTTCTTATTACAAATCATCGTATGTTTATCATGATCATTACATATTCTAACCTTAATGTCAAATTCTTGATGTCTAGTTTATTATTTATGCAATATCGTGAAAATATCTTTTTCAAATCATCGATACTTCCAATTACGATATAACTTGTGTTTAATTACATTCTTCATTATTTACCAACGATTTCATTCAAAACTTGATTACTATATGAAACATAAGTTTAAGTTTTTAGTGAATTAAGAACATCATCTTAATTTACGCCTCTTGACATGCATGGATTAATGAAATGGAATTCGGCTATTCATCTACCGCATTTGTATCATCACAATTCTCTAAAGAACATTATCAACCTATCAATGTAGCGATTAACGCCCTTTAACGAAATCGATAGATTCGAACATATGAAGATTACAACTTCCTTCTATCAACATTCATTGTTTTACTTTGAAGAATTTATTAAAAGCCTAGTTATATCATTGAATACTTGAGATTTTGAAGTAACTTCATTCATCTAACAAAGATCATCTACAAAGGATTAATATCATCTTTCCAACAATTTTATTACAAAGGTTTTAGAGGCCAAAATCATGGTTTCATACTACCTTCAAGAATCAATAGAATGTTCAAGACCAATTTAACATTTCTTACTTTTAATCATTAAGGATATCATCCCTAACATGTTCCTAGTGTTGAGACTAAAATCAACTTCCGATTATCATGCTATACCTCGGGTTTTATGTATATCATTATCAACACAATCACATTATGAAGTTATTTACATCAAGAAGTAACACTAATACCTTCAAAGTTAATCTTCACTTGGTTTGAGTATGATTCAATTAACTTATCATGTTTACACTAGTTTAAACTAACATTATGTGAAGTATTTATCTACTAACATCATCATAAGCATGGAATTGATATGAGTTAAAGAAAGACCAACCTTAAAATGAAGAACAACACCAACACTCCAAGGAATACACTTCAATCTCTAGCTCTCCAAGTCACCAATCAAGTGTTGAAGCTCCAACACAAGTTAGGAAGGCTTAGAAATGAAGTTGGAAGGGAGAGGAATCGTTCCTAAGTTGGGAGATTGAAAGAGGTCGAGTAGGAAGTAAATGGCAAGTCATACATTTATAATCTGAACTTGACATTACGTACGTTAACGAACGTGGTTAACGTACGTTATAGCCTTTACGTACGTAATCTCATGATCATTACGTACGTAACCAATTTCATCAAATCTCCCTGTCTAAAAACACGCAGTTCGTTACGTACGTAACCAGGCAGCTATTACGTACGTAATAGCCGTTGACTTGGCTGTCGCGATCGACTCCCGACCACCTACCCTTGCTCGACCCCACCCGCCGAAAGGCGGATTGCTGGAGGATCTTCCGCATTACGTACGTTAACGTACTGATATTACGTACGTAAGGCGGCCTACATAGCGTACGTTAAGAATACATGTTAACGTACGTTAAGTACTATAACAATCATAAATGGAATTCTCGCAATATCACCCAACAACTAATATAGTATGAATGACCATGAATCCAATTTAACATAATTCGTCGGTACTTGCTACAACATCACAGATATGGTGCGAAAATACTTAACTTAAATCATGGAATACAATATTAAAGGCGAGGGTATTACATACTCCCCCCCTTAAAAGGAGTTTCGTCCCCGAAACTAAGGGGTAAACAGTTCGGGGTATCTCTCTCGCATGCTATCTTCAGTCTCCCACGTAGCTTCCTCGACTCCATGTCTTGACCACTGAATTTTTAATAAGGGAATCGTCTTGTTCCTCAGCTGTTTAATTCTTCTCTCGAGTATCCGCACAGCCGTTCCTCATACGAATGGTCGCCGGTCGCTTCGACCTCGTCGAATTGAATAACGTGACTTGGATCAGCAACATACTTCCTTAATCGAGACACATGGAATACGTTGTGAATCCGACTCAAAGTGGTGGTAATTCTAAACGATAGGCTAGGTCGCCTACTCGTTCCGTGATCTCAAACGACCAATATACCTTGGGCTCAATTTGCCTCTCTTCCCGAATCGGAAAACACCTCTAGTAGGAGATACTTTGACCGACATGGTCACCAACTTCAAACTCGAGTGGTCGTCGACGATTATCTCGCATATGATTTCGGCGGCTTTGGGCCGTTAATAGACGGCTCTTGATCGGGAAATCTTCTCGCGGGCGCCAATAACATATCGGGTTCCGTACCAATGGATTCAGATATTTCGTCCCAAAGACAAAGGGGACCTACAACGACGACCATATAATGCCTCATAAGGTGCCATCATGATCGAGGCGTGCAGTTATTGTATGTGAATTCTACCAACGGCGGTTGGGCTTCCCATCAAGCTTCCAATCGAGAGCACATGCCCTCAACATATCCTCTAGAGTTTGAATTGTCCTCTCGATCGACTGGCCCGAGGATGAAAATCCGCATCAAGTTCAACTGTGTACCCATAGCACGATGAATCGCCTTCCAGAAGTGCGACACGAACCGTCCGTCCCGATCTGATACAATACTCTTAGGGGTGCCATGCAGTCTCACAATCTCTTTGATGAATAATTGGGCCAATTTCTCAGGGCCCCAAGTATCCTTGATCTCTAAAAAGTGGGCTGATTTAGTCAATCGATCCACAACCACCCAAATCGTATTCATGCCTCGACGGCTCGTCGGCAAACTAGTAATAAAGTCCATCGATATGTCTTCCCACTTCCACTCGGGATTCGGAAGCGGTTTCATCATGCCAGCTGGTCGTTGATGCTCAATCTTGACCTGCTGACAGGTCAGACATTTCGAAACGAATTCGGCAACTTCCCGTTTCATGTTACCCCACCAATAATACTGCTTCAAATCCTTATACATTTTGTTTGATCCCGGGTGTATGGAATACAGGGTAGCATGAGCCTCCTTCAGAATAGTATTCCTCAATTCTTCGTCTGCTGGTACACACACTCGGTTTTTAAAGCGTAACAGTCCATCCTCGTGAACCACAAATCCAGGGGCCTTCCCCTGATCGATTTCTCCTCGACTCGGATAAGAATGGGTCCGACATTTGTTTCGTCCCCGATCGTCTCATCAATGGATGGTGAAATCTCAAGCATGCACGGTTGTCCCCGAATGCATTGTATCCAGGACCTCAATCTCTCGGTCTCATGAACTCTAATTGCAACTCCCTGGGCGGTCAAACGAGCTAGCATCTGCTCCCGCACCGTCTTGCGGCTCAAGGCATCGGCAACCACGTTTGCCTTGCACGGATGATAAAGGATCTCGATATCATAGTCTTTGATTAGCTCTAACCACCTCCTTTGTCTCATATTCAACTCCTTCAGGGTAAAAATATACTTGAGGCTCTTGTGGTCCGTAAAAATCGCGGGTAACTCCATACAGATAGTGGCGCCAGATTTTTAAAGCAAACACTACGGCTGCTAACTCCAAGTCATGAGTCGGGTAGTTGACCTCGTAAGGACGCAACTGTCTGGACGCATAGGCGATCACTTTGCCGTCCTGCATTAACACGCAGCCAAGGCCCTGCCTCGATGCATCACTGTATACCGCGAATCCTTCCGTTCCTCTAGGTAGTACCAAAACAGGTGCTGAAATTAATCGACCTTTGAGTTCATCAAAACTTTGCTAACATGCTTCCGACCACAAGTACTTCTTATCTTTTCTCAACAGATTAGTCATCGGTTGAGCAATTTTGGAAAATCCTTCCACGAATCGTCTCAGAATAGCACCTGCTAGAAAACTACGAACTTCCTTCACGTTCTTCGGGTAGCGCCTCTGGATAGCTTCCGTCTTACGTGGGTCTACTCTTACTCCTCTCGCCGATATCACATGACCTTAAAAATAACTTCAGACATACACATTCCACACTTATAAAATTTTCAATTTAGTTGTTCTGGCCTTAACGAATCGATAACCTTGCGGAGTTGACACTCATGCTTCTCATTTTCACGAGATTAGAACAAGTTATAGTCAATAAAAACGACTACAAAACGATCCAGATAATTAATAAAACCCGATTCATCAATTCCATGAATCTGCAGTGCATTAGTCATCCGAATGGCATGACAACGAACTCATAATGCCCATAGCGAGTGCGAAAAGTTTGTCTTCGGGACGTCGGACTCTCGAATCCGCAATTGGTGGTACCGGACCTCAAGTCGATCTTGGAAAATACGGCTCCTGGAGCTGATCCAATAGATCATCGATGCGAGGTAAATGATACTTGTTCTTAATTGTTACTTTGTTCGGCTCCTAATCGATACACAAACGCAGCGATCCGTCCTTCTTCCGCACGAATAACACCGGCGCCCCCAAGGGGATGCACTGGGCCGAACATATCCTTTCTCGGTTAATTCTTCGAGTTGTCTTTTCAATTCCTGCATCTCGGTCGGGGCCATACGGCACGGTGCTTTCGAAAGCGGGACGTCCACGGCTCCAACTCAATGGTGAATTCCACCTCTCATTGTGGGGGTATTCCCGGAAGCTCGTCTGGGAATACATCCGGATAGTCTCGAACTACTGGAATATCAATCAATTTGGTGGCCGGTCACTGTCTTAGTCATGTAACACCAATAACCAATGCATCCCCGGTTCAGTAATCTCATAGCCTTCATAGCGCTGATGACTCTCCTGAATGATTGGGATTATCACCCCGAAAATACACTCGACGCCATCATCCGATGTGACGGTCACCATTCGCTACGGACGCTAAGGACGGCATCGTGATGATCCATCCACCAATACCCAAGATTACATCATCTTTAGGTAAATCCACCACAATCAAGTCGACAACCACTCACGGTTGTTCATGCTAATCTGACGATTCGTACTTCACGACTCCCAATAATTCTTCTACCATCGGGTAGACCAATTACATAAGGTTCACAATTGATAACACGATTCAAATGCAAACGACTCAAACAAGAACTAGACAAAAGGAGTGTGAAGCACCAAAGATCAAAAAGAACACAAACGGCCGAGAGTGGATCTCGAGAGTACCTGCAATCATGTCAAGCCGGGATCATCGGCTTTCTTCATCTCGTAAACTCGGGTTTTGCAACCCCGGCAGTGTACCAACTTGATTCCCACGGCCCATCCCTTTGTTCGCCTTAGTCCGGTAAGAAGCGGATGGAGGAGCACGTTCTGAGCAGAAGACTGCACCGAGCAAGAGATGCTTCTGGGGCACGCCCGAGTCCACCCCGGCAATAGCGACCGCGATGACCGTTCTTCCCGCAAGTGTGACAGTAACGGCCGGCCGGACACTTGAGCTGATATGCCTCGGTCCCCACGGTTATAACACACGATGTGAGCTGATTGCCCGAGAGTGCGTTCTCGCCGGTTTCGTGCCATAGGTGGCCGCCGAAGGATTTGGTACAGTGGGGTTTCTTGAATACCCAGTTCTTTGTCTCCTTGGGTCCGGTTCCCGGATCTCTTGTTGGAAAACCGAGGCCGCTTCTTAGAAATCTCCTTCGCGGTAAGTTCATACTCCAAAGCCTTCTCAATAAATTCCAGAAGGTCGTACGGTGGTGATTGAGTAATTGCATCCTCATTCGGGGTTTAAGCCTCTTGAGGAAATATTTGATTTTATCGGCTTCCGAACGGACAACCGACGTAGCAAAAGGGAGAAGTGCTTGGAATTTTTCAAAGAATTACTAACACATCCTCGTCTTCCGATGGGTCGGGATTTAGTAATTCGGACGCTTTAGCTTCACGGAGGGTGCGGGATAGTAACGATCTAGCATAAGATTCTTGAATTCCTCCCAAGTACTCGCGCTTCGGCGGAGCCTCACAAAGCCACCAAGTATGGGCACTCTTACCGAGGTAGTAGGCACCACAAAGAACTCGATTTTCCTCTGGGCACTCCACCATCTCGAGCAGCCGAAATGCTCTATCCAAAGGTACAATGTCGGCAGCTCGATGAGCCTTCAAAAGTCGGAGGTCGCTGACGTGATATGTCGCTAATAATCCGGCTCACGATCCCGCCAGCACCAAAGGCGGAGGCCGTTGTCCCCGCTGGCGACCGGCAGTATTCATTTGCATAGTTTCCATCACCGACCCATTTGGGTCATCCGGCCATCATGCCTGCATCACGGTGTAAGGATCGGCACGTGCATTCTCTCCTGTGGTGCGATTGGTCCCGAGAAGGCGACCATCACTGCGGGAACTCGCTCCACATTCGCGCGTCATAGCTCGTGGTATCGGAATTCGGCCTCTTCCGCGGCCTCGTCCCTCTCTGCCACGGCCTCTAAGGTTCCTTTCCATACTGAAAGAACCAAGTCACAAGTACAGTTTGATTTATCAATCATAATTCATGCCAAGTTAATAACAACAGGGAATTTCCTATCCAACAAAGCAGTTGTAAAGAATCACTGGTACTACAAGTGTTACACACTCAATATCATATCAACATTAAGTCGAAATAATTCCAATCACATAATTAATTTAGGTTCTCTTTAAACAGATGAATTTTGCCTCATGGTAGCAAGATGCCAAGATAAGTAAGGAGACCAATACATCGTCAATATCATGCCAGTAATCAAATTATGGTTCATGAGAACATACCGTATTCGACGGGTCAGGCGCTTGCACAGGTTACACGTGGCACGAAGTTTTCTTGATGCTATTTCGATTCTACAATGACTCAAAATAAAAACACACGCTCCGATACCATCTTCTGTAACAGCCCAAAAACAGTGGCTATTACAGTGCCGTGGATCCCTCACGGGACCCACCAGGCAATATCACAATATACACTTAAAATCGACAACGTGGCACCGTACCACAATATTTATCAAAACCTGGTGTGGAGTATGAGTTATTCATATTTTTAAATACAAGCAAACATACAGGATCCAAACACTGCAGACCATATGACGATGGGCGACCTAACAAGTTTTAGTACATTCATCCGACACAAAAATAAAACGAAAGTCACGCTTAAAACATAACCGAACAACCAAAAGACTCGCCCCGAAATAGCATACATCGAATCCTCCGTCGCCATTGTGCTCCTCCCGTGCCTTGCCCTTTCTCGCCCGAAATACAAGTATTTCGCCCCAAACCACAGGTGGCTATACATGATAATAATTCTCATGACATTATACAATTCATATATACCGATTTCAAAGAAATTCACCGACTCATCGAATATACCCAAGGCGTATAAACAATCAATCCCAACTGTCGAAGATAACCAAATATACGAACGACCACATACTATGGCTCAAGACGGACGTCACGACGCCCGATCCGAATGTGTCCGTGCACATGTCCACCCCGTATACGGAATCCAATATACGTGGGACAATGTACCTAATTAGCCTCACGAACCACGTCTCGTGTGCACGATCTAAATGCGGAAAAACCTCCACGCATGATCATCAAGTGCCCGGCTAAAAATCCTACACATAACCAATCGGCGCGCGCAGATATGACTCCAGAGATGTCACGATACAACATGACAACGAAACTCAACGAATTACACTTTTTCCAAGAAATCGAACAACTCACCGAAGTGTCAACAAAGCTCAACGATATCAAGGGTCCAAAAGTACGAATTTGGGTATACAATCCCATGATGAAAACGGGACATCATCAAGAACAACCTCAAGTCACAAGACACAAGTTTATAGGTGTTTCATATACACGAAATGCATAATCATCATAAGAATCCACACATCATTATAACCAAGCAAGATAACTTGCCTCAATTCCGTAGACGAATAATCCCTCCTCGAATGGTCAAACGAACGGTATCCTCGTCTAACAATACTCACGTGAACAAGCAACCTTGAATGAAATATAATTCATTCAACAACACATTCGAACGATAATGGTATTATCGCATAAACAATATTCACAAGTCGATTATCCTATCGATCATTTTAATGTTCTTATTACAAATCATCGTATGTTTATCATGATCATTACATATTCTAACCTTAATGTCAAATTCTTGATGTCTAGTTTATTATTTATGCAATATCGTGAAAATATCTTTTTCAAATCATCGATACTTCCAATTACGATATAACTTGTGTTTAATTACATTCTTCATTATTTACCAACGATTTCATTCAAAACTTGATTACTATATGAAACATAAGTTTAAGTTTTTAGTGAATTAAGAACATCATCTTAATTTACGCCTCTTGACATGCATGGATTAATGAAATGGAATTCGGCTATTCATCTACCGCATTTGTATCATCACAATTCTCTAAAGAACATTATCAACCTATCAATGTAGCGATTAACGCCCTTTAACGAAATCGATAGATTCGAACATATGAAGATTACAACTTCCTTCTATCAACATTCATTGTTTTACTTTGAAGAATTTATTAAAAGCCTAGTTATATCATTGAATACTTGAGATTTTTGAAGTAACTTCATTCATATAACAAAGATCATCTACAAAGGATTAATATCATCTTTCCAACAATTTTATTACAAAGGGTTTAGAGGCCAAAAATCATGGTTTCATACTACCTTCAAGAATCAATAGAATGTTCAAGACCAATTTAACATTTCTTACTTTTAATCATTAAGGATATCATCCCTAACATGTTCCTAGTGTTGAGACTAAAATCAACTTCCGATTATCATGCTATACCTCAGGTTTTATGTATATCATTATCAACACAATCACATTATGAAGTTATTTACATCAAGAAGTAACACTAATACCTTCAAAGTTAATCTTCACTTGGTTTGAGTATGATTCAATTAACTTATCATGTTTACACTAGTTTAAACTAACATTATGTGAAGTATTTATCTACTAACATCATCATAAGCATGGAATTGATATGAGTTAAAGAAAGACCAGCCTTAAAATGAAGAACAACACCAACACTCCAAGGAATACACTTCAATCTCTAGCTCTCCAAGTCACCAATCAAGTGTTGAAGCTCCAACACAAGTTAGGAAGGCTTAGAAATGAAGTTGGAAGGGAGAGGAATCGTTCCTAAGTTGGGAGATTGAAAGAGGTCGAGTAGGAAGTAAATGGCAAGTCATACATTTATAATCTGAACTTGACATTACGTACGTTAACGAACGTGGTTAACGTACGTTATAGCCTTTACGTACGTAATCTCATGATCATTACGTACGTAACCAATTTCATCAAAACTCCCTGTCTAAAAACACGCAGTTCGTTACGTACGTAACCAGCGGCTATTACGTACGTAATAGCCGTTGACTTGGCTGTCGCGATCGACTCCCGACCACCTACCCTTGCTCGACCCCACCCGCCGAAAGGCGGATTGCTGGAGGATCTTCCGCATTACGTACGTTAACGTGCTGATATTACGTACGTAAGGCGGCCTACATAGCGTACGTTAAGAATACATGTTAACGTACGTTAAGTACTATAACAATCATAAATGGAATTCTCGCAATATCACCCAACAACTAATATAGTATGAATGACCATGAATCCAATTTAACATAATTCGTCGGTACTTGCTACAACATCACAGATATGGTGCGAAAATACTTAACTTAAATCATGGAATACAATATTAAAGGCGAGGGTATTACAATATCTCGCCACCATGCTTACAGCATGACAGATATCAGGCCTAGTGCAAAGCATAGCATACATGAGGCTTCCACTGCCGAAGCATAAGGGACCAGCTTCATGTCATCTATCTACTTCTGTGTCTTATGACACATAGCCTTAGATATCTGAATTCCATGTCTGTAAGGTAAGAACTAAGAAGCCTTTCTTGGAATTCTCCATGCTGAACCGCTTTAGCACCGTATCGATATAGGATGCCTGAGATAAGCACAACATCATTTTCTTGCGATCTCGAAAGATCTTAATACCAAGGATGTGCCCAGCTTCTCCAAAATCCTTCATATTGAACTGTTCATACAGCCATACCCTTACGTTTGATAATACCTTCACATTATTTCCAATTAGAAGTATATCATCTACGTATAGTACAAGAAACACCAGCACGTTTCCATCGCACTTTTTGTATATACAAACCTCACTAGGTCACTGTTCAAAACCATACGATTGAATGACCTCATCAAATCGCATGTTCCAAGACCTTGATGCCTGCTTGAGACCATAAATGGCTCTCTTGAGTTTGCACACTAAGTGCTCCTCTCCTTCAGCAATGAATCCTTCAGGTTGGCGCATGTAGATTTACTTATCAAGACTCCCGTTCAAGAACGCAGTCTTAACATCCATCTGCCAAATCTCCATATCCAAATGCGCATCTATAGCTAAGAGAATCCGAATCGATTTAAGCATGGCTACTGGGGAAAAGGTCTAATCGTAGTCGATGCCCTCCGTCTGAGTGTAACCTTTCGCAACAAGCCTTGCTTTGAAGGTTTCAACCTTCCTTTTCGATCCTCTCTTACGCTTGTAGACCCATTTACTTCCAATGGGTTTTACCCCATTAGGTAGCTCTACTAGCTCCCACATTTGGTTAGAATCCATAGACCCCATTTCAGATTCCATTGCTGTTTTCCAGGATTCAGCATCCTTGTCTTGAACTGCCTGTTTGTACATACAGGGATCCGTTTCATCCTAATCTGGGGAGTGGTCCGAAGACGCTCCCACGCCGATGAAACGTTCAGGTTGACGAACAACCCTCCCACTATGACGAGGCATGTCCTTAGTTTGCGTATCCACAATAGTGTCGATACGTGGTACACTAGGTGTTTGCACAATTGGTATTGTCGAAATCTCGCCCCTAAGTTCTTCTAGAATGACCTCACTCCTAGGCTTGTGGCTTATCATATAGTCCTTCTCTATGAACCGGGCATTGGTGCTAACAATGACCTTCTGGTCTTTAGGACAATAGAATAACCCACCCTTCGTTCCCTTAGGATATCCTACAAACACTCGTACTTCTGTATGAGATGCCAACTTATCAGCTTTCTTATTCAGCACGTGTGCTGGAGAACCCCAAATCCGAACATGTCCTAGACTGGGCTTGCGCCCATTCCACAGTTCTGTGAGTGTTTTTGGGACTAATTTCGAAGGCACCAAGTTTAGAATGTACGCCGCTGTTTCCAAGGCGTATCCCCAAAACGAAATAGGCAAATAAGAATAACTCATCATTGACCTAACCATCTCTAATAAAGTACGATTCCTTCATTCAGCAACACCATTCTGTTGTGGTGTACCAGGCGCTGTGAGCTGGGAAGTAATCCCCTCATGTGCCAAGAAATCCAAAAACTCTCCACTAAGGTATTCGCCACCACGATCAGATCGTAGTGACTTAATACCTTTCCCATGACGCTTCTCCGTTTCAGCCTTGAATTCTTTGAACTTATCAAAAGATTCAGACTTACGTCGCATCAAATAGATGTATTCATATCTCGAATAATCATCTATAAACGTGATGAAGTATTCGAAACCACCCTTAGCCTGGATGTTCATTGGTCCACATAAATCGGTATGAACCAACTCCCACACATTTTGTGCACAATTTCCTTTGCTTTGAAAAGCCCTTTTAGTCATTTTACCTTCTAGACATGATTCGCAGGTTGGAAATGACTCAACTTGGAGCGAATCCAATGGGCCATTGCACACCAATATTTGAATCCTTCTAAGGTTAATATGACCTAATCGTAAATGCCACAAATATGTTGGATTTATGCTCGAAGGCTCTTTTCTTTTATTAGGATTAGTCAAAGAATCAAGTGATTTATAAGTATGCAAGGGAGCTGGTGCAGCATTAAAGATATAAAGTTCTTCACTATAAGTACTCGTGCAAACATATTCACCGTTTCTTTTAATAACTGCATTATCTTCAAAAGAAACTAAATACCTATCACGACGCAATTTAGAAACTGAAATCAAATTCATTATATAATCGGGTACCAATAATACATTATTAAGAACTAAAATCCTATCATCAACTTTTAGCTGCACGACTCCCACTGCAACAGCCTTCAGCGTGGAATAGTCGCCGCAGCTTATTGTAATCTCATCCGCACCAAGTACCTTGGTTACTTGGAATCCCTGCGAGTCATAGCAAACATGATCAGTGGAGCCCGAATCCACTATCCACGAAGTGATAGAACAGGCAACCAAACATGTTTTGACTACTAGTGCATGAGACGTACCTTTCTTAGGGCAGTCACTCTTGAAATGCCCTTTCAGACCGCAGTTGAAGCACTTGCCCTTCGGTTTTTTGTTCGCTTCCGGCTGAGGAGCCTTTGACTGAGGAGCCTTGCCCTTAGCTTTGAAGGTTGCCACTTGCTTCTGGCCAACCTGCTTTTTCTTCTTTACCCATTTGGGTTTTGAAGAAGCAGCACCGGTTGCCGCACGAATTTGATGATAACCTTGTTTGAAGAGACCTTCGGCAGACTCAAGCTCTGTAATAAGTTCCGCCAATGTGTAAGTCCTACGATTCATGTTGTAGTTAAGGCGGAACTGCTCAAAGCTTCTTGGTAAACTGCCTAAGATAATATCGACCTGCGACTCCGAATCGATAGTGGCTCCCAGTATGCTCAGTGTTAGGGTTGTATACGTCGAAGCATACTTTATGCTTGTATTACCTAATTTCCCGGTCTTTATCTATGAGAATATTTAATTCATTTATCACATGTTTTGCATATTTATTCACGCTATGGTTATGCAAATGTAGTCTAATTTACTTTATATTGTAGATAATGTGGTGTGTAGTGTCACACAGAAGATCACATTATCGGTTCCTTATATAGTAATATTTAGTTCACAACCTATATAACATTAGACCGTTATGTGAGAGGTTGTAGTATATGTTTTATATTGGTTGGTCTTGACCATTAGCATATATTAGTGTATTCGGTATACGTTGAACAGGATCGAGGTGAGATAGATTCTTTTGTACTGACTATAAGAAGAACGTACATCTCGGACAATTATTATTTCTTAATTCTAGTGATTAATATTTAATATTTATTGTTTTGATTTAACATGGGTGAGAGCCACAATGATTGACTCAATATGCTCGATATTTTGGGCAATATTATTATGTGAGAATCAATTTTTTAATACCAAACCATAAAATTGATAATTAATATTATAGCTAGAAATCGTGTCCCGATCAGTCGGGATGATCATGTCCCTTGAGACACTCGAAAGGATTATTATATTAAACCATGCAGGTGGAATTAATTTTCCGATATAATAATAAAGGTCGAGTGGTATACTCATGTATAATACACTAATTAATTAAAAGCTGTCAGTAGCTTAAATTAATTAATGGACATGGAATATCTTAAACACGGGAAATAATTAATTCAAAAAGGAGCCCAATTTCGTAATTTGGGATTTTGGTAGGAAGTGCAATATTAACTTATTAGTGGACTAAGTTGATATTAATAGAGTCTTCATATTAGGAAGAGTCCTAATAATGGAAGGAAGATATCTATTGGGAGTCCTTACCATATCCTCCTTAAGGTCCCTAGAGTAGCCCAAAACACCTATAAATACATACTTAGTGTTGGCCGATTTTTTCAACTTACAATTGCCCAAGAAAATCAATTTTTGTGTGTGTGTTTAATTGTGGATCTTGACTTGTGTCTTGGATTCCATAATTTAGTTAACACAATATTTTTCTAAAATACCAAAATATTCAAGAAAAATAGAAAGAACGAAAATCGTGAATTTTCTTGTGAAGAGATTTCGGCCGACCCTAGCTGTGTAAATTTAGTCCGGTAGATTGTTGCCCACACGACATCCGGACGTAGGCGGGATATACTCTAGAAGATCTTGAGGTAGAAATACAAGAATATCGGAGAGGAACACGAAGAGGACATAAATCAATAAAAAAGGGATTTTCTACCACTTCGCGTCAAAGGTAAAAATTGCAGACTCCCATGCGTAAATATATTTATTTAATTGTTTATTAATTTGTTTAGTTAATTAATTAACAAGCCTAAATAGATCTGGTTTTTCTGTTGGTTAGTTTATAAAACCCTTTATTAAATTATAATCACTCACTCGCTTCCACTGCGTTTTATATTCCAACAATTGGTATCGAAGACGGTCTTTAGGTTCTGTTCAATTTAATTAATTTGGTGATTAATATGCTAGCAA